>JBANSL010000010.1:63165326-67965326 GCA_037127255.1 Persicaria tinctoria | reverse complement strand
TTTCAAGGTTGGAATTCCAATTAATTCAAGGCTAGCAATAGTAGAAGAATTTTCACCATCAATGATCATATTACTAACTATGCCTTTTTCTATGCATTTAGTATGACACAACTCTTCACTTTGATTATCATCACAAGGCTTAGGTTGAACACTTAAAACCTTACGATCAATCAAAGAATCATCTTGCTCAGAGTCAATGCAAACATTATCATCACAGGCAAGTAAATTAACATCTTGATCATTATTAACATGCTCATCATTTTCACCACTAGAATTTTCAGATTCATTATCGCCTAGGTGATTAATCATGAGAGGCTTCTTATTTGGACAATCCTTCATAGTATGACCTCTACCCTGACATTTAAAGTACACAATGTCCCTAGATCTAGTAGTAGAGGGGTTAGGATTACTCCCTTTGGGACCAGTAGATGTCCCAGACGACTCTCGTCCTGTCCAAGACGCCTTACCCTTGTCAGCAGCTGTAGGGTTAGTTCGGCCATCTCCTCTCCCAGGGGCTTCGTTTGGCCAAGAGGTGTAACCGCCGTCAGACCGCCCTTGGGGCTGTTGTGGCCGGTTTTGGCGCCAAGGTTGGGGCTGGCCGCTCGTCCATCTTCCGCCTTGGTTCCTGTATCTAGCTCCACGTTCAACTTTAATAGCCAAATGCAATAATTCAGTAAGAGTAGAGTAAGGAAAGCAATCAATGTCCTGAGCTAAGGCGGGATGCAAAATGCGAAGAAACCTAGCATTAGTATCCTCATGATGTTCAACAACATTTGCTCGTGCCATGGTTTCTTGCATTATATTAAAGGTTTCCTCAACAGATTTATTTCCCTGCCTAAGGTTCTCTAGGCGTTGCCTAAGCTCTCTAGCATAGTGTTGAGGGACAAACCTATTTCTCATTAAAGCTTTCAATTGGTTCCAAGACGCGATAGGCGCATCAAGGGCTCTTCTTCTTTCCTTAACCAAATTATCCCACCATATAAGAGCAAACCCTTGAAATTCTAAAGAAGCCAATTGAACTTTCTTAGGTTCAGAAAAATTGTGACAGTTCCAGATTTGTTCCATTTTAGTTTCCCAGTCTATATATGCATCTGGATCTGTCTTGCCATCAAAGGAAGGAATTTTTACCTTAACCTTACCTATGTCGTCCTGATCAGGATCTCTATGCTCACGGTATTGGTAACGGTCTTGGTAACGCCCTCCTCTGTCGTTCCGCCTCGGGCGTTGATCCCAATAGTCCTCCTCTTGGAAGTCATCCTCACGCTCCGAGTAGTAGAACTCCTCCTGGAAGCCACGACCTCTACCTCTTCCCCGTCCTTGCCCCTGCGCATTAACAAATCCGTTATTTCGACCATTTATCTCCCCTCGTGGAGAGTGGTTCTCTTCAAAAATAGGATTATTGAAATTAGGGTTAGGAGGATGGTTAGGATTTCGGACTTCCCTTTCATCATTAGGCGGCTCGTTACGCCTTTGATCACCTTGACCACCAAGGTTATTAGAACCCGTTGGTCTAGCCTCCAAAGCCGTCAGCTTATCCATCATCGCCGCCAAGGTGGCCGTGAGATTGTTCATTGTGTTATTGAACATTGCGACGGATATAGTTGCTTCGGAATTGTTGTCATCATTGCCATTGTTGGCATTGTTCGGGTTGTTAACCTGCTGAGACATCGCAACTAAACAAACACAGAACTATGTCAAGATTAGCAAAATAAAACAACTCACAATGTGTTTCTCTCGCACACCTCTCTCTAATTGGTTATGACAAGCTTGTTGGGGCAATCCGCTTTGGGCAAATCAACACTCAAGCAAGGACTCAACAATCAAAGAAAGTAATCAAGAGAAACGACAAAGAAACAAGCAACAAGGGGCTCGAATTCGACCAAAACAGAGCTCAGCCGACACTGTAACGAGGATGTACCGAGGCTGAAGGGGGTCGGTATGGGGTCGGTATGGGCACTGCAGTACACGACACACAAAAAAGAGGAAAGAAAATGAAAGAAAAAAACTTGGATTTTTACCTCTTTTTGATTTAAACCCTTAGTATGGATGTTGTAGTTGCAAGGTAGGGCTTGAAAAAAAAAAAATTTTTTATGGTTTGGGAGGTAAGTGTTTGAGACTTTCGTCTAGGGCTATGAGGTTTTCACCGAAATTAGTCCTTGAAGTTCTTGCACTAGACTTGACAATTCCTTTTTTTTTGTTTATTTTTTTTTTGAAAGCTTACTTTTGCCCCTAGTGAATTTTATCCTCCTAGGACTAAGCTTTGAATGCAAATATATATATATATATTTTTTTTTTTAACTAATGCAAGAAACTAACAATGAAATAAAGGACTCTTGTGGCCAAAGATAGAACAACACACTAGGTTTTTGAATTGCTTCGGCCGATCACAAACAATCAACTATGATATATATCAATTACGATTTGTGCCTACTGTGGCCACAATTGGTAATGAACTCCAATGTCGGCTGCAATTGACTAATGTTGCAACAATTTGGCTTTAATAAGACTACAGTGATATATATCAATTATGAATTGTGCCAAAGGTTGGTCGATTGCAACAGGGTCTCGGCTAGTTATGTGTTTTAGGCTAGCAACCACAACAATCACAAACAAGGATTAATGAATCAAATTAAAAAAAAAATTTCAAGAAGTAAAAATACCAAGAACAAGAAAGACTCTATTTTTGTAGGTTTTGTGTTTAGGGAAACAAAAGACACAACTTTGATGTCGGAAACCAAAGCTCTGATACCAATTTGATACGGGGTTAGCCGTAGGATGGCCCGATCTTCGACAATCAAACAAGAAATAACAAGAACAGAAGCAAAAGACTCAAAGACTCGAAATTGATAACAAAGACACGACCGATAGGGACTGATTCGAACTAAAATAGAACGAGGCAAAAACCCCAGGCCTCCTAAGAGGGTAGGAACCAAATACCAACGACTATAAAGCCCGCCTCTACAACCTTACACAACCAAGCGGACAACTTGGAGGCACAAGGAGGGGACTTGTGATTACCTGGATCACCAAGCTCTCGCGAGGTTGACGAACTCAAAGCAAACCAAGTTAGATCAAGAACCAATTGTGCAATCGATGAGCAATGCTTCGAATCGATTGACTTTCTCACACTTGTGTTTCACACAAAGACTGTATTTCTGAATAATGGAAGACGTGAATGTTTTACAAAGGTCGGCCGATCTAATATAACCTAACAACGCTATGCTGGCCGAAGATTAACAAAATATTAACTTAGAAAATTAATAAATTAATCCTAAAAATAACTTAGAATAAGTTGACTAATTAGTCCATGAAATAACATGTTAATTATGTTTCTAAATTAACACATATAAGGACTCCAAAGCTGGCAACGTGACTTCGGCGATCAGCAACCAACAGCAGCTTCGCGCACGCCCGCGCAGACCCGGTGCACGCCCGCGCAGCCCGGTGCACGCCCGCGCAGCCTTGGTGCACGCCTAAAAACAATGACAGCTCCAAGATGTTGATTTTCGGCCAAGCTCTAGGTCGAATCTAGAAAAACCTTCAACAACAAAGTTGTAGATCTCTTTGTCCTCGTTCCGACAAGGTATGGCACGAACCAATCCGATCAATATTGAATCCGAATGACTCATTTTACTGAGACGTCGAAAAGCTGTCAAACTGCTGAACGAATATAAAAACGAACGACCATCAAGCTTGCACCTTTGGAACTTCTCCCATGGTGGAGCCTTCTTCTTCCTCTTGAGGATGACTTCATTCTCGTGAGCTCGAATCATAGGTCCATCCCTAAGTATAAGTGTGTCCGAAGGTGTCTTGGATGGTCCCGCATCAACCCCAATTAGTACATGAAATTTTATTCAATAGACTAAAAGTCGAACCCACCAAAATAATTAAAAACATATGAATGAAATCAATAAATTAGAATACACCTATATAGTTATACATAGCTACAAGTCGATCTCCATCTCTATCTGCCAAAGAAATTACATACTGTATATGTAAACCAACACATCGATGGATGGACAAAGATGATCGATCGATCAGAGGACGGAGAATCGGGAACCGATTGGGAAGTAGGTCATCGGGATCGGAGGCTTGCTGCTGGCTTTCCTCGCCGACTTCGCGGCTGCCGAAGAATCAGCTTTTGCTTCTTCAGGTGTCGAAGATGGGTTTTGCCCGACTACAGAATCACATGCGACTTTACTCTCCGAGAAGCACCCAAACAAACTTGAGACGAATGCCATTTCAATTCGGAGATCGATCAATTCAATTAACCAGTTCGATCAGCAAAAAGATGGAATATATTACAGTAATTTGGGAAATTAAGGCTTAATCGATCAATTGAATATTGAATGAAGAGGTTGAGATGAGATGACTGGATGAGTGATGATCCACAACTATATATAGAGGACCGGAGAGACTATGTGGTACACTGGAGGGACCAGCAAGTGGGGACAGAGCTTGGAGCCTAAGCAAAATTGAGGAACCAGCCAAACGCGGAGGCCCGCCCTTTGCGAATGGGACAAACATAGTTGTCAACAACGTATACGAGTCAATGGTTGCACCCATGATCCAGGAACGTAACCCATCCAATTAAAACCCACCAAAATTAACAATAGCTGAGCGACTTTTATTTTGAAACGGAGGGAGTATCTCTTATCGTAATTTCTTTGTGCGGTCCTAATTTTGTCTTTTTCAAACGGGTAATGAATCGACCTTTTTAATTAGGAAGAAAGAATATTATAAGTTTATAACCTTAAGATTATGAATTTAAATCCCACTTTATTTTTATTTTTTTATAATTTTTATAACTTAATTAAGAAGGAAGAAATATTTCTAATTAAGATTCTAGTTGAACAAATTAATTGGAGAGGTAAATGTCACACGCCCAATAAAACACACATTATATATGAGCCGATACATCACCTTCAAGTTCGCAACGGTCGGACAACAAACAAAGGCATCATCAACCCAATCACATCATGACACGTGGCAAACAAGTCCTTTATAATTTTCCCACTGCCTTCCTTGGCCTCTAAGTCTAACGGTCTTCCTATATATAAACACCCCGACGATCAGCAGATTCAGTACATTCAAATATTCGTCAAGCTTATCTTATAGCTTATAATCCCACGAATCAAATGGCGCGTGTCTCTGATTTCTTCGGTTGTTGTTCAGAGAAATCGATTCCGAGAAACAAGGTCGCCGTGTGCGATCAAGGAGCAGCAAAATGCCACTCGCCTGTTGCGTCTCAAGTTAAGAAGAAGACAGAATCGTCAGCCCCGCCACAAGCAACTTCCGATGTCGTCGTCAAATCGAAAAAGAAGAAAGGTAGTAGGCCTCCGATCCTGTTAAGATGTGAAAGGATAAAGTGTCCCACATCGAAAGTTCGGACCGATGACTGGGGGTCGTGTGCACGGGCGCACAAGCGCTAGTAGCCTAGCACACAAGCCGAGTGAGGTTCCATTCTAAAACCAATTGGCAATAGAAGGAGTAGCCCACCGACTCATATACTAGGGCTTGTTATGCTCAACTTTCGATGTGGGACACTTTATCCTTTCACATCTTAACAGATCCCGATGACCTATTTTCCGGTCGGTGCTCGATTATCCCTCTTGTAATCCTTCCAAGTTGATCAAGAGAGTGTCTAGCTATATATTAAAAATAAGAACAATTATTTAGTTTCACTTATTTTATTGATTGATTTCTGGTCTTTCAAGTTGCTTTGTGTCGACTCTCATCTCTTGTGTCCGACCGTTACCGACTCGGTACCCACTTCACTTGCGTGGAAAATTGGGGTGTTACGCAAACTGAATGAGTCGAGCTTGACATATTCAAATTTGGTTTGTTTATTAAACGAGATCAAGCCGAGCCCAATTTTTAAATAAACTTTTTTTTAAAAGTTTGGCTTATTTAGGAAATAAACGAATTCGACCCGGGCTTTTTTCAAGTTTTAAACGGTTCTACTTGGTCATAAACTTAAAGGAAATTTTAAAAATTTCATAAAATTCGAGATTAGATCAAACGAGTCGGGCTTTCAACAGAGTTTAAAATCCTGTTCAGGCTCGACTCGAGCTCAAATCGAGTTTTGTTCAAGCCGATTCCGAACCGAGATCTAATTGTTCAGTTCATATAACAGCCCTAGTAGAAAACCCTTTTTTTTTTTATTCATTATATTCATTATTTGTTTTTTTTTAAGCAATTGGATTATTAAATGTTTCCATAGGATATACGCTATAAAGTCGAACACAATGTTATTAGAATCGCGATCCGGATCTCACGATCCTAGAGATCCTACGATCCCATCCATGATCCTGATCCGGATCGGTACATAAAATCGTTTTGGTGTAGAATCGGTGGTAGGATCTTTAGGATCTTATAGGATCGGTGGGATCTTACGATCCTAACGATCCTATAAGATCCTTTGAATTTCCCTTTTCAGCTCATTTGGAGTGTAAAAAAATGGTTCGTTTTGGCATAAATTGCCGAAATTGGCCCAAATAGCTCATTGAAATCTGTAGGGCATCTCAACCTTCTTCTCAACATGACATAATCTCTCAACTTTCGACGTGTTGAATGAGTGATTATCGGTGTGTTGACTGATGAGTGCAGTAGAGTTCTAAACTGAGTGAGTGCATAACAATACGGAGTACGAGGGGCTGGCGTCGGACTTGTTAGGGGCTTATTCCTTAAGGTAATATT
Organism: Persicaria tinctoria; assembly: GCA_037127255.1. Classification (NCBI taxonomy): domain Eukaryota; kingdom Viridiplantae; phylum Streptophyta; class Magnoliopsida; order Caryophyllales; family Polygonaceae; genus Persicaria; species Persicaria tinctoria. The sequence goes on along the minus strand of JBANSL010000010.1, from coordinate 67,958,627 downwards.
TCTTGGCTTTGCAATGTCTACTAGTGGTGCTTTAGTTCAGTCATTATCAAGAAAAAGGACACTTGACTCTAAATTAGACCAGGATGGGAGCACGGAAGCACTGAAGTCAGAAGCAACATTGAAGTTTATGGCTATAAATATGATGACTGATGATTCAATATCTTTATGTTTTAAGCTTATGGATCATATGAATTATGTAAGACATTTTGTTATCTCTTGCATTAGAGACATTCTATAATACTGTAATCATGTGGTGTGTATGTGGGCGCTTTAAATTCAGCCATTTTGCCTTAGAGACATTTTTTTTATCGTTATACTTGGACAAATATGAATTCTAGAATTTTAAACGAAGTCATTTTGTTTTATATCTTTTATATATATATATATATATATATATATATATATATATATATATATATATATTTATTTATATTTTTTAATTATATTTCAAGGATCTTACGATCCCACGATGGGATCTTACGATCCGATCCACTAATCCTGTTGTGATTCGATCCTAGGATCCCGATCCTAATAACCTTGGTCGAACATGAACATAAGAAGGTTGGAACTAAGTAATTCATTAACTAGTAGTACACGAAATTTTATTTCAATCCGACTAAAAATTGAGTACAGAAAATCAATACAATTACAGAAGTATGAATTAATGAAATCAAATCTCCACCATGCCATAGAAATAATTACGTGCATATATACGAACCTACAACAGATCGATGGACAAAGATGATCAGAGGACGGAGAATCGGGAACCGACTGGAAAGTGGGTCATCGGGATCGGAGGCCTCCTGACTTTCCTCTTTGATTTCGCAGCCTCTTCAGGTGCTGCCGAAGACTCCGCTTTTGCTTCTTGTGGCAAAGATGGATTTTGGCATTCCCCTTCGCCTAGATCACATTCGACTCTACTCTCACTCGACTTATCCAAGAAGCACCCGAACAAACTCGAGACAAACGCCATTTAAGGAAATGGAATTCGGAACAGATTGTATATTTGAAATGCATATTACCCGAGTGATGAACTGATGATATATAGGGGGAGAGCAAGATCGGATGAAGGGGGAACCAGAGAGTAAGGATCAAGCTCTTGGAAGCTTACATAAAATGGAAGAACAAGCACAACGCGCAGGGCCGCCCCTCGCGAATAATGTGACAAACATCTTCATCAACAACCAAGTCAATTGGTGCACCCAGGATTAGGTATCAACACAAAAGCCAACAAGTCAAGTGAATTGACTTGTTGAACCTATAAAAAGGTTCTCATCTAGATATATGGAGTGGTGATTCAACTGACAATGACCATACCCTTAATTAGCACTTTAAGCAACAAGATTTGAACTGTCAACAACAACGACATCGAGAAGGAACCCACCAATTCATCGAGGGGCTGTTTCTGGCTACTTTCCAGGCTTCATTTTTTCTTCCCTGCACGGCCCTCTTTGGGCTCCGACGGTCTATATATACCACTCTGATAATCAGTTAATCACCATCTGCAATTCAGAGTTTCATTCAGACTTACCAAACACAAAATCAGCTCCCTCTGCTCCTAATACCAGCTAATTAAAGCTCGCTAATTTCATGCTAATGGCGCTTGTCTCGGTTTTCTTCAGTTGCTTTACAGAAAAGTCGACTGCCAGTAAGGTTATCCATCAAGGAGATGAAGAATGCCACTTAGGGATTGCTCGTGAAGATAAGCAGAAGCCAGTCTATTTTCCAGCTGGCTCCAGATTCTCGGTCCTGTAATCTTCTTGTAATTCCTCAGTTTTGTCAGTTGGTATACACACATCTATACCCCGGAGAGCGTCTAGCCACTCTAAATTAATCTTTTTTTTTTTTTACAGATATTTAAAAAATTCTTTGAATTCATTGTAATGGTTTTTCTTCCCCATTGTATTGATTTCTGGTATTTGAAGTTGATCAGTAAAATTACATGCTCTAGTTGTATTAAATCCCATTCTCTTTGTTTAGAATCTGATCCTTCACTTTTACAAACCCACAAGCATACCATAATCCAAAAATCAACTCGGAAAATGATTCATTAACTTCATTAAAACTGAAAAGTAGCAATCAAGTAATCGAATAAACAGAGTAAATTTGAAACATCAAGGCGAATCCCAAAATAAGTGTGCTGGAAATGTAGGGTGCGAGAGGGAAAGGCTCAGAACATACATATGCTTTGAGAATATTTGCAAAGTTTCTGGGTCACGAGGGATCAGCTTTCCATGACTGCCGAACCAAATGTGTTTTCTCCACTGTAGGTCATGTACAGAAAGCCGTCATCATCCTTGTACTCCTCATAGATTGCAGACATCAAAGCAGCTGTTAAGGAGCAATACAATTAGCCTTTTCCAGTAACATATATGAGTGGGAATTGGAAGAGATTGTGATCAACTCACCGGTGGACGGTAAGATGTTCTTTACAAAGACAAATATGGCCTTCTCAGCACCAAGTTTGACCCTTTTCCGGACAACATAAACAAACTGTCCAACAGTTAGATCTGCAGGCACAAGATACCTGTGTTGCATTCATAAACAATAGATGAGAACTACTGAGCCAATCTAGGAGGCAAGTGCTACAGATTTTATCGTACAATCAAGGTTAATGTGAAGGCTAGAGCTACAAAATCGGCTCTTCAATAGGAACATTTGAGTCCGTTAACTTAGTAAACAGAAAAATGCAGGTCCTTATGTACAAAGCAAATATCATTTCAGGTGTTTTGTGATAGATGTAAGACCATAAGGCATAAACACCACTAATACTTGATAAAAGGGAAAACTTAATCATCTTTCCAAGATATAAAGAAAACTTGCTTTTTCTTGTCAATGTCGGGAATATCACTCCTTTCAGCCCTCTCCACAACCACCTGATAGAGTGTCCAACAGGAACGCATATCAGATTAAGCGTTTAGCAAACATAACAAGAAGTGCACATTTCAGCTACATGAAGATATCTTACAGGAATTCTGTCTGGATACTTCTCTCTAATGCGAGACGCTTCAGCCATCCTCTTCTCTGAAACAAAAGATATACTCAAGTTTTATAAAAACTGGCTACTAGAAGTTAAATGATGCCGGGAGAAACACGAAGTTTCATATCAGTATATCACCTGTCTATAAAGAGTTAGATCAAGGAATCAACCAGTTGACAAGTTTCACATAGATAGCAACTAGTGCCCTTGAATATAAGGGGTAAGCTTTCATAATAGCTATATGGTTCTTTTCAATTAAAGAATTAAACAATGTCCAGCAAATGTTGGTCAGGGAAGTTCTAGGGTTCATGTTCTAGCAAATCTTGCCTTCATCAATTGAAACCCCTTACTCCAAAAAAATCACCAATTTTGGCATAAAAGGCAACACTTTCAAACCGATTGCACTTAATTCCACATTAAAACCAACACAATCAAAGATAAAAGATCAAAATCTGCAAAACTAAGCAAGAAAACGCCAACACCGTGATCAATTCAACAGCCTAAAAACAAATAGAAACGAATTTCCCCCTTCTTTATTTGACCTAATTTTCACAACTTATTGCTCAAAAGACGGAAGCGAATTTACCGATGGGGTGTTCCAACTTGAATGCGCTTTTAGCCATGTCCAGCCTCAGAGAAAAGAAGCAGAGATTCGGTGTTATCTGCAAACACGAAACATGAACCATCAACAAGATGATCACAAACAGGGGCAACGGAAATCGAAAACAATATGAAAAAGGAACTTGAAAAAGAGTGTGAAACAACTCATCGACAAGCAAATTACTCAGAAATTCGAAGATTGTAATTTGCAAGTTTAGAATCGTCGGCAAAATCGTGGGTGTCGTACCGTTCAATCCAAGCGACGGAGTAAAAGAACGACTTCTGGAGTAATGGGGTATGGCGTTTGGACTTGTGTTTCTATTTATGATTTTTTTTAAAGTCCCTAATCTTTCCATATATTTCAGTTTAGGTCCTAATCTTTAAAATGCTGCAAAAACAGTCCCCATTCTTTTCATATGTTTCGTTTTATTCCATAACTTTTCGAATAACACAAAGCAGTGTCCAACCTTATATTTCGTTTTATCCTTTTCATATGGTTGGGTGCTTCATAACAAACCTCCATTGAACCATGATCTCTCTCCATCGAAGGTCCTAACATAAAGGAGGAATGGGGTTAATGGGAGGTCTTGGGTTTGATCCTACCTCTTTTCTACTATTGGGTTTAGTCAGTAAACGCAAACCTAGTGTATGACTCTTGTCGACTGAATCACGTGCTCGTAGAGGCGAATCCAAACGGGATCATGTGGGGCACGTGCCCTCACCCTCATCCGGCGAACCCCTTATATGTATTATCCCCATCGATAGCTTTGTTTTGATATATAATACGCATTAATTCGATATCTGAGTAAAAAGTTACGAGCGTTTGAAAATTGGAGGTATATTAATCACTTTAAATCTTATTTAAATAACCCACAATGCTTTTATATTTTTTTTAAATCAAATGCCTTCTATAAATAAAAGGAGATCAATTTCCGCAAGGTCGATGAGGCCCTGTGGAAATTGATCAAACCAAATACAAGAAGAGTCATCGGTCGGCAAGAGTCTAGCCGCAAAATGAGCAACAGTATTAACCACCCTACGAACATGTAGGAACGATACACTACCACGAATAGGGAAAAGATCTAGGATATCCTCACATACGAGGTCTACATAAGAGGGGCTATGGACTGAAAATGCAGCCGATGTATAAGGTTGAAATCATCGGACTCAATCTGCACTTGCTCATATATTTTATTTAGATTGACATATCTTTGTAATGAGATGTTATATTACTCATTCGACAATTAGGTAAGAAATTATGAAAGTTTAAATGAGGAAAAATGTCAAATTTTCTACTTTGCAAGATATTAGTGATGTTTCTAAAAAGATGATCGATGTAGGAATTCACAAAGCTTTTGATTTAGTATGTCGTCTCATCGTGTTACCGATTGCAAAAAACCATATTGGAAAAAACTTTCTCTGCTATGGGTATTATCAAGTTGAACTATTTCATTATAAAACTCTAATTAGCAATGATGAATTTTTTGTACTAGTGAACTCTTTTAGTTTTTATCGCTATTTTGTAGTATTGAAGACGTTATGTATTGTACGAATTCGTGTTATTCATTGTCGTTTATCATCGGTGTGCCCCCACCCTCTTCAGGTTTTGACTCTGCCATTGCGTGCTCGGAATTTACTTTTTTTTTTTTTTGATAAGGTAAGATTTCGGCTGGCGTAGCCTAGCCGATAGCATCCTTTCGGATGAGATCAGAAAGATCTTTGTGAGTTTCAAGCGCAATCCCGAGGAACGAGTGGCTAAGGTGAGCAACCTTATCAGCCACCACATTACCCTCTCGAGGCACATGAGAATAGGATGTACTATGGAATGATGTGGTTAGCCATTTAATATCGCTCGGAATTTACTATCAAAGGTGGTTACCTTGTTTTTTTTTATAAAAAAAAAAAGTAGAAACTATCAAAGGTTGTTACCCTTATTTACACACACCGACGAGAATGCGCGAGGTTAAACAGCAATGGAGAAATCTTACCCTTTGATCTTAAAAGTTACTCCAGGTAATTGTCAAAGGTAACTCATTAACGGCACACCACACCAATGACTCAATGAGCATGTACAGGTGATATAAATGGAGTAATTTGTACAAAACTAGTCACGTACTCCTCACTGAGCATGAATACGTGCAAATTAATTTGTACAAAACTTGTCACTACTCATCGACTTAGATATTGGGGTGGGTAAGAAAAATTATTTATAATTTTATAATCCAATTAATGTTTAAAAAGTTAATTAAAGTAGATCGATTTTTATGAGCACTCTTAGTTGGTCCTTACTGAGCTCTGGTTGATCATCACGGTGCCTTGGTTCAGTCTAAGCACAGCTAGGAGATTTAGGCGGGAAACTACAGACACGTGTATGGTGGTGATCAATTCGGTTGTTACATTCATAGATGTATAAATAGGTGTTGGAGACGTCATTTGTAGACAAGAACTTCAGTTGATCAATAAACACATTTATGATTTTCTTCTGCGTTTTCCTCCTCTCCTCCATTGTTGAATCGAGTCTCGGTTCTTCATATGGTATCAGAGCGGGATTGATCTCGCTTGATCTTCCGCTTTCAGTTGCAGTTCGTGGATCACTTCCTCAGAGATTGGAGGATGGGAGATTCGTATGCCTCTGTACTGCGCAATCAGACTGGAGATCAAGGTTCGCAGCTAGTGCCCAACGATCCACTGGCTCTTACGAACTCTGACAATCCAGGCGCGCAACTTGTCGCTAATGTGTTCAATGGCGGCAGTTTCCTCAGTTAGAGCAGGAATGTAAAGATGGCTCTTGGAGCCAAATTCAAGCTTGGTCTCATTGACGGATCGTGTCTTGTTCCTCGAGTTGAGTCGCCAATGTACCAGCGTTGGATTAGGGCCGATTATATGGCCCGATGCGGGCTCTTGAACTCAATTGAGAGCACAATCTCGGAATCATTTGCATACGCTGGATCTGCTCGTGAAGTGTGGAGCGACATCACAGAAAGGTACGGTCAGTCCAATGCACCGCTTTTGTATCAGTTAAGGAAGTCGCTTAGTGCTATGGAACAAGGATCTGACTCTGTGGGAGTTTACTTCAATAGACTCAAGAAAGTTTGAGATGAAATCTTGAGCCTTCAGGGAATTCTGGAGTGCAAATGTGGGGCTATGGATAAATGTACTTGTCTAGTTATCAAGAAAGTTGTGGAAATGAATAATAGCAACAAGATTATGCAATTTTTGATGGGGCTTAATGATGATTATATGATGTTGTGCGTAATCAGATCTTAGCCATGGATAATATGTCAACTATGAACATGGCGTACTATATTGTACAACAAGTGGAACAGTGTGGAGGAGGCAAAGTGAAATACCCCAAATTATCTTTGGGTATTTCTTTTTAAGTAAATATAATTTTGGAAATAAAAGTTATTTTATTTTGAACTTCGAAATATTTTTTTTTCTTTCGAATTGAATATATATAAAGTTTTATAACTAGTTTAAAGATATTTCATCTTATGTGCATATATAGTAAACAAATAAGTTTTTAACTTATATTGTTTTGAGACATATATTTTCTTCAAAAAATAAGGAAGGATTCATAATTATGATTTATTATAATTTACGTAAAATATTTAATATAACGTTTTAGAAAAATGGTGTTACGCAAAATAAAATGTATTTCATTAAATGTTTTGTTATTTAATTTAGGTAGAATTTTAATAAATAATTTTTCGGATATATATATATAAATTGAAAAAGAGCTTGAACCGGTTTTCTTTTGGTTCAAGTGAACCGAACCATCAAATAAAGAAAAAAAAAAGAAATTGTGAACCGGGTTCACCAGACCCATCTTCTTCCTCCCGCCTGCGTCGATTCACTGTAAACCAAGGTGAAATCTTGTCTCCTCAAATCTCGCTCAAATCTTAAACCTTTTCATTCTAGAACGTTCCCTATCTATTTCTAAGGAGATTTATGCAACTGATTGTGAGATTCGGGATTGAACCGCAACCGAACGAACTTATCCCCAAATTCGAAGTTCATCCAAATCCGCTCTATTCGGGACGAATCCCATCAAATTGAGGGTTGTGATAGCGTTATGAGTAATTATCTAATCGATTTTCGGATTTATTTTAATCCAATCCGTCCCCAAATCCTCCTCCTATAAATACCCATTTCGGGATCACTTTCGAAGCACACCACCACCATTCCTCTCCATATCCGAGCTCTCCAACTAGTTCATCGTGTTCTAAACACCTTCATCGACAATCCCCTTCACAAAAGTTTCACAAAAACATCCCGATTTCAAAACCCCCAATTTCGATCCTACCCTCGCCGGAGCTGCCCTCGTACACCACCGTTCAGCCGCTGCCGATGACGCCAGGACCACCACAGAGGAGCGCATCTTCTCCACGAATCCGTAGTGACCGGTCGCGTGTCTTTCCGTTCACTATCGAAGTCGCGAGAAGTCGCCGAAGTGTCGCCGGAAGCTTTCCGGAAAACCCCGTTGATGTTACTGTCGGGCTGAGGGAAGGAGAGGGGTAATTGCGCTAAACCTCCCTAAGTTTTTGGATTATTTAAAATATGCCCTTGCCCAGTTTTCTAAAATTCCAGATTCTAACCCGTATTTTTATGTGGGCATAAATGCTTTCCAATTCCGTTAAATCGCAGAGGATCATCAACCCCTATGCACATACGAGGGAATTCGAGTTCAACCGACCACTTAAGTCAAAGCTTGCAACTTCGGATCAAGGCAAGTGACTTTCCGAGCCTTTCCGCTCATTTCGGTGCTTTCGTGTCTAGTTGTTTTCTTTTCTTGAAATGCTTGCCAAATTAATTACAAATAAATTGCAATTCATCTGCTTGTGTGATTTATTTAACCTTCCGTTTGAATTTGGCAAGTTTAATTGGGTGACCTTAAGATACTATAATATTATAGTTACCCACCGTTGATTTAAAGCATGATTTATCCTTGTTCTTTCATGCTAATTGGTTATGTATGGAACATGCATTTTCTTTGATGTTTCCATCCTTTATTTTATTTGCTTTCATTTCATTTGACATCCATGTTACCTATCAATAGCATGGGTTATTTTGTGTGTGTGATCACCTAGGATGTTTTAAGTAAGTAGTAATAATGCGAGGATTGTGTGTTATGATTGGAACTCAATTAAATCAAGATCAATGAAAGTAAAACGTATCAATCAACGTAAACCAAATGTGAACCGTAATGTGTGAAGTAAAGTGAAAGTGATGTTGTAGAGTCAGGTCGGGGCCGTTACTCCTCGGCCTAAAGGTTTCATGAAACTAACACATTTCCGTAGAGAAATGTTACACTACCTCCGGTAGTAGGGGTAGTAGGCCGTTATCTGCTAGTGAGAGCGGGGCCGGTATCATATTATAACAAATAGTGTGTGTTGTGAAACATTCAATTCATATTAAGAGTAGTAAACGTGTAAAGCATATAAACCTGTGTTTAAAGCTACTCAATGTGAGGAAGTAAGTGAAGTGTGTCGTATCAATCTATTTTAAGCTACTCAACGTGAGGAAAGTGAGCGAAGTGGGATATATATATACATCTTTTTAACATAGTAAGAACAAAGTTATAGTGATCACAATTAATTCAAGCTATATCATATTCCATCTGTAATCGGAGTATGGTTCCTAAGAGTGCTTGTCGCTCGCATCTTTTGTTACTCAATCCTACTGGATTATCAGGATTATCCATGTCACATGAGTCGTGTCTTAAAATGTTAAGCCTTCACATAAAATATTCTTAATAATCTCATTTGGATTTAATTCTTACCGTTTCATGGTCACTTGAATCCAAAGTTGTCCCAGTTTTCGAGCCGTCATTTGCTAATTCTTGCGAACTAACCGTCCTATATTTGGATGGCTGGTGTCCTTCATTCCGGATGCCAGACCAGTTTTCGCAGGTTTAGGTCGAGTCTCAGAAGAGAAGAGAAGTTGAGAAGATATTTAAGTTACTTTTAACATTGTATTTAAATTGTAAAAGTCCTAGATATGTTGTATAAGAGTTTTATTGTTTTATTTTATTTAAAAGTCTTCCGCTGTATTGTTCTCAATTTGTAATTAAATCCTCAATTTTCGAGGACATATTAATAAAGAGTTATTTTTATATTTCAAGCCTTATATTTAATTGTATTTCATTTATGTATTTAATAGTTATCATCTTGTTTATTGGAGCATGGTTTCATGTCCCTATAAGCCTAAGGTGGTTACGAAGACATTAAAGTCCGAGTAATCACTGGCGCTGTGGCATTCCCTCGTGTTATAAAAGGGGGTGTTACACAAAGGAAGTGCAGAATCAAAGAAGAGTGATGATAGCATTGCCTTAAATGCTAATAGACAAGGAATTCCTTCATGGAAGAAGGAGACAGAGGCAAGGAAACCTAAAGAAGAATTCAAGAAGTGTGACTTTTGTGGAAATAAAGGTCATGTGAAGGACACTTGTTACAAATTGCATGGCCTGCCTACATGTGATTTCTGTGGTAACAAGGGTCATGTTAAGGAGTTTTGCTACAAGCTCCATGGGTACCCTGAGAAAGGGAAAGAGGCAAAGTGGAAGCAGCAGAGGAAGGCTTCAGCTAATGTTGCTGAGAACCAGGGAAGCACCAGCGAGAGTCCCATTGATAGTGCTAATTTCGATCCCGGTTTAGTCAATGATGTATGCAGATAGATGATGAAAATGTTCAAAGGAAAGCAGAAGCAAGGAGAGAGTGAGGCATACTTTGCATCTGCAAACTTCTCAGGTAATTTCAACCATTCAAAAGCCTTGATGATTGAAAAAGCCATTGGGAAAGGATTTTGGATAGTAGACACCGGTGCCACATATCATATGCTCTATGACATTGAATTGCTTAATCGTAAGGAAAAATTACTTGATCCTATTCGAATTGCTTTACCTGATGATTCAGTGGTCATGGTTGATACTGTGGGTTAAGTACAGTTTATTGGTGACCTTGATACGGGGTTAGCCGTAGGAACCAATTATCAACGACTATAAAGCCCACCTCTACAACCTTACACAATCAAGCGGACAACTTGGAGGCACAAGGAGGGGACTTGTGATTACCAGGATCACCAAGCTCTCGCGAGCTTGATGAACTCAAGCAAACCAAGCAAGATCAATTACCAATTGTGCAATCGATGAGCAATGCTTCAAATCGATTGACTTTCTCACAGATGTGTTTCACACAAAAGCTGTATTTCTCAATAATGGAATACGTGAGTTTACAACTGATGAAGGCCGACTACTTAAACCCTAACAAGGATGAATTTCGGCCCTAATTAATAAAAATAATAAACTTAAAGAAATACTAAAATAACCCTAAAAGTTTCCTAAAATAACTTTAAGTAGAAAAGTTACCAAAATAGGAAATAAAACAATGAGTTCTAGACTTAGCCAATTCAGCTATACATGGCCTAAGGTGGTTCGGCCACTTCAATCCCTATACACATATAGGTTTTCATTGTAGGCTCCAGGAGTTGAACTGCGCTCGAGAACAAGGCATGACTCACAAACATGAATGAGTCGCGTTGAAGCTTCTTGGCTCGAGCTCGAGTCATAGGTCCGTCTCCTAAGATGATTGGCGTATCCGGAGGTGTAGACGATGGTGTAGAAGATGGTCCCGCATCAACCTCCCCTTCTTAGAAAGGATTCGACCACAGTCCTCGTCCACGGCAAGGTATGGAATGAGATCCGCGACGTTGAAGGTAGCACTCACGTCATATGTTCCAGGAAGCTCCAACTTGTAGGCATTGTCACCCACCTTCTCCAGAACCTTGAAAGGTCCATCTCCTCGTGGTGCAAGCTTTCTCTTCCTCTTATTGGGAAACCTCTCCTTCCTCTGGTGCACCCACACTAGATCCCCAGGCTGGAACGTCACCAATCTGCGCCCCTTGTTGGCCTTATTGGCGTTGTATTCAGCCTTCCACATAAGCTGGTGACGTGTTCGTTCATGTAGCTCCTTGATGAACTCAACATGCTTACCTGCGTCAAATGACTCATTCTCTCTCATAGGATATGGAGTAAGATCAAAGGGGGTTAGTAGATTAACACCATATACACATTCAAATGGAGTGATTTTGGTTGAGGAATGCATGGTCCTATTGTAAGCAAACTCCACATGAGGTAAGGCTTCTTCCCAAAGTTTTAGATTCTTTCTTATTATGGCTCTAAGGACAGTGGTTAAGGTTCTATTGGTCACCTCAGTTTGGCCATCGGTTTTGGGGTGACTAGAGGTAGAGAATAATAATCTAGTTCCTAATTTGTTCCACAAAGTTCGCCAAAAATGACTTAAGAACTTAACATCCCTATCACTCACTATGGTTTTCGGCACCCCATGCAACCTAACTACCTCTCTAAAGAACAAATTAGCCATATTGGTAGCATCATCAGTCTTATGGCATGCGATAAAGTGAGCCATCTTAGAAAATCTATCCACCACCACAAATATAGAATCCCTCCCCTTCTTAGTTCTAGGCAACCCAACAATAAAGTCCATAAAAATATCTTCCTAAGGGGCTGAAGGGATCGGCAGGGGTGTATATAAACCATGGGGCATAAGCTTAGACTTGGCCTTTAAACAGTCAATACATCTCTTAAGGCAATGTTATACATCCCTAAGCATATGTGGCCAATAAAAATGTGTCCTAAATGTATGATAAGTCTTATCTCTCCCAAAATGACCCATTAAACCTCCACAATGGGCTTCAATTACCAATAATAATCGAAGAGAACACCTAGGTATACACACTTGGTCTTTCCTGAATAAGAATCCATCAAAGATATAAAAATGGTCGGTAGGACCCTTATCTAGGCACTTTCGAAATACATCCCCAAAATCCACATCATTAGCATACAATTCCTTAATGTACACAAAGCCTAAGACTCTAGAATCCAAAGTGGTTAAAAGGACATGTCTCCTAGATAAAGCCTCAGCAACCACATTGTCTTTCCCTTTCTTATACTTAATGACATAAGGAAATGTTTCTATGAATTCCATCCACCTACCATGTCTCCTATCAAGTTTATCTTGGCTCTTAAAATGCTTTAAGGATTCATGATCAGTCCGAAGTATAAACTCTCTAGGCCAAAGGTAATGGGACCATGTCTTAAGGACTCTAAACAATGCATATAATTTCTTATCATAAGTAGAGTAATTAAGACATGCACCTTTTAACTTTTCATAAAAGAAGGCTATAGGCTTACCTTCTTGCATGAGAACTCTGCCTATGCCAACTCCGCTAGCATCACATTCAACCTCGAAGGTCGAGTGAAATCAGGGAGAGCAAGCAATGCAGCTTGCGTCAACTTCTCCTTAAGCAGCCGAAATGCTTCCTCCTGAGCTAGACCCCACTTGAACTCGCACCTCTTCTTCGTGAGTTCTGTGAGAGGGGCCGCGATGGAGCTGAAGTCACGCACAAATCTCCGATAGAAGCTCGCCAAGCCTTGGAAACTCCTCACATGGACGATGTTGGTAGGAGTCGTCCAATCCTGGATTGCTTCGATCTTCGCTTCATCGACTTGCAATCCACTTGATCTCACTACAAAACCAAGAAAAGATACTTGATCATTACATAATTCACATTTCTTCAAATTATCATACAAGTGTTCTAATCTTAGAGTAGAAAGTACTTCCCTTAAGTGTGCTTCATGTTCATCAGGTGATTTGCTATAGATAAAAATGTCATCAAAATACACAACAACAAATTTACCTATGAAATTTCTAAGCACATGATTCATTAATCTCATGAAAGTACTAGGCGCGTTAGTCAAGCCAAAAGGCATAACCAACCATTCATAGAGTCCAAATTTGGTTTTAAAGGCTGTTTTCCATTCATCGCCTTCCTTCATCCTAATCTGATGGTAGCCGCTTTTTAAATCGATTTTAGAGAAGATAGAAGAACCATGCATGCAACTCATCTAACATGTCATCTAAGCGGGGTATATGATGGCGATATTTAACAGTTATGTTGTTAATTGCCCTACAGTCTACACACATTCTCCATGAACCAACTTTCTTAGGGACTAACAACACAGGGACAACACATGGACTCAAACTTTCCCTAATGTATCTCTTGTCCAACAATTCCTGGACTTGGGATTGAACCTCTTGGGTTTCAGTGGAATTCATTCTATAAGCAGGCCTATCACTACTAGAAAACTTCAATTATACATCTGTTGTCAACAGATGTCTTTCAAAAAAAATTCCGATCTCTTTGTGCGTGTAGTAAAAGATCAAAACTTTCCACATCGGTTTTAAGCAGATGTCTTTTATTAATTAGAACCCCTCAATTTTTGTTATGACATGTTCACTTGTTGATGAATATCCATAATTTGTCATTTGAAATCATTTGAAGATGTCTCCCTAAAGCAAAAAAGCGACATTTACATCTTTATTTATAAAACTAATTGATGTCTTAATAAAACATAGACAGCAATTTTTGTTGTAGTGATCACGTTTATAATCATGTTCTATATATAATTTATGATTTTATATTGTTTTAATTTAACCGACCACATGAAATATAGTCATAACTGATGTGTTTCCATGTTATCGACATCGCATTGAGAGTATTCATTCTCTGTGTATTAATTTCATGTCCATTATATGTGATATTATATTGTTCTAAAACAATGTATTATTGTGGTTTTATACACAGAAGATGTCGTTTTATACATTTGTATCAGTTTTTAGAAAATAAAATGACGTTGTTGCTCCATTGAGACATCGGTTTATTTTGTAGATAACGATGTTACTTTGACAAATTTATATCAGTTCATATATCATTTTTAATGTTCAAACTTGGTTTGCACATTAATTTAAATGTAAAATGACGTTGTTGCTCCATTGACACTCGGTTTATTTTGTAGAGAACGATGTTTATAAGTTATACTGGCATCTATTTCAATAGACGGATCTGATGTTAAATGTATGAATGCACTACTATTTTCATATTTAATCCGATGTTTTTGTTTAGATACGCAACATGCTTTTGTCGATAGAACATCGCATTCATGTACATATATACTAGCTTCATAATGTAACGTTCACAAAAAATGCATTGCCTCTATTCATAGTTAAAAAAATTGGCTAGCCACAACCTCACAAAAAAGGTAAATGGCTAGCCCACATATCTACGACCTACATTACCTAGCTTGCTAGCGAACATCTCAAAAATAGGGCAGGCTAGCCCAACCACCTAAATCGATTAGTGTATATGATACACCAACATTCATACCACAAATGGTTTAAAGCATAAGACATTAAGACCCAAAAAATGGTTGATCACCTGCATTTTCAATCAACAAGAAGTACTAAGTGGCACATTTACTGAGCAGCCCTAGAAGCTTCATTAACCTATAGTAAAGACTGGATATAGCGAGGAGCTTCAACTCGAACTTCATCGATTTGTTCTTGAGTGTACGATGGACGGTTCTTTGATGCAACCCACTAAAGAGATGGAAAGAACAATAAGCCTACAAAAAAAATTGTGAACTTCATCAAGTCTATGATTTGTGCATTTTAGGAGATTGGATTCAAGAAAGTAACTAAAGAAATTGAGGATTGCAAGGAAACTTAAGCAATAAGCCTACAAGTACCAAAAGAATTAGTAAACTCTTTGCTACTGAATATAAGGCAACCAAACTGTAAAGCACGAGTACATTAAGACCTTCTAGACTCGATCAAAGGTCAATACACCTAAAAAACAAATTGTGAACTTATTTAAACAACAGTATAAATTTTATATGATGATAGACAACAAATTTGGAATTTTATACAAAATATAGCCATCTGCTGGCTTTTAACAGCTCTGAGATACAACCATTTACATAACATTATGAAAAGATAAAGAAATTCAGGATTGCAAGGAAACTTAAGCACGAGTGCATTCTTATCAAGATGATACCTATTGACAAAGAAACAATAATAAGCATCAAGAAAGATTATCCCTTTTTGCACCAACCCCGCAAATTTACAATCAACCTAACCCTATTCAAGTATAACATATGACATATATTGCTTCCATCTCAAATTGAGGTAATCTGAACAAAACCGCACTTCAGAGTTTTAAACACGAAACCGTTAAAGTAGTTATTGTCACATAGCCGCAAAGACACAAAACCAATGATAACAGTGGCATGACATCAGCTGGAGGCAAAAAAAATATGGGATTGATCGGCAGGAACAGAGGTTGTATGTTAGAAAAAAAATGCGACAAAAACGCATAAAATAAAGCATGACAACATCTGCACAAAAGAGATAAGGAAAAAAAGAAAAATAAAATTCAGAAAGAACAAACGCAACAGTAGCAAAGACGAAAACCCAATGACATTAGTGGCATGACAGCAGCTGCGCAGCACCTCCTTCATCCATTGAGCGCCGGTTTGGTGGCCAAGATAAGTTTAATTTATTAGTACTGTTCTAAGAGAAACTGGCAGGTATCTATATAATTTAGAGTTAGTTTCAGGAAACCTCCATGAGTAGCTATTTACCTAAACTAATTTGGAATTGTTTGGTTCAGTCTTATTAATCCTTATTACTTCTTTTATTCATTATAAGCTTCTTATAGTAATATCTTACCGATTACTAGCTCCTTATGAGCAATCAAACCATCAGGACACAAACTAACCAGGCCAAAATCCTTCCAACAGCAATCAAACCATCAACAATCAAACCATCGAGACACAAACTAACCAGATAATTTTATACACAAAAACTGACCAACTATAGTAGCGTAGGCTAGATCATCAGGAACTTTCCACTTAAAAATAATGTAGCAGATTGAAGCTAACCAGCCATAAATCAGGGAGAAGCCAAAGAACAATTAAAAATCGATAACCAAACATCCATTCCTTTCTCATAAGAGAGTACTGTATTTTTCTACTCAAAAGCTGATAAAAAAAAACTAAATGTTGCTTCAGTAACAATCCAGCTTACCATCCTAGAATTTCTTATATTTTGGATAGGCAAAATAGAACAAAAAACTTATGAATCTTAATTAGAAGCAGAGTAGTATCACCAGTTTATTCCCACAGTTTCAGTTCTTATATTATTATATTTACTAAATTCACTTTAACCATGCATATTACTTTCAACCTTTGGTTTCGTTATTAACATTGACCTGATTCTATTTATTACTTGAAAAATACTAATTTATTTGTTCATCTATTTATTTAAATCATTCATTTTTTAAATACATAGCCATTATAGTAGTTCTCAAATTTCTTTTTTTTAATGGTTTGGTGTAATTTTATTAATTGTTTAATAAAAGATAAATAAAAGTAAACAGAAAAAAAAAAGTTCACAAAAACAATTAATTGGAAATGAGTAAGACCTTTCTAATTAACAACTATGCAAATCCTGTGTAACAGAGGTAGACAAACAAATAAGGTTAACTCAAACTCGTACTTGATGTAAATAATCTTTCTAAATGAGGCCAACTATATCAAGGGTTAAAGGTGACAAAGAACTAAAACAAACAAGGCCAACTCAAACTCATACTTAAATGGATATAACCTTATTTTGAGTAAGATATACCCTTTTACCATCCGGAAGAAATGTCTTAAATGGAAAATGTGTTTAGACAAATGTGGAATGGGTAATGATGGTTAAAATTCTTATACAATTTATATTCCTTTGGGTCTGTCATGCCCCTTTTATTTCATGTTTTCAAGCACAATCCTTTTAATATACTTAAAAAAGAGCTTAACTTTAATGAATTTGATTAATATGTAAATTCATCCCGCACATTATCCTAATAGTCCCAAACCTCCATTAGAAAGCTGAAAACAAGATTTGAGAAAGATTAAACAATTACTTTAGTTTTCCAATTTCATCACCCCTGTTCTTGTTGAATCTGGTTTTGAGTAGCGAGGTAGCGAGAATAAGAGAGAAGCAAGAGCGGGTTGTCATGGTAGAGAGCTTAAGCTCGATTTTGACGGGGAAGAGGCGAGTGGGGACGATAAAAAACGGAGCCAAAGAAACAGGAAGAGAAGGAGAAACAGAGCCAAAACTGACGATAGATCATGACCTACACACCTAAAGACAAAGAAAGGATTACTACCTTAGTTTTCTTGGATGCTGCTTCAGGCTTAACACCGTGATCTCCTTCTGATTGGTCGTTGGCAGTGAAATCCCTGTAAAAGTATGCTCAAGAAAATGAGTTATCTTTTATAAAACAAGGCAACCAAGATAAAGATTTAGGACATACCTATTGATGTCACAAATTGGGGCATTTTCCTTTTCATCACTGCTTGGATTTTGATCATTTCCACTCCCTGCATTACTGTGGTTGGCTTTGGTTATTTGAGCTCCCATTCCCGAATTCTCAGTTTCTACTAAAACCCTTTCCTCAGTAGTGTCTTGCAAAGAAATTGTGCCACTTTTTGGAGTTTCATTTTCTGAAGAAGCCATGGTGGTGCCTTCACCATGATCCGGTTTTGCTGATTCCGAACATGGTCCAGAAGAACGGCTTCTTTATGAAGTATTCATGTCCATCCGCTTACTAGAGATATGTTCAGGTCCAACTCCACAAAGCACAGATTTAGTTTCATCCTTTTTCTGTGCAATTCCTTTGATCTTACTGTTAACATGTTTAGAGGACTTCTTCTCATTCTCTTCTCGGGTTTTCGTGCTGCCAACCACTCTCTTGCCAGCTCTTGCACCGCGCAATTCTCCTTTGGTAGCTTTCTTTAGGTTAGTAGTCTCAGGCTTCTTGAGGTTTTGCTTAAAGTGCACATTTCTTGTTCTCACTGGAACAAACATATAACATTTGTGTCATGGGAAGTTGTTTATGTACACAGATGAAAGTGCTAAGTAGAAGATGATTGAATATAATGAGGTTTTGCTTACAGTCTCTTGTTTAGAGCTTTTTGAAACCTTAGATTTGGGCTCCTGGCTGCCATGTCCTGCAGTTTATGTAAACAAATCTTAAATCAAATCACAGGTTTGGTGGTGATCAATGAAAAGACCATTTTTATTGACCCATTGGAACAGCTTCGAACCTACCCTGAGGACAAAATTCTTGTATACTGCTTCCGCATCGATCTCTTGTTCATGTTTTAGATCACATCCTAACATATCATCAATATAAACCATCAGGAGTGATTTCAATTGGAGGTTTTATCTTCAAACAGAAGATAAAGAAACTGCTAGCAATGCAGATCCAATCATCTGAGTATTCCATTCCAAATCCTTAAAACCACTCTTGCACAAATCAACTGACATAGAAGTCAGAAATTATCCACCACAATATACCTACTTCTCACGGGTTTTAAAGACAAAGAAAGGATTAGAGAAATCCAGATGGAGTATATATGAAGTTGTTTATGTACACAGATGAAACTGCTAGCAGTGCAGATCCAGATGGACGATACCAAAAGAGGCTACGACAATCAAAATTGTGTGATTAATACAGTACCAATAGTCTTTAAAGGGCACAAATATAATAAACTGAAAATTTCATAATCTAAATGCCGTCCAAGATGAAAAAATCCAGCACAGAAATACTCCAATTTCGCAGGTAATATAAACGCTAAAACTAAGAATCTCATGATTGCTTAAATAAACACCTTACAAAATTGTTGAAGAGACGCACAAGCCATAAATCTGATGATTAATACAGTACCATAACACAAACTCACTCGCTTACAGTTGCATTTGGCAATGAATCTGATACAAATCGATGGAGCCAGTCAGATTCTTATTGAAATAGCAAAAAGGTAAGCAACACTCCCTAGTCACACCCATTGTCTTCAGCCCAGCAAAATGAATCACAATCAAATCTTACCAGTGATCACCCGCGGACATAAAACTAATTCTATAGTGGTTAATAATAACAAAACCAACTGATGAATGTGCTTGTTCACAGACATAAGGTTTCTTCTAAAACACTTCTCAGTATCATCCCTTATTCCTCAAATCACCGTCCAAATCAAAACCCACACGAACACATCAAAATCAAAGAAAATAAAAGGCCAAATAAACGCAGATTTATGGTTTCGAATTTAGCAAATTATGAATATCAAAGGTTAAGCCAATTCAGCCCAAGGATTTGAGGGATTCAAGCTCGATAAATGATAAACAGATTACCTCCAGTGTAAGTAGCAGCACTGAATGATGTAAGTAGTAGCACTGAACGATGATGGTCGGACGAGGAGAAGATGAGTTAGGGGTTTGGTACGTGGCTCGGATCTGGAGAGAGGTAGGCCAAGGGTTAGAGCTTTAGAGCTGATTGAATGTAAAATTAAACAAGAAACCAAATTAGAATGAAGATGGGAAACAAATGAAGCCAAACATATAGGTTGTAATGTCGGATACCTCATCAGCGATTTAGGGTTTCAACTCCCATCCATTTTCGCGATTCCTTAGAGTCGGTGATGGCCGGAGAAGTGAGGCAGCACTGAACGTCGGTCGCCGGAGCTAGTAAGTGGAAGCTTGGATCTGGCGAGAGGGAAAGATGACTTGGGGGTTTTGTTCGTTCTGGAGAGAGGAAGCTCGAGGGAGTTTAGAGCAGATTGAATGTGAAATTAAACAAGAAACCAAATCAGAATGAAGATAGGAAACGAATGAAGCCAAACAAATAGGTTGGAATGTTGGATACCTCGTCGGCGATTTAGGGTTTCAACTCCCATCCATTTTCGCAATTCCTTAGAGTCGGTGATGGCCGGAGAAGGGAGGCAGCACCGAACACCGGTCGCCGGAGCTGGCAAGGGGAATCTTGGATCCGGCGAGAGAGGAAGAAATTCGGTTTAAGGGGTTTGGTTTGTTCTGGGGATAGGAAGCTTGATGGAGTTTAGAGCAGATTGAACGTGAGGGGAGATAGAAGAAGATAGAATTATTTTGTGTTAAATTTTAGGAAAGTAAGAAAAATAGTCCATTATTTTCTAAGTGTTAAAAGTTATTGGAAAAAGGAAAGTCGAAATTTTGAAAGTATTAACATTACCTCTAGAATTTTAATATTACCTCCAAAATTTGGGGCCCGGACTCCGAATTTTTTTTCTAAGTGTTTGGATTCCGCCTTTTTCCCATATAGCGCGCGTTTTGGTTTTTTTTTTAATTAACAGTTTCACATCTGTCCAAATATTTGACCATCGTCTATACTGATTTAGACATCATAAAAAAAATAACCGATGTAATAGATAAATTTAAAATCTGTTGATTTCTTGACAGACTTAAATGATATGATGTCTAATTGCAGTATTCTAGTAGTGTATTAGGCAAAGCAGCCCCTGGAATGAGATCAATTTGATGCTCAATTCCTCTAACAGAGTAACAGGGGGTAGACCTGCTGGTATGTCCTCGAGGAATACATCCTTATACTCTTCAATAAGAGATAGGATGCGAGGAGGGAGGGTAGCTCTAAGCTCCTCACTCAACATATTCAACCCTTTGCATAGGAGCATGAGGGTTGTTTCCCCATCTGCAAACTCGTCTAAAAATGTACTCTTGGAAGCCAAGAATACCTCTCTAGGCCGAGTAGGGGTAGACACATGGCTCGACTAAGCCTCCTTAACTAACTCACCTTTACTTACCTTCCGCTTCTCAATCTCATCAGCCACCTGGGTTGGCGTCATAGGCTTGAGGACCACGTTCTTTCCCTGAAAAGTAAAGGAATGTCTGTTAGTAAAGCCATCATGCAAGACCTTACGATCAAATTGCCAAGGACGACCTAATAATATATGACAAGCTTGTATATGTATTATATCACATAACACATCATCTTCATAATGTCCTAATTTTATATGCACTTTAACTTGCCTATTCACCTTTAAATTTCCACAGTCATTCATCCAATGCAATCTATAAGGCCTAGGATGCTGAATAGTAGTGAGTTGTAATTTATCAATCATCTCCTGACTAGCTAAGTTACAACAACTTCCCCCATCAATGATCACATTAATCACCTTCCCTTTAACCAAGAATCTAGTATGAAACAGATTTTCACGTTGATTGTCATCACAAGGTGCAGGAACAACACTTAAGACTCTCCTAACAATCAATGACTCTCCATGTTCATAATCAATGCCATCATCATCTTCATCATAGGTAAGAAGGTTAAGGTTTGGATCATTATCATTAGCATGCTTCTCATTTTCATCACAAGAATTTTCAGATTCATATTCGCCTAAGTGATTAATCATGAGAGTTTTCTTATTGGGACAATCCTTCATAACATGACCTCTACCCTGACATTTAAAGCACACAATGTCCCTAGATCTAGTAGTAGAGGGGTTAGGATTACTCCCTTTGGGGCCAATAGATACCCCAGACGAATCTCGTCCAGTCCAAGGCGCCTTGCCCTTGTCGATGGCCTGTTGGTTGGATCGGCCTTCTCCCTTCCCTTGATGCTGGCTCGGTCGAGAGCTATAGCTACTTTCAGGTCGCCCTTGGGGCTATTGAGGCCGATTCTGGCACCATGGTTGGGGCTGGCCACTCGACATTCTTCCGCCTTGGTTCCTGTATCTAGCTCCACATTCAACTTTAATAGCCAAATGTAACAATTCAGTAGGAGTAGAGTAAGGAAAGCAATCAATGTCATAAGCTAAGGCGGGATGCAAAATCCTAAGAAACCTAGCATTTGTATCTTCATAGGGTTCTACGACATTAGCCCTAGCCATGGTTTCTTGCATAAGATTAAAGGTTTCCTCAACAGATTTATTACCTTGCTTAAGGTTTTCTAAGCGTTGTCTAAGCTCTCTAGCATAATGTTGAGGGGCAAACCTACTTCTCATTAGTGCTTTCAATTGGTTCCAAGAAGCGATAGGCGCATCAAGGGCTCTTCTTCTTTCTTTAAGCAAATTATCCCACCAAATTAGAGCAAACCCTTGAAATTCTAAAAAAGCCGATTGCACTTTTTATGTTCAGAAAAAATGTGACAATTCCAGATTTGATCCATTTTTTTTCCCCAGTCAATATATGCATCTGGATCTGTCTTACCATCAAAGTGAGGGATTTTTACCTTTATCTTACCTATGCCGTTCTGATCAGGATCTCTAGGCTCCCGGTATTGGTATCGACCTCCTCTATCGTTCCGCCTCGGGCGTTGCTCCCAATACTCCTCTTCTTGTAAGTCGTCGTCACGCTCCGAGTAGTAGAACTCCTCCTGGAAGCCTCGACCTCATCCTCTTCCCCATCCTTGCCCCTGCGCATTAACAAATCCGTTATTTCTACCATACCTCTCCCCTCGTGGAGAGTTGTTCTCTTCAAATAAAGGATTATTTAAATTAGGGTTAGGATTTCGGACTTTCCTTTCATCATTAGGCGTATCATCACGCCTTTGATTACCTTGACCACCAAGGTTATTAGAACCCGTCGGTCTAGCCTCCAATGTCGTCAGCCTATCCAACATTGCCGCCAAGGTGGTGTTAAGAGTGTTCATGGTGTTGTTGAACATCTCGGCTGACACAAATGCGTTGGAGTTGTCATCATTGTTGCCATTGTTGGCATTGTTCCCGTTGTTAACCTGCTGAGACATTGCAAATAAAATGAATAAGGAACTATGTAAAGGTTAGTGAAAAGTATAAACAACTCACAATGTGTTTCGCTCACACTCTCCCTCTAATTGGTATGACAAGCTTGTTGGGGCAATCCGCCTTGGGCAAATCAACACTCAAGCAAGAACTTAACAATGCAAGGCAAGGGATCAAGAGAATGAACAAGAAACAAGCAAGCAAGGTACTCGACAAGCAAAGGTGGTACTCGACAAAAGCAAGAACCACTCGACAGAAACAAGAAGACACTCGACAGGCAGCTGTAAGGCACTCGACAGCAGTAAGAAAGCACTCGACAAGGACTGTATTGTACTCGACAGGAGCAACATAACTCGACACAAGCAAGTAGAAAATCAAAGAGCACTCGATCAAGGTATTAAGCACTCGACACTAAGCACAACAGCAGGCGATGGAGTTTCTGCAGTACTCGACTCACGCAAACTGCTCGACAAAGGCAAGAAGTTCACTCGACAGGCCAACAACAACTCGGTATGGCCAGTAAGTACTCGATTCAGGCTAGGAGTACTCGACAGACACAAAGTAACAAAAGAAAAGAAAAGAAAAGAAAAAGAAAACTTGGAGCTTTTACTTCTTGTTGATTCAAACCCTTAGTAAGGACGTTGTAGTTGCAAGGTAGGGCTAAAAAAAAAATTGTGTTTGGGAGGTATGTGTATGAAGGCTTGTCGACTAGGGCTATAACAAATTCCCCAAATTTGGTCCTTAGGTTTTCTTGCACTAGATACAATCCTTCTTTTTTTTAAAGCTAATTTTGCCCCTAGTGAATTTTATCCTTCTAGGTCAAAGCTTGAATGTCACTTTTTTTTTTTGAATTTTCGGACTGTTTTTTTTTTTAACCTAATGCAAGAATACAAACAATGAAATAAGGACTCGAAAATTATATGTAACAAGGTGAATGAAATAAAATTTAGCCCTTTATGAAATATATAGATGAAACTATGGCCAATATGGTAAGTATATCTATCTAAGCCTTTTATAATCTATGATAGATAATATGAAATATATCTACCAAAAATTTCAACAAATTAAATAAGGCAACAAAGTAGATAGATCTAGGATAGAACAAGATAGAAGCAAGCAAACAAACTAGGGTTTGTGAAAGCACAAGGTCGGCCGAACTCGACTAGGGAGATGCCGAACTCGACTAGGTGGTGCTCGAGTGGTTTGTTCTCGGCTTGCAAAGGACTCAGATGGCTTGTGTTTAGGGCTAGCAACCACAAACAATCACAAACAAGAGATTAGTAATAATCAAATTCAAGAACAAGAAGTAAAAACCAAGAAACAAATAAAAGACTCTATTTTTGTAGAGTTTTGTGTTTATGAATAATAAAAGACACAATTGATGTCGGAAACCAAAGCTCTGATGCCAATTTGATACGGGGTTAGTCGTAGGAACCAATTATCAACGACTATAAAGCCCGCCTCTACAACCTTACACAACCAAGCGGACAACTTAGAGGCACAAGGAGGGGACTTGTGATTACCAGGATCACCAAGCTCCCGTGAGGTTGATGAACTCAAGCAAACCAAGCAAGATCAATTACCAATTGTGCAATCGATGAGCAATGTTTCGAATCGATTGACTTTCTCACATATTTGTTTCACACAAAAACTGTATTTCTCAATAATGGAAGACGTGAGTTTACAACTGATGAAGGCCGACTACTTGAACCCTAACAAGGCTGAATTTCGGCCCTAATTAATAAAAATAATAAACTTAAAGAAATATTAAAATAACCCTAAAAGTTTCCTAAAATAACTTTAAGTGGAAAAGTTACCAAGATAGGAAATAAAACAATGAGTTCTAGACTTAGCCGATTCGGCTATACATGGCCTAAAGTGGTTCGGCCACTTCAATCCCTATACACATATAGGTCTTCATTGTAGGCTCCGGGAGTTGAACCACGCTCGAGAACAAGGCATGACTCACAAACATGAATGAGTCGCGTTGAAGCTTCTTGGCTCGAGCTCGAGTCATAGGTCAGTCTCCTAAGATGATTGGCGTGTCCGGAGGTGTAGACGATGGTGTTAGAAGATGGTCCTGCATCAGACCTTGTGTTGAGGAATGTGTTGTTTGTACCCACATTTAAGCACAATTTACTGTCAGTAGGGAGATTGCTTGAAGATAGTGGTTTGATGGCCATGTTCACTGCTAATCAGTGTGCTTTTCAGGAGCTCTCCACTAAGAGGATCGTGGGAAGAGGACAATGGACTAATGGGCTATACATTGTGCATCCTGCAGCATCCAGGGCTTCAGTAGGGATGGAGTCATACATCAGTTTCAGTACTAGCAGACTAGCAGTGCTTTTAATGGCACTCAAATAAGTAGTGAGTTCTCTAATGATCTAGGCTTGGTTCATGCTAGACTTGGCCATGGATCTATGTCAAAAATTAGACATCTCAATAGTTTCAAGCATTTAAGTACTTCTAATTTCACTTGTGACAGTTGTGTTTTGGCTAAACAACATAGATTTCATTTTGAAAGAAGTACATCTATTGCATCTGATATATTTTCTCTTGTTCATCTTGATGTGTGGGGTCCCTAAAAAACACCTTCTATAGAAGGTGCTAAGTATTTCCTAACTGTGATGGATTATCACAGTAGATATGTATGGACATATCTGTTTGCCAGCAAGCTTCAAGTTTTTGACATTATCAAAAACTTCCTTGCACATGTGCACACTCAGTTTGGGGTAGTTGTGAAAGCATTCAGAAGTGACAACGGTTGTGAGTTTGTTCAACAGGTGTGTCAGAAACTATTTGCTGAGAAGGGAATCATCCATCAGAGAAGTGTTCCAGGGATTCCTCAACAAAATGGCCCAATTGAAAGGAAACATCGGCATCTTGTTGAGACTGCTCGTGCTATGAGGATTCATGCCAATCTCCCTATTAAATTTTGGGGAGATTGCATTGCTGCTGCTACAAAAATTATAAATCTGTTACCTAGCTCTGTGTTGGATTGGAAAATTCCCTTTGAGGAGTTATTTCATCAAGTTGTTGATTATGCAAACTTGAGGTTTCTAGGCTGTCTATGTTTTGCTAAAGTCAGAGAGCAGCATCGTGACAAGTTTGATGCTCAGTCTAAGAAATGTGTATTTCTAGGGTATCCTAGTCACATGAAGGGATACAAATTGATGGTGCTAGGCACAAGCAAGATTGTTTTTAGTAGGGATGTGATCTTTAGGGAAACTGTATTCCCCTATTCTGATGGCTATCAATCTCAAAAAGTCCTATCTCAACCTCCCATCCCACACCAATTACCTCTTGTGACTTCTAGCAGTGATGATAGTGTGGTCCCTATGGCTCCAATTGTTTCTCAAGAGGGTATTGCTTCTTCAGAGGGTAGCATTGGGGACCATGGTCTGTCTGTTGCAGCAGACTCTTTTGATGCCTCGTCCAGGGTAGCAGTGCTTTTAATGGCACTCAAATAAGTAGTGAGTTCTCTAATGATCTAGGCTTGGTTCATGCTAGACTTGGCCATGGATCTATGTCAAAAATTAGACATCTCAATAGTTTCAAGCATTTAAGTACTTCTAATTTCACTTGTGACAGTTGTGTTCTGGCTAAACAACATAGATTTCATTTTGAAAGAAGTACATCTATTGCATCTGATATATTTTCTCTTGTTCATCTTGATGTGTGGGGTCCCTACAAAACACCTTCTATAGAAGGTGCTAAGTATTTCCTAACTGTGATGGATGATCACAGTAGATATGTATGGACATATCTGTTTGCCAGCAAGCTTCAAGTTTTTGACATTATCAAAAACTTCCTTGCACATGTGCACACTCAGTTTGGGGTAGTTGTGAAAGCATTCAGAAGTGACAACGGTTGTGAGTTTGTTCAACAGGTGTGTCAGAAACTATTTGCTGAGAAGGGAATCATCCATCAGAGAAGTGTTCCAGGGATTCCTCAACAAAATGGCCCAATTGAAAGGAAACATCGGCATCTTGTTGAGACTGCTCGTGCTATGAGGATTCATGCCAATCTCCCTATTAGATTTTGGGGAGATTGCATTGCTGCTGCTACAAAAATTATAAATCTGTTACCTAGCTCTGTGTTGGATTGGAAAATTCCCTTTGAGGAGTTATTTCATCAAGTTGTTGATTATGCAAACTTGAGGTTTCTAGGCTGTCTATGTTTTGCTAAAGTCAGAGAGCAGCACCGTGACAAGTTTGATGCTCAGTCTAAGAAATGTGTATTTCTGGGGTATCCTAGTCACATGAAGGGATACAAATTGATGGTGCTAGGCACAAGCAAGATTGTTTTTAGTAGGGATGTGATCTTTAGGGAAACTGTATTCCCCTATTCTGATGCCTATCAATCTCAAAAAGTCCTATCTCAACCTCCCATCCCACACCAATTACCTCTTGTGATGATAGTGTGGTCCCTATGGCTCCAATTGTTTCTCAAGAGGGTATTGCTTCTTCAGAGGGTAGCATTGGGGACCATGGTCTGTCTGTTGCAGCGGACTCTTTTGATGCATCGTCCAGTGGTCATGTGTCTCCCAACTTGGTCCCCCCCCCTCCCCCACTGAGTCTCTTGTTGATCCTCATGTGCCTATCCCTATGCCTTCTCACAGGTCTACAAGGGTGAGACATGTTCCTCCTGGCCTCTCTGATTTCCATTGTCCAACCATACTTGCATCTAGCCAGTCGGCTTCATTCATGGTTACATCTTTTCTTGATTTGTCTGAGTATTCCAGTGAATATGTGGCTTCTTTGCATAATGTGCTAGCTATCAAAGAACCTTCTTCATTCAGAGAAGCAATGAAGGATCCTCGTTGGGTTGAGGCTATGCAAAAGGAAGTAGATGCATTGGAGAAAAATGGCACATGGGTCATCACTGATCTCCCTCCCGATAAGAGGGCAGTTGGTTCTAACTGGATATTCAAAATAAAATTCAAACCAGATGGATCAGTAGAGCGGTTCAAAGCGAGGCTCATAGCAAAGGGCTTCACACAGATTAAGGATAAGGATTATAAACTTGCCTTTTCACCTGTTGCCAAGCTCACCATTGTGCGATTAGTGTTGGCTCTTGATACCTCTAAAGCTTGGAATGTTCACCAATTGGACATTAATAATGCTTTCCTCCATGGGTTCCTTGATGAGGAGGTATATATGAAGCCACCTGATGGTTTTTTCAAGGGTGCTCCCGGGCAAGTTTGTAAATTACAACGAAGTCTATACGGTCTCAAGCAGGCCTCACGTCAGTGGAATTTGGAGTTATCTCGCTTTCTTGTGAAATTGGGGTTCAGGCAATCTAAACTGGACTACTTCTTGTTCATTCGAGATGCTAATGGTGGTCAAACTATTGTCGTTGTTTATGTCGATGATTTGCTTATTACCGGTTCTGATGAGCAATTTATACAGTCCACAAAGCAATGTCTTCATGATGCCTTCACAATAAAGGATCTGGGGTATGTTCGCTACTTTCTGGGCATCGAAGTAGCTCGGTCTCAACGAGAGGCATTATCCTCAACCAGAGAAAATACATATCTGACATTTTGCTAGACACATAGATGGTCAATTGCAAGCCTGCATCTTTTCAATTGCCCCGAGGGCTTCATCTTTCCATTGATGATGGGGAGTTGCTTCGGGATCTAGAGGAGTACAGGCGGTTAATTGGGCGTTTGCTTTATCTCAACTTAACGCGGCCCGATATTTCGTATGTCGTTCAACACCTAAGCCATTTTATCAGTTCTCCTCGTCTTCCTCATCTCCAGGCAGCTATCCATGTTGTGCGCTATCTCAAATCCACCATCAATTGGGGCCAGTCTCCGCCTTCAGTGATGCGGATTGGGGTGCTTGTCGTTTCTCAGCTCGCTTTGTCGCATGCTATTGTGTTTTTATGGGGTGGGGGGGGGGTCGCTAATCTCCTGGAAGACGAAGAAACAGAAAATTGTCTCTAAATCATCAACTGAGTCCGAGTATCGTTGTATGTCTACGGCCGCCAGCGAAATTGTTTGGATCGATGATATGCTTCGTGATTTGTCCATACCTGTCCAGCTGCCTATCACTCTTCACTGCGATAATAAGGCCGGCCAACATATTGCTGCTCATCCGGTGTTTCATGAGCGCACGAAACACTTGAATATAGACTGTCACTATGTGCGTGAACGTATTGAGGAATGATTAATCAAAATGGCTCATGTCCAGTCTCAGCTTCAGATCGCAGATATCCTCACAAAACCTCTTGGAGAAGCTCAACATCGTATACTGTCCTTCAAGTTGGGCCTTGTTGAGTCTACTCCTAGTCCCACTTGAGAGGGGGGGGGGGGTATGAGCACTCTTAGTTGGTCCTTACTGAGCTCTGGTTGATCATCACGGTGCCTTGGTTCAATCTAAGCACAACTAGGAGATTTAGGCGGGAAACTACAGACACGTGTATGATGGTGATCAATTCGGTTGTTACATTCATAGATGTATAAATAGGTGTTGGAGACGTCATTTGTAGACAAGAACTTTAGTTGATCAATAAACACATTTCTGATTCTCTTCTGCGTTTTCCTCCTCTCCTCCATTGTTGAATCGAGTCTCGGTTCTTCATAATTTTATCCTTTTTTTTTAAACTTGGAAGAATTTGGTCGATTGCGAAGCAGTCAACTAAAAGCATCTAGACGTATGAGATCAAGAAATGACTGATCAGGGGATGGGGTCGAACCAGAGAAGGGGGACCAATAATGGGATAGAAGGTCGCAGTTCGATTAGCCTCTCTAAATATGTGCGTAGTAAACGCAGAATGGAAACCTCGAATTAGGGGGAGACAGTCATAAATTATAATTTCTGCTTCCCAAGGGCAAGAGGTTCCAAATTGTCGATGTTGAGGGCATGAGCCTTTTCAAGACCTTGCTAAAGAGCAAAGGCCTCACAACCAAAAACCGAGGAGAAAGGTGAAGACCCGGCCTCACAGTAGAGGATGTTACCTAGGTGATTTCGAATGAGATATCCGTAAGTGCCGATGTTATCTCTTGAGAGGGCGCCATCAAAATTTAGTTTGAGGTGTGTTGGGGGTGGTTTAGACCACTTGGCTTTAGTGCGTCTGATTGATGATCTAGTGAAATTCGGAGTACAAGAGGGTTGGGTAGCGGAGTTATCTTCAGAAAGTTCCCAGAGAAGGAATTGTTCTCTAATGTAAGCGACTAATCCGATAATGGTCTTTGGGTTGGGTTTAAGGTTATGAAAAATAGCTTGGTTTCTGAAGAACCAAATGCTCCATCAAGCTGTCACAAGTAACATCGATTTTATCTTTAAATTGTAATGTTTTTCTTAAAGAAACTTATAAAACTCTAATTAATGTTTTTCTTAAATAAACAAATCATCTATATGAACCCACCCAACTGGTCATTTAATTTACATAAATATAAAAGAATTAAAGAATAATGATCCACCTGAAAAACATTTTTTCTAACCAGTGTGAAAAGTTTTCCCTAGGACATTTTAGAGCTAAAAATTAGGGTCATATTAATCCAAAATAAAATTAATATCAATAATTAAACATGTGTTGAAAGTAACCAAATGCTAACCTAATTTGTACTATAATGCATCTAATTAAGCGTGGCACACAAAGCAACCGGCCTGAATTGACTGACATACAAGCAATGACTTTGTAAGCAAAATGAGCAGGGTCAAATGGGTTAGCTACTTACCTCTCAATTTTTTCAAATTGGAATCTTCCCAAAATCTTTTATTTCACAATGGTCTAATTTAATCACAAAATATTATCATCATATAAATAAATTCATCCATGTGCGAAATAAATCCCCACCAATTTTTACCCATAAATCAAATTTCTAAAATATTTTATCTTTTGATTTGATTAAAAGGGGAATCATGGGTCATGTGCACGGACGCTAGTAACCTCAAATAAAGTTCCATCCTAAATCAATAAACAATAGAATGAATAACTCATCACATCTCGAGCTCGGCTCGAAAAAGCTCGACTCGAGCTCGCTCACTTACTTAAGCTCGGTTGAAAGCTCGGCTCGTTCGAATAAAGCTCGAATTCTATAGAATTTCTAAAATCTCCTTTAAGTTAACATGTTAAAACTCGAAAAATGACTCGGCTCGAACTCATTTATTTCCTAAACAAGCCAAGCTTGAACAAAATAAAAAGCTCGTTTAAAAATTAGGCTCGGCTCAGCTCAGCTCGAACTCATTTAACAAACGAACCAAGCTTAAACATGCCAAGCTCGGCTCGAATAACATTCCTAGATATATGTGTAGTCCTTACCCAAATGTTAAGCAAAACAACAGTTTCTTACATTGAAAACTTCCTCCCTGATTATATATAAATTTTGACTTTATACAACTCCAACCGGACAAAGTCAGCAAAGGCCCCCTTGAGATCTCACTTATACCAATAGATACCTAAAACAAATACAGCAGCTAAGCTAAGCTAAAGTCTTTGACATTGTAAGATCACCAGATACAGATACACACAGGTACACAATAAAAACACCACTGAGACATTGCTCTACAATAAGAATTATCAGCTCACCTACCAAAGAAACAAGGCAACAAAGAAGCAAGAAACAATAAAAACTTAGGGCTCCCCACTCCCAATTTTGAACTTTTGAAAACCTAAATGGGAAATTATTTGGGGGTTTCCATCACCCACACCCCCCCTCCTCATTAAATACTCCCACACACACCCCTCCAAGCAATGAAGTTCTGCAGGGATTTGCCTCATCAGCCCCTTTCAATTCCTACCTTCACAAAGGTGTTGTCATTTAATAAGCTCACCTTCTTTTTGCCATTGGGTTGTTGGCTCAATTCAATGCTCCCCTGTCCCCCATACAGGAGGTGTGGTGGATCATCCCCCCTATACAATGCCTCACCCTTCACCCTCTCCCACTCCAACACAAACAAACCCCTCCCCTTTCCTTGCTTGTTCTTAGAGCTCCCTCAAAATTTCTCCTGGAAGATGTTTCTGATTTTGATGCTGTTTGATGGTGTTTGGGAGTATGGGATATTGGTGCGGTTCAATCAGAAAGCGACGCTCTAGGAGCTAGAGCTTCGTTCATTTTGATTGAGCCGTGCCAATATCGCATATACCTTGTTTTTTTGTTTCTATTGTTGTTGTTGTTGTTGTTGTTGTTGATTGGTCGTTTTCTTGCTTTGTTGATTGCTCTACATTCTCTATCCCTTTTCGCTTTCGCTCTCTTCTTCTATTTTGAGCTTAACAAGTGTGAATGCTAAGATGCATTTCCATTATTCCATATAGTAAAATGGCTTGCTTTTCTCTTGTACTTTGCAGGTTGCTGTTTGTTTTACTTTGAGCTCTCTCTTAAGACATGGAGAATCACTCACGACGACGATGAGACAATGCGAAACCAGCAAGTACAGGAAGAAAGGGAGTTTTTCCTGTGAAGGAGCTTGAGTTCTCATGTTTCGGTTTTGATGTTCTTGAGTTCTCATGTTTCGGTTTCTTCGTTTTCTTGAAGAACAATGTATACTTGTATGTCACTGAAGTTATTCGAAAAAATAACTTCGAAACGGATAAAAGAGAAAGCAATAACAGAAAGCAGATACAGTATGTGCTAAATTGCATTTTTATTTCTAGCTACTTTTCTTACAGCAGAGATACATTCAAAACTGATCTTCCATATCCAAACCGAAGCGAAAAAACCATCCATGGAGTGAACTAACATATATGTAAACAGCATCATCCCAGATGTGTTAGCGTACATTGTCGACTGATTTGTCGCTAGGCCTAGTAGAGACTTAAAAACGCTACTCTCCGGCCTCTAGAAGACCGGAATTCATGGCTTATTCAGTTGTTATTCCATGATTTCCACTCCCTTATTGGTGTTCAGTTAGAAGAGATTTCTGTCCATTTCATGTATACATTTCGTATTTGCAAATCATGTAACTTTGTCTGAGTTAAGGAGAAGTGTTTCATGCCTGCTGCAAATGCGTATGGACGGCGCGTGCTTCTTGAAGGAAGTTCGAGTTTTGAGAGACGCCGTTCAGAAGATGGCTTTCCACACAGCATCAGCGCCCTCCCCACACCTCCGGTGCACTTCATAGATCCTGTCGGAAGATTGGCATATCCCGCTACAGCTCCAGTCATACGAGGCCACGCAAATGTTGCCTGCCTGAGCTTTCCACTCGCAATCTGCAGTTTGAGTAAACCGCTGTCAATTCAAATTTCCTTTACTTTGTACTCTAGAGCAAAATCCTAATTGATTTTTCAGACAACTACACATGCAATTGAACTTGTTGCTGTGATGATCTTTATGATTATCACTAGCAATTGTACTAGAGGAACCTAGGTTTAAATACGGTGGGGGCAGCATTTCATATGCTAGAATTGAAGGCAAATGTGAAAGTTGTTACAGAGAGTGGTACCAGGAGGTGTGCCACAACACAACCGTTTGTCGTCAATGTGCAACACGTCTAGCCCAATTAACCATGTTCCCAAGGATACGTCCTCATTAGCGTACTTGTGCAGAACATGCCTTACATATGAACACAAACGAACACTATAATAAGAAGGTAATATAAAGTGCAAGTCGTGATATGATCATGATCACTGAATCCTCTATAGAAAATTGATGTGTAAATGAGAGCAAACTCACTGGTTTATGGAAATGTATCTAGCCAAGTCGCTTGAAATAGCATATAGCTGCCCCGTAGCATGTCGTAAGTACTTGTTTCCTTCACCGCCAAATTTCCAATGCTCTGGTTCGTGGTATCTCACTCCCCTAATTTTAAAGCGCAACTTTAGCGATGAGTCAACATAGAGTTAGTATAGGACAAAGTTAGTCAGCATACTTTCGAGCTAGTATAGGACCAGATTTCATGCAACCAATGTACACCCTCGGCTTTGAACGATGCCTAGCTAAGGTCCTTCCGAGCGCAGCTGCAGCAAATGAAGTGAAGAGTCTAGTACTGCAGCTTATGTTATGTTCTTGTTAATCAACATATATTCATTTTCCTAACACTAATAGGATTTGATCAGATTCAATGTTCACTTTCTTAAGAGTTACCTATATTTACATGAACATCGTCATCAACCTTGACATAGAAGTCTGCATCCCACAAACCAACAGCTGCGGCAAAGTAAGCCTTTGTCTTTGCAGAGAGTTCCAAGTAACCTTCAACATGTTCCTACAGACATCAGACACAATATAATAATAAATAAGAATGCATAACTACGCCATACGGAATATCTCTGAAACTCACCAGCCTCAAGAAGTCTCCATGCTTCCGATCCTCTGCTTCAATGGCTTTATCAAGAATTCCACCAGAAATTGAACTGGAGACAAAAAGACAAGACCGTCATCAATGAAATTTCAATCTTCAGCGTAGTTAGTGCAGAAATATTTTTGTTGCAAATCTAACTAATGTCTCTTAGGTACTTGTTTGTTTGTTTTGCACTTATACCAGAGCAACCAGTACATTTAGAATTAATTAATCTCTGCAAAATATATATAGGACAAATGCACTAAATACAGAACCAACAGTTTACAATTTTTTATCATATTTTATATAGAATATTAAGAGTTCATCGTATAGCAGAGGGATTACCATATACAACAGAAATTTTTTCTGCCAATTCTTTCTAATGATACCAATACCATCCAGGATAACAGAAAATTCTTGCTCATAATTTCAATTGGTAAACATTCATAGCGATAGCGAGTGCGATACATACCTATGGCCAATGACAAAACGTAATACGATGCCTTTCTCTTCCTCCAACTGTTTTCTTTTCTCACCTGATAAGTTTATCAAGCAAAAAATAAAATTAGAGTGACGTCCTTCAGCAAGAAACTAAAGAAGCCTCAAGTAAAAAACACATATGAGACCTTGGGGCATCCAAGTGAAACGAACTGAATCTCTCCGTTTCCTACTATTGAAAGCGGTATTTATCCCTACAACCATCAAATACTTCCTTTTCGTAGCTAAAGCCAAAATCTTCTTGCTATCCGTTACAGGCGAACCATTTAGGATGGTATCCTGTGCTTCTCTGGCTGCAGCTAATTCCATTTCCAGCTTTGATATTGTTCTCTCAAGAGTGCTGTAAACGCATATAAAAAGAACACGCAAGTTCAAGGTTACACACAAAACACCGAAAGCAATTCCGCTGTTTCAGCAAAAAAATCTACAAGAGCTTACACTATGGCATGGTCTGTCGTTGAGAAATCGTCAGGAACATTACCCAATTCCTTGCTCACCACATTCTGTGGGACAGAAAATCCAAGATAAGATGGCTCCAATCGCGCCATTTATCAACAACTTTAACCAATTGACCTCAAAGTTATGGGCAAATCTTATTTTCTGTTTAATGAACTGAAACTAAATAGGTTTCTTTCGTCGGAATAAGACTTGACAAGGACATTTTCAGCACAAGTAAGCAGAAACACGAGCAATATCGTCAACTTCACTACATTTAAAATTTCAAATTGTGTCTAATTATAGATGAACT
Source organism: Persicaria tinctoria (assembly GCA_037127255.1). Classification (NCBI taxonomy): domain Eukaryota; kingdom Viridiplantae; phylum Streptophyta; class Magnoliopsida; order Caryophyllales; family Polygonaceae; genus Persicaria; species Persicaria tinctoria. The sequence goes on along the minus strand of JBANSL010000010.1, from coordinate 67,923,096 downwards.
CAGCCAGATAAGCTTTAGAAACTGAATTAAGTAAAGTTTTGCAAGTAAACTCACTGGTTTGGGATCGTAATCCATGATACCGCTTCCTCCTTTCTTGCCGCTGGCATCTTCCATTTCTTGAGTTTCAGGAACCATCCACATCCTAGGGAAGAAACAAGACTAAGCATCTGATCAATTTATGAATTCTAATTTCTTCAATGAAGAAATTCCTCCAGTTCCTACTAAATTCGATGTTTGTTGGTGCAATTGGCAACTCAAATCTCTACATAACCAATGGCGGCAAACTGAATTCGATACAGATTCATATGCCTACTAAAGTCCACGCCTTTTTGCTGATTTTCTTCAATGGACCGTAAATTGCCGAATTCGTTAGAACAAAAAAGAGGGGAGAGTGGGAGAAATCGAAGTACCTGTTAGTGAAGAAGGTGCCAGCACAGAAGCTACCGATACAGAGGAAAATTGCGAGTTTGCGAGAAAGCACATTTTTGGAAGGGGTTTCAACTCCCCAAGCTCTGCCTTTCACCGACATTTTCGATTCCGTTCGTTTACAGTCCCTTAAACAAGAAATCCCTAATAAGACCTGCAATTTGATTTCCAATTGAGGGCTAAGAAAGGAGATTTGGGGGTTCAGAGAGAACAGTGAAGCAGTACCTGTTTTAGGAGTTGGGGTAGGTATAGTATTACACTCTCTCTCTCTGTCACCTCGCGTTTGGTTTGGTTGCTTGCTTTGCTAATTTGCTGAGTCGTCTTCATCAGACAATTGCAATTGCAAGTTGCAACCGCATCAAATGGGCCATCGATGAAGACCCACCACCAGAACAATCGCACATGGTGATGGTGAGGTGGTGGGTGGTTCAATTTGTGAATTTCTGATTAAGATAACCACCTCTGGTTTCTTGATTTGCCCAATCTTGAATCTTGTTTAACGTTATTTTATGCCTTTCGGGTAACCTTCACAATTGTCATCTCCCTCCGTTTCAAAATAAAAGTTGCTTGACTTTTTTTCACATTTTTTAAGGAGGTAAAAACTCTATAAAATATTATTTTTTTAATCAATTTTTTTTAATAAATTGATACTTATTAGTAATAAGTATCAATTTATTAAAAAAAATTGATTAAAAAAATAATATTTTATAGAGTTTTTACCGCTTTAAAAAACGTGAAAAAAGTCAAACGACACTTGTTTTGAAACGGAGGTAGTACCCGTTAGCTTAAAAAAAGGTTTATTTTTAGTGCTAAAAAAAAGTTTTATTTTCAAAAAAAAATTGCGCCTAAACCTAAAACTATCACTTGGTATTATGCATTTACCTATACATCATAATTAGTATTGAAGCACACATCATAAATTCATAATTAGTTACTTCTAACTTTATTTTTTTTCTAACCCTTTTTTTATTAAGTTAAAATTCGAGTTCAGACAAACTTGAAGCTCGAGAGTTCGACAAGTCGGTATACGAAAAACCGTTAAATATGCAACATAAATACAGATACATGTACAATAAATCAGACAATACTTTTTTTTTTATTGGGTAAAAATTCGAGGTCAGACAAACTGAAACTCAAAGGCCGACAAGTCGGCAAACGGCTAACCATCTAAACAAGCAGAAAAATACAAAGAAGGTGCTAAATACAGGCCAGAACTCTACAATAGCGGAACTAAATACAACTAAACCGAACAAGACGAGGAAATAAACGAAGGACGAAGCCAAGCACTACCCTGAAGCAGTACCGTAGGCCAGCGGCACATCAGGAGTCTTCTGTGGACAGTGAAGACGAACCTCCAAGGAACCATTCTTTTGGAGAAAGAAGACGCCTCGATACACACTACCACGACCCGAGCCTATCCCGACTCCGACAGACGAAAGATGTATCATAGCAAACCATGTAACTGTTAATCTATCATAACATTTTATCGCTTTTTCAATCTACTAGATAAGGATTTAATTTGGTGAATATCCATTTTTCATGTCAAAATTAAGTAAATGTTCACTTTTTTACAAAATTAAGTAAATGTCAATTTTTTCCAAAAATAACTCTCATTCCCCATCCCTAACCCTTCCTCCTTCCCCTTTGACCATTTTTAATTTTAACATTGACTAGTCAACATTGAGCATTCCGGTCAACGTCTGCATTTGATGACAATTTTTTGGTGACAGTTGAGTATATTTTTCTGGTGACAGTTAATTGTGACAATTATTTTGGTGATAATTGATTTTTTGTGACATTTTATTTTTTCCGGTGACAGTTAGGGGAAAATCTTTTCTAGTGACAATTGATTTTATTTTTTTCTTGTGATAATTGTTGGTGACAACAAAATTTGGGTGACAGCTGATTTTCTTCCAGTGACAATTGTCAGTAACACTTTTTCTCGGTGACAAATGGGGTTTTTCTGCTAATAGATGTTTTCCCGATGACAATTGTTGGTGACAACTATTAATGACAGGGTTGATGACAATATATTGTCACCATGATATTGTAACCTTAAAAAAATTATCACCGTAACATTATATATCACCAAGACATTGTCACCATCTACAGAACACTGTTTTCATATTGTTTAATCAATCGTATTGTCACCAACTTATAAAAAACATTGTCACCGACCTCTTTTCAGTAATCTATTGACACCAACAATAAAACAGTGTAACCAACCTATTTTCATCAAGCTTTGGCCAATAATCTACTGTCACCAATTATAAAACTTTGTCATCAATCTAGTGTCAACCACCTATTTTTTGAAATTAATTGTCACCAACGACAAAACAGTGTCACCAACCAATTGTCACCAACTACAAAACACTTTCATCAAACTAAAATGTTTACAATGCTAATGTTATCACATTTGTCATCTAATATTAATACATTTTTGTTACAAAACTGAAACCCTAGAACAAGGGGATCTTGGACCCAAGAGGGGCTAAACCTAATCAGAAAAATTTGATGTACAATATAGTTTAGGGTTTAGGGTTTAGTCTTTAGGGTTTAGGGCCGGCCCTAAACCCTAAAGACTAAACCTTAAACCCTAAAATGTGTGTACAATACTAATGTTATCAGATTTGTTATCTAATATTAACACATTTTTGTTATGAAACTGAAACCCTAGAACTAGGAGAGCATAGACCCTAGAGGGGCTAAACTTGAACAAACGAATAATTCGATGTACAATACTATAATGGCATCACATTTGTCATCTAATATTAACGCATTTTTGTTACAATAATAATCCTAAGTAGATGAAATTTGATGTAAAGTTTAACTTTGTAATACTTAATTGTCAGACTACAAAATATTGTCACCAGTCTATTGTCAACAACTACGAAACACTATCATCAAATTATTTTCACCAACAAGTGAACACTGTCACCAAACATTGTCACAAACCAATTGTCACTAACTTAAAAACATTATCACCAATCTATTATCTCTAAATAAATAATATTATCACCACTCCCTATTGTCACCAACCTACTTTAGTAATTTGTTGTCACCAACAATCAAATAGTGTCATCAAAATATTGTTTCAACAAATATTTATCACCAAGACCATGTAATCACAAAAAAAATGTCATCACCATACTAAATATCACCAAGATAGTAATTTATTATCACCAAGATAGTCAACATTGACCATTTTGGTCAATGTCTACATTTGATGACAGTTTTTCCGGCGACAATTAATTATATTTTTTAGTGACAGTTGTTTCGGTGACAATTGACTTTTTTTGGTGATATTTTATTTTTTCTAGTGACATTTAGGGGAATTTTTTTCTGGCGACACTTGATTTTTTTTACAGTTGATTTTCTTCTGGTGACAGTTGCTAGTATCACTTTTTTCCGGTGACAAATGTTTTTCTTTCTACTGATAGATGATTTTTCTCGTGAGAGTTGTTGGTGACAATTGTTAGTGACGAGGTTAATGACAATATATTGTCACCACGATATTGTAACCTTAAAAAACCATCACCATATATAACATTATATATCACCAAGGCATTATTATCAATCCATAATTTAAAACGTTGAACCATTAACACTAACAAAAATATGTCAACGTGATAATCATTGTCATCACCACATTATATATCATCAAAATATTTGTAACCAAATAAAATTTTAAAAGTTTGACTAATTTCTCACCTGAAATTGTCACCAAAATAGTGTCACCAACCAATTTTCACCAACTACAAAACACTGTCATCAAACTAAAATGTGTGTATTGTATTAATGTCATTACCCACCTAATATTAACTCACTTTTGTCACCAAACTAAAACACTAAAACTAGGGGAGTATAGACCCTTGAGGGGCTAAAGCTAAGCAGACGAAAATTTAATGTACACTATCACCAAATTTTTGTCACCAACTATAAAACACCATCACCACCTATTTTCACCAACTACAAAACACCAACTATAAAGACAATGTCACCAACCTATAGTCACCAAATACAAAACAGTGTCACCAACGACAAAACATTGTCTTCAACTTATTGTCAGCAACAACATAACACCATCACCAAATTATTTCACAAACTTTTATCATAAACTACAAAACATTATCACCGACCATTGTCACCGGTCTATCATCACCAACTATGAAACATTGTCACTAACCTATTGTCACCATTCCATTATATAAAATCTTCTCAAGGCTCAAGCTTTCAGAGTGGTTATTTCATGTATAAAATTTGCAATACAAATCACTTTTAACTTCTGTTACAATAAGTGCGTGTTTGGCTCGGGGTGGGAAGGGTGGGGGAGATACGAAAATTCGCCTAGGGAAGTGAGCCGGAGTGTTTGGCGGGAGGTGGCGGGGGTGGCGGAAATGGAGGTGGAGGGGATGGCGAGGGTGGATTTTGGCCAGAAAATGGTACCTTCGTTTTTGGAGTGGCCGGGGGTGGAAGAATTTTGGTACCCCATAACCCCTTTTTTGCCCCTGGATCCCGACTCCTTGGCTTCTGATAGAAGAGCCATATATATCTCATTGTCTTCTCATCGCCTCTCCAACTTCTCGAACTCCATTGCTCTCGAAGGAACTCGCCGGCGACAGGTAGCCCCTCTTCGCTCCTCCTTCCTCCCTTTTGTCCTCCATTGCAGTCCTCCATCGAAGGCAACTACTAATCTCTCCTCTTCTTCTTTTTGCAGGTTGTCGGAATCGCAGCTCTCGAAGAAGGTCGACGCTTTCATCCACCACTCAATGTAAGCCGAATCTCTCTTCTTCTTCTTTTGATTCAAAAAAACCTGTGAATGTTTCCTAATCCCCATGTGTGAGAAGTCCCTCTTCCCCTACAACCCCAAAATCGGACATTAATGAGTCCCAATGCCGAATCCTTGTTCAAATTGAATAATGAAAGGTGGTCTCTTGGTTTTCTTGTTGCTATGCGAATGTCAGACCATATATGGTGTGGGTTTTGTCTTCTTCTGCTATGATATGGAAATGTTTGCAACTGTCATACTGGTTTTGTCATAGTTTTCATTGGCGATTTTGTGTGCTTTTGTGTCCAGGTTGTCCGTATATCACATGCTTTTGTTTATGCTTTGTCTGTATGCAAGGGTTTGTAGTCTTCTGCTTTTCTTTTTCATGGTTTTGTTTATGGTTTTGTTTTTCTCAGTCTTCTTCTGCATTGGTTCTGTTTTTCTCCCAAACAATGATTTGTTCAAGGATTAGTTCTCCTCAAAACTGACTTTTGCTCTCATTTACTGTATAATTATAGCTCTTCATCAATAGAGTTCTTATTAACAACTTAAAATGAAAACATAGATGTCAAAAAGAAAAAGGATTTAACTTTCTTATCAAGTGTTCTATTTAGATTAAAGAACAACTGAAAAATTACATGAGGAGTTTAGAAACAAAGAAATGAAGTTACATTTTCATTCTCTGATAGCAATGCAGGATACAAGCACAAGGCACTAAATTAAGGTTGTTTAACCAAAAAGAGAGAAAAACAAATAAACTCTTCATACTACCATTTATACAACATTTGATCAATGCAGACAAATAAGGTTGTAAATGGGTTCCAATAAGAACCAAAGATGACTTCATTAACAACCAAATCTTGGTCATAAAATTACCCATCAAGAGTTATGCTTCAAAATCAGCTTCTCCTGCATTACACCACCATTATGTTGTGATTTGTTAGTATTGTTTGTATTTCTGTCTTGCAGCTTCCTTATCATATGCATTCACGTCTCATGTTTTTTTCATCACTGCATTGTACAATGATTGTTTTGATGTTGTTCATTTCAACTTCTATGATCATCTACAAGATATATTATGATCAAACTTAGCATTGAAAACCATGCATTAACTCTCCTCTTTGTTTATGCACCTTCTGTTGAACATGAAAAAGACCAATTTTCGAATGACATCTATACTATTGTTCACAAACACCACCTATCTGTCCTTATTATTGGATAGCACATAGACTGAAATTTGTGTTTGGTGTGTTGTAGGCACCACCTATATGTTCATGTCTCCCCACTTGTCTTTGCTTTGATGTTGTTCATTTCAAATTCATATTCTTGATAGCACATACAATGAATTTTATGTTTGGTTTCTTCATAGTTGTAGCCATCATGTTCACGTCTCCCCACTTGTCTTTGCTTTCATGTTCTTCATTTGAAATTCATATGTTCGATCATGTTCACCTTCTCATCCTTTTCGATTGCTATCGACTTTCTCATGTACTTGGTGATCCTCGGATGTGGTGGGAATATGTTGTTGTTTGTCTCATCCTTTTCTTATTAATATTGTCTCTAACACGTTTCTTTTCCCTCAAAGCATGTACCCTTACTCCGACACGGACCCGGACTCTGATGCCAGCTATCAGTCGGGCGACCCCGACAAATATTGGTGGATAAGGGGGGATTACCCTTATGGAGACCCGTGGGCAGACTACGAGGAGGAAGTCACTGACGACGATGAGGTGCAGTCTGAAGCCCAAGTAGTCCCTGATCTGAATGAAGAAGTGGACGAGTACCGCGAGCTTGTCAACGATCTCGAAGCTGATGTCATGGAGCTCCGCGCACAGGTTGCCACACTCCGGGATCGTGACATTGCCCGAGAGGCTCTTCTCCATATCCACCAGCAGGAACTCCACAGGGCTGATGAGGAGTTAGCCATCACCGAGGCGTCCAAGCTCGAGCTTGCTGAGAAGCTGACCAGGGATGAGGCCGAGTTGGGCAGTTGGCCATCTCTGAGACATCCAAGAAGGACCTTGCTTAGAGGGTGTCAGAACTTGCTGCCTTCCTGTGCGGGACGTGGGCTGATCATGCTTCCGACACCCTTCGCATCAAGCATCTGCTGCGCGAGAGAGGCATCAATCGCTGGATCATCGTCCTCCTCATGGGTGTCATTGCCAGGCTCGCTGGAGGTAAGTAGGCACGTGTGGTTGTAACCCTTGTTCTTCTAGACTTGTTGCTTGGTTGACGAAACTGTTATCGTGCGCCCCATTTTGTATTCTGCGTGGTGTGGTGACACGACTATATATATGACTGCATTATGATCCCCATCGAGCACCTGGGCAGTATAGGTTGTTTTTTTGGGTCGCCAGGTGCTCCGTTGAACCATGTTTATGTAATCGTTGTCGGACCCTGACAATGGTGCTATCAAGCACCCCTTGTATGTAGCATCCACTACTCGGGTGCAGGTAGAAGACTCTAAGCTTGTATTGCATCTATCAATGTGCATGATGCGTGTTTTTAATTATCATTTTGTTTGTGTTATAACTTCAAATAGAGTCGATGAACAGCAATGACAACCATGTTGTCTGAACATTGGAGGATCACACACACACACACACACACTTCATTACTGAATTGAACCACACTCACATACTCGAAACACATGAGCAACTTCTCGACGCCACTGTCGTCCACTCTCCCATTGAAAACAGTCCAGCAACATGTGCTGAATGCAACCAACTTAACTAACATTTCACTTGACTTTAAACTTAAACAAAAGCTTGATCACACAATACATTTAACAAACCATAAGAGTCACATCTGCTAAGCACCCATCATGTACAAAACCAAATTGCATCCTACTAGTTTCATGCTTGCACCCATCATGTACAAAAAAAGGTTGCATCCTAATAGTTTCGCGCATTCGTCTAACACATAAGGTCATATGTCCCTAGCTGAACCTGTCATAGCATCATGGTTGCACCCGTCATGTCCAAAATGTGGTTCCATCCTACTACGTAAATGCAATCACCAACCACCTGCCGTAGGTCCCTAGTACATAGAGTGACACCATCAACCACAAAAAGGAGTTGCACCCTACTACGTTGCCCACCGGCATCATCTCCGGGGTCGTCGGTCATTCCATATCTGCTGAGCAATAGTGTCACAAAGAGCCTTGATTCCAATGGCTGGTGGCTCCTCTTCTGGCTCGAACAGGCCGTCCACATCCATCTCATCTGCACCTTCTGGGTGGTCGTACGCATCGTCCTCGTCTTCGTCCATTGCATCATCCGGCTCTTGAAACCTCGACTCGTCCTCGTCATTCACATCGTCTCTTCAAAGACGTAGAAGGTTGTGAAGGGCGAAGCAACAGTTTATGAGCGACACTTGTCGTGCGACTGAGTACTTGGGCATCCACCGGAGGATCTTCCACTGACCCTTGAGAACACCGAATGCTCGCTCAATAGCTCCGCGAAGTGACGAATGCACCTTGTTGAATGCTTCCTTGAGGTTTTTAGGTTGTGCCGCTTGGAAGGTTGGGCGGTGGTACTTTGTCTGCGAGTATGGCACAATGTACCCATCTCGGTCCGAGTATCCCTTGTCACATAGGTAGTAGCGACCAGCAGGGGGGTGGGGGAAGTTAAACCCTGGTGTCCGATGGGCGTGGTCAAACACACGTGCATCGTGTGCACTCCCCTCCCATCCGTTAGAGATGAAGGTGAAGACGAGGTCGAAGTCGCATACAGCCATGACGTTGAAGGTGCAAATCCCTTTCCGGCCTCGGAATGGAATCTGCTCGTCGACAAGGATGGTGGCTTGGATATGAGTTCCATCGATGGCACCTATTGCACCCTGCGTGGGAGAAGTAAGGCGTTACAACCGTAAGTCATCCATACATGTAGGAAACGGTCCCATGTCAAATTGTTACCTTGAAGTACGGCCAATAACGGTTGTCGTTAACGATTTGCTCGGGTACCCGGCGGAACTCGGGGTCTCGTGGCTTGATCAGCTCCCTGGCGAGGCCATTGAAGCCGTTGGCCGGGCCCCCGTCGATTGCATCGCAGACGTCCCGTATCGACTCTGAGATGGTGTAAGTGGAACGTTGGAAGCATTCATAAGCGTTTCGCTGCCTTTGGCCCCAAGCCATTGTGTTCACAAATATTGCGACCTTCTCCATCACCGATATCTGACTGGATCCTCGAAGTCCGTATTTATGTTCTAGGACCCCACATAGCTTAAGAAACACACGCTTCTCCATTCGAAAGGCGTTAATACTACGGACCTCCCCATCGGATTGCAGTATGTCATGCACCCATCGTCGGCCTGTGTACTCGGAGATATAGCAAGGGATCTTGTACACTCTGGTGAAGTAGTGATGGACCACCGGGATAGACCTCTGTAATATGTGGAGCATGGCGATGACGAGTATGATACCCCGTCGACGCATCATCATCGTGTCCCCATTGGAAGTGGCCCTGTGGAGGATCCCCATGATAGGAATTAACCACAAGTACCGAGTTTATGTTATCGTGCACAAACAACGTTATCAATTACAAACATGTAGCAACAAGCAACAATTTCAACCAAGCATAAGTAGCATAAACAACGAAGCATAAGTAGCATGCACAAACCCGTTCGAAATACAAAGTATCCATTTGTCACATACACAACCAAGCATAAAGTTGCAACAAGTTTTGTCATTTGTCACATACAGTTGGAAATAGAAAGTAAACAACAACGCATACGCACTAATGCACTTATGAGGACGGGAAAATGAAATGCTAATGTAGGCTTCGACGTAGTTGGAAATCCTCCACCAGGGAGCGGAATGGACCTAAGGACGGCCGCCATTGAGATCATACAACCACTGCAACCACCTCACTCTCCTGTCGTTGTGCTTGATACCGACGAACAGGTCTCTGCGCTCAGGGTCCCGCATCAGCTCGACAGTGAAGCACCAGAGAGGGTCAGCGACATCAATCAAACCTTGTTGGACGAGCTCCTCAACAATGTCCAGAGCTTGGTTGGTTGTGTTCACTGGCTTGCTAGTGGAGACCTCCTCCCGGGCGAGATAAGCCTTGAGCGCACCGCTTGTCTCCTTCACCGCGTCAACGTATTCATGGTACAGCCGTGACGCCTCTGACTTCCTGGAGGACCTCTTCGCTGGTGGTTGTCCCAATGCAGAAGCGGAGTTAGCCATTCTTCGCTTGTTCATGTCAACGGGAGGTGATGACAAACCTGTTGCTGCAGCCCCGTTGGTGTTGGGCACACCCCCGCAAATCCCATTGAGAACCTCCTGCATTGAAGGAGGCTGCCCAGATTGCAGTTGGCTCGCGAACAGCTCGTCTAGCTCCGTGTTGAGTGTCCCGTATTCGGTCTCTTGTGTTGGCACACCACCTCGTCCATCGTCGTTGCCTCCATCGAGGTTGATATAGTCCATCTCTTTATGATCGTCGCCTTCAGCTACAGCCACCCGGGGAGCTGTTTCCCGTTGGCTGGGCTCCATCGAGGGGGCAACACAGTACTTCCCGGTTGCCACAGTTCCCCCATACAGTTGATCCCAAAGGTCCTCCAACTCGGGCTGAATACCTTTCTTCCTATACTTCCTGAAGTCGGAATTCTCCTAAAGATATGATCCCAAGTTATGTAAAATTCAAGACGGGAAAAATTGTCAAAAACCAACAGGTAGAGGAGGGCACTAACCGCGATCTTCTTCTCCCACCACTCATCGGATGCCTTGATCGTGCCCTTCTCGACATCCCATCCCAATCCGGTCTCAGAATTCTTTAACGATTTCCACTCGTTGTAGTATTTCTTCATGTCACGATTGCGGTTCTTCAATGTGTACATGTTCGGCTTCTTCCTCGACAGCTCCTGGAATTCTGGGGTGAGCGCACCCCATGGGAAAGGCTGGTCTCTCCCGACAACCCGCTGGTGGCGAAGGAGAACCTCAACAAACAATTTCGTATGCTCATATGACCAGTAAAAGGGAGGGGGCGTTGGCTCATCATCGCCTCCTTGCATCTGCTTCCCCTTCCCCTTCCCCTTAGCCTTACCCCTACCCTTACCCCTTCCATTTCCGTTTGCGTTGCCGTTTCCGTTCGAAGCCATACGCACTTGTGGGCTAACAACGACGACACGAATGCATTTTCATCCCACACACCCGGGATAAACAAAATCAGTGACAAATTAGAAGTTCGACTAAACCGTAATTGTCAAAATGTTCATAAATTCCGTCCCAATTTGAACAAGAAGTTTGGGCAAAACCCTAGCCATTTGAACAAGAAGTTTGAGAAACAAACATACAAATTAAAGACTCAATTCAGGCATCGGAGAACCGGAATTAGGAATCCGTTCAACAAACAATTGGAATCAAGTAAGCAATTTCAACCACAAGGAATACCGACCACATAAAGGAGATACAAGTAAGGGAACTCACATGGTGAGAAGATGTTGTGGATTTGCGGCCTCCGGGGGGAGCTGGCTTGCTTCCGGATGATCTTCCGTTTCAAACACCGGCGGATACCACGACCGTCTTCACCGGCGATTGTAGTCCAGGTCGACGCTTTTCTTCCTCCTCTCGGAACTGGTTTGGATGAGACAATGGCTGCTGCTGGTTTTAGGTCGATTTGAGGAATTCCAAGGGTAATTTGAGGGGCAAAATGGTCTTTTACCACTGAAGAGTAAGGTCATTCAAGTAAATTGTAATATGCCCATTTCCCCGCCCATCCCCGACCTACCAAACACGCAGGAGCTTTTTTTCCAAAAAGTATCTCCATCTCATCCACCCCCAAAAAGTATTTCCATCCCCTCCACCCTCAAAAAGTATCTCCACCCCCTAAAAAATTTCCCCCGGCCAAACACGCCCTAAGAAAGGTATTTAAAGGAAAGAAAACTTGGTGACAAATAATCAATTGCTTCCCAAAGAAGTGAGAATTGGTAAAGTTTACTAGACGTAGGCTGCAAACGTGCGACTGTTTTAGAGCAAAGCAAGAAATTTCTTAAAATGGTAGTGGTTGAAGTGTTGAACTAGTTTGACTAGACGAACTAGCTAGATATTTGGTAAGAATCAAGAGGTGTCATACTGTCATTTTAACCAAACAATCCTACTGTCCTTTTATCCAGAAAAGTTCTCAAACGAAAATTAGAGCATACGCTACCCCCTCACCGGTGCTCGCAATTTGTTGTCGGCGGCACTTGATATGTTAGTGTAAGGATACTATATAGAGGGGGCAGAAGGGAAATTAACCTGTAATTGAGGGTATCGATGCTTCGAATTAATTTGTAGAACCAGAAGATGAGTTACAGAGTCAACAATATGAGGCGCAATTCAGTTAGATCAACCAGTTAATGATGGAATTTGGCAAGCAACATGAAGAACAACAAAGATTGAACCGGAGGAACGAAGACAGATTCAAGGAATTCGTTGAACAAATGTGCGATATGCGTGCAAGAACCGATGTGTCAGTGCCTTGGACTGGGAGTAAAAAACGAACCACCAAATTCTTCCGGGAATACTTCGGTGTTGGCCATGGCAGAGGGGTATTGAGAAGGGAGGAATCAAATTAGAATAGGGGTAATTCAGGGATTTGTAAAATATTATGGACATTTTCTTAATTGATTAAAAAAATGGACATTTACTTAATTACATATCCTAAATGGACATTTTACCAAATTTTTCCAAAAAAAAATGGGTACATAGTTAGGTAGGCGTGAAAAATGGGCCTGGTTAGGCTCGGCCGTCACCATGAGACGGGCCACTCTTAAGGCCCGTTTGAAGCCCGGTTCCAATGGGCTTGAAAGTTGAAACTTCACTTTCAAAACATTGAATTTGGTTATTTGTTGTATATTTGGAAACCGATGTGATTGTGAAATGAGTGGCATACGTTTAAATTAATTACAAAAAATGCCTTAAAAGCTTTTTTGACAAACGTACATAATGCGCGGGGCATCTTATATTCATATTCCCTTTGTATGTTGCATCTGCATTTGTGGTTCTTATAAATTAAAAAAAACATTAATTTAATAATATGTATAACAAATTAATTCTCTTATATCTTACAATTCAAGCAATTACCATTTCTAGTAAACTATGGATCCTATTCAAGAACACTCAAAAGATTAAAAAATGGATCAAATCATCACCTCATTAAACTAATATACAATTGCAGATTAGGAATAACCCCTGTCCCGCGGAACTATTATTTCGGTGGTGCTTGGCTTCGTTCTTCGCCGTCGTCCGCAACTGTTGGGAGGAGTTTTTCTTTGATTATTCTAGTTGTAGAGTTGTGCCGTTTTATGTTCTTATTATATGTTTAGCTGTTTTATGTTCTTATTATATGTTTAGGCGATTTACACATGCCGATTCGTCGACCCATTGAGAATTAGGCTTGTCTGATCTCGAATTCTTACTTAATAATAATAATAAAAAAAAAAGTAAGGAATGAATAAACCAAAACTAAAAATACTTAAATGAAGATAACAGCATCAACATATAACATACAGTATATGGAAATTAATTAATTAATATTACAGACTGCAGAGGAAGCCTCTAAACCCCTCACAAAATTGGGCATCTCTGATCAATCTGAAGTGGTCTAACCAAAACCTAACTGCCCAAATGAAACAAAACAGTGCATTAATTCATAATCATATCCTATATGACTCCAAAAGTGAATATCACCAAAGTATTAATATAAATATAAAATATATAAATATATAATGGGGATAAAACTAATTAAAGGAGCACTATCCGGGACCTGATGTTATGAAAGAGACACAGCCATGATGACAGATGATGAAAATGATTGGAGGGAGACATCATATATAATGGGCTAATAATACAAAAAAAAAAAAAAAAAAACTGATCATGATTCATGATATATGGAGTTTGATCATGGCCATGAAGACCATCATCATCATCATCATCATCATCATCAAGATTAGGTTTCTAGGAAACCAGTCTTCCTGAGAACATCATTCCTGACTTCACTGAGATCTCTCCCTTTGAGTTTCCTGCCAACACCTTCACACACAGAGAAGGAAGAGATCTGAGTCCTTGCAAGCCTCTTAGCAATGTACTCATGTGGAGGGACAATCTCATCATCATCATCATCATCTTGATGATGGGCATCATGATCATCCACCCATGATGATGATGATGATGGGCCATTGCCATGGAACATCATCTGCCTGTTAAGGGTACTACTGGTGGTAGGGATGGTGAGAGGGGCAGAAGATCTCTTGCTGTACTCTTTGCTCATCTCTTTCCTTGGTATCATCATCATCCTTGGAGTTGGTGTATGTGTATGGCTCCTCACCTTATTAGTACTCCCTCCCAAATCCTCCATTAAACCCCAAACCTCCCCTTCTTGAAAGTCCTCATCTTTTTGGTTTCTCCTCCCACTTGACCTCCTTGCCTTGCCTTGCCCACCCCCACTTGCCATGGATGACTTACCCTGTTACCCTCCTCCTCACTTTTGTTGGTTAATTGGTTGGTTGAATTGAAGCAAATTAAGGTATTAAAATAAGAGATTGGCCAGGTGGGGTTTGTGTTGGAGGGGAGACCTTGAAAAAGGGAAAGGGGAAAAAAGTTAAAGGAGGAAATGGAGATTGGAGATGGAGATGGAGATGGAGGAGGAGGAGAATAAAATAAGGGATCTACCTTATCCTTTTTAGGCCAACACAAAAAATGCATAGAAATAAAGAAAACTGGCTACTAGAAGAACACAGAATTTCAGTTTGATTTTAATTTCTTCTTACTGTTCAAGAAGAAGGAAAAAAGAAAAAGAAACCTGGGTCCTAAATGGAATAGATCCAAAACTGATCACGGATTCCAAAAGGAATAATGCTACTGATGGATGGGAGAAACTGCTACAAAGAAAGGTGAGAGAAATCACAGAGATAATGTTAAAACTTAAAAGGGAGAGAGAAAGAGAGATGGGTAAAAGACAAGAGAGGGTAATGGGTATGGTATGTATCAATGTATGAAGCAGTAAATAGTTTTGTAGGGTGGAGGAGGAGCTGTGTATGTTTACAGGGCCATTAATCACACAGCCTCTACTACCTCTTTACCTCTTTATCTCTAAGTCTATGGGAAAAAGCAGATGAAAGTGATGTGTGTTTATGGACAATCTCTCTCACCACTTTGTTTTTATAGGCTAATGTTAGTACATGGAGTTTTGTCTCTAGTGAAATTGCCCACAGAAACCACCAAAAAACAACCAGCTTAAACCACCTGATGAGTCACAATATATACTCCGTATGTGTGAAGTTACAACTTACAAAGATCAAATCTTTTTGTTATTTTAAGTCTAATTTGAACTGGATTGTTTGAAGGAGGTAATGAGAGATGGGAGGGTTAAAAACATGAAACTTGAAAGGACATTTTGGCATCTTGTGTTTCTTCATCACAACTTGTGCTTGTGTGTTTCCTTTTTCTGCATCCTAATTTCAGGTTTCTTCTTTTGTGGGGTTTGGAGAGTTTGCATTCAATTTCTGAAGGTGGCAGCTCACTTTATCTTTCTAGGTGGAAGAAAATGATTGGTTGAGTCAGAACAAGGGAGGAACTCATCACTGAAATGAGATGGGTGTGTAGGGGATGGATGGACTATGGAGGGTAAAAGGAAGGAGAGAAGCTTATCCAAAACCCAGTAATGACCGATGAAGGCTGAAACCAAGCAGCCATTATTAAAAGCCCTGCTTGCTCATGCTTTTAGGCCCTTCACACAGTCTCATCAGCTCATCTACTATGTACTAATTCAAATCTCTTTTATTGCTCTTGTCTTGTTCCTTAAATCAACAACAATTTACACTGCCTTTTTGTGGTTTTTCCCTCAATTCTATTTGTACTACATTTATAAAATTTTGGAAATTACTTGGTGTTGTCACTCATAAGGGTTTGTTTGGTTTAGGATTAAGAAGGGTAGGTGAAAACGAGATGGACCTAGTACTTACTCCTATCTAAAATAGGCAGTATAAGATTTTTCACTTTTCATCAAGTATTTTAATGAGATAAAAATATACAAAATATTGAATTTTTATTAATTTTTTTTTACAATTTAATACTTTTACCTAATAAATATTAAACTATAAAAAAATTTAATAAAAAATATAATATTTTATACAATTTTTTAACAGCTTAAAATACGTGTATGGAAGTCAAACATCTTATATACTACTCCATCCGTTTAGAAATATAAGTCATTTACTATTCACGCACGTTTTCTTAGGATGATAAAAACTATATAAAATATTAATTTGTTTATTATTTTTTTTAATAATCTTATACGGAATACTTATTAGTAAGAAGTATGAGATTATTAAAAAAAGTTAATAAAAAACTTGATATTTTATATAGTTTTTATCATCCTAAAAATAACGTGCGTGAATAGTAAATGACTTATATTTCCAAACTAATGTAGTATTTGATAAGGGGGAGTATTATAATAACTTTTTTTTTCTAACTTTTCATTCAGAATTTATTTTATTTTTCTTATTCCAATTACTCATTTGAGCAAAATGTAATCATATCTATCTATATATACATATACTAAAACCGATGCATTGGTGCCTGCGTGACAGCAAGTGAATGAATTTGCCTATGTGGCAGCGCGTGAGCGCGTCTCGTAGAACTCTCTCCCGTCAAAAAGGAAATCTAATAAAAATAATTATTTTATTTTACCATTAACACATGTAATTGGATAGATGGAATATCTTATAAAAGAGTAAATATTATATAAGGAAAAAACTATATCAATATAATTAAACGTAATAATAGTATTAATAAAAATAATTAATAAAACTAATTTTCATAGTCATACTTACCAAAAATATTAATAGATAAATATATAATATTTGATATGTGCTATTTTATTTATATTTAGATTATTTTTTGATGAAAAGAATTATTTATATCAAAATCAATCATTTAATAATTGTTATTTTATATCTATCTATATTATTTTTTAAGGACAAAATAAATAATTAAAACATTATATAGCCATATATGTTGCCACAATCCATCCGTACATAGATATTTTAGTAAACTAATGTAATAAATATATACTACATATTTAATAAAAAAGAATATTAAAATATTTTTAAAAATCAACTATCTAATTAAATTACATGAGATTTAATTAACCATAGATTAGAAAAAAAAAAACTTTTACGTAGTACCTTATAAATGTGAAATTTATTTATATTTTGAGAGAATCTAATTAAAAGATATTTAGATTATATATAACCCGTCGAACTAATTTTATTTATATTTATATAATTTTTTGGAGGAAAAAATAATTTATAGTTAGATTAACGCATTCCCCGTACACGGGACGGGATCTACACTAGTCTTTTATATTTCTCTAATCTAATGCGCTCATTATCTTATTTTTCATTAAAAAATCATTCTTCTTTCCTCTAGACCCATACAAATTTTTTTATAATATATTTCCTCATACAAAATTTATTTCTGTTCTATTTTCCTCTAATCATTCTTATATTTTCTCGCACAAAATTTAAACCCTTAGCCTTACTCGTGGACCTCGTGGTGGCCTAGTAATGTGGAGCAGAGAGTGGTAAGAAGGTCTCGAGTTTGATCCCTGTCTCCGCCCCTTTCCTTGATGAAAATCCAAGGTTTGCCTTGCTACTATTAAGTAGAGCCGATCGATGCAAGCCGGTTTACCTGATAAGTGACTCTTGTCGACTGAGTCAGGTGCTGTGGATTTATCACCAAAGGTGGGTTCCTCGTCGTTCAAAAAAAAAAAAATTAAACCCTTACTCTTTTTACCAGAATTACCTCTCAAAAGGATAGCATAAAGACATAAAGGATAGCATTGAGTGAAATTTCAAAAGAAAAAGAGTGAGGCAGTGAGCTAGGGTTTGGAATGGGGGGGGGCAAACTTTGAAGCTAGTGGATAACCCACAAACATTGGGAGAGGTGGAGTAGGGAACTGAAACTCTGTAATCTCTACATTACTTGCAAGGGATTGATGTAACCAGTGCTCCCTGGGTTTTGGGGAACTATTTATATACATTTATAGGTCATTGATAGTAGTAAGGGGGCCTTCATTTTCCTATGCATTTCATTCATTCATTTGAATGAATCACAACTTCACAAGGAGATAGCTTAGCTGGTGCCTGGTGGGCAGATTTTTTTTTTTTTTTTTTTAAATTTTTCAAGAAAATGATTTTACTGTACAAGATTACAGAGGCAACCTAAAACAATTTTTTGTTAGTATCGATCAGGAATTCAGTATCAATTGCTGGGACCAACACATTGCCTCTATCTGACACTTTTTTGAAGAAAAAAAATGGAGCATTTATTATCATAGGAAATCGATTCAAGAGCCCCACATAGTCGGTAGCCGAACAACCCGACAAAGGAACCAAAGAGCCAAAAATAGAGAAAAATAACCCAAGAGATAAAGGATCAACATCATCAACTCAATGCACCCAAAAAAAAATTTGAAATTGATGGGTCCTTGATGATCAAATAAGTTTTCATAACCATCTATCTGGTCAGAGGCAGATCCTCTTTAGGGTTAGAGGTGTCAGTCGCCCCCCAATCAAAAATAAAATTTAATATACATATTCTTCTTGTCGATAGGTTCGATTTGATATATTACAAGCTCAAATCCGATAACCGGGTAAAAATTTATAAATGTTTCAAGATTGAAACGATATAAATTATTTTTCACAATATTTACCAAATTAATATACTTCTATCATAATTATCATTGTTAAATTTCGTAACTTAATACTATAATTAAACCCGAAAAGTTCAAATATTGATGGTTTTTTTCGGAAAAAAAAATCAGAGATCAATTTTTCGCCCCCTCAACTAAACGCTTCAGGATCCGTCATTGCATCTGGTTCTTCACTTCATTTGTAAGGATGCGCTCGATTGATATAGGATTCGCTCCTTAATGTCAAATCGATTTTTTTCCCTTACTAAAAAAAAACCTTTATTCTACTACTGTAAAAGATGAGAAATGCATCTTGCCACAGTAAGAAGCAAATCAAATCAGTCAGTAAGCATCAACTCGGTGAATCACATTTTCAACATTGCAATCTTTTTCACCATTAGTTGAAAGTTAGACATGAAATGGTCACCAAAGTTTCTAGTACCAACTACCAAGCAAATTCTATGGTCTTAACAACTACTGGTATCAGAAACAATGGGCAGCAGCACAGCACAACACAAGATGTTATTGATACACGACGAAGACACTCAGGCGCCTTATTCGCTAAGCAGCTACGCGAATTCTACATACTATTATTAGCAGCTTCGAGTTCTAAAACATATGCTACATGCAATTATTGAGATTGCTATAAGGAATAAATAGAGCTATCAATCAATCTTTCTTGGCTAACAAAAACATTGTTAAACAACTAACACTGTACATATCTATTTCAAGTGGCGGCAGAGTTACATGTAGCCTTGGCTCACCCATTGGTCCGATTCTAGTACTTACGTACTGCGTGATAAAGCTCTAGATAGTCGAGGGCAGGTCGGTTCCAGGACCAGTCTTGCCCCATCACGCGCTTGCACAATGCGTGGAACCATTCCCTACCATCGTACCAAGATGTTATCGCCCTGTAATTTACCATACGGTATTCGTTAGCATCAAGCTTTTCTTGGTACAGTTAACACACGGAATCTATCAACTTACCTGTTGAGAGCATAGTCTACACCAGACGTATCAGCTCCTTCGAAGTTGAATCCGTTGGGCTCCAGGCCTTGAGCTTCTGCTCTCTCCTTATCATGATCAACGTCAAATACGGTATCATAAAGTCCTGCAGAAGCAATATGGAGATAAAACATTCATCACTCCCTTTCGTCAAGAGTCAGCACAGGAGCTCTTGAAACAAGCAATGTTGTATACCTCCTGTTTTACGAACAACTGGTATGGCACCATATCTCATGGCTACGAGCTGTGTTAGCCCACACGGCTCAAAGATTGAAGGCACTAGAATGAGATCAGCAGCAGCATATATCTGCAATCATGCCAAAAGATTAGCGCGCCAAATACTTGTCAATGAACTTGCACCGAAACCAAATAACATACCAAGTGGGAAAGTGGTTCATCATAAGTGAGACATAGGCGAGCACGATCGCCATGGGCAGAATGCAACTGGCTGGCGAGATTAACAAAATCATTTTGGATGCGATGATCTGGAGCTGAGCCCAGCAGTATAAACTGCCATTTGCATCACCCAAAGGTCAGTTATATGATTGTTAAGCAGGCCTTTGGGAATAGAGATCCGAGTAACAAATAAGCTAGAGCGGAAAACAAAAAAGGAGAATAACCTGTCCATTGCGCTCTAATGTGCGTGAAATGGCATGCTTGATGAGATGGATCCCTTTCTGATGAGTTAACCGAGTTATAACTCCGACCAAAGGCATATTATCTGTAACTTTGAGGCCAAGCCGTCTTTGCAATGTTTCCTTGGCAGCTGCTTTACCATCAATTACATTTTCGGATGTATAAGGTACCTGCAATATTGTACATCAAAATCAGTGACTAGTTTGATGCAAACAGTTAAAGCTTCAGCCTAAAGCACCATTGATTGTTTTTCCATCAGGTAACAGAATATAATTGTGTTACGGAGCTTTGAGAAATGCTTGCAAGGTAAGCTTCTGTTGTCACATTTCGGACAAAATAAGCTTGCACAAATGTACAGGGAAAAAGGCAAGATTTAGGAATTAAGTAATCTTTGGCAGTTTTGAAAGAGAATTTAATACTTACAGGAATGTATTTGTCATTGTATGGATCCCATATATCTGGATCAATCCCATTTATTATACCATGAAATTTGTGAAGATTAGGAGCAATTGTAGGATTTCCAGCAACTTCCTTGGAATAAGTTTGTGAGACCTGTTAATACAAGACAATCAATTAAAGGGAGCAAACAGAAAAGACAGCTAAATTTATCCGAAATTCGTAGAACATTCAAGTAATATAATGCAAAACTCACAATTTTGATTAGCAAAAGATGAAACTGATTTATCCGAAATTTGTAGAATATTTTAGTTCTAAGAATGACACATAATCAAGTAGGAACCAATAATGAAAAGAGACCTGAGAGTCTTGAAACTAAATTTTCGTATAAATGACAATTGACTTCACCAGTGAGCGAAACAGAACAAGAGGCCCACAAGGAACAACATAGAGCTTCGGGTTAGCATGAGCGGTGATGTTAGGTGCATGTTGTGTGATTGAGTCATAGGCGAAATGGTCAAATGACCAATGGGCAGTACATCTGGTAGAGAAATTGGTGTGCAGGGTGGAGATGGATTGATACTGGCAGTGATCTGAAATCTGAATTGTTGGCAAATAATTATGGGGTGTTCGGATGCTTCTCAAGAACAATATTACTTACAGTTGTAGCCTTGTCTGAATACATCATGGCTTTTCCGATGAACTGAGCTCCAAACTCAAGATTGTGAATGGTGAAGACTATACGGGCCTTATTCAGACCATACTGTTGGTAGTGCTCCTTAAACAACCATGCAACAGGCGCACTTGACCAATCATGGCAATGAATTACATCCTGTCCAGAAGAAACAATGAGTAAACAACACGCAGTGTTCAATCAAAGACACTGAGAAACTATACAATGCCTATGATTTATGAGTTAGGATAAGCAGTTCTCCTACACACTCCATAATAAGGCGTAAACTAAATTGCATTGGACGATCTTATCCCTTCCCATTCAAATACAGAAACACGATATGCATAATTCAAGGTATATACAGTCAGTCTGGAACCTTATATCCATAATACGCAAAGTTTATTTACATGCACCATCAGAAGGTCTATGAACAAGCAGGCACAGATACAGTACAGGGACAACAACCAGGAAATTCCCCTACTACTCCTTAACAATCCAACGGATTAATTTCAAATATCATAAGGCAAAACATAATAGTTAAGCTTCATAAGCAGAACTTACAGGATGTGATCCATCTTGCTGTAAGAATTCTAGTGCTGCATGGCAAAAGAAACTAAATCTTTCTGCATCGTTCTTGCAGCCATATATGCAACCGGTCCAAAACATGCTGTGCATAATTGAATATAAATGCGATTAGGAACCATAAATATAACCCTCGTAAACAAATAGTAATAAGAATACAATTTTTTTAAAAAGGTCGTCCAGGAATTATGCAAAATTTATTAAAAACTATGTAAATACAATAGAAGATTATCACAGGACTCTTGGTAAACTATAAATAATTGCAGAGATATTTCAAAATTTACCCATTGCTAGGCTCCAAAAAGTGGACAGAGAGGCCTTCAACTTTCCCAACCCAAACTTTAATCTCCGTCCCAGCCCAGTGATAGCTCTTTTTATGTTGGAAGTCTTTTATCTGTTTCATAAGGAGCGAAAATACATCAAGGTACAAATTAAGGGTCGTAGACTTGTAGATGAAAAAAAGTAAATATTGCATGAGAGTTATATGCATCTAGGTAATGTGCGTACAGTTAACCAACTGTAAAGGATGATGACAAAATAAAACTGAAAGGTTAATTGTCATCTATAATATTGGAATCTTACTTTGTTAACATTGAGGCAATCATACTTTGGAAGAATGATATCCACATGATGATTTAACTCTTGAACAGCACGAGATAAGCTAGTGACAACATCTCCAAGGCCTCCAACCTGCAAAGTGCAAACGAGGAGCAATTAAATATATAGTAAGACTTGAGCCATAACATATACATAGAGGTACATCCATCTCCCAATCATAGAGGTGTAACCTTCCTCGGAATCTTCCATTCTTCCTCAAACTTTCCATCTTATATAACAAGAAAAAAATATTGCTCAAATGCACCATCTGCTAGGCTAATAAGTAATATCCAACAGTAGATGGTTGGAAAAATGCCCAGCAGTTCTTTACACAAGAAAAAAAATAGGCATGCATAGCATAGTCCAAAAGAAGAAGAAAACTAAATCAGCAACCCACCTTAGCGATTGGAGCCATTTCAACAGCAATATGGACAATGTGCATAGGTGGCTCCCTTGCAATTCCACCAAACACAGGAACATGGTAATCCATGCGATCTTTGTTGTCGAAAATTCCACCTTCTTCTTTCTCAGAGAAGACAAAGTCCATTATATATGCATCTAATGGAACCTTCACTGCAAAGACATTGGCCCATGGGTAAGATATACATCGAATAATTAATAGGATTTCCTTGGAATACAACCCTGTGATAACTGTTTACCATCAACTGTATGCCTCTATATGATGGCATGATGCACAATCTGACTAAGTCGCCTACTCATCAGATATGCCGAATTCTTAATTCAAAGACTTGATACTTTCTGAATGCCAAAGACAACAAATATTGGCAAATCTATAACTCATGAATATCCCAGGTGAGAAAGAAATTCAGTTGCCTTATTAGCTGATAGTAAACAATTATTTCAAGAGCTGTAATCCTGAAAGAGGTCTGCTAAAAGAGAACAAAGCAATTTCCTGCCACTTGAGAGAATAGCTGGAGTTAAGAAAATCTCACCAGTTGTTTTAACATGAGTGCCATTTTCAGCAGGGATCATCTTTTGAGGTGCCAATGGGCCTTTACGATGGGTCCAGCGGTTAAACGAGCCTCTAAACCAAACTTCTGGTTTCCCATTAAGGACTGTGTTAGCGGGATTATAATAAACTGTCACATTCTCCCCAGCCCGAACATCCAAAGGATCAGTGTAGACTATATGCTTTTGAGACATCAAAAACCTTTTCAAGGACCTTGCTTTTGTCTCTGCTTTCATCTGAGCCGTTTTCTCAGCCTGTAGCAAGAAATGAAACATGTGAGCTACAACATTTATAGAACTGCAAACCACAAGTTGAAAAATGTATGCATGAAAAGTCATTCTTAACAAAAGCATGCAAAATGCCAGCTAGAGCAAGGTAATGGAAATCTCCACGCCTTTTAGCTAAGTAATACTATACACAGATAACTGATCACCTATGCTCTCCCCAGAAGGCCAGAAGCACTCATTCATCTTGATGCATTTTACCCATAACTAAACGATGTGAAGATAAAATGAGAAGTTGATAACTGAAGAGAATGATCTTCTAGAAAATGATGTGTTGGGATCTTCGGGTAATATGGCTACATGAATGCAGAGCATGGAATAAAAAATACGACAACATGAACTTTAGTACAGTGTAATTTAACTCCTGTGTATATGCAGATATCAAGCAGAAAACATCCAACCTTGGAACCTCCCACCTCAGATTACCACAAACAAACAAAACAAGGGAGCAGAATGACAAATCCCCAACTTCGGATTCTCAAATAACCTTTCACAGCCTGAATGATTACAAAAACAGTTAAATCTTGAATTTTCATAAAATGTCATTTCCTATGAGGAAAGGAAAACTGTTTGAGAAAATTTATCAGCTTTGAAATCTCTGGATTGCATATAACATTGTCATGCTGCTTCTAAATACAATGAGAGGAAGCATTAGTTCCAGTATCTTAAATGTTATTCACGAAAGAAAATGTCCAGTTACGGGCAGCATATGAAATGTAAAGTCTGGCATCATATTCCATATCATGGAATATCAGAACCTATCAGAAAACTTAGTTTTTAGTAACCTAAAATACGTAAAACACTTTACTAATAATGTAAAACAAAGCAACTATCAGCTGCCAAAGAATTTACCTTAATACGTTTGGCCTCCTCCCTTTCCCTCCTCTCATTCTGAAGTCTTTGGAATATCCTTTCTTCTTCTTCAGCCCAATACTGCTCACTGGGTATAGATGTTGGAACGGTGGCATGGAAATCTTGGCGATTATTATTATCATAAGCATGTGCCTTCTGAGGTGGTCCATCAGCAAAAACCCAATCCAACACAAATGCTTGAGGAGGTATATCAACTGTTCAAGATGCATAAACAACAATTAAAAAAAAAAAGAGTATTTAGTAATCAATGTTCCTCTATCCGTCTCCTATACTATTGGTAAGTTTGCTATTACTGAAAGCAAATTAAGTACATGGTCATACATTGTTTCATTTAGTTGAATATGTAGCTCAATGTTGCACAAATTTTCATTTATTGCTAAATGGTAATATAAACATATGGGTGTCTGCCCATTGAAAATTTGCATGTTGTGCACTATTTATCCAATGTGTATATATATACCTTCAGACTGTAAAGCTATAGATACCAGGCATTCGGGATTAGAGTTTAGCACACAGCATACCTTCAGTGTACCACCAGTCAGCATCATTCTTATCAGATTTAACTAGCTTTGCACTGATAGATAGTCCATCTCTCCAACTATTAATCCCTCCATGAATCCAAATCTCATTGGCATGAGCAAGAGGACCAGAACTCCTGTTATAGTACAATCTAACCGCACCCTGGAGCTCACAAGGCTCCAGGTACCACAAATTATCAACTGATGTTGTTGCCTTCTTCATCAATTCTTCCCACTTTGCCCGCTCTCTATCAGCTTCAGCCTTGGCTTGTGCTCTATGAGCTTCAAATGCAGCCCTCTCTTCTTCTAGTCGCCTCTGCTCTTCTGCCTGTCTTTCCTTCTCTGCTTGTTCCATGGCCAGTTGTTCAAGCTCCCTCCTTTTCTCCTCAAGCAAGAATTCATCAAAAGCAAGTGCATTCATTCCTCCTTCCACAGTTATGTGGAAGTCCTTTTTATTGTTATTATTATCATAGACATTTTCCCCATTGAAGAAGACAAAATCAATGTTATAAGCTTCCTTGGGAACGTGTATCTTACAAGACCACCAATCACCATTTAGGTTACTCTTCTCCAATTTAATGGTAAATGATTTCCAACGCCAATCATTAAACGCCCCCATAATCAATACACTCGGTTCACTCTTTAGAACAGAAAAGCTCCTATTAAAGAACAATTCTATGTCTTTACCCGGTTTTACTACCTGTGGGTAGGTAAATAATTTATTCTGAGCTGAGAAATTTGTTTGGGCTATCTCCTCAATTACTTGTCTAAGCCTCTGTGCTTCCATCTCCAGTTTCAACTTCACCTCTTCATCTTTCAACTTCACCTCTTCATCTGTTTGAAATGTTGACTCCTCGGCTTTCAACACTTCAGCCTCAATTTTGCTTCCATCAGTTTGAATAGGTTCTTTAGGATCCATTATGTGATTATCCTCAATTTCATTCAATCCCTCTTCCCCTCCAAGCTCAATAGCATATACTTCCTCTTCTTGAAGTCCAATTTCAACTGGTACAGATCCTACAGCCGCTATACTTTTCACGTCTTCATCTACGGGTAGAATACACTTCTCTTCTTTATCCAATGCTACTAGATCCCCTTCCTCATCTCCCATAGTAATGAGACCTTTCTGAAGATTGTCTAATTCTACTAGACTTATTGCCTCATTGTGCACGGTAACTAAACTACTTCTATCATCACCTAGTGTAACAACACTTTTTTCATCATTTACTGGTTCTATTTGACTTTTTTCATTGACTTCTTGGTTCCCTAATGCCTCTGTTGCATGCGGTGAATCATCTCCACTCTCACGGTTGCCTTGGGCAATCCCATTTTGTTTCAGCCGGCTTCTAACATCACCAACCAACTGTTCAGCTGCTACTGATATTTCTACAACTTTTCCAATAGTTTCATTGCCACTCTGACCGTCAACTTTCATTCCATTAGTGATAATAATTTCCTGTCTGTCTTCGTCATCAACTTCAATATCAGGTGCCCTTTCACGCACCCCCTTTGCGGAAGTCACTGAACTCTCACCATCACCGATGCTCCTCTTGTCCCCCTTCTGTGTGCTCGGCCCAACTGGTGACTTCTGAATAAACCCCTTTGAAGTAGGACCAGATCCTCTAGACCTCGCTGATGATGCTTTCCTTGGCCTTCTCTTTGGGAAGTCTAAAAATCAGTAGACATCAAAATGCTTCATCAATCATCAAAGGGGCTATAAAGAAGCCAAAAATGTTAATGAAGGAGAAACAATCTCAAAGAAAAACATAGTTCAAAGCCTAATAACACAAAAATGCAAAAGCACCTCCTAGCACCAGGGAATCACAACAAACCTGAATTGGCTGAAATTTGAAGTGATGCTCCATTGGCAGGGCACTTTATACGCCATGAATGCGACTGTAAAAAAGGCAGCCATGAATGATACTGGAAAAAAGGCATACACAGCAAACAAATCAAATCGAAAAGCTATCAAACTAATATAAGACACTCAAAACAGAAAAAGGTATTTTTAAGGGGGGAAATGGAATGCTTCAACTTTAAAACTCATAAAAAATAGATCGAAAGCCCCACCACACCACCAGGCACCAGCCACCAGCTAGCAAGAGAGGCACGTCATCCTGCAGATTACAAACCTCCAACAAAACCAAAATTATACCAAACACAAAACACAAACAGATGATAACACTGCTGCAAAATCGGTTCTCTAATCAATCGCCAATTTGCCTGCCAAAAGAAACTAAAATCTTTCCAAAACCGTGAAAATTTCATGAAACAGTGGAAAATACATCATCGATCACCAACGTTATTTCCATCAAATCGACTATAGATTCACATAATTCGGACAACTGAATTTGAATCCACAACAAGATGAACAAACAATCACGGCACGGAGCTCACAATTTCCATCAACGCACTGGAAATGTGAAATTCTACAATTCAATTTCAACTCGGAAAAGAACCAAAAATCAAAGTAAATCCATTAACGCACCTGTGAGTAGCGAGTGATAGGACGATACGAACACAGGCCAAGAACTGGTTTGACACTGAATTGATGAGAATAATCCGTGAACCCGCACACTGTGAGTGATCTCCGAGCTTGCAAGGCAGTATCCATGGCAGATTATCCTATTATCCTTTTTCTTCTGTTGTTTCGATTATCAAGAGGCTAACATCCCGCGAATTCCCCGCACTCCGATCGAAGAGGGGAGGGATTGAGCGAGAGACACTGATCAGTCTTTCACTCTTCGAGAGATGTAAAATCAAATCATGTCCCCAAAATTTTACGGACTATTATTTCTGTTTAATTTAAAAATCCGATTGAAATTGAAATTGTTTAAATAAGGAAAATCAGATTTCGGAGAAATCTGAAATTTTTGATGTACAGATGAAAGAGGAGTGAGCGGCTGAGAGATGAGTTGGAGCCGTTCACAGGCTTACAATTTGAACCGTTGAATTCTCTGTGGGGCGGTGCACGGTAAGCAGGGGCTTGTTGTGTGATAGGGGCCGTTGGATCTCGTAGCCGGTTTGATGGGGAGTCGATGTCCGTTGATTGTTTGTGAAGGTGAAACTGGGTGATGGGAGGCATGAAGGTGCATGTTGCAGGAGATTAGTTGGCAATTTAGCAGTCCAATGAACGGGGAGCACGTGGCCCACTGGTGGTTGTTATGTGGGCCCAGTGATATGGAAGCCCATTTGAAACGCAGAGCAGTGCTCCCTAGTCCCCTAGTTGTTTTCTAAGCAAGTGGAACGTGGCAGCTAAGATTTGTCTTCTATTTCAAATTATATTCAAGAAATTACAAATCAGTTCATTATTTGAATGATGATCAATATTAAATAATAATAATAATACGATAGGTATAAAAGGAGATAAAATAATTATATAATAATTATTGTATTTTTTCCATTGAAATTAATTATTTAGTTGAATTTATATCGGATAGTGTTAAAAATATTAAGAAATTAAAATTTTATATCTATATCTATATATCTATATAATACTGTATCTTAATTTAGATTGATTACGTGTCAACACTTCCTTAACTTAATGTTTTTCAACTAATCACAATTTTCTGCTATTTGAAACCCAAACCCAAACAAAAAAAAACTACTTCCCCCTCGCATGTCACCGTCCGCCGGCACCGTCTCCCTCCTCGCTGGTGCGGTTCCCGACGCCATCCTCCTCGCTGCCTCTGCCGACCGGCTCCATCTTGGTCGCCAATGGCTGCTCCTCTCTCTTGGTCGCCTAAGTCTGTTCCTGCTGCGCCTCCCCTGCGGTGGTGCTCCCGCCGGTGGACTGCAGCTTCTCGGAACCACCAGCATCTCAGGGCGGATCTCTTTGATCTCCCTCCCAAGCCTCCCCCTCCTCCGATTTGGTTGGATTTTCTAAACCTCGTCCCCTCCTTCGATCTCCTCTCCAGCGAGCTCCATCCCGGACTCTGCCTTCCTGCCCTTCCTCTCCCTCGACACGGCGTCGCTGATGCCTGTGTCCATCTGCCCTTTAGCCACGAAATCACCTCCCCAAATCTGCATAGCCTCAACCACAAAATCGTTGCACATCAGCAATTTGCTACCCCCAAGCTCCAAAATCATACCAGCCAAACAACTCTCAACTTACCTCATATCTTGGAAAAACGTTTTTTTTCTTTCAAAATCAACTATTTAACCAAACAAACTTCAAATCAAAAATCTCAGCACAAACTTTATAGTCCAATCTTTGATTACATCAATATTTTCGGTCTTAAATTGTTTATTCCTCAGGTCCGGAACCTTGCATGCAACTTGACCACTCAGAGTTTCAACTCAAATCGAACGACGCATCTGCAGTTGGATGCAAATACAGGACTTAATCTTGTTGGCAAAACCCTCCCCAAGACAGATAAGTTTAATTTTAAATCTTTGATTATTGATGTTTATACAATTTCACAGATCTTTAGTAATTGCCTAGAATGTATGAACGAAATAGAATGGGGTTTGGTCGAGAAGGCTCTTTACCTCTTACCAACTCGAATCTTTGCATGCAAACGAAACTCTCAGTGCAGCAACCAAAAGCTTGTTCTACCGGTGCATGCTGCACTCAAGATGTACATCTCGGAGTGGGCTTGGTCTAAGAAGGCGTGTGGCCTCACTCCAGCTTGCATCCTTGCATGCAACTAGACGTCTCAGGATACCAATCCAATGATAGCAATTCTTTTGCAAACTGATGACAAGAAGGGTGGTTTCGGCGGGGACTCATCAGCCTCTCAACCCCCTACTAGATATGAAAGAATCCAAGGCTTCGGGACATATAAAATTAATCATAAATCCCTCGTCGCCCTAAATATTGACTTTTATATATATACTCATGATTCTACCTTACCCCTAAATTTGATTCTTTTGTATGATCTTCTCTTACCTCATGATTCCCATTACTATGCTTATTTTAAAACCATATGTGGCATCAAACGGAATCCTTCTCTCCAGACTTCCATGAATGTTACTTGTATTTGTAGTATAATTACATATGTGCTTGTCATTTATGTTGTTCTAGCTCCCTGTCGACTTCTCTCTCATGTGATTTCTATGACTAAGATGCAAGTTTTGTCTTCTGATTGTCTAGATTGCCTCTATCATTTCTTTAATTGCAAGTATTGCCCTTTTCTCTCTTCTGATTTAAAGGCTTTTTGATGTGTTCCTCTCCCCTTCCTTGAAACTTTTGATGCCAAGTTGTTTTGTATTTGGTTGTACTGTTTGAACTATGTGAGCAATCTTCATGGTTGGCCTTTTCTCCATATATGTCCTCTATTTTCAATTTTTGTTGGAAGCAGCTATGTGAGCAACCTTAGCTTTATCTCTATGATTAATTATATGAATGCGTTTATCTTTTATGATGATCTTAATATGTCTATGACTGAGCTGCTTTCTCCACCTTGGAGTCTTTGGCCTGGGAGTTTTCTTTTCAGGGCCAGTTCTTCCAAGAGGCGCCGTAAGGTAAGCATGTATAACTCCAAAGGTATGCTCTCTCCCCAATCTCAACCAAAACTCTCGCTAAGCCCCATAATACTGCCTTCTAGTGGTTTGGTGGCACGCCAACCCAACCTTACTCAACACTTCATCCAAAACCTTTTCTACAAAAATGGATACTCTTTGCTTGGCTTTAACTCTCTTTTAAACTGCAGCAGCAGTAGAGGAGTTAAAAATCAAGGTATGTCTTCTACAAAAACTCAACCAAAATTTCGGTTAAGCCCCACTTCTCTGCCTCCGAGCGACGTGGTGGCATACCAACCCAACCTTACATGTCAACACTTCAATCGGAACTTCAGTCACAAACAAGGAGGCTACTGTCAAAATGCAGATGATCTCCTCCAAGCTAAATCAATAAGACCTCAGCAAAGCAGACAATTAAAGAAAGTTCTCATTTCGTTTACAAAGAATGATCTCTACTATGTATCACATTATGTAATGCAAATTGTGAATCTATCCGAGTGTATCACTGTAAATCTTCACCATAGTAACAGCCTAACAGGCAAAATCACTCTTAGGTGTTTGTTTAATTCACAGTTGATTGCTCAGCATTTTAGATCTACCCTCTACATTTGTAATCTTAAAGCGAATATGAATAAATGCAACCTTTTTTTTCAAAGGAATCCTCATGCTTAATATTGGCTACTGGAACATAAGAGGGACTAAGCGTCCTCTCCTCTGTCAAGAACTAAACCTCCTTGGAAATGTAACAACAAACTTGATATTCTGGTTTTAGCTGAAACTAAGACAACAATTAACTCCTCTCAGGCTCAACTTAAAGAATCAGGGTTCCATAAAGCCATTTGTATCGCGTCTGTTGGTACTAAGGGTGGTCTATGGGTTCTATATAAGCAAAATACTCTTCACGATAGTGCAGTCCTAGAATTATCTACAAGATATATTATGATCAAACTTAGTGTTGAAAACCATACATTAGCTCCCCTCTTTGTTTATGCACCTTCTGTTGAACATGAAAAAGACCAATTCTGGAATGAAATCTAAACTATTGTTCACAAACACCACCTATATGTCCTTATTATTGGAGATCTCAATGAGATTGAAAATGATACAGAGAAAGTGGGTGGTGTTACACCCAACCTCTCAAGATTCAGAAGGCTAGACGATGTAAAAGAAGAGCTCAATCTCATCACTCTCCCCTACCGTGGATCCCCCTTCACTTGGAGAAAAAATAAGCAAATCATAAACAACACTTATGAGAGACTTGATAGAATCATGGCTCATCAAGATAAAGTTAATTGGTTCCCCTCCCTTCGAACCAAGCATCATACTTTCACTACATCAGACCATTGCCCCATCACCCTTCAGATTGGAAATTCACTACCTCGCAAGGGCTCTTCCTTCAGATTTGAGATGGCTTGGACAACAAATCAAGCTTATGAGCAAATGGTAAGACAAGTCTGGAGTAACAATTTCAATGGCTCTCATGCCTACAAATTCATGCGGAAACAAAAACTACTAAAAATAAACACGAAAAAAATGGTGCAAGAACAATGTAAATAATATAGCAAGACAGCTTGTGTACATAGAGTCCCGGATCTCAAATTTCCAAAACAAACTACCTTGGGGAGATATTACGAATAGTGAGAAAATGAAACTGGAAAGATTAGAACACAAAAAACATAGGCTTATAGAATACAATTACAAATTCTGGAAACAACGAGCCAAAACAAAACACCTCAACCTTTCTGATAGAAACACAAAATTTTTCCAGTCCTCAATAAGAATTAGAAACTTCAAACAAATTACTACCACATTTGTCACAAAACAAGGCCTAACTATCTCGGACCCTGACAACATAGCTGACCATATTACCAAGGAAATGTTGGAAAGGTTTATTGGTAATCAACAAAGAACCATTGATCCCCAGGAGATATGGAATATTCAACCACAAATTACGAATGATGAAAATATGAGCCTAATAGCCATTCCAACCTCATCTGAAATCAAAAGAGTAATAGATGAAATGACAGAAGACAAAACCCCGGGACTTGATGGTTATCCTCCAGAATTCTACAAAAAATATTGGCAAATTGTAGGAAGTTCTCTCTGTAAAACGGTCAAATCCTTTTTTCACTCTGGACACCTCTTATCTGAAATCAATCAAACTTTTATAGCCCTTATCCCAAAAATAGACAACCCATCAAACATAAATCACTACCGACCGATCAGTCTCTGTAATACGATCTACAAGGTCATCTCCAAAATCCTAGCTAATAGATTAAAGCCTATCCTCCCAAAAATTATCAACCCATTCCAATGAGCCTTTGTGGAAGGTAGATCAATTCAAGATAATACTCTTATTGCCCACGAAATCTTTCACAACTTCCATAAACAAAAAGGCAGAAAGGCTTGGATGGCCTTAAAATTAGACATGGAGAAAGCGTATGACAAAAATTAATTGGAGTTTCATACAAACCGTACTAAAAAAATTTGGATTTCACCCAAGATGGATTGATTGGGTAATGAAATGTATCTCTTCCACTACCTTTTCGGTCCTGGTTAACAACAGACCGGGCAAGCAATTCAACCCAAACAGAGGTATAAGGCAAGGTGATCCTATAGCCCCTTATATTTTTGTAATATTCATGGAAAGTCTTGCTAGAGAATTACATAAGGAAGCTCTCCTTGATGATTCCCTGGTTGGCATCAAACTAACTAAAGATGGCACATCTATACCTTTCCTCACATTTGCATATGATACAATCATCTTTGCAAAAGCAGCCCATACAAGTCTTAACACAATACAAAACATGATAAACAACTTCTCCAATCTCTCAGGCCTTACGATAAACTATAACAAAAGCTCTATTCAATTCTCAAGAAATGTTAACCAAAACCTAGCGAGGGATCTAGCACAAAGCATGGGCATTCCAATTTCTAAAACCCTCGAAAAATATCTGGGTATACCAATCCTAAATGGACGTATAAAAAATAATATGTTTGAAGAAGCAATACAAAATCTCAAAAAACAGTTATCGAAATGGAAGGCCTCTACCCTATCCCAAGCAGGTAGAGCAGTTCTTATACAAGCAAATCTGAGTTCTAAAACAAACTACCTA
The DNA here is from genome assembly GCA_037127255.1 of Persicaria tinctoria. Taxonomy (NCBI): domain Eukaryota; kingdom Viridiplantae; phylum Streptophyta; class Magnoliopsida; order Caryophyllales; family Polygonaceae; genus Persicaria; species Persicaria tinctoria. Next base: position 67,889,113 of record JBANSL010000010.1, on the reverse strand, counting down.
ATTCAAAACTTCTTGTTACCAAAAGGTGTTCTAAACCAGATTGATCAAATAAATAAAAACTTCTTCTGGAATAAGCTCAACTCTGAAAGGTATACACCCCTGGTCTCCTGGGATAAAATTTGCAAAAGAAAATATCAAGGTGGGCTAGGCATTAGGAAAGCGGAAGAACTCAATGAGAGCCTCCAAATGAAAATTCTCTGGAAAATCTACACAAATGAAAACAACATCTGGGTACGAGTTATCAAAGAGAAGTACCTAACAAATCAAAGAATCCAACAAAGAACAAACCAGGACACCTCCTGGCAATTTGGAAGACTTCTCTCCATCCGAGAAAAATTTGAAAAATGACTCTTATGGCTAGTAGGGAATGGTCAATCTATAAATGTTTGGAATGATCCTTGGATCCCAAACATAAGGCTAACAAATTTTCTAAATAACCATGATCCAAATATGAAGGTTAGTGATCTCATCTTAAATGACAAAACATGGAATACCCAACTAATTAGCAACATGCTTCCATCTAACATTCAGAATGAAATTCTCAAAATCTATATCCCAAATTGGCATGTCCAAGATAAGCTTATATGGAAACCCAACCCCTCTGGAAACTTCTCTACAAAATCGGCCAAGACCATATTAAGAAATGAAGAACAAGAAATAGGAAACCACAAATGGATTTGGAACCTATGTCTACCACCAAGACAAAATAAATTTCTTTGGAAAGTCATGTTAGATGGCCACCCAACGAAAGAACGCCTAAATAGATACTTTAATAGAGTTACGAGTCAATGTTGCCTATGCAATCAAACAAGTGAAGACTTACATCATCTCCTCTTAGGATGTCAATATACGAGAGAAGTAATCGCCCATTACGAACAAATGACAAAGGCTTATTTTCAACTCCCTAACAGAAATGGTAACCTAATCAACATAGAAAAAGTCAAAGAGGACAACCGTAATTTTAATGATATAGTCTTCATATGGCTTGCCATTTGGGAGGCTAGAAACAATCACATCTTTAAAACAAAACATAACCCCTCCGAACATAGTAGCTCAAACTGCTATCTCTGCCATTAAAGACTGGAATTATGAAAAACAGGAAATCATCAAGCCAGGAAGAAAGAATAAGAGATCAAGAGCAAAGTGGACCAAACCCCAAACATCTATCTATAAAATTAATATAGATGGCTTCGTGAAACCCACGGGTGCCTGTCGGGTGGGGGGAGTTATCCGAGATTCTCAGGGTCATATTAAGGATATTTTTTACCAGGTAACGGAAAGAGGAAGTATCCTCCAAACTGAAGCCTATGCTATTCAAATAGGAATGGAGCACGCCTGAAGTTTAGGTATAAGGAAAATTGTCATTGAAGGAGACAACCAAGAGATTAATTATAAAAGCAATCAAGGAAGGGAAGAACACAAAGTGGGAAGTCTTACGTCAATTACACCACATCAATCGGCAAAGAGAGCACTTTGATCATGTCGAATTCAACCACTGCTACAGAGAAGCTAACAAGGTTGCAGACTATATAGCTAGAACTGGTATCATTACGAATAGGAATATCATCCCTTTTGACAGGGAACTTTGTACACCATCATCCGTCAGGATGATCCAGGGAGTCAATTACATTTTATGTAATTCGTCCTAATGTTTGCCTACTGTAAAAAAAAAAACTAATCACAATTTTCTCTTATTAATTTCTTTTCTTTTTCTCTTCGTCTTTTTCATATATTTACATGTTCCCCCTTTTATTTTTTTTACTCATTTATTAACCATCTATATCTATATACATACTTAATTGCAAAGAGTTTCTGCCACGTGTCCTTCCCTCCTTGTGTTTGGCGTTTTCAACCAATCGGCTTATTTCATTTTTTTCCTCTTAATTATTTTTTTCCCAATATTCATACTAGGGTTCACCTCAACCCGTCGTCCGCCTCATTCATCGCTCCCCTCCTCCTACCTCTAGAGATTTAGAGATTCCACATTAATCCTCCGACGATTTGAGCTCTTCCTCCTTCCTCTTCCGCCGAGGTTCTACCAGAGGTTCGTTCCTCTTCCTCCGCCGGCTTCGATATTGGCTCGGATTCAGGCTCGGATTTCCTCCCACTCTTTTTCTTAATCCTCCGACGATTTGCCCTTCTACAGAGCGAGGATTTCGCCGACGAGATCAAGGATAAAGGATCCCGCCTATGCCGTCGATCGCTTCAACTGATGTCGTCGATTGCTTCAAGGGTCACAACTCCCGCATATGTCGTCGATCGCTTCAACTGATGTCGTTGATTGCTTCAAGGGTCACAAATCACGCCGAAGTCGTCGATTGCTTCAACCACTTTCAGTTTCATCCTTTTCCTCGAATGCCGTCTGATTCACACTCCTATGGATTTCGCCGATCCCGCTGCCTCCGGATTGCTTCAACCGTGGCCTAGAAATTAGGTATATTGCTAATTTCTCTATCTTCCTTTCCCTTTAATGTTCAGTCGAATAAGTTATCGCTTTCGATTTCATCATTTTCCTCCAATGTCTTCTGATGTTCATTCGAATAGGTTAATTTCTTTTTCTTTGTTTCGATCTTGACTTTTTTAGGGTTTCACATTCTATTTGCTTCCAGTTTCGCTTTGATTGAGTGTCGGTGTTTTAGTTATTGTTCTCGCTTTCAGTTTCTCTTGAATTTTGTTTTTGCTTGGGCCTACGATGTCAACCCCAATATACCATGGATCCTGTCGAGTCTTCAGAGTATAGTTGTCAAATATTTTCTTTTTTGATGTGAATGTGAGTTAATAACTGTTTGTTACACTAATCCTAGAATAGCACATACATAGAAGCTCGGTATTTTGCTTTTATGGTTCCTTTGGGCAAATGCATCTGAGTTCTGATTGATTGCTTATTATTCACAACCGATGAAGGGCTAATCAAATCAGTAACCTGTGATGGAAACTCTGAGTAATCTTCTCTCATTTTCTGCATGATTTTAAATCACATTATGCTGGGGCATAATTGGCACCGTTCTTTAATTGGTTTAAGAGCTACAACCTGGAGAAAAAACAGAAAATGGGCTGGATTTGGTTGCATACTTGCATGTATATTCAAAGCAAATTAAAACTAACCATGCTTATAAGTCATAACCTTGGTGAGCTTTTGGTATTGGTAGGATTATTTGAATTTGTTTACCTAATTGGTAGATATGAGTACTTCTGTTAAATGTATATATTAGCTGTTGGTATTGGAACGATTAATCGAATTTGATTTCTTAATTGGTACAAATGAGATACTTCATCTAAATATGTATTAAATTTTCAATATTGGAATGGTTGGAATAAACGAATGGGTGTAATTTCATTGTATGTTATAAATATAACCTACATAACCTGTGATTCAGCTGTTGAGGTTTATAATGCCTGAGAACATACGAAAAATAAAACCTTTTACAGAACTCATGCTTGAATGCTGAAGATTTTTTACCCCATGATCTGGTCTTGACTCTTCATCCCAGTACACATGCTTTGTCAATGGATTGTAGTGTTTTCTCTGGGACAGTTGCTGGTGCTCGAGAAGCCTATTTTGATGGTGTGCCTACCATATCAATATCTTATGACTGGTAGGTTTATTATTCTGCTTTTGATTGATAGGCTTTCATGCATTTTATTGTTCAAATTAGAATGGTATATTATATATATTATATGTTGCTTTAATACAAATAGTCTGGATTAAATGTGAGTCACCAATGACCATGTATATATTAACAGTTCAAATTATAATATTTCTAAAAGCACCTTCATTTCTGCTTTTAGTTCATCATCACTTATCTATCATCCGCATTTGTTATGACTATAGATACGTATCTGTCATGTGTGTATGCTCTGCATTGGATTGGAACAAGTGCTGTAATTTTTTTTTACCAACATTGATTATAAGCGAACTTCTTATATGCCATGCCACTTTTAATCTAATTTCCCATATGTTTTCATTTTATAATAATCCTTGCTAACTTTATGATATTAGCACCTTGCTAACTTTATGAACTTAAAAAAGAAAAACATTCCCAAGCACTTGCTTTTTTAATATAGAGTTGCCATTACATATTCGGAATCATAAGGTAACTACTACTCCGTAAACTACTTTAGCTACTTATTGTGCCTTTTTTTAATCTTTTGATAGATACCATATGTTTTGTTTCAATAAAAAATAAAATGATTTGTTTCCCATGATCATGACGTACACCTATATTTTCTCTTTTCATCACTAATATCCATATGTTTGAGGTTGCAACTCATATTAGAATTTTGTATCTTTGGTTAGGTGTCATCCTAATGTATTGGGGTTCAAATCACAAATTTTAGATTGTCGATTAAGTGATCAATTATATTCAACATGAAAATTAATATTTGTTGGACATTCTTTGGTTAGTCGAGGTTTTATGTAATCTATCAATGTATTTTTTTTTCTTTGGGATTTCTTTTGGGTTGTATTCTTTGTTGTCTTCCTTCGTAGTTTTCCATTTAGTTGAGGTTTTAGCTTTTAAGTAATCCTCAACTAAATGGAAGAATGTTTTTCTTTGTTTCGATCTTGAATTTTTTTGGAAGGAGGGTCGAAGTCCTCCTGATATGTGTGTATGTTTTTCTTTGTTTCGATCTTGAATTTTTTAGGGTTTTACATTCTTTTTGCTACCAGTTTTGCTTTGATTGAGTGTCGGTACGTGTTTGAGTTTTTGTTTTGATAGTGTTGACAGTTGCGGAGATAGTTTTTGTTTTAGTTTTTTCTTTGGGATTTCTTTTGGGTTGTAGTCTTTGTTGTCTTCCTTCGTAGTCTTCCGTTTAGTTGAGGTTTTAAGCAATCCTTTGTTGAATTGTCTTACAGTTTTGTTTTTCTGTGTTTTTTTGGGCGTGAATTATCGAGAAGGCATCTCGCTGCCTCCTTGTGTCATGCCTACTCTGAGGGGTTGCTTTAGCCATGCCCTAGACCTAAGGTTTGTCCCTACTTTCTCTTTCTTCCTTCATTCTGTTTCTAATATTCAGGATCTTCAAAATTCTTCTTCATTTCTGCCCAGTTTGATCAGTTTCAGTTCGTATCTTTGTTTAATTGTCTTACAGTTTGGATTTTCTGTGTTTCTCTGGGCGTCAATTCTCTTAAAGGAATACCGCTGCCTCCTTGGGTCATGCCTACTCTGAGGGGTTGCTTCAGTCGTGCCCTAGACCTAAGGTTTGTCTCTAATTTCTCTGTCTTCCTTCATTCTGCTTCTAATATTCAGGATCTTCAAAATTCTTCTTCATTTCTGCCCAATTTTGTATTCAGTATCTTCAAACTTTATTTCAAATATTCGAATATAAAATGGTTTGTTCACCTATTAAGATTTGTGTTTGTGTAACTCAATTTCCTATTATTAATTATTAATAGGAATCATAGGGGCTCTATGAGAGTGGTGGTTTATCTGGTGGTAAGGACAAGACCCAAAGCATGTGCGCCTAATTGACCGTCATTGCTTCATGCCTCTTTATAACAAGGTATTTAGAGATCAACTATTATTCAGTTTAATCCATTTTGTTTGTTCTTATGAATATAAAACAAATCTGTTTATTTTTATTTTTATGTTTTGCAGCCTCACTTTGGAAGAACATAAGGCAACAACTCCATTAATTTTGTTTCTACCTAGGTTGTATGAGTATCGGAACAAAATGTCAGGATTTATATTTTTACGGATTGTTGTTGTATTTTACATATATGTTGCCTTTTGTCAATAAAAAAGCATAATATAACTATTACTTACCACTTCTAATCAGTTTCATTGATTCTTTTTCATCGCAACCGCGCCATGACGCGGGTATAACACTAGTTGGATTTAATTCAAAATATTAAATTAAATATAATTTCTATGATTAATATATATATATATATACACATTATAATAATAATAATCTATATCAATATAATATCTTAATTTAGAAAACATGTGGTTCCAATGGAGATAAGAACCTGCGCTACGATTAGCTTTTCGGAAATTTCCAAATGAAGGGAAGGGAGGCGGTACACACCACCTAATTTTATTTGTTTTGGGTATAATTAGCTAAGGGGGCGTTTGGTATTGATATCTAGATATCAGATATCGGATATCAGCCCCCGATATCTGATATCTATTGTTTGGTAGGGCTAGATATTGATATCGGTTAGTGATATCGATATCTGATGTTTGGTATGCATAATATATCACTTGATATCAACTGATATCTGATATCTGTGTTTGGTAATAGTTAGATATCGATATCAAATTTGACCTATCTTGATATACTCATTTTTTTGGAGGTATCACTTGATATCGATATCGTCCGATACCGATATCTTGATATCAAGATATCGATACCAAACGACCCCTAATTAGATTTTCCCAAAATGTCTAGTTACTTAAATCACCCTACATTTTAAAATAAAACTTTAAATCTAAAAAGACTTATATGTTTTTAAGGAGATAGTATCTTATTTAGTTTTTTTTAACCGGACCAGATTACCATTAACCCTTGCAATTAACTTTTAACCTAAAATATCTGATTGTTTCCTCACTAGTAATATCCATAGTTGTTCATGGAATAAGGCTAAGAAAAAACGAATCTAGTCAACATATGAATGATTATTCATTCATCATTATTCTAATACCGGTTTTTCTATTCAGGATAAGACCCTAAATTGAAAAAGATTCTCTACAAAAAAAAAGAAGCAAACACTCCTAAAAATCTAATTAAAAAATGCTAAACTAATTACAATTTTTAAAAAAATTCTAAATTTATGGTCTTATCATATACGGATATACCCCATGTTAATGTATAGGATATAGAAAATTCGTTCTAATAATTAAGCCTCCATTCTTTTTCTTTTTTTTTTTTTTATTAGGAAAGAATTCGGGTGGGCAAGCCCTACTCGGCGGCATCCTTGCGGATGAGGTCTAGTAGACCATGGTTATTTTGAATATCGAATCCCAGGGCAGAGCGGCAAAAGTACTCAACTTCCTTCACTGTTGATAGCAGTACTTGGACGTCAGAGAGGATTAACTCGATCTCCCAAGGGCAGTTAGCTTTCTTGTTCAGGTAGTCTATGATGATCTTACAATCCCCTTCGACTTGGAGTCTTTCTATGTTGAGTTGTATAACTTTTTGGACCCCTATTTTGAGCGCTAGAGCCTCTGCTGTAATTGGTTGTTGTATCCCAACATTTCGGTGCTGAATGGAAACCGGGTGACCTACCCAATCTCTAATAATGATACCAGCAGTACTATCTCCATTAGAAATGGTAGAACCATCGAAATTGAGTTTGTACTTCCCCCTCGGCGGTTTCCGCCACCGTATTTCTCGCTGTTTGTCACCCTTTTGTGGCTGAGCCCTTGTAGTTGGACGGACACCTTCGTCCCAATCCTGCTCTATAGTGTATGTTTTATTCCAGTTATCTATGTGGGTTCTAATCATACGTCGAACGGCATGTTGGGGCGGGATGGAGGTATGTTGGAATAAATATTGATTCCTAATGTTCCACGTGGTCCACCACACAAAGGCGAGGTTGGTCATGGCGGAAGAGGATAGACTATTACCCAGAGTGGAAAGAATCGGATTAAAATCCCGGGATTGGCCGATTAAGTGGCCAGTTGTCGCTTGCACTTGGTTCGGAAGTTGATGTATTGTTCTTATGAATGAACATTCCAGAAACAAGTGTGCCTCATCTTCAGGCGCCATGTTACAGAGGGGACATGTGGTGGGGATAGCAGAGCCCCTGCAAGCCAGTCTGGAGGCTGTTGGCAGTCCCTTCTGTGCTATCTTCCACAGAAAATTCTTGACTTTCGGGGGAACATTAGTCTTCCATATTCAGGCATTGGTGTCGGGCGTGAATGAGGATTGCGTTGTTATCAACTTGTATGCGCTGGCCGTAGTAAACCATCCTTCTCTATCAGGCCACCAGTATAGTCGGTCTTGTAAGATAGATGTAGGAAGTGGGATGTCTAAGATTTCCTTTACAATCTCGTCTGGTAGTACCGCTTGTAATTTTTCCGTCCACCACTTACCCCCCATAATATAGTCGCTGACTGTTTCATTTTGGTTGTAATCCTGGCTGCCTTATACTCTAGATAGTAAAGAAGAGGTGGAGATCCAATTATCAATCCAAAACTTAATCGTGCTTCCATTTCCTACCGACCAAATAAGGCCAGATTTAAATGTATTAATTAACTGGGACAATTTAGACCAATGCCAAGAACTAGGTCCAGATCGTTTGTAGTCAAAAATACTAGCAGAACGCAGGTATTTATGTCTGATCAAAGTGACCCAAATATTACTGGGTTCTGCCAGAATTTTCCATAAGAGTTTCATCTGTAGAGCAACGTTCATATCCCCGGTTTTCCGAATTCCTAGTCCCCCGAACCTCTTCGGCTTACATATCCTGTCCCAACTAATTAGGGGTCGGTACTGAAGGTCTTTATTCCAGAAAAAAGAGCGATTTATTTGGTCAAGTTCTTTATGCAAAGCGGCGGGCAGCATAAAGTTTTGCATTACATGTAGAGGCTTGGCAGAGAGGTTAGAGTTAATCAAGGTCGCCCGCCCCTCTTGTGACAGAGCATTTGCCCTCCACTTGGTTAGTTGTTGCTTGGATTTACAGATGATATCTTCAAATGTACTTTTGGTGACTCTACCATTAATAATAGGGCAACCCAGATATTTTTCTATTGAGTTTTCATTTGTGATGTCGAGGCAGTTACGCAACTCAAGAATCCTTTGGTTCGGAATCCCTTTAGTTGCTTGGAAACTAGATTTATGGTAGTTGACCTTCTAACCTGAAACTCTGCAGTATGAGTCAATGATTGATTTCACTTTGCACCCCGCTTCCACACTGCCCTTTGAGAAAATGATAATGTCGTCCGCAAATGATAGGAATGGAATCCGGGGGCCGTTAATTCCAGTCGGGAAACCAATGTGTGTTTTATCTATGCTGGCTTTTGCCGCCAGTTTCCTGGCTAGGACCTCCGCACCAAGAATAAATAGGAACGGGGATAGAGGATCGCCCTGGCGGATACCCCGCGATGGGAGAAACAGATCAGTAGGGCCGTTATTGATTAGTACCGAGAAAGATACAGACGTTACGCACTCCATAACCCAGGAAATAAATGTGGCATGAAACCCAAATCTTGCGAGAACCCTTTTTAGGAAATTCCAATCAACCCTGTCATAAGCCTTTTCCATATCTAATTTTATCGCGAGCCATCCTTCCCGGCCCCTTCTGCTCTTGTAGGAATGGAATATCTCATGAGCTATAAGGACATTGTCCTGAATAGCTCTGTCCGAAACAAAGGCACCTTGCAGTGGATGAATGAGTTTTCCAATGACCTTTTTCATTCTTTCTGTCAAGATTTTCGAGATTATTTTATAAACATTAGAACACAAACTTATGGGCCTATAATGTCCAGTAGTCGTAGGAGCGTCTGTTTTTGGGAGCAAGGAAATAAAAGTATGGTTTATCTGCCAAGTATCTTTCCAGAGTGGAAAAATCCTTTAACCGCACATATTACCGATTTCCCAACAATATCCCAGTATTTTGTGTAAAATTCGGCTGTAAACCCATCCGGACCTGGGGACTTGTTTTTCCCTAGATTGAAGGCTGCCGTCTTGATCTCTAAGATTAAGCCTCCATTCGATCAATAAGGGGCATTTAATTTTGAGCACAATTTTTATTAAAAAAATTCAATTCACTTTTTTGCTCTCTAAAAATTCAATGCACTAATAACCTGTAGTGTTAACATATTTCTTATTTTTTGAGTCAGTTAATGAATAGTTTGAGCAAATTTTAATAAATATAAACAAGTTTTAATCTATATATCACTTTAAAACAGAAGAGTTTGCTGAGGTGTCTTACTCACCTTTAATTCAGCTAATTCAACCAATCTCTTTTATTCTATTTTTTTCCCGAAACCCTCCTTTACTTCTTTTTAATTTTTTCCCCCAAATCGTCCTACCTCTCGCGCATCGCCCCTCCTCCGCCTACCGCTCATGGGAATGCCGCTCCTCCGATTCCTCCTCTCGCCCGCCCCTTCCTCCCTGAATCCCGATTCGTATGCCTCGCTCCTCTATTCCGTCGCCGGCTGTGGTCTCCCTCTTCAATCCTCCGTTCCGGCGATTTCATTTCTTCATCCTTCGCTTTGCCAGTTCCATCTTCGTCAAAGAGCGCGGCCCCTTCCAATTCCTGCCCTCCCTTTGCTGCTCATATCGGAGGCTCCCAGGTGACCTCTATTCTTAATTTGTCCAGTTTGTTCTATTATTGCAATTTTGTTTTTGTTGCTTATAATCAACCCAGAAAATCCTGTTTGTTAACCCTAGGTTCTCGAATTTGTTGTGTGATTCTTGCAGCTGGGCTCTCGAATTTGTTTTGTGTTGTTTTGCATCCTCCAAATCCTACTTCGACTTTATTATTTAACTATCAATTCGATTTCGTCGAATCCCGAAAATCCTGTTTGTTAACCCTAGGTTCCTAATCAGTCGAATAAGTTATCGCTTTCGGTTTCATCATTTTCCTATAATGTCTTCTGATGTTCATTCGAATAGGTTAAGTTCTTTTTCTTTGTTTCGATCTTGAATTTTTTAGGGTTTTACATTCTATTTGCTTCCAGTTTCGCTTTGATTGAGTGTCGGTGTTTGAGCTTTTGTTTTGATAGTGTTGACAGTTGCAGAGATCGTTGCTTCGACCTACGATATTGACTCAATTCGAGACCAAGAGCAATCGGCCTACGATGTTAACCCCCAAGATACCATGGATCCTGTCGAGTCTTCAGAGTTTTGTGATCCCGTTGTTGATCGGTTTGCTGATCACGAGGCCCAGTTTATGTAAGTTTCTTCCCCAATCCCGATTTCTAGGTTTTTTTAGTTTAGTGAGTTTTGAGAAATTTGGGGATTTTTAGCTTGAATTTAGAATTCAATCGTGAGGAATTTATGCCTAGCATGATAATTCAGTGACTATTTTGCTTGAATTTTAGAATTTATATGTGAATTTGAGGAGATAATTCAATTTTGGCTTTGAGGTTTATAATGCCTGAGAACCTACGAAAAATAAAACCTTTTACAGAACTCGTGCTTGAATGCTGAAGAGTTTTTACCCCATGATCTGGTCTTGACTCTTCATCCCATTACACATGCTTGGTCAATGGATTGCAGTGTTTTTTCTGGGACAGTTGCTGATGCTCGAGAAGCCTATTTTGATGGTGTGTCACCATATCAATATCTTATGACCGGTAGGTTTATTATTCTGCTTTTGACTGATAGGCTTTCATGCATTTTATTGTTCAAATTAGAATGATATGTTGCTTGAATACAATAGTCTGGATTAAATGTGAGTCACCAATGACCATGTATATATTAACAGTTCAAATTAGAATATTTCTAAAAGCACCTTCATTTCAGTTGATAAATGACTGCTTTTAGTTCATCATCACTTATCTATCATCCGCATTTGTTATGACAATAGATAAATATCCGTCATGTGTGTATGCTCTGCATTGGATTGGAACTAGTGCTGTAATTTTTTTTTACCAATATTGATTATAAGCGGACTTCTTATATGCCATGCCACTTTTAATCTAATTTCCCATCTGTTTTCATTTTATAATAATCCTTGCTAACTTTATGAACTTAGATACGAATGCAATATTATTAATCCGTCTGTTTTGCTTGGAAAGTATACTGATTGTTTGCTGCAATAAATGCCATGGATTGGTATCTGATCAACAATTTCTTTGACCATGGAACTACTAGGTTTGGGGGTGAAAGCAATGTGGATGACTTCCCACCAGCTGCCAAGGCATGTCTGCCCATCACAAGTGCTATGCTTGCTGAGATTAAAACAGAAAAACCTTCCCAAGCACTTGCTTTTTGAATATAGAGTTGCCATTAGATGTTTGGAATCATAAGGTAAATACTACTCCGCAAACTACTTTAGCTACTTATTATGCCTTTTTTTAAGCTTTTGATAGATACCATATGTTTTGTTTCAATAAAAATAAAACGATTTGTTTCCAATGGTCATGATGTGCACCTTAAAGAATGTAGCATTCTTATATCATTTTTAAGTTTCTATTACCACTTATATGTACCATTCTAGCCTTTTATTTTAAATTGTTTGTTATCATTTTCTATAAAGCCTAGGCTCTCAAGTTGGCTTTTGAGTATCTTCAACTCCTCTTTATTCCTTGCAGATAGAATAAGCTTTAAATTACAAGCATTGACCATTAGACAACTCCTAAACTATAGATAAATTGCTGAAGAAATCAGTGCACCTTCCCATTTTGCATAAAAACCAACATAAAACAACCCTGAGCATATTCAAAACTAAACTCACAAGCAGCAGCACCAATGTTGGAAGTTGAAGGCAACTAAAATTCAGTCCCGAACAATACCTTTACGAGCAGCATCATAGGAAACTGCCTCAAAACAGCCCTAAAACCATTAGAAATTCAGCCCTCCGATCTAGACTTTTTTTACCAACTCAACAGCCCCCAAATTTCGATCAAAGTAGCAGACTACCAGCAGAAAACAGATTTGTGGCAATCAAATGTTGTTTTACAGATTTTACAGTATGCTAAATTTGTGACAAATTTTTGTTTACAGATTTACTTATTACAGATCTTAACCCAAAAAAAATTCTGTTTATTGATTTTTAAAGTGTGCTGAATTTGTGACAGATTGTTGCCTACAGATTTAAAAATGTGCTAATTTTGTGACAGCTTAAAAAATTCACTAAATCTGTCATTCTCTGTTTAGATATGGATTCAAATATGTTGAATCTGTCATTCGCTCAACAATTGAAATTTAATCAGTAACTTAAGTTCTGTTTGTTTTATGCTGAATTTCTTTATTGCTCAACAACTTTCAGATTTCTGAATTGAAATTACATTATAAATCAATCACATTTTTTTGCTGAACTGAAATTGTAGCTTGCTGATCCAAACTGAAACTGAGATTTGTTAAACTGACACCTTGATAAGTCAACTTTCTGTAGTTCCTATATTTGCAGTCTTCTAAATTAAGTCTTCTAAATTAAGGTTAATCTTATTTCTATAGAAATAAGGCTGATGTGTCTTTCTCTCCTTTAATTTAGCTAATTTAATAAATTAATATTCATTTATAATTTCATCTCCTAGGGTTCCATCGCCTCTGGCCCTCTGGTAATTGTTGCATCTCCTCCGCCTCTCGGAGTCTCTCCTCCGAATCCATCTCCTACCTTCCCTTCCTAAGTTCCATCTTCCATGTCAGCCTAGGGTTCCCCAGCTTCTTGCTTCCAAAGGCCGAACCTCTCCTGATTTCTCAGTTTTCTAGCACCTGATGCTTTTGATTTCATCCTCACACCGCCTCCCCCGATTCTTCTACCGATTCTCAATTGATTCATCATGTAGAAGAAAAGCTCCTCCTTCGCATCCCGCTGCTCTCAATTGCTTCATCCTGTGGAAGAAATCGATCCTTCTCCGCCTCCCGCTACTCTAAGTTGCTTAATCATGTAGAAGAAATTGCTCCTCATCCGAGATTCCAAGCAGGTACATTTTTGCATCCAATTGAATATTTTTGGTTCCTTTTTTGGATTATCGACATTCTGAATTCGTTTTCGGGTTTTGCCTCCAATTGAATAATTAGGGGTTTCCTTTTCATTCATTGATGTCTATTATTGCATCAACAAACCCATTGAAAACAGTGTTGATGATTGATTAGGGGTTTCCTTCAATTGAAGAGGTAGGCGAGAGGTACAAGAAGGTCTACGACTGACGATGGGGAGACTTCTCTAGGTGCGGGCTATGGAGATTCAGAGGGGATCGAAAGACGAACAGATGTGAGGTTCCGCCAGAACCCTAACTCTTTACAGCCTTGCAATTTAGGATTTCGATTTGCTTTTTTCACGGCTTGAGTTTCATATTTTGTTTTCATGCTTTCTCCAAGTGTTGAGGTTTTTTTATTTTTTTCGAGAAGCATAACCCTAATTTTCAAGAAGCATAACTTAATTTTGTGGTGGATTGAGAGATTGGATTTAGGGATTTAGGGTTTAGTTTGTCAGAGCTGAGATACTGAGAGATTTAGAGATTTTGCTTTTGATGTTGTCAATTATTTTTCCATCAGATTTAGAAAAGATTATTGAAGAATTGGTGATATTTTGCTTAATGGATTAGACATTCAAAAGTTTTTTTTAGGGTTTTTCCTTCCATAGGGTTCTGTCAATTTGTAAGAAATATTTTTTGTAACCCATCTTTTGATTCATTGATGTCTTATTGCATTGTTTTATGTATTTCATTGCATGTAATGTGCCAGTTGTATGAAGTCCATGTACGATAATGGGTTATGTTACTCAGTTTGTATGTTTTCCTTCAAAAGTATGCTCCTAATTTCATTGACTATCTTCATATATTACGAGAAGATTTGATCTACAATTTCATTTCAGCTTCTATGAAGTCCAAGTTTGGATGTTTTCCCTCAATTTCATTTTTGCTTTCCTCTAATTTATTATTTTGCTTATATTATATCACATTCTGATTATGATGTTTTTACCTTCATATTCCGTTTTTTGCTCAATTATGGGCAAGAATATGATATTTTAGGTATTAAAAGAATCTGATATTTTTTTTAATCTTTCACATATCCTATCATATATCATCTCAAATCGTTTTTTTTCTACAAAAACAATGTACCTAAAATATGTTATTCTTTTCAAGTTTATCCTAATACATATCTTCATGCCCGATTTCCTCTTATCCCAAATCCTATTTCTTGATATCCCATTTACCTAAAATCTCAGATTTTTTTTTGAAATCCTACTCCCTTTTTTATTCGTTCAGATTATTTGAGATTTGGGATCTCAGAAGTGAAGATATGCAAATATTTTTCAATTTTTTATCCCATATCCTATCATATCACCTGATCCCAAATCATATTTTTCTTCATTACAATTACCTATCAATTCGATTTCGTCGAATCCTGAAATTCCGATCAGAAACCCTGGGTTCCTACTCTGTTCGATCCTACATTATTTAAATTCGCTTGAAAATCCCCATAGAACGAAACCCAGGTATGAATCATTTCCCTCAGACAATTTATTTTGGCTCTTTTGAATTTCTTCACCAATTTCGCTTCATATTGAGATTAGGCTTTAGTTTTAGGGTTTTCCTTCCCAATTTGACATTTTGGATAAACTTTTCACAGGCTTAGGGTTCATTAATTGGATACAAATGAAAATAGAAATGAGATGGATTTACATTTTACTGTTTATTGTTTCCTCAGAAATCTCGGTTGAAGAAGCCATTGATTGCTAATTACTTAAGCTTCTGATATGTTCTTTTCTATAATGGTGATCTTTAAACACACCAAACACCCTGGTATGAATCATTTCCATTCCCATGGAATGATACCCAATATGTGCCCTATGGGAAACTTCCTGTGATCTTGCAGATGCGGCTCTGACATTACTACTCTCATAAGTTGTTACTGAGACACAAATTCATAAGCTGTTACTTCTTTTTGTTTCTGTTGCATCACATTTTTTGTTGTTCACCTTTTACTGTTACTTCGCTATGCATTTTTAGATGCTATGCATCATATTTAAATAATGATTTTTTTTTACCGCTGAGCCACCTTCAAATATTACAGGATCCATTCATTCATGTGGTTGGTGGTGCTCCAAATATTCAAGTGTTCGCACCCTGTGTTGCATATCAAGGAGCTAATAGATGTTAGGTCAGTTGCAAAGGCTATGAAACATCTTGCTGATAACCCTCACGCATACAACCAGTTTATATTGAGGTAAACTCTACGATTATGCTTTTGCAACAACCCTTTCTCTACACCACAGCGAGACTTGGCAATCTCTTTGCTATGAGAATGCTAATTGATCTTATTGCTTCTTGGCTAAAAGGTGGAAGTATGAAGGCCCATGAGACTCATTCAAAGCACTGCTCGATATGGCTACAAAGTCTTGCGTCTTTGTATTTTTCTGGCAACTAGCATCCGAGAGAGGGAAGAAAAAAGCTCATTGTCGCAAGTGTACGAGAGGTCCTGGAACTGTTTATCATGTATATATCCGAGAAAGAGGGAGATTTGAAATGGAGTCCATTTTCCTCAGGTGATCTTCTTTTGATAATATTAAATTTTATTAGAGCCCTTGCTGAAAGACAAACCACAGTCTAGAAGGAAACACCCCATATAATCATTCAATCCAATGTGCATACATTGTTAGGCTTGAAATTATCATGATATGGATCATCGCTTTTGTTCATGTTCTACTGGATAGGTCGAACAATTTGACGCTGGAAGCCCTCAATCACGCCGTCTTTTAGAAATTTAATCACTTGAAACAGGTGCCTGTATGGAAACAGGAGAGGTCTGAAAGCCTCAGGGGAGGCGATGAGCTGAAAATCTGTAGGATTTACCCTCGGCTTGACACAGAAACAAGCTCTGTACGCATTCAGATTCCAAGGAGATGCTGATTTTAAGAGGCATATACAAAGCAATCCCTGTTCGAAGTTTGAAGTGATTTTCGTTTAGGGCATTGTATAGAACAAATTCATCTTTTGAAGCAAATTGGTTGGTTTAGTGTTGCTTCTGATCTTCATTTTTTTTTATAGGCGTGCTCTTTATTCTCCTTAATGTCACTTATGTATGTTGGATGGTGGGTTTGTTTTGTTCGATTTTAGAATCTATTTTCTTTCTTTTTTTGTTCGTTTTTTTAATATATTTTCTATCTATTTATTTCTCTTAATTTTTTTTAAATTTTAATCATTCGTATATCCTATCGTATTATTAGTATACATCATATCAGCCAAGTAGATATTATTACCTTGATAACCTTTTTTTTTAAAACCTCAATGATTTATTCGATTTTCTTTTATCCGAAATCCTAATTTTCTTCAAACCAATTACCTAAAATTTGAGATTCTTTCCAAAATATGGATTTTTCTTTTATCACTTCTAATGTGGGGTTATCTGATTATCCTTACTTGGTTATATTTGCTTACCACTTATCTCCGTCTCCTCACACATCAAAAGGAAACTACATCTTCATTCTTTTCTTTTATGCAATGGCATGTTCAATTGAGTCCACAAGTTTTAAGATATTGGCCCTTGATCTACGATCAAGGTGTTTATAGTTACAGTATTTTCCAAATCTCAATTTCATGGGAGCAAAACAAGATCACCATTGCAGATGGTTTTTTTATTGACAAAATGGTATGTACAAATAACTTCCGTGTATTCTTGCAAATTTTGCAAAAATGTGGTATTTTTGCAAACTTTTCTGAAAAAGTGGTATTTCTGCAAATTACCCGCTAATAAATCCGATAACATAATTTACCGTTTGTATTTTTTATTTTTATTTTTATTCATCCTTACAATAAATTTTTTTTCTTTTTTTTTTCCTCGCGCACGCGCCATGGCGCGGGGACTGTACTAGTAAAAAATTTAATACAAAATATTAAGTATTAATTATTTATTTGCCTAGAAAATCTTAAATAACTAAAATTGATCAAATTTTATAACCACGTCTAAAATTTATTTTTTGGTAATACTAAACTCAATTGATGATATATCTCCATTTATAATTATATATACATTCTATATTTTGCCCTTAGGGCATATAATAAGGTCTTAAATTGGAAAATATTGCTACTATATAAAAAATATAATCGACCTTCGGACTCTATTTAAAAGAAAAACTAAAGGGCCGTTTAGTATCGATATCAGTATATCAGATATTAAATTACTAAAAAAAAAAAATAATAAGTATATCAGATATTAGATATCAAGATCAGCCCTTGATATCTGAGTGTTTGGTACGAAAAGATATCGATATTAACTCATGTATTTTGGGTGGTATTAGGTGATAGACTGATATCTGTTTTTGAAAACAATATACTGATATCTCGCTCTCTCTTCTCTCCGTCTGTTCGCTCGCTCCCTCTGTTGGCTCATTCGGCTCTCCCAGGTACGCTCTCTTCTCCTCTTCTTCTCTTCTCTCCTATTTCTTTGCCTCGTCTATGGTGTGTAGGAATCTATAGGCAATCTCAATTTCGAAATCTAGGGCTAGGGCTGTGTGATTTGTAGATTAGGGTTTATGCATTATTTGGGGCGATTTCAGGCTTGTTGTTCTTTGCCTGAAATATGAAAACTGAAATCAATATGCAGCCCTTGTACAATCGAAATTTGTGTGGCCTTGTAATCGAAATAGCTATCCAGTTTGTTTTTTGTTTTTGTGTGCTCTCCCTTGTAATCGAATTCGAAATTTGCAGCCCTGGTTTGTTTCTCTGCTTGATGTTTTGTTTGAGATTTATTTAGTTCAGTTGTGATATTGTTGTGTTTTATTTGGATTTTCTTATGAATATAAATGGATTCACATGAGCTTGAATCATTACCTATGCCATGAATGTGTGTTGATTGAACTTGCAACAAATATACATACATGATATATGATATCCTGAAATTTCATTCCAAACAATATACCAAAAAGTATATCGAGATATTAGCTTATATCGAAATACTAATATCGATATTGATATCTAGATATCAATACCAATCGACCCCTTGAACTAATTAAAATTTGACAAATATTTCCAAATTAATACTCTTATGATATGCATATTTCCAAATTAATACTCTTATAATATTCTCTTGGAGATAGAATAGAAAAACCGGTGTACAAGATATTAGTTATTAATATATATATTTTTAATTTCCCATATCGTGTATACTCAATACTATTCAATTCCGTTAGTTATATATAATCTCTCCCCTCCTAACAACCCTTTCTAGTTTCTACCGCGTTTCTACCGCCTCCGACGAATTCGTAAGCAACCATGGCGATTGCAATGAGGCACTTGGCCACAATCAACTTCCTCTTTGGCGCAGCCTCCTTTATCCTGGGCGTCATCGCTGAAAACTTGAAGGTCGGTTGTTGTTTTAGTCTTCAATCAATTTTTGATTATGCAGATTTCTAGGTTTGATTGGTTATCAATTTTGCAATTGAATGCCAGCCTGATTCGGGCACCCCGGTGCAAGGGAAAGACGTTGTCATCTGCAAGTACTCGTCGGCTTCGTACCGTTACGTGCTCTTCGGGTTTCTATCACTTGTGTTTTTGGTTCTATCTGCCTTCGTGGGTTTTCGCTCGTTGTCTTTCACATACAACAAGAAGTCTATTCCAGGCCACGCTTTGTACGCTTCCAGTACCATGAGGGTCTTCTTCTTCATTACATGGTAAGCGTTCATCAAAACAATTCCCCGATATTCGGTTTGAAGTATTGAGTCAATATGACCTGACATAATAATAATTTACTTGTTGAACACAGGCTATGGACAATGTGGGGAATGGCATTCATCTTGTGGCCAACAGTTACAGAGCTTCTCCACCATATGCGCAACGTCCACAAGGACATGCTCTACAAGTGTCCCACCGCTAAGACGGGCATGCTGGGAGGCGGGGCTTTGCTAGCGCTGACTTCAAGTCTTTTATGGCTTGTATGCCTCATGCTTGCCAAAAATGCTAGAGAAGACTACTTTGAGGAGATGGAGGAGGCACAAAAAGGAGAGCGAGACCAGGTCATCAATTTTGATTATCAGGATCTTCCTGCAGTTGAAAAGTAGAGTTACCTATAATTTAGGTATAGGGTGGATTTTTAGTATTGT
This sequence comes from Persicaria tinctoria, assembly GCA_037127255.1. Lineage (NCBI taxonomy): Eukaryota > Viridiplantae > Streptophyta > Magnoliopsida > Caryophyllales > Polygonaceae > Persicaria > Persicaria tinctoria. The sequence goes on along the minus strand of JBANSL010000010.1, from coordinate 67,869,453 downwards.
TTCATTGAGTTTGCAGCACTGATTTTGTTACCATTTGTCTCTTGGAGTGATGGTATTCCTTTTCCTTGATAAATAAATGAAAGAACTCATCTTTTTTATATAAATATAAGCTTTGAACCTCGCTCATTTTCAAATATGGGTATTTTATACCTTCACAACTGACTTTCTCCTTGAACACATGTTTATATTTTGAGGTGCCAATTGGCCTTTACGATTGGGTCCAGCGGTTAAAAGAGCCTCTAAACCAAACTTCTGGTTTCCCATTAGGGACATCAAAAACCTTTCCAAGGACCTTGCTTTTGTCTCTGCTTTCATCTGAGCCGTTTTTGCAGCCTGTAGCAAGAAATGAAACATATGAGCTTCAACCTTTATAGAACTGCAAACCACAACAAGTTGATAAATGTATGCATGAAAAGTCCTTAACAAAAGCTCTTAGGCTCTACATATCGACCAAATTAGAGTGATTTGATTAAATGCTTTTTAAATATATATACTCGATCCATCATTAATAGATATATCAATCAGGTCATTCGGATCGAGTTCGGGTCCTTAGCATTGACGGAAAGGGAAATTAAATCGTTCTCCCAGGGTACGAACTACGAAGATTAAGTTTATAGGGTGGGCCTAGGCCCATTGGGCATAAGCCCAGTATTTTATGATTGGGCTTCATACTTTTTTTTATATGGGTCCGATACATCCACATCCACACACAAAAATCAGTTCAATAAATAAGTTATTATGAATTGTAAATTGTAACAATGGAAGACTTTACCAATAATTTGGTAACCGTTTCTTTATACACCCACTGACACACCCATCTGGAATTAATGATATATTTGTTGTAGGTTTACCTTGCTCTCTACCACTGGGTCGAGCCGGTCGGCGCAAGCTGGTTTACCTAGTACGTGGCTCTTGCCGGCTGGATCACGTGCTCGGAGTTTGCCACAGAAGTGGGTTCCTCAAAAATGATACATTTGTTGTGCTATGAAAGCTATATATGTAAATATATGCTAGGTGGAATTTTTTGGTTCATCTTAGATTCTTAATTAAAATGAAATATGCAGTTGGAAATTACTATTTAGTGAGTTTTATAGTCTTCATTAATTTTATTTTATATAAAATTGATAGTAAAAGCTAATCCGTTGACGTCACATCATATTTATCATTCAATAAAACTTGTCGTTTACTATTCACGCACGCTTTTTTAAATGATAAAAACTATATAAAATATTCATTTATTTAAAAAAAAAAAAATTTAACAATAATAACTACGAAATTATTAAAAAAAAATTATTTAAAAAGTCGATATTTTATATAGTTTTTAACTCCTAAAAAAGCGTGCATGAATAGTAAAACGTCAAGTTTTGTTTTAAAATTATATCCACCCCACCCCAATAATAATAATAATAATAATAATAACAAAAATAATAATGAAATTCTATAGCAAATTTTCAGACAAAGAGGTTATAATCATTCTTTTTTTTTTTTATGACAATGAACCCAACTTTGGAATATAACCCGAGCCCGTGACCGGTGACCCAGACAACAAGAGTCACGTATCAGGTAAACCGTCTTACGTCGATCGACTCGACCCACTTTAAGATATTCATCCATTAAAAGAGCCGGAGATAGGAATCGAACCCGAGTCACCCCTTGTTTCACATCACTTAACCAACCGACTGGGCACCATCATTTTATTATTTGAATCTAGCCATTGAAGTCATTTTGATGGTTTATGATTGATTCAAACACTGCTATGAAAAATCCTTTGCATCCCAATGAAGGCTGGGTGAAATGGATGAAAGCGATGTCCATTTCACCATTTAGCAACCAACTAATCCATAAAATTGACGTTTATGAACGATCTTGATTGTCTTAATTAACCCATTTGTTTAGTGCTTAATGGGGATTATTGACTTTATCTCGTTTGAGGATTGTCGCATTAGGCCATATAAGTTGTCATATGATCGAAATGCGTTTGCCCGTACGTATCAAATAATAAAATTGATACATATCACTTGTACAGTTGTACCCAATTTTAATTATAACTTGACACTCCAAAATTTAACATGCATATTCCATCCGACGAGTCTGGATAATACGACTAAATCGTTGGAGATAATGTCCAGAGATGGTGATTTTAAGGTATATTGAGAGGTAGAGGAGGAGATGGGGCACCCACATGTGCATGTCGAAGATATTACAGATAGACTTGTTAGTATTTATCCGCGAATATCTGATTTTTCACTAAAATAATCCTTTTGTGAAAACTTATCTTTTTCGGTTTTGGACAAGCATTTCTCCCCCTCTCCTATTTTCTCCTATCCTTTTTCCCATTCTGAGCGCTTGTTCCAGTTCTAACTTTTATCCCTCAAGTGCACATGTGAGAGAAGCCGGTGAAATCTTCTTCACATAAACGAGTTTGACCTACATCCACTAACGCCCTATAGCAAGTTTGTTGTTTGTCGCAGGTTATTGTCCAACATAAATATCCTCAAAATCAATAAAACCGCGTCCCTAGCAAGACGAAGAGGTTGTGAACCCATCATAGGAAGGATTGACATCTACTCACATCCTAGGCTCCTAGCTAGCTAGTTCCAATGCGACTTCCAACCGATTGCCAACCCCGTTAAACATAGGGAAAAAAATCGTACCAAACTTGGGAATGGCGCGCCAAACAATAGTTAGATCGATAACGTTAGTTTTCGTATTCGGTTATATATTGGTAACCATACATGTCATCCGATTTCTTCAGTAATAAAAAGTATACGTAGTTCCAACTTACTTCAAGCAACCTGCAAAGTTGTTGTTAATTAGGTACAAAATCTTAGCAATCATGAAAATTTATTGTGAATTACAAACAAACAAACAAACTTCCCCAATCAGTAGGGAGTTGTTTTGGAGGCAATTGGAAAATGGACGTTTACGGATGCGTTTTTAGGCACAATCAAGGCCTTTGTTTTCCATCGATTGTTGTCACAATTGTGTTATAACTTTTAAGAGGCCACCGCATCCAACACGGAGGCGGCATTGTAGATATTTATTTGAAATAATGCGTTGATTGTTGATAAGAAATTTGTTCTTTCGTGTTGATAAACTATTTACTTAATTTGTAAATATTTCTGGTTTAGACTATTATCGAGTTAGATTGTGTTGTTGAAATTGAATATATTTCCGAGCCTAGCTAGTTCATTATCATAACCAGACAAATGCGTTCTCCCTTCAATCTAAAATATAAGACTTTTTACTTTTTACTTTTTTAGCATGTACTTTGAGGAGTTAAAAATTGTGTAAAATATTAATTTTTAAAAAAACAAATTTAATATTTATTGCTATTAAGTATTAAGTTTTAAAATATATAATAAAAATATTATTATTTTATATATAATTAGAGTAATAAAATTATAATGAATTAATTAGACCTTATCTAAAAATTTCTCAAAAAAGGTAAAAACAAAATACATATTCTTGAAATTATTTTTACTTCAACTCCAACAACTTTATCATTTCAAAGATTTGAAAAATGATTTAGTCGGGAGAATGTTTCAGATTTAGGAAAGCTTTCTATTTTTACAGTTACCTCTTAATTTTGGAGAATGAGATAGAGAACCTGCTAGATCAAAAAAATACCTTAAAATTCACCAAAAATTCAAAATAGAAAATCTTGTTTATGATGCTCTAATACAATTTAATGAGAAATTAATGGATTGTCATTGACGCGTTGCATTGCATAAAAAAGGAAGTCAGCATCATCCACATGGCAGTTATTTGTCAAGAAATACACATCTTATTCAATCGGGTGTGCTTTCATTTCTTTTCTTTGTTTTACCCTTTACGTTGTTTGCATATTCCACATCCTTATTAAGCTGACGCACTACTAGATTCCGAGTACTCGCTACAGCAGTTAATTCCAATTATTGGTTTTTGAAGTTAATAAGCATTTTTATATCGATTTTTTGAGACACGAACAACACATAAACCCAACAGGTTTCATCTCAAAATTATCAATTGGCTATGAGAGGAATATTCTTTCAACTTTATACGTTGTTCAATCATTCTCTATATTATATATTGATGTGGGATAACCCCATTCCAACAATATCTGATGATAAATTATATGTTATTTATTATTTTCGTTAATTACAATGATTTCGACCTGACATGCTCCGAAGATAATCAAGTTTATTAATAACTTATGCTTTAACCCCACCTCTCTCTCTCTCTCCTCGTAATATTTTGACACTTTATTTTCCACTAACTCTACCCCATCTTATAAGAATTTTAACTTTTATCCCACATCTATAAGTTTACCCAATTACTATTTTTTTAACTTTAAATATAACCCACAACATATTTTAACCAATCAAAACTTAACCCACTTAATAAAAAAAAAACTCACTTTTATTAATTTTATAAAATAAAATGGGATGGGAGAGGGGATGGATTTAACCCATTCCACTAGGGTTCCCTTCCGTTTGGTGGAATGAGTTTTATTCCACATCCATGAGTTACCCCATAAGAGGGATAGGGGAGGGCAGTGCCGGTCCTATCATTTTATAGGCCCAGGGCGAACTAAAATTTTAAGGGCCCGATAAACATTAAAAAATAAAATTTTTGTATAACTTTATGAAAATTTCATATATGTTCCTCTATAAAAATATAAAAAAAATGCAAAATTTAATCAATCTAGGGCCTCTTTATAAAAATATATATAAAAAAATGCAAATAGAGCGATTTGAATTCTACACGTCTAGGAATCCAAGTTTTGTTAAGATTTAAATTATCATTGAGTCAAACTCGTATTTTGTTATATTATACTACCTCCGTTCAGAAATAGATGTCGTTTGACTTTTTGACATGTTTTTAATGAGCGAAAAACTATATAAAATATTAACTTTTTAAACAATTTTTTTTAATAATATGACACTTATTATTAATAAGTATTTATATTATATTAAAAAATTACAAAAAAATTTGAAATTTATATAGTTTTTAACTCCGTAAAAAACGTGTCAAAAAGTCAAACGACATCTATTTCTAAATGGAGGTAGTATATATAACATATATTTTTAATGGGCCCCTACCGAACATCGACCCTGGGTGGTCGCCCACCCTGCCCCACCATTTGGGCCGGCACTGGGGGAGGGTAAAACCCATAAATGCTGATGCTCTGATCAATACTCATTCTGGATTGCAGTTCTCTTTCTTCTCTTCTCTTCGCCTTCATATGTTCTTCTATGATCATCAGATGGCGAATTCAATTTGATCAAAACAAGAATGAATAAACAGAGAGATTGTGGGGGTGTCAACAATGAAATTAACATTAGTTATCAACTTATCACATGGAATGGCCGACCATACGTATTAGGGTCATCCAACATGTTAGCCACTAGCGCCCTCTTTTTGAAGATTAAGCTTAATCATCATTCAAAGTGTGATCAACACTTAATTAATTATTATATTAATTGGTCTCCAGGGAATTGAATTTAATTACTCCCTCCATTTCAAAATATAGGTAGTTAGACTTTTTGACACTTTTTTAAATGAGTTAAAAACTATAGTATATAAATATTTTTATTATTTTTTGTTAAATAATTATAGTTGTAATAAATATAATAGTGTTTTAGAAAATCAATAAAAAAAATTAATACTACCTCCGTTCTAAAATGCTTGTCCTTTTACTATAATAAGTTTGTAATTAATAAAAAAAAAGGTAATATTTTATACTCTGTATAGTTTTTAGCTCATAAAAAAATGTACTATAGTTTTATATAGTTTTTATCTCCTTAAAAACTGTGTCAAAAAGTCAAACTCTACTCATATTCAAAGACGAATGTAGTATTATTTAGTTAATTGGCATTTGACCTTTCCTCTATTTAATTTAATATATATACATATTCAAGCAATAACAACGATCTTGTTCATGGGAATCTTGAATAAAAAACCGTGTTTAAACATTTTTAAAATCAAAAGACGCTCCATTAATTTTTCTCATTAGTACTTTCCAATTTTCCATCACTAAAAAAGCAACAAAGATTTTTAAAAAATTATGTATATATTTGGATACATCAAAGTGGAGAATCTCTTGACCATGTTGCATTATATTTGAATATCATGATTCATGGTGATGATGTACCTCGTGAATTTCTATTATTTTTCGGTCGAATTTTATTTTTCTTATTTAACGTCATAAATTTCAATCACACACACCTGCAAATCTGCAATGCAGGTATGTGTGATTGATAATATAAGTGGTCCATGCAGGCTGCATGGACCACTTGTATTAATATTAATAATATTATTCATTAATTAATCAGCTTCGAAAATGTTCGAATTGAACCACCATAAGCCCAAGGAAATTAAAGATAGCTTCATATTCCTCTCCATCAATTATTACGGTCGGTTGTTCAAAAACTCAATATACTCCGTGTATATGTTATACTACATCCGTTGTAATTGTAAAAAATATAAATAATTTATTATTTGTTTTTTTATAATAATAATATAAAATATGAACTTTATTATTTTTTAATTTTAAATTTATTAGTAATAAGTATTGACAGTAATATAAAACATTAACTTGACTCATCATCTGACTCATCGTCTTAGACAAGATTGTTGTTTGACCCATAAATTATTATAGGGTATATATAAATAATTAAGCTATGTCATATGAATAAATATTTTGTAATATATATATATATGCTGAATAGGACTAGCGTCTATGTGTCATTTTAATCGAAAAGGGTGGAGAGGAATGAGGATGGCACAAGAACAAGATCCACCATAGATGCATCGTGCATTGAATCAAAGGGCGTCGGATCGGATGGAATATCTCTCCGGTGAGTCGTAAACTAAGCAGCTTGTGACTCTCACTTAACCACCCATCCCCTTCGTACTCATAAGTTCCACCCACGTGTCATCTTTTAACTCGTCATCCCATCCTATATAGCTCCTCCCTTCATTCATTCATTGGTTGGTTTTGTTTGTAGACCTTTTCTATATTAATTCTCCGTTCGGCAAAACTTGTCGTTTACTATTTATGCACGTTTTTTTACAACGATAAAAACTATATAAAATATCCATTTTTTTATATATTTTTTTTAACAAGTTTGTACTTATTAATAATAACTACGAAGTTGTTAAAAAAATTATTAAAAAAACTCGATATTTTATATAGTTTTTATCTCCTAAAAAAACGTGCATGAATAGTAAAGTGTCAAGTTTTTCCGAACGGAGTTAGTACTAATTATTGTTCAATTTTTGCATTTTATATATTAAAAACTTTTTAAATAATTTGATAATTAATTACTATTTGCTATAGTACGTGCTGCGAAGCTTTATTATGGTAAAAATATATCCTCAACTTTCAAATGTAATTAAAATATCTTGACCTTTGAGAGCAGTGGTAACGTATTACCACGAGTTTTCTCATGGGTCAAAAATGATGACAAGACAACCTACGTTGATTTTATTTTTTACAAGACAGCCTGCGTGGAAGCTTTTTTACAAATTAGTACTAAAATCGGGTTTTCTTAAACGGTTTCCTTAGGGGAAAAATGCACCGCCAACAAAATTTAACCCAAAAAAAAACGAAATTGATTCAACCAAGCAACTAATCCGGTCAAAATTGCCTCAAATTAACACAACACGACTATTCCTAACACCAAACCGACAACAAAAAACTAAACCGAAAACAACAACAACAACAAAGAGGGAAAAAAAACTTATTCAGCTAAGTCCGTGAACGAATCAAAGAGGAAGAATATGTGACAGAGAGAGAGCTCAAGATAGCCGACCACGAGGGAGGAAGACTGTCAATGAAGAGGAACTATGAGCTGCTTAGAAGACCGAAAGACGTACAACTCAAGAGGCGATCACGAAAGAAGATAGGAGGGAGGAAAATACGTGGTGTATGAAGCCGGTCCAACTCTTTATTTTTTTGCTAAGGAAACCGTTCAAAAAAACCCTTGTAAAAAATCAACTTAGGATGTCTTGTCAGCATTTTTGACTAGTGAGAAAACCTGTGGTAATATATTACCACTACTATCAAATGTGAGGATATTTTTATTACTTTTAAAAGTTAAGGATATATTTTTACTATACCCCAAAGGTGGAGGTATTTTAATTAGTTCTCCCTTATCATTTTTATTAATGTTAACTTATGTTTTTTTTTTTGGTCGAATTGATTAATGTTAATAATTGAGGTTACTCGATCTGAAACTATATATGATCTTTATTTTATAGGCGACATGTCACTTATCAGCCAATTAAGACATTTGTTTGAAAAAATTGCATAAAATCACCCATCGCATTTAGATTTTAGATACATTATTGGCATAACCCCATAAGAAATAAAATACACATTCAATTACCTCAATCTTTATACATATATGTAGTTTTTACAATTTCATTAACATCGCCAACAACTAAGACGAAAATCTTACGTGCTGTGGCCGGGCTCACAAACTACTGAGTTGACTCGCTATTGCTTCCGAGTCGATTGAGCTGAATCATCGCCCCACACTGTGACGGACTCATGTGATCGATATCCTCCTATATATATAAATAATACAAAATTAAAATTGCATTATTTATCACTAGATAGATAAGATTAATGATTAATAAATCATTTAATCTTTATCCATCGAACCCGGTCTGGCTCCAGACCGCATCCCTGAGCCGGCTCATGTCCCGGCCTTTGAGCGTCCGGCCCACCCCTTCGAAAACCGACGTCGTGGCCGTCTTCCGGCAGCGGGCGAGGTACTCGTGGGGCGGGTCCACCGCCGAGTCGTCATCAAAATTGAAATCGTCCTCCGAGTCGTGCATCGACTCGGCCGAGTCAACTCGGAGGATCTTGCCCCAGTCCGGCACGCTCATAGGCGCTGACGTGGCAAAGTGGCGCTGCTGCCTACGTGTCTGAGGTGCCGCTGATACGACGTCGTCTTCGCCGCGGAACTGATGAAAGATCCTGGACGACGTCGTTCTGCCGGACTCCTCAAACGCCGCGGAAAGACCCCCACCGTGCGGGATCCGCGGCCTATTATCGGCGGGTGACTCCCACTGCCTCCCCCCGGGGCTTCCGATCCCGTAATAGTCGTATTGGCCGCCAGATCCGTCAAATTCTCCGCTGCCGCCGCCTCCGCCGTTCACCACCGACCAAACGTCGTCTTCGCAGAACTCGGATTCGTCTGCCGGCGCGCTATGGCCGGAGTAGGTACTGAGGTAGCGTTCGCTTCGGCTGATCGTTAGTCTCCTACCTTTCGCCATATGAACTCAACGAACAAGAACGATTGGTGAATGAATGATTCCAATATGACAATTAAAATCAAAATCTGATCAATTTGAGTGGCTTTTTATCGATCGGACTCTGACTATGATCTCGTGGACTAGAGCTCTATCAGCTGGAGAAGTTTTTTCTGGTGTATGGGATTGGGTGAGCCAAATGTATATTGTTATTATATTTATAAATTAATTTTTATGGTTATTTAATTTTTTTTAATTCTTTCTAATAATAGAGGTTGGGTATGTGGGTCCGGTTAATTTCATTTTAAAGAGTAAGATTTATCAAATTATTGTTGGTAAGAGATATCAATAAATCAATAATACTCCATAGTTTTTAGCTCATGGTTTTAGGCCGTAGTTCCTAAAAAAAGTAACTTTTTTTATATGTCATTTTTTTGAATTTTTTTTCTTCTAAATATTCACTAAAAATAAAAAATTACAAAAATATTCACACTTTTAAACTATGTACGAAAATATTCATTTTTATCAGATCGTACAGAAAAGCGCGGTCTCAGACCGCGTTTTATTCGGAAGATAAAAATCTGAAATTGGGTGAAAAGGGGTAAAAAGAAGCTAACAAAGAGACGCGGCCTCTCTTGTTTTTTTTTGTTTGTTTTTTCATGAAATATTGAGAAGGGAAATGGGGAGAGAGAAGGAAGGGTCGGACTGTCGGAGGGAGGCGGAGGAGAGAGGAAGGGGCGGAGGGAGAGAGAGGAAAGGGCCGGAGGAGAGAGGAAGGGGCGGAGGGGTGCAGATGAAGGTCTGGCGGTCCACATTCCAGTGCTTGACGGAGTCGTCCTAGGAAGCGGAGAGGAAGGAGTCGCGACGGCTAGGGTTCCAATCAGAGGAGTGCGCCTCGCGACTGTGCTCGTGGAGGTAGCGGACGGGGTTGGAATTGGGAGGGTGGGAGAGATCGTAGAGCTTGAGGGAATCGTCGACGATGGCGGCGACGAGGACAGAGTCGTGTGATTCGGACCAGGAGAGGTCGTAGACGCCGTCGGCGGTGTCGAAGAAGGCGACCTCGGAGAAGGGGGTTTAGGATTGCGGGGTGGGAGAGAGGTCAAGGACGTGGAGGCGGCCGTTGCGGTTTGAGGGTCGGATTTGGCGTCGGGAGTGGCTTCGATGTGGCTCCGCCTGCTTCTTTCCTCTCCCTCCCTCCGCCCCTCCCTCTCTCCTCCGCCTACCTCCGGCAGTCCGACCCTTCCCTCTCTCTCCCCACTTTCCCTTCTCAATTTCATGGAAAAATAAAACAAAAACTCTTTGTTAGCTTCTTTTTACCTTTTTTCACCCAATTTCAAATTTTTAACCTTTCGAATAGACCGCGTTTTTCTGTTCGATCTGACAAAAATGAATATTTTCGTAAATAGTTTGAAAGTCTGAATATTTTTATATATTTTTATTTTTTAGTGAATATTTAGAAAAATAAATTCCATTTTTTTTATTGGTTTGTATCTTAAATAAAAGGCGCAGGAAAGTAATATTTTTATATAATTGTATTTTAAAAAAACATAAGATTAGAGTTTAAATTACACTTTTTATTTGGTAAAACATAATAAATATAAAATTATTAAAAATATATTATTCTGAAAAATGTATATATATATAATAAAAAGGATATTAGTTTTTATTATATTTAACATAGAATATACACCCTTTCATTTATTTTGATAATAGATAAATTGCAACTTTGTGAGAATTATCTAACATATTGTATGTTGGAATATTAGTTATCTCGTATTGAAAATATTAAAGATGTCTTGAACAACATATAATTTTGATAGGCTAATCCTTTATATTTTATTCATGTCTTTCGTTCGTGTGCATCCGCACATGAACTCCCTATATTTGTGGATATGGTAACTTGCTATTCTCCAATAAGTGATTGTTATTGTTAAGATGCAATTTACCTTGAGAAATTAGGAAATTAGTAGGGTGGATTTGTCTTGAGATGGTTAAACTTATTAGATGGCTTGTTGCTTAATTTTTATGATTTGAGTTAATTATTTGCAGTTTGTATTCTAAGGAAAAATATTTGGTTGGCGAATTGGATTAAGTCGGTTGTCTTTCGATTATATTCTTACAAATAGGTTTTTTTTTTATTAGGAAAAAAATCGAGGTCAGACATATATGAACCTCGAAGGCCGACAAGTCGACAGACGGATAACCGTCTAAGCAAACATAAAAATACAATGTTGGTGCAAATACAGGCAAGAACTCTACAATAGCGAAACTAAATACATCTACACCGGACAAGACGATGACGTAGACGAGGGACGAAGCCAAGCACTCCCCGGAAGCAGCACCGTAGGCCAACGGCACATCAGGACACACATGTGGACAGTGAAGACGAACCTCCAAGGAAACATTTTCCGTAGAAAGGAGACGCCTCGATACACACTGTCACGGCCCCAACCTATCCCGACTCCGATTGTCAGAACCTCATCAAACGGAGAAGAAAATCTAGTCACGCCAAACGTAAAGCCCCACACCGCCTGAATCGAATGCACCAGAAACCCTAACGGGAAAAAGTCAAGCCCGACCGGGATTTATTAATAATAGTTTTAATTAACCCCTTTAATGCAATGGGTCAGCAAAAGGCTCAATGCAAGGCTTTGGGCCCAAGGAAACACAAAACGGACTGAAATCATACCCGGGTCACCTTGGGGCCCAAGATAAGCCCGAAACAAACCCGACGCAAGGGAATCGGGGATGAGACGGGGAATAGAGTGCCTTAGAGCCACCTCCCAACCACAATTTGCAGGACAAGGGAGAGGCCAAGGAATTGCAATACATCCCGTAGCGGAGGAGACAAAGCAAAGACAGGGAGACGCTTGCTCGGCGCGGTCCTCAAGCCGGAGGGACGGGGGGAAACCAGTGGAGCAAAGATGGAGACGCAAGCAGCAAGAACAAGACTCGGCGCCAGCCGCCACCGACGGAGACAATCGTCGACAGGGAGTCAGATATTACACAGCAGCGCCAGACAACGGGAGGGAGACGCCGGATGGTGACGGAGGCCGGAGAGGCAAGAATGGAGCACCCGGAACGCCCGGAAAGGCACCAAGGCGGCGTCTGAGGACCCGATTGCAGATCGATTAAGGGAAGGGAGGCCCCAAATCAACAGCAAAAAGAATGGATTGCAAAGTCCCCAAATAAAGACTTGAGATTGACATCGCTGGAGGAGAATTAAAACCCCAAAAGACTAAGGGTGCAGGGAGGCCTTACGGAGGAGGCCCAAAGCTGGCAGGAAACCTCACCCCGAGGGTCGATGTCGAGCGAAGGGATGAGCAGCGAAGCAGACTCACACCCCGAGGGTGCAGGTGAGGTGAATGCTCCCGGAGGAGGTTTGGGCTCCCGAAGGAGGGGTTGGTGGCTCCCGTGGAGGAGTTGTTGCCTGGGTGGCTCCCGTGGAGGAGGAAATCGCCACCTGGAAAGGGCTCTTCCAAAGGAAGAGTTTTTAGAAGAGAGCGTTTATACTCATTAAGTAAAGTTTCTTACAAATAGGCTATGAACGTTCTAAGATACAGAGTAACATTATTTGAAAAATATTGGAAAAAAAGTGCAATTTTATCGGTCACATTATAAATAAATAAATAAAGGGTAAACTGCATGAAACCACCCTTTAAATATGGCATATTGCCCAAAACCACCCCTTATATATATAATTGCTGAAAACCACCCTTTAAAAGGGTTCTGTTAGCGAAAGACCACCCTTTGTAGGTTTCCGTTAGAAACTCAGTTAAATATATGAAATTACGAAATTGCCCTTAATATTTTAATTATACGTAGTATATTTTAGTACAAATGAAGGATTAAAAACGAAAAAAAAATGTAAAAAGAAAGACATGGATAGAGATTTACATTCACCGATTTCATCTTCCTACTTCAGACATAGGCCACGCAGTAGAGATTTTCGATTTGCCTTTTGAGGGTGATTTTGGAGCATGAATGTATGCAATTATTTGTGTGAAATTGAATGAGAAATCAATTTCTGAGCGGCTACCTCGGCAAATTTCTGAGCGGCCTTCATACAACCGAGATTCGAGTCCCCCTTCGTCGAATCTCGGAGTCGGGACGATCGCTTGCTTTCCCCTTTCGATTCGCCCTTTCTTTCTTAATTTTTGGGGTTTGAAGTTCTGCTCGGGGTCTTAATTTTCGGAGTCCCCTTCTGGATATTGATTTGGTTTAGGTGTACGTTTTGTTCTTGAATTTAGATCTAGATTTTTGGGGTTTTCGTATGAGGTCCGACGGGGGAAAAGGCTTTCGGTTTTCTGGGTGGCTGCTTTGGTGGTGGCCGAGGTCTGGGTGGCTTGGTTGATGGTGGCTGAGATCTGGGTGGATGGGTTGGTGGCGGCGACAGAGTTAATGGTAGGGGGCTGCGTTTGGTGCTTTCTCCATATTTTTTTCGTGTTTCAATATAGAAATAAAATAATAATAAAAAAAAAAGGAATGTGGGCCCATGCTTGACAGTTCTGTGACTACTGACGAACCGTGACTGGGTTGAAGTAGGGGTGGTGTTTGGCAAGAAAAAACATTTTAAAGGGTGGTTTTCGGTAATTATGTATATAAGGAGTAGTTTTGGACAATATGCCCTATTTAAAGGGTGGTTTCCCGCGGTTTACCCATAAATAAATAAACGGAAATTTCGCCTGGTACCCATGAGGTATGGGCTTTTTCGCGTGGTGTACCAAAGTTTGAGATATTTCGCATGGTACCCCTGAACTTTTGTTTTTTTTCGCCTTGTACCCCTCCGTTAAATTCATTAACATTTTCCGTTAAAAAATTAAAATAAAAAAAAGAAATAAAAATATATACTCCAAATTGACTCCTACCTGCTTCGTCTTTGCAACTCTAAGCACGAACGACGGCTTCCTCTTCTCCGAGGGAGACCACGACCGCCGGCGACGAAGAAAGCCCTCGAGGAAGGGAGACACCGACGAAGGGAGCACCTGGTGACGCCGACGGCCGGTAAGTTTTCTTCCCTCCCTCCCCAACTGATTACGGGATTTAGGGTTTTTGTTTTCGAATTGGGGATTTTGATTGGGTTGGATTGCAGATGGAGGCTCTTGGAATTGGGGTTTGAGATTAGATTTAGGGATCAATTTGATGTGAATCTCATTCCATTTGTGTCATATTGAGTTGTTTCATACCTATTTTGAATTGGGATTTAAGGATTAGATTTTGAATTGGGGGTTTAGATTTCAAATTAGTGATATTGAGTTGTTTATTTTGATTATTGAGTTGTTTCATACCTATTTTTCTGGCACGATTGCTCGCAATTGCATCTTTGAGTTTCATTTCCTTGACATTTGCATCAGTAGCCAAGTAGAAATGAGACTTATTTCATCAGGTTAGTTTTGCTTGATACCGCTCGTCCTTGTATGGGTGTAAGCTTCTAACTTATAAGCTATGAGATTTTATCTCATGTAATCTTGATTAATGAATCTATTAACAATTGGCACTCTGCACTGCCTAAAAACTGTCAATGGTGAATGAACCCGTAAATATCATTTAGCACGGGTGCTTTGTACAGGATCATTCTTAAGAAACAGTAATGCCCCACTTGCTCTTGACTATTTTTGTTTGATTTGTGATTGAATCTTTGAAGAACCAAGAACCTTTGTACAGAATGTTTAAAAAATGAAATCAGGCTAAGTGAGATCTAATGAAATCCTGTACAAAGCACGGGTGCTTTGTACAGGATTATTCTTTCAGGAGGTGCTTTCTGGCATTCTATAATTTCAAATTACTTGTGTCTCAGGCTAAGTGAGATCTAATGGGCTGCATTCATTCTATCTTGTGTTGGGTGCTTCACTGCACAGTTGAATTCCAAGTAAGAGTGACCATGTTGTAATTATCTACCTTTATTTTCTATCCATGTGAAGAGGCAATCAGGTTTAAGTATGGGACTCACAACTAAACTCCAATAACATTATGTCCACATCGCACATATAGTTTTCAATGATTCATAGTCTTCCCATTATCATAAGAAACATCAATCGTGAAGCACACCAATCAACTATAACGCCAAGACATGCCTAGAGGTGTCGTTTATTTTAACATTTTGCTTGCTTCAATACAAATTCCAGCAATTCCCGATCCAACAATCTGATATCCATCCAACACCTTGCATTTGTCTATCAATACAGTAGCTATCGATAAATGATAAGAATTCTAGGAGATGGAAGGTTCTAGCCAAGATATAAAAAAAATTGCAATCTAGGTTGATGTCAATTTGTCATGTAATACTTGCAAGCCTATTAGCTTAAAAGGCAGAGCAATGTGTTAATACACATGGATGAGGGTTCAAATCCCTCATAGGCTATATTTTAGTTAGTAACAAGCGATTTTGATGCTTGAATTTTGAAAGAGATTTTTGTCTCATTTGGACGGAAACAAACTGAACTGAACTTAGTTTTTTACAAAATGAAAAGAGACAACTTCCTATTACACCTAATAACCAAATTGCATTGTACTCATTACATACTCAGTGTTGAGCAACATACAAGCCAGCACCTACAAGAGAGTTTTTTATTCTACAAATGAGATATATTATTAATAAAATCATAAGACAAAAATTTGATCTTTCCATCAAGGTTGAGATTAGCATATGTGGGATTTGAACCCGCATCTTTGTGCATATGCACAACGCTCTACAATTTGAGCTAATATGCTTAGTAAGAGATAATTAAGAGTATAAAAGTACTTGTAACCTATATCTGGCAATGGAAAGATTGGAACCATACCTGACCATGTAACATGTTCCTCCATCCAGGAACCTCTTCTCAACATCAGCAATTCCATTATCTTTTTTCTTTCTCATCAATAAAATCAACAATCTGTCTCACTCTTAAGATTCTTTCAAGTTCAATTTTATGTCCATGGTGCACTGTCCGTACTAATCAGGTAAAACCTTAGCAGAAATCTAGACTACCCAAAAACACTTCACTAATTCAGAATGTAATCCCCCTAAAGGCTACCAAGAAATTTATTACGAAACAACGACTTAGAACTAAGGAAATTAAACAAATAAGACCTTCTTAATGACTAACAACGAAGAAATAGTATCCAACATTCATATGATCCTTGAAAGTGTAAAAAAAACCCAATAAACACATCTTCAATAAAAATTGAACCCTAAAATTGATTCCCTGATTCGAAATCGGATCCATAAACCCTTAATTAAAAAATAAGTGTGAAATGGCTCAACATATGACACAAATGGAATGAGATTCATATCAAATTGATCCCTAAAATCCCCAGTTCGAAAAAAAAAACCCTAAATCCTATACCTACTTGAGGGAGGGAAAAATACTTATTCCGTCAGAGAGGATTCCCCCTTCGGCAGCGGCTTCTTCTTCGGCAGCGGCGTCTCTTTCGGTGCTGGCATCTCCCTTCGTTGACGGCCCTCGGCCCTCGCTCGCACTCTTCCACAGAGAGGCGAAGAGGTATCTGTCGTTCACTCGTTCGTGCTTAGAGTTGCAAAGAAGAAGCAGGCATAAGTCAATTTGGAGTTATATATTTTTATTTCTTTTTTTTTATTTTAAATTTTTAACGGAAAATGTTAATGAAGTTAACGGAGGGGTACGAGGCGAAAAAAAAACAAAAGTTCAGGGGTACCATGCAAAATATCTCAAACTTTGGTACACCACACGAAAAAGCTCATACCTCAGGGGCACCAGGCGAAATTTCCGATAAATAGATAAGGTGAATCAGTAGGAAGCACTGTGCTGAGAGATATTTGGAGGTGACGTGTTACTGCTACAACCCCGGCGGCATCGCCATCGGAGGCATGCCTTTCTTGTCAATTGTTTATACGTCATCATTTATGATTAATTGTTACCTTTTGGCATCTTTTGATCTCAATTCCAAATAAGTGATGATGTATATTTACTATTTAGGGTAGGTTTCCTATCACTAGGATTTTACTCTACCAATCTAAAATAAATGATGATTTAAAGTAATAAATTTTGATCAATAATTGATACTTTATTCAATCTAATTTTTTTAATATTTTAGATTTAAATAAATATAAGAACTAAAAAAAGGATTGTACGTAGTAACTTTTACATTTAAAAACTTTTAGGGAAAATGGCAGGAAACCACCCCTTAAATCACCCGTTTTGCACAAAACCACCCTTTAAAACTGAAATTGCAGAAAACCACCCTTTAAACATGTGTAGTTAGCAAATGACCACCCGTCCCTCTATTCCGTTAAATTTTCCGTTAAAAACTATGAAACTACAACTTTACCCGTGCCTTTTATCATAATAGGAAGGGTATATTTGGAATTTGAGTTTATGACATCACCAACTCACCATCTCCAAGCAACTCTTCACCACCGTCGCAAGCCCCCGGGCCGCCTCCCATCAAGCATCGCTGAACACCGTCGACAGACAACTCAAGCACCATTGAAGATGGCACTTGTCTCTAAAACACCTTTGCCTTTATTATCCTCTTACCCTCCACAAAACCCTAATTTTAATTTTTGAAACTCGTCTCCTCTCTCTGCTAGATCTGTGTGGGGAAAAAAAAAATTGCATCCGTTTAATGTCAGATTTCATTCCCAGGATATTCAGGTTTAGATTTTCAAGGGGTTATTGGTTGAATCCTTATTGCCTTTTACCATAGGTTGAAGAGCGACCGAGATGCGGCGCCCTCGTAGAGCTCCAGATCCTCTTCTCAGTCGAGAACCTACTCCAAATTGGGCACTGATTCTTGCAGCCTCAACTCACGCTCATGCTCTCTCTCCTCATCATCCCACCCTCTTGAGTGTCTCGAAAGGCCAATTTATGGTAGAAATCAATTAGCAGAAGAATTTGCTCAAAAAAAAATAGCAGAAGAAAGAGCGGTTTACATTAAAAGACGTAGATTTCGTGCTCCAAATGCCAATTTGATGGGGATTGAAAGACGTAGATAAGTAGATTTCTATCCTCCCTGCTTTTGCCTCTCTTTTTTTTTTCTTAATTATGTTATGGTTTTTTATATTTTTTTCACTTTAGAAATTGCAAATTTGATGGGAATTGAAAAGAATAAAAGGCAGGGGCAAAATCAATTTTATACCTTTTAACATAAAAACCAACGGAATAAATGGATGGGTGGTTATTTGCTAACGGAATAGGTTTAAACTTAAAGGGTGGTTTTCTGCAATTTCGGTTTTAAAGGGTGGTTTTATGCAAAACGGGTTATTTAAGGGGTGGTTTTTTGCAATTTGGCCAAACTTTTATACTCTACTGTATAAAATAATTTTATCTTTCCAATCATATTTATTATGCACAATTTTAATTTTCTCTTTCCACTCACATTTATCAGGTACAAATTTAACCTAGTTAAATAAAAAGGTACTGCATAATTTTATGTTAAAAATAGTACAAAAGTAAAGTATAACAATGATTTCTCAAATATCAAGCATTGCTGATTAAAATATTTTAAATATGAAGGAGTAATTTTTATTTAGTTGATAAAATTTATTTAAAAAAAAATAAGTAGATTCGGATTAAAATGATGACATTTGAGTGTTGAAATATTTTCTTCAAGGTTTTTTCATTTCCTAAAATTATTGTTAATAAAAAATTTATTTTTTGAATATTCTTTTTGAGAGTATAAATAAATCATTAGCCCTAGTCGGGGTGGTCTAGTGCCGTGTTGAGTAAGGGGAGGGGTAAGGATGTCTCTGGTCCGATTTCTGGCTCCACCTCTTTTCTTGAGTGAAAAATCAAGATTTACCTTGCTCATTACATGTTTGAGATTTACTACCTTATCGGGTGGTGGGTTACACGCTCAGAGTTTACCATCGAAAGTAGATTCATCGTATGAAAAAATCATTAAAAACACTTAAAATGAAGTTCAAGTTGAAATTAATTTGATTGAAATAACTGGTCGGATTGTGGAGGGCATGGGGTCTCGGCCACGTCTTAAGTAGGGTTACATTATGAATAATTGAATACCACTCCAAAGTTTCAACAACTTTGAAAGAGTTACCAAAAATTACCAAAAACCAAAAAAATAGTACTCGTAGGTTAAAGTAGATGGGCCCATCTTCCGTAAGCCCAAGTTATGGCCCAACACGTGTCAACACATATTCTCCAAGAATTGGGCTGAAGAAACATGGAAATAGGTGACCACATGACATCACATACGGAATAACTGCATCCAACGGCTTCCTATTTAGGAAATTTCAAATTTTTAAGGAGAAATTTAAGGGTGTGTTTGGCAAAATGGTAGCTATTGGAGGAGCTGAAGCTGTTGGGTAGCTAAAGCTGTTGAAATATTTGGGTAACTGTTGAAAATTTGTTAATAAAAATCCAAAAGCTTCGAAAAGCTCGGGTGAATAGTTGTTGAAAAACTTAGATTTCAAAAGCTTTCAAAAACTAATTAAACTAAAATCTTATATTTACTTCATTTAAGATTATATAATATCAAAACCATAAGCTCCGAAAAGCTACTTGCTTTTGCCAAACACACCCTAAGTATTTTTGTTTTGTGAAAGAAACTCGGATTATATGAAAACACGAGTCATATTAGATTTATTTTATTTTTATTTCGGATTTTTCACCTGACATCTTTGTGGTTTTACCCTCTCTCTTTTCTATGGTTTTTTAATTTGTAATGTAAATGATTTTTTTAAATAATTTTAAACACCAAACTAGAAAACACAAACAGAAAAAAGTAAAAGGGTTAAATTAGCGGAGGTGGACGCTAGATAAAATGGACCATTAACTCATGATTACCACGTAAAATACGTTAAAGTTTTGTGTACCTTATGAAAAAGGCAAAACTACAAAGTTATCAGGTGAAAAATCCGTTTTTATTTTAAAGACGAAATACACTCTTACAGCACAAAAACTTAAGTTGTTGGGACATTATATTTGTATAAAAAACAAATATAAAAAACAAAATTTATAAAATATTCTTTAAATTTTATTTTTTAAAATCTTTGTACTGGAGAGGTGGTTAGAGTTTGAGAAAAAAAAACTTTAGATAATATATATTTTATTTTTGTGTTTTGGCGTAGACACAATAAATTTGAATTATGAATTCCAAATCCGGATACGAACGATTTTATGGTTGTTGATTAATGATGTTAGTGATCGTGTGATTCGTGTTCGTACAGGCGTATATATGTTATACATGTATGTTGTATAAACTATTTAAAGTACGTTTCATATTATAACTTTATATATTACTATCTCCGTTCAGAAATAGATGTCGTTCGACTTTTTGATACGTTTTTTAATGAGCTAAAAACTATATAAAATAATTTTTTTTTGTAAATTTTTAATATAATATAAATACTTATTAATAAATAAGTATCATATTATTAAAAAAAATTGTTTAAAAAATTAATATTTTATATAGTTTTTAGCAAATTAAAAAACGTGCTAAAAAATCAAATGACATCTATTTCTGAACGGAGTACTTAATTGTGTTTTCAAGTTCACTGGTGTCTTGATTCCATTAATTCCATTCAACAGTACTATTGTACTATGCGTTTTCCTTGTTTAAAACAGTTGGGATTAATATTTTTGGAAATTTTCGATAAGTAATACATAAACAAATACTCCCCCTGTAAAGAAAAAAAATATTGTTTTATGTAGTAAATTTTGTTCAGAAAAAAATATTATTTTTTTTATCTATTTTATTAAAAAAAATTACAAATCTCTAAAATAATATATTTTAATTACTCGCTCTAATTTTGCTATTTTGGTATGTTTTCCTTATGATAGTAAAAAATTATATAAAATATTAACTTTTACATATGAAATTATTTTTATTACATATGAAATTATTTTTAAAAAAATAAAAATGAATTAATATTCTGTATAATTTATAACATTTAAAAAAGCATGCATATTTCATCATAATAAAAATTATATAAAGGAGTAATAAAAATCATACTCAACTGTAAAACCACTAGTAGTGGTTTAGTCATTCATATCATTTGTGGCACAATAAATATATACGAGTATACAATAAATAATCAATAAATAATGACAAGGGCCCTTTGCGTGGATTGTGGACCCCACGGATAAACTAGGGGTGCAAATAGGTCCCACGCTGTCGTCATTTTGTCGTCTATGATGAAGATTCAGCTGCCCATCGCATCATTGCTATAAGAGCATTTTTAAACTCGGTACTCATATTTAAGTAACATAACATGTTTTTTACTCCCTCCGTTCCAAAATACATGGGTTTTGACTTTTTGGCACGTTTTTTAAGGAGCGGAAAACTATATAAAATATTATTTTTTTAATGAATTTTTTTACATAATTTGATACTTATTAGTAATAAGTATCAAATTATGTAAAAAAATTCATTAAAAAAATAATATTTTATATAGTTTTTCGCTCCTTAAAAAACGTGCCGAAAAGTCAAAACCCATGTATTTTGGAACGGAGGGAGTATCATTTCTTCTCATTTTAATATTTGGTAATCCACAGTCATGATACTTGACATGATTATCTTAATTCACTTTTTGCATCAAAATTATTTTTTGTAATTTTTTTTGGAAGTAAAAATAAAAAAGATTTAATATTAATTTTTGATTGGGTAACATTCTATGGTATTGTGTAAGAATGAGTATTATACACATGATACTTGAACTTACTTTTCTTCATGGGTTCTTTCAAAAATCTTACTTTTTCTTACATTTCCTTTTTCTTTAATTGTTATGGTACTTGGAGTACCACCATTAAAGATGCTCTAACACTCACCACCACCGTACATCACACTCTCTCACAATCCCCTTCGGGCGGGAATTAGGGCGTCGAAAATGAGCGATTTCACCTTTTTTTTTTAAGTAGAGCAAGAAATCACATGGTTCAAAAGTCAAAACTCTAATCCATCTTAATCTCCTTCCAAATCTCCTTCCAAATCAATCCATTATAAGCCAAATCTATCTCTCAAATCTATTAATTTCACCCGTGATCTGTGAATCATCCTTCGACGGTGTCCTTGGTGGTCGGCTTGCATTCAGTTTCCTCCTCGCTCACTGTCGGCGGTTTCTACCTTTGTCGATAGAGGGTCGTGCGTGTCGTGGCGCCGACTTCGTCACCCCTGCTCGTATTCCTCCGAGTACACCCTTGTCGGCACCCCTGCGTTGGCTTCCCCACTCTATCCGGATGGGTTCTTCTGTCCGTAGGGTTGTGTCGAGACTACCATCTCTTGTGAAATTGGGATGGGGCTTTTGTAGGCCGATGGTTTCGGCTCCGCTCCTTGCCCGCTTCCTCCAATTCGTCGGCTTCTGGCCTTTGTCCGGTGTAGTTGATGCTTGGCCAGTGTGCAACAGATTAGTGTTAAGTTTCCTGCTTCTGGCGGCTTTGGTATGCCTTGTGCCCCAAGGGTTCCCATGAACCCGAGTTGGCCTGTTGTTGTCTCCGTATCCTTGCTTTGGGTCCAAGGGCCCGAGGCAGTCCGGGAAGGATTAAAAAAAAAAAGAAAAAAAAAGGAAAAACCGAATGTGAATTTTCTTGGTGGTGCTTTTTAAATTGCTTGTGGTGTGGTTTGTTTTAGAGCTAGCGGTTTTTTAGCGATGTTCTTCTCCTTTGTCGACGTGCGAGAGGTCATGGACGTGATTGAAACCTGAAGGCTCGTTGATAGAGTCCAAATATGAGGTTTCCACTTATTTCCCCAGGGATTCCCTGCGTCGCCTCTACCATCAGACGGATGAGTTGCCACACATTGCTCCGATTCCTTCTTCGTTTATGCTAGTCTTCTACGCTATCTGCACTCTTGTAATTTGGCAGCTCTGCCTTGTAGTTGTTTTCTGTCTTTAGCTTATTTGACGGGTTATCCGTCGCCGAGTTCTTCGGCCTATCGACCTCCGGGCCTGTCCGGGCATCGAATTCTTACCTAATAAAAAAAAAGAGACAAAACTCTTTATTCTATGAATATCTACCCTCACCACCTGAGTTTATACAATACAAAATAACTTATTTGCTGTATATTTTTCATCTATAATGTGCAAAACGATGTTAATTTTAGTTTATAGACATTGTCTTGACTAAAAAGAAAACTTTTAAAAAAATATGATAAGCCAGTATTTAATTCGCTTGTTGTTTTATTAACATGTAACAATGTATAACTAGATGTAAAAAATTTAAACACACGTAGCTTTTTACCCAATTGTCGAATTTGAGTAATATAACATCTCATTTTGAAGCCCTCAAGCTAAATTATCAAGTTAAGTAAATATGAAAGTATTACGATTTATTAAAATACATTTAAAGTGATGAATTTGTATTCCATTTTCAAACGTTTATAACTTTTTTCACTCAAGTATCGGGTTTATATTAGGTCATATTCAGTAGCTTTATTTATTCATTCAGAGACCTAGGTTCATATTAACATAGAGAGATGAAAGGATTTAAGTTTAGAGATTCAAGGTACGTTATGCTTGCCTAGAATTTTGGTGGTTTTTCTATGATTCAAGACTTGGTTAGATGATTTATGAGACTTTATTTTTATCTATTCTATGCTTGATTGATTCAATATATTTGTTCTTCAAATGATTGATTGCATATATTCCCTCTTAATTAGCTACCTTGATTGAATTTGCTCTCTTGTTAAGGTTTGATTACTTCTTGCTATTTGATTGAATATAAGTAGCAAACATAATCAATCGATCCTGTAAAAGCATCGATGGGGTGTGTATGGGATATTGACAATTATGCTCTATCAATTGTATTGATTAGGGTTAGGCAGTTACGCCTTTATCTTTGGTTGTTTATGTTATTGTTATTGTTTAATTGCCGAAGCTTTGGAGTGATCCAAGGTTGGATGAATCAAATAATGGTATATATAGAATAGAGTTAAGGCCGGATCAATGACCTAACCATTGTTGTGAATTGTATGCGAAACTACACTCTTATCTTTTGTCTTCTCTTTGTTCTCATTCATATCTTTATCTTAGTTTATTTGCATTATCTACCTTCATTCGTATTCCTATTCTATACTTAGTGTCATAATTGATAAATACACATTGCATTGAAGGACTTGTTTCTCGGTGGGTTCGACCCCTTACGTATCCGCTATACTAGGTTGCTAGTTAGTTTGTTAGTTTGGGTTCTTGTAACTTTTGTCGATTGAGGAAAGCTAACAACATTCCTCCCACCAGAAATCCTCCTCTAAATGGGCCAGGAAAATCATCTTTCCTAGGTTTGAAGTTGGACAAAATTTTGACCTTTTTCAAAGAGGTTAGTCCACGAAAAAAATCTCAAAATCTCAAAAAAATAAAAAACCAAAATCCTTTGCACTACCCAATGTATGATGCTGTTAAGGCCATCCGTCCACAAAACTCCCACCCGGGATGTCCAAATGGGCCCGGAGTTGCGGTAATGTGCCTTTAGAATATGAGCTACGGAGACATGCTCGATATTTTTTCTAGAACGAAAAATGCGTTGGTCCGATCGAAGAATTTCAAGACTCATGTGAAAGAAAAATTTCAAGAGCTATGACTTTACTGTGAATATTTTCAGAGAAATCCTCCTCTAAAAGGGCCAGAAAATCATTTTTCCTAGGTTTGAAGATGATTAAAATTTTGACTTTTTCAAAGGGTTAGTGTACGAAAAAATATCAAAATCTCAAAAAATGAAAATCCAAAATCATTTGTATTAGGCAAGGTGTGATGTTGTTAAGACCATCCGTCCACAAAACTCCCACCCAGGATTTCCAAATAGGCCCGGAATTGCGGCAATATGCCTTAGAACATGAGTTATGGACACATGCTCGGTATTTTTGATAGAACAAGAGATGCGTTGGTCTGATCGGGGCGTTTAAGGACTCGTGGGAAAGCTAACTTCAAGAGATACGACTTTACTGAGAATGTTCTCAAAGAAATTCTCCTCTAAAAAGGCCAAAAAAATCATTTTTCCTAGAAGTTGGACAATGTTTTGATTTTTTTCAAAGGGTGTTAGTCCACGAAAAAATCTCAAAATCTCAAAAAATGAAAATCCAAAACCCTTTGCATTGGGAAAGGTGTGATGCTGTTAAGGCCATCAGTCCACAAAACTCCCACCCGAGATGTGCAAATGGGTCTGGAATTACGGTAATGTGCCTTAGAACATGAGTTACGAACACATGCTCGGTATTTTTCCTAGAACGAGAGATGCGCTGGTCCGATCGGGGCATTTGAGGACCCGTGGGAATGCTAACTTCAAGTTCGAGATACAACTTTAGTGATGATGTTTTTAGAGAAAGCCTCTTCTAAAAGGGTCAGATAAATCATTTTTCCTGGGTTTGAAGTTGGACAAATTTTTGACTTTTTTCAAAGGGGTTAGTCCACGAAAAAAATCTCAAAATCTAAAAAAATGAAAATCCAAAATCCTTTGCAGTAGGCAAGGTGTGATGTAGTTAAGGCCAATTGTCCACAAAACTCCCACACGGGATGTCCAAATGCGCCCAGAATTGTGCTAATGTGCCTTAGAACAGGAGTTACAGACACATGCTCGGTATTTTTCCTTGAACGAGAAATGTGTTTTTCAATCGGGGCATTTGAGGACTCGTGGGAAAGCTAACGTCAAGGGTTATGACTTTACTGAGAATGTTTTAAGAGAAATCCTCCTATAAAAGGGCCAGGAAAATTATTTTTCCTAGGTTTGAAATTGGACAAATTTTTTACTTTTTTCAAAGGGGTTAGTCCACGAAAAAATCATGAAAAAAATCTCAAAATCTCAAAAAAATAAAATCCAAAATCCTTTGCACTGGGCAAGGTGTGAAGCTATTAAGGCCATGCGTCCACAAAACTCCCACCCGGGATGTCCAATTAGGCCCGGAATTGCGGTACTGTGCTTTAGAACAGGAGTTACGGACACATGCTTGGTATTTTTTCTAGAACGAGATATGCATTGGTCCGATCGGGGTGTTTGAGGACTCGTGGAAAATATAACTTAAAGAGCTACGAATTTACTGTCGATGTTTTCAGAGAAATCCTCCTCTAAAAGGGCTAGAAAAATGATTTTCCTAGGTTTGAAGTTGGAAAAAAATTTGACTTTTTTTAAAAGGGTTGTTCACGAAAAAAATTTCAAAATCTAAAAAAATAAAAATCTAAAATCCTTTACACTTGGCAAGGTGTAATGCTGTTAAGGCCATCCGTCCACAAAACTCCCACCCGGGATGTCCAAATGGATCCAGAATTGCGGTAATGTGCCTTATAACAGGAGTTACATGCACATGCTCGATATTTTTCCTAGAACGTGAGATGCGTTGGTTCGATCGGGGCGTTTGAGGACTCGTGGTAAAGCTAAATTCAAGAGCTACGACTTTATTGAGGATGTTCTCAAAGAAATCCTCCTCTAAAAGGACTAGAAAAATTATTTTTCCTAGGTTTGAAGTAGGACAAAATTTTAACTTTTGTTAAAGGGGTTAGGCCATGAAAAAATCTCAAAATCTCAAAAAATGAGAATCCAAAATCCTTTGCACTAGGCAAGGTGTGTTGCTGTTAAGGCCATCCGTCCACATCACTCCTACCCGGGATGTCCAAATGGGCCCGGAATTGTGGTAATGTGCCTTAAAAAAGAAGTTACAGATACATGCTCAGTATTTTTTATAGAACGAGAGACGTGTTGGTCCGATCAGAGCGTTTGAGGACTCATGGGAAAGCTAACTTCAAGAGCTACCACTTTAGTAAGGATGTTTTTAGAGAAATTTTCCTCTAAACGGAACTCCCACCCGGGATTCCCAAATGGGTCCGGAAATTCGGTAATGTGTCTTAGAACAGGAGTTATGGGCACATGCTTGGTATTTTTCTTAGAACGAGAGATGCGTTTGTCCGATCGAGGCTTTTGAGGACTCGTGGGAAAGCTAACTTCAAAAGCTATGACTTTATTGAGGATTTTCTCACAGAAATCCTCCTCTAAAAGGGCCAAAAGAATCATTTTTAATAGGTTTGTAGTTGGACAAAATTTTGACTTTTTTCAAAGGGGTTAGTCCATGAAAAAATCTCAAAAAATGAAAATAAAAAATCCTTCGCACTAGGCAAGGTGTGACGTTGTCAAGGCCATCCATCCACAAAACTCCCACCCGAGATGTCCAAATGGACCCGAAATTTCGGTAATGTGCCTTAGAACAGAAGTTACGGACGCATGCTCGGTATTTTTTCTAGAACGAGAGATGCATTGGTCCGATCAGGGCGTTTGAGGACTCGCAGAATAGCTAACTTCAAGAGCTACGACTTTACTAGGGATATATTCAGAGAAATCCTCCTCTAAAAAAGGGCCAGAAAAATCATTTTTCCTAGGTTTGAAGTTGGACAAAATTTTGACTTTTTTCAAAGGGTTTAGTCCAGGAAAAAATCTCAAAAAATGAAAATCTAAAATCCTTTGCACTAGGCAAGGTGTGATGTTCTTAAGGCCATCCGTCCGAGATAAGATCTCCAACAACCTATAGTGTACCCTTAGGTACAACACAAAAATAATTTGGCTAAATATTTATGATAAAAAATAATTCAAAAAATAATTTTTATGTTATAAATAACAAATCCTACACATTTGTATAATTGTCTCATGAATTATTGTATTTTATGTTTTATTTTCTATTTCAATGTTGTATGTCTAGACGGCTTGCCGTCTGCCGACTTTGTCGGCCTCTCGAGGTCCGGGCCTGTCCGGCCTCGAATTATTTCCTTATCAAAAAAAAAAAAAAATTGTCTCATGAAAAAATATATTTTGAAAAATATTAAAATTGAAAAGATGATTATTGGATGATAATAATTTTCATATTTTTCAAAATATTATAAATATATATGATTGGTTATTTATAACACAAAAATATTTTTTTTATTTTTTTATCATAAATATAGAGCCTAATTAATTTTGTGTTGTACATAAGGGTGCACTAAAGGTTGTAGGAGATCCTATCTCCATCCGTCCACAAAACTCCCACCCGGGATGTCCAAATGGGTCCGAAATTGCGGTAATGTGCCTTAGAACAGGAGTTACAGACACATGCTTGGTATTTTTGCTAGAACAAGAGATGTGTTGGTCCGTTCGGGACGTTTAAGGACTCGTGGAAAAGCTAACTTCAATAGCTATAACTTTACCGAGGATGTTTTCAGATAAATGTATAATGCATATTTTATATAGGCATTATAATCTATATATACAATCACTCAATCCATCCATATATCCTAATCGGTTCCGCTATATACACCCCAAACCCTACGCGTTGAAATTGACGTGCAAGGTTAAAGTAAGTTAATTAATTTTTTAAAAGTGCTAATTAGTGGAAAATAGTTACACGTTGAAAATGACGTGCATTTCTAATGAAAGATTTTATGTCATTTATCTTGTTAAATAATCTGTATATACAATCACTCAATCTCTCCATGTCAATGAATTGCAAGCAATTTGATAGGCTCATGGAGTGTCAATTAATAGCCCAAACTAATGGTTTGATTTGAATCATTAGTAGCGTAGTAAATTTGACACAATTGAATGAAAGGCCATCAGCACCACTCAACGCAAAACCATGATTCAGACGTTGCTTTAATTTCATGCTGGACAATGACCACTTATTAGATATGCAGAGTACGGTGTTACTGTCAACCCAATCTATTCAATTCATCCAATATTAATCCATTAATGTACCGCCCCTTTTTTTTTTGGGAAATTTCGCCTGGTAGCCACGAGGTTTGATCTTTTTCACATGGTGCCCAAACCTTTCACGAATTTCGCATGGTAACCACGAGGTTTCGATGAATTTCTTGTGATAACCAAACTTATTAAAAATCATATAGAAATTATATAAAATAACAAATATATTATAATTCATTCACATAATCACTCAATTTTGGTTTTTTATGTTTAAAAATCCATCAACAACCCTTTTAATATTTAAAGAGACTAAATTATTTACATAAATAACGATAAAATTATAAAAAAAATTCACCTAAAAAATAAATAAAATAAGTACATAAAGAATGAGTAAATTGTTTAAATTATGTACTTCGTTTATTTTCAAATCCAAAAATTAAGTACATATTTTAAATTACCATTCATTCATATTTGTTCTAAAATATCCTAAAATATTTTGGTTAAAATAAACTTTGTATTATACATATATTAAGTAATCTTTTTAAAACATTAGAAAGGTTACTATAATGACTCTTTGAAAATAATCAATTACTACATTGGGTAGTTATGTATACTTTTTCCAAATTTTTAAGTTTCTTTTTTGAAAAAAAAAACTACCATTATTTTTTGTTGTTTTGTATAATTTATTCATTTATCATGCAATTAATGTGTAGCACTATAAAAAATTTAAATGGTTGTAGTTAACTTTTTAAAAATAAAAAACCAAAATTGGGTTGTTGTGTGAAAAAAAAAATATTTTTATAATTATCTTGTGATTTTGCCTAAATTCTAAAATATTTTTAACCGATTGGGTTATCATAAGAAATTTGTCCAAACCTCATGGCTACCACACAAAATTAGTCGAAACCTCGTGGTTACCATGCGAAATTCTTAAAAAGTTTGGGTACCATGCGAAAAAAGTCATAACTCGTGGCTACCAGGCGAAATTTCCCTTTTTTTTTTAACCGGAAAGAATTCGACTACCGGACAAGCCCGGTAAATCGAGAGGTCTAAAGAACAGCTACGGACAAACCGTAATGAACAGAAACGAAAAAAACAAGACCAAACAACAGAGACCAAATACCACGAACAAACTAGAGAAAGAGGCCCAAAACTAACTCTAAGGATTCCATCGATCTCAAGCTAAACAAGTTCTAAGAGCAAGCCCATTAGCTTTGGTAAAAAATCTCTAAAATAGAGATTAAAATGTCAAAATCTCTAAAAAAAATCCACTCCAACTCCAACAGCTTCTCTATTTTACAGATTTTTACATTTATTAAAAACTATAATCAATAAATGTATTTATTAAAGATATTTAATTCTACATTTCTAAAAACTTAATTTAAACTTAAATCTAACATTTAACCTCACATTTGTTGGTGAACTATTATATGTTACCCATCATCTTGCATGATATCTTAATTTATTATTATTATTATTATTATTATTATTATTATTATTATTATTATTATTATTATTATTATTATTATTATTATTATTATTATTATTATTATTATTATATTCTCATGTGATATTTTTTAAAAACAAAATCTAGTGATAAATTTGATATTTATTTTTTAAATGGTATTAATATTAAATTTAGATTTTTACTATAAAAGTTATCATAAAACTGGATAAAATATAATTCAAACTTAATCTTATTATTTTCAGTTAGTTGATATATATTTTTATTATAAATTAGATTGGTGATTAGTCATATATGATTAATTAATTAAATTAATTAACTAATAATGCTTAATTTATAATTTAGAAAAATAAAATCATTCCAATATGAGTTATGAGTTCAAGTGAATATTTTATAGACTAATTTTGTAATGTGAATTATGTAGCATTAAATTGGATGAAATTAGTTATGCTATTTTATTTATAAAAGTTAACATAGAATTATGATGTTTTGTTCTATCTATATTGATTTAACATAATTAATTTATATATTATATCAAATTATATCAACTTTTTAATTAATTTTTAAAAATAATTATATTTTTATTACTAGTAATTAAGTATGAATTTTTTTTTTCTATATTATGGGTGAAAATGTGGGGTTCCATCATTAAATTCTATATAGGGACAAGTGAACATTAAATTATAGAGATCAACTTCTCTTCCTCCAAATTTAGAGATTTTTTCCCTCTCTCTATCAATTTCTGTATTTTAGAGATGAGTTTGGAGAAGCTGTTGGGGTGAAAAAATGGTCATTTTCTCTAAAATCTCTCTTTCTCTCTATTTTAGAGAAGCTGTTGGGCTTGCTCTAAGGATTCGAACTCAAGACCTTATCATTTTATTTTCCAACCAATACCAACTAAGTTAAGCGCACTCATTGATTCGTTACTTTTTTTTAATTATTTTTAACCTTTAAATTATCAAAAATTACAAAAAGAAATACAATTTTTTTTTTACGTTTTCCCCCAACTCGGGGGGCTCGAGCCACCTCATGTCCCCTTCCCTCCGCCTCACAATGGCTGTCTTTAACTATTCATGCACATTTTTCTTAAGAAGCTAAAATCTATATAAAATATCAATATTTTATTAAATATTTGTAAATAATATCATACATATATTAATTAATTCAATCGAATTTATTAGTTGCTTTATAT
This sequence comes from Persicaria tinctoria, assembly GCA_037127255.1. Taxonomy (NCBI): domain Eukaryota; kingdom Viridiplantae; phylum Streptophyta; class Magnoliopsida; order Caryophyllales; family Polygonaceae; genus Persicaria; species Persicaria tinctoria. Next base: position 67,837,985 of record JBANSL010000010.1, on the reverse strand, counting down.
TTAGATTGCAGAATGTATAACTCAATTAAAATGTTAACTATCCTACTTATCATTCAATGAAGGGATTGAAGAGTGTATAACTTCTTTAGATTTAGATCGAAGAGTACGTGTATAACTAATTAATTAGTTCAATCGGATTTAAGTGATTTCATATTTAAAAGTGAATTCGAATTTCAACCTCAAGATACTATATAATTACACAACTAATACATTTACATTAACTTGGTAGTGAAAAATTCTCTAAATAATAGGAACCACCATTATCACAAGAAGTAATCAAGTCAAAATTTAGATTTGAATTTCTTAACGTTTATAATTGTTGATTCCACCTTGATGTTATATTATATGTTTTTGTTAGTATGATGGAAGATAAAGAAAGATAGTATTTATTTTATACAAATATTAATTAGATTATTTATTGGGATTTATATTTATATTAGTTGTTGGAGATTTTGTGCAGGATTTGATTTGGTTATTAAAGATTTGGGGTTGACTTTCTAGAAGCTTATTTGAAGATCTTGTGGAACAATGTTCAAAGTCAAAAGGTTGTTGGTTTGTTGAGATCTTCAACAGATTTGGTTGAACCAATCTTTGGTTGCCTTCAACGTTTCAAAACAAACCATCAATACCAAAACAGAGTCAGGACCTTAATGTTTGAAAAGAAAGCCAAAACCATGGTTTTCAGGTTTTGGTAAGGCCTTACCGACACTGGTAAGACCTTACCGACAATTAGACCTGGGCAAACGCGGGCGCGGGCCGGGCTTGGGACGGGCTTTGGCCGAAAATTTGTCCTGTTGTTGCGGTTGCGGGTCGGGCTAAGCCCGCTTAACGGGTTGAAAACCTTGTCCGATCCCGTCCGCTATTGCGGTTGCGGATGGCCCGCGGGTACCCGCTTAATTTCCCCCTTGTACTGTTGTACTCATTATAAAAAAAATGCAACACTTGCTAATTAATATATATATATATATATATATGCAAAGCTTTCCTCCTTACACTTGCTGATATATGGAGTATATATACATGTATATATAAACCATAGACCGCGTAGTACACACCCAAAAAATATACTGTAGAGTGTAGGTAGCATAGATATTTTATTTTATTTTTTTAAATTAATAATATATATATTTATAATAATATATATATATTAAAAAAATAGCGGGTACCCGTTACGGGCTAGGCCCGTAACGGGTAAATTGGCTTACCCAATCCCGTACCCGCTGCGGGCGCGGGCCGGGCTTAGCGGCCCGCGTGGGCTTTTCCCTCAATCCAAGCCTGTCCAAAATGGCGGGCGGACGGGCGTTTGCCCAGGTCTACCGACAATGGCTCAAGTTTTACACGAATGAGCTTGCTTCAGCGTTAATGTGCTTGTTTTTAATGTGCCTATTTTATTGAGTGTACATTCTGATTTTTATGACCAATATGTTATTGAGCCTAAATGAATGAGTCACATTTTATTTGGATTATATATTGAAAATTCTATCTTTTCTAACCTACTAAGTAGATATTAATTTGTTGAGATTTTTTAGGGATTTGATTTGTCCAAGTCTTCAGCCCCTCCAACGTTTCAAATCAACCAAATCCCAGATATATCTCAACGTAGCTTCTGGAAGGAATTTCAAGCGCTTCTCTCAGCGGATCTTTTGCAACGTCGTCCAAAGTTCAAGCGTTCAAATCAATTCAAACTCGGACGGGCGACCTTTATAAGGAGAAGAAGAAGAAGATTTCAGTCGATACAAGCTTCACCTCCTGCGCATACAAGTTTTCCTGCAATCATTTGTCTTCTACAATCATCGATCTCACATCTCTCTTTGGTTTGAGCGTTTTATTTATTTGAGAGTGTGAGGTTTCCATTGAGCTTTATCGTACAATTCATTCTAGGTTATACTAAGGGTTCTTTACCCAAACGTATAGAGTACTCCAGTACTCATAGAACTTTGTTTCACTATTGTGCTTGGGTTGCTAGATAGGAAGTTAGTCTAGAAGAGGGAAGGTCTTCTAGATCGAGGTTGTATCTAGGGCTCATAAGATAAAGTGAAATAAAGTTGTGTTGAATCCTACGGGTTGGATAACCCTAGGCGGGGACGTAGGCAAGGTTGTGCCGAACCTCGTTAACAATTCTCATATCCTTTACTTACTGCGCTTTATCTTTATTGTTTATCGATTTCGTGCTTATTATTCGTTATTTGGTTCTTAACTTGTTTCTGCATTTCAAATAAGGTCTTACCTCTGGCGGTAAGGTCTTACCAGATTTTGCATTTGCGAAAAGTTGTTATATTATATTCATCCTCCTTCTAGGGTATTTGTCGATTATTTGTCTGCCTATTCAAGACTTCAATAATAATTTGAATTTTATTCATGTTCATCATCGCATGAAAAAAATGTAAAAAACTATAAGGTCATTGGACATATATCCAGACATGGACCCAAGAGTGGACTGGTCCACTCCAGCCCACCCAATTTTTGTAAAAAAAAATATATAAAAAATTATTATTCCGTACTTGAAGAGAGATAATTTAAATTAAAACGACTAAATCATCACTAGCATAAATAGATGATATGGATTATAATAACGAGTCCGAATTCATTATGACGGGTAAAAGTTTCGTTCGATAAAAAAATTTCCCCAAAAAAGAGTTGATCGACTACTTATCTTCAAGTACTTTTATTTTTCTCGAATAATTGGTAGAAAAACACCCTAATAAACGAAGGTTTTTTTTATTATTAAAAAAAACTATATACTTAAAAAAAAAAATGCATAAACCTACCTATAAATTTTGTTTTTTTTTTTACTTTTAATCGGTTTTTTAACCAATGTCTTAGGGCATAAGTTAAAAGACGAAATTTAAAATGATTTTCTAATTTAATTCATTTTAACTATATATTCAATTATTATTTTATGATTTAAATATCTATCTGATCAAAAAAAGATTTAAATATCTAAATATAGAAAATATTTCTTGATATAATTTGTTTAACCTATCCCTTTCTTCTTAAGATTTTTCTTCAATTTACTACTTTGCCACGTAAGGAATTGGCCCAAAACTCAGGCCCACAACGGATGTCAGGTCTTAGAATTGGCCCAAACTTGATTTTAGGCCCAATATAATCTAACACTTTAAAAAGTTGCATCTTAAAAGAACAACATATCACCTTGATAACTTATGGGTGAACATTTTTCCCCAATGGATCTAAACTTATCAAGTGTCGACGAGCCTCTCTCTAGAATTAAAGCAGGGAGATAGGTTCCAGACTCGATCCCTGCATTCGCCATTTTCTTGGGTGCAAATCTAATGTTTGCCTTTTTTTACTAGTGGGTCAAGTCTGTCGGCGCAAGTCGGTTTACCTGGTGCGTGACTTTTGTTGAATGGGTCACGCATCCGGAATTTAACACCAAATGGTGGGTTTTGTAGTAAAAAAAAAGGAAAAAAAAAAACAAGAAGGAGCAAAATTAAAGTATCCATTCTATTGAGTAATTGGATGCCTACGCACATACATACCCAGAATTTGTGTACCTTGTTTTTGGAGCGATTCAAGCAACTAACAAATTAAACTCCGACTACTATCGAAGAAGACCACAAATTGCGATTACGCCGTGCTATTAAAGTCCAACTCGGATCAATGACTGAGATCGTGTGCAGGATGGACATGCATTCAAAGCCGGATCGGAGGCGAGGCCCAACAGGCGCTCGCCTTAGGCCCAATATTCATCGGGGCCCAAGTCATTATCAAAATGTAATAAATAGAACAAAGGTATAACAAAGAACACATTGTGAGTTTGGCTCAGTTGGCAAAGGGTATTTATGAGGAACTAGTGCGTTTGCATCCATGCAGGGTTCGATTCCCACTCAACCCATTTTTTTAAATTCCCCGTCTTATAGATTGGTTTCTTTCTCATTATTTTATTTATTTTTATTGCCAACTTTTTTTTTTCATTTAGTGATTCGTTTCTTTTATTTTTTTCATCTTTATTCTATTTACAAAATAAAAATAATTGGTTAATCCCTAAAAATTTAAAGGAAAAATTATTATCTTTCATAGGTAATTAATTCTATTATTGATAATTTAAATATAGATAAAAAAAATTGATTCATACTTTTTAACTAAATAAAAATTATATGCAAATCCAACCAACCCAAAATTATAATCCTGAATCTGTGACTGGTAACTTGTGTGTTTGGATTTTGAAACTGATATAGTACAATAGTACGTTAGTATTAGATGACATATTTTATCGATTAACAATATTTTCTTAACTATAGTAGAGGGCCCCACATTTATAATTCGGCTCAGGCATTATAAATCTCAGGTCCGGCCCTGCATGCATTAGTAGTCTAATACACAAGTCAAACTAGCTACTGAGGTTCCACATTCAAACCAGTTAGTAATATGAGGAGTAACCCACCGATTTATATATAAAGCTTGTTTGCTTTCTACTTTCGATGGAACGATTATCTTTTCACATCTCAGCCTGTACTGAGATCATCTCCAATAACTTCTTCAAAATTTATCCAAAACGAGAAAATTAAATACATATTATCCAAATATTTTCCCTCAAACTTAAATGGCTTTTTCATTCTTAAAATTTGGAGGATCATTTAATTTTAGAAAATGTTGTAAATTTACAAAAAAAAAAAACTTTTCTTTTTTATTCTAATGTTTCTTCATTTTGGAAAAATGAGATAAAAAAAATATGTTGAATCAAAAAATTATTTAAAAAGGAGGAATAAGGTGTTTTGAAGAATTTTTATCTCTTAAACTTGTACCCATGAAAATAAATTAAAGGTGTGTTTGAATTCCGTTGCATTTTTACCTTGTTTTATGTTAGCGTTTGATTCTAAAAATAAAAACCTCGTAAAAATCGAGGTGAAAACGTAATTTAACCAAATAATCACATAAATCGAGATAAAATAATTACATTATAATTAATACATCGTGGAATCCAAAAACACCATAATTTAAACACCTTAAAAATTGTGCTAACCAAACACCGCCTTATCATTTTACATTATAAACATAATGCATTTGAAACCCAAACACACCCTAAAAACCGATAAATTGATAAACATCTCAACTTATTAACTTTCAAATTCAGTCAAAATCTTATGGCTCATAATGTGTCTCACCTCGTGTGACACTAATGTTCAAATGACTCTTCCCGTCTTCCGGCGTTAGGAAGTGGTGAAAATAAGACAATCATTGCAATAAAAAAAAATTTATTAAAAAAAAGAGCCAATTTAATGGTGAGAGTACAAGTGCAAGAACTAACTGGGCCTCATTGGGCCGGTCAAATGCAGATGGGCCTCATTGGTCCAAAAGGGGATCCCGACCGTCATCCCATCTATCCAACCGGTTGGTGGCTTTCTCCACCTAATCAAAACAAGCAAAATAAAACAACTTGAGGGTAATTAAAGGCCATTCCACACGTTGAAAATATCATCATGTAAATGCTACCGGTCATAGTTAAGCATGTTTATGTGATGGCCATCTTCATAAATCCCAATTTGCTCATACATTGGACGGTCACCGTTTTAGAAAACGTGGGAGGCATCCAAAGAGAATACCCTACCCTAAACCTAAGAGATGCAAATGGGGATTTATGGCGACGGTTTTCAAACTGTCGCCATAAACATTCTCACACAGTTTCTAAAACTGTGACCATCCAATGGAAGAGAGACAAGTGTGTAAGATCATGAGATTGATTGTAATGTCCTCCTTAGGGTTTCCATTGATTGATATAACATATATATAGGTTACAAAGGTATTGGGCCTTAATGGGCTTTTAGCCCGCTATACAATATTAAGACCTATGTAATCTATCAAACCCCCGCAGTCGAAACTGGAGGGGGTCGTACCTGGAGCGAAAATCAATGAACAACTGTCTAGGTAAACCCTTGGTGAATATATGAGCGTACTGATATGAGGACGGGACATGGAGAACGCGAACATGTCCAATGGCAACCTTGTCCCTGACGAAGTGGAGATCAAGCTCAATGTGCTTCGTGCGTTGATGTTGGACCGGGTTGCTAGCCAAATAGACCGCCGAAATGTTATCAGTGTAGACCAGAGTGGCCTTCATAAGAGGGCAACGGAGCTCAAGCAGGAGATTGCGGAGCCAAGAGCACTCAGAGACAACGTTGGCAACTCCCCTGTATTCGGCTTCAGCGCTGGAGCGAGACACGACAGACTGACGCTTGGCCGACCACGACACAAGTGTGTCATTGAGGAAGACACAGTAGCCAGACGTGGAGCGACGCGTGTCAGGACAACCACCCCAATCCGCATCGGTGTATGCAACAAGGTCAAGGTTAGAGGAAGGAGTGATTGTGGTGCCGAGCTCGAGTGTGCCGCTGATATACCGAATGATCCGCTTTAAGGCATGAAAGTGGGGTTCCCTGGGTGCATGCATAAACAAGCAGATCTGTTGAACTGCGTAACTGATATCAGGTCTGGTGAAGGTGAGATATTGAAGAGCACCAGCAAGGCTCCTGTATAATGTCGGATCATCAACCAAAGGACCAGAGTGAGCGCTGAGCTTGTTGGATGTATCGACAGGGGTGGCGACCGGATTGCAGTTACTCATGTTAGCCCGAGCAACAATTTCAGCAGCATACTTACTCTGTGAGAGGAAACGCCCAGACGAGTGCCGCTGAACAGCAACCCCCAAGAAGTAAGATAAGGGGCCCAAATCTGACATAGCGAATTCAGCACTTAGCTGTGAAATAATCGACGTCCGAAGAGCATCAGAAGAGGCGGTGAGAATGATGTCGTCAACATATAGTAGCAGAAATGCCATGTCGGAGCCTCTGCGATAGATGAACAGGGAGGAATCCGAGCGGCTGCCAATGAAACCCAAGCGGAGCAAATGAGAAGCAAAGCGCTGGAACCAAGCTCGTGGAGCCTGTTTCAGACCATACAGAGAGCGCTTCAGGAGACAGACGTGCTTAGGACGATCGACATCAGTAAATCCCGGCGGCTGAAACATGTAGACTGTCTCATTCAGGTGACCATGCAGAAAAGCGTTCTTGACATCTAGCTAATGAATGGCCCATTTGCGCGACAGAGCTAAACTCAATACCACTCGGATAGTGGCAGGCTTGACCACGGGGCTGAAGGTCTCATCACAATCAATGCCGACCTGTTGGGACCGACCGTTGACGACAAGACGTGCTTTATAGCGCTCCAACGTCCCATCAGAGCGGAACTTGTGACGGAAGAGCCACATACATCGAACGACGTTCGCCGCTGGAGGGCGCGGGACAAGAACCCAAGTACCATTCTTTGTAAGGGCCCTGTATTCGTCAAGCATAGCCGTCTGCCAATTCGGGTCGAGGAGGGCTGTTTTGTGGGAGGTGGGAATGGGGGAGAGGGAGGGCTGGGAGCCGGGAAAGACTGGGGCGGCGGGTGCAGGTGCGGCGGGCGCCGCCAGGGGGGGTACGGTGCGGCGGGCACCGCAAAGAGGGATGCGGCGGGCGCGGCAGGCTGTGCGGCGGGCGCCGCCAGAGGGGGGTATGGTGCGGCGGGCGCCGCAGGTGGGGTTGCGGCGGGCGCGGCAGGGACAGCGGCGGGCGCCGCACGGAGGGGAGGCGAGGGAGTCCGACGGTGTGATGGACTGTGGATAGCGGGGTGATGGGTGGTGGTCATGGAGACGATATGACGGGGTCGAAAGACTCCGGAGACGCTGCGGATGTGTGGTCTTGACTCTTGTGGTGGGGGGTGGCGAGGGAGGTGGGGGAGGGGAAGACGCAGGAGCACCGGGAGAGCTCTGGGGAAGAACGAAGTGAGGGAATGGGGAATCAGATTCTGGCGACGACACAGGGGGTGTGGGAGACGCGAAGGGAAATTGCGACTCATCAAAGGTGACATGACGAGAGAGAATGATCCTGTGAGTCTTGATATCGAGGCAAATATAACCGCGATGATCAGACGGGTAGCCAAGAAAGACACAAGGGGTAGAGCGAGGGTGAAGCTTGTGGGGGGCGGTGGATGCCTGATTGGGGAAGCACAAGCAACCAAATGTACGAAGGTGATCATATATGGGCAAAGTGGAATACAGTGCCTGAAACGGTGAGCGATGGTTGAGGGTGGTGGAAGGGAGAATGTTGAGGAGGTAGCATGTGGTGGCCAAGGCGTAAGGCCAATAAGGGAGGGGAATGGATGCGTGGAAGAGAAGAGTGCGCATCATATTGGTAATGGTGCGGATGATTCGTTCGGCTTTGCCATTTTGTTGCGAGGTGTAGGGGCAGGACAAGCGATATGAGATCCCATTGTTATTAAAGAAAGTGTGAAAATCTTTATTGTCAAATTCACGGCCATTGTCGCATTGAAAACACTTGACAGAGGTGTGAAACTGTGTTTTGATGTAAGCGTGGAATTTGGCAAAGATAGGGAACACTTGAGATTTATAGTGCAAAGGGAAAACCCATAAGAAATGTGTATAATCATCCAGAAACAAAAGGTAATATCTATGACCCTCCTTGCTGGGCACAGGAGATGTCCAAATATCACTATGAATAATATCAAAAGGTGCAAAAGTAGTGTTTAACGATCGCTGAAAAGGAAGTCTGGCATGCTTGCCTAACTGACAAGACGAACATAAACGAGAGCGAAGCTCTTTATTACATTGGACAAGACTCTTAGAACGAAGTAAATCTAAAACTGCAGGACTGGGTTGACCAAGGCGTGCATGCCACAGACTGGATGATGATGCCGAGAGGGCGGCAGGACTTGACTGGCTGGATGGTGATGGCGATGACACAGGATAGAGCTCCCCGGTGCTATTACATCTCAGGCGAGTAACCCCCGTAGTAAGATCCTTCACAGAGAAACCAAACGGATTAAACTCAAGAGAAACATTATTGTCAGTGGTGAACCGACGGACAAAGATAAGGTTTTTGACAAGTTTGGGGGCAACCAGGACATTGTTGAGGTGCAAAGGGTTGGTAGGGGTTGGTAGTGTGGTGTGGCCAATGCCCGAAGTAGCAAGGCGACCACCGTTGCCGACGATAATAGAATGAGCAGGACCCTTAAAAGAAAGAGATGAGAGAGTACCTGAGGAGTTCGTCATATGAGAGGTAGCGCCATTGTCCATGTACCAAGCGCCGTCAGGGGGTGTCAGTTGCATGGAGGAGAAGGCAGTGTGCACATCGGTCGGGCAAGCCTGATCAGACGACGGGCGGGGAGCGGGACCCAACAAGCCCTGCTGACGGTTGGGATACGGGGCTGGTCCACGAAACGATGCACCGGGGTAGCCATAGGGCATCCAAGGAGGGTAGCCAGGGTTGGGGTACCAAGAGGGGGGGCGGGGGTCGTAGTACTGTGGGCGGCCATTGCCGCGGCCCCTGCTGCGTCCGCGGCCGCGGCCGCGGCCGCCGCCGCTGCCCCTTGGTCCTTGTTGGTCGTTGCTGCGGCCAGGTTGTAGGGCAAGCTGCTCGATGAGATCACTGGATGAGACCAACGCCGTCTTGTCTTTGGCGGCGTCGGTTGTCTGACGTTGAAGGCGAGTCTCTTCCAGGATCAGTTGAGACCGAGTCTTCTCGAACGTAGGGAGAGGTTCCGTCTGCTGAATATGAGTAGCAGCAGCGTTGTATTCAGAAGGGAGACCAGAGAGTACTTGAAGAACAAGACGGGTGGCACTGGGTTTGGATTCGACAGCTTCGAGCTGATCAGCCAGGGTCTTGATGTGCTGACAGTAGGCAGATATCGACGGAAAAGAGGAAAGCTTGCAACTTGAGAATTCGTGCTCGAGATAGACAGCACGGGTGGACTTGTTGTCTTGAAAGATATCCTGAAGTTTCTTCCAAGCTTTCAAGGCGGAGTCTTTGGGGTCAAGGATGGTGTTCAATAGATCTTTTGAGATGGTGTTGAAGATCCATTGGAGGACAATGGTGTCAAGTTGAGCGAAGAGATCGTCGTCTTCGCTTGTAGGGCGGTTAGCGGAGGAGTCAATGTGGTGGAGGACTTTATGAGCCTTAACATGGGTCGTGAAGAGGTGCGACCACATGGTGTAGGTACTGGACTCATGATCAAGAATGATAGGGATGCAATTTTTGATGTTGGAGATGGTTAGGGAGGAATGGAAGGGCGGCTTAATAGGGTCGGTAGGTGGTGGGTTAGCCATTGGGACGAGAAGAGAGGGCTATGGGCGGCGTGTAGAGAGAGAAGGGCTGGTGAGGGTGGCGGGAGGGTGGCGGCCGGGGGGGGGGGGGGGGGGAGGGTGGCGGCTAGGGTTTTAGAAAAAAAAAGGAGAGAGAGAAAAATTTGGGTATTTGGATCTTAGGCTGTGATACCATTAAGATCGTGAGATTGATTGTAATGTCCCCCTTAGAGTTTCCATTGATTGATATAACATATATATAGGTTACAAAGGTATTGGGCCTTAATGGGCTTTTAGCCCGCTATACAATATTAAGACCTATGTAATCTATCAAAGTGAAGATTTATGGAAACAGTGGCATGACATTTTCACGGTTTCTAAAACAATGGCCGCCCATTATTCACAGTCTGAGAAACCATAATCACCACCGTGCCAATGGCGATAAATTTGGCGTGTCACCAGCAATACGGATAATTAATCATCTAAAACCATTCCCAACCGAATCAATACAAATCAGATTGACATAAAGTGCTAGCTAGATGTCAAGTCATATCAACTGAGAAAACAAATTTTTAATTTTGGAGTGTTGGAGGTGTTATATACTCCAAAAGGGAATGTTTGAACGTTTGGTTTGCAGGTAGTTTAACGAATCAATTTGTTGAGTTCATGTATGGACAAATGCATATTTATATGCACTTGTTTAAGTTGTTTATTTATATTAAAAATGACACCTAGAAAAGCACAAATTGATTTCTTCCTTCTGGACTAACTATTTGCACCATACTACCATAGATATAAAGTACCAATGCAGTCACAGAGATCACATGGTGTGTCCTAAATGCCTGTCTAAAGAGAAAGCAAAGCAGAACTTGTATCCCTTCAACAATCTTTCAATCAATTGACTATGAGTATATATATAAAATATATATGTATGCAACAATTATTTACTAAAATAAGAAATTAAGCCGGAGAAGGTACCTCCTTTTGCCAGTCGGTTCGGTAGGTGATAAATATAAGGATGAGGGTCTGAATGAGGGTGCCTCCAATCATCCCCGACCATATTCCCTATTCCATTTTTCAATTCAATTCCATCAGTACTGAAATTATCGAGATACTCCATTCGTATCGCAAAACTTGTAGTTTTAGCTTTATGCACACTTATTAATAATATCAATATTTTCTTTACTTTTATAGGATAAAGTACCTAAAACTACTAATTATTACCTATAAAAAAGCAATCATTACCTATAAAGATAATAACTATAGCTAAAACAACAAGTTTTTTGATACAAGTTTACCACTCTAAAACTACAAGTTTTGCGATACGGAGGGAGTATTAATTACACAAATAGTACGAGAGATATTTATATAAGATTTACCCATTTTCTTTCTCACTAAAGTATCCCTGTCTATACCCTTATAACAACAAACCGGTAATCACAATAATAATAATTATTGTTGTTGAGATGTAAAGAGATCAAAATAGTCTCATATTAAAAATGTTAATTAAATAAACCCAAGTAAATAAACCCAAGTGGATTACTTTTCTATTATCAGTTAATTTTAGAATAAAACTTCACTAGACTTATCTGTTAGATTACTAGCTAGCACATATATAGTTTGTACATGTCTTTCAGTCACTGGTCCCAATAGTTATCAGCAAGTTTTCGACTCTTGATTCCGAGCTCACTAAACAGAGATGTTAAACTCGTTTTAATTAGGCGAGAACATATTTTGATATGAAGAGATGAAAAGATTTTCATTAGATTTATGGGCTAATGAAGGTATAAAAGAACATGTGTATTATATTATTCTTACTTGACTCCTGATAATAAGTTTCAACAATAATTAAAAAAAAAAAAAAAAAATACCTTGACACCGAGGCCGAACTTAAAGCCAAGAAGGACGCCGACGGGGATGCCGACGAAATAGTAACACCCGACGTTCACATACGCTACGAACGCTTGCCATCCGCACCCTACTGCCACCCCTGCACTTTCGTATAATGAACTACTTTAAAACTATCAAATTGCATGTACATCAATTCTTAAGTAGATAATCAATGACTGAGGGTCGTGTGCACGGACCCAAATGCGCTAGTAGCCTAGTACAAAAGTCGAGTAGTTTATCGACTCATATAGTAGGACTTGATATATTCAACTTTCCGATGAATACTTTTTGGTCTCATTCACATCTCAATAATCACTATATGGTTACTATTTCTATGAATAATTTAATTGCGTACTATTACTATTTCTATATTACTGTTACTATTAATTAATATTTCTACTACCATAGTTAACTATTATAATAATAATAATAATAATAATAATAATAATAATAATAATATTGGGAGATTAGTACGTACCAGAAAGAACGGGTTGGATACCATTGAGGATAATGGTAACAGCCAAGAATGGAGAAAGGTCAGCAACAGCGTCGGAGACTTGGGTGCCGCTGGTGAAGATGTAGCTGAGGTAATGTCGGAACACCAGCATCACGACGGCTATCAAGGCTGCAATCACGGTGGAGCTGAGTGTCACCACCACCACTGCAAACGCCGCTGATTTTGGATGTCCTGCCCCTAGTTCATTCCCAACCCTTACACTGCATCCACCCATCCATTTTAATTACTACGGAGTACTATTTTTTATTCAATTTTTACTCCCATGTTTAACTTTTCTGTACGTAGTTTTAAGAGCTGAATATATATAAAATCTATTTTTTTTAATTTTTTTTTCACAGTTTAATACCCCATATTTATTAATAATAATATTTAATTGTAAAATAAAATAATTAAAATAAATAAGATTTTATATACTACGTGTATAAAAGTCAAATTTTCGATCAAAGAGGAGTAATTCCCGGGGGTTCTAACCTTGCAGCAGCATTAAATCCAACAGAAATCATGAAAACCCATCCAGATATTGTCATACTACAAAAAAGAAGAAGAAGAAGCACATATATAAATATATATAATTAATTTAAATGCATTGACAGGGATATATATATAATGTTGATCGATCATCCAACACACCACAATGCAAAAATGATAAATTTTTCCAATGAATATATATCAAACTAATTTAAATAATTTTAAAATTTCCAATTAAATGGGACGAATTGAAGATATACAACTCACTAATCAAATTGAATACTACGTATTACACAAGCTTGAATAATATTTAATTAGAAATAGGCGAAACTATTTTATTTAGCTCACATTTTCCACAAATTATTCACCCTAATGGCAGCACCAAGATTTCATGAGAGCTGGTAAAATGAAGAATAATATTTTTTTAAATATTGAAAGAAAACTATAAATTTTATTTTAAATATATTATTTTAATTGAAAAAAATTGACAAAAATACAAGTTATTTACATATGTATATATTATAACTAATTAAACTTGTAACCTCTTATATTAAATACTCACTATTTACCGATTAAGTTAGACATTCTTTATGTTTTCTGGTTTATTATTGTTTTTAATTGAGTTTTTCATCCATCTCTATCAAATAGAGTTTTCCATCAATCCCTTACAAAATAAAAGAAAAAAAATAAAGATGGTGGGGGTGGAGGAAAAGAAGGGGAAGGATTTTCAACTAATAATTTTCAAATAAATGGTTGAGATTTTCTCAACTCTACTCATAGAGTTTTTTACAAACTCCATGGGATCCAAAGTGACTGGTAATGGACCGCCTATAACCTAGATGTAACACAAATTAAACCACATTGGTGATGACCGTGGGAGATTTTGACCGCCTATAACCTAGATGTAACACAAATTTATTTAGAATATTTTTTAATAATGAAAAATTATACTCCCTCCATCCAATAATCCATGAGAGGTAAATTTTTATCCAACAATAGATGAGTTTTTATGTTTTCTAGGTAGGAAGTTGTAATGATTTGTGTGTTGTTGACTTTTTAAAATAATTTGATTGGTTAAAATGTGTAGTGGGTGTTAAAAAAATAATACTCCCTCCGTTCGGCAAAACTTGTCATTTTAGGGTGTTAGTTTTGTTTAAAAAAACTTGTCATTTTAGGTATTTTGCCATTCACTTTACAAAAACGCCCTTGATGTGATTGATGGTTTGTTAGTTGTAGTTTTCGATAAAGTAAAAAAGGAGGGTAATAATTGAGGGTAAATTAGTACATTTGTTAATTGCCTTAAAACTTGTGAAATAAGCTAAAATGACAAGTTTTGCCGAACGGAGAGAGTACTAAGATTTATGAAAAAGTTAGTGCAATGATGATTTTTTTTAAAAGTAAAGTGTTTTATTAAAACTTGTGCAAAAGGCTAAAAATTCATGTATTTTAGAATGGAGGGAGTAAAAATTATAGTTACATCATACATGCCTAGAGTCTCTTTTGGGAAGTTAGAAAAAAGCCCCTTTGACAATTGACATTTTTATACAACATACGGAATTAGAGCACCCACATTGGTAGTTTTTAGTGAGTTTTTAGTGAGAAGAAAACATTATAATATTAGATAAAGCTTAAAAACCCAATGTTGAGTTGCTAAATTAGCAACTATACTAAAAACCCAAGAAACCCAAATTAAAGAGAGAGATAGAGAGAAGGGAGGAGAGGGAGGGGGTGGGAATTGGTGGGACAAAAGGGAAGGTGGGACCTCATGTTATTATTTATAAGTGTATAAATAACAAATGGGGGTTTTATGGATGTGGGTAAAAAAATAAGTTGGGTTTTTTAAGGAGAGAGAGTCTGATAAAAAGAGGTTAAGAAACTCAAGAAACCCGAACCAATGCGGATGCTCTTAGTAGGATAGAAGAGGATCAAATAACATATATTTCTATAATTTTTAATATAAAATAATATTTTAAAAATATTAAAATTAATTAAGACAGTGGTTATTTTATGATATTAATATCATTTTATAAGGAAAAAAAACGTAAATGTACATATATTATCTATACATACAATATAAATATAATTTTTTTTAATTTTTTAATATTAAAAAGGGTGTTGCTATATACACCGCAAATCAAAAGGTTAATATTGCACGTCCTTAAGGACGTGCAAGCCTTGTGTCTAATATTGCACGTCCTTAAAGACGTGCATGATTTGCGGTGTATATAGCCGGAACGATTAAAAATCGCCCATGTTTTACCCCTAATTAATTACATACTAGAAGAGGATAATGAGAGGTTTAGATGGGGTTGAGACGTATGGGGCCAGAAGAAAACTGACCAAACAGAGAGAGAGTCCAAAGCAATCTCTGCATCATCAAGCAAACCGGCGATCAGCACCAGTATCTGGAAATACCACGTCTCCAAGCACAACATCACCGCCGACGCCGTCGACAACTTCAGGAAGTCCCACAGCCCCGTAAACGCCTGCCACGTCAGCCCCGTCCACGTGTGCTTGAACCTATATATGTTATCAATGTCCATCAATAATAGGAGGAATCCAAGCCTTGTATATAAGTTAATGAGTTACTTCTCCTAATGTACCTGTCGCTGAGGAGGATGTAGGAGAACTGGGCGAGGACAATGAGCCACCAGGAGAAGCTGAGGACGAGGGCGGCGCCGAGCAAGCCCCAGTCGAAGACGAAGACGGCGAGCCACGTGAGGAGAAGGTGGAGGCAGAGGACGGAGGCGGAGATGACGGCGCTGGGGAGCACCACGCTCTGCGCCTGCAGGAACTTCTGGAGGGGGAAGTTGCAGGCGTACGCGAAGATCTGCGGGATCAGCCCGTAGATGAACACCGCCGCCGCCGATGATATCTCTGTCGATTCCCCCAATAGAAGCAGGATTTGCTTCGAGAAGGCGTAGATCACCGTCAGCAAGACCCCCGTCGCGGTCAACAAGATCGTTGACCGTTGCACGTACACTCCCAGCATCTCGTACTTGTGGGCCCCGTATGCCTGTCCGCATAGTGTCTCCACCGCGCTTCCCATCCCCAACTACGTACACATCCATGCCGCCATAATTTTATTAAAATACCAGCGAGTGATTTATAAGAAATTCAAATCTTCAAAATTAGCTTGGTACCAGGAGACCATAGGCGAAGGTCTGGACGCCGTTGTTGCCCAAGGAGACGGCGGCGAACTGGAGGTTGCCGAGGTGGCCGCAGAAGATCTGGGTGGACTTGGATATGACATTGTTGAGGAGGTACATGACCACCGCCGGGCCCCCGAGCCTAGTCAGCATGCTGAGCTCTATCAAGGTGGCTTGCCGGAGGCGAGCCAGCCCCTTTAACTCGGGGTTCGTAAGGGCCTTCTCGAGCCGGTCGCTGACCGGCCCGTGCTTCCCTCGTCGGTTAGGGTTTAGTTGGAGGGGTGTCCGCAGTTGCTCCTCACCGTAACTCTGCTCCTCCATGGACGCCATCTTGCTCAACCTTGCTTGGCCCTCGGAGACTAGTGCTGGAGTGAATGCCTGACTTTCACTTTGAAACGATGTTACTTTTGGCTCATTTATCTTATTTATAATTAAAGGATCGAAGTAATTTATGGGTTGGGCTATATATGATAATATATCCATGACAATTTAGCCTCTTTTATCCCGGTGATGTTCCCATGGCAATTTAGCCTCTTTAATTTCAAAATAAAAACCGTTTGTCTTTTTTTTTACACGCTTTTTAAGATAGCAAAATGTTAGAATGTGATTGTCCCCATCGGTAATCTAGAGAATGCTTGAACAACATATAAGGATGAAGGGCTACTCCTTTCATTGTCAATTGATTTTGAGATGGAACCCCGTTCGGGTTTATCTGTTGTTCGAGTCTCCCATATGTAGGCCCGCACACACGATCTCCCTCCAGTTTGTCTTTGACCCCACCGGGCCCAGCCGACTTTAACACTATAAAATATTAATTTTTAAATCATTTTTTTAAATAAGTTCATACTTGTTAGTTATAATTAAGTAGTATGAACTTATAAAAACAAATTCATTAAAAAAATAATATTTTATGGAATTTTTACCTCCTTAAAATGCGTGCCGAAAAGTCAAGTTACTTTTATTTTGGAACATATGGAGTACATATCATTTGAATTTTTTAAAATATTCTAAAGAGTTAAAAACTATATAATATTTTTTTTACAATTTAATACTTATTACTAACAAATATTGAGTTACAAAAAAGTTAATACAAAATTAATATTTTATATAGTTTTTATCTTCGTAAAATACGTATTAAAAAGTCAAACGATGTGTATTTTGAATTGGAGAGTAGCATTTTATATAGAATATTGTATTGATTTATCATAGAAAAAATTAAATTTATGCAAAAAATATATTTAAATAATATGTTATATATCATCATTTATTAAAAAAGTTATCATAAGCCACAATCTATTTATATATTTTTTAGTTAATTGAGAATAATATAAATCAAAACTATTTCATAACCATATTTACTAAAAATATTAACAGATGTTATTTTATTATAAGTGTGTATATATAGTTATATACACACCTTCAGTAGCGCTACATGCAGTAGCATTAGCTAGTGTGTTTATACATATGTATATACACGGTATAATTAGTGATACAATATATGTATATATAGATTATATATATATTACAGTATGTATAACATATTAATGTATTATTATTATTATTATTATTATTATTATTATTATTATTATTATTATTATTATTATTATTATTATTATATAAGTGGGACGGGACGGGATTTACGGGATTGAGACGGGTCGTCCCGCGTCCCGTCCCGCGCAATTTTTGCGGGACGGAACGGGATTTGCGGGATTGAGACGGGTCGTCCTGCGTCCCGTCCCGGATAATTTTTACGGGACGGGACCGGGACGGGATTGACTATTTTTTTTTAAATCCCACCGGAATCGGGACGGGACCGGGATTTGCGGGATTTGTGCCCACCCCTACTCATAACATTAATTATCAACAAGGGGACTGTGTACGTGCGTTGAGATCAACCAAACATTCAAGCATTGCATCGCATTTTAAGTGTGTGTATAATATATAGAAAAAATATCATGAATTTTAACGGTTAACAGTTTTTTTTTAAACTCTATGGAACTCAATCTGAATTCTTATTAGACCGTCCACAATGGTTGTGTGTAAATGTGTATTTTATAGATATTTTCTAGCTCGATCCATTGGTGGTTTTGAGTGTGTGCAAATGTATGTGATGTGCAAATTTGAGCACACCATCTCCTTAATGTCCAAAAACTTTTACAAAAAATAAGACAATTTCATTGATTTATTTTTTTATGATTTTATTTTCCTTTTTGTTTTAAAAAAATAGGTGATTTCTAGAATGTTCATATTTATGGGCTTTATTAGTAAAATGTCTCCCAAGTGCTCCAAATTAACAAAATATCCACCGCCTGTGTCTCCCCTCCGGTTTCATCAGTTTTTATTTTTATTTTCCCAGTTTCAGCCGTTTTTTTTTTCGCGTTGCTGAAACGGATTTGCTGAAACCGAATTTACTTTTTTTTTTCCGCGTCACCACTTCGACACTAGAATTGCTGAAATCGAAGTTGCTGAAACCAGAGTTGCTTTTTTTTCGCATCACCACTTCGATACCGGAGTTGTTTTTTTTCCGCGTCACCACTTCGACATCGGAGTTGCTAAAACCGGAGTTTTTTTTTTCCCAAAAAAAAATTGCTGAAATGGTGAAATAGTAGCTCATACAATTTTATAAGAATTAATTTTAGCATTTCAAATCACACAAAAAATCAAAAAGCTAATAAACTCTCCAAAAGTTTCAGCAAGATAAAAAAGAAATTGCATTCAATTTTTTTCCATTCCAATCAACCAAACAATGTAAATCAATCCAAACAAAATTAAATAAGAAATTGAAATGTAAAATGACCTTAATTTTTGCCGTACATACACACATTTCAGCATTTTCCATTGATCCCATTAAGATTGTTGTAATTCTAGATACAAATATGAAACCCAAGTATAACCTAAGTATAATATATATGTTGACTGAAGTAGGCAGAGGCAGAGCTTGTGTTTGTATTGTATGTGTGAAGGGCATGTGGACTCCCAATTCAATGATGAAAAATGTGATCATTCACGAGAAAGCACACAGGAGCTATGGGGGAGGGGGTTTGATAGAGGACAAACACACAACATCAAACCCAAACCTGAAACCTGCAGTTGAAGCAACCCACAGTACCAACAACCCTTCTATATATGAAACCGAATTTATTAGTAAATATACATAATAAAAATAGAAATAAAATAGAGAGGGAAATAAAATAGAGAGGGAAAAGTGACTTGTACCAACAACCCGCAGTTGAAGCTATGGGTTCCATGGATGCGAATGCTCTTAAGGTTCATAAATTTATGCACACTCTAGTATGAGTCGAATGACACTAGAAGTGACATGTCAAAACATAATCCGACTCGACCGTCAGAAATTTTTTGGGTCAAGACCCGAAATTTTTTTCCGATCCGAACTCGAAAATCCGAAAATTTTTCGGGTAATCTGGGTTTTGACCGGGTGACCCGATTGACCCGGTAATTTTGAACCGATTGACCCGGTGACCCGATTGATTTATAATTAAATATAATTAAATTTATATATATAATTAAAATTTATCGAAAAATTATCAAATCATGATTTTTTTAATTTAAAAAAGAAAAAATTGACAAACCCGAAATCAACCCGAAATGACCTGAAACCCGGTCAAACCCGGGTTCTGGTCAACCCGAAATACCCGAAACCCGTCTTACCCGAAACCGGAAGTGACCCGACCCAAACTCGATCCGAGTGACCCATTTGTCAGGTCTAACTAGAACTGAACAGATATTGACCCTCTCTCCCCCCTGTGCAATCTCAGTAATATATATGAATGATTATATGATCAAGTAAGAACATTACATCTACCGGCCTAATATATATGGATGATTTACTACGTCTAACCCTAATTAAGAACATTACATCTACCAGCCTTTTACATTAGCTAATTAAGAATATCAGCTCTACCGACGTTGATGAAATGTTGAAATCGGGGTTCTCCGTGCTCTCTTTGTTCTTCCTCGCTATACCGACGTTGCTGAAATGCTGAAACTGGGGTTCTCCGTGCTCTCTTTGTTCTTCCTCGCTTCCTCGCTCGCTTGCATTCTCATCGATTGGAGTTCGTATGTCATGTCGAAGAGCTTCTGCTTCAGTTCATCCACGCTCTGCATACATCAATTCGACAACTATTAGCGATTTCAACACAGAAATTGAGCGGAGAATCCATTGCGAAAACACAGCGGGAGAAGTAGAAATGGCGGTCAAGTTGATGCACTTGTATCAAATTACTTCTCGTCGATTAAATTTTGAAACAAAAAAAGAGAAGGTCGACGACGATTACTAACCAGAAGAAGATCGGTAATCCGGAGACTTGTCGCTCCTTATCGGTTACCACCAGATCTAGATATGGAATTCTCATTAATCTTTGGATAGAAAGAGAGATTGTCTGGAGATCGGCGACGACCTAGATAGAAAGAGGAGACGATGCTCGAAATCGATTAAACGGACCACACTTCAGCACAGATCTGAAAGCAAGGAAACAACTTCACTTTCTTTCTCTTCTGCAGAATCCGATTCCGCCGTCATCATCATCTTCATCTTCACTGATCTTAGATCTGCAATTGGAGACCGATTCTTCTTCCTGTCGCACCGTAGCCTCCTGCCTTTGCTCTCTTCCTCTCTCGCCATCGTTGATGCGGGTTCCGATCTAGATCCAGTGGAGGGAGAGGGCCGATCGAAAGAAAAAAGGGGACAGGGGATCTGCAAGTCTGGAACGGATGGAGGGGGGCCACTGTTTTAAAGGAGGTGGACAAAAACCTAATTTAACAAGGGTGGTGGTGTAACACCCCTTTTTAATACACTGAAGGAATGATGCAGCGCCAACAATTACACAGACTTTAATGTCTTTGTAACCGCCTTAGGCTTATAAGGACATGCAACCATGCTCCCATAAACAAGATGGTAACAAATAAATATTAAATAAGCGAAAGACTTAGCTATAAAACAATGTTCTAAAACAGTGTTACCCAAAACAAGGGTCTAAATAAAATAAACAAAACGATGGAGTAGTAGCAACGGAAATAAATAAATTTTAGGTATTAGTACCTTAAAACAAAATACTAGAAATGAACAAAATTAGACTTCTTTATTCTTCAGCGCATCAAGACCGTTTACCTAAACCTGCGGATTAGTGGATGGGGCATAATATGCAAACCAGGGACCCCAACCGTCCAAAGTTGAAAAATATGATGGTTAGTCTTTTTACGACTAGCAAGTAGCAGAAAGTAAAATATTCAAGACTCCGTCTACCACCTATTGACCATAAAAGGGTATTGGTGATTGTAGACTAAAATATAAGTTAGGAGTAAATATTTATGTCGAACCTGACTTGTTTGATTAAAATAAAATAAAATAACAAGAGTGTTTGAATGGGATGCGGATTCGGAGATCCTAGGGAATCATATTCCGAGTATGGAAAGAATATGATATAATGTCACTGAAAGTGGGTCACCTGTTAGTAAGTAATGTACAACACAATAATAGTAATAAAACAATTATACACAACGTTATCGTCTACTTAGGACAAGTGATACCGGTCTCGGTCGCATATACTGGGCGGATGACCTACTACCCATAGGTAGATATATCCATTCGAGAGATTTGCAATTTCGAATGGGGCATCTGATAACATCTAATTTAGTCATATTTTAGGGTTGCATTTGCATATTAGTTTAGATCATTTCCATGCATATTTATCATGTTTTATATTTTATTTACTTTATTTTGCAATTTCGGAGTCTACACCGAGTGTTTATTGATTTCAGGCACTTTGAAAGCGATATTGTGGAAATTCAAGCTTTAATATGGAGTGGACAGGATATTGGATTGGACTTGAGGAGCTAAATTGTCAATGGTTGAAGTTTCTAAACTTGGGGGTTGTTTGATGGAATTAACTTTATAATTGGGTGTTGGGTTAGATTTTAAGTATTTAATTTCATGGGTTGAAATTGTAATTTCATTAAATTTCTTTATATATATATATCGTTAGAATGAAATAGACCAGGGGCTCTAAGTTCTGGGTTTTGCCGCAGCCGCACAGGGGCTTCGCCGGTAGATTAGGATTAGTTTAGTTTAGTTTACTTTGTTTTCGGTATTATACTTTGGATCGAGACGAAGATTTCTGGTTTGCATCTTATTGTTAAGCATGTTTTTAATTTATTTTATTGCTTTCTATATTATGTTTAGCTAATTTTCCGTTCTAGGGTTAGGGTGAACCCGACAATGTCGCGAATTGTTTGATTTCAATGGTTGATTGAACTTAGTCTGAATTTTATGAATTTATTTGATCCTAGTTGCTTAACCTAATTGATGTGAATCGATTAGAATCCTTTTTAGATTCAAGATGCTACCGCTGCGAATTGAAATTGGATAAATAGATGAAATTCATGAACCCGAAAGGAGGATTGGTTTCGTCGGAACCCTAGGATTGAACTTGAGGAATCAACAATTGTTATTGTGACATTTAAACGATTGTTGAGGACTCTTGAGGATTAATAAATTATCGTAGATTATTAGGTGTGAATCGGTTAGGCGGAACGCGACAACGAAAGTTTAATTGATTTTCTCCTAAGGTCTATAAAGAGCTTAAAGGGTCTAGATTTGGTTAATTTAGACGCAATTGCTACAACATGCGACAGCTGAGTAGTGATGACTTTAGATAATTTACCTTCAATTTGACATATTAAGAAGACGAAGTTTGAGTGAGCATCGGGTTGAATTCTTTGTGGCATTGTCGTGAGAATCTTTAACTCTAGTATTACTTCTTATATATTTTCTTGATAATCTTTGCTTGATTTCCTTAGTGTAGTTTAAAATCAAATCTCTCTTTATTAGCTTAGCTTATTAGTTCTAGATAACAATTGATACATATATAATCCCTGTGATCGATATCCGTATACTGCAATTGATCTCGTATTCTTGCGAGGTTGGTTCAGGCTACACTATTCTTGTGTTGGTTTAGACCACATCAAGTTTTGGCGCCGTTGCCGGGGATTATTGATAGTATTGGTTGTTTCTATAACTAGTTTGCTAAGTCTTTCTTTTGCTTTTGATTTTTTTTCTTTATTTTTGTGATTTCAGGTGTGTTCTTGTAGAGATGAATTGCATTCCTTATTGTGATGTTTTTTCATCGTCTGGTCATGCCACTTTGGAAAATCAATTCTCGACGTATGGGACTCATCTGCATTGCGAGTTTTGCGGAGGTTTTGGGCATATGATCTCTGAATGCCAGGTGTTGTGGGCCCCCACCTACGAGGATGCTGATGATATATCCTATAGGTGCAATTCTGATGAGTATTATGACAACAATCACACTCATGAAAGGGTTCCGATAGGATTTCAGTTTCAACCTCCACAACCTCCTCCCGCGCAAGGACCTTATTCACATCTATCAACGGAGGAGCTACTCGCTAAGATTTCGGCAATTGAAGCCCGAATTGCTCAACTTACCATGAATGCTCAAACTGTTCCAGAGAGCCTCTCAAACCAAACAGATGTCAGTGACAGTGACAATGACGATTGCACGGTCGTATCTCTTAAGATTGAGGAAAGTCTGGAAGAGCATATACATGAGTCTAAAGTGTCTGAGATTGATGATCCTGTGGAGGAGGAATCCAGAAAAGAACCCGGAATGGTTGTTCCCCGAGTATACATGTCACCATCGCTATTTTCTGAAGTGATGGTTCAAGAAAATGTTAAGGAACGATTTGGGGCGTTTGATGGACTACTCTCCAAGTGGCATATAGATGACCTTTCAAAGGAAGTTCTCGTTGAGATACCGCCATACACCAAATCCCAAGAGGAAGTCTTTCTATTCGAAGATGGTGGTAAAGATGAACACACAAAGGAACACGATGCTAAGGAGAAAAGCACATCTTTCGGGAGCTTGAACTTCAATGGAGTCCAATTATATCGCCCCGAAAAGACTTTACTAGATGGGTGGATCGAACCATGGACCATCCACTCGGGAAGGTTCAAGCGTTATCGAGCCAACCTAAGGTAAGTTCTCCTTTTATTTTATTTAGTTAAGATTGTCTATTATTATAAACTTAAAAAAAAAAAAAAGATCTCCCGTACCTAAATCACTCATTCTCAGGGAGATGGTGAGCGGTACGCCCGCGTGGATCTATTTTTTTTTTTTTAAAAAAAAATAAAAATTTGAAGGCTCCCGTCCCGTCCCTTCTTCCTCTCTCCCCGAAGACCCTCGCCGGTTTCCTTTCTCTCTCCCCCGTTTCTTCCCTCAGCATCCCGCCCTCTTCACAAACACCCCGCTCTCGCCACCCCTCTCTGATCTGCCACCAGCCCACCTCCATTATCTCCGTCTCTCCTGCTGTCCGCTGTCGCTCCACTCCGATCGTTCACCGCGGGAATCCTCTCAACCACCAGTCGCACCACCTCTCTCCAGCACTCGGACAGGCACCGCACAACCTCCTCGCCGGACCCACCGCCAGCACCACCCGACGCCCAACATCACCGTCTCTCCTTCTCCCCTTGCTCTCCCTTCGCCTGCTACACGGCTGCTCGAAGCCAGTTTCGCCTGATTTAATCCCAGTTTCAGTTCGGCAAGTCCTATTCCCACTGCTGATGCCGAATGAATGATGAATCGGTCTTCCTTCAATCCCAGTTTCAGTTCGGTAAGTGTTTTTTGCTTGAGAATGAAATTGCTTATTTCGATTTGGGTGAATGGCTGATTTGTGGATAGTGGTCTATTGAAGCTAAATTGGGTGCATTTGGATTGAATGTATTTCATGAAATCCCCTTTGATATCACTTGTTATCTGGGTTGCTAAATTGATGTTCTGCTGAGTTGATTGGGGGAAATGCTTGATACTTGATTACTTAATTTTGGGTTAGAGGTTTTGCTGGAAGCAGATCAAAATTTTCCTAGCTATTTTTGAGGATTACCGATTACCTGTAGCCTTATTTCTAAAGTTTGTTGGATCTTTGCTTATGTTGCATTGAAATTCTTTTTTGTGCTAACATGATGTGCTGCTCTATGCTTGAGGGGTAAATTTGCTGGGTTGATCTTGTTGAGTTTGATTTGGTGAGAATTGTGCTTAGAAATTTTCAAGTTTGTGTTATATTGAATTGACTTGTGAACTTGCTAAATTTCTAAGCATGGGGTTGCTTGTGGTGGTGTTTCTGATCTAAATGTGTGATGGCCTAGGTGCACTTCTAATTCTTGCTAGTTTTGCACTCCATGAAGTCACTTGAATTCTTTTATTGCTATCGGCATGTGACTGAGTGCAACTGAATACTTGTTTTGATTAAACCTTGGCTTTTGATCATTCTGCTGGACTTTTGTTGGTTATATGTGATGATTTCATATAGTCTGTTTGATCTTAAGTGCTTGTCACCTAGGGTTGATTTTGTTCGGGTGGTTTTGATTTGATCATGTTGGCATTTGAGTTGTGAAAGTGCTGAATTTTATTGATTATTGGATCCTGTTGCTAATGTGATAGTGTTGTACTTGTGAGGCTTGCATTGCTGCTGTTTTTGTGTTGTGTACAGGCCCAAAAACAAAAGGAGATGTAGCTGAAATTTGATCAAATATCACAGATGGTTTCAAAAAAAAAAAAATTCTTGCACTACTACCTCGGATTAGGATTGCTTGAATGTTCCTCGAGTATGCCTGATTCTTTAGTGAGTTTCCTCTTCCCTTACTCTTTCTTTTTCTCTACTTTGAGGACAAAGTAGGTTTTAAGCATGGGGTGGGGGTAACTCACTTGTAATTCACATGTAGCTCGTGTGTAACTCCGTTTTTGCATATAATTTTTTCTTTTTCTTTTCTTTTCTTTTTCATGTGCATTTCATGCATTGCATTTGCATATATATGTCTTGAGATGAACCTTGGTAATAAAAATCCCTTGCTCTTCTTGAAGGACATGTCATTTCCTTGATTGAATTTGGTTGATGATATCCTTTAAGGCATGCGAAATAGCTTGTGATGATTTGGATTATTGGGTTTATGCTATAATTCTTTCAAAACTAATCATCTTGAGACTTGTTGAGATTGAGATTCTAAGACAAAAGTCGTGAGCTTCTGAGCCTGGGACTGACATCTATGAGTCCTCTTTTCTTTTGTGTGTGAATTGCTCATCTTGATTACTCTATCTTCAGAACTTGTGTTAGAACCTCTCGAGATCGCATTTATGACTTGTGTGCATTGCATAAACATGATTGAGGCAATTTTTGTTGGCCTATTATTCCCTTCCTACCCATAATTATATATTCTTTGCTTGAAGCCCGTTGAGCCTATTTGCCTATTCATTGTAGCTCCACGAGATTATTCTTAAGCCTATTTTAGCCTCGTTTACCCATCCGGGAATTAGGATGAAATAGATTTATCTATAGTTTTGTGGACAAGAGGAATATGTGCTTTGAGTGATTATATATTGAGTGAGGGGTAGGGTGCTTAAATTGTAAGTTTCTTGTGATGAAGAAATAAAAAATGAAAAAAAAATGATGAAAAAAAAATAAAGAAGAAGAAAAAAAAAAGTGTATAAAAATCTTCATCACTAGAGAAATGTTTGTGAAAAGGGAATGAGTTTTCAAAGTTGGGAGTTTTGAGCTTATTGGATTATGTGATGTGGTTGTGAGAGATTTGGTATGCTTGTGGAAAAGAAGTTGGAATTGTGGTTAAAGTTTAGAAAGTAGTTCTATTTCCCGGATTTAGCACCACATGGCCTAAGAATCCATACCTTATTCTTCTTACCTTGGCCCCGTTACAACCCATGAAAAGACCTCATGATTTATGTTTTGTGCATAGTCCGAGTGATGGAGAATTAGGACGCTAATTCAAGCATATGGTAGATGAGTTTTCATGATTTGAGCCTGAGCGATATTGATACCATAAACACAAGAGTGAGAGTGTTCCACAAAATTTATCCTATGCGAGGTCTTGGAGTTGATGTCTTGACTTGTCTCTTGAATGGTTTGCTTGTTTTTGTTTTGAACCCAATGTCTAGATTTAAATGAGCAAACACATTGCTTGGATCGAAACCGAAATCTTTCTTGTGAATATTAACGCTTGTTCTTGCTTGAGGACAAGCAAGGTTCAAGCATGGGGTGATTTGATAACATCTAATTTAGTCATATTTTAGGGTTGCATTTGCATATTAGTTTAGATCATTTCCATGCATATTTATCATGTTTTATATTTTATTTACTTTATTTTGCAATTTCGGAGTCTACACCGAGTGTTTATTGATTTCAGGCACTTTGAAAGCGATATTGTGGAAATTCAAGCTTTAATATGGAGTGGACAGGATATTGGATTGGACTTGAGGAGCTAAATTGTCAATGGTTGAAGTTTCTAAACTTGGGGGTTGTTTGATGGAACTAACTTTATAATTGGGTGTTGGGTTAGATTTTAAGTATTTAATTTCATGGGCTGAAATTGTAATTTCATTAAATTTCTTTATATATATATCGTTAGAATGAAATAGACCAGGGGCTCTTAAGTTCTGGGTTTTGCCGCAGCCGCACAGGGGCTTCGCCGGTAGATTAGGATTAGTTTAGTTTAGTTTAGTTTGTTTTCGGTATTATACTTTGGATCGAGACGAAGATTTCTGGTTTGCATCTTATTGTTAAGCATGTTTTTAATTTATTTTATTGCTTTCTATATTATGTTTAGCTAATTTTCCGTTCTAGGGTTAGGGTGAACCCGACAATGTCGCGAATTGTTTGATTTCAATGGTTGCTTGAACTTAGTCTGAATTTTATGAATTGATTTGATCCTAGTTGCTTAACCTAATTGATGTGAATCGATTAGAATCCTTTTTAGATTCAAGATGCTACCGATGCGAATTGAAATTGGATAAATAGATGAAATTCATGAACCCGAAAGGAGGATTGGTTTCGTCGGAACCCTAGGATTGAACTTGAGGAATCAACAATTGTTATTGTGACATTTAAACGATTGTTGAGGACTCTTGAGGATTAATAAATTATCGTAGATTATTAGGTGTGAATCGGTTAGGCGGAACGCGACAACGAAAGTTTAATTGATTTTCTCCTAAGGTCTATAAAGAGCTTAAAGGGTCTAGATTTGGTTAATTTAGACGCAATTGCTACAACATGCGACAGCTGAGTAGTGATGACTTTAGATAATTTACCTTCAATTTGACATATTAAGAAGACGAAGTTTGAGTGAGCATCGGGTTGAATTCTTTGTGGCATTGTCGTGAGAATCTTTAACTCTAGTATTACTTCTTATATATTTTCTTGATAATCTTTGCTTGATTTCCTTAGTGTAGTTTAAAATCAAATCTCTCTTTATTAGCTTAGCTTATTAGTTCTAGATAACAATTGATACATATATAATCCCTGTGATCGATATCCGTATACTGCAATTGATCTCGTATTCTTGCGAGGTTGGTTCAGGCTACACTATTCTTGTGTTGGTTTAGACCACATCAGCATCTCATGAGACGCTTATAGAGCAAGGTATAAGCGAACCTTGACCTGACTTTACCCTTTTTTCATTATTTAAGACACACATCATAATAACAATAATAACAACAACAACAACAACAATAATAATAACACAAATGGTATAAGTATCAATCCACAATTATATCCTAGGTGACCACAAAAGGCATAATGTACACTTTAGATCTATAAAGTGCACGAAATAATATATCTGACAAGCATGGATATTCAAAACCAATAATATACCATACTTAACTAGCATGAAGGAAACAAAATGGACAAATCATGCTTTTTAATTAGGAAGTTAGGGCATTTAATATAATTTTCTCAAATCAAGGGATCAAACTATAATTACCCGAGTTATCATGCTATGTTAGATTTAGGAGTTGATAAATAGCAACAAAATGAACTAACATGCATATTATTTATAACAAACTCATAGCATTGAATGTATAAGGGACACAAACGACAATAATTGCGAAAAGGCACGAAATTGCAGAAATGCACTGATTGAAGTATTGAACCAGACTACTTGCCTTAATCCGACGAAATGCTTAATCGTGGTTGAGAAAAATAATTTGATATTGGACCTGAGATTTTACAGGATTTAAAAAGGTATTAGTAACTTTTCAGAAATTACAGAAACGGTTCCGTAACTTTTAAAAAGTGAAAACATACCCTTGATTTCTTCCGAAAGAAACCTAAATCTGTACCCAAGCAATCTCAAGAGCCAAGGGATGCCTAACTGATTCAATATGAGATATTGGTTAGCATAAGATCGACTACCTAATCGAAACTTGTTAACTCGCGAAGATTGGAGCGGGCCTTACCCAAACGGGACTCGAAAATGTCCAAATTTCGAAGATTAGATCCCTTGGTATGATATGAATCTGAAAAGAAATGATTAATAAGAGTTAACAGACCATGGGTCAAAAAAGAGAGAGAAAACGTATGAAATTCACGTTTTTTTCTGCACAGCAGAAAACTGCTCATCAGTGAACTGGGAGGCTTCGGTTCGAGAAACTCAGAGCAGATTTGAGTAAAAGGAAAAATGTATTAGACAGAAGGTACTGCAGGGTTTACTCCATATTTAAATTTGACGGCGTCGGACTGCGGTGCTGGTGGTGGCAAAGCCCGATAGTAGGCCTGTCGATCACTTTCTGCAGAAACTCCCGACGTCGTTTCGGACGTCTTTCCTGTGAGCTGCTGCGCTGGGGCTTTCATGGTGGCTTCCTGGGTGTTGTTGGAGACCTGTGGTGGTGGTCGTCGGCCTTGGTTTCGCCGGAATTGCGGTCGAGGGTGATTGGAGATAGTGGTGGTTTGTGATTTTCGGCTGATGTTTGTGGGTTTGCAGAGAATGATGAAGAGGGATTTAGGGTAAACTTAATAGATAGAATAGAAGGCTGCAATATCCTCCTCAATTTGATCTAATCATATCCCTGGAATATAGGGATTTTAGGATGAAAGATTTGGGTAAAAGATTGTTAGTTATCGCGAAGTTAAGATTGATTTGTTTTAAGAAAACTCTCATCATGTGCAATTTCCGTGGCTGATGTGGGAGTGGGCCGGATTGTTTTAGAGAGTGGGCTGCACTCTTGTGATGTAGGAAGATATGGGTATGTATATATTCACGTAATATATATATATACATACATTAGCAAGTAAATAAATATATATATATATATATATATATATATATATATAGATATATATATATATATATATATATATATATATAGATATATATATATATATACACACATTAGTAAGTAAATAAATAAATAAATATATGTATATATAACTAGTTATCCACTAATTTTCCCATAAATAATATTTAAATCTTATATGTGAAAATTTTATTTAAATATTAGTACCGATTTTTATTTAGTTTACATTACCTAAATTAAATATTGATAATGAGGAATTATTATATCTCTTTAGATAAATTATTTTTATTGTACTTCGAATAATATAATGATTCTAAAACTTTACGTTAGGTATCTTATGTGAACTAAGAAAATTGAAATTCAACTTATTTTACCAAATTTAATATAAAGAGAATTTATTTATTTATTTATTTTCATTAAAACTGAAATACCCAAAAATACTTTGGGGTATTTCAGGTGGACACTCTTCCAATAAAGACCAAAAAATAGGCCGGTTTGGCAAATTATCTTAAATAAATTGTATTTCAATGGTGTGTAAAAAATACACATTTCACCAATTGAGTAAATTACTAAAAAGTGACGTGTATTTTTACACATTTTGTGCAAATGTGTACATTTAACACAAAGCCATTGTGGATGGTCTTATAGGTTGGAGAAGCTAGCTATTGGGTCCTTTGCATCAGATTTAGATTTTAGAACACGCCAATTCTAATTTCTTCCCATTAAAAAATCTCAAATTAAATAATAATAATAGTAGTAGTAAATTAAAAAATTGCAGCTCCCCTCTTTTAATTTCTCTCCTATAATACTTATGTGTTCCATCTAGTATTACATTTAATTATTTCGGTTATAAATTCAAATTAAATTTTTTAAAAAAAATAT
Source organism: Persicaria tinctoria (assembly GCA_037127255.1). NCBI lineage: Eukaryota > Viridiplantae > Streptophyta > Magnoliopsida > Caryophyllales > Polygonaceae > Persicaria > Persicaria tinctoria. The sequence goes on along the minus strand of JBANSL010000010.1, from coordinate 67,806,872 downwards.
ATATATTTATACTATAAATGCTTATATTAATATTGTTATAAACTTTTATTTTAAAAATATATATTCTAATTTTTTTTAAATTAATCAATTTTTTTGCTATCCATAATTTTTTATAATAAATTTTATAAAAATATTAATATAAGTGTATAGGATATCAATATAATTTTTATAGTCATTTTTTAATATGAATTTATATATGAAATAAATAAGGGTTACAACTTCAGGGATCAGACTCTTTCTCCATGGAGTCGAGAGAGCTAATGGGACAGAGGAGATGGGCCGAGACGTGGGCCCATTCGAAACATAAGGTTAATTGGGCTCTTCGTATTGTAATCATCATTCTCGAAATACCTACTTTGTTTGGTAGTTCGATCATTTCCCTGTTAAAAAAAAAGCAAAAAAAATCAAAAATAATCCCAACTATTAACTTTCAACCAAAAATAATCCAACATTTCAAAATAACTAATTAGTAGCCAAACTATTACCCTATATACCAAAAACAATCCAACTCAATTTCAATCTTTAAATTTAATTCTAAAACATCCTAAACTTTAAAAAATCTACAAATTACCCTCTCCTTCAAACTCCTTCAGCCCTTCCTCTCCCACACTCCGAACCAATCACATCCGACTCTTTGAGAACCTCTTCAACCTTCTTCGAACTGATAGTTGAGATTATTTTTGGTTATTTTCCCTAAAAAAATTGTAATTACCATTTTATTGGATTCTTAAGAGCGCCTGAAATTAAGAAATCCAGTAGTTCGAGTTCGGCAAAAAATCGAGTTCAAACTTTTTTATTTATGAAATTCATCGAGTATGAGTACATTCTTAAATTCGATTCAAAGCTTGCCTCGCTTTGATTCAAGATCAAATACCTCTAATTTATTGAATTTGTAAAATTTCATTTAATTCACTATATTAAGAGCTAGTAGAGTAGTTTATTATTTGGAAGAAAAAAAACTTGACCCAAACTCATATGTTTACGAAATAAGTCAAGCATGAACACACTTTTTTAGCTCAAATCCAATTCAGGATTGACTTGTTTCTAAACGAGTTCAATATAAATAAGCAATATATACTCAGCTCATTTGACTCGAATAACAAACCTAAAAATTTCGGCCTTGATTCGATCATTATATTCTTCAAACTCTCCTCAACATTTCCACGTTTGGGTCCTTCACTAAGATCAGACAAAGGAAGTACGTGACGAGCGACTAAGTGTTACTTTATTGAGATGTGTAAAGATTAAAAAGAGTCTCATCGGATTATTACTTCTTTATTTCAAATTGTTTTAGAATGGAACCTCATTAGACTCATATGTCATGTTACTAACGTTTTGGAGGTCGATTATGTATCGATCCAATTCAAAAAAGAATGCATAGATTGCATAAAGAATGCATAGATTGCATAAAGAAGAACAAAAACCCTCAATTTATAGATGTAATCAGTGAACAACAAAATAACACTTACAAGTGTTCTCGAGGAGAAGGCTGCATCATGTAACATGTTGTGCTGCTATGCTGATTAACTGAAAGAAGGATTCTTTCCATGGATTTCTCAGGTAAAACTTTCAAGTTCCAGGCGCATCTTCTTGAACCAGGTTACCAATTTGCAAACAGACACGTCCAGATATGACAACACTGAGGATTCATCAAAGTTTTTTGGTACCTACAAAACTTTAGTTGTTCATCCAAGTTCAACTCATCCAAGTTAATTGTCATATCAATCATTTGCAATTGAAAATTTTAAAGTCCATCCAGATATGACAACACTGAGGATTATTAAAAGCTTCAATCTTAATCATTCAACTAAATTGAAGCAAGAGCCAATCTACAAAAGCAAAATGAAGACGAAATAAGAGCTTCAAAGGCAAAAACCAAACCCTATCTAACAGCAGCAGAAGAACAAGGGAGTGACGGGAGGAATTTCCGATTATCTACACTCTCAGACTAACAGCCGAAGTTCCAATAACACAAAAATCAGGACATGAGAAGAAAGATTGGATGCAAAATCAATTCCAAAACAGACAAATCAAGTCCCCTAATAAACTTAATCCGGTTAATTCAAGCAGCAAACAAATTTAAAAGGGGGGAAAAGAGTAGATCAACTTCATACCTGCGCAGACTGAAACCGAATAGAGATGACAGGGAAGAGAGAGGAAGGAGGCTGATCCGTGCTCAAATCCGACGGAGATTGCGGTACTCCGACAGAGATTGCGGTGGACCTGGAGATCGATCTACAAAAAGATGCGGAACTGGTAAAACGAAATTCGATCAATTAGATGGTGACCTACAAACAAAATCTCATAAATTCGGAAAACCTAGATTAAAAATCGGAGCGGAAATCGGGAATTCGCTCACCTGAGTAGTAAAAACGCTGAAGAAGTCGCAGAGGGACCTAGGCAACTGATTATAGTACCCTTCATAACAGTGATGGCGCTTTGATAGAAGACGACAACAGATGAAGAAGAAGAAAGAGACGAACGACAGAGGAAGAAGACCAGGAGACCTCGCGAGGGAGGAAGAAAATAAGGATGTAGAACGCAGATAAGACTACTCATAAGAGGAAGAACCCAGCAGGGACCTGCCAGTGACCACGAGGGAGGAAAGGACAGAGGAAGGCAGTGAACAAGAGCCGTCGATCCATCAATTTTAACAATTGCCGTTCAACGGTCCGATAGGGTCGATCCGATCTACCGGCGCTTTTATAATAGTAAGAGCATGAACATTCGTTGAACTTACTTTTTCTCTGCCACGTCAGCTTATGAGCCCCATTTCAGCTTTTTATTATTTACACCCCATCCGTGAGCCCGAGTCTTGGACCCTTAATGTACTTTTTACTATTTATGTTTTTTAAACTACTCTATTATTATTATTATTATTATTATTATTATTATTATTATTATTATTATTATTATGTATTTATTTAATAATAAAATGTGAGTCAATTTTTTTTAACGTTAGATAAAGATAATATTGGTATAATTTATTTGATTTTTCCTCCTAAACTAAATTCAAAAATAATTTTTATTACTTTTTTTAGTTTCGTAAATGTAAAAAAATCAAATTTTAAAAAAATCAATAACGAAACCTATTGCCTATATTTACTTTTTTGAACTTGCCATGCATATGGGGATGTGAGGCACAACGCTTTGCATGCCTAGGTGACCAAACGGCAACGTTTTGTGCTGGACTGTTGAAGAGCGAGCGCATGTTTCGTCCGTGCTCTCAATACTCACGCTATGAGCCCACTTTTCTTGAATGCCCTGCCCTTTGGAGCCATAGCTTTTTTCCTTTTTCACCAATGTGGTAATGGCCTTTAAGTTCACCAATGTTCCTGCTCTAATGAGTATTTACAAATTCACAATATTTATAGAAATACTTTTTTTTTCTAGATTTATTAGAAAAACACGGTTTGAGACCATATTATATAATCAATTTCAGATAAAACGTGGGTTCAAATCGCATTTATTTTACCTTTTCATTTTTAAATAAAAAAAAGAGTAGGAAAGTGCGGTTTGAAGCTGCGCTTTCACTTGCAACACCAGCACGATATATCTTCTCCTTCCTTTTATCCATGGAGGCCGACGCCAGATCGAAGGTCGGGCAGAGGGAGGCCATGAGGCTGCAGATGAATGTCACCGAAGATCTGGTAGAGGGAGGGAGGCTGCAGCAACAAGGGTAGGCTAGGAGAAGACACAGGTGAAGAGGGAGGGAGTTTGTAGATCTAGCGTCGGCAGCCTCCATGGATGAAATTAAGGAAAGAGAAGATCGACTAGTGCAATGAAGATTTAGTAGAGGAAGGGAGGCAGTAGCAGCGAGAGTAGGCGGGTAGAAGACATCGAGAGGGAAGCATCTTCTCAAACTTTTCTTCCAAGCAGCGAGAGTAGGCGACTAGTGCAATGTAACCGTGTTTTATTCTTTTATTTTTTCCACTTTTCTTCCAGTTTCAAATTTTACAACTTACGAATGAAACATGTTCTCAAACTATATTTTTTACAATCCTTCAAAAAAAATCGTAAATATTTTAAATGTGTAAATATTACGGTAACTAATTACTACCTCCGTTCGGAAAAACTTGTCACTTTACTATTCACGCACGCTTTTTTAGGAGATAAAAACTATATAAAATATTTAGTATTTTTAATAATTTTTTTAACAACTTCGTACTTATTATTAATAAGTACAAACTTGTTAAAAAAAATTTATAAATTTTTTTATATTTTATATAGTTTTTATCGTTCTAAAAAAGCGTGCATGAATAGTAAACGACAAGTTTTGTCGAACGGAGGGAGTATTTTTTAGTGAATATTTTAAATTATTTTTATAATTAACAACTAATGACACAATCTAATATCTAATATCTAATATCTAATATAATACTAAAACAGATGTGGAAGATACACATGGCAGCCTCGCCTCAAACCAAGGCTTACGTGACAGTTTTTCATTACGTGTGACGTCCCTACCTATATAACTAACCGAATTTAATCAATTATTCATTAAAATAAATTTAATGATAATTTAACAAATTTATTAGAATATTAATTTGGGGTGATTACTTCGATGTCCTAATTTTTTTACTTTATTAGGAAAATGTCTCCCAAGTGCTCCAAATTAGCAAAATGTCCACCGCCCCCTATGCCCCCCACGCGTGCCCCCTGTGCCCCCCTCCGGTTTCAGTTTTTTTTTTCTTTTTTTTTTCCGCGTTGCTGAAACTTCTGTTTCAGCACATACGGTTTCAGCAACTCTTTTTTTTGTTTTTTTTTTGTTTTCTAGTTTTTTTTCCGCGTTGCTGAAACTCCTGTTTCAGCACATACGATTTCAGCAACCCCTGTTTCAGTTTTTTTTTACCATGTTGCTGAAACCCCACATTCTGTTTCAGCAGCCCTTGTTTTAACTCTTTTTTTTTCACGTTGTTGAAACGAAGTTGCTTTTTTTTTCTTTTTTTCTTTTTTTTTCGTGTCATCAGTTCGACACCGGATTTTGCTGAAATCGGAGTCGCTGAAACTGTGTTGCTGAAACCAGAGTTTTTTTTTATCGTCACCACTTTGACACTAGAGTTGCTGAAACCGTATTGCTGAAACCGAAGTTGCTTTTATTTTTTGAAAGGCTGCTAAAATACTGAAATGTTGAAAGACTTCATACAATTTTATAAGAATTAATTTCAGCAAAAATCAAAAAGTTAATAAGCTCTCCAAAATTTTCAGCAAGACAATTTGCTGAAATTACACAATAGAGATTTATATCCATAACAAATACACCAGTACACTAATTAAATATATGCTTGTAAGATATAGTAGCTCATAAAATTTTATAAGAATTAATTTCAACATTTCAGCATAACAAATTTTACTAATAAGAATTAATTTCAGCATTTGAAAAAAAAAAGAGTAGAATAGGAATTCATACCAATTTTGACCAATGATGGACAGAATGAAATGCTAAATATTCAAGAAGCAATATTACCAATATGAACTAACACAAATCTCCACACAATATTGTGGCCATATGCTCTCCCTCTTTTCCACAAGGTGTTCTACTAGAAAAATTATAAAGAGAAATCAGTTTCAGCAACTTTATATATTGAATCGACTTGATCGGCCATTAGAGCAAATTACTAGTGCAGTGTTTGCCGATTAGAGCTAGAGGAAATCTGGAACGCCGAATCCACCGGAATCCACCAGAAACGACCACCGGGTCGGAAATCCGGGGGTTGAAATCTGGAAGATTCTCTGCAATCAGATCTGAGAAATTGAAAGCAACCGAGAGGGCGGCGGAGGAGTTGCGACCAGAAGGCGGCGGAGCGGCGAGCGGAGGAAGACGAGGCCGCTGTACTGTCAGATCGCGCGTAAGAGAAAGACAATCGGAGCGGAAGAGGAAGACGATTGGTTTAGGTTTAGGGGAGGGATGGGGCACGAATTTAGGTCGTGGACTTTTAGCTAATTTGGAAGGGGTGGGAGACAATTAATTAATTTGACCGAAAATTTGCGCCTTTGGCGCAATTTTTTTTTTTACCCGTTTGAATTAAAGATATTTAAATTTTTTTAATTAAATTAACCAATTAATTACTTTCTATTGTAAATTTTATTTATTTTTTCTTATTTATTTTGTGTTAAAACTTAATATCTTTGTTATTTAGAAGATCATTGCCCAAGTTGAATTGGAGGAAGTCTGACGTGTTCGAGACGAAGGCACGCTTCGAAAACAAAGTGCTCAAGAAACGGAGATCCAACATTGTAATGGAGCACGTACTTTTCAGACGCTAAGTTAGATTTGTTGCTCGGTGATGACAATAAGTTATCCATTGATGGAATCTTGCTTCTTGATGCACATCTATTGCCACAATGACTTCTCTCGATGATATGTCAATCCAGCATTGTAGTCGATCATCGCCCGGGTTGAATTGGAGCTCTATCTTGATGCATATGTAGGAACGTTGAATTCACATCACTGCTAATCTCCCAAACATCAATAATTGTTGAATTATGTGTGTTTTACTATTTGATTCAAACATAGCAATTGTTAAAATCCATCTTTTTTCTATTTACAAACAAAAAACGATTGTAATCTCATTTTACCCGTTTTTGGTAAGATTTCTACTTATCTAAAAAAATTGGTGGGATTTTTTCTACTGAATTATTTATAACTGGTTTTTTTAAATCTAATTTTTTTTCTATTTACAAAAAAAAATATTGCAATCTCATTTTACCCGTATATGGTAGGGTTTCTAATGCTATAAAAAATTTGGTGGGATTTTTACTGCTGAATTATTTATACAATGATTTGTTAAAATACAATGTTTATCTAATTACAAACAAAAAAAATTACAATATCATTTTACCCGTATTTGGTAGGATTTTCGCTATCTCAAAATTTTGGTGGCATTTTTATTGCTAAATTCTTTATACAGTAATTTGTTAAAATCCAATATTTATCGATTTACATATAAAAGAAGTTCACCATATATCTCTACTCACATTTGGTAGAGTTTCTTATCGTGAAGAATGATATGCAAGTTTATTTTTATATGCATTGATTTGTATATATTGTTATTAGTTATTTCTTTTACCACCTTTAATATTGAATTCTTTCACAAGAATCATATATTAAAGTGACATGTTGGTTCGAAATTATTTAAACAACTATATATATACTCATCAATATGGAGCTGAATAAATACGATATATTTCAATTTCTTATTATAAAAGATGTTGGACATAAGTTTCAAATCATATTTCTTATTTAACTATATTTATTGATCTTATTTCTCAACATTACCAATAATTATAATTTATAATGACCTTATTTCTCAATATTACCAATAATTATAATTTCTTTTATTTTACCTCGTGAGCATGCATTCTTTACTTTTATATGTTTAACTTTTGTTGTGTGTAGATGAGAGAATATTGTCAACTTTAATTTAGCCTATGTGACAAAGTTGTATATAAATCCGATTTTTTTAATTCCGACACTAATGCATATCAAAGAAGGTAATGCGCGCCTTATTTTACTTATTTTTTGTATCTATTATTACTTAACATACCATCTTAATACGAACTATATTTATTTTACAGGTTTCTTAAACCCGACAATACCTCCAAAACCAAAATTGTGCAACGACGCTATGAATTCTCCAACATTGTGGATTAATGAAGTTATCGTGATCTATATAGCACACTTTTAATTATTGATCGAAGATGTGAATCGAGTGAGCAAGACCAATTTAGTATATTTATCTTTTTGATGTTTGAATTTAATATTATTTTTCTATATCGTTTTCATATTATCATAATAATATTATTATATATATAATTTAGATAATTTAGGTTTAATTTAGTGGATGTCCAAAAAAATGGACATAATTAAGTAAATGTCCACTTTTTAAAAAAATTAGGTAAGTGTCCATATTTGACACTTTTACCCTTCCTTCCCATCCCTTACCCTTCCTCTTTCCCCCCTTGACTTTTTTTATTTTTGACTTTGACTAGTCAACATTGACCATTTCATTCAATATCTAAATTTGATGACAATTATTTTCGATGACAGTTGTTTGTGATAATTTTTCGGTGACAATTTTCCTTTTTGGTGACATCTTATTTTTTCCTGGTGACAATTTGGGGAAATTTTTTCTAGTGACAATTATTTTTATTTCTTGGTGAAAATTGTTGGTGACAATTTTTTCGGTGACAAAGATTTTTTTATGACAATGAACTTTTCCAGTGACTGAGATTTTTTTTACAACAAGTATTTTCGGTGACAGTTGTTTGTATATTTTTTTTTGTGACAATTGTTTTTTTGGTGTCATTTTATTTTTTCAGGTGATAGTTGGAGAAATTTTTTCCAGTGACAATTGATTTTTTTTTCTGGTGACATTTTTTTTGGTGATGAATAATTTTCTTCTGGTGACAGTTGCTTGTAACACTTTTTCCTAGTGATAAATGAGTTTTTTTTAATAAAAGATGATTTTCTTGGTGACATCGGTTAGTGATGAGGTTAATGACAATACATTGTTACAACGATATTGTAACCTTAAGAAATTATCACGATACCATTATACATCACCAAGGCATTGTTAATTTTTCATCAATCCATATTTTAAAATGTTAAACAATTAACGCTCACAAAAATATATCATCAAACACTTTCAGTAAAACTATCACCATAATATTATCCCCACAATACATGTCACCATCACATTATATATCATCAAATTCGGTCGTCAAATAAAATTTTAAAAGTTTGACTAGTTTATCTCACATGGAATTGTCGCCAAAATATTATTTGAACAAATATATGGTACTAGTGAACACTGTCACCAACCTATTGTCATCAATTACAGAATATTGTCATCAACTACAGAACATTGTCACCAACTTTTTGTCACCTACTATAAAATATTAATGTCACCACCAATTTTCACTAACTACATACTATCACCAACAACAACATATTGTCACCAACATATTGTCAACAACTGCGAATGTATTGTCACCAAATAAAATTTTAAAAGTTTGACTAGTTTCTCTACATGAAATTGCCACCAAAATAGTGTTATCAACCTATTTTCACCAACTACAACCCATATTATTTTCTCGAATGTATTGTCACCGACTACAAAACAACATCACTACTCTATTGTCATTGACCTCTTGTAAGTAATATATTGTCACCAATGACATAATAATGTCACCAATTAACCTGTTGTCACCAACTACATTATATTGTCAACACTCTATTGTCATCAACTATAGAACAATGTCACCATATTCTATTCTTAAACTTATAGTCACCAATAACAAAACATTGTCACCACCTTATATATTGTCACCAACTACCCAACAATGTCACCATATTATTTTCTCGAACGTTTAGACATATGGATTCAAAGAATTATATACAAATTCAATTTGTAAGCTTGATAATTCAATTCAATTCAGATCTGTTGTCAATATATATACATAATGCACATAAACTCAAGTGATGAAAACAAATATTCAACCAACAATTTGACTGTTTACTTGAATTGGAAACCACTGATGAACAAACCAAGGAATGCTAATTTCTAACTCCTAATATTCTAATAAGTTAAATGGGCAAACACTTCCACAAATACAAAGTCACCTCAATATGAGTATTGAACCAGCATCACCTTCAGCAAGCTTCAAAATATCTAAAGCATAGAACCATTGTAAGAACACCACATGTATCAGGGGTTCAGTCAAACCAACTTTAATTCACACATTGTTCAACGCAAATCGAGCAATTTGATAGAGTATCAACACATTCCACACACCATGACCTATTTCTATGATTGAATTTGATAAATTTGCACAAATTCGATCAAAATTTCGTACCACACCAAACCCCTGAGTTGTTGAACCAAAATGTGTGATTCGAATCTTAAAAAAAACGAAATAAAAGACCAAACTTTACCTTAAAAATTTCCGTTTTGTAAATGAAAAGACAAATGTTTGAGATCGTCTATCCCTTCAAGTTGCATCGCCGTTCACGGAAAGCAAGCACTCCATCTGGAGATTTCGGTATTCTATTCCCGGCGTTGCGATACGGTCATCGTCATAGTACTCGACAACGAAAGGCGACATGAGTGACTTGAGGATGGAGATTTCGTTCTCGATTGAGTCCACCTGCGCCGCTTGGGCGAAACTCACGAAACCGATTTAATGGCAAAGACGCGGCCATTCCGGCGGTCAAATCCGACGTTGACTGTGCCGAAGCTTCTCTTCCCGATCTGGTCGTCGTGGATCCACCTCGAATTCTCCGTTTGCAGTAATCTATTCACCATAACCATGAGTTGAATTGAATTGAGTTGAATTTGTGGAATCTGATGAGTATTGTTGTGAATTGTGATGGATGTAGAATACGTGGGGGGGAACCAATCAAATCGATTGATATCCTAAGTACGCGCTGCGCGTGTATTCCAATATGAACCCAGAAAAACCATTTTTCTCCTTCCCTGCCCCGGTGCCTCCGAGCGAACCCCCACCCCAGCCACCCGATGATAGGAGGGATAAGATGGAGATTGAAACAGCTGGGCAAGTTAACTCGAAGGAGGGGCCGAAAGAGCAACCGGAACCGAAGAGATCATGGAAGGATTTGGTGGTTGGAGGCGGAGTAGAACAACACAGAACTTCAATCAGCAATGAGTTCCTGAAAGGGAAAATCTCGATTTCGTTTCCGGCAGGCAAGGGGGGGGGGGATCCGGAGGTTCATATTGAGGAGGATGTGATAGCAGCCCTCGCTAGTGTGTGGAAACACTCTCTGGTGGTTAAACTTCTTGGACATCCCTTGCCTCTCCATGTCATGGAAAGGAAAATTCGGGAAATCTGGAGCAGAATGGGCAAATTGCAGGTCATCGATCTTCCTTACGGGAACTTTCTGGTGCGTTTCGAATCGGAGAAGAGCTACATAGATGCCATGACAGGAGGACCTTGGTCCTTTTTTGGTCGATGTTTAATTCTGAGGGCTTGGACGCCAGATTTCAAACCAAGAGACGCTATCAAAACTGCTCCGGCCTGGGTGAGGATTGCCGATCTTCCGCTCCATCTGTACCAAGAGGAAGTTCTGTTATAAGCGATTGCAGGTCTAGCAACGCCGATTAGAGTGGACAGACGGACGTTATACACTGGAAGGGGTAAGTTTGCTAGGGTGTGCATTGAAGTCAATTTGGAGGAACCTCTAAAAGGCTCAATAGGCATAAATGGTCAGAGATACCTTGTCGAATATGAGGGAATTCCTTCGATTTGTTTTGGATGTGGCCGTGTTGGACACATCAGGGCGAATTGTCAGGAGAGCTCGGTTAGAAAGGATGCTGAGGAGACAGAAACCCCGTCTAATGGGATTGGAAGGAAGAAGGATGAAGGACAACGTAGTGAAGAACGGACTGAGGGGCAAGATCAAGTGAAGAGTACCAACAGTCATGGGGAATGGATGGAAGTGAAGAAAAGGAACAGAGCGAGGAGGAACAGTCAAAGTAATCAACAGGCCACCACCGGAGGAGTTTGGAGAAGTAAGATTGGAGAGGGATCTAAGGGGAGGGGCACTGGGGTCAGCGGGATCAACCAGGGTAAGAACCAGGAGTACTCTGGCAAATCGCAGCAAAAGGCTGGTAACAAACCTGAGAGCTCCACCGGCGGGCAGAGATCGGAGGCGCCGGAAAGAGAGAGGGCGGGGGAGAGGAAGGAGACGACCGTTGGTACGGGAAGGCCAGAGAATAATCATCGGGATAGTAACGAAATCAATGCGGCTGTCAGTAGCAGTAACGAGGAGGAGAGAATTAATGCTAAGGAGGCTGAGATTGTGATGGCCGAGGTTGTTAGAAACGAGATCGTGCAGAATCCTGATAATGACGAGGTCACTAGTAACTCCGAAATATCCACGAGTAGAGGAGAGGAAAGTAAGTCGGCTGTGGACCTGAAATTGGGCCCTAAAAAGAGGAAAGGAGTCAATAAGAAGAAGCCTACTAAAAATCTGAAGCCCAAAGACCAGAGCCTCTCTTTGGCGTTATTTGATGTTACGAAGGAAAGTAAATATCTGAAAATCAATAAGAAGAAAGTGATGCAAGAACATCAGCAGGGGCTTCCGAAGTCAGGAGAGGAAGAGTTGATATAGTTCATGATGGATGAAAAAAACCAGATTAATTCGGTGGAGGGCCTCAATCATATTCAAGGCCGCTTCTGGGCGAATCCTGAAGGAGTAGTTAATCCTGTCTCCATGGGCACCAGCAAAACAGAAGGGATGCGAGACGATGATGAATCGACTAAAAATCAGGGAGTGGTTTAATTGTTTGATTTTCAGAGCTGTGTTTGTCCTATTTGAGTGTTGTTTTCCTTATTTTATCTTAATTTCGATGAATTTAGTTTTTTGGAATTGTTTTGGTGCAGGAAAAAAATCCTTCTTACGAGCTATTCGGTACATCTACAAGCACTGTTCGGTTAATATTCTGGCCTTATTCGAAACCAGGATATCCGGCGACAAAGCTGATAAAGTTTGCAAGAAGCTTAATTTCGATAAATTCGTCCGCATGGAAGCTGATGGCTTTGCGGGTGGGATCTGGATCCTTTGGAATGAGAAGGAGTGTAATCTGAAGATTGAGCATATTAGCCCGGGTTTTATTCATGCTTCCTGGTTGATTGGCAAAGGTAAGAAGAATATGTTTGCTGTGTATGGCCCCCCCTCAGTATCCCGTCGAACGGTGTTTTGGGAAGAGCTGGAGGTGGCCCTTAATGGCGCTGTTGGATATATCCTTGTGGGGGGTGACTTCAATTGCATCGTGAATCAGGAGGAAACTCAAGGAGGCACTGGTAAGCTGCATAGAGATTCTCGTGTTTTCAGAGATCTGATCAGCAAACTTAATCTTTTGGATTTTGGTTATACGGGTTAGTGTTTCACCTAGCAAAAGAAAATCCTTGGTGATAGACTGGTGTATAAGAGACTGGATAGAATACTCACCAATGTGTCGGGTCGGCTTTCATGGCCGGAAGCTAGGGTCCGACACCTTCCGAGATACTCGTCGGACCATTGTCCGTTATTACTCGAACTGGAGCCTAAGGTCATCAAGGACAGAAAGCGTCGCCCGTTTCGATTCGAAGCGGCCTGGTTAACTCATCCGGATTTTGCTAAATTCATTGACTCGAAATGGTAGAAGGAGTGCCCCCTGAATTTGGCGCTGCATGCCCTGAGTAGGGAGCTGATAAAATGGAATAGAAAGGTCTTCGGGAATATTTTCGAAAGAAAAAAACTGTTGATGGAGGCGCTTGGGGAGTTTAAAAAACAGCAACAATCGGTGCCGAATGAAACTGCGGAAAATCAGGAGAGAATAAAGGAGGATCTGGACCTGGTTTTTTAGCAGGAGGAGATTCTTTGGATGCAAAAGTCTAGAGAGAATTGGCTTGCTTTGGGTGACAGAAATTCTAAATTCTTCCACACTACCACTGTGGTGAGGAGGAAACATAATCGTGTTGAGGGCCTGTTTGATAGCAGCGACAATTGGGTCGAGGATAAACCGGAGCTGGAGAGAGTGGCGGTTGAGTATTTCTCGAAGCTTTACACCGAAGAACAACAATTGGGTAAAAACAAGCTGGAAAGGGCGGAGTTCCCGCACATTGAGAGGGAGGAATGGTCGGAGGCGAGCAAACAGATCACTGATGAAGAGGTGTGGAAAGCTTTCAAATCTATGGGGGCTTATAAGGCACCGGGAATTGATGGGTTCCAACCGGTGTTTTACCATCAATGTTGGGGAGTGGTCGGGCCTGCTGCGATCGAGCTCATCAAAGAGTTCTTTAGAACAGGTACTATACCGGAAGGTCTCAACGATACTCTCATTACTTTGCTTCCGGAAGTTGGGAAACCGGAGAGGATCTCGCAGTTTAGGGGGATTAGTCTGTGCAATGTCGGTTATAAAGCCGTAACTAAAATCATGACTAGTCGGTTGCAGCCGCTCATGTGCAAACTTGTGAGCCCGATGCAGGGAAGCTTTATCCAAGGCAGATTCATCAATGATAATATTGTGATTGCTCAAGAAGTCATCCACACGATGAGAAACAAGAAAGGGAGGAAAGGTTGGATGTGTCTGAAGCTTGACCTTGAAAAGGCTTATGATCGATTGAGTTGGGAGTTCATTGAGGATACTCTCAATTGGGCGAGATTCCCGGCCTGCTGGATCCATTGGATTATGTGCTGCGTTAGAGGACCCCGGATGAATGTTTTATGGAATGGGGAAGTGTCCACGCAGTTTATACCGTCAAGGGGTATACGTCAAGGGGACCCCATCTCCCCCTATTTATTTGTCTTATGTTTGGAGAGGCTCACGCATTTGATCAATCAGGCCGTCGAAGATGGTAACTGGAAGCCAATCAAGATCGCTAGGAAGGCACCACCGCTCTCGCATCTGTTTTTCGCAGATGATATCTTATTATTCGCCGAAGCTTCTGCTGACCAAATTGGTGTGATCAGGGGCCTGCTCGAGAGCTTTTGTGCCGCCTCTGGCCAAACCGTTAGTCTTGAGAAGTCTAAGATTTTTTTGACAGGTAATATCAATGGTGATTTAAAGAATAGGATCAAGGTGAAGAGTGGGATTGATGTCACCACTAATCTGGGGATGTATCTGGGGATTCCGCTGCTGCATAGAAGGATCAAGAACGCTGATTTCGATTTCATTATCGAGAAATTCTCAGCTAAACTTGCGGGTTGGAAGACTGATTTGCTGAGTTTCGCCGGGCGGGTTACACTCACAAAATCAGTGCTAACCTCAATCCCGGTTTACTGTATAGGAGTGTTAAGTCTGCCGAGTGGTACGTGTAATAAGATTGACCGGATCTGCAGGAAATTTTTGTGGGGTTCGACGGAAGCCAAGAGGAAGGTTCACAAGGTTGCCTGGGAGGAGGTCATCAAACCGAAGGACTTTGGCGGATTGGGTATAAAAGCTATGGAAGAGCTTAATTTAGCCCTTATAGCCAAGCTTGGTTGGAGGTTTATTATGGGGAACGATGGCTTGTGGAGAGAAGTTCTAACCGGAAAATATGTTGGCACGACGCTAGGCAAGTCTTCGAGAGTCTCCCATGTCTGGAGGGGTATCCGTAAGAGCCCGAGCGGGATTGTGAATCCTGGTTTGAAGTGGAACATCCGAAATGGCGAGAGTGTGGATTTTTGGGAAGACTCCTGGCTCATGAGTGAGCCGCTTAGCAATCTGAAAGAAGGGGAGGTTGGGCCTAGACAGAGCATGACAGTTGCGGAAGCGTGGGATCCTGGGAGGGGGTGGCGATGGGAAGAGTTCGAGAACCAGCTCCCAGCCGGAGCCTTGATGTCCCTAGCCGCCACTGCGATTAGTGATGGGGAGGATTTACCCTCATGGAAATTTACCATGGATGGAGATTACTCGGTGCATTCGGGGTACATGGCACTCTGGAATTGGCACGATTGGAAGGATAATGATAGGTGTTTCTACAAGAAGATCTGGAGGCTGGAGGTTAACGAGAGGATCCGGGCCTTTTTCTGGCTTATGAGTAAAGGAGGAGTCCTTACTAACACAGAACGGGTTCGAAGAGGATTCGGTACGTCCCCTAACTGCCCTATTTGTAATTCTTGTGATGAAACACTAGAACATTTGTTCAGGGACTGCGGTACTGCTAAGGCGCTTTGGTTGCAGGTTGCGAGGGCCGAGAGACGGGAGCAGAGCTGGAATTTGCCGTTCGCTGCGTGGTTGAGAGCCAATTTACTGGGCGCCAGGTGCTCCGATGATGAAGACAACTGGAGTGCGCTGTTCGCTGTCACAAACTGGAAGCTATGGAAGAGGCGGAACGATGTGGTGTTCAGGAAGGATGCTGTGAAACCAATAACATCAGGCTCTTGCACCGGAGAGGTCCGAGACTACAAGATGTCGATGACCAAGAGGATGCACATAAAGGAGCCAAGGAAGAAGGTGGTGCGCGAAATCAGTTGGGAAAAGCCCCTACAGGATTGGGTGAAAGTTAATACTGACGGGGGTCGTCGTCTTGACGGAAGTGCGGCGGCTGGAGGAGTCATCAGGGACTCGAAGGCTGGATGGGTGAAAGACTTCGCCCAAAACTTAGGCTCATGCTCTGTCCCAATGTCGGAGTGCTGGGCCGTGTTGAAAGGTTTGGAGATGGCATGGAGTCTTGGTTTCAAGAAAGTGGTTGTGGAAACAGATTCAGCGGTGGTGGTGAACCTGTTGTCCAAGAGAATCAAACAGACCCACCCGCTATTCAGCCTGGTAGATGCTTACCATGGCTTCCTTAGTAGAAATTGGCTCGTCCAATTACGTCATGTGTATCGAGAGGCTAATGATGTCGCAGATAGCCTTGTTTTCTTCGCTTTTGCTTTAAATTTTGGTTATTTCGAGCTGTTGGAGCCCCCTGATTGCGCCAAGCACCTGCTGTTGGGTGATGGTCTAGGGTCTTCAATGGAGAGACTTGTGTAATTTTTACTCTGTTGGTTTTATTTTAGGGAGTTTCTCCCGGCTTGCCTCACCAAAAAAAAAAGAATACGTGGGGGGTTTGGACTTTGGAGCTCCTTTTTTGTTTTATTTTATTAAGATAGGGGTAGTTTGGGGTTTAATGAAAAATTATGGACACTTACTTAATTGTCCTTTTAAAATGGATATTTAGTTAATTAAACTTTTTAAATGGATATTTGATCAAAATTTTCCATTATGATAATATCTTTTAGAACAACCTAATATATTTTACAAATCCTGGCGTCATGCACGGGTACTGTCCTATGGTTTTAAACTAAAAAAAGTTCCTTTTTTTTTATCCTTTCCAGTTCAAGTGGGCTTAGCCCACTCTACATTCCTAATATACAATACATCAAATCATTTGATCTATATACTCTATATATATATATAGTAGTTGCCGGAAGCTTCTTTAAAGGCATAATATAGCATTACAGCTTCCATGGAGAATCACAGTAGCAGTGATGAGCAACTGCTGACGTCACCCCTCCGGCCCTATGTATCAAGAGAGTCGCTCATCATCAGCGACCGCCTCGAGAACACCCTCACCGACCCCAACCTCACCGGCTTCCGCCGCCTCCGACTCGCCACCGCCATCGAGCTCGGCATCGTCCTCAGGCTGGCGGCCCCGGCCGTCATCGTCTACCTCCTCAACAACGTCATCTCCATGTCCACCCTCATCTTCTGCGGCCACCTCGGCAACCTTGAGTACGCCGCCGCCAGCCTCGGCAACAATGGCATCCAGATCTTCGCCTACGGCCTCCTCGTAATTCAATTTAATCCGTATCAATGCAATTAATAATTCAGCTCTGTGTCGCTTCGATTCGTATTCTAACTATCATTTTGTTGATGAAGCTGGGGATGGGGAGCGCGGTGGAGACGCTGTGCGGGCAGGCGTACGGGGCCCACAAGTACGAGATGCTAGGGGTGTACCTGCAGCGGTCAACGATCCTGTTGACCGGCATGGGGATCCTGGTGACGGTGATCTACGCGTTCTCGAAGCAGCTGCTGTTGCTGCTGGGGGAGACGACGGCGATTGCGTCGGCGGCGGCGCTGTTTGTGTTCGGGCTCATCCCGCAGATATTCGCGTACGCGTGTAATTTTCCGATCCAGAAGTTCCTTCAGGCGCAGAGCATCATATTTCCGAGCGCCTACATCTCGGCCGGCGTGCTCGTCATCCACGTGCCCCTCACGTGGCTGGTCATATACGTGTTTGACTGGGGCTTGCTCGGCGCCGCCCTCGTCCTCAGCTTCTCCTGGTGGCTGGTTGTGCTCGCTCAGTTCGTCTATATCCTCCTCAATGACAGGTATAACGTTTATAATCTTCAAAAAAAAAAAAAAAATGTTGGGTCCAAATCTCATTTTTAATGAAAAAACGAGAGAGGTTATGTAATGTAAATAAATTTAGAAGATAAAAAGGGTTTAATTGAAAATATAAGTATTTATATCGTTATACCCTATTAATGTCTCAAAAATATATATATTTTGAGACATTAATAGTGTATTTGTATCAAAATATATAGGTGATTTTTTAAGACATAACAAGCTTATTAAGACCTTCTATACTTGTTTTCAGTATATTGTAAGGAAGCATCATATATTTTGATTGTATGAGAGTACTAGACTATAGTGTAGGTCCGTCTCTTCCACGTATAATACGATAATATAATATTATAAATAATATAGATAGATTTCAATAAATACAAAATATAAATAATTTTTTCACTAAATAATATTGATATAAATAAAATTATTTTAATTTATTATATAATATAAATATTTTTTATTTAGATTATTTCAAAATATAAATAAAATTAAGGCATGTAATTTAATAGATAGATTTTTTTTAAAAAGTATTTTAATATTTTTTTTATTAAATATGTAGTATATATATACAGTACACATAGGTGGATTTTGGCTACATAAGTACATATTATGTCTATATAATATTTTAATAATTTATTTTGCCGCAAAAAATAATATAGCTATAAATAAAATAATAATTATTAAATAATTAATTTTGATATAAATATTTTTTTCACCAAAAAATAATATATAGATATAAATAAAATAGTACCTATCAAATACTATATACGTTTATCTATTAGTAATATTTTTGGTAAGCATGACTACGAAATAGTTTTGATATATATTTTTATCAATTAACTAAAATATATATAAATAGATTGTGGCTTGATAACTTTTTAAAAACCTTTATAACATATGATTTTAATATTTTTTGTCCTAGAATCAATTTGAGGAACGTTATACATGATATTTATATAGATATGAGTAACTATATGTCAATCCATATGTATGCGGACAATGTTTGAAATAATTGACTAGCTAGAGTTGGCATGTGTTTGTTGAAATTCTCTAGGGAGTTGAGGCATGCAAATTAAAGGCCGCAAATCACTCAATTAGAGAAAAATTAAATAAAAAAACTTTAAAAAGCTTATGTAGGATTAATAGATGTGTTCGGTTAAAAAAAAAAAAACATTTTTAATGTAATTTTTAAATTATTTTTTATTTAAGCTTTCCCATTTTCAAGATTTGAAAGCTACATATTTAAAGAGTCAGTCTATTTTTTCTCCATTTTAGATGATGTGATCAACAATCTATTAGATTAAAAAAAATTTAAAATCCTCCAAAATCTAAAAAATAAGAAATTGTTGGAGATGTCCTAAATACCTAAATTTATCTAAAAATCTTTTATCAATTTCTAAAATGTGCGATTCTTTGAGATTCAATTCTTATAACCATTAATTTTTATGTCTACCGGTCAAAATGTTGACATGATTCATGACACATTCATTACTCTCTCTCTCTTGGTTGTTGACATGTTGTTTGGTCAAAGACCGTGAGGAGAGGAGGGTGGGGCGTGTGAGAGAAGTCTCTTTTATGTCACGTGTCTAGAGACGGACAAATCTACACATACACTTGGTGTATGTATACACTAATTTTTTTTTTAAAAAAATTTATTTTTCTAGGGTTCACCATTTAAAACTTAGGGTATCATTAGTGGTTATTGAAAATTTTAAGGTTTATTCTTTATAATATGGGTATAATAGAGTTTTAAAGAAAAATTTTAGAGTTAATTTTTACAATTTTAAAAGTAGTGGATAAATTTTATAAAATTTTACACATGAAAAAAATATACACCAACATACACCTGGTGTATGTGTATCATCCTCCCTAGAATTGACAACACTACTTACTACTTAGTCTACTTTGTCTCTCTCTCGAGGGCTTTGATATTTACCATACCTTAAATTTAGTAGGCCATATCCTTAGTTTTGGCATATGGAAAAGGCTAATTTCTAAAATAGCTATACAGATTTTTTTACTCCTTCCACCATAGTTAGACCTGTCAAAACACAACCCGACCCGGTGACCCGACCCGACCGACCCGAAAAATTTCCGACCCGAACCCGAAAATTTTGACCCGAAATTTTTTTCGACCCGAACCCGAAAAACCCGAAATTTTTCGGGTAATCTGGGTTTCGACCCGGTGACCCGATTGACCCGGTAATTTTTACCCGATTTACCCGATTGACTCGGTGACCCGATTGACCCGGTTGATTTATAATTATATATAATTAATTTTTTTTATATATAATTAAAATTTATCACAAAATTATCAAATAATGATTTTTTTAATTTAAAAAAGAAAAAATTGACAAACCCGAAATCGACCTGAACCCGACCCAAAACCCGATCAAACCCGAGTTCGAGTCAACCCGAAAAACCCGAAACCCGTTTTACTCGAGACCCGTTATACCCGAAACCCGAAGTGACCCGACCCGAACCCGACCCGAATGACCCGTTTGACAGGTCTAACCATAGTGTATAAAATGGTAGGTTATGGGTTCGTATGGGACGAGGTTAATAAACTGACTAAAATTATAAACAAGGTAAAAATTTATAAACTGTTGGTAAAAGTAGTTAAAAATTTATGAAAAAATATAAACTCCGTATGGGGCGAAAAACAGTTTATTTGTAAAAAGTGGAGTTTATTTGTTTTTTATTAGGGGTATTGTGGTACTTTCAAACCAAATAAGATAAAAGAGAAAATATTAATCATGGAATATAAACCTCAATAAGCTCCATTGTCCGGCTTAAATTTAAACCAAAATTTTTAACTGGTTTTTGACTTCTTTTGGCCCCCATACCCAATTAAACCGGTTTAATTTTTTACACAGCTACAAGCTACTAATTTCAGCCGGAAAATTTATGAAAAAATATAAACTCCGTATGGGACGAAAAACAGTTTATTTGTAAAAAGTGGAGTTTATTTGGTTGTTATTAGGGGTATTGTGGTACTTTTAAACCAAATAAACAAAATAAACCCCAAATAAGCTCCCTCAAGTAGCTTTTTTTTTAACTCATAATTTTAACTGTTTTAGGCTTATTTTGAGTTCACATACCCACTTTTTAACTGTTTATTTTTTTAACAGCTAAAATGTAATAATTTTAACAGTTAAAATTAGTAACCATACACACCCTATATATTTAAAATTGTGTACCACAGCTAGTTTACAAAATTAAATACCAGGTATAGGAGTATTATACATTACAAAATTATAATGTATAATATATGTTATTTTAATTAAGAAACCTTAAATAATGATTATGTATTAAATTAATTTGGCTCGTTTATATTCCAATATTAGGCTCAACTTAACAAGCTTGTTATGATTTTTGTAACGTAAGGTATAATTTTTTTTAATTCATTGACTCCGACCCCATTGGCTATGGTTGATTGGAAGAACAAAGCAGAAATGATGATGTCTTCCCGTAATACTAAATATCTTCGTTGATGGTTTTATTATATTTCTGTATCGTTTTGTTATTTCCTTCCATTAGTGCATGTGGTACTTTTTCTGAGATTGAAGACCATCTTTGAGAAGGTTTTAAAAAGGTCATTGTATAATTTCTTTTTTATTGTTATGTTATGAAAATAGTATTGTTATGTTATGAAATAGTATTTCCTTCCATTAGGCTCATATGAAAGAGCTTCTTAAGATTAATATAAAGGTATAAATTTTATTATTGTCAAACATTAATATAATCAAATTAAAGAGTAAAACTACATTGTCAATAAAATTAATAGAGAATATAGTTGAAATAAGAAGAATGTAAAGGGGTAAAAATGGAAGAAAGTAGGAAAACAATAAAAATGAAAGCAATATAGCAAGTCACTCTGCATGGTATATATAGTACATTCAAAAAACAAATGGTATTTTTTTTTTTGGGATATGGGATATAACTATGTAAGGTATGGTGGGAGTGAATTATAGGGTATAAATGGGGTATTGGGGTTTTTTGCCTTACGAGGGCCGTTGGTTTAAGAATGCTGTCGGGTAGGCTTTTCTTCCCGAATGATTATTGGGCCAGGAGAAAAATAGTACTCCATCCGTTTGACAAAACTTGTCATTTTAGGGTGTTATTTTTGTTAAAAAAACTTGTCATTGTAGTTATTTTGTCAATCACTTTACAAAAATGCCCTTAATATGATTGATGGTTTGTTAGTTATAGTTTTTTATAAAATAAAAAAGGAGAGTAATAATTGAGGATAAATTAGTACATTTATTAATTGGCTTAAAACTTGTGAAAGAAGCTAAAAGGACAAGTTTTACGGATAGTATATTACGTACAGTAATAATGAAAGTGGGGGCGGGGCGCAGGTGTAAGCACACGTGGCAGGGGTTTGACTGGCGGGCGTTCACAGGGCTGTGGGGTTTCTTGAAGCTATCGACGGCGTCGGCGGTGATGTTCTGCTTAGAGACTTGGTACTATCAGATTCTCGTCTTGATCGCCGGCTTGCTTCAGAACGCCGAGATCGCTTTGGACTCTCTCTCCGTTTGGTCAGTCCCCTCTCCACTTCACTCTACCTATCATCCTCTTTTATTATCATTATTGTCATTAATTATGTTTTATGTACTCCGTATATTATAATACCTCCGTCCGCCTTTTTTATTTATAATGAAAATATCTCCGTTTTAACATAGTATAAGTTATTCTTTCATTAAAAAAATATAAGTTTTTTAATGTTTTTTCTTCTAAAGACTAAAAATATAATTAAGTGGTTTACCTTACAAATATATCCTTGTATAATTAATTGCTGAGTTATTAGTTGCAATTTTTTGAGAAAGTGAAAAAATAAATATAATAAATGAGAGTAGAATAATATATTTATTGATTTTCTTATGAAAGAGTATAATGATATAATAAACGAGTGTATAAACAAGGCACGAGATTTTGATTCATTTCAAATTGAACATCATTCTATATATCTATATAATACTATATTAATATATACTTGTTTACAACAAAAATTACACGTTTAAAGTATTTTTTTAAATTTATAAATTAGTTGGTAAGAGATATAATATAATTTTTTAAATGATTTAATAAGGTAAAGTAGTAATAAAACTCAAACACACCACCTATTATAATTTGAAATACATATATAATTATTATCATTAGGATAAAACTAAAAAGGAAAATAAAATTTGTCATATAATGATAAAAAAAAATCATAAGCACGTGATTGTGAGAATACTTTTGAAGTTATGTAGACATACATAACTTATTCATTATTTTCATGAGAAAGGTGGCTAGAAACAGATAGAAATAAATAGAGAAAATAAAGATAAGATGGTAAAAAAAAGTGATCTAAGGCGCCTCATCTAAGATGTAAAATAAGTAATGTTTGTAAGTCTTAATTAACTTTTAAAATAAGTAAATTGTAAAAAAGTGATCTAAGGCGCATCATCTAAGATTTTTACAATTAATTTTTGAAATTAAATATTCACAAATTAATTATTTTTACGTACTAACTTTATACAAAAAATTGCAGGTCTTAAAATATTGAAATTATAATAAGGGACATCTAGGGTGTATAAAATAAATATAGATGTAAAATATTCATTTTGGGGATAAATATTTTTTTTCTTCGATATTTGAAGCCAAACAATCAAAATTAATCATAAAAGAGTGTTTATTTATTTATTTTTAAATGATAATATATGCAAATTTCACATTTTCTTTTCTCAAAATTCTTCAATTTTTGTTTGTAGATCTTAAAATGTTATTTTTTGTATTCCAAATAGTCATTTAAGATGTTTAAAATAAATGTAATTTCTCTCTAAAAAATCTTTTGTTAAAAATTTATATAGATGTCATGTAGAATGTGCAGAATAAGTACAGATTTAAAATATTCATTTTGGATAATTATTTTCCTCAATTTTTGATGGTTAACAGGTGCAAAAATAATTTCTTCTTAAAATTAATGATGTTTTGCTTCTACGTCCAAAAATATTTAAAAAAAAATCAATAAAAATTTAAGATGTCTATATTGTATAATAAATGTTAATTTTAAAAAGAAATATATAATATTATTGATATGAATGAAATGTATAAAGAAAGTCATGATATTAATGAAATAATGATATAAAAGACCACACAGACTAATAATATCCAAATTTGTGGTCCGACGTATCAATATACATAATCTTTTCTATGAACAAAAGGAAATAAATATATTTAAAATAGATCAAAAATTGATATAAGCATATCAATTTAAATAATCTTTGTATGAAAAATAGGAAACAAATATGTGTAAAATAGGAAACAAATAATTTCAGTAATAATATTGACCAATAAGAAAATACCATTTGAATAAACAATTCAAATTTAATTGTGGGCGTGACACGTCAGCAAAATGCTAGCAGAATTAGTAATATTAATAGATAGATAGATAGATAGATAGATGATAACTTTTTAAAATATTATAATAATAAGTATAATTTTTTTTTTAAAGTAATAAAAAAATAATTATTTAAAAATTTTATTAAAAAATTAATATTTATAAACTTTTTCAATTTTAAAACAAAGGGAACACAGTATATACTGATTTCACACCACTCAAAACTTGCACTAATTAATTTGCATCCCAAAACTTGCACTAATTAATTGTGTAACTCTTCAAATTTTAATATATATACCATACCTTAATTATTCGAACCAATTATCCTTAGTTACTATTCATAAGTTCTTTTTGGCTGAACCATTCTGAAAAGACACTATATGCACCACACACTACCCCTCTTGAGTCACACTTCTATAATTTATGAGGAGTATGATTTTTTTATTTTTTTTAAAAAAAATATAGAATATGTAGTGTTTATAGTAAAAATTATGGTGTAAATATCGGCTAGCTGTATATTGTATAATTTAACTGTTTATTTATATTTTGCTGATCCCAGCCGGTAATTATAAAATATTTGCAGCATGACAATCTCTGGGTGGGTGTACATGATTTCCGTCGGATTTAATGCAGCTGCAAGGTCAGATCAATAAATTATACTCCGCAACTTGAATGGGATTAAAAGCGCTTTGCACTTGCAGTGTGTATTAATTAATGGGCCCTTGAATGATCGAAATCATTATACCCACGTTTTCACGCAGTGTAAGGGTTAGCAACGAACTGGGGGCAGGCCATCCCAAGTCAGCGGAGTTCGCGGTGGTTGTGGTCACCGCCACCTCCACTGTCGTCGCTGTCCTCATCGCCATCCTCGTCCTCGTGTTCCGCCATTACCTCAGCTACATCTTCACCAGCGGCACCGTGGTTTCCGACGCCGTCGCCGAGCTCTCTCCCTTCCTAGCGGCTTCCATTTTCCTCAATGGCATCCAACCCGTTCTTTCCGGTATGGTACCCTTTCATTATATTTCGTCGCCTTATCTGATCTTGCAGCGGTACTATTATATGGCGACGATATACATATGGTTTTTAATTTTGAAATGTAATGCGTTATTTCTTTTATTATCAATTGGTATTATGATGAAAATTTACCCGACTTATGTGCTTTATAAATTGAATGAAATTAATTAAAATAGGGGTGGCAGTTGGGTGCGGATGGCAAGTTTTTGTAGCGTATGTGAACGTCGGATGTTACTACTTCGTCGGCGTCCCCATTGGCGTCGTTCTTGGCTTTAAGTTCGATTTCGGCGTCAAGGTATATATTGTCTTGATTTAATCATATAAAACACATCATTTTAGTTTTTTTTTTACAATTTTTAAGGAGATCGTGTAACAAGTTTATTTATTACGTACACTACTGTTTTTATTTTATCGAAAATCATTACACTAATAATTATTATAACTTTCTTAGAATAAAATATCCTTTTCATAAAATGACAAATTGAGGGGTGTGTTAAAAATATTATCTTAATTTTAATTAATTAAATATTGAGTATATTTTACACAAACGCAGGGAATTTGGTCCGGGATGATAGGTGGCACCCTCATGCAAACTCTTATTCTTATATACGTCACCTATAGGGCAAATTGGGATAAAGAGGTACGTCACTACTTCCTTCTTTTTCTCGATTAAGCTTGATGATAGAAAGACCTATTTAAAAATCGTTTCGGCTATATACACCGCAAATCCCCACGTTCTTAAGGACGTGCAAGTGGGGTGAGAGCCACCCGAGCCCGGACGTGCATGCACGTCCTTGACATGCAATAGTGCACACTGCTGTTATTCCAAGGGTGATGAAGGTTGGAATTTCCAATGTTTTTAGCTAAAGTCCTTGGAAATTCCAACGTTTATTCCACCGTTGCTAAAATCGTCCTTGGAAATCTTTCCAAGGGTTTTTAACGTGGTAATCTCCAATGATTTGAAGTGTTGGAAAGAACCAACCATTGGAAATTTTAAAAATCGATCTTTTACCATCAACCTCTTCATATTCAAAGAACCTAATATTCATTTCATATTATGTAAGTATAAATAATATCATATCCGTATACTTATTTTTACATTATATTCATATTCAAAGAACCTAATATTTATATATTCATTTAAAAATAACATGATATTTATATATGACACCATATTCATTCATTTCACCACCGTTGCTAAAATCGTCCTTGGAAATCTTTCCGGAACTAATTAATTGTTTGTTTTTAATGTATATTTAACACTTCTCACCGTTGGATAGATTTCCAACACTTGGAAATCCTTGGAAATGTTCATTAAAATCCTCCCGAGCTCCCAGCGGTCTTAACCCTTGGAAATAGATTTCCAACACTTCTCACCGTTGGATAGATTTCCAACACTTCTCACCGTTGGAAAATATTCCAACATATATATTGCACGCCCTTAACAACGTGCACCGTTGGATAGATTTCCAACACTTCTCACCGTTGGAAAATATTCCAACATATATATATATTGCACGACCTTAAGGACGTGCATGCACGTTGTTAAGGACGTGCAAAGGGTCCGCTAGTGGACGTGCATTGTCCCAGACTTGCACGTCCTTAAGAACGTGCAAATCCTTAATTCGGATTTGCGGTGTATATAGTGACACCCTTAAAAATACAAATGATTAAGTGATTAACTAACCATGCAGTAGCGCAAAAATAAAAGCTACTGTCAGTGACTTGACTCAAAAAAAGAAAAAAAGTGGGGGCTAGTCTGGTTTGAAATGAAAATTGAAATTTTCGGGAACTTAATTCATGAGAATATTTTGTATTTTAGGAGATTAAATGAAAGAATTTAAAATTTCCAAGTTAAAAATAATAGAAGTTGAACTTACCTAGGAGATTAGGTAATTGAACTTCCTTCAAATTTAAGGAATTTAGCTTCCTAGGGAATTGAATTTCAGTTTTTGAAATTTAAAAATATCAATCAAGCACAGATTTTCCCCCTAATTTCTGGAATTTTCCACTTCTTGAATTTTATAATTGCTAACCAAACAAGTCCTGAGTGGCAAAAGCCAACCCACCACTGAGATTTTGAGAGGCAGATACAACTATATATCAATAAATATATAATATATAAATTGAAATAAATTTAACAAATTTGCAGAATTCAGGTTGAACCGGTAGCTGGAGTAGAAGCTTTGATTGATGCTATTAAATACGGAGTACTACGTATTTCAATACTTTATATTTTCAATCGGAGGGAGTAATATATAACATCATCAAGAAGAAGGAAACTTGTTGATAAGACATCTCACATCGGCTTACCAGCGATGTGAGATCAACCAAACATTCAAACATTCCATTTTAATGTTAACTTTCCTCCATAGCTAACACTTCCAAAGAGTAGTGGTTTACCATAGACAAAAATTGAATTAATGACTTTAAATCTAAGTGTCAAATCTATGGCAATGGTAGGTTAGAACTTGAGATTTGCAACCACAAATTAAATTAATTTTGTTATGTTGGTTTTATGTGGATAAGAGATCTCTACTAACCACAAAAAGTTAGTTACCTCTTGTCTTTTATACCCAAATTTATCGTTAGAATCTAACTTTAATTATATAATCTATAACTCTAAGACATCTTACATTATTGGAAACATCACCTATCAAAGAAACCAAAACTATATAATATGAAAACTATACAAGTTTAACTAATCAAATTAATTGAAAAATAAATTACAAAGAATTATTCCTTTTGTTTTCGATTTCTCATGACTAGGGCTTTTATATGAGCTGAGTAATTTGAGTTCGGTTCAAGCTCGACTCGATAAAAACTCGGCTTGAGTTCATTTATCTTCTAAACAAGCTAGCCGAGTATAAGCATATTTTTGAGCTCGATTGAAATCTTGTCTCGCTCGATTTAAGCTCGAATAGCTCGAGCTGCTTAATGCTATGGTTTAAGGAAGTAGCTAGAGCTGCTTAATGCTAAAAAAAAAACTTAGCTTTAGCTCGTTTATTTTATAAACGAGTCGAGTATGATCACATTTTTATGCTCGAATCCAAATGTAAGCTCGACTTGTTTATGAACAAGCAATATTCGACTCCTTATTCACGATTTGATAGCCTGTACAAATTGTAGCAAAATTAAGCTAAGTTGATACTTAAAGGTGTTTTGTTTTGTGATGTGTAATGTAGGTGGAGAAAGCCACAGGCAGGTTGGATAGATGGGATGACAAGCAGGAGCCTATTTTGAACCAATGAGGCTCATCACATCACTTCATTATTTATGGAATTTTCAGTCCTAATTAAAAATAAGATTCGATCCAATGCTTGATTTTGTGCATTATCTAGATCGATTTATCTCGGATCGATTTTGGTGACAATTTTTTTAACGGGACATTTTGACTACCAGATTATTCGTGCAAAGATAAGAGTTTGATCGATCCGTACGTAATCAACATATTGTGTCAAACAATGCAAACTGAATTGTTTCATCTAATGGAAATTTATTCGACAAGCTATATGAAAATGTTGCTTCATGGCCGGGCCTATAATACAAACGCACTCGATAGTCAGACTTGTTAGTTTCTTACTTTATGGTGGTGGCAGGCTGACTTTGCTTTTTATCTGCATTCTCGACTTGATGGTCTTTGTTTTGTATAGTTTTTGTCTTTTAATAAAGTGCGTGCAACCTGCTATTTCACCGACCTTCTTTTCTATTTTGTTTTTCCATTGTAATGTATTATGACGGTTAGTCCGTCGTCTGCCGATCCATTGACCTCTCGAGAATCAAGTTTGTTGCTTAATCTCTCCAAGTTTCACTTGTATTAAAAAAAAACTTGTTTTTCATTTATATGAGATAGACCCTTCTTTTTTGTAGTAAAATGTCTTCGAGTCACATAAGACCTTTATCAATGCACTTTAAAATATTTGAAAGATGATCATTTCAGATAGTGGTGATCAATCATGTACGTGTTTCTTAAAAGTAACGTGGTGGCAGATAATATCGTTATACGTTAGGAATTGTGATATATATGGTTAGTATTGTATATACTAGAAAGTGGGGTTTTATGGTATAAATACCCATATAGATTGTAATTGCAGATTATGGATGAAATATACAAACTGTTATCTCCTTATTTTTCAATCTCTATTCTCTCTTCTATCTCCTTCTCTATCTTTCTCTCAATTTGAGCTTCTATAGCTCCAACTATCAAAGGTCCTTACAAATTGGTATCAGAGCCAGACAAGCCATGGTTGCCGCCGTCAGAGTCTGAAATTTCACACCTTCAATGTCGGACGAACGACGATTCGCGGATCAAGAATGGGAGCGATGGATGGAGGAATTTGACCGACGCTTTTATCGGAATATCAACGAAATCAGGCTTCAATGGGGGTGGCCGCCGATCAGTCACCCGTCATTACAAGCAGAGAATGAAGAAAATGATCGATCGGTGTTCATCAAGATTCATTTCGAGAAGTATCCAATCTCTTGTGAAATTCTTGATCAAGTGTTCTCTAGAATTGGCGAGATAGAGAGCATTGTGTCCTCCAAACGGGTTTCATTCGAAAATTCATTTTCGAGACAAGAAATTAAATCAGTTGTCCATACGCTCAATTGGCTCAATGGAAGAAACCCAAAAAGGGCTCTCGATTGGGGTCGGGTTCGAACTTGATACCATGCCACCCGGATTCTTTCCTATCAACAAAATGGAAAGAAAAATGAGATGGACCTAACCTTCCACGCGACACTATTTTCTTCACTGCTCGATCAGAGGGGTATGAATGCACTTGCCTTCAATTATCTATATTGATTGTTTTCCCAACTATCTGTAGGTGAAGTAGACCTGGGCAAACGCGGGCAGGCCCGCTCGGCCTGCCCCGCTCGCCTGTAATGGCGGGCAGACTTGGACATGGGGAAAAGCCCATGCGGGCTGCTAGGCCCGGCCCGCGCTCGCAGCGGGTGCGGGATTGGACATATCAATTATTATACCCACATTTTCACGCAGTGTAAGGGTGAGCAACGAACTGGGGGCATGCTATCCCAAGTCGGCGGAGTTCGCGGTGGTTGTGGTCACTGCCAGCTCCACTGGCATCGCCGTCCTCATCGCCATCCTCGTGCTGGTGTTCCGGCATTACCTCAGCTACATCTTCACCAGCGACACCGAGGTTTTCGACGCCGTCGCTGAGCTCTCTCCCTTCCTCGCGGCCTCTATTTTCCTCAATAGCATCCAACCCGTTCTTTTTGGTATGATACCCTTTAATTATATTTCGTCGTCTTATCTGATTTTGCAACGATTTACTATTAGATGATGATGATGATGTATGTTGAGAGAAACGAAATAATGTGAAGAGATCCAAAGAGTCTCACATTGATAATATGAACAAATAAGGTTTGGTTCGTATAGGACGGGTTAATAAACTGACTAAAATTATAAATAGGGTAAAATTTATAAATTGTTGGTAAAAGTAGTTAAAAATTTAAACAACAAGATAATCTCTGTATGGGAAGAAAAACGGCTTATTTGTAAAAAGTGGAGTTTATTTGGTTGTTATTAGGGGTATTGTGATACTTAAAACGACTTGTCTTCTGCTTTAGACGTGCGAGGAGCGCCGCTTCACCCTTCTTCCCAGTCTCTTCCTTGCCGAATCTCACCCACCAATTCCATTTCCGCCTCCCCTTGTTGGTCTCAATTCGCACTAAGCAAAGGGTTTAGATTATGGATTTCCATGTATGTATCTGCTCTCTTTTTGCCCTCTTTCATCCATTATTTCTCAGATCTAGGGGCCTAGTTTCAGATCCAGGAGACTTGGTTCAGATCTAGGGCTTTCGTTTAGGTTTAGGGCTATTTAAGCTTGCCTTTGATTTAATTTTAGTTTTTTTTTTCGCGAGGGGAAATCTTTGCTTACGCGATTCTCTGTCTGAGGGGGGTTCAATCCTTAATCCTTGGCCTGATTCCTCTTGATTAGTTAATGTTGCGTTTTCCTATGGCTGCTTGGGGGCCGTTTATGCTGCTCGTTGATGTTGATGAGAGGATGACATAGTTATGGACCTCTAGAATCAATTCTAAGAACCATGACTTGTTAGATTTTCAAGCATAAGATAGCTTCGGAGATTGAAGCTTTGGAGGTTAGTTCTTTTCAAGCATGTTTTTAATTGATATGATTTTATTACCTATGGAACATGTGTTTCTTTCAAGATTATGATATTTTTATATGATTTTAGGTGTACTAAAATTTCCTCCCAAAATTAGGATCTAACTATAAAACAAAAATTTTCTTAAAATTTGCCTATGTTTTAGGTTTTTTTTAGTGATCACTTATCTATGCATACACATAAAAGCAACAGCTCATACAATAAAACTACTAACAATCATGAACAACTTCATGTGTTTATGCGTAGATGTCTTTGTAATGAAAGCAATTGATTTTAGAATGAACATTTGATTTTAAAATTAGGATCGTTGTTTATCAAAAAATTAGGATCGTTAAGTAGTAGATAGATTTGGTTAGCAATCATGTGTGCATTCACGTACAATTATAATATTAAGCAAATTTTATTCAATTTCCATAGGAAAGAGAACCTAACAAAATTTTAACAAGTTTCATGGTCTTATTAGTTATGTTGACATGTTGCCATTATTGAATTTTACTGTTCTTGAAATGCCTATTTATTGAAACTGATGTCTTATCCCTCTATTTATTTGTTTCATAATTTATACATATGTTTCAAGGATATTAGAAGACCATAAGTATTAATTTTAGTTTTTGGTTGGCTATGGTTTGCCTTTATTGTTATATTACCACCAAGCTACGTTATGAGTAGGGCTTCAAATAAATGACTTAATTCGTTACATTCCTCTTTCATGAAAGAAAAAGCTAATAGTTTGTTTTAGACATACATTATATTTAGCACGTTATTTATTTTAATGATAAAAATTGAAAGAAAAATATATAGTGGTATTAAGTAGACCTGTCAAACGGGTCATTCGGTTCGGGTTCGGGTCGGATCACTTCGGGTTTCGGGTAAAACGGGTCTCGGGTAAAACGGGTTTCGGGTTTTTCGGGTTGACTCGAACTCGGGTTTGATCGGGTTTCGGGTCGGGTTCGGGTCGATTTCGGGTTTGTCAATTTTTTCTTTTTTAAATTAAAAAAATCATTATTTGATAATTTTGTGATAAATTTTAATTATATATATAAAAAATTAATTATATATACTTATAAATCAACCGGGTCAATCGGGTCAAAATTACCGGGTTAATCGGGTCACCGGGTCGAAACCCAGATTACCCGGAAAATTTCGGGTTTTTCGGGTTCGGGTCAGAAAAAAATTCCGGGTCAAAATTTTCGGGTTCGGGTCGGAAATTTTTCGGGTCGGGTTGTGTTTTGACAGGTCTAGTATTAAGGGCTACCCGTGACTATCGATATACAAACCTTCTCAATATCCTCCTGGTTAGCATCTGTAATGCCTTTCATTCATTCTTATGAACATATCCACCAACATTTTTCAGGGTGCATGGTTTTATGTTTTACCGGTCTCTCCTACACTCCTCTCTGCTCTTTCATTCACCATCAAGACCAATGGTGCTCCTAATAATCATTTATACATGCAATTTATAGTTTCTCTTTTTATATGATTGATTATGATCGAATAATAACTACTCTATTAGTATGTCCCTTGACTACTCTGCTGTTTTGGGAAGTTTGCATGTTTTTCTCAGTTAGTGAGTTGGAAAATTATTTATCGGTTGGGCTTATGATTTTGGATGAAATTCACTTATCTAGAGCTCTTTGGAGATGTACCTTAGATTTAATCTAGATTGCACTACTAGAATTGTGTTCAGAATCTCCAATGTTCAAATTGATTTTAGAGAGAAATTTAGGGTTGCAATTTCTGCTGTCAATATCCAATGCAAAAAGATCATTAGGAAAGTTTGGTTGATATACATGATTTCTCTACAACTAGGAGTCTTTAACCATAACTGAGTTGCCACTTAAAATTAGAGTACATGCTTATTATTTTTACAGCCAAATGTTCAACACTACCTATTCTGTTTTTTCGTCTGTTTTTACACTATAGGATTAGGAGTATTGTGAATCATAGTGATAGAGTTTCCTGAACTCCCTCTTTCAGTTACAAAATGTCTATCCACCTCAATTTACATGTTTCCTCTTTCTTTTAGAGTGGGGGAAAGAATAAAACCTAAATTGATTAAGCCATTTTATGAAGAAATTCTTTGTCTTTAAAAACATTTAATTTGTCACTTTGTACAATTAATTATTTTGAACAACTTGATATGGCACAAAAAATGTTCTTCCTCCATGGTTGTATTTTAAAACACTGCTACTTCTGTGTAATATGTTATGGTGGACTAGGAGTAGGTATATTTAGTTCTGTTAGTGGTGTTTTCTAGGGGTGGACATTTCCAATTAATTCCATTAGCAATTAATTGTTTTACAATTAATTGATATTTCAATTCAGAACAATTTCAATTACGTTTTTGAATTGTATCCACCAATTAACTGGTACCAATTAATTGGTAATTTCAGTTCAGTTCATCAATTAATTGGATAATTGTTATAATCTCCCAATTTGACTGAATCATCATAACAATCTCCCAATTATAATTGTGCCGTAATAGAACCCAAAGAAGTCGCCCTTGTTCATCTCCAACTTCATCCCCTCCCTCGACTCCCTCACCCACAGTTCGTCGCCTTCCACTACAGCTCCCCCTCCAACGACTCCTCCAAACTCTCCGTCTACGCCCTCAGCGACCTCTCCTCCACCGACTGCAATCTCTGCTTCGCTCAGATCAGGATTCAGATCTAGAAATCCCCTACTAGAAGCTCACCCGCGCTGGTCGCCTCCTCTTCGACGGCTGCTACATCCGCTACGACTTCCCCTCCTTGTCCTCCGAGTTCCTCAGATCCCTAGATCGAACTATTTGGGGCTCGATCCACCGGATTCACCGGCAACCGCACCAGCAACAAAGGTAGTGGGAGTCCTTACCTTTGCGGGATTCGAATACGGTGGATTCGAAGACGAGCGCGCGCCAGCAGAGGTGGTGGCAATCGCACCAACACACTGGATTCGAGGACGAGCGCGCGCCACCAGCAACTTGTACATGAAATTCGACGGAATTGAAGATCGGAGGATGGAGTCCTTACCTATGCGGGAGACGACGAAGGAGAGGAGGGATTGGATTGGGGGAAAAGGTAGTGGGAGGCGAGGAAATGAGACATGGAGGAGTAGCAGGGGATCGAGGACGAGGCTGAAGGTGGATTGGGACGGGACTGGGTCTAGGAGGATATCCAGAGGTGTGGGACTTGATCAATTATCAATTAATTGTACCAATTAATTGGTATTGTCTTGAATTGAAAAATAAAAGCAATTCAATTAACTATCTTGAAACATCTCTATATTTCAAAACAATTAATTGTAAAATGAAGCAATTTTTCAGTTTTTCAAAACAGTTTTTCAAGTTCAATTATTTTTGCCCACCCCTAGTATTTTCTAATATTTGATTTGATTATCTCTTATTGGTGGGATGAGTTAGTGTCTGTGTTATTACTCTTGAAAGTTTTCTTTCTTCTAATTTTTAAGGCTCAAAAGTTGCTTAAGTTTGTTGTTTTATATTGTTGTTCGACCTACCTAATCCACTATCAGTGCATTTGTAGTTCTTCATTGAGATCACTTTTATCTAGACTAAAATGTTTCATGTGTTTTATGGCCTATCTTCTCGAGTCACCTGGAGCTAATTAAATAAAGCAACATTCTAACCTTTTTAGTTTTTTGAGTGGATAAATTCATCTTAAATGCATACAAGATGCATTCTGACTCTTCTAATGTTCTGAATCTCTTTTTTATCTTAGGTGGATACTTTGATTCCAAAGCATTTTCTGCCACCTATAGTTAGACTTTGTGGAAAGCTGGAGATGATTGATCACTTGATCCTTTAATTGGTAAGTTCATGGATATATGCTTGTCATTGCTTCTGCTCTGCCCTTTCCTTTTCTGTAGCAGCATTTGCATCTATGACTGCACTTGCAACTGTAACAACACAGTCGCATCCATAGCAGCAGTCACCTTTGCTGTAGCAGCATTCACATCCGTGACAGCACTCGCGGCTATAGCAGGTTGCTTACCAATTTTTGCATTCTCCTTTTCTTTTCCACTCCACTTTCGTTGCTCCAGTTTCCTCTCTTGCTCTTGCTTGTGGTTGCCTTGTTTGAACTTGTTCCGGTGCTACGCACCACCTCTGCAACATGAACAGGCACGGGATGTGAACTTAAGTCCAGACAAGGCAATGTTGCCTTGTTTAGTATTATCACTCTTGTGGTTGCCTTGCCTGAACTTATGTTTAGTATTATCACTCTTTGTATCACACTTCATATGGTGATTTGATCTTATTCATAATTGGTTCATATGTTGGACATTGATTATTTATCTCTATCGAATTGCAGTGAGCCCACACATTGGCGAAGGTGATAAATAATAACTTGCATATGATGGATTCAAACAAAAAGAGATGTGGCAAAACATGTGGAAAAGTTTGCTTTGTGTGCTTAGACATAGTTTGGTTTACTATGTAACATGTGGCAAACATGTGGAGATCATTAATACACTACTATATGGTTATGTACGACTGTCAATGATATTATCTAGCTATAAAGATTATTGTATTTCATTTTCATGATAAAATGTATTAAAGTATAGTTTGTATTGTATATTTGTTATTTGATTACTTATTTATAGGTATTTATAGTGGTAAATGAACCACTACAAAAGATCTTATATAAAGAGCTCAAAAAACTGCTACAAGTGGGTCAAAAAACCATTACTTCTGATTATAAAAACCGCCACATTATGCTTTTGAAACTGCTACAACAGGAATATGAAACCGCTGCAGTAACCTCTGCATTTTGTAGCGGTTTTTCAGTTTTGATGGCAGTTTTTCACTTCAAACTAAAAACCGCTACAATAGATATAAAAACCGCCACCTTTGACCTAATGCAGCGGCAACTAATGTGGCGATTACAAAACCGCCACATTAGCCTTTAAGGAGCGGTTTTCCTATTTTTTGTGGCGGTTTTTGGCCGCTACCATAGTCCTTTTATGTAGTAGTGAAAAACCAAAAAAGCTGTTTAAAAAATAAACACCCACAAATGATTATTTTTTTAACACGTTTTTTGGTTTACCATACACACCCTTGGTATATAACCTGGTGGGTTACTCTTTCTATTGTCAATTGCTTTTATGATGAAACACCGCTCAGTTTATGTGCTAAGCTATTACTCCTATTAACGCATGTGTGCACACCCGAACTTATCATCAATTTAATACTGTATTCTTTTATTATCAATTGTAGTATGGTGAAATTTTACCCAACTTCATGTGTGAATTGAATGAAAATAGGGGTGGCAGTTGGGTGTGGATGGCAAGTTTTTGTAGCGTATGTGAACGTCGGGTGTTACTACTTCGTCGGCTTCCCCATTGGTGTCCTTCTTGGCTTTAAGTTCGATTTCGGCGTCAAGGTATATATTGTCTTGATTTAATTATGTAAAACACATCATTTTAGTTTCTTTTACAAATTTTAAGGAGACTGTACAGCAAGTTTATTTATTACGTACACTACTGTTTTTATTTTATCGAAAATCATTACACTAATAATTATGGGTGTGTAGGGCAGTCGGTATAAACCGGTTAAAAATATAAATTATTAGCTGTTAAAAAAATAAACCGGTTTAAAGGGTGTATGAGAACAATAAATAAGCTATAATCAGTTAATTAAAAAAAGGGGTTTAAAAATAAGTTGCAGATTGAAGCTTATTTGGGGGTTATATTCCATAATTACTATTTTACCCCTTCTCCTTTATCTTATTTGGTTTGAAAGTACCACAATACCCCTAATAAAAACCAAATAAACTCCACTTTTTACAAATAAACTGTTTTTCGCCCCATACGGAGATTATCTTGTTGTTTAAATTTTTAACTATTTTTACCAACAGTTTATAAATTTTACCCTGTTTATAATTTTAGTCAATTTATTAACTCCGACCCATACGAACCATAT
Source organism: Persicaria tinctoria (assembly GCA_037127255.1). Lineage (NCBI taxonomy): Eukaryota > Viridiplantae > Streptophyta > Magnoliopsida > Caryophyllales > Polygonaceae > Persicaria > Persicaria tinctoria. Next base: position 67,769,590 of record JBANSL010000010.1, on the reverse strand, counting down.
ATATTATAACTTTCTTAGAATAAAATATCATTTTCATAAAATGACAAATTGAGGTGTGTGTTATAAATATTATCTTAATTTTAATTAATTAAAAATGGAGTATATTTTACACAAACGCAGGGAATTTGGTCCGAGATGATAGGTGGCACCCTCTTACCTACAGGGCAAATTGGGATAAAGAGGTACGTCACTACTTCCTTTCTTCTTTGTTACTACTCCGTAGTCCGTACAGAGGTGGACCTAGGGGGTTACTAGGGGGTCATGTGGCCCCCTCCTCATCCAACAAATTACCTAAGTGTATTCTCATCGTCGATAGCTTCGTTTTGATATATAATACGTCCTAATCCAACATCTGAGTAAAAAGTTATGAATGTTTGAAAATTACAGCAGTATTAATCACTTTAGTTTTATTTCAATATACTAATACTTTAATATTTTACTTAAATTGACATTCACATATTATAATTCATATCGAGAGCTTCGAAACCATAGGTTATATTACTTATTTTGAGAATATGGTAAGAAGTTACGCAAGTTTAATTTTTTTTATATCTAGTTATACAGTATTACATGTTAATAATGCAATGTTTATTTATTGTGTTTTATATCTTTATTTTTCGTTTTTTATCCTTATTTTCGTATTATATATATTTGTAGTATTTTCGAAACCATGGTTTGACAATAGTTTGTACTATCGATCACGTTATTGGATTTTTTTGGTAACCATGGACATTTTGCAAAATGTCCTAAATTGACATTTTTACCCTTACTCTTATAATTCCTCTCTTCTTCCCCTAATTGAAGCTCTGTTCAACGGCTAACTCAGGCCAGGCGGAAGCGGCGCTACTGTTGCTTTTTTCTCTCTCCCTCTCAAGCTTCGGCGATGGCGCCTCCGGCTCGGATCTGATTCCGGCTCCTCGGCTAGCTACTGAAGCGGAATCGTTCTATCAAATCGACGTTTTCTGGATCTTTCATATATATGCTTCGATCTCATCTTCACATCAAGCGGCATCCTGATCCAGCCGCTAAATCGGCGAAATTCTCGATTCCCCAACGTCTTGTGAGCTGCTGAACATTGGTTTCTTCAGATGCTACTCTTGGTGCTCATTAATTAATTAATGGCCGGTCTTAGCTGCTGCGTACGTAGGATTGATTAAATTTGGTTCTGGCTTTTATCGAATAGCTTTGATTAGATTTGGTGCTCGTATATAGCCTTTTCTACTGGTATAGGTTTTTCACAATCCTGCAATAGTTGAAACTTGCAAGCTAGGTGTCACCAATAGCTTTGATTTCTACCTTAAGCTGTTGCTTTGTTGGCTTAATAAAAAGTCCAAGTGGCTACATCACTACTACTAGACACCAGTGATATGATAGACCATAAAAGACGCAGTACACATACACGGAAGGGCATTTACTGTCAATATTATATTCCTAATGTGTTCCAGGTGAAAGAGTGGTGGAGAATGCAGCATACATATATTTAGAGAGTGGTGGAGATTGGTCCCGCATGTAATCATCCTAGACAATGTAATGCTTCTTGTATTTGAATTATCTATTTGCCTAGCTTAGCTGTGTATACATATTACTCTTGCACTACTAAAATCTACATGTAATTATCTATTTTTCATCGATTTTTTTGGTGACATCTTTTCATCAACGGATCCATTCACTTCCAAAGTGTTATTAATGGTGTCACCACCATAAAACAGTGAAACCACTGTTGTCACCAGAGAAAAATCCTAGGATCAAGGGAGAAAAAACCTTATAGAGGCTAATGCTAATCAAAAGAAAATTTGGTGGTGTCATCACCATAAAAATAGTGTCACCACAAATGTTCAAAATGTTATTAGTCGTGTGTCATCAAAGAAAATTAGTGTCACCACAAATGTTCAAACTGTTATTAGTCGTGTCATCAAAGAAAAATGGTGTCACCACAAATGTTCAAAGTGTTATTAGTTGTGTCATCAAAGAAAAATAGTGTCACCACAAGTGTATCAAGGGAAAGAATGGTCAAGTGTTATTAGTCGTGTCATCGAAGAAAAATAGTGTCACCACAAATGTTCAAAGTGTTATTAGTCGTGTCATCAAAGAAAAATAGTGTCACCACAAATGTTCAAAGCGGTGTCACCACAAGTGTATCAATGGAAAGAATGGTCAAGTGTTATTAGTCGTGTCATCAAAATAGTGTCACCACAAATGTTCAAAGTGTTATTAATTAGTCGTGTCATCAAAGAAAAATAGTGTCACCACAAATGTTCAAAGTGTTATTAGTCGTGTCATCAAAGAAAAATAGTGTCACCACAAATGTTCAAAGTGTTATTAATTAGTCGTCTCATCAAAGAAAAATAGTGTCACCACAAATGTTCAAAGTGTTATTAGTCGTGTCATCAAAGAAAAATAGTGTCACCACAAATGTTCAAAGTGTTATTAATTAGTCGTCTCATCAAAGAAAAATAGTGTCACCACAAATGTTCAAAGTGTTATTAGTCGTGTCATCAAAGAAAAATAGTGTCACCACAAATGTAAATGTTCAAAGTGGTGTCACCACAAGTGTATCAAGGGAAAGAATGATCAAGTGTTATTAGTCGTGTCATCAAAGAAAAATAGTGTCACCACAAATGTTCAAAGAGGTGTCACCAAAAGGGTATCAAGTGAAAGAATGGTCAAGTGTTATTAGTCGTGCCACCAATATAAAAACAGTACGTGTCACCAAAGCAAAACCTAGGATAAAAGAAGCATAAATAGTGGTGTCACCAATATAAAAACAATGTCATCAAAGCAAAACCTATGATAAAAGAAGCACAAATAGTGGTGACAGCAATATAAAAACAGTGTCACCAAAGCAAAACCTAGGATAAAAGAAGCACAAATGCTAAAGGGGTTAATGCTAATGAAACATACATTCTCGTCACCAAAAGGAAAAAACCAATTCATCTTAATTGTATTTCCATTTAATTTATCTTAATTAAATATTCATATTTATATATATTATCTCTTCCTTTTTTTAAATAAAGAAGCCAAGTACTAATTAAAATAAAAGCAAATAAGTTAATTATTTGATTTCTCCAAATCCTTATCTGGCAGTTACGTGGGTCGGAAAAAGGGAGGAACAAAACAACAATTTGGGAGATGCGCGAGGAACAAAACACGCAATTGGAAAACACACAGAATTTCAATAATCTGAGATGAGTGGCAAGGATCCAGTCAATCTCGACGACGATTAGATCTCGGAGCTGCGCGAGATCTCCGATGTCCAACTCGACGACGATCAGATCTAGGAGCTGCGCGAGATCTCCGATGTCCAACTCGACGACGATCAGATCTAGGAGCTGCGCGAGATCTCCGATGTCTTAAATTTACGGTTGACAGTGGCGTAGAGAACCTCCGATCTCTACTAAAACTTCTCCCGATGGTGGCGATGACGATCGACAGTGAACATCTTGCGGCAACAACGCTCAATCTCACCTCCGGTTGCTGCGAACTAGGATCGGAAATAGAGGAGGTTGTTAATTGGGGCTTGAGGATCTGTTTCAAAAATAAAAGCAAGGGGAGGACAAAGGGCAGTTTAAAATTAAAATAAGGGCAAAATGGGGTTTCCAAGAAAAATTAGGACATTTAACAAAAATTGATTTTAAGTGGACATTTTGCAAAAAGGGGTTGGCAAAATGGATATTTAGTCAAATTTCTTCTTTGTTATTCTTAAAGATTTTGAAACCTATACATTAAAAATATTCTTAGGTTATAATAACCCTAATTAATTAAGAAAGATTCTCTATAAAAAAAACATAAACCCTAAAAGCAATTAAAAAAATAACTAAAATATTTTCTAATGGTATTTTCTGAGGGTATACATTAGAAAATCCTTATCGGATACCCTCTGTTTTTTTAGGATGATAAAAAACTATATAAAATATTAGCTTTTTAAAAAAAATCATACTTATTAGTAAAAGTAAATAAAAATATAATAGTTTATATAATTTTTACCGTTATAAAAAAGACGCAAAAATTAAAGCTACTGCCAGTGACTGACTCAAAAAAAAAAAAAAAAAAAAAAAAAAAACCAAAAAACAGCAGTACACCCACGACTGAGATTTTGAGAGGCAGATACAACTATATATGAATAAATATATAGATTTCAAAAAAAAAAATATGAGTAAATATATAAATTGAAATAAATTTAAGAAATTTGCATAATTCAGGTTGAACTGGTAGCTGGAGTAGAAGCTTTTATTGATGCAATTAAATATTAATATATATACAATATTATCAAGAAGAAGGAAACTTGTTTGTCGTTGTCGATAAGATCATAAGACATCTCACATCGGCTTACCAACGATGTGGTGAGATCAACCAAACATTCAAACATTCCATTTTAATGTTAAATTTTCCTCCATAGCTAACACTTCCAAAGAGCTAGTAGTGGACTAGTGGTTTACCATAGACAAAAATTGAATTAATTATAAGTTTAAAATCTAACTGTCAAATCTATGGTAGGTTGCAACTTGATTTGCATTTTGGAACCACAAATTAAATTAATTTTGTCTTGCATGTTGGTTTTATGTTGATATGATAAGAGATCACTACTAACCACAAAAAGTTACCTTGTCTATTCGGTAACTATCAAAAAATCTACGCATTTAATTATGTGTTCAATCTCATATATATATAAGGACAATCTCACTTTAATTATATAATCTTAAGCAATAAGACAACTTGGCTCACATTTTTAAACTCGGTTGAAATCTTAGCTCGATCGCTTGATTTAAGCCTGAATAACTCGAATTTGGTTAAATTTCTAAAAAAAATCTTTTAAAGTATTATGTTCTGAGACTTAGTAGGGCTGCTCGGATCGAGTTCGTCCATTTTCTAAACGAGCTGAGAATGAGCACATTTTGAATTTAGGTTCGGCTCATTTCTAAAGAAGCTAGGTGAATATGAACAAGCAATAATCGACTCGTTCGGCTCGAATAACAGCCCTACTCAGTACTCACGATCATCGGTAGACATATATTGTAGCAAAATTAAGATAGGTTGATAGCTGAAGCCCGAAGGTGTATTGTTTTGTGATGTGTAATGTAGGTGGAGAAAGCCACAGGGCAGGTTGGATAGATGGGATGACAAGCAGGAGCCTCCTTTGAACTAGGGTGGCTCATCCGGGTCGACCCGACCCGAACATTCCGGGTGGGGGTCAACCCGAAGGCCCGGAATTTTTAAAAATGCGACCCGCCACCCGATCCGAACCCGAGATTTGTAATTCCGGGTTTTCCGGGTCGGGTGACGGGTTCACCCGAAAACCCGAGTTTTAAAATTTTGTTAGTTACAAAATTACAATATTTAAATTTTGTTAGTTGTTAAAAAATTTGAACCAATGAGGCTCATCACATCCACTTCTTCATTATTTATGGAATTTTCAGTCCTAATTAAAAATAAGATTCGATCCAATGCTTGATTTTGTGCATTATCTAGATCGATATCTCGGATCGATTTTGGTGACAATTTTTCTAACGGAACATGCATTTTGACTACCAGATTATTCGTGCAAAAATAAGAGTTTGATCGATCCGTAATCAATATATTATGTCAAATTAAACAAACTGACATTGTTTCATCTAATGGAAATTTATTCGACAAGCTATATAAAAATGTGGCTTCATGACCGGGCCTATAATACAAATGTACTCGATAGTCAGACTTGTTTCTTACTTTATGGTGGTGGTTGACTTTGCATTTCATCGATCTTTGTTTTGTATAGTTTATGTCTTTTAATAAAGTGCGTGCAGCCTGTTGTTTCACCTTCTTTTCTATTTTGTTTTTTCCTTGAATTGGTAAATAAAAAGCAGTCATATTCGGGGTTTGAATCGGGGATCTATGGATATTACCCACAAGTCATTTCCGGTGAGTCATTCCGGAATGATTCTATTTTGTTTTTTCCATTGTAATGTATTATGGCGGTTAGTCCGTCTGTCGATCCGTTGACGTACCCCTCGAGAATCAAGTTTAAAATATCCGGAAGATGATCATTTCATATAGTGGTGATCAATCATGTACGTGTTTCTTAAAACTAATATGGTGGCAGATAATATCGCACACCTCAGTCAATATGCCGTAAGAACCCAAAAAGGGCTCTCGATTGGGGTCGGGTTCGTACTTGATACCATGCCACCCGAATTTTTTCCTATCAACAAAATGGAAAGAAAAATGAGATGGACCCAGGGGGCGGAGGGAGGCGGGGCATGAGGTGGCTCGAGCCCCCCCTGGGTCGGGGGAAAAACGTAAAAAAAAATAAAAATATATATGTATTTTTTTGTAATTTTTGATAATTTAAGGGTTAAAATAAGTTAAAAAGGGTAATAAGTCAATAAGTAGGTCTAGCTTAGTTGGTATGAGGTGTGAATTGGTAGGATGATGTCTTGAGTTCAAATCTCTATGGCTTCATTTTATGGATTTTTTTCTCTTTTAGCTTTTTAAATCATATATTTAATGTGTTTTCTACTATATTCTTTACAAAAAAAATTTATATTTCGTATATATTCAAAAAAAAAATTCCCGCTAAAATAGGCGAGCCCCCCCTTCGATCTTTTTCTGGCTCCGCCCCTGGATGGACCTAACCTTCCCTGCGGCACTATTTTCTTCACAGCTCAGAGTGGTATGAAATTATGAATGCACTTGCCTTCAATTATCTATAGATGGTTGATTGTTTTCCCAACTATCTGTAGGTGAAGAAAGCCACAGGGCAGGCAGGATCGTACGGTGACAATTTTTCCAACAGAACATATATTTTGACTTAGCAGAAGATTATTCGTGCAAATAATTAAGAGTCTGATCGTTCTGTAACCACCCTATTGTGTCATACATAAAAAAAAACAAAGTTTGTTTGATTTAATGGATATTAATCTGACAAAAGTTGTGAAAATGCTGAGCGCCAGCAAATAGAAGCTCAAACTTGTACCACAGCTCGCATCATTGTCGGCCTAGGCCTGTCCACAAGTTGGACCCGTCAGGTCGACGGGTTACGAAATCAGGATCCGAACCCGAACCAATGGGATAGACGGGTCGACCCATTTTTTTTTTTAAAATCGATTTTTTTAAAATTTCACCCAAAATTAGTCATTTAAAATAAATAAAAAATTTGTCGACCCAGCGGGTCAATTTCACAAAATCCTCAGCTCGAATTCGTAACCTGTCATGACCCTTGACCCGTCTGACCCGACCCACCGGATTGCCAACCCGTCAAACACGCTGGGTCACGGGTTGACCCGTGGACAGGCCTAGGTCAGCCTGTTAGTTTCTTATGTTGAATACTTCAACGTAGGGTTGAGACTTGCTAACCTTCAGAGCTAGGGATGATAATTTCACTCGCACACAACTCGAATTTGAATTATCCAACCCGAAAAAATGGGTGAATACCTGGAAAAAAAAAGCGGATGAAAAGTGGATGATAGGTGTGTCGGTGATGGGTCGGGTTGGATGTGGGTGATGATTTTTTTCCACGATCCACGACCCATTCACCCGCTACCACCCACCACATACCCATTTACAATATACTAGTATTTGTTTATTTTATTATCGTGATTTATGAATAAAAACATATTTTTTTTTCTTTCTAATTCTAAATCTCTAATATTATATGCGATTGAGCATCGAAACTCAAATGAAAAAATAATTGTAATATAATGTTGTGGATTGTTGGGTGAAAATTCACTCATATATATTTCTTTCATGGGTGGGGGTGAAAAAATGGACTTGCCTTCAATTATTTATAGATGGTTGATAGATTTCGGAAATATCCACGTTGCCCATGTGGGAAGTTTGAAGCTTATTAAAACAAATTTTCACACGTCTACTTACTCAAATGTTCCCATTGCCGATTAGTAATCTATTGGGGGCCTATTAAGAATCTTTTTTTTTTTTTTTTTTTTTTTGACGCAATATAAAAATTAGGTCGGGTCGGCCGCAGCCGAATTCCTTCCTAGCGCATCCTTGCGGATGAGAGCACCGAGCTCTGGATCGTCGTCGTAACTGTCGTCGGCAGGGGAAGCATGTGCACTGCGCGCGAGATAGTCAGCCACTGCATTCGATTCCCTGAAAATATGACGAATAGCTACATAAGAGAAGGACGAAGTATCTAAGAGAATATCAGATTGAAGTAGCTCGATATTCCAGGGGCATTTCCACACCCCTAGCAGAGCCTTAATAACCAGAAGGTTATCACCCTCGATTAGAAGGTTACGAATATTCAGCTGTTTAGCCCGAAGAATCCCCATCTTTAGGCCGAGATTTTCAGCAAAGGCGACCGAGACGTTGATGCACGTGTCTCTGCCCATGGCCACAACCCTGCCACACCAGTCCCTAATAACGAAGCCGTAGGAAGACGAAACCCCCTGTCTCACAGATCCGTCAAAATTAAGTTTGTAGCAATCCATCGACGGTTTGTCCCAATGCCCCGACCGGATCTGGCCCATACCCCTAGCCGAAACAGAGGGATGGCGACGAGCATAACGAGAGGGGATGTTCGGCTTCGGCAGAAGAGAGGTCCCCGAGGACGACTCGTCCTCAAGGACCTTCGACTGTTTCCAACATTGGGTAAAGGTTGTATAGAAGATTACCATTTCAGTAATAGATACTTTGGTCGTATGGTCAAAAGCCAGTTGGTTCCTAAAGAACCAGGTAGTCCACCAAGCACAGGCCAGAGGGCCGAAATGTTTCTTGCCCACCGCCAGCAGAACTTGGTTTAGGGGAAAGGTAGAGCCCGAATTAACGGCGAGCTGAGATAAGCTCGGACAACGGATGCGGAGAGTCCTTAGTAGGCTGCAAGTAACTGGGCATTGAAGAAACATGTGTTTGTCTGATTCGTTTGTGATATCACAAAAATGGCACCCAGATGGTACAGAAACGTGGGACTTCTGTAGGCGTTCCGATGTCGGAAGGCCGTCGCGAGAGATTTTCCAGAGAAAATGACGAACCTTAGGCGGAACATCTAGGTTCCAGATCCAACCACAATCAAAGTCTTGGGACCCCTTGTTGGCTGACAGCATGGTGTTTGCCGAACTAGTCGAGAACCACCCATTAGTGCTCGGCCCCCAATACATACGATCCTTCATAGGATTATTTGGCAGGATGATGCCAAGAAGATGGTTGATGTCATCCATTGAAAGGATGTTTGTTAAACTTGAGAGGAGCAAGTTCTTATTCCACTGCAGATTTTGGTTGATGAAGTGGGAAACTTTTAGGCTTGAAAGCTCATTTGGGATCGGTTGTAGGACCCTGCAAACCAACGGCTCGGCGAAGGCCCATCTCTGAGACCAGAAGTCAATGGACTTCCCATCTCCAACAGACCAATGAAGGGCGTTCTGAAATTGTTGTCGGATAGACATCAGGCGTCTCCACTGCCAAGAAGTGTTACTTTTCGTTTGGTAGTTTAGGACGTCCTGTTCCTTAAGATATTTTTGGGAGATTAGGCGAACCCATATATTGTCCGGTTCGGACATGATTTTCCATAACAGTTTCATTTGTAATGCAATGTTCATTGTTTCAGCTTTGTGAATACCCAATCCTCCTTTCAAGGTGTCAGCACAGATTTTGTCCCAACTGATCAACGGAGGGGCTTTAGAACTTCTGTTCCAGAAGAATTGTCTGTAAACCTTGTCGAGTTCGTGGTGAATGTGAGATGGTAGTAAAAATGCTTGCATGAGAAAAATCGGTTTGGCGCACAGATTAGATTTGATAAGAACCTTTCGACCTTCGGCCGAGAGGCTCGACGCCTTCCACTTGGTGAGTTGCTGTTTGGATTTGAGCACTACATCGTTGAAGGTGTCTTTGTTAGTTCGTCCGTTGACGATTGGGCAGCCGAGATATTTGTCAAAGTTATTTGCTTGGGGGATACCAAGGACCGCAATCGTGGCACTAATTGCTGCTGGTGTTGTGTTCGAGGAAGCTTGGAAGCTAGATTTATGTAAATTGACCTTCTGCCCCGAAATTAGGCAGAAGCGGTCAAGAATCGTCAGAACTGAAGAGCAAGCCGACTGGGAAGCTTTGCAGAAAATGAGGATATCATCTGCGAAAGCTAAAAAAGGAATCTTAATGCCCGGTTTACCGAACACTATTCCCAGATCTTTGTTTACAGAACTTTCATGTTCCAGAGTCCTAGCCAATACCTCCGAAGCCAAAATAAACAGAAAAGGTGATAGGGGATCGCCCTGCCTAAGTCCCCTGGTGGGCTCAATGAGTGTCGTTGGCTCATCATTTACCAGAACAGAGTAAGAAACCGTAGTTACGCACTCTCTGATCCAACAGATAAACTTGTCGTTAAAGCCGAACTTGGAAAGTACTTTGAAAAGGAAGGACCACTCAACACGGTCGTAAGCTTTCTCCATATCCAGCTTCAAGGCAAGCAAGCCCGACTTGCCCCGCTTAAGCTTGAAGGAGTGGAAAGCCTCATGGGCTATAAGAATGTTATCCTGGATGGACCGACCTTTCGTAAAGGCGCCTTGTAAGGGATGTATCAATTTTTCAAAAATCTTGGTAAGTCTTGCTGTAATCACCTTTGCTATAATCTTGTAAATCGTGGAGCACAAACTAATAGGGCGGTAGTGGCTTACTGTTGTCGGGTCATCCCGTTTTGGTAGTAACGTTATGAAGGTATGGTTAGATTGTCTTAATAGCGTTCCACTTGAGAAAAATGCTTTTACAGCTTTCGTGACAGAAGGGCCAACTGTACTCCAGAATTTTTGGTAGAAACCTGCCGAGAACCCGTCAGGACCAGGTGCTTTGTCCGGACTCATAGAGAAAACCGCAGTTTTAATCTCTGCGTTAGAGACAGGAGCTGTCAGCATGTCGTTTTCTGCCTGTGTAACTTGCGAGGGGATAACCCTTAAGTCCCTAGTTGTGTCGAGGTCGCTTCTTGTGGAGGAGCGGAATCGAGATTTGAAGTCTGTTTCAAATTCTTGTTGAATAATATGAAAGTCATCAGCGACAGCCCCACCCGGAAGGGTGAGAGACTTGATAATTTTCCTTCCCCTCTTGGACGAGGCGATTTTGTGAAAATATCCAGAGTTGGAATCGTTTAGCTTGGCATGCTTTACCTTAGCCCTTTGGCTCCAGTATCTTCGATGGAAATCGAGCATTCTTTCTCTTTTATTGAGCAGTTGCTTTAATAACTTGATGTCGTTGTTATTGTAGTCTGACATCAGCGAAGACTGTAGTTGGAGTAGTTTCTGATCAGTTGTCTGAATTTGGTTGTTTATATTGAGGAAAGTTTTCTTATGCCATTCTTTGGAAAGGCGCTTTAAAAGTTTCATTTTTTGGAATAGGCGGTACATAAAGGAGCCCGAGGAGTCTAGACGCCATGCCTGAGACACAAGGTTGTTATAATCCGGGCGGTTTGCCCAGGCTAGCTCAAATTTGAATGGTCTGTTTTTCGGTTTTACATTCCGGCTGAAGTCTGTCGAGATTGGTGCATGATCAGATCTGGTGAAGGGATGAATCTGAGTTCTAAGCGAGTCAAAAATGGTGAGGACCTCTGTGTGAATGAGGAGACGATCCAGTCTCTCAAAGCAGTAGTCAATTCCGTGTTTTTTCCGTTTCCAGGTGAATCGTCCACCGAAGGAAGGAACTTCGTGTAAAGAAAATTTGTTTTTGAGGTCGATCAGGCGTGCAAATCTGCCATTTGGCGGACAAACACCCCCCATCTTCTCAGATGGGGAGCAGATGTCATTGAAATCCCCCATTATACAGTATGGTATAAGTAAGTTTTGGATATAAAGATCGATGGTTTCCCAAAACGGGCCCTTCCGAGCCTCGTCCGGTGGGGCATAAATCACTAGGATGGCAACTTTTGTGTGAGATATAAAGTCCGAGTAGTTGAAATGTATAAAGCGGTTGTTAACCGATATCAGATCAAAGGATCCTTGGCTCGAGGGTAAACATTTCCATAGCAAACAGATGCCACCGGAAAACCCGGCAGCCGGATCGAAAGCAATGTTAGTAAATCCACACTTCCGCCAGCAAATATCGGACGGAACCTTATCTGTTTTTGTTTCCAAGAGAGCTAGTACGTTAATATGATTATTCTTACAGAAAATGTCAACGTTAGTCCAGAAGTTTCTACTGCGAATACCGCAGGAATTCCAAGTGCATATATTCATGGGAAACTATTTTTTGTATCCGTTGGTTCATGTATCTGTTGGTTTTGTATTAATCGATAGCATTTTATCGGGAGCGGTGTCAGACTCCAATTGGTGATTAGTAGGCCAACTGTAACCGGCCAAGAGGAACAGACGACAATGTGCAAAACCAAAGGCATGGGAAACATTGGAGAGCTATATAACAACAGCAAAATCGGATCGAAATAGTTGGTAATACATTCGTATGGTGGCACACACGAGAATAAACTAGAAATGATGTAGAAGGACATGGTATAAAGGGTTGATTGATCGAAACAAATATAGAGGCCCAGTGAGAGCGAACTAGAGTGTGAGAGTAACCAGTGATTGTTGTCGTTTGGGATCAATGTTGTTATACAATTGGTTATATAAATTTGCTGGTAGCAAACTAAGTTTAATCCAAAATATAAAGTAAGGGATTGTGAATCCAAATTAGTACACCACTCCTGAATTAGTAGGAAGCTCATCCCACAACAAAACTCCGAGTAGCAGCAGCAACGAAGGCCATAACGAAGCCGAGGAAAGACAGCTAGCAGCAGCAGCGTATGCCCGAACACAGCCCCAAGCAAGGCACCCAGCCGACGCCAGCCAACCGGAACACTTAAGCACAACCCAGCAAACCTCCTCAGAGAGCCCGTCGACGCCAGCAGCGAGCACCGAGCAGAGCAACAACAGGCAAACGCCAAGTGCACAAGAACGCCGCAGCAGAAGGAGTCCACCGGAACTGAAACAAACCTCAACAACTCGAGCGCGAAGGACGCACCAGCGAGTTGCAGAAGCAGAAGCCGACCAGGAAGACACCAAACAGCAGTCCCCGGAACATGAAACCGGAAAACCAAGGGCCCCTTCATGACGACAAACCACCTTCGAAGGATCAATAGGTCCTGTAAGGACGATAGACGGTTAAGTCTGTGAATTTTTAGACAAGAAGCACTTCCTGCAGGTTGGAAACAAATCAAGTATGAGATAAGGAATGAAAGGCCAATGAGTGAACATGTCCGAAGAAAAGGTTGGGATAGCAGTAGAGTTATTTTAAAGGATTGGTGAATCGATAGTAGCAGCTTAATAAAAGCTACACAATTGATCAAGAAAAATGAAGATCCACGTGTGTACCTAAGACCATTGGGCAAATAACAACATATAAAAGGAATAGGGAGAATTTGCAAAATTGAAACCCAAACAAAACCATAAACAAATATGAGCTGAAGGTTGGTCAAGATACAAGCTGGGATAGCTTCAGAATCCCAAGACTGAACCTCAAACCAATAGCGTGTAAAAAATAAAATCAATTCTAAACACACAAGGAAGGTTAATACACCCGGTAGAGTAACTATTGAATAAACAAAATAGAAGAGTATAAGGTGTGTTGTATACATCAAGACATGATAAGAACCGGGAGGGTGTCGACAAACATAATCGAAATGGCAATGAACCCAAAGAGGCTGTCGAACAGCAAAGTAAAAGACATAAGGACCCGTCGGTGTTAGCGAAATAGAAAACCTGTAGCAATTGTTTTGAGTAAACTGGTAGTCCTTGTAAAGGCAAGTAGTTGTAACTGATTGTTGAAATTGTTGATGAGGGTGATCAACCGACGAGGCTACGGAGTGAAACCTGAACAGAGGCACACACCCGCAAGCAAAGAGCAACCTGCAAAGCGGAACAGAAAGCCCGGCTGCAGCAAGAACCAAACTATGGTGCTGCACCCAGAACAGAGACTGATACAAAATGCGCGGCCAGCGCAAAGCCCACCAAACAAAGACAACCCGTAAGAACCGCGTTGTTTGGCAAAACAAAGTAAGAATATCAGTGGAAAAAACAATCAAGTAAAAAACACCAGAGATGAAGTTAACAGTGTAAAACAAGTTATGAATACCAAGGTGGTTGAAATCAACCGAGTAAGCTAGATGATTGGGGAAATTAGCCGAAATGAGGGTTGGATTGTGATCCCAATTGTATCCTTTAGGATAAATTATATCAGTACGATATCGGTAGAGCCGGACAAGCGGCAAGTGAGCAGTCGAGATAGGGAGGGGACTTACAAATATCAGAATCGATAGGTAACGGGTGGAAATCACCTGTGAACAGAACAAGAAGCCGAAGAGCATGGAGTAATTTAATGTAAACTGGAAGTTTGTTTGAAGGGAAGTATATTCCCAAAGACCTTGTTTGAGGCTTAAGTACGTAATTTGCTGGTAGGCAACGGGAATAGTCGAGTGTTTGTAAGGGAGAGAAAGAAGACTTACAGGGCGCATTAGAGGCAGAAGAAGCGGAGAGGGCACCTTTGAGCAGCTGTGGACCGAGGGAATCAAAGCCACCGGCTTCGACCACCCCAACAACCACCAGCCCTCACAAATACTAGAGATCAGTGAAGCCAGAAGAGACAGCGAGGACACCGGTAAGTAGAGAGAGGGACCAAGAAGCCAGCCGTACCAGAGCCCGAAACGACGGCGCCCGTCCGGCCACCACCAGACAGTCCCATCCCACAAAAAAGCCCAATCAAAAGGCCGATTAGCCCACCCGGAAGACGGGTCTCGCCGAGAATGGAAGAATTCAAGAGCCACCACTGCCCATCGAGACACCTTCCTCAGGTAAATCCCGCCGTGAACGGGGATGGAGCAAGTGGGCTCGAGAAACACCAACGCAAAGGGGCAAGGTGGGCGGTGGGCAGAGCAAGTGGGGGTTGCAGAGGGACAGTCCTTCGGCGGTTGCAGGTGAGCGGAGCGGTGGTCGCTAGGGTTAGGATTAGGCGGCCGATTGGCCTGAAGGGGAGAAAAGGAGGGACGCGTGGGGGCGCGTTCCTCGTTAGGGTTAGGAAACATTTTTCCTAGAGTCGCTATGAGTTTTCTGTGCGAAGCTTCCTTCTAAACAATGCCTATTAAGAATCTGAATTTAAACACAATGTCCTTATATTAAAAATGAGAATAAAGACTAAATCTTAGAAAACATTTTCTCAACTACAATTCTTCGCCAATATAGAACGGTTTTTCTAACCTATACGGCGACTATACCCTACAAATGTAGGATAAATATCCATTTTTAGTAACTATTAATTGATTTATCATTTTTTTTTAAAAAAAAAAAGTATTTATAAATTTCCTTTTAGCCATCTATCAATCTTTTTTTTCCTTTCTTTTTTGTACCCATGCTATATTATGAACAAATATTGAAAAACTAGGAAAAAAAAATTCTTTTGAATTGATCATTTCTTATTATCATAGACTGATGCGTGTTGTCACTGTCTGAACTTCTAAACATGTACATTCAGATATGTAGTGCTGGAGTATTTGTGAAGCTACAAATACATTTATTCCATAAGACTAGTAAAGCTACAATCAAATCACCAGTAAACGCATGAAACCTGAGACTCTTGCTAATGATTTCCGATCCCTCAGCTGAAACTAATCCTCTGTTACAAAATTTCCCCTCCCAATGTGTTAATCCTTTGTGTAATTATATAACTAGAAGAAAAAAAAAGTTGTTTCATGTGGGTATCTGTTGTAAATGCCACTGTCAGTGCTGATGCTACATTTGAATTGGGATGAACATCGGATTTGAACAATAACGACTGGTGCATATTTTGATCAATCATATCATGTACTGCTCTTGGGCATAGAGTCTTCGTTGCTAAACAGTCCTTCGCCCAAAAGGCGCATAGCAGCACCCTGAGTGAATTTTCTTGCGAATAGGAAGCAAGGAACATATGTAGAGTTAGTCTGGCACCACTCTGTCCGGAATTCTGTCTCGTAGTACACATGGTTGATATTCTGTTGTGTTGAATGGAAGAAAGAACAGAAGTAAACGTAAAGTTAAGACACGAAAAAAAAGATATGCTACTAAGGAGTTTACAACGTTATCATCAAGGAAAAGCATTGGGGAGGCTAAACAAGAAGCTGATAAAGATAGTTTGAGCCACTACCTGAATCTCTTTAATTCTTTTGAGGGTCGCAGCTGTATAGCTAAAGGTGACAGGATGCCATCCTTTCTTTTCCATTTTCGTAGCTGACTCGTTCCAAAGGGTAAAGGTTAACGTTCTTCGTTCAAGCTCCTCTTCAAGCACCTTCATCTGATTAGAAGTAACCAAGTCTAAGCACACGATGTCCCCCAACTAGGTATATAAAGAAAGCAGCACTGCTAGCTGAATGGTGCAAAATTAAAAGCACTAACACAAGGATGAAAAAGAGGAGAAACCAACCAGAGAAAACAACTCTAATTGACAACCAAATCATGTAAAGACCATGCAAAATCCTAACATTCACTTACCGCTAGTAAAGTTTGGACGTAATGTTCATCTGGAATGCAGTTGTGCTGTTTCTGAAGTTTCTGCATTTAAATTAAAGAAATAACTTGTTTAAGAGATACATAGTAATATCTAAAATATAGCTCAGATTAACATTAAGTAATAAACTGCTAAACCAAAAGTCTATAACTCAAGCTCCAGATGGACAATGCCTTGTTTACAGTCATGCAGATCTATCCTACAATAATCTGACTGTGGCCAGAACATAGCAGTGGATAACAATAAACAAGCCATTGCATCTTTGATGGGAAACACAATGATACAAGTGCTATCAATGAATGGAGGAAACCTCGAATTATGTCATGAATATACCCTACAATAGCCCTAGTTAGCATCGCTACATTGTAAAATCCATGAGTGCAGTTGATTGTCAATTTGTCATAGCTTAGCCATGATTACCAAATGATCAAGAGTCAAGACTAACCTATTGTAAAATCCATGAGTGCAGTTGATTGTCAATTTGTCATAGCTTAGCCATGATTACCAAATGATCAAGAGTCAAGACTAAGTAACCTATCCGTATAGGTCTAGTAAACATGTCTACAAATATTTTCTGCCCGATGTAAATGGTCAGTCAAGAGTACAAATGACTTACAATACTACGTTTTCCTTGGCTCTCGTCAAGCGGCGGACGTCGCTGCAAGGAAAAAAAACATTAAGACAATCACAAAAGGCACATGAGGAAAGCAGATCAATGATCCTGTGTCCATCAGTCACCGGAAACATTTGGCATCTGATGCCAAGCAAATCATTATGGTCCAGAATTAGCTCATTTGTACATGGTGGAAAATTTTAAATTGCCAATCAAAGACTCGATGGAAGATAAAATATGAAACAAAAATACACGGTAAATTGGTAATGGCTAATAGGTGGTGATTAAAAAAAAAAGGAATAAAATAATAATAAAAAGATAATAAAAAGATAATTTTCTAGCTTATTGCTGATGCTTGACATCATACCTTACAAAACTTCCTAAATGCTGGGAAGACTTCCTCGTCATCAACCACATATTCAGCATGCTTACGAGTCAAAGCAATCCACTGCAACTCAAAAATGAAAATTAGAGTAGATACCCAAATAACATTCAAATAGGTGATCTCAAAAAGAGATAAATCACTTTATGCCAATTAACAATTCTCTGTAATGACAAGGGGACAATGTTTAGGAGCCTCACCACAAGACCCAGGATTCTGAGAAGAGTGGAGAATCCCCGTCATTTTTTCATTCTAACTAAGGTCAAATATAACCATCAAGTCCCACCAAAAGTTTTATTTAGGAAAAATAACAAGCACAGATAGCATATGGAACTTATACGATGTAGTTAAAATGTATTCTCTTGCACACTGAATCCACACAAACCATAAACGTCTCACGTCCACAATTCTATAAGCAAAAGGAGTTACCTGGGAGCCCTTTCTCCATTTCTCCTTTGGAATCTTGGGTGACATCTTGGGATTGTAGCGATCTCCCTTATCATGAAAGCTACAACAACATATCACACAAACAACCAACACACACTCTGTTTCAGCTAGACATTCCCAAAACAAAGGAAGAAGATAACAAGAACTTTAACGCACACAGAAAGGCAACTAATTGAAAATTCCGACCTGAAACTTAAGTTTACCTGTCTACAAAACTTTTCTGGGAAGCCATTAGATAGTCATATACATAACTGAAATTGTACAAAGGGATGCAGCTGCACAGAAAAAAAAACACAGTCAAACAACCTATGCAATTAGGACAAGAATACCATTCAAGTAAGCATCTAACTCAACAATTTTGATAAAAACAACACAATGCAGATTTCCTTAATGCCTTGGCAGGTGTGAATACAATAGATTGGCCTTCCTATTTAACCAAGGAAAAAACTGACAAACCCAAACTTGCACGGAGAAGAACCTGTCAGATAGAAAAACAAATCTCTGATTTCCAGGATCTTCAAGCGCCGCATCAAGCAACAATCTCTCAGCTTCTATCATACTAGCTTCTCCCCATCCCACCTATATGATGAATTCATCGCCAAAAACATAAGCAACAGAATTGTGTAAGAACAGTGATTGAGCAAAAGTTACCTATTACCAACCTGGATGCTATCGCTCAATTGGCGTCCATAAAAGAGGGGACACCGGGTGGTGGTTTGATCAAACACAAAACCAGGCTGCGAATGAATGTAGATTGAATAGCTTCCCTTATCCGCCGCCTGCCAATTCCCAAAACCAAGAAAATCGCAAAATCACTCACCGCAAACCCTAAACCCTAAATCAACCTCTAATTTCTCACGAAGACAGTAGTAGATCGAAGATCAACAAACAAATGAAAAGAAGAAACCTCGAAGAAGCTACCCCAGAGAAAATCGAGTGGGAGATCACGGCGCGCGAGGAACAGGAACGCGATCTTCGGGGGGCCTTCGAAAAGGTCAGGGACTGTCCGCGATCTGCGGGCGATTCTCCGATCCGAAGTATAATCCTCCGCAGCGTCCGAATTAAGCTTCCAGAGGACGACGGCGCAGAGCAAAAGCGAGAGTGCCACTACGAGCTTGAACCCTAGCCAAAGCACCCTGCGCGGCGGCACAATCGGCGGTTTCTTCATCATCATCACCTTGTGCACATGTCCTGCCATTGTTGCGATTTCGATGAGAGACGAAAGAAACTGAAAGCAGATGAAATTGGGAGGGAGAGATGATTACATCGAGGGCGGCCATGGAAGGGAAGAGGTCGGTGACTCGGTGCCAACTGGGGGAGTGGGGGGTTATGTGTCGTCTTCTCTCGATCAAGGAAAGCGGCAGCGAAAACTCCTTTTTTCTGGAAGGAAGCGTCGAATGCATTTCCATTTTTGACACTTTGACACGTAATCACACTATATAGTTTGTTTAAACTTTTCCCCTTCGTGCGCGTCTCCGGAAATGTCCAACACGGCGTCGTTTCAGCAATAAGGTTCGATCTCCTGTAGACCCCACTCACCCACCAACCCAACCTCGGAACCTCCCGTAGTCATCAAACACAATTTTTTTTTTTAACTAGGAAAGTCATGCCCGTGCTACGCACGGGACATATAAGTTTTAGTATTTTATAGGATTATTTAAGAAATTATTTTATGTCATATTGTTCCTAAATCTAAATTATATGTTCGTACCTGATAAACATTGGTTTTATATGCTTCATAACAATTTCGTTTAAGTAATTTATAAAATGTTTATTTTTTTGTATGTCTGGCATTTAATTTTAATAAATATTATTACGTAATTGTTAATGTCCTAGTTTGGTATCTTACATGAAATTTAACTCATAATTTTATTTGTTAATATTTTTTGTTGATGATTCATATCATCTTGTAAAAGTGAATTGTTTTATGATGGATTAAACTATTGATGTTGTTTTCACTTCAAAACCAAAATATAAAATTGGTTGGCGTGTGTATAGATATATCATATATTTATACAGTCTTTAGGGTACACGAAAACTATAAAACAATGTACAAATGGTAAATCTTGATTTTATATGTATCATAATTTGATTTACACATTATTTATTTTTAATTAATATTAAAGATAATTAAACTTTTATTACATATGTGCTTTGACAATAATTTTTATTTTTACATAACTTTTTCTTTTCGGTTGATGATCTTAATTTCTCTATGAACTTCTACTCATTCTTGTATTTTTCATCAATGGAGCTTTTCTAAAACAACATTAACAAACACCATACAAAAATAACATTACCTTTCCAAAATAAAAAGAAATATTAAATAACAATTTTTGTATATATTAATTTTTAAAAAATAAGAATAATGTCAAATATTACTTTTTATACCTTTTTCTTCTCGATTGAAGCTCTTTCTCTATGAACTTCTTCTCATTCTTGTATTTTTCATGAATATTACTTCTCTATAATAACATTAACAAACATTGTATAAGAAATATTTCTGAATTAAACAGAAATATCAAATTTGTTGTATATTAATTTTAAAAAATGAATATTAAGATGCAAATATTACTTTGGATACTTTTTTCTTCTAATTAGTTGAGACTCCTTTTCTATGAACTTCTTATTTTTTTTTGGGGTAACTATGGACTACTTCTCATTCACATGTTTATATAGTGTTTTTTTTTGCAAGAAATTAAAATAATTTATAGGATAAGATCTAAGAGTATATATAATTTTGAATAACATAAATATGCGATTTATTAGGTATATATTTATGAGGCTATGAGATTTATGAGATGAACATTACTACTTGGAATCCAATGAAGTTAGCATTGAATCACTTAGAAGATGAAAAAAAAGAGTCATTAATATCTTTGAAATCAAGACATTCAATTTAATACAGAAAATAAATTTGAATTAATAAATATATAAATTTTGGAAGATGAAAAGTTATACACTATTTTTTTTAATTCAAGAAATTATAACTTTGAAATTTAAATTGATATAATATTAGAAGTAATAAGGTATGCATTTATGTGATTATAGATATAGATGTATTATGTATAGATTTATTTAAAAAACAACATATTTATTATATATAATTATAGGTCAATTTGTACGTTCCTATCAACCAACTTTGATAAGTTTGGATAATACCAAAAATGAAAGAAATAATGTATACTTTTATTCTTTGATATATAGATGTATCCACGCAATATATATCTTTGTCAAACAAAACTTGAGCACGTACACCAAATAAGTTTTACAAAATACTTCAAATCTTGAATTGGTATAATCACAATGTTTTCCCCACTGATGATGAATTCTTCAATCTTTTGCTTAATATGAGACAATTTCACCAGCGTGTTTGTATGCACAAAATTTATTGGGTTATTTAAAATTGGATGAAATTAATTAAGTTTGGGAACATTTCTAAGGATGATTTTGATAAAAGAATGAAATTATACTCAATAATAACAAAATTTAAAAAATTGATGTTAAAATATTCCATTACATAAATTATATATTAAAACCAGCAAATTATAATAAAATATAAGAAATATTTTGAAATATGAAATGTGATACTTTCTTTTGTTAGGATCTTCTCTATCTTCATATGAGTCATCCTGTGCAATTGTTCTCAAAATCTAAAAATAAAATAATTATAAAATATAGTCAATTACCTTAGAAAGAAGGGAAAATAAATATAGGAATGAAATTAAAATTCAATAAAAAAAAATTACGACTAATTCATAGATAATCAATCATTTAGCTCAATTGACCTAATCAATACTGTATTATTAAAAAACAAATGGTGTCGCTCGCACAAAAGCTAATTGTGAAAGATGAACATTTTTGAAGATGAACATCCATTGATATGGGAGTCAAATGTAAAGGGTGATTGAAGTTTAACATCATTAAAATAATGAATTTCAGTAGACAATAATAAAATCAATCGAACGATTACAAAATTCAGACAATTAAACAATTAATAGAACCGTTCAAATGTTTATAACTTATATCAGTAATAATGTTTAATTGATATGGAGTAGACAAAGAGATACCTAAAAATATACAAAAAGTAAAAAACCAAAACTTTCTTTGATTGCGTGTGACTTAATTGAATGTTCAATAAATGAAAAAAAACCAACTTTATATTGTATATATATATATAGAAAGATATAGAAGATTATAACTTATTGTTATTAATATAGTTTAAAATAAAAAATGCTCTCAATTGAACCTTAAAATTAAAAATGCTGTCACTATTTTTTTTTATTTAATACTTATTACTAACAAATATTAAGTTATTAAAAAAATTAATAAAAAAGTTGATATTTTGTAGTATTGTTTTTTAGCTTCTTAAAATATATATTGAAAAGTCAAACGATATATATTTTGGATCAGATGAAGTAGTATATATATGTGCTATCTTTCTTTCAATGGGCCATTTAGCATGCTCGGCTATAGATAAATAGATTTGAACATAGCTAGATGATCATATTATGCCTTTAATATATAGTGAGAATACATATTATGCCTTTAATAGTAAGAATGTAAAAGGTTAGAAGGTTTAGAGTTTGTTTACAATAATAATTAATATTAGTGCAAGAAGAAAAAAAAAGTAAATTGGTGGGAGAATTATTAGGTGGAGTGTCATTAAGGTGGCTAGGGACACAATTTTTATAGATACTAGTCAAGTCATACCCGTGCTACGCACGGGACATAAAAGTTTTGTATTTTTTTAAGATTATTTAAGAGGTTATTTTATATAATATTATTCCCTAATCTAAACTAAATATACGTACAAACAGTAAATCTAGATTTTATATGCTTCATAATTAGTTGTTAATATTTTTTCTATTGGTTATCCATATCATCTTCAAATTGTAACAGTTAAATTGTTTTATGTTGGATTAAACCATGGGTGTTGTTTTCACTTCAAAACTAAAATATAAAATCGGTTGGCTTGAGTATATACGAAAACTATAAAATAAAATTTTCACCACTTCATAGCACTAATTAGATTCTAATAAGCTTTTCGATCAATAGAAAAATTAATATAAAATTTATATGGTTATTATGGCTATTAAATTATTGAGAAAATAGTTCCCATTGGTCTGTTCATTTTATCGGATTAATATCAAATTTATGGTTATTGTGGCTATTAAATGATTAGGAAAATAGTTCTCATTGGATTTGTTCATTTTATCGGTATCAATTTCTTTGCATTGATCGATTTCTTATTGGATTCAATTAAATATGCAATTATATCTTAATGATCTAAGTTCATTCTAAATTATTAACTTTATTAATTTCTAGAGAATATGAAATTATTTTTTTTTGGTGGAAAAAGTAATTTGATTAATGGCTAGGGAATAGGGGGAGGGTCATTAAGGTGTCTAGGAACACAATATAAATAATTTTAATTATATAGTGAATTATAGTTGGTATTATATCAAGGTATAACTATATATAGACATAGTTCTATATAATATAATCGAAGTAAATTTTGTATCTGTAAATGCTAAACCTAATCCATAATTGTTGAATGGTTTAAATTTTAAATAGTTATTGATTGATGTTATTGTAAACACCATGATTTTTTTTAAAAAATATTTATATATTAAAAATTGATATAAAATATTATATTTTTTTATTAATGATTTCATACTTATTATTCATAAAAAAAAATTAGTAAAAATTAAATAGTAAGTGACAAAAAATGGACATAGTATCAATTAGTCCATAATGCACATTATTTATTTCTATAATCTAACATCTAATCAAACTTGAAAATCTTCAATAAAAAAAATATACAGATTAATGATTAATAAACTAAAAGAAAGACTATGGACGTGAGACAAACTAAAATTAAGCTATCTAAAAATATCTTAAAAAACTATCAATACTAAACAATAATTTAAAATAAAAAATCAGGAAATTAAACGGGTAAATAAAATGGAGAAAACAATTAATATGGGAGTTACACTTTTTTTTTTTTTTGTGAAATGGATAACTACTACACAATTTTTATATATTGGTATCAACCGTATCATATTTTTTAGTATTTACAAAATTAAATAAAATCAAGGAAAATCAAAAGGGATTTGATGAGAGAATTATTAGGGGTTTTCCTATCACTCGCAACCAACTCGATTTTTGAAGATGATTCGAACTTTGAACTTTGGAATTCATGACATTATCTAACCTATTCCAAATTCAATGCTATCTACCCTATATTGTTAAATGAACTTAAGATGGGGTGAGATGCTGATTCCTATATATAGTATCTTAGTGGTGACATATTGACTGATGCAGTCAGTATAGAAGGAATGGGAGTAGCCGGATGCGGTGAAGAAGTCGTTGGAGGGCTTGTTGTCCATGCAAATGGAGCAGAATTTCCCAGAGGACTCCCCATTCTCTTCAACCTTCTTCTTGGAAGATGACGACGCCACCACCGATGACTGCACTAATTGTGGAGTAGTTACGGATGAGAATGTCGACAACGACAACGACGATTGCGACGACGAAATTAGTGAAGAAGATTTCTTGTATCTCCAATTCTTCGGCATAAGCCTCGTCGGAGATTGGGATGAGTTCATCGTGGTCGGGGAGTGCAATCAAGTATGATTCATCCACTGCAGATTCAAACTCCATTTTGATAAATTGTCGGGGAGAGTAGCTGGCGGGCTTCAATTGGTTCCCAACGTCGTTATTAAATAATTAAGAGACGTTTTTTTTTGGTGGAATAATTAAGAGACGTTGTGGAGTGGATGTTAACATATCCATCACCATGACTCCTTGTTAGCCGCATGATATAGGTTAAGTAGTCGTCTTTATGTTTAATGCATTAATATTCATTCAGTTTAATTTGGTATTTAATTAAGGACTCATTTTGAACGTACCCATCTCACTTTTAGTTTGATCCATTGGTGTCACAATTCATTCTCTCACAAAACAAAAATATTTATATCATTATCTATATCTTCTATCTTTCTTCTATATATATATATATATATATATATATATATATATATATATATATATATATATATATATATATAAAGTAAACCTAATATATACTACTTGAAGAGTCTAAAATTAAATAAAATCAAGGAAACCATATATTGGTACCATATTTTCTAGTATTTATAAAATTAAATAAAATCAAGGAAAACCAAAAGCCATTGAAGTGATTTAATTTGGTGAGAGAATTATTAGGGGGAGGGTCATTAAGGTGGCTAGGGACACAATTTTTATAGATATATAGATATATATAGATAGATAGATAGATAGATAGATAGATTATTACTACCTAATAATTCGGGTGAAATAATCTTATTCAATACTAGCATCTTTGTGGACGATGTCTTAGAAATCTGTATAAATCTCAAAACATCTGATAGAGCGACAAAGATATGCAATCTTATAAGTCATTCTGTTGTCATTTCGAAGCAAATGACTTCTCTCATATTTCATTTCAATGATACACTATCATTTTAAATTTTAAATTTTAAATTAATTAATAAAAAATAGTTTTTTTATGATAATCTATATCTATATAAACTCTTAATTTAGAAGAGTTTAGGATGATGTGTCAATCTTAGATGCAATGTAGGAGTCTTAACCAATTATTATTTTTTTGCCATTTTTTTTTATTTTCTTTAATTCTCATTTTTTCTTCTTTTTCTTTTAATTCTATTTTTTCTTTTATTTTACTAATCATCTATATATCTATATCTATATAAACTCTTAATTTAGAAGAGTTTAGGATGATGTGTCAATCTTAGATGCAATGTAGGAGTCTTAACCAATTATTATTTTTTTGCCATTTTTTTTATTTTCTTTAATTCTCATTTTTTTCTTCTTTTTCTTTTAATTCTATTTTTTCTTTTATTTTACTAATCATTGGGCTTAATTCAAAACATTGAATTCAATCTAATATAACTATTTGGCGTAACTCAAATTTATTTACTAACTATCTATATATCTATATAAACTTTTAATTTAGAAGAGTTTAGGATGATGTGTCAATCTTAGATGCAATGTAGGAGTCTTAACCAATTATTATTTTTGTTGCCATTTTTTTTTTCTTTAATTCTCATTTTTTTCTTCTTTTTCTTTTAATTCTATTTTTTCTTTTATTTTACTAATCATTGGGCTTAATTCAAAACATTGAATTCAATCTAATATAACTATTGGGCGTAACTCAAATTTATTTACTAACTATTGGGCTTAATTCAAAACATTGAATATAACTATTGATTATGACACATCACATTTAAACAATGTTATAATGATATTGATATTAATATTACTGAGTAATTTAAAATATCTATATTTATGTATTATACTTTAAATAAGATTTTTTAAAAATAATTTTCTGAGATAATTATAAGATACATTTGATATAAAGTTTTTTTTTATGATTTTTATCTTAACATTTATTAATATTTTATAATATTTTTATATATCATATTTTAGTTTTAAAAAAACGCGCCATGGCGCGATCATTAAAAGAGTTACTCCCAACTACGATTATAATAGGATAGGTATATTATGCATCTGAAATGATAAAAATTATTTCATTTTATTTAAATAATATTAAATGTCAGTTCAATTATTAAAGGATTTAATAAAACGTGAACTAGTATTATTAAATTTGTTAAGTTTAATAGTTATTTTTAAAAAAATAGTAGTAGGGGATTTATGGAAAAAATATGTACTTTTAAAAATATTTTTTTAACCTGACATAATATATTAAAGTTGAAATAAAATTTATTTAAATTTTTATTAGTAGACAGTTATATATCCTTTTAATTAAATTGAGAATACATTGATAAGACAATACTCCGTAATATTTATAATTAATGAATTTTCGCTTGCTTAAATTCATAGTGTACTTTTCAAATTTATAATGCTTTTACTAAATTGTTAGAGTTTGGTAACATTTTTAAGGAACTGAATGAAGAGTGTATTAAATGAAATACGCGTTTCCTATATACACCGCAAATACTTCGTCGGATCCAACGTTGTAGGAACGTTGGATTAGACGTTGCTACAACGTCCAATCCGACGTTGCTAATTTCACTTATCGGATTTTATAACAACGTTGAATTTGACGTTTTACAACGTCAAATTGAACGTTGCTATAATACGGTCAGATCGGGCCTAATATAAGATATTTAAAAAAACAATTTTTTTTTATTTGCAACGTCCTTTTGGACGTTGTTTTTTTTTTTTTTTTTTTTTTTTTTTTGTGAGTGTGTGTGTGGGTGGGAAAATTTATTTTTTACCCTACCAACGTCGAATCCGACGTTG
Source organism: Persicaria tinctoria (assembly GCA_037127255.1). Classification (NCBI taxonomy): domain Eukaryota; kingdom Viridiplantae; phylum Streptophyta; class Magnoliopsida; order Caryophyllales; family Polygonaceae; genus Persicaria; species Persicaria tinctoria. The sequence goes on along the minus strand of JBANSL010000010.1, from coordinate 67,742,381 downwards.
TTAGCCCGGTTCGGCCCAATCCGATCCTTCACTTCACGTATTACAACGTTAGATCCGACGTTGCTAAAACGTTAAATCCAACGTTGCTAAAACGTCACATTCGACGTTTCATTAGCAGCGCTAAACGCGGATTTGCGGTGTATATAGGGACACCCATGAAAAATGATAGACAATTGAACACACATGACACATCCATGGGACCATGGATAGGGAAAAACACAAAATTAAAAAGTAGTTTTATATACATACCATCAAAATTAGTATCATACTCCATCCGTCAAAAAATACATGGACTTTTACAATTCACACACGTTTTTTTAAGAGTTAAAAACTATATAAAATATTAATTTTTTTTATTAATCACAAACTTATTATCCAGAGGTAGTATTGATTTATGCAGATAATTATTATTGTACCACATGGTCCACATTGCTTTAATTTCATGTAAAAAAATGCATAATGAGATTATAGGCCCACTCCAGACATTTAAACCCAAACAATATTTTCAAAATAAAAACTACTTTAATCTATTTTTCAAATTTATCTAGATTATAAACTTGTCCCTATATGTACCCATAATACCAATCCAAACACACCTTAGTGTCAATGGTTGAATTTTTTTTTTTTAAAAAAAAACCAATCACGTGCTGGTATAGTGGTTGTTGAGTTATATTCCATACCAAGAGGTTAAAAGTTCGAATCATCTTGGAAATTTGGAGAAGATTTGGAGGTGGGAGGGTAAGAAGAAGAAGCTATTGGGCCGAACCACGTCACAAGGAAATGCACAAATTAGCGCCAGCCCAGCTTCTCCTACTGTTTAAATTAACTAGTAGTTCGACTTCGATTTGTGTAAATTTTCGTTAAATGATGAATGCATTAGTTCTAACTTCTAAAGGGTTAATTTAGATTCCACTTAAAAATGCCAATTAATCTAGCTGTTAAGTTACAACGATTTATATACATCAGACTTCATTATACACCACAAACATATACATATACTACATCTCCTTCAGTAACTCTGAGACTTGGCAATTACTACATTTTCTACTTCTTTTGCCTGGCTCAAGAATGAGAGTTGGACAGAGATCCAATGTCAGTGTCACTCTCTTGGCTCGTCGAACCAGAGATTCTCCGGGAATGTCTTCTGGTGGGAACCAACTTCAATTTATCCTCGTCTTCATCTTGCTCTATGAATTCTTCTTCGCCTACGACTTCTTCTTTGAATCCCGGATGTTCATAAGCATTCGCAAGAAACCCTCTAATGTTGAATTTAGGATCCCTGGCGTAATCTAGTGTGTCCTTCATCATTGCATCCTGAAGTGAATCCACACAAGTTCACAGTTCCTCATTTTGTTTGTAACTCCAACTTATCATAGACCAAAAGATGCTTCAATGATCAGAAGAACTACTAACCTGAATCGGGTATGTTTTAAATGCAGATTCAAAGCAAGCTTTGCAAAACCGATTATTAAACCAAATTGTCAGGAAAGGGAGTGGAAGAAGAAACGGAGTCGAATCAGCAGCCTGTTTTGTACTCAACAGTCCTATTAGAACAATTTGCGAGATAAGTAAGCCTGAAATGATTCTTTTGTGAACATCAGGCCAGAATGCAGCAGCACTTTCATACTCCTGGGAGTAAACATTTATCACCTGCATCATTGAACAACAAATTAATTCAAACCAAAAACCGTCTGTTAGATCACAAACTGGAGACCAACGACCATCTAGTTATGGCTTTACCTGATGTCTATGGACAAAAAATGCAAACGCAAAGAATACGAGAATGAATGGGAGTAGGATTGGAGTCACAACTGCATAAACTAGGCCTAGAAGTATGTACAGTTGTATTTGAGGCTCTGCACTGTGAAATTCGATACTTCCTGCATTCATCGCATCTTTGCTGTCTTTCTCGGTCGTGACCAAGAACATGTTCTTCAAGTGGTAGATTACCAAAGGTGTCAGCCTTAAGATCTCCCCAGCAACCCCAGACCATCCATCAACCATAATAAAAGTTATGTAAAAGGTCCCTTTAAAGGGAACCGCTACACCAATCGTCTTAGGGATTCTATTCACATCCATAAGAAATAACAAGAATGAGAAGCTGGAAAACATCAGCCTCTAAATATAATACTCCATCTGTTAATTATTACATGTCGTTTTAGGGAGTAAATCTTGTTAAAAAAAACTTGTCATTTTAGGTATTTTGGCATCACTTTACAAAATTGCAGATTTTTGTTAGTTGTAGTTTTTGAAAAAGTAAAAAAAAATAGAGTAATAATTAGGAGTATAAGTGTATTTTTGTTTGTTTTCTTAATAAGTATGTAGATTTCTAAAATGACAAGTTTTAATTAACGGAGGGAGTACAAGAAGAATGCGAATTTGGGAACGATAACTTACTGATTAGCTGACTGTTTCAGGAAAGTATTTAGCTGCTCAAAAGCAGTTCCTGTAATAATACTCCCAAGGAATGTGTTGACAAAGTTGAACAGATAGAATCTTGATGCCGCTCTCCTTTGTAGGGAGGAGATAGATATGAAGCCTTCAAATTTTGCCATTGACATCAAAATGGCTGGCAAGAAAAAGAGGAAGATCTTCAATGCAAGACCGGGCAGAAAACCTTGAATGAATGATTTGATCCACTCCCTGCATGATGACAGTAACTAAAAACTGAAAGTGGTGGCACTTGATATGGCTTTACATGGAATAGCCTGTTTAGAAACTTACACTTCAATAAGAGGCCGCAAGAATGGAAGCGCCGTTTCAAGTCCCTCCAGACTAGCCAATGACTGTATAAAACTGATGGGAATCAAGGAGAAAAAGGTGAGGAAGAAAAAAGCAACACCCATGATTAGCCTCCGGATGTTGAGTTTCACATATGGGATTGATAAGTTTGGCCAGAATACATCACATGGCTCTGGAGCCCACTCAGTCAGCCAAACAGTTGGATTTTTGGTCTGTTGAGTCTGTCCACAAACAGAAGCACCCCACCTAGTTTTAAACGATACAAAAGCAGCCGGAGCAATTGACATTGGATCAGTTTTAAGCTTCCGACGTTCTTCAGCTATCTGGAAAGAAGCAATTTAACCAGCAACAACTCAGAGCTGTTTCGTTTTTAATAGCATTGAGAGTACAAATATTGGCATTGCTGATCATCACATAGATATTGATGTTTTAGCACAAAAACAGGGCTGAGAGAAAAAAGGAAGCATATGTACAAGGGAAAACTACAAAAGAAAAGACAGAGGTTGGATCCCGTGTAAGAAGCCCTTACGGTGTAATTTGTAAGCAGTGAAATTATTCGTAGATACCAAACAATTATTCTGCATAATAATGTAATTATTTGATCTTCTTAATCTGACGCTCCAGATTTGCTCACAAATTACACTGTAAGGGCTGCTTACACAAGATTTATCCTTAGAAAAGACATTGAAACTTTACTGGCCCTACAAACTGTTTCACAAAAATCTTTTAAAAAAAAAATTAATATGAAAGTAAAAATTATGACATAGGCACAAGCACAAGGTAAAGAAAGCAGAAAGGCGATATCAATCAAGGCATACTTACTGCTTTTGTTAATCTGTCAACTTCTGCTGTATAATAGTCAACTGCATCAACTTTTTCTCCACGAAGGCCGAGCCAACCAGTCTATCAAATTCAAAGAGAGAATTGTTGTTAGCAATCTAATGCAATGTGTTACTCTTACATAAGTTAGACCTCAATACCTTTGTGGTGGGTCTTTTAGAAGGTTTTCTAGTGTATTGTATCCGGAACTGATCAAACTTGTTTTTCTTCGTAGCATACTCTTTAACCAACTTTGCAAGCAAATTTGCTTTGTAGACAATCTGTGAATCAATATATAAAGGCATTAGGAGTTGCAGTTCGAATCCAAGAACGCCTAATTTTCCAGGAAGGAGAATTCAAGTCTGTAGCTCTATGCCATGCTTTATTACAAGCACAAAATGGGTACCAAAGTTTTCAACTTAATAGATATGCATGGAAACATTTTAACTGTGATTTTATAAGGGAATCAATAGTCTCATCTGCAAGGTAGTCTTTCATTGAGCAGAAGCTGTAAGAGTAAAATGAGCATTCACTGTCCCTGAGGTAATCAAGGATAGAATTAAACAGGTGAAAATAGAAGGAAGCAGCACAAAAGTTGTGAGAAGTTTAGGAGAAAAAGAAAAAAAAGAGCAACAATAAAGGATTTTTATGCATGCCTAAACTCTAAAGTAGCACATGGTGAAGAAAAGTGAAAAGCTATTTGAAAATGTCAATCACAATGGATCACAAATGTACCATTTTCCGATATCCAGCATCACTCAACAGAGTTTTTCAAATTGGAAATAACCTGATAAGTAAGATAATGATCTGGATGGTTGACCAAAAAAAAGTGCTCTACAAGCTCACTATAAGATTCATCTTCATCTGGAGGCACATTTCTCACTAGTACCTGAAAATCAACCACTCAAAAGAAATCAGCATGATTCACATGTAAAGGCAAGCAAAGCATCCAAAAGAAAGGAAATAGAGCATCATTCACATGTTAGCATGTTCAGTTGCAACTCTCTTTCAATTGACAAATTGACTTCACATGATAGCCATAAGCTAAAGGGGACATTGTTTTTGTATCAGCCATTATAATCCAAGTTGTTTTCATGTACCAGTAGCACAGATGTAAACCTGCTAATATTTGTAAACCCTCAAGGTCCGATAGATATTTAGAATGTACAGTCTTACAGTGAATTGATCTGGGCGTCTTCTTGCTGATGCAAGGAACTGCAGCCTCATTGATGTGATTCGTTCATACTCATAATAAAGCACATAACATGTCCAGAAACTGAATGTATATGCCATCAATATATGAATAAAGAACCTGTAAAATTGAGAGTGAAAGAGAATCACTTCATAAACAATACCCTAATGGGTTAGGAAAACTAATACTTCAGAACTTATACAACAGAAGTTAGCTTAAACAAGTTACTTTTAATGCCCCTCTTTTATAGATCCTATGCCATATTCATATCCCAATAATCTAGACAAACTCAAGCCTGGAAGCATATCTCTTAGTATCTTAGCATAAATACTTTCCTCACCTTTGCGATCCAAGAGGAATGTTTGAAATGGATAACTTGTCAATGTTGCTGTAATTTAATTTTGCTACTGACGCCAATGTGTTGTTTGTATAATTAATTGGAACCAGTATTGCCAGTGCAAGAACTGTGATCGGAATAAAGATTTTGAGTCTGCAAAAAACAGAAAACAATCCTAATAATGAAGCTGCATATTATTCTCAAGATGGGATAAGAATTCAAAAGGAATGAAACTTTAGAAGGGATACACAAGACCTTAAAGTTCAGCATTTCATGAAACATTAACTCAATAATAAATGTAGGAGTTAGGACATGGAGATGGAGAATTGTAGTCGTCTGAAGCGGTGAGATTAACTGATTCGACAGATTAAGGATTGAAAGGAATGCATGGAAACACAATTTCCAGTCAGCAAAGTAGCAAACCATTAAGGATATCATTTCACACTTTTGTCTAATACGGATAAATTGGACTGCATTGCACTCGCCTCAAATGGAGATTAAAAAAGTTATTTTTTGGGGTGTGATTATCATTTCAATAAACCATTACAAAATTCAATATCATCTTCGAAGCAAGACAGGGAGATCAGATTTAAATAATAGGTTTCCATGTTATATGCAGCAACCTTTAAAAAAAATCAATCTGTGTGCACCAAAAACCCAATTTTCACTAGTCAATAACATCCTAACGTTTCCTTATGAAATCCAATCTATGGTCTTGAGCAAGCTACTCTCTCCGATCTAGAATAACTGTCTTTTAGCTTTTAGCACAAACTTTAAGGAAATTATTAATAAACATAAATATTTTTAATTTGACATCTATTTATCACTAATATTAAATGTCCAACAAACTTTTAAGCCAATGAATCGACAATTTCATCAATAAATCATTAACATAAGCAAAGTTCAAATAAAAATCTCATAGCCCACTCCTACCCCCACACTAATTTTATAGAGTATCAAAAAATTTACTCTAAAAACGGCAATTATTTTCGATCGGAGGTAGTATTAAGCTATTAATAGTCCATGTCACCGTGATCATATTACAAAAAAGAAAGTGCAGGATGCAAGGAAAATCTAGAGGCTCCATAGTCGTCCATATATATTTAAGAATAAGCTTATAACTTTTCTTTGGATTTGTCAAGTAGTTTTGCGAATAATAACTATGTTAGACAAGTAGACTCAAACCTACAAAGGCCAATAGAACTCATTATTGCATACCCTGTCAAGTATATGCGCAGAAAAACAGCAGAATCCAATCCTGCGTGCTCAATAAGATCAGATTCTGGCATTCTTAACGCTTCTGGCATCCAATTTAAAAACTTTATATAAGATATGGGATCCAAATTGACAAACTTGTTTGCAAGAACCCCTCCTTGCTCAGGGCTGGTTCTTAAACCTTTGTGATACCATTTGGTGAAGTAGAACCTGTCATTCACAGGCTGAAGACGCAGAAAGGCAAAGGCCAGCAAGAATATGATCGCACCGGAGATATTAACACCAGCAGAAACCCATATATCATCCAGTGAAGCCATGTTGTCCTTGGGTAAAGTTGTCTCTCGCCAAACAAATTTCTAAATGTGAGCAAGAGATCAACCACCTCCCAATAATAAGTCCTAAAAATAAATAAAAAGGAAAGGAAATAATCAATGCCAAAATGGCAAAAACAATGTAAATCGCTTTTTTCAAATGCTTTTTGATATTCAAAACAATGCAGTTGAATGTCGTTGAATGATACATTAATAGTCTAGCACTTGGGAATTTAAAAAAAAAATCTAAATCTCTCTTTATATATAATCCATAAGTATAGAAAGATATACTGTCATTGTTCAGAGTTAGGTTGCAATTATGAAGAACAATACAATACTGTCATTGTTCAGAGTCTTCAGATCTTACTTCTTTCTAATTCTCACATTTATGGTAAGCTAATAAAAAAAATTATAAGAAATGTGAAAACAGTGCACAAAGGTAATTCTCATTAAATATTGTTTATAAATGTGGCAAGATTTATATTTATAGAATTATAGGTACAGAACATACATATTTGGACCAACTTCATCAGATTAATAAAACGTTTTATCTAATTTCGTTAAGCTTGAAATTTCATTGTTTTCTCATAGTTTGATGGAAAAGATCCTCTCCTCTCACTCAAAGCAATAAAGAATAATTTAGAAATAAGAAAAAAATCTTCAAACGAGAGCAAGCATAGAAACAAATTATGGAGGGAAAAAAGAAGTGTAAGGGACTTAAAATATTACACCAAAATATTTCCAGCAGATCAACTCAACTAAAGACAATTTTTTCCCATAGGCATTTCCTCGAACAAGTCATAAGTCATAACTATTATCAATTCCTCAACAGGAATGATGCAGATTGTAAATATTACACCAAAATCTTAAAAAACTCCATTTTTAGGTCAAACGAAAACCTGAATCAAAAGAGAGATCCAGGAAGAATGATCTACATCTATAGAAGCAGCAGAAGAAGAAAATTAATGAAAACCTGTGAAATTGAAGGGGCTGAGAACCAAAATCCCAAGAGGAGACGGCAGGAGATAAGAGGATGGAACGAATGCAGAGGAGATTCAAGTCGCAACATTGTCTTTCTCTTTCTCTCTCCGCTATCAACATGAAAATCCATACAAACCTTGTTTTTCGGATTAGCCATGGTGGACAACATCTGCGAGAATTTAGCGATTGTTGGGAGAGAGAGAGAGGGAGCGCGCGCAAGGAATGAAAGGGTTGACTACACACATTTGTGTTTCGCCCCCTTTTCTTTTCTTGGATTATCACAATTCTTTTAAAATTTAAATTTATTATAGAGATTACTCTGTATTATTTAAAGTTGTGTTTGGATGCATATTCTTATAATGTGTTTTTTTTTTTTTGGTTGGGTCTTCTTATAACGTGTTTATAATACGCTTATGACTTATGTAAAAGACAATATCGCTATCTATTGCTCATGTTCTCGCTATTTATATTCTTTCTCTGAATCTTTTATTTCATGTACCTTATTACTGCTTTGTTCAAAGTCTTTGAATTTTCTCATGATTTATTTGTTTTTGTCATTTATTTATTTTCTATTGGGTCATAAAGATCTATTTGTTTGGCGGTCTATTACGTTTTGATTTACCATACAATGATTTATCTCATATTTTAAATTATCACCTAATAAAAAAAATACACTTGTATGAAAAAATATTTATTCGAGGATTTTGAAAAGTGAACATTAACTACATGTAAGGAAGATATAATATATATCATAGTTTAGAAAAAAATACTTTTGATAACCATTAGCCAACCTAAGCTTATCATCAAATTCATCATACATATATGTAGCACTTGAAAACTTGTTACCACTCAAGAAACACTTAAGATCTCTCAAGCTCAACTGCGAGGCGGATTCCTTCCGGATGCAAGGTTTCTTAGAGCTTCATCTTCGGCGAACAAGCCAATGTTCCAGTCTTCAGTCGCGGATGAGATCATCGCTAATGCAACCACCACTGATCTCATCGAGGGCCGCTTTCTTGACTCCTCTTGGGTGCAAGTTCTAGCAAGTACCGCTATCTACAACCCGAGATCAAGACATTGCCAAGCATAATTCAACTAGCTAGCCTTAGGAACATATAGTATACATTGATATCAATAAAGTAAGCTCTTACTTACTTTATGAACTGCGTCAAATGGGTAATCAAGACCAAGCCTCGGATCAACAAGCTTACGAAGAGCTTGTTCTGAGTCCGGTGATGCTAGCGCCTCATCAAACTAGAAAGCCGAAAGCATATTCTAAGAATGTAAGACCGTAAAATAAGGATAGCATGATAATGAAGCAGAAGAAAATTTACCAATGATACTAGATTCCTATATTGAATAGAGTGTTCTCCGGTCACAATGATGGCGGGTTTTGCGGATATTAGCTCAAAGAGGACAACACCGAAAGCATATACGTCTACCATGGTGGATTGAAAGCCATACTGAACATACCTGCACCAAAATAGAAGATGTAAGTGTGCAAAGGGAGGCTACTTTGTTAGCAAAGGAGGAAATGAATCATCAAAAGCGAAAGGTGAATACTCGGGTGGCATGTATCCACGCGTGCCCTTGACGTTGTTAGTATGTGTAGTGCTACTTTGAATCGCGGTTAACTTTGTTGTTCCGAAGTCTGCAACCTGTAATCAGCAAAGAATCCGATATTAAAGCTTCCTAGGAGACTTGAGTGAAGGAGTATGGTAATTACTGTTCTAAAAATCGCGCCTAGGTCCCTCACCACTAGGATCTGCCTAGCGTGTTTTAGAACACTGAGTGTAATGCTTCATTATTGTACCTTTCCATGGAAATTTTTGTCTATCAAGATGTTTGACGATTTGACATCAAGGTGGATGTATGCAGGATTCGTGTATTCATGGATGTATTCGAGTCCTCTTGCAGAGTCCACGGCAATCTGCAGCCGAGTTGACCAGGACAACGGTCTTATTCCGGTGTCTCGTAGATGTTCACATAAGTTTCCGTTGTCAACAAATTCATACACTAGGAATAGCCCACGCTCCATGCAACACCCTATCAAGCGTACCTGGAATCATACCCAAATGAGCTTCACAATCCTTTAACACCCCATTCTACATCAGATATGTTTTATGAGCATACCAGATTCACGTGATTAACATTTGCCAGAATCTTGAGCTCAGCAAAGAACCCTGTCCGGTCTTCGTTTTTTATCTTCTTGATTGCTGCCTTCTGCATCATCATCATGTGAATTTGAGCTCATGTCGTACTACTTGTTCGTAATTTGAGACGAAAGACGAGAGTAATAGTTAAAACAAACCTCGCCTCTGAGTTCCGCAAAGTACACCAATCCAAAGCCACCTTCACCAATCTTATTACATGTGAAGTTGCTTGTAGCCTCAGCAAGCTCCTGATAAGGGAACTCAACTAGCCTCCCAGGAGCTGTACTCCTGGACTCCGGAAAATCATCACTTGCAAAGACGGCCCCTGAAGTACCCAAGCTTACGCCCGAATCTATAAACCATAACACGAAACTCGTACTATTATTCGCAATTTAACCTCCAACTCATATGTTGAGAACTGATACACTTGCCTGCTTTGTTCCTTTTACGAAGGGCGAAACACATGCCGAATCCAACAACCAAGAATGCAATAACGGCTGCAGGAATGACACCACCTAGTAGCCCGGATGACACGCCTGCTAAAAATGATAAACTTCTTAAGACCCAAACCATAGATGTAAATTTGCTTCAAAAGCCGAAACGACATGACTGGAAGTGAGTACCAGATTTCCTGCAAATGCGTGTCGAAAAGATCACTTTGTCAGCTACAAACCGTTTCAAAAGCAAGTTAAAACATATTGAAGTCCACAGGGACTTTTTAGAGCGAGGTTTCATCATAAAACATATTAGTAATAAGAAAATTAAAAGTTTGTTTGTTCATATTTTCATTGTTAGACTTTTTTTTGCCTCTTCACATCTCTCAGAATCGAATTCAAGCATCTATATATAGTTCTTAGCCAAGAAATACCTCTCTTTTAGCGGAGGGAAAGTTCCATTCTGATCTGCAAGACACAACAACAACAACAACAACAACAACAACAACAAAAATGACAGTCGCCTTCATCAAGTAACCGAATCACTAGACATGAATCATACATACAATGCTTAAAAGTTTCGCAAACCTTTCGCAGGCACAAACACCAATCCTCTCCCACTGGAGAAATCAACTCCATGGTTGTACTCCTGCAAGTAAAATTCCTGCACACCAGCAACAGCAGCCACAGAGGATAAATTCTCACCAGGCCGAAGAGGATAAGTCAAGAACAGCCCATAGTCCTTGGAGACGCGAGGATCGCCACAAGAACAGTTAACCACAACACTGATAGCCACAAGAGAAGGAATCTGATCCGGATCATACGAATTCACCCGATCCAGCCACACAGGCGAGGTAAGATTAGCATAGGCCAACGCAATCTTGTCGTAGGTGTCACCTACTTGAGTCACATAGCTGAAGGAGTGTCCTAAGAAGCTCCCATTGATGCAATCACAAGCAAAAGGCACATTCAACCGCGATCCATATTCAATCTGATCTTGGCTCAGAACTTGAGGATTGTAGCTGAGGATCTCCTTGATAGGCCTGTCGAAGAGATTGCTGATGGATGTAAGATTTGATTGCTCAGGCACATAGTATGAAGCCAGGGCGAGATTGCAGGTTCTATCACATGTGGATTGGAGTTTGAGAGGTAGAAATGATATGATTGAAACGAAGATGATGCGGAGGAGATCAAAGGCATTCATCCGGTTGCGAAAGGAGATCATCTTGCTGAGAGATTGATGATCTTGATGTGTGCTGGAATGGTCATAATGTATGCATTTGAAGGGTAAAGGACAAAGGTGGGAAAGTGTTAGGAAATGAGTTTGTTTGAAGACTATAAATTTGATGTCTTTGTTGCAAAGATAATGTTGACTTGAAGACTTTTTATGTTGCTGTTGTTGGTAAGAGTCAAATAATTAAACTCTGAAGTCATTCACTTCAAATTTGAGATTGATTATGAACTAGATAGAACTTCAACTTGAGAAATACTGTAAGTTAACTAAAATATCTATCAATCTCCAAGTCAACTTCAAAAACTCCACAGTGAGAGTCAATAGTTTGAACATAGGAAAGTAGGCATGACTCAACTAAAATCCAGATCCAATGAAACAGGTGTTCAGCAGATTTAATGTCAGGTTGTGTTTGGATGATTGGATTAAGATTAGTAATATTTATTTTTTGGGGGGTTAAGATTAAAATAATTCATATTTTGAGAGGGGAAAGTAAGATTAACACTTTGTATACAATCCAAGGGTTTGGAAAACCAAAATAAAATAAATACTCCTATATTGGTTTTGAACAAAATTTCGAAACGGCTTGAATAAATTTCGAGAGGGTCCGAAAAATAACAATACGGAGTATTATTATTAGCTATAATTTGTCTAGATTGTTTAGTTGATCTCGAGAATTTTGTACACATTTTTTCGTTTGTTGATTGATCGTCTCTTATTCTGTCCATATTTTGTTCCGTCCTTTGTCGTTGGGTCCCTGTCTTGGTGTGGTTGCGATTAGTTCCAAGAGAGATTGCAGTATCGGGTGTCTTGTTTGATCGAGTGGATCATATGACAATGTTCATGGTCTTCAAAAATCCTTCATTTAGGTGGGGAACGTCGGTGATCTTCACTTTTTCATGTGTCGTCCTTTCCGGCAGTGAGTTACTGCTCTCCATTTTCTCGACGATGACTGATGAGATGTCGTGTGAGGCTTCACACTCTCTCTTGTTTTTGACATTTGTTTTTTTTTTGTTTTTTTTTTTGATTAGGGAAAATTTCGGACGAGCGAGCTCTACCCGATGGCATCCTTACGGATGAGGTCTAATAGACCAGAATCATTGTGAATATCGACACCCCGGGCAGAGTGGCAAAGGTGTGCAACCTTATCCGCCACTCTATTGCCTAAACGGGGAACATGAAAGAAGGACACTTCTTTCATAGTCGATAGTAAAAGTATAACATCTGATAAGATCAGTTCAATTTCCCAAGGGCATATAGATTTTTTATTTATGTGGTTTATGATTATCAGAGAGTCACCTTCAATGTGTAGTTTGTCAATACGGAGTTGTAGAGCCTGGTTGATTCCCAGTTTAAGAGCCAGAGCTTCCGCTTTCAAGGGGCTTTGAGTTCCAAGGTTTTGATAACAGATGTGTATCGAACGACCTTCCCAATCCCGGATTATAGCGCCAGCCGAGCTGACATTGTTGGAAATCGTGGATCCATCAAAATTTAGTTTGAAAGTTCCCTTAGGAGGCTTGCGCCATGTAATGTCGGCCTGCTTTCTTTTCGTCCTTGGGTGCTTGGGGGTTTGTGTGCGTAAGGGGATGTCCTCATCCAAGCTATGCTCGAAGCGAGAAGTTTTACTCCAATTTTCCTTATGGGTTTCAATAATACACAATGAGTTGTCTCTATGAGGTATGGGGACTTGTCTAAAAACAAGTTGGTTTCGAATATACCAAGCCGTCCACCAAGCAAAGGCAAGCTCCGCCTTGGCAACGGAAGAAAGCTTGTTCCCGATGAACGAAATGATAGGTTTTATCTCCCGTGAATGATTTATCATACTGGATATCGTTGAGTTTACCTGAGCAGGTAAATGAAAGAGAGAGCGCACATATTGACATTCTAGTAAGAGGTGAACGTCATCTTCAACTGCACAGTTGCACAGGTTACATGTGGAAGGAACAGAAGTCCCACGTTGGGCAAGCCTAGCGGAAGTTGGGAGGCCATTCTGACAAACTTTCCATAGAAAATTTTTGATCTTAGGTGGAATATCCAAATTCCATATCCAAGCGTTATTGTCTATGTTCAATGAGGATTCAGCTGTGATTAATTTGTATGCACTCGACGTGGTGAACCAACCAGCCCTATCATGCCACCAATATAAACGATCCTCAAAAGGAGAAACGGGAAGTGGAATGTCCAAGATTTCTTTCACTATGTCATTTGGTAAAGCGTTGCTGAGTTTTTCTGTCCACCATTTACCACCTAAGATATAGTCACTAACCGTTTCCTCTATGTTATTAATGCGGGGGCAGTCCTCCCTAGATAACAGAGAGGAGGTTGTAATCCAATTATCCGTCCAAAATTTGATAGACGTTCCATTTCCTACTGACCAAATAAGTCCTGTCTTGAATTTATCTATAAGAGTTGTTAGTTTGACCCATTGCCAAGAAGTATCTCCGCTTTTCTCGTATTCAAGGATATTAGCTGAACGAAGGTATTTGTGTTTGATTAGAGACACCCAAACATTTTCAGGTTCAGCCAATATTTTCCATAGCAATTTCATTTGAAGGGATTCATTCATCTCTTTCGATTTCCTAATTCCAATCCCCCATATTTTGTTTTTGACATTTGTGGTTTGCCTTGGGTTTTCCTAGACTTCTCCACCGTTTGACAGAATTTAGAAGGGGTTTGATTTTATTTTTTTTCATTTTTTGTTGATTTGTTTTTTACTACTATTGGATTTGGTATCTCAAATTTTCACCTAATATAAAAAATAAAATAAATAAAAAATCCGCATGTCCCGTAACTGTGAAGAACTATTTGGAAACTTCAGTTAAACGTTGAAGGCTGTGTAAACTGGTTACCTTTTATTTCCTGGAGAACTCGGCAAAATCCATGGCTGATTATGCACAGATTTGACCTCCGGAGGAGGAAAATCAACTTGAAGGAAGTTCTGATAGTTTCAATACGATGACCTCCTCACCCGACGACAGTCAGGCGATCGTTCTGAGCCGAAGATCGAGCAGTGGATTTTCCGACGCCCCAGTGTTGAATCTACCGGACGATCCCGCTTCGTCTCCGATTGCGTCATCTACCAGCTTTTCGAATTTCATAGGTGCTGGAGTCGGATCCAATTCCAGCCCTATCCGACCCCCCAGCTTCAAGAGATCTGACAGCTTCTTCGCTTTGTTGATTGGGCCAAATTCCCCTCGGAGGAAGACGAAGAAGAAGGGGGCTAGGGTTTCGCATTGCAAGCAGTTTAGAGGTTTGGTCCTTATAGTTGGATTGGTGAGCTTGTTTTTCTTGGTAGATTGGTGGATGCTTCACCGGATTATCCATTCTGGCTTGAGCTCAAAAGCTAGCTCTTCGAGCAATAGTAATCCGATCTCCAATGCGATTATTAAGGTAATGAAATTGAATCTTTTGTTACTCCTTTTTTTTCTGTTTGGATTTGTGTATCTTGAGAATCATCAATATTTTTGGCATTTGAATTGTAGGTTTCTTTTGATTCACCACTCAATTTCACATGGCTTGTTGAAAGAAAAAAAAAATCCTTGATAATTTTGTAAATTAGTTGTTTGATCTGCCACTGGCCCACTGCTAGTCATGGTATCTTGAAAAACCTTGGCCATGCCCTGATAATTGTCTCAAACAAACCTGTATGCCAAAGATAGTTAGTGTAACCAATTCCAGTAACAGTTTGCAAACAGTAGGAATTCTGGATTGCTGTGTTGCCTCTTCAGCTGTACTGCATACTAGTTATGATATCTTGAAACTTACAGTGTATAATGATATGATGAATGCAGGAAGATTTGAGGAAGGTAATTAAAGTGAAAAAGCCCCAAAAGACCATGTTTGGGAGGTTGTTGGCGATAGCTGCTCATGCCTTGGCTGAGGTGCGTTTTGGATTATGGGTGCTGTATAATTATCAACAAGATCTTAAGACGTTGTTGCGTGGTTGAACTGTATGCTTCCATCCTTTTTAACCTTTTGGCTATTCAAATCTCAGGGCCAAAATAAACCAGAGCCTAAAGGGTTGTGGGAAGAACCATTTGCTCTTGCTTCTAACTGGAAACCTTGTGCTGATCAACGTGATTGGGTTCCTAGCGGTACTCTCTCTTTCTTCAAACCCCTTCGATTTTTTAATGACTGATTTGGGGCAGTTGGTTCTTCTTTGCTCATTGATGTTTAATTTGGAACTAGCTATTTAACTTATTTCCCTTTCTGTAAAATCTTTAACAGAGGGGAATAATGGCTATGTGATGATTACTGCTAATGGTGGTTTGAACCAGCAGAGAGTTGCTGTAAGTGATATCACTTTTGATATGACTATTGAGTTTTGATGGTTAAGTGATCTCTTTCTCTCTTGTTTGATGATGTCGTGTTTGATTTGTACAGGTATGCAATGCCGTTGCAGTTGCTCGGTTGCTTAATGCAACCCTTGTTCTTCCCAAATTTATGTATAGTAGTGTCTGGAAAGATGTGAGGTAGCTCTCTTGTATCTCTTTGCCTTTTCGGTTCTCACACTTCTGTTCCATTTCGTGAATTTTATTTTCAAAAGGAAATTTGATTATTACATGTCAAAACTGCTTCTCTGTTTTGAAGTTTCTGGTGTTTTTTTTTTTGGCTGATCTCATATTTAGTTAAATTAAGAATGTAGATCTTGGATGTAGTTATTGGCCATTTGAATGTGCAGTGGTGGTCATGAGTTGTCAGCTTTGTTTAGTTGTTGGCTTGTAGCTATTTTTATTATTTTAATGAGTGAATCAGTATCATTTTTTGTATCTACCTTTGTTGATTGAAACACAGTAGACATCTTCTGAGTCTCTATCGATAAGAGTTTATCCTGCGCATTCTTTCAGTCTTCCCTTTTATGTTATATAAATACATCTTTTGTTTTCTGTGAACTATTTGCTAGTGTTAATTACTTTTCCATATTATTAAGAGTGCTTTAAATGGAAGATTGACTGCATATATTTAATAATTCTTAGTCAATTCGGGGATATCTATCAGGAGGAGCATTTTATCAATTACCTGAAACCTGACATAAGAATAGTGAAGGAGCTTCCTCAAGAGTTGAGATCATTAGATTTGGAGGCAATGGGAAGTTTGGTAAATTTCTCACCTCAAATCTGCCGTCAGCTTTTTACTTTGCTTTTAATTGAAAATTTATTCACCCTTATAACTTGCTCATCACTGGAATTGTATCTCAGGTGACAGATGAAGACATAATGAAAGAGGCGAAGCCAAGTTTTTACATAAAACACATTCTTCCTATTTTGTTAAGGAAGAGAGTTGTCCATTTTGTTGGATTTGCAAATCGGTTGGCATTTGATCCAATCCCGTTTCGGTTGCAGGTATATATACTCCGTATAGCTTAATTTTTTTTGTTTCTTCCTTCAAAGCTTATACTATTCCTAATCTGAGTACTTCATTAGAGACTTCGATGCAGATGCAATTTTCATGCTCTTCAATTTGTTCCGAAAATTCAAGAAGCCGGTGCCCTTATTCTCAAGAGAATGAGACAAAATTCAACTTATCCTGGTCCACTGGATCATCATCTTGTTGGTACATATGCAAATGAAAAGACAAATGGCAAAAGAGGTCATGCTAAAAAAAGTTCAAGATTTCTAGCTCTACACCTAAGATTTGAGATTGATATGGTGGCTCATTCATTATGTGAATTTGGCGGTGGTGAAAAGGAGAGACTTGAGCTGGAAGCATATCGGCAGATTCACTTTCCAGCATTGACAGCTCTCAAAATGACCAAAAGGTATATCTTCTGTTTTTTCTTTGATATTATCTTTGCATCTTGGAGAAGTCATGTCACATAGATAACAAATGAAATGATAACTTCTGGCATTTTTTTTTACTATTAGTACTACTAAATAATATTAGCATATAATGTATATACATATCTAACCATGTGGTTTTACGCTGATAGAGGAGACTGTGGGCTATGCTCTCGTTTTAATGTAAAAGCCCTGAAAATTCCTATCTGAAAGCATGAACATAGAACCATTCATTAAAGCTGTGCATCAGATTTCTTAGATCAATTATGTTGCAGGATACCCTCGCCTGCATCACTAAGGGAAGAAGGTCTTTGTCCTCTGACACCAGAAGAGGCAGTCCTTATGCTTGCAGCTCTGGGTTTCAACCGTAAGACACATATATTTCTAGCAGGTGCACAAATTTATGGAGGGAGATCAAGGTTGGCTTCTTTGAGCAGTCTGTATCCAAATTTGGTTACTAAAGAAAGCTTACTTTCACCATCTGAGATGGAACCATTTTTGAACTTTTCCTCTCAGGTACCAACTCTTTCACCATCTCTTTGGTTTGATTTTTCAGAAGTATTAGTTATGCAAAGAATTCATAGTAATTAGCATTGCTCAGGTGTCTTTTAGGTTCCTACAAATCTTAAATATGAGACAACATTGCATAAAATGATGCTAACTTACCAATTTGAGATTACATGCTTATTTTGTGCCAGTGGCGCTGGATGCATTTTATGCTAAGCTGATTAACATTTTGGGTTCATTGCGGATTTGGTTGTTCATTTTTTAGCCCTCTTAAATACTGAATCTGAATGCCATCTGATGTCAAAAATAAGTTCTGAATGTTGCCTAATGTCACTAAAACTTTGACAATCTGATATTTTTCGTTCTTTCTCCTGCTTCATTTAGTTGGCAGCACTGGATTTCATAGGCAGCACTGCATCCAGCGCCTTTGCTATGACAGACTCTGGGAGTCAGTTGTCAGCTTTGGTATCTGGTTTCCGGATGTACTATGGAGGAGGAGAGATGGTAACAATACGGCCAAACAAGCGTAGACTAGCAGACATATTCAGGAAGAATTCCACAATAGAATGGAAAATTTTCGAGCAGAGAGTGAGGAAAGCAGTAAGGCAAACTAAACAAGTTCATAGTCGACCAATTGCAAGGAGTATTTACCGGCATCCCCGATGTAAACAATGCATGTGTGTCATGGAATAGCGGTTCATGTAACTTAGGCAATCCCTAACAATGTAAGCGTTCAATTCTTTACAAGATCAAGTGATCAACCACTGACTAATGTGTGGCCAATATGTGTATTATTCATTGTTACGACTTACAATTCATTGGAACACTTGGATTCTTGTTCATATCAAATCTTCCTTGTATAGACTTGAAAATGAATTGAGCTAATCAGTCATGTTTACAATTAATGGGAACACCTCAATCCCATGGACCTTTCAAGATCAGCCAACAGATGACACAATTTAGATTTTAGATACATTAACGATAGCAGAGATTATAAAACGGACAGCTCCATAGTGGGGAAATATACAACAGAAGTTCAGTTACAATTTACCAGCGGCATAAAAGAGGGCAAGAGGCATTACCATCAAAATGTTCCAAAAGTAAACCAGTTTTTCATTTTAGACGTACCATTTCCAAGCAGGAAGCTAAATGACCGATTTCAGCTCTCAGATCTTTTAGAGTTTCTGGACCACAACTGAATTGGCAAGTCCCGCCTGCTCTATGGTTTGGTTAGGATCATTCAGTGGCTTCGGAGGGAATCCCATGCTCTGAAGCTGGTAAGTCGTGCTCCCTCCTGGCCTTGATGAGTCGATAAAGCCGCGTATATCATTGATGGTGTGATGATAGTTGAAGTGTGCTATCATTCGGGTCCCATCTGCCAGCCTCAGCTGAATTGGAGTCTTTGGTTTTGTTTCGTCGACAACAAGGCTGGCAGGAGGAGGTGGAGCGGAGCTGCTTGCATTAACAGGTGGAGCTGCAGCTATTGGCTCTGATGATGCTGAAGCTGTGCTACCGCCAAGAGTTCTCCCCGTGCCCTGGAAGGCAACAGTGCGTCTCTCAGGCTCCTAACCAGGAAACAGAAGAAAAAAAGTGAGAATTTTTTTATCAGATTTGTATGTTTAAGCTTGCAGAAGGCCATAGCAAAAACCGGCTCCGAACATCCCCCAGGAAATGCATTGAACAAAATAGAAGATGAACAATGAACATGATTCTTCAGCTAAGCAGAGAGAGAAGCACTGAAATGTAAAATTCAAGCTTACAGGGCAGTTCTCTTCCCTCCTTATAAGATTGACATGAACTTTAGATCTGATGTCAGCAGGCTGAAGCTCCTTCGGACACTCGGATTTCCTGATGCTCTGCGTTTGACATAAAGATATACTCGCATAAGCTCCAAAGGAAATATTTGAAACAGAAGGGAAAAAGGGCAGATCAATATTCACAAAAATCAGGTTGAGTAAAAACCAATTTCCCTTAAACTATTAGTTTGCCTCAGACAGAGTCTACAAGGTGAGGATGGTCAACAATATGTATTGATGGGTATTACAGTTGATAAATCCACACCCTTTGACAGCAATGACAAGGATTAACAAGTCTAAGCAACCTAGCAACAGGAGCAATTGGGTGTCGAGGATGATGGGTTGACCAATATCATCATTTCACTCCAATCTAGAAACTTGACGAATTCAGATCTCCTTTTTTACTAATTCCATCTCATACTCAAAATCGATTCCATCCTTACCTCTAGAAATGATGCATTTTCGGGGTCATCCAGCCTCCTCAAAGGACCATCATTCAAAGTGAAGCCATTCCTCCAAAAGACAATGTCATGGCTAAGCTCTTCAGGTTGCTGAGGAGCAGCTGCAGGCAAAGTCTCTCCAGAAAGAAATCGTGCAGTGCCGGTGAAACTGCTTGCACTTGAAGACGGACGAAGACTGTCAATAGGTCCCTCAACTGCACCTAATTGCCTAGCTTGATTGAAAATCTCATCTACATCATTGCCCTTGCCCTTGGTAGGGTCCTGCACGAGCATGCCACTGCATACATACCAAAACATATATCCAGAGATTGTTGAGGAAACTTTTATTTCACATAGACTGAATCATTGAAAGCTACATAAAAGGGTTTGACTAAACATCTAATTTTATCAGATTTGTATGTTTAAGCCTGCAGAAGTCAATGGCTTTGATGGAGATCAGAAAAACTATCATCATTGGTAACAATTCACAATGAGTGGAACACAGAGATCATCCTTTGACCCCTAAATATCAAAAGGCGAATAGATTTTTTCTCAATTCCCAGAGCAAGCAAAAAGAAAATTTAAACTTCAACATATGATTAAAAACAATTCCCAAATGATAAAGTGATAACCAAGAAATCTACACTCAGTGCCTCAAACTTAAGCAAATTAGGTCAATATAATCGGCAATTACAAATAAGAACTGCAAAATTGCACAAAAGAGTACATAATACACGCCATGACGTCAAATTCAATTAGCTCAAGTTCAGAACCGTGCGTAAGATCTTCGCATAACACAAGGCAAACTATAGAATTTGATGGGAGACAGAGCGAAAGAGTGGGAAAGAACCTCTTCTCGCCACCGGTGTAGTACTCCTGAGGGCCGTCGGAGTCGCTATCGGAATCGGGGCCGGAGCGGCGATTCAAATCGGCGAGGGTGCGAATTCCACCGGAACGATTTCGGGAGGGTTTGAGCGGCTTCTTGTCTTTGGACGCCATGGATTCCTCACAGTCAGAGAGAGAGAGAGAGGGGCTTGAGTTTGGGTAAAGCGGAGTGAAAACTGAAGAAGATGGGAATTGGAATCCCACGCGATCGTCGGCAATTCCCCTTGCTAACCTTTATGCTTTAAGAATTTGGTTCACATGACATCAAACCGATATTTATTTAAATCATACAGTATTTGTTTTGTTATTATTATTAAAACATTGTAAAATGAGGTGTGCTACTTGTTTGGTTTTTACAAACTTTTTTTAAAAAAAAAATTGGTGATCATCTCGAGATATTCTCAAAGTTTATCAAAGTTCATATAGTAGTATTTATATTTATAACGTAGTTAACTAATGTTATATTTTCATAAAGTAAAATATGTGATTTGAGTTCTAATATTATTTGCAATAAAGGTGGAATTTGATTCTCCAATCTCCAAGACTATAAAAAAAAAAACTTATCGACCATTTTTTAATATTCATTCATTTAGATAAAATGCCCAAAAAGTTTAGTAAAATTTTAGAGAAATTATAGATTCTTTAAAATATTTTATGATGATTAATCTATCTATCTATTTTCAACATTTTGATACACCATGTCCATGTGTGGATCAAATCTTTTTCATTTTTCCATTTATAAAAGAGAAATTTAGTATCCGTTTACATGACCATTAATTATAATTTATAATTCATAATATTACATTATAATATAATATTGTGTATTATAAGTTATAATTAGGCCCTTAGTTGACGATCCTGTATTCATATGCGATTAATAAAATTAGGATCTTCCTCTACAAAAAAAAAAAAACGAGGCCCCTACATCGAACCTAGGGCAAGAAGTGTTGTAAATATTGATACAAGCCCTGGACCCAAGATATCTTGTTAATTGAAATTTCAAATATATTTTTTCTTTTTCTTTTTTGGGTCATTTACAAAAGAGAAGCTTAGCTCAAGCTACGGCTAACCAAACGATCCTACATATGGACATATGGTTAAGAAATCGGGCATCAATATAAAAGCCTATATAATTGGTCATCAATAAGGTAGGTGAATCGTGATGAAATAAGTCCAAAAAAAAGGGGTGGTGGGAGATACCCACAAGGCCACAACTCATAATCGACAACGAGATTGGTATTTTTTCTCACTTTTCTACATGACGAATGAACAATGACAAAGGATTGCTCAACGTTGAGGCCTTACCCTCTCTCATTAAATACTACACCTCATATAGTACGTGGCAATAGGTTATGGACTTGTGGTTTTCAGGAGTAGCAAACTTCCAACCCCCAATCATTTATTATAGTTTGGATTCCAAAAAAAAACTATGAAATCTTGTAAAGTTTTTGCAAAATAAAGAAGTTTATAAAGTCTTTCTTGGATCAATTAGTTCACTGCACCTTGTATTTTGGTATTCCTGCTTGTTATGTCAGTAGCATGTTTGACGGGTTATTCGTCGCCCTTTTTTCGATATGTCGACTCATCGGACCTGTCTGATGCGTCGAATTTTTACTTAATTAAAAAAAAAATAGTTCGATGTTCACATGTGGTATAGTATAATGTAAATTTCAGCTACTAGTAAGGTTTACTGTATACTTTTATACGCCCTCCACTTTAGGATAATAAAAAGTATGTAAAATATTCATTTTTTTATATAAAAAATTTAAACAATTTCGTAATATAAAATTGTTAAAAATAATTATAAAAAATGAATATTTTATATATTTTTTATCATCCTAAAAAAACGTGCATAAATAGTGTTTTTCTGAAGAGAGGGAGTATGTTGGCTTTTGAGAAGTTGTAACACAAAAAATACCCTTTCGTGCTCTGCACTTGTAACTTCCAACGCAGCAATTTCCTGCCTGTTGGCCCCAAATCCCACAAAGAACAGAAAAATAAGGTTAAAAAGAGACTATGAGGATGCAACAAATGGTTTGTTACAGCATAAGCTAGTTCAGCTTGAATCATTACCTCTTCCAAATGAGTCATTCAGACTATTCATCAGCTCATGTCCAACGGTCGTTTGTCCCTGAGAAGCCTCGAGTCATAGTTCTTTTGGTCTTCGATGGCCATAAGAGCGCTCATTCGAGTGGTTGCACTCTCAATGTATTCTTGGAGCGGAGGAAGAAGCCCCTCTTTTGCACCGTCATTGCTGGCTTGGCCACGGATGATCTGCTCAAGAATTCACTCAAGTTCAAAGTTTTCTTCCCTGATTTGTGGGATCAAGATTCAAGGACATGTAAACAAAGACGTAAACACGAAGTATGGAAGTCTAGCCTTCACCTTTGATGCCCAGCGCCGCTCTGCCTGTTGGCACACGTCGCGGATATCCCTTCCGGACATGCTGCATTTTAACACGATCAAGGAAATACACATGTTATCAAATTTAGAGAACTCCAATAACAGCATGGAATATGCAGTGTCGAAACCAGTTACTGGAGTTTGTCAAGTGAGATTATCTCTACAAACTAGTGAACTACATTAGAGTTAAATGGAACCTACCCTTCAGTAGCTGTAGCAAATTCCGTCAACTCAGATTTTTTCAAGTGCTTAGCATACTGGGCAGCTATTTTGATACGGTTATGCAGATCAGGCAGACCAAAAGTAATTATTGAATCAAAACGGCTGCAGAGGGAAAAGTTAGAACAGATAGAGAAACATATAGTGCTTTGGTAGGTACTTCCCTAGTTCCCTTTATTTGATAAGCAACAACCAAATATACCTGATTAAAGCAGGATCAAGATCCTGCTTCCTGTTTGTAGCAGCAATTACAACTACCTTCTTATCCTGTTCAAAGCCATCAATCTGAAGGGATAACAAATCAGTTAAAACCTGGCACCTTACAACAATAAACAGTATCTATATGTAAAAAATGATATTTCAAGGACAAATTATTCACCATTCACCAACAGAAATATAATGAAAGAGCTGACTGATGGAATAGGCAATCAGAAATCAAAAGACAATCCTTCAAATCAGGGATAGTTCGAAATCCATAATGTCATTAAAGTAAAAGAAAGCAGATGTTGTGGATGAGTTGCTTAGGTTTCTAGTGTAAATTCAAAGGATTTGATGAGTATCGTAAAAAAAGAAGGGCAAAGAAGCCCAAGAGTCCAAGCAAAGATTGTGACGTTACTCTTGATTGTAGTATGGCGTGCAAAAGTAGCTGACCAAAAAGCAAATTAGACATTTGTAGTCTACCACAGGGAGTGCACATGCCATTGCATCAACTATCCAGACCTCGTATGGTTCTGCACAAGCTTTTACAACATCTTCCTTGCTTAGCTGTGATCAAATTTTCAGAACGAACTGTTGTTCCTAGATTCTTTTCTTTATTCAAACAACTTCAACGAGTTCATTTCCCTATGATTTAAAAAAAACTTGTCTAAGATTTGCACATGTACTAGGTGTCCTTTCCTTATTACTATACTGTAACTCCAAACAATATTTCCCAATTGGAAGACAGTACCAAAACATTCCAAGTGGAGAACATTCATGCAAGATATGTACTCAACTAGAAACTTCAGAAATAAAGCATGCATGCAAAATCTGCTGTTCTCGGCAAATAGCTCAGAATAAAAACGTGCTTACCTGCCGCAGCAACACCGATAAAATTCTACGAGTGGCTTCATGCATTTCAGTATCACGAGCAACAGCAAAAGAATCAACCTGTTTCAATTTAAAAAAAAAAACATCAAAAGTCAGGAAAATAATGAAATAACAAATATTTAACCAGTAGAGCCAGCATTGTTCCAAAAAAAGGTATGGGCCTCCGCCTAGACCCTTGAAAGTCCCCCACCTTTGAGTTTAGCCGCCTAGACCCTTGAAGGTCACCCAAGGTCTTGGTGGCGGTGCGGGTTTGGCGAGTTAGTAAAAAAAAAACATTTTGAGGTTATAACTGCTAAAACCCCCACATGTCGATCTTTCTCTCCGTTCTCAAACTCTATACTCTCTCTTACTCTTGATCCCTCACTCCCATAATCCTCTAACTCGCGACCTAACTCCCGTTGTTAACGCCTAGACTATTAATTAAAGTTTATTTGTTTATATATGCTATGAATTAAACTTTATTATTTTATATACGTATTGAATATGGCCTAGGATTAAAAATACATCTCAAAATAGTAAATCCGCCTAGAACCCGCACAATCCGCCTAGATCCTTGACCCTATCTAGCCGTCGAGCATCCGCCAAGTATTTTTTGGAACATTGAGAGCCAGCAGATTTGAGAAGCTTTATTTAAAGAAAAAAAGAAAATGACAAGGGAAAATGGGCAAGTTTTTCACACGTTTTTACATTAAGCACAAAGAGCTGATTAACATACCTCATCCAGAAAGATTATGGCACCATCAGGAAGCTCATTAGCTAGAGAAAAAACTTTTCCCAAAAGGCGTTCACTTTCACCGTAATACTTGGACATGACAACCTCAAGTGGGACATATAGCAGAGGAACCCCCTATTCAACAAAAAAAAAACAATGATGCCAAGATGAGAAGTTACAATCACATGTAAGCTTGATAGCTACATTGCTACAATGCCCATAGGCGGAAAAAATTAATTGAAGACCTAGATCTGGAATTTCAGTTGAAACCTTATCTATACAATCAACTCAACCCTATAGAAGAGTTTAGTTACTTATAAAAGCAACAAAATTTGTAACAGTCGTACATGTGTCAGTTATTCATTCGCAAATGCCTTACTGGCAATGGATATAATCATATCTCATATTTTGATTAATGCATCTAGGCATTGAAATAGCCAACATCTATCACAAAAAAGAAATTGAATATCAACAAGAACAGACAGACAAGAGATATCACTCACCGCCTGATTAGCAATTACCCGGGCAGATGATGTCTTTCCTGTACCTGATACCAGAGTATATATAATCACAAACTATTACCTACTAAAGTCAGATGAAAAAACAGGGCTGGTACAGATCTGAAAGAATGCCAAAAGGTAAGAAGCTATTTATATGATGTATTTAGCAAAATTCTATTATTCTTGTAACAGAGTTGAATTCAGTTTTATGTCATACTTTTGTCATCTCTGGTCTTTCAGATGCAACCTCTCGATTTGCTCGGGGTATGGGTGCATACATCTTGACCCCCAAACCCTGCTTTAAGCGGGATTACACTTGGCTGATAATAAATTTGTAAAAAAGAGCCAACAATGTTCACAACCTTCCCCAGTACTAATAGGCACAAAAACAAACATAAAGTTGTTTTCTTTCTCTTTTGTGAAGCATGATGCGTTTGTGAAGAACCATACAAAAACCAATAGAGTTTACATATTCATTTTATCCCAATAATAAAAACAGCATACCTGGTGGCCCTTCAAAAAGCACTGCACGAGGTCTATTGGTTTCAAATTTAAGCCTAGTCCCACGGGCAATGTCATCATACACTTCAGGACTTTGTAGAGCCAACAATACAGTATCTTCTATTTCTCTGCACAAAGGTGATCAAATATATGTGCAACATCAGATATTTTCTCTAAACCTCTATCCTCTGAGAGATTCAGAAGAAATATTCATTCTCAAGAACAAACCCTTAAAGAAATGTTTATTTCCGTTTACCACAATTTCTCAGAGGGCATTTATTAAAGTCTACAATACCTCATGATTACGACCACTATGAATTTCAAAGGAATAAGACGATAAAAGTAAAAAAATCTACAGTACCTCTTTTGGTGATCATAGCCAGCAATAGTTTCCCAGGATATCTCACTGTTTCTCTGAGCTGTATGTGACTCATCAATTCCAAAGACTCTTACTCCCATGGACTCTAAGTCAGTTAACGATTTATTTGTGGATGCAGAGCCTAAAGAATGTTCCGTTGGTTTTCTTTCTGAGCTTTTATTCTGTCCAAACCTATCACCAGCTAGCTCTAACACAGAGGCCAAAGCATCAAGTTCACTAGCACTGAAGCTACCTTGTTTTATGAACTCAATTTCCTGAAAATTAATAAATATAAAGATATATTTATTTATAAAGAAGCAAAAGATGAGAGTATAAACTAGGAGGTTAAACGTTTAAATAATAGATGAAAGTACAAACTAGGAATACCATCTTAGAACAAAAGAGTGATCAAAATTAGAGTTTTCAAATTATAATTGAACCAATAATGACAGATAAGATAATTAACTGGCTTATCAGTACTTATGAGTGACCGAGATATCAGAACAACAAGATCCCCCTCATGTGAAAGCTTGCCAGTGTCCTGTCCATTGTCGTTTTGTTCTTGGGGTCGGCTGATTATTATTTGCCAAGCAATTGGACTGAAATAGAGCCGAAAGAAGAAAGGTCAACCGCTATAGTTTCACCTTTTAAATCTAGGAGCAAAATTCAATGTTAAAACAAAATTTTGATTCTTCTGTACAAATCACTGCCAGTCTATGATTAAATTCATACATTTTATAGAATATACCTACCTGTCCCAAGCACGCATCACCATTTCTGCTTCCCCGCCTCGATTTTCAGCCTTCAGGCCAAGATTTGAAGAAAGGTTTGCAATCAAACGTGGGACTTCACATCCATTTGGTACTTGGAACTTGATCGTGATCTACAAAAGTGTATTAATTATTCTAATTTACAATCAAAGTATATGATTCAATGATAAAACAGATTTAGGATAAAACAGTATATCAAATTTCCTATATTTAGATAGACCCAAGCAAATTATGCCATGAAGTGCAAACACCATATCAAGAATTATGGAAACATGAATTATACCTTTTGGCCCTTAACCGCAACTGTGAAGCGGGGAAAAGATCTATATGGCATTGATTTATTCCTCAATATATTCTCTAAACGTAGTCGTTCCTTCCTTGCAATTGCCTCAAAGTCCGGGTTCCCTAAAGGGATGTCAGATGACGCTGGAAGTACATCTGTAGATGATGCTGGGGGTATACCTGTAGCCTGTAAATACAATGAAGCACTATCTACATTATACAATCCAAAGATCAAGCCATGACAGCACAAATTGGAAGAAATTCCAAATTCTAACCCAAAATAGTAAATTTAGAAACACGTATATACACAAACATATGATGAGGAAAAAGGGATCATGGATGGCTTGTAAGCTAAATACCAGCTTCTGTAGAAGACAGCAGCCAACTTCATCAAAAAATAGAAAGAAGACAACAAAAACCTATAGCTCAGATTCCTAACTCTATCAAATAGGGAGGATTAGGAATACATGAGGAAGAAATTCCAGATCTTGCACATCTGACCAACAATGAGTTGTCAAACTCTAGAAGAACGTCACATTCACAAGTTTGGAAGGGTACGGCATTCATACAGAATTGTCTTCTTCCATACAGAAATTAACAGACGTGAAATTTTGGTTTTCGCTTGTTTCTGTAGGGAAAAAATTGAAAATAAATGTACCTAATCACAAACGAGAGCTCAATGATATGGTAGATAACATGTAACATTCAAGAATAAATTCCGATGTATACATGTTCCTAATAACAGATTCGTGGAGTCATAGTGTGATCAACTCAACATAGTTACGGATGCCACGGGGTATACCTGGCAACAAGTTCTGTAAATTTATCTATGAATGAGCATCACAAACTAAATTTGAACTTCTTGAAACACAAACAAACAAAAATCAATTACACACACCTCACCAGCATCTGCATAGGCTGTATCAATCGTTGCAAATCCAAGCAAACCGGAAAGAGCGATTGGAAGCATGTATAATGAATGAGCATCGCCTGTTCTCCCACTACCGCCGCCCCCACCTTGAAACGCAACCAGAGTCTCCGGCTTCAACCAATGGCCTGCACAGTTAAAAAAAATACGAATATTTCTTCCGTTTTCAGTGTAGTCCAAATTGGATTACCTAAAATCAGTTTTCGTAGAACTAACACTCCACAACAACGGCAGAAAAAATCAATTTCAAGAGAAATCCAAAGCTAAATAGCAACTTTAAAGAGAGAGATAGAGAGAACCGTGATGGTGAGGGGGCTGAGGAAGGCGACGAGTGGAAGGGTTTAGGGATTTAGAAGTGGAAATCAGAGAACGCCATGACCGAGAAGAGCTGAGCAGTCGGCGGGCCATTGCGATTGGGGGGTTCACGATTCCGAATTCGTGTTCAGAAGTAATCGACTTGATGAGGTTGGTTCCGGAAGTTTCCCGGCGAAACCAGATACAGTACTTGTTTGCTTGCCGGGCAAGAAGCTCCGCCTTTGTACTTGAAGCCTTGCAGAAAAGTTGGGGCACATCAGTTTTTACTGGTAAGACGATTTTACCCCTACTTTTTTTAACAAGGTAAGAATACGAAATATCATGCAATCCATATAGTAAATCTAGAGGTTAAAAAAATCGGTTAACGGACTAACCGTCATAATACAATAACAAAGGAAGATAATCCACACAAATGCTCTCAACAAATTAGACCGATAGAGTGGAAGTCGTGAAAGACAAGAAATAGACTGAGTGACACGATGTCTCAACATCGGGAGGAGAGAAGCAGAAACCCACAAGTCCCCAATCTCAAAAAAGATTTGTTTGATTTTTTGACACATTTTTTAAGAAATTAAAAACACTAAAAATAAAACAATAATTTTTTTCAGCATTATTAAAAAAATACTAAAAATAAAACAACAAGTTTCTACTGGCTACTGCTAGAAACTACTCCTGCCACAATCTGACAGAGTCTGCCATAATCTGACTTTACTCCTGTCACAATCTGACTGACAGAGTGTTAGAAACTACTCCTACCACAATCTGACTGACAGAGTGCTAGAAACTACTCCTGCCACAATCTGACAGAGTCTGTCACAATCTGACTGACAGAGTGTTAGAAACTACTCCTGCCATAATCTGACTGACAGGGTGTTAGAAACTACTCCTGCCACAATCTGACAGAGTGTTAGAAACTACTCCTGCCATAATCTGACTCACAGGGTGTTAGAAACTACTCCTGCCACAATCTGACTGACAGAGTGGTACAATCTAACACACACTACACACCAATTTTTTTTTTTTTTTACTTTTTTGTTTCTAATCAATGTGGATGATTCTCTAAAAAACTTACTACATTGTCCTAAACCAATCATTTGTAGAGTCATATAGTAGAATTGAACTTGATGATAGACCGATTTAAAGAAAAACTCATGGACATAAGCTCGAGATTCGACGTGAAAAAAGACGGAGTTGTTGAATTTCTATAGAGATATACAAAACTCAAGTCATACTCCCCAAGCAAAAGTCAAAAGAGACCAATCTCCCCCACCGGAAGGAACAGGCTCCGAGCAACCTAGGGTTTTTTCCCATCCCCACTTCCTACATCATCGTGATTCACGGTTGCTGTGCTGTGTGTTGAATTCAATTGAATTCCGGTTCTTTCTTTGCTTTTTTCAGGTACTCGTCTTATGTTGACCTCTCCATCTTCTCACCCTTTATTTCTGCTTCCCGAGCCCCCCTCTTTTGTCTTGTTTGGTTTGATTTGGGGGTAGCTGCTCTGAATTGAAACTTAAGTCGATTTGGGGTGGGTTTTGTGGGGTTTTTAGATTGTGGGTTTTGTTAATTGGGGCTTCCGAGTTGGGGGAGGGAGTTTGGAGGGTTTTTTTGAGGGTTGATGGTGCGGTTTACATTACATGGATAGCAGAACTGCCAGGGTTGGTAAACAGAAAGGTACAAGTGTGACTTCAGGGATGCCTAGCTTCATTTCTAATAATCAGATGTGAGTTTTTATCTGTTTTTTCCAATTTTTTTGATTGATTTTGTTTTGCACCCAACTTCAGTTATTTCTGATCATGACATGTCAGTTGTACCGTGTGCCTGTTCTATGTTTCCTGCTTTAGTGTTTCCTCGTGTGGATTTTTATTACCAGTTATGGTATTGGCAAGGGTTTTTAATTTTGATGGGTATCCAATCACCCTTTAAGATAGAATCTTTTGGGTCTCAGACAGTTAGACTGGTTGATTGTCTACCTCCATAGCCAATCCTTGAACCTTGATACCCCATTTTTAGTCTTTACCAGCTTCTGATCGAGTCTACAACTCGATGCGCTGGATTCTTATTGCCTCCCGATATCCGAATTTTTTTTTATCATCTGTTTCCAATATGTTTTTCTTCTATGCTAGTAAGGTTGTGTTAATTTATACTAGAGAAGACTTGAGTGGTGACTGAGAAGGGTTTTCTGTTTTTGTGCAAAGTAAGAAGACAAAAGCCTGACAGTTGGAATAGTTTGTGTTTAGTCAGATTTGTTCATTGTATATTGTGTTTTCCTTCCTTAAATCACATTGCCTGTTCTTTCAGACACTGCTTGTAATGATCTGTATAAGATGTCTTACTTGTTCCTTTTGAACTTTATTTCAGTGGCACCGAGGGCAACAATCGGATATCTAACTTCGAGAATATGGATCAATCACTTGGATTCCGTATGGATCCTGTTGGCCTCAGCAGAGGTATGATTCGGTGTAACTGACATTGCTCAGATTGCATTTTGTATGTAATTTAGATTTCAGTTGGATTTTGTTTTTACTGAATGAAGAATGAATTTTTGTGTCTGGAGGTGCAGTTGATTGCGACCAAATCGTGGATGAACTTCAGCCATTTTTCTTATATTCCTACGAACTGATGAATCTGACTTTGCATCATAATTTTTGTCAGGGGCAACGTTTTCTCACTCATGCTTCCCTTCTATCTCAACTTTCCTTGCATGCATCCTATCCAACTTTTCATCTTTGTCCCTATCTTAGTTCTAGTTTCTTGTGGTGTGGTTTTCCTCTTTTCTTTGATGTCCGGTCATGGGTCACTCGGAAACACCCTCTCGACCTAGTCGGGGCAAGGGTGCGTACATCTCGACCCCCCGGACCCTGCTCTAAGCGGGAGACACTGGGTTTGTTGTTGTTGTCATAAGATAGTACATAGTACATTAGGAGCTATTTTTGGATGATGTAGTGTATTGCTTATTGCAAGTAGCTGACCTGTTTCATTCTCCTCAATCCTCATTGGCTGGATTACTTTATTGGACCGTATTATGCTAGAATTTGGTGTCTTCTTGTATAGTTATAATTCTGTGGCTGACTGCTCTGACATGAATGTTCAGATCCCTTATTTAGTTCTCTGAACTCCCCTGCTCCAGGTGTGGGTACTGATCTGCCATACGGATCTTATGGCAAGGTGAATTTCATGCACATGTTATCTCAAAATCACTTCCATATTTATTTTTGTCTGCTTGATTCTAATTTAGCTACATGATTCTTTCATGGAAATATCAATATCTCTTTTGGACGTCAAACATTACTGCTACAAAAGGAGTCACAGCCAAAACTGGTTCCTGAAAGGATTGATATTGCTATATTAGCAAGGATTGGGACTGCATTGAAGCATTTGAATAGTTTTTTCATTTGTGTTCCCTTTTCATGACTGTCTTTGTGATGGTACAAATGAGATTTGTAGGTACATTTGTGCATATAAGAGGTAGAACCAGAATTTAGACTCATGACAGTTGTTGTAAGCATGGATTTGGGAACTTATGATTCACTATGTTTGAAGAATTACTTTCTCACTGCTTCTTCCATTCATTCTTATTCTTTTTTTTTAAATTATTATCTATCTATCATATTTCAGTTGATTCAGTGCTAACAGGGAAGTTATGGACAGGTGTATTCCCTTTAGGTATAGAAGTTCCTCTGATAGTAATGGAGTCGCATCAGATCAGATGGTTGAAGTTCTTATGATAACCTCTGCTAGTGGACCAGGTCTTTTGTTTCCAAAGGTAATTATATGAAACCTCTTCATCTTAGACGTGGGTTTGAGAAAATATGCCTGAATATGGTCTAATTTTGTGATGTTTGTATCACTTGCTGCATCTTTAAGCCTTTCTCAATAGGATATCTTGCTCTTAGAAATAAGTAAAAGACATCTCATTCCAGTTTCTATTAATTGGTAATTTGGTGTTACATCTTTTCTCTTCGTTTTTTAGTTTATGCAGTTCTTGCAAGCGTGGTCTAATTTAGTGATGTTTGTATCTCTTGCTGCAGTAATGACTTACCGTCTCATTGACATGGATTTCTTGATTGTGTGGAGGAAACTTTTAATTTAGATTTTTGTAGAAATTTCATTTTCCATTTTTTTTTGTTTGTTCCCAAAATTTTCCAAAATTTCATTTTCCAAAATTGGCTAGTTTGGATTGTTTGAAAAATTGCCTGACCAGCTGAGTATTAGGTGCCATGATACGACGTTCACAGTGTAGCCAGAGGCATAGATTTGTAGCCTATCTACGCTGTTGTTGGCCTAATATAGTATTATTGTGCCGTTTTACAAATGTTTGAGTTTGAGTTGACAGAGTTATGGGCTGCTAAAAGCTATGGTCATGATTGCTGTTTTGTGGGTAGTGGTGTTACATAAAATATACGGAGTATATATAAAGGATGCAGAATGGAGAATTTAAAACAATAAAAAAGATTGCTGTTAAGCTTGTGCTGATTCCAAGATCAGCTATTGCGTCTACATTGGGTATCATTTTTCTGTTTCCAAGATGTGTAGTGGAAAACTGGAAATGAAAAAAAAAAAATTACAGTATTGAAGGTGTTGCAGTCAACAATGGGTGATGTTTTCGTCGCCTCTAGCTATTTTAAACACTGGTTGGACCTGACCTGATGGTTTTATTGTGCTCAACTAGATAGTGATTATATGAAAGTCAGGATATTAATATATCATACGTTTGCTTTGCCAGTTATGATGTGACTAGTTCGCCCGAGCTAATTCGCAGTTCGTTCGCGAACAAATTTGCCTGAATTCGTCTGGAATTCATTGGATTGGGCGAATCAAGCTGCACATAAAGAGAGCACGAGAATGAAGAGAGAGGAGCTAGATTTTTCCATAATTCTTTAACGTTGAGGCATAGAGCTCGGGAGGTCGAGTGTGGAAATAGATAGGGCTGTCAGATCATTTACAGAATTACAGGAGTAGGGGAGTTCGGGAGGGAGGAGGCGGAGGAAGAAGAAGAGTTGCATCAACTAGGGTTAGATTTAAAAAAAAAATACAAAACTTAGCCCTAACTTTTTTTTATAATGAAGTCCCCAATCATATCTTAGTCTATTATTGCTATATTTTTTCAGAATTGGTACTACGAATTCGGCAACCATGGTTTACACACTGCAAAATCATGCCTGTTTTGTCTCTGATATTATGACATCTACCAATGGGAGATATCTTCGTTTAAGCAGCAGCATGATGATCAATAACTTATGCTGGTCAATTCATCATAACTTTGGAGTTTAAACTCAAAAGATATCCATATCCCACTGGCATCATTTGTAGCTTTCTTTGTCCAGCCCTTAACTTGTTATGTTGAATGCTGGACTTGCATAGGACCTAATTATGTTCTCCCCAATTTTTATTTTGGAACTCTTAATGCACTTTGAAGTCAGTGTTTATGAGAATTTGTTTTCTGAGATTTTTTTTTTCCGAGGATCAGTTTATTTTGGCATATTTATCTCTTATTACCTGTTTCTGCAAATTTAGTTTGATAAGCTATTCTTGAATCATGTTGTTGTTGGTTCTGTTAACTGGGACCCTGTAAAGTGTTCAATGTTTTCTAGGAAGTATTTCTATAGAACTCATGGACAGTTGTCGATGTAGCTCTTTCTTACTTCTTCGTCATTTTGGTGCTGCAGTGTCTTCTGCTAATAAAAATAGTTGAAGTGAGTCATTCTTTCTAGATTGGTAAAAGAACAGGGCTGTATAGTGCAGGGCCACAATTAGACATGTCAAAACATAACCCGACCCGGCCGTCCGAAATTTTTTGGGTCAAGATCCGAAAATTTTGACCCGGAATTTTTCCGGATAATCTGGGTTTTGACCCGGTAATTTTTACCCGATTGACACGGTGATCTGATAGACCCGGTTGATTTATAATTAAATATAATTAATTTTTTTTGTATTTAATTAAAATTTATCACAAAAATATCAAATTATGATTTTTTTTTAATTTAAAAAAGAAAAAAATTGACAAACTCGAAACCGACCCGAAATGGCCCGAAACCAGGTCAAATCCGGGTTCTAGTCAACTCGAAAAACCCGGAGCCCGTTTTACCCAAAACCCGAAGTGACTCGACCCGAACCCGATCCGAATGACCCGATTGACAGGTCTAGCCACAATGATGCTTGGTAACAACTTTCATTCATTTCCTTCTATATCTTTTTATTTTTATTTTTTTCGAGCAACATTTCCTTGTTTATCTAATAACTCTCAATTACTACTGTAGTATTTTATAAGGTCTTGTTGGGTTCTGAAAAAAAATAAGGTCTTGTTGGTTGTTAACATTTCAAAATAGTTTACATAAACATAATACTGATTGTAATCATACATTACTTTTCTTAGAGACTTTAACCCGAAAATACAAAAACTGTTATAGCGAGTAGCGACAGGTAAAATTATGCTGTATGCATTAAGAACCATTTTCACTTCAGAAAGGAAAATGATAATGTACGCTTGAGTTTGTGAGCAACATTTTTGTCAGAATGGATCATAGGCAAAACCGCCAAAGCCGTTGACAAGAACAAGCGAAGATGAGCTCGAAATAAACATATGGCAAAACGATGTTCCTAGAGTTTTTGTACGTCAAATATTGCCGAACAAAGAAAGAAAAATATCAAGTAAACAGGAGTGGGTGCTTATTCCAGAAATCGCTAGTTCCTCGAACCAAAAAGGTTACAGATGATCCAAAGTAAAATCTCACAAACTTACCATGAGACTCCATACTGAACACGTTATTAGGATCACTAAGCTAAGATTTGCAAGAAGACTCGGGGCCAAGTTCTACAACATAAGGATTCATACCAAACTTCTCAACATGGAAACTTTAAAAAAAAAAAAACCAAGTGATTGACGGCACGACATTGGACGTTGTACTAAATCTGTACCCCAACACGACGCAGATAGAAAATATATCTTAGGATTGGGCTCCAAGTTCAAGCAACAAGGTGTGATTCGCTGCATATGAGCTCGGGCCAAGGAATTGAACAGGGCCTGTAAACAAATTAAAAACGGTCAAGAAACCAAACCCGAGCCATAACTTATTGTGAGAGGACTATGGTACGTTAAACAGCTTAGCCTACCAGGACTGATGTAACAATTCTTGATCGCCCATTCATCACGCTGGGATGCAAACTTCCTGAATGGAGCACCTGCAAAGCAGAGGGCAAAGTATAAGCGGCAGAAAGAGATATCTCAATGGTTTGATGCGAGAATGTGATAGTCCCTACCATCAAGTTCCACCATTGCCTTCTTGATCACGGGCTTGAATTTACCTGAAAAAACAGAACACGGATAATAAGGTATGTATGCTACAGTTTGGTTAAAGCAATAGCTCTCTGTGAAACGAGCTGCCCATGAGATGACTCTGCTCCTGACTGATACATATTCCTCATCCTCACGCATCCCAAACACCCCAAAAGACAAAAGTCCATGGCGATTCTGTCTGTTTCGGGTATATTGGGAACTTACGGAGGTTCAACAAAGAACAAAGAAAACCAATGGCTTAAAAATCCAATGCAAACATACCATGTCTTCTTTCCACATCCATCAGAGCAGTCAATGCTGTTCCGCCAACAGTCCACTCTTCAACAGGTGCCGCAAGATTTCCCACCTGTGTCACAGAAGGATTAAAAAGTTAGGTCAAACAGAGGGGGTACAAGAACAAAATATATTCAGGATTTTTGTCTTGTTTTTTTTTTCCAAAAAAAAAACACTAACCGAAGATATCAGTCCAGTCTTTCCGGATTGGAGTAGGATTCCAGCAGCAAAACCCAGTGCATAGCAGTAAGTAGCATCAAAATTGGTTGGTAAGCCACATCTGCCCTCATACCTGAACAGGGAGTGGGAGGAAGTATTAACACAACCATACAGTAAGTAGCAAGTACTAGATCACTAGTAACTCAAATTAGTAACCCACATTTCTACAATATGTGCTGCCATAGTTCAAATATTGATTCATGATTAATGATTGCACTATCCATTTTTGAGCCAGTTAGAAGAATGTAAATCTAGTTGGAATATAGATTTATGATAATATCAAGGAAATCTGTTCTGTGGTGCAAGGATCCTTAGCCTAACATGTGCCTCTATACATGTATAATTGCTCGAGCAGGGTAACAATATAGCAACTTTTCCAAGCAGTAATGACATGTAATGCTTCTCAGATAAGCACCTGTTACATGTATAATAGATTTATCATCAAATTAGGGCCTTTGTCTTCAGAGGTATGAGGACCACTCAAGTTAGCAAGTAAACTAGATTTATCATCAAATTATGAACTGCTGTGTTCAGGTATGAAATTGCCTTAACTTATCACTGGTAAAGAAAAAATTTCAACACTCACATTGTACAAAAAGAGAGGTCTGAATAAAACACGCAAGGAAAAAAATTGAAACCCAAGAAAGTGAAAATATTAACAATTACCCAAAGAAGTGAGATTGCCCTTTAAATTCTCCCTTGTAAAGGCCTTCCTTCTTCCTCTTTTCTAGCTCAGTCTCAACCATTTGGATAAGCATCTTCTCCGTCTCAATCTTGGCAACCTAGAGCAAAACATGGGTACCTTGAGCATGATTGCTTATATCTTGTCTAGTACCCGGGAAAATTCAAAGGGGAGTTAAATACCTGAACATTTCCGTGTGGGTCTCTTTCAAGCATCAGTTGATCTTGAATTGCTTGGGGCAAGATATCAAACAGCTCCAGGGACTGATTAGTAAGTTTCTTCTTCCACGCGCCAGCTTCGTCCACAGTATCATGAGCCAAAATTTCATTTAATTCTGCAATAAGCTTCTGAACCTGCAGGAAACCAGAAAAGTGAGAAACACGTTGGCAAACTATCAAAATTTCCCAGAAAACAAAAAATTAATGTATATATATAGAACTTACTTCTGGAATGAAATCAATCAGGCCTTCTGGGATAAGGATAACCCCATAATTGTAGCCCAGTGCAGAACGTTTACAAACCACATCCACAATGTGATCAGTAACAGTCTTCAATGTCAGTTTCTCGGCAAACACCTACAGAAAAAACAAATTCTCAACACAGATTCACCTAGTATGTTCATAGAATCTCATCATTTTTTTCTGGGATGGATTCAAAATAGCTTCAAACTTTGCAGCACTAACATAATGTCTTCAGTGATGTTAACATATTATCATCTAAACTGATTGTTATACAAATTGTGTTCACACCAAAGTAAAATAAAAAACTATGATACCTCCTCTCCTATGAGAGCAACGTTTGGATGCGTTTGCAAGGCACACTCCAATGTTATGTGTGAGGCTGCCCGTCCCATAAGCCTTACAACTGAAAAAAGTGCATAAATTAGAATGGGAGATGAGAGGTATCACTTAGCAGAAGCTAGCTAACCTAGCTAAGCATGTGACAAACTTGAAACTTTCATATTGTTCTTGCCGAAAACAATAGGTCAATTTTGTCTCATGAACAAGCAACGAGTTACAGAATTCATCCAATCCAGTGGACATAAAAAAAAACATTGACAACAGAAAACAGAGAGGCTAACAATCATATAAATTGGATAGCAAATATCCTACAAATATCCAAAACGTTATATACAAAGAAGTGAATGTCTTAATTAGTTAAAGAGACTATTCCATCTAAGTCAAACTCCACAGAACTCATAATATCTGGCTTTTGCTAGTTAGAAATATATTCGCAAAATAATGCTGTGAGTGTAATGACATTCATGTAACCACAATTGAAACTTAAGGCTTAATACTCACAGTGATAGTACTTTCCAGTTGAACGGGCATCTATCATCACATTTCCAATCATTTCAGAGTATATCTGCATTCGAGAGAAATAAAAAATGATGGAAAAGGAACAGTTATTGCATGCAAATACTACATGATATTCCATGCAAGGTCACGAAGATATTAAATGATATTCCATGCACTAAAGGGCTTAGTACCCTATTTGTAATATGATTGGGTGGGTCGCAAACATAATGAAGGGGTGCAATACATATCCTAAAGAGAACTAGATACAGTGAAGGCATTAAATATCAGCAAGTCTTAAATTTTATTATAAACAAAAAATTGTAATCATTTGATTTTCACAGAGATAAAAGAAATTTGCATTTTATAATATTAAAAAAGCAGTCCGAAAATCTCTTTATATTTAAATACAGATTTCTAAATATCTTATGTTTCAAAATATAACCTGAAAAGCTTTGTTGAACCAACTAATTGAACCCAAATACCCGAACCAAAAACAACCTAGCCAAACATTGATATATACATTAGTGTATCAACTCAAATAATCAATCCCCAAATTAGCTCATCCATTTGCATGAGAAGGAGAGGGCAAGCTCCACAGACGTGTAGGTATTTTCAATATACAAAAAAAATATTCCATAAACCTCTATTTTAAAATACAGATTTCTAAAATATCCCAAGTTTAAAAAACCTAACCATTAAAGCTTTGATAAGCCAACAAAATTGACCCAAATGTAAACTTGAACCAAAAACTGTCTGGCCAAACGCGGGTAATAGGCTAATTATCAATCCAATCACAAACTCAGCTCAATAATTTCACATGAAAAAAAGAGTAGATTCAAGAAACATGGGATGATCCAGAATGTTTCTAGATCCAAGGTCTAAGGTTCACTTTTTATTTTATTTTTTTTAAAAAAAACTATACAGTGAAAGTTAAGGCCCCCACCCACCCCCATCCCTCATTGATGATAGATTTCTCAATCTGATGGGTTCAACATCAAAAACTGCAAAGCAGCTGGAACGCTTAGATCAGAACCCAAAAAGGCAATACAAATAATACTAGGTGACCATGTTCAAGGGTGAAATGGAGTGCCTACTGTCAATTTGGGCTTAACAACATAAAAAGGAAAGAAGAAAGAAACAGGAATACATAACTAGTGGACAAACCTTGCATGCAGTGTCAAATCCAAAACTAATTGGAACTTCCTTGCATTTAAGGTCACCATCAATGGTCTTGGGGCAACCAATAACGCGGGTTTTTAAATTGTTGGTCCTGATTGGCAGAAGAAAATAATGCATGGTCAACATAAGCAAGAAAATCAAGGCCCCATAAATCCACGAGTTAACAATGTGTCGCCAAAATCCACCTGTTCATGGCCAAGGATAAAAAAGCAAGTGTACTATATACAGTTTTTTTCTTTAACAAAAGCAACATAACTCCAAGTGACATCACTATTCTAAACCAGAATGGTTGAAGAAAAGACAGCAAGGACCTGTAGAAATTCGTACCTGAAGTTCTCAGCAAGTAGACAAGCATTTGTATTTGAATCATCCCCTCCAATAACAACAAGACCATCCAAGTCAAGCTTTGTTACTGTTGCTCGAGCTTGTTCAAACTGGAGATAAGAACAATAATCAATCAATAATGCAAAAGAAAGTGATGTTGAGCAGGAAGCAGTTATGGGAAAGGGAGAGTTGGAAGTGTGTGAGGATTAATTTTGCACCTGCTCTGGTGTCTCAATCTTGTCTCTCCCACTACGAATCATATCAAAACCACCCTGTAAAACAATTAGGAGTTTATATGGTCACTTAATTGGTAAACATAGTAAAATGCCAACCAATCTCAACATGCCATTTAAGTATCATGGAAAATAAAATCACAAATCAAAATTAATCCTATTACAAGGAGATTAACCAATCAAGAGCTTCTGTGTATTTTAAAAATAAACAAACACGGAAAAGCTAACTTTGCTTATAAGAAGATAGATAAAGAAATACATCCTCGCAAAATAACAGAAGCAATTAAGCTGACCTGGTTCCTGTAAGGATAAACATAGTCTGTAGTGAGTTCCTCATATTTGCCTCTCATGATCCCAGCAGGACCGCCCTTGAACCCATACAATGTGCTGCCTTTTGCACGAGTTTGCAAGTAATCTATCAACCAGCACAGCCAAAACATGTGAGCCTACTACATCCAGTAAAACAATTTGGTGTTCATATATCTGAAAGAAAAAGAATGTCTTAGGAGTAGAAATTCGCACCAAAAATCCCACATATAACGTTGTGGCCTCCAGGCGCTTGGCCACCAGACAACACTACACCGATCTTCAACTTCCGAACTGATCCTGCCGAATCGCTCGGAACAACCATCGAAGATGGCTGTCCAAAGAGACTAGGAAACAATTTCGCGATCTCATCTGACAAAACACCAAAATCAAAAGATCAACATCGGCATCCAACAGAACCCAAACTTCTCCACATTAACTAATTGCAAAGCAAACAATAAAGTTGATAAAACATCCAGAATAATACAAATTTCCGGATCCACAGCGTCAATCCAAGAGACAGTCAAATCTAGTACAAAATCAGTCAACCAAAAAGCCAAGCAATATAAAACAGTTAACAATACGCGATTTGACTACTTCACTTCCACAGTTCCACTTCTCAAGGCACGATCTACCGCATCGCAAGAATCGATAAATTCGAGGTAGAAAGCAAAATTAGAAACCTGGATTGCCAGCGGCGGAGCTTTTAGGGCCGTCGATAACCTTGAAGTTGCCGTTGAGTACGCTGGGAAGGGGGAGGGAATAGTCCAACCGACTCCTTTGAAGCTCACTGTATACCGATGCAAAGCGACCGGTGACCGGAGCCGGAGCAGATTTTCCGTTGGGGACAGTACCGTTCTCAACCATAGCGGTCGCCATGGAAATACTCTCACAGTTGGATCGAAGGATTTCGCTACTCTCTCTGAAACGAGTTTCGTTTTCGGGAACTACGAAGCGGTACAAAACGGCCAAAGCACCGCCCTGAAGTAGGTTTTTACACTCAGTTTTGAGAGGGGTACTTCGGGAATTAACAAATAAAAATACGCTGTTTTTGTTTTGTTTTATTTTATTTCCCGTGGGATTTTTCGGGTGTTCGTCATTTGTCACGCGAGAGGCCGAGGGTCGCCGCTGTTTCCAGCAGGATTGATGTGGGCCGCTGGATTAGGATGAGATCGAACTGGAGGCGTTGGATGAGGTAGGGTTCTGGTGTTGTGGTGGGGCGCGATGTAGAGGATCACGGCGCTTGTTGTCACCTAACTTGCAAAGTGAAGGGTTGGTACGGTAGGTGGGAAGTGGGATGGGCTCGGTGGGGGGTGAGAGCGCAACACACTTGACACCAACACAGGCTATATTTAGCCGGTATATGCTTTAGGTACAAAGTTTATTCTTAGGTAGAAGTGTATAAA
Organism: Persicaria tinctoria; assembly: GCA_037127255.1. Classification (NCBI taxonomy): domain Eukaryota; kingdom Viridiplantae; phylum Streptophyta; class Magnoliopsida; order Caryophyllales; family Polygonaceae; genus Persicaria; species Persicaria tinctoria. The sequence continues at coordinate 67,700,270 of JBANSL010000010.1, read as the reverse complement.
TAGACGGTTAGTCAGTTTGATTATTATTTCGACCTCTTGATTTACCTGATATGAGCGATGTTATATGTTTCGAATCCCGACCTTGTTAAAAAAAGTGTGTATAAATTCTCAGTTTACTCCTCTTAGTTCAGTTTGGAGACCAAGTTATATGCACTTTTTTCCCGATTCATCGAAAGTGTTTTCGAGTGGTTCGGATACCGACATTATAGGAATTATGTTATACTTTTCATGAAAGAGTGTATGATTATAAAGTTACTAATAAGTATCTTCTTAAATCTATGCTATTTTTACATATAAAAATTCATAATTTCTATTTAGCGCAAGTTAAATTTTCCTCTTTTTTTTTTAATATAAGGAAAGAAATTCAATTCTCTAGACATGCCTAGAGAAACCGAGAGCCCAGACAAGCTGGGAGATGGACTAACCATCATGTAGAACCTGAAGCAAATAACAGAAGTAAATAACAGAAGCAAATGACTGAAATGAAATTACAAGAAGCAAATGACGGAATTGAAAGAGCAAAAATAAAGTACAAGTCATCAACATTGTAAACAAGCTAGCAGAACCAACGACCGACCAGCAAAACGAAAGACGCACTCTAGGGATCACTAGCTGACACCTCAACATGGATTCTAAACAGAAGCAATAGGCATCATCGCATTATCACGGCAAGAAAAGTAAAGTACATCAATCCGCAGACCAAAACCCAAGCCTAACCATTGTCAAAGCAAATCTCAAAAACTCATCCCACGCCCTCAAGGACGATAACAAAGATCGTAGAGGCTACCACAGGGAAACCAAAATAAAGGAAACATATAAGACGGAATCGAAATAAATAAAGACAACATTAAACAGACTAAGATGTCAGTAAGCGGATAGAAAATGAACTAAGGCTCACACGCCTTCTAATTTTTAATCGGGGGAACCAAACCGGATGTTTGGTATACCACACGGGGAGGAGTGATCTATCTTCTCTCACTCGGAAGCTTGGAGGCTACGGGAGCCTTGAGGAAGGCGGAGCCGAGGGCGGGCATAGGAGAACCGGCAACAAACCAGCACAATCCGGGGAAGGAAATAGGTGTCGGAACCTCGAAACTTGTAGAGGAGGGAGGCCGGAGTTTAAGACGACAACGGAGGTCGGTGAGAAGCGGTGGTGAGTAGAGGATGCTTGGCGGAACCGAGGGTGACGGCGGTGCAAACAGGCGGGCAACCTGGTCGACCAGTGAAGCCGGGGAGACGGTGGTCGAAGAGGTGGTGGCGGAAGGAGGCAACGAAACCGATGGAGGAGATACCTAATGAGGGTGAGCAGGGAGGTGTCCTCAGTGGCGGCGGAAGCAACAGACTTCCACAACGCTATTGGAGAAGTAGCAGGTCATGAGCGGCGGCAGAAATCCGAGAGAAATAGGAGAATAGAAGGACGGGGTGAAAAGATGGATGGGGAGATTGAGCATGTAGAAGGAACTTGAAGAGGAGAAGCCATGGAAGGCAAAAGGGGCGGGGGCGGCGGCGGTAGGCCAAGGCTCTCTACTGAGAGCGTTTTAGGTTTCATTCATAACTATTTGTTTAAGATAGGTGTGTTTTTTGAAGTTGTTTTCCTCCCAAGTTATGGTTACTAGTAACTTTCTAAAAAGGGTGATTGTTAAATTAAATTATTATTACGTTTTTCACTCATGACTTATTCCAATAACTCATTCGTAACTTTTGTTATATTTCTCTGTTATTTTTGTTATCTTTTCCCCATTCATTAAATGATACCATTGTACATTTTTTATTCAATGAAAATATAGCTAAATCACCAAATTGTCATACAAACAACTAAACAAGTGATCCATGATAACAAGTTGATATTTCTATAATAAATAAATCCGACCATAGAATGGTACTTGTTGCTAGCTAGGTACGTGGATTAGTGTAAATAAACTAATAAAGTATAATTTTTTTAGTTGATGGCTCTATTTGATAACAGCAACATCAATTCTATGGCTGATTGGATACAAAAGATAAAGCAATTTAGAAAAACGTGGAAAAAGGTAGCAACAGACGATCAACCTAATCAAATTACCGAACAAAAAACCTCCAACCCCAAAAAGAAAACGCCAAAAGCAAAAATTGTCAGATGGAAAAAACCGGCTACGGATTTTGTCAAACTAAACTTCGATGGTGCTCGAACGGAGTCGAACAGAGCGGCGTCTGGGTTCGTTATCCGTGATTGTTAGGGTATGGTGCTTGCATGTGGCGCCCGTGGTCATGGTTCGATTTCGGCCGTGTAGGCGGAGTGCTCCGGTCTTATCGCGGGTCTTCTTGAAGCCTCCAAGCGGGGCTTCACCCATCTTGAGATCGAAGGTGATTGCCTTACGATCATAAACGCCCTTAAGGGTGTTTGGCACTGTCCGTGGGAGATCGAGATGTCGATTTCGGATGCCCTGGGTCTCTGTCGCGCCTTCCAGAGTGTCACTTTTGGTCATATCTTTAGGGAGGGCAACCCGGTGGCGGATCGTCTTGCGCATCTTGGCCTCTCTTCTCACTTTGTAGCGAACTGCGTTCCCGCTGAGATCTTTGAACTCGTTCGTGGGGACGCCGTCGAGCGGGGAGCTAGACGTACGTAGCTTTCCCCCGAATCCTTGCCTTGTATAAAAAAAAAAAGTGAATAGAGTAGCTAAATTGATTGAATAGTTGAAATTGATGGATTATTTGTGTTAAATATACGTTAATAAACTAGTTTGATGTTTAGTAAATCTAATTGTTAGAATAGTCATGAATAGAAAACCAAAAGCTCTGAAAAGTTTGGGCGGGTAAGTGTTGAAAAACTTCGATTTCAAAAGCTAATTAAAATAAAATATTATAGTTATTTCATTTCAAACTATATAATACCAAAATCAAAAGTTTTGAAAAGGTAGTTGATGATGTCAAACAAAGCCTAGTGTATTTACTTCTTCATCTTATTTTCCATATTTTTGTTTGTTAAATTTATAATGATAGTCGGTAATATTAACCTTGTAACAAGAAGTTATACCATCAAGGATTCAAGATAATATGTCAGGAAGTGATATTGTCGACAACCAGGCTAACATTTTTTTTTTGTCTAAGACTATATATAGACGGTCATAGACAAATTAAGATGTATAAGATTCTATTTGGTGTTGAAACGTCTTCTAAAGTGTCTGTATTATGGACGTGTAATCGAGATCTAATGATTGGTTAAAGATCATGTATTTTCCATGTGTCGCTTCTTCATGCTAGTCGTAGAGTTCTTTACAAGTATGCTGATTTATGTCATCAACTTTGATGTGTTTGGATTCCAAGTGGTCATGTTTATAATGCAAGTACAATCATAAACACTTTTTTTGACAGTAGGCAAGAAGTAGATCAATAAAGCGACGTTGAAACCATCAAAAGATGACTTCAAACACCCTACGCAGAGGGTCACCCGTCAAAAGAAAAAAAGAAAAAATTACAAGCTTAAAACTAAGATTACACTTAAAACTAACATTATGTTATACAGGGATAAAATTTCCAACAATCATAAACACTTTGAAAATTGTTTGTTTAACTTATTTATATGTGTTTCAAATAATGTAAATTTAAAATAACAATGTAGATTGTATTAATCAAACACTAACTATTGCATTAAGTCTATAACTACTTAATAAGATAAATGTAATTGATTTACACAATTTATAAAGGATTTTATTTTAAAGTCACATACGTTATTTTAAATATCCTATAAATTATTTTTAACCAAACACTTTACAGGTGTTTGTATTTATAATCATAATACACTGGGATATTCAGTTCTCTTGAGTTGATCTCATTCCGTCATTTATTTTAAGTTTGATCATTTCATTTCTTATTGTTTTTTTTAATATGTCTTTTGTGAAGCATTTTTAATATTGATTTTTCTATCTCTAGAACTACATCACTTGTTTACTAAGACTTCGTTTGGTTAACAACTAAAAAATTCAGGAAGTTTAAAAATCCATGAAGTAGGATAAATGTTGGTGTTTGGTTGTTTTTTTTAAATACCGAAAAAATCAGGAATTTGATTTCCCAATAATTTCAATTCCTACAAAATGGGAAAATTTCACTTACCTAGGGGACTAGGTAATTAAGTTACGTAAGTTGCAATTTCACTTTTTTTTTATTTATGAAAAATTCAACTTTTTTCCATTTAAATTCTCCATATCTTATAACTTAACCAAACAACATTTTAAAATTTATGAGAATTATAATTTATAGAAAGTAACTTCATAAGAAACACACTTCTTATCTTTAAACAAACAAGCCCTAAGCTTGAATCATTCCCCCCCCCCCCCAAGAGAGAACTAGTCCGGACGATATAGCAATGCAAACCCCGAGCATATGTGTAACGGCCCAGAATTATGATTTCCGGGTTACGTTTCAAGGGATGAAAACCCTTGTTCGGATCTTGCAATCCAGGTACGGGTCAAGGTTTCAAACTCTTTTAAGATCAGTATAAAGAGGGATTTCAAATCCTAAAAACCTCGAAGGGCCGTTGGGTACCCTTAACCTGTCCTACAACTATGTCGCGGAATCCATTTCAAATGGAAGTAAAGCGGAAGCAAAGTAAATATACAAGTGTCACGGCAAAGCCGGTCAAAACCAAATCATGAGTGGGTAATTACCATTTTACTAACTCAGAATGTTAGCCAGATTCTCCGATTCGCCAAAAGGAAACCCCGTCATATAGACATCGAGCACTCAAAATCTGCAGAAAATACCTTTAAAAGAAGAACGGGGAAAGGAGTCAGATCGAGCCACTCATGCGGGACCGGCAGTCCTCGCTGAGGCCACATAGTATGTGCTATACCTAATAAAGATGCTCTAATGCAGTACGAAAGTTAAACACACTAGCATGCTCCTAGTTGTAATAATAAGCAGAAATACTGTAAAGGGCCCAAGACAATGCCAAAAGGCATATCCCCTGATCCGTGCCCACTCTGGGCATATATGTCCGTACCTCGCTCCGAAGCAGCCCAGGTAGGACGCTCGGTCGGTGCCGCAGCCTATCAGTCCGTACCTCACTCCGAAGCAGCCCAAGTAGGACGCTCGGTCACCGCCGCAGCCAGATCATATATAAGACTCGACTGGGACCAAAACGATATGAAACACGAATGCCCCAATGACCCTAGCAACGACTCTAAAGACTCAGATAACGGCCGTTCTCTTTTCAAACGCATAAAGTAAGCGGATGCTCAATCAATTAGTGCAACCTAAACATGATACTACATGGCATGCTTTTATGCATATGCAACACCTAACATAAAATGCAACAACAGGCATGAATGTCCAACCTGAGTAAGCCCCCTAGGAAACTTACCTGAAGATGCAGAACAGCGGGATAATACAAGCAAGGGCCCAAATGCAAGTCCAAAGCAATCCACAAGCAATTCACACCTATCATCAAGCCATTTTCATAAGCTACCGGTCCACCAATCATACACACAAACTCCACGTTCTCAACATGCTCAAAACCAACCGATAGTAAAACCATTTTCCAAAACCTTTCCGATACGATCAAAATCATTCTTCCAATCAAACCCATTGATAAATCATACCAACCATATTTCCAAACTCTTAAATCTCAAGTTAAATAAACTTAGAAAATCGACAATTCCTTTAAAGTCATACTTTACCAAATCCTGACATTAAGCATTTAAACTTTAAGGTCAATCTCTCAAAATCATATTATAGAAATTATTCCGGCATTTTATTTCAAAACCTTTATATAAATAAATTATGATATTAAATCACTAAAACAATTCTACTCTAACAACCATATTTACATATCAATAAATCATCTCATAATTTCCAAAATCATCTTTTTAAACATCACTAAATACATATCTTAATAGTATCACTTCCAAAGATAATTTTCATAAGTTGTGAAATTTCAGAAAATATTTTTTTTTTTTATAAAGTCAGAAATAACATAACCATAATAATAATACATCTACATTAACATAATATATAACTATAGAATATAAGATACAATCATAAAACAATTACATGTAATAGGTTTAACAACAACAAAACCCTCAGCCCAAAATGAAGAAGGAAGCCCGGATCCAAATCTGGCCCAAACCCAAGGAACCCAAAGCTGGAAGAGGTGAACCGGCCCTCAAATAAATGACCTGAACCAGACCTAAAAAATTAAGAAAAAGAAAAGGAGAACCCGGGTTCAGAACCCATCTCCTTCAATCGAACAGATCCCCTGCAATGCCGGCCGGAAACGAAAAGGAGGAGGAAAGAAGGAACTCAGGCTCCGGCAACAGCCCTTCTCCGACCCAACTCTCCCCACTAAATCGAAATGGAAACCCGAACAATAACCACACAAAAGGGAGGAAACGACACAAAGAAAGAGGGAGAAAAAGCTCACCGAAATCCTTAGCGCGAAACGCTCAAAATCGTCCGATTCGCCTTGCCGGAAGAACGATTGGCGTCGACGAGTCCGAGTTCAAAGCGAGAGTGGCCTGGGAGAGAGAGGAGTAAGTGAAAGGTGCTCTTTTAGGAGGTAATTAGTCGAAATCGAGAACGAAAACGGAAAAGCGACCTTGCGAATCAGAAGTGGGGACGGATGCGGCTCGCAGAGGAATGAGGGGGGTCGGAGACGCCGTTGCTGCTGCTCACGGAAACGAAACGGAGGGAGTGCAGCCGAAGAAAGGCGATGGTTGTTGATGTTGTTGGCGTTTTCCCGGAAACAGAAAGTGAAGAAGAGCGTTGGAGATTGTCTGGCGGCACCAGCAGGAAAAGGAAGGGGGGGAATTTTGGTGATGAAAGGGAGGAAATGGGTCTCTGTGTGTTTCGGTGGGTGAAGGTGAGTGCAAGAGAGCACATGCATGCAAGGAGGAGGTTGAGAGGAAGGACCACATGAGCTGTGTGAGGGAAGAAGACAAAGGAGGAGGGGACCAATACACTGCTAAGCATCCAGGAGGAAGCACGGGTAAGAGACCGAGAGAGAAGAAAAGGGAAATAAAATAAATAAATGGAATTAGTCTCCACAAAATAATTCAAAATAGCGGAAATAGTCTCAAAACACGCTCGCTCGACTTCAACCCCGCTCACTAAAGCAAAACTCAACACTAGAAATTTAAATCAAATTTTAAATCATTAACGGAATTAAAATAATTTATCATGACTCGAAGCTCGAAAGCGGAATTCAATTCCGTCAAAATTAAATTTCTAAACCGATGCCGGAAGGATTTTAAAATCGACACTGGTGCTCAAGGACGAGTTTCCATCCACTTTCACAAATTGAATAAAATAATAATATATTTAATTAAAATAATATAAAAATATATCCGGCCTTTACATTCATCCACCTCTAAAAAGAAGTCTCGTCCCCGAGACTAAAATCATTCTAAGGCTATGGGAAGAAGTTTGAAATTAGTGAGTCCGAGGATCACGCCAAAGACCCCGTAAGAACCTCATAAGTGCACCTATAAGGCCCCTACAGTATCTTCGTCATGACCATGATATCCCTAATGGGTCGTAATAAGTATGTGATATGGGCCCTTATCACATTCTTATCTCGACTTCTCGGTTATATCATAACTCAAAAGCATCATAACGAAAACCCAAATTGGTCACTTTAAAAACCGTTCAAAATATTCAATTCCAACGTTTAATCAAACAACTTTACACCAAAACTAGTCAAATCCTTTCAAATCAAGATTCCATCAAAATCTTCCAACAACCACATCAATTTCTCACATAACCATCAATCAAATTTAGAAGCTCGGATGTGGAATCATCCACCTCTAAGGGCTAATCCCATATTCTCTTCCTAGTTTCCAGAATCATTCCATCATCATTCTCAATCAATATGAACGAAAGTAAATCAACTCATCAACTCATAACATCATCAGTCACCTCTCATATAGCAATCTCAACATCAATCATGATAATCTCAACCAATCGACGTCTCAAAACATAACATATTTTCCCATAGCATAAATCATACCATTCTTTCAAAACACGTCAAGATCAATAACAAAATCTCAGCATCATATCACGAGTCATAAAGTATATCTATATCATACTGAAGGCATCACAAGTGCATAATCGACTTCTCATAACTTTTTACGCAAGCACACATGTCAAAAGATCAATGGATTAGGTGTCATGAGGTTAGTACGTTAGTACACATCAAACCTCACGATCGCATATCAACATCGCAATACAAGTAGATAACAGAATCTCATCACAAGGTCAACGGGCTAATACCAATTGTCAACACATTCACCCACAAGGTCATGCCATTTAATCTTCATAAAAAAAGAAAGATCTAACCATATACCAAGCATCACATGCTAACATACTCACAAAACATTATTTCAACTCCTTACAATACCATATAAGGATCATTTAGTCATCAGGCACCATTATCTCATATCTACAAATCATATTCATCCTCAAAGTCATATTCATCATTTAACATACCCACAATCATGCTTAACGATCATATAACATAACATCATGCTTTATCACCCCATAATATAATATCCTGTTTTCACATAGCAACATGTCATTATCTCATGATTCATATAACACATCGTAACATGCTTATAAAACGCATAACAGGGTAGTAATGCATATCATGATAACACTAGTCACTACCAATTAGATTTCAGTATTTGCATAAAACATGGAATATCATTCTGTATCAGATTCATCATGGTCGTTATCTAATTATCATGCAAGCACATATTAATAAATCACAATATCAAGAAGATCCTCACATCATCACCAACCAAAATAAAACACAATCTCCACTCGCCCATCTCCACTCTCAACCCAAGACTAATCCTCTTCTAGACTCAATAACACTAACTACGACAAAAATCCCTTGAAGAAATTCCAATTCATTTTGATACTCCAATCTCAGCCCTCATTCCACCAAGCACTCTCACACACCATCCACCTCTAAGAACCCAACTCCTATCTCTAACTTCACACTCGAGAACCCTCGCATACTATCCTAAATACCCTAAAAAGTCATTCCCCACACTTCATATACTACTCAAGACATCACCAGCATCATACCCTGCTAACCACATGGATCCCTCTCTCGCGTCTTACCTCGTAATACCATCGATCATCCTAACCGCCTAGAATTATTTTACCACTCATCAACCACCCCACAAGAGAACCCTCACCCACAAGTTCAAAGAAGAAGCAATCATGGACATTATTACACATAAGGACCAAATCATATCAACTAGCATTTATATCAATAGGATTATTAGTTCAACATTAAACATTGCAACTGCGTCGATAAATCTCAATTTACCGTCATGCTCAATCATTATTACAAATAATCATATACGCACATAATCAAGTCAAGCTAGCAAGTTCCATCATAACTTTAGCAGATAACAATTCGAGTTTCTCAGCATTTGCAATTCACACTTTTATAGGTACAGTAATTTAGATCACGATTAGCAACTCAGAGTATCAACACATCAAGGCATCAAATCATATTATCATAAACAATAGACAATCAGGCAACAGTCATCACCAAGTCAACACATCAACACGTAAGTCTCATCGCTAGGGCAGTGCAATATCATCGTCAACAATTTTCAAAAGGGGTTAGAAATTCGAACGGAGAACACTCCCTCTTGCAAGTCATACCGTACTCAGTAACCGAAATTCTCGATGCGTGCCCCTTCTGCCGACACCATTGATCCTGAGGCCCGTGGGTTATGGGCCCACGCTTCCGCTGCGCTGCTCTATCGCTATCTAACTTTTCGTTCCCTCTTCCATGCGGTCACTCGTCGATGTATCGCGTAGGAGTTCAAGTTAGTGGAGATAGGGGAGTGACAAGAGAAGATAACCCAAATTCCTTTCGGGGACAAACACGGACCACAACTAAAGATGACAACTAGAGACGAAACTCCGACCCGAGAATAGCAACGATGCCCTTATGGAAGTCTATTTAGGTTATAATCGCGACAGGCAACCATGAATTCATCATGAAGCACATCAATCACACTAATCCACACTAACATGTACCTATCTCAAGGAGAACGACATGCATATTCATTCCAAAAGGCACAATCGAGTCCTACACTGATGCATGTGAGACAAGCTAGCAGTCTATTATTCCATGGGAGCAGAGATGCCTAGCAACTTAAGCAAGATATGCGAGATTTAATGGGTATCACAATTATCACATATGAACAATGCACAAGCTTGGTGTATGTATCACACGAGAACATATATGAGCAACATAGTAACTGTCTCATCTGACACAATGATCATATAATAGGTTAAACATGACACGTAATCATATGACGGAATACATTTAGAAAGCATGGGTCCTACATTATACTAGTGATACATGATGTGATACAAACATAGTCAAGAGCCATTAAGAGGAGTTCAACATAATATTCATGAAGCATGAGGCATCATCAAAAGTAACAGAAAAGACATCATGAGCGGTAGATCGTAATCATGCTAGGAACGAACCATCATAGGGCACATATAACGGTACAATAGTTATCTCATCATAGAACAAGTACAACATGTGGTCATTTAGCGAGTCATATTGGGGAGCATAAACCCTACAAGATGCTAATAGCACACATCAAACATGAGCATAATCAAGGTAGTTCGACTAGATTCATTCCAACATTCATGCGTCCTACGTATGTGAAACATGATATAGCGTGGTGGGTGATCATGCGAGGTGTAAGGTCATATGTTCATGCAAGTACGAGAGTATATCATAAGATAATAGTGGAACACCACCGAGCGATAACATGTAAGCATGCTGGAATAACCATCACGGAGAGCAAAACAATCATTGAATTCGACATCAACTAACTCGCATGGGTAAAACACGTCGAGGTAATAGAAAGAGGGAAGAACCACACTATCAGGAACCTAGGTCGAGAGAGAAACAACATAATGCAGGCAAGATGTAAACTCGCAAGAGTCACAACCAAGGATCCTACATGATGCTAAAGGCTCATCATAACATGCGATACATACATGCACTTAATCAGGACGATGTGTAAGAATCACTCGATCACATTCCAACGATATAGAAGCATGTGAAAAGTTTAACGACGCATAATACGAGTCTAAGAAATGGCAATATGACTAGAATCCGGGGACATGAGCTCAAATTAACACATACTAGAATAAAACATGCATTTCTCAAGGCTCAATTATATCACATATTCTCCATCCAAAGCAGGTAATCACACAACAATACTAATTGCAAAACAACCACATTAACTAATCTGACGAATCCAGAACAGATGGGCATGCTATAGATTTTTGTCACCAAAAGGATAATAAGAATTGACACGTCATCATTCAACATGCCAAGACGATCATCTACAAGCACTCATACAAAGGAGAGTTGATCACACTATCATGAACCTAATCCAGGAGAAAACAACAATCACCTAGGTTCACATCATGTGGTTCATGCTTCAAATCGATCATTCAGGCAATACAATGGGCAGTGTAGACATGCTATGACAACATATAATCATGATGGAAAGCAAGGCATAACATGAGTAGCTTTTTACTAATGCTCATTGGCAAGGCACATGCGGGAGATTATAAAATCATGTCATGTAATTCAGAGAGAGTCAGCATTACAACCGGACAGAGATTCCTAAGGGCAACCATTGACCTTCACCAACTGACTCATTACCCCTTTTTCCCGTGGGACTTTGGTACGACTCTTTGTGGTAAGAAAATAAAGGTTGATCATCATATGAATAAGGAAAGACATCCGCAGAAACACCTTACTTCTGACTCAAAGTGACATCAAAACTTCCAACACTCACTCAGACAAACTTAATATCCAACCATGATCCCCGACACAATGTGTTTACCAACCCGATTTCCCGTGAAAGATACTGACATCCGGGAAAGAGATTCGATAGAACCGAAAAAGTGGTTAACATAGTAGAAAGGGCTATTTCACACAAGTTGGGCTTGACCATACAGAAATAAGGGTACTCCCGCTATCCCGTTTGCACAGGTAAGTCAATTACACATTTCATTGTTAGGGCATCCAAGTCAGATATCTAGCATAGCAAGCACTCAGCACAGAATCAGTTGATAAAACTCATAATGATCTCCTTGGAGACTCCCAACCCATCTGTAAAGAACAAGCTGATATTTTTGCCTACCCATTCCCAACTACATCCAAAAGGGATGGTCTAATGCCTTTCTACCCACTCGGTCCCTCTTTAGTCGGTTTTCCTCTTTTATAACAAGCCAAGTTCGTTACTTAGTCCGATTTGGGTTAGGCATCTTAAGTTCATTTTGCCCCTTTAAATCCTTTTCAAAAATCCTTGAAATTCGTGGGCGGTTTCCAAAACATACACTCGACCCTTGTGTACCCGAATTGCACAACCTCAGCTCTGATACCATCTTTGTAACGGCCCAGAATTATGATTTCCGGGTTACGTTTCAAGGGATGAAAACCCTTGTTCGGATCTTGCAATCCAGGTACGGGTCAAGGTTTCAAACTCTTTTAAGATCAGTATAAAGAGGGATTTCAAATCCTAAAAACCTCGAAGGGCCGTTGGGTACCCTTAACCTGTCCTACAACTATGTCGCGGAATCCATTTCAAATGGAAGTAAAGCGGAAGCAAAGTAAATATACAAGTGTCACGGCAAAGCCGGTCAAAACCAAATCATGAGTGGGTAATTACCATTTTACTAACTCAGAATGTTAGCCAGATTCTCCGATTCGCCAAAAGGAAACCCCGTCATATAGACATCGAGCACTCAAAATCTGCAGAAAATACCTTTAAAAGAAGAACGGGGAAAGGAGTCAGATCGAGCCACTCATGCGGGACCGGCAGTCCTCGCTGAGGCCACATAGTATGTGCTATACCTAATAAAGATGCTCTAATGCAGTACGAAAGTTAAACACACTAGCATGCTCCTAGTTGTAATAATAAGCAGAAATACTGTAAAGGGCCCAAGACAATGCCAAAAGGCATATCCCCTGATCCGTGCCCACTCTGGGCATATATGTCCGTACCTCGCTCCGAAGCAGCCCAGGTAGGACGCTCGGTCGGTGCCGCAGCCTATCAGTCCGTACCTCACTCCGAAGCAGCCCAAGTAGGACGCTCGGTCACCGCCGCAGCCAGATCATATATAAGACTCGACTGGGACCAAAACGATATGAAACACGAATGCCCCAATGACCCTAGCAACGACTCTAAAGACTCAGATAACGGCCGTTCTCTTTTCAAACGCATAAAGTAAGCGGATGCTCAATCAATTAGTGCAACCTAAACATGATACTACATGGCATGCTTTTATGCATATGCAACACCTAACATAAAATGCAACAACAGGCATGAATGTCCAACCTGAGTAAGCCCCCTAGGGAACTTACCTGAAGATGCAGAACAGCAGGATAATACAAGCAAGGGCCCAAATGCAAGTCCAAAGCAATCCACAAGCAATTCACACCTATCATCAAGCCATTTTCATAAGCTACCGGTCCACCAATCATACACACAAACTCCACGTTCTCAACATGCTCAAAACCAACCGATAGTAAAACCATTTTCCAAAACCTTTCCGATACGATCAAAATCATTCTTCCAATCAAACCCATTGATAAATCATACCAACCATATTTCCAAACTCTTAAATCTCAAGTTAAATAAACTTAGAAAATCGACAATTCCTTTAAAGTCATACTTTACCAAATCCTGACATTAAGCATTTAAACTTTAAGGTCAATCTCTCAAAATCATATTATAGAAATTATTCCGGCATTTTATTTCAAAACCTTTATATAAATAAATTATGATATTAAATCACTAAAACAATTCTACTCTAACAACCATATTTACATATCAATAAATCATCTCATAATTTCCAAAATCATCTTTTTAAACATCACTAAATACATATCTTAATAGTATCACTTCCAAAGATAATTTTCATAAGTTGTGAAATTTCAGAAAATATTTTTTTTTTTTATAAAGTCAGAAATAACATAACCATAATAATAATACATCTACATTAACATAATATATAACTATAGAATATAAGATACAATCATAAAACAATTACATGTAATAGGTTTAACAACAACAAAACCCTCAGCCCAAAATGAAGAAGGAAGCCCGGATCCAAATCTGGCCCAAACCCAAGGAACCCAAAGCTGGAAGAGGTGAACCGGCCCTCAAATAAATGACCTGAACCAGACCGAAAAAATTAAGAAAAAGAAAAGGAGAACCCGGGTTCAGAACCCATCTCCTTCAATCGAACAGATCCCCTGCAATGCCGGCCGGAAACGAAAAGGAGGAGGAAAGAAGGAACTCAGGCTCCGGCAACAGCCCTTCTCCGACCCAACTCTCCCCACTAAATCGAAATGGAAACCCGAACAATAACCACACAAAAGGGAGGAAACGACACAAAGAAAGAGGGAGAAAAAGCTCACCGAAATCCTTAGCGCGAAACGCTCAAAATCGTCCGATTCGCCTTGCCGGAAGAACGATTGGCGTCGACGAGTCCGAGTTCAAAGCGAGAGTGGCCTGGGAGAGAGAGGAGTAAGTGAAAGGTGCTCTTTTAGGAGGTAATTAGTCGAAATCGAGAACGAAAACGGAAAAGCGACCTTGCGAATCAGAAGTGGGGACGGATGCGGCTCGCAGAGGAAGGAGGGGGGTCGGAGACGCCGTTGCTGCTGCTCACGGAAACGAAACGGAGGGAGTGCAGCCGAAGAAAGGCGATGGTTGTTGATGTTGTTGGCGTTTTCCCGGAAACAGAAAGTGAAGAAGAGCGTTGGAGATTGTCTGGCGGCACCAGCAGGAAAAGGAAGGGGGGGAATTTTGGTGATGAAAGGGAGGAAATGGGTCTCTGTGTGTTTCGGTGGGTGAAGGTGAGTGCAAGAGAGCACATGCATGCAAGGAGGAGGTTGAGAGGAAGGACCACATGAGCTGTGTGAGGGAAGAAGACAAAGGAGGAGGGGACCAATACACTGCTAAGCATCCAGGAGGAAGCACGGGTAAGAGACCGAGAGAGAAGAAAAGGGAAATAAAATAAATAAATGGAATTAGTCTCCACAAAATAATTCAAAATAGCGGAAATAGTCTCAAAACACGCTCGCTCGACTTCAACCCCGCTCACTAAAGCAAAACTCAACACTAGAAATTTAAATCAAATTTTAAATCATTAACGGAATTAAAATAATTTATCATGACTCGAAGCTCGAAAGCGGAATTAAATTCCGTCAAAATTAAATTTCTAAACCGATGCCGGAAGGATTTTAAAATCGACACTGGTGCTCAAGGACGAGTTTCCATCCACTTTCACAAATTGAATAAAATAATAATATATTTAATTAAAATAATATAAAAATATATCCGGCCTTTACAATATGGGTCAGGTGGTGCAACCAAAACCACATGCAAGGGAGCATTTGGGACATCACAATAAAAGCAGAGGACACTTGGGTATGGAAGGGGGTCTTAGCTACTGGAAATGAAATCAAACAACTGTTCAATGTGACGACCAGGGGATGTCTACTAAACAACAAAGGAAAAACCTCAAACAGAAAATTCTATGGACTGATGAGAATCAAAGGTCCTACCGTTCGATGGGGGAATATGCTACAGGGGCGGCCGCAATCTCGTAAATAGGCGTTCATCGTTTGGTTAGCTTCTCATAAATGCCTTCAAATTGGTCGCATAGTCAAACATTAGAAGGAGGATGGGGCGACATTATGTGCGCTATGACAGAGCAAAGTGGAGATCGAGGATCACCTGTGGTTCAGATGCCCGTCGATTGTTGAGGTTAAGAACTTAGTTTGGGCTTGGATAGGCATACAAAGGAATTTTGAGTCAGTGGGAGACGACCTCGACTGGTTTGCACAGGAACACCGGGGGTTGGATAGGAATACAAAGGAAATTTGAGTCAGTGGAAGACAACCTCAGCTGGTTTGCACAAAAACACCCAGGGTTGGATAGGCATACGAAGGAATTTTGAGTCAGTGGGAGATGACCTCGACTGGTTCACACAGGAGCACCCGAGAGTGGATAGGAATATAAAGGAATTTTGAGTCAGTGGGAGACGAAGTTGATTGGTTTGCACAGGAACGCCCGGGGTGCAGAAGACCCCATTTTCCAGACTTTGCTTTGATCTACTTCACATGGTGCGCTAGAAACCATGTTATAGTTAACCACGAGTCACACACATGTGCAGTTAGTATTATAGAGTCATGTAAGTCTCGTATCGCTCTAAGGTGCAAGTACAAGTCACCTAGGGAGGTAAATTGGCGTAGGAGAGTTTTATCAATGTTAGAATGACATATTAGATAGTTGGAGTTTTATAGATGCAATATGAGTGACATTTTGGGTATACATTCCTTTTACACAGGCCCTAGTAAGAACACACTTTATATGTACTCTTTGATTTTGGTAAATACGGAGCGACCATAGGATTTTAACCGAAACCTTTGGATTAGTACCCGGCTACCCGCAAGTCTTTTTCGAACTATTCCGGAATTGTTACCTTAAATAGTTACATGTACTCCGTTTTTACCTTTTACCGTTTCAGCAACTGGTAGGGGTCTGGCCTTGACCCGACCGATTATTTTCAGTCCGGGCTCATCCACCTCATATCGGGCTCAACCCAGTTCTCTCCCCCTTCTTCCTCAACGCTCTTTTCCAACTCTTCCCTTCAAGTTTTCCTTTCCGACGGCGGAAGCGGCGGAGCACGGCGGGATAGAGGAAGTGGACGTTGTCTGGGAGTGGTTCCAGTCGCATCTTGAAGTTTGCGAGGGGCAGAGGACAAAGCCAGTGAGGTGAACGGAGGACTGCGGAGGTCACCGACAGAACGTAGCAGGGCCGGACCTCAATAGAGGCCCTCGCCTCGGGCCCAATTAGCCCAAGGGGCGCGCGCGCACACACACACACACCTTACACCTTATAATGGTGTGAACTTTCAAATGAATAGTAACTTTCCATTTGTAATTTTTAATTGTTTTTTTAGGTGAAAAATACCTATTTTACCCTCATAAATTATATCATATATTTTATTAACCATGCCCTTTTAAGTAATTTCCATCTTTTTTTTATAAAATGTCTTTTTAAGTTTGAATTTAAAAATATTAATTTTTTTATTTAAAGGTCCTTTTATGTCTTTTCAAAATTATAAATTGTCATATTTCATCAATTTCACCTAACTATATATTTTTTTTTTCTTAAAATGCCCAAATTACAACTTGAAACTTTTCTCAAATCAACTCTACTTTATATTTGTAATTAAACTATCCAAGTTACAATTACAAGATTTTCTCGAATCAACTATACTTTGTATTTTTAATTTAACTACCCAAGTTGTAATTTTAAGGTTTGCTCAAATTAAACCAACTTTATCAATTTCACCTAACTATATATTTTTTTTCTTCTTAAAATGCCCAAATTACAACTTAAAACTTTTCTCAAATCAACTCTATTTTATATTTTTAATTAAACTATCCAAGTTACAATATAAAGATTTTCTCAAATCAATTATACTTTGTATTTTTAATTTAGGTACCCAAGTTGTAACTTTAAGGTTTTCTCAAATTAAACCGATTTTATATTTTTAATTAGATAAAAATTAATAATTATAATAATAATAATTATTATTATTATATCATTTTTTTTATGTTTAATGATCATGATTTCCAAACTCTATAGTTTTGGATTTCTTTTCTGTTTTAATTAATAAACTTTTTAAAAGACTACCCTTCTTTATTTTTTTAATTGAAAGTCGTGACTATCTTTCCAGTTTCTTAATATGATATAATTATTGTTTTTATTACTATAAAATTTAGTTTATATGGAAAATAACTCAATCATACTTATTTGCACATATGAATATTTACACATATAAAACGTAACATCTAATATAATACTAAAACAATTGCTTCTCATGCCACATGACAATTTTTCCTTAAGAATCGGCTTATGTGGCAACTTAACATCAATCATGGGTCCACTTAATTAATTTTTCGATTTTATTGGTTGAAGACTTGAAGATAATAACCTCATTTTAAATTAATTAATTATTTTATTTGACTCTACCTTAAATCATTAATTAAAATTTATCTTTTACAATTGTTTTGATGGAATAGTCATTTATATTTGGTTTCAAATAATTAATCAATATAGCTTATTAATTCGTTCCCAATTGATTTCATTAATTTAAGTTATACGTAATATAATATTTCATTATCTATTCAATAAGTGAAATATCTAGCCAAAGTTTTAGCTTATTAATTCGTTCCCAATTCATTTATATTTGCCTCTTGATAAACTTTCATAGTTTGAACTAAATCTTCGTTACTAATTATCCCATTTAGTGAATTTCTCCATCAATAATTACCTCATTTTAAAAACCATACAAGTTAAATTCCCTAATTCAAATACACGGGACAAAATCTTTTAGTTTGTTAAAAATCATTGATTTTAATTACTTACTTTTGTGTAAATTTATTTTTAGTTACTGATATGATTCATTTTCTAACAAATTTAATTATAATTTATTTCTAAAATTATTATTAGTATTTTTTATATTAATTTGAAATCATGAAATACGATGAGATTTGAAATCTTTAACCACCAAATTTTTTTAATTATTAATCTTCCCTTGCAAGATTGTTTCCTCCTTATAAAAACCATGTTAACAACTTTGTTGAATTTAAGTTTCATCTTTTAATGAAATTAATTATTCATTAAAATAAATCTAATGATAATTTAATAAAATTACAAGAATATTAATATTAATTTATCCCAAATGTTTTTTTACCGTTTGAATTAAAACTAATGATAATTTAACAAATTTATTTTTTTTCTCATTTGTTTTGAGTTAAAACTTAATATCTTTGTTAGTTACCGCATTTTACCATAAAAAAATATTTGTGTGTGTGTGATTTAGTAGAATATTTCCTCATATGAACAATATAATTCACTTATTTTATCTATCTAAAATTATAAACACCTTAAACTAATACGGAGTATCTAAAATATAATTTTATAACTCAATCAGTTATTGAATGTAAAAATTCAAACTTGAGATCCAAACTATTTTCATTCATTTTTTATATTTGTCATATTTTTTATGACACTGAGCTAACTATCTATGCTTTGGCCTAATATATAATAATAAAGCTTCTATTTAGACATTGCAAATCATATAATTGCTCAAATAAAACTAATATAAAGATAATATATTTGATAGAGTTTTTAGCTTCTTAAAAAACATATTTAAAAAATAAAATTGCCTACATTTTGAGATGAAAGGATTTTTTTTTTTACTTTTAAGTTTATTAATATAATATATCTTTTTTTATGTGGTATTCATCCCAAAGTTCTAAAATTTCCATTCACGAGCGTTTGTATTTGTGGAATGTGTAGTCCAACTTTCAAATTATTGGGCTCTACCTTCCAACCCATTACCACAACAAATGTGTGTTTAATGCTCAAAGTAATCAATCTGCTTACTAAAAACTTAAAAGGCTAAAAAAAACTCATTCTCAAACAGTAGCGGTGACTCTAAACTTTGTACTACCTTTGTCTCAAAATATCGGTCGTTTTACTTTTTAGCACGTTTTGTAATGAGCTAAAAACTTTATAAAATATCGAATTTTCTTTATTAGTTTTTAAAAATAATAATATACTTATTATTAATAAGCGTAATATTATTTTTAAAAGCCAATAAAAATATAATATTTTACAAAGTTTTTAGCTTCTTAAAAAACATGCAAAAAAATAAAACGATCTATATTTTGAGACGGATGAAGCATTTTTTTTTACTTTTAAGTTTATTACAAGAATATTTCTTCTCTCATTTTTATGTGTTCTCCATCAAAAAGTGCTTAAAACTCTATTCACCTAGAGTTTGTGTAATATGTAGTTGAACTACCAAATTATTTGATCTTACCTTCCAATTCATTAACACAACAAAAAATAATAGTAGAGGGCCACATTTTTATATCCTGCCTCAGACATTATTTTTTATCCAAATTTATATTATTTTTTTTATATCATTTTAATATTATTATAATAGTATAATACATCTAATATATAATGTAAATAAATTATGGTAATATATTCTATAAAATATATTATAATTTACAAATCCCGTGCGTTACGCACGGGTACTACGCTAGTTTGCAATCTAAATACGAATAGACCGCGCGCATAAGCGCGCGACGCCTAACCTATTATATATATATATATATATATATATATATATATATATATATATAGGGTTTACTTCAAATGTAAAAAGTCTTTAAAGTGTAAAATATGCTTATTGTGTAAAATTTGCTAATGAGCCTAATTTAATTACCATTGGGCCTAATTTAATTACTAATGGACCTAATTTTATTAGTAGAACATCTGCCCCCCTTGCCCATGCGTGTGCCCCCCTTCTCGGACCCGTTTTTTTTTTTTTTTGCCCAGAATTTTTTTTTCCGTGGTAACACTTTCTGCTGTGCAAGTATAACTTGCTTTTGTGCACATATAACATCTTATTGTGCAAATATAAGTTTATTTTGTGCAGACAAATAATTCATTATGGGGTAAATAGGTAAATGCGTCTATTTCAATTATAAAAATTTATAATTGAAATATGTTTAATTTATGGGTAAATTGGTAAATATGTCTAATTTTATGGGTACATGCACTTTTTACCGTTTTCGATACCTTTTGTGCAACTGTGAAGTGGATTTGTGGAACTGTGGAGTGCATTTGTGCAACTGTGAAGTGCATTTGTACAACTTTAATTGTGCAAATTTAAAGTAGGATACAATTGTGCAAATTTAAAGTAGGATACAATTGTGCAAATTTAAACTACAATTGTGCAAAAGTAAGATACAATTGTGCAGATTAAGAATACAATTGTGCAAATGTAAGATCATAATGTGCATTAATAAGACAAAAGATTTGCTTTTGAAATCGATGTTTTAATTTTGTTTTTTTTACTTTTGAGAGTTTGGGTTCACCTCTCGGCTAATTTAGGTTGATAAATGTAAGTTTGAAATCAATTTGACAATGCTATGAACATGAAATTAGCTCTAAATCAACCCAACAACACAACCATATCATCAATTTAAGTCAATTTTGCTTTTGGCAAAAAGCCCCAAATTCTAAAACATATCGCAATATAAAATTCTAAAATTCAATTAGCTCATGATCCATAAACAATTTGACAATGATATGAACATGAAATTAGCTCAAAATCAACCCAACAACCCAACCATATCATCAATTTCAATCAATTTGGCTTTTGGCAAAAAGCCCAAAATTTTAAAACATATCGCAATCTAAAATTCTAAAATTCAATTAGCTCATGATCCATAAACAATTTGACAATGATATGAACATGAAATTAGCTCAAAATCAACCCAACAACACAACCATATCATCAATTTCAATCAATTTGGCTTTTGGCAAAAAGCCCCAAATTCTAAAACATATCGCAATCTAAAATTCTAAAATTCAATTAGCTCATGATCCATAAACAATTTGACAATGATATGAACATGAAATTAGCTCAAAATCAACCCAACAACACAACCATATCATCAATTTCAATCAATTTGGCTTTTGGCAAAAAGCCCCAAATTCCGCTCCTAAATCAAACCCTAGGTTTTCAATCTCAACCTAAATCATTCAAAAAATCTAAATTATTGTAATATAATTTTAAGTTGTGCAAATATAATATTATGTTGTGCGTTTATAAACAATGGAATAATTTTGTAATTT
This sequence comes from Persicaria tinctoria, assembly GCA_037127255.1. Lineage (NCBI taxonomy): Eukaryota > Viridiplantae > Streptophyta > Magnoliopsida > Caryophyllales > Polygonaceae > Persicaria > Persicaria tinctoria. Next base: position 67,678,494 of record JBANSL010000010.1, on the reverse strand, counting down.
ATTAAATTGAGATAAGGGCGTATTTTGAAAGAAAGGCAAAGTATGGGACAAAAATTGTAATTTCATCATCCCCTTCCTCACATCCACTGTAAAACTCCGAGTACAAATGACGGTTGTACGGGTGGACTTCGGCAAGCTCCCGGTGGCAGCCTAGGGCACGGCGGAGCAAGGGGGAGGCAGATACGAGACCGTGGTTGCGGGGCGAGTTCGTTGGTGGCAATCACTGGTGGCATCGGTGGCGGGAAGGTGGCGGTCGAAGGCGGCGAATCGGTGCACCGATGTTGTTGGGCAAGGCGGGAATTGTTCCCGATTCCGACGATTCCGGGGAGGATTCCGGCGATTGCGAGGAGGAGAAGCCAGATCCACGCCATCCGGTGACCGCTCCGGCTCGAGAACGCCGAATTCGACTTGCTCCTGTCTCCGGTGAGGCTCGACGACGACAATGCAAGGCTGGCGTAGGTCGATTTCGGTTTAGCTGTTGGAATTCGTTGGAGAGGAAGACGACGTTAGGGCTCGCTGCAGGTGCCATCAATGCTCCGATCGCCGCCACCGCCTCGCCTCCTGCCATTTCCATTTCTAAATCAGAGCGCTGAGGGAGATGAAGAAGAAGCGGTTCATTTTTTTTATAAACCGATTCGGTTTTTTTTAAAAGGATGCGTGGTCTGGTTTTCACTAAAAGACAAAATTTTACACCATAATCAAATTTTACACGTTAAGGATATTTTACATTTTAAAACTTCCCTATATATATATATATATTAAAAAAAAAAAAAACAAATACTGGTAAGCAAGGTAGGAGTAGGAGGGCACTCTGATTGGAAACGCTGCGTTGAAGAATTAAAAAAAGAGGGATGAACAAAGAAAGTCGAAGAACAAGAGGGTGGTAGGGTGTTCAGGGCGATTCGCAAGAGAGGCCTTCACGAGCCGGAAATCCGGCATCCAGGCTCCCCTCCCAGCGGCGGCATCTCCCTCCAACCGCAACCCGCCAGGCGCCAGCCTCCTTCAGTCCTTTCTAGTTCCTGTCGCCGTGAGCCTGAGTCGTCTTCCGTCTTCGCACCGCCTTCCCTGGCTTCTCAGCTCACTCTTGAAGTGAATGCCAATGGTTCAACACAAAATCCATTCTTCTAATTTCTAATTGCGAAATCAGGTTTGTTTTTTCAATTTCATCCTAGTTGTTCGAACTTCGATTCGAATTATTTGGATTTGAATCAGATTTTGTTTTGGGTTTAGAGTGCGAAATTAGGGTTTTGGAATTAGGAATTGAATTTGTAGGATTTAGGATTTTGAATTTGTTAAGGATTTAGGATTGAATTTGTAGGGTTTTGAAATTGAATTTGTAGGATTTAGGATTTGAATTGTGTCCGACTGTATGACAAATAGGATTTATAACTTGTAAGGTAGTGCATATAGGAAAGCAGCTGTCTGGAGCTAAGAAGAGGAAATTGAAGGAGAAACGAGATGCATTAACTCAAAGTCAGGTAGGCAATATCAGGAAGTATTTCGCTAGTAATCAAATTGTCAGCAATGAATTGATTGAAGAGGTTGACCAAATTGTTGAAGCGGATGGTGATGAAGATGCTAATCTTGAGGTTACTCGATCAATAGTCTCGAGATTTGATGTATATTTTTTGAAACTGAAATGTTACTACACTTACATAACATATTAAATAGCTATATGCTTTTTTATGTTACTACACTTACATAACATATTAAATAGCTATATGCTTTTTTTTAATCGCAAGGGTCAAGGGCACAACTTTCGTAATTCGCCTCGGGCAATTATATTCTCAGGTCCGGCCCTGGAACGTAGGTACTGATCTCCGGCTAGCGGCGCGAATTGTGGTCGGCAAGGAAGGTGTGGATGGTGATTTTGCAGTACTCCTCGTCGGAAGAAACAGGAAAGAGGTTCGATTCTGAATTGATTTCGAATGCATTCTGAATTCTAGGGCTAGGGTTTGCAATTATGAACCAATTTCCGAAATTCGCATATATTAATGCAATTTACATGTGCAAGTTCAACAATCGGGGATTCTTCATCTCGCTAATTCAGATGTTTAATCTCAGAAGTCACTTCGTTTCCTTCGTAAATCAGCTGTTATGAACTGCAATCTGAACCGAGGATGCATTAGTTTCCATGTTCTGTATCATTTCCTTTTTCTGTTTTTCAGGTCACAGCAATGTTAATGCTTATTCAAAACATTGAATATGATGATGCACTGAAGCAATTTTATGTTGCCCATATCTTATCTTGCCAGCTCCTTCATTGTTTAAATCAATGGGTTGACAAATGTGAATTGATTATCTTCGCATTTGATCATTGCAGGTGAAGTAGTTTTTTTTTTTCTTCCACTTACATTGATTGACATTTGACAACGAAGGGGAAAGATAATGGCAGCCCCTGTAATAACACCTGAAGATGTTTTGCAATCGTTGATGAATGACGGGACAATTGATGCCCTCAGGCTAAAGATCATCAACCAACTTAAAGCTAATGTAAGGCCCTTTCTTTTTTGTTATTTTTCTTCAGTTTCTCCCAGTTGTGAAATTATGGATTGGATACCTTTGGCTGTTTGCATCCAAATACAATTTTGGTTTTAAGTCCCATGAAGGGGAACAGATGAGTATCAATATCGTTGTGTTCCTTGTCAATCTCCTTCCACCTGTAGTGTTGGGTGTTCAGATGGACCAAAATAACTAGACATTTTTCTTCATCTAGTCAAGTAACTCGGTCTCCATAAAAAAATGTGTTCCATGTCAGTCAAGAGAGATCATGATTGGGTTTATAAGAGACTTTAGTTAGACATTCACATTGGAAGGTTCTAATCTTTTGATTTCGTGGAACCTGCGAAGTTCTTACTCGAAAGAGAAGGTCCTTAGTGACTCGTCTCTGGACATTTATTTTCCTCATATGACATTTCATTTTGCGAAAGGAAGAGCAGTTGTTGATTTGTTGAGAAATTCTTCTGTGAATCTGTGTTGGCCCTGCTGCCTGCCATCCATCTTTTGATGTCTTCTGAGTTGTCATTTATTCAGGGTATGTAGTTAGTTTTAGTTGTCTGCTGAGGATGTTTGTAACTTGTAAGTTGGTATGCAGGAAGAACTGAAGAAAACTACAATAACAATGGTGGAACAGAGTAAGGTTCTTAACACAGCTGGTGCAGAGAAGCAGACCAAAAGGGAGCTATTTGATGCTCTTCGGCAGGAGCTTGAGTAAGAAACCGTGAATGTTGTTCACTTAATTTTATCAAAATCTTACAGTGACTTTTATCTAGATATTAAGAGTGATGTATGCATACTTTTTTCCCCGCAGAGCTCCTGTGCTAGAGAAGGCCTCCAAATCAGTATGGGACCTAATTCTGGACAGTGAAGGCCTTGGCAAGGAAATCAACGAGACCGTTGAGAGAGTATTCTGCAAATTAAGCGGCCAAGAGCCGCCTCTGTTCCCTGCCTCGTCAAGTGGAACGCAGCCAGAGAAAGAGCAAGAGAAGGAGAATGCAGACTCCGGTTCAAAGAAGAGGAATTTCAGCGAGATGAACGAAGGAGGTGAAAGCGCAAACAATGCCCCTAGCGATGCTCCCTTGGCCACCGAGGCTCCTAACAATCAGGCACCGTCTCCCAGTGTGAAGCCATGAAGACCATTCTGCATCTTGTAAGCTATCCTTCTTTTCTTTTTCCCAGCACTGATCATTGTTAGACTTAATAAACAGTTTAGGCAAGCTTAAAATGCCTCAAAACTTTGTTTAACTAGTTGTGGTAGCTTTTAGGTGAGCGCATTTTATATACGGGTCTTCCCACACAGGTAAAACAAGGGGAAAATAACACTATATATACACAATGGGAGGAGCTGCCCTTATAGAATGGCTTAATTTTTTTTTTTTTTAGGTTGGAAAAGTGGATATCGACAAGGCGGGTTGCACTTGTGGGTTAGGTCCTACACAATAGCGTAAACTTTTACCTTAGAAAGGTTGATTTCGATCCTATAACAAAACAAGAATACGACTCTTGTTTTTACACGGTCCGACTGGGTTTCTCAGAGAGGATCATAACCTACAAACAAACAGAAAAATAAATAAAAAAGGAGTGTACATTTTTTGGGTTTGGTGGATAGAAACTTATAAATGAGGAAGAATTCCGACTCGTTAACTATTGGGATACTATCCTTATCATTTAAACTTGACATCATTTGTACTCAATAAACTAATTAGCTCAATATGGATTTCAACGCTGTGAGAGATATAGACGAAAGTTAATGCTGTTGCGTCTTAGAACTTGCAATTTGAAGTAATCCTATAGTTGTACTATACTAAAATAACATCAAATAAACAACAACAACAACAACCCAGTATATCCCGTCATAGGCAGGGTCTGGGGGGTCTCATCGTACGCACCCTTTCTCTGATGTTATTTTAGTATAGTACAGGAAGGAGCCCACAACACAGGCAACATACTAAGACAAATGAGGAATAAACATCACCACATAAAGAAGCACAGAGATAGAGATAAACACACAAAAAGACTCTAAAGCCACCGAAGAGTGTATGATGTTGGCGACACGAAAGCAAGAACGATGGAAGACAAGACAGAGGAGTGGAACACTGGAACATAGTAGTTGGGTCTTATGTTCCACTCCTCTATCATGTCTTCCATCGTTCTTGCTTTCGTGTCGCCCACACCATACACTCTTCAGTGGCTTTAGAGTCTTTTGTGTGCTTTGATGTTTGTAATTTATTTGGTTCTAATTAATCGAAGAATGTAGTTTGCTTCTCGCTGCTGCAAGTGACGAGTTATAAGTTTGTAACCTTTACCGTCTTTTCAATGAATTAACTCTTATGATAAATATTAAATACTCGTCGTAATAAAATAAAAATGATGGATTCGCCCTAGTTGGGGTGGCCTAGTGGTGCGGATCAGGGTGGTAAGAAGGTTTCGGGTTTGATCTTTGTTTTCGAGGTTTGCCTTTCTCCCTTCCCGTGGGTTGAATCGGTTGATTTACGTGATTGTCGGTTGAGTCACGTGTTTGGAATTTACCACTGAAAGTGGGTTCCTCGTCATTGAAAAGAGGATGGATATATTGGTATTTTTGTATTTATTTGAATAGATAGAGTTTGGAAGAGATTAGAAATGAGATTGAGATGCATGCACCTAGGTAGACCTAAGAGAATAAAATGGGAGATAAACAAAGGCGCCAAATTGAAGATTTGTCCAAATAGTGCGGTGGGGTCTTTCGTGATCTTAATCCGCACACGTACTGTACGTTTTTTCTTGTCTTTTCTATTCTATTTTCCCAATCATGTCAATATGGGTGTATATAATATTTCCTCTGTTTCAAAATAAAAGTCACCTTCATTTTCATAACGCGTTTTAAGAAGGTAAAAATTCTATTAAATATTATTTTTTTAATGAATTTGTTTTTCATACTTAAGACTAACAAGTATGAAATTATTTAAAAAAATTAATTAAAAAAATAATATTTTATTGTGTTTTTACTTCATTGAAAAACATGCACTACATGACAAAAGACACTTATTTTGAGACGGAGGTAGTAATAGATTAATAGGTCAAGGCCAATTAATGTGATTTTGACTTACTCACCCTTGTTTTCCCCCCCTTAATTAAAATGGTGGTTCAAACGAGCGAAAAAAAACATGGAAAAAATGAGAAAGTTACATAAGATCTTCCTTGAAAAATTAATGATCGAGGATGGTTGACGATATCTTTTGCATTTCGTAATTCCATCTTTCCAATTATGTTCTAAAGGGCATAGTTAAACAATTGATTTTCTAAATTTAAATGCTTAAATCATAGAAAAGTAATTAAAAATATGGCTAAAATAAGTTACATTTCTTAATTTAAGAATCCAACTTGGAGGTTGTGATTAATCTTCTCTCAAGGAAGGTCAAGTCGTCGCATCTCCTCTTTAGTCTAGTAGAGTCTGGCTTCCTTAGTAGAGATTGGTCCCGTCTAATTTCATAGACGCCGTCGCCAATTTTGCTTTCTCCTTACCTTTAGGCCCCGTGTAATCTTGCGTACTCCTTCGTTTTTGTTTTGTCTCCTCTATTCCGATGAGTTAAGGTCACCTCCTATAGTTTTTCACACCAAAAAAAAAAAACATTTTTAAATTTAGCCTAAGTTAGAAAAACAGTTCATAATTTTATATAGTTTTTTAATCCGACAGTCAGATTTACTAAGATTTTCAAATTTCAATTACGTTAACTATATATTTGTTTAAAATATTTTTTTAGCTTTATGTATTGAACCAATACATGAGATTTTTTTTTAAATTTTTTTTATTAAACTAGAATCATAAATGAGATAATATTATTTAACATAAGAGTATCAAGGAATCGTCTAGTAATAATCCATCCATTTCCATTCAAGATATATTTAAGTATAAATTAATCTTTATTCTTTAGGGTTGTTGAAGTGGATGTGCAAGTTACGTTCCTTATTTTACTTCTCCGTCGCACCCCATACAATCTCGTTACTTTCACATGTTCCAATCATATAAAAACAATGAAGCTTCTAGATGCTTTAAATCACACTACCAATGGTTTGGAAAACATTTGTATAATCAGTTGTCAACTAAGAAAACGGCACATAGGTAAGCTATACGAATACTTTCAACTTTTAACAAGCAATGGGGTTGGAGTCTGGCTAGCTTAACGATGAACCGGATTTTGGGTTCTCTTTGGTGTGCTCGTGGCCCGCGGATCGTCTCCTTCGGTTGCGGATGGATCGTGAACATGTGACCGAGTCCAAATCTGAGACTTCCGTTGTTGTTCCACAGGACTTTGTCTCTGTCACCTCTATGGTGGAAGAGCGGTAAAGGTGTACAACCTTATCCGCCCCGCTCTATTACCACTACGGGGCACATGAGAGAAAGAAACCTCTCTCATATTAAGTAGAAGAACTTTAATATCTGACATAATCAATTCGATTTCTCAAGAACATTGTATGTTGTTTTTTTAGATGATTTTTTTTTATTAGGTAAAAATTCGAAGGTCAGACAAGCCTGACTCATCGAGAGGCCGAAAAAGTCGGCAGACGGTGAACCGTCAAACGTACAACCTAAAAACGAGATAACAAGCGAAGTGAAACAAGCAGAAATAAACTCTACAACAGGACGATCCAAGTAGACCAACTCCAAAAAGGCTGAGGAAGCTGCCGAAGAACGAAGCCAAGCACCACCTAACAGTGGCACCGCAGGTCAGCGGTACAGCAAGACTCTATCTCCTGTGGGTAGTGCAGACGAACTCCAAGGAAACACTCCCGGATACGGAGTCGCCCTGAGCGCACAACCTCGACCCCAGCCAGTCCCGACTCCAGACTCCACATCCCCCAGCCAAGCAGAAGACCTCCTAGAAACATCGGAAGTAGAGCCACAAGCTGCTCGAACAAAACGCCAACATGATTTCACCTACAAGAATATCGTCAAGCCTTACGGAATTTAGTCAAACCCTTTCGGGTGTGTTTACTCAACCCCTTTCGGGATTTAAAAGATTTTTTTTTTAAATGTTTGGGCTGCCTCGGGCCCAAGGATTAACCATGGGCCCGAAGCACTAATTTTCGCAGGAGGGATGCAAACGCCGACAATAGGCCGACAACACACACATCGGCCGAGAGCCAAAGGCCAAGAGACATGCGAGGAGGAGCCCCCAAGGCCAGAACGAGCAGAAGGAATCCCAAAACGCCAAGTTCCCGATCCGGACACGGAAGGAGACAGGAGCCCCAACGATGCATATGAGCGAAACAAATCGCAACACATCGGAGGAGGAGGGTTACACAGGGAAGGGAGGACAAGCTCCGGCAGCGCTAGAGACCGGAGAAGGAGGCGAAGTGGAGAATACAAGGGAAAGAAAGGAGGGAGACGGAAGCAAAACCGCCCGACATCGCACAATCACCACGCTCAGATGAGGGCCGATTGAGGACGAACCTGCTCACAAACCCACACAAACAACCCAAATTCTCAAAACGCAGGATACCCCCACAAAGAAATTAAGGTGAGGAAGAGCAAAGCCTCACAACACAAATTCAACGGATTTTACTCAAGGATGGAGATGGAAGAAGGATTAGGAAGGCAAAAGCCTTTGATTACACAAATCAATTGATAGAAAGAGGGCGGCAACCCTAGTTTCACAATGGGAATTTGGCAAATCTAGTCTCTCTCGCTTTTTTTTAGGTGATTTATGATAATTAGTGATCCTCTATATCGACGCATGATCTATAAATCGCCCGATGTCGCCTTTTGATTGTTTTTTTTTTATTGTTTGGTTGCTTGTCGTTGATTTGTGTGTTGTACCTCCCGATCCTTTCGGATACATGTTGTTTGATTTATCTGGTGCGTGAATTGTGATATTTATGGATTGAGTTACGTGTCCGGAGTTTACCAATAAAAATAGGTTACGTCATTATTAAATAAATGAAAAAATGAACCGGATTTTGTAAGTATATGCGTAAGCTGAAGGCTTTAAAATATGTTAAGAGATAGAGCCATAGAGGAATACGATACCCTAATTTATTATTACTATAGTTAGGGATAATGAGATATGTGATTAATTAATTAATCAAATGATGATCGATCGATGTGCTCAAAAAATAAAAAAGTTCGATAAGAAGGACTTTAACTTGATGGCTTTTCCTATAGGCTTAGTAAAAGCAGCACATTTGCTCGACACATCGAAGACTTTTTTTGATCCATTAATTGTGACGTTTTTGGATTTCCCTAAGACGGGGTTCGAAATAAAATTGAAAAATAAAATAAAATTTAGGGTGTCAACTACCCATTATATTAAAGATCCAATCAAGATCTCTTATCACTTCGTATATCATTAGCTATATCACTTACTATTATTAAAGTATATCACTTAGTATTATTAAAGTAAAAAATACTTCTGTTAAGTAAAAAATATTCTCCTATTTCTAAACCTTTATATGTTCCTAATATTTTATTTTCAAAAATCTTACTTAAAAAATAGTTAAAATTTTAAAATAAAATTTTCCAAACAATATATATATATACAGACACACACTTGAAAGGGAAAATAAAGTAAGAGGAAATGACATTGAATATACCAAAAATGCTGCCTTTATGCAAAAATAGCATTTCCTCTTAAAATTTTGCAAAAGTAGCAATGGACCCTAAAATTTTACAAAAATAGCAGGTTTCTCCAATTGCTCCTTCAAGGTAACCATAAGCCCTATCAAATCAACTGCAAGGAAAACAAAACTCTCATTTGAGAATTCAGGCGGTTTCACAAGGCATGACAAGCGTAGAGGAATTGAAAACCGGTGACGAAGAAGAAACTGAAGCCCCATCATTCGAGCGTGGGAGAGATTTGCACAGAGAAAGAGAGAGAGTCCACGTTTGGAAAAGGAAGAAGAGGTCGAGGAAGGGAAGAAAAAACTAAAGATTTTGAAGAAGAAGAAGAATAACCCACCCACAACGAATTGGCAAGCTAGGAATATACATTTGTTGGCACAATAATTAACGGTATTGTCACAAAAAAATGTCTAGAGGTGCACATATAAAATTGTCTTGCCACATAATACACCCGACACTAGTTCATGTCCGAGTCGTATGACTTGGCATAGGAATGATAGGATACACCTTTACTAGCATGACAAAAACCATTATTGGCACATAAAACGTTGTTACTGACACATAATAAATTATCACTACCTTCGGAGAAAGCAGTGACGTAACAAAGCTCTCTCTTCCCTCTTGGGTGAGAGAACCCCGAACCCCGGCTTCGCCCGCCGTATCCTGGCTTCGACCGCCTTAATCTGACTCCGACCTCTCCTTTGTCGCCGTAGTTCCGCCATACTCATTCTCCGGTAAAGTTTGTTGATCGTGAAACCCTAAATTCGTGACCCCTTGTTCGGATTGTAATCAAATGCCAAAATTGTGTTGGGACTTTGTTTGATTTTGGGTTTATCTCCCTGAATCAGCCTTTGCTCTACCCAATTTTGTGTACAACCTCCTCATATGTGAATCCGAATTCGATGTCTTCACGAGGTTGTCAATCGTCGCCCTTTACCCACCGGCTTGGCTGGCTTCAAGTGGCTTGTACTCATGTTAGAGGACTCGGTGGCTACACCTACTCCTCGGTCTCTCTTCGACTGGTGGTGCCTGGTGGTGACGACTGTAGTCGTCTTCTCCTCCATTGTCGTTTCCTGCTCCTCGGTTTCTCTTCGACCGGTGGTGCCTGGTGGTGGCGACTGTAGTCGCGTCTTCTCCTCCATTGGCGTTTCCTCTGCCGCTTTGTAGACCTGCGCTGCTATCACTGCTGTTCCGGCCCGATCTAGCACCCGATGAACTCCACCCCTCTCTCCGGTTTTCCGGGCGCCGGAGTGCTCGTCCTCTGCACCTCTTGTGTTTTCTGGGGTTTTTTTTCCATTCTTTTTTGACTTACAACCGGTTAAGAGGGTACCCACCCAAATTGCAAAAATAACAATTTCCTTCCCACGTACAATTTTGTCATGACTACTTTTGCAACTTTGGTGACTTTTTGGTATATTCTTGCAATTTTGCCATAAAGTAAAAAATTATAATTGCAAGGTTACTGGCTTACAATTGCACACAAGTTTGAGGTTCAAAATCCATCATAAAACTAGGCGACGGATACAACTATTTATATTAATAAAACTTTATTATATTTTTTTATAAGGTTATACTTTTAATTTCCCCAATTTAAACCACATTGTAATTTAATATAATACTATATTCTTATTTTCTTATGTATGATATTATCTATATTTAATATTCGAGGTGATCATATGGGAATTAATTGAATCTAACGTAACGAATTTGCACTACTTCCAAAATAAATCAGACATCACCAACTTCAGGTCAAATGGATCATGCGGATATAAAGAGGATATATTTAAAAATTCATCGTACTTGTAGTCAAATTCCAAGCCCATGGTCACTTATCCATATTCTAATTTCCATGTATAAATCTAATACAATGAACTATAAAGTGTGAAATTTCGATTTTTGGGAATTAAACATTCCCCTTATTTAAAAAAATGCATTCTTATCTAAAATATTAATATCGTACACATCTCTGAATAATTTATATTAGGGAAAAAAAGATCCTATACTATTAATTTTTAACACATTTTTAAAAAAATAAAAATTATATAAAATAATTAATGTTTAATATAATTTCATATTTATTAATTGAAATTTTTAATATTTTTTCTTCACCAAAAACAATTTAATATTTTTTTTATTTTATTTTTATTTTTTTTAAAAATGGATTAAAAATCTAATTTTAAGTGGAATGATTATGTTTTTGCAAAGGAAATAAAAAGGGGAGAGGGGAATCAAAAGTAAAAAAAAAAAAAGGAAAAGATTTGATTTTTTTTTTGGTGAGGAGGAAAAGATTTGATTAAAAAGCAAATAAAGAAACATAATTTAAAAAAAAAAAAAAAAAAACCATAAAGTGCCGCCACGTTGAGTTATTACAAATTTAGCAGCCCCTGTTTACCTTTTTTTTTTTTTCAAACTGAGAAGGTTCACTGCAACCTCCCTCAGACCCTCACTCACACCAGTCACTCTTAATTTATTTATTTATTATTAAAAATAAATAAAAATTCCAAAACCAATCCATCGATCCGTACAGATGGCCTCTCTATTTATAGTCTCCATTGGATAACCTCTTGAACCTCCCCCTTCCTCCTTCCTCGTTCAAACAACCCCTCCACAAAAAACTTGCCATCTTAGCTGTTCCTCCATAACTGAATCTCAAACACTATCTTCAGTTTCACAGAGAATCAGAGATGCTTAGTTCACTCCCTCACCAGAAAATCAATCATCATCATCATCTCCTCTGAATAACGCCTCCCTATATGAAATACGTAGCACTCCTCCGCCGCGTCCGCCTCGCTCAGTCCTTCTCCGTCGTTTTCCTCTATTGGTTCTACGTTTTCTCATGAACAAACTCCTCCCTATCTAATTAAACCTCGATCGATCTAGCTCCTTCTTTCAATTCAACTCTATTCCTCATAATTAGCTTTAAATTAAGTTTACTGAATAGACGATTCGATCGAGAATTGAACGTACCTGATTAATTAATTGAATCGCGGATCTCAATTTCAATGTCGTCGTCGTCGTCGAGAAGCTCGGGATCGGAAGGTCCGGCGGTGGTGGACGAGAAGAAGCGGAAGCGGATGGAGTCCAACCGCGAGTCGGCGAGGAGATCTCGGGAGAGGAAGCAGCGCCATCTCAACGATCTAGTGAGGCAGGCCGCGCATCTCCAGAGTCAGAACGGCGAATTCGGCGCCAAGGCGGAGGAGATCTCCCGGAATTTCGGCGCCGTGGAGGCCGCCAACGCCGTGCTTATGGCGGAGAAGGCGCGGCTCGCGCAGAGGCTCGAGCTGCTCGAGAGCGTCCTCGAGATCGCAAAATTGGCGAAACCGAGCGACCGTGTCGTTGATCGTGGCGTGAACTGGAGGCTTCCGGAGATCAATTCAACTGGAGGCGGTGGATTTTCGGATTCCGTTGAATACTGCGATCAGTATGGGATGGTGGAGCCGTGGCGGCAGATGAGGATGCCTGATCCCGCAGCTCCGATTTCAATGGCGGTCATGGCGGCGACTTCCGGTGGGATGTTTGAGTTCTGAGAACAGTAATAAATGAGCCTTTATTAGGAAAACCACTGTATATATACAGTACTTTCTTTATTTGTTTTTATAAATTTCTTTCTTTCTTTTTCTTTTCCTTTAAATGCATGTTTTTATTAATTTTTCATAAAATGGTTTAATTCGATGTGTTTTGAGTTCTTATGGTTATCTACTTATCTATGCAATTGCAAGTTGTTACCATGAAACTGAAAGGGTATTTATCATCACATACTACAACAGTAATCCTCGATTTTGTTTAAAACATGACTTCGAAATACGAAGCAACACCTTTACTTGGAGTTTGTTTGGTTAAACGTGAGAAGTATAGTTTTCGGGAAATTAACTTCCTAGGAATTCAATTCTCGTAAATTAAAAATCATGGAACGCCGGAGGATGAAAACACAAACCCACAAATGGATCGATCATTAAACTTTGATATTTAGGATTTTTTTTTATATTTTTTTATATTTTTTTTTATGACGTGGGGGTTCCGAGGTTGTCGACTAATCCCCCACGGGTCCGAGCCCTAGCCTGCAAAGGACCCGAACCGGGCAAGCCAGGCGGCAAGCCACCAGACAGGCTCACCCAAGCCAATGAAGGCTTGAGCACCCACTTAATTACACAAAGTGTAAGTAATGGGATTTGAACCCTTGACCTCTTGCAAGGGTTACAACTCCCTTACCACTAGGGCAAGAGGTCATTGGTTAGGATTTTTTTTTATTGAATTAGCCAAAAAGACAAAAAATATTAGCAAAAAATACAATGTATTTTGGGATTTAGCCATAGAGTGGGTAAATCGTTGTTTGAAACAACGACTTTAACCCCGCTTCTAAAAAAAAATTAATAAAATACTAAAGTCGTTGTCCCAAACAGTGACTTAATATTTTTTTAAAAAAAATCAATTTAAATAAAAAAAAAGAAATGAAAACAAAAAAATATATATATGGGAACCGCGACTCTCCATTTTTTTATATTAAAAATGTTTAAAAAAAATAAAAATACAAGAACCGCTGTTTTAAACAGCAGTTCATTCATTTGCCACACATTCAATTCAATCTCCCTCTCTCTCTCCTATTTTCCCCTCCTTACATGCATCTCGCCCCCCTCTCTCTCTCTCTCCTTTCCTCCCTCTCCTCTCCCTTTCTCTCTCCTTCTCCCTAGACAGGATGTAGAACTGGAGCTCGGCTGTCCTCGAGCCCGAAAACGAGCTCGAGCTCATGCTCGATTGGGCTCGTTACGAGCTCGAACTTGGGCTCGATGAGCTCGTTAAAGCTCGAATGAACTCAACAGACAGCAGCAAACAATTCAATTGCAGCAACTGAATTGTAACTTTTTCTTGCAATTTTGTGTGTACTTGAAATTTTCTCCATCGGTTCTTCTATCATTGTTCTACATTCTTCCCACTTTATTGATTTATGAATGTTTGATATTTGTTCATCTAACTACTGTGTTGTAGACTAATCTTGTTTCGATTGAGCAAGCTAGATAGTTCAGATGGAAAATACAGCAATTTGCTCATAATCACCCTTATGTAGCGAAACGCCACTCATCCCATTTTTCCACTACACGAGTTGTTGAATATATGACATTTTAAACCTACCCATCACTTCAAAAACAACAGTCATACGAGGCTGATTGCTTGGAATTTTAAATAAACCAACCAGAATCAGAATAAACCAAATCGAATTGAAACTGCAATAAACCAAACACATGAGACGAGAGCATATTTGAGAGAGAATCGAGAGAGCACTGAGTAGGCCGGGACTTCGAGAGTAGATTTGAGACGAGGGTCGACAATGAAGGGCCATACGAGAGAAGATACGAGGCCGAGAAGCATTGAAGGGACGAGACTCCGAGAGTCGATTAATGGAGACGGTGACAAGAAATGGAAGATGCGGCGACAAATCCGACAATGGAGGCAGCGACAATGGCCGATAGCAAAACAGATCGAGAGAGAAGGTTAGGGCGAGTGGGCGAGAGCAAACGGCTGGACAGAGAATCAGAGATGGGAGAGACGGGGCGGCTGTGTAAATCCTAAACATAGGCTAAATTATAAATATACGATTTGGCGAGCTACTCGAGCTTGATTCAAGCTCAGGAATATGCTCAAACTCGGCTCATATATACATTCGATCAATCCCGAGTCGAGCTTTTACCGAGCCGAGCCCGAGTCGATCCCGAGCTACTCAGCTCATATATCAGGCCTACTTCTTCCTTTATTTTCTTTACCTTTTTCACTTGTACTAATTCCACTCGGTTGAAAAATAAAATAAAAAAGGTGTCTACCGATATTTTTATTTATTTATTATTATTATTATTGTAGAAAGCTTATAATTTTTTTTTAAAAAAAATACTAAGTCGCTGTTTGGAATATCGACTTTAGTATTTTATTAATTTTTCTAGAAGCGGGGTTCTCCGCTTTGGCTGAATCCCAAAATACTTTGTATTTTTGGCTAGTTCGCTAATATTTTTTTCTCTTTTTGGCTAACTAAAAAAATCGATATTTAGCTAGAAATAGTGATTAAAAAAAGTTTAAGGAAGTGATATTTGTATTATAAATGTTATCGTCCTTTAATATTTTAAAAAATAATAAGAAAATAGTAAATGTATAACAACTAATACAGTTTCACATTTAAAATGATACAATTATTTCCTAAATGTGAATTTTCATTGAATAAAATTTACAAATGTTAAAAGGTAAACATTTTACCAATGTATGCAGTATAAAAAGCATTATAACATTTGCTGTAGATTGAATATTATATGACTCCTTTAAGAAGTTAATTCCACTTTTCATGAAAATGTTAATGAACACGAAAATGGATATTTTTTGTTGATTGAATTTTCTTAATGAGGTATTAGTGCACAAATGCACAATTTAACTCATTTGATACTACCTCCGATCCAAAATACGTGTCCTAAAAACTATATAATATATTAAATTTTTTATTATTATTTTTTTGCAATCTACTATTACCAAAAAATATTAATTTGTAAAAAAATAATTTAAAAAAAATTGATATTTTATATAGTTTTAATCTTCTTCAAATACATGCTGAAAAGTCAAACGACATATATATTTTGGATCGGAGATAGTAAGTGTTAAGACTTACAATAATTTCAAGTGACCGGAAAAAATCTATATAAAATACTAAAACAGAGACCGCTGGAGCGACCTCGCTGCCACGGAATTTTCTGGATTAAACGGGATTATTTTTGTTTGCGTGTCATTTTCTGGATTAAAATGACATTATATTTTTGGGCCACATCAATTAATAAGCCAAATAGTTGGGTAGAAAACTTATCTTTTTAGACTCAATAATCTATCCAATATAACCTTATATCTTAATTATGTTTTTTTAATAAATATTCAACCTTATATTTTAATTAGTTAGAAAACTTAGCTTTTTAGATCAAATAATCTATCAATTATTTGGTATTATTATTTGCGCGTATATCATTTTTTTTATGAAACAACCGTATATCATGAATCACTAACAATTACACAATTATATAATATTACAATTACAAACCGTTAATCTTAGGTCATTTAATCTTTTTTTTATATTAAATTCCAACATATATACAAACCGTTAATCTTAGGCCATTTAACCATTAACAATTACATAATCATTTAATAATACAAAAAATATAATAATAAAAATTAATATACATCCCAATTGGATAAAATATAAAATTGAATTTTTATTTCTCCAATTTACATAATTTATCTTTCTTTTTATTTGTTAATACCTATCATTTATTGGAAATAGGTACCACATAAAATATTTTGAATTTACAAAATCTTAGTGAGAAATTAGTTTACATTTAAAAAAATTGTACACAAAAGTTCTTATTTTATATGACTATAAAATAGTCAAAATAAAATTAAGTTAAATATGTAGATTGTGATTTACAAAAATTAACAGAGAATGTATATTTATAGATTTTTCTAAATGATGAACTTTTTAATGTATATAATAAATATAATGAATATTGAATTAATGTTTTTTGAAATAAAAAAATGAAAAAGATGGAACTATAATTTAAAAATAATGTTTTTTTTGTAATATACATGCATATGATTAAAACATAATATAAATTATATATTTAATTATTTTTACTACATAGATTTATCATTTTATCCTTTATCATACATGGTATTATGATGAATATTTATCCTTTTTTTTTAAGTTGTTACGAAGTAGTAATTTATATACTTGCTAACCATATATTGATTTTAAATAAAAAGAAGGTTAGTTTAGTTTATGATTAATTGAAAACTTCCAAAATAAAGATTAAATCAATGTTAATCTTTATAATTTAATAAAAAATAATAGTTTAAAAATAAATTAAGTAAGTAATAAAATATATTTTTTAAAGAAACCACGCAAAGTCGCGAGCCACGATACTAGTAGCAATAATAATAGGAGTCAAATCCCCTGTCCTAAACCTTGTCCCCCCTCCTATCCCCCAACCCTCTCTCCCTCACAAACCCCAAATTACTCTCTCCCTCACAAACCCCAAATTAAAAGAAAAACAAAAAACAAAATAAATTAATAAAAGAATTAAAAAAAAAAAAAAGGATTTATGTGAGAGGGGAGATGAGAGGGGGACGTGATTGGGGACAGACGATTTTCACCCATAATAATATCCGTTCGGGAATATGAGGAAAACTGACACGGATTACGATTCGAATTTTCTTTGTCAATTTCATAATGTTTCGCGACTGTTATCAATTTTCACAACATCGATTAGACGCGTACACCGACTGGTACTTATCCTGTAAGATCATTGCAATTTGCAACGAATAATTGCAGAGGTGATTCCCAAATTGGGAACTTAACTGGGATTTGGATCGAACCAAGAAAGTTAGAAAGGTTGAAACGTAATCCGATTGAAAGCTTTTTTTTTTGGTAATTTGGATCATACTCTATTGTTCATGCTGACCTTTAGGTTTTAGATCTCTGATCTAGACAACAAAAATGAAGATACTAACTTGGGTGTTCGACCTCCATCATGCCTATTTTTTTTTATTAGGTAAAAATTTGAGACCGGACATACTTGGACCTCAAAGACCGACAAGTCGGCAGACGGATAACCGTCATAAAACAAACAAACAAACAAACAAACAAAGATGGTGCAATACACTGCACTCTACAAAGTGAAACTAAACACAACAAAACCGAACAAGACGAGGACGTAGACGAAGTCAAGCAACACACTAAAGCACCACCGTAGGCCAGTATCCGTCTGCCGACTTGTCGACCTTCGAGGTTCAAGTATGTCTGACCTCAAATTATTCATCTACTCCCTCTCCGATTCTTTTTTTTTTTTACTATTTATATTTGTTTTTTTTTAATAATTATAGAAACTATATAAAATATAAAATATATTTATTTTTTTCATAATTTATAACAAAATTAATAAAAAAAATAATAATAACTCACTCCAGTGGGATTGATTTTTGTCAATTTAACTGGTTGCTCTGCATCAGGCTATCAACCAATGTGAAGAAAATCAAACCCTCTCCTCAAAATGTACACTGTTCAATATAACAAGGGTCTCCCAACATTCTAGTGAGGATGAAAAAAATCCACCATTCTCAACATCCACAGCAACTTTTCAGGAAAGAAACTACCAGCAGTTTGTTCTGGTGTGATCTAAACGCAAGCATCGACGGAAATACAAGACGAAACAATCTCATCCATCAAAGAAGGAAAAGAAAAGAAGAATATTAATTTCCCTAGAAAGCATGGATATTGTAGAAAGAGCTGAAACAAAGACAAAATCTGTTGTTGCTTACAAACGTCGGACCTTCCCTAGCAACAAATTCGAATTCTAGGTTTGCTAGTCACCCAGACGATTCAAACAGAATCAGCACAGTTCTTCATCATAATTCATAGTGCTGGCTTACTCTGCATCTAATGCCACCACCTTTTAATGCTTCACCATCAGTGGATAGATCGTACTGATTCGACTAGTTTAAAGTGACAGACAATCAACCAAGATCACCCGAATCTTACTGGGGTAGGAATTGCAGAACCACGGGCATATGCAATGCATGAATGGTCAGTAGGGATTATCAAAAACAAGTCAAGAGTATGAGAAAACTATCCGAAAACCAATCATATTGACCCTGATTTACCTTCATATCAATTACTCTGGACTTGCCGGTGTATTTGCATTATCCATTCAGGGTAGCTACTGGCGCCACCCGTCTGATCCTCAATAAGATTAGAAAGCAGATAGAACCCTTCTCTTGGTTGCTCTCCTTGTCTTACGAGATGGCATAGCTGGTAATGCGAAGGGTCATCCTCCCTAAACTTGTCGAGCAGTCTCATGAGCTTCCTTGACATTTCATTATCATTTGCACAGAGGTCCTGTAGAATTCGTCAATGCTTTAGGTCATTTGTCACAATAAGAGTACTGTTAACAGCAAAATAGGCTTCAAAACGAATCTGCATTTTCCGATCATTTCTCATTCATGCATTAAGGTCCCTGCCTTCTTTTAAAAGAAAAGGTACATGCAACTTTATGGATCAGGTGGGGATCTAAGGATGGTTGACTAGGATCCTCAGACAATAAAAGTCAACATTGATATTCTGGATAAACATAATGATAGAAATGAAAAAGTACAACTACTTGAGATTCCTTGGTCATCCACTTTACAGTTATCACAGCAAGAGGGAAAAAACAGAAGAAAACATACAGTAAACCAATTGTTTGAAGGAAGACTCGGTTAATATGAACTGCATTTAAATGCAGTAGATATACTTTGAGTTTAACAAATATGAAAAATAAATGTTGCTCAAATTCAACTATACTGTGATTTCGCTTTAGAAGCTATAAACATCTCATAACATGGAATAGAACATACCTTTGACAGATCAACAGCCAAGTCCAATTTCAAATTCTTAGCTATGTCAGAAGAAAGCATTCTACCAATCCATATGACAAAACGGAAACCATCATCGTATATATATAGACCTCTTGAGTCTAAGCTTTCGATTGTAAGTGGCAATCTTTGTCCAACGAGCTCATCGGCTTGAGCAGATGCCTGTATATAAGGAATAAATTATTACGTATGAAATGAACACTTGCTTCCAGAAAACTTTCATAACAAGGAAATACCTTCAAGAGAAACTCATCTACTCGAATTAGGGAAGGATATAAAAGTTTCAGAAGTCTTTTAACAGGTAAAGTCATCATGGTGGATCCAACTGCACAGCGTTCATCTAATGGCACATCTGCATAGCTCCCCCGTATTGGAGTAGACTTACTTAGAGCTAGACCATACAAGGGCAGGTACTTCAATGATTCAGGGTATATCATCCTTCCTGCCAACCGATGCTGTGTAGCATAGAGGTTACGATAATCTTTAAGGGACTTGACAATCCTTTGTAGTAAAGCATTTCGGGCATCTTCCAGCTTACTAGACAAAGTTTTCTCAATTGCTGGAAAAAAGGGAAATTTATCATTGGTTTATATAATAAAATTTATGGTTAATGGCTGACAAAATACCAGAAATACCTACCTAGCCTAGCAAACAGTGAAACAACAGCACCAGTATCAGCCTGACGATACATTTCCCCCAGATCAGAAACCACCGGGACAGCAGCAGTGTGTACTCTAATACGCCGTTCTCCAGAAGACGATGTATATCTATTGAATGTTAAAAGCAAACTGTAACATCATTTCTCTATGCTATACTAGGCTAATAAGTAAGGAACAGTCATGTCTACTCTATTCCTAACCACAGTATGTTAGTAACCCACTTATGCATCACCATTTTTTTTGGGGTGCAAGATGCATTACAAGTTTTCATAGCACACATAATATATATCTAACATATGTTGCAGGGTATCGCTGTGAAGAAAAAATCTCAATAATATAGTAATCCATTAGTAAAGGATACAACAAGGCAACTTGGAAATAGACAGTTGGAACTGCCAATAATGTCTCCTCGAGGGATAACTGCATTGCGAATGCCTTGTCACAGTCTACAGCTGGAAGTGCTAACAGGTCAGTGGACCGCAGCATGAAGTTCCCATGATATGATGTAAATCTCACACCTGTGAGGCAGTTTTAGAGGTAGATTAGACTCCAGAACATAGGCTGCAACTCATGCAATAAATTTAATAAGAAAGCCATTAGGAAAACGGATCAATCTGAGGTCTAACCTTTTCCACATCTTATACGCATGACAGCTTCCCATGCAGTCTCCCGGGTAAGATCTCTAGTTAATTCATGCTTGAACTTCTCCTTGTGAACTGCTGACTGAAAGCCAGGATAGTAGCATACTTGTCCACCAGTGTATTTGGACAGAGTCCCTGTAGGAATTTTATTTTTTTCAGGGATGGGGAGGAGGTGGGGAATCAGATACATCAAACTTGCCAGTGATCATGTATTATATAGCAGATAACTTTTTACACAGTCAAGTGCTACAGCAAAAACATTAAGCATTTTTAGCACATCAATTTGTAAGCTATATCAATATTCTACTAAATTCTGAGCAATAAGAAGGAAAAGAGTAGGAAGTTGTCGAAGTCTATTCGAAATTGAAGAACCTATCTATAGCTAATGGTTCTTCTTGCATAAGTATCACAACACCTGGCTACTGTTTGTAGCATGACCAAATACGAGATAGGTAATACACATAAACAATAAATGCCCATAAGTCTAGGAAGCGTATAAAGCAAAAAAATCTTCCTCAAATCAATCAGAAAGCTTCCATGGCAAATGATTCAGAGATATGAAAATGCAGTAATATAGCCTCAATTTGATCCGAATTGGACAGCACCCTAACAAACTCATCCTCCGATATATTTCAGAAACAGGGAAGTAAAATTTAATGCCTAATATTACCAACTTGGTAAAACATTGAGGAGAATGTCGAAAGTTCATAGGACAAGAAATACCAATCAGGGTCACTGAATTTATACATAAAAAAAATTTAAAAAAAATCAGGTGATAATGGCATACCTAAGGAAGCTATATCAGTGTATTTGTCACTGAATGCAAAAACATCAACACCTATCTGATACTTTGAAAAATCAGCAGCCATTTGCTTATAAAATGGATCCTCGGCCACTCTCAGTGTATGTTCTTTATCTGTTCCGAAAATCCGTTGATCATCCCCACGCAACCTCAGTCGACCAACACCAAGAGATGGGAGTGTATTCTGGAAAATCAACAATTTACCCCCAAGTCGATTCTGCATAGCACAAGCATTGTCTATTGAAAATGAAATTTTGCAGCAATATAATAAATATAACATTTATCTTGGAGAAATACATAGGAACTTTTTGGCAATTTAAGCAGAAAGTTTCAGAAGAACTTAAAGTGCATTTCAGAAAACAAGCACACACCATAACCATGAATGCTGCTTTAAGAGCAGGGCCAAAAGCAGATTCTACATTCATAGTGCCCTGAAACATCGAGGGTAAACTATCTAAGAACGTGTCCACCACGTTTCTTGAATCAGCTAAGTTGACAAGGAGATCATCTGGCAAAGGGATAAATATATCCTCCACGTCTGAGACCACCAACATTTGAGGCTGAGTTAAAGATGACTGGTCAAGGAAAAAATATTAGTATTAGTTTTACAAGTTCAAACAAAGAATATACAGTGTAAATTCAAACAACATACACAAGTGGGTAACATGAGAGTTCGCTTGCCTTCATATTATAGAAATGCAGTGTGCTGTCAAATGTTATGAATCCGATTTGAGTCCGTGGAGATCCAGGCAAGTCATCCAAACAAGACTTTATCGTTTGAGCCACTGCCTGAAAAAACAACAGAAATGTTTCACATTATCCTACAACAACAGCCCCCTATGCTACTTCTGACTTATTTCACGTTCATTTTCAACTTCTTCAATTATATTTATGCTTTATGTTGATAGTAGTTTGTTAAGTATTTTGTTTACAAACCATAAATTTGTTAGATATAGCCTTCTTCTTGGATTTTCTACCCGTCTATCTATTTTTTTACATATTGTTGAATTTGGCATTTCCAAAAAATTCACTGGCTTTGAGGTTTAGTAGTTGCTTTTCATTACTTATATAAAAATATTTGATTGGAACTAGAATATAAAATCAAAATAATCAATACCAAACTGCCAGAGAGTTCGAACATAGTTGGAAGTGGAAGAGATTTTAAAATAAATTGTATACCTTCTAAACTGATAAAAGAACACAATAAAAGTTGCATAAAGAACATTAAAAAATCATTGTTTTCAACATTTTTATGAACCCAGCTGAAAGCACATGCTATCTCTACTAATTGGTCTAACATTAAGACTAATTGGTCTAACTTTAAGAATAAAATGGTAAAACTCTGAAAGCAAGTTACTGTATGACCAACAAATGTAAGTTTTTCACTGAATGCGTGTTGCTGAGCTAATAATCTAACTGAAGGCTGGAGGTTTAATCAGATAGCTAAGAAATCTACAGGATGAAACAATTTAGATAAGCCTAAAGATACAGCATGTTTTTCAAGAACCAAATCATACTTTCACATTTTATACAAAAACTTTGCCAGAACCACCAAAATACTGAAATAATTGCAAAGAAGTGCAGCTGCAGAGAATGAACTACAGTTTGCTTATATTAAAGTTACTTACCTCAACCATACCACTTTTAACCGCGGAGAACGATACATCAATGAGAAAAAAGTACAGTGGTGGCATGGGTGGTCGCACCATATATTCAGTTGGTGCAACGAATTCAACACTGCCCTGAGTTAGTTCAGGCCGTTCGGCTAAATCAATCCTATTTCCAGAGGCATCTAGATGTGCAAAGTAATCACCAGTCACTGCACATTAGAATACCAAAAAAGATAGCAATTAAAAACAGAGAAAGCTTTCCAATAAACAAATTAAAGAATTGAAGGTAGCCAAATTATTCTCCATTTCTAGAATCAAACTGACCAAAGTCATAATATAGGTACCATCGAGAATTCAAGATGGATCCATGAAACCTTGGTGACCATTAAAAAAAGGGATCTTGCAAAAAGAATTCATATCAACGTGATGCAAGTTAAATTTAACAGGTTAGACCAGGAAAGAAAAGACAGTCAATTTGTGTAACCCAGGAAGGCTGAAAAATTGAAGGTGACAAGAATAGAATTTGTGTGACCCGTGAAGGTTGCAAAATTGAAGGTCAGAGAATTTTGGAGGACTGATTATTGATTTCTTACCATCATTAAGTAAAGCACATAAATTGCACCGCCACTTTCTCCCTCCATCTGTGAATGTAACATATGGATTTACATATGTACGACATCTTCTACAACGAACAATGCCAGTTGAACCAAAATTTATTACAGGCACCTCCTCCTAAAACAGACGAGAAAAAGTAAGTTAGAAAGTACAATCAGAAAGCAAGAGCACTTGCAAATTTCAGTAACCAGAATAACAAACCCCGTCAGAAGCTTCTGCAAGAGGGCAAACAACAGCGCCGAGAGGCAAATGCCACCTTGATAGCAATGATTGTGAATTTGGAATACAATTAGTAGTGAGTCGTAAACATCTAGGCTTGCAATTCATTGGATAAAGCTCAGAAAGATAAGTGGGCTCAACATCACCCTGTAGTGGCTTTGGTAATGCTTTTGGATCAAGTCCTGGATCCATTGACCCTGGAATAGTCCCTAGGGAGAGAGAGTTAAAATCTTCTACCAAGCCCTGAATAGTACCAGTTGGTGGCCCAGTAGCATGTTGCATCCCAGGTCTTGATTGCATATATTGAGGAGGTGCAGCATACCCAGGTTGCTGCCCAAAGTAAGGAGAAGATGGTATCTGCGGGGAAGAAAATTGTGCAGGGGGAATCTGTGGAGTTGTGGCATACCCAGAAGCTGTAGTTCCTGTTTGAACAAATGGTGCCTGAGTCTGGGGGCGGAATGAAGGGGGTCCTGATGTTGCTGGAGCAAAAGAAGGTTGGAGTGGTGGGGACATATTTTGTTGCAAAGGCGGGGCCATACTGGGAGGCCCAACAGGAGGTGCTTGAGCAGGGTTTGCTTGAGAAGAAGGGGAAAACTGTGGTGAGGGGAACCGCTGGAAATAGTTTGATGCAGGTGGACCTTGTGGTGGTATTAGTCCTGGTCTAGCAGGACTAGTTGATGCAAATGGAATCGTGCTGGGAGGAGCAGATGTAGAAGGTGGTCTATAACTCGGGACCTCTTGTCTAACCACAGGCCCAGATGACATGAAGGGACTGGCTACTCCTGCTTGGGTAGGTGGCGCTGCAAATGGTGTAGCAGCTGGCCTACCAGGGTATCTGGGATGGCCAGGATTATCAGTTGCCATGAATTGGATTTCTACTCTCTTCCGATCTTTAAAAGTTATGCTCCCGTGAGAAAATCAGACCTGAGCATTTGAAAAGGAATAGATTCAAAAAAGTACTTAGTAATATGCAACACATTTGAATTAAACTTTGTAATCACACATCTACACTGATAAAATAATCCACGAAAGAAAGGAGGCACAAGTTACATGACAACTTGAAAAATATCCAAGAGAAGATGGCATTGAGAGATTTGTCCAACATGTATACATTCAAGCATCAGCATATCGCAGGAAAATTGGTTTCTTTGATGCCAAATTGCAAACGGGCCATTGGCACAACCCCTCATAGAAAATATGCAATATTCATGACAATAATAATGCACGTTATCTTATACAACTTAATTGAAATATGGGCAGAGCTTCCTCAACGGTATGTGTCATATGCCCCCAAGAATTTACTTGTTAACAACGATTTTCAAATGTGCCAAAAATGCCAACAAAATTTATGCAATACCAAACATTATGGATCCAAATTAACAGAAAATCCTACTGTAATGACAAACATCGACTCCTATTGATTCTTTATAGTACATAATTCTACACATTTGATATTTCACATGCATAAATAAATCTAAAAGCACCAAAGGTCAATGGAATACATTATAAATAGCTTTAACATCACCATCACCATCACCATCACTTATCATGGAGATGATGAACTCATGTAGAAAACTCACGAGGGTATTCTATAGGAACAGTTTGATGAAAGACATATATGACTAACAGCCTAATAGGAGCAGGGTTAGAAAGAAAAGTATAAACTGATGATCGTGAGAAGCTTATACACTTCCATATTACATACGTAAGTTACAGATTTAAATCAACAGGGGAGTGATGGAAGAGGATT
The DNA here is from genome assembly GCA_037127255.1 of Persicaria tinctoria. NCBI lineage: Eukaryota > Viridiplantae > Streptophyta > Magnoliopsida > Caryophyllales > Polygonaceae > Persicaria > Persicaria tinctoria. The sequence continues at coordinate 67,652,673 of JBANSL010000010.1, read as the reverse complement.
TAATAAAGAGATCATCAAGTCGTCAGAAGAAAGTAAACCAATTCCAATAGTAGAAAAATTATGAAAAAAGAAGTAGGCCTTGGAAGACTTCTCGAAAAGTTCAACCCAGAGATTAACTCATAAAACTAGAAATCAATTCCACACGTGCATTGCTATATGAAACAATCCAAACAAACCCTACATAGATCTCACTAACAAAATATCCATCGATATTCAGATTACAATTTTCTCCTTGTCCACAACTCCCATACCATAATTTGATTATTGTGATTCAAATTCCTCAAGTAGATTCAACCTAACCGTTGCACAATTGTCAGTAAAACAAGATATTACACTAGATCCAAAACAGGAACCAGTAATCCAAACAAACCCTACATAAATCTCACTTAACGAGTCCCGTAACAATCTTCATAAAGTCCACAATTCCGATACCGCAATTTGACAATCGTTCGTCAATTACTCGAATAGATTCAACCTAACTGGCGCATAATCGTCGGGAAAAAAAGGCGAGATTACACTAGAAAATTCACAGCAGGGACCAGATCAAGCAGAAATTCGCAGAGTTGTGAAACGAAACCCTCACCGGAGAGTAGGAGAACTCACCAGCGAACACGGGGAACAACGACCGATTGCTTGAAGAACAAGACGGGATTCGATCGGAGACGCACGAGGGTAGAATCTAAACTAGTGCTTCGTAGGGAAACACTAATTGATCTCCAAGGGATTAGATCAGCTGATCCACTTCCTCCTCCTAGCCGGATTCGGGCGCTCAATCGAATCGAAGACAATTATCAGGAGATTTCACCGGTGTTGGATTTGCAGAACGCCGAGAGGGCGACGGGAGAGAGAATTGGAGGTTCAACTTTGAGGAGTCGTGAGGCCGTTGCCAGCTAATTCGATACGGGTTTTTATTTTATTTTTATTCATTTTTTATTTTCATGGTTTTTTTATTGGATTAATTTTGTTGATGGGATAATTAATTTTGTTTATAGGGAATAGCACCAAATACCACTTTTTCATAAAAGTTTGCAAAAATACAACCGTTTTCGGAAAATTGGCAAAAATGTCATTTCGTACAAAAATTTGCAAAAATGTGCAGGTTGTTACCCCCTCCAAACCGACAATCAGTTGTAATTAATGGAAAATAAAAATGAAAATAAAAATAGAGTAATGATTACCTACCTAGTAGGGGAGAGGCGAGGCGGGAAGGAGTAAATTCAATCCCATCACCATCTTCTCGTCCCAAACCGAGACAATAGCAAAGAGAGAGAGAGGCAGTTGCAGAGACGGCAGAAGAAAAAGAGAGAGAGGGCGGGCAGAAGAAAAAGAGAGAGAGAGGGCGGTAGCGGTAGCGGTTTCTTCTAGCATACACCAAAGGAGAGAGAGCGGGGAAGTTCATCGTCGTCGGAAAGTACACAGCAGCCACGACCCGACGACATACAGAACAGGTACGCCCTTTTACTCTTCTCCCTTTGGTGGTAGGGTGCGCGGGTGTGGGTCGGGGAAGCAGTGGGTGAAGGGGTTAGGGCAATGGCGGCGTGAATGGTGGGTCCGGGTGGTGGTTATCTAGTTTGGATAATGGCGGGTGGTGTGGCATGGGTGGTTATCGTGTATGGAAAGGGGAAATCGGTGGTTAGGGTTTCCAAATTGGGTGACAGTGGTTATCGGATTGGGTTAGGGCAACGGTCGGGGAAGTATGGATAGGGGAAATTGGTGGAATGAGGTTCGAATTGGCCCAATTGGGTGACATGGGTTTGACAATTGGGTGACAAGGGTTTCCAATTTGGAGAGAAGAGTATGTAAATGTATTGTGGTAGGCGGAATACGAGAATTGGCGAGCTGTGGAAATTGGGATATGTGGATGCCATAGGTGTCCTATTGAAGGAGTATGAGGTATTGGTAATAATAGGCTTCCGATTAAAAATGGGTGACATGGGTTTCACAGTGAGTGACATGGGATAGTCGGTCAGGTGACAAGGGGAGACGAATGTAAATGGTAGAAGCTGAGTTTGTTCGTGTGATGGAAATTGCAGGAGAAAAATGGTGAGGACGAAGAATGTGAGCGTGAAGAACAAAGTGCCTGAGTACCTACTCCCCGAAGACAGGCATTTCCGGGCCCGGGTCAACCAGGGCTCAAGAATGTCAATGCTGAACAACATTGACGATTATGTTGACCCTAGGGACTGGCAGAAGTTGCTGGACTCCCAGCTAGGTGGGGTAGTGCGGCTGGCGCACACTGTGAAATTTTCTTCACAAATTGTGCATTATGCACTCCAGCGACAGGTTACAAGCGAAAAGGAATGGGAGACGTGGTACCGGATTAAGGGGAAGCACAGGAGGTTCTCCCTCAAGGAGTTCGCCTTAGTAACCGGGTTGCGGTGTAGTCAACCAGCAGCTACTGAGATGGAGGAGGACGAGAAAGCTATAAAGGATTTTTTTGGGAGCGAGAAGATGACGGTTGGCGAGCTCGAGACCGAGCTGAAAAACTCAGTAATGGTGTTGCGGAGCCCGAGAAGACGATTCAAGCTAGTGCTGCTGTACATTGTGGAGGGCGTTTTGTTAGGAGAGGACCAGAGGAAGGGGCTGAGGAGCTGGATCGTCCGATTGGTGGAAAATGTTGATAGGTTTTTGGCATTCCCATGGGGGAGGGTAATCTATGCTGCCACACACGTGTCGCTGAACGGCGCCGTAAAGCGCCGGGAGGCTGAGATAAAGGCAGAAGATCGAAAGAAGCGCAATGGTTATGGGCTGATGGGTTATCCGGTATCCTTTCAGGTAACCTTCTCGACCACACCCATGATGAAATTGTAAATCATATGCTGAAAATGTACTAATTTGAGTGGGGATACGGTGCAGATTTGGTTGCTGGAATCCATGCCGAAATGGGGGGTCCGGTTTGCGAAGAAGGTGTCGACGACGGCATTCCCTCGTTGCGTGAGATGGGCCCTGAAGGACGAGAACCTCGCTTATAATGATATAGCCAGGGGCGCGGAAGCAGAGGGGCAGGAGGCCATAGAGAATGATGATAACCCAATACTCACACCAGAGGAGGCTGAGGTGGAGCTGATGGATGGGTGTGTGTACGATGATGAGAAGTCCGACCCCTTTTTCGATGACCTAGTTGCACCGTTCCTGAGACATTTCGAAGCCCCTGGTGGGAGGTCCCCAAGTACGGGAAGAGGAGGCAATGACAAAGATGACGGGGTGGGGGACATGGCCAAGACTTTGGCACAAGTAATGGACAAGCTTCACACAATGTCAACAGGGATGGAGAAGATGGATGAAAAGGTACCCAATAACTTCCCAATTGTATGTTATGTGGATACTGGGGATAACTGTGAACTAGGGTAAATGGACTGCGGACACGTGAAATTGGACAAGTGACAGGTAGTGTAGATAATGAACGAAATAGGTATGAAGGGTGAATTGTGTTGATTCTTCACACCGTTTGGTGATATGAAGTAATAATTTGATCATCTGCAGCTGAAATTATTGGAGGTGGCCGTGACTGAGCTGCGGGATGTTCAGTGTAAGGGGACGGCATGGCAAGAAGCAACCGATAAAGAAGGTGGAGAAGAGAAAAATCTGGACGAGTTGATAGACTCAATTGCGGGTAAAGCCGGCGAGGGTGGACCAGGTGGTAAGGTAAGTTGTTGGTAAACATCACAAGATTTGATAATTTCAGCGACACTGGAATAATGCGACAGGAATATTTTAGCTGTGTGACATGATTTGTTATGTTAAGTGACACTGGAAAAAATGAGCCAATAATAAAAATTGAATTCATTTTCAGTTAGGAGGTGGTGTTGAGAAGGGAAGTGATGAGATATCAGGAGAGAGCAAGAAAGGTGGTCATGATGTCGGGGACAATGATAAACAACCTGAATCTGTCAAGGCAGGGGATGGGGTGGAAGGAAAGACCAAAGAGGTAAGGTTTATTTATGAAATAAGGGTGATTTTATATGTGACATGATAGTATAGGTCAAGTGACATGAGAAAATCTGTTATGTGACAAGGGAAAGTGGAAATCTTAGCTGAAGTTTGATATGTTTGCAGGTGGGAGAGGTTGGTTTAAAGGCGTCCGGTCAAGATGAAGGTGGAAACAAAAATGAAGTTGATGAGAGGCCGAAGCCGAGGGTAGCTCAGGTATATGTATCTAAGGCGGCGAAGAAGACGAGGAAGGGTGTTGGAGAGGAGTTGGCTCCCCCGGCGAAGAAACCGCGAGCCCAGAAGGCAGCTACTGTTCCCGCCGATGCTGTTCAGCTAGGAATGGTGTCAGCGACGGACAACGACGCCATGACAAGATGGTTGGCAAGGTACGTAGGTTCTGTGTATTACAACCGAATGGATGACGAAGGTAGATAGTTGGACGTCCACAATACCTGACATAAACTTAACGTGCAGTGGAGACGCGGAGGTGCGCACGTCACCCTGCGGTGTGGATATGAGGAAGGAGTTACTCAACCGTCTGAAGAAACCCCAGGATTGGTTGGGAACTGTGGTATGACGACTTGTCACCTCTAAGTATGAGTTTGTGTCACCTAAGTGGATAACATCTAGACCATCACACTTGTCACCCTCTAGAATATCCATGTCACCTCCAAGAATATCCATGTCACCAGTTACACCCCCTTTGTCACCTGCGTGCTCTGGGCTCTTCCCTATCATCCCACCCAACTGGATCATTTCCGAACCTTTACCCTTGTCACCTACTGTCTTAAGGTTTTCAGCAGTTCCAAACCCGCTCTCAGAAGGGTCCTCCTGTCTCTTCCCTATCACCTCATCCATGTCCTTGTCGCCTCCAAAATTACGTCTGTCACCAGTTCCAAAACCGTTTTCACTAACGTCAACCTGACTCTCCCCTATTACCTCATCCAAAAGGATCACCTCCGGATCCATAACTGTCACCCTCACAGTTATCTTTGTCACCCCTTCCGAAACCCGTTTCCACATTGTTTTTCACCCTTATATCTTCGTCCACCTTTTGAGAGTTACGAGGCCCACTCAAGCTTTCTTCCTCGACGCCTGGTTGTGCTACTTGAACCCTCTCTTTCGCCACTGGACCAATAAATATCGCCATGGGCCATGGATGTTCCCCAGACATCGAGTTCAGAAACTTATAAGCCTCAAGGTCGTCGTCATCACCTATCGTAATCGGATGACCCGCTTCTTCCCCCTTTGGCATGTAAGAAAACCCCGACTCTTCACATGAACAATCAAGGCCGACCTTCCTCCTCAGCAGTTGAGTCAGAGAGGCGAAGTCGATGCCCTCTTCAATTATAACATTCTTCCGCTCTGTTTCACCATAATACACCCACCCCGCACCATCGAACAGCCAACGGCCGTTGAAGTTGAGAGTGACACATACTTTCGCGTTTTTACCTGCATTTCAAAACTCGGATCAACACCATTGGTAATGGGTATCTACTCTTCACGAAACATGAGGAGAAATAGAAGAGAAGCCTACCCATTGCAACTTAGAATTAGGGTTTCTCAGATATCTCTGTGACACGGAAGTTTACGAAGACGGACACGAACGAATTAAGAGCCCGACACGTGCTCACCAACTGGACTTTAATGCGGATGGTTTCTTCTCCAATGGTGGCCTTCTTCTCCAGCTCTATTTTCCACCGGAACACAGAAAATTATGTCCTCTCTCCTCCTCTCTTATTACAGATTAAAAATGGAGGGAAAACCTTCCCCATCACCTCACCTCCTCTCTCCAATTTTGGCGCCAAAATCCCCCACCCAATCCAATGTCCCATCCGACTTTCTCTCTCTCTCTCTCTCTCTCTCTCTCTCTCTCTCTCTCTCTCTCTCTCTCTCTCTCCTTGGGACAACCTGCAACCGGCTAAACAAATTGTCGCTCCTATTTGCACTAATACCACATATGGTATTCTTGCAAATTTTCTAAAAATGTTGTAGTTGTGCAAACCGGATGAAAAAAGTGTATATTTGTGCAAATTACCCTTTGTTTATTTGGGTTGATACTCCGTGCTAGATAATAGGGAGAATTTTGTTTATTTGGGTTTATTTGGGTTGATAATCCAGAACTAATCACTAATTCAGATCTTTTTGACCTCATCTGAAACGATGATATCGGTTAGTGCTTCGGCAAATTCGAATTCTTACCTAATAAAAAAAAAACTATTAAGACGACTGAACCATTAATTTTTATCTTCGCATCTGAAAAAGAACTGTTTACGCAAAATATATTAAAAATATAAATGACTATATACTAAATTACTAATGAATCATTTTTTTTTAACCATAAATAATTTGGCTTTAGAGGGAGCCCCTAAACGCCAAGAGCATCCATACGAATGAGACAACAAAGCGAAGAATCGCCAGGAGTATTAGGGTTGTGGAAGGCAAAATTCAGATGTGATAAATGGTATGCAGCTTTGTTTGCCTCACGATAGACATGACGAATCTCGACGGAAGAAAAGAAGCCCAACGAGACTAGACTGTCCGAGACAATCATTTCAGAGTCTCCAGTTGGCTTCTCAAGACCATTCAGACGGTTTATTATCTATTTCCAAGGGGGTTATGTATAGTTCTTGTGCGGTCATGACTCATGATTCCTTTCCAAATCTCAAGACTTTCCGATCCCGCAACTGACGGGATGAGACAAGTAGACATGGGCAAGCGCGGGTTTGGGCCAGGCTTTACCCCAAAATTCGTCCCGTTGTTGCGGGCGCGGGCCGGGCTAAGCCCGCTTAACGGGTTGAAAGTCGTGTCCAAGCCCGTCCGCAAATGCGGGCGCGGGTAGCCCGCGGGTACCCGCAAACCTAACTAATTTATCTTATTAGAGCTATACCAATTAGGTTTTTTTAACATATATATATATGCAATATACATATAGTTACCTTTTTTTATTATATATACACTAATTAGGTTTTTATTACATATCAAATTTACTGTTTATATATATAAATAGTTACCTTTTTTTTTTACATATAAAGTTACTGTTTTTTATTACATGTATTATGTATACTTTGTATACATACTATTTTTTTAGGGTGTATATATATATACACTTTGTATATGTATATTTGTATACATACTGTTTTTTGGGTAAAGTAATAATACATATAAAGTTACAGTTTTTTTAGGTTTTTATTACATATGTATATGTACGTTGTATACATACTGTTTTTTATTACATGTATAATAATAATAATAATAATAATAATAATAATAATAATAATAATAATAATAATAATATATTAAAAAAATAGCGGGTACCCGTTACGGGCCGTAACGGGTAGATTGGTTTACCCAGTCCCGTACCCGTTGCGGGCGCGGACCGGGCTTAGCGGCCCGCGTGGGCTTTTCCCTCTACCCAAGCCTGTCCAACTCGGCGGGACGGGTCAGGCGGACCGTCCCGCGTTTGCCCAGGTCTAGGGACAAGGTCCATAACCGAAGAAGATCGGGGTGCCGTTGTGGTCTCTAATTATAAATCCGTAGGAGCCCGAGCTAGAAGACGAGAGAGCTCCATCAAATTTGAGTTTGTATGTCCCAGGTTTCGGAAGTTTCCATTTTATTTGTTTTCGTTTTTGGGATGTTGTAATTGGATTTTTTGTTTTTTGATTGCGTGTTATTTTCGGAGTCTTCAGTATTTTTTAGTGGATTCCCATAGTAATATTTGGTCCTTGATAAAGGACACTATGCACCTAGCGTTCGGATGGATGTTATCAAACAGTGTCTTATTTCGGAAGTATCAAATCCCCCACCATGTAAAAGATAGATTAGCAAAACGATGCATGCCTGTATTTTCTTTAATATATTGTATTATTTGATTAAGGTTAGTTCCTTCCCTAAAGAAGTAATTAATCTTCATAAACAATGCTGGATCAATTGAGATTATTGTTTCTCGTGCAATAGGACAGCATCATAGAAGGTGTGGTAGATCTTCAAAGCTAGAGTCACATTGTGGCCAATTGGTCGGGTTATTAATGAATCGTTGTAATGGACAAACATGAGTCTAATTAACCTAGTGTTGTGAGAAGGAAATCGAGTATGAAATATAACAAAATAGATCAAACCAGATTCAGGCCCACGCAAATAAATACAAGACTCCTCCAATGCAGTAATGGGAAGTCAAGATCGAATCCACGAGGAAGCGTGTCAGCAGATCTCATTAGCTGTAAATCTCACAGACAAAGCAGCAGAAAGACAGCAACACAGAAACAAAGGGCTAGAAACAGAAATAAAAAAAGAACAAACAAAAGCAAAGATCAAAACGAAAACAGAAAAGGCAAAGCAAAGCAGAAACAAAAGCGAGGAGTACTTTGCATTCGCCTGTGATCTCTGAGATGGATCGCTTCTTGCTCAGGATTTCCTTTAGAAATTTGACATATCCAGACATCTCTTGCATGGCTTCTGTAAAAGGAATAGAAACATTCAGTTCTTGCAGCATATTAACAAATCTGGTGAACCTACCTGCAATGGGATCTTTCTGTGCTTTTGAAGGGAAAGATAGTGGCTTTTTCTGCTTCGGAGCCAGATCAGCTGTCGGAGGCATTGCAGAGTCGTCGACCTCGGCTTGCTGCTCCTTGATCTCGACCACGGGCTCCTCGACATCGAGTAGGGTGGTCGACCTGGAGTTGCTAGTCTGCGCAGCGGAGTCCGAGCTCAACTTCTGGTCTGTGTTGAGTAGCGGCTTGTCGACATCGAGTACGGGCTCCTCGAGATCGACCAGGTTCTGCTCTGTCTCGAGTTGCTGCTCTGCCTTGTTTTGCTGTTTCCCGACCCCTGGCTCGTGTAACTGATGCCTACTCCTGAGTTTGATAGCTGCGACATGTCCGGTGTTCCCCTTAGGATTTGGTTCTGTTTGCCCAGGGAGCTTGCCGGACGGTCGTGGGATCTGCGCAGCGATTTGACCCATCTGGGTCTCTATTCCCCTTTTCTAGATGTCCAGTTCCCCAAATTTGGTGGTGATGTTCTGGAACTGGTTGTTGATGGTGCCCTGATTCCGGCGCATCTCCTAAAGGATCAGCTGCAGATCATCTTTCTTTTGATCCCTTTCTGGATGTCCTGGAGCTCTTTAGGGCGGGGGATTCCTAGGAGGACCTTGGTTCCACTGTGTTTGATAGAACCTTTGATCTCCCATGTAGCGATTGGGACCCCCTGCGTAAGCTGCCTCCTCGCGTGTCTCTGCCATTCTGACTTGCTCTGTGTGTGGGCACTCAGTAGTGGTGTGCCTCTGTGATCCGCATTCGATGCAAGGCTGATTGACAGATAGGTATTTGACTTGCTTGAGGAGCTTGCGATTCTGGTCTCTGTAGAACTGCTCCCTAACATCTGGGTCAATCTCCTTTGCTGGCTCGTAGAGTGGCATAGATGGTGCTGGCCTGGCGTAGGAGTTCTCCTCATAGTTTGTAGGAGCCCCATATTTGTTGTCGTAGTTAGTGAGCTTTTCTATCACACCCCATGCGTCACTTGGTGGCATCGTCAGATACTCATAGCGAGTATAATGGTTGATTCTGTCTTTAGTGACTTGATCAAGAGAGTTGAAGAAGATCTCCTGAATGACGTAGGGTGGCTGTCCATGAGTAGGGCAAGATCGCAGGAGCTCTTTGTAGCGTTCCCATGCCTTTGTCAGCGGTTCCCCTTGTTTTTGTTTGAAGGCGGTGATTTTCTGGCGGAGAAGTGCTGTCTTGGCGGGTGGGAAGTATTTGTTCATAAACTCTTGCTCTACTTGGGCCCATGTGGTGAGAGATCTTGGTTTCAACCCTTCAAGCCACTTCAGTGCAGGTCCAGCGAGAGACCAGCGGAAAGCTTTCGTCTTGACATATTCCAGAGTTGTACCTTCAGCAAGAGTACGACACATGTCATGAAAATTGGTAATATGTTCAAGAGGACACTCATTAAATCTTCCATGAAAAGCATTGTTTTTAAGCTCTATAAGAAATTGAGTGCGAATTTCAAAAGAGTTTTCAGGGATTAGAATCGCCGATTCAGGCACGACGAGAGTTGGATGCATATAATCCTCTGCAGTAGTTGGATATTGGGCAAGCTCAGCTTCTGCTTGCTCCCTTGCTGCTTTCTCAGTGGCGATAGCAGCATCTTTAGCGGCTAGTTCCCTTGTAAGTCTGGCAATCAGCTGTTCTTGTGTTTCAGCGGCCGCCATGATCCTTTTGAGTTTAGAGTGGATGTGTAGGTAACGCTCCGGTTCGTCTAAGCTGTCAAACTCAGGTGGGAGACCAAAACGGCGCATACACCTGTAAAGTAACTCAAAGCAGATGTGAGATTTAACTACCTAAGACGCGAATGATAGCCTCCCCGACAACAGCGCCAATTTGTTGTAGGAGGGGATCGAGAATGCAAATATAAAATATAGATCAAACCAGATTCAGGCCCACGCAAATAAATACAAGACTCCTCCAATGCAGTAATGGGAAGTCAGGATCGAATCCACGAGGAAGCGTGTCAGCAGATCTCAGGTAGCTGTAAATCTCACAGACAAAGCAGCAGAAAGACAGCAACACAGAAACAAAGGGCTAGAAACAGAAATAAAAAAAGAACAAACAAAAGCAAAGATCAAAACGAAAACAGAAAAGGCAAAGCAAAGCAGAAACAAAAGCGAGGACACAGAAGCTACTCGATCTCGAGTAACAGTCCTCTATATCGACTAAGGAGTTCGACAACAGAAACTCAGAAACGAAAGCAGACAACTCGATGTAGACAAGTTCGTACTCAATATCGAGTAGAGGCTACTCTGCATCGACCAAAAACTCCTCTGTATCGACTAGCAAGACAAAACTGTAAATCGCAGATTCGAACCCAAACTCAGAAATTTGACAGAAATAAACTCAATATATGAAAAACTTCCAAGGCCAGGGTATCAACACCACAACGATAACCATGCAAAGTAACACATAAAGGCATAAAAGATCATGCTTTCCATCAAAATAACTTTCGTTATTAACAAATAGGCATATAGAGGCTTTCGCATAAACCCTAATTGTTACTAACCCTTTTCACATAATTAATCCAAGTTGCATTAATATCACTTTCGCTTCAATAATAAAAACAAGGATCACCTTCAACTCTCGCAAAAGAATCATGCTCATAGGGATAGAAGACAAATTGCACAAAAAGATCTGACCTTTACCGCATCACCTCACATAGCCACCGTCGGGCTCACCCCAGCCCCAGAAGTAGGTGGACTACTCACGCCTCATCGCAATCGCAGACATTGATGTATGAAAAGAACTAAATTGCATTAAAACTAACTTCAAAGCCTTTACAATCCCGACAATCCAACTTTCGATGAATGCCAAAACCCTAAAAACTTTAGAACTCCTAAACTGTCTATGTGGAACTACTTCTCTAGCTTGTGAATTGAATGATTAAAACTGAGCCCCTAGGGCTTTATTTATAGGCTTCATTCCCTAGCTATTCTAGGAAAGAAATCTTTATCTAAAACTAAAACTATATCTAAAACTTTAATGATAAATAAAAGACATAGCATAATTAAATCCAAAATAGGAAAATATATCTAAAGTCTTCCATGGATAGATCTTCTTCTCTTCATGATGTGTCTTGATAGATTAGGATAGAATCGGCAATCTTCGAGCCCAAGCAAAGCCAAACCGAGTAGAATTCGTCAAGCCGAGTAACATGGCTTCTGGAAGCGTCGTCGATCTCGACAAGGCTCTTGTCGATCTCGAGTAGAAATCCTGGTCGACTGGCTTGGCTCCTCGTCTCGGCTAGCTGGTCCTCGACAGACTCGGACATGGCTCCTGGCGCTCGTCGATCTCGAGTAGCCCTAGTCGACCTCGAGCAAGGGTGTGGTCGAAGACGGCTCTCTGGTGATATCGAGGACTCCTCCTCGGCATGGACTCGGGCAAGGTCTTGGTGGCTCGTCGATCTCGACCAAGTTTTGTCGAGATCGAGAAGAGATGTGCTCGGCGTCTTCGTCCTCGGCTTCTCGATCAGCTCCTCCCCTCGTCGACTCAGGGTGTGGCACTGGGCTTCGTCGATCTCGACCAGGTCTTGTCGAGATCGAGTTGGGTTCCGGAGCTTGGTTGGTCTGGCTCTCGACGTTGCTCCTGGTCGACAAGGCTGTGCTCGGACATACTCGTCGAGATCGAGTAAGGGCTACTCGAGATCGAGTAGCTTGGGTTCTTAGCTCGATTCGACTGGTTCCGCTGCTGCTTTGACCTTGGACTTCTGTAGTGGATTTCCGAGCTTTTCCGACCTTCCTTAGAATTGCTGTAAGATGCCTCGAATTCTGCGATTTAAACAGAAACTGGTGTAGATTCCATAATTTGGTAAATAAACATAAACCACATAGATTCTGTACTATCTTAGCCCAAATGCATGAAATATATGCAGAAATCGATATAAAAGTAAATGTAGAACATGGCAAATTAGGCTTATAACACCTAGCTAATACTATGATTCTATGAAGGGACATTCATAAAAAAAAATGCATTTTGTCAATGTGATATTACGACACTTGACTCGGACAAGCAATCATCGACCGTGAAATAACATCAACTCAAATGAGTTGTGTGAAAGAAGACGTGTTAAGAGCTAATTAAAAAATAGTGAAAATTTGAGAGAATGTACCATTTTCAAGTTTGTTTTTAGTAATTATACCCTTTAGTTTCTCTTTTTAGTAATTATATCTTTTTAGGGTGGATTTTACCTAAATATCCTTAAGGTATATTTTTTTTTAAAATTAAAATAAAAGTAAATAGATAGAGATAAGATTTTATCTTTTTAAAATTGAAATAAAAGTAAATAGTTTAGGTTAATATACCTTTTCAATTTTTTTATGGGTAATTATACAGTGAAAGTTTTTTTTGGTAACTGTACCTTTTTGGTTACTAATGACTGATTTGTCCCTAGATACAACTTCCTTAAATCACGCCTAACTGGATCCTTCTTCCCAAATTGATTACAAGCAGGGCTAATCGCTCAATACGTTCTTCTAAACAATCAATTTATTTTGATGCTTCAAGATTGAAGGTATGTAGTTATATGCTATAATTCTTGTCGTATAGTTCATATGTATTTGAGATTATTACTAGAATGATATTCGTAATATTATACCGGGTGAAATTTACCCAAAAAACTCGACGTCATTAATTACAATATAGCATATTGATTACAACATACCCGTAATCGATAGAAGAAAGATAGTAGTATATCAATGGCTATATACGTACTAGGACTTCTATTGATTACGGCTATATACGTACTAGGTCTTCTCCAACTCTAGTTGATTACAATCCTCCCCTCTCCACTAATTACAAGTTACAAGTAGATATAAATCTCGTCGACCACCGTTGATTACAATCCTCCTCTCCGCTTTTATTTTGTGAAATCTATGATATGTATTTATTGTAACCTATACAAACCCTACTTACAATGAGGTTAGTTACAATACAAATTAGATACAATAAATTAATTACAAGAAACGAATTGCCTACAAGCTACAACAAATTAGTTACAATAATGGAACAATATTGATATATTACAATATTACATGTACAATTACTTGGTTACAATCTATCGTGTGTGTTTAGGTTAAATTACATGTACAATTACCTGGTTACAAGAATAATAAGGTTTGAAAAATAATGGTTACAATAATTAAGGTTTCAAGAATAATAAGGTTTCAAGAATAATGGTTACAATAATTAAGTTTCAAGAATAATGTTTACAAGAATAATAAGGTTTGAAAAATAATGGTTACAATAATTAAGGTTTCAATAATAATGGTTACAATAATTAAATTTCAAGAATAACGGTTACAATAATAATAAGGTTTCAAGAATAATGGTTACAATAATTAAGTTTCAAGAATAACGGTTACAAGAATAATAAGGTTTCAAGAATAATGGTTACAATAATAAAGTTCTTGTAGCACTCTAGGGTTACAATCGGTTACAATATGTTACAATCATAATTGAATTATATGTAACTCATAGAAGAAGTAGCGTCTGTACGTACAAATCAATAATCCGAATAATTTTCCCTTTCAATTTAAAAAAGTAAAACAATCTTATCAACAATCTAAACCATAAACTATTCACAAAATAAAAGTGGAGAGGAGGATTGTAATCAACGGTGGTCGACAAGATTTATATCTACTTTTAACTTGTAATCAGTGGAGAGGAGGATTGTAATCAACTAGAGTTGGAGAAGACCTAGTACGTATATAGCCGTAATCAATAGAAGTCCTAGTACGTATATAGCCATTGATATATTACTATCTTCCTTCTATCGATTATGGGTATGTTGTAATCAATATGCTATATTGTAATTAATGACGTCGAGTTTTTTGGGTAAATTTCACTTGGTATAATATTACGAATATCATTATAGTAATAATCTCAAATACCTATGAACTATACGACAAGAATTATAGCATATAACTACATACCTTCAATCTTGAAGCATCAAAATAAATTGATTGTTTAGAAGAACGTATTGAGCGATTAGCCCTACTTGTAATCAATTTAGGAAGAAGGATCCAGTTAGGCGTGATTTAAGGAAGTTGTATCTAGGGACAAATCAGTCATTAGTAACCAAAAAGGTACAGTTACCAAAAAAAACTTTCACTGGTATAATCACTCATAAAAAAATTGAAAAAGGTATATTAACCTAATTATCCCTAAAAAATATCACACATTTTAATTTACCACGATCAATAAGTAGCCTTCTACTTGTCAAATTCATTTTTTTTTCTTCTAGAAGGAAGAAAATAATATAGCTGTTATTTTGAAATTTCACACATTTTTTAAGAGGGAATTTGTTGAAAAAGCCCTTTAAACATAGTTGATTAGCTAGATAGGCCCATTAATTGTTTTTTTAGCATGCTTAGCCCATTAATTGTTTTTTTAGCTTGCTTAGCTCTCTTGACCGGTCAACGGTCAACGTTGACCGGTCAACCCATTTTGATGCCAACTTTTTTTTTTTTTTTTTTTGATGCCAACTTTTTTTTTTTTTAGTGATGCCATATTTTACCGTTTTGATGCCAACATTTTGTGGTGACAATTTTATATAATTGATGGCATAAGAGCTTAAAACGTGGAATCAAAATATTGTCATGACATTTTTTGCTTACTCTAATGTCACGTTGACCATTGATGCCATTTTGAAAAATTTGTATCACATTAAAGAAAAAAATGTCATCAAAAATACTACTTTGAAAAAATATCATCAAAAATATGGCATCACGGTAAAAAAAATATTATCAAAAAATTGACATAAAAAAGTGGCATCAAAGTGAAAATAAAATATAGTAAAATTTTGGCATCACTAAAAAAAAAAAAAAAAGTTGGCATCAAGATGGGTTGGTCAACGTTGACCGATCAATGGTTAAACGGTTGACCATTGATCAACCAACCCTATTGGGAAGGGGGCTAGGGCAAAACTAATTAAATTGATTTATGGGCTAGGTGACTAATTGGATATTTAAAAAAGGCCTATTACCAAAATCGCCCTTTTTTTAAAGGTATTAATTTATGCAATTAAAGAGGTAAATAAATTATAATCTACTTATAGTATATAATAAGGATTATAATTCAACATCACATAAATAATCGTCAATTTAGTAAAATAATTTTCAAACTTTGAATTCTCATGGATTTAAATCTATTTCTTTTACTTATATAGGAAATCTAAATATTTAGGAGTATCATACTTTTTTGAGTAATCAAAATAAATATCATTTATAGAATACAAAATATAATTTTGACAAGCTATTTCTTCTCACCACTATAGAGGAAAGATGATCTTATTAATAAAGTGATAATAAAGGATAGTTTTATATAGGGGTGGGCACGGGACGGGACGGGACGGGATTGGGCCGGGACGGGACTCGTCCCGCGAATTTTTTTCGGGACGGGATCGGGACGGGATTGACATTTTTTTTTCGGGACGGGATCGGGACGGGATGGTGTCTGGACGGGACGGGATCGGGACGGGACGGGCCTTGTCCCGCATATAAAAATAATAAAATATTATATAAATTTGCAAAGTGAAAAATGCTTTCATAATTCATTATTTAGTATAATATGTAGAATACGGTATTATTCTCAACTATATTATTCAATAATAATAATAATAATATTATAATACTATTATTAATTCATACAATGATTGTATAATTAATTATAATATTCAACATATCTGGCTACATTATCTTACTAGATGAGGACGGAAAGGAATTGAGACAAGATTTACCAATATTGTCTAATTATCGATTGATAGTTAGGAAGAATACCGTATTTAATTAGCTATTTGCCTCTTGTAACTCTAAATGGGCGGGATGTGTGTGTCGATTTGATGGGATCATCTCCATTGACTCAGTCTGGAATTTCTGACTTTATGCCTGGTCGTGCTGTTGTTGATGCTGCTCGACGTAAGTGTGTCAAGTATCGAGATTTGTGTACGGCGGCTGTTTATGGTTTCCTACCCTTCTCATTCTCTTCATTGGGGGAGTTGGATACAGATGCGGTTGCATTGCTGAAGCGGATTCAGAAATTCTCGGTATCTCAGGATGCTGGGGCTCGTGCTGCACGTTATATTTTTACTAGACTTGGCTTTGTTATCGCTAAAGGGGTGGGTGCCCATATAGTATCTCGGTTGCCCACTAATTTCTTGTAATATGTTTTTATTATAATAATAATAATAATAATAATAATAATAATAATAATAATAATAATAATAATAATAATAATAATAATAATCCCACATTATAATTAAAAATAAAATAAAATAATATTACTTATTTTTATTGTTATTATTATAAAATAATTATACTTTACAAGAAAAAAATATAATATGATATAAATTAATATTATTATTAAATTATATTATATTATTATAATATTATATAATAATAATATTATTATTATTATAAATTGAAAATTGAAAATTATTATTATAGTTATAAATAATATTTGCTCAAAATAATATATTATTATTATTCTATAATATTATAATAATAATATTATTATAATATTATAATAATAATATTATTATTATTATAAAAATTATTATTATTATTATTATTATTATTATTATTATTATTATTATTATTATTATATGCGGGACGGGACGGGATTTGCGGGATCCCACCGGGATCGTCCCGCGTTTCGTCCCGCATAATTTTTGCGGGACGGGATCGGGACGGGATTCGCTATTTTGTCCTAAATCCCACCGGGATCGGGACGGGATCGGGACGGGACCGGGACGGGATCGGGATTTGCGGGATTTGTGCCCACCCCTAGTTTTATATAAAGTACTTCCTCCGTTCTTATATATAAGGTTTCGTTTGGTTGAATACGGGAAGTACAATTCCCGGGAACTTATTTCCCATGAATTGAATTCCCATGAAATGCACTTCTCATGAATTAAAAAAAGTTGTTTGGTTGGATTTTGGTTTTTAGTAATATAAAGAGGAAAAAAATAAATTAATGTTAAAAAATGTGGAAAGTTGAACTTACCTAGTCCTCCTAAGTAAGTAAACTTCCTAATATTTGTAGGAATTGAAATTCATGTACCATTTTGTCAACCAAATACAAGAATATATTCTACTTCCTGTGTTTTTTAACTTTCTGTGTTTTTTAACTGACTAACCAAACGAGGCCTAAATCGTCTGACTTTATAACAAGTTTGTTAAGGAGTCAAAAATTAATTTAAAAAAATGTAATATTTTATATAGATTTTAAATTCTTTAAAAAATAAGTCACGGTTAAACGAGGAGTGACTATAATTTAAAGAGTGGTCGAGTGAAATTTACCCTAATTCACGTTGGGTAATTTACGCCCCTAAAATCCCTAATCACCACACGGTAACTATAGCCTTTCGAACTATTACGGACAATCATCATTCGACCAATGAAATATTGCCACGTCGGATACAGGCGTAGCGTAGGACGTGTCAACTCATGAATGAGCAATGTCACGTCACGTTTTGGATGAATTTGTTAATGCCGGAAACCAGGCCACCTTCTCTCCTGCCTCTCACACCCACCCCCAAACCCAAAGGTATCTCTCTCCTCTTTACTCGTTAGATTTTCCCTCAGAAATATCTGCCACCCACCACCGGCGCCGCCGTTGCCATCGCCGCGGCCACCGTCACATCTAGCAAGGAAGTGATTCGATTGAGAAGCTGGTAATCCCGATCACCGAAGATGTCGGAGGACAAGTACAACCTCAAGAACCCAGCGGTGAAGAGGATCCTCCAGGAGGTCAAGGAGATGCAATCCAATCCATCTGATGACTTTATGAGCCTTCCTCTTGAGGTTTCTCTCCCTCTTTTCCTCATTTTTAACATCTCAATCGTCAATTTGGTTGTAATATGCAGATCAACGTCTGTGTCGTGTTGTCTCGATTTCCCCGTTTATTTCATCTCTGGCGTTAGGGTTTTGGTTCGAATTGCACCGTTTGTTATGGATCTTCGTGGATGTGGCTGAATTAGATGTTGAATTCGTTAATTGGCTGCATTTTGTCTAGGTCTGAGCACTGTAGGTGGTCGAATTCCTAGGTCTCTGTGATTCTGAATCGTTTTTCCCCCGTCTCGATCTATTTGGTTGAATGTTTTTTGGTTGATTGGATTTTAGACGGTTGTCGGTTATGGCTTCCGGATCTACACGCGAACACTATTGAATTGGTGCCTTTCATTGGTTGGAAATTCAGGCAGAATATGTGAAAGATACTCTTCCTGAAATTCCGATTCGAATTACATTTTCTCAGTCAGTACTCTTTCTTCTGCCTTCAACAATCTACGGCAATTGTACAATCGTAGGTGTAAGAATGCTTTATGTGATTTATGAATGAGGATTGATAAGTTTCTCTTAGTTCAGAGATTTAGAAATCCGCTCTTGCGTTGACTTTATGCATATCTGATTATCTGAGTTTGTTCAACTATGAATTAATGATGGGTTTTTCTGACATTTGAATGCATATATCTTGTCAGGAGAACATATTTGAGTGGCAGTTTGCAATCCGTGGTCCTGGTGACACTGAGTTTGAGGGTGGCATCTATCATGGGCGGATTCAGTTGCCAGCAGAGTACCCATTTAAGCCTCCTTCATTCATGCTGTTGACGGTAACTTCTCCCGGAACCTCTCCTGCTTTCAATGTTAATATTAGAGGAATTGTAATTTTTGGAGTTTGGAATTTAGTTTGTTTGTTGGTTTTTATATAACATTGGCTTTCCTATCTTAAAAAATACTACCTCCGTTCCACAATACATGTCCTTTTACTTTTCAGCACGTTTTTTAAGGAGCGAAAAGCTATATAAAATATTATTTTTTTATTTAAATTTTTAATATAATTTGATACTTGTTACTAATAAGTATCAAATTATATAAAAAAATTAATTAAAAAAATAATATTATATAGTGTTTTCCGCTCCTTAAAAAACGTGCTGAAAACCAAAAGACCATGTATTATGGAACAGAGGGAGTAACTCATTGTGTTTTGTTGCTGCACTTTAGCCAAATGGTCGTTTTGAGACCCAAACAAAGATATGCCTTAGTATATCAAATCACCATCCTGAACACTGGCAACCATCTTGGAGCGGTAAGTCATTAATCTATTAAAGTGCTTGTGGTTTTAGAGTGTCTTTGTCATTTAATATTTGGGATGGATTTGTACCCTATTTTCAGTTATTGCTCAAATGGTGTAATCTTTGTTACCCTGAGATCTTTTGTAACAAGATTATTTTGACGTGACGAGCTGCTATATATTCTACCTGTCTTCCAACTGATTGGTGGCTGATACTTTGTTGTATTAATCCAGTTCGGACTGCATTGGTTGCTCTGATTGCTTTCATGCCTACAAACCCTAACGGTGCCTTAGGCTCCCTTGACTATCCAAAGGAAGAACGACGCGTACTGGCTATTAAATCTCGTGAAGGTTCTCCAAAATTTGGAACTGCTGAACGACA
This sequence comes from Persicaria tinctoria, assembly GCA_037127255.1. Taxonomy (NCBI): domain Eukaryota; kingdom Viridiplantae; phylum Streptophyta; class Magnoliopsida; order Caryophyllales; family Polygonaceae; genus Persicaria; species Persicaria tinctoria. The sequence goes on along the minus strand of JBANSL010000010.1, from coordinate 67,632,750 downwards.
GAAGCTAATTGATGAGGTCTGTTTCCATGAATTAATCCCAGCTTCATGATATGCTCTCACATTTCCAAATACGTTGCTCAAAATTTGTCCCCTTCACAGATTCATGAGTACATGCTTGGCAAGGCACCACCAGTTCCCGAGGTCGTTCAACAGGGTGAAGAAGATCACCAAGACGGTGAAGTTGCGAGTGAAACTCCCCAAGACAAGACCACGACAGTGACAACCGGTGAGCCCTCTAATGCTGGTAGTGACAGTAATAGGACTCCTGCGCAACCAGCTAATGAACCAACTAATGAAACTGTCAATGCTCCTCCTCCCCTGAATATCCCAAGGGAGACTCGACAACTTCCTGCTCACAATTTACACCAGCCGTTACCCCAGCCACGCCCAGCAAGGGTTCAGAGACAAGCTGATGACCGCTTCTTTACATTGGCTGCCATCGGACTCACCATTGCCATTGCCTACCTTCTGCTGAAAAAGTTCATGAAAGCTAGTGGGTATGGCGCTGTTTTCACGAACGAGTCATAGAGATAAGACTTTCCTCCCCTGGACTTCAGCAATTGCATATAGAATGAGAATTTTCAATCGTACTGTGTTTGTAATATATGACCATGATTTACCCCTTTATTCTCATATATATGAGCTGACAGTATTAGTAAATAAGTACAACCAAAGGAACTGTAGTAATACGTTCTTTTGTTCAGATTGGCACAGTTTCACTCTTGTTAATTGGGATCAAATATATCTTGTATGTGGCAACTTTGTTTTTTCTTTACCTATTTCACATTTTCATTACATACCCATAAATAACCAATTAACCATACATACATTGATACATACACCAGTTACTTAACACAAATAGATACTGCTGTACTTATTTATCATACAGTCTACATGTGAAGGCAGAGTAAGTGTCTCCTTTATAGTACCTTGAAGCTTGAGATTATGATACTCGTTCAACTTGTTTACTATCTTGATGCAATTGAATTCGTCGTACATGGAGGTGTCGTTTGATGCAAACCGTGACAAGGTAGAAGGGCAAACATCCCAATCGAAAGTATCCTATTACAACCACTTGTGCAGCACCCTGGTCAATCACTTCCTGCACAAGATCACTCGAATTAGCCACGAGTCTATTACGAATTGTTGTACAACGACGGTGCTCACTTCAACAGCTTGTTTGGTGGCATGAATGACATCAGGGACCAGCTTGTAGACATCTTGAAAGGATTTCCTGCACATTAAATTAAGTTGCGTCATAATTACAAGTGTTGAGATCGATTCTTTCCAATTTGTCTACAAATCAAAAAGCAGTCAGCTAAGGAGTAGAAACTCTTGAAAGTAGATGCAAGATACTGGAAGGATTGACGAATCCGTTTTAAGAACAGATTGATAAACATAACACTTGGTATTGGTGATAATCTAATGTACAGAAATAGACAGGTCAACAAGCATAAGCAAGAATGCAATACTAACCTACTCTCGACATTTTTTCCCGTAAGCTCACGTATTGTAAATCGTAATCCACAAGGATCCAAGATTCGTATTTGACTGGATAACAGATACATAGAACAAGTACACATATGTGTGTGATAAATGTGTATAAATGTCACATCATCACACATAAGCCAAGATGGCAACAGTAACACCCTATGAATGATGTAAACCAAAATATCCACCATTTCACATATGACAGGTTCCAAAACATAGACAACAATAGCAGATGAGCATAAAATTCAAAGTCCGATTGAAGAGAGTTGAAATAACATTAAGAAGCATAGACAGGATTCAACCGGATTAAGAGCAAAAACAAAACACAAACAAGAATAGAAATCAAGCATGCAACTGAATTTCAACAACAGATGCGAGAAATGCAGGCAGGCAGGATTCAAATGCCTCTGATATTGTGCGCGAGTAGCCAACCTGCCATGTACTTGTAAGCCTGCTGAGTGAGGTGGATGCCGTACCAACTTATTCTCTTGTTTGGGTTTGGACAAGCTGACACTCCTGAGCTCCCACACTGTCGGCTTTGATTGAAGTTGTACGCATTGTTTCCAACTCCACAACATGCCTTCAACACTCCATCTTTCTCAAAACCTGATAAATCACATGGGATACATTTCACTGCTTGACTTAGTCATTGCATTCAGGTTCAAGTTCAGGTTGTCTGTCAAGACTCAGGAGGTGATCAACTCCTAGTCTCCTACCATAATTTTTAGTTGCAGATTTTGTAAATTTGAAACCCTAAACATTTCAGGGCTGGGTATTTTAGATTACGGATGGATTTACATATGAATGTTTTGAATTGATAACCAAAACCCATGATTCTTGGACTGGTCAGGTACTCAGGTGACATTTTGAAGATTTCTAATTCTAACTGTGTAAAGATTCATTCAATAAAACTTCACCACTTATAAAAGAAATGCAAATTCAACAAGATTTATATTAGAAGGTTATGAACACTATTTCAAGAAGGTGTTGGTGTTGAAACTGTATGAGATTCAAACATGGAGGTTATCTAAAAGCTGTTGTAAAAATAAAGTTTGAAAACGCTCCAGCTTGCTGGACAAGTTTTGTGTTGTAGAGATTCTACAAAAGCTTACCTGACAAAGGATTCACATGCAGGATTGCAGCTTCAAGAATGCATAATAAACCATATTTTTTAAAATTCAAATCAGATAATTTTTATTTTTAGTGTTATAGCAATGATTTCATAAATGCACGCTAGAAACCAGTTAAGAGTGACTGACTAACCAAGGGAAGCAGCATTCTGAAGGATCCAAAGTAAAGGCAGAGTAAAGATCTCCGTATGAAATCGAAACATTTGGATGTTGATGTTGAAGCTCCTTAACAGCATCCTTAAGTTTGCGATTGTGGAATTCAGATAACTCATTCATCGCCTTGATGCATTTGAATTTCTCATACTTGGAAGTGTCATTTGATGCGAAGCTAACAAGGGTGGGTGGAGTACAGCCAACAGGGTAAACCACATGCGCATCGCCATGATCAATCACTTCCTACAGTACAGGAGGCCACTCGAATATTAAGAATACGCCGAAGTACCAAATACATTAAGGTGAAAAGTTGGGGCAGATTATCATATACTGATGATATTACTCACATTAACAGCATCTTTGATGGTGCGGATCACATCAGGGATCAGCTTGTAGCTATTATGAAGTGATCTGCCTCCACCAAGGGCATGGAAGTAGTCATTTGCTCCTGTTTCTCCTAGCAAAAAGAGTGCCTTTCCAAGTCTGTGTTTGCACTCTTGAATCAATATATACAGATTTGAAAGTGCCAAGCCACCAATAAGTAATCCTTACAATACTACTAATCTACTATTCATGTAGATTAAGAGCATGTTTACCATAAGCTTATTGGAGTTTTTCAAAGAGTTATGGCAAAGCTTTTCGCGGTCTTCGAAAAAATAGTTTTACAAAACTCTTATGTAATTTGTCATGCCAAACAAGAATTTACTCTTTTAATATATTCACAAAGACTAAAATTTTATCAAAAATTCCATCTAGATTTTAATCTTATAATCTTAAGCTAGATTAATCTCTAGGGTGCCAATCAGGCCCTAAGTATAATGATTGTGAAGAAACATACCTCCTTTGGACGAGCATACAGATTTTAAGTGACTTCTGAACCATCCAAGTTGAACGGAGAGGGAGCTGTTGGTACCCGGCAGAGTGATATTCTTCAAGGTGAGAACTGAGGTATCAAGTGCAGTAGAGCCAGCTACGGCAAAGTTCACTCCATGAATGAAATTGGCATTCTCCTCCAGGTATGGGTTCAAAAGGGGGAGTTGGAAGGCTTTCGCTGATCAAGAATGGGAAAATGGAGGAAAATTCACTTATCAACGTTGATGAACTAATAATGCAGTAAAAAATCCATAAAGCAAATTTTTACTTGAAAATAGTAATGTACCAATGAAATCAACAATTAGAAGGCCATTAGAACAGCGGCCTGTAGGGCGATGAAAGAAGGTCTCCCATAAGGTAAAGATGCACATCCTTTTCGGTTCTCTCTTATAGCGTTTCCTGTATCAGAAAGTGAATCTCCAAACTGGTAAATGGCATTGAATGACCACTTCCTAGTTGCACTTGTGCCAATAGGACGGAGGAGGATAACAAAAGAAAGACACAACAAGCACACACTCCGGAAAGCCATTTCTTGAACACCAATGAGAACACCTGATCTGCAACTAGCATTGAGCTATCATCAACACTATTATAATTTATACAAACGCCAGATTCAACAAGTCAAGAACAAGAAGTTGACAGATTCAGATAAGCGGCCATGATGAATCCTACAAGTTGGCAAGTCAGACATCAATATTTGACTATTAATTGTTTCCAGCTAATCTAAGAGCATTTTCCTGATTTCTCGTACTGAGACAGGATATGCCGATTGAAAATGGTGTTAAAGATAATAATGAGAATTCCTTACCGTTAAGGTCAATAACGATTAATGAGACCTTGTCCAAAATCTGGAAACTCTGAACAGAAGCTCATAACGGAATCAATGTCCTTTGGCAATTGCACTATGCTGTCAAAGAATTATACTATTCAGATCCAGCCATTGACCGAGCCCACAAGTATGCAATCTCCTCTTTTTTTTTTAGCATTCTCATCCAGCACGTTTTTTCGAATTCTCATCCAGCACGTTTTTTTTAGCATTCTCATCCAGCACGTTTTTTAGCATTCACTATGAAAATTGAATTTTCAAGTGGCTGCCATCATCCTTTTTTTCTCTTGTTTTTCTACTTTCCCTTGCAAATTATTGTCCAACTCTGGTGATCTGGTCAATCATGGAAGCAAAACCTCAATCATGAAAGTAAGACATGTAAAAAACAGAGATTACCCGACCAAGCTATCTTTCTTAGTTAGACCTGATAACACCACATAAACCCTAACCACATAATTCGAACTGAAATCCACCCAGAACCCTAATAATTATAGAAACCTGTCACCTAAAAATCCAAAAATAAACCTGAACACGAAATAACACATCTTCAAAGCCAAATCAATGCAATACATGAACTAGAAATAGGCCAAATCCGAAGAAAACCCCCTGTACAAACCCGAATCGTAGTTGATCGCTATGCCTGGATAGGAAATAACGAAATATACAAAGGAAACTATTTACCTGGTAAAATTGGCCGAAGCTTCGTCGAAAATCAATGGAAGATGTTCCGCATGACGAGTGAGCATCGTTGGAGAGGCACCAGTCGAAGCTTCAACAATGGCAACTGCACTCTCCAGGCTCCAGTGTCTGATCGAATGTGGGAGAGCCGTTGGGAGCTCCCACTAACGATCCAGCCCACTTAAGTAAGTGTCCATAATATTTTCATAATACCTAAAACACCCTTATTTTAATTTATACCAGTAGGTTTTTCTGTTCAGATCTAACTGAGGGGCGGCTTTTGATTCCACCGCCATTGAAGGTACGACGCAGGAAGCGAATTGGCCAGATTGAGCCACGCCGCGCCAAGTTCAGTAGACGCGATCTCACGACGGCGGATCGCCGTTGTGAGATCACACCAAGGGTAAAACGGGAAACAAATATTCAAAATGTTCCTCTATTCCAAGGGTAAAATGGAAAACGAACATAAATATAAGACCATACCAAGGGTAAAACGGGAAACAAATATTCAAAATGTTCCTCTATACTCCTCCAAAACACTCCAAAAAGGACCCAACATATGTCCCCCAAATTAAGCTCTAAAGAAAAGCTAACAACTAACAACCCATGAGTGCCTTGCGCCAATGAATATATGTGAGTGACTTGTCCTTCCCCTTCACGGATATCCGATGGCGACAAGATTCTATAACATGACTAGCACAGACCTTTGGAACAAAAGATGTATTCCAAAATATAGTAAAATTCCATGTGTGAGATAGATCATCGCCTTAAAAGCAAGAAGTTTCGATTGAAATTGCACCGTAGCCCGTTTCTTCAACGCCTCTGATGCAAACCGAAGGAGCCACCCTCCAATTGTCACAAATCGTCAATTGATGCCCATCCAGCTACACACTTGATTCTGCGTCAACTTGTCACTTTTCCTAAACCCGTCCCTCTCTCCCCTATGAAACCCAGCCCCACTCCCCCAAAACCCTAATTTCTTATTCTTGCGAACCCACCCCATGACATCTGTAACAATGTTGGGATAAAAAAGATTTGTTATCCCACATTGATTGTGAGTGGTATAACAATACAAAATATAAAAAGAAAGCCTCTACACAACTCCAATACTAGGGTTGTCGGACTTCACCTTGTCCTACGAAGTGGAGACCGATGCGTGTGATGAAGGCATTAGGATTTCTTGATGCAGAACGGGCGACTAATTGCATTTGTGTTAGAAGAATGGATTCCGACCTTAAAACCAAAAACACCAAAAACAAAATTAAGACTTTCGTTTTCATACAGCCCGACAGGTTTCTCAAACTACAACCTTAGGGCCCCTATGACTATGTGCCTCCGTCAACCCTACCACCTCGCCCCTTTCGTTCCGAGCCTATGAGATCCGTCGACCCTACCACCTCTCCCCTTTCGTTCAGAACCCCTGTTTTCATAAGCTTTTTGCTTTTAACCCTTTCGTTCAGAACCCCTGTTTTCATAAGCTTTTTGCTTTTAACGTGAGTTGCCGACAATCCAAGACCATGAGTATCTAAAACAGCCGATCGGATTTCTCATAGCCCGGCCGGATTTCTCAAACTACATCTTTAGGGGCCCTGTGGGATCCGTCGACCCTACCACCTCGCCCCTTTCACTCCGAGACCCTGTTGTCATCAACTCTTTCATTTTGTATTGTTAAAAGGTTAAGATCTGGTCAATTTTCCTTTTATTTGATTAATTAGGTCCAATTATTTTCCCTGCTAGCAAGTCATTGATTAATGGGTGAGACTGGTTCAAGTAGCGGTGATGCACAAGGGTATTCTCGTGTGAAGAGGCGTGAGTTTGGAAGTAACAATGAGTATACCACCATTACTTGCAATCAGATTCAAGCCTTCTTCAGCGATCGAAGTTTTGCGGGAGAATTTTTCCTCCACAAGGTATCTATGTTATGTTATAGAATGCTTTATCTAACTTTTTATATCGTTTTGCCGTTATATAATTAATATCAATTTATTAGTGTTAACCCCAACTTGGTTACAGGTTCAGGTGACTTGTGAAAACAACGAGCTCAATCTTATTGGAGAAGAGAGGGTGCTAAAGGGATTATTTGCGAATTACAAATCCAAACTTGGAGGAGTACAATACTACGTTTTTTATGGTGTTAATAGATTATACACACCCACATAACACACCAAAAATTATACTCCCTCCGTTCTTTTATAATTGTCGTTTTGAGATTATGCGCACTAATTAAGGAAACACTAGTTAGAAGTACAATGACTCTGTAACTTCCAAATTAACTCAAATCTCAGAGCTAGAATTTGAAAACGGGGGAGTATTAATTAGTGAAATTGGGGGAGTATTAATTAGATGGAGGAGATTGGGGAGTATTGATTGGACAGAGGAGTACAAAAGTGGGGGAAGTGATCACACTGTGTCATTACTTTATTTTAAAACTGGATGAGTATTAATTAGAGAAATGACAATATATTAGGAAAAGTGGTGGGATGAACTGATAATGTCAAATATTTTGACAAACACAAAATACCTCAAAACGACCATTATTTAAGAACGGAAGGAGTAATGTTTTCACAGTCGTGTTAGTTGATACACCGACTAAAAAGCAAGTGCATCCCTATTACTACTAGGTTTTGATTGCTTTGGTTTAGTAAAATATAATATTTCTTACTAGGTAAGTACTTCCTTGCAGGAGCTTAACATTTCAAGTAGAGTTGAAACACATTAAAAGTATACATTTTCAGTCTGTGCCCACTGCTTTGAACACACGAGTTTTCATATACGATCCAACTGGGCTTCTTGTTTGAAAGTTGTTCGATCGCTTTGGTATTGTTTATTTATTTTCGGGTTTGTTGGTTAATAGTTGGGTTTTAGATAGGCAGATTAATTTGGGCTGAAATTAATTCAAATATGTCACTACAAAAGGGTTTAGATTCACCTGATTTTTTTTTTTTTTTGACGCAAGATAAGAATTAGGTCGGGTCGGCCGCAGCAGAGGCCCTTCCTAGCGCATCCTTCCGGACGAGAACAAGAAGTTCTGGATCATCCTCACAGCAAACGTCGGCAGGGGATACATGGGCACTACGAGCAAGGTAGTCAGCCACAACATTCGATTCCCTGAAAATATGACGAATAGCAACATAAGTAAAGGACGAGATATCAGACAAAATATCAGCTTGTAGCATCTCTATTGACCAGGGGCATTTCCAATCCCCCAGAAGAGCTTTTATCACTAGTAAGTTATCTCCTTCGATCAGAAGTGTAGATAGTTGCAACTCCTTTGCTCTTAACAAACCCATTCTGAGTCCGAGATTTTCGGCATAAATCACCGAGATATTTGTGCAAACAGATCTGCCAGCAGAGACAACTAAACCAGCAGAGTCACGGATGACAAAACCATAAGACGAGTTGCCACTCGGGAGTACCGAACCATCAAAATTGAGCTTATAGCAATTTGTGGGGGGTTTATCCCACTTCCCGTCCCGATTCTGAGACCTGGCAGTCGTAGCACGACCCCTAATAGCCTGGTTGTGTATGCTGCTATGCATACAACGCTTGGGGATCAACGGTCCAGTCGGATCGTCGTCTAAAAGCTTTGATTGTTTCCAACAATGTGTAGTTGTGCTGTGGAGCAGCAAGATTCACCTGATTTGATCAATTGGATTTCCTTTTCTTTCTTAAAATTGTATTTCCTTTTCTTTCTTAAAATTTTATTTATTTATGATGGTATAATATGATTAAGAAGTTAATTATGTTGAGAAGTTCTCCAATATTCGAATCTATTGTAGATTTATTGTAGACAAAATTTTATTTTTGTATGCACATGATAAATATCTTTCACTTTTAGTACGAGGACGGGATAAATTTGACAAAATTTGAGGTGATCAATTGATTCTTTTTATCTTGTTAAAAAAGTTTTTAATCTATTTTTTTACTGAAATAATAAATATATAAACAAGGGGTTTAACCCAAGTTACAAAGATACAAGACTATACCAAAAGTAAAATGGAAACGAATATTCAAAATATTCCTCTATACTCCTCCAAAACACTCCAAAAAGGACCCTTCATATGTCCCCCAAAGCTCTAAAGAAACGCTAACAACAACAAACAACCCATTAGAGCATTCACGAAACCCATTCGGGTTTCATAACTCCACTTTTTATATTTCTCTCTCCTTAAAAAACCAATAGTATAATTTTTCACCCACATTCTTGATTTATTTCTTATTGGGACTCACCTCTTTTTTTCCTCTCACCCTCTCCCCCCGTTGACCCACCTCCTCTCTTTTTTCTTTCTCTCTCTCGGATTTTAAAAGTTTCACCGTTTCTTAGTAATAAACATTTCAAATCATTCTTAAACCCCTCCCCCTCTTTTTCAATTTTATTATTATTTGGTTTCTTATTTTGGGGGTTAACATACCCCGTTGTGGATGCTCTTAGTGCCTTGCGCCAACGAATATTTGCGAATGACTTGCCTTCCCCTTCACGGATATTTAATGGCGACAAGATTCTATAACATGACTAGCACAGACCTTCGGAACAAAAGATGTATTCCAAAATATAGATCGATTTCTAGCATTCCATGTGAGATAGATCATCGCCTCAAAGGCCAGAAGTTTCGATTGAAGTTGCAGCATAACCCGTTTCTTCAACGCCTTTGATTCAAACCAGATGAGCCACTCTCCAATTGTCACAAATCGACAATTGATGCCCACCCAGCTGCACTTCCTTGATCACTGGGCAACCAAACCATAAGTGTTGCTCTGTCTCTCTTCTTTGTTTTTGCAAAATACACAAGCAACTGCCACACTCCCAACGCAAGTGCTTCACTCTCTTCCCTGTTTGGAGACGGGTAGGAGCCGCCAGCCAGACAATGAATGCCCACTTCTTGCTTTCAAGATTCCTCCATAGTAGAGCACCACACACCACAATCAGATAACGGGTCCTTATGGCATGACAATATGGTATAACTTACTACAAATACAAGCCTCCCTGAAGCCCATGAAGTCTTTTTAAGTTTTTAAGGTATCGGAATACGAAAATTATTTTTTTTTAAAAAATTTTTTTTATTGGTCTATAAGAATTGTGGATAATTAATATGAGATGCAAAATCAAAGTAACAAGTTTATGATTTTTTTAAAAAAAATTGGTGTGTAAAGGTCTAAAAAAACTTATATTTTGTTTGGTGGAGGTATTGAAAGACCAAATCATCCAATCCATAAGCCAACACCCAGATTGTTTTACTTGATTAAATTACACCACTTTCCTGAAAAGGTAAATATATATAATACGGTGTAATAGTTACAAAAGTAGACCGAACCAAAAGGTCGATCAATAAGATGGCACTACCGCCATATCTCCAACCAATCCTCTATACAAAAGTGAGTCCTACCCCGTCTATAACAATCAAAGACTCTATACCCCATGCCAATAGTCTACCTCAAGATCCTATCTAACCATTTCTACTCTCGGTGTGTTTTGCGTGTACACATAATAGACAATCTAGTTTTGCAAGCCTCCATAATCTGACCAGCCCAATTTGATGGGTTACAAGTGTCCATGTTGAAGACAACCCCATTTCCCCATTTCTAGCTTTCCAAGTGAAGTAAATGAACGCTACAAAGATCAGTAATTTCGCTTGATAAATCAGCCCCTTCCTTATCGAAGTCCTCTCGGCTGCAAACCAGCTTAACCATCCCTCAATGCCATCACCCCTACTTGGTAGCTCAGCCCACGTCCACACAATCTCCTTTGCTTCACATACAGCTGGGCACATAAACTATTACACCACTTTCACATGAATAGCTATTAAGTAAAAGATAAACAAGAAAATAAAATAAAAAATATAACTGAACTCCAAAGCTTAATAACATCAAGAGAAATATACAAGGACATCAACCGCCTCCAATATTGTGTTCGATCATCCAACCTGCCAGGTACTTGTATGCCGGTTGAGTGAGGTGGAGGCCGTCCCAGCTTACTCGCCTCCCCGGGTCTCGACAAGCTGCCACTCCTCCGGTTCCACACAGCCTGTTTATGTCGTAGTTGTAGGCATTGTTCCCAACCCCGCAACATGCCTTCAACACTCCATCCTTGTCAAATCCTGGCACCAAGGGATATACACAATTCGGGTTTGGGTTATTTTGGGATTTCGGATTCAAACTATCTCACATCCAACATTGAAAATTGCAAACCATATATGTTAATTTCAAAATCCAAAGTAAGAGCGACTAACCAAGGGAAGTAGCATTTTGAAGGAGCCAAGTAAAGGCGGAGTAAAGATCTCCGTATGATATGGAAACGCTTGGATTTTGATGCTGAAGCTCCTCCACAGCGTCCTGAAGTTTGCGATTGTGGTACTTAGAGAACTCATTTATGATCTTGATGCACTTGAATTCGTCGTACTTGGAGGTGTCATTTGATGCGAAGCTGACAAGGATGAATGGAGTGCATCCAATATGAAAAAATCCCGGCACAACCACACGCACAGCACCTTGATCAATCACTTCCTGCGCAAGGCCACTCGAATATCAAGACTATGTCTAAGTAGCAAATATATACACAGTATAGTGTGATGGTGCTCACATTAACAGCATCTTTGATGACGCGAACCACATCAGGGACGAGGTTGTAGAGATCTTGTACTGATCTGCCTCCAATAAGAGCGTAGATGATGTCATTTGCGCCTGTTTCTCCTAGCAAAAAGAGCGTCTTTCGAAGCCTATGCTTGCACTCTCAAATGAGATATGATTCAGAGATGTCAATCCATCTATAAGTGAGCCTAATGTATGGTATTAGGTAAAACCATATGGACAAAAAAATACCTGCTTTGGAAGAGCATGTGGATTTTAGATGTGTTCTGAACCATCCAAGTTGTACCGAGAGAGAGCTGTTGGTATTTAGCACAGTAATGTTCTTCGCTGCAAGAACTGAGGTGTCAAGTGCAGTGGAGCCAGCTACCGCGAAGTTCACTCCATGAATGAAATTGGCATCCTTGTCTAGGTATGGGTTCAACAGTGGGAGATGGAAGGCTTTTGCTGCAAAAAAAAATAAAGATGTAACGTTCTTTTGACGAATTAAGTCACAAAGTTAACACACAAAAGTAAATTTTAGAATCTTACCAATAAAATCAACCACGAGAAGGCCATCAGAACAGCGTCCAGTGGGGCGATGAAAGAAGGTCTCACCAAAGGGTAAAGACGAGCAAAGGCTCGTGGAGTTCTCTCTTATGAAGTTTCCAGTATCAGAAAGTGAATCTCCAAACTGGTAAATGGCATTAAAGGGTGGCTTCCAAGCAGCAAACGCGCCTAGATGAAGGAGGAGAATGAAAAGAAAACACAAGAAGCACATACTCCGGGAAGCCATTGGTTGCAAGCCAATGAAAAACCGGGTTTGCAATCAGCATTGACCGATTATATATTGACGATGAGCAACAACATTTCAGTAGGCCGCTGTAACGAATTCAACAAGTTCATACATGGATGTTGACAATCAGTTGCAATTAAACGTCTCTTGCTTAAAAGGAGAGGGCACACAGCAACTGAAAATGTTAATAAATGAAGCAGCAGTTGACTAGTTGCTTTCAGTTTCAGTTCTATATAAATACAGGCAACATCATGCATGATGCAAAAGAAATTTCACAGAAACATGGTGGTGCAAATTGAGCATCATCAATGTGAAGTTCTATTCAAATTTGTCTACAAATCGAAAAGCAGTCAGTCAGCTAAGAAGTAGAAACTCTTGAAAGTAGATGCAAGATACTGGAAGAATTGAAGAATCCGTCTAAGAACAAAGCGATAAATGTAACACTTGGTATTGGTTATAGTATAATGTACAGAAATAGACAACAAGCATAATAAAGTATACATACTAACCTGCTCTCGACATTTTTTCCCCGTAAGCTCACATCCTGTAAATCGTAATCCACAAGGTTCCAAGTTTCGTATTTGACTGGACAACAGATACATAGAATTACACATATGTGTGTGATAAATGTGTATAAATGTCGCATCATCACACATAAGCCAAGATGGCAACACCCATATGAATGATGTAAACAAAAATATCCACCATTTCACATATGACAGGTTCCAAAACATAGACAACAATAGCAAATGGGCATATAATTGAAAGTCCAATTGAAGAGAGTTGAAATAGCATTAAGAAACATAGGCAGAATTCAACAGGATTAAGTACAAAATACAAAACACACATGGTATTACAAAACAACAACATGCAATTGAAGTTCAACAACAGACGCGAGAAACGCAGGCAGGCTGGATTCAAATGCCTCTGATATTGTGCGCGAGCAGCCAACCTGCCATGTACTTGTAAGCCTGCTCAGTGAGGTGGGTGCCGTCCCAACTTACTCTCTTGTTTGGGTTTGGACAAGCTGACACTCCTGAGCTCCCACACTGTCGGCTTTGATTGAAGTTGTACGCATTGTTTCCAACTCCACAGCATGCCTTCAACACTCCATCTTTCTCAAAACCTGATAAATCGCAAGGGATGAAGGGATGCATTTAGCTTCTTGACTTACTTCCATCAATTGCAATTAGGGATGGGCATTAGTCATTGCATTCAGGTTCAAGTTCAGGTTGTCTGTAAGACTCAAGAGATGATCAACTCCTGCCATAATTTTTAGTTGCAGATTTTGTAAATGTGAAACCCTAAACATTTCGGGGCTGGGTATTTTAGATTACGGATGGATTCTCATATGAATGTTTTGAATTGCTAACCAAAACCCGTGATTCTTCGACTGGTCAGGTGACATTTTGAGTATTTCTAATTCTAACTGTGTAAAGATTCATTCAATAAAACTTCACCACTTATAAAAGAAGTGCAAATTCAACAAGATTTATATTAGAAAGTTATGAACACTATTTCAAGAAGGTGTTGGTGTTGAAATTGTATGGGATTCAAACATGGAGGTTATCTAAAAGCTGTTGTAAAAGTAAAGTTTGAAAATGCTCCAGCTTGCTGGACAAGTTTTGTGTTGTAGAGATTCTACAAAAGCTTACCTGACAAAGGATTCACATGCAGGATTGCAGCTCCAAGAATGCATAATAAACCATATTTTTTAAAATTCAAATCAGATGATTTTTATTTTTAGTGTTATAGCAATGATTTCATAAATGCACGCTAGAAACCAGTTAAGAGTGACTGACTAACCAAGGGAAGCAGCATTCTGAAGGATCCAAGTAAAGGCAGAGTAAAGATCTCCGTATGAAATCGAAACACTTGGATGTTGATGTTTAAGCTCCTTAACAGCATCCTTAAGTTTGCGATTGTGGAATTCAGAGAACTCATTCATCGTCTTGATACATTTGAATTTGTCATACTTGGAAGTGTCATTTGATGCGAAGCTAACAAGAGTGGGTGGAGTACAGCCAGCAGGAAAAAATCCTGGTACAACCACATGTGCAGCGCCATGATCAATCACTTCCTACGGAAGGCCACTCGAATATTAAGAATACACCGAAGTGCCAAATATATCAAGGTGAAAAGTTGGGCCAGATTATCATATACTTATGATATTACTCACATTAACTGCATCTTTGATGATGCGAATCACATCAGGGATCAGCTTGTAGCTATCACGGAGTGATCTGCCTCCACCAAGGGCAAGGAAGTAGTCATTTGCTCCTGTTTCTCCTACCAAAAAGAGTGCCTTTCCAAGTCTGTGTTTGCACTCTTGAATCAATATATACAGATTCGAAAGTGCCAAACCGCCAATAAGTCATCCTTTCACGACTGCTAATCTACTATCCATGTAGATTAAGTATAATGATTGCGAAGAAACATACCTCCTTTGGACGAGCATACAGATTTTAAGTGACTTCTGAACCATCCAAGTTGAACGGAGAGGGAGCTGTTGGTACCCGGCACAGTGATATTCTTCAAGGTGAGAACTGAGGTGTCAAGTGCAGTAGAGCCAGCTACCGCAAAGTTCACTCCATGAATGAAATTGGCATTCTCCTCCAGGTATGGGTTCAAAAGTGGGAGTTGGAAGGCTTTCGCTGATCAAGAGTCGGAAAAGGAAGGAAAAATCACTTATCAACGTTGATGAACTAATAATGCAGTAAAAAATCCATAAAGCAAATTTTTACTTGAAAATAGTAATGTACCAATAAAATCAACAATTAGAAGGCCATTAGAACAGCGGCCTGTAGGGTGATGAAAGAAGGTCTCCCCATAAGGCAAAGATGCACATCCTTTTCGGTTCTCTCTTATAGCGTTTCCTGTATCAGAAAGTGAATCTCCAAACTGGTAAATGGCATTGAATGACCACTTCCTAGTGGCACTTGTGCCAATAGGATGGAGGAGGATAGCAAAAGAAAGACACAAGAAGCACACACTCCGGAAAGCCATTGCATGAACACCAATGAGAACAACTGATCTGCAACTAGCATTGAGCTATCATCAGGATTATTATAATTTATACACTCGCAAGATTCAACAAGACAAGAACAAGAAGTTGCGAGATTCAGATAAGCGGCCATGATGAATCCAACAAGTTGGCAAGTCAAACATCAATATTTGACTATTAATAGTTTCCATGCCAGCTAATCTAAGAGCATTTTCCTGATTTCTTTTACTGAGACAGGATATGCCGATTGAAAATGGTGTCGAAGATAATACTGAGAATTCCTTACCATTATACTAACCACATCCAGCCATTGACATTTGACAGAGCCCACAAGTATGCAGTCTCCTCTTTTTTTTCTCATCCAGCACGTGTTTTCGAATCTTGGGCATAAAAAATTGGTTCCACCTGTCCCAAAAGTAAGTTCCAAGTGTTAAGATTCACTATGAAAATTGAATTTTCAAGTGCCAATTTTCCAAGTTCCATCCATCAACTTTTTTTTTTCTCTTGTTTTTCTACTTTCCCTTGCAAATTATTGTCCAACTCTGGTGATCTGGTCAATGCCCATATATTTGACATTGTGCAAAACCTCAATCATGAAAGCAAGACATATACAAAACAGCCATAACCCGACCAAGCCATCTTTCTTAATTACACCGGACAACACCACATAAACCCTAACCACATAGTTCGAACTGAAATTCACCCAAAACCCTAATAATTATAGAAACCTATCACCTAACAATCCAAAAATAAAACTGAACACGAAATAACACATCTTCAAAGCCAAATCACTGAAATCCATGAACTAGAAATAGGCCAAATCCGAAGAAAACCCTCTGTACGCCCGAATCATAGTTGATCGTTATGCCTGGATGAGAAATAACGAAATAAACAAGGGGACCTATTTACCTGGTAAAATTGGCGGAAGCTTCGCCGAAAAATCAATGGAAGATGTTCTGCATGGCGATTGAGCATCGTTGGAGACAGCACCGGTCGAAGCTTCAACAATGGCAACTGCACTCTCCAGGCTCCAGCGTCTGATCGAAGGTGGGAGAACCGTTGAGAGCTCCACTTACGTTCCAGCCCATTTAACTAATTGGGCTTTAATATTGGGCCTGATGGGCCTTTTTTATTGTTACTGACGATGCGTTCCAATGATTTAAATATGGGCCCGCTTTTTATGTGATTAAGCATTTGAGCCCCTCTCGTACCCATTTTACGTCTTTGGAAGGACCGAAAAGGGAAGATTAAATAAAAAATTATACTCCATCCGTTAATTAAAACTTGACGTTTTACTATTCACACACGCATTTTTAGGTGTTAAAAACTATATAAATTATTAACTTTTTTAATAATTTTTTTAAACAATATCATACTTAGTAGTATTAAGTATGAGTTTATAAAAACAAATGTAAAAAAAAGTTAATATTTTATATAGTTTTTATCGTTCTAAAAAAGCGTGCATGAATAGTAAACGACAAGTTTTAATTAACAGAGGGAGTATTATTTTTATTATGGTTCGAGTTAGATCAATCTCGACTAAGATTAAGAAAATAAAATATAATTATTTGCTATTTTTCTATTAAATGATGAGCTATAGATGAAAAATTATCATTATATTATATAAATTAACATGATATATTTTATATTATATAAATCTCGACTATTATGGATATGACAAAGAGTGTAGCCGATTATATTGAATGGGAGGGTCCCCGATGGAAGGAGGATGCGGTTAAGGAGGAGTTCAGTGACCGTGATGCTGAGGCAATTTTGGGAATTCACTTAACTGATCAAGCTGTTTGTGATCAGTTGGGGTGGGTGCACTCAAAGGATGGATTGTTCACGGTCAAGTATTCGTATCATATGATTATGGAAAGTAAGTTTGCCGAAGATGGGACGCCTGACCCTTCAGATTCAAGTCTGATGAGAGCGATGTGGAAGAAATCAAAAAGTGTGGAGGTACAGAGCGCCACCGAGGGTCAAGAGTTTTATGTGGCGAGCTGCGAGAGGAATTTTGCCTTGCAAAGCTAATCTATTTAAGAGGAAGGTGACGCAAGATCCGTGTTGCGAGAAATGTGGTCGGGAGGAGGACGTCATCCATGCTTTATTTGATTTTCAAAATGTCATAGGAAGTATGGGAGAGAGAGCCTGGACTGAATAGGAAGATTATGCATCAAGGGAATTTTATGGATCGTGTTCAAAACGCGGTGGGGGTTCTGACTGATGATGAACAGACGGCATGGGCAGCAACACTGTGTGGAATCTGGAGAGCACGAAACAAGAGGATTTTTGAAGAGGAGGATACACATGCAGAGCAAATATGGGTGTACAATTGGAGAATGGTGGAAAGTATGAGTAAGTTGGAGGGTGTACAAGGCCGAAGTAGGGTAGCTCAGGGTGGTGAACTGAGACCGCAATGGACGGCGCTGTAACGGCCCAGGATTATGATTCCCAGGTTACGTTTCGAGGGATAAAATCCCTCGTTAGGACCTTGCGCCCCGAGTACAGGTTGAAGGTTTCGAAACCTACTTTAATGTTTTCAAAGGGGGATTTCGTACCCAAAATCGAAGGGATCGTTGGAATCCCCGGGGAAGTCCCCTGTACCTGTCGTAAGTCTAAGCGTGGAAATCAGAAATAGTGCGACTAGCGGAAATAAGTGTAATACAAGAGGGTGCCACGGCAGAGCCGGGTCAAAACGGAGTCTAAAGTGAAAATCCAAAAATGTAATCAGAGTCTGGTGAAGTCTATAACTCCAGCGTTCACTCTCCGCCGATAAAATGACCCGCGCAATAAGCAAACAACACCGATAGGATGAACATAAATAATACCTAAAAAAATTGATATGGGGCGGGATCAGATCGATGCCCACTTAACTCTGCATCCCAACCATAAGCACACATATACGCTATACCTAATAAAGATGCTTCTAGATGCATGGCGGAATATTAACACACTAACATGCTCCTAAGATCAAGTGCATAATAATAATAATAAGGCCTTAGCACAGAATACCAAGTGGTATATCCCTCTCCTACCTCCACCCCTTCCGACAGGCGGAGACTGGCCAGCTCGTGAATGCATTCATTCATAATAGGGCGGCACGCATGCCCAACCCGCTCCACAATAAAGCCCGCAGGCATATCATAATATAAGGAAGTACTCGATTGACTCAGGGTACCCGATGAAGCTGGGCTACCCTATGACCCTAGCAAAGACTTCTAGGACTATCACAGATAACGGCCGTTCTGTTTACATACACATAGAGAAATAGAATGCTCAACGATCAATGCAACCTAGCATGGTACTACATGGCATGCTGATCATGAATGCAACACCTAGTATATCATGCACCTAAAGCAGGGAATAGCTCTATTCAATCTGAGTAAGCTCCGAAGAGACTTACCTGGCGGTGCAGAACAGCAAGGCAAGCATTATAATAGATTAAAGATCACCTAGATACATATCAGAACGCACATATATAAGTCTACGTCTAATCATCCAAGCACTCAAGCATATCATTCAACGAGAATAGCAACCATATCGCAATCATCGTTCCATCATGTTCAACCATTCATCACATTGCCACATTCCACAAGACCATATCATTCTCATCATTCCATTCAGCCACATTCATGTATTTGCCATAACATATCCGCAAAATAATCCGCATATCACATATATCAAGTCCATCATATTCATCATATTTCGAAAGCATAAATTAACGCTACCCAAGTCTAACACTTCACCATGCCATTAGTCAATCAATCATGCCATTAGTACACACCAATCATGATATTAGTCAACCATCCACATCAATCATGCTAGTTAGTCACCGATCGCAAAATTCCCGAGTTAGTCCCGAAACCCGTTTTGAAAACTGAGTTGACTAGTTAGAAATTCCGTCATTGGGAGATGTTCATCAAATTCCTTTTTCTAAAATCCAAGTCTCATAAGATTATTTCTGTTTTAATCACCATAGTATTATACCTTTAAATCTCAATAATAATATCTTATATTCTAAATCTCAATTTATATTATATAATATTTTAAATACCATTTTATAAACACTTTCATAAAATATTTCCAAATCCCTTAAATTTCCCAACCATTTTTATTAAATATATTTTACTAAATCGAAAATCCCTTTTATAATCTTAACTCTTAAGACATAATATTATTTGACTCATCTTATAAAAATCAGGCCCAATTGGAATTAGGCCCAAATTTTATCTTTTAAATTTCGGATCCACAACCCAACCCATTCCCTTTAGTGAACCGGTTTCATTTTTATTTAAAGAAAACCGAACCGAACCCATCCTTTTTAAATCAAAAGAAAAACCGGACCAAAATTGGAGCTGTTCACCATCTCCCCCAAACGTCCCACAGCGTTCGAAAAAACCAGGAAGGAGGAGGAGAAGGGAAAGGCTGCCGGCGACACCCGGACTCCGGCCACCCAATCCCGACACCGACACACACACACTCACGGAAAGGGAAAGGAGAAGAAGAGGGAAGACGCTCACCGCGGTTTCGGAGCTTCGCCGGAGATCTGTCGAGGTTATTCGGGCTCGTCGGTGGCGCAATTGAGCTCGCTGGAGGCGAATCCGAGCGATTCGGGACCTAGGACGACGGTGAGAGGCTTAAGGGCGGAGTTTTATGGCATTTAGAGCGGAGAAGTGAAGAGGAGGGAGGCTTACCGCTTGGTTTCGGGGGAAAACAGGTGCACAGAGGGTGCTCGGAGACGGCGTCGGGTTCGGTGCCGGCCTCCTGGGCTGCCTGGGCGCTCGTGGTCGCCGGAGAGGATGAAAGAGGGCAGCTTCAGCTTGTATTCGCAGCGGAAGGCGGTGGATCTGCTGGTGTTGCTTCTCGGCAAAACAGGGAGGTGGAGCTCGCGGCTGGCTCCGTCTCGGCCTGGGCGGCGGTGGGAAGGAGGTGACGGTGACCAGGTGGTGGCGGAATGGAGGTGTTGCTGCTGGCGGCGCAGCTGGGAGGAGGAGAGATGGAGGTATGGAGGTGGTGTTTGGGTTGTGTACGCAGCGGAAGAAGACAGAGGAGAACACCAGGGATTTGTTCCAAAATTAAAAGTGGGGAAGGAGAGAGGCTCTGATTTCTTGAAAGGGGGAACACTTGCGGTCTTCAGACATTTCAGAGGAGGAATTGTTTGTTTTCTAAATAAAGGTGAATCAAGGAAGGGAGTGAGGGGGAAGAGGATAAGATTTGCCAAGAAGGGGTGAGATGAGTTGGAATTGGTCAAATATGAGACAAGTCTTAGAGATTTGATAAGAATTAGTTTTCAATTTTTTGATTTTAGGTTGAAAATTCGTTTCATGAGTTCTAAAATTCGAGTTAGCAAGTTTTCCGTTAAATTCCGCTTTTAAATTCATTTTTAATTATTATTATTTTTTGAAAAATTAGGATTTAAAATTCCGAGCCTTTACATCATCCACCTCTAAAAACAAGTCTCGTCCCCGAGACTAAAACCAAAACAAGGCAGGGGATGAAGTTGGAATAGGTGAGTCCAAGGATCATTCCGTTGATCCCGTAAGTGCCTCATAAGTGCCCCTATGAGATTCTCACAGTATCGTCGTTATGATCATAATATCCCTAATAGGTCGTAGTGAGAGTGTGATATGGGCCCTTACCACATCCTTACCCCGACTTCTCGGTCATATCATAACTCAAAAAGCACTATGACATCTTCACTAGGTCTTAGCAAGCAGTCTATAAGGGCCCCTATAAATGCATGTATCCACTTTGTGGGACGTCATAACGCAAGCTCGGCTAGAAAATTTCAAGGGGGATCTCAGTTTGAAAGGTTTGTTTCAAAATCATTGACATTCTCAATCGCATTAAATTTCCCAAAGTCCAAGTTAGTTCTTTTTAAACATCATTCAAATCCCTTAACCCGATGTTAGTCAAGCAAGTTTCAACTTCAGGAGGTGGAATCATCCACCTCTAAGAGCTAATCCCATATCTTCTCCCTAGATTCCAAGTCAAAATCAAATTCCATCAATTAAGTCCTAACATCCTCTCAATTCCAGTTCACGACATCATATAACATAGCACTCGTATCATACATTCATAAACAAATCATATCCATGTCAAGGATAGTCACATATCATAACAGATCTAGCATAGTATCGTATATAGTAGCATTTATCATAACATATGAGGGGTTGCACATTGTATCAATCAGATAATCACATAATACCCTTACTAACTACCAAGCATCATCACCTTTAGAGGCATCAAGGACCTCCGCACATTAGCAATTCATCATGTTCAAGGGATAACTATTGTTAGTACTAAAAGCTCGCTATTGCCCACGACAATACACCAGGGAATCAACATCGTCTAAAGCATCGCACTCACACATCACTCAACCCCAAATAAAGAATACACTAGATCACATCCCCAAGAGAATTTGCCTACAACTATCACCCACAATAAGACACAACAACTACTTCATCATCTCTCGCATCAAGATCAACCTCATCATGGTCTACCAACTCAATCCGATACTAGTTCTAATTACCATTGCATTCTGCTTAGCATACAACCTTTCTAGCCTCTTAGTTATCCGCCATTCAAGGTCCACATCCCAAGCCAATTACTAAGTACCCAAACTCTTATGCTATCAAGCCATCTAAGGATAAATATACTTCAATGACCAATCTCAAGTCTTACCTTTCACGCAACCATCTAAAATCATATCTCGGAGTTCCCAATCGCACAATTCCCTTATTCCGACAAGCTTAACAACTCGACCAACAACCAGGACTCTCTATAAAGCACACCCTCATCCTAGGAGTCCTCTACCAGTCCCATCTCGCCTACAAGAGAAATCTCAAGCTCTCGACTAAACCACTCTCACGATCGATCTAGGTGCTCCTTAACAATCTCGCTCACTCTCCCTAGGTTCTCAAGACTCTGCCTGACCATTATCCCCAAAAGAGACATCTCGAATACTCTTGTTAACATGATCACACTTCCTGTACCACTAATCACTCTCACTGGCCATCCACCTCTAAGAACCCAACTCATACCGACCATCTCACACCTCACACTCCTATCCTTATTCTCCACATTACCAACACAAGCACCCTACCTTGCTAGAACCCACTCAACCACCTACTCTCGACAGCTCTAACACAGAAAATTGTCTAGTGCTAACTCATAACCACGTATCACCGAATTCCTCATCACCCGCGCCTATCCTCAATGACCAATCACAACTTCCACCTACTTGTCTCATTTCAATTCTTATGAAACCTGAACATCCACGATTCCTCGACCGACCTATTCTAGATCCCCGTCTTAGCATGTTCCCGAATTTTCTCATTCCAAATCTTGCTAAACCTTAACCATTCGAAATCCACAATTTGTCCTATTCTGGTTCCTCATCTCTTCATATTCATAAATTGCCTCAAACTCATACTTCTTAACCATGAGACATTACTGCCCAAAGCCCTCTTTTACCGATCATCATTCCCGTAAATCCCTAAATCATCCTCATCCGAATTTCTCAAGTACCGCAACTTCGCCAAACCTTCTAAAACCAATTCCCCTAACGTTCTCAATGCATTATGCCTTGCCTAGTACAGTAGTACCCAAATCCATGCTCAAGATCTCCCTATCTCAATCTCAAGCCCACAGTCTTACTATAATCTCAACGACATCCTTGCCTAACTACCAGCCTTCTCTCGAACAATCATCTCACATCCCCAAATACCTCAACAGCCCAAAACAATCTCCACACATCAACCTCGATTCTTTTCCTATACTAAAATCCTCCAACAAAGCATCTAGAAATCCTTCCCTCAGAAATCCTCTAAGCATCACTAACCCTATTTAAGCAACCCCAAGCACTCATCCCAGGTACAACCTGCTACTACTCTTTCTTAGCGATTCCTCAATCTCATCCTTTACCATAAACAGTTCCCAATCACCGCACATAGAACCTAGTTCCTAATTCTGCAATTCCTTAGACATTCCTCAACCAATCATCCTCGATGTCGCCCACGATCCGCTCCTAGACTATCTAGACACCTTCCTTAGCTCACCAATCCGTCTAATAACACTTCCCTTTGAGAAACCCTCCGATCCATTCTTAGCTCACTCATCCACCTCTAGAACTACGCTAACCACCTATACTTGCACCCACTACCTACCGACACTTCTAGCTAGGACCTCTTCCTCGAAATCTCACCATGCTAACTCCACTCTTCACCTAAGACCTACCTGGAAGCTCAAATATACTCACTGGACACTATCTCTGACAAGCCATACCTCACTCGACTCTACCCAAGCTAACACATCCTTCATGCATTCCATCTCGCATAACCAATGACCACTCGAAGACCTCAATCTACCTGTGATTCCCGATCCGTCTCACCAAGGAAAATACTCGACTCATTCCCAAGAAGAATACACCACCACATATATAACCCATAACCGATTTACTAGCAGGTCAGTACACTTAAGCACATAGGCACATCATCACAAACACAAGTTAGTCAGACAATCATTCACTACCAGTTCAGCTTATCAGTCATCACACCTCAATTTAGTTAGTTCCAAGCCTATCGCACGACACCGATTCCAGATCGCATAGGAGAGATCACAATTCGGACGAAGAACGTCATTCCTTGAGTCATCTAGGAGGATTACGTCTGCAACCACCATCTTCGAAAGGCGTCCTTCCTCTGGCGACGTCGATCCTAGGGTCCATGGGCCATGGGCCCACCCCACTTCCGTTGCGCCACTCTGGTGCCACTTGATCGCTCGTTTTCTCCTCTACGTCGACGTCCATCAAGGGGATCACGAGGGGTTAGAAGTCACGTAGATAGGGAAGGGCAAGGGAGGACAATACGACTTTCTTAAGAATTCAGACCCAAACCAGGACTAGAGATGACGAGACTCAAGACAAGACACAGACTCGAGAGTTACAGCAATCCCCTTAAGGTATTCTATAAGGTTACAGGTGCACATGGAAATCACAAAATATTTCAATCATATCACTTCACACTATCATGTACCTATTAAAGGAATAGCGTCCTATGCATCCATAACATTTCACATAATCAACTTTACATGCACACGGGACAGGCTAAAACTTATCATCTCATGCACTAATCATGCTTGACATATTAATATCATGTATGAACAAACCGACATTAGACATATGCAACATAAGTTAAGTACGACATAGCGAGCTTTATAGAATGTCACGGGTATGATTCACCACTCATCTTAGGAACACCTATAAGCAGATTGAGACAATGCGAAGTCAATTACGAGCATGTTGAGATGCACCATAATAATCATGCTAGAGGATATAGTAAGGTCATATAGGCATATTAACTATCGCATCAAATACAACCATGTTCATATAACAAGACAAGATGGCACACAATCATGCGAGGGCCAATGATTAGAAGGCATACGTCCTACATGGTACTAGAAACACTCATTAAGCATATACACATTCAACGAGGTTCAATTTGATTAACTTAACATGCTAAGAGTTTATTTCATATGTTAATCATTCAACGAGGGTTGACCACACTATCATGGACCTAATTCAAGGGAGACCAACAATCATGGAAATTCATACATACAGTACATATATCCATTCACAATTTCAATCATGCAAGATATTAGACAAAGCATGCTGAAATATATCAATGCATTATGTCATGCAATTTGGGGGGTTACTATTATAACCAGACAGAATTCTACAAGGACAATCACCGACTCATTACCATGTTTCTCGTGGGAACTAGTATGACTCACTCGGTATGACACAAGGACATTCACACTGTTCACAAGAGGTGAGAGTAGAACTCGTGTTTAGAATCTTATGGAAAGAAGACATGGCTAACCATTACGAGGATCAAAGGGGTGACTCCATGAGACAACTCACTCCTAACCCGAAACTACTTCAGTCGTCATTACCACTAACATACTCAAGTAACACTCACATCCGACACGATTTCCAAAGGTAATTGGTTAACCAACCCAAATTTCCCGTGGAAGACACCAACCTCCGGTACAAGACCCGACAGAAGCATTGGTGGTGGGATACAAAACAGGACTCGAAACGGGGAGAGCGGATGCTCTTCGACCCTTGCTAACATGCCTAAACGTGTTGGTGGGATGGTTGACGGAGTCAGAATCATCAGGGGTTTGAATTATGGGAGAGATATTCCGACAAGACAGGAGTTCCAATGACATAAGAACAAGGTATTCTCCCGCTATCCGTTTGCACAGTTATTCAATACATGATTGAAGTCAAGGCATACTGATTAGTTATCTATCCTAAGCACAATAGCACTCAGCATGGAAGCAATCAACGAGATTAATATGATCCCCTTCGAGGAGGAACGCCCTCGGGCCCGATTGGATATAATGCATATAATCCTAGAGACGATCTATGCCGTCCTTCGAGGGACGGCCGACCGGAGGGGCAAATACCTCACGGCTGCCTAACCCATGTCACCCCAACCTTCGGGTTCCTTGGAGCCTTCAAGTCCACCTGTAAAAGAACAAGCTATATTTTGTCTACCCGTTCCCAACTACATCCAATAGGGACTGTCTAGCGCCTTCACTACCCATTCGTTTCCCTTGTTTGATTACCGGGTTTATAGAGTCAAGTTCGTATTTAGTCCATTTGAGTTAGCCATAATAAATTCATTTTGCCCTTTCTAAAACATTTTGGAAAACCATTTGGAAATCTTGGGCCATTTTCAAAACCACTTCAACCTATCATACTCGGATTGCAAAACCTCAGCTCTGATACCCCTTTGTAACGGCCCAGGATTATGATTCCCAGGTTACGTTTCGAGGGATAAAATCCCTCGTTAGGACCTTGCGCCCCGAGTACAGGTTGAAGGTTTCGAAACCTACTTTAATGTTTTCAAAGGGGGATTTCGTACCCAAAATCGAAGGGATCGTTGGAATCCCCGGGGAAGTCCCCTGTACCTGTCGTAAGTCTAAGCGTGGAAATCAGAAATAGTGCGACTAGCGGAAATAAGTGTAATACAAGAGGGTGCCACGGCAGAGCCGGGTCAAAACGGAGTCTAAAGTAAAAATCCAAAAATGTAATCAGAGTCTGGTGAAGTCTATAACTCCAGCGTTCACTCTCCGCCGATAAAATGACCCGCGCAATAAGCAAACAACACCGATAGGATGAACATAAATAATACCTAAAAAAATTGATATGGGGCGGGATCAGATCGATGCCCACTTAACTCTGCATCCCAACCATAAGCACACATATACGCTATACCTAATAAAGATGCTTCTAGATGCATGGCGGAATATTAACACACTAACATGCTCCTAAGATCAAGTGCATAATAATAATAATAAGGCCTTAGCACAGAATACCAAGTGGTATATCCCTCTCCTACCTCCACCCCTTCCGACAGGCGGAGACTGGCCAGCTCGTGAATGCATTCATTCATAATAGGGCGGCACGCATGCCCAACCCGCTCCACAATAAAGCCCGCAGGCATATCATAATATAAGGAAGTACTCGATTGACTCAGGGTACCCGATGAAGCTGGGCTACCCTATGACCCTAGCAAAGACTTCTAGGACTATCACAGATAACGGCCGTTCTGTTTACATACACATAGAGAAATAGAATGCTCAACGATCAATGCAACCTAGCATGGTACTACATGGCATGCTGATCATGAATGCAACACCTAGTATATCATGCACCTAAAGCAGGGAATAGCTCTATTCAATCTGAGTAAGCTCCGAAGAGACTTACCTGGCGGTGCAGAACAGCAAGGCAAGCATTATAATAGATTAAAGATCACCTAGATACATATCAGAACGCACATATATAAGTCTACGTCTAATCATCCAAGCACTCAAGCATATCATTCAACGAGAATAGCAACCATATCGCAATCATCGTTCCATCATGTTCAACCATTCATCACATTGCCACATTCCACAAGACCATATCATTCTCATCATTCCATTCAGCCACATTCATGTATTTGCCATAACATATCCGCAAAATAATCCGCATATCACATATATCAAGTCCATCATATTCATCATATTTCGAAAGCATAAATTAACGCTACCCAAGTCTAACACTTCACCATGCCATTAGTCAATCAATCATGCCATTAGTACACACCAATCATGATATTAGTCAACCATCCACATCAATCATGCTAGTTAGTCACCGATCGCAAAATTCCCGAGTTAGTCCCGAAACCCGTTTTGAAAACTGAGTTGACTAGTTAGAAATTCCGTCATTGGGAGATGTTCATCAAATTCCTTTTTCTAAAATCCAAGTCTCATAAGATTATTTCTGTTTTAATCACCATAGTATTATACCTTTAAATCTCAATAATAATATCTTATATTCTAAATCTCAATTTATATTATATAATATTTTAAATACCATTTTATAAACACTTTCATAAAATATTTCCAAATCCCTTAAATTTCCCAACCATTTTTATTAAATATATTTTACTAAATCGAAAATCCCTTTTATAATCTTAACTCTTAAGACATAATATTATTTGACTCATCTTATAAAAATCAGGCCCAATTGGAATTAGGCCCAAATTTTATCTTTTAAATTTCGGATCCACAACCCAACCCATTCCCTTTAGTGAACCGGTTTCATTTTTATTTAAAGAAAACCGAACCGAACCCATCCTTTTTAAATCAAAAGAAAAACCGGACCAAAATTGGAGCTGTTCACCATCTCCCCCAAACGTCCCACAGCGTTCGAAAAAACCAGGAAGGAGGAGGAGAAGGGAAAGGCTGCCGGCGACACCCGGACTCCGGCCACCCAATCCCGACACCGACACACACACACTCACGGAAAGGGAAAGGAGAAGAAGAGGGAAGACGCTCACCGCGGTTTCGGAGCTTCGCCGGAGATCTGTCGAGGTTATTCGGGCTCGTCGGTGGCGCAATTGAGCTCGCTGGAGGCGAATCCGAGCGATTCGGGACCTAGGACGACGGTGAGAGGCTTAAGGGCGGAGTTTTATGGCATTTAGAGCGGAGAAGTGAAGAGGAGGGAGGCTTACCGCTTGGTTTCGGGGGAAAACAGGTGCACAGAGGGTGCTCGGAGACGGCGTCGGGTTCGGTGCCGGCCTCCTGGGCTGCCTGGGCGCTCGTGGTCGCCGGAGAGGATGAAAGAGGGCAGCTTCAGCTTGTATTCGCAGCGGAAGGCGGTGGATCTGCTGGTGTTGCTTCTCGGCAAAACAGGGAGGTGGAGCTCGCGGCTGGCTCCGTCTCGGCCTGGGCGGCGGTGGGAAGGAGGTGACGGTGACCAGGTGGTGGCGGAATGGAGGTGTTGCTGCTGGCGGCGCAGCTGGGAGGAGGAGAGATGGAGGTATGGAGGTGGTGTTTGGGTTGTGTACGCAGCGGAAGAAGACAGAGGAGAACACCAGGGATTTGTTCCAAAATTAAAAGTGGGGAAGGAGAGAGGCTCTGATTTCTTGAAAGGGGGAACACTTGCGGTCTTCAGACATTTCAGAGGAGGAATTGTTTGTTTTCTAAATAAAGGTGAATCAAGGAAGGGAGTGAGGGGGAAGAGGATAAGATTTGCCAAGAAGGGGTGAGATGAGTTGGAATTGGTCAAATATGAGACAAGTCTTAGAGATTTGATAAGAATTAGTTTTCAATTTTTTGATTTTAGGTTGAAAATTCGTTTCATGAGTTCTAAAATTCGAGTTAGCAAGTTTTCCGTTAAATTCCGCTTTTAAATTCATTTTTAATTATTATTATTTTTTGAAAAATTAGGATTTAAAATTCCGAGCCTTTACAGGCGCCGCCCCGGGGTTTCATCAAGCTTAACTGTGACACATCGGTGGGAAGGGACAAAGGGTTTGGTGTCGGTGTGGTCGCATGGGATGACAAAGGAGATTTGTGTTTTGCAGCAGCGAGATCAATGGGATGTGCGTCGACGCCGGGCGAAGCTGAGGCTAAGGCCGTGGTGTGGGTTGTGCAGCTTGCGGAAAAAGGAGGGGATTACTCACGCTATCATCGAGAGCGATTGTCTGGAAGTAATTGGATGGCTTCAGAAGCGGTCGACAACACGATCATCAATGGGGAATGTGTTGATGCGGGCAACGGAGCTGGCGAGAGGCTTGCAAGCTTGCATATGGACAGGCCCGTGCCTGAGCATGTGCAAGTGGCCCAACAGAACAGGGCTCCCAAACTTTTAGAGGCCCAATGTTATAATTATTATGTATATATTTATAATTGTTTTGAAAAGATTAGAAATCCTTTCGTGGTCTACTGGTACTCTCTTAAGCGCATAAGGAATGTGAGGGCCTCTTTTCCCTTCCACCCAGGTTCGATTCCCCCTCTTTTCAACTCATCTACTCTTATTTTTACTAATCATTTCGATTTTTCTTTTTTTTTTTTAATATTCTACTGCTTTTTTTTTCTTTTTTCTTCCTTTGTCTATTTTCCATTAACAACTTTTATCATGCATGCTTTTATTTTTTTAAGAAGCATCTACAACCTTTTTATCCTATAAGAAATTTGGCTAAATGTCCATTTTGCCAACCCTTTTTTGCAAAATGTCCACTTAAAATCAGTTTTTGCTAAATGGCCTAAATGTTTTTGGAAACCCCATAATGCCCCTACCTTATGTCTCCTCCGCTCCTCACGCCTCCTCCATGGATCTCCTTCAGTCTCGAAGCCTCCACCCTCTCGCTGAAAATCTCGAGACGATCCCTCCTACTCCATGCATGGTTCTCCTTCAATCTCGAAGCCTCCCTACAACCGCTCATTTCTCCGTCGCGGCCTCCCTACAACCGAGCAACCATGGCAGTTCTGATTTCAAAACTGTCACCGCCCGTCTCGAAGCCTCCATACTCCTCGGCAATTCTGATTTCGAAAGACGCCTCTCAATTTCGTCGAGATGTTGGTCGGTTTGAGAAGCGGCTTATCTTTCTAGCTGGACTCTGTACGTATATCGCTGCTGTTATAGTTCGTGTCTGCTACTGTTTGTGTCTGGGCAACGTCGTGTGTGCTGTTGTCTTCATTCACAGCGGCTGCTGTTCGAGTTTTGCTGCTGTCATGGTGCTGCTATCGTTCGAGTTTTGTTGTTCGAGTTTTGTTGTTCGAGTTTTGTTGCTGCTGTCATCGATGGCTACTTGCACTTCGTTCTGCTGTCATTGTTATCCATTTCTATTCTTCATCTTCGATCTTCTTCTACTACTACTACCACATCGCCTTCTCCTACTCAGTGCTCCCAAGCGGCCGGAGCTTACTGCGTAATCATTGTAATTGCATTTACTGTCCCTTTTTGTATTTGGGGGCTTACTGCGTTTTATTGGGTGAGGAATGATGATTCCTTCTTTTGGGAGCTTACTGTGTATTTTTGCTATTATTTTACTTCAAGATGGTTGTTTATCTTGTTATTTACTCTTTTGTTGCATATCTTGATCTGTTCAAAGTGGCAAAATGTGTTATTTGTTGTGTTTTATACTTCAATTGTCGTGTTCAAAGTGGCAAATTAATGTTTTATTCTTAGTGGTCTTGTTGCGGCCAGTAGGAAGAAATGGGGAAGAAGGTAAAGTACCTCTTTTGGATGCCAAGCAATAGGTGTTACTAGCTAGCGCAACAGCCAGATTGAGAAATACAAGTCCATCTGAGTAATGAATTAGGGATTTTTGTCTTTAATTGGAATGAAGGGCGAGGGGGTGATTTTAAGTTGTGGTGGAAAAGGTCAAAGGGTAACAAATTGAATATTTGGACATTGCGGTTTGTTATATTGCTTAATAAATTGTCGCATTTGATATTTTTGTATCAAGTTCTTCGATTAAATGCTTGATTACACTATTTTTCATAGAGATTGTGTTTGATTACACTATATTTTTCATGAAATTATATGTTATTTTTTGTTTATTTTGGTCATATTGTATTTGATTACATTATATTAGAAGTGACACTCTTGGTCCAAGAGTGTCACCTCTAATAAGGGTGGTGACATCAGTGGTGACAGTGATAATGGTGGTAGTGATAAGGGTGGGGTGGTGACAGCGATAAGTGTGGTGATATTGATAGGTGTGGTGGTGACAATGACAGGGGTGGTGGTGACAGCGATAGGAGTGTTGACAACGATAGAGCGGTGACATCGATAGAGGTGGTGACAACGATATGGGTGGTGGTGACAGTGATATGGGTGATGGTGACAACGATAGGATTGGTGGTGACAACGATAGGGCAATGACATCAATAGAGGTGGTGATAGGAATAAGGGTGGTGACAATGATAGGGGTTGTGACAGCGATATGGGCGGTGGTGACAGTGATAGGGGTGCTGGTGACAGTGATAGGGGTGGCGGTGACAACGATAGGAGTGGTGACAGCGATAGGGTGGTGACATCGATAGGGGTGGTGACAACAATAAGGGTAGTGACAACAATATGAGTGGTGGTGACAGTGATAGGGGTGGTGGTGACAGCGATAGGGCGGTGACATCGATAGAGGTGACGACAGCAATAAGGGTGGTGACAGCGATAGGAGTGGTGGTGACAGCGATAGGGTGGTGACAGTGATAGGGGTGATGGTGACAGCGATAGGAGTGGTGACAACGATAGGGCGGTGACATCGATAGAGGTGGTGGCCGCAATAAGGGTGGTGACAACGATATGGGTGGTGATGACAGCGATATGGGTTGTGGTGACAGCGATAGGGCGGTGACACTAATCTCGTAAAAAAAACTGTCACCAAAAAATTTGTTTATCATCATACATGTGTCACCAAAGTCATTGTCCAGTGTCGCCACTTATAAAGATGGTGACACTAATCTCGTAAAAAAAAAAATTCACCAAATTTTTTTTTTGTCATCAAAGTTGTGTCACCAAATTCATTGACTTTGACCGGTCAATGGTCAAAATAAAAATGGGAAGGAAGGAAGGGAATGGGAAGGAGGGGCAAAAGTGTCATATTAAGACATTTTGCAAAAGAGAATATAAAAGTGGACATTTTGCAAAAGACCTTGTAAAAAATGGACACTTAGCTAAAAAAATCATTTATCCTAAATGTACTTGGAAACATTTAATTATTAAATTATTTCTAAATATTTAAATTAATTTAATCTAAATTTTGATAAATATATTAGTATTTAAATATTTTTCAACATTTTCCAAGTACAAAGAGTATTTTGGTCAATTTTTTAAAGAATTTTTTTTTTGTGTTATTTATAATATTTAAATGTGTTGTTGATTTTTAGATGTTTTTTTATCCAAGTAATTGTGATATTCCTCATTTTTCATTATTTAAATTTCAGTAGGATTAGCAAATAATTTAATTTTATTCGTATAATTTTTCTTTTAAAAAAACTGTACAGTGCCCCTAAAATGATTGACACGGCCCTGCATATGGAGCTATGTTCGGAGGACTGGGAATGGAGCGGCACATCTATTAGCTTCAATACGTCCGAACGATATGTTATTTGATTTTACTGATTCTTTTACAAATCTTAGAATGCCAAGTGTACTGTTGGATGATTTGTAGACCTGTCAAAACACAACCCAACCCGGTGACCCGACCCGAACGTCCGAAAAAATTCCGACCCGAACCCGAAAATTTTGACCCGATTTTTTTTTTCATACCCGAACCCGAAATTTTCCGGGTAATCTGGGTTTTGACCCAGTGACTCGATTGACTCGGTAATTTTGACCCGGTGACCCAATTGACCCGGTTGATTTATAATTATATATAATTAAATTTTTTTTATATATAATTAAAATTTATCACAAAATTATCAAATCTTGATTTTTTTAATTTAAAAAAGAAAAAATTGACAAACTCGAAATCGACCCGAAATGACCCGAAACCCGGTCAAACCCGGGTTCGAGTCAACCCGAAAATACCCGAAACCCGTTTTACCCGAAACCCGAAGTGACCCGACCCGAATGACATGTTTGATAGGTCTACCTGGAACCCATCGTGCTGAGTCTGCGACTGATCATGCACTCGCTCCGCTCTCGCCTGCAATGCTGGGTCATCCCGTAGGAACTCCTCCACCATCTCCTCAGCCGCCGCTCGGGTAGACTCATATGTCGGCTGCACCACTACGTCATCGGTGTGGTCCGTCATAATATCCATCTCTATTTGCGTCAAACTCTGAAATGTCTCTATAGGCGACTGTGACGTCTGGCCACATCCGTCATTGTGGTCGACAACTGACTGACTCGATGACTCAACCCCAATATCTACACCTACCGACTCACTATCCCTATCCATAGGATCATCTACACCATTCAAATGTAAATGAATAGACTCAGTCTCTGCACGTGACTGACGCAACGCCTGTCTCTCCTTGTCGGCAGCCCTCCTGGCGGATTGCAGAAGCACCCTATCTCCTAACCTCCTCGATAACGTGGTTTGTGTACCATAAAAAATATTTTTCTAAATCCTATCGATCATAGATGCTACTCTCTAATTGTTACACGTACACACTACTATATCGTATTACTTCTCAAATGCTGAACGATTTTCCTACACCTAATTAATGATTTCATCCTAATACTATCGTTTACTAAAAAAACAGAAAACTATATTTAAGCGATTTCAACATACCTATGGCTATGGCGAGCCGGCCGACCTCCTCCTCATAAGTGTCGCCATACGACCAGTACCACGTCTCTAAACAGTCAGATCCGGCTACATTATATATAACAAT
Organism: Persicaria tinctoria; assembly: GCA_037127255.1. NCBI lineage: Eukaryota > Viridiplantae > Streptophyta > Magnoliopsida > Caryophyllales > Polygonaceae > Persicaria > Persicaria tinctoria. The sequence goes on along the minus strand of JBANSL010000010.1, from coordinate 67,598,545 downwards.
AATACGTTAACGCTATCTTTTTCCGATTACAAATAATTTGTTTCGAATTTAATATAGTTTCATTTTTACCTGTAAAGGATGTTTCTGAAAACGACCGGCACCATCCGCCTCATCTCCCTCACGACCGCTATATCTCACCATCTCAACACTCCGGTAGAAAGTGGGAATTGAAAGAAACACACTCGGAAAGACACGGGGAAAGAGGAACAGACACATGGGGGAAAATGTGTGAGGAGGTTCGAAATACGGGGGATTGAAAGAGGAGGGGGGGGGGGGGGGTCGAGGAGAGAAACGACATAACAAAAGGTCATGCTCAAAAGGCAAGAGAATGATTGGAATCGGAGAAGAGTCAGAAATCGTGCCGGAGAATGGGCCCCGCAAGCCTATTTATGGGCCCCAGCAACCCACCGCGTACATATGCGGTGGGTTTCGGATATCTTCCAACAATTCGGATCAATTTACCCAAGACACACCGCATACATATGCGGTGGGTTTTGGCATAACGGACCCCGTTTTCCCCTGACCCACCGCATATACATGCGGTGGGTTCGGATACGGTCAACGCACCCAACGCATGTGTATGCGGTGGCTTAGAAAAAAATGGGATTAATGACACTGCATAGGTATGCGGTGATTAGCGGTGGAAATAGTAAAAATTAGCGGTGGAAATATTCACCCCGATTTTATTTTTTTTGAACCAGAAATAATTCAAGTTACCAAGCAACCTTGGAAACTCAAGAGACCGAAAAATCGGTATCCGGAAGAACCGGGAAGGACAACACACAAAGCAACAGCAAACCCAAACAACAAGAGAAACAAACAAATGGAGACTTGGGACGTTTCCGAGATCAGGAGCTGGTTGAGGAGGCAAGACGAAGCAAGAGCGCAGCAGTGTAAAACAGTCTACGAGGCTGGAAGAGGTGACACAGGAAATACCTGGGAACAACAGTGGAGGCCTCAAATATGGACTCGAACGACAACGAGCCTTCAGACCCCGATCACACATCCACGACCCATCCGCAACCAAAGGAGATGAACCACGAGGGCACCAAAGAGAGCTCAATCAACAAATCAAGAAAAAATATCACCAAGGAGAACCTAATGAGCAATTTCTTTGTTGAGAAGACATGGTCGAAAGATCAAATGAAAGCGGGTCCAAGTAACCTCGAAAGAGGGTAAGCTGGGGTGGGTGTTTACTCATTCATACTCTAGAAAACAAGTTCTAGAGAGAAGAAAGAGAAAAAATCTTTCGGGTTATGAATTTAAAGATGATAAACATGGCGTGCAAGGTCACGCCATGTTTTTTAAATCCGCCCCGGTTTAATACGCATAGCATATCCTTTATCCATTTAAACCGTCCGTTTTTAAAATTTTATTTTGTTTTAAAATTGTTAAAACACGAATTATGGATCCTTTCTTAATTTTTTTTTCTCTTTGAATTGTATAAGCAGATCTAAAATCAGTTGGCAGCTATCTAAATGTTAAGACACATCTGATTTTAGACACATATCAAATTGTGATTCAAATAGTCGGTAACACTCTTAAGTTCTCGTAGTGAACTCACGAAGCTTTGCACACCTAACAACGTTCTTGTGTCCGGTGAGCAACAAAAGAATCTGTAGTGTACCAATACTTGGGCCGCAAACCGTCGGATCTACCTACCCGTAACAAGCGCCCACCCCCCCGCCTACCCCTTCTCCCTCCGTATTTAAACGCTCTCTCTCTCTCTCTCTATCCATTTTCTGTCACTCCCGTCTACCCTTTCTTGATTTCAACGACGCTCGTTCAGGTTAGATTTCTACAAACTCTGCGCAATCTCCATTCCACTTGCCTGATTGTTTTGATTCAGTTTCCGCTATTCTTGAATTCGGCTTTCTCAATTGCGATCTCCTGCTTCGGTTTTGCGTTTCTCTCATTTGCTTAATTTGACTATCGATCCGGCGAGCTTCGGTAGTTTCGGTGTTTGGTGGAACTGATATGTCGCGATGCGTTTGTTGAAGCTTATCTCGGGAGAGATCTGAGGCTTTGTGGTTTGTTGCGGGGTAGTTGGGATCGATTTCTCGCCGGGCCCGTGCAGATCGCTTAGCTTTGAAGCTCTCCTTTCGAATTGTGTTGTTTTTGATCGTCCGGTGAGATCTTATATTCTGCTTGACGTGCTCTCCTCGCAGGCCTCTTGAAGTCTGAGCCATGGCAACCGGGCAACTATTCTCTAAGAGCACACAGGCGCTGTTCTACAACTACAAGCAACTTCCCATTCAGCGGATGCTTGATTTTGATTTCCTTTGTGGTATGTAACACCATGATTTGCCTTCATTGTTGTTTTCAGACATGACATTGGGGATAATTTAGCTCATTGCTTTTGGGGACATAGAGGCGTTTATAATTCTACCTGATTGTTCTGACTGTTATCTGTATGGTTGTTGTGTTTACTGTTTAGGGAGGGAGACACCGTCTGTTGCTGGAATAATCAACCCAGGTTCCGATGGATTTCAGAAACTATTTTTTGGTCAGGAAGAAATTGCCATCCCTGTCCACCCCACGTATGTATCCTCCATCCAGCACTTACAAGTTTTCATCCACTAACTGTCCAATGTTGTTATCGTTTGAAGATGATATTCAGTAATTTACTGTTGAACAATTTCACTGTGAAGTGCATCCTAAATAGTATACTGTATGTTGGTCATTATATTCCAAATTGTAACTTTACCCTATTATGTTGAGTGGAAAATATTGAATAGGTGAAATGGATTAAGTGAAAATGTTAAATGATCTTATGTTATGTTATCTCATGATGGATAGTTGGTAAGAATCCATGTCTCTGTAAGGATCTGTATCTTAGAAGATCATGTCTTAAGTCTCAATATTCTCTATTCTGATATGTCGTCTCTTTGCCCCTGGTTTGTTGTTATTGCTTCATACATAATAAGAACACGGTGTGTGCTTACTCATATATCCACATGATCATTTTTGTCATTTTGTGGTCCCTCAATTCGTTGATTACAATACTTCTATGCAACTTTATTCAGGCATTGACTTTATTATTGTATACGGTCACCAATATTTCTTTGTTTATGCTGGTCACATAAGTTATTATTGTATACGGTCACCAATATTTCTTTGTTTATGCTGGTCACATAAGTGCTGAACTCTTATGCTGTATATCAGTATATTTAAGCATTTACTGGCTACAGTAATTACTAACTGTGATCTGAACTCTTTTGCAGCATCGAAGGAGCCTGTGCTGCTCATCCTACTGCTGATGTGTTTATCAATTTTGCATCATTTAGAAGGTGAGCCATCAATCACTTTCAGGGCTACATTGAAAAGCCTTTTGAATTTATCCAAAAATCGTATTTCATGTTCGGTGCTAATAAACTTTATTTTGAAAATGCAGTGCTGCTGCCTCATCCATGGCTGCTTTGAAACAACCAACAATTAGAGTTGTTGCAATAATAGCAGAAGGTGTCCCTGAGTCAGACACCAAGCAATTGATTGCATATGCACGGACAAATAACAAGGTAGGGATTTAGTGTTGATGCAATTTATTTCATGATATAAGACATTTCCTTAGGAGTTGATCTTATACAGCCAACCTACATTTTAGGACTAACTTCTCCAATCATTTGGATTTTGTGTGAAGGTTGTTATTGGTCCAGCTACAGTAGGAGGCATTCAGGCTGGTGCTTTCAGAATTGGTGACACTGCTGGAACAATTGATAATATTATTCACAGCAAGCTTTACAGGCCCGGATCCGTTGGATTTGTTTCTAAATCTGTATGTGTTTTATATCTTTCTTAAAGTTCATTTTCATCGCCTTTGGATCATTAAAATTGCCTGGTTGAAGTTCTAAAGTGGTTGTTTACCCCCACTCATTTTTAATATTGGTGTTTTTTAATCCCCACAGGGTGGAATGTCAAATGAGTTGTACAATTCAATTGCACGTGTCACTGATGGGATTTATGAAGGTACTCAGATTCCCTTATCTTGTGTTAATAGGCAAATGACAAATCCACTTAGGTGATTAACACAAAACTGCCACAGGTATTGCTATTGGAGGAGATGTATTCCCAGGCTCAACTCTCTCAGATCACGTTCTACGATTTAACAATATCCCTCAGGTAGCTTTGTGTGCCCAGCTTCATTAGCCTAACAAATTTCTCAACGAAGGGTATAAATCTCTAGCTTAGCATTTTCCTCTAGAAACTGTAGTCTATTTAGAATGCAGCTAATTGCCCAACCATGTCATTGATCGAAGTTAGGATTCCTTCTATTTACCAATAACTGATGAGTCTGATAAGATGTACTAGACTCTGGCGTTACTATTTACCCTGTCTCCCAATGTGTGAATATTTACCATATGTTCACTGTTCCACTGCTATTTATGCCTGTAGGCTGTTTCCTTATCTTCATACTTTCTTCCCTGATTTACAACTGATGATTTCAGTGTGTGTGATCACCTAATTCTCTGTAAATTTCATCTGAAGACACTTGCATGTATAGTGAGTCTAATGACTGTTTCTTATGCATAAAGTGGCTTTTGCAACTGGTATATGTCCTGTAAAGTGTTTCTGTTTCTGTATGTACTTTGCAAGTATAATCCATTTTGGAGATGGATCTTTTAATCTACAATATGTGATCTTTATCAAAGCACACCTATTTTTGGATCTTCTGTCAGGCAGGCAACTAATGCTACTTTAGTGAATTTTCATCATGAGATATCTAATTTTATTTCAAGTAGTATGTCTTCACTGTGAAGTTGTGTATTGTGTTAATGGTCCAGACTTAGATAGGTTGTAATTGTTTGCTTTAATTTAATGATTTGCTGGTTCTTGCATGCACAATTAGTTGATAACTGGCCTCTTACCCATTTATTTATCCCATTTTCATTGTTTGTTGTTTTTATCATTTAAACTGCTTTAGGTGAAAATGATTGTTGTTCTCGGAGAACTGGGTGGGCGAGATGAGTATTCCCTTGTTGAAGCCATGAAGCAGGGAAAAGTCAACAAGCCAGTGGTTGCTTGGGTTAGTGGAACTTGTGCTCGGCTCTTCAAATCAGAAGTGCAATTTGGGCATGCAGTAAGTCACTTGGTGATTTTACCCTTGTAATTGTTGTGAACTAATCAATCAATATTCTTATCTATTTGTAATTCCATTTGCAATAGGGGGCAAAAAGTGGGGGTGAAATGGAATCTGCACAAGCTAAAAATCAAGCATTGAAGGAGGCTGGAGCAATTGTTCCAACTTCTTATGAAGCCTTAGAAGGTGCTATCAAAGAAGCATTTGAAAAACTGGTATTTTCCTTCATAGGCAATCTTGTATTGATTTTCTATTGGTTTATTTTATTCCTTACTAATAGCAGCTGAACTTGTGGCAGGTTGAAGAGGGGAAAATCACTCCTATAAAAGAAGTTACTCCACCTCCAATCCCCGAGGATCTTAGCACAGCAATCAAGAGTGGAAAAGTTCGAGCTCCAACTCATATTATCTCAACCATCTCCGATGATAGAGGTTAAATAGATTCTTTCATTTTTTACAAGGTTAAGGTGTATGACTGTGAGGCAATTCAGCGGAACATTTATGAACTTCTGTCTTTTGTTTCCCCGTCTTTTCAGGTGAGGAACCATGCTATGCTGGTGTTCCAATGTCATCAATTGTTGAGAAAGGATATGGTGTTGGCGACGTTATTTCCCTTTTGTGGTTCAAACGTAGCCTTCCTCGTTATTGTACACAATTTATTGAGGTTGGTTACTGATGTCTTCATGCTATTGTGCTTTGCTACTAATTTTGGTTTTAATGAATGGTCATATAACTGGTTATTACAGAATTTTGATTGTTACTCTATATTCTCCCCATTGAATTTTTTTCAGAAGCTAGATCATGAATTTTGACTGTCTAACTAAACATTTATTCTTTTTAACAGATATGCATCATGCTGTGTGCCGACCACGGTCCTTGTGTATCTGGTGCGCACAACACTATAGTCACAGCAAGAGCAGGAAAGGACCTTGTGTCGAGTCTTGTCTCAGGTTTGCAAGCTTCTGCCATTTCTCGTCTGAATGTTTGTTAGCAGTACAGGTTTACTGAATAATTAACAGGCTAATGTCATCATACTGACATGCAAAATTTTCTCATTCAGGTCTGCTTACCATTGGCCCTCGATTTGGTGGGGCTGTTGATGATGCTGCACGGTACTTCAAGGACGCTTTTGATAGGGTGAGCTTTTGCAGCTGATCAAACCTATTTGTGCCTTTTTTTCTTCTGTTCTCCAAGTTTCAATCTGGTATTTTTCTGTTTGGATATCAGGGTCTTACACCATACGAGTTTGTTGAGAGCATGAAGAAGAAGGGCATTCGTGTCCCTGGAATCGGGCACAGGTACATTCACCTCTGACTGTGTCTTCGTAACTTTTAACTCTATTCTACATTTTTCATACCGATGGAAGTGGTATTTTAAATCTTCGACAGGATCAAGAGAGGGGACAACAGAGACAAGAGAGTAGAGCTCTTGCAGAAATTTGCCAGAACTCACTTTCCTTCTGTCAAATACATGGAGTACGCTGTTCAAGTCGAGACCTACACACTTTCAAAGGCAAACAACCTTGTTCTCAACGTAGACGGTGCCATTGGATCCCTCTTCATGGATCTCCTCGCTGGAAGCGGGATGTTCACCAAGCCAGAGATTGACGAGATTGTTGAGATCGGTTACCTGAACGGCCTCTTTGTCCTGGCCCGAGCAATCGGTCTAATCGGGTAGGTTCTCTTAACAATTACTATAGCTAGATCTCATTACATGGTTTTGTTTCATGCTCATTCCTGAACTAACTAAGCTCTGATCTAACTCCGTATAATCATATTTGATTGAGTTTATGGTTGAAAATGAATTCCAGGCACACTTTTGACCAGAAGAGGTTGAAGCAGCCGCTCTACCGCCACCCATGGGAGGATGTCTTGTACACCAAGTGAGGATCTTGGCTAAAACCGACCCAATCCGACCCGCTCTCGACAAACATTTCTCCGTTGTCAAGCCAGACCTTCTTGAGATGATTGATTTTGTGTTGTTAAGATAGTGTTGTTGTTTAACTCGTATGCTATACCACCCATGTCATGTTGCAAAAATGTGTAGCTTGAAGGTTTCACAAGACACATCAAAGTACATGTAATACTGATTGTAAGTTGTTATTTGTTCGTCCCAATGAGACTTTTGAGTTATACTGTGGACTTTGAGTGAAAATAGGATTTTTATTTTTTCGCTGCTTGGATAAGGAATAATGAGATCTTTTAATGTGTTGTCAATTTTGTAGTGCTACTGAATAAGACTTATCGTTCTATACTTCTATGATTCTAGCTATCTAATTTGCTATCCAAATGGGTGTTGTTAGATACACCGTAAATTCTCCTTCGTAAACGCACGTTTATTTCAACGTGCAACGTTTTTATAATTAATTAGACTACTATAAACCTGCACGTCCAGATTTGTGGTGTACATCCAAATTTGTGGTGTATTTAGTTTGTCCGTATTCAAATTGAACAATAAGCACATAACTAATGTAGTACCATATTTGCAATAAGTTAGATTAAGAGTGCGTGCAATGTGTGTTTGAATTGTGATTGCTCTTTTTTTATTAAAACAAAGGGTAAATTACACATAACCACCCATAAATTATGGAACTTTTCACATAACCACCCATAAAAATTTAAATTACAATAAACCATCCATAAATTAGTTATTTTTTCATAAGACCACTCACCCATTAAACCTCTATTTGTTGTTTAAAAAGATTAAAATACCCTTAATTCAAACTTATTTGTTTGTACTTTGTAAAGGAACGATGTTGCATGTAAAATAGACAAGGTCGTCTTTGGTAAACAAAAAATTTAAGTTTAATTAAGGGTGTGTTTGGATTCCATAATTTATTAATTATATATAATGTAATAGTCTTATCCCGGTGTATGTGATTATTTGGTTAAATTACTATTTTACCTCGGTTTTTATGAGATTTTTAGTTATACAACCAACTGCTCACATATACTGAAGTAAATAATTGAATTATAATTAAAATGGAATGGAATTCAAACCCACCCTAAATACTCCAACCAATATATATCTAAATTGGATTTGCAATGTGAAGAGTTGAGACTTGCAGTAGCTCCTAACAATCTCCTCTCCTTCAAATGTTGAATAAGATAGGGATAAACTCTAAAATAAAACAAAATTGTTGCTTTAAAAAAAAGGGTAAATTAGCTCATATCTTAAATTATAAACCATATCATTTAAAAAATAAGTTAAGCTTATACATATCATTTGAAAAATTAGCCAAACACAAATAATTTTATTATAATTAATTTATCCTTTTTTAAAAGGGTAAAAGTAAAAACGAATTATTTAACAAATGGGAAGTCTTATGAAAACAAATTATTTCATTAAATACAAATAAACTTGAATTAAGGGTATTTTAATCTTTTTAAACAAAACAAATAGAGGTTTAATGGGTGGGTGGTCTTATGAAAAGATAACTAATTTATGGATGGTTTATTGTAATTTAAGTTTTTATGAGTGATTATGTGAAAAGTACCACAATTTATGGGTGTTTGTGTGTAATTTACCCAAAACAAAATGATACTGTATCCGAATGTTTAAAATATCATTAAAATGTACGGTTATAATATTAGCTTCTGGAATTTGTAAGTATCTTTTTACTGACAATATGAAAATAGTCTACTGATATTGGAATAGTATTTTGGTGTATACTCCCGTCGTTCAGCAATAAGTACAGTTTTAACTTTTTTGGCACATTTTTTAAGGGTTAAAAACTACTCGTATTGTATACTCTCTCTGATGCGGGATCATCCAAAACACTTTCGGACACATTTATACTTGAGGATGGACCTATGATTCGAGCTCACGAGAATGATGTCATCCTCAAGAGGAAAAAGAAGGCTCCACCATGGAGAAGGTGCAAAGGTGGAAGCTCGACGTTTTAGATTCGTTCAACATTTGACAACTTTTCGGCGTCTCAGTAAATTGAGTCGTACGGATTCAATATTAATCGGATTGGATCGTGCCATACCTTGTCGGAACGAGGACGAAGAGATATACTCCGTACAACTTTGCTGTTGAAGGTTTTTCCAGATTCGACCTAGAGCTTGGCCGAAAATCACATTCTTTGAAGCTGTCATATGTTTAGCCGAATTTACTCAAGTGTTTGAACATTTTTATTGTTATTTTTAGTAACTCTTTTACTTAAGTTATTTTAGGTAACTTTAGGGTTTGTTTTTATTAAGTCTTTTATTTATTATTTTTATTAGAAAATCAGTCTTTTAGGTTATATAAGGCCGATCCTCATTGTAGAACAATTCAGACGTCTCTTTGCTTATGAAAATCTCATATTTGTGTGAAACACAATTGAGTGAAAGTCGATCGATTCGTAGCGTGGCTCATCGATTGCAAATTGGTTATAGATCTAACTTGGTTTGCTTTGAGTTCGTCAACCTCGCGAGAGCTTGGTGATCTAGGTAATCACAAGTTCCCTCCTTGTGCCTCCAAGTTGTCCGCTTGGTTGTGTAAGGTTGTAGAGGCGGGCTTTATAGTCGTTGGTATTTGGTTACTACCCTCTTAGGACGTCTGGGGTCTTTATCTCGTTCTATTTTAGTTCGAATCAGTCCTTATCGGTCGAGTCTTTATTGTTTCTTGTTTCGAGTCTTGCTGCGTTTTGTTCTTGTTCTTGAGTCTTTGCTTCCGTTCTTGTTATTTCTTGTTTGATTGTCGAAGATCGGGCCATCCTACGGCTAACCTCGTATCACTCTCGCTCCACAATACATGGTCTTTTACACATTTGCACAAATTTTAATAAAACACTTCACTTAAAAAAAAATCATCATTCTACTAATTTTTTCATAAATTTTAATATTATTTTTTAGGGAAAACTAATTAAAATACCCCACCTTTGGGGGTATGATAAAAATATATCCTCAACTTTCAAATGTAATAAAAATATCCCGACCTATGCGAGTAGTGGTAATATATTACCACAAGTTTTTTCACGAGTCAAAAATGCTGACAATGCAGCCTACGCACGTTTTTTATAAGGGTTTTCTTGAACAGTGTTCTTAGGAAAACAATAAAGAGTTGGACCGGGTTCATACCCAACGTCTTTTCCTCCCTCATATCTTCTTTTGTGGAACGTGGTCACCTCTTGAATTGTCTTCCACGTCTTCCAGGTAGCTCATGGTTCCTCTTTAATGCCAGTCTTCCTCCCTCGTGGTCGACTATCTTGAGTTGTCTCTCTCACATCTTATTCCCCTTTGATTCGTTCACGGATTTGGGTGGGTAAGTTTTTTCCCCTCTTCGTTGTTGTTGTTGTTGGTGGTGGTGGTGGTTTAGTTTTGTTGGTGTTAGGAATAGTCGTGTTGTGTTAATTTGAGGCAATTTTGACCAGATTAGTTGCTTGGTTGAATCAATTTCGTTTTTCGGGTTTAATTTGTTATCGTTTTATTTTTTTTCCTAAGGAAACCGATCAAGAAAACCCAATTTTAGTGCTAATTTGTAAAAAAAAAAAAAAACTTCCATGTATGTTGTCTTGTCAAAAAAATCAACATAGGCTGTCTTGTCAGCATTTTTGACCCGTGAAAAAACACAGGGTAATTTATTACCACCACCCTCAAAGGTCGGGATATTTTTATTATATTTGAAAGTTGATGATATATTTTTACCATACCCCAAAGGTGGGGGTATTTTAATTAGTTTTTCCTATTTTTTAATACTCACTTACACATTTAACCAATCACAATCTTTAAAAAGTCAACAATACACATATCAATACAAATCATTATACTAGTACACAATTCCCTTCCTAAAAAACATAAAAGACCATATATTTTTAAACAAAAATTATAATCTAAAAACCCATATATTGTGGAACGAAGGGAGTATAAAATCTTAATTTAAAAAAAAAACTAACTACAGGTTTTAAATTTTATATAGTTTTAGCTCCTTAATAATGTGTCAAAAAGTGAAACGACATTTATTTCTGAACGGAATGGAATTTTTTTTTTTCAAGGACAAGGGAATGAAGGGATCCACCTTACTAATGGAGACCTTTTGGACACGTGATCTTGCTGGTGAGGGCCTAGGATTAGAGAAAATAGTTTGTACTGATTGGATTGGATCGATCCAATGGGCTCAACCGGTATAGCTAGTCCACCGGTTTACATATGGTATTAATTTATTATGATGAGGCTCTATGTATAGCTTAAGAAGTTATATACTCAAATTAGTAAATCACTATTTTAAAATTATATTAATTATTTATAAAAAAAAATCTTAAAAATATGTTAAAAAATAAATCTGAATTATAATGTGAGAATTGGACTAATAATTAATCAAAGTGTGTGAGAAATATAAAATAAATATGGAGTATTAATCTATATATAAATAACTCATTCTATTAAAAAAATAATATAGATATAGACAGAAATAAAATATTAATTCATTCTTCACAAAATTCCTTGGAAATGGGTAGCATCGTCTGGATTTGGACTCTTAATATCCCGCCCAAAATTAAAAGTTTTTTTATGAAAAATCTCCCAAAAAGGTCTCCATACTGGTGACCGGCTTAACCAACGATGTGTATCTATTTCTTCTATTTGATGTCTTTGCAGCTCTGCTATTGAAGATGACACTCATTTTCTTATTGAATGCCCTTGCATGAATTTGTTACTCTCTTTCCCAACGACTATTATTAGTTCAAAAATTTTCAACTTGATTGGCCAATCAAATTATTTTAAGCTCATCCTCAACTTTATCGGGAACACCTTTTCAATGAAGGATAAGGATAAACTTGCGTTTACCCGGTGGACTACATGGTACATTAAAAATCAATTTCTGTAACCAATCACAAGTTGGTGTAGTGGTTATGGGGCTACATCCCATGCCTCGAGGTTCGAATCCCCTTGGAAACATGGAGACGTTTGTGAGTGGGACGGTCAACCCTTTAATGGACCTACAGTAACCCGATCCAGATGTAGAGTGGGCTAAGCCCACTTGAACTGGTAAGGAAAAAAAAATCAATTCCTATTTAGACAAGTTGTCATCCCTCGCACATCTATAAATATCACATTGATAATTAAAAAAAAATTATAAATAGAATGTATCTTATGTTATAACAACATACTCCACATAATAAATGAGTACTCCCTCCGTTCCTTTTTATTTTGTTTTTCACTATTTAGGCACGTTTTTTAAGGTGATAAAAACTATATAAAATATTTATTTATTTTAATACTTTTTTTAATAATCTAGTACTTATTAGTAACAAGTATAATGTTATTAAAAAAGATTGAATAAAAAATTAATATTTTAGGTAGTTTTTATCTTTCTAAAAAAACGTGCAAATTTGAAAAGGTCAAATATTAAGGAACGGAGGGAGTATAAAATAGCGTGCATTGATTTTAGTTTATTTTAATAAATGAGTATAAAATACTGTGCATTGATAGTATTATTTTAATAAAAAAAATTATAGAATTAATTACAACACACCACATAAAATATTGTGCATTGATTTTAGTTTATACTACCTCCGTTGTAAAATATAAAGTCTTTTGCTTTTTGACACGTTTTTTAATGAGTTAAAAACTCCATAAAATATTAAATTTTTTTACATAGTATTATACATATTGTTAATATGTATAATAATATGTAAAAAAAATTAATATTTCATGGAATTTTTAGTTCATTACAAAACGTGTCAAAAATCAAAAGACCTCATATTTTACAACGGAGGTAGTATAATATAAAAAATGCACAATAATAAATGAGTATAAATTTGGGTTAATATCGTTATAAATTGCAATAGCGATAGTACCTAAAACTATAGAGAAAAATCAGGAAAAGTATGAGAGCAACATATGAGGGAGGTCTCAATCCGAATGAAGCAAGCGGTCCAGGCAAGCGGCAAGCCCCACCTCCCCCACGTGACTCCTACACTTTCTTCACGTGGCCTTTCCTTTATTTCTATTTCTCGGTTTCTTACCTTCTTCCATTTTCATTGATGAATTATATTCGGGTTGATTGTTTCTCTGGAGCTCGTTCTCACTGTCTACAGGATGGTCGGATTCTGATACATCGTTGGCCTACGGTTCTGCTTCAGAGTGGGGTTTGACTTCATCCGTCGTCTTCGATCGCATCCAGCTTGATTTCGTTGTATTGTAGAGTGCGTTTGCTTGAGTTTACACCATTATGTATTGTTGTGTAGTCCTTGTATGGTTTGTAGACAGTTTTCCGTCTGCCGGGACTTCGAGTTTCAGATATGTTTGAATTCGAATTCTTACATAATAAAAAAAAATTTAAAAAAAAATGGATGAATTATATTATACACCACACTCCTTTACGGCTTTACCCTTTCCCCCCTCCTCTGCATATTTCCATTTGTAATTGTACTACCAAACATGCGTCGGATTTAAGTCAGGCAGATTTTGACCTCTTGTTTTTATTTTTATTTTCTGAAATGTAGATGGAAAAGCTTAAAATGTTAATTTGGTTAGGTAAGAGCATGAAAAAAATATTTTCATGAAAAAAGTAGAGAAGTTTTTATAAATTTATAATATTTTTCAAAATATTTTTAATTTTATTTTGACGTCATTTTTTTATTTTTAAATATTTTCATGAAAAAAATAGAGAAGTTTTTATAAATTTATAATATTTTTCAAAATTAAATATTTTTTTTATTGGAGTTTCAATGAAAATAATTTTAAAAATGTGTATTTTATTTTCCTATCTCAGAGAAAATTTAGATAATCTGTTGGAGATGATATAAAGATAACTTTAAAAGAAAACTCTGTAATGAAATTATAAAACCTAAAAATATGTTGTAGATAAAAAAAATAATAATAAAAATTCAATGTGATGTGAGAAGGGGAAAATTTTATATTCATTTAGTGTGTCTATTAAATTTGTATAGAATTAACTAATTATTTTTGGAATAACAATTTCACAACTCACAAGGGATTACACTCGGATGAGTTTTTTTTAAAAAAAAACAAACTTTACTAGTAAAAATTCCATGAATTGAAAATAATATAACAAGAGATTATTCAAATTGAATAAAAAAAAGAGATTAATGGTTTTACGATCATATCACCTAAAATTTTATATCTTATTTGTTGAAGTATGGGAAATGTTAATTTATTGTGATTCATAGCAACGGGAATAAATTCCATTATTCTTCAGATTTACTGACAAATTATTGATTTGGAAATGTATATTCAAATCAAATCAAAATATTGTATGCTTAAATCACTATGGAAATTGATAAGGTAAATAATTTGTAAACGTGCAAAAAGTAATATTCAAAGCACTATTAGAAACCAAAACAGCTTAATGGATTATGCAAATTGCAAAAGGGCAATCCTGGTTTTATGATTTGACCCGGGCCGGTAGCGTAATCCATGAAAATCATGAATGGATGGATATTGGATAAAAATCTGAATCTCCTCTTTTTTTTTTTTTAAAAAAAAATAAATCTTATATTATACTCTCTCCGTTCGGAAATATAAGATCTTTTACTTTTTAGCACGTAGGTTAAGGAGCTAAATACTATATAAAATGTTAATTTTTTAAAAATTAAATTTTTACAATATACTCCCTCCGATCGGAAATATTTGATGTTTGACCTTTGTGCACGTAGTTTTAGGAGCTAAAAACTATATAAAATCTTATTTATTTTAATTATTTTTTTTCATAGTTTAATATTTATTAGTATTAAGTATTAAATTGTGAAAAATTTTTAATTAAAAGATTAATATTTTATATAGTTTTTAGCTCCTTAAAATACGTGCAGAAAGTCAAAACATCAAATATTTCCGATCGGAGGGAGTAACACTTTTTTTTAATAAGTATTAAAATGTAAAAAAATAATTTTAAAAAAATCAATATTTTATATAGTATTTAGCTTCTTAAACTACGTGCCGAAAAGCAAATGATCTTACATATTTGAACGGAGGGAGTATCTAATTTATTTATAAATTACGGAAATTTTGCCTGGTAACCCTGAGGTTTCGCGTATTTTGTGTGGTAAATAAATGTTTCAGATATTTCATCTGGTAACCCTGTGGTTTCGAAATGTTTTGCCTCACGCCCATAAGTTTGAATTTGTCCAATAATTGTGTTTTAAATTTATAGGCGGGTGAGTATTGTAATATTAACAACTTTTGTGGAAACATTTTATAAAAACTAACATTTTCAACCCTAAAGGTTACGGAGTAGTTTTCTTCTCACCTTCTGGAAGGTTCTGCTCATCGTCGATCTTGTCATCCGCCGCGGCGTTTGCTTCTTCGGCTCCGAGCTTTTCCTCTCATCACCGTTCCCAATCGACGAGCCTCTTCCATCGGCCGATGTCTCCTAATGGGGTGAATCTTTCTAGATTCTCTCTGAGAACGTCGTCATCCTTCTCCTCCGTTCGATTTGCCATCGACCGGTCGTTGTCTCCGGGACGATCGTTTTCCGTCAATAATCGGGCGATTCGCTCGTAGAACGGCCGCGCTCTCCCTTCGCACCAGAAGAAGACTTGTATGTGCTCGCCGACGAATCACCCTGGTCCGTTCCGATGTAGCCTGCACAAGAGCTCCGGCGAAGTGAAACGGCGGTAGACGATTTCGTATCAGCCGAACGGACTCAATATGCGCAGATCTGCGATGGTGAACTTGCTTGTGAGGATCGGAACAGTAGATTGAGATTTGGTGAGGCGAGCGATGGCTACGCTTATCCGGCCATCGTCGCATCATCAACGACGCCGCGCCAACTTCCAGCTGAGGCCGCTCTCAATCATGTCCAAGGCCGGTATGGTGTATTGATTTTTGAATCTCTGAAGTCTAAATTGGAACGGACAACAGAGACGGAATATACTTCTTGCTTTTTTCAACATTTTCAACCGTGTTCTTCTTGAGCGATACACGAACAGAAGGAGATGAACCGAAGAAGCGATATAGCAGATTGAGGAAGACGGGCGAATTGCAGAGGCAGGGAAGACCGACGGGCAACTGGTAACCCCGAGGGGCGGCGACTGGTGTCAGGTGGGCGGCGGCGGAGTTGGGGTACAATCGGATCGCTCAAGAAGAACAATGTTGAAAATGTCAGTTTTTTTAAAATGCCTCCACAAAAATTGTTAATATTACAATACTCACCCGCCTATAAATTTAATACACAATTATTGGACAAATTCAAACTTATGGGTGCAAGGCAAAACATTTCGAAACCACAGGGTTACCAGACGAAATATCCGAAACCTTTGTTTACCATGCGAAATAAGCGAATCCTCAGGGTTACCAGGCGAAATTTCCGTATAAATTGATGCAGTTTTATTACTCGTGTTTTTATGCAATTTATTTTATAAATTTTATTTTATTATAAGAAATTTGTAGATATTTTTATTATTATAATAAAAAAAACGTACATAAATACTCCGTAATCATTAATCACTACCTTAATTAAGTTGAGATCCTAACCATTTCCACCTAGCACTAGCGATTGATCTTAGGCTGCGTTTGGCTCATGTAGCTTTCCAGAGCGGTTAGAGTAGCGGAAGCGATTAAGTAAGATGTTTAATGTAAAGGTTGAAATTAGCGTTTTAATTTTGTAAAAGTTAATTGAGTGTTTGGTTGTTGTAGCTTTTCGTATAGCCGTACCACCAGTTGAAAAATACCAAAATGGGTATGATTTTTAAAGAGGATTGGATGAGCTTTTTAATACAAATAAACTAAGGTACCAAAAATATTCAGTGTAATAAGCAATCTTCACTCATATAACATGGACCCACTACTTATGCATAAAATCCAAGCTATTAAAATTGTTTATAAATTAAATCACACATCATATATTCACTTTATCACTTTGATTCCAATGATCAATGCCAAATATCACTATCTACCCTCAAAATCTGTATTTATTTATGAGGTGTGATTTTGACGAAGCTACAATAATAAAGAAAAATGTGCTTTTATGAAAAATATTATTTGTGCAAAGATAATTCAAACATGTTGAATATTATAGTTACATCAAGGAACTTGTCAATATATTTACAATACTATTTTTTTTAAAATAAAATTACAATTGAATAGTTTATACTCCCTCCGTTCAACAAAACTTGACGTTTTACTATTCATGCACGCTTTTTTAGGAGCTAAAAACTATATAAAATATCGACTTTTTAAATAATTTTTTTTAACAATTTCGTAGTTATTATTAAGAAGTACAAACTTGTTAAAAATTTTTTTTGAAAAAATGAATATTTTATATGGTTTTTATCATTCTATAAAAGCGTGCATGAATAGTAAACGACAAATTTTGTTGAACGGAGGGAGTATATAATAATTGTATTCTTGTATTTATAAATGTATATGAATGTTAACCAATTTAAGATAAAAAAAAAGGTGGGATTCACATTCAGCTTTTTAAAACCTCGAGTTAAATTCGGCCTTCAATTTGTAAATAGGCCTAAAATTTTATGTCAAAATAAATCTCAATATATAGTTGAAGGAAAAAATATCAAACCCCAATTCATGTCATGTGATGGAAGATGATCTTACCTCTTACCTTACTAATTTTCCAATACGTCTATCTATATAAAATACTAAAGCAGAGGTCTGAAACGGCCTCTTGTGCGATCTCGCATCCATGAAATTTTCTGGATTATGTTTACTTACATGTCATATTCTAAATTAAATTGGTATTATATTTTTGGACCACATCAATTAATAAGTCAACCGAGTGGCAAACAAGGTGACTCCACGTCTACTTGCAGGCATCACGTCTTCCTCGAAGTCAACGGAGTGGCAAACAAGGTGACTCAACTTTGATATATTTTGGATCACGATGCTCTCCCAAAACTCATTTTCCTTTTCGAAAAGATATCATTGGGTGGCGGGTCAACATAGTCTGACTTTCCTCCCAAATTATTACCTTTATCAATAAAAGAAAAGGGAAAAAGGGTAGATGTGATTATTTGTAAGGAAACCAATTTTATAGGCTTTTTCTGTAATTTATAAATTAATGGGTGGTCTTGTGAAAAAGACCCTAATTTAAGGGTTTTTTCTTGTAATTTATCCACTATAAATTAAGCTGAAACTAAGAGCCGTTTTGTTAAAGTTACCCTTCAAACAATTTTTTTTAAAAAACTTTTTTTTAATTAATTTCCTGCAACGTCAATACTCCATTTCAGTGATTGAAAAATCTGAGTCGCACTGAAGGCGGATGGGGTGCCTAAGCAACCAACACCGCCAATCAAATCCCCCATTCGCCCTCCCATAGTCCCATGATTCCACTTTCTCCCTCCACACTCCCCATTTTCTTCATCTCAATTTCTTCCTCCTCCACACAAATCCCCCTCCCATGGCGGACCTAGGGTTTCCCTGACCTTCCTGACCCCCAATTTCAGCTCAATTCCGCACCGCCAATGGCTTCCGGGAGCAGTAGCAGGGCCACGCACTCCTCTATGCAACCCCACTCCCTCCTCAACGCCTCCGCCGCCGCCCACGCCCCCGTCGGCGGTACCTCCAAACACCCCAGCTCGAACCCCTCCGAGTCGGTCAGCAGGGCCGTTGCTCAGTACACTGTTGACGCACGCCTCCACGCCGTGTTCGAGCAGTCCGGCGAGTCTGGTAAGTCGTTTGATTACTCTCAGTCCGTGAAAACCACCACCACTGACCAACAGTCCGTACCTGAGAAGCAAATCACCGCTTACCTATCCCGGATTCAGCGCGGTGGCCTCATTCAGCCCGTCGGCTGCATGATCGCCATCAGCGAATCCAATCTCAGAGTCATCGCTTACAGTGAGAACGCCCGGGAGTTGCTCGGCCTTAACCCCCACACCGTACCTAGTCTCGAAAGGTCCGAGCTTCTTACAATTGGGACCGATGTCCGTACCCTCTTCACCCCCTCGAGCGGCCTCTTGCTTGAAAAGGCCTTCGCTGCTCGAGAAATTACCCTCCTAAACCCCGTTTGGATCCACTCTAGGGTTTCCGGGAAGCCATTTTATGCTATTCTACATAGAGTTGATGTGGGAATTGCGATTGATTTGGAACCAGCCAGGACCGAGGATCCCGCGCTTTCAATTGCGGGTGCAGTGCAGTCCCAGAAGCTGGCTGTGCGTGCAATTTCACACTTACAGTCATTGCCTGGTGGGGATATCAAGCTTCTTTGTGAGACGGTGGTGGAGAGTGTGAGGGAGCTTACCGGGTATGATAGGGTTATGGTGTACAAGTTTCATGATGACGAGCATGGCGAGGTTGTGGCCGAGAGCAAGCGGTCGGATTTGGAGCCTTATCTCGGGTTACATTACCCTGCTACTGATATTCCCCAAGCTTCGAGGTTTTTGTTCAAGCAGAACCGCGTTAGAATGATTGTAGATTGTCATGCTACTCCTGTTTCTGTCGTTCAGGATGAGCAGCTAGCACAGCCTCTTTGCTTGGTGGGTTCCACACTCCGGGCTCCTCATGGGTGCCATTCCCAGTATATGGCTAATATGGGTTCGATTGCGTCTTTGGTCATGGCAGTTATCATCAATGCTAATGATGATGAGGCCGTTGGTAGTAGAAGTTCAATGAGGTTGTGGGGTCTGGTTGTGTGTCATCACACATCTCCTAGGTCCATCCCATTTCCCCTTCGATATGCTTGTGAGTTCTTGATGCAGGCCTTTGGATTGCAGCTGAACATGGAGCTCCAATTGGCCACACAGATGCTGGAGAAACATGTCTTGAGGACCCAAACCCTTTTGTGTGACATGCTCCTTAGAGACTCGCCCACTGGTATTGTCACTCAAAGCCCTTCTATTATGGACCTTGTTAAATGTGATGGTGCGGCTCTTTATTACCTAGGGAAGTACTATCCACTTGGTGTAACCCCAACTGAAGCTCAGATTAAGGATATTGTTGAATGGCTTTTAGCTTACCATGGGGATTCAACTGGTTTGAGTACTGACAGTTTGGCCGATGCTGGATACCATGGGGCTGCCACCCTGGGTGATGCTGTTTGTGGTATGGCGGTTGCATATATTACCAAAAGGGATTATCTTTTCTGGTTCAGGTCTCACACAGCAAAAGAGATCAAGTGGGGAGGTGCAAAACACCATCCTGAGGACAAAGATGACGGACAGAGAATGCATCCGCGTTCTTCATTTAAAGCCTTTTTGGAAGTGGTCAAAAGTCGTAGCTTGCCCTGGGAAAGTGCAGAGATGGATGCAATCCACTCTTTGCAGCTTATCCTTCGCGATTCCTTCAAGGACGATATCTACACCCAGTCGAGAGCTGTTGTGCATGCCCATCCTGGGGAGCTTGAGTTGCAAGGAATGGATGAACTCAGCTCTGTTGCTAGAGAAATGGTGAGGTTGATAGAGACTGCCACAGCTCCTATCTTTGCAGTTGATATCAATGGGCGTATAAATGGCTGGAATGCAAAGGCTGCAGAATTGACCGGGCTCTCAGTTGAGGAAGCCATGGGGAAATCCTTGGTACATGACCTTGTGTACAAGGAATCGGTAGAGACTGTGGAGAAATTGCTTGATCATGCTTCAAGAGGTAATAGGACTCATCGTTTGGTTCACAGTGAAATATATATTGCATGTGTGATTTTAGATGTAGGCTAAATCTTATTGTTGTTTGGATTTAGGAAAGCTAAAACAGGTAGATTTTAGTTGGAATTGTTGGCTAAGATAGTTTGTTACAACATCAGCCTAAAAGGAGAAACAATCGTAAATAAAATGTCTAACTTCTGTAAAGGTTTTTTTATTTTATGGATTAATGAGTTTAAAATTTGGAGGCATGTTATCTGACTTCCACATGCCACTTAGCTGATATATAAAGATTAGCATCTCAATGTAGGTGGATTAAAGTAGATTTCTATTCTTAAACCTTCAAATTACTATTAGTTGCCGTATGGCTCTCAGGCCACATATCTTTAAACTTCTTTGCAAATCCTTATTATAGTATAATATACTCAAGACATACTGCCTTTGCTTTATTGTTACATCTTTTACTTATAATATACCCTTCAATTTTCTTCAGTCGGTTTAGATCATTACCAGAACATGTCGAAGCTTTCTTATTTGTAGTTTGAATTTTGAAATGTATTTTGCTTAATCTCCGATGAGTAGCTTATCATATGTCTCTTTTTCAGGTGAAGAAGATAAGAATGTAGAGATTAAGTTGAGAACATTTAACCCAGATCAGAGTGACAAGGCTGTTTATGTGGTGGTAAATGCATGTTCAAGCAAAGATTTGACGAACAAAATAGTTGGAGTGTGCTTTGTTGGCCAGGATGTGACAGGCCAAAAAATTGTCATGGATAAATTCATCAATATACAAGGGGATTACAAAGCCATAGTTCATAGCCCAAATCCTTTAATCCCTCCCATATTTGCTTCGGATGAGAATACATGTTGCACTGAGTGGAATGTAGCTATGGAAAAGCTTACTGGATGGAACAGAGGAGATGTAATAGGGAAAATGCTGGTTGGAGAGGTTTTTGGTGGGTGTTGTCGACTCAAGGGCCCTGATGCTTTGACAAAATTCATGATTGTTTTGCATAGTGCAATTGGAGGGCATGACAGTGACCAGCACCCATTTTCTTTCTTTGATCGGAATGGGAAGTTTGTTCAAGCTTTGTTGACTGCAAATAAGAGAATTAATTTGGATGGGCAGATTATTGGGGCATTTTGCTTCTTGCAGATTGCTAGTCCTGAACTGCAACAAGCTCTGAAAGTCCAAAGACAACAGGAGAGGATATGCTTTGAAAGGATGAAGAAATTAGCCTATCTTTGCCAAGAAATAAAGAATCCATTGAATGGGATTCGGTTCACGAACTCGCTTTTGGAAGCCACAGATTTAAGTGAGGACCAGAAGCAGTTTGTTCAGACAAATTCTGCTTGTGAGAAGCAAATGAGGATGATTTTAGGAGACATACATCTGGAAAGAATAGAAGATGGGTAAATTTTCGGCTCTGCCATTCTATAATTGATTAATACTATAATGGATTTCTTGAAGACTTAATTTGCATCATTAAATTTTGAGGAATGCATTTGATTTGGAAGCGGAAAGGAATTAAACAATTTTGTTTATATTTATCTGAACATATTACTACTCAAATGACATTTCTCTTGTACTCCTTTGTTTTCTTTATGACTTGATTTTTATTCCTTATACAAATGCATTTTCAGGCATGTTTTTTTTTATATTCCTTTGGAGTGTGCATCTGCATACATGCATTTTAAGTATATAATTGATAAGATTGATTTATTTTTATTTCAGATCATTGGAGCTGGAAAGAGATGAATTTTTATTGGGAAGTGTCATCAATGCTGTTGTTAGTCAAGTGATGATATTGTTGAGGGAAAGAGGTTTGCAGTTGATCAGAGATATTCCCGAAGAAATCAAAACACTAGCCGTAGTTGGTGATCAAGCTAGAATTCAGCAAGTCTTGGCAGATTTCCTGTTAAATATGGTGCGCTATGCTCCATCTCCTGATGGCTGGGTGGAGATTCATGTTCAGCCTTCGGTGAAAGAAGTTTCTGATGGATTAACTGCTTTGCAGATTGCATTCAGGTTAGCCTGCCTCTGATTCGTCTTGCAAATAATTTAGCTAACCGACATCCTACTGTTGTTTTAATGCTCACTTTTTTCCCTATTTTGTTTTTACTTGTGAATACCTTTATGTTGTCTGGTCAATAACTTTAAGTGTTTCCATTATGTGGGCTTTCCTTTATTTTATAGGCTAGATCGGCCCCCCACCAGTTATCATAGGGGAAATAGTAGGATTCAAAGATGGGTCTCAATGCGATGGTTTTGTTTACTAAAACAAGGAGCTGATATATGAATATAGACTATTGAGAGTGGAAATTGGATTTTCAGTGGTTGAATCACATGAATTTCGATTGACTAGTTGCAAAGTGATTTACCTTCCTATAATAAAAAGCGATGATCAGGCATGTGGTCCATGAGAGGTGTTAAAAAAAATTTGGGTCAGTTTGTTAGGATGGTTTTGTGCTTTTCATATGTGTTTCTGGGATTGTGTATTCTTGAAATCCTGAGACTAGTTTTAGATTGTGTATTCCATACCTTGTATTTGCATATTAATGTTTTGCCCTTTATGCGGAAAGGGTTCGGCTATGTTTTGTTGCTCTTCTCAATTTCTCATGAGGTTACCATTGTGCCCGGAAATCTGCTTTCTTGCTGTTGTAGGATGGTGTGTCCAGGTGAAGGGCTTCCACCTGATCTGATCCAGGACATGTTCCATAGCAGTAGATGGGCAACGCAGGAAGGGCTAGGCTTGAGCATGTGCCGTAAGATTTTGAAGCTTATGAACGGTGAAGTTCAGTACATCAGAGAGTCTGAAAGATGCTACTTTGTCATCAGTCTTGAACTCCCTATGCCGCAGAGCGAGCCATGACGAGTTTGACCATGTCAAAACGCTGTGGTTCATCATCAAGTTTTATCTATCGATAGTAACCCCGTAGTTGAAGTTATAACCTTGTAAAATGTTCACGGATTGACCGACAAGTAGCTCTGAGGGTGTGTGATAGATGACCCCCCTGTCTCAAGAGAAACAGCTCTGGATGAAGCCAACCAACCCCTTGCACGAAATGCAGCCTTCGTCTACCCTCATGGTGTGAAGGATGTTATTGCACTTGGATGCAGTTATTACGTTTAGCTGTCACTTGCAGTTTCTTTTAGCAGGATCCTCGGAAGCTAAGCTTGCTCGGGTTTTTTCCAGCAGAGGCTGTAGTCGTGAGATGTCAAATAAGGTAATCGGGTTAAATCCTCGGAATCTCAGTAAAAGTTGTATCTAAAATAAGTTTGGGAATTGGGATAATTGTTGTACCATGTGAGCTATGGATATGCAGTTGTTCATATTTCCAGCTACTCACTTTGTAACCCAATGTAGTCGGTATGCTTGTTGCTGTCGAACTGGGTTATATTATATTACTATGTGCTCGTTAACTTAGTTTAACCTGACCAATTTTATTGAACTGTTTGATGTGTAAATGCGTCATTTACCGGATCTGTTACATATAGTCATTTCTGTTTTTTTTTTCATTTTTTTATTTAGTTACTGATATGTTCTTGTTAGAAATCACAGTAATGTGTAATTTAAACCATACACCAAAGATAACACTGTAAAAAAAAACCAAGTCAACAAGATGGGAAAGCTACAAAGTGCTCTATAAAGATGGATGGCAAGACACTCGAGTCGGGGAAGTCTTATGATTTCAGAGCAACCGGATGTCAAAAACATTTGAATGTTTGCTGCAAAGTGTTTCTAGTAAAACAGTGATACATTTGAAAGTTTGCGAGTGTTTCTAGTAAAGAAGTGATCGGATGGCAGCAACAGCATTGCCCTTGTGCTCCCTTAAGGTTCTCTCTGCAACCTTTTTGTCTAGCTGGAATCAAGATGGGGTTGCATTAGATTTTTAACAGAATCGATAATGGATAATACGTGAATAGCCTGAAAGTGTCAATACCTCGAGTTCACTAGCAATAATGTCAACCTCAGCTGCGTTAATCTTAACAGCTGCCAACTCTTTTTCCCTGTCACAAAGGCAAGATAGGTTCTTTAATCTACCACACTTGTTCTTGCAGAGTAGCAAGTTAAAAATGATATGCAGCATTAGTTCTCAACCAGCATATATGTATAATCACGTAGTATAGACAGTTCAATGTGCTAAGTACTTCAGCTGTAGAAAATTAGAAATCTCAGGTTATTATGTTTGGCTGCATTTATGGTAATGTCCTTGTAGGTTACAGAACTTTTGTGTGCCAAAATGTTGCTTGATATATTGTCTGTGGGTCAAATGTTGAGTGCATATGCCATAAATTAAAGACGAAAGTTTAATGTGTGCCAAAATCTCTTGGCCATCTTGATGCATGAGAAATACTGCAACTAATCTGTCAAGAGTCGATAATATATCTCCACAACACAAATTGGATAAGGAAAAAAAGCCACCGATGATGAGGTGAGCTACAAACCCGGCCCAAAACCTGGACTCTATTGTTTTACATGCTACCTGCCCTATCATCCAATTTGTGTTGTGGAGACATTCAGAAACCCTTATCACAAGCACATAACCCCTCAACATTTTACCCAAAGACATAACCTCCAAACACACAACAAACACTCTGACACACACAAAACATGCACAACATGAATTTCATGACAGCTTACCAAACCCGCCCAATAAAAAATACCCTATAGAGAGATCAATTTATTCATCATTCAGAATCCCTCATCACATGCGCATGAGCACTCAACATTTTGACCCACAGACATATCCCTCAAACACACAAGAAACAAGCATCAAAGGATCCCACTCCCACATTGACCAACCACTCTTTCTTACACACAATATCATGCACAAACTACAGACAGCTCAATTTACAGGATTGCATCAATAACTTCTTCAGTTTATGCTGGCTTCTAATGCACCAAAGAATATAGGACAACTAAATTGTAACATATATATGTACAGACTTTGTATCAGCAATAATCAATTAGTGACGCAAAAAAAAATCTTATTACAGGTTTCATTAGCTCTTCCAACCAGAGTACAGCGACACACATAAATATGACAGTCCAGTATCTTCAGCAACATCTGTGTTTGTTTCCTTTTTGAATTGATGAATATGGAATATCGTATAACCATGATCCATCACCAAACTGATTATATTAGGAGATTATCAAACCTCAATCAAATTACCACTTGCAATACAATCAACCCTATAATCAAAAGCCTCACTTTCACCTTTTTTTTTAAGCTCAAATTCAATAACAGCATTTATCGAGAGTCCAAAAAAGCAGTTCACGCCACAAAATAAAAGATGATCAACCAATTCCATACCTCATCCTCAAGGCATTCGCATCTGCTTCCGCTGATGCCGCAATAGATGCCATAGCCTGCAAACACCGTCCCATTTATAAAGCAGGAAATTTCAATCCAAACTCAGTTTTCAATTCCATCAAAACCCTATAATTGAAGAATCGATCAATTATCCACAATCTCAATCTAAAGTGAGGACATATTAGTTAAAATCAACGAATTCACAGCTCCAGAACGGACAAAATCAATCGAACAACAGAGAAATTGGACAAGAAATAGGAGCCGGAAAAGCACCTCTTGAACTCGGGTGGAATCCAACTGACGATCTTCGACGCGGTCGGTGAGCTTATCGAATGCTTTGCTCTGTTGTTGCAGGTCCTTGGTTTCGGCGACTCGCTCGATTCCTTCATCTCCAGCCTCCATTGCTGCAACTCTCTCTGCGTTCTCCTCTTTCGTTTTCCTCTCCCTCTCAAAACCCCAGACCTAGCATTTGATTCCTCTTTATATTATAAACCGGAGTCACAACGCTTATTTTCTTTCACTGGTCCGCAAACCGGACCCGAACCGGTCGATTTCTCGATTTCAACTTTAGCCCTAATCCAAACCGGGTTTTGGACTGTACTTGGGCCGAGCCCAAGGTGAAATCGGCCCACAATCAGCAGACGGGTTTCGTGTCGTTTTTGAGTCCCTTCTAGTTGTTCAATTTTAATGTTTTTGGGTAACGTTAGGGTTTCGAGATTGTTGGCTAATCTTTGTAGGTCCGAGTGCTAATCTGTAAAGGACTTGAGTCGTTAAGTCCAACCACCAAGCCATCAAACAGGCTCACTTAAGTTAAGGAAGACTTGAGCACCCACTAATTACACAACGTATGTAAAAAGTGAGATTTGGACATTTAACCTCTTGCAAGGGTCACATCTAGAGCAGGAGGCCTCCTTTTGGTTGTTCACTTGTTTCGTGGTGGCTATATGCACCCATTGCAGGTGTTATATGCACTCCGGTCTAGATCCGTTTCACCTATAGGATGTTATTTGTCCATCCATCATTACAAGTTATAAAAAAACATACACATACGGATTTAGGATCCATCAGTGGTTTAGGGTTATATAGGAATATAGGATGGATCATGGATCCGTCCTTGTATTTTTTTTCTTGTCTCTCTTTCTTTTTGTTCTTTTTAATACTCCCTCCGTTCCAAAATACATGGTCTTTTACATTTCAGCACGTTTTTTAAGGAGCGAAAAACTCTACTATGAAATATTATTTTTTAATTAATTTTTTTTATATAATTAGATACTTATTAGTAATAAGTATCAAATAGTATAAAAATTTTAATTAAAAAAATAATATTTTATAGAATTTTCCGCTTTTTAAAAAACGTGCAAAAAAATAAAATCCCATCTATTTTGGAACGGATGGAGTATATAAAAAGGGCAAATCATAGATCTGCCATTGTTGTTGCTTTTTTCCCCTTACATCACTCTCAACTCTCTTTCTTTTCTTTTCTCTTTTTACTCTATTAGGTCCAATGTAATTTTTTTTTTACTTTAAAAAAAACTGTAATTTTTTACAACTTGCAATAATTACTGGACAAGTATCATATTGTAATTATAACTGATCCTGGGTCCATCCGTTGAAGTGCATATAGCACCTGTCTCTGGTATATATAGCACCATCCACTTGCTGTTATCTAATCAGGAGACCAGGATCATCCATTTTGTCTCAACTGTTTATATTTGTTATTCCCCTAGAAAGGGAAGTCTAACTAATCAAAATAAAATATTTCATTCATTATTCTACACCAAAATCTTACAATATGAATTGAAGCAGGTGATTTGAACTCGAATAGGGTCATGCAAAACAACATCTAATTAAATCTGCGGTTTTGTTTTAACATATGCCTTAATTTATAAAGTTTTCTCCAATCTTAGTTATTTTCACTTAAAAAAAATGCTTTACCAGGGTTTGTCCATTTTTAGTAGGAAATATAATCTAAAATCTAAATAAGGCTCTAGTAAAGCATTTTGCAATAGTTTCCCCAAATGTACATATTAGGCGAAATTTGGATGGATATATAGAGAGATGCTACTCCTACATGATCACATTGATATGATACATTACACACAATCTCAATATGGTAAGTACGTAGAAGTGTAGAACAATTGAAGGTATCTTGAATCAGCAAGGACTTCAACTGCCTAGCTTGTCTTTAAGTAATTTATACTCCCTCCGTTAATTAAAACTTGACGTTTTACTATTCACACACGTTTTTTGAGGTATTAAAAACTATATAAAATATTAACTTTTTTAACATATTTTTTAAATAATTTCATACTTGTTACTATTAATTATTAATTTATAAAAACAAATTTAAAATTTTTTTAATATTTCATATAGTTTTTATCATTCTAAAAAAGCGTGCATGAATAGTAAACGACAAGTTTTAATTAACAGAGGGAGTAATATTTAGGACATATAATTTCCCAATAATAATAATTTTTTAAAATATATATTTTTCTAACGTATATTCTTTGGGTATCTGATTAATCACCCATTTCTGCTTAAACAAAAACTATTTTAACCCATTTCTGCTTAAACAAAAAAAAAATAGATTAGATGCTAGAATACATATTTTTTTTTTAACGCTATTAAGGGTGTGTTTGACAACACAAGTAGCTTGTAACTAGTAAAAATCTAACACAGTTTGTCAGCTATTTTTATCAGCTACCCATTCAGCCAGTGGCGGAGCCAGAAAATTTTCGGAGGGGGCACAAACGGTGGTGGTTTGGCTGGTCGAAGCTCTAGTGTATACATGTCTAACATAGTTTTGGATTAAACTGACATAAAGAATTATATATAATACGATAATAAATGATGTTATTTTAAGATAAAATGTCATCGATTTATGATAAAACGCTATTATTTTTCCGCGCCTAAAAAAAAGAAATATAAATATATAAATGAAATTTTCGAGATAAAAAAGTAACTAAGTAAGTATAGGAAACGCAATATAATAAACATTAAGTTAAGATTATGTTTGTTATATGAGCTGAGTAGCTAGAGCTTCACTCGAGTTTTGCTCAATAAAAGCCCCGCTCGAGCATCATTTACATAAGAGTTGATTATGAGCACATTTTTAAGCTCGATTTAAAGTTCAGCTAGGCTCGATCGAAACTCAAATAGCATGAATTTTGTAAAATTTATATAAAAAAAATTAAGTTATTATGTCATGAGCAGGTAAGGTTGCATAATATTTAGAAAAAAAAACTTAGCTAAAGCTCATTCATTTACTAAACAAGTTGAGTATGAGCTCAACTTCAAACATAGGTTCGACTCGAGCTTGACTTGTTTCTAAATGAGCTAACTATAATCACGCAATACTAGACTTGTTTGACTCGAATAACAATCATAGTTAATATATAGCTTGTTGCACTTGTAACATATAATAATGTATAACTAGATATAAAAATTTTAAACTTGCATGACTTCTTATCTAATTGTCGAAATGATTAGTATAACCTCTCATTTCGAAGCTCTCGAGATGAATTATAATATGTAAATGTTAATTTAAGTAAAATATAAAAGCATTATAGTTTATTGAAACAAAATTAAAGTGATTAATATATATATACCTTTAGTTTTTAAACATTCATAACTTTTTACTCAGATGTCGGATTAAGGAGTATTATATATCAAAACGAAGATATCGACGAGGAGAATACATGCACCTAGGTAGTTCGTCGAATGAGAGGGGGGCACGTACCCCCTAGGCCCCCCTTAGCTCCGCCCCTGCATTCAGCTAAAGTTACCAAACACATTACTAGCTTGTCACTAGTTTAATTTAGCATATATTTTACACAATTAACCATTCAGTTTCAGCTAAGTACCCATTCAGCTTCGGTTATAAAACACACCCTAAATCGCTAAGAACTAGACCTGTCAAAACACAACCTGACCCGGTGACCCCACCCGAAAAGTTTCCAACCCGAACCCGGAAATTTTGCCATGAATTTTTTTTTCGACCCGAATCCGAAAAACCGGAAATTTTTCGAGTAATCTGGGTTTCGACTCGGTGACCCGATTGACCCGGTAATTTTGACCCGATTTACCCGGTTGATTTATAATTATATATAATTAATTTTTATATATATACACGACTAGAAACACATCGAGTAACAACGGTGATTTTCAATGAAAGCTCCAACGCGTTTTACCATGTTATTGGAATTTCCAACAAGAAACGCCTGGTTGGAAAAAAGGGCGTTGGAAATCATTCCTACCGTTAATTATGATAGAATTTCCATCGTCATGTAGATGTTGGAAATTAACCACGGCTAAAACTGTTGGAATTAGACCTGTCGAAACACAACCCGACCCGGTGACCCGACCCGACCGACCGAATTTTTTTGGGTCAAGACCCGGAAATTTTGACCCGGAATTTTTTTTCGACCCGAACCCGAAAACCCGGAAATTTTCCGGGTAATCTGGGTTTCGACCCGATGACCCGATTGAACCGGTAATTTTGACCCGATTTACCCGATTGACCCAGCTGATTTATAATTAAATATAATTAAAAAAATTTATATTTAATTAAAATTTATCGCAAAATTATCAAATTATGATTTTTTTAATTTAAAAAAGAAAAAATTGACAAACCCGAAATCGACCCGAACCCGCCCGAAACCCGGTCAAACCCGGGTTCTAGTCAACCCGGAACCCGTTTTACCCGAGACCCGGAGTGACCCGACCCGAACCCGACCGGAATGACCCGTTTGACAGGTCTAGTTGGAATACATAATTCAATTAAAGAAAAATAATTAGAATAAATAATTCAATTAAAGAAAAATAATATTATTAAAACCTGCTTAACCGGTTGATTCAACAACTTAACCATTTGAATTTCCAACAGTATTTACTGTTGGAATTTCTTTATTGGAATTTTCCAATATATGTAATGTTGGAATCAATTTTTTTTTTTGCAAAAATATACGGAGTAATTTTTATTAATACATTCCATCAACAATTACGTGCCTATTTGTATGAAGAAATTAATCTACTGGAAATATAAAAACCATGATATATAGCTATTATAAAGCAACAATATAAAAATTACAATACCACCAGTTTCATTTACACATCTTTAACAACTGTACAAATCATGTTCAAAGACGTTCAACAAAGTGCAAAATGTCTGCAACAAAAAGTACCAAATGAAATTGTAAATGCATAAACTAATATCACCCCTAGACTATCACTACTGTCACCAAGTGTCCAAGTGCCACCACCACTAGAATGAACCACCACTGGAAATGAACTGTTGAAATGAGGAAGGTGCAAGGGAAAGATACGATGGAACCACCACTGGAAATGAACTGGATTGAGATTTTGTGGCATTTCAATCTCAATCACTTTTGGATCTTGTCCTGGTAGATATGGACTTGATAATTGAGTGCTGCAATTGTTGTTGATTCTTCTTGAAATCGAGTCTACTTTGTCGCGTCATGCTATTATTTTATGCAATTGACATTGGGTCACATATGTAACCGTAAGTAGTGAAGAAGGATAATTAAGGAAGCAAAAAGAAGCACCACCAAAACTATCACAAGTGCTCAAAGATTTAACTCGATCAGGCTTAACTTATTCAACAATTGTTTGCTGCAAGCTATGTCTTTAGGCTTCTTCTTGATTGAATCTTCATTCTCAGACCAGATCAACTCAATATATGTGGGATGGATGCAACATGTAGGCTACCAAGAGAATCACACATTAGAAAGATATGTGTGTATCTGATATAAATTAAATCAATTAATAGAAAGATTTATAGGGTGGATCACTCATTGAACATGCTAAGGACGACATACCTGGTTGACTTGAACATGTAATCTGTAAACCAGTTACTCATCCATAAGAATTCCGATGTTCATGATAGAGAGAATTCAAGATCGATCACTGTTCAATGGGAATTCACTGCACAATTGTTAATAGAAGAGAGATAGAAAACATATTGAGATCATATAGTGAGGGACTGAAGAAGGGAGCCAAGCACGGTTAATTAAACCGTTCATTCACCCCACTAAGGCACCCACTAATTAAGGATATGTAATTGTTCATTTGTGATGTACATGATCCTTTCAATTTCTTTCTTTTCTTTTTTTTTTCTTTTTTTTTTTAAAATATTTGTTTTTTCAATCTAACAGACTATGAAATCTCTCACATATTTTCTATAAAAAAAATCTCTCATATATATATTTTCCCTTACTATACGATGCAATTAATGATAAGTTAGATCCTTTCTATACGATGCAATTAATGATAAGTTAGATCGATCGATCTTTACCTAATGGGCAGTTAGTGATTCTCCTAATATTTTCAAGATCTAGATTTTTTTAAATTAAAAAAGTAAGATTTTGTTCACTCCGATTGTTGCATCGGAATTTGATGATGGTCAACACTTAATTGATATATATTGACATAAATTTAGAAGCAATTAATTTTAACTGGACGATGCGAAAATTTAAGAAGAAATTAATTTCTATTCATTTTTTAAATACTGTTTCCAACGACATTTAGTAATGGATGATAATTTATCTATATTTCCAACGATCCAAGTTATTGGAGTTTACTTCCAACAATGTGTAATGGTTGGAATAATTTTGGAAAACTATTTCCAACAACTTCGATAGTTGGAAAATTCTGATTACTTCTTTCCAATAACATATATCGTTGGAATTGTTTTATCCATTGTATTTCGGAATTTCATCCATTGCAAAATTTCGTTGGAACCCTACCGTTGGAATTCAATGTGTTTCCAATAGTGATAGAATTAAAATTTATCACAAAATTATCAAATCATGATTTTTTTAATTTAAAAAGGAAAAAATTGACAAATCCGGAATCGATCCGAAATGACCCGAACCCCGTCAAACCCGGGTTCGAGTCAACCCGAAAATACCCGAAAGCCGTTTTACCCGAAGTGACCCGGCCCGAACCCGACCTAAATGACCCGTTTGACTGGTTTACTAATTAAGAACCAATCCTGTCAACTTGGTGTAGAAAAGGGTGCTTATAGTGTTATACACACGCAAGTAGTAAAAAAATTAATTCTAAGAAAAGAGGAGAGGCAAAGACCTAACGTGCCTAACCCAATGAATACACATTGATGAAAGTGTTTCCTCGTGAGTATAGTATTTGTCAAAACTCAAACATCCAATGGGAGGAAGCAAAGAAAGCATGTGAGTGCCAAAAATGACGAAAACAGCAACAATTTTGCAGAATTACAGCCGAAGTGGAACACCGGCTTACCAGCCAGCCACTGTTGTTGTGGGTGAGGGTCACTGGTCAGTGGGTGGGTGTTGCCTCCACTACACACTCTCGTTCGATCCCTTTGCTACGTTACCCCGGCCATTTTGTCACCAAATTAATTTCCCAAATATAGTTACGTATGGGAGCGAGGCGAAGAAAGTGACTAAAATTATAAACAAGTTGAAATTAAGAAATTGTGTGAAATAAAGATTATGGAATAATATTATACACTATATTAATATAATATAGTGGTGTTGTGTTTCTTCAACGGGTTTTTTAGTTATAATAAGTTAAGTATCAAAGTCCGACTTGGACCCATGACTGGGGTTAGCCTAGTACACAAGCCCGATGAAGTTTCATTCTAAAACCAATTGGTCATAGAAGGAGTAGTCCACCGACTTATACACTAGGGCTTTGATATGTTCAACTTTCCGATGTGGGACACTTTGGTCTCATTCACATCTCTAACACGCCCCCGCAAGTCCAACTAGGAATGACCATCTAGTTGAGACTTGGACAACCGGATAACCCAGATCAGGATCGACATGGACCGTTAGGCTAACCGTTCTGATACCATATCAAAGTCCGATTAACCACATCAGTGCATTAAAGTATAACTATATATTTACGTACTTCAATTGAGTAATTAATACATTGGAAATATATATATATATATATATATATATATATATATATATATATATATATATATATATATATATATATATATAGAACAAGCCTTATTGAGTAAAATGAGAACAGGTCTCATCCATTGATTTAGGGAAATTGGATGGCTGAGATTAATCCGCATTTATATTAATTGAAAAAAAAAATGAAAAAAAATACACCCCCACTTCTATAGAAGACGCGTGTGTACACCCCCAATTCCACCCCTGGACAAAATTGATCCTTTTTAACCCTAGATAATTAGAGAAAGAGAAGGGGGCGGGAGACGATCGGGCGAGGGCTAGGCGGAGGCGGAGCGATTGGGGCTCAAACAACGGCGGCGACGGGTCTCTTTCCGGCATTCGAAGGTGGATATGTGAGGCGCGGCAAAGGCGGACGAGTCTCCTGTCCTCAATCGACATCGCCCTTCTCCGGTAAGATTCTCTGTCTCAAAGGCGAACGGAATTCGGAGGCAATGGCGATGGAGATCCTGCTCAGTGAGGCCGGATCTGGGCGAGGTGGTGATCGGCGGTGGTGAGAGGCGGCCGGATCTGGAGGGCAAAGGAGTGACGGCAGTGGCTGCGTAAGAGAAGGGGTCGGGAGACGATCGGGCGAGGGCTAGGCGGAGGCGGAGGGTGGACGAGCGATTGGGGCTCAAAAAACGGTGGCGACGGGTCTCTTTCCGGCATTCGAAGGCGGATATGTGAGGCACGACAAAGGCGGACGCCGACGATGGTGCTGCGTGGTGGTTCGTGGGTGCACCGGTGGGTGGATCTGGGCAGGAGGTCGCCGGCGATGGTGCTGCAGGTGGTGGTGGCGGCTGGTTCTGGGTGCTGAGTACAGGAGGGAGGGGGCGGCCTTGATCAAGAGAGATGGTGAGGTTTAGGTCGAAATCCAACGAGGCGAGATGGTGAGGTTTAGGTCGAAATCCAGCGAGGCGAGATGGTGAGGCGACTCCTTGGTGGTGGATCTGCAGTCGGGGAGGTTTCCGATGGTGGTGGACTTGGAGTCTAGGGTTTGTGATTAGTTGAAATCCTTTTTGTTTGCAATTAATTTAATTGCTTGATTGAAAGAGATATTCGGGGGGAAAGCCGAATTATTCATATGTATGGACCGATTTTGTGTTTCATGAAATGTGTTTTTTTATGTTGCCAGTCATATGATTTAAAAATACATCGATACTATCGAATAATCATGGGATACTATCGAATAATGATGTGATACCATTGAATAATTTTTAGTTATAACACTACAACATCATCGAATAATCAAGTTGTATCATCGAATAATCAAGCGATACGATCGAATAATCAAGTGATACCATTGAATAATTTTTAGGTAAAAATTTAGAGGCGTTTTCAGGATGATAGCCGATTTCAAAAATACAACGATACAATAGCATAATCCGTCAATATGATCGAATAATCCAGCGATACCGTCGAATAATTTAAAAACAGCTTGTACACGCGCCCCAACACAGCAAGTGAGGATGGAAATTTGTGGGTCCCACTGATTTTTAATTAAAGAAAAAAGCTTAAATTGGCTATTAATCTCAGCCACCCATTTCAATTAATCAACGCCCAGGATGTGTTCTCATTTTACTCAATAAGGCTTGTTCTTTTTTTTTTTTTTTTTTTTTTTTTTGATTAGGAAAGAATTCGGGTGAGCGAGCTCTACCCGATGGCATCCTTACGGATGAGGTCTAGAAGACCAGAATCGTTGTTAATATCGACACCCCAGGCAGAGTGGCAAAGGTGTGCAACCTTATCCGCCACTCTATTGCCTAATCGGGGAACATGAAAGAAGGAAACTTCTTTCAAAGTCGATAGTAGAAATTTAATATCTGATAAAATCAGTTCGATTTCCCAAGGACAGGTGGATGTATTATTTAGGTGGTTTATGATTATCATAGAGTCACCTTCGATGTGGAGTTTATTGATACGGAGTTGTAGAGCCTTTTGGATTCCCAGTTTAAGAGCAAGCGCTTCAGCTTTCAGAGGGCTTTGTTTGCCAAGTTTTTTATAACAGATGTGAATCGGATGTCCTTCCCAGTCCCGGATTACGGCTCCAACCGAGCTATCATTGTTTGAAATTGTAGATCCATCAAAATTTAACTTGAAAGTTCCCCTGGGGGGTTTTCGCCAAGTAAGGTTACCATGCTGCCTTTTCGTCCTTGGATGCTTGGAGATTCGTGTGCGTAAGGGGAAGTCCTCATCCAAGCAATATTCAAAGTGAGCTGTTTTACTCCAATTTTCCTTATGAGTTTTAATGATACGTAATGAACTTTCTCTATGAGGTATGGGGACCTGTCTAAAAACAAATTGGTTTCGAATGTACCAAGCCGTCCACCAAGAAAAGGCAAGCTCCACCTTGGCAACGGATGTAAGCTTGTTTCCGATGAGTGAAAAGATAGGTTTTATCTCCCGTGAATGATTTATCATACTAGATATAGTTGAGTTTACGTGTGTAGGTAAGCGAAAGAGCGGGCGCACGTATGGGCATTCTAGTAAGAAGTGAACGTCATCTTCAACTGCACAGTTGCACAGTTGACAGGTGGAAGGTACAGAAGTCCCACGTTGAGCCAGCCTAGAGGCAGTAGGGAGGCCATTCTGACAAACTTTCCATAGAAAGTTCTTGATCTTAGGCGGCATATCCAAATTCCATATCCAGGCGTTATTGTCTATGCTCAGTGAGGATTGAGCTGTGATTAGCTTATATGCACTTGACGTGGTGAACCAACCAGCCCTATCAGGCCACCAGTATAATCGATCATCAAAGGGGGAAACGGGAAGAGGAATGTCCAGGATTTCTTTGACTACGTTATTTGGTAATGTATTGCTAAGTTTTTCCGTCCACCATCTACCACCTAAAATATAGTCACTGACAGTTTCTTCTATGTTGTTGATTTGGGGGCAATCATCTCTAGATAGCAGAGAGCTTGTTGTAATCCAATTATCTGTCCAAAATTTGATAGATGAACCATTTCCTACTGACCAAATAAGGCCAGTCTTAAATTTATTTATAAGAGTTGTCAGTTTGGCCCATTGCCATGAAGAATCTCCACTTTTTACGTATTCAAGGATGTTAGCTGAACGAAGATACTTATGTTTAATGAGAGACACCCAGACATTATTTGGTTCAGCCAATATTTTCCAAAGTAGTTTCATTTGAAGGGCTTCATTCATCTCTTTCGATTTCCTAAGCCCAATACCCCCATACTTTTTCGGTCTGCAAATCTTATCCCAGCTAATAAGCGGGCGGTGTTGTAGATCTTTATTCCAAAAGAACATTCTGTTAATCTGGTCAAGCTCTTTATGTATTGATGAAGGTAACAAAAAGTTCTGCATTGTATACAATGGTTTGGCCGATAAGTTTGTATTAATGAGGATTGCACGTCCCTGTTGTGAAAGAGCATTAGCTCGCCATTTACTTAGTTGCTCTTTAGATTTACATATGATGTCTTCAAAAGTGTGTTTGTTTACTCTGCCGTTAATAATCGGACATCCAAGATATTTTTCTAATGAGTTTTCATGTGTAATACTTAAGCAACTGCTAAGTTCTAAGATCCTAGAGTTCGAAATGCCTTTTGTGGCTTGGAAGCTAGATTTGTGATAATTGACTTTTTGTCCAGAAACTTTGCAGTATGAATCAATTATATCTCTAACTTTCTGTCCCGCGGCAGCACTGCCTCTTGTAAAAATAATTATGTCGTCGGCAAAAGATAGGAAGGGGACCCTAGGTCCACTCCTACCGAAGGAAAATCCAACTGGACTGTTTACCACATTTGTTTCCGCTGAGAGTTTTCGAGCTAAAATTTCTGCCCCTAAGATAAACAAGAAAGGGGATAGAGGATCCCCTTGACGCAGGCCACGAGAGGGGAAGAACATATCAGCAGGACCGTTGTTGACTAGTACAGAAAAGGACACAGTCGTTACGCATTCCATAATCCATGTAATGAAAGTAGGGTGGAACCCAAATTTTTCTAAAACCTTTCTTATGAAGTTCCAATCAACTCTATCATACGCTTTCTCCATGTCAAGTTTTATTGCCAACCATCCCTCCCGACCCTTGCGCGATCTGAAGGAGTGGAAGATTTCGTGTGCTATTAGGACATTGTCTTGGATGGCCCTGTCCGACACAAAGGCACCTTGTAGAGGGTGAATTAGTTTACCGATAATTGTTTTGAGTCTTTCTGTCAAAATTTTTGAAATGATTTTGTATAAAATAGAACATAAACTGATTGGGCGGTAGTGACTGGTATTGGTAGGGTTATCCCGCTTTGGCAGTAGTGATATGAATGTATGGTTTATTTCTTTGAGAATTTTTCCAGAGTGGAAAAAACTTTTTACAGCTCTAATGATAGATAAACCAACAATGTCCCAGTATTTCTTATAGAATTCGGCTGTAAAGCCATCTGGGCCTGGCGATTTGTTGTTGCCAAGGCTGAAAACAGCTGCCTTAATTTCATTATTGGATGGGTGTCGAATAAGGTAATTATTTTCGTCAGGGGTAATTGAAGGATGTATTAGATTTAACATTTCTTGTAGGAGTCTATCATCAATCGGCTCATTTTTGAATCTTTTTTCAAAATCACTCTTAATCTCATTTCTAATATTTTCTTCTCCTATTATCAAGGTTCCTTCAGCAGAAGTTATATTGCGGATTTGTTTCCTATGTCTCCGGCCCGAAGCAACCCGATGAAAATAAGTTGTGTTCGAATCAGAAAGTTTAAGATGCTTTGTCTTGGCTCTTTGGATCCAAAAAGTTTTTTGGTAAAAAAGTAGTTTTTCTTTTTTTGTAATGAGAAGTTTTTCTCTATTGTTAGTTAACCTGTTGTTACCTCCCGAAACTGAAGCTTGGATCGTGAGAAGTTCAGTTTCCACCTCATTTAATTGGCGGAAAATATTTCCAAAGGTTCGTTTATTCCATTCTTTAGCTTTTTGCTTTAGAATTCTATGTTTGAACATCAGCTGAAACATAGTCGAGCCCATACAATTTGCTCGCCAAGATTGTTTAACTATGTTTCTAAAATCCTTCCGCTGAAGCCAAGCATTCTCAAACTTGAACGGATGCGCTTTGAAAACCGAGCCACACTCAAGAGAAATTGAAATGGGGTAGTGGTCAGATGATGAGAAGGCTCCGTTATGAGTGATTAGGTTAGGGAATTTCTGAATGATCTGGTGATGAACAAGCACACGGTCAAGTTTTTCGCGAATGGTGTTTTCGTCATCTGGGTTCTTTCTCCAAGTGAATGGATTACCAAAAGTAGGTAAATCCAGCAGAGCGCAATCATTTTTAAATTGTAGGAGTCTAGTGAATCGAGCGGAACGAAGGTTAGCACCACCCAGCTTGTCTTCACTACATAGAATTTCATTCAAGTCACCCAAAACAATGCAAGGAATGGATGAATCCCTCACGATGGATGTTAAGGTTTCCCAAAACGAGTCTTTCTCTT
Source organism: Persicaria tinctoria (assembly GCA_037127255.1). Classification (NCBI taxonomy): domain Eukaryota; kingdom Viridiplantae; phylum Streptophyta; class Magnoliopsida; order Caryophyllales; family Polygonaceae; genus Persicaria; species Persicaria tinctoria. The sequence continues at coordinate 67,559,273 of JBANSL010000010.1, read as the reverse complement.
GAGGACCCGGCGGCGCATATACAAACAACAGTAAAGTCATGAATCCATCATTAATATTCTCGTATCTAAGCCCTATAATTCGGGGTAATTGAATTTCCACTGTAATGATTTCATTTGTTAATTGGAAGGACTTCCAAAGGATACCGAGACCACCCGATCGACCGGAAGAAGGTGACCAAATAGCCTCGTCAAAACCAGCCGTCTTCCAAATTTTGTCTTCAGGGATGATTTCCGATTTAGTTTCCGCTAATGCCATTATTTGAATATGTTCGTTTTTGCACTTGCTATCAATTTCCGTCCAAAAAGTTGTTTTCTTAATACCTCTGCAATTCCAGTAAGTGATTTTCATATATAACTATCAGGGGTGTGAGGCCAAGATTTAAGGGACCTCACACCAAGAGAGTGTAGCGAAAAACTGATTTGAATGAATGTTATTTCCCAAATTGAGAGAAGAAACCCACAACAGGACTTGTCAAAAAATTTAAGACCCACATCAGTAACAATGTAGTTTGGTAAAGACTTATAAATTAATTTGGAGGGGTCCAATTTGGCAACAAAGGGGGTCATCACCGAATCTGTCATACAATTTTTAATTTGGGGATTTAGAGGCTGACAACAACCCGACAGCATGACACTAGTACGAGGGCTAAAGCAAGGCACCCCGAGGGTGTGGTAACGAGTAAGCAACCAAGCCAAACAACTCGCTAAGCAAGGAAATTCAGCCACCGAGTTGCAGGGATAATTAATCACAAATGGAATCAAAGTAAGGTAAACATTGCATAGCTCAATCCACAAGTTTAACCAACCAACCCAAGCATTGTGAACAAAAATCAGAAGAACACAGGCCAAGCAAAAAGGTTTAAAAGTAATATAACATGAATCAGCTAGCTGATCAGAGACTAAATTGCAGTGCCCCACCAGCCAAAGAATCCAGGTAACCGAAGCAGGCAACCCAAAGTGCACAGGAAGCCGGAACTGACGCAACATATCAAAGAAAATTCCTTTGATGTAGGAGGAAACATGAAGATATAGTATACATTTCCTGGTGCAGACATTTTTCCTCCTAGATCCGAATGTAAAAGTGAAACCAATAGTTGGGAATTGTTTAAGGGGGGGTCCCCTGTGCTTCAGCCTCAATGGATTCAATCCTAGCAAAAATCTGTAGGAAACGTATTTATAGTTCCGGTTAGGCATCTTAGAAATATAAATATTTGAGCTTTCGCGCAAGCAAGCATAGACCCAGTTTATCATTGCTAAGAGATAAAGCTTCCAAGTGCATTTACACATCCTACGATCATCAATGCGGGGAGATAACTCATGGAAAGAAATGAATAGGAGCATGAGAGTCCTACAAAGTGGTTTTTTACAAAACTTATTCCTTAAGAAGAGAATTAGTAAAGAGGTGAGCCAGAGATGAGGATCACCAAACCTCGAGCACCTTCGAACCTTGTCATCTTTGACAACTACGTCACTGGAGCTGTAGCATAAGGCAACAGCTCGGAATTTGTCGTGCTCCCACACCAGCTCGAGAGAAGCCATATATACTTTATAGAACTCAAACTTGCAAATGTCGGGAACGTTGGTAGGAAACACAACAGCCCCCAGCAGCTCAAAAGTGATAAACTTGTGGGAATAGACTAGATCAACAGAAGAAGCATCAAACAATTCAACAAGCAAATAAGTTTTATCCATTTTAACGGTGTCGAGATAATCAAAAAGGGTTGATTCAACAAAAATAACAAATTTCCTAGGGAAAAGTTCTTTTACCAATTTAGCCACCTTGTGAATCACCTGCTCAACAAGACGAACAAATATGTATTCAGCCTCCCCTAAAATGCAAGGAGTGAATGTCATAGGGCAAGGCATCAAGAAACCAAGTTTAACGTAACTGTTTTGTATTAAAAAACAACGACATATAAAGTAGAAATTTATACGAAAGACCGCAGTCCCCAAGGACCACAAAGCCTCTGATGGAGTAAGCATGGAGTTCACATCATCATCAGAAAGGGTGGCAAGCCCTATAGATGACAGTTTGTCCACAATTTTTTGAGGGCCCTTTCGGGAGTTGAGGGGTGAGGGAGAATAGATCTCCCTCACAGTTTTGTTTAGATACCCAGAAATGGTGTTAGTTTTTATCAAGCACAACAGACAAATCAAAACATATGTCCGTATTAAGCATTTCACCAAAGTTCTAAATAAACTGATAAGAAAAATCAGCCAAGAGTAGTTAAAGAGTAACCAATTATAGTACATTTTAACCCAACTTAGCAGGCAAGGAAGCAAGTGCCTTTTGCAATTAGAGCTAAGGAAACCCCTGTTGTAAAACACCAACCATACACATCCACCAAACTGTCGCAGCCCATCCCCGCTATAGAAAATTAACCTTTCAACAATTGAGGCCAAGTTCAGACTTCTAAAATGGAATTTTAAGAGATCCAAATTTTCATTTGAACTAAGTAAAGAAGCTGTAGCAGATCCAGAGAGCACAATTTTTTCAAGGCCCGTAAGCCTCTTAGTCCCTTGATTACCATCATATGAGATACAAACCCGGAACGGGTGAGATTTAACTAAGGCACCAAAGCAACCACCATAGATAATTATCAGAACAACCACAGTCGAATCCCAGTACATACCATCAGGAACATATACTGTGATAAATAAATTTTCAATCAAACTGAGGAGAGAGGCCATAACAGCCCCAATCGCACCAGTTTTTTGAGGGCCCGAAAATCGGGGGGTAGGGAGTGAAGAGGCAAAAACCTCTATCACCGGATTTTTCAACCACCAACAGGCGGCTAATTTTCTGAGCATAACGAAACAATCAAATAAAACTAGATGGGAGATTAAGTAGGATAACCTGTGCAATGAGTTGAGAAATCCAACGGTGGAGACAGGAGAGGAAAGCCCCACCAGCGCACCGCCCCCATAGCCGGAAACGGGAGCAAACGCCCCCAAACAGCAACCACTCATAAAACCGGCGGCCACAGAGCCCGCCACAACTACGGTCGCACGAGAGACCAGCACACCAAGCCGAGAGAAGAAGACCCGCGAGCCAGGGCCGAGCGAAGCGCCGCCGCCGCCGCCAGATCTGCACCCCCACCCTCTCCGACGAGATACTTTTTTCCTCTTTCTGAAATTTTTCCCCACCTTCACAACCCATCGACAACCGATTTCGATGCTACCACGACTTTGACCACCGAACACACAGTACAAGAACGCCCGGAGCCAAAGAAATGGAGGAGATGATTTTGGTTTCAGGGTCATAGAGACGCCGAGATAGGGGCTCGATTCAACATCGAGGAGGGTTTTGAGGCTTGATTTAGGCCGGAGCTCGCCGGAGATCAAACAAGTATTTGTGATTGAGGGTTTTGTGGAACGGAAAAGGGGGCGCGTGAACCAAATGTTCAGCGCGTACTTCATTCCTCCGAAAAGGGTTTTTTTAAGAACTCATTGACTAATAAGGCTTGTTCTCCCATGAACCATCCCCTATATATATATATATATATATATATATATATATATATATATATATATATATATATATATATATATATATATATATATATATATATATACTCGAACCCGAATCACCCGACCCGAAAAAGTGGGTGAAAACCCGAAAAAAAAAAACGGTTGGAAAGTGGATGTGGGTGAAGTGGATATGGGTGGTGGGTCGGGTGGGGTGAAGTTTTTCTCCACCCGCACCCGATCCACCACCCGACCCGCCACCCGACCCGATCCGTATAAAAATATATATATTTATATAATATATATATTTTATATAATATATATATATATATATATATATATATATATATATATATTATATAAACAAATCACCAGATCCTTATGTTTTAAACTTATGATATGTGTTTAGAACTTGTGGCGTATGTTGTTTAAGACTTATTGTATGTGTTTAAGACGTATTGTATGTGTTTAAGACTTAAATGTGTAAGATAATCATATTTTATACACTATTTTGTGTACCAAATTGATTGGAATTCAATTACAAGCATTTAGGAAAAATCACCCACATTTCACCCATATCTCACCCATTTCACCCGATCACCCGATGGATATGGGCGAAGTGGATATGGGTGGGGAAATGGGTCACCCATGGTGGGTCGGGTGAAATGGGGGTCATATATATATATATATATATATATATATATATATATATATATATATTGTGAGTGAGTTTTCTTGTATCACTCGGATTCGGATGATAGCGGGGGATGTGCTGAGATTCCTTCGTGCTTGTTCCTCGTCCCTACAACCAAGACAATGATCACAGGGCGAGGCTTGTATCCCCGGGGGTCACTCCGACGCCCAAGTCAGTGTTCGATAAATCAATCAAGATGAGAGCTTTTTTCTGTATATATTTTTCATACCTTAGGCCCTCCTTATATGCTTGATCTTTTCCATGTTCTGCTACCGATCAAAGATAGAGTTTCCCTTGCGTGCTTATCTTTCTGTTAAGATCCTTTTTTGATCCTCTAATTAGATTTAGAATTTGTAAATTCGGCGGCTGGGTATCCGAGCGATATGGGTGGATTCTATTTTGCGACCCGATCTATACATATGGCGGGAAATTACCCACTCAATAGCCCCTCGAGTCCGCTTGTTATGGCATGGTGACCAGCGGACTCGACGTTCGTTTGAGGTGCCCCAGGCCTAGATGGGTGTTTTGAGTTGGTCGTTGCTTGCCTGCCTGGAGTCCGGGCATTGTTAACCCATGTTCCCTGGAGGCGAACGGCATTGCGCGAGTGCGAGTAGTGTGCTTCGATGGCACAGTGGTTGCTTGCGCGGCCAAAGAATTGGCCTTTATTGGCGAAGCGATTTATCCTTCGACGACGGGTTGTGTCAGCCTTAGATTGCTTCTCCTGGACTGGCCGATTTAATGGCTTCGCTTAGTCGTAAGCGACGGTTCCCAGGATGGCCTATGAGTGGCTGTAATTGGCCTTCAATGGCTATAACTGGCCTTTCAATGGCTGTAATTGGCCTTCAATGGCTATAATTGGCCTTTCAATGGCTGTAATTGGCCTTCAATGGCTATAACTGGCCTTTCAATGGCTGTAATTGGCCTTCAATGGCTATAATTGGCCTTCAATGGCTATAATTGGGTCCTTTTATGGACTAACGAAAGCCTGTGATAGCTTAGGCATGCTAATGCCGTCGATGCAAACAATTACGACGAACTTTCAAATTCATTTAAATCATGAATAAAAATAAACGGGGGGCCTCGTTAAAACCTTGTCGCGGGAAAACCTCATGGGAAAAAACCACACGACAAGGAAAAAGAGTACCCCTTATTAATGTTCAACACTAATGACGAGTCTTTGTAAATAAAATAAAGGAAATGTACCTAGCAAGGGTACTAAATATAGTAAAGCTTCAAATTGGACACATTCCATGTCCGTGGTACTGCATTTCCACCAGCATCTTCAAGCTTGTAAGAGCCGTTTGCGAGCTCGGCGGCGACTCGGTAAGGGCCCTCCCAATTGGGACCTAGCTTGCCCGCAACGGGGTCCTTAGCGCTACCAATTGCCTTCCTTAAAACGTAGTCTTCTTCTTTGAAGCTCCTGTCCTTTACCCGCCTGCCGTGGGAGTGAACCAGGCTGCGCTGGTACTCGGCAAGACGGACCACTGATGCTTCCCTCTTTTCGTGCAAGAGGTCTAGATTTGCTTGTAAGGCTTCGTCGTTTCCTCCTTGCTCAAGTGCCGAGGTGCGGATCGTCGGGAGCCCCACTTCGAGTGGGATGACAGCCTCCGTGCCATATGCTAATGCGAACGGGGACTCTCCGGTCGAGCGTCGCGGGGTTGTGCGATAGGCCCACAGCACGGCTGGTAGCTCCTCCGCCCATTTTCCCTTGGCCGTGTCAAGTCGTTTCTTCAAACCATCGATGATGGCCTTATTGGTGGCCTCCGCTTGTCCGTTAGCCTGCGGGTAAGCCACGGAAGAGTAAAAATTCTTGATGCCATAACTTGCACAAAAAGACTTGAACGCGGCGCTATTAAATTGTGTTCCATTGTCGGATATTAAAGCGTAGGGGATCCCAAAACGGGTTATGATGTTCTCCCAGATGAACTTCTTTGTCTCTACGTCGCGGATGCTTGCGAGCGCCTCAGCCTCTACCCACTTGGTAAAGTAGTCGGTGGCGGTGATGACGTAGCGCCGATTCCCTGGCGCCTTGGGAAATGGCCCGATCAGGTCCAATCCCCACTGCGCGAAGGGCCATGGGCTAGTAATGGGGTGTAGGTCTCCTGCTGGCCGGTGAATCAACTTGGCGAAACGTTGACATTTGTCGCATTGCTTTGCGTAACACTCGGCGTCCTTTTGCATATAAGGCCACCAATACCCTTGAGTTATTGCGCGTAGCGCGAGGGATCTTCCGGCGGCGTGCACCCCGCATACTCCTTCATGAATCTCAAAGAGTAGGTTTTGCACGATGCTCGGATGCACACACTTCAGGTAAGGGCCGGAAAACGATTTTCTGTACAATTCCTTGGAAGGTGATAGCTAGAAGCGCGACGCCCGTAACCTGATTCTCCTTGCCTCCCTCTTATCCTCGGGAAGACGGTCCTCGCTGAGATAGGAGACAATCGGGTCCATCCAACTTGGGTCCTGCTCAGCGCACCCAACATCCGACGCAGCTATGCTGGGTGCGCCTAAGACGTCGATGTGCACCAAGCCCCCTGCATTGCTTCCTTGCGCTGATGCCAGAGCTGCCAACGCATCCGCTTCCTCATTCTGCTCCCTAGGGATCTGGTTTACATCCCAATTCTGGAAGCCTGACAATAACTCCCTAGCCTTCTCCATATAAGCAAGCATCCGATCATCCCTTGCTTCAAACTCTCCATTGATCTGGCTAACGACGAGCTGCGAGTCGGATGTCACAGCGATGTTGACTGCTCCCCTGTCTTTTGCCGCTTTTAGGCCCAGGATTAAAGCTTCGTACTCGGCCTCATTATTCGTTGCTGCGAAGCCGAGGCGCACAACTGTTCGAACAACCTCCCCTGTCGGCGTTTTGAGCACCAACCCAGCGCCCGATCCTCGACGTGAGCTTGCGCCGTCGACTTGCAATTTCCACGTTCCCTGTTTGCATACGTGTACCTCCCAAAGTGGGGGTGACGCCTCCCCCGGGGGCTGCTGTCCAAATTCAGCAATGAAGTCGGCTAGTGCTTGAGCTTTGATCGCCGTTCGAGGGACGAAGCGAATATCGTATTGTCCCAGCTCCACAACCCATCAGGCGACGCGTCCGGACAGATCGGAACTGGCCAGCAGGGACCTGAGCGGATGCGAGGTGATGACGGCGATTGGGTGTGCTTGAAAGTAATGATTTAGCTTTCTTGCTGCTACTATTAAAGAAAGAAGCAGTTTCTCCAAGGGCGAGTATCGAGCTTCGGCCTCCAAGAGTGTCTTACTCACATAATACACTGGTCTCTGCACCCTCTCGGCGTCTTCGATCACTATGACAGCGCTCACTGCTCGTTCTGACACGGCGAGGTATAGGTTGAGCTCCTCGCCCTCACGCGGTGTAACAAGGATGGGAGGCTCCTGTAGGTATCGCTTCAACTCCGTAAGCGCCTCTTCGCATTCATCATCCCATTGAAAAACCCTCTCTCCTCTTAACAGTTTGAAGAAATGACTGCACTTGTCTGACGATCGGCTGATGAAGCGGTTTAAAACTGCCGCCATACCTGTTAGCCTTTGGACCTCCTTGACACTGGTTGGGCTGCGAATTTCTTGTAATGCCTTGATCTGATTGGGGTCAGCTTCAATTCCTCTTCGTGTCACTAGGTGTCCAAGGAATTTGCCTGAACTTACACCGAAAGCACACTTCGATGTGTTGAACCTCAGCCCCACACTTCTTGCTCTGTCGAAAACCATTTGGAGGTCGTCGATGTGTGTCTGCCGCGCCCCACTTTTCACTACCATGTCGTCGATGTATACCTCGACCTTGCAGCCCACCAGATCTCCAAATAGATTCATCACCATCCGTTGAAAGGTAGCTCCGGCGTTCTTTAAGCCGAAAGGCATAACTTTGTAACAGAAGATTCCCCGGGGCGTTAGGAAGGCTGTTTTCTCTTGGTCAGACTCTGCTAATGGTATCTGATGGTACCCCCGATATGCATCCAAGAAACTCATCTGCTCGTGGCCAGCCGTAGCATCCACCAATTGATCGATCTTTGGTAGTGGGAACATATCCTTTGGACATGCTTTGTTTAGATCGGTGAAATCGACACAGACCCTCCACTCTCCGTTTTTCTTTTTTACCACCACTGTGTTGGCCACCCATGTCGGATACTGGACCTCTCGGATGGCCTCGGCTTCTAATAACTTCGAGACCTCAGCCAAGACGGCCTCTGTGTGCTGGACGGATGACCGTCGAGTCCTTTGCGCTACAGGCTTGGCGCCTTCTCTTACGTTCAACATGTGACAAGCGATGCTTGGATGCAACCCCGGCATCTCGTACGGACTCCAAGCGAACACATCCCGGTTCCTTCTCAAAAGGTTTGACAATAGGCTCTTCTCGTCCCCTGCCATTTCAGTTCCAATTAAAAAGTATTTATCGGGCTCAGAATTACTTACCGCAATTTTTTGTAGGGCCTCAATCGACTTCTCGCTGGGCTGAATTCCCACCTCGTCGAGTACTTGAGGGGCGTGATGCATCGTGTGCATGCCGACCCCACTAGTCCCAACGTGAGTGCAGTGTCGAGCTGCCTTCTGATCCGCTCGGATCCGGACCGTCCTTCCTTGATGGGGAAACACCATTGTTTGGTGAAGTGTTGAATGCACCGCACCCATGGCGTGAAGCCAAGGGCGTCCAAGTATAGCGTTGTATGAGGAAGGGGCGGTGATGACTAGAAACTCAACTTCTATGACCTTTCCGGCTAGTCGCACCTTCTCCTTAAGCATGCCCAGCGGCCATACGGGGAGCGCGCCAAGGCCCACCAGTTGTGTGGAAACTGGGATGAGGTCCTTTCGCTCCCTTCCTAAGCTCTCGAAGGTCCCGTAGAACATGATGTCGACCGCGCTTCCGGAGTCTACGAGGACTCGACGGACATCAAACTCTCCTACCCCAATGGTCAGCACCAAAGGGTCGTTGTGGGGCTGCTGAATCCCCTCGAGATCCTTGTCTGAAAACACCAGTTGCTCTCCCGACGAGGACTTTGCTCGTTTTTGATCTCCCCCTGCGGCGGCAAATACTTCCAAAGCATGGCAGCTCTTGCGGTATTCATGTCGGGTACCACCGTTACCCTTAACCTTTGCTTCAACCACATGTATAACCTTCCTCTGGACTTCTTCCTCGTTTGCCGCCGTCCTAACAGTTTCGGCTTTCGCTTGCTGTTCTGCGGAGGGGGGCTCTTCTCTGATGAATTCTTTCAAGAAGCCCCTAGATACTAAGTATTCTAGGTACTGCTTAAGGGTTCGGCACTCCTCCGTTAAGTGTCCTTTGTCACGATGAAACGAACAAAACTTGCTATTGTCTCGATCCGCCGCGTCGCCCCTCATACGGTTTGGCCATTGAAAGAAAGGTTTATCCTTTATTTGAGTGAGGACCCGGTAAATCGGGATCTTGAAGACGGTGTTTATGGCTACGTGAGCCGAGGCATGTGACCCTACTGTGAGCAATCCCTTGCTCCTTGGTGCTGGCTTCTCATCGCCGCCCAACTCTTTCCGCTGGTCAGGCGCCGATGGCTTACGAGTAGGGGAGGGTGACTTGCCTTCACGGTGTGAGCCTCTGTCATCCTCAAGCTTGGTGTATTGCCTGATCCTCTCTTGAAGCTCCGACATGCCGGACGGAGTCCTTAATGTCAGGCTCTCCCTAAGCCGGCTGTCTCGCGGCAGTGCAAGTCTGAAAGCTGAAATTGCGACCTTCTCGTCGCAATGCTCAATATCTGCATAACACTCCATGAAGCGGGAGGCGAAATGCCTCAATGCTTCACCTCGTCGGGGTCGAATGGCGAATAAGGAATCCATGGAGGTAGGGTCCCTGCTATTTGCAATGTACCTTGCTACAAAATCTCTTGCCAGTTGCTTCCATGAGGAGATAGAATCGGGCTGCAGCGAATGGAACCATCGGGAGGCTGATTTGCCCAGGCTGGAAGGAAACATTTTGCACATCATCCCGTCATTCTCGATCCACAACGCCATTTTATGAGTGTATAAAGCGATATGATTTACGGGATCAGATTTTCCATCATATAATTCAAAAACGGGGGCAGAGAACTTATCTGGCGGTCGTTGGTGGCGTATATCACGCGTGAAAGGGGTTGAAGTCATCTGATTTAGCTTACTTTCGGCCTGCTCTTGCGCGGACATCAGCGATTCACCTTGATTGGAGAAGAGTTTGAGCAATCGTTCTTCCGCACGGGAGACTCGCTCCATTCTCACCGCTCGTTCTGGCCTTCCATGGTCGACGTTGCTGGAAGTCTCGCGGCGTTGCCTCCTCCCTTGTTCTTGATGCTCCCTTTCGCTCTGCTTGGGATGCGATTCTTTGGAACGCCTCCTGCGGTGCCTGGAACCCCAGTGTCGAGTGTAGTGGGGCGATCTTCTCCTCTTCCGACTGCGGCGCTTTGAGACGCCTGGTGAAGTTGGTGAAACACTTCTCTGGCCGCGATATGACGACCGGAGAGGACGTCCCTCGAATTCCTCGGTCACATCATGGATTCGAAATCGATCGGACCATCGCCCTCCTGCCTTGCTTCCTCCCTGACTATCCCTTCCGCTTTTGGTCAGGGACAACTCTTGTGAATGTACCTCGACGGTGCTGGCCAGTCGGCCGCCCTGGTCTCCCACGGGACGCTTGCCTAATGCTTGCTCTTGACGCTCGCACTGTCGGCGAAGGGAGATCACTTCGTCTTGGGCAGCCCGCAGTTGGCGATTTCTTTCTTGCAATTCTTCTTCGAGCTCCGCCTCTCGCGTGAACCCACCTTCGGCTATGTTGTTTGGAACTTCCGACTCCCCCATTCCCACAGACGGCGCCAATTGTGAGTGAGTTTTCTTGTATCACTCGGATTCGGATGATAGCGGGGGATGTGCTGAGATTCCTTCGTGCTTGTTCCTCGTCCCTACAACCAAGACAATGATCACAGGGCGAGGCTTGTATCCCCGGGGGTCACTCCGACGCCCAAGTCAGTGTTCGATAAATCAATCAAGATGAGAGCTTTTTTCTGTATATATTTTTCATACCTTAGGCCCTCCTTATATGCTTGATCTTTTCCATGTTCTGCTACCGATCAAAGATAGAGTTTCCCTTGCGTGCTTATCTTTCTGTTAAGATCCTTTTTTGATCCTCTAATTAGATTTAGAATTTGTAAATTCGGCGGCTGGGTATCCGAGCGATATGGGTGGATTCTATTTTGCGACCCGATCTATACATATGGCGGGAAATTACCCACTCATATATATATATATATATATATATATATATATATATATATATATATATATATATATATGTTGATCTCTCCGTTTTACGTTTGCACAGTATAGAGAGGGTTGTTTTACGTTTGCAAAACATAGAGAGGGTGTCCACAATTGATCTTTTGCATATGTAAGTTAACAAAGACCCGTCGATCCCAAACGTGTATATGTATATGTACTTTGAATTTAACCTATGGAGGTGGAGTACGTAAACTTTGTGGTGATCATTTTTTTGAGAAATTGTGGTGATCATTTCACTTTCTATTTTATTGGTGATATTTAGGATTTTTTTTCTAACCATATCGTGGATTTGAGTAAAATATATATACTTCTTTGGCGAAAATGCATAAAACCACCCCTTATTCACCTTTGTTTGCAATTAACCACCCCTTGTTCAAAAAAATTCACTTAACCACCCTTTATTCACCTTTGTTTGCAAGTAACCACCCCTTATTAAAAAAATTTCACTTAACCACCCCTTATAACAAATTGTTTGCATGTAACCACCCATCATCCCATTTTTCTTTAAATTCAACTTAAAAGTAAAAGCTGAAAATGCCCCCAAATTTGGTCATTTCGGGTTTCTTGTAAAACGGGTCGAGTGTAGATCCGAGTTGACTTGAACTCGAGTTTGGCCTGATTTCGGGTCAAATCGGGTCGATTTCGGGTTTGTCAATTTCTATTTTTTAAATTAAAAAAATCACGATTTGGTAATTTTGTGATAGTTTTAAAATGCTAAAATTAAAGACGTGGTTCTTAAGTTCTAGCGCTTGTAATTATATACTATATTTGATCTAAAATATTTGATTTTTACTATTTCTTGTATTTTTTAATAAAATTTAAAAATATCTAAAATATCAAAATTTTAAATAATTTTTTAAAATAAATAATTTAATGCAATTAGTATTAAGCATAGAATTGTTTTACTAATATTTAAATGTTTTTTTAGAGTTTTTTTTTATCTTCTTAAAAATGTGATGAAAAATAAAAAATCAAATATTATCGATTGGAGAGAGTATTATACAATACAAATAAATATAAAAGTTGATTTGAAAATAAAAGATCAAGTGATTGTAATTCTAAAATGTAATAAATTGGAATCTCCATAAAAAAAATTAATCATATATAATTATAAATCAATCGGGTTAATCGGTTCACCAGATCAATTGGGTCAATCGGGTCACCAGGTCTAAACCCAGATGACCCGGAAAATTACCCGGTTTTCGGGTTCAGGTAGGAAAAAAATTTTGGGTAAAAAATTTCGCCTCTTGACCAAAAATTTTGGGTAAAAAATCATCCAAGAACCCTAAAACTGTAAAACCAAATTTGGGTGAATTTTGGGTTCGGGTAGGCGAAATTTTGGGTAAAAATTTTCGCCTCTTGACCAAAACTGTAAAACCAAATTTGGGTGAATTTTCGTCTTTTACTTTTAAGTTGAATTTAATAGAAGTTTAATTTAAAGAAAAATGGGAGGATGGGTGGTTACTTGCAAACAATTTGTTATAAGGGGTGGTTAAGTGAAATTTTTTGAATAAAGGGTGGTTAATTGCAAACAAAGGTGAATAAAGGGTGGTTAAGTGAAATTTTTTGAATAAGGGATGGTTAATTGCAAACAAAGGTGAATAAATGGTGGTTTTATGCATTTTCGCCTACTTCTCTAGCACAATTTTGAATTTGTGATAATCGTTTTTCTTTGGACATTCGATTTATTAGAACTGGCTTGTCTAGTATCTCAAACTCTTACCGTTTATTTTCAAAGATACATAAATTTATGATAAAAAGTGAACTTGATAAGTCGGCCGTGACAAATATAGTTGGGAAAACTAATTAAAATACCCCCACCTTTGGGGTATGGTAAAAATATATCCTCAACTTTCAAATGTAATAAAAATATCCCGACCTTTGAGGGTAGTGGTAATATATTACCACAAGTTTTTTCACGAGTAAAAAATGTTGATAAAATAGCCTACATGGATTTTTTTACAAGAGTTTTCTTAAACAGTGTCCTTAGAGGAAAAAAAAAAGAAGAGCTTGACCGGGTTCATACCCAACGTCTTTTCCTCCCTCACGTCTTCTTCCGTGGTCGCCTCTTGAATTGGCTTCCAGGTAACTCATGGTTCCTCTTCAATGTCAGCCTTCCTCGCTCGTGGTCGACTATCTTGAGTTGTCTCTCTCACATCTTCTTCACCTCTGATTCGTTCATGGACTTGGTTGGGTAAGTTTTATTTTTTTTCCCTCTTCGTTGTTGTCGGTTTAGTTTTGTTGCCGGTTTGGTGTTAGAAATAGTTGGGTTGTGTGAATTTGAGGCAATTTTGACTAGATTAGTTGTTTGGTTGAATCAATTTCGTTTTTCCAATTTAATTTGTTATCGTTTTATTTTTGTTTCCCCTAAGGAAACCGTTCAAGAAAACCTAATTTTCGTGTTAATTTGTAAAAAAAGGCTTCCACGTATGCTGTCTTGTCAAAAAATAATCCACGTAAGCTACATTGTCGGCATTTTTGACCGGTGAGAAAATACATGGTAATATATTACCACCACCCTCAAAGTCGGGATATTTTTATTACATTTGAAAGTTGAGGATATATTTTTACCATACCCCAAAGGTGGGGGTATTTTAATTAGTTTTCCCAATAGAGTTCTCAATAAACTATATGAATTAATATTTTATTTTTTTTTATAAGGAAAGAATTCAGGCGGTGGTTAGCCAACCCGAGAGCATCCCGAAGGATGAGATCACGAAGATCTAAAGGAAATACAATCACACAATACATAAAAAAACTACTCAATGCAAAGCCGGAAAAAACCCCAAACCCTAAGCAAACAAGCGGACACAACATCGAGAGGAAAGAAGTTCGGCGTGGTGAAGTGGATAGCGAGCGCATGGGACAACATCAGCTGACACGATGTCTCGCCGCCGGAAAGACGGAAAGCAGAAATCCTTGAAAGACAAAGACGACTCTTGGGGAAGTGTGGATCACACGACGTTCCCCCCACCTAGATGAGGCATCTTCAGAAATCACGAACACCACCGACACGATCACTTCGATCAACCAGTGCCGCATAACTGCTCCTCCACCGAAACTAACCACGAACCAACAGATGAACACCCAACTAACACGAGGAAATGAAGCACGGCCGCGAGCAGGACGAAGAGAGAGAAGATTCCGAAATTTATTTATAGCTTATTATTGCAATTTACGTATATATATATATATATATATATATATATATATATATATATATATATATATATATATATATATATATATATATATATATATATATATATATAATTTTATTAAGTTTTAATTATTTATTATAATTTACCACTTTCAAATTTATTTAATTTGTTCCAATCTTCCAACGGGGCAACTTTGGGCCCAAAAGACGAATATCAGACCCTAACAACGGGCTGCCTCGGGTCCAAGGTAGAACTTGTGCCCAAAGACAAACCCTAGGGGAGACCACACAAGATCCACCGGCGAAGTGGACGTTGGAGGAGATGGGAAGGAAGAAGCACCCCTCCCACGACCAGCAGCGGTAGAAACCGAAACGGGAAAAGGGAGGAAAGGAAACCAGGTGCTGAGCTCCGAGGCCCTAACAACGTCCCACCCACTCACGAAGAGGAGCCTAGGGAAGAAGCCAGAGGAAGATACGGAAGCTCTGATTCAAGACCAATCCGGAACCGGGAAAAGGAAGGCCAGGGACGAGACTCCAACCACCCAATCGGAAACCCAGAGCAGTCGAGGGAAGAGGAGGAGAGAGCAGGGCAGCAAGCGCCAGCGACCCATGCCACCAATGGAGTCGGATCCACCGAACACGAGAGACGGGGGATGTTTTCAGAAGCCGAGGGCGATGACAACCGAGCCCCGACTGGAATCGGTGGCGCCACCCCACTATAGGAATTAATGTGGTCCACAATAGATATCAAACTCAATAAAGTTTTTGTTTAATCAATAAATAAAAGGCATGATACACGCACGTTTTTTATGAGCTAAAAACTATATAAAATATCTAGTTTTTAAATAATTTTTTAACAATTTCGTAGTTATTATTAATAAGTACAAACTTGTTAAAAAAAAATTTAAAATGAATATTTTATATAGTTTTTACCATTCTAAAAAAGTGTACATTAAACGACAAATTTTTCCGAATAGAGGGAGTATCATCTTTTAATCACATTAAGTTAAGACTTAAGACTCATCACAATCCACAACGAGATATCTAACTCTTTAAGTCCGACTTATTGTCAAATGGCCTCGTCAGAACACATAGAATAAACAAATTAAACGAAGAGCAAATTGATCAACAATTGATGTGTGTTATCAACATAAAGCCCAATATATCATCATGATTAAAAACCTATGTTAGTCAAATTATTACGCCAAAATCACGGACAATTCCACCGTAAGCTTTACTACTACAATCTTTTAAAATCGATCTAAATAAAAACCAATCTAATAAATTTTCCATAGATTTTCACTCACTTTATTGTAATTTAACTCAAACTAGTATGATCCCCGCGTCATGGCGCGATTTTTTATAAATAAAATCTTATTAATATATTAAGAGTTTATATAGATATATGACACATCATCCTAAACTAGTAGAATTGTCAAGACTCCAAAAATTTCTCTAAGCTTGACACATCATCCTAAACTCTTCTAAATTAAGAGTTTATATAGATATATAGATTGTTTTTTTAGAAGAAAAAAAATGCTAAAATTATAATTTAGGCTAAGATCAAAGTTTTGAATTAAGCCCAATAGTTAGTAAAATTAAAGAAAAAGAGAATTAAAGGGAAAAAAAAGAAAAAATTAGAATTAAAGAAAATAAAAAAAATGAAAAAAAAGAAGAATTGTCAAGACTCCTAAAATTTCTCTAATCTTGACACATCATCCTAAACTCTTCTAAATTAAGAGTTTATATAGATAGTTAGTAAAATTAAAGAAAAAGAGAATTAAAGGAAAAAAAAGAAGAAAAAAATTAGAATTAAAGAAAATAAAAAAAAATGAAAAAAAAAAGAATTGTCAAGACTCCTAAAATTTCTCTAATCTTGACAAATCATCCTAAACTCTTCTAAATTAAGAGTTTATGTAGATATACCAATGACCTCTTGCCCTAGTGGTAAGGGAGAGGTAACCCTTGCAAGAGGTCAAGGGTTCAAATCCCATTACTTACACTTTGTGTAATTAAGTGGGTGCTCAAGCCTTCATTGGCTTGGGTGAGCCTCCCTGGTGACTTGCCCGGTTCGGGTCATTTGCAGGTTAGGGCTCGGACCTGTGGGGGATTAGTCGACAACCTCGGAACCCCCGCGTCATAAAAAAAAATAAAAAAAAAGAGTTTATATAGATATATAGATATTACCTTATTTATGAAATATCTATATTAATTATGTACTGTGAAATTCACTTCTTCTTGCAGGCTAGGGCTCGGACCCGTGGGGGATTAGTCGACAACCTCGGAACCCCCACGTCATTAAAAAAAAAAAAAAAAAAAAAAAAAAAAAAAGGAAAAAGAGTTTATATAGATATATAGACATTACCTTATTTATGAAATATCTATATTAATTATGTACTGTGAAATTCACTTCTTCTTTTTTCAAAAAATATTTTTTATTAATTTTATTTGGATTGATATATAAGAGATCTTCATTTTTTTAATAAATAATACTTTAATCAATGAAATAATGTATAATGCTCCCTAATATAAGAACTTTTAAATTATAATCAAAATATTTTTTTATGTTGTAATTAATTTTTTTATAATTTTATTAATATAGTCTAATACAAATATTATTTTGAATTTATTTATCTATTATAAATATTGAGCATATCTTTTATTATTTAAAAAAAAAATCTGTTTTATTTAACGGATTTTTTAGGAACATAGAATAAGAGTCCGATTTGAAAAATATATTTTCTTGATATACCTAATTTAGCCATTTTTAAATTTAATTATAAATTTCACCCATTTTCTTACACCCGATTAAAAAAAAAACATTTTTAATCGATCTTTAATTACAAATTTACAATAGATATATTTTTTTTTTTGGAAGCGGGATAAGGATTAGGAAAGCAGCCGACGTCCCGGCTTTTTTCCTAGCGCGTCCGAGCGGACGAGAACACAGAGTTCTGAATCATCGGCGAAGCTATCATCGGCAGGGCAGCTATGAGCCAGACGAGCAATCCTGTCAGCCACAACATTTGAATCCCTGAAAATATGACGAATAGCAACATTAGAAAAGGAACGAATGATTGTAGAGGTATCAGCCATCAGCAGCTCAATGTTCCAAGGGCAAGTCCAGTCCCCCAGAAGAGCTTTAACAACGGCTAAACAGTCACCCTCGATAAGTAGAGTGTCGAGACCCAAATTGAGCGCCTTAACCACGCCCATGTGCAGCCCTAAAGCCTCGGAGAAGACTGCAGAAGTATTGTTGCAAAGACCAGAACCAACGGACACAATCGATCCATTGTGGTCGCGGATAACGAATCCGTAGGCCCCCTTGTCCGGAGGGAAGTATGAACCGTCGAAGTTAAGTTTATAATGGCCCAGAGGTGGCTTTTCCCAATTAACTGATTTATGAGCCTTATTTATCCCGGAGCTGGAGCGGTTATCTGTAGATTTCTACTTTGGTGTATCCTTCCTTATGGGTTTGACACCGTGAGCATCCCCATTTGCGGTCCAAGAGTCTGTAATAGTTTTGTAAAGAATATCAATAGCTTGAAAGGAGACTGTATGTATGTGTTGGAAAACAATTTAGTTTCGGAAGTACCATATTGCCCACCAAGCGGTGGCTATTTTGGCAAATCTGGTTTTGCCTTCTGTTAAGTAAATTTCGTTCAGAAGTTTGTTAGGTTTAGCATCTGTAGTGGCCTTAATAATCGTAGGACATCGAATACCAGCTGCGGAAAAGACATCGAGTGTCATTTGACAATCGCAAAGAATATGATTAGTTGACTCAACAGAAGAGCCACAGAAATGGCATCCCGAGGGAACCGAGACATGTGATCGTTGTAGTCTTTCCGAGGTTGGTAGACCATCCCGCGCAATTTTCCAAAGAAAGTGGCGGATCTTGTAAGGGATGTCAAGCTTCCAAATCCACTGGCAACCAAACTGAGAATCACCGGTATGATGCGTGCCAAGGGTTGCAGCCGAACTAGTAGAGAACCACCCGTCCCTACTAGGACCCCAGAACAGCCGGTCATCAAAAGTGTTTTTGGTCAAGTGAGTGGAAGTTATTCTTGCAATAGTGTCTGTGTCCAGAAGACCATGCAGGTCGGTGGAAAGTTTATCGATATCCCATTTTTTGCCCGAAGTGATGAAACGTGCCACGGGCCAAGACAAGGTAGAATCATCGATCGATCGGAGAGCAATTTTTGCCAAGGGGGAGTTGCACACCCAGTTATCCTGCCAGAAATTAACCGAGTGTCCGTTTCCGATAGACCAGTTGAGGCCGGTCTTGAATTCTGGTCGAAAAGTCATCAGTCTGGACCACTGCCATGAGGTGTTTCCTTTTTTAACATACTTAAGAAGAGAATCATTTTTTAAGTATTTTCTCGTGACGACTCTGACCCAGATATTGTCTGGTTGCGCAATGATTTTCCATAGCAGTTTCATCTGTAGAGCGATGTTCATCGTTTCAGCTTTGTGAATACCAAGACCACCGGATATGGTATCAGTACAGATTTTGTCCCAGCTCACTAGTGGAGTGTAGTTTGGTTGTTTGTTCCAAAAGAATTGTCTGTAGATCGTGTCCAGTTCGTGGAGGATCGACGATGGCAGCATAAAAGCTTGCATAATGAATAAGGGTTGGGCGCTTAGATTGGACATGATGAGGACCTTTCGCCCCTCAGCCAAGAGTGATGATGCTTTCCACTTCGATAATTGTTGTTTAGTTTTGACAATAATATCAGCGAATGTATCGGAATTAACCCTTCCATTAATGATTGGGCAGCCCAGATACTTCTCAAGGTTATTTGATTGGGGGATTCCCAGTGCTGTTGCTACAGTGTGTATTGCGGACGTAGATGTGTTAGGTGATACTTGGAAGCTGGATTTGTGCATGTTTACCTTTTGTCCAGAGATGGAGCAGAATCGTTGGATGATGTTGGATAGATTATTGCAAGTCGCTTGGTTTGCCTTCCCAAATAACATGATGTCGTCAGCAAATGCCAGAAAAGGAATCTTAACTCCCTGTTGGCCTATAGTAAATCCAGAGTCCTTTGTAAGGGAGGAGTTGCGTTGTAGATTTCGTGCAAGAACCTCCGCTGTGAGAATGAAGAGGAAAGGTGATAAGGGATCCCCTTATCGAAGTCCCCTAGAAGGGATAAAAGGAGTGGAAGGTTCGTCATTGACGAGCACCGAGTACGAAACCGTTTGTACACATTCCTTGATCCAAAGAATGAATTGTTTGGAGAAGCCGAACTTGTTAAGCACAGAAAATAAGAAGGGCCATTCCACCCTGTCATAGGCTTTTTCCATGTCCAGTTTGACTGCCATGTAACCTTGTTTTGCCTTGGAGAGCCTAAACGAGTGGAAAATCTCGTGAGCAATAAGGATATTGTCCTGGATGGACCTACCCTTCGTGAAGGCGCCCTGAAGGGGGTGGATGAGTTTGTCAAAAACTTTGGATAACCTGCCAGTCAAAATTTTAGAGATGATCTTATAAACTGTAGAATATAGGCTAATATGCCTAAAATGATTAACTGTTTCTGAATTATCCCTCTTTTGGATTAAGGTTATGAATGTGTGGTTTATCTGTCGTAGCATTTTCCCTGAGAAGAATGCCTATGACAATAGATATAAATCATAGATTCATAGATGGTGTAGGTGTACATTTTAATTTCGGATATTTCGCGTGGTGACCTCCAGTTATTGAGTTTTTCGTGAGGTAACCAGAGTTTTTTGGTATTTCGCATGGTAACCCTGTGTTTTCTTACTTTTTTGTGTCGCGCCCTTTTGGGTTAAATTGTGTACTTTTGAACTTTTTTGGGCAAAAATTGTAAATTACAACCAAAACCCATCTTCAATCTCCCGTTTCATCTGAAGAAAGAGAGGAGATAGGCGATAGCAGAGGGAAGCCAAAGGCTCGAGGGTGATGAAGAAGGTAAGTGGCGACTGAAGACGATGACTACCAGAGGCAGCACACGTTTGTAGTGGCAACGACACCTTCTTCAACTACGCCTATCGAAGTCAGGTATGAAATTCTAGTTGTTGAGAAATTAGGGCGAAATTGGGGGTTTGAATTTTGAGGCTAAATTGCTATTTGATTTTAGGGTTAAATTAGGGTTGAATTGATGATCAAATTTGGGGCTACATTAGATCTGATTTTAGGGTTAAAATTGCGATTTGATTTCAGGCTTTGTATTTGGGGTTTATTTGGGCGCATTTCACTTGTTTTTATATAAATTGTAGCTTCTTGCAGAATGGGAGATAATAAAGTGTTGAGAATGCGTTATAACCAATCAGAATATGTAGAAATGCAAGTGGACAATACAGATGAAAGTAACATTCTTGACCTATTTGTCCATTTACTGGAAGAGGCTGCTAAAATTGGGATGACACTTCCCGAACAACCAACTTTGTGGTATGCACACAATAGTCGAAACTTTTAATTGAAGAGTGATAGTGATTTGATGAATATGTTCAAGTCGTTACATGAGAAGAGGTTGATTAATTTGGCAATTGGATGTGGTGATTCGCCATGTAAGAATGTGGAATTGGCGCGGGGTCTGATTGAATCAAAGAGGCATGTAGAGAACTCAACAACTACAAGGTCAAGTCATAGAACAACATCTTCGATTTTTGGTCAGCTGGATGCTTCTATGAACTCACAATCACATGACCGAGTGAAGAAAATCCCTGCCACTACTGCAAGAAGAAGAGGTTTACATCTTCAGAAAGTTGGAAACAATTCTCGATCACCTGGAAGTGCATCCATTTCAAGCAATCAGAGTACAACAAAGGTTGCTGATGGAGGGGCTGGTGACATGTTTGGTGTTGATGTGGCTGGTTTTGTTGTAGAAAATGGTGATGTAGCCGGTGTTGTCGCAGGAGATGACAATATGGCTGGTGTTTTATTAGAAGATGCCAATATAGCTGGTGTTGTAGTAGAAAATGGCGATGTGGCCGGTATGGTTGTACAAGATGAGGATGTGGCTGATTTCCTTGAAGAAGATGATTTGGAAATGGATAAAGAAGATTATTTTGATAGGCTTTATGATAACGGAGAGTTTTATGAAGGTCGTGACTTTGGGAAAATCAATCTTAAAGAGTGGATGATATTTATGGACAAATCACTTTTGATAGATGTGGTGAGAGATTATTGTGTTGAAGAGGGATTTGCCATTGTAGTGGTAAAAAATGAGCAAATGCGATATACGGCTATGTGTGCAGATTCAGAATGTAGTTGGAGGATTCATGCTTCAAGGTTGCCAGATGGACACACTTGGGCTATAAAAGCATTGAAAAATATCCATGCTTGCATGAGGTTGGGTAAGAACAATCCCATGGCAACCGCCGATTGGGCAGCTCGAAAGATTCTCCAAGATGTTAGTGCAAATGCAAGTATCACGGGAAAAACCATCAACTCAATCTTGTATCAAGCGTTTGGAATTAATCTAAAGCCAACCACTTTGTACAAGGCAAAGAAACTTGCTGAAGGGATGCTTAATGGAGATGAAGGCAAATCATATGCTAGTTTGCCGGGCTATTGTGAGGTTTTGAAGATAAGTAATCCCGACTCCAAGGCTCATTGTGTGTGGAGGGCTGCAACAAATGATCCCGAGCGACCGATTCAATTCAAGAGTGTATTCATTGCTTTGAAACCAATGATCGAAGGGTTCATCATGGGTTGCAGAGGGTTAATTGGAGTTGATGGATGCCATTTAAAGGGAAAATATGGTGGGGTTGTGTTATCTGCTATTGCTCTAGATGGAGATAATCAGATTTTCCCTATAGCATATGGTGTATACGAGAATGAAAGTAAGGACACGTGGTCTTCTTTCTTCTCTCATTTGAAAGAGCTATTGGTGAATGTGAATAGAGATACTTGGTGTATTATATCAGATAGACAAAAGGTATCTAAATATTCTAGTTCCAGCAGCTTGGAGTTAACTCTTTTATATTTTTCATGTTTCTAAAACAAACTATATTATGTTTGTATCTTACTTAGGGGGTTGAACCGGCTCTCGGGGATGTGTGGCCTACAGCTTCAAGAAGATATTGTTGTACCCACTTATGTGCCAACTTCAAAAAGAAATATCCTGGACAACACATGCATGATCTGTTTTGGTCATGTTGCAAGGCGTATTCTGAATATAAATTCAAGCAAGCAATGGAAAAGGTGCAGTTGGCAGCGGGGTTGGGTGCTGTAAGGTGGCTACAAGGCTTGGGTGATATGCAGTGTTGGGCAAGGCACAAGTTTGACCCCATTTTGCATTCACCTGAACCAACAAGCAACTTTGTAGAGTCCTTTAATTCAACATTAGGAGCGGATAGATGCCTCCCCGTGTTGACACTTCTAGATGGTATTTGAGTGTTTTTTTTTCCAGTAGTTCCATGGTGTTACAACATCCGAATTTACAGCAGCTCAAATTTTTTTCCAGCAACTTTTTTCTTACAGCAACTTTTATTTACATCAACTTTTTTTTACACAGCAGCTCAAATTTACAGTAGAAAATCATTTTTTTACATTACCTCAATTTACACAGCAGCTCAATTTTAATGAAAATCAGTTTTTTCAGCAATTTATTTTATACAAAACAGCTCATTTTTTGGTTTTACAGCAGCTTATTTTTCTTTATAGTAGCATGTGTATTTAAGCTATCATGTTAATTGGTCTTGTTGATAGCTAAGTTGTAATTTTTTTGTGCTTCTAGGGATTAGACGCACATGCATGAGTAGACATTGCGAGAGACAAGAGCAAGTTCGAAGTCTACATGAAAATGGCATAACTCCAACAGCACAAACAATATTGGATGCGGCATATAAAGAATCACGTAAATTAGAGGTTGAGAATTTGTTCATGAATAGGGTGGAGATATTACATTTTCATACACTCATTTCAATTCATTGTCTTGAATATTTGTGTTGCAGTTTTTTAAGGCATCTGAGATTGAGTTCGAAATTAAAGAGGGCAAATCAACTTATCCTGTCAACATTAAAGACCGAACTTGTGCATGTGGTGAATGGCAAATCAGCGGGATCCCTTGTAGGCATGTTGTGAGAGTGATTTCAGAAATCAGGGGAAATGTACATTTTTATGTCTCGCATTGGTACTCTACAAACATGTTGAGGAAAACATATTCTGTTAATTACAAAGCTATTCCCGATGAAGAGCAATGGCCTACATTTGACTTTCCAAAACTCGCTCTGCCCACCATGAAAAGGAGAGTCGGAAGACCACCAAGAAATAGGAAAAGACAAGCGGGTCAAAAAGAAAAAGGATCAAGGTCTCGGACTGTTCGCTGTGGAAAATGCAAGGTATTCATTGAAGTTTTTGATCTTGGCACTTTTGAATTTATGCGATTTTTTCTTATATGTAAACTTTTTTGACTATGCAAGGAATTTGGGCATAATAGCTTAACATGTAAAGGTGGCATGACTGCAAGAGAACGTAAGGAATCACGACACATACAAGTTCGAAAGGCACAAAAAATGAAAAGTGATGATCAACTACAATCAGTCGATGATGTGATGAGCTCAGCACCCTGGATAGCTGGAAGTCAAGAGTAGGCTAAGTATCATGTGCATTGGAGACTAAAACACTTGGTTACTGCAGTTAGCACTTTTGTATGATTTCTTTGTTGGCACTTTTAACCAAACTTGTGGGGAAATCAGCTAAGACTTGTTAGCACTTTTGTATGATTTCCTTATTTACACGTTGAATTTTACAGCAACTTTAAACCAAGCTAAATATGCTCAATTTGACCCCTCAATTTTACAAGCTGAACATGCATTTGGCAGCTTAATTTTGTAAGCTGAATTTTTTTACATGTTGAATTTGACAGCTGGACACATGTTGAATTTTACATGCCCATTCAGCTAAGAGTTGTGAAGATGAATTTTGCAATAGTGGTGAATATGACAGCAAGTTTAGTATGAATTTAACTATAAAATTACAACAGTGCTTAAATCAACTTGACAACAAGTCTCATGACAACCTTCTTCTTCAATATCTTCAAACTCCATTTTTTACATGCTGAATCTGACAGCTGAATACAAGTAAAATTTTACATGTTGAATTCAGCTAAGATTTGTGAAGCTGAATTTTACAATAATGCTGAACACGACATCAACTTTAGTTTGAATTTAACTATAAAATCACACCAAGCAACCTTCTCCTTCAATATCTTAAAACTCCAACACCTAAAGCCAAAATCTCACAATATCTTCAACCGCAGATTTTTATGATGGCAACCTTCTCCTTCACTGAATTTGAAAGCAACCATCCAGAAGTGTTAGCATGGGGAGACACCAATCGCAGATTTTTCTTCTTTGATTTTGAGCTTCTTTAAGATTGTCCACTCCTTCTGTAGGAAACATTCAATTAGCTAGGTTGACAGATAGTTTGCTCTCTATGGCATTCAAGTATGGTGTTAAAATAAGGAAGAAATATGAATATAACACTTCAAATTGGAACTTTACATTCAACAAACTCCAAAATTCAAAGCCTAATTGAGTCCTAAATTTGAATCTCAATTCAGCCATCAACACCAACAAACCATATCAGTCTCAAATTCGAATCTCAATTCATCCCTATATTTGAATCTCAATATACCCCTAAATTTGAATCTCAGTTCAAACCCCAATTCAACCCTAAATTTGTACCCCTAATTAACCCCAAATTCAAACCCCATTTTAGCCCTAATTTTTCAACACCAAGATATTCCATATATACCTGTCTCCAGTAGCAGTCGCCGACGTCGTTGTCGTCAGAATCGCCGCCCCTTGCAGCCGTCTCCGACGTCGTTGTCGCCAGAATCGCCACCTCTTGCAGCGGGATCGCCTTCGATCGCCGCTTATCGTCATCACCCTCGAGCCTTTGGCTTCCCTCTGATATCGCCTATCTCCTCTCTTTCTTCAGATGAAACGGGAGATTGAAGATGGGTTTTGGTTGTAATTTACAATTTTTGCCCAGAAGAGTTCAAAAGTACACAATTTAACCCAAAAGGGCGCGACACAAAAAAGTAAGAAAACACAAGGTTACCATGCGAAATACCAAAAAACTTTGGTTACCTCACGAAAAACTCAATAACTGGAGGTCACCACGCGAAATATCCGTTTTAATTTTAACTTTAGGTGTACATATAATAGATATTAAAATGCTCCCGTTTCGCCTCACCAATATAAAGTACACGCGTCAAGATCTTATTGGAAGATAGCCATACCTTCCCTACCCGTCGCTCTCAATAAACAAACCATCACAGTCATACACCCCTCGCCTCTCTGACTTCTTCTACTATCTGAAATCACTCTCCCCAAATCCCTCCTGCAAACCCTCAACCCTCCTCCAATGGCTCCTCCTCCGGGCGCCGAGATCGTCCCTTCCGCCACCCCAACCTCCGGCCCAGCCATTCCCTCCGCCACTGACTTCCCCCAATTCGACGTCGTCGCCGACGAGCCGACCGACCACCACTTCTTCAAGAACGCAAAACTCGCCGCCGGATCGAGTGCCTCTACCGGATTCTACAAGAAGATCATGCAGGAATGGCGAGTCCTCGAAAGCAACCTCCCCGACTCCATCTTCGTTCGCGTGTATGAGACGCGAATTTCTCTCCTCTGCGCCGCCATCGTCGGAGCGCCGGGGACGCCGTACCACGACGGCCTCTTTTTCTTCGACATCTCTTTGCCGGCCGACTATCCATCTCATCCTCCCCTGGTTCACTACCGATCGTTCGGGTTCCGTATCAATCCGAATCTCTACGACTCCGGTCGCGTCTGCCTCAGCCTCCTCAATACCTGGTCCGGTAACAAGTCCGAGAAGTGGGATCGCAATCAATCGACTATCTTACAGGTATAAAATCATCCAAGAACCCTAAAATTTCATCATCGATCAAACGATTTCGAAGGACGAATTTTATTTCCGTTCTTCAATTCTCTGTTTATTTGCAGGTTTTACTGTCGATTCAGGCGCTGGTACTCAACGAGAAGCCCTATTTCAACGAGCCTGGCTATGGCGGATCCAGGGGGAAGAAATTCTGGGAGAAAAAGGCCGCTGAGTACAACCAAGACGTGTTCATCTACAATTGCAAGACGGCGATGTGCCTCCTCCGGAGACCGCCGAGGAACTTCGAGGCACTGGTGTCCGCACATTTCCGTGACCGCGCAATCGCTCTACTGACCGCCTTCAACGCTTACCGCAACGGACTCGCGACCGTCGGCCGCGCCGAAGTGGCCGGCGCTTGCGGAGGGCCAATGATCGAGGTGTCAGGCCGGTTCCGAGCGGCGATGGAGAAGGTGTTCGGGGAACTGGTGGAGGCGTTTGCGAGGAACGGGGCGCCAGTGGAGCATTTCGTCGAGCAGCTGGCGGGCGAGAAGGAGGCGAAGGCGAAAGCAAAGGAGAAAGAGGCCAAGAAGAAAGAGGAGAAGAGGAAGAAAGCCAGAAGCGCAATCAGGAAGAAGATCATGGGGATCATAGACAAGATTTGGGCGCGTACTGGATTCAAGAGTCCAGCTGATCAGGTGAGTTTGATGAATGCCAAGTAAACGGGTGACTGATTCAGGGTTTCTTTCTGGGTATGCTGTGAATATGAATGATCATGGAGATCAGATTAGGGTAAATAATTATGGGAAATATTAGCAGTAGCAGATTATGATTGATGAGGAATGAGGATGATCCAATTTTAGTATTTTTTAGTTTCAGATGATGATCCATTTCCAGATTTTTCAATGAATTTGTTAGTGGATTTAGGAATATTTTGAGAATGGAGATCATAAAGAGTGTTGATAGCTAAAGAAATAAGAAAAAGAAAAAGAAAGCAACAAAGTGCTTTTGCCTATGTTCTTCAATGCCACAGTAGGTAATTTGAAGCTGTTTTTTTGGCATATTTATGGTGTTTTGTTTGGCTTGGTATTACCTTTGCCGGAGAGGGGCTTGGTAAGATTGACAATGTGATTAGGCTTCCTACAATAAGGATCCTCTACACGAGGCTCAATAAGGATCCTCTACATCACTCTATGTTTCACAATATGCATCACAAAATTAATTTACCATAAAATTTATCTTTTAATTTTTTTAAAAATATATTAATATTCTAAACACCTAAATTTATATGTTTATAAACTTTTATTTTGAAAAATCATTTTTTAAAAAAATATTAAAATTGAAAAGATGATTATTTGAAATATATATTTTTAAAATATTTTGAATGATGATTTTTCAAGATAAAATTTTATAAATATATAAATATAGGTATTTCAAATCTAAATATAAATTTTTTTAAAAAAATAAATTTTAATTCAAAATAATTTTGTAATACATGCAGTGAAGCACCAAATGATGTAGGGGATCTTCATTGAGGCTCCCTATGATATTGACATTAAATGATACATTACTATTTTTGTATTAAAATACACAAGGTTATTTTAATTTTTAATATATCATTTTTGAAAAGCTGAAAGTTTTATAAAATATTGTGTTTTTTTTTATATTTTTTAAAATATATTTTTAGCCATGGATATGAAATCATTTTTAAAAAATTAATAAAAAAATAATACTTATAAAGGTTTCAATAGGAAATGGAGGGTATGGTTTTGGTGATATGGAATATGATTTGTAAAACATGTAAAGAAAGAATTTACCATTTGATTATTGATGGGTTTCTAAACTGCACCGAATATGAATATTTGATTAATTACGTAATTAGTACACATATGGGTACCAAAATACTCCGTAAAATGCTGTTTTTGCAAGAAAAAAAGTATGGAATAAAGGTATTATGCAATAGATGTTTAAATTACACTTTGAAATCAAGAGACAAGAGTGGTTATTAAATGCAAAAGTATACCAAAGTTGGAAGGAGGTGACGTGGGAGGTCCGTGACTAATGTTGGTGACCTACTCCATGATCTCGAATACACATACCACCCCGTTTGGTATGGGCCATTCCGATCCCTGTTTGGTAGGCCTAGAGCTAATGGGAACGGATGATTCCGACGAATATATATTACTTGTGCTCTTGATGATTTGTTACTTGCGGAGTTTACGTGGCATTTGTGTGCTACTGCCTTCTTCTCGGGTTGTTTCTGTTCGTAGTGGTTTATCCGCTGCCGATTCTTCCGATCTCTCGATCCACTAGATTTGTCTAGTGCTTCGAATTCTTTCCATTTTAAAAAAAAAAGTTTCATAGTGGTCAAATATGTCTTAGGCCATCTCCAACAGTTTCTGTAAACAAAATACATATTTTTAAATTGTTTTTGCTCTAACTCCAACAACTTCTTCATTTCTAAGATGTGAAGAACGATTTACTTTTGAAGAATGTTGTAGATTTTAGGGAAGCCTTTCTATTTTTTCCACTTCTTTCCCGTTTTGGAAAATGAGATTATAAATATTTTGGACCAAAAAAGGCCTTAAAATTCTCCAAAATGAAGAACCTGTTGGAGATATATGTTTCATGTTGGTTGCTTTGTAGGCTGTCTATACTTTTATGGTTCACTGTCTATGCTTTTCTTGGTTTAGTTTACAGCCAGTCGAGTGATATCTGTTTCATGTTGGTTAATTTTTTGGTATAATAATTTGTTGTTATGTAATCATATAGGGTGACATTTGTTCTTATGCAGATTTTTTTGCCAAATTTGCCTTCGGATGATGCAATGATATAGGTTGTTCTTGCTGCTGATTAAGATGACCATGGAATTATCATATATGCTGCACACATGTAGAAGCAAATGTATTGAGATATGACATTAGGATAAAAAAAAACAGTAGACAAAAAAAAAAGGGGGCATGACAATGGTCGTCAGTGTCATAGCTAACAACCTCTCGAGTCTCGGCAAAGAGTCGAAAACACATTTTCATCTGCGGATGGTAAAGGACATAAATTGTAGGAAAATTAAAGTAAATCAAACATGTTTTCCAGACGAGTACTATGTTTTATATCTCATTGGCTTATTATAGTACTCCCTACAATAATAGATGTATAAGATATATTGTTCTATAAATTGAACATTTCCTCTGCCATATCTTGTATCCATTTGAGAAGGTATTTGAGTGTATTGTTGTACTCTGTTCAGTTACCCTAACATCCATCTCTAGTCTCCTCTAACTTTTGGCGGTCATCGGTGCAGTTTTCATTACCTTAACCTGAAAATATGCCTGCAAAAGCATGGGATTTTTTTTTCTAAATAGCCAAAAATCGGAAAGTTATTAGCGAAATAGACAAATCAGGGTAAAGTCGCTTGTACAAATAAAAAATGTTATGATTTCAGAAGAATGAAGGTCCTGTGGCTTACCTTCTTATCGAAGCCGAATTCAATGATATTTGAGGGATGAAATCTGGTGGGTATGTTCGGTGGCACACGATACCGCCTTCCCTCATTGCTGCAACCGCATACAGGAGAGATTCAGCACCAGGTAGGTCATCAACAATAATTCAGATATTTCCATGTCTTTGATCACTTACTCTGTGATCCATGTTCCATATTGGCTATGCAAATCGGTCACGTAAAATGCGGCATTTCTGAAACTAATGTAAGCATGCCTTTCGGAAACCTGATGTGGCTTAAGCAACACAGCATGTTATCATTCAAGAAAGCCAAAAGGGTAAAGGATACATACATAAGAATAAGATGGTTGATGGGTTACCTGGGGGAAAGGCAGGGCAATAGACGTTCCCGGAGAATCTTCTTGAATTACGCTCCTAGCAATGAAAATGGATTATCAAGTGCCTCGGAAAGCAGTATTAAGTAATGGATTCGAATGCAATAGTGAATGCAAGTGCAGTAACGGATTCAAGTGCAGTATTGCTGACATAAGGAAGGGAAATTCAGTGTAGTGTTGTAGGAATAAAGTTCTAATGCATTGAATGCAATAATAATCTTGACATGAGCAATTCAAGAGTATAATTTAGATTGCAGTAGTTACAAACACAATCAATGATTCAAGTGCAGCATTAAGGAATGGACTCAAATGCTAATGTAAGAACAACAAAAAATGTTATTTGATACAGACATGAGACCTGGGGGAAAATGTGTCATTTCAAGGGAATGAAAAATAGTAAGGTGTTTGGGGTATTTACCCAATAGTGCAAGGCTTGTCTTCATCTTGCCTCAAGCAGATGGGTTCGGAAACACCCGTGGCATTTCTATGCGGGAGAAGGAACCACCTGCGTGCGGATAGATAACAAGTGAGTAGACTCTCCTCTCCTCTGAACCCTGGCAAATGAATATTAGGATCCCTGAACATACTTTCCCTTGATAGCACGCTCCAGAGCATCATCATCTTCAAACCATCTCCTTAGCTGATCATTTGCCTAGAAGAACAGAACAGGATATGAAAACAAGTATCTATCTTGTTTAATGATTACAGGATGTGACAATATATTAAGAGGATACAAATGCCATGAGACATACTTTGTCAGTGAGCCTACAGCAAGGGGACCTTCCTTCGAGGTTGGAGCTGTCCACATTCAACAAGAAGATCAAACCTTGTGTATTTCTGTAACAGTAATTGCAACTACTAGAAACTTGGACTGACCTGTAACCACCTAAAACCCAGCTAAGCATCAAAGGCATTGCCTTATCAATGAAAAATCTCCCACCAACTCTTCCAGGATGTGGTATCCTCAACTTGACAAGGAACTGCAAGATCAATGGAAGCCCCATTACTACATAGCACATACACTCCAAGGAAAATAACGGAAAGATTGATTCGTACCGATAATGGACCAAGTCCATCACCTAAATATGCTTTGTAAGCTGATGCCATACTTGCTGCCATTCTCGCCATTCCATGAATAACAGCAACTCGGAGTCTTCTAGCTCTCTCATATCTGAGAAACAACAAGCTTTTTTAGGTAACTTCAATCACATCTTAAATCTCAATCTGACTGAATTGCATAGCTGATGACTCAGAACTCAATGATTTTGCCTCTTCAGAGATGAAACGACGTCAATAGGTTTTCCATTCACACTACTCTCTTTTGAAGCCCTATCCAGCTCCAAAGCAAGTTGAAAGCTATCCTGTAATTAGCAGATCAAAATAATAAAATCAGATCAACATAGTCTTAGTCTACTTCCTCCCTTGGATGTTATCATCTACTACTTGTGAAGGAACTCGAGCACCCATACTAGTCCAAACCAATTGTGGTATCAATACAAAAACGAGAGAGTACCTCGATGGCCATACAACCCCCTTGCCCCATATTTGGCTGCATAGCATGGACAGAATCCCCTAACAAAGTCACACGTCCCTGCCCCCAGTTGAGTGTTGGTGTTCTATCATATATGTCACGGCGTAGAATTGCTTCTTCCTCCGTTGCGACTATAAGGTCTATCACATTATCACACCAACCCTCA
This sequence comes from Persicaria tinctoria, assembly GCA_037127255.1. Lineage (NCBI taxonomy): Eukaryota > Viridiplantae > Streptophyta > Magnoliopsida > Caryophyllales > Polygonaceae > Persicaria > Persicaria tinctoria. The sequence goes on along the minus strand of JBANSL010000010.1, from coordinate 67,527,322 downwards.
AATACTCTTACAAGTCTTTCTTTCTTGCCTGCAAGTGATATATCACTAGTCTGTCAACCAGATCCTAGCCACACAGTCAGAAGCTCAAGGAGCACCAATTTCAATCTCATACATTTTTTCAACCACAAATAAAAAGTCCATCAATAACTCAATACTTAGAACTTACCATTAGGGGCATCAACACCACCAGGGTCTTCCCTGTGGAATGCATACCACTGCACCTTCCCTGCGCCAACGTCCGATGAAACAAAGTATTGTTTGTGGCCCAAGAACACTCGATATCTAGTGAAGAAGAAAACCTAATTATTGCTCTGCTGTATGTAATATATATTAGTTGAGCTTGAGCTCCAAAATTAAGACATACCCAACTGACTCAATATCCACAGGCACAAAATCTGCAATGCCAGTGTAACAAGTATACCCTGAATACACAGGCTCTTTGGGCCCAAACAAGTTTGTCCTGACCTGTGACCATATGCCATCAGCTCCAACTAGAAGGTCCCCTTCAAAAGTTGATCCATTCTCAAGCCTTACAGTAACCTGCAATGCAGCTTTAACAATTGCCAAATGAAAATTTTACCCTAAGCCTAAGACCTTAATTCCAATGGGATTTTAGACTACCTTATTTCCATGGTCCTTGAAGCTAACAACATTGCTTTTGTTCATAATCAGGCCTTCTCCGAGAGCACGAGCAAGAATTTGTTGCAAGGTCATACGGCTAATGACCCGAGTGACAGGAAGCCCCCTTTCAACTGCAGGAGTGAAGGTATCGAATTTGATGTACCTGATCACCAAATTCATGAATCATTTCAAAACAAAGCAATACCTTTCTGCTTAGCTAATGCAATTTATAATCCATGAGAAGTTGAGAACAACTCACCAATTGCCAGAAACACCATCAACAAGGCCATTAATCCTATCACCAGTGATGCAGCCAGCACTGATAACCTGGTCAGCAACAGCCATATCAATGGCTTCCAAAGCAGCAAGAGCATTGCTTTGTAGCTGAATGGGTCCCCTGTACTGTCCTTCTCCTCTAACAGCACTCATATCCTTCTCAAACACCAGCACCTCAAACCCCTTGTTCTTGGCCGCCAAGGCGAATACCAAACCCCCAATTCCTCCACCCGCCACCAGAACCCTAAGTTTCCGGGACGCTGATTCCGATCCACCATCATCGGCACCGTCCGCTTCTAGTGGCTCTGCCCCCGTGGTCGCCTTAAGATAACCAATTTCTTTCCGCTTCTTTTTGTCTCTATCTAGATTAAGAGGGTTAAATTTGGGGTTGAAGTAGTACCTGCAGTGCGTGGAGGCCACGGAATCGTCTATGGAATGGGGGATGGGGAAATGGGTTTTAGAGAAGAGGGCTGATAATGGGATAATGGAACTGCAGATGGAGGTTGAAGCCATGAATTGATTACCAGAAAGTTAACACAAGCTTTGATGCAAGACAGCGAGAGCCTGTAAAAGTGTGTGTGTGAGAGAGACGAAAGGACAGATCCAATTTGTAGATTCCGACATGACATGTGTCAATCTTAGGTTGACGATTGGTCCAATCAGTGCGATCTCTTGTAACCACGGTGCATCATAACATTATTAATTGCTGCCCCTGCAATCGCTTTCTGTAGAAGTATCTATTTGAAGACGAAATGGTATCCTGTAGTGGTTGACTGGTTGTGGGTGCAATCCTTACCTTCTTGGTGAGTTCACTCCCTTGACTGTCATTTATAAACGCCGTTTAATCTGTATTTGGTAAACTGTGCCTTTCCTTTTGCAGAATTTAACATTTCTCTACATGACCTCTGGGGAGAGATACATGAATTGTTCTTAGAAATGCAAGGAGAGGGTACACTTCTTACTTCAGCTGTCTAAGATCTTTGAAAATGAAACTTCATTTTATTTCATGAACTATATATAGGGATTTCTTTCGGCTTCTGAATTCTGATTGATGGGTTGTTTATGTGACAGGCATAGCGAAGAAGCACAGCTCTATAGCAATGATACTTGATATGGAGATGGACTTCAAAGAGTTCCCTATCATGCATATAAGAGTGTATACTGTATAGTTGGACTTTCAACATAAAGACTGAAACTTGAAAATGCAAACAACCCTTCAAAAATGTCAACTTCTGTTATGTGACTGCATTTACGCATACGGTTCATGTGGCTAGCAACTCTTGAGAGCTTAATTTACACTGATGACTGATCCTATAGTCTCTGTATTGATCAATTCGGAATGAATAATGTGTATTCATAAATTTACTGATAAAGAGCTTATAGCGAATACGAAGCTTTGCATTGTCGGGAGAGGAACACAAAAATCATCAAAATGAACGTAAGAAATCAGGAGGAAAAATAGCCAAAAGGAAATGGATGCTTAAAAAACGTTATCCGCTTTCTCTTACTGATCTCATTATAGTTATCATGCCAAAGTGGGTATTCACAATATTTCTCAAATCTTAATTGACTCTCCCTATTTTCCTATACAAAGTGACGGATGCATTCATGTGTACCGGCTAATTCCAACTCACGTATAAAGTGCATAAATAAAATGAAAAAATAAAACGATGATGTGTATGAATAATAATATAAAGTGCACGATTAAGATTATAAAGTGCATAAATAAAAGGGTTATTTGCATAGATATACCACTTTTTCCAAGGCTTCGCAAAAATGTCCAAGTTTTGGGACAATTGTAAAAGTGGGTTAGGGATCTACTTTTGCAAAAAAAAAAAAAAAAAAAAGTGATCTCGTGGGCCGGTCGTAGGTTGGATCTGAGGAGGGAACACGTGAGGACGGAAGGGATTTGGTGAAGCTTTGGTTTTGGCGCCAAAATATGGTGAGATGGGGAGGTGATGAGTGATGTGACATTGTGATTCTTTTTATCATTTTGTATGTTATAAAAGGGGAGGAGGAGAATAACTTTTCCTTTTCTCCCTTATCTCACATGTTCTGCATAAGAAAGAGATGGAGAACATTCCACCGTGGAAGACAAGCTCTCGGCTTGCAATTTTAGTTGCAGAGCACTTGTCGGCTTCAGTCGGTGCCCTTGTCAGTGATCAGAATCCCCGTGTCAATGTGATTTCTCATAAACCTTTGTTGTCAAATGCAAGGAGTAAGTGTATTTGGCGAAGTACTCCTCATCTATGACGTTAGTGTAACCCCCCTTCTTAGAACACTGTAGGAATGTTGCAACGCCAACAATTACTCAAAATTTAATGTCCTTGCAACCACCTTAGACTTATAGTGACATGCAATCATGCTCTCATAAACAATATGATAATAAACAAATATTAAATAAGTGGAAGACTTAAATATAAAACAATAGTACAAATGCAATAACCAAAATAATGAAAGAGTAGCAACGGAAATAATGTTCAAATAGTTGCAGCATAACTAAATAAACTTTGATACAATAAATTTTTAGGAATTCGTACCTTAAAACATAATACTAGAAATGAACAAACTTAGACTTCTTTATTCTTCAACGCCTCAAGACCGTTTACATAAACCCGCAGATTAGTGGTTGAGGTATAGTATGCAAACCAGGGACCCCAACTGTCCAAAAGAAGAAAAATATGACGGTTAGTATTTTTACGACTAGCAAGTAGGAGAAAGTAAAATGTTCAATACTTCGTCTACCATCCGTTGTCCATAAAAGAGTATTGGTGATTGTAGACTAAAATAAAAAGTAAGAGTTAATATTTACGTGAAACCCGACTCGTTTTTTTTTTTGATACAAGCGAGAGTTTGGAGGGTCAACCACGGTTGTACCACCACCCAAGAGCGTTCTTATGGACGAGAGTATGAAACTCTAAGTCGGATATCCATGATGCCATGTCGGACTCCAAAGCCAAGTGGGCAAGTCGATCCGCGGCTCTGTTAGCCTCCTTGAAGATATGGGACACATAAGCCCTCTCGAAAAACCTAAGCATCAGAAGCGCGTCGGAAACCAGAACTTCGACTTCCCAAGGAGCCACCCAGACACCATTTATCGCGTTCACTAGCGCAAGGCAATCCCCCTCCACCACAACTCTGTGGATGCCCAGTCTTCACACCTCCAACAGCCCGAGCTGCAAACCAACGACCTCGATTTGAAGAGCTGACATACCCCATACTTGTTAGCACCAACGGCGATACCTGTCAGATTAATTCGTTATTAATATAGATCCTAAAAGGATAAGATAATACTCCCTCCGTTTCATTTTAAGTGACTTTTTCAAATCATGCACGTAGTTTTAGAACGATAAAAACTATATTAAATATTAATATTTTAATAATATTTTTTAATAATATGATACTTATCACCAATAAGTATGAGATTATCGAAAAAAATATTTTAAAAAATTATTATTTCATATAGTTTTTCACACCTTAAAAAACGTACATGAATAGTAAAACGACAATTAAAAGGAAACGGAGGGAGTATTTGCATAAATTTTAACACTATACAAACCATATAAATTACAGGTACTTGAGTAAAAATTAAAGAGATCTTCGTGTATCACCCCTTAAATAAAAATTTCAAAAAATAAAAGAAAAAGTGGGAAAAAAAGGAGAAAATTTGCATTTTCTCCAGCTGACGTCACGAAACCGCTGAGTTTGGCCCTCTTCTTCCTCATCGGAAGGTCACATTTTAGTATTTTACGACCCATTCTCCCCTCTCTCTTCTTCCTCCTCCTCACACCTCCAACTCCTTCCTCCCCCAATTTCTTCCCTAAACCGCGCAAATTCCCTCCCTCCCTCCCCCCGCCTTCACGCCTGAGTCTCGATTCGCCGCCTCCGATCCACACCGAGCGAATTCAGGCTCCGAAAGTGGAGGAATTCGAAATTTCGATTGCGTTCCGGGCGTCTATGGTCCCAGGGCTAGGGCTTTTGAGAGATGTGGGATGGTAGAGCCTTTGATGAACTTCCTCTGTAGAAACTTTGATGAACTTCCTCTCTCTATGCTGGAAGCCTTTCGGCGTTAACACCGTCGGCGACAATGGTGGCGCCGCCGAAGGCCGCGATGGCATCCTCTGGTTCCGCGACTTCGGCCGCTGCGCCAGCGGGGACTTCTCCATGGCCGTCGTCCAGGGGAATATGGTTCTTGAGGATCAGAGCCAGATTGAATCTGGCCCCTTTGGCACCTTCGTTGGGATCTATGATGGCCATGGCGGCCCCGACGCCGCTCGTTACGTATGCGATAACCTCTTCCAGCGCTTCCAAGGTAGCCTTTTTCGTTTGCCGTTCCCTATTTCGGGCTTTTATGGGCTAGGGCTGGCCTATTTCTGAGGCCACAGCTCCGGTCAATTTTTGTTGCGCCTTTGACTTTTGCATGTAGTGTGGTTTTTGAAAGTGATTGTTCGCTTCATAGCGATGATGACTACGTGTTATTTGTGCCATTTTCTCCTTTTCCTGTTACACGCCGTTCGAGCAATTTGATTGATATGATATCTGATGGTGGAATACAAAGGGCAATTCAATTGGACTAATTTTTTGTTGCCTTATGATTGATTTAAGAGCGACAAAAGGGGAGAAAGAATCTTAGATCGAAGCACTTGCGTTTCATTTCTTCTGACCATTGATCAGAGGAGCTTTTAGGGTGTTTTTTCGCACTAAATCTGCAATCAAGGTTTGAAATGGATTTTTTTGTAGCTATCTTCATCCATTTCTTCTTTGTTTTTGTATTGATTCATAGATTTTTTCTTGCCAGATTTCATGGTCTTGATATGCAAATGGGTAATTATCCAGACATTTGTTGCTTATGTGCTTGGTGTTTTGTTGTGTAGTTTTTGGACCGTGATTGTTGATCTGTTATAGTGGTGTGTAGGACGCCGTCTTGTGCTAGCAATCTAAGCCTTTTTGTATTAATGCAGAAATGCTAGCCGAGACTCAGGGGGCTGTCACTGATGAGACAATAAGGCGAGCTTTTCTTGAGACAGAGGAAGGATTCACTAGTCGTGTTTCGGAGTTGTGGGGCACAAGGCCCAGTATTGCAACAGTAGGATCTTGCTGTCTAGTTGGAGTGATATATCAACAAACCCTCTATGTAGCAAATGCAGGAGACTCCCGGGTAGTGTTGGGAAAAAAGATTCGCTACACAGGGAATGTTTCTGCTACTCAGTTGTCAACGGAGCATAATGCGAGCCTTGATGCTGTTAGGGATGAACTTAGAGACTCGCATCCCAATGATCCTAATATTGTTGTGTTGAGGCATGGAGTTTGGAGAGTAAAAGGGATTATCCAGGTCAGTTCAAGTTTGAGAAATCTGTTTTATTTTTTTACAAGTTTGTTTCAGATGTATATTTAATGATATATCGTATTTAGCATATGCATTTGGTCCCCGGGATTCTCAGTATTAGTTCAAGTGTGAATCATCTTTTCTTGGGCCTACATGCAATGTATCGGTATAGGGCTTTCTCACTCTTTCATGCAGTGACTAGGTATAGGTTTTGTCATGTGACATACTAGGCATGTCTTTGTTGACTGAACCCTCTGGACTTGGTTATGATACAAGGAAGCATAGATGCGAGCAGGGCTACTATGGGACAATTTTACTTATGTGGATTGATTATATTGGAGCAAATAACTTTATCCAAGTTTGATCTAGCCTCTAGGAACTCTCCCATAAGTCATCATCCTACCTCTGGCACCAAAAATGCCAGTTTGAAGCATGACGTTGGTGCCAGTTCGAAGCATGATGTATATCCCTATTGCATTAATGATTTGTGAACATGTTCTTTTGTATCCTTTCAACTTCCACATTGATATTCAAAGTATGTCAGCTCCACACCAGCTATTTCCTATATTCATTCTCTTATTTGACTTGTATATGAACTATGAAATGCACTGCCACTTCATGAACCAATCAAAACAATCATTATGGTAAATACTTGTAGGGTAGTTCATCATTGCAGGAAAAGATTAATAATTGTTTGTTTCGGAGGTGCCTAAAGCTAAAGGAAAAGAAGAGCGGAAATGCCTTTCTACTCAGATGAACAATATGTTGCCAAGTTCTTTCTGTTCTTTTTGATTCACTTGATTTCAGTATTATTCTTGTCGCGAAGCAGATATAAACACAAGGGGTAGAAGATTGACATCTTATGTTCTAACATTAGCTTGTGTGATTGGACCTTTGAAATTATTAATCTTAATCAGTTATTAGTTGTTTTAAACCAAATGAAGATTTTTTTTTCTTTTGAAAAACCAAATCTGGGTAGATTAGCAAGGTGCTGTAGGTTTTGGTGTCAGGATTAGTTTTCTTACACGTGTTTTGATATTGCCTGTGAGATCTTCTTCACTTTCATGATGATGTTACCCTATAAGACAATTTTGATTAAAAGATCGTGAATGGGGTGTCGTTTTTGGCTTGGTTCATGTTTCCTGCAGGTTTCTAGATCTATAGGAGACGTATATTTGAAACATGCACAGTATAACAGGGAACCTATACCTGCAAGATTCAGACTTCCTGAGCCATTCACTATGCCAATTTTGTCTGCAAATCCGTCCATCATTTCTCATCATCTGGAACCAGATGATTCTTTTGTTATTTTTGCTTCTGATGGTCTGTGGGAACACATATCTAATGAGAAGGCTGTTGAGATTGTCCACAGTAATCCACGTGCGGTAAGCTTTACTGGTGTTTGGTTTTGTGTTCTGTTATATGCTTTGTGCTTCTCTATTCTTCTAGAACACCCAATTTATTCATGTGTGATTGTTTGTGTTATCGACAATATCATCTTAAACTTATAATAGCTATACTGTTGTCATAGTTGACCCTTTTTTTGGCCTAGTGTGACTGGCATCGGTTTTAATCTGCATTGTAAATATTAGGCCATTTGGTTATGTGTGTATTAGATAAATTGATAAAAAAAAAAAATGGTTTCATATCTGATGTACGTGAACCATTGGATTTCCTTGTGTGCTCTTTAGCTTGTTGAATTGTAGTGCTAATGTATCTTCTCTTCTTGCATAGTAGAGTACATTCATTCTGCCATTGTTTCTGGCTGCTTACTTTGATGGGAATTCTCATTTGCTTGTGAACTGTGCATAGACGTGCAATTGTGAAGTAATCTCATTTTTTTTTTCCTTGTAAAGATACTTCTTCAGTTCTTCATTATCCCATGGATGGTCTGAATATTTGATTCTCTGCATTGCAATTTTTTTATTTTTTTTGGGTTTAATCTTGGTGCAGTCTGTGGCAGTGGGGTCAGCAAGAGTATCTTTTCCTTGTAGAAATAGGGATAGAATCTGATCTTAGATAGGGAGACATTTAGCAATCGTGTATCTTGTTATTATAGTTTTATGCTCTGCTGAATTGATTAGCTCTATTGCTGGAGGCTTTACCTAAATAGGAGGGATAAGGAATATTAGAAGGTGAATGACTGAGACGTGTATCCCTCTCTAACCCTTGGTTTTGAATCTTTGATTGGCTGTATGACATTAAGAGAAATGGTAAAAATTAAAAGGAGTTTAAGAGCATCAGCATTCGTGGGGTAACCTCATCCCTCTCTCTCCTCGTAATATTTTGACACCTCATTTTCCACTAACTCTACCCCATCCTTTAAGAATTTCTAACTTTTAACCCGCATCTATAAGTTTACCTCATTACCTATTTTTAAACTTTATTCATATCTCACTATCTATTATCAACCAATCAAAAAATTATAAAAAATAATGAAAGTCTACTTTTTAGTTAAAAAAAGAAAAAAAAAACCATGAGTTTGGGATGGGTTTACCCCTATGCAGTGGGTTTACCCCTTCCCTTTCATTTAGACAGGTTACACCCACATCCATAAGTCACCTTATTAGGAGGAGAGAGAGGGTTAAGGGGGAGGGGAAAACTGATTGCTGCTGATGCTCTAAGGGGAAAGTGTCATGGGATTAATTTTATGGGAAATTTTTTTGCTTCCCCCTATATGATTAAGGAGAGCCACTCAATGCAGGTGTTACCCTCATCATCCCAATGAGGGATTTCTGTATATGGAGCCACCTCTATCAACCATAGGATTGTCAAATATGTAGCATCAGCTAATTACCTAGTTTTTTTATGCTCTTTTAATTTATAAAAGGAGGGTGGGAGGAGAATCGGCCTAGGAAATTATTTAGTTAGAATGTTAGATGATCAGTCTCCCTCAAATTGGAGAAGATTGTTACTCAGGGATAGATTAACATTTTCTTTTTCGTGTTTTGTTTTGCTGTTGTATTAAAGATTATATTCCTTTGTTAATTATTATACCTAGAGTATTAACTGGGATAATCCTAAAACCCATTTGGCCACTAATGATTTCCTCAATCCTGTTGACACTGGACAATATGGAGCATCTCATTCTTCTTAGGTTTGGAAAAGGACCCCATTTACTTGATGAGTGGATTTCTTTCCTTTTTCCCCAAATAGAGCCACCTACTTATTTAGAAGGTGCTGAAGAAATTTAAAGTTGCCTACCATGACTACTCATCATAGTGAAATTGTACCAAATCTGCTAGAGATGCTGAACTCTGAAAGTGAATAACAAGGGGATTATTTTTAGAGGGTGGATTTGGGTCTTTTTTTTTCTTCTTCCCCTTTTGGACTATATTTAACTTGGAAGCTTGGAGCAGTTTGTACTGATTTTTTCTTTTACTTAAAGAGCTGTGCATTTTCTTCATCAATCATCCAAATCTTTCTGCTTTCTTTCTTTCTGCCTTTTTTTCACTTCAGAATAATGAAAAAAATATTTACTATTATTGTTTTTTCTTGTCTACTTTCTTGGTCTTCTCTTCCGTTAATTTTGGTTTATGGAAAAACGGCTGGATTTTATATCTATCCAAGTAATGCTCAGAGCACATGCCACCTGTTCTCTTTCTGTTTCCTGCTGTACTGCTGGTACAAACAATGTACTCTGTATCTTCATTGGTATATAACAGCTTTTTACAGAATCTTCAGACAAAAAAAAGATGCTTTACAGAATCTGTTTGTTTACTGAACCTATACGTTCCCGCTCAATGATTTGTGGGTTTCTTTAACTGCCTCATGAGCATCATCAAATGCAGGGAAGCGCAAAACGGTTAGCCAAGGCTGCACTTCAAGAAGCTGCCAGGAAAAGGGAGATGCGATATTCAGATCTGCGGAAGATTGACAAGAAAGTCAGGCGCCATTTCCACGATGACATCTCAGTTATCGTGTTGTTCCTGAATCACGATCTCATATCTAGAGGCTCGGTCCTGTCTTCACCTGTTTCAGTCAGAAGTGCTTTAGATCACTATTCCTAACTATTTCCCAGACATTTTAACATATTCGTCATCATTCGTCAAATTTTGGCTAATACTATGAAAACCGAAAGTGGCATTACCCGAGTCCGTTGAGTACATTCTATGACGTATATGAGCAACGTTTCCGGATTAGTCCCAGACTACCAGTGCTGGCTTTCTCTATCCAAGGGTCAACCAGAAAGTGTCAAGAGCTGTCTGTGATCTTTTGACCTTCTTCAGAAGAGTCGGTACCTATCAAGTTTTAGCTTCTTTTGCAAGGTCGTCTATTCTGCGGCCGACATTTCCTTCAGAGTGGCGGTTTTATGGAATGGGATCGCCCAAGGACCTTAAGTTTGGCACCAAGAACTGAAATTCCGAGCTGTCTTGAGAGTCGGATTAGAGCTGGGGTGGCTTCCTGGATCAAGAATGGTAAGTTGAAACTGAAGATTGGAGGTGTTTTACATGTTGCAAGTGCAGGAAGTCTCTAAGTTTGGTGGGAAATAGACATTTCAACATACAGTTGATGAAAAATTCTCATTTTGCATATTATTAGAAATGGTTGAAGTTGAACCATCTTATCCCTTCAGAATACAGTATGTTTTCCATTGCAGCTAGAATTTGTACTGTGTCTATATGGTACATCATCTTACATTCTTACCCTTCCTTTCCCTTTGCAGTAACCACGGTTCCACTTGAGGGGCGTATAAAGTTGGTTAGGCCTATTTGGGATTTTTTTTTTAATTATTAGGAAATTTTAAGTATTTTCCAAAGAGTAACTTTTAGGTTTTTGACTCTCGAATCTCTAAGTAGATCAAGCTATATTTTTTTTTTAAAAGAAAGGACTTTGACGCACTTGATAGACCCGGTGGGTCGAGTGGTCGAAAAAATGATGATGGACAAATCTTCATGAAAACAAGAAATAGAAAAATGCCTCAAAGCTCTTTTTCACAGCTGCAATGAAAGACCATACGCAGTGAAGATGCATGCGAAGTTTGCGAACTATGTGATGCGAGCGAAGAATCTCCAACTCATTTATTCACATAGTGCTATATTAGTGGAAACCTCATACGGAAAATTGACCCCGAGATAGAAAAACGCCTAGAAGAATTAGACAGAAATGAACAAGACAAAAAGAATTATGTCAACAATATTTGAAACAATAACTCCAGAACAAAAGAAAAAGTTGGCAACTGCTTGGCGGTGTCTTTGGACAACTAGAAATAAGAAAATATTCGACAATGTAAACACCCTCACAATTCAAAACATGGAAAATATGACAAGACAAACAATCACAAATTGGGAAAAAACGAAACATTTGGATGAACCAAACATTACTGCTTCCACCAAAAGAACAGAAACTAGAAAGAAACGACACCTGCGGTGGAACAAACCACCCGAAGGTACATTCAAAATAAATTTCGACGGTAGTTACAACTACGCTGACTCTTCAGGTGCATTTTATTTTTGATTAGGTAAGAATTCAAGTCCAGACATATCTGAAACTCAAAAGTCAGTCAAGCCGGCAGATGGAAGAACAGTCTAAAAAACCCTAACATACAACAAAACGAACTGTGCAAAATCAAACAAACGCACTCTACAAAAAGCAAAACCAACAAGATATTTTGTTAATTTTTTTTAATAATTATATTTATATTGTTAAATATTTCTTTTTAAAATTTTAATAATTGTAAAACATGATTTTTCAAAATAAAATTTTATAGATATACAAAAATATATGTTAGTAATATAAATATAAATTTGCTCAAAAAATTTAAGATAAAATAAATCTTAAAATATTTTATGAGGGGAGTAAATTGTGGAGTAGACCATATGCAGTATGAGCAAACATGTGCCAACTCATCCGGCCCATTCGAAAAAATATACGGGTTTGGGCATAGTAGTTGACCTAAGCGGGTCGACGGGTCCGACCTGGTCTTAGACAAAGGGTGAAGCCTAAGCGGGCTGACAACCTGTCGACGATATAACTCTCTCTCATCTTCAAAATCAAATCCAATTGAGAACTTAGAACTTAAATGCTCTCTCTCTCATAGCTCGAGCGCCATCTAAATTCTAAAGTATTGGTACAATACAATGTGGGGTTGATTTGCATTTGTTAGTAAGCTAATATTATCCAGATTTGCTTCACATTTGAAAGTATTGGTACAATGTTTTGATTTTTTTTCAATTTGATTTCAGATAGAGAACTAATTTGAGACGCTAGGCCCGTTTGACCCATTGGACGACCCGGTCTGACAATAAGGACCGGCTTGAACAAGATATTAAGCCCAAATACCGAGTCTGACCCAAGCCCGATCCCGTGCAACGGTCTGAAATATTGGGCAAGGCCCGGCCCAAGCCCGTCCGGCCCATGCTATGGCAGATTCTCCCTTTTTATATTTATTTCAGCGGTTCTGGTCCAGACACGAGTTCAAACCCAACCAACTACCATTACTCAGCCCTACAAATGCATCTCTCTCTCGCCCGATCCAATCAATCTAACCAGTATCAATGGCGGATTCCATAAATCCAACGATTGAGATCAACGGGCTCAAGTTCACTTACCCCGGGATCGACGGCCATCCGCCCCCGGGGTCTACTCCGTTAATCGACGACTTGTCGCTGACGCTCAACGCCGGCGACCGGTGCTTGCTCGTTGGCTCCAACGGCGCAGGTTTGCTTTCTCCAACGCCTTATTTTTCTTCTTGCTTTCTTCAAAATCAAATGGTGGTGAAATCGAGATTTTGTTTAGGAAAAACGACGCTCTTGAAGATATTGGGAGGGAAGCATATGGTGGAGCCTCACATGGTTAGGGTTCTTGGAAGATCTGCTTTCCATGACACTTATTTGACATCTTCCGGTGTACTTTCCTATCTAGGCGGCGAGGTGAGCAATCGCATTTGCATTTCCCCTAAATTCTACTGACTAATTTGAGTGCTAGGGTTAGAGTAGAGATGTACAAATCCCAGTTTGATAGATATATCAATCTTGCTGTTCCTTGACTTGGCCCTAAACTTTGGAGCTAGAAAGGAAATGGATCATATTTGTGTTTTGGCTCACCCTAGCAATGCAATTGAGTGTCAGTGTAATTTCTAATTCCAAAGAATTAATGAATTAGGTGTAAATAAACTGTTCAATTCAATTTAATTTCTCATGTTCATCGTTTGATGTGGTACAAGGAAAGGAAGGCTGAATTGGCATTTTTTTTAATAAATGAAAGAGGAGTATATGAGAAAAGAATATAGCTTTCACATTGGCATTATAGTAGCTCTGAATTTCTTAGAACACACAAATTGTCTTATGCAGTGGAAACGAGATGTTGCGTTTGCTGGATTTGAGGTTTCAATACAAATGGATGTTTCTGCTGAAAAAATGATATTTGGGGTGTCAGATGTTGATCCTGAAAGGAGAGCTGATCTAATCAAGGTTATTATCCCAAATTGTACTTTATTGAATAGCTTGTTTAGACTCTTGATTCAGAATTTCTGTTCATAATTGCTGAAATATGTTTCCACACTCATAATGAAGCTCCATGGAGCATAGTTGCAGAGTCATTAAACATATTCTATTTCTGTAAATTTGCTTCTGGTCATTGTAGGTTTTGGATATTGATCTTAATTGGAGGATGCACAGGGTCTCTGATGGCCAGAGAAGACGAGTGCAGTTGTGTATGGGTCTGCTGAAGCCATTTAAGGTATGCTTCAGAGTTCAGACCTGATGACAACTCTCATCTACTAAGTCACTTAAGCCGTTGATGAATTGTTTGTGTGACTATCTAGGTTCTTCTTCTTGATGAGATAACTGTGGACCTTGATGTCTTGGCGAGGGCTAACCTTTTAGAATTTTTGAAGAAAGAATGTGAAGGGCGAGGTGCAACAATAATTTATGCAACACATATATTTGATGGTCTTGAAAAGTGGCCAACACACATTGTGAGTTTGATTATCAAATAATTCATATTCATTTTTTTGATTCTCAGTGGCGTCCTCCTTTTGTTTACAGCTGACCTTTTCCGCGTATTCTACTTCTAAGGCTGCTATCATTTTTTAGGTATATGTAGCTCATGGCAGGCTGCAATTAGCTTTACCTATGGATAAAGTGAAAGAGATGACAAACCTATCACTAATGGTTAGTATCAGCTTACCTAACTGGGGGTCAAGTTTATGCCCTAGTGTTTCATCTTTTGTGCTATGTATCTTGAGATTTGCATGTGCTTGATGCATAGCTGCTATTTAATTGCAGAGAACCGTTGAGAGCTGGTTGAGAAAAGAGAGAGATGAGGAAAGAAAGCGGAGGCAAGAAAGAAAAGCAAAAGGCCTTCCGGAATTTGAGAAACAAATTGAGGGTAGTCGTGTGGCTGGAGGGGATCCAGCCCGTGCTGTTGTCCGGCCATTGAACAATGGCTGGGCAGGAGGAAGGTTAAACTCTACAGTTGCTGGTGAAGAAAACTTCGTCCTCAGCTCAAATAGAGTTGTAAGGCAATGATTTATGTTGATCAAAGAAACAAGCACAGATGATAAACGCATAAGTGCACATGATCTATACCGTTGTGTGAAGAGGAATGTCTTACGAATCTCATACAGTGATTCTAAATTCTAAATTGATTTGTCTTCCAAAAATATGGGTTATACACAGTAGCAAATTACATTGGGGGTAATCTTCAGAATGGCTCTTAGGTCTAGCAAGAATGTATCTGATTGCCAACATGGAAGCTGTGGTGTTCATCTCCCTTCAAAGGTGTTTCTATTTGATTGGCCGCCTTTTCTCGTTTAAAAGTTATCGTTCGTGAAGAATGCCCTAATATTTACAAAGTCTAGAGAAGTAAAATAAAGACATGTTCTTTCATGACTGTTCTGTAAAGCATATGTGGAGTGGAGCTGGTGTGTTAAGAGTGATTTCTCTCCTGTTATTAAATGTGTTTTGGCTGTTGAGATCAGATTGTCTCTGTTGCTGGATCAATTCGTTTTGTTCGGTTGCAGTACTCTACATATGTCATTTATACTATTGGATGGCTTGCAGCGCATGCCCTTTGTCCTCACTACCCTCTTTGCTGATGCCTGGATAGTCGAGTTAGGTTACCGATTCATCAATCGAAGTAATTCTCGTAATCGTTTGAGAATGTTGCAGCTCAATATGATTAGAAAACATGAACGTTTGGTCGGGGGATCAGGCTTGTCATCTGCCTTAATTGCGATAAACAATTCTTATCGGTAAAGATGTTCTATGATGTTAAAATGAGCTTCTTGAACATCAATCTTTAACTGTGGCTTCCATGAACTCATGGCTGTCTCAAAAGTATACAAATGCATCTTTTCCCTTCACTTATCTAACCAAATCCTCCCATTTGCAGTATTGCCCACCCGCGAGTGCCCGATAAAACCTGTCTCTACAGTAGACTGGCCTCCCTTCAGCAGCCTCAGCCGCGGCAGCAGCCATATTATCATCTTTCAGTATCTCCACTGGTAATCTTAGCAACTCTTCTTTTCTGTCAGATGTGGATAAACAACACAGTATGAAACTAGTCGAGTAGACGGGCAAATCTCACTACACTAGTAAATACTTTTCAGGAAGCTTGCTCCTTTGCTTACCTTATGCCAAACTTGGTGTTGGTCTTGGAGATTGAAACATTTGAAGTGCTCTCTTTTGCTGCAAAAGCACTCCGTACAAAATCTTCTACTGGTGTAGCGAAAATGAAGAGCGCCACAGCTGAGACGAGAAGTGCACCCGTCCCAACTAGTGTTTGCTTCAGCAGCTTGATCACCGGCTTCACCTGTTGACATAAGAGCACATCAACCCTGTTTTGTTTTGTTTTGTTTTGATGCTTCCCTTGCACATTCGGGAGATCCACCTTTTTATCACAAAAGCTTAAGCTAATAAATCAGATGTTACCTTATAGGATCCTAGAAGCCTGTCTCGAGCTAGGACCTACAATGGACACATGATGCTTACATTTAGCTGAAATGTATGAGGAAAAAATGAGGTTGATTTTTTTACAAGGAGACTAAAACTGACCTCCGGTGGCTTCACCCACATTTGTCCATCATACCATCCAGATTCCTCGTACGGCACCACCGCCGACAGCAGTCTATCGCCTACATAACTCCATCCCTGCAGTTTCGAGGCATTAGTGGTCTATGTAAATCCTGATTTCGTGCCAAATCGAATAGTTTGGTGGTCAGTGTTTGGTACCAAATAGATCCTCAATACAATGAGTGACACAAGGAAAAGTGTTCCTGTTCCAGCAGCTAACACAAATCTTAAAGGTTCCTGCAAGAAATAAAACTCTTATCATGAGTATATGCAATAAAGCCTTTGGTTTTAGATAGAGCTGCTATTCGAAGTCGAACGGGTCGAGTAATGCTTGTTCATATTCAACTCGTTTATAAATGAGTCGAGTTCGAACGGAGCTTAAATTTTGACTCGAGCATACAAATGTGCTCATACAGTCATACTCGACTCGTTCAGAAAATGAACAGCCCTATTTGCTCAAAACATAGTAACATAAAGAAAATTTTAGATTTTAAGAAAAATTCAAGATATTCGAGTTTAAATCGAGCAAGCCGATCTTTGATACTCGGCTTATTTAGGAATGAACGATCTCTATCGAGCCGAGCTTGAGCTACTAGTTTTAGATGTTACCCTTGATGGATTGAAGCTTGCAGCTGCAATCGGGACTCCAAGAACCGAAAAGGCGAGGAGCCAAAGGCCTCCAAGGCGCAGCAGAAAGGAGCCCGGGCTTAGCTCACCCCAAGAATACAAGGTCGTGTCTTTGAGAGACGAGTACTCATTCACCTATACAAGGAACAGGAAACCAATACTCAGAAATCCATCTCTCGGTGCATAGCTAGTAATAGTATCCAAGGGATTAGGGCTTACAGGGCGTTGCTCGTAGGGAACCTCGATCCCCAAATCAGGATCCCAGCTCTGACCCTGGAATCCGCCATTGATGCCCTCATTTGACTCGCCTTTCAGAGCTTTAATTGAAACCGAGAGAGACGATCTCCTTCTCGCGGCTTTGGAGGATGAAATCAACCATGAGCCTCCCTGCAATCTGATGATTCTGGTCTTGGTGGAGCCACCAGCACCACCAGGTGTAGGTATAGGTATACCACAGCAGTACAAGTTGAGCCGGAGCATCGATCAGGCTCTAATTAAGGTGCTGTTTCTTCAGCTTCATCGATTATGTTACAGACATAATCCGATCCGTTGAGGTCCAGGAGTGATTTAAGTGGATGGAAGTGAAGTGGCCAAAGGAATTTGGATTTTGAGAGGTCTTGATACGCAGTTGGAGTTGTGTGGATGTGAAGAAATCAGTGGCGTGGTAACTGCTCAGCGTTTGCTTGCACGTGCCTTCACACCCTCTGCCACTGCTCAGCGTTTGCTTGCACGTGCCTTCACAGTACTGCACGCGCGGACCAAGGGTGTGTTTGGCAAAAAGTACTCCGCATTTCAGATATGTTTAGTTGAAATAAGACCATCAGCAACAAAGAGTCACACGAATCAAAACTCATTTCAACCACATCAGCAACTATTCCCGTCAGCTTTCCACTAACTTTTTAGCTTTTTACATTTTTCACCCACAACAAAGAGTCGCGCGAATCAAAACTCATTTCACACTTTTTTATACTCCGTATTTAATTATTTATTAAGCTAAATGTTGATTTATTTTATTTAATTTTTTTGTTAATGATATTATTAATATTAATACGTATCATTAAAATAAAAAAACAATTAAATTTATAAATATTTTTATTAACTTGATACACTAAAAAAAACACGGAAACAAAAAAAATAAGGCTAACTATGTGTAATCCAATACTAATTTTAATGTTCAAATTTATGTATTTTTATGATGTAAGTTTACGTTAATTTAAATTAATGTTGTTTATGTGACTATAAATATTTAACATATGGTAAACTTAACGATTTTTTTTTCTTCCAAACATATGCAAAATGGGTGTCATTGGATAGAGAAAAATAAATCATATTCAAAAATAAATTAGGGTTTAAATTTTAATTAAACCCCATGCCATGTGGCTTTCAACCATTGGCTAACAAAAAAAAAACTAAAGGTTGAAGAATGAACCGAATCAGTATTTGGCACTCCTCCCCCGAATCAAATTCTCTCTCTTTTCCCTCTTTCCAATTTCGGCTGACCTGTCACCTATTTTGATCCGCCCGAATCTCCGTTGCTCATGGTCTAAGCGTTTTATTTTTTGAAAATCTATTAGAGTGGTTATTTGCGTTTTCTAAATAGGGCTGTTATTCGAGCCAAACGAGTCGAATATTGCGTGTTCATATTCAGCTCGTTTAAAAACGAGTCGTGTTGAGCCGAGTCTAAATTTAGACTTAGCTGAGCTTATACTCGGCTCGTTTATGGAAATGAGCGAACTCGAGTCGTGCTTTTTTTGAGCGTTAAACAGTCTTATTTACTCACAACATAGTAATTTAAAGGAAATTTTAGAAATTTTACAAAATTCAAGTTGTACGAGCTTAAATCGAGCGAGCCTAGCTTTGAACCGAGCTTTAAAATGCGATCAAACTTAGCTTGTTTAAAAAATGAACGAGCTCGAACCGAACTTTTATAGAGTTGAGCCTGAGCCCGAACTACTCAACTCATATAACACCCCTATTTCCGATAGCCGTTTGGGATGAAAATGACCAGAATTGTTATGAGATTTAAGGGTATACGTGGCTTTTAGGAAAATCAAAGAAAAATGTAAAATTATTGTTGATGGAATGGATGTACGTCAACCATTTCGAAATGACTCACTGGAAAGGACTTGCAGGAAGTACCAAAGGTCACAGGTTGGGAGGATATGTATGCCATAATGGACAGGTTGGGAGCAATCATAAGCTTCTGATCAGGTGACTCAATGGTAAGGAGTGAGAGGAATAATGTGTATGCCATAATGGACATTTTTCTTTGACATGTTGGGAGCAAGGTTACTAATCAGGCTCTCCATAGATAAAGCTTTCCAAATTGTTTGTTTAATAAAAACTGAGTTAAAAAAAATGCTAGCACACTTTGTGGCACCTGTAACTAGCCGGGCATGGCTACAACAAACAATCTAGTTTCATGCTTAATTACTTTCATCTGCATCTTTCTTCCTAATCCTAAGTAAGCAAAATGCTGAATGAATAAACAAATTACACCGCAACTCCAATAAGTAAGGGTTTGTGTTGGATCCTAACTCTTGGATCGTGTTGAAGGTGTTCGAGGAGAAGACGATGCAATAGACGATGGTCTTGTAGGCGTCCCACTGCTAGAAGAGGTTCCAGCACCAGCCTTTCTCAATGCTGCGCGCGCATAATCAGTCGAAGTTAGATCTCTTACATTCATTGATCAATAACAACAGAAAACATATATAGATATAGATACAGATATAGATATAGATATACCCGTGGCAGCTTTAACAGTGGTTTTTACTTGCGACAAACGGGATGCAGGAGTAGTCGGTACTACCCTAGACCGCGGAGACACTAGCTTACCCATTCTCGTCCTGCATAAACCGATTCAATTCCTCGTGTCAAACATAACGCAAGCGCTTGCACGAAAGGTTTTATTCGTAAAACAAATGTAGAGATTACTTGTCCAAGCTCGCGTCAGGGTTCTTGGATGCCTTTGAGGGTTTAGGTGTTTCTTTTGTTTCGAAAGCGCCATCAACATCTGTTGCCACCGGTAAATCGCCATCAGACACTTCACTTAGTCTCTCCTCATTATCTGCACCAGTCAAGCAGAAATCTTTCATTATCATCTATCTGTACAACAACTACGTTAGATTTGATTGCATAGATACATAACCTGTGAGGTGTGTGGAGCCGCTATCCGAGTTCCTATCGATGAAATCTTTGTGTTCAGTGCTCGTTGGCGACTGAGATCCATTATAGGCCAATGAGTTTGTGCTACTACGCCTGCTAGGCAGACCGCTTCTAGGATCTTTGAGCAGCTGCAACCGCTCAATCTCCTCGTCTTTCTTGGCTATTGTATCTTTGAGTGATTCCACCTGACATATTAGCTTGAGATGTTAAGCTATTCGTCGAGATGATCATCAAATGCATACTAGAATTGAACCTGATCAGCCAATTCCTTGACATCTCTTCCCTCTTTGTTGTTCCTAGCAGCACCAAGCTCGACACCAGAGACGCGTTCAGCAAACTTCAAAGTACTCAATGTTTCCGAGAATGAGGTCACATCCGGATTGAGCTGAACAAACATGAGTGTTTTAGCTCTACCACCTGAAAGATACACCAATCCTAAGAATCAAACAAATTAGCGACTTAAAGTAGGAAGAAAAATGTCGAATTAGACTGAGAAAGAACACCTAAAGAGCTTTGGAGAACTTGTGTAAGCTTGCTGTTCCTGTAAGGAACATGATTGCTCTTTGCAGCCAGTGCAAAGATAACATCGCCCAAAGCCGATAATGACTTGTTTATGTGTTGAGCTTCTCGGAGCCTGTCTCCTGTCACCTCAGACCGATCTATTCGCTCACTTCCAGCCAGGTCTACCAAATGCAGGCTAGCGTGCGTTATAGCCCCTGACTTCAAGTCCGTTCCTTGGACATGGATTGTCACTACACTGTACTTTGACTAATGATCACACCAATAGCTACAACAGTGTAAACAATCAATCAAGCATACAAACAAACCTGTGTGAACGACTGCTTCTCTCATTCATCGCTGTAGAACTCACAGTCCTGTTCGCGTGTCCAAGGCTCATTAGCTCAATCACATTTGATGTGGATTGAACTGTGTGCATACTTGCATCCGGGACAGCAATCCCATTTGGTTGAGAGCCAGTCAAGACTCCGAGCTTGCGTATATTAAGGAAAGCTTGTATATAAAGATGAAAAGTATGTTGGGACTCATGATCAGGGTCAGCACATAAGCATGGTGAGGTTCCATCCTAAAATTAACTGATACTAAGCGATAAGAGTCTTGAAATCTATAAGAAAGGAAAGCTTGTATAAAAATATGAATTGATGTTGGGACTCAGATCAAGATCAGCATATAAGACAAGTGAGGTTCTATCCTAAAATCAATTGACAGTAAGCAATAAGAGTGTTGAAATCTATAAGAAAGGATATTTCTTTTGTGAGCTATCACTTGTGAGCAAGTCTAGTATCTGCTCATTGTATATCTCAACCATTTGAACACCGATCACATACTGAAATTGGCTCTTCCGTTGTTCAGAGATCTGGAAGAGGTCATCTAGAGCGCGGTAGTTGACTCCCCAGTCATTTTTACTCGCTCCCTCAGGGCCCGTCTGTAACGAGTATACAAACGCGATGAAGTTAGATCCAAATGAGGCATATCTAGATGTGCTTGATCATGGAATTGAACCTAAAAAAACTACCATTGTATAGGTCTTTCCGGAGCCAGTTTGTCCGTAAGCAAAAATGCAAACATTGAAGCCATCAAGAATAGTTCGCACCAGTGGTTGTGTGTCTTTGAATACCTCCTCTGTCATAACACCAAACCAAAAATGATCGAGTTGATGACATTTACTGTTGTGTCATTTACTGAAACCAAGCCTTAACAACGAACGAACAAGTACCTTGAGTAGAAGCCGGCGAAAACACCTTATTGAACTTGAAGGATTTCTGAGACTCCTTCCCTTTGGATGGATTTATGACAGTTAATTCACCATACTCACCAATGGTATCAATGATGGTATCCTTCTTCGTCTGCCCCTTGAGAAACGGTCTGATTCTGCAATACACTCGAATGTTACCTATCCAAGAAATCAGATCACGAGTTAACACAACAAAGAGATATGCTTAGGTCTGTTATATGAGCTGAACAGTTCGGGCTCGGCTCTAAAAAAGCTCGACTCGAGCTCATTTACTTACCTAAACAAGCCGAGCCTGAACATGATTTTAAGATCGGCTGAAAACTCGGCTCGTTCGATTTAGGCTCGAATAGCTCGATTTTTATGAAATTTCTAAAATTTTCTTTAAATTAATATGTTATGACTAAGTAAAACTACTTAAAACTTGAGAAAAGCTCTGTTCGAGTTCGTTCATTTACTAAAACAAGCCAAACTTGAATTAAAAAAAAGCTCGTTTAGAAATTGAGCTCGGCTCGACTCAATCTCGTTTACTAAATGAACCAAGCTTGAACATGCCAAGTGATAGATTACATAGGTCTCCTATTGTATAGTGGGCTGAAAACCCGTTAAGGCCCAATACCTTGTAACCTATATATATGTTATATCAATGAATGGAAACCCTCAAGGAGGACATTACAATAAATCTCATGATCTCACATGGTATCACAGCCTAAGATCCAAAGACCCTAAATTCTTTTTTCTCTAACCCTAGCCGCCACCTCCTTCTCTCTCTCCTCGCCGCCGCCCTCCCACCGTCGGCCCCCTCCTTCTCTCTCCCCGTCGGCCCCCCTCCTTCTCTAGCGCGCCCGCATCAATCCCAACGCGGCCGCGTCAGCCCTCGCGTCTCTCCCTCGCTATCACTTCCGCACGCCGCCCTTAGCCTTCCCTTCTCGTCCCCATGGCTAACCCACAACCTACCGACCCTATTAAGCCGCCCTACCATTCCGTCCTAACCATCTCCAACATAAAAAATTACATCCCTATCATTCTTGATCATGAGTCCAGTACCTACACCATGTGGTCGCACCTTTTCACGACCCATGTTAAGGCTCATAAAGTCCTCCACCACATTGACTCCTCCGCTAACCGCCCTACAAGCGAAGACGACGATCTCTTCGCTCAACTTGACACCATTGTTCTTCAATGGATCTTTAACACCATCTCAAAAGATCTATTGACCACTATCCTTGACCCCAAAGACAATGCCTTGAAAGCTTGGAAGAAACTTCAGGATCTCTTTCAAGACAACAAGTCCACCCGTGCTGTCTATCTCGAGCACGAATTCTTAAGTTGCAAGCTTTCCTCCTTTCCGTCGATATCTGCCTATTGTCAGCACATCAAGACCCTGGCTGATCAGCTCGACGCCGTCGACTCCAAACCCAGTGCCACCCGTCTGGTTCTTCAGGTTCTCTCTGGTCTCCCTTCTAAATACAACGCTGCTGCTACTCATATTC
Organism: Persicaria tinctoria; assembly: GCA_037127255.1. NCBI lineage: Eukaryota > Viridiplantae > Streptophyta > Magnoliopsida > Caryophyllales > Polygonaceae > Persicaria > Persicaria tinctoria. Next base: position 67,504,048 of record JBANSL010000010.1, on the reverse strand, counting down.
AGCAGACAGAGCCTCTCCCTACATTCGAGAAGACCCGGTCTCAACTGATCCTGGAGGAGACTCGCCTTCACCGTCAGACAACCGACGCCGCCAAAGACAAGACGACGTTGGTCTCATCCAGTGACATCATCGAGCAACTCGCCCTCCAGCCTGGCCGCACCAACGATCAGCAAGGACCTAGAGGCGGCGGCCGCGGCGGCCGCAGCACCTGGCGCCCGCAGCAACATGATAACCGCCACCCCTCTTGGTACCCCAATCCTGGCTACCCTCCTTGGATGCCCTATGGCTACCCCGGTGCGTCGTTTCGTGGACCTGCCCCATATCCCAACCGCCAGCAGGGCTTGTTGGGTCCTGCTCCCCGTCCATCGTTCGATCAGGCATACCCGACTGATGTGCACAACGCCTTCTCTTCCATGCAGCTGACACCTCCTAACGGCTCTTGGTACATGGACACTGGCGCTACCTCTCATATGACGAACTCCTCAGGTACTTTCTCATCTCATTCTTTTAAGGGTCCTGCTCATTCTATTATCGTTGGCAACGGTGGTCGCCTTGCTACTTCGGGCATTGGCCACACCACACTACCAACCCCTACCAATCCCTTGCACCTAAACAATGTCCTTATTGCCCCCAAACTTGTCAAAAACCTTATCTCTGTCCGTCGGTTTACCACTGACAATGATGTTTCTCTGGAGTTTGATCCGTTTGGTTTCTCTGTGAAGGATCTTACTACGGGGGTTACTCGCCTGAGATGTAATAGCACTGGGGAGCTCTATCCTGTGTCGTCGCCTTCACCATCCAGCCCGTCAAGTCCAGTCGCCCTCTCGGCATCATCATCCAGTCTTTGGCATGCTCGTCTTGGTCATCCCAGTCCTGCAGTTTTAGATTTACTTCGTTCTAAGAGTCTTGTCATTTGTAATAAAGAGCACCGCTCTGGTTTATGTTCGTCTTGTCAGTTAGGCAAGCATGCCAGACTTCCGTTTCAGCGTTCTTTAAACACTACTTTCGCACCTTTTGATATTATTCATAGTGATATTTGGACATCTCCTGTGCCTAGCAAGGAGGGTCATAAGTATTACCTTTTGTTTCTGGATGATTTTACACACTTCTTATGGGTTTTCCCTTTGCACTTTAAATCTCAAGTGTTCCCTATCTTTGCCAAATTCCATGGTTACATTAAAACACAGTTTCACACCTCTGTCAAGTGTTTCCAATGCGACAATGGCCGTGAATTTGACAATAAAGATTTTCACACTTTCTTTAATACCAATGGGATCTCCTATCGCTTATCCTGCCCCTATACCTCGCAACAAAATGGCAAAGCCGAACGAATCATCCGCACCATCACCAATATGATGCGCACTCTTCTCTTCCACGCATCCATTCCCCTCCCTTATTGGCCTTACGCCTTGGCCACCACATGCTACCTCCTCAACATTCTCCCTTCCACCACCCTCAACCATCGCTCACCGCTTCAGGCACTGTATTCCGCTTTGCCCATATATGATCACCTTCGTACATTTGGTTGCTTGTGCTTTCCCAATCAAGCATCCACCGCCCCCCACAAGCTTCACCCTCGCTCTACCCCTTGTGTCTTTCTTGGCTACCCGTCTGATCATCGCGGTTATATTTGCCTCGATATTAAGACTCACAGGATCATTCTCTCTCGTCATGTCACCTTTGATGAGTCGCGATTTCCCTTCGCATCTCCCACACCCCCTGTGTCGTCGCCAGAGTCTGAGTCACCATTTCCTCACTTCATTCTTCCCCAGAGCTCTCCCGGTGCTCATGCGTCTCCCCCTCCCCCACCTCCCTCGCCACCCCCCACCACCAGACCTCACACCCGCAGCGTCTCCGGTGTCTTCAGACCCCGACAGATCGTCTCCATGACCACCGACCATCACCCCGCTATACACCCCACAACCCCTCCACCAACATCCACGTCCCGTGCTGGCGCGCCCGCGCCCCAAGCTGGCGCGCCCGCGTCCCCTGCTGGCGTGCCCGCGCCCAAAGCTGGCGCGCCCGCGCCCAAAGCTGCCTCGCCCGCGTCCCCTGCTGGCGTGCCCGCGTCCTTAGCCTCTCCTGCCCCCATCTTTCCCGACTCCCTTTCACCCTCTGCCTCCACCCAGACCTCCCTCTCCCCCATTCCCACCTCCCACAAAACAGCCCTCCTAGACCCGAATTGGCAGGCGGCTATGCTCGACGAATACAGGGCCCTTACGAAGAATGGTACTTGGGTTCTTGTGCCTCGCCCTCCTGAGGCAAACGTCATTCGCTGTATGTGGCTCTTCCGTCACAAGTTCCGCTCTGATGGGACATTGGAGCGCTACAAGGCCCGTCTGGTGGTTAACGGTAGATCTCAACAGGCCGATATTGATTGTGATGAGACCTTCAGCCCTGTGGTCAAGCCTGCCACTATCCGAGTGGTCCTGAGTCTGGCTCTGTCGCGCAACTGGGGCATCCATCAGCTGGATGTCAAGAACGCCTTTCTGCATGGTCATCTGAATGAGACGGTTTACATGTTTCAGCCTCCGGGGTTTGCTGATGCTGAGCGTCCACAGCATGTCTGTCTCCTCAAGCGCTCTCTGTATGGTCTGAAACAGGCTCCACGGGCATGGTTCCAGCGGTTTGCGTCTCATCTGCTCCGCTTGGGTTTCACTGGCAGCTGATCGGATACGTCTCTGTTCATCTATCGCAGAGGCTCGGACTTGGCTTTCCTGCTGCTCTATGTAGACGACATCATTCTCACAACCTCTTCTGATGCTCTTCGAACGTCCATCATCTCGAGGTTGAGTGCGGAATTCGCCATGTCTGATCTGGGTCCGCTGTCTTACTTCTTGGGAGTTGCCGTTCAGCGGCATGCGTCTGGTCTGTTTCTCTCACAGAGTAAGTATGCTGCTGAGATTGTTGCTCGTGCTAAGATGGTCAACTGCAATCCCGTCGCAACCCCAGTCGATACATCCAACAAGCTCAGTGCTCATTCTGGTCCTTTGGTTGATGATCCGACATTGTACAGGAGCCTCGCTGGTGCTCTTCAGTATCTCACTTTCACCAGGCCTGATATCAGTTACGCCGTCCAGCAGATCTGCTTGTTCATGCATGCCCCTAGGGAACCTCATTTTCAGGCTTTGAAGCGGATCATTCGGTACATCAGCGGCACCCTCGAGCTCGGCACCACCATCACTCCTTCCTCTAAGCTTGATCTTGTGGCGTACACTGATGCGGATTGGGGTGGTTGTCCAGACACACGTCGCTCCACGTCTGGTTACTGTGTCTTCCTCAATGACACTCTTGTGTCTTGGTCAGCCAAGCGTCAGTCCGTCGTGTCTCGCTCCAGCGCTGAAGCCGAATACAGGGGTGTTGCCAACGTTGTCTCTGAGTGCTCTTGGCTCCGCAATCTCCTGCTTGAGCTACGATGCCCCTTACAGAAGGTCACTCTGGTCTACACTGACAACGTCGCCGCCGTCTACCTGGCTAGCAACCCAGTCCAACATCAACGCACGAAGCACATTGAGCTTGATCTCCACTTCGTCAGGGACAAGGTTGCCATTGGACATGTCCGCGTTCTACATGTCCCGTCCTCTTATCAGTACGTTGATATATTCACCAAGGGTTTACCTAGACAGTTATTCATTGATTTTCGTTCCAGTCTCACTGTAAGGACCCCTCCCGTTTCGACTGCGGGGGTTTGATAGATTACATAGGTCTCCTATTGTATAGTGGGATGAAAACCCGTTAAGGCCCAATACCTTGTAACCTATATATATGTTATATCAATGAATGGAAACCCTCAAGGAGGACATTACAATCAATCTCATGATCTCACACCAAGCTCGGCTAGAATAACACCCCTAAGATATGCTACAAACCAAGGATATATATTTGTTCATTTTTTTTTGGTAAAACATACTGTATATATTTGTTCATAAAATGTACCTTTTAAATCTTGCAGCTCGTTGTATATCTTGCGGTTTTCATACATGACTTGGTGATACTTTTCAGCTGTCGCGGCTAACCCCTTGAATGTCTCACCTGAACAGCAAAGTAAAGGCTATTGAAAAATGAGATTTGTATTAGGCTCGTTTGGCATCGATATCTAGATATCGATATCGGACATCAGTATCGGTATTAAGATATCGATATCGGGCGATATCGATATCAAAATTGGTCAAATTTGATATCTAGATATCAAGTGATATCAATATCTGGCTATTACCAAACACAGTTATCATATCAAGTGATATATTATGGATACCAAACATGAAGTGATATCGATATCCAGCCATACCAAACACTAGATATCAGATATCGATACCAAACGGAAAGGTAATTGACTCGCCTGTACGGTTCAAGTCTTGTAGATAGCTCTTTTGTGCCTTGACAAGCTCCAGCTTAGTGGCTTCCGAAGAACTCCTCAACTCCTAATTAGCATTATGTATCGAATTTAAGACCAACAAATGTCGAAGACATAGTTTGAAAACGACATTGAAACAGCGCGAATACCTGCAAAGATATCCCATGGTTGCTTATAAAGCTTTGGAAGACATGTTCTTTCCTCATCCAAGCCTTAGATTTCAGCTTTGCATTTTCTTCGAGTTCTTTCGTCTTGCTGATTGCGTCTTCGAGCAACTGCTCCCGCTCCTTCAACTCCTTCTCCAATTTGGTTTTAACCAACTTAGCTCCTGTTTCCAACTCTTGGCAACGCGACTCGTACGTCTTCTTGCAAGCTTCTAGCTCTTGCTTCAAAGTTGAGATCTCGATATCGCTTTGATCCTTTGCTTTCATCATTCGAGACAACTCCTCTTCCTCAATGATCTTCCTTTGCTCCGCGTCTTGGCAATGTTGCTCGTATGACTTCTTAGCTGACTCCAACTCCTGCTTCAATCTTGATATCTCGGGATCGTTTTTATCCTTCTCATTTTCCATGTTATCCTTTCGACGTTCCATCTCCATGTATCTTTGTTCCATGTCTTGGCAACGTTGTTCGTATGACCTTTTGGTCGACTCCAACTCTTGCTTTAGTCTTGAGATCTCGGGATTGTTTTCATCCACCTCATTTTCAATGTGAGAAGGCTTCTCCATGCATCTTTGCTCGTATGAGCTTTTAACCGATTCCAATTCTTGTTTCAGCCTTGAGATCTCAAGATCCTTTTGATTTGTCTCACCTTTCACTTGCGTGTTTTCGTTATCCCTTTGAGATTTCGTCTCTAAGCACCTTTGTTCGTGCACCTTTCTTAGCATTTCCAGCTCTTGCTTCATTGCTATGATCTCAAGATCCTTTTGATCCACATCATTGTTCGCGTGTGAAGCTTGCGTGTTTTCGTTATCCCTTTGATGTTCCGTCTCCAAGCATCTTTTTTCGTACGCCTTTCTTAGCATCTCTAGCTCTTGCTTCATTGTTGTGATCTCAAGATCCTTTTGATCCACATCATTTTTCGCGTGCGTGGTTTCGTTATCTCTTTGATGTTCCGTCTCCAAGCATCTTTGTTCGTATGCCTTTCTTAGCATCTCCAGCTCTTGCTTCATTGCTATGATCTCAAGATCCTTTTGATCCACCTCATTGTTCGCGTTGGAAGCTTCCGTGCTTTCGTAGGCCTTCCTCAACTCTTCCATCTCCTGCTTCAGTGTTGCGATCTCAAGTTCACATTGATCCTTCTCTTGCATCAGCCGGGAGATCTTAGGATCACTTTGATCCTCGACATTTTTCACTTCAACAACTTCCTTCTCCTCATCATTTGTTGGATGTTCATAAGTCCTTTTGAACTTGTCCAGTTCTTGCTTCAATGTTGAGAGTTCAAGTTTAATTTGATCCTTTTCTTTCCTTAGTTGTGCAATCACTGAGTCTTCATCGTTACCAACCTTCATTTGTTTGGGCTCAGGAGGCCTTTGCTCTAATGCCTTTTTCGACATTGCTAGATCTTCCTTCAATGCTGAGAGCTCAAGCTCAATTTGATCATTTTCTTTCTTTAGCTGTGCAATCACTGAGTCATCTGTACCGATCTTCGTTTGCTCCAACGCCTTTTTCGACTTTGCTAGATCTTCCTTCCCTAATGGAGCATCTGTGTCCTCACTTGTCTTCTTTTGTTCCATTTTCCTCTTTTCAGTCTGCATTCAATCACACATTGCAACAATCTAAACATAACGAGTTCAACAACCAGATTATATTTAGTAAAAGGTAGCTGATTGGATAGCTGAAACTGATAGGATTGTGTTTGACAAACCTGGTTGTTAGAATAGCTGAATGAAATATGAGTTGTTGAAAAGCTCATATTCCAAAGATAATTAAACTAAAATCTTATATTTATTTCATTTAAAACCATATAATATCAAAACCATAAGATCCGAACAACTAGTTGACGAGAAATTACCTTCAAACGCTGAAGCTCGTTCATTACTATCTGTAACAAAGAAGATCGAATCGTTATAAGCAAATCCTACAAACAAGCATACGAAACCCAAGTCACAGTTGATGATGGTACCTCGCTCTCTTCGCTTGTTCCTGTTGCAAGGGCTTCGAGTACTCTGATCCGCGACTGATACTTCTCTTCCCGCCCCTTGAAAAGACTGTTTTGCTATACATGCGCCAAGAAAAGGCGAAAAATCAACATTAAGTGATGCTAGAGTTATGCATATTGTGAGAAATAAGAGGACAAGAACATGAAATGTTTACCATTCGAAGATGTTCTGCTTGAGTCGCTAAACGCCTTTCGATCTCCTGCACTACTTTCCTCAACAAACACACAACTCGCTGACAAAAAGACGAAATCGATAGATTCGTAAAAAGAGCATGGATGTGATCAAAGCATATGGGGAAATGAAGGCTTGCTCTTCTTAGTCTTACTTGAGGAATCTCTGTATTCTTTCGTTCTATGCTTTCGTCAAGGATTCCGTTTACCACACTTAAAAGGGATTGAGTTGGAGCATTCTGCTTCACACAAAGGATACACCATTAGTTTAGGAGTTATGACAGCAAAGTAAAGGCGATTCGTAATCTCATATAACATTACATCTAAACTGTTTGATTTCACCATCTCCGAAATCCTCGAAACTGGAACATCTAAATAGAATCCTTGCCTTTTCTGAAACACACCAGATTGTGAATCTGCCAAAAGAATCACATACATATGTTAGGAGGAGTAGTCCACCGACTTATATACTAGGATTTTGTTCAGACTTTCGATGTGGTTGTCGACCTTCACATCTCAACAAGATTGATACCGACAAACCTGTTGAGGCTGGACTATATGGCGAACACGCGAATTTGGAACCAACAAAGTTTGGCATATATTTTTCTTTAAGGGCATAAAGGCAATCGAGCACCGGCTTCATAGAACCCTTAACAACATCAAAGACAGAAACATATATAAATGTGTTCATATATTATTACTTACAAGGAACTCGGTTAGGTAGATATATACCTTCTCGACATCTGAAATCTCGAAACCTGGCAAGCCCATCTCAGCTATGGCTGAAAGAAACCTCTTCAATCTCTCCAAGGATCTACAAGGGTCGGCTCCCTAGAGATGAAAATGCAATACATGAATATATTATATATGTGCTCACTAGTTTCTGAGCTAATGTTTACAAAAACAAGAGGTCGTTACCAAACAAACCTCGTTCACGAAGCTGGGCTTCAGCTTGCTTAGTATCTGGCATAGGAGGACGCCATCGAGCAAGGATGCTCGTAGCTCTCCGTTGGAAGACTTGACTGGCAAACATGCATTCGGAACTAAACTGTTTATCCACTCCACCAAAACCTTTCTCTTTTGGGCTGCAATGCAAGATCATGACAGAAAAGAAAAACACAGAGATTTATGTGGTTCAGTAACGGTCTATTATCTAAACATCAAACCCTAATCAAACTATGGGTCATAAGTCCAAAACAGATCATAATAAGTATGTTACAAAATCAAGACATTAACAAAAACAAAAACAAAAAATCGAATTCGAATTAATGTTCACCTTCATAGTCAACACTCCTGGTGAATGGAGATATATCCTCATTAATATGCCTAGCCCTTGAGCTAGCAGGATTCATGGCGCCGTTTGACTGAATGTATAAGAAGCGTTGAAGGGAGGTGATTTATCCAGATTTGCGGACATCGAAGATCTCCCAATAGTGAGAGATCATCTCCTTGAGCGTTGGCGGGGGTTTCATAAACTAACTAACTAACTAATCAGGAATAACTTGGATCAATCCGGTGGCGGGAAATGTGCATCATTTGAATATCGATTGAAGAGATGGATTGATGATTCAATTTTGGTGGATTGAGTTTGGAAAATGGGAGGATGGATACCGTCCGGCCAGAGAGAGAAACAATGGAAGGCCGGCCTTTCGGTCAGGAATGCTGATTAATAAAGACCGTTGAAATCCATCTCTCTCTCTCCCTCTCATTTGCCATGATGATAATTGCAATTGATCGTGCTCACCATCAACTTAATTTCAGAGAGTAAAAAAAAATAAAAAAAATAGAGATTCCCTAATTCGGAGTTTTTGGGTTAGGGGTGGGGAATTTCTGAGGTCACCGCACCGGTCAATTTCTGTTGCGCCTTTGACTTTCCCGTTTGGATCAATTTGACTGATAATGATATGTATGGTGGGACGATCAATTTGAATCTTTGATCTTTAGGGTTTTTGGCACTGAATCTGACATCCAGGCCGGTCTGAAATGGATTAGTCCTAATGTGTGTGACTGCCATTGTTTCTGGCTGCTTACTATATATGCTCATTCTCAATTGCTTGCAAAAAGGGAGATGCGGCATTCAGATCTGCGATGACATCGATCCGATGTTCCTGAATCATGATCTCATATCCAGAGGCTCGGTTTTATGGAATGGGATCGCCCAACGACCTTAAGTTTGGCACCAAGAACTGAATTTCAGCGCCATCTCGAGAGTCGGATTGGAGCTCCTCCTGGATCAAGAATGGTAAGTTGATCAAGTAAAGATCGGCATGCTGAAAGTGCAGGAAGCTGATCTTTAAGTTTGGTGGGAAATAGGCATTTCAACAAACCGTTGAGAAAGGATCCTCTAAAACAAATTGCAACCATGGTGGTGTGACATTGAATTGATTAAGGTTAAAATTTATGATAAAAAAAAATTCAAAAAATTTATATTTTTATTCTAAATAACCAATTTTATGTATTTATATAATTTTATCATGAAAATTTATATTTTTATTCTAAATAACCAATTTTATGTATTTATATAATTTTATCATGAAAATTTATATTTTACAAAAATACTATATTTTTTTATTATTTGATGATAATAATTTTAATATTTTTCAAAATATAAATTTTCTAGATAAAATTATACAAATAAATAAGATTGGTTATTTATAACATAAATATAATTTTTTGAATTTTTTATCATAAATTTTAACCTTAATTAATTTAGTGTCACACCATGGGGTACATATTGTGTATGTTGTAGAGGATTTGAATATGTTTTCCATTGCAACTAGAATTTGTACTCTTATATATTTATAGGTACATCATCTTACCCAATCCGGATCAGTGATCACGCTCCTTTGTACATCAGAACATTATTTTGAGTATAGATCAGTGTTGAAAAAAATACTTTTAGATTTTATACCCTTATATTGACAGGTTTATAAAATTTTATTACTAAAATTCATGTTTTAAAAATATAGATAATTAAATTAATATTGATCATTTTAGAAAATTTTCTAAAAATAATTTATAAACATATCAATATAAGGGTATTAAATATAATATAATTATTTTAACTCGATTTATGTGATTATTTAGTTAAATTATAGTTTTACTTCAACTTTTTATGAGTTTTTTCTTTTTACAATCAAACGCTTATAAAATGGGTTAAATTTGGTGAATATCTATTTTTTATCTCAAAATTAAGTAAATGTCCATTTTTTTTCAAAAATACCCCCTTCCCTATCCCTTCCTCCTTCCCCTTTGATCATTTTTAATTTTGACATTGACTAGTCAACATTGACCATTCCGGTCAACGCCTGTATTTGGTGACAGTTGAGTATATTTTTCTGTTGACAGTTAATTGTGACAATTATTTTGGTGACAATTGATTTTTTGTGGCATTTTATTTTTTCCGGTGACAATTAGGGGAAAATCTTTTCTAGTGACAATTGATTTTCTTTTTTTCTTGTGATAATTGTTGGTGACAAAACAAATTTGGGTGATAGTTGATTTTCTTCCCGGGTCTCCACATTCTCGTTCCTGTGTCCGCGTGTCTGCTTAGGGTTTGGGGTTTTCCGGGTTTTTTTAGTGTGTTTCTTTTGTTGTATTTCTTTTGCTTTTGTTGTATTTCCTTTGCTATGTTGTATGTTTAGACGGCTTGCCGTCTGCCGACTTTGTCGGCCTCTCGAGGTCCGGGCCTGTCCGGCCTCGAATTATTTCCTTATCAAAAAAAAAAATAAAAAAAAAAAAAAAAATTGGGTGATAGTTGATTTTCTTCCCGTGACACTTGCCGGTAACACTTTTCCTCGGTGACAAATGAGGTTTTTCTGCTAATAGATGATTTTCCTAATGACAATTGTCGGTGCCAACTCTTAATGACAAGGTTGATGACAATATATTGTCACCATGATATTGTAACCTTAAAAAAATTGTCACCATAACATTATACATCACTAAGGCATTGTCACCAACTACAGAACACTGTTTTCATATTGTTTAATCAACCGTATTGTCACCAACTTATAAAAAACATTGTCAGCAACATCTTTTCAGTAATCTATTGACACCAACAATAAGACAGTGTAACCGACCTTTTTTCATCCAGCTTTGGTCACTAATCTATTGTCACCAATTTCAAAACTTTGTCACCAATCTAGTGTCAACCACCTATTTTTAGAAATTAATTGTCACCAACGACAAAACAGTGTCACCAACCAATTGTCACCAACTACAAAGCACTTTCATCAAACTAAAATGTTTACAATGCTAATGTTATCATATTTGTCATCTAATATTAACACATTTTTGTTACAAAACTGAAACCCTAGAACAAGGGGATCATAGACCCAAGAGAGGCTAAACCTGAGCAGACGAATATTTGATGTACATTATAGTTTAGGGTTTAGGGTTTAGTCTTTATGGTTTAGGGCCAAGGCCCTAAACCCTAAAATGTGTGTACAGTACCAATGTTATCAAATTTGTCATCTAATGTTAACGCATTTTTGTTATGAAATTGAAACCCTAGAACTAGGGGAGCATAGACCCTAGAGGGGCTAAACTTGAGCAAACGAATAATTCGATGTACAATACTATAATGGCATTACATTTGTCATCTAATATTAATGCATTTTTGTTACAAGTAGATGAAATTTGATGTAAAGTTTAACTTTGTAATACTTAATTGTCAGACTACATTAACTTACAAAAATATCAAAACAAAGGGGAACAGTTGAGACATTCATACTTAACATCCAAATTAGCTTCCAAACTACAAGCACCAGGCAACTTTGTACTACTTAATATAAAATTTCCAATTGTCAGACTACATTAACTTCCAAAATAAAGGGGAAAGGTTGAGACATTCACCATGATAGTCAGATTGCAATAAGTATCAAAATAAAAGCATCATGCAACATTCTACGTACTACTTAATATCCTAAAACAATGATAGTTAAAACGTATGTGCATATTGTAGTCCTACAACTCCCGTGTCGATCCAACACTTCTTAAACAAATCCATATCCATCATCTCTCTAATATACTTGTCTGAAATAGCTTAAATACCTCCATGAAATGCAAGACCCTCGATATACCTCAACTTCCACTACAATTGAACATAAAGATTAATGAAAATTATCCATATAGCTAAATGAGATATAAATTCCATTTGTCACCAAAACAGAATATATAACTCTACCAATTGTCACCAACCTAAAAAAAACAACAAAAATAACAACATAAATTCCATTTGTCGTCGAAACATAATATATAACTCTACCAATTGTCACCAATCTAAAAAACAACAACAAAACAACAACATAAATTCCATTTGTCACCAAAACAGAATATATAACTCTACCAATTGTCACCAATCTAAAAAACAACAACAATAACAACATAAATTCCATTTGTCATCGAAACAGAATATATAACTCTACCAATTGTCACCAATCTAAAAAAACAACAAAATAACAACATAAATTCCATTTGTCACCAAAACATAATATATAACTTTACCAATTGTTACTAATCTAAAAAAACAACAAAATAACAACACAAATTTAATTTGTCACCAAAACAGAATATATAACTCTACTAATTGTCAAAAATCTATAAAAACAACATAAATTCCATTTGTCACCAAAACTGAATATATAACTCTACCAATCTTAAAAAACAACATAAATTCCATTTGTCACCAAAACAAAATATATAACTCTACCAATTGTCACCAATCTAAAAATAACAACATAAAATCCACTTGTCACCAAAACAGAATATATAACTCTACCAATTGTTACCAATCTAAAAAAAACAACAAAATAACAACATAAATTCCAATTATCACCAAACAATGAAGCAAACAACTGATAGTCTCATTTAAATTGATGATATATAATCAAGCTAAATACTAATTGTCACCAACAAAAGTCATAAAATGTGATAGAAGCATAGTGTCGCCAAAATGGGGGAAAGTTTCACATAAAAAACACATGTCATCAAAATTGTATAGCACGGTCACCAAACAAATTTGATTAATTGTCACCAGTATTAATTGAAACAAAAAATCTACTTAAAAGAATTGTTATCAAAATCAGTATATGTAAAAAAAACAAGCGTTGCTTTCAACTTCCATAACTTCTTCTTTCGTTCAGTTTTGACTATCAAAATCAACCATTCTCCATGGATCTTCATCTTCAATGTCATATATTGCACCTCTTTCTCGACAAATCTTCACTTCCATCTTCAATTGCTTTTGGACAAGCTTATTTCTCAACACAAATTCAATCATCTAAATCCACCTATCATTTCTTCATTCGACCCTTTTCGTAATTCAACCGACCAAAATTAAACTACATATCTCATAGCAAGAGGAAATCAACCAACAGGGCAAGAAATTTGCACAATCGATCCAAATCAACAACCTAAATCGAGTACAAATTACCACAATCAACAATTTCAAATTAAGTTTCAAACAGTAAAGTAGAGAAAAACATATGAACCCTAGTTGCGGGAATTCGAAATTGAAAAATCGAAGAAAGAGAAAAGATGATAAGAAAGGGAAAGAGGAGGAGAAAGAATCAATAACCTGGAAATTGCACAGAGGAAGAGTTGAATCGCAACCAGGGAGAGGCGGGGAGAGACGATCTTCAAGGAAGAGGAGGAGAGAGACGATCTTCATGAAAAGGCAAAGGATCGACAATCTGTTAGAGTTTTGCCTGTTTTGGGACTATTCACATTAAATTAAAGAAGGTTAATTAATATAGGAACAATCTGGGCATTATTAAAAATTTATGGACATTTACTTAATTGTCAAATAGATGTGGACATTTACTTAATTAACAATTCTAAATGGATATTTCACCAAATTATTCCTATAAAATGAGGTAAAATAATTTTATTATAATTAAAATCCAATGAAATCCAAACACACCTTAATGCGAATATTTGAGATTAACGTTCTTAAAAATAAGGGTGATTTTGGTAGAGGGCCTTTTTTGAATATTCAATTAGTCACTTAGCCTCTAAATCAATTTAATTAGTTTTGTCATAGCCTCCTTCCCAATAGGATGGGTTGGTCAATGGTTGACCGTTGACCGGTCAACGTTGACCAACCCATTTTGATGCCAACTTTTTTTTTTTAGTGATGCCATATTTTACCGTTTTGATGCCAAAATTTTACTATATTTTATTTTCACTTTGATGCCACTTTTCTAATGAAATGATTGGATGTCACTTTTTTAATGTCACTTTTTTTAAACCTTGATGACATTTTTTGTTTACAGTAATGTCACGTTGATCATTGATGCCATTTTTTTTTACTGTTTTTTTGTCAATTTTTTGATAATATTTTTTTTTACCGTGATGCCATATTTTTGATGATATTTTTTCAAAAGTAGTATTTTTGATGACATTTTTTTCTTTAATGTGATACAAATTTTTCAAAATGGCATCAATGGTCAACGTGACATTAGAGTAAACAAAAAATGTCATCAAAGTTTAAAAAAAGTGTCATCCAATAATTTAATTAGAAAAGTGGCATCAGAGTGAAAATAAAATGTAATAAAATTTTGGCATCAAAACGATAAAATATGACATCACAAAAAATGTCATCAATGTTTTAAAAAAGTGGCATTAACAAAGAGTCATCCAATCATTTCATTAGAAAAGTGACAATAAGGTGACGATATTTTGATTCCACGTTTTAAGCTCTTATGCCATCAATTATATAAAATTGTCACCATAAAATTTTGGCATCAAAACGGTAAAATATGGCATCACTAAAAAAAAAAAAAGTTGGCATCAAAATGGGTTGACCATTGACCGTTTAAGAGGGCTAACATGCTAAAAAAAACAATTAATGGGCCTATCTAGCTAACCAAATATGCTTAAATGTCATGTGAACAAAATCCCTCTAAAAATAACACCCCTTTTATGTAAATTGTTTCCCTGAAAAATATTGAAGGCTGAAGATCTCCCCGTGGGTGGGTATGAAAGCTAATTCTCATTACATCGATAAATCAACGCGATTCAGCGACGAGTAAACGATTCCTGTGGAGCAATGAGACCGAATCCTTCAGTTGCAGCTCATCTGTTGATCTTCACACTCATCAACCTGATCGGAATCCGGTCGCTTGCTGCTGCCGCGGCGGGGCACAAGGTTTTCCGGCGAGATCCCGGTCATCCGCAGTGGCACCATGGAGCTTTTCAGGAGGTTAGGGATAGTGTCCGCTCCGACGTTCGCCGTATGCTCCACTCCCGTGCCGAGGTACTTCTCTCACTTGACTATTTTAGGGATTTTGCACAAATGTATGGGTAAACTGAAAATTCCAGATTGCGTTGGTGCGTTTCTCGGAGTTGAATAGTGGACGGAGTAGAATTAATTTGTTTTGATTAGTGTTTAAACAATAATATCAGCTCTCGGCAGGAGGAAATTGTGATATTGGTATTGCTTAGCTCAGGGCGATATCTAGGTTACAGAGAGCTTTTTGTGTTTTAGATTCAACTATGAACTTGTTTTTAGATAGTAGCCCTCAGTAGTTAGTTCTTGAACACTCAATTAATAGCTCTGGTGCTGAAGATTTTGTGCTAAAGTGATATTTCCTTAACCTTGCTTAGGACAATTTTAGGGACTTAATAGTTAAAATCAAACCTATGCTGCAGTGAGAAAAGTAAACTTATCAATGTCACCAGGAGTTTAAATAATCGGCAACCCGATCACGAATGAGAAAAGCAATCTGATCATGAATGAGTATTATTAATTGAATAGGTAAAGCTAGTTGATGTGAGCTAATGTTCCAACTTTACTTGAAAAGGGGAAGAAATGTTCCTTTAACCTAATCTAGCAAGCATTTATGTTGGATGCTGATACACTAGTGATATAAAATTTGCAATCACCCAGTCTGTTGAACAGTCCTGTTTGGTAGAATTTGAAATTGCAGGTTATTTTGGGAATGCAGTGCTGCCTATTCAGTTCATACAGTTGGATTACTTTACGTATGTTATATACTTATATTTGTCATGGGCTTCTTTCTCATTAGCTCAGTGATTTATGCTCAAGTTCGAAAAACGATTTGCTGCTAATATCTATTGCAATATATACCTAAGAACAACAACAATCCAGTATATCCCGCAAAAGGAGGGTCTAGGGTCAAAATGTACGCACTCTTTCTCCAAACAAGTCGAGAGAGTGTTTCCGATAGACCCAGAACAATAGGATACAAGAATTACAAGAGAGCATGACTTATAGAAGGAAAACAAACTCAGAAACGAGCAGGAAGAAGACATAAATGAAGCTAGGGAAAAAGAACAAAACATCAAAGCCCAAAACTCTATACATCGCAATATATACCTACTAATCTGAAAACCTTTTCGGCTTAGTCCGTATTAGTGACTTAGTGTATTTTATACTGGTTCCTCTGCTTCTTTTGTAATTTCAGTTTCATTTGCTTTATGTAGTTTCATTTACTTTATGCCCGAGTTCTGATGTATTTGTCACCTGCAGGTTCCCTTTCAGGTGCCGCTTGAAGTGAACATTGTTCTTGTTGGCTTTGATGGGGATGGGGGTTACAGATATTCCCTGGATCCACATAAATTAGAACAGTTCTTGAGAAGTAGCTTTCCGTATCATAGACCTTCTTGCTTAGAGACAGGAGAACCTCTTGATATTGAGCATCATATGGTTTTCAATGTCTTCCCTGTAAGTTTCGAAATTGCTTCTTGATTTATCTTTATAGTGGTATTCAATATACACTTATATTTGTTCTTATTCCTTAAATTCATCAAGATATGTTTTATGTTGTCAATATCTGGAGACGACCTACAAGGCTTGATCCTGGGCATAATTTGAGTGTTTCCTCTGTATTTGTTTAGTATCCTTGGCCTCCTGAGCTTACAAGAAATTTTCAAGCATGTATGCAAGACTTTTAATTGCCAACTTATGAAATTTGAAGATGTTTGTGGATAGATAATTGACCACAAGACTAGATATCAGTATTGAGAAAAAATTTCTTTGCTTTCCGTTTGTCATCTGAATGAAGTCAGGGAAATATTAGGAATAGGTTTTTATTTAGCATACAAAGAGTCGAGGACAAAAGAGAGGATTCAAATATTTCAAATAAGATGATGGACATAATGCTCATATTATTATTTTATCATGTAAGGATGCAGGTGGCATATTGTATGTAGGTAGCATTTTTTATTGATACTTCATCCCAGGTTTCTTAAGCTAGTGCATTAGATATTTATGCACTGTTGATGGTATCCTTTGAGATGATTTGGCTTGTTATGAGCTGGAATTATATTACAGGCTGGACAAGCAGAGTTAATAGCTCTTGAGAAGGCAGTAAAGGAGGCTATGGTTTCTCGTGGAACTGCTAGAGAGGTAATATTTTAGGAATGTACAAATAATGCTGGACTTGTTTAGAACCAGACTTCTATAGCATGCTAATGTTTTGTTTATGGACCATAGACTGAATTTGGGAGAGAAGTGCCTGCATTTGATGTAGAAGCAACAGTAGTGGAGCCTGTTTTTCAGCAGCTCTATACCTACATATTTGATGCTGAAACGATGGCGGACATGGCAACAGAAGTGGATCGTCCAGTGCCGAATGCAATATTCATTGTAAATTTTGACAAGGTACTATTATTTTCTCTTAGAAATTACCTCATGTATATGCCATTTTGATATGCCTTAGATTGCTCTTTAGTTGGTACCATTTTCTTTTGCCCATCCTTCCAGCTATTTTCTGTCCCTCTCAAATGGTCTTGTATGTTAATAGGTCAGAATGGATCCTCAAAACAAGGAAATTGATCTTGATAGTTTAATGTATGGGCGTGTTAATCCGCTAAGTATGGATGAAATGAAGATGCAAGATGGGAATTACATATATCGCTATCGATATAATGGTGGAGGAGCATCTCAGGTTTGGTTGAGCTCTAGCAGGTAAAGGTGTCATTTAATTGAAATTATAGTTACTGTTGCACTGGTGTAGGCACTTTTCTGATTAATTTTCAGATGGTGGTTGATTTTCTAAGGTGTTAGTGAACTGAGAGTATCTTCACAAATCTCAAGTGCCTCCTCACTAGAATATGTTTTTTGGGTCAAGATTGATCTTTATGTATTATCTACACAGGAGTTGGAGATGTTTGCATTTCATTTTAACTTTTAGGATTTATTCTTCAGGTTTGCTGTGATTGACCTCTCAGCAGGTCCTTGCACATACGGGAAGATTGAAACTGAGGAAGGAAGTGTCAGTTCAAAGTCACTTCCACGTTTAAGGAATGTGATGTTCCCTAGTGGCCTGTCTGCACCAACTAATCATCCTAACCATGAGATATTTGTTGGACAACTGGGAGCACTTATTGCAACCGCAGTTGAGCATGTCATTGCTCCAGATGTTAGGTACATCTTCTCATATCTGTCATTTGCTCTATAAAGATGAAGAATACGAGTCTGTTATTGCTCTATAAAGAAGAACAATACCTGCCATTTGTCAATTTTTTTAATGCGAGATTGGAACAGCTTATCCATTGCATTCTACTCAAGTGCCTATTTTCTTTTCTTCCTGTTATTAGGTTTGAAACTGTTGACATGACAAGAAGGTTGCTCATACCTATAATTGTCCTTCAAAATCATAATCGTTATAATATCATGGAGAGGGGCCATAATTATAGCATAGATGTTCAAGCAATTGAGGCAGAGGTGAGCCTTAATTCTTTTTTGGATTGGTGTCCCCCGGGGGGTGGGGGGAGTTATTGTCTGCATGCATACTTCATCCAAACATATGTTTGTTTTATGAGCAATGATTTGCGCATGTCCATTACAATGGTGCTAGGTTGCACTATGGTGGAAGTTGGCATAGGGAGAATCAGCCTTTTTTTGTATGAATAACGAGAATTGACTTTTCATATTGTGAAAACTTTTTTCAACAAAATTCAGTAACTAATTCTGCACATTGATTTTAGGATATTACCAAAAGGGACGAACTTCTTGCTAGTTTGTTTATATCCTTTCTACCATATTTGGAGACATGTGTATAGTTTTATAAAATGAACTGCATAAATTTTGATTCTTTCCCATCTCTTTTATATTTATGCTAGAAGAATATAAAACCTTGAATTCTACAATTTCCAGGTAAAGAGAATGGTGCATCCTGAACAAGAAGTGGTCATTATTGGTGGTGCTCATGCTTTGCACAACCATGAAAAGTTGGCTATTGCTGTTTCCAAAGCGATGCGTGGTCATTCTCTGCAAGAAACAAAGAAGGATGGGCGTTTCCATGTTCATACAAAGACGTATCTGGATGGTGCTATTCTTAAGGAGGTTGGTTATGTTCTGTTTTTAACCATATGATGTGTGGTTTTACAAGTTGAAAAATGAAGCAACAATCTATATCCAGGATAGAGTACTACATGCATTGTATTGGTTGCATTTCTACAATATGAAAACCATGTTCCTGGAAAATTTACTTCTATTTCCCTTTCAAGGCAATTTTCTGAATGAATGCTGGCTTATTGTTCTTTTGGGTCTTTATTCTTTATAAAAATAACATGTTTCTTGACTGTTTTCATGGATTTCTATTCATTGTTAGATAGCTGCAGATTATGACTTGGCTAAGATGCTAGCATACACTGGATGGTTATCTTCTGCATTATTTATGTTCTGAGGGGATAGTATACAATTAACCACGTTCATTCTATAGGGAAGTTAGTTGTATGGGTTGGGGTTAGGTAAACTCGGATGAAGCAATTGGTGAGTCAGTAGAATTGGTCTGTTGCGTTTATGACTGCTGAGATTTTCTAGTTATGTAGGAGGAAATGAATGTGCGAGGTAACTGATATGATTTCACTGAACCTTTTCTGAATTGAATGGTCTGGGTGTTTAATTCGTTTCTTCGAGATTTAAATGTAACTTTTACGGGTCAAAGTGCAAATAAAGTTAAACTTCAAAATGCTTGAGACAGGAGATGGAGCGGTCAGCTGATGTGCTTGCTGCTGGTATACTGGAGGTAGCTGATCCCTCTCTGTCAGATAAATTTTTCCTTCGCCAGGTGAGTCCATCTTTCTCGATGAGCCAGTAGCCACTAGTTCACGGCACACACACAAAATTCTTTCTGGTTGATGAAACTCGAATGCTGGTTCCTTTTTCCTTTTACAGACCTGGATGGATGAATCTATATCAAGTGATTCTGTACTCAAGCATAAACCTCTCTGGGAAACTTACAGACCCAAGAACAGCAAGGAAAAGAAGAAGAGAGCGGCAGACAAGCAGGGAGACTTGTATCGGACCTATGGAACAAGAGTAATTCCCGTGTAAGTCACCTGCTATGAGCTGGTTGAACTATTTCAGTGATAGTAGTATAGAAGATAATAGCTGTTTCCAATTTAACATTGCTATAGAAAACCCATATTCCAACATTATTTCACAGATTTTTTTTTTTATAAGACCTTCTGGTATTATAACCTTCTGTCTTTTAGATATTTTCAGGGACTTTAAATTAGCTCATTTTGCTTAGGATATCCTTCTCTTGCAGATTTGTGCTGTCACTGGCAGATGTTGATTCAGATCTTATGATGGAAGATGAAAGCCTGGTTTGGACCAGTAATGACGTTGTCATTGTGCTGGAGCATAAAAATGATAAGATACCTTTAAGGTGAGCTGACATGGAATTCTTGTTTACAATCTTATTATGTTGTCTTGTTTGGAATCTGTCAAATGTTCAAATCAAACAAATCATGCTTAGCCAAAGTCCTATTTGAAATCCAATAAATAGTCATAAAGTCTTATCAAGCTTTAATAGAAAGCCATGAGGGTAGCTGTTGAATGTGCCTGCCTCTCTTGATTGCTTTCTGAGTTGGATATTGCTTAAATGATTCCCATTTCTTTACACTGCGACTATCAAACTGCCATCTATACTGGCATAATAAACCCACTTTTTCCCTGAACAAGCTAACAAGTACGGCTTGATTGTCATTTTGTCCAGGAAAGCTTCTTGAGGATGAATCTCGTGACAGTACATTACATCACATTTCCCTTGCTCCATGTTTCACATTTTTCATCTTCTAAAATTCACTTTCTAATTTAACCCTGTTTTCTAAAATTCCTTGTTGGCAAGTTTTGTGGAAAATCGTCATAGCATATAGCAAATCGTTGAGTTCTGTCTGTGCAATAGATATAGCTCCAGTTTGTGTAGCTGAGAAAAGTTTCAGAAAATGAAATCATCTGTTTGTCTCGTTTCTGTTTCTTCCTCATGTTTTCTTTTCTTCGACAGTTATGTTTCAGAAACAGAAAGGATGAGTGCTTTGCCATCACAAGCACAGCGCCATATATTAGCCGGTCTTGCATCAGTTGTAGGCGGACTAAGTGCTCCCTATGAGAAAGCTTCTCATGTACATGAAAGGCCGATTTTGAATTGGCTTTGGGCAACTGGATGCCATCCTTTCGGCCCATTCGCTAATGTTTCTCAAGTCAGTCAAATGCTTAGAGATGTTGCCCTGGTAAGGACCATATCAAAGTAAATCATAAACGATCTTCTCTGAAGCCAGACAGACAAGCTAATGATCCCATTTGCTTTCTTGGCTATTTTTGTCGCTTTACAGAGGAACACAATCTATGCTCGTGTTGATTCTGCACTCCGAAAAATCCGTGATACCTCAGAGGTAACTTGCTCTATACTTTTTTATGACAAGTCATATTCCGCGCGTGCCCTGACGTAGTTTAAATCTCACCTGCCAAATGCAGACTGTCCAAAGCTTCGCAAGTGATTACCTGAGGACTCCTCTTGGTGAACCAGTAAAAGGAAAGAAAAACAAGACTAGCACAGAGCTGTGGTTGGATAAATTTTACAGGAAGACTGTCAACTTGCCGGAACCTTTCCCACACGAGTTGGTTGAGAGATTAGAGAAGTACTTAGATGTAAGTCTCTATTTCCAATCCTATCCGATTTTCAGCTTTTTTTTAGCTATGCTGATGGTGGAACCCTGTTTGAGTGACAGAACCTCGAGGAACAGCTTGTAGACTTATCCTCGTTGTTGTACGACCATCGGCTACAAGAAGCAAACTACAACAGCACAGAAATTCTCCAGACTACCATTTTCACAGAGCAGTGAGTAACCTTCTCCAACTTAGCAACTAATTTATTTCCTTCGTTTACCATCCGAATCCCATATCTTATCGCAGTCCCGTTCTTTGGACATTTGTGTCTTTACAGGTACGTCGACAGCGTTTTGGCTGGGGAGAGGGAGAAGATGAGGTGTTGCAGCATCGACTACATATACCCAGTGCAGTATTCCCAAGCTTTCATCTATGGCGGAATCCTTATTTCTGGATTCGTCGTATATTTTCTTGTCATCTTCTTTTCTAATCCCGTCCGATGATAACGGAACATGTTCGAGTTCCCCCCGGTCTGCTGAGACGATTCATCAGATTACAAGTTCTGGGAGATTGCGTTAGTTGTGAATGAGAATTAGCAGACGGATTCACTCAGTAATTGCAGTTTTTTTTTCTGTTAGTTTTTACTGCAAGACTTTATAGTTAAGTTTATACCACATTTCGAGAGATCCAACTAGTGTACGATGAGTCATTGAGTTAAAGAGATAGCAGTTTATGTGGAACCCTTCAGATGAATTTGTGCATATCGATCATATGAACCTCTAAACAAACATGCATACAAAAACTTGGTCTAATACTCTCTCCGATACAAAATACATGTCGTTTGACTTTTTAACACTTTTTATTATTATTTTTTACAATTTAATATTTATTACCAATAAATATTAAATTGTAAAAAAAATAATTTTAAAAAAGTTAATATTTTATATAGTTTTTACCTTCTTAAAATACGTGCTGAAAAGTCAAACGATATATATTTAACGACATATATTTTGGATCGGAGGTAGTACAATTTAAATTTTGGTTTTAACTAGTCCATATACAAACTATGTCCATATTAATCCAAAATAATATGGTTCTCAGCTCCGGCTATTTTTTCATAAAAATTATCGGAATTGAGAACTCTATTGTTTTGGGTTAATTTAGAGAAGATATTTTGACGGGTAAAAATCATAGAAAATATTATAAAAAAAATCGTCGCAAAAATAGTCGAAATTACTCACATTGAGCTTTTAAAAATTAGATTATTGATATTTTTTCTGGCAGTTTCGATTAAACTTGGTTTTTAAGTTTTAATGAGTCAAATTTCGAGTGTGCACAGCACAGGTCAGCTTTCAATGGGTTCTCTCCAACCGCAAAGTGCTGTTTGTTGTACAACGTGTATGATTCCGCAGGAACAAAAATCCACATTTCCGGGAAATGTCAGCAATAATCCAACTACCCAACAAACTCACACAAACCATTGAATTTTTACTGTTCCTGAATCCCACCTGTTCACCGCCTTCACATGGTTTGATTTTGATCCACATTAAACGACAGCTTGGCCTTCAAAAAAAAAAGGGAAAACAAATTAACAATTTGGCTGACACCAGCAGTGACGTCATCTTTCCTTCTATTACCCTGCGCGGAAGAAACTCAGAAACCCCCAAAAATCGAAATCCCCTATAAAACCTTCAGACTCTCTCTTTCTTTCTCCTGCATTACCAAATCCCTCAGATCCCTAAAACCTCTCGAGTCGATCGATCGATCTACAATGTGCCCCTCCGGTACAACCGCCGCTGCCTCCGGCGCCGGGTACTCAGACCTCCGGCGAGCGTTCGACGTCATCGACGCGGACCGCGACGGCCTGATAAGCCGCGAGGATCTCCGGTCGTTCTTCTCCTCCGCCTACCACGACCACGACGAGGAACAGATCGGCGCGATGATCGCGGTGGCCGACTCGGACGGCGACGGCCGCGTCGATTTCCGGGAGTTCGAGCGGATGATTTTGAAGATGGAAGGCGGTAGGAGGAATACTAATAGCGGGATTATGGAGGAGGCCTTCAGGCTGATGGATACCGACGGCGACGGGAGGCTCAGCCACGGAGACCTCAAGAAATTCCTGACCTCTTCCGGATTTGACGCTTCCGATGAGGATGTCAGCGGCATGATGGGATTGGCCGGCGGGAATGGCCTTGTCTCCTTCGACGAATTCCTCAGCGTCTTGGCTGTCCATGTATGAACTGCCGTAAATCAACGATTGAGGTTCGATTTCGATTGATCTCTATCACAAATCTATTATCAAAAACAGAAATGAATCTTCATCAATTTTGCTACTGTTTTACCAAATTTATGTCAATGGTATCGCTTTGTGCTGGATTAATTGCTGCCAACTGAATGATAAAATGAGTGGATTAGATTGAATTCGGTGATGTTGTAATTGCTTGACAGCTGCTGATTTCTATTCACGAGCTGCGATTATTTTGTGAAAGATTGCATAACTCCATGTGGAAATGGCCTATGTAGTTCTGCAATTTCATCTTAATTTTGTCTTTGTAAATTGTAATGTGAATCACGAATGTTTGGAAAACACAATATTTTATCAATTTGGCTTTTGGTGGATTGGAGCGCCAATGTTCCCCTACCACATGGGTGTATGGTTTTACGATCACGAATATTCGTTGAGAAGAAAAAATCTAAAGACAAATTCGTAAATTGAAAATGGTGGAGGGGAGGGATGGTATTTTAGTTTTTAAAAGAGGTGCAATTCAAGGAAATTGGTGTACCAAAAAAAAAAAAAGAAGGAAATTGTATGGTAAGAATTAAGAGCCCTTTATGTTGATCAACCTAAACTAATTTATGTTTCGGCGACCAATTACTACACTTTTTTTTTAAAATATAGAGTAAGAATTCGAGAGTCAGACAAATCTGACTTTAAGTGGACGATAAAGTCGATATACGAAGAACTGTCAAACATAAAACGAAAAAATAAGACAAGACTGCACATAAATTACGAATGGTCACATAATTTTTATTTTTATTTTTGAAAAAAAGAAAGAAATTGAACTTAATGATGATAGATTGAGAAGTTAAAAGATCAACTACAAGTAGAAAAGGTTTCTTTTTTTTAGCAACAACAAACCTTGATTACTTCAAATCATCCAGAACCAGAAGGAAAGTTCTAAGAGCAGGAGAAAAATGTGAAGAGGACAATATGGTGACGTTAGAGCGATGGTAGACGAGAAAAAATATAAGACTATATATCTGTTGATAGACATCCATTTGATTTAAAGTATACTATAATAGAAGTAGAACACTTCAACAAGTATAAAAAAAAGTTTGTAAATGACATTAACTAGATCTAAAATCGATCGAGATCGTCTAGTCCATAATGATAGGCCATTCTATGGTCCATTCATTTTAATTGGGTGAAATGAAATCTTTTATTTATTTTATTAATCGTCAAAATTATATTTCAATAAACTCCTACCAATCAAAATGAAAGGACTATAAAATGGACTACTGTTGTGGACTGGAGGATCTGCACCAATCTAAAATATACTTCCGAGAAGCAGAAAAAGACAAATATGAGGCATAACGAATCCAAGCCACACAAGTGAGGCATAAACATGACACCTACCAAATGCATTTTGATGATTGGTATGCTAATTCCAACCCACATTTTATATAGCAAGCGTGACTCCTTAGAGAACATATTCATATAGTATATATTCCTAAGGGACCATTCTAAAAATTTGAACGGTAGACCAAAGAGGAGAAATAAAAACATATCTAGACCTTCTATTTGACCTGATTACCATAAGGGATCAAGCCTTTTTATACCTATTTTATGTGAATGCGTAAGCGGTATCTTGCTACACATACGTGGCTGAATACCAACAACTACACATCGATCGATTCTACAATGGTCAATGGTCATTTGAAACTTTGTATTATATGAATGATCAAACTACACGAATCTCCACAATTAATCCACACAAAAACAACAATTCCAATCTCGCTTGATTTTTTAACTCTTAATTAACCATTTTTCAACCACTCATTAAACCTATATAATACAACATATAAATATATTTATGTTACTTGAAAAATTCAATCAGTTAACACGATTGGTCTATTATGTGTCATAAGGGTATGTGACAAGTATACTTTATTAGGAAAGAAAATAATAAAAGAAAATGAGTGGATCCCATAATCTGATTTAAAAACGACACTTAGAGCAAGTCCAACAGCTTCTCTATTATGGAGAGAAAAATATCAAAATCTCTATAATTTTTATACTCCAAGAGCAAGCCCAACAACTCTTGTAAAAATTCTCTAAAATAGAGATCAAAACACCAAAATCTCTAAAAAAATTATACTCCAACAGTTTCTCTATTTTACAGATTTTTGCATTTATTATATATTATAATAAATGCATAATTTCATAATATAATAAATGAATTTTTTTAACTTTAGATAACTAGTATAGTTTTCGCACCTTGTACGAGATTTATCCCATAAAATAAATAAATTCGATTTATTTATTATTATAATTTATTTTGTTGAAAATATCAATGTCTTCATTTTATTATTTTTCATTTACTAATCATGTATGGTTTTAAAGGATGATAAAAACTTTATAAAATATCAACCTTTTATTTAATTTTTTTATAATTTCATACTATATAATATTTATCATATATATTAAATTATATAAGGAAATTATGAATCCAATAAAGCTTTATATTTTGAATCCCATTTTAGTTTCATATATTATATAATTTTTGTAAGTCCAACTAAGCTTTATATTTTGAATCTCATTTAAATCTTATTTATGACTTAAATGGTTGACATGGGGCTTGATGAAAACATTTAATTTTAGAGATTTTTCTCTTCCTCTAAATATAGATAAATTTTTAACCTCTCTCCTCATTTCTCTATTTTAC
This sequence comes from Persicaria tinctoria, assembly GCA_037127255.1. Classification (NCBI taxonomy): domain Eukaryota; kingdom Viridiplantae; phylum Streptophyta; class Magnoliopsida; order Caryophyllales; family Polygonaceae; genus Persicaria; species Persicaria tinctoria. The sequence goes on along the minus strand of JBANSL010000010.1, from coordinate 67,477,550 downwards.
AAAACTATATAGAGGAGCTCTTGGACCATGAAATCCATCTTTTTCTCTAAATTTTCCATTTTTCTCTATTTTGGAGCTTCTCTTGGGGATGCTCTAACCCCAACAACTTTTCTATTTTACATATTTATACATTTATTATACACTATAATAAATGCATAAATTCATAATTTAATAAATAAAATTTCAATAAATTAATTAAATCAATATGTAACAACCAATGAATAAATGGGTAGACATGAGAATGAGTAAATGCATTTATTTTTACAGATTTTAAGCATTTCTCTAAATTGAGAGATTTTTTTCCCTTTTCTCTCATTTCTCTATTTTATATATGGTTTTACAAAAGCCGTTGGGGTTAAAAAAAACCTATATTTCCTCTAAAATTGTCTATTTTCTCTATTTTACATAAGCGGTTGGAGATGCTCTTTAAAACTATAACCAACAATACTGGCCGGGAGTAAGAATCATTATAATGATAATTTTATAAATTCAATAATAAAATATCTAAAATGACATGTTATAACAATTTATTAATCATTTCCATGACATTTTCGTAAAATAGATATTAAAATACTTATAATAACATGTTTTTAATAAAATCAACGCTTTAAAATAACATATTTTGTCAAACAAATGAATGAAGTACTTAATAAGAAATACACTAAAAATTACACTAGTTAAGGTATTCTCCCTCTATTCCAAAAAAACACAATCTTTTAACCATCTACACAAGTTTTAATAAAAATATTTAACTTAAAAAATCATCATTTCACTATTTTTTTTTTATAAATTTTATTATTTTTCAGTACACACTATATATTTTACTCGTTCATATTTTGAAAAAAAAAATTAACAACATACAAATCAATACAAATTATTACGTGATACAAATTATTATAATCCGATAATCCCCTACGTAACAAAAAATATCATCTAAAAATCCATGTATTTTGAAACGGACCTGGTAGGTGTATATCGAAGTGATGGAGTAAATATAATAAAATAAACACGTGGAAAATGAGATTCCGGTCCGGCACAAGAAAACAAATGGATCAAGGGTGAAAGCCGAACCGGAAACCAAACCCACGATTTGATTCGGTTCCTACCCAATCGTCTCGAGCCGCTCTAAAGTCTAATCTCAATTATCATATTTAGGAAAGGCAACTAATCTTAATTTGTACACCTCTAATCTCAAAAAACAAGATAATGCTTTATTTTTAATTATTTAAATACTAAAAAAGATTAGCACCAAAATAAATAAAAAAAACTAAAAAGGATAAAGGCACTGATAATGTCATTAAGCAAACGAGGCGTATGATATGTTATTATGTTATCCCCATCCTCCACTATTTCCTCCTTTCCTCTTTCCTTCTATTATTCCCATTTCTCTCTCTCTCTCTCTCTCTCCTCTAGTTCACGCCGGTGTTCTGGATCTGCACCTCCCGCATCAAGCCTCTTAAGGTATGTTAATTTGCTTCTTGATTCGCTATAATCATCGTTTTCTATTTGAATTATCGTAATCTGTGTGGTTGATTGAGAACGGGAGCTGTTGATTGTCAATTTGACATGTCAGTTTTCTGGTTTACTGTGTACTAATTGGAGATTTAAATTGCGATTTCGTTGCTAATTAATCTTCGGTGATTTGGTTTGTATCACCAGATTCTCGATCAGGTTTCGAATATCCGAATAAAGGCTCTTTTAGCGCTCTGAATCTGACTAACAACCGCTCGTTTTGGTGCAGATTTCGCATCATCCGGAGAGGTTGAGAGATCCAGCGGCGGTGACTGATTGTATTCAGCGAGAGCTTGATCTTCGATCGCTCTGAAATTCTGGAATCTTCTGCTGCAGTTGATATGGAGGTGACATCTCCTACCGCGATGTCCAATTCCATTCTGAGCTCCGATAGAGCGCGCGAGAGCAGGCGGAGGAGGAAGAAGATCAAATCGCCGTCCCTCTCTAGAGACCAGATCGAAGGACGAAACCCTAGCGGCGGTGACAACCTCCACCACCAGAACCAGTTCTCGTGGAAATCTGACAAGACGGAACAGGTTTACTCCTCGAAGCTTCTGAATTCGCTCAAGAAGCTCCAGCTCAGCCCTTCCTCCTCGTCTCCGTCGGCTCCGCGCCGCGGCCGAGCCGTCCGGGAGGCCGCCGACCGAGCCCTAGCCGTTGCGGCGAAGGGGAGAACGAGGTGGAGCCGCGCTATCCTCAGCAACCGTCTCAAGCTCAAATTCATGAAGAGCAAGAGACCGAGAGGAACGGCGCCGTCCGCCGCCGGCAGCGGCGGCCGTGCGGCGGCGAGGAAGCCGAGATTAGGCATATTAGGACTCAAGGGAAAGAACATTCCGGCGATGCAACGGAAGGTTCGCACTCTCAGCCGATTGGTTCCGGGGTGCAAGAAAGAGGCGCTGCCTGAGATCCTGGAAGAGACCACCGATTACATAGAGGCTCTGGAGATGCAGATTCGCGTCATGACGACTCTGACCGAGCTGCTCGCTCGCTCCACCTCCGGCGCCGGAACCGGATCTGGCTCATCGGCTCCTCGTGCCTCCGACCACTCTCCGGCGAACTAAAAGTACATAATTTGGGGGTACAGTTCTTCTTTTCTTGTACCATGATCATCCAATTTTCACCTCCAATCTTTTTCATTGAACTAGCAACTTTCTTAATTGTGTAATTACTCCCACCTGCATAAGGGATTGTTGCTTTCTTGATGCCCATCTTAAATCAAATCTATGAACTCTAATGCTTGTAAATTCATCTTTGCCGCTTATTTTTACCATCAAACAAACATGAGTGCAAGTTGATTCTCTATTAAGCTTTTGTAGTATTATTCGGTATTGATATGATCAGTTACTTGTCTAAAAACATGTAAAATGGTATCTGTGAGGGTTTTGAATTGATGTTTCTTTTTTCAATTCATGAGGTGGGATGAATCTTTGTTGCTTTGTAGATAGATCACTGAGTCTGACTACACAAACTTGCAGTAAGTGGGTCAATAGATCTGAAAATGAAGAGTTCCTACTTCCTACCACTAACTACAGAGACGTCAAAATAGGCAGAAAATAAACCATTAACACATGGTTGCTTGCTTTTGCTGGTTTTCATTTTTACCCCTTTTTGAAGAACATGGGTGTCACCATCAGCTTGCTTGTTTTGTTACTTTATTTATGGCTGCTAAAAGATGGGTGGGAAAAATTGAAACCGAAACTGTCCAACAATACGCAACTCTTTCAACCTAAGTGGTCAAGTGTTAATGGTACACAAAATATGTTTTGGGCAACACTAGCAAATAGCTGGGTTTAATGGAAAACAGTTGTCCAGGTTGAGAACTAATTATTTGTGGGGTATTTGCAAAACTAACCCAGAAACTCGGTTGAGTTTGCACCCCTTATCCCCTATTCATATTAATTGCAAAAACTTAACTCTAACCCCTTTAAAAATTGCATCCCAACCGGTTACAACAGAGGGAGAGACCGGCTGCAGTTATGGAGGAGAGAGTGAGACGTGTGGATGAGGAGAGAATTGACAGGTTTTTTAAAAACCTGTTAACTCAACTGCCGATGAAAGAGACTTAATAAAGGGGAAAGGGGAGGCCTAAAGTTGCTCTCTCTCGGAAAATCGAAACCGGGTTGGGTTAACCTCGCAATAAAACTGATTTTTTTGTTATTTTGTGATATTCCCTCTTTATTTGTACCGTTGTAAGAGCATCCCCAACACCTCTTGCAAAATAGAGAAAATGGACAATTTTAGAGAAAATATTAGTTTTTTAACCCCAGCAGCTTCTCTAAACAATCGGCAAAATAGAGAAATAGGAGGAGAGAGAAAAAAAATCTCTAAATTTAGAGAAAGGTTTAAAATCTCTAAAATTAAATGTGTTCACTCATTTCAATGTCTACCTATTTGTTTATTAGTTGTTGTCTATTGATTTAATAAAATTATTGGAATTTTATTTATTAAATTATGAATTTATGCATTTATTAATAGTGTATAATAAATGTAGAAATTTGTATAATAGAGAAACGGTTGGAGTTGTAATGTAAATTTTTTAGAGATTTTGTTCTCCATTTTAGAGATTTTTTAGAGAAACGGTGGGAGTTGTGATGTAAATTTTTTAGAGATTTTTTAAACAAATCTTATAAAGTATTGTTAATAAAAAAATATACTTCAAATTAAATTATTATAGGTTTTGAGAACAGTAGAGAACCTTTTCCCATTAAACTTCTTAAAGACTTTATAAAAATAAATTATACAATATAGTATTTAAAACCTACGTATTCTTTTGAGATGTTAAAATATTTTTTGAAAAATCATTTTCTATCCTCTGTAGTTTTTCTTCTTCTTTTAATTATGTTTTGTTGTAGGATTTTCCTTCTTTTCGATATTTACAGAAATGTCTTTTTATATCAAAGGTCTTTACATTATTTTTTTAAAAAGTTTATACTGCCATTTTTAAGCAATCAAACTCTTTTGGTGGTGGAGCTCATGTTTTTTTTGTTGGCAGGGACCACATGACTGAATTGACTTTACAAATTTACAATTATGTAATTAAACACCTTGTTTTGATTTTGGTCTGAACTCCAAAACACTCCACCTATTTCAGTGATATAAATTTGGGACTTAACAAAATATCTTATTTCTTGAGTTATTACATAGTTGAGAAAAACACACAATCTTTAAAGTTTCAGATTCAGAAGCCCAAAGAGCTCCGTCTCTCCTAACACCACACACATTTTGTTTACTATTCCACACAATCTTTATTCTATGTACAACTTTATAGTTCAATAAACACTACTACAACCGACCATCTCCAATCACTCATCAACTTCGAATTTCATCGATTTCGATCCACCAAGAAACGACCTTGCGATATCCCCGTACCGTCCACGAGGAAAGAACCCGCCAGGGACGCTCTCGTTGCCACTGCCATAAACAATCCTTAGAATCTCTTGTGGCGTCCTGCCATACCCCACAGAGTACTCGTCTCCAGCGAGAATATTGCCCTTTACCCTGCCCTCGGCCCCTTGCCTTATTGGCACCATTAGCCCTTCATCTTTCACTCCTCCTTTGCCAAGCTTGTTCCTTAAAAACGACATCTTGTTGGTGAACTCGGATACTTTGATCCCGTAGGGTTTCACTTCCTTGTTCGCGTGCTCGTAGAGGAGCGCTCGGATCACCGCATCCTGACCCGACTCGACAGCCAGAAGCCCCGCCACTAGCTGGTCATTAACATTATTATATCTTTTGACTTAACTTGAATTGTATCTTGAAAATATATAAAAACAAGAGGATCAAGTTGTACGTACTCTTTTGGAAGCAGAGGCTTGGAGCTTGGGGATGGCACCGACGTAGCCGGTGAGCCCAACATATGGAATCAAATAGGATGCAATCAGGAAATTGATGCTGCTAGCATACGGGTCGAACGGCGGACTCAGGCTTCTTCCAACCGCTTTGTTCATCACTTTCGCAAAACGCCCCACGCTCAGATCAATCTTTGGCCTCTTGAAGCCCTTCACTGTGCCCTTGATTGCCCTGCACATATAATCCATGTTCATCTATCCATATACATAGATATATCTACTCTATGCACGACCAAAAAATATCGTCAAACACACGGTTACAACATTTACTTTCGGATAGAGTCAATAGACATTATTGTCTGATAATAGCTTGGCGATATCAGCTTCTCAAGCTGACTTAGTGTCTACCGACTCTGAAAATAGGTGTCACGACTTTGACGAAAAATTCATGGTGCGAATATCTAAGTGACACTTCATTAGTTCGTCAAAACATGTCATTTTAGCTTTATGTACAACTTTTTAAGAAAATCAACAAATATACTATTTTACCTCATGTATTACACTATTTTTTTAATTTATCAAAAATTACCCCTAACAATTAATTAATCATTATAAGGGCAATTTCGTAAAATAAATGTCAAAATATATATAATACCATATTTCTATGAATAAAATTAATACTCTAAAATGACATGTTTTGTTGAACGAATGGGGTACTGTATATATACTTGAGATGGCCGACTTCCTGGTAGGCGAACGACGTCTCGGGTAAACGGGTCGAGATCCGCCAAGCGAGGTCCGAAGGGGGGAGGGCCGCCACCTGCAAGGCCGGGGTCGACCGTATCGAGGCCACAACCCAAGGCACCCCAGAGGAAGAACTCAGCCTCCAAGTACTCCAGGTTGAGCGGGAACTCCAGCAGATCCACGTCGGAAGCGGGCAAGCCGCCACCGTGGTGCGCGGTGGCGATCCCGCAGCAGAGCAACAAGACCACGGAGCATGTCACGCTGAATGATTTTAGTGCTTCCATTTGTAGCATGCGGTGTGTGTTTTAGGAATCAGGTACCGATAAGATAATTCATATATAAGCTGGTTTGGAGCGTTACACGTCACTACGAGAAAAGTGTGACATTTTCGACAGTTTTGTCTCGACGCTTTTCGTAACCGTCGATAATTTCCGACATAATAGGCCGTCGAAATTGGCACTGAGGCCTTTATCGACACTCTTTCCCGTCGTAATTGGCCTTTTCTTAAAATAAAAAAAAAAAGTCAAATTGGTGTCCGCTGCTCTGCTTTACACCTTCTCTCTCCTCAAATCAGTTTCACAAGCCCTAGATCTGATATTTGAGTTCTCATTCCCCTCTCTCTCCATGGCTCCCAGTTCTGTTCCCCCCCTCTCTCTCTCTCCCCCTCCCTCTCCCTCTAATCTCTACTTCGGATCTCGCCATTGCTCTCGCTCGCCCTCTCCATATACGGCTGAATCGAAGTCGCCTCAGTCACAAGTAGACACCACGCTAAACACTTCTCGACTCCATGAGCGACATTAGACATTCTCGCCTCCTTGTCGCTAACAAGCCAAGACTGGCGCCAGCGAGACCGAGCGAAGACCCCGGAGTCAGCGCCTCCCTTTCCAGAGGAGCACAAGCTGCTTGAAGCCAGCCTCGGAGACAGTAGACGCACAACTGCACAAGCAGCAAGCGAACGAGTGTGTGATGGTTGATCAAATCTGCCGACGCTCGAGTCTTTGCCCGCTGTAAGTCGTAAGTCACTATCAGGAGTTGCCTCGAAGGTATGTCCTTAGATCTATGGCTTGATTTGGTTTGATTTGATGCTGGCCGGGGATTGTTTTTGTTGTTCTGTCTCGATGTATTTCGTAGTGTTTCATCTATTGGAAACTTCTTTCAGTTCGTATTCCTTCTATCACGATTTGATTTGACCTGCCTTTGGCTGCAGTGTAAACTAACCGAGTAGGTCTTCACTAAAGGGAAGGGAAATAAACATTCAATTTTGTTGTGAATTGCTAAATTTCAGGTGTTCCAAGGAATTTGTTGTGAATTACTATAATGAAGAAAGGAATGGTTTTAGAGATTAGACAAGCAGTGCACAAGAAATGTTCCAATTTCACAAGGACACTATGATCGATGCATGAAAACTCGTCAGGATTGTATGTCTACTTTCATTTCCTATGCCTTAACATATGATCTCAAGGTAGAAGCCATGACAATCAGTCCTTTATTTTGATTTCTGCAGCATTTTCTTTTAGTTGCTTTGTTTCACACAGCTTCAGGTATTATAAATGGATTTAGATTTCTCTCTGTCAACATTAGTTAATTACCTGCCCTCCATCTAAATCAGTCATTTATTTTGATTTCTAGTCACATTCTTTCAACCTTTTTTCCTCTTTCTGTGCAATTTGATTTCTAGTCATATTCTTTTGCAATTTGTCTCTTTCATTGTATGTATATATATACTGTCAAGTATCGAGTTACAAGCTTTGGCAAGAGCCAATCTAGATCAACTGTCTGTTTGAACAAAGCTGGATTTTCGATACATTAGCAACTTGCATTTCATTAAAAAAAGGGAATCCTTAATGTATGCTGATATATAGGTTCTTTTGCAATTTTACAAGGACAATGGTGGCTTTAATTCCTTGATCCCATTGAATTGGTTGTTCCTCTTTCAAGATTTTCGGTATCTAGCTGTTCTTAAAGACCTGAAATCTTTCATCTTAGGTAAATATTTGTAAAGAGCAACCTCAACATTTTTCAAAAAACAACTCACAATCAAAATAGTTATTTTTTTTGATATATAAACTTGTTTATGAAAAGAGAGTTATATTCTTTATGTGGTTAATTGAATTTGAAGCAATTTAAAAGTAAAAAATATGACACTTACATTGCAAATCATGAGTTACTAAAAATAAAGATTGTGAGCCTAGTTCTTCAAATCCAATAAGCTTAAACAAAATGATGACTAACTTCAGGATCTTTTAATACATACAGTTACAACACAAGGTCGTTTGTGAGTATTGCAGGGATCAAAGACTCAATTTCTCCACAAGGAGGGGAGTAAATTGATGAGAACACATGAGCAGTACTAGGGAGCAAAGACAGGCATTCAACTTCTATGTCCTTTAGCCTTCACAATGGATTGACAAAGTGCTGAAAGATCAACCAATGTGATGAGGTGGGTGTATGGATATCTGCAAGTTAAGTACTTTTACCTCTTTTTTTTTTCTTTTTTTTGTCAGAAAAAAGGTTAGTTGGGTTAAGAATCTTACATTTGTCATATGTGCATTATCTCATATATGAATATATTACTAGTCCTAATATCTACAGTTATGAATTAGGATTACGAGCGCTTCCAAAGAGGACAATTTATAAAGTCAGAATAGTAACTCATTATAAACAGAGCAGTAACTCGTGCTTCCTGGCAGCTTCTTTTGTGATGCATTTAACATAATCCTTATAAAGGCCACCACAAAATTCATGGTAACAAATATGAAGAAAAATACAAGTTTCACTTAGTAGTTACTAGTTAGTACTATGGACCTATGGTGTACTTGGAAATAAGTTAGCAAGAATTGTGATCTTAAAAAGGCATTTTAGAATTGAGTTAATTTTTTTTTATAAAAAAACTGAGTTAATTAGGTTTTAATAAGTGTGGTTTTGGACATGTTTTTAAATAATTTTAAAACTATATTAAGTATTTAATTTTTTTCATTAATTTTTTTATATGATTTATACTTATTACTAATAAGTACGTACTTTTTTGTTCGACAAAACATGTCGTTTGAAAACTATTAATTTATGAATAGATACCAAAATCCAAAACTGGAAACTCATAAAGCCCTAAGAAATCTTACAAGAAAGTATTGGCTGCGTATAACTTTACATTGCACAGATTCTATTGCAAGCTACTGGTACTGTCTTGAAGATACTCTATATTTTCTTGCTCAAAATCATTTCGTTCATTGCTTGTTAATAGGAATGAATAGCTCTTAACAGCTCAATCATATTCGTAGGAAGTCATATTCTTTGGATGTCACACAGCGGTTAAAGGTATGTAAAATTCAGCTTCAAAAAGAGCTACTCGCCGCTAGAACCTGTTGATCTTGCTAAGTGTTGCTGGCTTAATCAATTGACTGTGCCTATTTGTTGAATTTCATCTGGTTATGCTGTAGATCCTTGCTAGTATAGGCTATTTCCCTCATGAAGTGAAGTTTGTGTGATTTTTATTTGTGATTTGGGTCGCTGATGTCTAAATTAGCACACAAACTTCATGTTGTACTTCTAAGGTAATGTTCTTGATTCATGTTGTACTTCACATCTCTTGATGTCTCTTGAATCTTGATGCCTCCAGAAATTTATGATTCATATTCTTCTATTTTTCAGCAAGATTCTTTCATTCATGTATGATTCATATTACTCTTATTTGATATTGTCTGGATGTCTCTTGAATCTTGATGCCTCCAGAAATTTATGATTCAATATTACAGTTTTGTACTTTTCTCATCCACTTCACATTCTCGGTCTCTAAATCATGCTTTTCTGTAGGTATGTAGAGAGTGGGAAGCCTCAGCATTGAGAGTCAATAAGGATGTTAGAGTCTCCCTTATTCGAATCGGTGTAGTTCTAGGAAAAGATGGTGGTGCTTTAGGTATTTACTCAGCTCAGTATTTTACTCTATAATCACAGCTTTCTCCATCGAGAACATCTTAATTCAGACGTCATGAAAACAAGCTACTCTGTATTATTTATGAATTTTTTTTTTGTCTTAATTCCTTCTCATTTCGAAAAATGAATTTTACAGTATCATGAAACTCTTTGTGACATTTGATTATGAAATTTTGTTTCATTTATCATTTTGAGAGCAAAGATGATCCCATTGTTTAGCATGTTTGCTGGTGGACCTTTGGGTTCTGGGAAACAATGGTACGGTCCTCGTAATTAAAAAGTACATTCCATGTGATCCCCCTTTGTTCATCCTAAACCATGGACTTAATTTCATGATATAGGTTTTCCTGGATTCATCTGGATGACATCGTGAACCTAATCTATGAAGCCCTATCCAACCCATCATATAAAGGTCGGACATTCTTCCTTTTCTTCTTTCCTATTTACATCTTTACAGGTTCGTACAGGTACAGCGTGATTCCTTGATTGCTACTGGAGCCTATATGTGCTGATAAAGAGTATGTTTGTCCTGATAAGGATTTCATAATGTATAATATGCCTTAGCCAAATGGATGTGCGCTTCAATCTAGGTGATTTGGTGGAATAGATAGGTTAGGAAAGAGGAGCAGATTGCAACTCGACTGTGAATACTTGAATGTTAACCAATTTTCGTTTTTCTTTTTTAAGCTTCAGTATTCATATGGTCATATAGAATTAATAGTGTTGGAATGTCTCATGTAGTCCCATCCTAAATAAACTTTTTTGTTTCTCTGATGTTCTCACTGCAGTGCGCTGCCAACCTTGTACCACTCAGAGCCTGACTGGATTGAGCCACCATTGTATCCATATGGTTTCGAACAGGCTTTATGTCCCGGAATGGGCAGGGTATATGATGCCTTTCATTTGCTGCAGACTGAACCTTCTTATCACCGTTTCTTGGAAGTAGCAGGTCAAGCATATCTTCATGTCCTGCTGGGTAGGGTTTGTAAGTTTTTGCTTCTGCCTGACTGCCTATCTGGACCTCATGGAAGCTTGCAAGTTTCGACTTAGTTACTATGGACCTCTCTATCTGGTTTTCAGGGTAAGCTATTTTTCTTGCAAATTTCATTTAGTAAGAATTTGGGCCAATTGTTTCTCTCAAATTGTTCATTATGTTGATTTGAGTGATTTTGTGAAATGATTTACATTCTCATTTCTATACTTTTTAGTTGCAATGTTTTCAGCTGCAATGTGTTTGTTCAGACAAATCAGTAAGGATTTGTGCTAGTTTCACTTGGATAGTTGACACTGTTCATATTTTTTTGAAAAAAAAAATGTCAAATACAGATGCAATGGTTTACTCAGATGCTTTTGCTTATTTCCCTTTTAGCTGTTATAATTTGCCCAGGTACAAACTTGCAACATATAATTTGCCCAGGTACAAACTTGCAACATATAGTAAATGGTCAAATACAGATGCAATGTTTACGTCATATGATTTTGGTCACAAACTTGCAACATATAGTAAATGGTTAATTAATTTTGTCATGCCCTAAAAAATTATTAAAGTTTCTTGATTCTTTTGTGGGTGCTGCAGGAAAATCTTGTTACAGAAAGAAGACAGAAGCCTATATCTATGAATGCCTTTGAGCTTATTTCTGGATCACAGGGCTTCATTCTGGATAACCTGTTTGATCAACGTGTATTGTCTCTTTCTCTTTCCCTAACATGTGATTCTTCACTATATCTTCCATCTATTCCACAACTACAGTGTTCAGAATATCGTTCTTTTTGCTAGGCACATTAGCACCAAACCTTTCAAATGTTTTGCAGCATGAGGGATTGGAATGAAGAGAGAGATGCTAATATAGTGTTCAGAATATCATTCTTTTGCTTATTTCCATTCTTTTGGATGTTTTGTAACCATACAGTGTTCTATAATCATTTGACTAATGCTTTATTGGATTTGTGTTAATGTTTTTTTTTGTTAATTAAAGGATTTGAATTAATGTGTAGCAATAGGGAATGAAAGAAGAAAAATACGTTTTTTTTTAAAAAAATAGCATGCCAATTTCGACGTATTAGGGCGTCGGAAATGGCATTTTATTTTTTTGAAAAATAGAATGCCAATTTCGACGCCGGAAATGGCATGTTATTTTCGACGCCATAAGACGTTGAAAATAACATGCCATTTTCGACGCCCAAAAGCGTCGAGATTGGTTTCGACGGAATTTTGCGTCGAAAATGGCACTTGCCATTTGTGACGCAAGAATTTTCGACGCTTTTTAAAAGCGTCGAAATTGAAATTTGCGACGCTTTAAAGCGTCGAGATTGGTCATAAAAAGTGTCGAAATTGACACTGTTTTCCTGTAGTGCGTACATCCACTTTCCACGTTTCATCAGGTAACGGAACCCTCAATCGATGACTTGGCCATTACCCTCGATGAGTAATTAATTTGTGTGTATCTATGAAATAACGGTGGGTCATCCGACGTGGGGGGCAACGCACGCCAAGCGCAAACGCGCTAACCAAGCCGAGCACACAAGCCAAGTGGGGTTCCATCCTAAAACCAATTGGGGTTAGGTGGGGTAGCCCACCGACTTATATGCAAAGCTTGGATTCAATTTTTAATCAATGTGGGACAGTCCCACAACTCATATTCTCCACACACCCCCCTCAAGTGCAACTGTCTGGCCACGCATTATTTGCCAGTTGCACTTGACGAATCAATGCCTTAAGGCCGGCCAGCCAATTAGACCAGGAATCCAAACCACACCGCACCATACCGAACCTCGGCTCTGATACCATATCAAAGTCCGACTCGGACCGATGACTAGGGGTCGTGTGCACGTGCGCACATGCGCTAGTAGCCTAGCACACAAGCCGAGTGAGGTTCCATTCTAAAACCAATTGACAATAGAAGGAGTAGCCCACCGACTCATTTACTAGGGTTTGATATGTGGGACACTCCCACAACTCATATACTAGGGCTTGTTTGTAATTTCATTACCACGTAACACTTAACACCTGTTTGGAAGAGAGGGTTAGAAGAGAGAAAAAGAATCTCAAATTCAAATAACTGTTTTTTTAAGGGATTTTACAACTTACCAATGAGATGAAATCTAATGAAAAAGTGAAATAATTCTGCTTCTATTCACTCTCTTATAGTAATTCCCTTTCTATTCCCTTCCCTAAAATTTCAATTGCCAAACAGAGCATAAGGAGTGGGTGGTTTTAGTTGGTAAGCGCCACTTTATTCAATGCCATTAATTTATTGGGTAAATTACAGGAAACCACCCTTAAAATAGGTGAGTTTTCACAAAACCACCCTTAAAATAATTTTTTACAGAAAACCACCCATAAACCTATTTTTCTTTCAAAGAACCACCCTTAACCCTTATTTTTATGTGTAAAAAGTTTTTTAAAAATATTAAATTCTTATTTTTTCTATTCAAAGTAGCCCAATTATATAATAAAATAACAAAAACATTTAAGAAAATATAAAAAAAATTAAAAGAATTATAGCTTTTTACACATAAAGATGGTCATGGGTGGTTCTTTGAAAGAAAAGTAAATTTATGGGTGGTTTTCTGCAAACTTTTATTTTAAGGGTGGTTTTGTGAAAACTCACCTATTTAAAGTGTTCTAAAAATTGCGCCTAGGCGCCGCCTAGGCGCTAGGCGGGACGGGACCTAGGAATTTTTAAGCCTAGGCGGACCTCTAGGCGGAAATTCGTCCAGGAACCGCCTAGTCCCGCCTATGCACCGTCTGGTCCCGCCTAGGCGCCGCTTGGGTCCGACTAGTCCCGCCTAGGCGCCGCCTGGGCCCGCCTAGACACCGCTTAATCCAACGATTATTCAATTTGCGCTTCTAAGCATATTGTTGGACAAAAATGCGCGATATAATTGTACAACAAATTTTATTTAATTTTTTTAATATTTGAGTTCGACCCCTTTTGGTTATCCTCTTGATTCGAAGTCGTACCGATACCAAGATTTTGTTGGTTTTGGTGATTTGGGCTGCACCCGAATTTTAGCGGGTTGCCTACGTATCTCTTGGAAGAGAATCAAGCCTCACGTAGTTCCGAATGTTTGGTTTTGTGTGTTTTATCACCTTTAAGGTTTTCATGCATCATTGAATCGTATTAGGACCCACCTTCTCGGAAGGGTAGCCCTAACATAAATCACACTATCATATGCATGAGATTTTCTCGTGTATCACCCGAATAAATTGAGCACACCTTCTCGGAAGGGTTTCCCAACTCAACGACTATCACTTACACGGAAAATCATGTGTATTTAATTTTAACCTCATTTTCATTTTTTAAGTGAATTTAGAGGTTACCGACTGTACCCGACATATTTTAGATTTAATATCGGGTTACCTACGTAGCCGGTTTTTACGGCGTCAAGTCTTTACATAGTTCTGTACGAGAACAAATTTGATTTAATTTGTAACCGGTGACTGAATTCGGCGTATTTAAAATTTTATACCGAATTTCCTACGTAACTCGTAAAAGAGTATCAAGTCTATACGTAGTTCTGAATGAGAACAAATTTGATTGAATTTGTAACCGGTGACTGAATTCGGCGTATTTAGAATTTTATACCGAATTTCCTACGTAACTCGTAAAAGAGTATCAAGTCTATACGTAGTTCTGAACGAACCGATTTGATTTTTATTTTGGTTTGGCGATTGAACTCGGCGAGCTTTTAGCTTTATGTCGAGCTTCCTACGTACCCGTTCGAACGGGATCAAATCACCCGTAGTTCTTTTCTAAAACCAAGTTTTTTATATTTGTTTGGTTTTGACCTCATATTCATTTAAAAGTGAATTTAGAGGTGGACGACTGTACCCGATATATTTTTAGGATTTAATATCGGGTTACCTACGTAGCCGTTTTTACGGCGTCAAGTCTTTACGTAGTTCTACCAAGGACAAGCTTGATTTAATTTGGTCGGGCGACTGAATCCGATATATATGAATTTTTAATATCGAATTTCCTACGTAACTCGTAAACGAGTATCAAGTCTTTACGTAGTTCTTTTGAAAAAATCAAGCTCATTTTGTGAAACTCGATTTGAAATTTTGACTCCATTTTTATTGAAGTCGGTTTGAGACTGACCCACTAGAATTCATTGGCAAAGAATATTTGACGAGTTTAATTTTAGGTTTTGATCAAACTCGGATTCTTAATTTATGCCAATTATAATTCTTATATTTTAGTGGGTGAATTTTGCAATTAAATGAAATATATTTGGAAATGTTCCAAGCTGTATGCCCGTATACATATATGTATATTGACATTAATGGCCTATTGGGCTATTTCTTTTGTTTTTTAATCAACCAAATGATCCAGCCCAGTTTTTTTACATTTTCCAAGCCCATCTCATTAATCAAATGAAACCCAAAATCAGCTCCCCTTTTTTTTAATACAGAGACGCTATTTTTTTATGGGTCATTGGTTCGCTCTCTTCCTCCTGCCGACAGAAAAGCTTTACTTCTTCGAGGGCAGCTGCGTTGCCCCCATAAGCGCATCACCTTGAAGGTTTGAAGCACGAACTTTGGGCAAGTGAAACGGAAGAGGGCGGCGCAAGGGCGAAGCAAGGGTGAGCAGGTTTGGTTTTCTCCTCTCCCTTGCGATTAACCCCGATTTTGGATTTTGAGAAAATTAGGGCTGATTTGATTTGATTTGTTATTTGGGATTTCTGGATTGGGACAGTCGAAAGAAAAGGCAAGGGATGCGGGTCAGGGGCCCAGAGTGTCCCGATTTTGAACAATGCGGAACAGCAAGGACCTATTTGAGTCCACATACACGTCATCGAAGCTTTGGAGCGAAGCGGTTAACACTTCGATTTCTCGGGCCAGGTAAGTTTGGTCTCATCTGAGATTTCGATTAGTGCTTGGCTTAAATTGATGAACCTGGACATCAGTCTCTGAATGTTTCTCATGAACACACAATTTTAATTTTTCGGTGTCTAATTGAATATTTTAGGACCACAGAGCTTTCTCCCGTTCATGACCCTTGGTTCAAATTAATCAGAGTTTCCCCTTTCTTTTAACTGTAATTTAGCACTGATTTGAGTGCTTCAATCATTTTGTTGTTGTTAAGGATGCTTTCTGGAATAGGACTATTTTGGAACTAGATCCCACTCCTCCTTAAATTTGCACCGTAGCAGACTCAGTTTCATCCCCAATTTCTTTGTTCATGTCCCGGGGAAAATTAGGCAGCACTTCGATGCTATATTCGTTTTACTTATAGCTGATGGAACTCGGCAATTAATTTGCTTGTGAATTCTGGGCAAAATTCGGCAGCCTTTCGGCGCTGTGAATCGATCCACGCCGGGATCGGGGTAGCGACGAGAGACTAAACTCTCGAGCCGCTGAGCCAGGATCGAAGGTCGCGACGAGAGACTAAACTCTCGAGCCGCTAGGATCCATTTGCCACCATTTCTTTCTTTGATGTTTTCTTCTCCTGCAAAACAAATAAAAGAAAGGGGGGTAGAGTCTACCTTTGTCTGTAAAAGTAGTCTTCAATAGCAATCACCCACAACACTATTTCTTGCTTGCTTTGTGTGTGTGTTTTGCCCCTGCAGAACCTTCAATTTTTTGTTTTGTTTTGGTGGCTACAGGTACACGTTTAGGAGCAGGAGGACAAAGGAAGAAGCTGGTCAGAATCTCTCTTTGTGTTTTGGTGGCTGCGGACAAGGGAGGCTTGTTTGCTTTCTTTGATTTTGCCAATGAAAGTGCCCAGCCCCAGGGAGGAACAACCGCTCTTTTGTTTTGCAGTTTAATTGCCCCACCAGTGAAGAAGAAGCATGTGTTGATCTTCGATAGAGGAGGGAGCCAGGAGAATAAAATGAAAGACCCTCCAGAATTTACCTTGTAGCCTTTTATAGGAAAGATGGGGGAAGTTAATTAAAACCCCACTTTTCATCCCACGTACTGCCAGTTCCTTTTGCTTTGAGAACTGTAATGTAAAGCAGTTACAAGTTACAACTGCTAGTGGATGGGTCAATTGGGCCCTTTTACATGTTTTAAGCCTGTAACCCAATTTACGAAATCCATTTCTGATTTTTATTAAATTTAGTAAAATCGTCACTTTTCTCGATATATAAAAAATGTGACAATTTTGCTTATGAAATCATGAATTCATTTAATTCGTGAAAATTTACCCTTCAACACATATGATTAGTTGACTTAGGGTTTTTTTATCCCCATGTCGGGATGCATTTGCTTTTCAGTCGAACTTATAGTTTTGGATTTTAGGAGGTTTAGAGTTGTTACTCAGACATGTACTTTTGCGTTTATTTACTTTAGTGTTAGTTAACTACTACAAATTTGGGTTTATGTGTGATATTATGGATTATTATTACATTATATGAATTATTGACAAGTGTTATTCGTCAAAATATAAGGAAATAATCAAGTTTGTTAGGCACCCGCCTAACCGCCTAGGCGCTAGGCGTCCACCCATCGCCTAGCGCCTTTTAGAACATTGAGCCTATTTTAAGGGTGGTTTTATGTAATTTACTCTAATTTATTTGTATTTTGGAGTGTATATGTTTGTGGTTTCATTAACACTAAAAGGTTGGTTGTTTAGTTGGCAAGCGCCGCTTTAATTCAATCACATTTCATATATATTCTCATGTATATTTTGGGTAATATCATTAGGTTTTTAGCTAGACATGATGAAGGATCGACCCGGACCCGACGGGTTTTGACCCGATGAGAACTCGAAGGGTCGATGATCCAGTGGATTTGGGTCGATAAGGGACAGGGTCTAGGTGGGTTAAAGGTTAGGGTTAGGATCGTGCTGATTTTTACCTACAAATCAAGCGGGTCGAATCCAAAGGGTCGACCCGTCAAGTCATCTATTTTTTTTTAAACAAATTGAGGTGAAAAAGAAGAGGAATTCGACATTCTATAATGGTGGACCCATCCGGAGATATCCCGATTTCTTATTCTGAATGCAATCGCTCGTCAAATACTCTTCGCTCCTTGCTCAACGGTAGTGGTGGAGTAACTTTTTAGCCAGGACAATCAAATATTAAGGGAGAAGAGATCAGGACTCTTACCTGAAACGTTGGAAGGTCAAGTTTGTCTAAACTATTGAAAGAGGGCAGAGATGAGGATTCAAAAGAATAACCACGTACTTAATCGAGTTAGACCCAGATGGTGAGGACTGAGGAGCTTAACAACGGTCAACGGCACAATGCTCGGGAGCTCAGATGCAAAGTAAGGTGGAGAGTCATAACTTTGGATATGGTAAGTGGGGACCAAAACGAAGGTAAAAAACTATGTGAACTCCGATTCCTTTTCTCCAAACGGAAGGCAACTGTAAAATCTGTCCAAACCCTTCTTTCTTTTTCTTTTTCCTTTTTAAACTAAAAAAATTATTTTTTTTAAATTAAATGACCTGTCATGACCCGACGGGTCACTACAATCCGTCTATCCGTGGCTTAGAAGGGTCGGAGTTAGAGTTAGGGATATTCGACCCTTGACCCGGCGAGTCGGACTCGTCGACCCGGAGGGTCTGACCCGTACTCATGTCTATTTTTAGCTTCATTATCCCGCTTTTGACGGCTTAAAATTTTTATTTCAGATATTGCTAACTATTAAAATAATAATCAATAAAATCATAAGAAATTAATGTTACATTATTATATTAACATGTTTAAAAATAAATACTCAGTTAGTATTAAATATTGTGCCAGTCTCTCATCACTATCAGTGTCAAAGTGTCAACCCATCCACCCAAAGTTCGTGACTTTTCAAAAATCTTATAGCTTGGTCATTGCTTATTATTATTATTGTATTTTTGCTTATTATTGTTTTAACGTGTCATCCGTACCAGCTAAGTTAACAAGCTAGTAAAGCTAACAAGGCTCGACTAAAATTTAAAAATGTGATACTTGGTGCTTATTATTATTGTATTTTTGCTTATTATTGTATTAACATGTTATCCTTACCAACAAGACTCGACTAAAATTTAAAATTGTGATACTGTATTTGTAAAAATAACCCAAAAAAGCGAAAAGGTTGCGGGGCTAACTCGATCCGGTTTTTATTTGCACAAAACCGGATCAGGGTCCACCTTGCAACTGACCGGCGCACCCGGTAGAAGGTTGCAAAGCTTTCCCCTTCCCGATCTCTGTCTCTTACCCTCCTAACCCTCATCAGCGCCGCACCACCATATATCCTCTCCACACCTCCTGCCGGCCACCGTCGGGATCTCCGCCCTCTCTGTCACCAACTAGATCCCGCCAGCAGCCATCACATCCCGTCTCGGTGACAGCTGAATCAGAGGCCGAATTGGAGGCGAGCGAGTTGTCTAGGTCAATTTGAGGCGAGTGGAGGCCGGATTTGGAGTGAAGAAGGTGGAATCGAAGGGGAGGAGAATTCAGAGGCTTGGAGAATCGCCATCGCACAGGTACGCCCGCTTCCCTTCCCACCTTCCTCATGTCGATGACAGTGGATTGCTCAAGGCGAAGCGCAAGCAGAGACATCTCCCTCGATCTCTGTAGTCGATCGCAATCAATGGTGTCCGTTCCTTCTGTTGTTGGTTGTTCTCGCCGGAGATCCATTGCTTGGAGGCGCCGATCGCCACTGTCAATGACCTCTCCTTAGATGTTGCTCGATGCTCCCCATATTTCAAGATGAGATCCATCTCAAAGATTTCTGCCCCTTTTCCTCCAGGTTTCCTCCTTTTCCTTTTCATAATAATTCTTTTCCGTTGGATTTCCTTTATGTGTTTCTTCATTGATGCGAATTCATAGTTTTCTGTGCTCGATTTATGGTTGTGGTTGAAATTTTTTGTTTGTAGGGTGTTATAACGAGAACGATAATAGCGAAGAAAGACACAGAGATTTACGTGGTTCAGCAACGGTGTGTTGCCTACGTCCACGGGCAGAGAACCAGATTTCTTATTAGAGGAAGCGAAAACAGATTAGGTTACAGGGGACGGCGTTCCATGAGTATATGAAGAGACTCATGGAACCCTAAACAGACAATGGACTGAAAGCCCAAAATAGACAGACGATAGGCCCGTTTACAATAAACATCGCATACCGCCCCCCGGACCCCCCGATGCGTCGCCGGTCAACAGTCGTTCAAGGCACATTAACAAATCTCCACCTTGACTTGAATCCTCTCATAAACAGATGCACCTATGACAGAAGTGCCCAGACGTTCTCTGCCTCAGATTGGTCCTTGAAGAAGGACCCAGACTGCCCCTTAGGGCAACTCACCAGCTGGTGATATTAAGCAAGTCCAAACAATGTTGGAACTTGCTCTCTGGAACTGGCTTAGTGAACATATCAGCGGGATTATCAGCAGTTCCCACCTTCTTCACCCTGATTCTCTTCTCATTCCTCAGAAAATGGTACCTGACATCAATGTGCTTCGTCTTTTCATGATGAACTTGATCCTTGGTTAAGCATATTGCACTCAAGCTGTCGCAATACACTAAAGCCTGATCCTGATGTAGGCCTAGATCATTGACCAAGCCTTTCAGCCAGATTCCCTCCTTAGCAGCTTCTGTCAACGCCATGTACTCTGCCTCTGTGGTAGACAAAGTGACTGTAGGTTGTAGAGTTGCTTTCCAACTCACCACAGAACTCCCTAGAGTGAAAACATAGCCAGTCATCGATCTCCTACTGTCCACATCGCCGGCATAATCAGAGTCTGAAAACCCAGCAACCAAGCACTCTATATCATTCCCATAGCACAAACCAACATCAGTAGTGCCTCTGAGATACCTGAAGATCCTCTTCACAGCTTGCCAGTGTTCTTTCCCAGGCTGAACCATAAAGCGGCTTACCACACTAACAACAAATGCTAGATCTGGTCGAGTGCAGACCATAGCATACATCAAACTCCCCACTGCGCTGGCATAAGGGACCTTAGACATGTACTCCTTCTCCTCCTCAGTCTGAAGTGTGTACATTCCCAGCTTGCTGTTAGACGCCATTGGAGTATCTATAGACTTAGCCGAAGACATTCCAAACCTGCTCAATATCTTCTTGATGTACCCTTCTTGAGATAAGAAGAGTTTTCTCTGCTTCCTGTCTCTATAGATCTCTACTCCCAAAATCTTTCGAGCAGCACCCAGATCTTTCATATCAAACTCTGCACTGAGACAATCCTTCAGCTTCTGGACATCTGACTTGTTCTGAGCAGCAATCAACATATCATCCACGTACAATACTAGGTAAATACGTGAACCATCATCTAGACTGTTGTGGTAAACACAACAATCATATGAACTCCTGTTGTATCCCAGCTGCACCATGTAGCTATCAAATCGCTTGTACCACTGCCTTGGTGACTGTTTCAGCCCATACAAAGACTTCTTCAGTCTGCAAACATGGTTCTCTTTTCCAGGAACCTGAAAACCATCCGGCTGAGACATGTATATTTCCTCCTCCAACTCTCCATGTAGGAAAGCTGTCTTCACATCTAGTTGCTCAAGCTCCAAATCCTGATGTGCAACCATTGCTAGTAGCACCCTGATAGAAGTATGTCTGACCACTGGTGAGAAAATATCATTGTAGTCTACTCCCTCTCGCTGATTGAAACCTCTTGCGACTACTCGTGCTTTGTACTTAATACCCTCAGCAACTGATAGTCCTTCCTTCTTCCTGAAGACCCATTTGCAAGTAATCACCTTCCTATCAGCAGGCAATTTGACAAGCTCCCAAGTCTGATTCTTCTGAAGAGACTCCATCTCTTCTCCCATTGCTGCAAGCCACTGTGCTGACTCATCTCCAGAAATAGCAGCCTTGTAGGTGGACGGAGCATCATCCTCCACCTCCTCGGCCACCTGCAAGGCATATCCCACCAACTCATCAGACCTATATCTCGCAGGAGGTCTGATGTCATCCCTTCTTGGCCGATCTAGAGCAATACTGCGATGTGTCGCTCCACCCGCTCCTGTGTCTAGGGGTATAGCCTCTGTCTCAGCAGTGTCCGACTCAATAGTACCTGATTGGTTTGTGACCAAATCAGGTATCTGACTCTCAGATGGAATGAAGTCCAACTCCACCTCCTCAGCAACAGCCTCTTTCTCAACTGCATCACTGGTCTTCTTCCTAGAATTCAGCAAAGAACTCTCATCAAAGACTACACTTCTGCTAAGTATAATCTTGCTGTCAGACCAGATCCTGTACCCTTTCACACCAGTACCATAGCCCATGAAGACTCCCTTCTTAGCTCTTGGCTCTAGCTTACCCTCATCAACATGATAATAAGCAATACACCCAAAAACCCTCAGATTAGAGTAATCAGCAGCCTTTCCAGTCCACACCTCATAAGGTGTTTTGCAGTCGATACCTGTGTGTGGGCTCCGATTCACGAGATAGCAAGCCGTTGAAACTGCTTCTGCCCAGAATCGCCTTTCAAGGCCTGAATTGGAAAGCATGCACCTTGCTTTCGCCAGAAGAGTCTGATTCATTCGTTCTGCTACACCATTCTGCTGTGGTGTGTATCTGACTGTATGATGCCGAGCAATGCCCTCATCTCTGCAGAACCCATCAAACTCAGATGAACAGAATTCCAGACCGTTATCAGTTCGCAGCCTCTTGACCTTCTTTCCAGTCTGATTCTCTACTAGAGTCTTCCACTCCCTGAACTTACTGAATGCCTCACTTTTATGCCTCATCATGAATACCCAAGTCATCCTAGAGTAATCATCAATCAAAGACAAAAAATACCTGTGACCGCCCAAGGACTGAACACGTGAAGGACCCCAACAGTCTGAATGGATATAATCCAGCGTGCCCTTTGTCTGATGAACTGCTTTAGGAAATTTGCTGCGATGTAATTTCCCAAACACACAATGTTCACAAAACTCAAGGCTCTGGGCCTTATGGCCTCCCAGAAGATCAGCTTTCGAGAGAATTTGCATCCCCCTTTCACTCATATGAGCCAACCTCATATGCCAAAGTCTGGTCAGATCAGCTTCCTGAACCCCAGCAGAAACAGCCGCTGCAGCACC
Source organism: Persicaria tinctoria (assembly GCA_037127255.1). Classification (NCBI taxonomy): domain Eukaryota; kingdom Viridiplantae; phylum Streptophyta; class Magnoliopsida; order Caryophyllales; family Polygonaceae; genus Persicaria; species Persicaria tinctoria. The sequence continues at coordinate 67,454,599 of JBANSL010000010.1, read as the reverse complement.
TGTAACTGAGGAACCTTGTAGGGTGTACAAAGTTCCCTTTCCCCGCTTGACTCCCTGCAGAACCACATCAGAGCCTCTGAACACACGCAACTTTCCCCCATAACCTGTGTACCTGAGCCCCTTGTCGTCTAACACTGTTAGGGATATCAGATTCTTCGTCATGGATGGCACGTGCTTGACATCCTCCAATGTGCGAAATTTCCCATCATCTGTCCGAAACCTAACTGAGCCAGTCCCAACAACCTTGCAGAGAGCATCATTCCCCATGGATACATTGCCCCCATCAGCACGGCTATATGTTGCAAACAACTTCCTTTTAGGACATATATGATAGGACGCCCCAGAGTCAAGATACCACACATCAGCCCTGTGTGTGTGATCATCAGCTAACAGAACAATATCCTCCTCAGAAGTATTGCCACGATCAGCTACTGCTGCAGACCCAGATTTCTCTTCCTCTTGCTTCTTCTTTTTCGGACAGTCATTCTTCCAATGACCTTTCTCCTTGCAGTAGTTACAAACATCGTTTGGTTTAGGGCCTGATTTGCGATCTTGCCGATGCTTCTTCTTATTGCCCTTTCTACCATCAGATTTGCCTCCGTTTGCCACAAGCCCGGAAGCCTGATTGTCTGTAACCGACCCGGTTGCCTTCAGACGCAACTCTCTGCTGTGAAGTGACGATCTAACCTCTTCCAACGTGATGGAATCCTTCCCAACGACGAACGACTGAACGAAGTTCTCGTATGTGGGGGGTAGGGATACCAGCAGAATTAGGGCAGCATCTTCGTCCTCCACCTTAACATCAATATTACGCAATTCAAGTAATAAAGTGTTAAGTTGATCAAGGTGATCTCTGAGTTGTGTACCTTCCTGCATACGCAGCCCGAACAACCGTTGTTTCAGAAGCAACTTGTTCGTCAGAGACTTTGTCATGTACAAAGACTCCAACTTTAGCCACAACTTGCTTGCGGTTTCCTGATCAGCAACTTCTGTTATGACATCGTCTGCGAGACACAACATAATCGTCGAATGAGCCTTCTCCTCCAGAAGGCCGTACTCAGCGGTGGTTGTATCTGCCCCCTTCTTGTCGGCGGCCAACGGTGTCCATAAGCCTTGCTGTTTCAGCAAAGCCCGCATCTTGATCTGCCACAGACTGAAAGAATTTCTTCCAGTAAACTTGTCGATCTTCAACACAGAACCAGACATCATTCTCGGCGGAATTCAACGACCTTGCTCTGATACCAGTTTGTTAGGGGGAAGTCTTGTTGGGCCCGACCAGAAAGCCCAACATATAAGTCGGACCGGGGCACCATCCCAAAACCAATTGGCATTAGGTGGAGTAGCCCATCCACTTATATGTTAGGTTCAGAATCACCTCACTTCCGATGTGGGATTCACGAGTGTCCCAACATAGGGTTTTTACCATAAGAATTCAGGGGTTCTTGAAAATAATGAGATGATCGTAATTGAAATGATGGATAGTTGATGTAGTCTCAAGCTCTTTGATGGATCGAAGGACTGAAGTTGAGGATGCTATATATCTAGGTTCTTACACCCAAATTGATGCAAGGATAACAACATCTTTGAGCTTTGGAACTTTAGAAAGACAAAATAATGTTTTAGGACCTACATAGGAAAAGAGTAAAGGTTAGTATGTCAAAATTGAATTTACCATATTTTTTCATTTTTCGTGATGTCTTCTATGGCATCATAATTCATAAGTACATGCAACTTATTCACAGTGTTCTACTTTATGATTTCTTAATTACTGCAGAATGCTACTAGTAAGGACAATGAAACACTTTTGGCTGTTGGCACTGCTTATGTGCAGGGGGAAGATGTTGCTGCCAGAGTATGTGGTACAGAAATCATCAACATTGTGGTTATTGAACATGTCGACTTTGGAAAGTCCTCCACCATTGCCTTATCTACAAGCTTGGTATGTGGTATTGACAAACGTGCAATTGAGAGGTTCGAGGAGGCTGCTGAGATGAACAAGAGGGCATTCAAGTAAGCATAGGTGCTTGACAAGCTGAAGGTCGAGCGTGAGCGTGGTATCACCGGGAATTCATGATATGATTTTTGATCTAGGAATTCATGTAGAGAATTTGACAATAGCACAAAGGATTATTTGGGTAATAGCTTGGTCACTTGGTTACTAGCAAAGTGTATTACTGGTTGAATGGAAATGATGTGTCGAGCAGACAACCATAGGGTGTCTAGTAAGGAATTACAGGTGGACAGTTGATTTTTACCGTTGTCATGTTAGGTCAATCTCATGTACTAAAGAATCCAACACTCAATATAATTTTCCATACGATGACAGTAGAATGAAAGTTCACTACAAAAAAACAGTAGAATGAAGGTAGATTATCTTTTTTGAGAGCTTTATGATTTGACCTCTTCTAAAAATTAAAATGTATGAGCTTTCTGTTTGCAACCATGGCAGCAAGTATTATGTTCATCAACTACACTAACGCTAAATTTGATCTTGGGCAATAGTAGATTGGCATTTATCTAAAGTAAGCAACTTAAAAAAGCTAGCTTATTGCTTAGTTTGTCAAGACATTTAGAAACGGCGGGGTGAAGGCTAATTCAAAGCTTGAATAACACGCAAGATAGGAAACAACCAAAATTTGTCCAATAGACAACCATAGGGTGTCTAGTAGAGAATCATAGACTGGGCAGTTGATTTTTACTGTTGTCATGTATAGTGTACATCATGACTGGTATTAGTGCGACTTCATTAGTGATTAGACTTGTTATGGAACAAGGGGCTTCTTATAAGACTATAAATAGGGCAAACATTGACTACCACGATCAGACGATAAACTAGAAAAAAACCAAATTATGTCCAGTAGACAACCATAGGGTGTCCAGTAGACAACAACAGGGTGTCCAGTAGGAAACTAGAAGTGAATTTTCAAGTTTTTACTACTGCTCCAAGCTGTATCAAGTAAAACTTTTCTCATGTCATGTCCTAGGCTCAACTTAGAAGGTATTGGTAAACACGAATCGAGCACTTGCAAAAGTCTGCAATAAGCCAATAACACATCACAAAACTAGGACATCCTCACAACAAAATCAACAAACAAGGCAACAAAGAAGATACAACCTTCCTGAGATTACATATTACAATAGCTTAATTCACCAATCTATACTAAAAAATTCAAGCAAAATTCTTCAATTTCACATAAAACATGACATGTTAAAAGGTATAACCTGTCATGTTAATATCATTACCTGTCATGTTATTTTCTTTCTGTAAGGAGAAGAGGATCGATTTGCATTACATGTCATGTTAAAGAATATGACCTGTCATGTTAATAGCATTACGTGTCATGTTATTTTCTTTCCGAACTTTATTTTCTTTCAGAAAACAAAGCGCTGTAAGACATGGTAGTGTTCTTGTTTTAGGCATTCATCTTATATTAATAACATAAAACAAAATTTCAGACAATACGATCTCTTTCCGATGTCTTTTATGGGTTAAGAAATCTAACTGATAACCGATAACCCATACTGGATTTACATGTCACCCATACCGGATTTACATGACACATAATTTATTTTACTTGACACATGAATGTTTTTACTTGACACCTGAATTCCAGACATATTATATTCCTTTTTACTTGACACCTTAAAATTAGCTTACAATTACAAAGAAAAATTTTATACATCATTTTAGATTAGCCTATGCGGGATTTGAACCCGCATCTTTGTGCATGAGCACATCGCTCTTCCATTTGAGCTAATAGGCTAACATTGTGATGCTATATATTGCTATTTACTAATACGCTGATAAAAGAATGAATCTTTTACAAGGGAAAAAAAAAGATGAGCCTATTTGGTAGCTAAGTTTGTGCACTTAAGGATATGCAGAAACAAGTTTTTTTTTACATAGATCGACCTTAAGCAGTTCTTAGTGTGAGCGAAAAGGGACATGAACGACTGCAAAAGCTGCATAAGAGCATCACAGTATTACCAGTGATCACAATAAGTTCTTTTAATAGCCACCGTCCCATTGAATATAAATGTTGAGACATGTCCAAGATGGCTGTTAGCTACAATTCCATGCTTGATTCTCCAAGCCCAACTACAGAAAAGTGCAGCTGAATCGCTGACAGTTTTCAATCAATTACAGAAACTCAGTTCTCAAACCTCTCATTGCCACGACATTATCAAACTTCACTCAAAATATTTGAAAGGAAACACCGATTTGTGCTCGCTCAGTTTCCTATATCATATGTACTGACTTGTAATGCATGCAAGTGATTTGTTTGAAGAATACACAAGTTCATTGCATATTGGAAATTAAAACAGCTTGCATAGTCCATAAAATGTGAACTCGACTAGTTTCACATTACACAAAGACTTCACATAGGCATTGGATGAACCATAGCCTTCCCCTAGCACAACAAGCTCAAGCTTCATGCACATATCATAACTAAAATGAACCACAATAATGGAACTACAAAAAGATAGAGAATTAATCGTAGAAAACAAGCACATCCATGATTGACACAACCATATCATGTATAAAGCTTCAACAAGAAAAAAAAGATGTATGTAGAGTAGACAATCAACAATGAGATCCCATGAGTCACTGCCTCATTGATAACCATGAGAAAGACTCCCAAGAGAAACACAAGGCAATCTTAACTGCTACTCATTGATCTCAGTAAGGCAACAACTATAGCCATTATTTAAAATTCAAATAAAAAGTCTCTGATGCAAACCCTCTTCTGAAACAATACTTTCAAGCAACAAAATCCACTCACTTTCATATGCAGTGATTTTAATCAATAATGTGTAACCACTTGAAGCATTTAAACAAGCAAAATAATAGCATAGAGAGAAAACAATTAAAGTCACCAACTTTAATCAACTACAAAAGCACACATTCATCCAATTCATATCTAAAGCCAACATAATCACTAATTAAGATGGATAAGGATGTGATAAAGTTAGCGAAGGAAACAACTCAATTTCCCAGCAAAATTGGTTGAACAAGTTCCTAGCTGCCAATAAGCTAAATTATCTATTTCATTGGCTTCTCTAATGAAATTCAACTAATACGTAGTTTTCAAGAAGGGTGGGAAACCAGTGATTCAATTGAAAGCCAATGAAATAGATATGAACAATTGATGATGTTGTAATCAGGTTACCACTAGATGTACAATTCCTAAATTTTTCTCATGAATTTCCCAAATTACAGCTAGTTAAGGGAACCAAAGTTACCCGCGTTGAAGTCGAGTCGGATCCAGGAGTAGCGGTTGGTGAAGCGCCGGTGGCCTTGGCGTGGGAGGCAGGAAGTGGAGGCACAGGAGCTACTACAGGCAAGCTTCGGAAGCGGAGGACGGCGGGTTCGCGGGCCAGAGGGTTGTGGATTCGCCAGTCGCAGGCAAGAGATGGTGCAAGGGAAGAGTAGAAAGGTGCGCGCCGGTCAAAGGTGAAGGGTTCGCCGGTGAGAGGCGTTGGACAGTGGTGGCGGCGACGTGGACACGCTTCCATTGAAGGCCTCTCGACTTCTTCTCCCACCTTCCGCTCTTTCAGACATCTCGTCTCGACTCCTTCTCCCTCCTCCTATTTCTCTCTCTCTCTCGCTGATTCCGCCACCACTGAAGGCTGCTCCCTCCGTCCTTGTCCTCCAGCCGGTCAACCTCTCGCCTCCGATCCCCTTCCTTCTCCGACACCCGAACCAGGGAAGAGCCACCAAAACGAACCAAAACCCTCTCTCTACCGGTTGAACCTGTGAGTAACCGGGGAATTTAAGGGAAAGAGGTTAGGTTTTGCAAATGTTTCGGATAGGGGGTTAACGCGTGCAAAGAATTTCGGATAGTGGGTTAGGTACTATCATTCTCTCCTGCCATATTATTCATTTCCTAGTGACAATTTTACATGTTGGAAGCATTTTATTAACAAAAGAAATATTCTATACCCACCTAAAATTAAATCAAACTATTTTAGCTTGCTAAGCCCCTAAATTTACTATATTAAAATATTTTTTACATAAATAAATTTTAGTATAGCTTTATTTATTTATTTATTTTGAATATAAGAAAACAATTTAATTTTTCAGAAATCTATATCTATATCTATATCTATATCTATATAAACTCTTAATTTAGAAGAATTTAGGATGATGTGTTATTTTTAGAGACATTTTAGGAGTCTTAACTAATCATTATTATTTTTTTCATTTTTCTTTGATTTTCTTTAATTCTTCTTTTTTATTCATTTTCCTTTAATTCTCTTTTTTCTTTAATTTTACTAACTATTGAGTTTAATTTAAAACATTGAATTCAATCTAATATAACTACTGGCCTTAATTCAAAACATTGAATAATAATGGATTATGACATATCACATTTAAACAATGTTATAATGATATTGATATTATTATTACTAAGTAATTTAAAATATCTATATATATGTATTATACTCTACATAAGATTTAAAAAAAAAATTCCTGAGATAATTATAAGATACATTTATTGTAAAGTTTTTATTTATGATTTTTATCTTAACATTTATTAATATTTTTATATATTATATTTTAATTTTAAAAAAACGCGTCATGACACGGGAATCGTACTAGTATCTATATTCTATAATAACCGAGAGTCCGAACAAGTCAAAAGACGATCAAATCCTCATATGAAAATACCAAAGACAACCAACAAGCGGGAACAAAACAAACAAATCACAAAACGGAGAACACAATTGACGCTAAATTGAAAATGACACATGTAAATATGTAATATTGTAATGAAGTCGAAGCAGGGCAAATTTGCAAAACTTCTCTAATATAGTTTCATTTTTGAAAGGAAAGCAAAATTATTGATATATTTTTATAATTTTCTATTTTACAGGTGATTTAATGTAAAATCCTCTATTTTAAGGGTAGTTTTATGTAACTCCCAGAAATTTTAGAAGAGACACAGATCGCATTCCCTTTGCCCTCCCCCTGAGAGTCAGACCCCAACCCTCTCGAGTCTCGACCTCTCCCCGTCGCCACTCACATCTGACCATCTCTGCACCTCTCCACCCGCCCGCCGGGGCCGACACTTTCCACCACCGCCAAGACCGCCGATCGGTCACTCCACCGGCAGGCGATCTTCGACAATGATATCGCAGTTCTTCGTTCTCTCGCAAAGAGGCGATAACATCGTCTTTCGCGATTGTAAGATCTAGATCCTCTCTACCTAGATCCGATTAGAGCGTTTCTGATCTTATGCAAATTTCATTCATCCACTGCGTTTCTGATTCAGCTTCGGTTTTCATTTATTCGAATGGTTCAATCTGCTCAATTTTGGTTTTCAATTTCGGAAAAATGGTTGAGCTGAACTTTCAATTGCTTGTGCTTTAGAAATAGCTTGACTCTTATCCAATTGATGTATAAAGGATAATTGTTATGTACTTTGATCTTTTAGAAGTTTTTGGTCTCAGATCGAACTTGAAGGGTTCAAATGTTCAATGAAGCTTAGGAGTTTGTGTTATGAGCTCATTTGATGTTTTGTCATAACTTTGCTGATAGTTCTGGAATCGACTCTGTTTAATTTCCCCCTGTCATGACTGATTATTTTGATTCCTTACTGATGCCTGAGTGTTTTGGTGAGATGATGGGAATATTTGGTTGTCCATTTTGCTCTCTGGAAATACTGGTAGTTATTTTTTGTTGTTGTTTCAGAGGTATTTTTTTGTTTTAAGGTTAAGGCATGTAATATTCCTCTTGAATTCCCCTTTTTTGTGCTCATAAAGGAGGAGATTATCATAGGCTTAAGTACCCCATTGGCCTTAAATATCCTCTACTAAATTTCAACTCGAAAGCACTTAGACTTTGATAACTTCGACATAAGGCCATGAACCTTAACTTGATACAACTTAGCCCTTAAATTTTAGAAAATGAGATGTGAAACCATTGTCACTTGTCTTTTGATGCACATGATTGTGGGATTATCAGTATCCAAAGCTTCCACATAGTCTTTGTTTATCTATGTGATGCAAATAACCCTCGTTTACAACTGGAAGTATATAAATCCTGCAATAGGATATGATTCCAATAAAGTTATATTTTTGTTAAAAGCTGGTGTAATTTGGATATAACTTCGTGACTACAAAACTTGATTACCAAAATGTTATATATATGGGCTGAAGGAAAGAGTCCATTTTCTTCGATCTGCATTCAAACATTTAGGAAGACTACCCTCAAATAGTTAATTTTTAAAAATATTGTTTTATGCATGGAGTTTCATATATAGATCTTGAGGTCTTGACCTAGATTAATATTAAGTCCAGTGTATGATACAAAATTTGATAACCAAAGGAGCATTACGTACTTTTTTGTGCGTGGCTGTACCAAAGATGATTTATTCTGACACAGCATTATCAAGGAATTTATTATAGTAAACGAATTTGCAAGTAAAATTCTATTTATTACAGTAAACGAATTTGCTAGTACCATTCTCTTGAATGGCTTTCGTTTTATTTGCTTCAAGTTTACCAATTATGATATCTTTTAGTTTGTTATATAACTTCTACATGCATATATTATATATATGTTTACTGTGTTTCCCAATGGGTGTGTTCATACAGATCGAAGTGATGTACCAAAGGGCAGCACAGAGATATTTTTCCGAAAAGTGAAATTCTGGAAAGAGGAGGATGGGGAAGGGGATGCACCACCTGTCTTTGTAGGTATTCTTTTTTTTATCTACTAGATATAGAGGAAGATGGATTATGGAAATAAGATTCATTTAAACTTCATTAGTTTAACTTGAAGATTTCAGTGGTTTCCTTAATACTTTAGAGGGAGATGGTAACCAGGCTCATGCTGCGACCATGTGTATGTGGTCCAATCAAGCAGGGCCTCGAATTAAAACAGAGTGAAACACAATTAGCCTAGTGGTACACATAGGCCTCTTTATGCTTTAGACCAAAGTTCAGTTCCCAAATACATAAATTTCCTTCCCTTTTCCCCATTTTATTCAGTTATTTTGATAAATTATTCAAAAACACCTAATAATTCCAACTAGTAACTTGAAATTTGTGTTCTCATTTATGCATTTTTAATGAATTATATACATGAGACTACTTTTCATTATTTATTCTAGCACTTCAATAGTTCTTTTCCCTTTGCTCCTGTTTTTAGTTCTCCGTATTAGAATGTGCCTAGATGATATGCCTTCTTGTGCTTATGTCCATGGTCAAGTATAGTGCCTTTTTAAATATATTGAACTTCTACTGAACTGATTCAGCAAGATAAGATCAACCACACCTTTATACGCCCACACTTTGCACTATTGCACAGGCTTGGTTGACCCACATAGAAAAACATTTGGATTATGTCTTTGTTAATTAATTGACCTGCAGTCTTTATTGGTATATTCGGCTCCTTACATTTTCTTTGATTTTTTTTATGCCGACAGAATATAGATGGGGTAAACTACTTCCATGTGAAGATTGTTGGTTTATTGTTTGTTGCAACAACCAGAATCAATATATCACCTTCTCTTGTGCTGGAGCTTCTGCAAAGAATTGCCCGTGTTATTAAGGATTACCTAGGGATTCTCAGTGAAGACTCTCTAAGGAAAAATTTTGTCCTTGTCTATGAGTTACTTGATGAAGTGATAGTGAGTATATTGCTTCTTTTCTATATTATCTTTTATGTTATGTATATTATTGTTCATGTTTTTTGTAGACCCCTTTAGAAATGGTTGTAGTTCTATTTTTAATCTTATTTAAATGTAGGATTTTGGTTATGTACAAACAACCTCCACTGAAGTATTGAAGTCCTATGTATTTAATGAGCCAATTGTGGTGGATGCGGCACGTGTGCCAGCACTTGGCCCTGCTTCACTGTTCATGGTATGAGGTTGTTTGTTTTGCAAGATTCATTTGAATTGTTTTTACTGTGCCCATATCACATATCAATGTGGGGCTGATGTTTTTGGTTCCTGCATTTTGGTTAACTGCAGCAAGGCAACAAAAGAATGCCAGGAACTGCTGTCACAAAATCAGTCGTGGCAAATGAGCCTGGGGGTAAAAAGAGAGAGGAAATCTTTGTTGATATCATTGAGAAGATCAGTGTTACATTTAGCTCCAGTGTGAGTACCGATGAGCCTAGTGCATTTGAAATCTACTCTGTCTTCATTGTTAGCATGACATGGTAGCTGGTAGCAAGTTGTCAGTCTTAGTAAATAAGTATATCATGGAGAGCCTTTAGAAATGATATTGTGAATTAATTAAAAATAATAAGTATTTCTTTCTCACTACTGATTTTGAAATGTTATCCTTCCCGTCATTAATCTGTGGGTAGACAAAAGCTAGAGCTTTGTCTTATCGTGGTGGTTTCTTTTGTAAAATTTCATTGAGGCAGAGACCCTCTTATAATGCAGCTTCAAAATAATATTATGAGAGCCTCCATTCATAGGCGTGAATTCAGTGTGATAATATGTACTTTTGATTCCAACCAAAAAAATATGTACTTTTGATAATGTCTGATTAATTATTAATATTTCTTCGATAAATTACAGTTTATTGGAAATATTCTGGTTGTAGTTTGTTATATTGGCAACATTTTAGTTTTACAGTTTGGTTGTTTTTGTCATTTCTGAATAATCACCTGATCTTGATAACTATCACCTTATCAGGGATATATACTGACATCTGAGATAGATGGCACAATTCAAATGAAGAGTTATCTTACGGGTAATCCAGAAATAAGGTTAGCCCTTAATGAGGATGTTAGCATTGGAAGAAATGGAAGTGCAGCCTATGGTATTCTTCAATTTTATGCCTCTTTTAATTTTCAGAGTGGGTAAAGCTGAATCTTATTTCTCATGTATTTTGGTTAATTTTCGTTTCTTAGGCTACAACAGCTCAGCTGGGTCCGGGTCAGTAATACTTGACGACTGTAACTTTCATGAATCTGTACACCTTGACAGCTTTGACATGGACAGAACTCTGAGTTTGGTGAGTACAATTTGATGTCATGTAAGGGCTAGTTTTCTCTTAAGCTATCATGCATATGGTATTCCTTTCTTTTCTCTTGGTGATGGAGAATATGCTTCCGTTGTACTCTATTAAAAATTCGTCTGCCTTTAAAATTCTCCAGGTACCACCTGACGGTGAATTCCCAGTGATGAATTATCGTATGACTCAGGAGTTCAGACCTCCATTTCGAATCAACACCTTGATTGAAGAAGCTGGATCTCTTAGAGTAATGACCTTGTTTTCTCATTTTTGAAGCCTTACCATACATCTTTAGTTGCATAACTCGCAAAGCAGCATTAGGAAGCCGCATTGATGCAGAGATCTGTGTTATCACATTAATTTAGTGTCTTGAAATGGTTGCTAATTGGTGACCCTAATTTATTTTCTTTCCAAGGGAGGTATATTATAGAGGCCTTTCAGGACAAATAAGTTAAGAATGTATGTCATATTTGCTCTATGTACTATATTAGTGTATATTTGAACATGATATATTAGGTTTTCTACCCTTCCTCATTAAGTCCAAATAAACTAACATGATGGTTTTGCTAAATAGGCTGAAGTGATCATCAAAGTTCGTGCAGAATTCCCTTCAAACATCACTGCAAACACAATTTTGGTGCAAATGCCTGTACCAACTCATACCGCAAGGTATTGATCCGTCAGCTCCTCTTCTTATCAAATTCCATTAAATAAGAATAATTTATTTCATTTTGATGTTTAGGGTTAAGAGGATTATTAAAAAAACTAATCCAGTTATGCATGAACTCTCCTGAATATGCATCATTTGCATGGTTCAAAAATATGTATCAGAACTGAGACGCTTCCATTTTAATCAGTAATGTATGGTGATATGTAGTCCACCAAAAATTCAAAACTGTTCCATTCTATCTTAGCCTCTAGGTCCTGCTTTCCTGAATTTAGTGGAGCAGTGCCAGTAGCTTATTGCTGTATATTTTCTGCATATTATCTTCAGATTATCCAGGGAAAAATCTGAAAACTAAAGGCATGGGAAATCATCCATGTAAAAGATATTTTGTCAAATAACCTAGGTAGACGGATAGTTTGTCAGTTTGTATAATCTAATCAAGGTGGTGTACAGAAGTAATAATAAAGGATTATTCATACTTGGATTTTCTGTTATGTAGAGTGAGTTATGAGCTGGAACCCGGGGCTGCTGGACAGACCACTGATTTCAAGGAAGCCAACAAGAAACTTGAATGGACTTTGAAGAAGGTAAATTTCCGTCGAAACTCTTCACCTAGGACGGACATTTTGCAAGCTATTACACCCTCTTCTTACAGTTCTTACATCTATTATGACATTGCTAATTTCTGACACACATGGCAGGTTGTTGGTGGAGCTGAGCACACACTACGTGCAAAGCTAACATTCTCACAGGAAACTCATGGTAACGAACTTTATTTACATAAAACATAACTAGCTAGGTAGTCATCCCCACCTGCAACTGGTCAGTATATGGGTGACTAACAGGTTTTTCCGGTTGTGTTGTGACAGGAAACATTACAAAGGAAGCTGGACCTGTTTCAATGACCTTTACTATACCAATGTACAATGTTTCCAGGCTTCAGGTATACCATAGCCTCTGCTAGATGCTGTTGCATTATTTATCTCTTCACTTTTCGTCAACAAGATCATATAAAATAAACAGTATGTTTGACTTGAACGACTAGTTCTATTTCGTGTTTATGACGAACTTTTGTGGGGTTCAGCGTTGGTACTAGGGGTGTTGCAATTCTTCATTTTCCGTAGCAATATGGTATGACTATATCTTGACCCTTCCGCTTATTAGTATTTGGTTCTCCACGCAGGTAAAATACTTGCAGATAGCCAAGAGATCAAACACCTACAATCCGTATCGATGGGTGAGATACGTCACGCAAGCTAATTCATATGTTGCCCGAATATGATAGACCACCCGCTCACTTTGCTATGAAGCACTCACATCTGGTGAAGCAAATGGGCGAGAAAAATGTGTGAATCTTGGGGCCGCCATTAGTAATTTTTGCACTTTCCTGCAGAGATAAACCTCAGTTGTTTTAATCCTTGGCATTATTAACCCTTCCCTTTCACCAGTTTGTTCGGAAACCAAAAAACAAAACTAGTGTATGCATTTCCTTTTATTTAAAGTAAAACCCTGTGAAATAACAAAGGCCATCTTTTTGGGTTCAGCTGAGCTTCTGTAGAAGTCAGGGGCGGAGGGAGGGGGGCATGAGGTGGCTCGAGTCCCCGGGTTGGAGGAAAACGTAAAAAAAATTAAAAATATGTATTTTTTTGGTAATTTTTGATAATTTAAGGGTTAAAACAAGTTATTTTGAATGAATAATCAAGTAATGTGGTTTAGTTGTTATGGGGTGGGAATTTAAATGATTTGGTCTTGAGTTTGAATCTTCCTAGATTCATTTAATGTGTTTTCTACTATATTTTTTACAATAAAATTATATCTTATATATATATATTAAAAAAATAATTCCCGAGCTCCCCCTTAATTATTTTCTGGCTCCGCCCCGGGTAGAAGTCATGTATAAAACCCATATTGAACATACTCGGGTGTGACTAGTCGTGTCCTGAAACCCCCATCAATTTTGTATGAAAGATTAAAAAAAGCCTTAAAATCCCCCAAACTGAACTATCAATTCCCATATCCAGCCCTTTTTATAGGTAGAAAAGTGATTAAAAAATATTGTATCAAATTATCACGTTATTTATCAAAGTGAAACGTATTATAAGATATATTTCGTAAGTTGTTTATTAATGGATTGATGCTTAACTTTTTTTATAAGATATATTTTAAGGTTCTAAAGTTGAGAATGATTTAGAAACTCGCATTTTCATCCTTTTTTTTTATATATAAAAAGATGAGAATTTGAGATAATTGACAAACTGTTATCTGATAAATCGAGATGTCGGAAGAATATCGGCTGACGGATAGACCGTCGAAGAAGAGGTTGAACACGAGACAGTGAGGTCGACAGAGTAGATGATGAATCCAACAAAGTGCCAAATCGAGATAGATTTTCCGAGCAAAGGTGATGTGGGAAGCCAAGCATTGCTGAAAAGCATGTACAACAGGACACACCACCACGACCCAGATGAGACACGACTCGTACCACAACACCAACAACGGGAAAAAATGAAGACCAAGAGATGTTAGAAACAACGAACCAATCTGAAGAAAAACTGTCCACAAAAGCAAAGTCAAACACTTTCAAATTTCAAATTTTCATATAATCATAAATTACATTTTCCTCCTTCTAGTTCTTTTCCAACCTAATCTCTTTCTGTTAGACACAAAAATAAATAAAATAAGGCGAAAATGCATCAAACCACCCTTTATTCACCTTTATTTGCAATTAACCACCCCTTATTAAAAAAAATTCACTTAACCACGTACCCCTTATAACAAATTGTTTGCAAATAACCACCCATCCTCCAATTTTTCTTTAAATTCAACTTAAAAGTAAAAGACGAAAATGCCCCCAAATTTGGTCATTTCGGGTTTCGCGTAAAACGGGTCCCATGTAGATCTGAGTTAATTTGAATTCGAGTTTGGCCCGATTTCGGGTCAAATCGGGTCGATTTCGGGTTTGTCAATTTCTATTTTTTAAATTAAAAAAAATCACGATTTGGTAATTTTGTGATAATTTTAAAATGCTAAAATTAAAGACGTGGTTCTTAAGTTCTAGAGCTTGTAATTATTTGATCTAAAATATTTGATTTTTACTATTTAAAAATATCTAAAATATCAAATTTTTAAATAATTTTTTAAAAATAAATAATTTCATGCAATTAGTATTAAGTATAGAATCCCCTGAAATATAAAAGCAAAAGCCATCTCTTTGCAAAAGAACGTGCCACGTGTCTTAGCAAAGATTTCTTGAAGGTTTAAGGCAGCAGTTACCCTCTCTTCCCTTCTTCTCCTCTCCAAACTGTTCTCCCACGTTCTCTTTCATTACGCTCCAAACTGCTTCTCCTCTCCAAAGGGAAGGAAGAAAAGGGAAGGTAACGGATATTGGGATAGTTTAAGGGATCCGGTGGACGAGGACGCCGAGGTTGGTAGCAGAGCAATTCTCTCTCCCAGGCTGGAAACCGATGGTAGATTTGATCGGCGGCCACCAAATTTTAGGAGATTAGGGCACCACGTTCTCTCTCCCCCATTCCTTCCTAATTCTCTCCTACCGGTTACCGTCAATTGCTCTTCATCTTCTCCCTCTCTCGATTGCAGCCCCGCCTGGTCCCTTCACCACCACCTCATCACCGCCGGATCTTTCTTTCTCCTACCCTCGCATACTTCTCCGCCTACCTCTCTTTCTTTCAACTGATGCGGTGAGCACGACTTCTCTCCGGTGACCCTGACTCTCTCACAACCGCCGGCATCCACTCCTGTCGCCACACTTGCTCGCTGCTGTCACCATTGTCGACCCTCGCCTAGCCACCCTCGCTGCTATCATAGACTAAGGTACTACCCCTCAAAGAGCTACGTTTGTGCTTCAATGCTCAGATCAAAAACCGCCACAGTTTGACTCTCGACCTCGACTCCCGTAACGGTATGAAATTGCTTTCTCCTATTTACTGAAATTGGTGCAGATTTGTGGTTTAATTGGTAAATGGGCTGATTTGTTGGTGGTGTCATTGAAATTGAAATTGTTAGCCTTTTATTTACTGAAATTGGTGCAGATTTATGATTTAAGATTGACATTTCTTGTGGTTTAGGGTTGGCCACAAGAGGAAGGCCTTGGTTGATGTTTAGTGTTAATCAAATTCGTTTGATTTGGGCTCGAATTCTAGGATTTTTCAATTTGTGTTCAATCCTGTTTGATTTGGGGGAAAAAAATATGAGGATGTGCTCAATACTCTAATTGAATTATATCCCGATTGAATAGGAACAAGAACCCCTAAATTTTCTGCAATAGTGGTGAAAGAGTTGATTATATCTGTTGCTTTTTTATGTTTTCATCGTGAAAGAAGCATCACATAGTTTGCTTTGTTGTTTTTGTGGCGCCAGGATATCAAGTTTCACATTGCACTGACTCTTTTGAAATTTTAAACTGCAATTTATGATATGATTATATAAATAGACCCTTTCAGTGTGGGGTGTGTTTATACACAGACCTGTTATCATCATTTGTTTGCTTATATATTGATCATAAAATCAGTTTAAAGTTTGAGACATACATGATAAATCATAATAAAATTGCTTGGTTACTATTGTTGATTTTTAAGGTCTTTATTCTAATTTTTCTTTGTGAAAATTAAATTCCCCTGTCATTGTTTGTCCAATCGGATACTTTTCTCCTCCTCCCCAATGCCTGGAATAGGTAGGGAAGTTTGATCCACCAAGAGAGGAAGTACGATGTGTGCGCTGAGTTTTATGTGTATTTTCCTCTTACGTTGAAACAGACCAAGCAACCATGTGTGTGGTGCAAGGACCCATATTAAAGTATATATGTCTGCATGATTGTATTCTAAAATGTATGAATCTAAATTCTTTGGTACTTGATGGAACTAATTGCCTCAATTCTAAATACAAAGTAGAGGTATTAGTCATGGGTAAAGCTCAATATTAGTCCTGTGGTGATGTTTTTATAGTGCATAAGGTTATTATTAGTGGGATATTAGAAGTGATGGATTGGGTAATTAGTTGTCTAGATGATCGATTGTAACAAGAATTGAGGCAATGTACATTAATATTCTTAGGTGTTTGAGTGAAAATAGGTTAGTGAGACGTCTTTGTTGTTGTAAATATTGAACAATAACTGACCAAATGCAGTGGACTATATTAGTAAATTCTTTGCCATATAAAAAGGTTTTGTTCAAGATCGGCTTATCAAGGGAAATTTAAGGAGCCACCTTTTACCCTAGAAGCTGACCTGCTGACACTCTTACTGTCATCCCAATATGAATATTTAATAATGAAGTCTATTTAAAAAATCTGAAATAGATAAATATGAAAAATCCAGAAAATTTAGTATACAACAGAATCTAGTAAGTTTACTCTTGCATAGAGTAACCTGTCATCCTGCGACTACCTTTGTTTCATTTTTCTATAGGCATTTGCATCGAGTAACCTGTCATCCTTCTGCTGTCTTCGTTTCATTTTTCTATAGGCATCTCATACCTTGAGCTTAATTGTTTGAATTTACCATATCTAAAGACCACCTCTTGAACT
The DNA here is from genome assembly GCA_037127255.1 of Persicaria tinctoria. Taxonomy (NCBI): domain Eukaryota; kingdom Viridiplantae; phylum Streptophyta; class Magnoliopsida; order Caryophyllales; family Polygonaceae; genus Persicaria; species Persicaria tinctoria. The sequence goes on along the minus strand of JBANSL010000010.1, from coordinate 67,437,411 downwards.
ATGATCAACTATGGGTTTTTTTGCCCAAATCTTTTATTTTTTAATGTCTATGGGTTTTACCCGTTCTGAGGTTGGTTTATTGCAATCTGAGATAGTCCATAGATAACTACATGAGCTTACCCAATCCTCCACTTCTTTGGTAGTTTTATAGGCAGATTCTAAGTTACTTTATTTTCTCATTCGTGTTGTTCTCAGCGCTCATTGATGTTGATGCTCAGACATTGTAATGCTTGTGGCAATTCATTCTCCCTGGCTTTCTCAGTCACCTTCAGATCTACTCGAAATCTTGGAATAGAAGACTACAAATGGCACTCAGTTTGGGTGTGGAGATGGGGTTGGTGGCTGTGTGGGTGGCTGGAATGGGCTTCGCCTCTTCACCATGACGTTGATTTCGTTTCTCCCCTCCTTCTCAAGTTACTCAGGTGTTTTTCTCCCTCCCCTTGCATTTGATTGCTTGAAATCGGTATCTTTTGTTCCTATTGTAAGTGTGTGAAGATTTTGTGCCTTTGCTCTGATTTTAGTCCCTTTTGTTTGGTTGAGATAATGAAACTAACACATGGAAGTGCACAAAGTTAAGGGTTCATCAAACTAAGCGAAAACATTAAACAAATTATCAAAATTAGGTTATCCGATTTCTCATTTTTTTGGTTAGAATTTTCATAGCAAAACAAGCAGTTGAGTACATTCATCAGAAGTAAGTAGTATTCTAGATAGCTTTCTGCTGAAATTTGCAACAGTGCAACCATATCCTGTCAAACTTTGAGTGGCTTAGTTTTCTGCTTTAAGAATCCGACAAGGATGTCCAGCTTATTTTCTGAGCTAATTGCTCCTCTCAAGGCTCTCATCCTGCATAAAACATCTGACATGAACTTTATGCTATCCTGTTCTACTAGATTCTTATTGTTGATTGATAGTCTGCAAAATTCAAATAAGCATTGGATTGGATATCATTTTGCACTTGCACCATAAAGGTTTATCTCTTATTCACCTTTCAAAATACTATTCCAGTGAGGTTATATTGACCTTGGGCCGCTCAAGAACACTGATGGAGTTCCTTTGTGATGCTAAAGAGAAGAAAAGATCATTCCGGGTTTTTGTTGCAGAAGGTGCTCCAAAGTACTTACTACTCGCTTGCTTATGTGTTAGATGGGTTTTACCTGCTTTTTATATTCAAGTTGTGAATGTTCCTATAGTTTATGTCAATCCTTCTTTTTATTCTTATGCATTTGGAGCTGCCCCATCTTCTCTTATTTGACGACACATGTTACATCACCATTTACAATGGACTAAAATGATAAGAGGAAAATGGAGTGCAGTTCTTATGTGGCTTCTAATACAGAGTCTCTACCTGAAGTTAGATGTTTTTTTTTCATTCATCTCCCTCAAAATCAATAGTTCTATGATTTACAAACATTGAATAATGAATATCCTAATTTATTTCACCTCTTACACAAATTCGCTTTCAAGACTTGCTGGCACGTATTTTGTATGCTGAACTCTCTAATTAGAGGTCTTATTCTTGGCAACTTTTACCTGAGTAGGTATCAAGGGGATGTTCTTGCAAAAGAATTAGCAGCAAGAGGCCTTCAAACGACAGTAATTACTGATTCTGCGGTGTTTGCAATGATATCTCGAGTGAACATGGTACATGACCTGCTGCTATATATACTATTGCTATTTTTTATTTAGAGCTACAATATTTTAACTTTAAAAAATAATTGTAAAGGTCATTGTTGGAGCTCATGCAATCATGACTAATGGTGGGCTGATAGCTCATGTGGGTCTGAATATAAGAATTTGCTGCTCAGAGGCATGCAGTACCAGGTGTTGTGGTTGTTGGTAGTCATAAGGTAAATTGTACTGCTTGCTATGTAGTTCTATTGTACACAGAATGGCCAGTCACTGGATTTCCACTTAGAGAAAAATGTATCAGGCAATTGGATTTTCATAGATCTCTTGCAAATCCTAGTGATTGACTTACTACACCATCTTTTTTGTTTTTTCGTATATTCCAGATTACCATGTTTGTGGTTGATGTGACATTGCTGTTAAAAGATTTTTTTCTCTGCTTGATAGTTGTGTCCTTTGTACCCGCACAATTCAGAGGTTCTGCTGAATAAGCTGAAATCTCCATTTGATTTGCTGGATTTCGGGCAGTTCTCAAATTGTATGGATTTTGGAAGTGGCAATGGCAGCCCACTTCTTCATGTTGTCAATCCTACATTTGATTATGTGCCTCCAAAGCTTGTCAGCCTTTTCATTACTGATACGTAAGTTCGCTTTTGCAGTTGTAATGTGTTTGAAGTATAAATTCTTGCGGGCTTGCTTTTTTGGAGTAGTGGCAATTTCTCAACTGTTCTTATATATTATTTTGCATGTTATGTTTCAACTACAAGCTGTTTGTTCTAGATCAATCAAAATCTTTTATATGTTTGTTCAATGCATTGATATGTGGGGAATGGATATCAGATATTGTTTTTCGGATGTTTTTTTTTAATTATTATTAAATGTATATACTACTAAACTCTCGCTACTCTGGACATTCGTGTAATAAGATTTGCGTCTTTCTCTGTTTGGTTGATTTCTTCGGTTCTTTTGTTTTGTTTCTTGCAGGGGAGGGCACAATCCATCATATATGCACCGGCTTATTGGAGAATATTACTCTGCTGATGATATGGATTTACAACGACAATCTTCTTCTCGAAATTGAGTTACTGTGTTATGTTTTAATATTCGAGCAAGTCCAAGGTGATTTAGTGATGAGAATGGAGCTTCTTACTCTGTGAAATACTAAATGTTTCAGTACTTGTATGCTTCTTAGGATTTTGCCAATAAAGCTGAAATCGAAGATAGAAAGATTGTCCTCTGGTAACTATATAGTCGAAAGATTGTCCTTTGTGAGAGGTCTATTTCTGTTGAAGACTATCCTAAATCTTTGTTGGAAATTGGCCCAGCTTCAAGACACATGTCTTGCAAGGTAATGTAATCACTCTGTATTTTGCATCCACTTTTGGCCGAATAACCACCATGCCTTGCATTATTTTAAAATTTTGTTACCATTTTGCATATTTGGGGTTTTCAGGTGATTATGAATCTATGATCTAAAGCTCATGCCCTAGGAGTACTACATCAGTAGACAAAAAGTGGTATGCTGAAATAGCACAGAATGTATTATTTCATGCTTAGAAATAGTTCTCTTTGTTTATGCATCATTTAGACTTTTCAAATTATTGATAAATATAAATAGTAATCAGGTATTCTTTCAAATAGGTTTCACATGGCTTTTAGTTTTGATTTACTGCTTTTTCCCCCTATGATCTGATGCATTTGTATATCTTGACAGTTGAAGAAGCACCTTGCAAGTCAGCTTGCAAGGCATAAATTTCTGAAAATTGTGTGCTATTTGGAAAAGAAGACAAAATGCTTGGATCATAACTTTTTTTAAATGGTAAACATGTATGGCTTATTTTAAGATTAAAAGAATGCTCCTCCTTGATGGAGTTTTATACTGCATAACTTTATAAAGATAATTAAGATGTTTTCATTTTTATGTCCTATGAAAAATTATTCAATGGTGATTTTTCATAGTTATTATCAAGGAAATTAGTCTAACCTATTATTTTGTTCTGAATTCTAATCAGTCCATTCATTTTCTCATCCCTAGCATACTTTCCTTCGCTGCTGCCATGCCTTTATGCACAATTTTCAGATTCGTTGTCATGAATTCAGGTTACCTATATATGTCATGAATTCAACTGCAATGCGTCTGTCACTACGACGAATGGAGCGAGCATTAGCTTTGTCGGATGAGTTGAAGATGGCGGGTTTCTATGGTTGGACAATGCAGGATTGAGCGTAAAAGTGATGTTGAGATGCCGAGCCAGGGTTTATAAAGTTCAACTCTATGTACTTTTTAGTTGGATCTTTGCCTTCTAATATTGCTACTTTGTTGTTTGATGAACCTATTGATTGAATGAAAGAGCTGCTTCTCACAAAAAAAAAAAGAAAAAAAAAAGATGAAGCTTTTAAACAACTATTTTTCTTGTAAAAAAACTGTAATTGTGCGAAGAATCAACTCGAACCCATTGAGGTTTAGAGTAAGCCTGTATGGGATTCGAACCCACATCATGTGTATAACACACATTTCTCTTCCATTGAGCTAATAGACTTAGAAAGATATGCATAAACCCATAACTCATTGCACTTCTCAATTTCACTTTACAATCCTCTCAATTATACTTCTCAATATCAACTTTAGAACTTTTCTCTACAACCTGAGAATTTTGATGGGCAAAATTATTCACAGAAAACCATGCCACAATCAGAATGACACTTCACAATCCTCTCTGCTGACTACAACTTCTTAGCTTGAATATTAGTGTATTTTACACTTCCAATAATCAGAATTTTTGCACTGCACTACAATTCTTACAATTTTTTGCATTGCACTTCTCAATTAGACCAAAAACTGAAACTCCAAGTCCGATTTAAAGCTTAGACTAATATGAGCCTACCCAATCACAACAAATTTCCCAAACACAATGGATTCACACATTCAAAATCTTCCCGAACACAATCGGAATTAAATAAATCGAATTAGACCAATTCAAAAACAGTTCATGGGAGATTAATATGAGACATTGAACCATAGCCCGAATCGAATCCGCCTATTTTTTTTTTTTTTTTATCAAAATCAAAATCCGAACCTGACAAGTGGCCTTACTCTCGCCCGATCTTCTTCCTTCGTACTCTATGCCTTGTCGCTTGCCCCCTATCAAAATCAAAACAGGCAAAAAACCCCAACTTCATTGACAGATTCTAGCGAAATCAGTGGGGAAGAGGCGGAGCAACCGAGGCGGCGCTGGTATTGGCGTTCGACAAGGAATGGAGGAGGCGGCGCAATAGAGAGGGGTCGGTATTTGGTGGCCGACAAGGAATGGAAGAGGCGGCGCCGGAAAGCAATTCAGAAGGGATGAGGCGGCGCCGGAAAGCAATTCGGAAGGGATGAGGCGCCGTTCACCGATATTGAGCGTGAAGACAGGAGGGTTTCATCATGTATGAGAGATTGGGATTTGGGGGAGGGATTGCCAAGCCTATTTTTATAAAAAGGTTTAAAGTTTACATAAATTTCAAAATTTTCCCCGCTTTATAAAATTTTAAAATTAGAGAGTTTATATGGTAAGGGGTGTTATATATTTATATAGATTAACTAGTATTTGGTACCCACGCGTTTGCGCATTTTGTTAAATTATATTTTATTATATTAATTTGATTGAAATCTTTTTTATTAAATTTATGCTTGAAATATTTTAATAAAACATTCAATTGATTGTAAAATAAATTAAAGTAAAATCATGTTAGACTGAAAAATTTAAATATAGATAGATATGATATATTTTTTGATTTTTATATAATAATTTTTTCACATTTCTATTATATCGCGTCCATTCTCATAGACTGAAAATTTAATGGGGTAAATTTCCACCAGCCCGGTTGCTCAAATTTCTAAAGACTTTCCTTTGGATTATATAGATAGGGTAATTAAATTTCAATTTTGATTACCAATTTACCATCAATGTTTCCTTATCATACAAATCCAAGTCATCTTTTGATTTTCGGTATTGATTCACATTATCAGCATGCATGCTACAGAACTACACACATGGTCATAATTACTTTCACAGATAATAATCAATCTAAACTTCAAAATCTAGGAAAAATTAAAACTAATATAAAATAAGTTAACTTCTAAACATACAATAAAATTGCGTGTATATGCATAGTAACTTAATCAAAATCAAATTTTTTATAGTCAAGTTTTGCCCGTGCATAAAATATTTTCAAAATAAACCACTTTAAGGTAATTTCAAATTATAATAAATTAAAATATAAGTTATAAATATAGATTTATAATATTATGAGATATATATCCATACATACAAACATTATGAGAAACAAAAAATCAATTTTATGGAGTATATTTTCTCCTTGGGATGTACAAAGTATATCAATTTTAGATTGATCAAAGAACTGTCCGAGCTAATTACAGTAATGATTATCAATCCCGATAGTCAGAAATTAGAATCAAATTTGTTTATTGATCAATCAAATTTGTTTATTTCGATCAATCAAGGATTAGGCAATGGTAACACACACACACACAAAAAAAATGCCGGCAATATTTATAAAAATCATAAGGTTATATTGGATAGATTATGTATCTAAAGAGATAAGTTTTTTACCTAATTATATTCGTTTATTAATTGATGTGGCCTAGAAATATAATACCGCTTTAATCCAAAAAATGCCACGTAGGAAGAAATAATCCCGCTTTAATCCAGAAAATTCCGCGGCAGCGAGGTCGCGCCATTGGCCTCTGTTTTAGTATTTTATATAGATAGATTAATGAAATATTTCAGTTTATTATTATACATTTTATGTAATTATTATTTTACGAAACATAAATATCAAAAATCACTACAATAGATTAAATTTATATGGGAATATATGATAATGTAAAACCACAACAATAGCGTAAACAACAATTGCAATAGATCTATAAACTGCTTTCATAGCTCGAAAACCGCTTCTACAGAACTATAAACCCTTAGATGGGTTAAAAAAACCACTGCAATAGATAAGGAACATGCCACAATAGATAAGAAATAATCGCCACACTAGATAAGTCTATTGTGGCGGTTTATTAACGCCACAATAACCTGCCAAACAACTGCATGATAGCATTGGTTCTTCAAATTGAAGGAATCTTGGGTTTCTTCCTTTGATGATAATGAAATTTGTGGTACAAATCGCGAGGATCGATTTAATTGGCCCTATATCACATGCGGCCCGTCTAAATTCAAAAGCGCGCCTAGCCCTTTAGCCCAAATAAAATCGAGCTAAAACGTCATTTCGGATATTTAAAAAAGAGATTTTTAGCATGGTTTTATATTGAACCTAGATATTAAGTACATTAATTATTGTTCTAATTTGAGGTTCTCACCGAATTCGATCCCTATATATATCTAGATTATTAAGAGCTATTTTTTTTATTTAGAAGTAATTCCATAGTATAATTTATCGTTTTTATTTTGTACAAAAATATCAAAAATCATTAATTTATCAATGTAATTTTATTATTTCAAACTAGCGTTAATTATAAATAATAATATAAATCTACACTTAATTAGAATGATCAATATCAAATTTAAGTCAAATACTCGGGCCTTAGGCACGGGACTTACACTAGTGGATTATAGGAACTGATAGATGTAACACCCCCTTTTTAGATCCCAAAGGAGTGTTGCAGCGCCAGTGAATCCGCAGACTTTAATGTCTTTGAATTCACCTGAGGCTTATAGGGACATGCAAACATGCTCCCATAAACAAGATGATAATTGAAATACAGTCAAATAGGCGGAAGTGAATAAAATTTATTAGTTTAAAATATCTAATCACAATTAAATAAGAATACCAAAACCATAAAGTATGAATAACTTCTAAAATAACTGAAATCAAAGTAGCGATGCGGAAACATTTAGAGGTTCAAAACTTGTATTCAATAAATGACAGTCTGCTCTTCAACTCTCTCCTGCTCCGCTGCTTGTACTAGACCTGTTGAATATGGTCTGGTGTTTCGTTCTCCTCGTGAGAACGAAGGACACCAGCCATCCAATAAATAGGATGGTTAGTACAATAAAGACTAGCAAATGATAGGGAAAATGTTCAGACTTTAACCTTACAGTGACCATAAAACGGTATGTTATAGGTTAAGGGAAAAACACGATTATTTAATAGTGAAAACTGAATAAAAAGATAAAAATTCACGACATGACTCAGATGATCATAACGATCGATTATAAGATAAGAAAGGGAATTATACCCGAGACAGATGAGTATAACTAGCCACTCGCATCACGTGGTGCGCATTTTAACATTTCACAACTAAGCATCACATGGTGCCTATCTTATCATACATAAACGATTTATACTAGGTGATCATGATAACGACATTAAATCAAACAGGGACAAGCATGGATAATTCAAAGGGTCTTATTATCACATGCCACTAGTTTGCATGAAAGGACAAGCAGAATATCATGCACTTTAGAAAGAAGAAAATGGGCAACCTTTACTTATCTCGTGTTATAAACAAACAACCACATTTAATCCGATTAAAAGAGATAAATTACATCAAGCAGACAGGTATGTAATTTATCGAAATTGGCAAGGAAATTGGCCACAGGGCCGCATTCGACTCGGAAGAATTTAAAAGGCACAACAAAAGAATCACGAAACACGCAAAGGGCGTTTGAACGAAATCACTTGCCTTAACCTTCGATGATCGGTTGACGACAACAAGACGAGATTTTAGCACCTATTGAATCCATCGAAAAAGGAATATTTAAAATTGATATTTTATACAATTAACTTTACTTAACTAGTAAAGTTAAAAAATATATACCAATATCAATTCCTCGGGAAGCGGGATCCGGCGTGGATGCTTTGAGATTTCTTGGTGTCGCTGAAACGGGCAAGAATTGAACAATTTAGAAATATTGGCCACTTAACTTAATAAGTAATTTATTTAGGGCCAAAAACGAGAATAGACTAAATAGTAGGGAAGTTTTTGTAATATTTACAAAAGTGATTAAAATGTCCCACTTGCTTTCTCCTTCAATTCACTTACGAAGAACAAAGCCGGTCTGCCAAAGCTCCTTGGCGGTGATTGAAAGCGGCAACGACGATGGCTCAGCGCGGCGATTGGCGACGGTGATGACGAAGGGCAGCCGTGGTGATGGTAACGGGACAGCAACGGCCCTCGGAAAAGGATCGAAGGCGGTGCTCTTCCTCCGGCGTCGATGCGCGACTGCAGCAACAAATCGGCGCGACTCGGGCGGCCTCGACTCTCTGTACTCCGTCCAGGTGGTGCTGCAGTTGCTCGACGGCGAGGACAGTGGCAATGGTGGCCGGCGGTGGACTGCGAGCGAGATGCGGCGATGGTGGTGCTCGGACAGTCCGTCGGTGATGGCTCACGGGAGTAATTAGGAGAGGAGGAGATGAATTGCTTGTGAGATGTGGAGATCAGCAAGGCCCTCCCCTCTATTTATAAGGTTGAAACTGAACAAGGATAGAGAGGAAGGGATCGATCAGGTTGAGGAGATCTCGGCCTTAGTTAGGTGAGATTTGGGATAAACTCCCCTGAGAACTTAAGGAAGAAGGTAAGGGTAAAAGAAATTCTTCTCCCTGTTTGTTATTTTTTTTCTTTTTACCGTAGCATATCCAAAGAGGAAGAAAATGGGCCTTTTTGGCTTTTGGACCACTATACTCTGGCCTTATCTTTGGACTGAAAATTCTTGGCATCTAAATGCACAAATTGGGTCGAAAAATGGGCCCTTTCTAATGGGTTTACAGTTGTCAAAATGAAATATGGATTCGGTTATATACTATATATATGGATCCACCTATATATATTATATATATTAGCGGAAAGAAAAATTATATTTAGAGAAGAATGTTTAGAGAAGAATATTAAAATAATATAATTACTCTAATTTATATTATATATATCTTATGTGAATTTATTAAATGACCAAATTCACAAGATATACACTATAGTTTGATATAATATAGATTTATTTAATTAAATAAAAATAAGAAATAGCCCAAAAATAATTTGGGGTATTTCAATAGATGGCTAAGTAAAATTCATGAATAATGGTAAATAGATAACCAGATAAAGGGTGGATCTCCTTTGTGTACAATTCGCAAGATTGTGCTTCACAATAATTGTGTATGTCAAACTGCAGTGGATGTGCCTATGTGGTTCTCTGCAGGACTGAAACCACCTAAAGAAGCTTCTTTCCATTTGTGATGGTAAAAGAGTAGTTTAAGGATCGAATTATGCAATATGAGTAGATCTGTAGTGTCTTTACATAAGATAAGGTTTTTTCTTCCTTGAATTGGTAAATAAAGAGCGGCCATTTCGGGGTTCGAACCGGGAAATAACCGCTCTTAATTTACCAATTCAATGAAGAAAAAAAACCTTATCTTAAGGATTGATAAGGTTTTTTCTTCCAACTCAAAGGAAGATAGGAGAGACATCATTGAATGAAACAAGTTCAAGATCACATCAGATTCTTAAATTGGTATATATGCTTCCTTTCCAGACCATCCTTTCCGTTGGAAGATATATGTTTTTCTCTGCATTCTTTTAGGTTTTCTTTAATATTTTTTTTCCTTATAGTGCTTCATTTTTCTCTTGAAGACAAGAAGTTCTGCTCGTGAATTTCTTGGCAATGAAAACTCGAGCACCCTCTCTGCTAGTGTGGTAAGAATGAAGCTATTCCTTTAATTCTAGCGGAGACTTGCACGGTTTTTAGGCTATACACAGCTTGAATTCTGGAACTTTACCTATTATGAAACCATCTGTTTTGGTGTAAGTACACTCACATAGGAGTTTATCCCCAAATTATACCCTACAAAATAGAGCTCGTGGTATCTATGCTCCTAGGCTTTTGTTACAGATGTGAAATCACATTTTGTAATTTCAAAATAGAGCTTGTGGTATCTATGATTCTCATTAATTCTTTCACAAGCAAATGAACATAAATTTCTCAAGCTAAACAAGGCGAGACTTCCTTGGCAGGTTGGGTTTCATCATCGATTAATTCCTATCGAAAGCGACACTGATAGGATTCATGGCTGGTGCAGCAGTGATTGTCTCACTGCAACAACTGAAAGAGTTTCTTGGGATGGTTCATTTCACCAGCAAGATGCAGATAATTGATGAACGGTTTTTAGTCGCATAAACCGTATCAAAATAAAACTCAAACCTACAAACTAGTATAGCAAGCAAGTAAGAGGTCGATCCCACAAAGAATCAAGTATTTCTCAGCAATGTGTATTTACCAATTAGTAGAAGGGGGGTTTTGATTGATTGAAATAGAAAGAAAGCAAAATAAACTATAAACAGATTGATGCAAAACAATTTAGAGAAGATTGCTCTACCTACAACTATCCACTTTATTTGATTGAATTGATATTGTAACTTCCTCTTGTCCTTTTAGTCTTCCTATGAATGCCCTTGTCCCGACCTAATATAGTTACTAGTCCAATCAGTCCTAGAAACCCTTATCAATCGAACAGTCCCTAAAGAAGGATTTAACCCAATTGATAGCTTTAAGTTCAGAGATTAACCAAGGTATTTGCAGTCCCTAAAGAGGGATTTAACAACACATTCAACTTCCTACCTATCCAATTAGTTCAATCAGCCCTAAAGGGACAAATTTGCTACTTGGGTTAAGGTTCACAATCAGGAATCTACAAAACCCTAGCAATTGAATTGATCTAACTAGTTGGCCAGATGATAAAGAACAAAACAATAAACAATGAAGCACAAAGAAGTTGAAGCATTCAATATAGGAAATAAGGAACAAGATTTAGAAACTCACAACTTAATCCAAATAAAGCTTCAAATTGCAAGTAGAACGAAGAGAGTTTAGTCGCCCATGGCGAACATCGCTCTCTCTCTCTCTCTAATTGTATGATGGTTCGTAAGAATAGAATGGAAGTTAATGAAAAATAACATAAAAGTGGCCTAATAAAACATCAAAGTCGGCCTCAAAACAACATAATAGAAAACTAGGTTTTTTTCAAAAACGCGCTGCGCGCTGGCGGCAGCTGCGGCGGGCGCAGCAAATTATGCGGCGGGCGCAGCATGAATACCGCTCCTGGCGGCGGGCGCAACAAATTATGCGGCGGCCGCTGCATTGGGTTTTCCCGAAAATTCCGTCTCGAATTAGCTCTCGACGTCAACATGAAAGTTGTAGCTCTCTGAAAGAGCTTTCCAACGCATGGTCTTAATAGTCGATCGGACAACCGAGGCCTCCAGAAAGTGCAAAACAAGTTCAGCATGTCTGGCGACAACTTCTGCAGACTTGTTCTTCGTTTAGGTTCGCTTCTTCTTCTCAGGACCTCTTGAGATCTTCATGTAAGCTTCTTCGATCAACTAGACATTCTCATCCAATGCGTTATCAACCTATGTCTCCTCCTCGGATCCACGATTACCTGGAATAATCAATAAAAACATGTAGATTCCGACTCCAACCACACAGAGAACAAATATGCAAATTATACTTACACCATGCATGATATGCATCATAACTAAGCTAAATGCAACCTATTATAACTCTCTAAATGCATGCTATCAAACTCCCCCACACTTAAGCTTTTGCTTGTCCTCAAGCAATCAAAAACAAATATAGAATTGATCATCCCACAAATAAGATCTTCATGCTATAGTTTTAGAAAAGCAACATCAAGCAATAGGAGCCATGAATAAGAGAACAAATATCCTAGCAAATATATGAGCGATCCAATAGTAAAAGCAAATTTAGTCCAACCTCACCGGGATGATGTGTTTCACTCAAGCTCTCATGTGTTTAGGCTTTAAAGTTCAACTCTCAACTCAATCCAAAATGCTCTATACACCGTGAAAGTTATCACTTGCAAACAACATCATGAGGACTTTTATAGGGTTGTAATGGGGCTTTGGTAGGAACATAAGGCATGAGAAATATTTAGGCTTGTGGTGCTAAAAATCCGGGAAAAAGGAACAACAACCAACTAGAACAACACCAAAACTTCCATACTTCACAAACCATTCCAATAACATAAACTCCAATACACATCAATAAGCACTCTTCGATTTCAATAGCCATACAACTTATGCAATTTTTCCATTTGAATGATGACTTTCTTTTCTTTTCTTTTATGCTTACTTTTGCCCCTAGGTGAATTTTATCCTCCCTAGATCCAAGCTTACTAGACTTTTACTCCTAAGTGAATTTTATCCTCCTTAGGCCCCTAGTAATAAGTCATCTCTATTATGCAAGAAGGGTTACCTTATTTTGGCTATGCCTCTCGCAATGTACAACCATACATACATCATCTCCACTCAAAGCAACTACAACATAAAGATTTTTCACCAATTCTCCTCCTAATTTCCGGATAGTGTCAGGCTAATCATTGGCTATGATATATTTTTGTGGAGCTATCAAAAAGAATAGGCTTTAAGGCTCAGATGGCTTCAAGCAGAGGATAATGCAAAGGGTAGATAAGGTATAATATGGCTAAAGAAAACATGCCTCAATCATTTGAAATTCACAAGCAACAAACACGTGCAATACGATATTGAAATAAGAAGCATATGGAGAGTATAATCACACAATAAAAGCAAAAGGGAATAAGATATAAAGTCCCTATAAGGCCAAAACAAACTCACAAGGGTTATGTTTTTTTAGATTTCAATTAAACCTCAACTATGAATCATACTTGCTCAATTATATTCTCAAATCATGCTCCAAAAATCATTTTCAAGCAATTCAATCAAATCATGGGATTTATGCAATTAAGATCATAAAAATAAATTAGAGGACAAACTAAACCAAGATGGGTATCGTTAATAACACTTAAATGCAATGCATGATATTTTTGTGATTTTTTTTCAAATGTGATATATGAATAAAAATAAATATGACAACATAAATAAACATGATATGCAAACTCTATCTATATGCAATGCAATCCCTCCCCCACACTTAAACCTTTCATTGTCCTCAATGAAACATAAAAGACAACAAAAAATAAAAACATAGAGAAAGAGATGAATGAAATACTCACAATGTGGTGGATGGGTCTCTATAGGTCGGATCTGAGGATTGCGGCGGGTTAAAGAAAACTAGCTAACTAGGAATTGAAATAACTAAAACTTACCTCGGGTTGCCTCCCGAGAAGCGCCTTTCTTTAATGTCATTGGCTTGACTTATTCTCAATCTGAAGACCTTATCTCTCAAACATCGTCAAGGCCCTCAGTAACCTATCATATTCCTGTGCACACATCTTGCAAAGCACATCATAGCACAATAAATTGAAAGCATAAAACGTGGAACTCAAGAACCCTTTCAATCTATCAAATAGTCTAGTATGACTCTCTGCAAAAGGAATATGATACCACCAACACAGTTCCACTGGTGGCTTCTCAAAATAGCAATCAAAAGGATCAACATAATCACCATTACCTTCAAGATTGCAAAAGTTTACCTTTATTATCTCTTGAGCCTCAGTTGATGGCTCTAGACTTGGTTCATCAATGGGCGAGCTCAGAATGGATGGTGCAGATGGAGTAGGAGACACATCACATGTAACCTCATGCGTCGACTCATGAGATTCCAAGTCACGAAGCACTAGACCCTCTCCTCCATTGTCGAAGACACTATCGTTGTCTGCAACCAATTCCTCATCTTCTTCTTCGAAGCTCCTTTCTTTCTCACCTTTTGCACTTAGAATTTGAATGAGTTGGCTCATCTGATTCTCCAATTTTTTACAGCGGCTCATTTGTTCTTCTTCCAACTGCTGCAACACTTGTGTGAGAGTTTGGATTGATACTTCCCGTTCAACCTGTCGACTCATGTTGTCGAAAAAATCCCAAATCTCAAAGAGTCCGATATCCAATAGGCCTCCATTACTCATGGACTCAGCAAGATTTCGTGTTTCAACATTCATCCCATCAAATATGCAAACACACATCTCCCGCACACCATATTGATAACCCCATGAACCAAGGTCATTAACATACTCATGCAATCTAGTGAAATATTGGTGAAAGTTCTCACCTTCAAACTGCAACAATCTCAACATCTTGAAAAAGTTAGTAGCAAGGGTGTTGTGAACCGTAAGATAGGTTCACAACAAAGTTAGATATATAAACAAAAATTAATAAATACACACAACAAAGAAATAAACTTGATTCCCCGGCAACGGCGCCAATTTGATGAACGGTTTTTAGTCGCATAAACCGTATCAAAATAAAACTCAAACCTACAAACTAGTATAGCAAGCAAGTAAGAGGTCGATCCCACAAAGAATCAAGTATTTCTCAGCAATGTGTATTTACCAATTAGTAGAAGGGGGGTTTTGATTGATTGAAATAGAAAGAAAGCAAAATAAACTATAAACAGATTGATGCAAAACAATTTAGAGAAAATTGCTCTACCTACAACTATCCACTTTATTTGATTGAATTGATATTGTAACTTCCTCTTGTCCTTTTAGTCTTCCTATGAATGCCCTTGTCCCGACCTAATATAGTTACTAGTCCAATCAGTCCTAGAAATCCTTATCAATCGAACAGTCCCTAAAGAAGGATTTAACCCAATTGATAGCTTTAAGTTCAGAGATTAACCAAGGTATTTGCAGTCCCTAAAGAGGGATTTAACAACACATTCAACTTCCTACCTATCCAATTAGTTCAATCAGCCCTAAAGGGACAAATTTGCTACTTGGGTTAAGGTTCACAATCAGGAATCTACAAAACCCTAGCAATTGAATTGATCCAACTAGTTGGCCAGACGATAAAGAACAAAACAATAAACAATCAAGCACAAAGAAGTTGAAGCATTCAATATAGGAAATAAGGAACAAGATTTAGAAACTCACAACTTAATCCAAATAAAGCTTCAAATTGCAAGTAGAACGAAGAGAGTTTAGTCGCCCATGGCGAACATCGCTCTCTCTCTCTCTAATTGTATGATGGTTCGTAAGAATAGAATGGAAGTTAATGAAAAATAACATAAAAGTGGCCTAATAAAACATCAAAGTCGGCCTCAAAACAACATAATAGAAAACTAGGTTTTTTC
The DNA here is from genome assembly GCA_037127255.1 of Persicaria tinctoria. NCBI lineage: Eukaryota > Viridiplantae > Streptophyta > Magnoliopsida > Caryophyllales > Polygonaceae > Persicaria > Persicaria tinctoria. The sequence continues at coordinate 67,421,713 of JBANSL010000010.1, read as the reverse complement.
CCAAAACGCGCTGCGCGCTGGCGGCAGCTGCGGCGGGCGCAGCAAATTATGCGGCGGGCGCAGCATGAATACCGCTCCTGGCGGCGGGCGCAGCAAATTATGCGGCGGCCGCTGCATTGGGTTTTCCCGAAAATTCCGTCTCGAATTAGCTCTCGACGTCAACATGAAAGTTGTAGCTCTCTGAAAGAGCTTTCCAACGCATGGTCTTAATAGTCGATCGGACAACCGAGGCCTCCAGAAAGTGCAAAACAAGTTCAGCATGTCTGGCGACAACTTCTGCAGACTTGTTCTTCGTTTAGGTTCGCTTCTTCTTCTCAGGACCTCTTGAGATCTTCATGTAAGCTTCTTCGATCAACTAGACATTCTCATCCAATGCGTTATCAACCTATGTCTCCTCCTCGGATCCACGATTACCTGGAATAATCAATAAAAACATGTAGATTCCGACTCCAACCACACAGAGAACAAATATGCAAATTATACTTAAACCATGCATGATATGCATCATAACTAAGCTAAATGCAACCTATTATAACTCTCTAAATGCATGCTATCAATAATCCCTGTTTTATCCACTGTTATGAAGCGCAAGGAAGAGGTAACCTAAAAAGCAATTGTTGCCCATAAAAACTCGCTGTTTTGAGCACCAACCAGAGTGATTTTGATCGTTTCCCCTTGATTTGGTTGATGTAACATTGGTCATGGCAAACATTCTCATGGGATTCACAGCAAGACAAATTGTAAGTTAAAATCTTGATAAACTTAGCAGTAAATGCCATTTTTAGTTCCATTATATCAACTTGAGGAACACCAGATGAATGAAATTTCAAATTCCCATGTCCTCCATGATATGAAGTCCAATCTCAGGATGTCGAATACACAACTCCTGGGAAGGGCGTGACTTTCATATAGCACTAAGCCATATGTTTTGAGACGAGGGAACTGAACTATGTCTTATATTTGTGTGTGTTTTCTGAATTGCAGAGTGCCAAAAAGGCAAAGCTTTTCTGGGTATCAGCAATGGCACCTTTAACATCAGAGTGCCAAGAAGGCAAAGTTTTAGTCTATATGATTTATTTCAATCTTCAAGAACAGAATGAGGAGCTACCACGAACCAACAACTACAAGATGACCACGACTAAAGGGGACTGGTTTCTGATGACGACGATGAACTAGCTAGCTTTATACTTCATTAATTAATCAGTTAGTTGCTTCAATGTTCAACTACCCAATTGATTTGCGGTTTAAACAATTTCTTTCAATGCAGGGCGGGCAATGACGCAGTGGACATGCCTGGTAGGATGACCAGGACGATGGCAAGATGCCAAGCAAGTAAGACAAGTGGATTTAGGAAAAGTAATTCAGTTTCAACCCTAGACCATGATAGTGCCATGACTTTTTTGGGATTAATAGTTCAATTTTGAATCTTGCAGGCAGGAGTGCAACACAACTAGATTGGAAAAAAAAGTAGTTTTTGACTTGAAGTTGTACTAAAAGTTTCAAATAAAAATATCAGATTGAAAAATAGATTCACGCCATTATTAAGAGTGCCTTAGATTAAGAGAAATTTATTCATATTACTTCCACCTATTCTTTGATTATAAGAATTAAGAAATTCTTGATCGGTTCATAAACTAAATAGATTCATGCCAGTTTCTGATTTCTACCAATTGACTGGATCCATAGTGAAATTAAGGTTCGTTTGGTGATAAGGTATTTATATGTGTCGATAAAGTGATTATAAGGAACTTAGATGGACAATAAGATAGTGTTTTGGTGATATTTACAGCTCATATATGTCATCAGAATGATCATGACTGAGTGTTTTTTACTATAATCTTAGGAGGAAAAGTTAATGGATAAAAAATCCTTTGTTCCGGGCCTTTTGTCTGTCTCTGCACATATGTGTACGAGTTTTTGCTGAGTTTTTAATCTCTGAAGGTATTGAATATATGCTAACAAGAAATGGTGTAAAGTTGATGATAACAACTTATTCCTTCTCATTTCCGTGGATAAAATGACATTTATCAATTATTATGTTTCATAAGAAGTGGCATGCTGCTGTTTTGATATGAACTTGGTTTATTTTAACCTTTGAACTCCTTGGTTTATTTTAACTTCCAACATCTTTTATTTCTTATAACATTTACTTCATCAATTGTGTCACAATTTAAGCCTATTTTTGTTTTGATTTTTTTTATTTTTTCTTAAATGTATATTATTATCATCTTTGTTTTCGTTTTTGTTTTTGTTATTGTTGTTGTCTAAAAGTTTATCGGATTTTAATAATTGTCCGGGAGATATTTTGACAAGTACTATGTTTTATACATCGTTTAAAACGCATTGATTAATATAATAAAATCTGAAAAATAAGATGAGTTTACTTAGGGTTTTTCTATGGAAAGATGAGTTTATGTAGTTTAATAATAATAATGTATAAACTGCATGTGTCATACATAATACTATAATAACACCCGATGGACGTCATTGATTGATCGTGGAAGGTTTGTCTTTGATCACTGGATTATCAAAGTAGTTAATGAATTGTAAACTAACCAAGTACAGTAAGTTGTAACAACTTGTCCTGAAAATTTGTAATTTTATTAATCCTAAGGATAGGTAAATCCATTTGAAATCTAGATTTGCGAGTGAGTGTTGCTTATGACTTTGTCCATATCGAGCTTGATATTTCCTGTTTTTTTTCCCGATGATTGATCGAATGCAAGGTAATAGCCGATTTTGTTTTGAGCTAACCGAATGCTGACTTTGGTTGAATTCTGAAATTGATTTAGTTTTTGAAATGCAATTTTAAGTAAATTAATCATTACATTTACAATAGCTTACTAACTTGATAGCCTTATTCAATTTATGAATTTGTAAGTTTCAATTACGATGATTCAATAATTTCAATCTACGACTAATAAAAGACATAAATTGAAGGAAAATTAAAGGAAATCGAATACTCGTCCGATATGTTTTATACATTATTTAAAACGCATTGATTAATATGATAACATCTGAAAAATAAGATGAGTGTACTTAGATTAATTTTTTAAAAAAAATTGGGGAGTTTTATAGCATCAAGTCTTCAGCTATCTATTCTTTGATATTAAAAAAAAAACAGAAGTGCACTATTTATATCACATTTTGTATTTAATTAATTAGATTGAAATTTACTTTTAATGTAGTGGTTTATGACGTTGTGTGTTTCTGAGTATCGTTTTTGATCTTATGATTAGTTAAGATATACATTTCATTGTGTGTTTTATACTCCAAAATATTTATGCATTTCTCATTTCCACAAATTTTTTATCTATTTCTTTCATCCTGATGAAAATATCTACAACATTATCATTTTTTCTATTGCATCTTTTCTTTCATTATATGTGTCTAATGGTCTAAACGGTTATTGTTGATTAATATGATAAATCTAAAAAATAATGAGTTTATTTAGATTAATTTTAAAAATCTCGTACGTAGCGCACATGATTGTGTCACAATTTAAGCCTATTGTTGTTTTAAATTTTTTGAATTTTTCTTAAATGTCATATTTTTCTTTGATTTTGTTATTGTTGTTGTCTAAAAGTTTATCAGATTTTAATAATTGTATGTCCGGGAGATATTCTGACGAGTACTATGTTTTATACATCGTTTAAAACGCATTGATGAATATAATAACATCTGAAAAATAAGACGAGTTTACTTAGGGTTTTCTATGGAAAGATGAGTTTATGTAGTTTAATAATAATCTATAAATTTCATGTGTCATATATAATACTATAACACCCGGATAAATATTATTTGTGTTTTTCATATGGTTTTTAAAAATCTCGTGCGTCTGCGCACGGGCCACTAACTAGTTGTTTTAATATTTTAATGTTTTTATCTTCTTAAAAATAAAATATTATCGATCAGAGAGAGTATTATACAATACAAATAAATATAAAAGTTAATTTGAAAATGAAAGATCAAGTAATTGTAATTATAAAATGTAATAAATTGGAATCTCCGTAAAAAAAATCATATATAATTATAAATCAATCGGGTTAATCGGTTCACCGGATCAATCGGGTCACTGGGTCTAAACCCAGATGCCCCGAAAAATTACCCGGTTTTCGGGTTAGGATAGGAAAAAAAAATTGGGTCAAAATTTTCGGCTCTTGACCAACAAATTTTGGGTCATTTGGGTCGGGTCGACCGGTTCGGTTCGTGTTCTGGCAGGTCTACTATCAAACATTGCCAGAGGAGAGTGCAAATAAAGCGTCAATGACCGAAAGATGTATGACTACATCTGACCTACTAGCAGAGGTGGGCATAACTTGCATACATTAATGGTAATTTTGTATAAATAATAATAAATAAAAACTGTAAAACCAAATTTGGGTGCATTTTCTTCTTTTACTTTTAAGTTGAATTTAATAGAAGTTTAATTTAAAGAAAAATGGGAGGATGGGTGGTTACTTGCAAACAATTTGTTATAAGGGGTGGTTAAGTGAAAATTTTTGAATAAGGGGTGGTTAATTGCAAACAAAGGTGAATAAAAGGTGGTTAAGTGAAATTTTTTGAATAAGGGGTGGTTAATTGCAAACAAAGATGAATAAAGGGTGGTTTTATGCATTTTCACCATAAAATAATACAGTAATTCTTACTAGTCTTTGCATATATTAGAAGGGTTGATAAATACACCATTATTTTTTTTAGTTAATACACCGCTAACCTTTGTAACTTATTATGGATTAATTCTGCAACATGTTGCAGAATTTCCATCCATATTAAAAAAAAAAAACGCAACTTCTTGCGGACTGCACATGCATGCCTTCTTGAGGGTGCATTTTTTTTAATAAATAGGCATGTTAATTTTTTTCCTTCGAATTTTTGACGCTTTTAATAAGGTACTCTGCAACAATAGAAAGAAAATTATTAAAAATTGCGAATATTTGTGGTATACTGTATTTATTAAAAATTAGCGGTGTATTTAACTTTTCAGTATAAAAATAATAGAAAGAAAATTAAATTTATGGATAGTATTGTTATTTTTTTTTAAAAAAAGGCATAACTGCATAAACCCCCCTTTAAATAGCATGTTTTTTTTTGCAGAAAATCATCCCTTAAAACTAAAATTGCAGAAAACCGCTAATTGAACCATTTTTGTTGCAAAATTACACCAATTACCCAATTTCTATTAATTGAATGTTAAAGTACGTGAAAATTCAATTATAACCCTTATTTTTTTATTATTAGTTTACTCCATTCAATTGGTATTAATTGATATTTAACCTTTTAACTTCTTTTTTAAGTTAAACAATCTATAAAATATCAAAAAATATTATTTAAAAAAAAATAATTTTATACTTATAAAAAAACTCTATAAAAATTTGAGGTGTAATTTATATTTTATACATTTTAGAAAATGTGTATTACTAAAGGGCAACTTGAAGAAAAAAAAAATTCATATAGTTTTTATTATTCTAAAAATATGTGTGGAATGATGAACATATTTTTAGAATAATAAAAACTAGGATTTTTTTGCTAAGTGTCCATTTTCTACAAGGCCTTTTGCAAAATGTCCACTTTTATTTCTCCTTTTGCAAAATGTCCTAATATTACATATTTACCCCTCCTTCCCATTCCTTCCTTCCCATTTTTATTTTGACCATTGACCGGTCAAAGTCAATGAATTGATGACACAACTTTGGTGACACAAAAAAAAATAATTTGGTGACACGTTTTTTTTTTCGATTTTTTTTTTTTTTACGAAATTAGTGTCACCACCTTTATAAGTGGTGACACCGGTCAATGGCTTTGGTGACACATGTATGATGATAAACAAATTTTTGGGTGACAATTTTTTTTTTTTTACGAGATTAGTGTCACCGCCCTATCGCTGTCACCACAACCCATATCGCTGTCACCACCGCCCATATCCCTGTCACCACCCTTATTGCGGTCACCACCTCTATCGTTGTCACCTCCATATCGTTGTTACCACTCTTATCGCTATCACCACCACTCATATCGCTGTCATCACCACTTCTATCACTGTCACCACCACCTCTATCACTGTCACCACCACCCATATTGTTGTCACCACCCTTATTGTTGTCACCACCTCTATCGATGTCACCGCCCTATCGTTGTCGCCACTCGTATCGCTGTCACCACCACTACTATCGTTGTCACCACCACCTCTATCACTGTCACCACCACCTCCATCACTGTCACCACCACCCATATTGTTGTCACCATCCTTATTGTTGCCACCACCTCTATCGATGTGACCGCCCTATCGTTGTCACCACTCGTATCGCTGTCACCACCACTACTATCGTTGTCACCACCACCTCTATCACTGTCACCACCACCAATATTGTTGTCACCACCCTTATTGTTGTCACCACCTCTATCGCTGTCACCGCCCTATCGTTGTCACCACTCGTATCGCTGTCACCACCACTCACATCGCTGTCACCACCCTTATTATTGTCACCACCTCTATCGTTGTCACCGCCCTATCGCTGTCACCACTCCTATCGCTGTCACTACCACTCCTATCGCTGTCACCACCACTCATATCGCTGTCACCACCACTCATATCGTTGTCACCACCCCCTATCGATGTCACCACCACCCATATCACTGTCACCAACACCCATATTGCTGTCACCACCCTTATTGCTGTCACCACCTCTATCGCTGTCACCGCCCTATCGTTGTCACCTTTCCTATCGCTGTCACCACCACTTCAATCGCTGTCATCACCACCCCTATCGCTGTCATCACCACCCCTATCGTTGTCACCACCACTCCTATCACTGTCACCACCCTTATTGCTGTCACCACCTCTATCGCTGTCACCACTCCTATCGCTGTCACCACCACCCCTATCGCTGTCACCACCACTCTTATCACTGTCACCACTAGCTCTATCACTGTCACCACCACCCCCTATCACTGTCACCACCCTTATCATTGTGGTGACACCTTTGTTTTTAGTTTTTTTTTATGAGATCACTTGGTGACATTGTCGGTGGTGATACATGTGGTTACAATATAGTGTAATCAAACACGATATCACTGAAAAATATAGTGTAACCAAACACGATATCACCGAAAAATATAGTATAATCAAACATTTACGGGCATGTAAGAATGAATTAACTTATATCAGATTCAATCAATTTACATCACAAAAGCTCAAACCACATCAGTTGATAACTACTAGAAAATGAGAGGAACATTGTCAATGGATGTGCACAAGGATATAGAAAATTTGACGATAGTGCTGATTCACATCTCCATGTCAATGGATGTACATATCTCATTTCAAATTGATGCCAACATGACTCCTAAGATTCCAGCAGTTCAACTTCAGCATAAAATTTAATGACAGAGCAAATTTCACTTATATCAACTACATAAAAGGGGAAATATCAAGTAGAGCTTAAATAGATCAAAGGCAACGTAAATCAATTGAATCTTCTCCTAACCTGTAAGGCTGTAAACAATGTACAGTGATTGGAGACAGACAAAGATCACTTCAGCTGGTACACTGCTTAAGGCAACCAATCCGCTCACCAGCTTGTACATGTATATGAAATATTGAAATCACCATCGCACAAATTCAGCACGAGCTTGCTCTTAAATCCGAAATCACGAGATTTCAGACAATTTGATAATGGAAATGCAAGTGCAAAAATCGGAGCTTGCTGAATAATCGATCGATCGATCCAGCCCAGATTCCGATGGCTAAACGATCGATCTAGTCCAGACTTCATCAATCAATTCCGTCGAAATTGATTAAATTTTAGCCAATTCAATAAGATAAACAAAACTACGAAGCAGATCCTCATCCATCTTCCCTGTCGGCGTACCTGAGAGTGATTCGAAAATAGATCTTCATCCATCTTCCTTGTCGGCGTCTACAATCGCATATCCGTCGCCGTCGATCAGAATTGCCGCGGGCAATTGCCGTCATCAGATCGCGAGTGGTGAGCACTGTCATCAGATCGGGATGTGCGATGGCGGAGAGACTCGAGATCGACACACAACAGCAGCGGCGGCGGTAGCCTGAGGATGAGCGACGGCCAGATCTGAGAACGACAGACGACTGAAGATCGAGGATGATCATCACAATCCAATTCGATGTAATCATGGCCAAATTCTAGGTTGAAGACCATCACATCCCATCCAATTCGATGCGGATCTCGGTGATGGTGGAGATCAAATACGGAGGCATCTCATAGCAGAAGCAAACGCTCACAGGCCGACCGCATCCATTGCCACAGATTCGCCGATCATCTGCGCCGCCGCCTACGTCGTCGAACCCGAAAAAGTCCACCATGGAAGGTGCACCTCGAGCTTCGCTTCCCTCCCTCAGATCTGTGGGAGAACTCCATGGAAAACTGAAAACGAGAGATAAACCGAAAGTGAGAGGCGGCACTGGTAAGTAAGTACAAGGGTAAAACGGGGATTATAAAAAAAATGGACATTTAACAAAAAGAGGATTAGGGTGGACATTTAACAAAATGGGAGGATGAAAATGGATATTTCACCAAATAATTTCTAAAAACTATATGAAATATTTTTTTTCTTCAAGTAGCCCTTTTGTAATATACACTTTATAAAATATATAAAACAACAATTATATCTAATTTTTATAGAGTGGTTTTACTAATAAGTATGAAACTATATATAAAAAAGATATTTTATAGAATTTTTATTTTTGAAAAACATGTTAAAAAGGTAAAAATTAATTAATACCGATTGGATGAAGTAAAATAATAATAAAAACAAGGGATATGATTGACTTTTCACGCACTTTAATATTCAATTAACGGGAACTGGTGATGAGTGTGACTTTGCAAAGAAGTTGATTTAACGGGTGGTTTTCTGCAATTTTAATTTTAAGGGATGATTTCTCACAAAATACCCTAAATAGGGTGGTTTTATGCAATTTTGCCTTAAAAAAAACATACGGAGTATTTTCCAGGTGACTTTTTAGCTCCACCGCCGGCTTTTTAGGGTTCTTCAAATTGTTGGAAATGGGGAAACCTGGGCTGCTGTTGTCGTTGTTTTGGGGTTAGAGGTTTCCATTTCTCAATTTCTCTGTATTTCTCTCCACCTTCTCGATCCAATTTCAGGTGTTTCGCTCGCTCTTGCTTGTTACTGGGCACCATTCCTAGGGTTTCCGCTTTCCATTCTCGTCTTCTTTCTTTTATCGGCCATGAAGCAACCCAGGAGGAGCGTTCATCTTCCCGACGAGCTCCTGGAAGAAATCGCGCTCAGGTTACCCCTCAAATCTCTCTTCCGCTTCAATTGCATCTCCAAGCTCTTCAAATCCCTCATCTCCGACCCCAGGTTCATCAACGCCTACCTGAAGATTCACCCGGAAGCTTCCCCGCGCTTCCTCCCAGCGTTGCTCTACCGCTTCACCGGCTCATCTCACCGACCTTGCTACTCCGGAAATCTCAAGCGTTTGCCCGACCTAATCGCTTCCTCCACACAGTCCGACGAGCTGTCTGTGAATTTGGCCTCCGTCGCCCTCTCAGACGACGAGAATCATCAGATTCTGGTGTCCAGCAAGGGACTCATCCTCTCCGTCCTCCTCCCGTTCCTCGACATGAAGCAGCTCGCTTGGAGGATCGTCCTCTGCGTCTCCAACCCCCTCACTAAGCACTCCGTCCACCTCCCGAAGACGACGCTGCTCAACGCTCCTGATTTGGTGATCGGTTTCGTCGCTAGGCAGTCCAGCAAATCATCCACCTTGATTTACAAAGTCGTTCTTATCCGACAGTTTACTCCGGAGCTTGATCCCGAGGATCCAGCTGAAACCACAGAAGCTTCTGTGGAGATCTTCTCATCGGATACCGGTGCTTGGGCTGCTTCGAAACTCAGATGTACAGGAGAAGTTCTCAATCGAAGGGCGGAGCAGTGCTTTGCTTACAAGGGCGCATTGCACTGGCTGGGCTGGCATACAAGGAGTATAATAACCTACGATCCCTACGACAGCCCGGACAGATTTGGTCGCATCGAATTGCCCAATCCAGTGTGCAGCTTTCCGATGAACACTGGTTTGATTTACTCGGGCGAGGAAGAGGTGCTGAAATGCTGCGAGATAGGCAATGATAGGTTCTGGGTGTGGCGATTGGTGGACTACAATAAGGGCGAGTGGCGCCTTGAGGACAAGTTTCCTATTCCAAATCTGTTCTTGTTCAAAATCAGGAAACTTGTTGCTTTGAATCCATGGAACCGGGAAACCATTTGCTGTCCATATATGGTAGATAAGAGTGTCACAGTTGTCCATCCCCCCACTGGTATATACGAATCGGTGAGTGTGTTGGAGACGGAGCCTCCCAAAGGAACAATGAGTTTCGAATTCTGCTGTGATAGCCATAAAGATCCGCTTATTCCTATCGAATTGTCCCCATGGTCTTCTCCGTTTTACGCCCAATCTAGCTAAGGCCAAAACAACAATAAAAAGGTAACATCTTTAGTTATTTCATCTTGTCCTTTCAGTATTCTAGTTTGTTACATGAGCAAGTTTCTTTATGTATGTAATTTTGGCGGTCTTGGATTCTCGACATGGTTCGAATGTTAGGGTATGGATCACAAACACAAATGATCTAAGTAATGATGAATGATACTAATGTAATGTTTGCTGCAGTGCTGTTGATGTGTGTTGTCCTGATTAAGGGTGTGTTGTCTGCTTTGTCATTGATTCATGTTTGTTGTCAAATGTGAAGCTTCTGATCACTGTTAAGGTAAAGAGATGTGCTTAGTTTAACAGTAAAAAAAAAGATCAAAATAAGACACTAATTGCCCATTGAAAAAGTTGTGCAACAAGGACATACAGATGTAAGATTCTCAACAGAAAAATGAGTACTTGATTTGATCTATATATTCTCAGAGCACATCAACAAGAAAATATTGAAGGGGGTGTTTTTCTTTTTTTGGATTGGACTAGGTTTGGAATCTTTGAACTCTGTAAAAGGGTCTTGTGGATGTATGTGTGAGTTGATTAATCGATTAAATTGAATTTATTGTTATGGATGTGAATTTATGGTTGTGGTACAAAGTTGATTTATACAGTAGTCAAAGTTAATGTGTACTCCTATTCATTAATGATACTGTACACTTTAGTTCAACCTTAAAGGTTTCAAAAAGAGTTAATGCACTCATTAAATGAGTCCATTATCATACAGTAGTAATTCAGGACAATAAATCTTATTTAAAATATTGAATAGCTACTCAGTAAGTGTTAGTTTTGGGATTGTGAGTTAAAGCACTCCTTCTGAGTCAGGATCAAACTCTTCTCTGGCGCATATTAGCTTAGTTGCACTTAATAAGTCGGTTTTCGCAAGAACTCTCTGACGGATGAGGTAGATGCCTTCCAACCGGAGGGCGGATTGAATCGGAGTTTCCTTAGGTAGCCACCGACCTAAAGTTATCCTTAAACTTCTGTGCTTGGTGAGGAAGAGTTGAATGAAGGTGCTTTGGTTGCCCAATTCATTCAAGAAAACACCTTCCTAGGGCTAAAGTAAATGAATAGTTCTAGCGACACTCCCTACGGTTTCTTTCATGTACGATGTATCTCAATGTAAGTAGTTTGTTCCATACTGACTACTCTTTTTTCTCTCCTAAAGCATAAGCTACTTTCATTCTAAAGGAAACCGAAGCAATCAACTCTTATCCTTTGGTGTCAAAGGGCGAGTTTAGAACCATCCATTTAATCGAAATAGGAAGCTAAACTTAAAATTTTGTTTTCATATGATTCGACTGAGTATTGACTTCGTTTTTCGCCGTCGTCTGCAATTGTTGAGAGGAGCTTTTCTTAGATCGTTTATATTGTAGAATTATTTTTGCTTGTTTCATTGCGTCATTTTCCGTTCCCGTTTTATGTTGGTGGTTTTGACCTGCTGATTCGTCAACCTCTTGGGAATCAATTTGTCTGATCCCGAATCCTTACTTTATAAATAAATAAATAAATAAATAAAGATTCGACTGAGGTTTCTCGGAATCCCATAGTCAAATTCTAATCTATAATCATAAGCAAGGGACACCAACCATCTTATTTATAATATTTTTATTAAAATTAACCAAGGTGAGTACACTCAAACCACTTGATTGTTGTCCTTGATCCACTTAGAGAATGAGTCAAGGGTGTTGGTATCAATCCTATAGTCAGTCTGGGTGAACTTGAGAAAGGCACCCCATGTGAAGTCCGGGTACACTCTCGGGTTCGCGTCGTCGACCAGCTCGTCGGGTGCCCGGATCACCTTCTCCTTGTTCGGGTTCAGTAAGAAAACCACCGATTTCCGCGTCGCCATGTCGTTCACCAGAGCGCGGTGCAGGCAACTCTTGTACTTGCCATTCGTCAAGGCCATGAAAGTGTCACCAACGAAGACGACGAACACGTCCATCTCGGAGTGGACTTTCTTCCATTGACCGTCGGCGAACACCTGGAGGCCGCCCACTTGGTCCTGGTGGAGGATGGTGATGGAGCCGGGGTCCGTGTGGGCTCCGGTCCCCAGGGTCTGGTCGGGCTTCTGGCACGGCGGATAGTAGTTGAGCCTCATCAAGGAGTCGTTGTCGTCATAGAAATCTCGCAACCGCTCCTTTCCGATTCCCAACGCTAAACCAACGAGTCCGGTCAGGTTGAGCGCAAGCTTGCTCATTGCTTCGCCATAGTCTTGGTACGCCTTCCTGCGCCCATGCATTGTTAAATGTTAAATTAGGTACACTACTAATTTTTATTTTATACAGTATAAATAAAAATTCGGGTTTTTTTTTGTCGATCTATTTTTTTTTTTTTTAAAAATAACATAGTAATTGGAACATACCCCATGTGAGTATCAGGGGCGGATCCAGAAATTTTTTCGGGGTGGGCACAATTTTTTTTGGATAATTTTTATATTATTTTTTATTAGAAATATTTATTTAAAAAAATATATGAAAATAATATCTTAAATTTGTAAGAAAAATTGTAATTATTTAATTGTAAAATACCAAATAAATTAGAAGAATTTTAAAACAATGGAAAATGGTTTGAGGAAAAAATAAATGAAAATATGTGCCTAGTGGGATTTGAACCATGGTTGATTGAATTGAATTTAAAATGGGGTGAGCTTAACCACCAAGCCACTAAAGATACTTGTATTTTACCTTTCAATTTTTTTACATAACACATATATTCTTGTTTTTTTTTCGGGATCGGGGTGGGCGACGGCCCGGTGTCGCCCACCCTTGGATCCGCCCCTGGTGAGTATGTGACCATCAGTTTGGATCGCCTATAACATTTTAGGTATAGCTGGCAAAACCCAACACGAACCCGAAAACCCGACCTGGTCGACCAGAAATCGATTGTTCAAAACACTGACCTAACCCGTCCATTTTGGATTCGAAATATGAATAAGTGATAACCGAAACTCACTCAAATCTGAATGAACCGAACCCAATTCAACCGAAACCCATTAAGACCCGAACCCGTTATAATCGAAACCCGAAATAATCTGAACTTTAAGATACATTCTAGTAAATTTTTTAAAATGAATATTGAAATAATGAAAACTTGAGACAATACAACAACAACAACAACTACCCAGTAAATCCCGCAATTAAGCAGGGTCTGGGGGGTCAGGATGTACACACTCTTTTCCCGAATACATCGAGAGAGTGTTTCCGATAGACCCAAAATAGTAGACATATCAATCCCATCAAAGCACGCTAAACAGTAGAAAAAGAGGCACGAAGAAGCAAAGAGGGAGGCGGAATAAAAGCAACCACAATAGAACAAAACCCCAGCCTAGTACTACTACACATCCGAAGCCCGAATAGCCCTCCTCCAAACCCGAAATAATTGAAACCTGAGACAATCAAAATCATAATAACTGAAACCCGATACGATCGAAACCCAAACCCGACCGAACCCGCCGGTTGCCACCTCTAATTTTATGTGTTACACCCGGTGTTATACTTAATTAATTTGAGTATAAATTCACATTAAAAAAATAAAAATTATATGTTTACTCTATATACTTATATTAACATGTTAATAAACTTTTATTTTTGAAAATATATATTTTGAAAAAATAAAAAATATATTTTTTAAAATAATCAATCTTCTAGTTATCCATATTTTGTAATAATAATTTTTCATAATAAAATTTTATAAACATGTTAATATAAGTGTATAGAATATAAATATAATTTTTTTAATATAAATTTATTTTTAAAATAATTAAATATAACATCGATGAGGATCTTTTGGTCGATTTATTGTACTTCAATGATTTTCACCAATTATAATAAATGAACTGTTAAATAAATTACCAAAGTGGACTAAAGAATCCTCACAAATTCTCCTATATTTATCACATAAATTTTAGGGATAATAGATATACTACTAATATTAATATTTTATGGATACATTGTTAAATTACACATAATGTTAAAATCATAAAAAACCACAAATTTGAAGTTTTTCTAATATATTTAAACAAAAAAATTATTTTTTATACATACATTAAAAAAAAAATGTAGATCCGGTACGGTTCAATTATACACACAATGTTAAAATCATAAAACCCACAAAAATTTTATTTTATATAAAAAAAATTGGAGTTGGAAGTTGGAACTTACCCCATGTGTGGAAGGCCAATGGAGTTAACAAAGTAGTCCTCAGCAACCTTGCCCTCGCCGGCGCCCTCCGGCCTAAACCGAAACGACAGCGACTCCTTCCAGGGGAGGTTCGAATCGAACCTGCCGGTGACGCTATCGGCGTACCCACCGAACACGCCGGGCTGCCGCTTCACCCGCCGCTTCGCCTCCAACGGCAGCTCAAAGAAGTCGTCCATCCGCACGTGCGCTGCCTTGATCAGCTCGGTGTCGACGCCATGGTTCGCCACCAGGAAGAACCCGTGGTTCCGGCACGCCTCGTCGATCAGCCTCGAGGCCTCGGACACGGCCTTAGGGTCCCCCGTTAGGAGCCCCTTCAGGTCGATGGCCGACACCGCCATCTCCGGCTCTTTCAGCGTCGGCTTGTCGTGCTCCGCCCACACGTACCGGTCAGGGATTCCGGCCTCGTTGCGGAGGCTCGCCGGGTCGAAGGCCAAGGCTGTTGGGGTCGCCATTTTTCTCTAGGATGATTGAATGATCAGTGAATTGGAGTGGACAAGATTGGGTGTCTTTATATAAGGGCCAAGGATGAATAAATGTGGATAATTACTTGATTTATTTGAATTCATTGGTTAGGGTTTAATGCATGCAACTGCATCTCGGGAAATTAATTCATTTAATTTAATTGAATTGACGGTTACGGAGGGTTGGAGTTAAATTTTAAGGATAGACACAACTTAGTTTATCTTTTATTACATCCGATCTAAAATAAGTGGTGTTTTAAACTTTTAAATTTGATGCAAAATAAGTGTCGTTTTTATATTTTCTGGTAATTTAATAGATTGATTAATGAAAATTGTTATTGAAAATTGTATTTTTGTTGACTATTTTTTCTTTCAAACTCACCACTTATTGGTTGAAAAAATTGGTAAGCATTTAATAAATGATAAGATTTAGAAAAAATGTATAAAATCAATGAAAATTAATATTTTGCTTAAGAATTATGTCAAGGGCTAAAACGACACTTTTTTTTAATCAGATAGAGTACTTCATTAGCTATATGCTCCACTCTCTACACCATGAAAATATTTTGACATTTATTTAATCTTACAAAAATTATATTTATATTACTAACATCTATTTTTATATATTCATAAAATTTTATTTTGAAAAATCATGTTTTGAAATTTTATTTTGAAAATTACCTAGGTAGAGCCAGGGGGACATGGGGGAGCACATTCCCCCTCCCTCTTCCAACAAATTATCTAGGTGTATTTTTCTCATCGATAGCTTCGTTTTGATATATAATACGCTATAATCTGACATTTGAGTAAAAAGTTATGAATGTTTGAAAATTGTAGGTGTATTAATTACTTTAATTTTATTTCAATATATTATAATACTTTTATATTTTACTTAAATTGATCACGTAATATAATTCATCTTGAGAGCTTCGAAACCATAGGTTATATTACCTATTTTGAGAATTTGGTAAGAAGTTACGCAAGTTTAAATTTTTTATATCTAGTTATACACTATTAAATGTTAAGAATACAACAAGTTAAATATTGACTCAATGTTTATTTATTGTGTTTTATATCCTTATTTTGTTAGTTTTCTTTTCTTCGCCTATTTCATTTATTTATTTATATTTCTTTATTACGCTATTTTTTTTACTTTCTTAAAAACTACAACTAACAACTATTTAATCATTACAAGGACAATTTCGTAAAATAGATGGAAAAATACCTTAAATGACAAGTTTTTCTTAACAAAATTTACTCTCTAAAACAACAAGTTTTAATTAACGGATAGAGTACTTTCATGCAGTGCACAAGGTATTGAGCTAGTATAGGTCATTATACCCTTTGGAATTTAAATTTCTTTCAAATATATGTCATTATACCCTTTTTAGAATTTCAAGGGTAAAAAATTTGACAGAATATTTTTATTTTGCAAAAACAATTTTTTTTTAATTTTGGATTTAGGCTATTGAATTTCGCATTATATATTATTCATACTTATATCATGATTTAATCATTAATACTTTTAATAATTATATATACTATTTCAATTTTCAAGTAGTCCATATACAAGTATAAAAACTATTTTGTAAAATAAAAGCCCGCACAAGGCAACTCTATCTTGAGACGTAAAGAGATTAAAAGAGTTTCAAATCGAAAATATAAACTAAAGTAATTAAGTTTAGTATATATAAGTTGGTGGTTACTCCGACCTCTTACTATTGTTAATTGATTTCAGGATGAAACATCAATTCATGTACTAGGCTACTAGCGTATATGTATATGTGCACTGCACATGATCCTTAATCATGAGTTCCAACGGAATTCAGTAGTCTGCAACTCAACGTCGAGATTTGGGAGTTCCGACTTGCTCGTCGAAGGGATCGATCGCGACTTCATCGATTCAATTTGAAGCTGATCGGTTAGTTGAGGTGTGATCTTCACAAATTCATTCCAAATTTGAACACAAGAAGATAGTAAATGTTATAACGAGAACGATAATAGTGAAGAAAGACACAGAGATTTACGTGGTTCAACAACGGTGTGTTGCCTACGTCCACGGGCAGAGAACCAGATTTCTTATTAGAGGAAGCGAAAACAGATTAGGTCTACAGGGGTCGGCGTTCCATGAGTATATGAAGAGACTCACGGAACCCTAAATAGACAATGGACTGAAAGCCCAAAATAGACAGACGATATATAGGCCCGTTTACAATAAACATCGCATACCGTAAAGGCGGGGTGACGCATCCCCCCTCAGCGAGACCACCGCCGGGGGGCGGAGCCCCCGGACCCCCCGATGCGTCACCGGTCAACAGTCGTTCAAGGCACATTAACCGTAAGACTTGTAAAAAACATCTATACATTCAAACAACCGTTCAACACAAGACATAAATATTGCGTTTTTATCAAAAACTGAATAAACTAACACATGTGAAGGTTTCAACTAGTTTGCAACTTAGAGGATTTGCCATTAAACATTTTGAAGCTCAAGGTATTCAACATTGCCTTTGAGTACTGCCTTGATGCCATCTTCCAATCCATCCCTTTATTCATCGCGGTCTTGAACTCGTCGTAGCTTATTCGACCATCCTATACCAACCAAACACGACGAAATGAAAAAACCGTTACTAACATATATATATATATGAATCATTGATGTATGAGGGATGTGTTTAAGGAATATGTATACTTTATCTAAGTCGATGTCTAAAACAATGTCTTCAATCACTTGATTGTTTGTCGGGTCTATATCATTCTCGAAGAGTGCCTCCTTTAACTCGTCGAACTCTATGAATCCGCTTTCGTTCTTGTCAAAGTAATGGAAAGCGTTGAAAAGATGCTCGTCGTTTCCCAACCTTCTTATGTGGATCGACATGGTTAAGAACTCTTCGCAATCTAGGACTCCGTTTCCATCGGAATCCGCCTTTAGAGAGAAGAAGAACGAGTCCATTAGATCGATATGAACGAAAACGATAAACAATGAAGCAAGTCATGACTAAGTAGTGTTGAAAGACTCACGGCATCAAGGATCGTTTGTACATCGGAATCCGCAAGAGCATGGCCTAACATAACGAGGCCAGCTTTGAGCTCGTCGAACGACAAGGTCCCGCTGCTATCGGTGTCCATCATCCGGAACAAACTCTTGATCGCTTCGACTTGCTCTTCGGGCAAGTTATCCGCTACAACCTACAAGCAAAAGAGTGTTAGACATGTCAAAATGCAACCCGACATGTAAAACGTGGGTTTTGGCTCGAAAGATTTCAATCCGAACCCGTTCAACCCGCAAATTTCTGGATCGGATTGGGTCAACCCGTGGGTCACCCGTCGGGTTAGGCTCTGGGGTAACGAAAAATGTATATAAATTAAAACTTGACCTAGTATCATCAAAACTAAGAATTTTTTTTCTCAATGTCTACCCTCTTACCTTCCATTACCTAGAAAAACCTTCAATGTCATTCAACTTAATTTAGTGAGTTTTTCTTGTATTAAAGTTCAACTTATTATGTAATTGATTTTCATGATAGTCAAGACTCAAGACATCAGGTAGTGATATAGAATTTGCATAGTGAAATTAATAACGTATATAAAAATATACTGTATTACTATTATAACAACATTAATTATTTTTTTCAATAAATATTAACTAGCAGGGTAATATAATAATTTTAGTTTTTCTAAAAAATATTAACTAACAATAAAATAATATAACAATTTTAGCTTTTAGAACTATGTAAATAATCCACCAATAAAGATAGCAAACATGACCCGTAACTCAAAATGACCCGACCTATAATTGACCCGAACCCAAAACAACCCGACTGACCTGTTTGATAGGTCTAAGTGTGATAGAAAATATAAATGCGAGTTCCAAAACTTATATTCGAAGCTCAAATAACTCACTGTAAGTACTTTCTTCTTGAACTTATTCATCAAGGTGAATTGCTTGATCCTCGACATCACGCTCGTTCCTAATGGGACATCCGGAGCTCTCGTCGCGTTCTGTAACCAAGGATGTTCTACAAATCATGTATTAGATCGATTACGAAACAATCACAAATCGTATGCAGTACAAACTAAATCGATTCTATGTACCAATGACTTGGTGGAGCGTCAACCGACTCTCCGGTTGCGGATCAAGCATTCTCTTGACGAGGTCTTTCGCCTCCGGTGAGACTTTCGGCCATGGATCCCTTCGAAAATCTATCACTCCTCTAACGATTGCGTGAGCAATTCCTTCTTCGGTTGCTACACAAACCACGCATATATAAGAAGCTTATAATGCATAATGTGTTTAGATAAGGAGTTTATAATCAGTGGCAGATCTGTGGGGGCTTAGGGGGGCTGAAGCCCCTTTAGCCAGAAGGAAAATGTAAAAAAAAAATATCTTTGATATTTTTGATAATTTTTACTAATTTTAATGATAAAAGTGTGTAAAAGGAGTACTAGAATCAATTTTTTATTGTTTTCTTCTACTAAAAATATCTAATTAAATAAAAAATTTAAAATTTTATCCAATATATTTAAACAAAAACATTATGTCCTATATATAAATATATAAAAAAATCTATTTTTTTTATAATTTTTATTTTTTTTTCTAAAAAAGTGACTATTTAAATCACAAATTTAAGATTTTTTCTAATATATTTATAAAAAAAATTATTTTTCATATATACATATATGATATATCTGACAAAAAATTTCTCAAGTTTTTTTTAGCCCCTAGGAAAATTCCTAGATCCACCACTTTTTATAATGTATAATTATTCGATTTGCGGCCTCGAGTGAAGGCAATGTACCTGCCCAAAAGGGAGGAACTCCACATAGCAAGATGTATAAGATGACTCCGGCGCTCCACACATCGACCTCCGGGCCATAGTTCCTCTTAAGGACTTCAGGGGCCATGTAGTATGGGCTTCCGACTATCTCTCCGAATCGTTGGCCTGTGTCCGACGAGCCTTGTTAGTTAGGCACTTACCCATATATCACTTGTTGACAAGGATAATGATCAATATATGTATATGTGTGTGTATACCTTCCTCGAAGAATATAGATAGCCCGAAATCAATGGCTTTTAGAGGCGAATCATCGTCTTTGTTCGAGTATAGGAAGTTCTCGGGTTTAAGATCACGGTGTATAACTCCATGTTCATGGCACACCTGCAACAAATTCATTCCTCACCATCACAAAGTGATTGTGCATTAATTTTGTTCACAAAACCCTATAACCTAATCCAAAAACACAATATTGTTCACAAAGTAGTGATTTTGTACATTTTCCTCACAATTATTTTAATTGAAAATATTATATTTAAATTATATATTTAGCATTTTCTTTCAATATTGTTTTAAAATAATTCTTCTTTTTCTATATTTTTTGTTTCTCTCAACTATTTAAATAAAAATATCATAAATAATTAACAATGTTAGTGTTTTTTCATTTTTTTTTTAAATCTTCTTTATAATAATTATAAAAAATGATGATTTTTCTATCCTATACCCAAGGGCATAGGATAAGACCCTAAATTTGGCAATTTTTTTTAAAAAAATTATTTAGTTTAGCCTTTTTTTTTTTAAATTAGATTATTAGGGTCGCTTGATTTTTTAGGGAATCTTTCCCATTCAGGATCTTATGGATAGAAAAACCGGAAAAAAAAAAATCACAAATTTTTTTAACACCTTGTCGAAATCCTGGCTCGTAGGTATCACATAACCGAGGTAAAACCAACTTTCTCTACTAGTGTATCCATATCATTTTATTTTGTAGGATGGGTAATGTGGGATATTATGTGAGGGCAATATGGTCATTTCAGGTTCTGTATAAGCTCGATATAAGAGCAGTTGGAGAGCGGGAATCGGTTGTAACAAACTCTTGTGTGTGTGTGTGTAATTGAGAGTGTTCCAGATTGGAGGAGAGTTTTTCTCTTCCCTTTCAATTGAAACTGTATGTGTTTGTGTGAATTGCTACTGTACAAATGGTATCAGAGCGAATGGTGTCGTCGGTGATTCGTGTGTAATTCAAGAGGGCGATCTTGTGATTGATCATCATTGCGCAACCGACATTTGCAGAGATCTTGATCGGAATGGCTGGGCGAGGTGTAGGTAACAATTCGCTAGGAACTGGATATGTTAATGGAGAGGGCAGAGGATTTGTGGCTATGACGCCTTCTGCTCCTGGATCGAACTTCAATGGTGGAGCTCCTGGAGCTCAGGGAATGCAATTCGGGAATTTTGGACAAGGTACGAGAAATGTTCATTACAATCCTTATTTCTTGTCTAATTCAGATCACCCATGGATGCAACTAGTATCCACGTTGTTCAATAGAGTTAACTTTGCTAGCTGGAATCGAGGAGTTCGAATGGCGCTTGGCGCAAAACTGAAACTAGGATTCATAACTGGATCATGTGTGAAACCACCGGAAGAGAGCGAAGAGTATGAGAAATGGCAGAGGGTCGATTTTATGGTCATGTGCTAGCTAATTAACTCGATGACGAGTGAAATTGGTGAGAATTTCGTGTATATGCAGACGTCTAAGAAACTATGGGATGATCTCATAGAGAGATATTGTGAATCGAATGATCCTTTGATCTTTCAACTACGAAGGGAAGTTTGTAATCTGAAGGAGAATATGTCTATAGGAGTGTATTTTGGGAAACTCAAGAAACTGTGGGATGAACTGAATCTTCTTGATGCTATTCCTACTTGCGACTGTGGTGGTATAAGCAATTGCTCTTGTGCGATAATAAAGAAGATGATTGATAGAGAGGACAAAGTGAAGGTTATGCAGTTTCTGATGGGACTGAATGATGTTTATGATCCACTGTGAAACAACATTTTGTCTAAAGATCCGATTCCAGGGATCAATAAAGTGTTTCTGATGGCAACGCAGATTGAGCGTTCAAAAGGAATGAATGCTTTGATTCATGGTGATTCTTAGGTGCTGGCAGCAGGTTCAAGTGGTCATAATGATAGGGAGGCTAATGTTGTTAATATGTACAGTTCAAATCAACAAACTGATTACAACAATCGACAAACTGATTACAGCAAACAGATGGATGTTGGGAGAAAGGATTTTATTTTGTGATCACTGTCATGAACGTGGTCACACAAAGGATTATTGCTTTAAACTTGTCGGGTATCCTGAATGGTTTCGTGGACCCAAGGATGGTGACAAGCCTAAGCCATCTGGGAAATTTGCAGCAAATATGGAAGCTGCTCAGTTTGAGAGCCCAATTGATTCTTCATTTAGAGAGTCAAAGCCTAATCATGTGATGGTAAATGCCATATTTCATGAGGTGCTCAAGATGATGATAGGCAAAGGAACTGCAAAAGGACATGATCATGCTGCAAACCAGGCCTTTGTTCACTTTGCAGGTAACTTGAGTGTCTCATTTTTAATTGGTGCTAACAATGGCAATAAGTTTGATTGGATATTTGATTCAGGTGCCACTGATCATATAGCTTTTGACAGTAGCATTTTCATTCATATTGAAGCATTACATAAAGCTATTTCTCTTGGTCTACTTGATGGTTCAACTCTGTTAGTTACACAGTCTGGGTCTGTTCAGTTGAGATCAAACTTGATATTGGATAATGTACTGTATGTGCCTCAGTTCAGACATAATTTGTTGTCTGTTTCTAAGACTATGAAGTCTGGAGGACTGGAATTTTGTTTTGATAAGGGTGCATGTTGGTTACATGACCTTACAACTGAAGATACAGTTCCTAGAGGTGTTGAAGAAGGTGGTATGTATGTGTTACAAGCCTCACAAGCTGGATGTTTGCTGGCAAATAGTGGAGTTGATGTTAATCCTACTCAATTGCATACTTTTATTTGTAATAATGTTGAGATGTTACATGCCAGACTTGGGCATTTATCCGTTTCCAAGATGAAACATGTTTCAGATTTTAATTCCAAGGATTTGAGTACTTTCAGTTGTGATATTTGTTCAATGAGCAAGGCTCATCATTTGCCATTTGATAGAAGTGTTTCAATAGCTTATTTGCCTTTTGATTTAGTGCACTTTGATCTGTGGGATCCTTATAAGACTCCTACATTGGAAGGTGTTAGCCTGCTAGGTACTTTGTGACAATCCTAGATGACTGCACTAGGACTACATGGGTGTACCTGATTCAGGATCAGTTGCAAGTCCTGCGTGTTATTACAACCTTTTTATGTATGGTTGAAAATCAGTTTCAGACAAGGGTCAAGGTGGTAAGAACTGATAATGGAACTGAGTTCACTCAAAGAGGGTGTACATATTTGTTTACTAAGAATGGTATTACACATCAAAGATCTGCTCCCGGTGTGCTTGAACAGAATGGCCGTGTGGAAAGGAAACACATGCACTTGGTTGAAACTGCTAGAGCAATCAGATTGCATGCTGGTTTGCCCATTGAATTCTGGGGTGATTGCATCCTAGGTGCTACTCATTTGATCAACAAGATGCCATCATCTGTATTGAAATGGGTGTCACCCTTTGAAAAATTGTACAACACTGCACCTGATTATAGTAAGCTTAGAATCATTGGGTGTCTATGCTTTGTTGTGCAACCCAATGATCATAGGGACAAGCTTGGTCCCATTGCTAGGAAGTGTGTGTTTATGGGGTACCCTCCTGGCCAAAAGGCATTTAAATTGTTTGATTTGGATAAGAAATCAGTGATCATTAGTAGACATGTGGTGTTCAAAGAAAATGTTTTTCCATTCAAGGCTTTGAAGCCTAGCAACAACTACCAGAATTTGCCCTTGGTAGATATTGGAGACGAGGATCTGATGTCCTTTACTTCCACATCCTCATCCTCATCTGTCAATCCTCCTTTAGCTCCCTCTAGTGATCACGTTGTGAACTCCCAAGTGCACAATTCACATTCTCCAGTGCAAAGCTCAAGCCCTGCTACTGGGGTCTCTTCTTCACCTTCTACTGTCATTCCATCACCATCACACAGTGCTCCTCTTCAAGCTCCATCTTGGCAAAAAGACCTGTAGTCAGGCCATAGAGACTCCAAGACTATATTTGCACCAATTTGCCTATCAGAACTGATCACCGACGGTCTCAATCTCAGTCATTTGCTGTATTCCATCTCCAAACCTTGGCTCATCTCTCAGCAAATTATGTGTCATCATTTGTTCATATGTGTGAAGCATATGAACCTAGTTGTTTCAGTCGGGCTAAGGATTCTCCTCAGTGGAATCAAGCAATGAAGGTAGAGATTGATGCTCTTGAAAGGAATAACACTTGGTCTCTTACTCCTTTACCTCATGGTGCTAAGTCCATTTGATGCAAATGGATATATAAGATTAAGTTTAGACCAAATGGTGATATTGAGAGATATAAGGCAAGATTGGTGGCTAAGGGATTCAATCAAATTAAGGACAAGGATTACAAGCAAACATTCTCACCTGTTGTTAAGCTCTCTACAGTGAGGATTTTCTTAGCTCTTGCTGCTTCAAAGGGATGTAAGCTTCATCAACTTAATGTTAACAATGCCTTTTTGCATGCTTATCTAGAGGAAGATGTATACATGATACCTCCTGCAGGATATAAGGTTAGCAGTGGTTTAGTATGCAAGTTGAATAGGTCCTTTTATGGTCTTAAGCAAGCCAGTCGCCAATGGAATCATGAGTTGACTAAATTCCTCATTAGCCTGGGTTACTCACAATCCAAGCATGACTATTCATTGTTTGTAAAAAAGCAAGGGGATTGTGATGACAGTAGCTCTTGTATATGTAGATGACATGCTCATAATGGGAAATTCATCATCAGAAATTGAATTGACCAAGGGAGCTCTTCATTCTGCATTCACTATAAAAGATCTTGGCACAGCTAGATACTTCTTAGGCATGGAAATATCAAGATCTTCTTCAGGGATTTTGCTCAACCAACGCAAATACATCCTTGATATTCTTCGAGACACTCAGATGGAAGCCTGCAAGCCAACCACATTCCCTATGCAGCATGGAACAAAGTTGTCATCCACAGTTGGAGATGTTTTCTCTTATCTTGAATCCTACAGAAGGCTCATTGGGAGATTGTTATACTTAACTCTTACACGACCTGACATTGCCTATGCAGTCCAGCAACTAAGTCAATTTCTTCAACAACCAAGACAACCTCACTGGGATGCTGCAATGTACCTATTAAGGTATCTCAAGGGCACCTTCAACATGGTTTTGTCATATCCAGCTATCTCCAACCTCAAATTACATGCCTATAGTGATGCTGACTGGAATAATTGCCTAGACACAAGTAGACCCCTATCTGGATATTGTGTTTTTCTGAGAAGCTCACTCATTTCCTGGAAAACCAAGAAATAGAAAGTTGTTTCTAAGTCCTCAACTGAGAGTGAATACAGAGCAATGTCATCTGCAGCTAGTGAACTCGTGTGGTTACAAGGCTTGATGTCTGATCTTCAGATTGATGTGTCACTACCTATTACACTGAATTGTAACAATAAGGATGCACAAAGTCTAGCTGCTAACCCTGTTTTTCCTGAAAGGACGAAACATGTGAGGATTGATTCTCATTTTATTAGAGAAATGGTGCAGCAAGGGTTCCTTCAAACAGCTCATGTATTATCTTCCCTCCAACTAGTTGATGTTCTTACCAAACCATTAGCTGCTCATCAACATGGTTTTCTTTGTTCCAAGCTTGCCTTGTGCTTCCACAAGTCCAGCTTGAGGGGGCATGTAGGATGGGTAATGTGGGATATTATGTGAGGGCAATATGGTCATTTCAGGTTTTGTATAAGCTCGATATAAGAGCAGTTGGAGAGCGGGAATCGGTTGTAACAAACTCGTGTGTGTAGTTGAGAGTGTTCCAGATTGGAGGAGAGTTTTTCTCTTCCCTTTCAATTGAATCTGTATGTGTTTGTGTGAATTGCTACTGTCCAAATATTTCCCACACGAAAATCCATCCACAAGAAAATTACATATTTCCTCCATTTGTGCAGGCAAATACCAAAGCATAAACATCTTATATGAACACAAATTAGATGAAAATTCTCATGATTTAAAAAAAAAAAATTAAATTAGATTGTACAAAAAGAAAAAAAATATAGAAGGTGTTGATAACCTGAACAACGGTAAGAATGGTCTTGGCGACCTGAGCGGCGGCGCGTTCGGTGTAGCGGCCGCGGGTGGTGATGCGATCGAAAAGCTCGCCACCTTGGCAAAGCTCCATGACGAGGTAGACGGCGTCCTTGTCCTCATACACCTCCTTGTACTCGACGATGTTGGGGTGGATGGGGACCCGCCTCATGATCTCCACCTCCCGCCGCACGTCCTCCACGTCCACCGCCGTCCGGAGCTTCGACTTCGATATCGTCTTGCACGCGAACCGCTCGCCGGAGTCCACGCGCGTCACCAGGTACGTCACGCCGAACTCCCCGCGCCCGAGCTCCTTGCCAAACGAGTAGCTCTCGCGGATGGCGCCAGTGGAGAGGTCCTCCAGGACGATGAGTTGCCGGGAGGAGCGCCGCCGGTGGTGGCGGTGGTGGTGGGGTTGGGATTCTCTTTCTTTCCTTAGACGCGCTGCGTTTTCTGGGTTTGATATGCACGCTCCCATTTTGGATTTTCCTTTTCCTTTTTTTTTTGAGGAAATAAATAATTTGTTTATGTGAAAATAGATAATAGGGTTAATTAGGTTTAGAGAGAGAGTTGGATTTGGATTTTGAAAGTCTAAAGATAATTAGGGAGGTTTGAGAGGGTCAATCAATTAGGGGAGAAGATGGGACCCTTTGAAATTTTTTGCTATTTTTGTATAGTTGTTTGCTTCATTGTTTGGTAATGCTTTGTTTCTTTGTGATTGGATGTCATTGTATAGGATAATAATGTTGTTGTTTATTATGTTAAAAACATGTACATAATGTATTATTGGGTAGACATTTGTGACAATTATCGGAAAGGATATGTGGGTAATACTTATAGGTCCTCGGTTCAAACCCCAGAATAGTCGCTCTTGATTTATCAATTCAAGGGTAGACATTTGTGAGGCGGGAAAATACATTTCCTTTAATTTAAGAATAAAGCAAATCGTTGAGGGGACTCAAAATGGAGTAGCACTTCTCTCGGCCAAGAGTTGCATCATTAGGTTATTAGGTTATTGTAAAAAAAAATGAGTTATAATGTTTTGTATACGAAAATTATTGATAGATACTTATCTGACTTAATTTTTTTTTTCTTTGTTGACAATTGTTTGAAAAATTCTCAGAATTGAAGATTCGCATTGCTCAAAATGTTATTTTAGAAAGGGATCCCTATTTACACGGTTAATTTTTCGCCTAACACACAAATATAATCGCGCACTGCGGAGCCGCGGATATCCGCGCATCTGCAATGCGCGTGCGCAGTTTTTTTTTTTAAAAAGTTTTGGTGAACAATTAATGGTGGAGACGAGAGACTTCGGACTTCCTCTAATTAATGACTCAGCCCTCAAATTCAATTGATCATTTTTGAAGCATTCAAATTCAATTTATGAAGATTGCTTCTAATAAAGATAAGCTCAGTTCTCAAAAAGCTCATCTTCGGTCTAATTAATGGCGAATTGTCTCCCAATTTATGAAGAGTCCCTCGTCCCTTGTCTTCTCCTCGTCTTCTGCAAAGTCAATAACTCATCTCCGATTTACTCGATCTCCACCACCAACTTAGCCGCCGCCGCTGCCCCCACCCGGCCACCTCCAACAGGGATCACTGATCACCAACCCTTTCGCCTCCGTTGAACCCCTCTTACCCCATCTTCTATCACTTTCTCAGTTCAGAAACCCCTCCTGCTGCCTCCCACACCTATGACTATGAGCAAGCCCCCGTGCCCCGAAACGGCGAAACCTTCAATGAAAGGGTTAGAAAGAGCGCATCCGGAGTGCGCGTTCTCAAGTCCGCGAATCTGAAGTCCATGCCTGTGTCTGTCACCGATCCAGCAAAAGATAAGACATACAGTCCGCGTTTGCAATTAGCGAGATTTTCACCGTATTTATCAATTCCGTTTTATAATTGAGCAATATTATATAAGATGCGATTATACCTATTCTAATTTATTTCCTAACATACCAAAAAAATTAAAGGTGCGTCAATCGGTCACTCTGGGCTAGGATTGAGTTCAAGGTCAGATTTATTTGGGTCTTAGAACACCATGGGTAACCTCTTTCCTTTTTTTTTTTTTTCTCATCTTCCTATCACAACTTTACAACTCATTTATTTTTTATTTAAAATAATTTTAACCTTTTCTACATCTTTCTAAAAGGTTTCATCTACAACCATGAGAAACCTCTTTTACCTCTTTTCAAATTTATTTTCACTTTTTCTTTTCCTTTATATATATTTCCCTTCATTATCATACTATCATCATATATTATTGTGAATTATTTTTATTTATAATTTTATAAATAACTAAAAATAGCAAGTAGTTAATATAAATATATTTTATTACATCTAGATTAAAATAAAAAAAAAGTTAGAAACATTATAGCATACGTAAATACTAATCAAACTACGAGTGACACTCCCTTGAACACTCGGAGAATGCTCAAAATGTTGTTGGTTTGGGAAAAAAAATAAGAGGATTATACACATTGGTAGGATTATGTGGAGCATAATTTGGATATTCGGGTGTTGGATGATTGTTAAGCATTTGTAACATCACTTGAAATTGAGAATTTTTGAGAAGATTTGGATCAAAAGGCATATTTGGAATGTGTGAAGTATTTGGATTATTGTGATCCATAGTTAAGAAAATAGGTGCAACTACAATAGATTAAAATGTGGTATATATAGGGTAAAATTAGACTCAAATTATAGAAAAAAATAAAATAAAACCAATGGGATATTTTATTTTAAAAAATAATGAAATATAAATATATTTTTATTTCATTTTAAACACTATTATAATTAATAAATACAAATGAAAAAGAGAAGATACTACTTTTTCATTAAAAGAAAAAAGAAAAAGAAAACTATAAAAGTGAAGAAGTTGCCTCTCTCTACCAAGGTAACCCCTTCCCACCCCTTACATTAAGGTAAACCCCACAACCATGGGCTTACCTTTTAGCAACCTTAAGGTAAAGAAAACCCATAGTTGCTCATGCTCTTAGGTCAGATTCTCGTGGTCGATTGGGGTCAGGTCCTTGGCCTTTGCATCATAAACGACGATAGGTAATTAGGTATTCATGTTTTGTGTCCAAATGGACAGAAAAGTTGCATTTGTTATTATAGTTTTTGGACATAGCATAAGAAACTTGATTGGAAAACATTTTCCTAAATTAAATAATTTTAACTTTTTAAAAATTGCTTCTTTTGGGTGATATTATGTTTGGTAAGGAATCTTTTCTAATCAAGATTCTTATCCTACGCCGGACATAGGATAGAAATACTGTTACTGTATTTTTCCTGATCCGATTGGAAGCATTTCTTAGACCATGTGCAACCATGGGTTTTACTTACCTTATAGGTCTTAAAAAGTAAACTCATGGTTGCAAGCCAAACCTTAAGGGAAGAGGTTGGAAGGGGACAGGGTTACCCCTTCCCACTAAGGTAACCTCTTCCACCACAAGTGGCCCCCGCCATTTTAATACTATATTTATTTTATGTATTAATTATTTAGATGTATTTATAATATATATTTATTATTATTATTTTCAAATAATAATTATACCATTAATTTTATTTTATTTTTCTTCATAATTTGAGTATAATTTTGTCCTATATATACTTATTTTGACCTATTATATTGTTTGCACTTCTTTTTCATATTCCATTCTCATACATTAATGTAATTATTTTTGTTATTTGCTTATAATATAATGTTATTATTATTTTTATTTTTCATCTAATGTAATAAAAAAAATATTAATATCAAGCACTTTTTAATTTTATTTATATATAAAACTAATGAGATGGAAAAAGTAATGGAACAAGGTTACCCCATGGTTGTAAGGTAAACCTCTTAGGAAAAGGTAGAAAAAGTACAAAATTATTTAAAGAAAAAAATAAATGAAGTGTCAAATAATGATAAGGGGGTGAAAATAAAAAGGGGAAGAGGTAACCTCATGGTTGCCGATGCTCGGAACACTAAATTGTGAATATGTTGCATAGGAAAAAGGCCAATTCAAACAATGGTAGAAATGGAGATGATCAAACTATTTCTACACAAAGATGGGATATTGAGGTTGTAGCGAACGTAAACGAAAAAAAAAATGAAGATGTGAATTCCCCAATTGGGATGAGAACCCGATGCAAATGAATTTTGATTGCATTCGGGGATGGGTCGGGAGGGGAGTCCCCTCCCGAAACAAACCCACCCTATTGACATCCCTATTCGGGTTGGCTCTACACATCCGGGTATGCTCCAGCTCGACTGCTCCAACTTCCATGGGATTCGCCAGACCCACAAAACGTACTCGAGCCCCACGAAATCCAAAAAATGGGGAAAATACAGTTAACCCTTCATTCATATGCTCATATACAGTACAGTAGTTATGTTGATTCTATACACTGCGTTAGTAGCAACTTCCCTGAAGTACAGACAAAGCTTACCAATTCAAAATTTGGCATACTGTATATCTGCAGATAAGTGTGACAGCAAATGCAAGGGCCCACGGCCACCAAATGCAGAGTGTTGATGTACCATATCCATACCCAGGAATGATTGTAAGATACACAGATAGAGTATTAAATTGTAATGTATTCTATGACCACAAGAACAAGGATGGAAGTGTTGATATTTTACAGTACTAATGCAATCTCTAACACTTCCACAGATCCACTTCAGTTTTACCACTTCTGAACTATCACAGTATTACAAGTTGGACAAAATGGAAACTTGCAGAAAGACATGGTTACCAGCCATAGATCAAGATCTCCAAATTGTAAAATCTATTCGAACATATTCTTCGCTATCCGAAGCCTAACATCAAACAGATCAGCACCATGATAATTGCATAAAGAATGAATCAGCATCAAATGAGCTTACATGGGATATAATAGTTGACTGTAACAGAGCAACTATTCCAAAAGAGATTCTTGTCAATGTGAAAGGTTCATCTAAGGAGAATTATGCAAAGAACGAAGAAATAAAAAAAAAAAGAAGCTCATTCGCTGCTTTTCTAACAAGGCGGCCTTAGTGGCATCCCTAATCTACGAGCACAGAACGATGACAAATTACAAATCTGAGGTCCAAATATTGAATTTCAAAACAAGTAAGCATAGAAGAAGCCTCTGCTCATGGCCACAAGTATCTGTACATTAGAATCAGGCCGAACCCATAGGGAGGCTAATTGTAGAATATGAATTTTACATCTACCTGATTGTGACGAACTTGTTGGTGCCATGCTTTGCCCAATAAGTCTTCAAATCAATCGGGTTAGAAAAGTTATAACCTTCGGCAGCCAATTTCTCTAGAACCTTCTTAAACGCTCCCAAACTCATTTTCCTGCCCGCTATCCTTGCACCGCGCCTCTTCAGACTCATTGGCAAGGGATACATTGACATCCCGGTTGTACAACACGCAGATTGCCATCCACCGGAACCCCACCTGTAACATTGCTGAGGAGTCGCAGTGCATGAGCAAACAGGGATAGGGATACTGGAAATGTCCATGTCAATCCCATTTATGATAACCTCAGTCACTTTTTTTGAGGACTTTGCCCGGTTAACTGAAGCACCACCCCCGTCCTTAATAGCATTAGAACCTTTCTTAGACTTCTTAGCTTTAGAAGCATTTTCAGCTTTGCCAACCGCCCTCTTTTTAGCAGGGCCATTATTACTATCAGCAACGATCTCATCGACATGAACCACCCTATCAACAGTTGAAGATTCAGGTGGATGGAGCATTTGCAACGGAAGGTGATGTGTCGTCTCAGGTAACACCGCATAACTGGGGTTGCTAGGTAGCATATTAAAGAATTTATTATCATCCTTGTGGATCCAAGCATCCCTCATGTAACCTCCCAGCTGGTACTGTGAGCTTGAAACCCCACAATCCCTCGGATTGAACACTCCATTGGCCATGATCGTTGAATCTCGGCTACCAATAAGCGGTTTCCGATCTGCTAAATTCGTCATCATCTGCAGCCCTGCTACATGGCTCTTAAGCAAAGGAGGATCATAATATCCCCAATCACGGATATCTAGACCACCATCACCGTCCATTACAGAACTAGAATAGCGTTGCAGGAGGAGGGAAATCATGAAAAGAAAGAAAGGAAAATAAGTCAATCAGAAAACAAATTAGCAAGATTTCCTGATTTCTAGTACCCCAATACCTGTTTGCTCACATTTGAGATCGAAATTGAGGAAAATGAACATCCGATGAATAAAAAAACCCCTAAACAATTGAATAGATCCAATGCACTGCGCATCGAAATCAACAACGGATCGAAATTCTCTTTTCATGCTCGCGAAAGTCAAATACCTCGATGATTCAGCAAAACAACAAATCGATTGACACATTGACAGATAAAACAGACCTAGATCTTCCACAATTAAAATTATCGTCAACTATATGTATTCTTATCTGATTCGATCGCTTCTACCAAATCTAGCATTTCAATTTTAAGATCTTATCTTCGCAGCAGAAATAAATCAAAAATCAGGATCAGATCTCAAGGTAAACTACAGATCCGCAGGAGAAAAAAAAAATACAAAACCGGAAGAAGCACACAAAAAACGACCGGCAAGCAGGGGATATAAGAGAGAACGAAAGAGAGAGGAGAGAGAGGAAGGTACTTACTGAAGAAGGACGAGGATTTGCCGAGTTAGGGTTCTTTCTTCAGAGAGAGAGAGAGAGAGGGGGGGAGAGAGATGGGAGGAGAGAGGAGAGAGAATGAAAACTCAAACGGTATAAAGGCAGATGAATCTGCACGTCATTACACAATTTCCCCTTTTTGTTTTGGGTTAAAAAATAGTTTTATTTGTTAATTCACGTTTTATGAATTATGGGTGAGCTAAAAAAAAATATTTTTTTATTAAGTAAGAATTCGATATCAGGTATATTTGAAACTCGATGGACGACAAGTTGTCAGATGGTTAAACGTCAAAACATGCAATTAAAAACAAAAAAGGTGCAATACAACAAACGGAAGCGCACCCTACAAAGATGAAACTAGACAAAACTAAATCTAGCTAGTTGAGGACGTAAACTACAGACGAATCCAAACAGTCATGTAGCAGCACCAATGACCAGCGATACATCAGGAATGGTGATGACAAACCCCCGAGAAGCTCCTTCCCGATCACGAAGTCGCCCCGTACAATGTTGGTCAAATTGATGTTTGTTTGTAATGAAAGTATAATATTATTCCATATTAAAAAAAAAGTATAATATTATTCCAATTTTTCTGATTTATATCCTTGAAATATTTGATAAAATTATTATTTTTAATAAAATTTTATAGAATCTTCCACGATGTATTATTATTTTTAATAAAATTATTTCAATTTCCCACGATGTATTAATTATAATGCAATTATTTTATCTCGATTTATGTGATTATTTGGTTAAATTATGATTTTACCTTATTTTTATTTTTACAACCAAAAACTCACATAAAACGAAGTAAAATAATTGCATTATAATTAAAATGCAATGGAATCTAAACACACCCCAAGTTTAACCAAACATATTAAAATTCAATAGAATTTTTCTAATTTCAAATAGAGATATGTAACCAAAAAACAATAGAATCTTTCTAAATATATATTTTTTTTAAATTAATTTTTTTTTTATTAGGAAAGAATTCGGGCGAGAGAGCTATACCCGAGAGCATCCTTACGGATGAGGTCCGAACAGACCTGAATCATTGTAAATATCGACACCCCGGGCAGAATGGCAAATGTGTGCAACCTTATCAGCCACTCTGTTGCCCAAACGGGAAACATGAAAAAATGAAACTTCTTTCAAAGTCGATATCAAAAGTTTAACATCTGATATAACTAGCTCAATTTCCCAAGGACATTTAGTGTTTTTGTTTAAGTGATTTATTATTATGCTGGAGTCACCTTCTATGTGGATTATATCAATACCTAGTTGAATAACTTGTTGGATTCCCGTTTTTTTAAAATTAATAGTTAGTCTTTCTATGGGCTTGTTCAAATTTTCAATTTTTATAAATGTCATTTTGGGGCGGTTTTTAAATATAAATGTCATTTTTGTGGTGAGGGTTCATATTAGGTTTAGATGAAAAAAATAGTTTCAACTTTCAAGGGTTAAACTATAAATTTATTTTTGATTTTTGTACAAAGGTATGGAATAAAAGCCAAATATTGGTTTGATTGTAGTTTGGAGGTGTTTATCTCCTCGATAAATATATATAACCAATGTAACATAGTTACATAATAACAACCGGTGACTCTGATATGATTGTCTCTGACAGTCTAGTCACGCTTAGCTTCTTCAATTTCATAGAGATTCGTCATATCTACCGGGAAGCTAACCGTGTTGCAGACCTTTTATCGCACCTAAACGTTGACTTCAACAGCCATCTGGCACCCGACGACTCTAGACTTTGTGATACCATCCTTTTGGATGCTCTTGGCTCATAGGTTTTTCCTTTCAGCCAAATTCTTTTCGTTTCAAAAAAAAAAAAAAAAAAACTCCATACCAAGGAGGTTTGTATAAAAAAGCGGTCGCGTAGGGCCGAATTCCTCAAAATATTCCAAATTGTTCCAAATAATCCCCTATATGGAGGTGTTTATCTCATTCAAGGCTTAGGTTGTATTTTCCTGTCAGCAAAATTTTAAGGGGTGGAGATTACTTTTAAGGAGTGGAAATGATGGAGATTATTTAAGGGGTGGAAGGGTGAAAATTATTTTCGAAGAGTATCTTGTATTGTGTTTGGGGGATCGGAGATTATTTATTAATGGAATGTTGTGAAATACCAATTTTACCCTCACAAATTGTACCCTCGCTAATGAAACCCAAAATTTTTTGGTTCACCTCCGTCCACTGCGACTCATCATCCTCTGATGAGACCCGAGGACCGGATCGACCAAGGCTCGAGCTTTCGAACACTATTTTTGTGGGGCTAAATTTTGGGATTTTTGGGAACTGAAAAGAAGGGATATGTGGAGCAAGATTCGCAGGCCTCTCACCCTTGAATCCCCTACACTCGATCTCAATCCTCTCGGAATCACACTCTGAGGATCTCGACCTTTTGACACCTTCGCCTCTCACTAGGGTGTCACCCTCGGCCTCTCACCAAAGGGTTCGCTCTTAGCCTCTCACCAAGAACTAGATCCTTAACCCGGAATCATAGGAAGCTATTAGTGGCTCAAACTTTAACTCAACTAAACTTGGCTTCAATCGGAATTTTATGCAACCTGAAAGAGCCAAAATACCACGGTGTCGCCATGCTGTTTTCTCAAACAAGGGTTGATGTTCGTCCCTGACAACATAGCTTTCTAAGATAAAGGATTCAAGCTCATTGACGACTAGGATCACATCATCCTCCTCTCCTTGAAAAGGATTCGTCCTCGAATCCGTGATGGAAACAAGTGACTCCTTCGGACATGTTTCTTCTTCCTTCAGCGGATCTTGAATCCCCTCTCCTTCTTGAATCGTGAAAGGCAAGCAAGATGAAAGGAAAGAAGTCGAATCTAACCACTTACTTGACATGAAATTCAGAAAGTTAGGCATGTTGGTTGGCGTTCGTTTCTCCTTCATGGAAAGCGCAACCTTGGGAACTTGGCTGGTTTCCTCATCTTTCTTAAGCTCATGGTTGATCTTCGCAATCTTAATAGGAACATCATCGGACTTGCCTTCTATAATCTTAAGTGTCTCGCCCATGGCCGTAGAGGATGTCGTCTTTGAAGAGGGAGGTGGGGCTGTATTGGGCTTCGATAGCGTTGACCCCAAATTGTTGACGACTTTTCTCATTTCTCGTACTTGTTGCATTGAGTCTTCCGCGAGCTTGCGGATCTCTTGCCAAGGTGGTTCAACCTTCTTCTTACGTCGAGCCTCATCATCTCGAGCCCGTCTCTTTCGATATCTCCTCCGAAGCTCTTGATCAACTACATCATATGTAGCACCATCCATGTCGCTCCAACGAAGATACCCATCATCATAGGCTCGAATGGCCCATCGGATGTACTCTTCCGACAAAGGCTTGGAACTTGCTTTCTTGAACATTTTGACTGAGAAGAAACAACTCGGTTATCGAAAGCTCGATGGACTTGAGTCGATTAGCTCTGATACCACTTGATGAGACCCGAGGACCGGATCGACCAAGGCTCGAGCTTTCGAACACTATTTTTGTGGGGCTAAATTTTGGGATTTTTGGGAACTGAAAAGAAGGGATATGTGGAGCAAGATTCGCAGGCCTCTCACCCTTGAATCCCCTACACTCGATCTCAATCCTCTCGGAATCACACTCTGAGGATCTCGACCTTTTGACACCTTCGCCTCTCACTAGGGTGTCACCCTCGGCCTCTCACCAAAGGGTTCGCTCTTAGCCTCTCACCAAGAACTAGATCCTTAACCCGGAATCATAGGAAGCTATTAGTGGCTCAAACTTTAACTCAACTAAACTTGGCTTCAATCGGAATTTTATGCAACCTGAAAGAGCCAAAATACCACGGTGTCGCCATGCTGTTTTCTCAAACAAGGGTTGATGTTCGTCCCTGACAACATAGCTTTCTAAGATAAAGGATTCAAGCTCATTGACGACTAGGATCCCATCATCCTCCTTCTCCAATTTTCCTCCTCCCTTGATTTGGTTCTTGATGCTGCCTTTTCCTCCTCTTCTCCTTCCTCGCTCTCCTCACCCTCCGCCTCCGTCACCACCGTCGCCGCTTCCTCGGCCTCGCTCTCCCTCAACATTCAGCTTCTCTTCATGGCTGCGCATCCAAGCAAGGTCGGAATTTCTGAGGTTGCTGGTTCGAGCCCTATGGATGACCGCTTTAGTCTGGTAATTACCTGTCGACTAGACCTCTGCCTTTAACTCTTTCGTTGGGGCCATTGCCAGTGGTCTGAACTGGTATCAGCCTCCTCTTGTCATTTGGACAGGTCTCAGTTCTTCGCTTTGCCGCTTTGGTGGCATACCTGCTCAGGGGCAAATTAGGGTAGAAATCCCTTTCACCCCCTCCACCCGACCTTCCCTACGTGGCAAAATTGAGACACCGACAACAGGCGAGGTATGGTTTGGCTAGTGTCGATAAAGGGTAGAGTGTTTTACAAATGAGTCGGTCTAACATTCCACCATACTGTGCAGGCGATATATGCTGTCCCCGAGGACAAGCATTCCAAATGTAGGTGGAATCAATACACCAGGCCCAATGTCCTTGCAAAGCTAGCTAGACCAGTACCTGAGCCCGTCAGACTGGAAGCGTCTTTGTGAAAGCCAGTTTGGCGGCATTGCGAGGCTCGGGGCCAACGTTGAGTTCTCCACCCAGCTAGTCCACTACGTTCTGCAGCGGCAGTTGCGGTCGGAAAAGGAAAAAGAAACGTGGTACATGATCCAGGGGTCTATAGTCCGGTTCTCCATTGCGGAGTTCGCGCTAGTGACCGGACTGAATTGCTCGTCAAACGTGGCGAGGACCGTGGACACTGCGGCGGACAAGGCTGCCTGCTTCGAGTTCTTAGGCAAGGAAAAGATAAGGATGGAGGCCTTCGAGATAGAGTACACAGTGGCGATGAAGTCAGATCGTTCGACTGCAAGGCGCTTTAAGTTCGCGCTCATATTGCTGGTGGAGGCGGTGCTGTTTTCGAAGGAACCCCGTAACTTTATTCACGGGTGGGTTGTAAACATGGTGTCTGACACCGAGGAGTTCTTGCGTTACCCGTGGGGGCGACTGTGCTACGAACGAACCCACGATTTCCTCTACCGGTGTGTTGAGCGCAAGCTCCAGCACGGGGTCAGCAGCTCTCGGCCGTCGTACTTGTTAGGCGGCTTCCCCCTTGCATTCCAGGTATGGACATAAATCTCACATGACAAATAGTGATTTAAACTGGACACTGCCTCCTGGTAACTGGACACGATTAAATGCAAAGTGTCGACATGTCATCACCTGGTTTGTTTTGTTTGTTTGTAGTTGTGGGTGTACGAGGCTCTGCTGCCAGTTGCAAGACAATTTGCTGACACCAGCACAAGCACAAGCACAACCTACCCTCGGTGCCTGAGATATAAGCCGAAAGAGCACAACATGATGTACGATTCTCTTGCCTCCCTCATCCAGCAGTCGAAGGAAGAGTTGGGCATGTTCGACGAGGTGGACGCTCTTCGGACAGTCCTTCTCCCGGATGCCGAGGAGGTCAGGAAGGGGGTTATTGTTGGCGCCATGTACGCGACAGAGAAGCCGGATAAGTTCTTCGACGACCTCGTGGTGGAGTATAAAGCCAAACATGCGCCGAGCACGACGGAAGCATCTGGGTCAGGCACGAAGGGTGAGGGAAGTACGACGGCTTCCGAAGTGGATGTGTCAAGGATTTTGTCAAAGATGGATGATCTGGGGACGATCTTATTGGCAACGTTTAACGAGAGGATGGAAAGGATTGAGGCAGCAATGCAGGAGCTGAGAAGGGAGGTGAGGGGGAAGAAGCGAGGTGAGGACGAGGTGACACACTCGCAGGACAGGCATGGAACTTACAGTGAGGAAACCGAAGATGTTGAGTTGCAACCAAAGGAGGTAAGATGTTCAATTTGTAATGTCAGTATCCCTAACCGTCATGTATAACAATATATGCGTCATGTATAACAATATAGGCGTCATGGTAACATACCTTTCCCATAATTGCGTAGGCTGAGGATACTGTTAAGGAAATGGGTCAGAAATCGGGTACTGATGCAGGTGAAGATGAAACCACCAAGACAACTTCTGAGGTAAGTACCCTAACTGAAACCGTGATGTAAATTTTGTGAATGACGGTCACACTAACTCATAATCTGTAGGAGATGGGTAAGAGTAAGGGACCAGTTGATGGGGAGACCCAAATGGAGAAGGATGCTGATCCACAAGAACCCCCCAAAGAAACACCCACCACACAGGTTAGTTATCCCTGTCGTACTGCGATGTGACTGTTGATAATGGTGTCGAGTCTAAGTTCCTTCGCATATTTGCGCAGGGTGAGACTGATAGCACAGGGCCAACTGAAATGGTAGGGACTGCCGGGCTTGAGGCAGTAGCAGCCACTACCAATGTCACAACCGCTGAGGTAAGCCATCTGCCGCCCAGTGTCATGTGAAGATTGTTAGTCGTCATGTTAAAAATTTGTTGTTGTCATGTAGGAGGACCCGGCTACTGAGGATGAGGTCTTAGCTGAGGGGTCTAAGACTGTGGCCAAAGGGCATGGGGACAAGTCAACCATCTCCGAGCCAGAAGCACCAACGACAAAGGCAACCCCTGAGGTAGGACGTGTTAATGAAACTGTCATGTCAAAAACAGTTATGTGTCATGTTATTTTACCCTTGTGTCATGTAATCAACCATAGGAGGCACAAGCACAGGAGGAGGCCGTACTTCCCCTTCAGTGTAAGGGCGGAAGGGTGAGGCGAGCGCCTGCTACGTTAAAGGGCCACGAAGTTACTCAGCCGGTGACGAAGCCGCATGTCGACAAGGGGAACAAGCATAAGGAGGTGGTTGAGGACGTGATGAAGGGGCAGAAGAAGCTGCGGGCCGCCAAGGGGAAGAAGGTGATTGTGGGGGTTGACGTCGTGGCCTTGGGCTTGATGACCAGGGCTGACGTGGACACATTCACCGAGTGGATGACCACCGACGACGCCCAAGGGACTGAACCCGCACGTACAATGCTGGGCACCCGCCTTGAGAGGGATTTCTTGGGGGACCTAAAAACGCCAATGAAAGTGGTGGGCTCAGAGGTAAATTTCGGCCACCCGTTCTCCGATAACTTGACATTTTTTTGGTTGACTGGACACGTGTTCCTTGTTTGCAGCATATCGACGAAGCATGCAGCATCCTCCGAAAGGAGGTAGCCAGCGAGTCGAAGTACGCAGGCGTCGCAGTCGTCGACCCCTACTTCGGGGTCCTGCTGCAGAGACAAACCGGTATGCCCGTCGACGAGGAGTTGGAGTACTACTTCAGCGGTATGTTGCCGGAGAGGTGTCCGAAGCCTTGGGCGAGCGTCGACCGTGTGTTGGCCCCATGGAATCTGAAGGACAACCATTGGGTAGCGGTTGAGATCGACCTGGCCGAGTGGACTGTCCGTGTGTATGATCCGGACACTCATCTCACTGATGAGCGACATTTGCCAGGCCTTCTGAAGCCCGTCACGCACACCCTTCCCCCGCTGATGGATGGCCACCAAGAGCTGCACGCCAAGCATGCAGGGAAACTGCCCCAGCCATTCAAGTACAACTGTGTGAAGGGGATCCCTCAGAACAAGCAATCGTAAGTCGTCGTAGTCCATCTTCTGATTTATATTGTAATTAGTGCCCATTAGGTTTGACACATACTTTTTGCGACACAAAGGAGACTCCGGCCCCTACGCTCTCCGTTTCTTGCAGATGCTCGCATCAGGCGACCGCGCATTCAAAGGGGTGGACGACGCCTTTATCGATGCTTACCGCCTAGTCCTATGTGTCGCCATCTACCACCGTGGCTTCTGTCCCAGGCCCGATCCTCAGTAGACATTGGCTCCGTCCTTTTTTTACAAGAACATTGTTGTTTGTACTGTTGTCTGCAAATGTTGTTGGTGGCTTGAACAGTTATGCTTTCGTAGGATTTCATTTGGTTGACTTTGGCATCGACGGTATGTCGTTTTGGGAAACCTAGGGCTCAGGTTTTAAAACTATGATGTCTTGTTGTTTTTGAAACTATGTAGGTCGTACGATGGTTGACAATTATATATTTACGTTGTCCACATTTCCACTGAAAATGCACAAT
This sequence comes from Persicaria tinctoria, assembly GCA_037127255.1. Classification (NCBI taxonomy): domain Eukaryota; kingdom Viridiplantae; phylum Streptophyta; class Magnoliopsida; order Caryophyllales; family Polygonaceae; genus Persicaria; species Persicaria tinctoria. The sequence goes on along the minus strand of JBANSL010000010.1, from coordinate 67,380,749 downwards.
TAAAACATGTCATGTCCAAAATATCTCCTGCCAAGTTTATATCACTGCATGTCAAGTACAAAATGACATAGCTGCACCCAGGCCCAACAAGCCGTAATAACAAAACACGGGCGACATCCATACTTCAATGTAAAAGGGGGAGCGATAAAGTTTCCGAATAAGTTAGCCCTGCCTACAAACCGCGTGAAATACCTACTGGCTTGAAAATGCACAAAATATGTCATGTCAAAATAGCTATCCGTCATGTCTACCCCATTATCTGTCATGCCAAAATATGTATCCGTCATGCCAACATACCACCTTTTTCTTCACTATGTGCGGCGCCTTTTCGGGAACTTCCTTTCCCACTGAGACGGGTACCTAGATGTCTTCGGCCTGCCAGGGCGTACCTTGATAAGTGGGGGGAGGCAAGTCTCCTTAGCGATTGCCTCGGGCACCCTCCAATTCTCTCGCGACGGGACTGGGTAGATCACGTCCTCGCAGCACGCACGCCACACATCTACCTTGTACAAGTCGTTGACGAGCGAGTACACATTCATCCCGTGCATTTGGGATGCTGCCATTGCGTGCGCGCATGGGTACTGGTCGACGTTGAAGCGTCTACAGCTGCATAAACGTCCTACTAGATTTACAAGCCATGTGGAGGTTCCCTTGCGTACCTCGTACTCATGTGCACTCAGCTGTCTGACGCCCATGGAAAGGGACTGCATGAAGTTTGCTCTGATGGCGTTACCAACCCAATCGCTCACGACTTTCCCCTGCTCGCCGCTTGTCTTCCTATGTTTGACGAACCACGTGCCGACGGTCTCAAGGATGGCATCTACAAGGGCTGTTAGCGGCAAATCTCTAGGATATTTGAACACCGAGTTCAAGCACTCGGAGTTATTAGTGGTTGTGATGTTGTACCTGTTCCCAGTGTAGAAAGCCCTTGCCCAGTTGCTGAACCCGGCCTCCTTCAGATATGGGCCCGCTCCGGTTACCCGTGCACAGAACTCCGCGTACAACACCTGGAACTCATCGTACGTGTAAGCTTTACACATCGTCATGAACTCGTCTTGCAAGCCCCCGCAATTGAACCGGAAACGGACGTTTTGAAATAATTGATATGTGCATATGCCATGCTTCGCGAAGATGTAGCTATCCCGTATGCCCTTCAGGATGCTCATGTGGCGGTCAGATACCCACACCAGATCAGTCGTGTCTTCAACGACACACAACATCTGCCTGAAGAAGAACCCCCAAGACCCATCATTCTCGCCGTCAACCATGGCGAAGCCTACGGGGTAAATGTGGTGGTCAACGTCTTGTGTAGTAGCAAATAGCAAGCACCCTCGAAATTTCCCCTTCAAGAAGCTCCCGTCCACCGATATAACCTGGAGAATAAACATCTTGATGAGCTAGAGCTATCATGTCTAGGCAAACAGACGTCATGTGATATTAGTATAGGCGTCATGTTTCTAGTAAATGAGCGTCATGTTCAATGTAAGGAATGACTTACCTTCCGTAGGTGGGGGATAGCCCTCCGCCACGCTCCAAGACTCACAAACGCATACTTGAATCGCCCCTCCGCGTCGCGTTCTATCCTCGTGTACGTCCCAGGGTTGGCCTGCTCCAGCATGTACATGTACGAGTACATGCTCCGATAACTTTCCTCGTCCGTTCCGTACACTATGTCCCTCGCGCTCAACTTGGCTCGGCGCGCCTTCCAGTAGCTGCATGTGACCCCCAGCTGCGACTTCATCATCCTCTGCACTTGATCGGGATCGAGGAGCTTCTTCGACCGTCCGAAACTGAACATGCCCATTCACACACATGTGTCCAGTTAAGTTAGTTGTGTGTCCAGTGAAGACAATTGTGTGTCCAGTGAAAATATTTGTGTGTCCAGTTACACTAGTTATGTGTCCAGTTAAGAAAGTTGTGTGTCCAGTGACTAAAGTTGTGTGTCCAGTGAATGCAGTTGTGTGTCCATTTACTAGTGTTGTGTGTCCAGTGTGTATATCTATATGTCCAGTGGAATTTAGGCAAGAGTCCAGTTAAGTTTTGCGTATTGGGGCACATACATTTCGACAATGCGCCGGCCCAGCTGCGTGTATGACGCACTGTGTTTTTGGCTGACCGCCTCGTCCAGCGAGCACGTGTGCACGTCCACAAGCTTTCGGATCTTCCATAACCCCGTTCCCCTGTAAGTCGAAGCCCGACATGACCACTTGCAGTTGCGAGCAGCGCACCCTACAACATACAAGGTCTTCGTTGACTTCTTCACCTTCGTCGTGAAGCAGCGAGTCAGACCTGCCCACGCTACGAGTTCCTGCACATCCTCCTTCCTCCGAAACGTTTGTCCCTCCCGGAGCTTAATACCACACTGGCTGGTATCCAATGGGTTCCCCGCCACCATTGGTTCACTTTCAGTAGGCTTCGGAGAAGTGGTCGACTTCCATTTTCGTCTTTCGTATGCTTCCTCGACTTCCCTCACCGCTCGCCCCGCCTCATAATCCCATGACCAAGACTTCGTCGGACCAGAACTACCGTGTTCAACTTTAACCACTTTTGGGATTACATCATCCTCGTCGGAGGAGCTACCAAGGTCAATGGCTCCATCTTCCATGTCACTGCTGACATATATGATCTGCTTCCCTTTATTCACTACGTCGACATTCTTTTCCCTCTTCGCAAACTCCAACTCTAACTCCTCACTTATCCCTAACTGGTCAGAAGTCTCCTTTAACTGGACAGCTGTTTGTGTTAACTGGACATCCGATGATTCCACCTGGACAGCTGTTTGTGTTAACTGGACATCCGATGATTCCACCTGGACATACGTTTGGTTTACCTCGACAATTTTTTCTCACAAATCTTCGTCTTCTCCGTCAAGCCCCACGGGGAGATCTGTATTTGGGTGATCTTCTTGGGTCACGGGCGGACCAGTTAACGGCACAACAACATCCTCCAAGCCTGCAGGAGACAAACCACCACCGTCTGAGTCATCCGTTGTCGATCCTTGTGCTTCGGGCACGTCTCCACCAACCTTGCGTCCCAGGGAGACATTGAGGTCGATAGGCCAATTTCGTTCTCCAGACAACCCGTTTACAAACTTGTAGGCCTCCAAGTCTTCGTCATCCTCTATAGCAAACGGCCTGGACCCTTCCTTCTTTGGCTTTACATATGTGAGCTCCACATCATTCCTCCCATCGACATTAAACTTGTCCATCACCTGTTTCTTCAGCTTTACCTAGTCAATCCTTTCGTCCACCACCATGGCTTTCTGGCTACTTGTTCCCGTGAAGACCCAAGTGCCGCCTTCACACGCCCACCATCCTCCAAACAATACAGTGATACAAACTGATGATTTTCCCCTGTTGCATTTCATAGGTAGGCACAAATTAATTTGTATCGACGGTATTTACATATGAACAACAATTACCAAACATAGAGATAACACTTACCCATTTATGTCCGATCAGAGGACTGTCCAGTTAATTCCAACACGTGTCCAGTGGGTACGATATAACCGTCCAGTGAAAAGTGGCTTCGTACAAGTAAACCGTTACCTGAACCCAGGCCCACTTGCTTCTTCTTCAATGGATTCTCTCTCTTTCTTCAGATTTTGTGAATAAAAGTGACGCCCAGAATTTCTCTCATCTCTTTATATAGACCACACATCATTTGACACCTACCCTCTTTCTTCTAATCAAACGACGGCCATTCCCCTTCTTCAAGTTCCATTTCCCCTGCAATTCATTAATGGGAGCTAATGATTTCCCTCAGACATTCTTCAAAGCTTATATACCCTCCCCCTCCTCCCTCCCTTTACCTTTTTTTTTGGCGCCATCCCTGGGCGGGAACAATTGCCTCCCTCCGATTTACTGTACACAGCTGCTTCATCTCTCTCCCTCTCTCTACCTGTCTTTTCAATATTGATCAGGATTTTCACCCTCTCTCTCTCACACAGACTCTCTCTCTCTGTCTTTTCCTCGCTTTTCCGTCTCTCTCTCTCTCTCTCTCTCTCTCTCTCTCTCTCTCTCTCTCTCTCCCTCTCAGTTGTCCAGCTGTCATACTCACACTGTCCAGTCCCCCCCCCCCACTTACCTGCTACCGGTTGAGGCAAAAATCCGGATATCCGGATTTTAGCAAATTTTTCCCGGATGGGGTTATGTGTGCAAGGGTTTCACCAAAATGGGCTATTTTAGCAAATTTGCCATATATAAAATGATAAAAATAAAGTCTTTTTTTAAAGAACTCATTAATGTATCTACTTATATATAAAATGATAAAAATGTAGTCTTTTTTATCAGTTCTCATATATTGGTATCTTTATTGGTTGGAAGTTAGATTCTCATATATTATTATTTTTTAAAACATATTTTTCAAAAATAAATATTAGTAAGTTAATTACCATAATTAATCCCATATATTTTTATTGGTTGAAATTAGGTTTTTAATATACATGGTTTAATGATGATCATTAACTTGTTGAATTTTATTTGTGAAAAACTTAGGTTTTTAAAAATACTAATATGAAAGTATCTAACTTCCAACTAATTAAAATACCAATATGTGAAAACTAATTATAAAAAAGTATGGATTTAATTTTTTTTATATATAACATGTATAGATATATTAATGAGAATTTTTTTAGTGAATTTATCAATATAAAAAACTTCCGGCCCAAAAAATATCTATATGTCCACCCACCGGAGTTTTTTAAAATACCCATATGTCCAAAGGTGCCAGTTTTAAATATCAATTTGGTAGTTTGGCCCATTTTAAAATTATTGCAAAATTACCAAATCATGATTTTTTTAATTTAAAAAAGAAAAAATTGTCAAACCCAAAATCAACCCGATTTGACCAGAAATTGAGTCAAATCCGAGTCTAAATCATCCCGGGACCCGTTTTACCCGGAACCCATTTTATCCGAAATCCGAAACGATCCGACTCGAATGACCTGATTGACAGGTCTAGTATAATTGTCTTAAATTAAGTGAGGTTTAACAAGAAAAGTGGATATGGGTGGTTAGTTGCAACCAATTTGTATATAATGAGTGGTTATTTGCAATTTTTTTAATAAGGGGTGGTTATTTGCAAACAATCCTAAATAAAGGGTGGTTTTATGCATTTTCGCCAAAAATTTATTTCAATTAATTTGACAGGCAATCAAAGGAAAAAAAGAAAGACAATTTGACACGAAAGACACCAAATAAGCAAAAAAGCTCGGAAAGAAAACAATTTGCTTGGATTAAAGTCGCAAGTGGTGGATTTGATAACTTTATATTGACTCGACTTCTCCGTATAAGCGTAGGAGTAGTCTAGTCTCTGCGAATTAATTAAATGGGAGCGATTCAAAACAACCCAAAAAGTATGGGATTTTTCTTGAAATTAAATAGGATGAAGCAGGGGCATAAGTTAATAAAAATAAAAACATAGGGATGTTTGGTGTAATTAACCTTCTTCAACCTCACACCCGACACAGCCTCTTCAACAGCGCTTCCGCGGCAACACTCCGGCCCGACTTCGGTATACTTCTGGCGCTTCGACGGGGAAAGGCGTTGGACGATGCCGGCGGCTACGAACTTCTGGTGGCGGGGCCCTCCTACTGGTGGTCTATCGTTACTCCGGCAGCGGCGAATGGTGGCGGTAAGGGCGGCTGCAGCGAGGTAGTTCAAAATTTGGGGATTTCGAATTCGGGATTTTTTTTGTGAAAATTTTGTGAAGGAGATTGTTTGTAGAAACGTTTAGAATATAATGGGATACGTAAGAAACTTGGTCTCTCATGGACGAATTTCACCGAACACCGAACCCTACTATTTATAGTCGATGTCAACCGAGGCCGAATTGGATTGAATCGAATATCTGGATAACCACAAATCTCCTTAAAATCTATCTAATTAGTTAATTTGATAAAATCTATCACAATTTGGGAGGATTGGATCAAATTTTGAATTTGGGGATAAACTCGTTTGAGTTTGTTTGGATTCGAAATCAAAAATTGGACAAGGATACAGATATAATAATACATGAGCAACGTTTTAGAAGCAAAAACGTTAAGCTTCAGGCGAGATTTGAGGAGGTGAAAAATCACAAAGTTCAACGTTTGAAACGACATGGCTGGAGGTTGAAGATGGGTTCGCCTGAACCCGGTTCATCACTTTTCTTTAGCTCGGTTCACTTGAACCAAAGGAAAACCGGTTTGAACTATCCTCTCTTTCTTTTCTTTTTTTGATAAGGTAAAAATTCGATGGTCAGACATGCTTGACTCACCGAGAGGCCGACAAGTCGGCAGACGGCGAACCGTCAAACATACAATATAACCAGACAGAAATACAAAGAACAAGCAAAATGAAACAAGCAGAAATAATCCCTACAACAAGACGATCCAAGAAGACCAACTCCCAAAAAAGCTGAGGAAGTCGGCGAAAAACGAAGCCAAGCACCACCGATCAATGGCACCGCGGGCCAGCGGTAAAGCAAGACTCCAACTCATGTGGGTAGTGCAGACGAACTCCAAGGAAGATCAATCCCGAAAACGGAGACGCCCTCAGCGCACCACCACGACCCCAGCCAGTCCCGACTCCAGACTCCACGCTCCCCAACCAAGCATAAGACCTCCTAGAAACGTCGGAAGTAGAGCTGCACACTGCTCGAAACAAAACGCCAACCAGATTTTGCATATAGGAATTTAGTCAAGCCATTGCGGGATTTTGTCAAACCCTTTCTGGTGGGTTTACTCATAAATATACACACATAAATATATATAAACATATATAAATTATTTAATTTAATTTATATTTATTATTATTATTATTTTTTCCGTTTCGACTGTGCTTCGGACTCAAGACAAAGCCTTGGGCCCGAAGCACAAAAAAAAGGGCTGCCTCGGGTCAACCTTCGGGCCCAAGGAAAAACCCATGGGGCAAGGAGGGCAAGAAGAAGCAGGACCAAAACAGTGCCACACCAGCGGACGCTAGCCCGGAGAAACCACCAGCATCGACGACCAAACCGAGGGAGCACCGCTAGGAACAGACCGAGACCACCAACAAGTTGCCGATAATCGGCACAGCGAAAGGCCAATAGATTGTCAAACCCCCGAAAGGGTGGGTTGGATCTCCCGAAGGAGGTGGGGTAGTAAGGCCAAGGGCCAATTAAAGGGCCGGAACCACCGAAGCCTCGCAGAGGAGGACAACTCTGACCGAACACGACACCACCCAGGAGGCAGGACCGACGGCCGACCGGCCGGCCACGCCAGGAATACACACGAACACCCCCAACCGACTCCGAAGCACGACGAATGGAGGGAAATCAAACGAGGAAACCCAATCTCCAGCACCAGACATCCAGAAAATGACGAATGGAAGGAGGAAGATCCGAAATTGAGGTTTGGAGGAGCAAATTTGGCCAAAAGCGGGATGAAATTGAGAAAGAGGGTTGGAAAATTAAGGATTTGAAGGTGAAATTGGGGCAAGTCTCTAGAACGGGTTTATTGTACCAAATTGAGATATGAATTGAGGGGAAACAGGTGCTCAAATTGCACTAATGGAAAACGAAATAGGGGATGACGAGATGGGATCCGAAGAGGAGATTTCACTGAGAAGGTTTATTAATGGTGGCCAAAGATGGCACCATGAGTTAAATATAATTATTAAGATAATAATTGTAGGCTATATTTATTATTGTTTTTTTTAAATAAATAAAATTATCCCTAAAATATAATCAAGACCTTAAATTAAAATTTTGAATATATTTATAATCAAATTTAATTTTAAAAATATTAAAATATAATATATATATAATGATAAATTAATGAAAACAGACGAGAGGGTGAGTTGTAAGTAAAAACCATACCATTTAAAGGGTGGTTTTCTGAAAATTTCCCTTTTATTTATTAAAATTCTACATAAAGTAAATAATATAATAACAAAATATTTAGTTATATTTAATTTAAATACATTTTATTTTATTTTGTGTAACAACATTTGCCTAAAACTTTATACAATATTAAATACCTTTCATACATTAATAAATCCCTCTTTATTTTGAAGAAAAATACAAAAATTTGTCTCAAAATAGTGTAACTTCAAAACTAATTTATGTATGATAACTGCACATAAATAAATAAAAATAGTTATAAAACTCTGGGATAAGAGTAGAGATTATTGCGTGCACAAAACCTCTCTTCAGTAACCAATATCTTATTTTCTATAACCAAGGAGAAAGACAAAAATACCGGACAAAAAATAAATTGAAAAAATCAAAAGCAAATACTCACATGGGACTCACATTTACAAATCCAAGTCGGATGTGGATCCCGTGAAGTTGCCTAGTAACTCCATAGGTGAAGTTGGAGTATTCTCCACCGTTTAATTTAATTAATGGCTAAGATCTTCCGATTCTTTAAATAGTTGAAAAAGGAAGTAAATATTTCTTGAAATAAAAAAGGGTAATCTCAATCTCACTTTGCCGCTAATTTCTCAACAAAACATTTTCCCACCAATTAATTATCTCATAAGATTTGGAACGATCCTTTTCATTTCAGCTTCAATACCATCGTTAATTTCCACCATTTTTGTAGTTCATGGTATTAATCTCGCTCATTGTTCTCAACTATATTGGTGTTCTATGAAATCAACTTTTGTATATTTTGCAATCATATACTGGTAATGTCATTGCCGCATCCATTGATAACATCATGGAGGTATCCGACACTTGGATCCCTCGAGAAGGTATGGAGTTTGAATCGGCAGAAGACGCTTGGAGATTTTGGCTAGCATATGGAGGAAAGATGGGTTTTAATATTTTACCTCTTCTTTCACAGAACTACAGAACCCATGTATTGACTTGGCCTAAATTATACATGACAGTAGCAATTCTGAATAATATAACTTGGCCTGAAGTTTAGAAAGGGGAACTATTTACAAACAAAGAGACGAGTTTTAGCAAAGGTAGAAAATCCGTCAGCATAACTCGACAAAAGCCCTCTAAGACTCATATGAACAAACCTAAAGCAAGCTATTGTTCATTCTCTAAGACCTGAATAAACCTCTTCTCCATAATGACGATTAAGTCATTAGCATGATCAAAATGAAGCTCTTATATCACAAAAAAAAAAAAAAAAAAAATCAGTCTTCTAACACTCAGTCGTCAATTTATCACTTTACAAAGTAATTCTATAAATATTAAAAAACGCAAGGAATCCTATGCCAAAACTCATTCTTTTGTTGATTGATTTAAACATATAATTATCCAAAACACAAGGAATTCTATGCCAAAACTCATTTCTTCGTTCCTTTGGAATCGAAAATTTCCAAAACCCCCCAATTTCATTTACCCTAATTCACATGTCCATTAATCGAAGATATATGAGGAAGAAGATTTTTGTTCAATTGAAGATAAATCGGAGCAAACAAGTACTTGTTATTCTCTTATCGTCGACGTGCAGAAGAAAAGATTGAGGAGCCATAGATTTGTCCATATTCAAGAAGCCATAGCCCCGTCAAATGGAGGAGGGGGGAGGCAAAAGGCCACGAAATCTCTTTTTTTTTTTTTTTTTTGTGCTCCTCCAGAGGTAAATTTCTTTTTACATTTTACTGGTTAAAATTCCATGTTTTATTTCCTTTTTCAACCATTTATAAAATCAGAAGATCTTAGCCATTAATTAAATCGAACGGTGGTGAATACTCCAACTCCACCTATGGAGTTACTAAGCAACTTCACGGGATCCACATCCCTTATGGGTCTCTACCTCACTTGTAATTGTGATTTACTGTCAGTATAAAAGACCACAATATATAACCCATCAGACTCAACCTACCATGCAGGCTTGGAGTTGGGAACCATCTCCTATAGCATATGCTTATGTTTCATAAAAGTTGATCCCCTAAAAACTGCAGTATACTCGAATCTCGATCACCGCCTCTCGTATCCGTCCTATTGAACGTACAAGCTACGTTATTCTTCCTATTTTCATCGTCAAGTGAACTGGAACAAATGGTCCGTAAGCCAACAGGATCGGAGTACCTCAACGCCTTTTTTCCATCCAAACAAGCCAGGTGTGTATGATGATGCCAATCTGAATTAGGACTCACATTGATCAAGATTCGCGAAGAATTGCTTTCGGACTCCATTTGAGATGCAATGACAGTAGTCCGGATTTGGCCCCGTCTAACGGGAAGGAGTCGTAGAACTCTCCTTCCATCAGAACCCTTGTCATCGTCATGATGCATCTTCCCATGAAGCACTACAAATATTTGGCAAACAATGTGGTAGTATGAAACGGGAGTCGTGTCGGGTTTATTTTTGGTTTTATATTGTAAGGTCGAGATCCAAAATTGCAAACCAGAAGTAGGATATTACCTTTCCAATAGTGTCATGGTCATATAGTTCCAACATAAGCAATTCGTGCAAGCCATCCTCGACAACGAAATCAAAGGTCTGATTCCAAACCGGATTTAGCGTTTCATTCAACACCTGGAGAATCGTGAAACACCGAACAACAACATGAGCATCGTAACGAACTAGCTGCCACTAGGATTGAGTTATTGGATGATAATTCATAACAACATACCCTGGTTTTCATTTTTGCCCCGGACTTTTTCATGATCAGTACGACGAAAGGGTCGGATTTCCCCATGAAATCCATAGCTGGCAACTCTTCGGCGCTTACCACTGTGACGGAAAGCACTCCTCTAAGGATAACTTCTCGTCGCCTCTGTTCGTATTTCCTTTCAATGTCGGAGGCATCCATCCCATCGTCTTCTTTCAAGATCTTCTCGAAGCCAGTCAACTGATAATCGCGATCAAAGTCTTTCAGAAGCTCATTCTTCATCCCAAATGGACAATACAAAAGCTCCAAATGCACCTAACAAGTAAGAAAATAAAGCAAAATTTGTGACTCTATCAAGTGAATTTAACATTTACAATGACAAATGAATTCGAACATGATTGTTTCGGTATGTTGCTGATCGATGCTTACCTGACCTCGGTTTTTATTATCTCGCTGAATATGAAGATCCTTGACGAGTTTCAGCCACACAACCTTCACCTTGCAAGGCTCGAGATCCCTTAGGAAAATTTGAGCACAACCAATGAGTTCGGATGGCTGCAGTCCTTCGTCGTCAAAGAGTCTGATGGTCAAGTGCTGAGTCATCGGATCTTCAACCACTAAGTCGAAATTCTCATTCCATATCGGATTCAACTGATTACCCTGAATAAATATATACAAAAATGTCAGTTATAGTCAAGTGAAGCAAAATACAATCAATAGCCCATCAACAAACAGATCAATCTACTTACAATTATTTTGCTTTTCTTTGTTCGGTTTTTCAATGGACGTACGAATAGAACAGCATAAGGATCGGACTTTTCGATGAGATCCTTATTAACCAATTCCTTGGCTTGAACTAGCTTCACGTCTAACATACCGGCAGGCTTCAGCTCAAGGTTGCTAGATCAAAGATGACAGCATGTCAGCTTCATGGTGCATTTTCGCGTCAAAGACAAAAGACGGAAAACAAGCTAGAGGTGTTTTAAGTAGCGCATAAGGTCCATAAGGATCACCACGGGCATAGAATTTATTTGAATTTGGACTTAGTTTAGAAAGAAGTAGTGTTTAGCGAATAAGTCGTCACTTACTCTCTCCATCATTCAGCATTTGTTTCAAAAACTTCCCCTAGTAGAATGTAAGGATTTGCATACAGCATACCTGTAATCACCAGGCATTATGGGTATTATTTGTCGAACATGCCAAGATATTGAATCTTCAATGGCATCTCTGATGGTTTCCTGCAACAAATTGAAGGTAAGTTTGCTATATGATCGCGCATAGCTGCTTAAGAAAAACCGCTGCAAGCTAGCTAGAAGAGAAATTCCGAAATGGAAGATGATATGCCCATGAAAAATGCAGACTTTGTACAATAGGCGATTACAAGTGACACTCAATTTTTGGCAAATACTTACATCAAAAATATCAGAAAGTCCTGGTATTGCTGATAAGTCGCCACCGATAACCTTCAGTTTAAAATCTAGCTGTTTCTGTAATTGAACAAAACAAATATACAGAACAACGAATAAATAAGGATATACAGAATGGCGAAACATTCAAGGTTTTAAAGAGTACTCCTAACCTGTTCTCTCAAAGAGAAACAAACAGCTTTAAAGCAAGGGATTTCATCAACGAGCGGTTTGAAGATAAGCCGAAAGATTCCTGTAAAAGCAAGATCCTTGACCTTGATAAAAAATGCCAGCATCAAAACATTAGTAAATCAAGCATTCAGAAAGAACAAAATTTGTTGCATTTTACATGTTCAAGATTTGCACAATTCCATCTTAACTTGCATAACTAAAATGTCTAAACCACCGAAAACTTGGACAAAGAATTGGCAATGCAGACCTGTATAGGGAGAGCCACACCAATATAGGCAGAATTTGTTCCTAATTTATCTCATATAGCATAATGTGGAAAACAAAAACGAAGAAACCAAAAAATAAAAAATGTTATTGTTTTCCGACATCAAACATCAAAATTTCACCAAAAAATTAAACAAATCTAATCAAAAAACACAAATCTGACAAAACTCGTCTTTCTGTGTCCGTTGTCGTCGTCACATTGCCCACACGTTCCGTCATCTTTGATACCACAGCGCCCGCTAGGTGTATGACAAAATGCCCCACCGGCAAATCTCTTCCATTTCCTGCATTTCTCCGAGCTTCAGAAACTGACCTGAAACCAAATCAAATTCTGCCTGAAAGCCTCATCGGAAGATGGGTTTCTTCTTCGGTGCGTTCATCGGGATCGTTTCCGGTGTTGCATTGATGTTCGCTTTTGCTTATTACTCCGATCTCCGGGCTAAACGTCGTTCTCAATTGGTACCTCCTTGATTCCTTATTGGTTCCAGAAAATAAAAAAAAATTTGGTTAACATATATTTCTTGGCGTTTTTTATGTTTGGATTTTTCTTCTTTTGCCCCTTTGTATTATTAGTTTACTATCACTTTTTACTATAAATCATCTCTTCCAATTATGGGAATTTAATGGTTTTCAATTTGGATGCATGCCCCTTTTGATCATCATATATACCATCATTTTGTACAAATGTTCTATATTAAAGTGCATGTTCTACAAAAGCCGATCAGATATTCGAGTTTGAATCCTTAGAATAAGCTCCTTTGAAAACCTAGGAGGAAGTTCTTTATCCTTTATAAGAAATATCTAGGCCTTGTTTGTTCGAGTATTAGTGAATAGAAGGGAAATGAATCAAATTTTATGTGTAAATGTCTAGAGAAGGGTAGAGGGAAATGGTTAAGAATATAGTTACCCTATGATCAAATTAGGTAATAAAATTGTGGGAAAGGAAATAAATTTTATATGGAAAATGAGGGAAGGATGGTAATGATTAGAATATTGATCGATGAATCTTAACTTAAAAATGGACTTAGATTCAGAAGGTTAATCATTACCTTTCTTTACCTAAAAACAAACGAGGGGTTAGTGTTTCGCCTATATGTTTGTTAGTATCATATTGACCATTGCAAATAATACAATGGAGTAGCTTTATTTCACTCTATCAATACAAACCAAATCAAGTGTTTCTTATATAGAGTACATTCTTATGTGTGACTTCAATAAGGCGGCGACGGTGCAAGCATATGCCCAGATGGGAGTGCAAGATTCAAGGAAGATATTTGCACCTGACACATACCCTCCATGGGTGGTCTTTCAAGAGAAGCAGAAGTTGAGTTACACTAACTTTCACTTCCGAACACGAGCTTCTCATTCGGTTGTTTACTGACATTGTTTTGTTCGTAAAATGCAGTTAAATTGGCTCAACTTCCAGTTGGAGAAAATATGGCCATATGTGGATCAGGTTACAATTTCATCTAATCAACAATGTAGGATTTTTTGCATTGTTGTAAGTCACTTTCACACTCGCCCATTTTTGGCAATGTGTCACTTAGGCAGCATCAGAGCTGATACGGAGCTCTGTGGAGCCGATTCTTGAGCAATATAGGCCGGCTATCATCGACTCTCTCAAGTTCAGAAGGTTGACACTTGGGACTGTGGCACCTCAGTTCACAGGTGATTCATTGTCTAGCTGCAATTTGCATATGATGACCTTTTTATGTAATTAAGTCGGAAAATGGTATGAGTTTTAGGTGTGTGGCTTATTGACGGAGCTCCTGGGGAAATCGTAATGGAGTTGGAGATGCAATGGGATGGAAACCCAGATGTCATACTTGATATAAAAACCCATATTGGTGTGGCTCTCCCTATACAGGTCTGCATTGCCAATTCGTTGTCCAAGTTTTCGGTGGTTTAGACATTTTAGTTATGCAAGTTAAGATGGAATTGTGCAGATCTTGAACATATAAAATGCAACAAATTTTGTTCTTTCTGAATGCTTGATTTACTAATGTTTTGATGCTGGCATTGTTTATCAAGGTCAAGGATCTTGCTTTTACAGGAATCTTTCGGCTTATCTTCAAACCGCTCGTTGATGAAATCCCTTGCTTTAAAGCTGTTTGTTTCTCTTTGAGAGAACAGGTTAGGAGTACTCTTTAAAACCTTGAATGTTTCGCCATTCTGTATATCCTTATTGATTCGCTGTTCTGTATATTCGTTTTGTTCAATTACAGAAACAGCTAGATTTTAAACTGAAGGTTATCGGTGGCGACTTATCAGCAATACCAGGACTTTCTGATATTCTTGATGTAAGTATTTGCCAAAAATTGAGTGTCACTTGTAATCGCCTAGTGTACAAAGTCTGCATTTTTCATGGGCATATCATCTTCCATTTCGTAATTTCTCTTCTAGCTAGCTTGCAGCGGTTTTTCTTAAGCAGTTATGCGCGATCATATAGCAAACTTACCTTCAATTTGTTGCAGGAAACCATCAGAGATGCCATTGAAGATTCAATATCTTGGCCTGTTCGACAAATAATACCCATAATGCCTGGTGATTACAGGTATGCTGTATGCAAATCCTTACATTCTACTAGGGGAAGTTTTTGAAACAAATGCTGAATGATGGAGAGAGTAAGTGACGACTTATTCGCTAAACACTACTTCTTTCTAAACTAAGTCCAAATTCAAATAAATTCTATGCCCGTGGTGATCCTTATGGACCTTATGCGCTACTTAAAACACCTCTAGCTTGTTTTCCGTCTTTTGTCTTTGACGCGAAAATGCACCATGAAGCTGACATGCTGTCATCTTTGATCTAGCAACCTTGAGCTGAAGCCTGCCGGTATGTTAGAGGTGAAGCTAGTTCAAGCCAAGGAATTGGTTAATAAGGATCTCATCGGAAAGTCCGATCCTTATGCTATTCTATTCGTACGTCCATTGAAAAACCGAACAAAGAAAAGCAAAATAATTGTAAGTAGATTGATCTGTTTGTTGATGGGCTATTGATTGTATTTTGCTTCACTTGACTATAACTGACATTTTTGTATATATTTATTCAGGGTAATCAGTTGAATCCGATATGGAATGAGAATTTCGACTTTGTGGTTGAAGATCCGATGACTCAGCACTTGACCATTAGACTCTTTGACGACGAAGGACTGCAGCCATCCGAACTCATTGGATGTGCTCAAATTTTCCTAAGGGATCTCGAGCCTTGCAAGGTGAAGGTTGTGTGGATGAAACTCGTCAAGGATCTTCATATTCAGCGAGATAATAAAAACCGAGGTCAGGTAAGCATCGATCAGCAACATACCGAAACAATCATGTTCGAATTCATTTGTCATTGTAAATGTTAAATTCACTTGATAGAGTCACAAATTTTGCTTTATTTTCTTACTTGTTAGGTGCATTTGGAGCTTTTGTATTGTCCATTTGGGATGAAGAATGAGCTTCTGAAAGACTTTGATCGCGATTATCAGTTGACTGGCTTCGAGAAGATCTTGAAAGAAGACGATGGGATGGATGCCTCCGACATTGAA
The DNA here is from genome assembly GCA_037127255.1 of Persicaria tinctoria. Taxonomy (NCBI): domain Eukaryota; kingdom Viridiplantae; phylum Streptophyta; class Magnoliopsida; order Caryophyllales; family Polygonaceae; genus Persicaria; species Persicaria tinctoria. The sequence goes on along the minus strand of JBANSL010000010.1, from coordinate 67,364,818 downwards.
AGGAAATACGAACAGAGGCGACGAGAAGTTATCCTTAGAGGAGTGCTTTCCGTCACAGTGGTAAGCGCCGAAGAGTTGCCAGCTATGGATTTCATGGGGAAATCCGACCCTTTTGTCGTACTGATCATGAAAAAGTCCGGGGCAAAAATGAAAACCAGGGTATGTTGTTATGAATTATCATCCAATAACTCAATCCTAGTGGCAGCTAGTTCGTTACGATGCTCATGTTGTTGTTCGGTGTTTCACGATTCTCCAGGTGTTGAATGAAACGCTAAATCCGGTTTGGAATCAGACCTTTGATTTCGTTGTCGAGGATGGCTTGCACGAATTGCTTATGTTGGAACTATATGACCATGACACTATTGGAAAGGTAATATCCTACTTCTGGTTTGCAATTTTGGATCTCGACCTTACAATATAAAACCAAAAATAAACCCGACACGACTCCCGTTTCATACTACCACATTGTTTGCCAAATATTTGTAGTGCTTCATGGGAAGATGCATCATGACGATGACAAGGGTTCTGATGGAAGGAGAGTTCTACGACTCCTTCCCGTTAGACGGGGCCAAATCCGGACTACTGTCATTGCATCTCAAATGGAGTCCGAAAGCAATTCTTCGCGAATCTTGATCAATGTGAGTCCTAATTCAGATTGGCATCATCATACACACCTGGCTTGTTTGGATGGAAAAAAGGCGTTGAGGTACTCCGATCCTGTTGGCTTACGGACCATTTGTTCCAGTTCACTTGACGATGAAAATAGGAAGAATAACGTAGCTTGTACGTTCAATAGGACGGATACGAGAGGCGGTGATCGAGATTCGAGTATACTGCAGTTTTTAGGGGATCAACTTTTATGAAACATAAGCATATGCTATAGGAGATGGTTCCCAACTCCAAGCCTGCGTGGTAGGTTGAGTCTGCTGGGTTATATATTGTGGTCTTTTATACTGACAGTAAATCACAATTACAAGTGAGGTAGAGACCCATAAGGGATGTGGATCCCGTGAAGTTGCTTAGTAACTCCATAGGTGGAGTTGGAGTATTCTCCACCGTTCGATTTAATTAATGGCTAAGATCTTCTGATTTTATAAATGGTTGAAAAAGGAAATAAAACATGGAATTTTAACCAGTAAAATGTAAAAAGAAATTTACCTCTAGAGGAGCACAAAAAAAAAAAAAAAAAAAGAGATTTCGTGGCCTCTTGCCTCCCCCCTCCTCCATTTGACGGGGCTATGGCTTCTTGAATATGGACAAATCTATGGCTTCTCAATCTTTTCTTCTGCACGTCGACGATAAGAGAATAACAAGTACTTGTTTGCTCCGATTTATCTTCAATTGAACAAAAATCTTCTTCCTCATATATCTTCGATTAATGGACATGTGAATTAGGGTAAACTAGTTTAATGCCCGTGCCCAAGGCACGGGTGTTACGTAATATATTTTTACAATGAAACTTTTTATACAATAACAACATTGAATATCGTACCAGAGATCGATTATACTATTGAGAATAATGAAACTTTTTATGAAAAAATGCATAAAAGCATTGAATATTGAACCATCCGATCATACAATCGAAAAAAAATGCATGAACGACATTCTAATGAACTTTATATACAATAACAAAAATTCCTCCAAGCATGACCTTCAATCCTTAAAATACTTTGCGTACCATAGAAGGCTGCAATCAAAGACATTAATTTAGGCAACGCGTTAAATGATAGAAAATGCAAATGCCTCTATAATTTTCAACATGGAGAAATATATTTTTTAAAAACTATACTCCTACGTGTAATATTACGAATATGTTAAATTCCGGTAAGTCCATGGGAGATGACTTGGAAAATATATTTTTGCAAATATTTTGAGTTTACATAGTTGGTAAGGTGGTAAAGGATAATTAAATACAATGTTAATTCAAAACACATAAAGCGTTTTTCGTCTTTTTAGAAAACATTCTACATGGAATACTCTAAGGATAGAAGAGAAGGGTTAACATACCGTTTCGAGATATGTTAAGTGATGGTGCAGCTAACATTTTGAAAGATCTCTTTGTATACTACATTAGGGGTAGCATTGTGTGGTTTTCCTTCAGCATCACAGATCAAAATCTTCAAACCGTTTCTGCTTGTAACCCTCGAAAGTGCAACATACAATTGTCCGTGAGTGAAAACAGGCTGACGAAGATATAAGCCAACTTGCGAAAGTGATTGACCTTGACTTTTATTTATCGTCATCGCAAAACATACCATCAACGGAAATTGTTTTCTCTGAAATTTAAACGGGTATCTTGTATCAGATGGTATAAGGACCATGCGTGGGATGTAAACTGTTGCTCCTATGTTTCTTCCAGATATGATATCAGCTTGTATAATATGCTTTCCAAGACGGGTGACTATCAATCTAGTTCCATTGCATAATCCAGCTGATTGGTCAATATTCCGCGTCAACATAACTGGGATACCCACCTTCAACTTCAGTTTATGGTTTGGGACACCAGAACATTTAATGCTATTTAGAAAATCCGTTGAATAAACTATATCCTGATCAACATTATAGCCTTCAGATGCGCAAATACTATCAGAAATCAAGTACACATGATCTTCTCCCGACAATAGAGATAACACATAATCATTTACTGCTTCGACCATCTCATTTGTAGGAGCCAAAACAGCCCTTTTCTTGAAAGAAGTTTGCAGGATTCTGGATATTAGATAATGACGGATAGGTCCAATTGACAATGGATGCAATAGGATCATCAACGTCACTGATTAAGAGATCTGGAGGAATTTGTATGTTTGAGTTAACATCATCTCCATGCCCCTCATTACCATCTCCAATATTAAGAATCCATTCTGAGAATATTTTCGCAGCAATAGCTTCTGAATCAGAATTTCCTTGAGCAATCCTCATATTTCTGGCCAACTTGAGTACCTTGCAATACTTCCACAAATACGATGAATTGAGTGTCGATGAAATAATATCTGCTCTGCTTCCTTTAAGAACAACATGTAGGATTTGTCTAAAGTCTCCACCAAATACAACCAACTTACCTCCAAAAGGTTTATGTAAGTTGACGTTATCATAAGAACGCATAACATCCCTTAAGCTTCTATCTAATGCCTCAAAACACAATCTATTCATCATCGGAGCTTCATCCCAAATTATAAGCCTTGTCTTTGATAATAGTTCACCAAGATCAGTGCCCGATCGTATGTCGCATAATGAATCCCCACCCCCATATCCGGCACCACCCCACCCCGTCTATCTCGAGCCAAATGTTGATCGATCTTTTATCTCCACCCCCTCCACCCCTTAAAAAATCACATAAAAACAGGGTCTTAATCTTGGTAGGGGTGCTGCTCAATGTCCAAAATAAATTGTTTGTTTTTAAGGTGGATTTGAGGAGGAAAAAAAAGGGGCGATTTGCGAAATATACATATATGGAGACCATATTAGCCTAATATACACAATTTTGGGAATTTTGCCAAAATATACACAATACTACACGGGACACGCGCACCCTCCCCCCCCGATCTCTCCGACGCTGACACGAGATAGAACTCCCTCCGATTTTCGATCGCGGTAGCCTGTATGTATTGATCAACGCCGATCAACGCCAATTTTCGGTACTACATCTATCACTACATCTATCTAATATCATAGCATTACTGAATTGTGGTTTTGATGTCAGCATTCGTATAATTGGTAGATCTGTCGTTCATAGATCTGTAAATTTCGTTTGTAGATTTCGTTTTATATCCAATAGATGAACTCGTATAGTGTAGATCTTGTAATTTCGACTTCAGTTGTTATTATTTCGATACAAATCACAGTAAGTCGTCAACAATATATAGAGTTTCAGGTTCTTCATCGATCTGCTAGATCTGTCAACATCACGATCCTTAAAATATCTCTGTTGGATCAATTCGAAATGTTGTACTTGAATGAATTGAAAGAAATTAATTGTTTGAATTGTTCTACATAGATCTGTTTTCATTTCTAGCCTCGTTGTATAATGCTGACACTGTCTGAGATTTCGTAAATAAATGCCATGTATCTAACTTATTTCTATCATGCTGACACGGAATCAAATGCAATTCATTGTACTTGTATATATATTGCCTGTATCTAACTTATATCTATCATGCTGACATGGAATCAGAGTAAACTCATTGTGACACTGATTGTTTGCATATTGTCTCTATTTAATTGATAGGTCAATCATAAATGGAACCTCATGTGATTACAGTAGTATTTGGTGGATCATGGGTGTTTGCTGACACAGGCCTGGAATTTGTTGGAAATACAACATCAAAGGTGTTTTTGCTGTATGATTCAACAACACTACAAGACTTGAAGAGAAAGGTGTGCACTAGATTCAATGTAGACAGTGTTCTTGAATTGCAATTTAGTCATTTGCACCCATGCAAAAAGCTCAAAGCCCCACTTATAGTTGATTGTGACACTGATTTGAAAGAATTCCTCGATATATCAGCACTAGATGGTGTAGACTATGCTGTTGAGTTGTGTGTCAGCATACAGGCACAACCACTTGCAATTGTTGACATAGCTGACAGGGAGAGTGTGAAATCAGTTGGATTGATTGAGTATGACAGGGAGCAAAATCATATGATTGCCGACCCTCAAATGCAGACGGTGGGGTCAGATGACATGAATGATGATATGGATGATGATATGGAGGATGATAATGACATTGATTGTGATGCTGACACCTGGAGGAGACTGTACTCTTCCATGCGCAGTAGAGATAAAACAATTGAAGATTGCAAGGATGACAGCTCTAGCATGAGTAGTTTCAACAATACCTCATCCAGCACAATGTACATTGGGAGAACCTTTGAATCAAAGAAGGAAATGAAGGATGCTTTACGTATATTATCGGTGACAGAAATATTTGGGTACCGAGTAACGAGATCTGAACCCAAGTATTTTAGGGCGCATTGCGTGGATACTAGCTGCAGATGGAAGTTACACGTAAATACTGTTTCTCATAAATGCTACGAGGTGTCAGCGTACAATGGTTTGCACACATGCACATGGGATGTGAGGACAAGCAATTGCAGGCAAGCATCTTCCTCAGTGGTAGCAAGCATAATCCAGCCAGTGTAAGTGTCTATATTTTATCATCAAAGTAACACTCAGTTCAGGTATCACATCATTCATTCTAATGTATGCATTATTACAGTGTCAGCAGCGGCTACAATCCAAAGCATATAATGGATAAAATAAGGACTGAAAAAAGAATTCCCATTAGTTATTGGACAGCATGGAAGTCAAGAAGAATTGCACAAGAAAGGGACAGAGGGACACCGGAGTCAAATTTTGCTGACTTGCCATTATTTTGTCACATGATTATGGAGAAGAATGATGGAACTGTTGCATTGATGTCAACAGATGATGATGGCAGGTTTAAATACTTATTTTTATCATTTGGGCAGTGCATTCGGGCCTTCCCTGCATTGAAAAAGGTATAAACTTATCAGTGTCAGCACAGATCACTTTTGAATATTCCTTTGTCATCGCACAACTTATGATCATTATTTTACAGGTTGTTGTTATTGATGGAACATTTTTAACTGGGAAATACAAAGGGACTTTGCTTGGGGCAGTAGCGCAAGATGCAAACAGAAATATTTCCCCCCTTGCATTTGCCATTGCTGACACAGAAAACAACAGCTCTTGGGAGTGGTTTCTTCGCCAGCCGATGAGGGTTGTTCCTCCATCAAATGATCTGGTGTTTGTGTCTGATAGACATGTCAGCATTGCAAGAGCAATTGGCTTGGTTTACCCCAGTGCACATCACTGCCTTTGTAGATGGCACATGGAACAAAACATTAGAAGCACATTCAAGAAAAGATACTTGGGAAATTGGTTCAAGAAAGCAGCGGATAGTTATAGTACTGGGGAGTTCGACAAATATTTTAACCGCATAAGGGAAAGCTGCCCGAAGATGGTGACCTATTTAGTGTCAGCAGGAGTGCATAGGTGGGCTAGAGCACATTCACCAATCACCAGATACAACATGATGACATCTAATAATGCAGAGAGCTTAAATTCCATTTTCAAGGGGAAGAAAAATTACCCTATTGTTGCACTGTTGAATTTTGCTAGAGAGAAACTCGGGGAATGGTTCCAAGAGCGTAGAGAAAAGGCATCCAAACATGAGGACACGCTGACACCAGCAGTACTTGATTTGATTAGGAACCTGCAAGATCAAGCTAGAGAATACAAAGTTCAGAGGCTGGATGAATATAAATTTGAAGTAAAAGGGCAAGGGTCTCATGCAATAGTGGACCTGTCAGCAAAAACATGCACTTGCAAGTTTTTCGATATAGAGAAGATCCCATGTGTTCATGCTCTTTCAGCCATCATGAAGGTTAAGGCGAATGTATCAGACTTTGTTGCCAGATTTTACACAACTGATGCTTGGAAATTAGCTTATGCTGAAACAATATACCCAGTGCTGACAGAGGATGAATCAGGCGTCCCTGAAGCAATAAGATCTATAAAGTGTTACCCTCCTGTTGTTAAGAGGGGACCAGGAAGACCTCCCTCCAATAGACTGTTGCCTAAGTGTGAGCTAAAGAGAAGACTGAAGTACTCCAAAAAATGATGGTGTCAGCATTGCTTGAGACCGGCTCGCTTTATATCATAAACTTCTAGGATACAATCACTTAGAAACGCCCCCCCTCCCAGTTATATATATTGCATATCATAAACCTGATTCTGTTTTGAAAATTACTTTTTTCATAGTTTACATAACCCCATGTCAGCATTATGGGCAATGCTGACACTGATACATTCCCATATGTTTTCAAGAAGATTCAATGCACTTTCTTTCCAGCATTGATGTATGTCATATTGGATTTTTTACATTGTATGTGATTGGAGACTATATCAAATTCGATCTAATGTAAAAAACCAGATGCTTAGTTCCGAATAAGTACATTAAACACAACAAAATACATACATTTCAATATACGCGAACGATGTTCAGTGGAAGTAGTTAATATCCAAACCCAGAATAATGATGTCAACAAAATACATACAGTTAATATCCACCTTCATATCCAAACTACAATGTCACTTAAACTAAGAACTCAGAATGATAGTGTCAGCATTGCTCAAATTATGAAGCTCCAAGACTCCTTGATCAAGTCTGAGCAAATAAGCTCTCTGTAGTAGCGGGATAGCTTCTCATATGTGATTGTGGTGACATCTCCGCCAAATACAACAGCCTCGATTGCTTTCACTGTAAACACCCCGCAAGCACTTCTGCACACACTCACAAACGCAGACAAATAGGGGTGTGTCAACAACAGATAAACAGAAAGTAAATGTATGTCAACAATTAATATAAAAGTTAGGTAAGAGTACAAACCCAGATTTGTCATGCACCATGTCAGGGACCTTTCTTATCTCAAATGGTGTGGTGCTAAATTTTTCATATATTCCGCACTTATCCAAGTGTACAGGAAGCCAGTGAGCAATAGGCTGCAGTTCTGCATCTACTACACCCTTGCCGACACCATAGACATTGCAGTCATATACGTTGATCACCTTCTGATCAATTATGATCTCTAAGGCAACCCAGTGTTTGTTGATGACGTTAAAGGGTGTGTAAATCCTGTTTGCAGACGCCCATGGTTTGCCATACTGGTCAGGGAAAAGACCCAGGAAATAGCTCCCAATCATGTCTGTCACAGGCGAATCTGCTTTGTACGCTTTAGCACAAGCTGGCAGGTAGTTCTGATAGAAAAGCCAATCAAGGACAATGAACTCTGCATACTTATCGGCTTCCTCATGGATCCTCTTCCTCAAACAATACAACCCTGCTTCAATATGCTACAACACACAGTAACAAGCTACTGTCAGCGCTAGGTATACAACGACAAATATCAATAAACAAAAACCAAAAGACAAACAATATGAAATATAATTGCTGCCATATCGTTTACCGAACACTCCAGCCACATGTCCTTGTTAAGAATTGGTTTAAAAAAGGATTTATCAACTCTTCCGGAAGCAACAACGACAGAAAAATCCCTGAAAACAAGCAAAAGTTATGAATTAAGCACAGAGTCATAAGAGGTAGAGGTGTCAGCACAAGACAGTTAATGATTATATAACGAGTAAAAAGATAAAAAAAAATACCGATTACTCTTCATAGTTTTGTACAAGAACTCATGATCGTCTTCAGTTAAAAGCGACTTCTTCGCATTGTGCTTGGGCCACCTTCCTTTCTTTTCTTGCTGCTCAAATGGACTCGTCAGAAAAGTACTCGCTTTTGGGATACGCTTGGATCGCCTGAGTTCTTCAATCTCTTCGACTACTTTAGGGTGCTTGCTGAAGGCAACCCAGTCAGTCACTACAGGCAATGGAAGCTTGTCAGCATTTTCATCGCCTTCAGGAGAATCGAGGATGATAGTCTCTGGTGGTGCAATGGTAGGAGGTGGAGTTACTGCAATGTCAGCCTTCTCGTCCCCATCAACCTGGCCACCTAATGGGGTACCAACATCCTTACACTCCTCACTGCTTGGCTTCACTGGCAGGTCAGCTCCTACATCCTCACTGGTGCTCTGCAGTCCCCTGTCAGCATCTTCATGAGCTCCATCTTTGCTGTCCTTACACTCTTCACCTCTTGGCTCCATGGACATCAAATCAGAATCACGGCCTAGATCAACAGCATATTGAACTGAATCTGACTCTATTGTCCTCTGTCCTTCAACCAATGTGACAGGAATGATAGGCTCCGGAACCACCACATCACCTGTAATTCTTTGGGCTTCATCTCTCTCATCACCACAGGAAGATGTCTTCATTTGATTACAACCTTTGGGTGAATCCAACTCAGCTTCCTGCTCAGCAATAACATCCTCAACGATAACACCCATCTTCATGTCAGCATTCACCACTTTGGTACTTGATTGATCAATGTTGACAGATGACTGTGACCTTGCAACAGTAGATTCATGCAGTGTTACCCTGTTCTCAAGGGAATTGTACTTTTCCATCAGGTTTGTCACCATTGCAACAAGTTCAACCGCCCTATCAACACGAGACCCCAGCTCATTTAGACGTGCATGCAATTCTTCGAGCTTTTCAACCCTTCTTACTAAATCATCTACGCGTGCAGGAAGCTCTTCAACTTTTTCAATCCTTTTAATTAAATCATGTACCCAAACTGGGTTGAATTTAGCGTCAGCCTCACCAGCAACAACACGCCCTTTTGCATTTTCATCTTTATCACCACCATCCAACCCTGGCTCTTTTGAATGCTCCTCAAACACTCCCTCCCGGTTGCCACCACAATCCCCCTTGTCATCACCCCCAGTGTCTCTGTTGGCACCTACCTCCAGCTTTTCATCACCAATAGTGTCACCGTCGTGACCATCACCCACAACATCTTCAGTGTCAGCATCAATTCCTTTGTTCAGAAGTAACAGAGCATTCTCAATCATAGCATCAACATTGGTGTCATCAACCCCTTCACTGCCGTCATTGGGGTCAGCATTCTCAGTGTCAGCATCAACACCTTGGTTGCCATCTAGTTGATCATCATTGGGGTCAGCCTTTGCTGTGTCAGCCTGGGCTTCACCTTGCACCTCACCAACTGGTACAATCGCTCTACAGGCACCATTCACAACTTCAACGGGGGATAGACACGCATCAACAGGGGGTTGGGGGATAGAGGAAGACTTGTTTGAACTGCTACTTTTGTACAACATTCTACGTTTCCCTGTACTTCCCATAGCTTTCTTCCTCTTCTTCAAAATATACTGAATAGGTTTATCCTCATCAGATGTATCACAAGCATATCCAACAGCCTCCTCCCTGTCAGCACCACCCTCCTTGGATACCCTGTCTGCATCCAGTGTGGTTGTCTCTGTGTCAGCATAAACAATCACATCTCTCTTAGATTCCTCACAACTGTTAAAGGCAACAGCCTTCTTCCTAATCCTCCCAGCCTTCCTCCTGATTGATTTTATAACTTCTATGTCAGCCTTCCTCCCATCTTGAGGGTTGGTTGGTGGAGTTCCACTAGAACGCCCTCTCCTCAAAGCAACTCTCTTCCCCTGGGTCTCAGTGGATGTACCTTTCTGCTTCTTCTTAGAAGGCTTTCCTGTGTCAGCATTTTTCCTCTTCTTCCCCTTCTCTACATCAACAGATTTGCCCTCAACATTTCCTTCGTCAGCCTCACGTTTCCTGTTCGTTCGCTTCTCTATCTCAGCAGATCTCTCCTCTTCCTCTCCGCCAACAAAACCATACTCAAAAGACATAAATGATTCAATCTCTGACCCATCATTACGTAAAAACTTGTTTTCATATGCATACTTGCGCATATGCCGACAATCATACAGAATATCAGTAGGTGGTTGCGAAAACATAGGCTCACCAATGGCATCACAAACATCGTCAGCCTCTTCATCGATATAACCCATGCCTGGGGTTCTTGCAAACTCTCCGTAGTTTGGAAACAGCGGTGTCTATCATGCACATCAAAAAAAATATAAATAAGAAAACACATGTATATAAGAAGACAGAGTTGGTGTCAGCACTGATATATTTCTCTTACCAAGTCGCCATCGAATAGCTCGTCAGCTTCATCATAACTGTGCCTAACCTTGCAAACCCAGTGCAAGGAATGAGGATCTCTATCATTCATCCTCAAATTACAGGCAAACTTTTCAGCCAACGCCGGAAAAGCTTCCAATATCCAGGCCTGTAAAAACAAAACAAGTGGTCATGCAAAACACAAGTAATGAATGCTGACACAAGTAATGAATACATGCAATGCTGACACGTAGTGAGGAATACCTTCAATGCTGACACATAGTGAGAATTGATTGCAAGGATATATCAAACAAGTAAACAGAATACCTGGAAAGCAATCCAATATCCATACAACTCATACGAAGGCCTAGCTTTCTTGCGATCCATCGTAGCTGACTTCTTCAAGGCCTTCAATAGAGCTTCATAGGACTGTCTGCCCCATGGATATTGTCCAAACGTCTCGTCATCGCAAGCAAGGGATAGATTTTCCTCAGTGATGTAGTCTATCCGCCTATAACACACAACCATCTCGATGAGCAACAGCCTTGCTAAATATAGCTTCTTCTTCGACGTCTTCTTCATTTGTCGGAAACAATCCATCAAATCATCGTGGGAGCATTTATCAATCCCAAGAAAATCAGAAAAAGTCACTGCTTTCGGAGGTTTGCAGACGCGGTCTTCACATGGAAGACCAGTCATTACATGGAACTCAGCAAGAGAAAAACGAGCTATCAGTCCATCAACTTTGAACCATAGTTCCTTCTTCTTCTTTGTCTTAACCTGACGCAACATCATTTGATGGATTAACTGAAAGTTAACCATCATATTGTTGCCATGTGAAAGCACCCATCCCAGACAGCTCTCCTTCAACATCTTGTAGTGTAAGGGCAGCAACTCTTCTTTAATGATGTCACAAACTGCAGGCCGACAGTATAGATTAGATCTGGCATGAAATCGTTCTTTGTATGGAATGCAATACTTCAATTTCTGCAAAAAATGTATACAGATTCAATACCAAAACACCTGTCAACATTTAAGGCAAACAAAATGACAACAACTGCTACATAAATTTCATATACTCACATCAAATTTGCATTTGTAGTTATCGAGATCAGTTGAGGTCCCTGTCAACATAACAAAAACAAGATAACCAAAGAGACAAATGGATGTCAGCCCCACAGATATATGAACCCAAACACAAACACGCACACCACACCCATACCACGCCAAAAATCAAAGACGACAAATAGTAGACATGCAAAGGGGTGGAGATGAATTCAAAAAGAACGGAATGAGATGCCAAAATCGATGTCAGCATTACAGAAGAGAGGTCGTAACTACTCAAAAACGCACATACTAGTACGATTCAGAACGAACAACACACATTTCATCCCAAACAACCCTAAAGACACCAATCGCAACATCGCAAAACCTCGCCAACGCATAATCAACCATAATCAAAACCCTAACACACAGAAACGGTCCAAAATCAACAAATCACTTACCTGCGCTGATAGCCATCCTGAATAACCTTCAATACCGGGCGAGAACGAGCACGAAATGGCCGGGAAACGACGATTCTCGGATGAAACCGCGATGGAGAGAGCGAGAAACGAGAGAGAGAAAGGGGAGGGAGTGAGCAGTTGAGTGGTATCGGGGGTGGGGGTGAGGGAGTGTGTTTGTGCGCGTGTGCCGTTTTGTATAATTTGGCAAATTATACAAAAACGTGTATATTTCGCTAATTGGGCCAAAATTTGCGCCTTCGGCGCAAATTTTCTCGAAAAAAAATAGGAAAAATATCCAATACTCCGTAATATATATTTTAGATTTATAAAAGTTGAAATAAATTAACAATAAAGTTTTATGTCCAATCTAAAATATTATTTTCATTGTATGTTTTGACTGATGAAATTTATCGGACTCTTGAAATGTCATGTCTGACCCTCAAATTCTTACCTTACCAAAATATTAAAAAAAAAAAAAAACAAAAAAACGGAAGAGTATAGCGTGCGACAGTCTCCCGAATCCCTATGCGCCCATTCTTCCTTTTGCCATCACTTCTTCAACTACACAGTTCACACTTCACTCGTCGTCTTCACCTCCCCCTCTCTCTTTCTCAAGTTTCAGTCCTCCAATGGCGTCTCCCAACGATTCCTCCTCTCCTCCTCCCGCTCCCGTCATTGGCAAGATCGGTCCTTACACCGTCTTTCTCACCCCTCCTCCCCCTTCCTCCCCAAAATCCCCTTCTTCCGCCGCCGCCGCCCCCCCTACTCCGATCCCCCAAACCCCTAAGAAAGTCGTAGCTCAGCCTCCCGTACCTCGCCCTTTTGCTCCGCCGCCGGTGCTGGCCCCTCCCGCTCAGTTCACCAAGCCCTCCCCCGATCACAGCTCCAGCTTCTTCCGTAACGCCGTCTCCAAATTTCAAAATGGTTTCCCCTTTTCCCTCTCAATTTCTGTTTTCTTTTTGTGCTGCTGAAATTAGGCGCTTTGCTCTTATCCAGTTTTTCAAATAACTGTCTGAACAAGCTGAAAACCTTGTGCTTGATTATCTTAGATTGGATTATTTTTGTGATGAATTGACAGCGCATTCGAGCTTGGATGAATACGTGGCTAGTTGGTTAGGGCTAAACCAATCCAAGTATCAGTGGGCGCTTGATGATTACTATGAATCCAAGGGACTGGTAAAATCTATTCTTTCTTTTGTCCTTTCTTTTCTAATAAATCCCAAATTGGGGAAATCCTTTATCTTTATTGTCCGCAATTCAATTTGTTTCATTCGGTACAATCTACAATGTTCTGTAACTTTTAATCAAAGTTAAGCTGTTGTTTAATGGTAGGTTGGTGGGTTAGTTAGGTGATTTGATTAGATGTTTGCTTGAATTCAGATGAATAGGTGATGAAAGCCAATATTTTAGGTTCACAAACTACATGTGACTAGAGCAAGCAATGGCTAATAAACTTTTACTAACAAACTTTGACTGAACTTTACATCCAAAATCATATCATTTCCATGGTTATTGGATCACTCCACTGTTAATTGGACGTATTTCTTTTACCATGGAGAGTGTTTAGTGGGAAATAAGTGTCAGAACATCTATCTATAAGGGACATTTAGATTGTGAAGTTTATTTCCAAATCTCACTGGAGAGGTGAAGATAATTGGAATTCATAACTCCTGATTGTGAAGGTAATGTAGTTTTGATAGAGCCTGGCTTTTCAAGTTTAGATTACAAACACATTAACCTCTTGCCTCATCTGGTATAGGCTGGATGTTTAGCAGCAGTACTAGTAAGCGAATGTTGATGCTTGCATTAAGGTTGAAATGAGGAATGTGTTAGTGATACTTGAGAAAGGGATGACATTCTGTGTATCCGTGTCCCTTGGAAACAGCCTCCTTTAATGAATGGCTGCATACACCTCTAACAACCCCCGACCCTGTTAGTCCTGCAGATATCCTAGGATGGTTTTGGTTGTACTTTAAAAACAGGGAAGGACACATTCATATTTCTTGCATATTTAGTTGTGTCTGATTGGCCTCTCTACGGCTTGTAGTCTAGATGAGACACAATTAAATCCCTTGCAGCAGTCTTAGTTATGACATATTGCTGATGCCTCGACCTTGTTACATCTCTATAGGTTCCGCATAAGTTATAGTCTTGGATTGGTCACTGAATATACTGTGTTTTTCTGTTGTATGGAGAACACATAATATGCAGATTTGAGTGCAAAAATAACTGTTTATGAGTGAAATACAAGTATTGATAACAGAGAAGAACTAGAATAATTTCAATTTTCCAAAGACGTGATAAGTTTCATATTGCAGATGTACAAGGCGTGTAGTTCTGTTTTAATCTTCTGGCTCCAGTGGTAGAGAATGGTACCATCTACAGTATCTACTTACCTTCTGTAATTTGTATCGTTGCTCAGCCAAAAAACTATCACGCTTCACGCCTTCAAGATAAGGCCTCAGTTGATGCTTTTCTAAACCTGTCATTCTGTTAGTGGAAGTAAAACTTCAAATCTTAGAGATGAGAGCAAAGACATCAAGTTGTGTTCTCTGATTTATGGGCAAGTTATGACTCTGGGAATGAGGGATACTATCATACTTCGTAACCACGTGTAGTTCAGCTTACAAGTTCACTAGCATCCACCTTATTTTCACAATTTCAAGGATTTGTATCCTTGATAGTCTTGGAATATATCCTTCAAAGCTTTTATCTTATTTTTATTAAAGGCCTTGTGTTGTCGCCTTGATAAAGTATTTTTTTTTTCTTTTTCTCTTAGGCCCTTGGTAGTTGTTCTGTGTTATTTTTTGAAATGTATCTTCTATTTGGCTTTTACACAAAGTGATATTAGGTGCAATCCCTGCTGATAAGGGCTTTGAAGCATATCTGTCTTTCTTTTTGCCTTCTTTTAGTTTCTTTCTTTTTCCCCCCTGAAAGGTATGCTCTTTCACTGAAAGAGTTGGATTGAAGCTTCTAAATTGATAAAAATGCATGCCAATGTATTGCAGGAAAAGGAAGATGCTAAAACTAACGAAGTTTCAAGCAAAAGCCAGTGTGTGTAGCGCTTCAATTTTGAGTCAGTAACAGCAGCATTCTCTCCCTATTAATCCAAACACAAACGTTTACTGTTGCTCTTTTGTCGACTGAATCCTGTAATATCTAACAAGTTCGTCTATGCACAGGATTCATACAAGCAAATGCATGTTTCCTTCAGATGTAATTGTATCTATATTTAGAGATGAGTGGTACTGGGATCTGGACAGATAATATAGGAAACTCAATGCTTAAATTGCCTGAGACTTGGCTTTGCTATTTCCATTGGCCTCTGAATGCGTCCACTGTCCAGATATCTTATTGTATTTGCCTGAATAAGCTATGATCGTTGTAATTTTAACAGCCTTTTTTGGTCTCTGTATTAGATATTCAATTTGTGTTTGTACCTAAATCGTGCTCTAAAAAGTGTCCGCCCTAATTGACGAAAATCAACTTCAGAGGCAGCAAACCTTCAATCCAGAAATGTTCTGCCTTTGGAAACACAAAAAATGGAATTTCCCAAATCATAAACTACAGACAGGATTTAACCTTTTGATGGCATACAACAATTCACAACACCTTGTGATAAAATAAATATAAAAAAAAACAAAACAAAAAACAATGAAGCAGCACGTTGCTGATGTGTCGATTCGACATAAAAAATACACCACAGTCAGAATTGTTTCCTACCTTCTTTGGTGTCATCTTAGTGCTCAACAAGGTAATGATTTATAATTGTCTATCACCTGAAGAACAATTGATAGAGATAATAGAGGTATCATACTTGTTATATTAGCAAATCCGGGATAAGCTGGATCAGAAAATTCGGGAACCAATCATCGAGTTGTTATGCTTGCATCCTCCTCTTGAAGAGAATACTTCTCAAGGATATCCACTGTTTCTTCCTGAGCACTACATATCAGAGAAAAGCGGAATATAAGTTACACGGTTGTCTTATAATCCTGGACGTTCTAAATCCCCGAAATAGGTAAATTTGGCTGCAAATGCCGCTTAGAACAGCAACAGCAGAGTGCAACCAGGTCATATTTTCCTTGATGGCTTTATTGACTACTAGCATTCAGATAATTGTGGATGCAATCTTACCTGCCAGCTCTTAGAATCTTATATACTCTTGGCTTTGTGAGGTCAACAACAGTAGATCCTGCACGACCTGAAGGAAGCACACCACCATCGTAGACAAATGCACAATGCTCCCACAGGTTTTCGAAATCTTTGATGCAGACGCTACTTGGCTGTCCGCTCAGGTTGGCACTTGTGAGGGCCAATGCACTACCAGACCCTTGACAGATGAGACGGATGAAGTCATTATCAGGAACTCGAACACCGATACTATCAAGTCCGGGATTCAGAGATTTCTCAAGAATACTGTGTTCCCCTGCCACATGTCCAAAACAAAATTTGCATAATCAGTTAACTAGATATTTGGATGCCCACCAGAGAAGAATTGTATTCATTGACAACAAAAAAGGAGAGAAAAAATAGTGTTTTCTCCCATCTTTTTATACCTCTTTTAAGGACAACAGTCACAGGTCCCGGGAGGAGGGCATGAAGTAAACCTTCGGGCAAATGATCTGTAACTGCAAACCTTGCTATTTCTAGAATATCCCCAACACAAATGGCAAGCGGACTAGTATGTTTTCGCCCTTTGATCTCATAAATCCTGTTAACAGCTTGCATAGAGCTGCAATATCGAACCAATGTTTAGTAAGAAGTTCCAAACATTTTGAAGTTTTGAACTTAAAAGAGGAAAGAAACAAGCTTAAATTTCTGGGATAATTGGCTTTGAGCTGATATTTATATGGAAAAGTGATAAACAATTCACTTTCCCCTCCCAACTTTTCCCCTTCCATGGCCAAACCTCCAGAATCGTGATAGCCAGGTCTGGGCGAATTCGTTCCACATATAAATAACATATGTTAAAGCATTGTATGCAGGGTGATGGTAGTTCAATGCAACTTTATATCCATATCAAGTACCAGACATTTGAAAATCCCTTAGATCATATTCATGCTTGTTTAATCTCTAAAATGTGACATCCAAATTCCTAAAGCACAGGAAAATCACAATTCTAGAAATGATATATGGAAGACGAGCAATAGAGAGGTTACCAAGCGTCGCAAGCAAATCCATACAAGGTATCAGTGGGTACAGCAATGACTTCTCCGGACTTCACAGCCTCAATTGCTTCGACAGTGTGTTCCACTGTTGCTGGGCGAACCACACCTATATGCTCTCCCAAAATTCCATCACATTTTTCTGTACATGTAGCCATGTTTTGAGCATGATAAATTCTTCCCAAGCTCCTCTTTTGCCTCAGAAAATGCAGGAATCGATATCTTGGTGTTCCTGGAAAAACTAAAGCGCGACTATGACTATGAATGTGAAAAACAGTGATCGTTGGAGAGGATGGAACTGACTACAGAGATGTGCAAAGAGCACCTCTGAAAGAGACTACAGGAGCATAAATAGCTTGGAGAAGAACAGGCAATTGCTGTGCAGTTTTTGCCAAAATCACCATAATCTATGTGTATATTCTTGTTTGTATGATTCTCCTCCAACCTTATCTGCCCAATGAATGAATGGAGAACAAAATGTCAGTATATATGATCCACAAGTACCTTTACATAGCATTTACAGCTGCATCCATATTTCAGTAACAATTAGCAGTTACATTCATATTTCAGTAACAATTTTCTCTCAACCAATACATTCTCATGGAAAACAAAAGTTCAGTACTTCAGTTCATAAGGACAATTTTCTGCTAGAATCAAGCACAGGCGTGTTAATTGAACTTCTGCCTTAACATAAATTCTCCTAAGCCTACACCGAATCCCTTTGGAACAACTAATTTCATGTAATTCGGTAAAGATTAGAAATGGAATTAGAGTGTACCAATTAGCGACATCACCTAATTCGCCGGAGCGTGAAAACGTAAGAATGAATGAACACTACAAAATTACTTTCCGAACCACAATCAAACATCGAACAGAAGATTCGAAACTACAAACAACTCTTAATCGTTTATACCTTTATGAATTGAAAGTGAGAAGAAAAAATGAGGCAGGAAAATCTGACCGGAAAAACGAAAGAAAGAGAACAATCCGGCGGCCCCGGTGAACGGCGGGGGGAAGCAGCAGGGGTTATGCCCGGGCAACAGAGAGGAACTCAATCTCTCTCCTTTGTAGGTTTGGCCCAAAATTGAACACCAATTTTGTACTGGTATTTTGTATTACCGTACATTATTTTACTATACGGAAATTTTGCCTGGTAACCCTGAGGTTTTGCGTAATTCGCGTGGTAAACAAGAGTTTCAGATATTTCGCCTGATAACCCTGAGGTTTCGACATTTTTTGCCTCGCGCCCAGGAGTTTTACTTTGTCCAATAATTGTGATTTTAAAGTTATAGACGGGTGAGTATTGTAATATTAACAAAATTTGTGGTTTATTTTTACAAATACCACAATGGTAAACATAGATCTCGTATACAACTTTTTTTTTTGATAAAAATCTCCCTGAGACAAAACCAACAGTGACAGTGGGGAGGAATCGCCCTGAGCCAAGGCCGAGGAACAACGGTTGGTGGCCGGTGACCGGTGTCAGAGGGGCAGCGGCGGTGCTGGAGGTGGCTGGCGGCGGCTGCGACTGCGACTGGTGGTGGTGCCATGGTGGGTTGCGATTTTAGGTTAGTTTTAAGAGTTCGAATTTTTTAATCCCATTCATCGAAAGTTCCATTCTATCTATCAATTTAGTTGTTGTTGAGTGGGATTAGTGATCTAAGGTGTGAATTTGATCTCAAATTATGGCTTGAAACTTCGAATTTGGAATCATGAATTTTAGGGTTTTGAGGTCTGAAAATTGGGGTTTTTTGGTTGTTGTTTGTAGGGTTCGAAAATTTTAGGGAATGGAGGTTTCTTACTTGAACCTATAAAAAAGTCTCTTTAGATTGAAAAGACACCCATAATGGCCTTACAGAATGGTTGATAAAAGCTTGGAAAATCATAATTTAGCACTGAAAATGGAGGAGGACACTGAAAAGGAGGAGCCTTTGTAGTTGGAGTTGTAGTTGTGTATCACTCTCCTTTGCTTTCCCTTGCTTTCTTTCACCTCCCCACTACTACTTGCCCTCTTTAATCTTATAATAATACCAATAATACAAGAAATTAAAGCCTCCATAATCAACCTCTTTGCAGCTTTGATTATTTCTGTTCAGGAGAATATGCATATGGATCTCTCCCTTTCATGGTTCTTTCTCAATTTGCACCTCTGTCCCCTCCTTTTCCTCTTGCCTGCCAACTGTTTGTGAATATTCCCCGCTGAGAACTTTCCTTGTAAGTAATTGAAATTCATATCCATCCAGTGATTGGAGGTGGGTGGCATATGGATTCAACCCCAACCCCCAAGAAATCCCTTGTTTGCCCTCCTTCCACTTCTTGATGATGGTAATGATCATGATAAGGTTGATAGTACTGATTTTGTTGCTCAGAGGCCTTCATTACTCTCCTCCTCTTGAGCCGCCTTCTGCAGCAGGGCGGTTGCGGACATATGTGCCGATGATGAGGGTTCTTGGTGTTGAGTGCTGTATATAGAAGGCACACTGACAGTGGGGTTATTAGTAGTATCATGGACATAGGTATTCATCAATGGGAGGGAGGTGCATGTCAGTGATTCCTCCCCACCGGTTGGACACATTTTGTTGGTGTCTCCAAGGAACCAGTTCACTGATCACATTAGCCAGGTGTTTAATTGGTGATCATATCTATAGTTGAAAGAGGAAACTAGTTTCTGTAATGTTAATTTTTCTCCCTTTTTTTTTACAGTGCACTGAGGCTTTATGAGATTCTTCCTTTGCTGGTGTTTTTTGCTTGTGAATCGTTTGATTTTGGGATGGATCTAACCAGTAGAAATCCCTTTTTTGGAATCGTTTGATTCGTTTCATGAGTTCAAATAATGAAAGCTTCTTGTTTATCTATAATCCACCCTGCAAGTCCAGTTAATACATAACATTGATTATGCCATCATTTTATCTTCCATTTTTTCTATCCTTTGACGCATTTAGTTTGAATGTGTGATGTGTAGGAATTCCTTGGAAATATTTAGAAAGTAGAATTGTGAACTTGAAAGTTTCAGTGACCACATCTTTTTTTTGGTTTCATTTTTTCAAGTGTATTTCTTTATCTTACCCACAAAATTTGGGATTTTGCTCTTAAATTTGTTTGGTTCACTTGTGTTAATTATATATATAGAGGCACGCTCATTTTTTCTATCCTTTGACGCATTTAGTTTGAATGTTTATGTTTCCTATATCTAATAATTTTCAAGCCTATTAGCTCAAATGGTAGAGCGATGTGTGCTCATACACAAAGATGTGGGTTCAAATCCCGCATAGGCTTTTAAATCTCATGGTTATGTGTATTTTTTTTTAAGTAACCAAGTGTTTGCTAATTTACATTTTCACTCTTTTGACACTGCTATGATACACGATGTTATAACATTTTGTATCAGTTTGACAACCAAGTGCTTGATAATTCCATTTAAGGTAATTCCAACTCTCTCAAATGCAGCAGTAGCTTTGAGATAATTCCAACTCTCCACACACAACTAGGCCAGAAAATTCAAGCCTCTCCACACACATATAATGGGAAAAGGAAGATAAAATATATTCAAGATAATGCATTTAACCAAGCCTATGTGGGATTCGAACCCACGTCTTCGTGCATGAGCACTTTGCTCTCTCATTTGAGCTAATAGGCTAAAAAAATTCTAGCACCTAGAAATAAACACAAGAGGATCCTAGCACCTAGAAATAAGCCCATTTGATAGCAGAAAAGAAGTATGTTAGCAGAAAAGAAGTTGTCTATTCTTTCAACTGATATGACTTGTATTAGAACCAGGAATCCACAAATTCAATAGAGAAAACATCATTCAAGGTGAGAATGAAAGTTACAGCATTCCATTCAGTCATGCCCAAAAAACATCAACACAACATTCTCTTGTGAGATCAGGGAACAAAAATAACTCAATATTTTCATTTGCAATGATATTATATGACAGTTCATCCTCCTGAGTAATGTTTTCAGAAACTGAACACATGTATTGGTCCCAGTTTCAGAACCCTGTTATTGAATAACACATACAAACCATAAACGAAAAAACCCCAAAATTTCGGAACCTAAACCCTAAAATTGCT
The DNA here is from genome assembly GCA_037127255.1 of Persicaria tinctoria. Taxonomy (NCBI): domain Eukaryota; kingdom Viridiplantae; phylum Streptophyta; class Magnoliopsida; order Caryophyllales; family Polygonaceae; genus Persicaria; species Persicaria tinctoria. The sequence goes on along the minus strand of JBANSL010000010.1, from coordinate 67,343,488 downwards.
GGGAATAAGCTTCCAACCACGAATTGGTCTCAATTTCGTACCCTAGTTCACTCATTCAATTCACTTAAAAAACTAATTTGAGAAATTGAATAGAAATTTCTTACCTTTTCAAAGCCGTTTGAGCTCTCAGATTACCCGTCTACTCTCAATCCACCGCCACCAAACGCCTCCACACACCACCGGAGCCACCACTACTGTTGGAGACACCGGAATCACCAGTCGCCACCACTGTCGGAGCCACCAGTCACCTCTCGCCTCCCTCCCCACTTCTCCAGTCGCCCATGGCCTCCTCTATAACGTGCTTCTCTTCTATTTAGGAGAAGATGGCCTGCGCCTGTGACCGCCGTCGGCCCTCTCACACCCATCGCCGGCCACCTCCCTGACGTCCTCTGGCTGTCTCTGCAAATTGCTTCTCCTCCCACTGTGAACTGAAACCCGTCTCCACATTGTCAATCTTTGGAACGAGATTCGTCTTTCAAGGTTGGTATTTGTAAAAATAAACCACAAATTTTGTTAATATTACAATACTCACCCGTCTATAACTTTAAAATCACAATTATTGGACAAAGTAAAACTCCTGGGCGCGAGGCAAAAAAATTCGAAACCTCAGGGTTACCAGGCGAAATATCTGAAACTCTTGTTTACCACGCGAATTACGCGTCAGGGTTACCAGGCGAAATTTCCGTTTACTATATCTATGGTATTTAAAATAACCGAATATTGTAACAATTTTTATTTTGGGGGCTTGAGATTAATTATTTATATTTTGAAAAACTTGATTATAGGTTTTGTTTGAATATATAATATTATTATTTATAAAGTTTTTTTTTTTAATTTGAAGAAGGAAAATTTTGATTTTGGTGTTGATTTATGGGTTGATCGAAAATGGGTTATAACTTTGGATGTGCAAGTTATTTGATGTGAATGTGTGGTTTGTGACTTGAGGGATATAGACTATAATCGCTCTTTGTTTACAAATTCAAGGAGGGATTATGTCAAGTATGTGCAGTTTGCGTACAAAAAGATGATAGAAGAATGACTATGACACAAATGTGATATTTTGGTACATCAAGTTCATTCACGCTAGATTAATTTGTGTTTATTTGATAAATCAAGATATAAATTTTGTATAAAAACATACACAAAAATAGAATTTTGGTGGATTAGATAAACTAATTTTTTCATATATTTATTTGGGGTGGGTTAAATGGATGAAATATTTCATATATTCATAATTTGATGAACAAAACTCTTAATCTAATTAATAAATATTCCAACCGTTTCCTTTTAATTGACTTTTTACCACTTATGCACGTTTGTCAAGATGTAAAAAAATATGTACTCCCTCCGATCCAAAATATAAGTCGTTTGACTTTTCAACACGTATTTTAAGAAGTTAAAAACTATATAAAATGTCAACTTTTTTTTAATTATTTTTTTACAACTTAATATTTGTTGGTAATAAGTATTAAATTGTCAAAAAATAATAATAAAAAAATTAATATATCATATAGTTTTTACCTCCTTAAAATACGTGTTAAAAAGTCAAACGACTTATATTTTGGATCGGAGGTAGTATAAAATAATAATTTTTTAAATATTTTTTTTCAATAATCTCATAATTATTGGTGATAACTATAATATTATTTACTGCGTAAATAAAGTTATTAAAAAATTAATTTTTAATATAGTTTTTACCGTTCTAAAATTCCGTGCTTGAATTGAAAAAGTCAATTAAAAGGAAGCAGATGGCTTGCTAGTTTAGTACATGTTTTACTTTTTTTTTTTTGGTCGAAGGACGGGCTAAGCCCGGAGTTTTATTAAATAGCAAATACGCCTCCCAACGAGTTGGGGATAAAGCTGTTAACACATTGTTGTGGAGCTTCAAAGAAAAGCTCTAACTTACTATCTAAATCAAAAGACAAGTTAGCCAGTGCATCAACTGCTCTATTAACCTGCCTTCTGAGTACATGTTTTACTAAACTAGCAATAATAACTCAAAACAAATAAACCATACAAATATTAAAATATGGGGATCTGAAAATGAACATGTTTTATTGAAAAAAATATCATTCTGTACAATGTTGAGGAAAAAAGTACATAATTTCAACTGCTATCTAACAGGAAACTATTTAGTTACATTACATGTTTGTGCTCATCTAACGCTTCACAGTTTCAACAGCAAGAAAAAGAGGGGTTGGTTACAAGGGCAATGTACTCAAGTCAATGTTGCCGCAAATCTTCCAAGAACTCGGATCGAACAGCTCTGCAGCACTTCGTGTTACACCAACCCGCGACACCTCAATGTCTTTCCTTTCTGCACATGCTACTTAGTCGTCGCTTTACCCAAAGACGTAAAGTTCAACCTGCAAAATAGATGATACGCAAACCAGAACTCAAACACTTGCGACAACAGATGGGCATCGGATTTAGGCAGAAAGGCAGGACAGGGATTTACCGAATAGTTGGCCTTTTCTGTGGCGGAGCAGGATTGACAGGCAGTGGCATTGCAAGTTCAGGAGGCTGCAGACGAAACAATGGAGATCTTATGAGGTTTATTTTTATGCAAATGGTCTAAAATAAAATAAAAAATGTCGAAATGTATAAATATCAATTTTCATATACTTCAATTTTTTTACAAAATAAAACAATACAAAAGCCACAGAATGATCTAATGAAAACCAATTTCCCTCTTTATTATTCATGACAGTATACTTGTTTGGCAAAGACAGGCAGTACCATGAACAACAAAAGACTACAACATAAGGATATATTATATCCGCCTCCAAGGCAAACAAGATCATTATGCTTTTGTTGAGATAAACATAAGGATAGATTATATCCGTCTCCATGGCAAACAAGATCATTACCTGAAGCTCTTCTAAGCCTGTACTTGAAAATGGAGTCGGGCAGGAGTTAGTTTTACTGAAGGTGTCCGCTTGCGTGCTTTTGCAAAAGCCTTGGACTTCATTTCCCTTATCAGCAGCATCAGCACCGAGTTCAACTGGTTCTGGTAAAGCTCGATGCACGCTGTATGGACCTGACATGGTGTTGCTCATTGCAAACTTCTCAGGATTCTTCGCATCATCAGATCTCTCACCATCAACTTCATCTTTCATCAAAGGGATCCCGCCATTAGCTGTCGCAGTGGAGGTTGCCATAGAAGCTGCAGACATCTTCTTGTTTTGCAATTCAGTCCCATGATTATCTATGTCCCTCTTTCTCTTGCCTCCATGGTCCTTAGATCGCCTATTTTCTTGGGATATTTTAGGTAAGCAGGCAGGTTTAACGCCTCCAGGATATACGAAGGCAGGCAGGCTCCTACGCAGTACATGGGTCACATAGATCTCCATGCCAGATCTCCGGTCAGAGTATGAGGAAACTGCCTGCTTAAATTCATCCACAGTCAATCTGATATCAAATGGTTCACCCTCTGCAGCTGGAGCCCCTTGTGTCCTCTGTAACCCCATGAAGTAGCAACTATGGAAAGGCTTGGACTTATCATGATATTCAGCAGGATGTGGATGGCATTGAAGCCTGTTATATGTGTGCCTCTCTATCTAAATTGGCACAAGATTGGCAGATGTTAGTTTCAGCAAGATCAGTATGTCATAACTAGAAATCAGATGAAACAACATTGATGGTAAGTTTGTAATACCTTTAAAGTAAGTTGTCGTATACGAGACTCCACCCAACCTTTCCACCTTCTCAAATCATCATCATTCTCTGCACTGATTTCTATCTGCAAGTAATCCTTGTATGCCTCAAAGAATCGGTATGGCTCAAAAAGTTTGTCCCAATCAGCTTTGTTAGCTTCCATAGCCTGAAAAAGAGTTAGCGATTGCTCAATCAATTCAAGACCGCAGCAAAAGCAATAAAAAGAACATGTCAGGGTCACTAACAAAATCATACCTCGCAAATTTCGCTTCCTCTTTGGAACTCCTTAGTCATGATTCTCAATGTACTTGTGGAGACATTGTAACTTGAGTTCATGCAAGGATACGCAGGAGTTATAATAGGCATCATATTGAATCTGTCCGCTGGATACTTTCTCGGATCCCAAATTTTATGGCCAAGAGAACCCTCTTCATTTTCGCAAAGCATAACAGGATTTGGCCACTGCCACTGAGTGTAGACCCTAAAGAACCGAGAAACCAACATGCTGGGTGATGCATTAGGGTATAGCTGACATATACGAGCAACGAGCAATGCCCAATTTATGCCACCAAGAAATCCTGAAACCTGATCACAAAACAGTGGGGTAAAATACTACAGTAAAATGTATTCCTCAAACATGATAAGAACTGATCCTAGTTGAAGTCAGAGGTCACACATACATTTGAATATACACCGCGGCGTTTTGCCCAATATTTCATGCATCTTAGTGTTGTCCGAAAGTTCTGCACCACAGTAAGTATTTAATTATGAAACTCATGTCATCATTTCTTGAGATCAACTGAAATATATTATAGATGTTGAGTTAGGGGCAAAACCTGTACATTAGGCACCAATCGCAATATTTGATCAGTAACTCTACAACCATTAAGACTGCGAACAGTTTGCTCGTCTGCATTGTGCAGTATTGATTCTTGAGATAAATCCAAGTCCTACACCAAATTTACAATTTATTATCAAAAATTTGATATCAGCATCAAAATAAACATCAGAATTAGATTGGCAAATGGTCATATGACTTTCAGATAGGAAAATATAGGATCCCTCCACATAATATATATAATAAAGTCTTCAAAACATAAGTATTTAAGCTGCATCAACCAGTCAGTCTAAAAGAAAACAATCAACCAAAGGCTTGGCAATACATCTTTACCTCAGGAATTAACCAGCGTGCCAGTCTTGCATATAGAAGGTCAATGGAAACGCCACTGAACTTGAATCTCATAACAGGCACATAAGCGTCTTTAACACCCACCAACTCGGACACTTCAGGCATCTCAGATAACATCTTTCCAAGTTCACCAAAAAAATCCTCCTGCATTGAGCCATTAAGAAAACACTTAAGAAATATAGTACTGTAATAAAGTAATGCACTAGACAAATTAGCATAAGTAGGATAAGTTCTTACTTCTCTTGTGGCATGTCTGGGGCCTACACAGAGTGTATCAATATCTGCTCCTGGATTGTGAACCTAATGTTTACAAATACACCAACAGTATACTTATTAACAGGCTATAACAAAATCCAGAATAAATTGCTGATTTTTTCTAAGTAGCAAAACATAACTGAAAGTCCATACCCCAAGTCTGTAAGAACCAAATGTGAAGATTTTAGCATTTGTCTCTTGCACCATCTGTTCATTTAAGCCCCGAGAACGGCTAATCTTTTTCACCCAAGACTTGACAATCTGTAACATGGGAGAAAAACAGGAAACAAAGATAGGATAAATGTTAGGCCTAAAATATCAATAGATAAGAAACATGATCAGCAAAGCAACTACGGGTGACCTGATCCAACCGTCCCAGCACTTCCTCCCTGCTAAGAGCCCTCGCCTGAGTCTCATATAGTCCCGCTGATGCCAAGTACTGATCATTCACAATTTACCACATCAGAAACTGTCCGTGTAGTGTCCACGGTAAAAAGAACAATACCAAGACGCAAGGGAAAATAAAATCAAAAGAATCAAAACAACCTTTTCGAGTTCCTGGCTTCGTATCAAATCATCCTCCGTTGGCCCGGCCCATGTGATAGGGTCTGTGATCCCCAATCGCTGCCCGTTACTCTGATTCTTACCTTCCTTGGCGGCCATGATTCTTGATGGTAGATTAAAAAAAAATTGATTGAACGATTAGGAAGATAGGAAGATATTAGGAGAAGAGAGCCTCCGTGATCGATAGATAGATTTATTCCTAATTAGAGACACAATATTAAAATATTTTTCCGTGGGAGACAATACCCAATAATTAGGCTAACATTTATTCCTAATAAGTCTATCTATCTATCTATATAAGGTAATTGAGATAATATAAATAAAAAAATATATCATTGTTATACTTACCAAAAATTAAAATTAAAATATGTAATACTCCCTCCGTTCAACAAAACTTGTCGTTTACTATTCACGCACGCTTTTTTAGAATGATAAAAACTATATAAAATATTCATTTTTTAAAAAAAAAAATTTTAACAAGTTTGTACTTATTAATAATAACTACGAAATTGTTAAAAAAATCATTTAAAAATTCAATATTTTATATAGTTTTTAGCTCCTAAAAAAGCGTGCATGAATAGTAAAACGTCAAGTTGTGTTGAACGGAGGGAGTATTTGATAAGGGCTATTCCATTTATAGGAAAATTATGTATATGTCCCTCCAAAGTTATCTAATTAGTTGTATATCCTCAAAATCATTAAAATCGGTTATTTATCCCTCAAATAATAAAATAATTATTTTTGAATCCAAATTGTATTTTCTTTAATAAAATATAATTACAATTATCTTAAAAAATCCATAATACCTATCCTATCCTTCATTTAAAGAAACTATTTTTAACCCTATCATTTAACTTTCTTCTTATACCGTACATCTTGTTCATCTTGCTCTCTTGACCTTCCCTCTCCTCATCTTTGGTTTAAGGGGGTTTTGCAAAATAGCCACGAAATTGGGCTGATTTTGCGAAATAGTCGCGTTTTGGGACATTTTTGCAAAATGGACGCAATAAAAACCCTTTCTCTCTCCTCCGCACTCTCCCTCTCGGAACGCGCTCTCCTCCCGTCCTCCGCGCTTCTCCTCCTCCGATCTCCGTCTTCCTCTTCCTGTTCCTCAGATCCGCAAGCGAGCGATCTCCCATCGTGCTTCTCGTGCACCATTCGATCTGGTCTCCCAAAGCTGCTCAGATCTACTCTCCCGTCGCACCTCCTCGTTCTCGTCCGTTTCGATCAGATCCGTACATCCATTGGAGAGTTTTTTTTTTTTTGCTTTTGCACTTCGGCGCTCCCTCGATCCTTCTACTGTGTTTGAGTTCCTTATCAATCGATCTTCGATCGATTGATAAGGAACTCGAATTTTTGCTTCCGACTGTACATTGCATCATCATATACGGCAAAAATGATAGCTCTGAACAGGTAATCGACTATATCTTCTGTTTTCCCCTTTCAATTTGCTTTCTTGCTGCATCTATACCATGTGCTTCAATCGATCGGAGATCGATTGATAAGGAAATTGATTTTGTCTGTGATGATCTGTGTGAGGTAGCGGCTCTTCTGTGTGAATTGTATAGTAGCAGTGTACTCAAAGCTTCTCCGATGGTCGCCTCATCTCCGATTTCATTGGTAAGCTCTGTGTGCTATATATTGTATTGTATTCAGCTTGATTGCATACTGATTTTTGTCCAGAAACTGCTATTTGTATTGATTGAAAGGAAATTCAGCTTGATTGCATACTGTATTCATTTTTTATTTTTGAAGCGTTGGAGACGATTTTGAAGTCTGCAGTGATTACTGCAATGGAATCACATAAAATTTGCGCCGAAGGCGCAAATTTTCTTTGATTTTTGATGTATCGGATACAATTTTGAATTCTCCATTCGAATCTGTGACGATTTATGCTCGTTTTTGCTATATCTGTGTTTGTCTAGCTTGTCTAGTTGATTTGCTTAGAACAGTGCTTGTTTCTACTATGCATTCTACTGAACTCTTTCTTCATGTGCAGTTTACATTGCTTTCTTGTGCATCTTTTCCCATTATCCTTAGTAATCATATTCTCGGTGCTAAAACTTAAGTTGGACGAACACTTTGATCCGAAAACATTGCTTGAATAGTATGCCAATAAATTGATGATGCTGAAGAAGTGGTGTGATGAGCTTAGTCCTAGGCTTTCTGACCATACTCTGAAAGAATGAGCTGTTATGCTATGAATGTTCTCCTAAAATCATTTTTTTTTGTATTTAGACATTCAAATTATATTCTTTCTTCAGGGCCAAATGACTGTTTCGCAAATGCTGAGAACAGTCTGCTGCTCGAGCCTAGAGTTGCACAACTCGAGCCTAGAGTTGCACAACTGGATTGATAAGGAAATCGATCTTTGTTGAACTATTGTCAATTGTGTCTTTGCTTCCGACTGTGTGTCTTTGCTTGTGACTGTTTGATGAAATCGATCTGCTGGCAGTATGCTTCAAAATATACTAAAGAAGTGTGATTTATGCTAAAATAACTTAGGAGTTGTGCAAATTTGCAATAGTCCAACTTCTTTTTCAATGTCCAGCTTCTAAGATCTGTGTTTTTCTGTGCTGAAATAGGGCGAATTTGTGTTCTTTTTAAATGATGATCGTGCATTCCTAAGCAACTCTCCAGCTTTTGCATTTTCTTCCCTGTATTACTTGCTTTTTGTTTCTTATTATTCCGTTTGGTATTTCTTGATTAGATTGCATATCCGGGAAGGGAATACGCTAATCCTCCCTGTGCTAAAATAGGGTGGATTTCTGTTCTTTTTCAATGATGAAGGGTCTCTTTCTGGCAATACAACAACATGTTTTATATACCCTGGTACTCGTAGTCAACTTACTATTTCACAGTTTATTCTCTCACTTACTGGTGCTTCTAGTAGTCAAGTATTCTTAAAATATTTAATACTCTCATGTTGTAGATTCTGTAGTTCTTTAATATCTAAGTTTATGATTTTCCTTAAATATACATTATATGCTTCCTGAAGTGTAAAGGCTCGGATTTTCAAATCCTAAATTTTGCGAAAAAAAAAAGAGAATTAAAAATTAAATTAAATATGAATTTAAAACTCATTTAGTGGATTCCGACCGGAATATAAAAATTTGGCGAACAATTTATGTCATTTAACCTCGAAAATTCAAAATAATTATCGGATAGTGATATCCTTGTCGATTTTAAAATTCTAATTGTTCGAGAGAGCGAGAGTCGGGAAAACTAAAATTCAAGGACTAATTACGGGATTCGAAATTCACGTATTCGAAATTTAATTTCGGATATTGGTTAACCAATTCAACACATTACCCTCACCAACTCCCTCACCCCACCGTACCTCTTCAAAAGTCATCCCTCTCCCCGTCATTCTTCATTCACATCACCATCACATTCACCAACTCCCTCTCCCTCCATTCCCTTGCTGACCATCACCACCATCGTCACTTTACCATCACCATCACGCCTTCACCATCTCCACGTCTCCTAACATCACCTTCCTCCATCGGCGACGGTCCCGTTCACGGCATCACCAGCCTCCACCTCCGCAATCCTCGATGAGCAGAAGCAGCAGCAGGCCGAGGCACCTCTCCGACGTCCATCGCCGCCGCCCAGGAACTCCCCAGCACCACCACCGAAGCCCTTTCCCCTGTTCGAGCGCGAACAATCTTCCGGTAAGCCGTTCTCCTTCGTTTCTGATCCAAATCACCTCCGGACTCCTCCATCACACTCACCCATGTCCGGTGTAGGTCCGACGAGCCATCGCGAGCTTCCGACGACGCCCAGAACTCCGATTGAGAGCTCTGAAGTCGCGAAACCCCTCGGTGAGCTTCCACCTCTCCTTCCTTTGTTTCGATTCAATTCCGTCCTTGGGCCGGGTTGTGGGCTAGTGAGCGTGAGCGAGGGCTAAGTGCGGGGCGCCGGGCGAGCTCGAGCGAGAGCCAAGAGCTGTGGGCGAGCGCAGCAGAGCACCGGAGCGGGGATGAGCGCATGAGCAGGGCCAGCGACGAGTGTGAGTGCAAGTGCGCAAGAGGGCGGTGCGAGGGAGCTGTGGGAGGGTGAGCGAGGTTAGGGGCGGAGCTGGGCGCAGGTCGACGCCGGCGTAGAAGGCCGGGAGGAGTTCGAGGTTGCCGGCGGCTCGTGGTCTCGATCGGGGCGGGGCGGGACATTTGAATTGGAGGAGGAAGATGGCCAGCGTGGCCCTTGTGGTCCCCCCCATTTTACTAACTTATATATATTTATATGTTAAAATTGAACCGGTTTGGAGTTTATAATTACGGGTTCGGTTCGGTACGGTTCGGGTTATCCGTTTATTATTTAACTAATTAGCGGTAATTAAAATATATTATAATAGTATTTGAGGATTTAAAAGATAAAGTATTAATTTTGGAGATTTATAAAGGGTTGATTTTATTAAATAAAAACGGTTTGGATTTTAGGGGATTTAATTTGGAAATAACTTATAAGGGTGTTTTATTAAATGGTGTTTTATAATATTATATCTATAATAATAATTGGGATTTAACATAAATAAGTTGGACTTGCCTATTAGAAGAGGATTCGGAAAATGAATTTTAAGGTCAGAAATAATTATTAAATAATGGAAAAAGGAATTTAGCTAGTATTTTCAAGGGTCGGAATTCTTAACTGTTTAACTGGGATTTGAAACGGTTCTGAAACTAACTTTGGAATAAGACTTATTCGATGACTAACTAGAATGATAATATGATCGTTTGACTAAAAGTATGATATGTATGACTAATAGCATGACTTTTGGTGAATTATTGTATGAGATTAAATGTTGGATAATTATGACGATCTAGTAGGATTTTAAATCACACAAATTATGTCTTATGATTTTGATGAACCGTTGAGGTATATGCGGAAATGACGTATATGAACATGCATAATTGGTTGAATGATTTATGGAGAACGATGTGGTCTCGAGGAGTGGATGATGCGATGAAATGACTTTCATAATATGTTACTTGTTCTATTGATTAAGGTGTGCTCGAGTGCTTAATAGTTGAATGTAGACTTATGTATATTCCATTATGTATTAGGTGATACTCTGTGATTGTGAATACTGTGTGATGGATTGTTCTGTTGCCGGTCTGCTAGCCAGGTAAGTACCTCCGGGGCTTACTCAGTAACCAGTACCTCCTGCCTGATGTGTCATATAGTATGTAGGTGTTGCATATGCATAAAAGCATGTCATGTAGTATCATGCTTAGGAATTGCACTTACGAATGAGCATTCTTATTCTGTATGCGTTTGAATACAGAACGGCTGTTATCTGTGAGTCCTTGTTAGGGTCATAGGGCAGCCCAGCTTCATCGGGTGTTGTCCTCCTCGAGTCATTTATATATATCACGAGATACGATATGAGCATGATATGATAGCCCAGCACCATCGAGCAATTGACGAGATGATATGATATGATGATGCCGTGGTTTGTGCACCACCACGAAGAAATTGCTATGCTATAGCCCGAACTGGCCAGTCTCTGCACTAACGGGAAGGGGTGCAGAGGTAGAAGAGGGATATACCACTTGGTATTCTTTGTTAAGGCCTTACTTAATATTCTGCACATATGAATTAGGAACATGATAGTGTGGTTAATATTTCAGTACTGCATGAAGGCATCCTTTATTCTAGGTATAGGCGTATTATATGTCCTCAGCGCGGTCAGAGGACCCGCGGGCGGACTCTTGGCCTGACTTGGTGGTATAGTTTCAGGTACCCAATACACTGCTTGATGTTGTGCTGTTATGACGGGGTCTATTCATATGGCGGAGAGTGAGTATTTGAAACCAGACTTCACCAGATTCATGCTTTTGGGATTTCTCCCTACTTATACTCTGTTTTGACCCGGCTCTGCCGTGGCACTGGTTGTATCATTTCTGAACTTATGCCCTTTGCATGATAAACGATTTCCCGCGTGTAGACTTAGGACAGGTACATGGGTTTACCTCGGGGTCTCCAACGGACCTTCCGGATTTGGGTGTGAAATCCCACTTTAAATTACAAATCTTCGGTTTCAAACCTTCAACCTGTACTCGGGGCGCAAGATCCCAACGAGGGGTTTCATCCCTCGAAACGTAACTCGGGAATCATAATCCCGGGCCGTTACAAAGGTGGTATCAGAGCCAGGTTTTGCAATCCGAGTACAATAGGTTGAAGAGGTTTTGAAAATCGCCCAATGTTTTCAAATTGTTTTGGAAAATATTTTATAAAGGGCAAATGAATTTAATTGGACTTAAAACCTAAAATGAACAAAGGGGAAATAATCTCGTGGGTAGAGACCAAAGCGATAGACATCTCTTATCGATGTAGAACTCGGGGAACGGTAGGCAAAATGCTAGCTTTTATTTACAGATGGGCCTAGAAGACTCCGAGGAACACCACGAAGGTTGGAGTGTTGAGTTAGGAGGCCGTGAGGTTTTGCTCCTCTGGTCAGCTGTCCCTCGAAGGACGGTATAGATCGTCTCTATGCTTAAAGTTATATATATACATATATTCAATTGGGCCCGAGGGCGATCCTCCTCGAAGAGGATCATATTAATCGGGTTGATTGCTTCCGTGATGAGTGCTATTGTGCTTAGGATAGTGAACTAATTAGTATGCCTTGACTTGAATCATTTGTTGAATAATTGTGCAACGGGATAGCGGGAGAAAACCTTGTTCTTATGTAATCATATCTTCTATCTTGTCGGAATAGTTCTTCCACAGTACAACCCCCTTGATAATCCCAATTCCGTCATTCGTCCCACCAAAGCACTTGGATGAGTTAGTAAGGGTTGAGAGTGTCTGTTCCTCTTGGCTTGAGTCCTATTTGTATTCCAACCATAGATGTCCATCGAGTCTCATACCTAATGTCAACATTCTCTACGGGAAATTGGGTCGGTCAACTAACTACTTTCGGGGATTGTGTATGATGTGAGGATTACCTGAGGTTGATTATCGACATTCTTCTGAGTTATGAGTGCGTTATCTTATGGAGTCATCCCTCTTGAGTCTCGTAATGGTCAACCGTGTCGCCTTGCCAAAAGAGTCTAAACATGAATTCTACCATCTTCTCTCGGAAACGGTGTGAATGTCATTGTGTCCAGCGTGTCATACTAGCGTCCCACGGGGAAACGGGGTGGTGAGTCGGTGATTGTCCTTAGAGAATTCAGCATGACTTGCCTGGTACCCTGCATGGTTGCACTTATGATTAGATGTATGTGTCGTATGTTTTGAATCCCCATGATTACCGTCTCCCCATGAACTAGGTCCATGATAGTATGCTCAACTCTCGTTGTATGTTAAAATGTGAATTGGATGACTTAGCATGCCAGATGAACCTCATTGGACCTCATGACTATGTACATGTTTAATAAGTATTGCTAGTATAATGTAGGATATATACCTCCCAGTTATAAGCCCTCATATGATTGTGTGACGTCTTAGTCTTACTGTGTGAATATGGATGTATGTGATCAGATAGTTTCTATACCAACCCTGCATGAACTGACCATACCCTTAGCATGATTTATAGGGTACATCTTAGCATGCTTTCCGTAATATTATGACTTGCTTAATTCTGTATCTAAAGGAGTGATAAGTCGTGCATATGATATCCTGGGATGTTTGCTAGATTTTGCATAACTTATGCCATATATGTTCCATGTCAGTCTGTGCATATATGTTCTTAGTCTGTCAAGCGTGATTGGTGAATGAAATGATATGTTACTAGCTTGTTCTGCGCACATATAAAGATGATTATATGAACATGTTATGAATGCATAAATCGATATTCCTTGAGATAGGTGCATACTAGTGTGAAATAATGTGATGATATCTCTTGATTTTTATGTAATTGTGTGCCACAATTATAAGGGCATCGTTGTAACTCTCGGGTTTGGATCTTCTCCTTGGTCTCGTCGTCCCTAGTCCTGGTCCATGTCTAAATTCTTAAGGAAGTTGTGTTGCCCGCCCTTGTCTCTACCCTATCTCCGTAACTTCTAACCCTTATGATCCTTCGATGAGCGCCGACATGCAAGAAAGGACCGACGACCAAGTGGCACCGGAGCAGCGCAACGGAAGTGTGATGGGTCCATACCCCCTAGACCCTAGGAACAACGTCACTGATGGCAAAAAGGACGAATATGCTTCAAAGATGGAAATCGTGAACATGCTCCTCCCAGTTGACACGAGGAAGAACATTCTTAATTCAAATCGTGGATTCTTCTATACTAATCGGAATTGATGTTGTGTGATAGGCCTAGAACTGGCATAATTGAATGTGTGATGACGGATGTCCTGCACTGGTAGCAATGATTGTCTGACTAACTTGTTTCTATGATGATGTGCATTGTTGCTTGGTATAATGACTTGCTGGTGAGTAGATTATGGGTTATATGCCTGGTGGTGCTTTCTTCTTGAGCTTGAGTCGTGAGGTTCTTCGGTGAGACGGGTCGAAAAGTGGTAGGTGGATTAAGGTCTCCGGATTGGGTCATTGTTTGTGTGAAATGGGGTGCATGAATGATGTTTTAGCTTGAGTAGAGCCGAGTGGGTTGGGATGTGTCGAAGATAGTGGTTCGTGAGTATAGATGAGGTTCCAGGTAGGTCTTAGGTGGGGAGTGAGGCTAGTATGTCGAGATTTTGAGGGAGATGACCTAGCTAGAAGTGTCGGTAGGTAGTGGGTGCTCGGTGTGAGTGTTTAGGATATGAGGGTAGCAGTGTTGGTCTAGACTAGTTCCATGAGGGTGACCTTAAGAGTGGGTGTGAGTATAAGCAGTTGGCGTAGTTCTAGAGGTGGTTGGATAGGCTGGAAGTGGTCGAGGAGTTCTTGTAGTGGAAGTGTTACTAGACGGGCTGGTGCGCTAAGGGTAGTGTCTAGGTAGCCTAGGAGCAGAGTTTGGGTAACGTAAGGATGATCGATTAAGGAACATATGAGGAATCGTAGAATTTGGGAACTACGCAAAGCAGAAGGTATTGAGGACGCTAGAGGATAAGATATTTTAGAAGGATGGGGAAGTTGCGGTGCTTAGGAAATTCGGACGAGGATGTCATAGGAGTTCAGTGGGAATTCTATCGATTGGAAAATCGTGGGAGAATTAGTCAAGTTGCGATGTTATGGGTGATTCGAGTTAGGGTGACGTAAGGTTTCGTTGGAGATCATGGTCGTGGTTAATGAGTGGTAACATGAGGTAAATTCAGATAATGCTGGGAAAAGGATCTAGGGTAGATCAGCTTGAGGAGTCATGAGTGGTTTAGGTTTCATGAGTTTTGGAATGGGATGAGTAGGTAAAATCAGTGGTTGGACTTTGAGGATAGGCGTTGGTGATGAGGGTCTTGGAAATTCGTGGTTGGGAGTAGCACGAGATGGATTTCTGCATTAGAGTTGGTCGAGAGTTATAGGTGTGAGATGATTAGTATGAGTTGGATTCTTAGAGGTGGATGGTTAGTGAGAGTGGTCAGTGGTGCGTGAAATATGATCAGGTTAGCAAGATGATTCGAGAGATCTCTTTGGGGGACAATGTTCAGGTAGAGTCTTGAGAGCCTAGAAAGAGTAAGCGAGATTGTTAAGAAGTGTCTAGATCAATCGTGAGAACGGTTCAGTTGAGGGCTCGGAATTTTCTATTAGAGGGTAAAGATGGGACGATAGAGGACCCCTAGGGCAAGGACGTGTTATATATGGAGTCTTGGTAGTTGGTCGAGTTGTTAAGCTTGTCGAATCAGGAAACCGTGTGATTGGGAACTCCGAAAAATAGTTTAGATGGTCGAGTGGAAGGTGAGAATTGAGATCGGGATGTCGAATTGGATTGGCCCTTAGATGGCTTGAGGGTATATGATTTGGGATACCTAGTAGTTGGTTTGGGTTTGATTGCGAATAGTTATGAGGCTAGAAATGTTGTATGTGAGCGGAATGCAATGGTACCTAGAACTGGTAGTGAATTGAGTTGGTAGACCTCGCTGAATTTGATCTTAATGCAAGAGTTGATGGGTAGTGGTCGTGCCTTGTCATGATTGGTAGTTATAGGCAGGTTCTTTCGAGGATGTGATCTAACGTACGCTTTACTTGGGGCCGAATGTGGTGCGAATTCTATGTTATAGACGATGTTGATTATATGATGTATTGTTGTTGACAACAGTGAGCTATTAGTACTAACAGGGTGTGGGCTTGATAATGGCAATGACAAAGAGAGAGCTGCTCAGCGGAACACAAATATGGGAGCTAAGGATGGGGCAGGGCATGCTGCTACACTGTTGTCGAGTGATTTAGGCTCTGAATTTGCTTCCAAAGAAGTGGGTTTGCATGTTTAGGAGGCTACGGAGGGGCTGTTTGTGACAGAAAATGAGAGAGTGGGAACAGTTAAAAGGATGGGAGTAGCACATGAGAAAAATAGGAATGAAAAGGGGTTATCAATGGTGTTGTTTGTGATTAAGTTATTGGGAAAGTGTGTCCCAAAGGTGGTGCAAGCACAAGCTCCGTGGGAGCTACGGAGAAAAGGAAGATGACAAGGAGCACGACAGGTATGACAAATAGCGCCTCGAAGGTTGGCTCTGTTGCGATGCAAACGATGGTGGTTGCTGCAGAACTTGGGAAGCCCAAGCAAGATACAACGGGGAAGTTGCTTAGGGGTGACCAAGTTTGTGCAGCAGGAATTGGTGGCCGAAGACGTTGATGAGGTTGAGCTACAAGAGGCCGTGGTGCTTCCTGTCTATTCTAATGCTATTGTTGTTGTGAGTGGGACTGAATTTTCACCAGTGATCAGTGCCCATCCTACTCGCTTGTCACTTTAGCTCATGAGTGCAAGGAAAGTGCATCGGTGAATTTTCACCAGTAATGCTTTTATTATTGGGGCTCCGAAGGGGTCTGCACTTTAATACTCAATATCCTCTCTTTCTATTCAGAATAGGCAATTGAAAAGAGAATGTATGTCTATTCTCAAGTATTAATTGAAAATGGAGAGCTTATTCAAGTTTTGAGGTAGGTTTATTATTTTGTGAAGCCTATTAGCTCAAATCGGTAGAGCATTGTGTACAAACACAAAGATACAGGTTCAAATCCCGTATAGGCTATCGTGTTGTTGGTTGTGTAAACTTTGGTTGAAGCACTGAGTCACTTAAATTGGAGACAAATAGAATGAAAAGTGTTTCTTGGAGGTGCTGACACAAATAAAATACAGTTGTACAAATCTAAAATACAGTTGTGCAAATCTAAAGTAAAGTTGTGCAACTCTAAACTAAAGTTGTGCAACTTTAAAATACGGTTGTGCAACTCTAAAAAATGTGCTGACATGAAGAAAAAAAAAGTGTTGACACGGAAAAAATATATACCGAACTACAAAGTTATTACTTAGGAAGATGACTCGATTGTAACTAATATCAGTGTCAACACTAATTGTAACTAATATCAGTGTCATCACTAATTTTCACCACTAGTTGTGCAAAAATAAAGTATTGATGAGAAAAAATAACATCATGTTGTGCAATAATCTATTAAAAAAGTATAAAATTATATTTACAAAAAGTAAGATCATGTTGAGCCACAATTTCACAAGTCTCAAATGTTGTGCAAAAATAAAGTATTGATGAGCAAAAATAAGAGTATGTTGTGCAATAATTTATTGAGAAAGTATGAAATTATATTGAGAGAAAATAAAATCAAATTGAGAACAAATTCACAAGTCTCGATTGTTGTGCAAAAATAACCTATTGTTAAGCAAAAATAAGATGATGTTGTGCAAATTTTCACCAATCCACCACGTTGTGCAATTTTACTCTATTGATGAGCAAAAATAAGATCATGTTGTGCAATAATTTATTGAGCAAGTATAAAATAATATTGAGAAAAAATAAGATCATGTTGAGCACAATTTCATGAATCTCGATTGTTGTGCAAATATCATCTATTGTTGAGCAAAAATAAGATCAGATTGAGCAAAATTCCACCAATCCCTCATGTTGTGCAATTATAGTCTATTGATGAGCAAAAATAAGACCATGTTGTGCAATAATCTATTGAGAAAGTATAAAATTATATTGAGAAAAAAAAAAGATCATGTTTAGCACAATTTCACAAGTCTCAATAGTTGTGCAAAAATAATATATTGTTGAGCAAAAATAAGATCATGTTGAGCAATTTTCCAAATCAATTAGACAACTTTAACAAAATAGATAGCACTTGATGTTTATGCTATTTAATGAAGTGAGCAAGCCGCTATACTTCATTACAGGTGCAAAAGCATTTCCAAATCAAATATATAGCTAGTTCATTTGCACAACTCTTATTCACGAAGAGAAACATAATAAGAAATACCTCATAGATAGCCTATGCGGGGTTTGAACCCGCATCATTGTGCGTAAGCACATTGCTCTACCATTTTGAGCTAATAGGCTTTAGTGCAAAATCTCCGGGGCTAAAGTAGGACATCGAAAATGAAGGCAACAATATTTGCAATGGATGTCAGCAAAATCAATTAGTTTGCACTTAATTTTTAACAGATTTTTACAGATCCAAACTCGTCTAAAACTGCTTTGACAGAATACGCCAGTCAATTTGAAATAACCCAACCAAATAGAATAGAGAAGACACCAAGCAAGATATCAGGTATTTCTAGTCAAAATGCAAGATAATAGATCCTTAATGGTGCTTATACAGATGCAAAAATAACAGTAGCCAAATTCCACAAAAGAAAAAAAAAAGATCAAACAACTCTGTTAAAAGGTTTATGTGCTCTTTATGTCTACAGGTGAAGCCGGTGATCAAGCTGCTGAAGCAAACACTAGTTGGGACGGGTGCACTTCTCGTCTCAGCTGTTGCGCTCTTCATTTTCGCTACACCAGTAGAAGATTTTGTACGAAGTGCTTTTGCAGCAAAAGAGAGCACTTCAAATGTTTCAATCTCCAAGACCAACAGTAAGTTTGAAATAAGGTAAGCAAAGGAGCAAGCTTAACTTCCTGAAAATTATTTACTAGTGTAGTAAGATTTGCCCGTCTACTCGACTAGTTTCGTACTGTATTGTTTATCCACATCTGACAGAAAAGAAGAGTTGCTAAGATTGCCAGTGGAGATACTGAAAGATGATGATATGGCTGCTGCCGCGGCTGAAGCTGCTGAAGGGAGGCCAGTCTACTGCAGAGACAGGTTTTACCGGGCACTCGCGGGTGGGCAATACTGCAAATGGGAGGATTTGGTTAGATAAGGGAAGGGAAAAGATGCATTTGTATACTTTTGAGACAGCCATAAGTTCATGGAAGCCACAGTTAAAGATTGATGTTCAAGAAGGTCTTTGACTATCAATGGTTCATCATAGAACATCTTTACCAAATGTTCATGTTTTCTAATCATATTGAGCTGCAACATTCTCAAACGATTACGAGAATTACTTTGATTGATGAATGGGTAACCTAATTCGACTATCCAGGCATCAACAAAGAGGGTAGTGAGGACAAAGGGCATGCATTGCAAGCCATCCAATAGTATAAAGGACATATGTAGAGTACTGCAACCGAACAAAACAAAAAGATCCAGCAACAGATACAACCTGATCTCAACAGCCAAAACATATCTAATAACAGGAGAGAACCCACTCTTTGACACACAAGCTCCACTCCACATGCTTTACAGAACAATCATGAAAGAACATGTCTTTATTTTACTTCTATTTCTCCTTTCACTCACACCCTATTCTTCTGTACTGAATTTTCTAAATGTGTATTCGTATTCGCAACAGAAACATTCGTTCTTAACACTGTTAACTCTAATGAGCATTGAATCTTTGTTTCAGAACTTTATAATGGCTTACACATATTGGCAGCAAAGAGACGTTACCCAGGGGACAGTCAGTGAACAGAAAAAGAGCTGAAAAGGACTATCACAGTTGAAGGTTTGATTTTACCTTGAATTGAGTTCATAAGTTGTTTATATATACTAATGCTCATCATAAACTTGCTAGCTCCATGCTATTGTTTGATTTTTTTTGGGTAGATTGAAGTGGTAGATTTGGTGTCAGAGGAGATGAGCAGAGAAAAGATCAGCTCAACGACATTAAGGAGACTCAAGGCTGAGGCTAAAGGAATTGTTGAATAGCTATTACCCTAGAATCTTCCCTCATTTCACAACTGCACCTGCACCCCACCCCATGTTTCTCGGAGTGCTATAGTGCTGATGTGGTTCTGATTTCATGGTGCTTCTGCGTGTAATTGTGGTTTCAGGTTTGGCGCTTTTGGCAATCGGATCAAAGTTGTTGTAATCATTCATACACAACTGTGACAGTGCAGAACTAGGAAAGTAGTTTATGAATTACAAATGTGGTTTGTAAATAGCAACTGCTAAAGACAATAATCTTAGTTTCTATAACTGCTAATTAGTGTCCATCATTAGCACTTGAATGCATTCACATTCAGATCACAAAGTGATAGCATGCATATAGGTAGGCATAATAGGTTGCATTTAGCTTAGTTAAGATGCATATCATGCATGGATTAAGTGCAATTTGCATATTTGCTCTCTATGTTGGTGGAGTCGAAATCTACATGCTTTTATTGATTATTTCAGGTAATCGTGGATCCGAGGAGGAGACATGGGTTGATAACGCATTGGATGAGAATGTCTAGTTGATCGAAGAAGCTTACATGAAGATCTCAAGAGGTCCTGAGAAGAAGAAGCGAACCTAAACGAAGAACAAGTCTGCAGAAGTTGTCGCCAGACATGCTGAACTTGTTTTGCACTTTCTGGAGGCCTCGGTTGTCCGATCGACTATTATGACCATGCGTTGGAAAGCTCTTTCAGAGAGCTACAACTTTCATGTTGACGTCGAGAGCTAATTCGAGACGGAATTTTCGGGAAAACCCAATGCAGCGCCCGCCGCATGGTTTGCTGCGCCCGCCGCATAGTTTGCTGCGCCTGCCGCTAGTGGCGGTATTCATGCTGCGCCCGCCGCATGGTTTGCTGCGCCCGCCGCAACTTTGCGGCGCCCGCCGCACGGACAGCCGGCGCGCCGTTTTGAGGAAAAAAAACCCTAGTTTCTATTATGTTGGTTTGAGGCCGACTTGGATGTTTTATTAGGCCACTTTTATGTTATTTTTCATTAACTTCCATTCCATTCTACGTTCTATCACACAATTAGAGAGAGAGCGATGTTCGCCATGGGCGACTAAACTCTCTTCGTTCTCCTTGCAATTTGAAGCTTTATTTGGATTGAATTGTGAGTTTCTAATTCTTATTTCTTATTTCCTATATTGAATGTTTCGACTTCTTTGTGCTTGAATGTTTGATTGTTTTATTCTATCTCGACTGATCAACTTGGTAGAATCAATTCAATTGCTAGGGTTTTGTAGATTCCTGATTGCGAACCTTAACCCAAGTGGCAAACTTGTTCCTTTAGGGCTGATTGAACTAATTGAATGAGTAGGAAGTTGAATGTGTTGTTAAATCCTTCTTTAGGGACTGCAAATACCTTGGTTAATCTCTGAACTTAAAGCTATCAATTGAGTTAAATCCTTCTTTAGGGACTGTTCGATTGATAAGGGTTTCTAGGACTGATTGGACTAGTAACTATATTAGGTCGGGACAAGGGCATTCATAGGAAACCTAAAAGGGCAAGAGGAATTTACAATATCAATTCGACCAAATAAAGTGGATAGTTGTAGGTAGAACGATCTTTTCTAAATTGCTTTGCATTAATTTGTTTATAGTTTATTTTATTTTCTTTCTTATTTTCACCACCCAAAAACCCCCCGTTTAATATTAATTGGTAAATAAACTTAACCTAGGAATAACTTGATTCTCTGTGGGATCGACTCGTGCTTACCACACTACATTAGTTAGGTAGGTTCGAAATTATTTTGATACGGTTTAGGCGACTAAAAACCGATCATCAAATTGGCGCCGTTGTCGGGGAATCAAGTTTATTTCTTTGTTGTGTGTATTTATTAATTTTTGTTTATATATCTAACTTTGTTGTGAAGCTATCTTACGGTTCACAACACCCTTGCTACTAACTTTTTAAGATGTTGAGATTGTTGCAGTTTGAGGGTGAGAACTTTCACCAATATTTCACTAGATTGCATGAGTATGTTGACGACCTTGGTTCATGGGGTTATCAATTCAGCATCCGAGATATGATTATTTGCATACTTGATGGGATGACTGTTGAGACGCGAGCACTTGCTGAGTACATGAGTAACGGAGGTCTGAAACGGTTAGGAGGATTGTCGGGGTTGTGGGATTTTTTCTGTTATATGGATTACCATGTTTCACAAGAAGTCTTTCTCGCTACGTCTTCTCCGCCGATGGAGGACTCTGTCACACACCTGGAGGATCCATTGCACACTCTTACTCAAGTGGTGCAGCAGTTAGAGGAAAGAAATATGAGCCGAATCGGAAAATTGGAGGAGCAAATGAGCCGCTGTAAAAACTTGGAGAATCAGATGAGCCAACTCATTCAAATTTTAAGTGCAAAAGGTGAGAAAGAAAGGAGTTTCGAAGAAGAAGATGAATTGGTTGCAGACAACGATAGTGTCTTCGACGATGGAGGAAAGAGTCTAGTGCTTCCTGACTTGGAATCTCATGAGTCGACGCATGAGGTTACATGTGATGTGTCTCCTACTCCATCTGCACCATCCATTCTAATCTCGCCCATTGATGAACCAGGTCTAGAGCCATCAGCTGAGGCTAAAGAGGTAATAAAGGTAAACTTTTGCAATTTTGAAGTTAATGGTGTATATGTTGATCCTTTTGATTGCTATTTTGAAAAGCCACCAGCGGAACTGTGTTGGTGGTATCATATTCCTTCTGCAGAGAGTCATGCTAGACTCTTTGATAGATTGAAAGGGTTCGTGAGTTCCACATTTTATGCTTTCAATTTATTGTGCTATGATGTGCTTTGTAAGATGTGTGCACAGGAATATGATAGGCTACTGAGGGCCTTGACAATGTCTGAGAAATAAGGTCTTGAGATTGAGAATAAGTCAAGCCAATGACATTAAAGAAAGGCGCTTCTCGGGAGGCAACCCGAGGTAAGTTTTAGTTATTTCAATTCCTAGTTAGCTAGTTTTCTTTAACCCGCCGCGCGCAATGCTCAGATCCGACCTATATCGCCCCTTCCACCACATTGTGAGTATTTCATTCATCTCTTTCTCTATGTTTTTATTTTTTTTGTTGTCTTTTATGTTTCATTGAGGACAATGAAAGGTTTAAGTGTGGGGGAGGGATTGCATTGCATATAGATAGAATCTGCATATCATGTTTACTTATGTTATCATGTTTATTTATGTTGTCATATTTATTTTTATTCATATACTGCATTTGAAAAAAAAATCCAAAAATATCATGCATTGCATTTAAGTGTTATCAACGATACCCATCTTGGTTTAGTTTGTCCTCTAATTTATTTTTATGATCTTAATTGCATAAATCCCATGATTTGGTTGAATTGCTTGAAAATGATTTTGGAGCATGAATTGAGAATATAATTGAGCAAGTATGATTCATAGTTGAGGTTTAATTGAAATCTAAAAAAAAAAACATAACCTTTGTGAGTTTGTTTTGGCCTTATAGGGACTTTACATATTATTTCCCTTTTGCTTCTATTATGTGATTATACTCTCCATATGCTTCTTATTTCAATACCGTATTGCACATGTTTGTTGCTTGTGAATTTCAAATGATTGAGGCATGTTTTCTTTAGCCATATTATACCCTATCTACCTTACATATTATCCTGTGCTTGAAGCCAATCTGAACCTTAAAGCCTATTCTTTTTTATAGCTCCACAAAAATATATCATAGCCAATGATTAGCCTGACCCCATCCGGGAATTAGGAGGAGAATTGGTGAAAAATCTTTATGTTGGAGTTGCTTTGAGTGGAGATGATGTATGTATGGTTGTGCATTGCGAGAGGCATAGCCAAAATAAGGTAAACCTTCTTGCATAATAGAGATGACTTATTACTAGGGGCCTAAGGAGGATAAAATTCACTTAGGAGTAAAAGTCTAGTAAGCTTGGACCTAAGGAGGATAAAATTCACTTAGGGGCAAAAGTAAGCATAAAAGAAAAAAAAAGTCATCATCCAAATAAAAAATTGCATGAGTTGTATGGCTATTGAAATCAAAGAGTTTATTGTTATGTATTGGAGTTTATGTTATTGGAATGGTTTGTGGAGTATGGAAGTTTTGGTGTTGTTCTGGTTGGTTGTTGTTCCTTTTTCCCGGATTTTTAGCACCACAAGCCTAAATATTTCTCATGCCTTATGTTCCTACCAAAGCCCCATTACAACCTTATAAAAGTCCTCATGATGTTGTTTACAAGTGATAACTTTCACGATGTATGGAGCATTTTGGATTGAGTTGAGAGTTGAACTTTAAAGCCTAAACACATGAGAGCTTGAGTGAAACACATCATCCCGGTGAGGTTGGACTAAATTTGCTTTTACTTTTGGATCGCTCATATATTTGCTAGGATATTTGTTCTCTTATTCATGGCTCCTATTGTTTGAGGTTGCTTTTCTAAAACTATAGCATGAAGATCTTATTTGTGGGATGATTAATTCTATATTTAGTTTTCATTGCTTGAGGACAAGCAAAAGCTTAAGTGTGGGGGAGTTTGATAGCATGCATATAGGTAGGCATAATAGGTTGCATTTAGCTTAGTTAAGATGCATATCATGCATGGATTAAGTGCAATTTGCATATTTGCTCTCTATGTTGGTGGAGTCGAAATCTACATGCTTTTATTGATTATTTCAGGTAATCGTGGATCCGAGGAGGAGACATGGGTTGATAACGCATTGGATGAGAATGTCTAGTTGATCGAAGAAGCTTACATGAAGATCTCAAGAGGTCCTGAGAAGAAGAAGCGAACCTAAACGAAGAACAAGTCTGCAGAAGTTGTCGCCAGACATGCTGAACTTGTTTTGCACTTTCTGGAGGCCTCGATTGTCCGATCGACTATTATGACCATGCGTTGGAAAGCTCTTTCAGAGAGCTACAACTTTCATGTTGACGTCGAGAGCTAATTCGAGACGGAATTTTCGGGAAAACCCAATGCAGCGCCCGCCGCATGGTTTGTTGCGCCCGCCGCATAGTTTGCTGCGCCTGCCGCCAGGGGCGGTATTCATGCTGCGCCCACCGCATGGTTTGCTGCGCCCGCCGCAACTTTGCGGCGCCCGCCGCACGGACAGTCGGCGCGCCGTTTTGAGGAAAAAAACCCTAGTTTCTATTATGTTGGTTTGCGGCGCCCGCCTGCCGCCAGGGGCGGTATTCATGCTGAGGGATTGCATTGCATATAGATAGAATTTGCATATCATGTTTACTTATGTTATCATGTTTATTTATGTTGTCATATTTATTTTTATTCACAAAGCAATGAACAATATCAAACACAACAATTTCAATTTCTTTAGCAGAAGAGGGAATACATGATTGTCTTTCAATCAACCAATTGTGATCTGAAGAACTAGTAGTCAACTAAAACAGCAAAACAGTAAATGAACAATTAAGGCAAAATCAATGAAGTTACCTTTGTTCACTAATAATGGGGGATCGGATGAAAATCCTTGCTTGAAGGAGGAAGCGGAGCGGAGCGCCGTCAGTTTCGAAGCAGGAGGAAGGCGAGATCAGATGGGAGATCTGGAGGATCATCCAATTCATACCTCCGTCTGCAGCAGCAACATCCATCCAGATTTTGAGGCATAACACTTAGATCCGGGAAGAAAAGTGTCGAACCTAACCAAAGGGAGTAGAGAGGATCACCTCTCGAGCACCATAGAACAGATCTGAGATGGTCGGTTGCTTCTCCTTGGATCGATTGCGTCGTCCTCGTCGAACACAGGAGGACGACCTCCAGAGACGGAGGAAGATGGACGGCAAGGAAGAGGCGGCGAGAGGGAGGGAAGAGATGAGCGATGACGTCGTCCTCGTCGAGCACAAGAGAGGAGGAGCGTGCGGTGGCGACGGCAGCGAACAGAAGGAGACTCGCCGCCATCAGAGCCGGATCCGGCGGAGAGAGAGAGAACAGATCGAGAGGGCGAGAGGATTTGGAAGAGAGAGAAAAAATGTTCGTACAATCCGAGAATAAGTATATATAGCGGCTATTTTGCTAAATTGTCCAAACCCGTGGCTATTTTGCAAATACGTCCAAATAAAGTGCCTGTTTTGCAAAAAAAATCTTGGTTTAAAGTAAGTTTCTCTTCTTATCTCAGAGCATCTATATCGGCAGGGGTTAGTGGGTTTGTAAGAGAGAAAGGTCAGGAAAAGTAGGAGAGAGGGGAGGGGTGAAATTAAGAACCCAAGAGATAGTTTGTTACTTCCAAACTCTCTTAAAAACCCATTAAATAGGTCAATCTCCTTATTTGGTCAGCTTTTGTATTTTTTTACTTTTTTTTGCATGGACCCCACTAGCCAGTTTATACATCATTTAATTGAAAATGGTTAAAAATTTTAATTTTTGTATTCATTTATATTCATTTTAGCTAGTTTTTAGTCATTAAATATAAGAAATAAAAAATAATCTTTCATTAAAATTCATAATTTATTTTAAGTTATTAAAAGACACCAATATTATATATGTTGAACAAAATATAATACATACATAAACAAGAGCCGCCGGAAAGACGGAAAGCAGCAATCCACGTAGGGCAAAGACGACTCCTGGGGAAGTGTGGATCACACGACGTTCCCTTCACCTAGATGAAGCATCTTCGGAGACCACGAACACCACCAACACGATCACTTCGATCAACCAGGGCCGCAGAACTGCTCCTCAACCGAAACTAACCATGAACCAACAAACAGAACTCCAACCAACTCGAGAAAATGGAGCACAACCGCGAGAGGGCAAAGAGCGCAAGAGTAATCCGGATTTAATAATATACGTTGATATTGATTAAAATTGTTTTAAATCAATATAAATATATCAATTGTTAAGTAATTTAATTTTCTCTTGTTTCTCTTTTATTGTTATTTTATTTTTTAAAAAGTAACAAAATTGAGCAAACTCAGCTATTAGTTTAATAATTTTTAACAGCTCCTCCCACCCGTGACGAGCACGGCAAAACAGGTAAATTTTATTACAATTTACCACTACGTACATTTATTATAATTTAATTATATTTTTTCCATGAGTAGAAAAAGAACCCAAGAAAAACATTTAGGCCCAAAACCTACCCAAAGAACTCCTTAGGGCCCAAGGAAGTCCGAGACCTTGATTCCAAGGGCTGTCAAGCAAGGAACCGGAGAGCAATGCAGGACAAGCCGCCATACCAAAGGCGGTCGGCGACACGACTGCCCTACACCAAGCCAGAGCCACCACAGACCGGGCCGACCAGGCCGAGGCAAGCCGAGACCACCGTCGGCAGGGCCACCAGGCCGAAACCGTCCGGAAATCGAGTCGAAAAGATCGATAAGAAATCTGAAACAAGCCTCGTCAAGCAGCCCAAGCCAACCAAGAGGAGACAGTGACCACCGAAAGGCCGCGCGACCCGCCGGCGGAGCACCACCGGCCAGCAATGACACGAGCGAGGCGGGGAAGACGATGGCGAAGATCAGACAGCCCAATTGAGGCGAAACGGCGGAGATATGAAATCAATTAGAAGTTAAGGAGGCACGCCAGAGAACGGTGATGAAGGTGCAGAGCACCACCAACGCAGACGACGGCCCCGGATCGGAGGACGGCGGTGAGCGGCACCGTTCGCAACACCGACGCGGCACAGCCGAGAAGGAATTTGGGGCTACGGGTGTGAAGCTGGATTGAGGCAGGAAGGGGAGAACGCCATTTTATCTAGCACAGTAGATGTCACATAACACTACTTCTTGCTCAGAGATAGACCATGTTGCATAGGCAAAAATCCCTTTGTGAAATATTTCATGTTAAACCTATCCAGAAACTTATCTATATAAGTTTCTTGACTTAGTCTAATGAATCTCTTGGATCTATCCATGTAGATATTGATGCCTAAAATGTACTCGATCGATCTCTTCAAGGTCTTTCATTGATAAATGCTTCTTGAGCCAGTCTTTTACAGACTCAAGCATTTAAACGGCATTCCCAATAAGCAGTATATCATCCACATACAAAACCAAGAATACAACTTTACTCCCACTAAACTTCTCGTAAACACAAGGTTCTACTTCGCATTTGATGAAAACAAACTCTTTGATCACTTCATCGAATCGAAGGTTTCAACTCATTGATGCTTGTTTAAGTCCATAAATGGACTTCTTAAGCTTGCATACATTCCTAGGATTATGTGGATCTTCAAAACCCTTTAGGTCGTGTCATGTACACATCCTCTTCTAAGTATCCATTTAGAACACGATATTGACATCCATTTGCCATATCTTATAATCATATATGATCTGCAATTGCTAGGAGTATCCGAATAGGTCTAATCACAACGACTCCAGAGAACGTTTCATCATAGTCAATACCATGAATCTGTTCAAATGCCTTTGTTATCAGTCTTGCTTTGAATAGATTTACCTTTTCATTCTTGTCTGTTTTGAGTTTGCAAACCCATTTGCACCCAATGGATACTATCCCATCTAGTGGATCTATCTAGTCTCATACTTGATTTTCAGACATAGAATCCATTTCGGACACCATGACACCATACCATTTTTCCGGAATCTGGACCCATCATGGCTTGCTTATATGTAGTAGACTGGTTGATTTATAACATCAAAATGCCTAGACTTGCGATCAAAATGAAAACAACAAATCTATTTTGGCAACGATCTTTGCCTATCCAATCTACGTGTGGGTTGAACAACTAGAGGTTGTACCAAAACGTTTTGTGGACTAGTAGGGGTGGGTTCTTATAACTCCCCTGCCTTCAGTACGTATATGATTTTGAGTTATTTCTTCTTGTGTAATTAAGTCCTCAAAATCCATAGGCTCGGACATGGAGTGACCCATGTATTTTTTCTGCTCGGTTTGTTGCTTCTCTTGAACTTTTTCGAGATCAACATTTCTCTCACTTGAATTTTTGGAAACAAACTCTTTTTCCATAAAGACACTCTCAATAGCAATAAACACTTTGTGCTCAATGGTACTGTAGAAGTAATACCCATTTAGTTTCATTAGGGTACCCTACAAAGAAGCATTTTTCTGATTTGGGTGCGAGCTTATTTACTAGTAAATGTTACATATGCTTCACATCCCTAAATTTGAGAAAAGACAAACTTGGAACTCTTTCACTCCATAACTCATATGGTGTCTTTTCTATAGTCTCAGATGGAGTCCTGTTTAGTGTGAACATTGCAGTTGTGAGAGTATACCCCAGAAAGATATTGAAAGATTAGCAAAACTCATCATTGATCAGAACATGTCCAAAAAGATCCTATTTCTCCTTTTAGAGACACTGTTAATTTGTGGTGTTCTAGGTGGAGTTAGTTGTGAGACAATCACACAAATCTTTAAATGATGATCAAAATCTTGACTAAAATAGTTATCACCACGATCGGATTGTAGTACCTTAATTTTCTTATCAAGCTGGTTTTCAACTTCATTCTGAAACTCCTTGAACTTTTTAAAAGAATTTAGATTTACACTTCATTTAGTAAATACTCCCTCCGTATCGCAATACTTGTTGTTTTAGCTCTATGCACACTTTTTAATAAAACATATCTTTACTTTACTTTTATAGCTTAAAATACTTAAAAAGAGTAATTATTACCTATAAAAAGAGCAATCATTACCTATAAAGACAATAATTATAGCTAAAACAACAAGTTTTTTTATACAACTTTAACACTCTAAAACAACAAGTATTGCGATACGGAGGGAGTACAACTTTATCTACTTAAATCATCAGTAAAAGTTATGAAGTATTTGTACCCACCTCTAGCTTCTATGCTCATAGACCCACATACATCTGTATGTTTAGTGTCAAGAGCTCAGTCGCCCTTTCACTTACCCTAGTAAAAGGTGACCTTGTCATTTACTCCCTCCGTTCCATAATACATGTCCATTTCCTTTAAGGCACGCTTTTTAATGAGCGGAAAACTCTATAAAATATAATTTTTTTATATGATATGATACTTATTACTAATGAGTATCATATTATATAAAAAAATTAATTAAAAAAATAATATTTTATAGAGTTTTTCGCTCATTAAAAAGCGTGCCAAAAAGGAAAAGGACATGTATTATGGAACGGAGGGAGTATCTCATTAGACATTACTCACATGTGTCAAATGATTCACAATCAGTTGATATCAAAAGTCCATCTTTATGGAGTTTTTCATGCAATTTAAGCCTAAGTAACACAATTGACAATATCATAGATATGTATTTTCCCCTGCATCTGATTTTTGCCTTTTGGTACTTATGTTGCAAATGTCGGATGTTTGATCCAACATGTAGAGTCTATTACTCATGACAACATTAGAATTTGTACCATAAGAGGAACTCACAGTTCCATGCTTTTTATCTTTCAAATACTTTGGGCAGTTTCTCTTCCAATGACCCTTGGTATGGTAGTAGAAACAATTATGGTCAACAACTATTTTAGCTTTCTCATGAGTGTTATTGGATTGGGTAACTCTTCCGTTGTGTGTTCTTCTGTTGTCCAGATGCCCCTTTCTTGAACCATTTTCCTTTTTGGACCATCAAGAACTCCTTGTTTCCCATAGTTAGATTTTGCTCAACAGTGATCTTAAACATCTCATTCAATTCTTCAAGCTTTTTTCCAACTCCATTCATGTTGAAGTTGAGCTTGAATTGAGCAAATCCATAACGCAAACGGTGAAGTATGATATATGTAGCCAACTTTTGGCTATAGGGATGTCCAAGTCTCTCTATGTTCTTTAAATGACCAATCATCTCAAACACATGAGGACAAACTAGTTTACCCTTCTCAAGTTTGCAATCAAGTATGAGTTTCATACAATCATACCTCTTCATCCTCGCTTGTTCTTGAAATATGGATTTCAAGGTGCAAGCATGCATCCATCTTTTCTTGCTTCATGGAAGCCAGCATGAAACAAGTGACATTCACTAACTTTTTCTCTGATTAATTTTGTATTCCTCATCCTTCTCAAACACTCAATTTTGGGATATGAGTGTCAAAATAAAATCAAACGCATGCAAGAAAATAAATTGTGGTACTAGTATGACCCCTAATGAAAAGAAAACCAAAAAGATAAATATTCAAGGTTCTTATTGCTCCTTGGATCCTCGTCCTTGATTCTTCTTTTGAATCTCCATCCTAGAATCTTCTTTTGGATCTCCATCATTGAATCTTGTAGCATCTTCTTTTGTACAATGTATAAATAAATTTACTATCGAAAATTAAATTACAAAAATACATAACGATACGCAAATCGTGTACAAAAATACATAACGATACGCATGCAGATCGTATTGATATGCTACTTGGGTCATACTAGTCACAACATGCAATAATATCAAATATTAAATAAATATTAATCAAAATTATTATAATATAAAATATTAATCAAATTAATATAAACAACAAATAAAATATTAATCGTATTAATAAACTATTTAACTCAAATCAATTAAATTATCTAATAATATAACTAATTTAATATTCTTGATATTTTAATTCAAAAATAAGCAATCATATATATGTAATTAATTTTATGGTAACTATTACCTTATATAATTGGATAAAATATTTTATTAGAGATAAGATATCTACCATATCTAATTAAGGTAATTTTAGGATCTTCCACTAAAACCCTAATATACCTTTCATAACCTTAATTGCTGCCTCATCTACTCCCATTCAAATTTTGTAACCATTACAAAATCTTTGATAATTGTAGGATCACTCCATGGAGTGATCTATGGAGTGATTGAATAAACTCATCACTATCTCGCCTTCATCGAAGCTACAAATATGGCACAATTAATTGAACAAACCCTAGTTCTCAAACACGGGCAATTGAACAAACCCATCTTCCTATCTTCTCAGTGAATTTATCATAATCGTTCAATCAAATTAATGGCCAAGATTAGATCACCTTGATCAAGAATCTTAGCTTTCAAAGATGATCATTACCCCTCGTTGAATTTGTTGTTTATTGTGATCGCCTTTTTTCTTTGGTGGTATTTTTCAGAAAATTATTTCATTGATATAAAGGGATGAATCCGTATAGGTTTGAAAAATATCGATTAAACTGATAAACGAAGAATCCAGAAAGAAGAGAGAAATAAAATACGTTAATGAACCGTTTTTTGGTTCAAAATACAATCAAGAGCCCCTTCTTGTCAAATCAGGAGTGCGAAGCACATGATCAAAATCAATAAGAACATAAATCGCAACAAGAAACCCTAATACATCAATATCTAGCCTTCAACGAAGCCACAAATAGGGCAATTGAACAATAACACACAGATCAATCACATGTAGATTCCATGCCTCTTCGTTTGAATTGTATGCAAATTAATTTGGCGAACTTCAATCGCTTCGCTGTGTTTAGTGAGATGGGGTAACGAGGTAGAGAGAATGAAACATTGGGAAAAGAGAGAATATATAATTGTTAATTGGGCTAGATGGACTTCATATTAGGCTCATTAAGAAGCCCAATACGTAAAAAGGGCGTGTTTAGTTAGAAGTTTGAAGCAACTACGAAGTATTTTTATTTATTTTAAGTAACCAACTTTATTTTTCTATATATTTATAAATTTATTTCAAAATATATTATACTTTCTCTATCCACCAATATATGTCCTTCAATCCATGTAATTTTGTCAAAAATATATCTTTTTAGATTTAATCATTACGTACTTAATCTACTTTTTAGATAATCATTACTCTAATTTTTACATATTGAAAAAAAAATGGTCAAGATTAGATCACCTAGTTAAATGTTGATCAAGTATCTTAGCTTTCAAAGATGATCTTTACTTTCCCTCGCAGAATTTGTTGTTTATTGTGATCACTTTTTTTCTTTTCTTTTTTGGTATTTTTCAGAAAATTATTTAATGGATATATAAACGGATGAATCCGTATAAGAC
This sequence comes from Persicaria tinctoria, assembly GCA_037127255.1. Classification (NCBI taxonomy): domain Eukaryota; kingdom Viridiplantae; phylum Streptophyta; class Magnoliopsida; order Caryophyllales; family Polygonaceae; genus Persicaria; species Persicaria tinctoria. Next base: position 67,310,842 of record JBANSL010000010.1, on the reverse strand, counting down.
TAAAAAATATCGATTAAACGGATAAACAAAGAATCCAGAAAGAAGAAAGAAAACAAAATACGTTAAGGAACCGTTTTTTGTTGCAGAATACAATCAAGAGCTCCTTCTATATCCAATCGGGACTACGAAGCACCGATGATAAAATTCGATAAGAACATAAATCGCAACAAGAAACCCTAATATTTTAGGAAAATTAGATGTGCAGTGGAATTGTAGAAAACTATTTTTTAACATCTAATTCAGGATCTTATACATGAATCGATATGAACAATATAGAATATTAATCGTATATATCAACTATTTAACTCAAATCAATTAAATTATCTAATAAAATAACTAATTTAATATTCTTGATATTTTAATTCAAAAATAAGCAATCCTATATATGAAATTAATTTTATGGTAACTATTACCTTATATAATTGGATAAAATATTTTATAAGGGATAAGATATCTAATACTCCCTCCGTTTACAATTAATTGTCGTTCAAGGGATTTTGTTTGTTTTGAAAAATAGATGTCGTTTGGGAGGTCTGGCCACTCAATTAATACTTCCCCTTGAGATTCATGGTACGGACTCCCTCTTTTTTTCTTCCCTACAATTAAAAATAACGTAAATCCAATTTGAAAAGCAACCCTGGCCACTCAATTAATACTCCCCCCTTGGGAGAAGCATGGAAGCTGCAGAGTCACCCTATACTATGGAGTACTTACACCAACACTGACCCCAAAAAATACCACTCCTTAATTTGTGTGTCAACCAACAAAGCGTCAAATATTTGTAAACGGAGGGAGTATATAATTAAGGTAATTTTAGGACCTTCCACTAAAACCCTAATATACCTTTCATAACCCTAATTGCCGCCTCATCTACTCCCATTCAAATTTTGTAACCATTACAAAATCTTTGATAATTGTAGGATCACTCCATGGAGTGATCTATGGAGTGATTGAACAAACCCATCACTATCTCGCCTTCATTGAAGCTATAAATAGGGCAATTGAGCAAACCCTAGTTCTCAAACACGGGCAATTAAACAAACCCATCTTCCTATATTTCTAGTGAATTATCTTAATCGTTCAATCAAATTAATGGCCAAGATTAGATTTCTTGACCAAGTATCTTAGCTTTCAAATATGATCCTTACCCCTCACTGAATTTGTTGTTTATTGTGATCGTCTTTTTTCTTTTTGGGTATTTTTTTCAGAGAATTATTTCATGGATATAAACGGATGAATCCGTACAGACCTGAAAAATATCGATTATACTAATAAATGAAGAATCCATAAAGAAGAGAGAAACAAAATATGTTAATGAACCATTTTTTGGTACAAAATAGTACCTAGTTGAGACATAGAGTTGCAACAATGTGTCCGAAGGCCCGAACGAGGCCTTGTTGTCCCGCTCTTCCCCAAGATGCTCAAAGGCTGATTTCCCGAGCCTAGAATTTCGAATCAACACAAGTCGAAAGCCCCAAATCACACAAATCACAACCCTAAAAAGTGCAAACAAAAAATCAATAACCCTAAAAACGGGAGTAACTGCAGTACCCTAAACTTCACTAGCAGAACAAAGTAAACACACAAACAGATCCTCGTCAAGATTCAGTTTGAGCATCAACAGTGCAAGACGGGGATTGCAAAAATTCCTAAATTCAATATGAATCTGCAGGCCCAAATGCATAAAAAGAAAAGAAAGGAATTAACATACCTAGTTGAGGTGTCGAGTTGCAACAACGTGCCCGAAGGCCCGAACGAGACCTGTTGTCCCGCTCTTCCCCAAGATGCTCAAAGGCTGATTTCCTGAGCCCGGAATTTCGACTCAACCCAAGCCGAAAGCCCCAAATCGCACAAATCACAGCCCTAAACAATGCAAACAAAAAATCAAATGCAACCCTAGAAAAGGGAGTAACTACAGTACCCCCAAACTAAACAAGTAGAACAAAGTAAACACATAAAAAGATCCTCACCAAGATTCAGTTTGAGCATCGACAGTGCAAGACGGGGATTGCAAGAATTCCTAAATTCAATCTGAAATCTGCAGGCCCAAATGCATAAAAAAGGAAAAGAAAAGAAGGGAATTAACATACCTAGTTGAGGCGTCGAGTTGCAACAACGCGTCCGAAGGCCCGAACGAGACCTTGTCGTCCCGCTCTTCGCCAAGATACTCAAAGGCTGACTTCCCAAGCCCGGAATTTCGACTCGACCCAAGCCGAAAGCCCCAAATCACACAAATCACAGCCCTAAAATGTGCAAACAAAAATCAATGCAACCCTAGAGATTGCAACAAAAATTGATCGAACTCAAAACGTGAGCATACGATTAGAGGAAAGGGCGAAAGAACCATACTGAGCTTGGAAGGTCTTCCTTCGTAGTGATGAAGCGGATTCCTTCCGCCCGTTTATTCATCTACATGTATACGCACTCGGCTTGAGTTTTTTTTTTTTTTTTGAAAAATTAGTTTAATTAGTTACGAAATTGACCCAAAAAATATAAGAATGGCTATTGGCACAAATTAGAAATTGAAAATCATAATGTTAAACTCCTAAAAATTTCATTCCCAGTTTATTCTAGTGGATCGATCTCAAAGCTGACTTCAAAGAAAAACGGAGTCAAAGCCTTAAATCAAATTTCTTCAAATTCAAATCGTTTTTAAAAAAGAAGCACATGAGAGTTGATACTCTTTTATGAGTTACGAAGTAAATCCGATATTAAAATGAAAAAGGATATGTAGTTCTTGATTATAAATGACAGGAAAAAGGCGGGATTAATTTGCTAAGGCAGGTGTCTTCGCAAAAATAGGAGAAACTAATTTTTGGTGGAAAATGGTTACTTATTTTGCGACGGCACATGGGGTCTCAAAAGATTGTAGCAAATTTAGTGTCGTCGCATAGCCGTCGCAAACCACTATTTGCTACCTTAGGGCTTGCCGCCCTTGTTTTGCCGTCACATAGCCATTGCTAATGTTTTTTCCGACGGCAACCCTTCTTTTTGCGACGAATTTCAGCCGTTTCTAATTCAATTTTTTTTTTGTAATGTAGCCATAAAACGCGTAGATTTAGAACTTTGCAACTTTCAAGGCAATGAACGTACGTACTTTACGAAAAAAACCTAACTAAATGCAGCCTAAATGACTTAAGAATGACCTAAATTACCTATACAAATCATGCATTATCATAACCCAATTAATAATAACTCTATCTTCAACCAATAACGAGTATTAGTGGGAAGTAAAGGTCGACCCCACAAAGAATGCGTGTGACTTTGGCTAAACAGAGTGTGTAAGCAATAAAATTCTAACAATAGCAAGTTTGAAAGATAAAAGTAATAGTAGCAGTGATTGTAATAAGAGAGAATAATATAATGATGAGAATATAGCTTCACTTAAAATCGCAGCAATGGTAACTTCATGTCATGATCATCTCGTTGTTTTGGTTAATTATGCCCGGCTATCTTAGTGTCGGTTTGTGCACGGAGTTGTATAGCTTCCTATTCGATCACTACCAACTCGATCTCTAAACTATTGCATTGGGTTCGAGAAACAATAAATCCCTAATCATATAAGCATGTAATTCATATAATTCCCGTATATATATTCGACATGTCACCTGGTTTTCAACCCAATTATCACTTCCACTAGGGGTGTGCATATCCGGGTACCCGACACAAACCGGTTAATCGTGTCGGTCACCCGAAATCGTTTAGCCCAAAATGCCCGAACCGTATACGAACCATCTTAATCCGAGTACCCGACACAGTTAAGTTATTCGGTTCCATGTCGGATACCGGGTTATCCGACACGAACCGGATGCTCTTCCCTTCTGGTTTTTTTTTTTTGTACAGTAAAGAACATTTCAGACATGGCCATGGCAGAGAAGAAAATCAAACCCTAAAAATGATTGAAAGGGAACACAACTACTTTGCACAAATCACAAATTTGGACTATAACAACTCGGAAATTCGCATAGCCCTAAAGGAGGAGGGATAAAACACCAACAACGCTACATATTCGAACAAATTGGCACAATGTCGAGATTTAGGGTCGTTTACTTTGAACAAATTTGCACAAATCGGAGAAGAGAAGAAGAAATTGATAGGCTCACGCGTACTGGAGAAGAAGGGTCGAAGAAGAGAAGAAGTAATTGAGAGGCTCACTGACTAGGAACTGGAGAAGAAAGGTCGTCGGCTCGTTTCAAAACTGGAGAAGGGCTGGAGAAGAAGAAGAAGTGATTGAGAGGCTTGGAACCGGAGAAGAAGAAGAAGAATCGATTCAGAAGGCCGGCCATATCTGTACTTGGAACTGGAGAAGAAGGGCTAGAGAAGGAGAAGAAGAAGCGCCTGAGAGGCTCGAAAGTCGGAACTGTAGAAGAAGAAGAAGCGGTTGAGAAGGGCAGGGCGGCCAGATCTGTACAAAAAAGCTTTAGGGTTTGTTTTACCTTAAACATAAATATATATATAAAGGGCGAGACAGGAGGATAAAAAAAAGCCCCGGCAGGACTCGAACACGGGATCACTGGGATGAGGTGATGGACTTCTACCATTTGAACTAGCAGATTATCTTAGTACTCTATGGACTTCATATATACTAGTAATATCATTTATACCATACCTAAAAAAAATTAAACGGTTTGTATCGAGTATCCGACAAGGGAATTTGCCCGAACTGTATCCGAACCATTTAATGTCATGTTTTAGCGGTTCGTGTCATTTTCGTGTCATATCTTTTCGGTTTTGTGTTTTTTCGTGTCGTGTCGTCGTGTTTTCGTGTCGTGTCAGTTGTGTCGGGTTTTTCTACACACCCCTACAAAATACAATCAAGAGCCCCTTCTTGTAAAATCAGGACTGCGAAACACCGATGATCAAAATCAATAAGAACATAAATTGCAACAAGAAACCCTAATACATCAATATCTCACCTTCACTGAAGATACAAATAGGGCAATTGAACAAACCCTATTTCTAAAAAGGGGAATTCGAGAAATATAGAGCCAGAGTGGGCGGACTGAGACGAGATGATAACATGCATATAGGCAGATTCTAGGCCTCTTCGTTTGAATTGTGTGCGAATTCGGCGAACTTCAATCGCGGGAACTTCGAATGTTTTTCGTCATCTTTTCACTTGTTTCATGGGATGGGGTAGAGAGGGAGGATGAAACGGTGTGAAAAAAGAGAGAATATAGTACTTGTTAATTGGGCTAGATGGACTTCATGTTGGGCCCGTTACGAAGCCCATGACGTAAAAAAGGACGTGTTTAATGGAGAGTTTGAAGTAATTTTATTTATAGGCCAAATTACATAAAATCACACCTTAAATATCACAATGTGCTCAAAATCACCCTTTAAACACATAATTGCAGTAACCACCCATTAAAATCTAAAAGTTTGCATAGAACTACTCATCCTTTAGATGTAGTACCGTTTCAATTAAAAATACAGAAAATGACAGCAATATCCTTATTAAAACATCGAAATTTCTTTTGTATGTCATTCAGTAACACCCAACTCATTCTTTTTTACTCTTTTTTGCAATTCGTTAGATTGAAAGGGGGTTTAGACTGGTTTGTTAACCCCATGACAACTGTTGTGATTTGTGCACCTTCCTCTTATGTCGTTGTTTTGGTTTACCGAGCTACGTTTCCTTACCCGGTGACTTTGGATTCATTCCCGACTTTGCATTTTTAATTGAAACGATACTATATCTGAATGATGGGTGGTTTTATGCAAACTTTTAGGTTTTAATGGGTGATTTAATGCAATTATGTGTTTAAGGGGTGATTTTGAGCAAAGTGGGCTATTTAAGGGGTGGTTTTCTACAATTTGACCTTATTTATATTTTTATTTATTGTAAGGAACCAACTTTATTTTCCTATATATTTATTAAATTTATTTCAAATATATATTATACTCCATAGTCAATTAGTTTTTTGTTTTCCCTACATAATGGTGTTTTACGTGCTAAAGAATTTAGTATTGGTAATATCCTTGTTGGAGAAGACAACTTGTTGGTTGTCAAAGTTATTTTAAGGGATTGGTTATGCCACTTGAATATTGAACTTTTACAATCGAGTACAAAATTAGCAATATAGTCGTTCTCTAATGTTTTTATTCTTCAAAATTTCAGGGAAGCTAACATTGTTACGGATAAAATTGCACGTCCCGCCTACAATATTCCTGTCGACAAAGGTTTGGAGGATGACGTAGAATTTCAGGTTTTTATTTGGAAGGACGCTCTAGGAAGGAGCACTGCTAGGAGACGATCTTGTTTCTAATTTCTTTCATTGTTTCTAACAAAAATAGTTATTGGGTTAGTGTCCGCAACTTGTGATGTTGTTTATTTTACAAAATAGCTTAATATGTATACAACATGTTTTTAGGACCATCTATAGTATCAATTTTCAAACTTAAATCTATATAAAAAAAATTTGGAGAAAAGTGAATAGAATATGATGGGTAAAGAAAATTGATGGTGTGATAATAGATAAAATAGAGAGGAGAAGAAGGGAATGAACTGATGATCTTATTGGGAGTCTTCAGGACCCTTTATATAGGAGTTTACATAAGGAACTAGGGTTTATCCATCACAATATAATAATATTATAACACTCCCCCTTGGATAAACATCCCTAATAATACAAAACTGTCATATTAAAAACCCCGCCTAGAAAACCCAATGGGACCAAAACTAGGACCAAGGAAAAATACAAATGACATGTGATACGCTGTGGTGATCTGCCTCGTTAAAAACCTTGTCAGGAAAACCCAGTGGGATAAAACCTGATCGAAGGGAAAAAGAGTGCAATGCGTATACTCCCCCTGAACTCAACACCCTTCTTGTAGTCTTCTCATTCGGGCAGGCTCTTTGAACTTCTTGATGATGTTGATTGTATGAGCTGCATAGCCGAGTCTCAACATTTCCTTTGACGTGTATAAGTTGAGATGTCTTCATACATATAGTTGACTTCGAATGCTTGACTTCCATTTGCTGGCGTTGAGTTGCTTTCAATGCACAAACATAAGGTACTTCAGGACCCAGTGTGTCATTTGATCATGGGAGATCTAGTGTATTAAATGGTGTCTAAGTTGCCTCGTTAAAACCTTAACTTGGAAAAACCCAATGGGATAAAAAACCAAGATCAAGGAAAAGAGTACAACATTGTATGGTACTTCGGGACCTAATACAATGTCACCATTTTCACAATTATAGGTACTTCAGGTACTCTTATAAGGATCTTCAACCAATTGCATATGACGGGACTTTCACAATAATGCTTCAGGCATTTTCAGTCAATCTTTTCCATTTATATGGGTATGAACCTACCACGTCCGTCATTTCAATTTGGATCCAAAATTATATTCACTTCTGGTGAATATATTCTCCATATAACCTTTGATAGATTTTTGTGCAATCAACTTGGCTTTATATTTTATTTTGTATGAACACCCACTTAAAACCAATTGATGTTGTACTTTGCAGTGTTGGAACTACTGGTCCAATCTCATAATGTTTAATGAATCCATCTTTGCATGAATTGCTTCTTTCTAGCTCTTTTACTATGATTTCGATGTCGACATCCATTATTTATTTGATGATCATCATATTCTCATAGGCTCTTCCACTTCTGGGGAATCGTATACCAAGAGCCTAGTGATCTCCAACACTTCTGGTGTACTTGAGAGCCACTTGATATTCTTTGAGTTGGGGTTTCTTCTAGAACTTCCAAATGAGCTAGTATCTGTGACTTTATCACTTTCTTGGCCTTTAGTAAATGCTTTCAATGACATATTTGCTAAACCTTATAATCATTTCATTTATTGAACTTCTGGTTCACTTGTATTTATCCGCGGATATGAAATGATAGAGAAGTTGCTTCCGTGCAATCTCTTTCTTAATTGTCTCATTTCCTCTCCCCCTAAATACCGAGCATTTGATCACCATTATAAAGCTCTAGGTATTTGATAGCAATAGGGACTTAAACCCCATGTATCCTCCAACTTCTTTGTGGTCTCATTGTAGTTCATTTGGAGGAGGTACATCTCGGAACATATGCTGTTTATTCAAAACCTTTGAATGACATACTCTCTTCTGGAGATAATTAGGGAGATGTTATTGTGTCAAATTCGAAATGCAAACATGCATGAGCCCATTTGACCAACGACTCTTCTGGGTCGTCGTGAGCTACCTTATGCTCAACAATGTTTTTGATAACATTCTCTACCTTATGTTTCATATGACCAAAGTATTGAGGCATCTGTAATCTTGGAATTACACTGGTCTATATGATAGTGTTCCGTAGCTGTCTCATTGAACACAGTCAAGAGACATTAGAGACTTTGCATTTACTTTGAATTTAGATGGTCTTGTTAATTTGCCAAGATGACAGACCATATATGTTCGGTCACCCTTATGGAGGATCTTCGGGTCCTAGGATCTTCTGGTCCCTTTTAGTGGGTGTGTATGTGAATGTCAATGATCCCTTCCATCATCGTTTCACATGAATGACCGAATGTCACAAAGAAAAATATTTTATCATTAACTAACTTCTGGTTAGTGATAAGTTTCAATGGGATACATGAGTGTCAAATAAACCATATATATACATTCTCAATTCTGTAAGACTTGCTTCTGGCTAGTCATATGAGATATTGGTGTTCAATACCATGTCAATTCATACATATGTGTCATTGTTACTTCAGGTAACAAGATCAATGCTCTTCTGGAGCTATATGGTATTTATCTTAATTTTCCATTCATGATTGTTTGAGAAAACTTCGGGTTTTCATAGTTGTTTGACACTTATAAAACCATAATATTCAACCATTGAACTTTGTATATGGTGATCCATTTATTTAATTTAGATGCCGCTGAATGGGTATTGTCAGAACTTTCGCTGATATCATACTTCAGGTATGAATCATTTCTAATGTTCTCCAAGACATTTAGAATCAACCGTATAACAGACCTAGCTATAAGCCACAACAATAACTTTGGTCAAGCGCTTAACCATAATCTCTTTCACACCTCTACCGGAGGGGCATGCTTCAGGCAATGCTTAGAGAATAGTCAGGAAGTGGCCTTCTTAACCGGATCGTGTTATGTGGTTACTTCTATTGGTTGTATCAACCAGGCAAAAGTAGTTCTGAATATGATAAAACCCACATTCCATGTACTTCTTCGGGAGTACAAATGATAAAATTAGGATCATATACTCTTCTAGAGTTTGTGAAATCCTTTACTCTTCTAGAGTTCATAAAATATTCTTTACTCTTTAGGAGTTAATAAAAATCCACCAGTAGAGTCTTCATGCTCTTAGGTTGGTGTTGAAAAACTTCACAATCTACGGGATTGTGGTAAACCTTTCTCCAAAATGTTCATTTGCCAAACAAAACTCCGCATTAAACACTCATGATAAGTAATTTCTTCGGGAAACACTTTGAGCTTTGAATTACAACAAGTAAAATCATAATAATTTTATTCAATGTAAAGCAATGAATAAAAAACAAATAAATAAATAAAATAAAATTGTATTTGTCCACTTCAGGTGGAGCCATGAGAAAAACTTGTCAATTTATCATTTTCTTCAAGAAATGATTTTATTCATAAAATGATTCATCTGTCAACTTCGAGTGACAATTAGTCTCTATTATGTATATTTCGATCAAATACTCCAAAAGATGATAAGTTGCAATTCAAAAATATAGTAAGTTGTCATATAAACATTGTCCATATTCTTCAAGAAATGGTATGATCGATTATTTCTCACTTCAGGGAGAGGACAACTTGTATACATTCACTTTAATTTCTACACTTCTGGGTATTTGTGCAACTTTAAAATAAAACTCATACACTTCTGGGTATGATTTTAAATAATCTTTATGAGGATATACAATATATCTCTTATCATTCATTTACTTCAGGAAATGAATATTTTCACTTCAGGGACAAATTTGTATTGATGAGAGAGAGACATTTTATGAATTTCCTTTTCATATACAACTCTTCAGGAGATGATTGTCGTTACTATAGGAACGATTTATGATTATGTGTCCATCCACTTCAGGGGATGCCTTTATATATTTCAAGAGATAATGATAAATAAATAAATAAATAGTTGATATAATTGATAAAACTATAAAAACATAAATAAATAAAATAAAATAAAATTGGCATATTGTCAACTTCTGGTGACAAGAAAATGAACATCTGCAAGCAAATACATGTTCGTCTACTTCTGGAGACTGGTGGAGAAATCATAATTTGCTTGTTTAGCTATAAAAATCATCGGTCCAGGGACGATTATGAATTTTAAAATTTTATCTACTACGGGAGATAAATTTTATCATGATATATAAGCTAAAATATTTATCTTCTTCAGGAGATAAATAAGAATTTCATCTTCTTCAAGAGATGTGATACATGAATTGTGTTTACTTTATCTACTTCAGGAGATAAACTATCACCTTTGGGATGATATGCAAATTTATCAATTTATATCTACTTCGGGAGATAATGTTTGTCTACTTCTGGAGACAAAAAAAAAATTCAAATTGAAATGAATAATAAAACTGAAAAAAAAAAAAATAAAAAAAAAATCATCACTACGGGGATGATTTTCAATCGTTCAAATCTACTTCAGGAGATGTTCCATTCATCTACTTCGGGAGATGAGGATTAAACAAATATTATTTAAATAAATTAAATTAAATAACATACATATAAAATAAATAAACATAAATAATAAATATAATTTCATCACTACAGGGATGAAATTTATCGGCTTGATCATCTCTGCGGGGATGAGATTTATCGTTTCATCGCTTCGGGGATGAGATCAATTTAACATTCATCTACTTCGAGAGATGCGCTCGTTCATCTAGTTCGGGAGATGATTTCGTTCATCCACTTCTGGAGATGATATATAAATTTAACAATTTTATCTACTTCAGGAGATAATTCATCTACTTCGGGAGATGAAAAAATAATTAAAATAAACATAAAAATAAGATAAATAAAATAAATAAATAATTCATCACTTCAGGGATGAAATTCGATCGTTTAATTATCACTTCAGGGATATAATAAAATAACATCCACTCCATGGAATATGACCGATTGATGATCAATCGCTTCAGGGATTGAGATTACTTTATCCACTTCATGGGATACTACAAATTGATCCAATCGCGTACAAATTGATCCAATCGCGTCAGGGATTGAGATTAAATTACTTTATCCGCTTTAATGGATATTACAACTTCGATTGATTCAATCACTTCAGAGATTTAAATTTATTCAAGTAATTCAACCACTTCAGGGGTTGATATAATACACATCATCTTCGGGGACGTGATTGTACTTCATAGGGGCAAAATATGCAGTCCTGAAAATTTTAAGCCGCTTTCTGTAATTATATAAAGGATGCGGCCAATATGCGATTTTAAAAATAAACCAGGCCGATTTCGTAATTAATAAAAATACCAAACCTTTCGTACGTCAATGGCGGCGACCAAACCTTTCTTCCTCGTACGTCAATGGCGTCGACATCGGTCGGCAGGGTCGCCCATGGAGGCAGAACTGGATCGCATCGCTGCGGGGTCTGTCAGGCTCGGCTCCGGCGGGCAAGTTTGGTTCAGATCTGCCACGTACCCCGCATACTGGCAGTTCCCCATCCCCGCTGGCGGTCTGACCTCGATGCCGACGTTGTAGCCGTCGACGAGGCTGACGTCATAGAAGTCCTGGCCTCTGCTACCGCCGATGGTGAAATCGATGAGCACCGCCGCCCGGGGGTTCGCCTTTGACCTTTTGAATCGTAAAAGGAAAGTCTTGGGGGCGAAAATTGGGATCTTCCACGATGTACAAAACCGATTCCGACCACTCCTGCACTTCATATACATATGCTAATCAATTAATTAATGAAAATTTAAAAACAACACCTTTCTTCTTTGTTTGAAAATCACAGATCGGCGGCGGAACTGTTTGTTTCGATTCCGACCATCGCGTGCACCAGGTTCTGCAACTACTCTTCCTCCATCACCGTCGTTCCGACGCCATCAGAACGTGGATCGCTGGATTCCGACCTATTTGAGATCGAAAGGGCAAACCTTTGCTGGGCGTCTTCGAGCGGCGATGATTCCAACCTCACAATCCAAAGAAGAACAATATAAAAAAAATCAAATTCAATTAATACTGCATATGGATCAAAGAATATTAAGGTAGGGGCTAGATTGATTCAATAAATCAACTTTCAAAGTTGAAGGAAATCAAAAGAAATTGGGGAGGCGTAGTAATGAAGTCGGCGCGGATGGCGATCGGCGCAACTTAAGACACAACGACGCCGTAGGCGCAGATGGCAAAGGTTTTTGATTGGGAGGTTGTTGCGGCATGATCAGAGAACAATTAGGGCTATCGTGCTGATAACGTGTGATAATAGATAAAATAGAGAGGAGAAGAAGGGAATGAACTGATGATCTTATTGGGAGTCTTCAAGACCCTTTATATAGGAGTTTACATAAGGAACTAGGGTTTATCCATCACAATATAATAATATTATAACAGATGGTGTATTTTTGAAATTTTTCTATAAGGTTGTTTGATGAAAAAGAAGACCATAGAATTTTTTTTTGGTGAATTTACAAAAGACACTAATTTATACTTAACCTTGTAGGATTAAAGTAAAATTTATTATATAAAGAAAAATGTGTAGTATTGTCGGGGAGAGTTTCAGAAAGATTTAGATTTATGACTTCTCATCTTTTAGAATGCTCTAGGACGGAATGCTACTCGGGACCAGTAGCCGTTGTTCTAACTACTCGGCTAGGTCCCAGACAAGTATATGTTTTTTTAGTCGAATAGCGATGTAGTAGTTTGTGTCAATTAAAAAACATGAATTTTTAAATTATTTTTCTAAATTATGGCCTAAATATTGGAAAAATGTTATTTTTAAATAAATTTATTTGAATACATTGAAATTTTAAAAATATTTATCAATGTAATTTCTTAACGACATAAGTTAGAAAAAAAAAAAGGTACCCATTTATAGAGAGAAAGGCTCTCCCTTCTCTCTAGAAATCTCGTATACATCACGATCGCTCATCCCCCACTTGGCTACCGCACCACCGTGCCTCGGTGGCTATCGAAACCATCTGTGGGTCTATCCTTCTGCAACCCCTAACCCAATTCTCCTGTGTAGATTCCAAGCCTTGTGTTTTCTCTTCCTAATTCCTCCTAGTTTGGCGAGTTTGTTTCCCGGTTCATGCTCTGATTTTGGGCCTTTTTTGTTTAATCCATTATTTCCCCAATTCGGACTCCAGATTTGCGATTCGTTTCAAATCGTTCGTTGTTCCGTTTTGAATCATCCTGTTCTTCCTCCCCAGGTTCGATTCTCTAGTCTATCCCCCCCCCCCCGGAGTAGTTGCATTTCGATTTGGGTCGATTCACCTGTTCATTTCGGTGGTCTTTATGGTGGCACACTAGCGTTGGGCGTCGTGTCCGCTCCACTGCCTCCCATTGTCCTCTTTTCCATCCTCGCCATCTTTGCCTCTTTTTGGAGGTGTCCGCTCGGTGTCGCCTCGCCTTGTCCCCTATCTTCGACCTCCCTCCTTGTCCATCTCCGACAGCTAGCCTTGTTGTTTTCCTTCCACCACCTTCTCGGAGTCACCGTCGATTGCTGTTCTCGACTGTCCTTCTTCCGTTTATCCTACATCTCACCCGGGCGTCGACTGTCTGTTCTTGGTTTCCCCTCCCGATCTGGCTGCACACCTTCCTCTCTCCCTTGGTCTTTCGGGCCCAAGAATGAGGTTTTATAAATTTAAAAATACAAATTATAAAAAAAAATAGAAAGAGCTTGTTATAACTTTTTAAATCCACCCGTAAGGGTAGACTAAATCCTGAAAGGGTCTTATTTAATTCCCGAAAGGGTTTGACTAAATCTCGTTAGGGCTTGTCGATATTCTTGTAGGTGAAATCTTGTTAGCGTTTTGTTCGAGCTCCTTGCGGCTCTGCTTCTGATGTTTCTAGGAGATCTTTTGCTTGGTTGGGGGGGGGGGGGGGGGCGTGGAGTCTGGAGTCGGGGTTGTCGATATTCAGGGCGACTTTGTATCCGGGATCGTGTTTCCTTGGAGTTCGTCTACACTACCCACAAGAGTTAGAGTCTTGTTGTACCGCTGGTCCACAGTGCTATTGTTCGATGGTGCTAGGCTTCGTTCTTCGGCGGCTTCCTCAACTTCTTTGATGTTGGTCTTCTTGGGACGTTTTGTTGTAGAGTTTATTTCTGCTTGTTTCATTTCGCTTGTTATCTGTATTCTTATATTTAAGGTTATATGTTTGATGGTTCGGCGTCTGACCTTCTAATTTTTACCTAATAAAAAAAAGGTTAGAAAAAAAGTCAATTACTGATTCATAACATATTAAAAAGTAAAGTAAAAAAAGTACAATTATCATGTTCTCGGCATTCGCAGCTCTCTCTCTCAGTGTCCTTCGACTTTTTTTCTGCTGGTTTTCTTGGCCGAGATCTTTGGTTTTCGGGTGTCTTTTTGTATTTTGCCTTTTTAGGGTTGTTTTACGACAGTTAGCCTGTCTGCCGATTCCCTTCGACCTCTCGTTTTTCCCATATTTCTGTTGTCGTCTGGTATTGCGAATTATTTCCTTTTAAAAAAAAAACAATTATATGATTAAAAAATAATTTCCTCCCTTTTTGGTTTATTTGTGCGATTATTTTACTGTACTCCGTATTATAAAACGGAGTTTCTTACAAGTAGTGAAGAAGTGCCAACATCGGCGAAATCCCTAGCCGTATCGTACCAGTCTCCCCCGAAGACCCTCGTGAAACACACCTCCCTCCCTGTTCCATTTCTTCCCCATTCTCAACTCCAATTTGTTCATTCCCCATCTCTCTCCCCACCAATTTCTCCCCTCGCATCAGCTTTCGCATCCACCTATAGCCGGAAGTGATCCAGTTCATCCTCTGCTAGGGTTTCCGGATTTCAGGTTTCGTGGATGGAAAGGGACAGTACTAGCAAGCTCGGCGCGGGAGGAGGGGAGGGGTTTCCTCCGTCGGGAAGATTTTCTCCGATCAATGTCAAGGCGGAGCCGTCCGAGCAGGGAATTTCGCCGCCGCCGGCGTTGGCGCCGGAATTCGGCATGTTTAGTCACGATCTTAGCCGAATGCACGATACTCCGCCGAAGAAGATCGGTCACCGTCGCGCGCACTCCGAAATCCTCACTCTCCCTGATGACATCAACTTCGACAGCGATCTCGGTGTTGTCGGGGTAGCTGATGGCCCGTCGCTTTCGGACGAGACGGAGGAGGATCTGTTTTCGATGTACATTGACATGGATAAGGTCAACTCTTCATCTCCTACTTCCGCATGTCAGGCCGGCGAGCCGTCTTCGGCGGGGCTGCCTCCGCAGTCCAGCACGCAAGCTGGCCCGAGCAAGGCTCCGAGGATTAGGCACCAGCATAGCCAGTCAATGGATGGTTCCACCACGATCAAGGCGGAGATGTTTGTTTCCGGTGGAGACGATACTTCATCTGCTGCTGCTAAGAAGGCTATTTCAGCTGCTAAGCTGTCCGAGCTCGCGCTTATAGATCCGAAACGTGCAAAGAGGTAATTTCTTTGGCTGCCAAAACTTACAGATATTTTTTTTCCCGGCTAAGCTTCTCATGTTTTGACTTGATGATTGACAAGAATCTGAGCGTTTTGTGTTTTGATTCTTGAAGATGAGCTCCAACAACAATGCCTCGTTGTTAAAATTGGAGAATTTTGTGGTTAATGTACCATCTGTATCTGTCATGTGAATATGTGATCTCACCAGTTTTGTGTTTGACTTATGTGAACACTGTGCTTAGTCTAATAATTAGTATCTCGTAAGATGGAGAAATTGATGGTTATCATTTCATGTTATTGCTTTTCATGGCATTGATGTAACAATCCCTTGGATATGTATAGTGCTGACGTATACTAGTTTTGCTGATGCAACCACAATCTCTTTGATCATTATCATATACAGTGGCAGAGAGTCATTTTAACTACTGTAGTGATTTACATGATGCATATTTAGTTAAGCATTGTGAGCACTGAGTAGAGTACACAGAAAAAAATCTTCATAAAATCCTCATACCTCTATTTGTAAACATGTACAAATAACTGTATGATCACTGTCAGATGCATTGGAAAATATACTTCTCTGCCAATTCGTTTCTGAATTAAAGTAGGCATACTATCAAAATTAACCCATGCAGCAAGTCATATAGTCCCTGAGAAGCATCAGTGGTCCTCCAGTATATTCATTCAAGTTGTTTTGCTACCTGATACTCCGATACAATATTCATATTATGTTGCTAACTGGTATTAAGTTGTCAATACTAGTAAGACCTAGTATCTGCAATATCGTAGTATTAAACTTCGAATGAAACCTGACTAATCATGCTACGCCATGAAGAAGGAAATTGTTGCTGTCTAATCAATCTATGAATTTTGGTTTGTTTTAAAATCCTGATATTAATTGTCCACCGTTACAATTCCTTGTCGATTAACAAGCGCATTACTTCCATGTACTTAGTTGCATCTTTTTTTTTTTGCCCTTGAATACTTATTCCATGATAAGTAGCATCTGTGCACTACTAAAAATCTGAGTAAATTATGCTTATTTTTTTGGTATTTCTTTTGAATGCTTATTCACTGTACAAAAATGCCTGCAGTTGAACTGGTTGTATTGCAGAATTTTCTTTTCTTTGACAAATTTCTACTTCACATTCTCATGTGATCTGGATTCTGAATACTCCATTAATGGTTAGAGAATCATAATGGAAGTTCTTTTTCATGGCTTTGTAACAGGATCTTGGCAAATAGGCAGTCAGCTGCAAGGTCAAAGGAAAGAAAATTAAGATACATAGCTGAGCTGGAGCTCAAACTTCAAACTCTTCAGACAGAATCAACCTCAATGTCTGCTCAGTTGACCCTTCTGCAGGTGAATATCATATATCGGCTTTTGTTCTGTGGTTCATTGTGTGAGATATATTCATCAGACATGACTTGCATCCATAGCACATGTTTTCATTTGTACTTGTAGCAATGTTGTTTTACAAGTTCAGTTCAGCGGGATTTAGTTTCTCGTATATTTTTCACCTTTGGTCTGTATTGATTTAATCTGGCTTTTTCATGAGCAGAGAGATACAAATGGCTTAAGTGTTGAAAACAACGAATTAAAGTTACGGTTGCAGACTACGGAGCAGCAAATTAACTTGCAAGATGGTATGCCCAGCTTCATTCTGCACTCATTTCCTTGTTCCTTCATATTTTGTTCTTTCTTCAAGTGATTATTGTTTTAACTTGGAAGATCATCTCCTGTTTTCGATAGAAACAGTAGAGCTTCATAAGGCGGCTCCTTTTTCAACTAACAACTGATCTCTCTTTCTCTCTGGATGTTCTTCATTCCCTTCTATGTTCTAGTAGAGAGGGAGAGTTATATTTTTATGAGTGCATTCTTTGTTTCTTTGAAAAATCGTTCATTCTTAGTTTCTTACCATGGGACATTGACAGCATTAAACAACGCACTGAAAGAGGAGATACAACATCTGAGAAGGTTGACTGGTCAATCAATGCCCAATGGTGGAGGTCCCATGATTAACTTCCCTTCGTCGTTCGGAGCCAGCCAACCATACTACCCCAAGAACCAGGTCATGCAAACTCATTTGGCTACCCAGCAGCTTCAACAGCTTCAGATTCATTCCCAGAAGCAGCAACAACACCAGTTTCAGCAGCAGCAGCAACCGCTAAGCCATATAAGGCAGCAACAGATGCACCAGCAGCTGCTGTCAATGTTGCAGCAAGAACAGTCACAGAACCAGCATGCTGAGGATATCAAACTCAGCGGATCTATTCCATCGACAGGCCTGAAAGATTAAATCCGTCTTTTGTAGTGCTAGACTATTTGAATTGCCGTGTATTTTGTCATAGTAACATACTCCGTATGTTCAATCTCCTGAGCATTTTTTTTAAAAAAAAATTAAAAAAACATTAATGTAGAACTTCTAAGAAGGGGTTAGATACTTAGATTGCAGGTTTTGATCTGATATGGGGCCATGGGGGCAGCCATATTTGTTGGGATTATATTATGAGATTGGTCAATATATAGGCTATCCCCCTTTTGTTCATCTCAAAATATTTGGTTCAAGATTTTGTGATTTTTTCGTTCTTTAATGATGTTTTACAACATGTTATTTTTCCACAACATTGAAAAATTATACTTTTCAGTTTTCACCTCTGGCTATTGCAATGCCCTAGCGGCCGTCGGTCGAGTTGCGGGCAATTTTCCAAATGCTTGTGCCGCTAACTTGCAACATCTAAGACCCGACAGACAAAAAATTTGGATTTTTTTTTTGGATGAAATCTGTCATACTAATAGTCCGATAGGTATAGGGTGTGTATGGGAAACGTTTTTAACTGTTAAAATTTTTACTTTTTTAGCTGTTAAAAAAATAAACAGGTAATATGTGTGTATGGCAACCCGAAATAAGCAATAAACAGTTAAAATTATGAGTTAAAAAAAGAGGGATTTTGTTCAAATTGACCTTTAAGCATATTTGGTTAGCTAGATAGGCCCATTAATTGTTTTTTTTAACTTAGATAGGCCCATTAATTGATTTTTTAGCATGCTAAGCCTTCTTAAACGGTCAATGTTCAACGTTGACCGTTGATCGGTCAACCCACTTTGATGCCAACTTTTTTTTTTTTTAGTGATGCCATATTTTACCGTTTTGATGCCAACATTTTGTGGTGACAATTTTATATAATTGATGGCATAAGAGCTTAAAATGTGGAATCAAAATATTGTCACCTTATTGTCACTTTTCTAATGAAATGATTGGATGACTTTTTTTTAATGCCACTTTTTTAAAACATTGATGACATTTTCAGTGATGTCATATTTTACCGTTTTGATGCCAAAATTTTATTACATTTTATTTTCACTCTGATGCCACTTTTCTAATTAAATTATTGGATGACACTTTTTTTAAACTTTGATGACATTTTTTGTTTACTCTAATGTCACGTTGACCATTGATGCCATTTTGAAAAATTTGTATCACATTAAATAAAAAAATGTCATCAAAAATACTACTTTGAAAAAATATCATCAAAAAGATGGCATCACGGTAAAAAAAATATTATCAAAAAATTGACATAAAAAAGTGGCATCAAAGTGAAAATAAAATATAGTAAAATTTTGGCATCAAAACGGTAAAATATGGCATCACTAAAAAAAAAAAAGTTGGCATCAAAAAAAAAAAAAAAAAAAGTTGGCATCAAAATGGGTTGGTCAACGTTGACCGGTCAAACGGTTGACCATTGACCAACTCATCCTATTGAGAAGGGGTCTAGGGCAAAACTAATTAAATTGATTTAGAGCATGCCCAACAGGTTCTCTAAAAAAATCTCTAAAATGGATAATTATAGGTCACATATTCTGAACTTTTTTGGGTTGAATTCCAACAGATTCTCCATTATGGAGTTTACTCCAAAATATATAGAGTTTTCTCCAAATTTAGGGAATCATCTCCATTTCTTTTCCCCATTCTCTATTTTGGAGA
This sequence comes from Persicaria tinctoria, assembly GCA_037127255.1. Lineage (NCBI taxonomy): Eukaryota > Viridiplantae > Streptophyta > Magnoliopsida > Caryophyllales > Polygonaceae > Persicaria > Persicaria tinctoria. Next base: position 67,291,253 of record JBANSL010000010.1, on the reverse strand, counting down.
ATGTAATGGAGAAGCTGTTGGACCAAAATCATCCTCAATATTCTCCAAAAAACCAATATGGAGAATCTGTTGGGGTTGCTCTTAGGGGCTAGGTGCCTAATTGAATATTCAAAAAAGATCCTCTACCAAAATCACCCTTAAAAAAAACTACTTGAGGGAGCTTATTTGAAGTTTATTTTGTTTATTTGGTTTGAAAGTACCACAATACCCCTAATAATAACCAAATAAACTCCTCTTTTTACAAATAAACTGTTTTTCGTCTCATACGGAGTTTATATTTTTTCATAAATTTTTAACTATTTTTTACCAACAGTTTATAAATTTTACCCTGTTTATAATTTTAGTCAGTTTATTAACTTCGTCACATACGAACCCATAGATTTTTTTACACTATCAGGCAATAAACTCGACAGTATTAACAAAACAAAGTTTCTCCTCTATAAAGAGATGGTTGAAGGATTTTTTTCACTGACATTTCAATTTCATAATCCGATCACTTTAAAGAAAATGTTGAGTTCATTTCATAATATGTCATCAGATGAAGAATTATACGAAAGGTTACTTGTCTATTTATAAAGCGGTTTTCTTAAACGGCGTATACTGTAAATCCCTTCCATAATATCTCCTTAATCAAGTTTAAAATGGATTTTTCAATGCTAAATTAGATGTTATTGAGTAGAAAAGTTATCAACATTGCAAGATGGCGAGCGAAAAACTGAATCGGACTGAACTAACAACATCAAATCTAAAGTTACTATAATAAACATTTTTTCTCAATGTCTTGTGTTAGGCTTGAATATTTGATACTACCAATTATAGTAACGTTCGATCTGATATTTTTAGCCCGATCTTATTTAATCATATGTTACCCATTGAACAATGTCGATAACTTCTCTACTCAGGTCATGTTTATCAGTTACTATTCAAGATACTAAAATTACTACTTTTTTATTCATCTCTTTCCGCCACATCAGCATAGCATCCCTTTCTCATTTTTTTCAGTTTAACAATAACATCTCTAGCATCTCACGGTCATCTTTTTTTACCAATTCAATTTACGAATATACCCTTATATAACAATTATTTCCAACATATTTATAATTTGGGTATAATACGTTCAATGTGGTTTTTGGATTTTCGAAAAATATTTCCATTTCGACGTTGATTCGTGGAGTATACTGTAATTTCCAACAAAAAAGGAGTACTGGATAATAATTTAAAATTCATCTTTCTGACTTTCTCCTCCCTTTCCTGGCCTCGAAATCACGCACCTGACATCACAGCTGACCTCAGCGAACGGAGGGTGTCCCCTTGTACTGTGGCTTGAATAAAAAAAGGAAAAAGAAAAATCGAGAGCCACAAATAAAGTGCATGAACCGGGCCCCACACCCGCCAATTTGCTGTATTGTAAACAACGCCAACCCTTCATTTGATTTCCCCTTATCTCTCCGCTCCCCCCTCTCCCTCCCAAGTTCCAACACTTGGCGATCTCCCTCGCGTGAATTCCAGGATCCGCGCACCTCCCAGATCTTTCTCCCCCTCCCTCCCTTGTGGTCTTCACAATCCATCCCAGCTTGATTGAAATATCTCAAGCTCGATTGCTGATAATATCTGTCTTGCTCGTCGAGAGATTTGCTGCAGTCGGTGGATTTTTTTGCTTTTGGTTGGACAGTTAGGGTTTTTCCGAGATGAAGATTCAGTGCGATGTGTGCGAGAAGAGGCCGGCGACGGTGATATGTTGCGCTGATGAAGCGGCGCTGTGCGCTAAGTGCGATGTGGAGGTGCACGCTGCGAACAAGCTGGCTAGCAAGCACCAGAGGCTTCAGCTTCACTCGCTCTCCAACAAGCTTCCTTCCTGTGATATTTGCCAAGTAATGTTTGCTTCCCAATCTTTTGGATTTTTCAGCTTCTTGTCAAGTCGTCTCGAGATCTGGATTCGGTACTGTTCTACTGTTTATGTTGGAGTTTATCATTTGATTTTGTTGAGACTCTGGATGAATCTGCTTCCTTTGTTAGGTTTATAGCAGGGATTAGGGGAAATTTTAGGAGATGAGAAAGAGACTTCCACTTATGTTAAGTTTTGGGTCTTTTGCCTTTTATGGGAAGTTGGCACTTCATCTTTTGGGCCTTTTTTGTATTACTCAGGTTTGGTACTTGGTAGCACTCGTGTGCCTACGAGAGTTTAATTCATTGTTCAAGATTTAGATAGAGACTACAATCTTTTTTTGGCATAATAGGAACTCGTTTGTTTTTAATGCTGTAGCTGCAACCTTGAGTGATATGTCCACAAGATATCCATAGATCTTGGTGATCTGGTTGAGGATTGCTGCATCATGCACGCTGTATGAATATTTTTGTCTTAAGCATCAATGTTGATACTTGATAGTAGGCATAAAATTCATGAAGTTTGTGCAATCACTATAATACAGATCTGTCCAAAAAACACTACTGCCAACTCTTGGGTCTGTGCAGGTACCAGTTGTTTGAACCTACATGAGCAAAGTTTACTCATCCGATTTGAGTTGTTGTTTTAGCGTAGATGCTGTTGCTTCTCAGGCATTTGAGCATATTCAGGCTGATGATGCATATATGAGCCTACTGTTGACGCTAACATATTGTGCATTCCTTCAATAAAAACGACTCAAAACTTTTTGCCGTTTATATTTATTCGAGCTGTGTTCCTAATAAACATGTTCCGAATGTTTCTGGTTTTTCAGGAGAAGGCTGCTTTTATTTTCTGTGTGGAAGACAGAGCTCTCTTCTGTCAGGATTGCGACCAAACGATTCACTTGGCCAATAGCCTTGCTGGAAACCATCAGAGGTATCTAGCTACAGGCATTAGGGTGGCTCTCGGTGCAAAATGCACAAAGGAAGCTGGGAAGAACTGCATTGATCCTTCCAATCAAAATGCACAACAAATTTCCATCAAACCGAATGTGAATCAGCCTCCCTCCATCCCGTCCCCTGGATGGGCTGTTGATGATCTGCTGGAGTTCTCTGAGCTTGAATCTGCCAATAAGGTCCTAAAATTTTTGCAGTTTAACTTTGTTTCTAACTACGTCTCCAGTCTCCTACTTGTTTAGTTCACAGCTTGTCACATTATTAATGCTGGAACAGATTTTTAAAATTCCAAAAATTGTTCATAAGAAAATACAGAAAGTTCCTGCCTGTGGAGATCTCTTTCTTAATTACCGTTTCTTTCTTCTCCATTTCCTACAGAAGGGAGCACTTGAGCTAGGTGAGATGGACTGGTGGTCGGATGTCAGCCTCTTTGGTGAGCAGATCCCACACGAGGCTTTGGTCCCAGCTGAAGTCCCACAGCTTCGCATGTCACAACCATACAACACGGTTCAATCCAGAGCCAAGGTGAACAGCTTCCCCAGCAAGAAGCCAAGGTTTGAGATCCAGGAAGATGACGAAGAGTTCTTCATCGTCCCAGATCTTGGCTGAATTCTCATGAACATGCAACGTCTATGTTGGCATACTGTGTACCAGTATAATCCAATCATTACACGCTTGTGCATACTGCATAGCTACTTGAACACCTAATAGCTATTAGCATGATGTTGCAGTCATGAGTTCATTGATATAGTTCATCGGTAATATTGCACTGTGCAAGTTCATATGTGGTGTAATAAACGACGCTATGTTGCAAACTTGCAATGTGGCATAGATCTCTAATGGATGAGTGTTGTAGTTTTGTCTACTAGATAGTGTTGCTACTATACAAAATGACCAGGTATTTGGTTGAACTAAGTAGAGAACCCCTCAATTGTTAACTCACCTTTTTATGGATGTGTATAATTAAATCGGTTATGCTATTCGCATGGAAAAATCTCTACAATCACACGGTACCGGTATGCAATTTGAGATATGCAATATAATACAGCAGCTCGGGAATCTTGCAGCGCTCGCGGGAATCTTGCAGTTTTCCAGGCTGCCAACCTAGGAAGGCGTCATTGACTCAGTTAGATGGGATAAGTCGCAGTCGCATCGCAGAGCTTTGTAGGTTGATCAGCCTCTACACTGGCGACCTAGGGAGTTGACTTCGACAATTTTCTTAACAACTTAGCAGGTCGGCTCCGGCACCGTGGCGATGGCGAGAAATTCGTCGTCCATATAAATGTCATATGGAAACTATTTTTAAATCAATCTGTAGTGGTTGAAAGGGTCATATTCTAGTGATATGAGTCGTTTAAGGCTTTTTTTGTACTTTCGTATTTTAATGGGCAATCACATGTAAAAGTTCATAAATAGCGGATGTTTTATGTAAATTTCCCTACACGTTCAGCGCGGGTTCGTTCCTCTGACGATGCTCTGTGTTCACGAGATTTTAACTGAGCTCAATTAGGGTTTCACTGAGAGGGATCAGATCAGCTCTCAATCTTTAATCTTCTCCGCTCCGCAGATGACGATAATCACAGAGGTTGCAGAGGTGGAAGCATTGTCGGCGGTGTTGAATTCGTCCCTCGCTATCATCAGATGGCGCCTTAAACCCTATGCTAAGCGTCGTCTTCACATAGGTCCATTGATTTTCTTAGCAGCTTTGTTTCAATTTCATCCTGTATCTTATATCTGGATCATGGCATGGTTGTGATATTTATGATGATTTCCGATCATCCATCTTCAAATTCCAGCTTCAAGTTATGTATACCAAATTCCAGCTTAAAGACCAGTGCACTTGAATCATGGTTATAAATTCGAAAGAGTTTCTACGATAAGGGGAAAATTAGATATCTGGCGTCCGATTATTGCAAATTGAATTCTATTAGGAGAATTTCTGAGAAACAACATTTTTTTGCTGCGTGAAACTGTCGTCCAGATGCGCTAGCACTATGTACGGGATTGAGGCCAGTCGTGATGGTGGATTACGGTGGAAAGATGCCTGAATTACAAGGACATTTATGTGGAGTTCTTGCACATGCTCAAAAGGTATCTTTTTTAACATCTCTTGTTGAGGAACGCATCTGCTAATATCCAGTGTAATTTACAATGATGTGTCAACAACTGTTCGTATTGCTTGATTGCAAAATCTTTGAATTGAAATGTTTCTCTGTTGATACTGCATCCTGCTTGTGAAGAGATGGATAGGGTTGGGAATTAGGTTTCCTTAAACCATGTTCTATTCACTGCTATGAATTTCGAATTGACAATAGTTCCAAATCCTACATAATTCATCCGGGCTGATTAACGATAAAGATCCCTGTGAAAAATGCGGAGTAGAATAAATAGAGAAGTGCTTGGTAATAGCTTCTCATAGCCTGTTTGCATAGCCAACATTCTGTTCTGGCTGTTACCATTGTGATAATATAAAACTACCAGCATGTGTTTACTGGACTGTGGGAAAAAAATGCAGAGTATTAATGAGAAATGCTTGTTATCTCTTTGCACAAGCAACCTTATGTTTAGTGCTTTGACCTGGCTATGGGGCACTCATATGCTGCTACTAACTTTTCATACACCTGGTTTGTAAGGTTGTAGCTATCTACGCAAGCCTTGTTTTGTTTGTTGTTGTAATTGTTGCTCCTTGTTTCAGGAGTCGCCTATATTTCAGAACTTGCGGATAATGGTTATTGAAGATATGATATACTTGGTAAATGTTGATGAATTTGCAGAGTATATAAGCTGGAGTTTAAATTCTAGAGGAAAACAGGTCTTTGTAGATCTAGAAAATGATCCCTTGAAGGTAAAGCCATATTAAATATGTCAAATTCCATTGTGCTTGCACCACTCTCACAAGTCTCTTTTTCATCTTCAAATCTAGATGATAACAGAAACAGCTGAAAACTCAGTAGCTATGCAGTTGCCATTGGTTCAAAAGTTCTTTTCTTCCATATTCAGCGACAGCGGACTGAACTATAATTCACTTGAGCATCAGAGAAGCGATTCGGCAGACAATCCCAACACCTCTAGTTCTAAGCTCGGGACTTCCGAATTTACAGAGGTTATTGATCTCAGTAGCTGCTTGCAAGATTTTCAGGTTACAATACCGACTTTGAATGGGTAACTCTTTTTCCCTCTATATTCCATGGATTTGTATGATTTTGAAGGATAGTATTCCATGCACCTAGTGAGTTTTTTGTGTGCGCGCGCGCATGTTTGAGTGGTTTGGGCTAATGTGTACTCACTTGTATATATGTTAAAAAAAATTCAGGGAAAAAAATTGATTATGTACTATAAAGATTTTATTTTAGAAGAATCTCTTCCCCTAATACATCCAAGGGGTGAATTGTTCCGAGATAGAGAGTAAAAACAATATAATCGTGATCATTATTAAGTGAATATTGAACTATTATAATCCTTCCATCTGGCTAGTGGCTATATTGTGAGATTTATTCATGGGTGGTTTGGAGTGCTTTTACATTCATGCAAGTCCATATCATGCTTGCAGGAAGTATGGTTAGTTAAATTTGCAAGTAATTTGGCTTATGGTTTCGTCAGGTGGCTTCTAAGTTACCCAGTTGTGTACTTGTTTGGAAAGGATCATATTCCAGATGCTGTGTATAATCTTTCAACAAAATCCCTCCGCATCTTCAAAGTTCTAGCCCGCAGGTATACTGCTTTACTTTCATCTTCAAAGTTAATAAAGAGAAGCAACTGGTGATTCCAAGTCAATTCCCACAAATGGCTAGCTTGCAAATGGTTACATGGCCTGACATTTATGCTGCTAAGCCTCAGCTGCAAATGATAAGCTCCAAGGCCAAAAAATGATGTTTGATGACTAAAAAGTCAAAGCTAAAAATCTTGAAAATAAAATTAAAATTCTGTGCTCGAATCCATGTGAGATATGCTACATTCTGTCTAGAGGACTAGAAATTTGTAGTGAATGAGAAATGTTACATAGGCAAGTTATCTGAAAATTCTCAACAGATTGTTTAGAAATAATTTTTTTTTAATCATTTTCCCAACAAAATTTTAAGTAAGTTGGCTAGGGGGTGATCACTTAAATTTCCTTTGGATTCAATTTCTTGCAGAAATATCAGTGGCAATGATCAATCTCAACTTGAGGAACTAATGAGGTAACTTCTTTTGAATTGTGTCATCCTGTGTCTTACTTTACTTCCAACTAGATTATAGAGGTGGCACAAACATTGGTAGAGATCAAATGCGTCTGCAAAATGCGCATTCACTAAGAGCACTTCCATTCACTCCCTAAATTTGCCCTTCGTAATCTTGAGATGTTTCACAGTTTCTCAGTGCCTTATGACTTGAGCATGGAAGGCCGCAATGAACCATGGTCGATAGATTTCTGGCACCGGATGCAAGCAAAATGGGAAAGGTGCAAACATGCTTGGAGCTCTTTGCAGATGGAGGTGGCTGAATGCTACCCACAGGCAATTGTGTTATGATGATATCTTTCTTATCCCTGTTTTATTTTGGACCTGTACTTTACACGGTTACACCTCATTTTGTGTACGATTCCCTCTGTGCCCACATTGTTGTTTACTACAGTAGAATGGAACATTAAACTTGGGAGTACATCATTAAGAACTCGAATATTGTTGGCTCTCATGGGGTACGATGTGGTCCTGTAGAGCAGTTTGAAATACCCTGATGAGGAAAAAAATACTCCAACAACAACATTCCCAGTTAATCCGCCTAGACAGGGTCGGGGGGGCCTAGATGTACGCATTCTTTCCCCGACCAGGTCGAGAGAGTGTTTCCTAGTGGCCTAAGCACCTGCGAAAACTCATAGAACAACTAAAGATAGAAGTACAAAACAGAAATAGAGGACAGTAGGAATGCATGATAAGGGAAAAAGGGGGCGGTGAAAGGATACGGATTTTGCAACTCTATTGTGACTCGGCTCAACCCTCTCTAACCTGGATGCTGCTTCTCCACTGCGACCTATCTCTAATCATGCCCTCATTAAGATTTAAAAAGGCCAGATCTTATCTGATTACCATCCTCTCTTATCTGATTACCATCCTCTCTGACAGTGATGAGGAAAAAATATTCCCATTAAATTCAACATCCCAGTGTACCCGCGAGAGACAGGCTCTTTGGTGTCGAAATGTACGCACTCTTGTCCACCATTTACATGAATTCAACGTATATTCATAATTGTGGAGTTTTATTTTCCATTATTATTTTTTTCAAATAACAACTTAAATTTCTCTGGGAAAAAGTACGGAGTAAGTAACACAATCATGCGGCCAGTGGACAACACAGTGCAAGTACTGAAAATTTTGAGAACGATGCAACGCAGCGACAGGTTATAAACTCAGCATTTGCAATAAAAGCTAACTGAAATCCCGATTTTTTACAGAGCCTAAGGAAAACTTTTCAGCATATGAAGCCAGGGGAAAATGCAATCAGATGTGTCAGAAGTTGGACAAGTTCTTCGAAAAATCCAATAAGAACTGAATAATTGAGGACCTAGACATGCCTGCAGCCCCTGCATTTCGGATCTTGAAGACCCCTTTAATGACAATTGTGTACAGCCTTTCAAGCTCTGGGATCCCATAGCCTTCCGTGTGGTCCAGGAATTGCTGCTTAATGGACTCGATCTCACTGGAAGTATCCCTGTCTGACATGGTTACGTCTTCTTGTGGGCGACTTGGACTAACATGTTCACAAGCCCCAGTGACAGCTTCTGGTTGATTGAGCTCGATGGGCGAGCCCTCGGGTCTTGCTTGATCTGTTGCATTTGCTTGGGTTTCTTGTGTTGCCTCTTGAGGCTGCGGTCTATCCTCCACTGTCGTTGCTGAAAGTTTCCAGTTGATAAAATTCAGCAAGTCAGACAAAAGGTAACCCAATTTAACCATTAAGAATGGTACTAAACTAGGTCCACAACTAACAATTTGTCCGAGATTTTCGTATGTTATGATTTGACTATTTGTTTGGTCAGGTTTTTGTAAATAACCTTCGATTCTTTCTTAATGTGTTTACCACAATAAAGAAAAAAACGAACTGAAAATAATGACTCGAGCAAACTAGTACTCTTATGTCTTGCAGAGGAAGAAGAAAATTAGCAAGGATACAATCTGCAAAAGTTTAAAGGAAAGAAAGCAAAGGACAACTTACTTCCATGAGCAGGATCAATATTCTTTTTGGGCCTTTTTAGTGCTTCATAGCTCCGGTCCACATTTACCTCTGGTTGGACATTACGAAGCCTGGCACTCGCCCTAGTAGTAGTAGCAATCTGAACCACGGGTGGTGGAGGAAAAAGAGAGATTCCAGAATCATCGGGCAATTGAGTAGGTCCACCTTGAGCAGCTATTTTATCACAGAATGCTACTAGGGCAGGGTCCATTTGAGCCAACATCCCATGCACCTAGGGGAACAGGACCGTAAATTTTAAAAAACTTAGCATTCAACTCCTAATTCATGCAAAACAACAACAGGAACGGGGAAACAAATAAAAGTAAAAAGAATAAACAAGAGTATAAAATGCGCGGGCACGTACTGTATCTCGAAGTTCATATGCTCTACTGACAATCCTAGCTCCATTGTAATCATCACCATTATAAGCCTGGCAAGAAGAAAAGCCTAATACATCAAATTCAGATCAATTATCCCAGAAAGAATCAGCAAAGAAAGCCATAATATAACATTGCAAATTAACAGAAGTATCAAATTGAGCTAGGAAAAATTAAATGAAAAAAAATTGGGAGGGTTGGGGGGGGGGGGAGTGTTTTCTTCAACCTCACTCCCAACAGTTTTATGATCAAGAAAGTGAGAAAAGATATATCTATGATTTACATAGACAAACACATTTGGATGCTTCTTTGATAAGAAGCAGCATTGTATATTTAGATGGTATATTATTGCGAGGTGGAAAATGAAGATCCCTAAGAAATATGAATTTGACGGCTTCCGCATTTGGCAGAAAGTGACCGTACTGCATGAAGTAAACTTCTTTAAGAAGTCCAGTTTTTTGCAGGATACAGGAAGCTATGTTATTCTACCATCGTTATTGAATTTCCTTCTAAAGTTATGTAAAGGACATTATAACCTTGGCAAGCATACTTCCAGAATTTTTTACAGTGAAACTGAATAATTCACAGGTAACTAAATTTTTTATAGTGATGAGTTATACTGTCAGCTAAAAAAGTTCTAATCTCCGATGAAGCCTATCTAATAAGTTATTTCCTATGATTTAATACTTTTCACAGAAATGAATTGCATTTAAATAGGAAATTAAGATGAATAGAAATAGAAATGTAGAGAAAATAAAATGGCCATTAGATTTCATAATTGAATTCGCATTCCCTTTCATATCCTATTTCTAAAAAAATATTCCAACACTTCCTAGTAATTCAATGGAATTAAGAGCAGAAATCTCAGAAATAAACCCACGCAAAAGAGCACACACTCACACAGGTAAGTAATAAACAGAGGGCTAATCCACCCGTCCGATTGTTATGAAGTTCTACCGGAGAAGGTAAATACCTCAGTGGCCAAGAAAGGCAAACTGCCAATACATTTAGCACGTGATACAATGTGTCTCTCTCCCTCACCTGTCCTTGTTTATACTACCCATTCATCTCTCCATTTTAGTTCTCTCCACAGAAAAGGATTATTTTCAAGGTTGAGGGACCACATGAATGACCACCCCTGAATTTCTTATTAGCACATATATAAAATTAGAGGCTTCACATAATTCCTTAAATTTCATATACTTAGTTGAGCACAAAAGTAACAATTACTCCTCACTGGCCATGAATCCAGGATGCATCAACCAGTTTCATACTAAAAAAGATGGATTTCCAAGGGACTAAAATATTGGCAAGGAAAGAGTAACAGGATATATCCTAGAAAAAAGTTTCACTCATCTGGATCCGATAAGCCCAATCACCAAATATCACAGAAACGAGACTTCATAACTTAGCTGTACACAATTTCCACACCTTGGCATTGTTCAATATCAGATCAACATCTTGCATGAAAGCTGAACACACAATATATTGCCCAGAGTCCACATGCTGCAGCAGCGTAGCCACATCCATGGGCTTTTGAATTATTGTGCGGTAGTTTGGTGCATCCTCATCCGTTACTGGATAATGGAAAGCGGTGAAACGTTTATCATACAACATCCTGCAGAGTTTGAAGAGCGAATTATAGGAGATACAACATTCTGATTAAAGATAATGTGGGGATAAGTTGATAGCTGAAGATTTGTGGAAAGTGCCAAGAAAGTTAGAATGAGATCAGACTGGAATGTCCACTTCAAGTCCAATGGTAAGAACTCAAGCAAGTTCTTTAAAAAAATATTAATAATGTTAAAACGGAAAATTTTCAACCTTAAGTAAACCCACCACAAAAACAACAGAGAAACGGGAACCTCCAGGACAAAATACCAATAATGTGTAAACAACCTATATGCAACAAAATATAAATCCAAGTTCTTCAATCCCTTTTTTCCTATAAAGTGATCTCTTCAATTTCAGAAACACTTTTTAATTCATATAACTTGAAAATACAGGAACATGACATACTATGGCCCCCTACACTTAATTCCATCCCCCCGGTTTATGTCCTATGTACAAGCATCAAAACTGGCTCACTTAAGGAAACTGGAAACACCAGAAAACTGAAGAATGGATCCAAAGAAGAGATCTCTGAATTCAAGTCCACTTGGTGGCGGTGCCAAGTAGTCCCAATAAGGGCCAAGTGGGCAATTAATTTTTTGTTCTGATAATCAGACGCAACAAGTAAGCTCAAAACAAGATAAGAGAAATAGATTTTGATAAACATATTTCAAGACAAAATGCTAATACAAACTCGTGTCTGTCCCACTATTTTAGTCTTTTTTCATCACTAAATGTCGCAAAACATACTCCACAACATAAAATAAATGCCATAAAATGTTTGAAACTTCCTATGTCATAAGTTCAGTCGAACTAATAGTAACATTTTTCTGATTGGAACACACCATAGGACATTTCATGTCGGTACTTTTTCAAGTTTCGATGGTCAGGAGCCAGTTATGCAAAGGAATCAATTGATGTCTCCCTTAATAAATTGGATATTTGTAAGGGGCCAATAATATTGTGGAGGCACAAAGAGTATCCAAAGAGGCTCCATTAATGATCTTTATAGCCATAGATGTCAGAAAAGACTTAAAGCATTAAGACTTGTTATCTACGTAATCTGAAAGAAGAGGAGGCAATAACTGGATTAGAGAAACTCTCACCGATTACAAACATCCCTAAGGCACATCCGTAAACGACGCAGTGCATGTTGCTCTGCTTCTACTTTGGATTTCAGCTCGGAAGCCTTTGGACCACTGGACACTTTAGGTGCCTTTGGGAGTTCCGGAGGTGACTCTTGTTCATGTGACCCTGTACCTATCTCCTCTGAGGACACTGACAAAGCAGCTTCGGTTAGACGGTGGAAAAACAATGACCTATCTTCAGCGGTTGGCTTCTCCAGTTCATACCTACGAAACAAAAGTAAAGGAAAATGAGAAACACACTGGTGTAGAATTTCAGTTTGAGATGCAAATACATTTACTAAACAGCAATATCTACTACAGTACTATCTAAAGCCAAGTTACTAAAATACCACATCAGCACTGTGAATTAATTATACACACATCCAGTGTTCTTAAATGAACCTTCTTGGTTCTGAAAATGTTTGTCTAATAAAGTCCGCTGAAAATGTTTGTCTAATAAACTAACACCCTCCCAACTCCTCTTCCCTTTCATCACGCTACATATCCTTCCTTTTTTTTCAGAGGGTAAACAATTACTTCAGATTATCTTAAGAATTTTCAAATTTCAACTAGAAGTAGCATCTGTCGATAGTAGAAAAACATACACACTACGACGAGGAAATAACAGCTCGTTTGTTTCAACATCTGAAGCTGAAGATGTTCCAAGCAATAATACTGGTAAATCTGATGGCAACTCCTCCAAGAGAGTTATAAGAACAGCCTTGAGCTGTTCGTGTGCCTGAAACATAATGCAAAAAAAAACAGTATTTATATTACTAATTACTAACCTTTCTACACAAACTAGCAGATATAATAACATTCACTCACATTATCCCACCACTGACTGAATTGTGGTAGATAAAGTATAGAAGGTGTGGTTCTCCTTGCTTCACCAAATATGTGAACCAATGCCTCTTCAGATGTCTTTGCACTAGGATCAGAGAGTAGGGATGGGAGCCCAAGTGAATGAACAGGAAACTTTTCCAGTTCATGTAAAATAGCAGGCCCTAGATGATCCTGTTAAACTACATATTAGTGAGTGAATACAGTCATTCTTGTCAACTAAGGATGATTCATAATAAATAGAAACTATACAAAGATTTACCAGTCCAACGCCTTCACTTCCACAGAGCAAAAAGCGGGGCCTGTAAACAAGAGGGATTGCAGAACCATAGGAAAGCATAGAAAGCTTAGTCAACTCTGATGCAGCTGAAATGAAGGGGAAAATATCCGAAATACGTTCCATAGCCTTTCCCAGGTGTCTGTTAAGACAAGGTGCAACAGCAGATGATAATGGCCTGGAGTGAACAATTGAGCCTCTATGAGCTGCAGGAGTAATTGTTGACATGGCATCAACAAAATGAGACTTTAGAACCCTCACCGAGTCCACATCTATAACAAATTTGTCATCACTAGTGTAAACCTGAGGATACTTTTCACGAAAAGCGCGTATGGCAGCTTCAGTGCAGAGAGCCTTTAGATCAGCACCGCAATAACCTACACAACTAGTTGCAAGTTCCCTCTTCAGTTCTTCGGGTGGAGGATGCTTCCATTTACGAGTGTGGATATTTAATATCTCTGCACGTGCTTCACAGCCAGGCAGTGGGAAGTTAAATTCACGATCAAATCGACCAGGACGTCGCAAGGCTCCATCAATGGCATCAATCCTATTTGTTGCCCCAATCAACACAACTTGACCACGGGAATCAAGACCATCCATTAAAGCTAGCAAAGTTGATACAATGGAATTATGAATTTGTTCCTGTTTACTTGACCTGACTGGAGCAAGTCCATCTATTTCATCAAAGAAAATGATAGAAGGCTGGTTCCTCTGTGCTTCTTCAAAAAGAAGCTTTAACTGCCGCTCAGCCTCTCCAACCCACTTACTGAGAACATCAGCTCCTTTTCGCATGTAAAAACTCACTTTCTGGCCCGCCTTTGAAGCAGCAGAAGCTAGAGCCCTTGCTATAAGGGTTTTTCCCGTTCCAGGAGGGCCACATAATAGAACACCTCGAGGAGGGGTAATGTTGTAACTTGCAAAGAATTCTGGATAGAGCAAGGGAAAGAAAACCATTTCTTTTAAAGCATCAATATACCCAGAAAGCCCACCTATATCGTCAAAACTCACATTTTCATCAACCTGTACAGGTTGAATGTCTGCCCCACCTTTAGAGCTTGGACCAGCAGTCTGAACTCCAGATGTCAAAGATGAATAAGCATCACTCTGATGACCCCAACCAGATGCGGCAAGATTCAATCCCCATGATGTCGGCCCATGCACATCCAAACCACCCAAAAGCCAAGGCGGACCAGATCTGCTCCCACCTCGTCCCCAAGGGATACTAGGACCTTGGTCTAGTTCATCCACAAGAAGTGAATCGTCAGAATCATCAGCTCTGGTGAAGCGATGGCGCTTGTGAACTCTTGATCCACCCTTCCTCACTTCCCTGTTGATCTTAGTCCCCATCCCTTGATGTAAAACTCTACGAGGAGATCTTTGTCTCTGTTTAGCTTCCTCCATTGTAAATCTACGTACTTCTTGACGGTTTCTAAGATCATAGCGCCTACGGCCATCCTGCTCTTCCTCACCCTCATCATCATCGCCATCCTCTCTTTCATCTTCACCTTCACCTTCCCCCTCACCCTCATCATCACCCTCAACTTCGTCAACATCATTATCATCATCATTCCCATTCTCAGTTTCATCTTCTTCCATCTTCTCTCCAGACGAACCTTCATCATCATGAAATGCTAAATTTAACCGTGCTCTTACGTCTCCCTTTGATCGCCGAGGACGTAATCCTTCTCTTCTAGGTGTTAATTTACCATCAAGTATCTTCTTATGCTTTGTAGACGACAAATCATTTTGGGTTGCATTGCTATCAATTCGGCTTCTGGTCCTGTACCTACTAGGTTTCTGGAAAAATACAGAAGCACAAAATGCACGTACCAAATAAGAAAACGGGTTACACTGCCATGTCAAAAAGCAATTAGGGAATCTAACAAACCTAAACTAATAATTGACCTCCAAACATACAGAACATGTGAGAAATATACGCACCATTAAGTCCTCGTCTGTACCAGAACTGTCAGTGTAATCTCCAAGGTTGACAGATGCCCTCCTCGTTCTAGTGGAGCGCCTAAGATTGGAGACATCTAACTGAAAACAAAGAAGGCAATTATAAAAGACTACGTCATGGAACAAATAAGAGCAACATATCTCAAACTGAATTCATAAAATATATATATATATATATATATATATATATATATATATATATATATATATATATATATATATATCTACCCAAAAAATAACTATCATTTCCCATAAATAATGCGGAGTAACAGAACCATATTAAAACTGTATTATTTGAAGTCTTTTCCCAACAGCCAGGTAAAGATGTCTAAATTAATCACTTCAAACCAACCTAAATCAATGGCCACATTATCGGTACTCTTTCCAGCATTCTTGATGCATAAATTAGCATTTTCTTCCTCAATATTTTCGCATATTACAAATGTAAGAAACTAGAGCAAGTTCCCAAATAATAATCAGAAGAATGAACACATATCCTGGTATAAGAAAAACCATTTGAGTACTACATGTAAAAAAAGCAGGGGAAGTCCTATTGTATTTTTTATATTTTTATACGAGTAGAAAGAAAAGATATAAAAAAAAATGGCATAACACTATACATTAGGTTTTGTTTGGTTCACATGAATGTGACGTAAGTTAATCATTCTTAGTGCTTAGACTGGATTTTTCTTTTTTTTTTTCAACATTGGTTCCTCTTAACTGTGGGAATGGTTGCCAATACTTTTCTGTCAACCCTAGTAATCATTCTACATTTTAATCCATCTTCTCCCATCTTCTGTGACCTTTTGCTTCACCCTCCACCTTCTCCATCTTCCACTTCTAATGTTTTCCTCCTCCTGCTTCACTCTCCATCTTGTGTGTAACAATTGTTTTCATCCTCCACACATCTGCCTACCTCTGCAAGCCCCCCTCGTCCATTAGCTCCTTTAGATGACTTTTGAATTAAGAGATTTTTTACACTGTTCACTAGGACGCTTCAATTTTCTAAAAAGGGAGAAGTGGACTTCCATTGACTTGAATGGTGGGAAGAGGAACACTATCCCACCACAACAGATCTCTGATGGGTGGAGCAGAAGAAAGGGTTGGATGTCCATGTGAGATGTATCCTCTTTTTCTGGTGACAAATGTTGCATTGCAACCAAAGCCCTAATTTGCTTCCTAAATATTACCAAACATCCTTAATCATCTATTCAGCACTCAAGTTCCAACCCCACTACTCATTCCCAGGCCATCCTGGATTTTAACCAGGCACCACCTTATTGGAATAAAGAGCAATGGATAACCTATTTTAGTCAGTTTACACAGTTGTCACTCGTATCCACATTTGTCTTATACTCCATAAGATATAACTATGGAGACCAGTGTTAAGTGGAAATTTTCTAGAAATTAAGTATTCTTGCAAGTCTCGCTGAAATCCTCTCCTATCTTTCAATATTCTCTCAAATCCTACCATCCAAGCCTATGTTTAAAACCAAATCTATAACATAAAAGGCAGAGATCAAACACGTAAAAAATCGATAAGAGGAAATACATACGTCGGCGGCATTAGCGTCGGAATTGCGCTTGCGGCGGCGAGGACGGGAGCCAGGCCTGAGCATCTTAGCGATATGAGCTGCGGTAGTCCGGGCCTTGGGCTTCTTCTTCTTAGGGCGGATGATTCCCGACGAGTTGTAGTAGAAGTAGGTCCTCCCATACACCTTCGGCCTCCGCCTAAGCCGATCGCTGCTGCGCAACCGCACACCGTCCTCGTTGTTGTTGTTCTTGAGAGAAGCTGCACCTCCATTCTCATCTGCCGCCATCACCACACCAGATCCTTTGGAGTGCATGACCACACAACCTAGGGCTTGTCAATCAATCAAACCTGCATGGCGATGATGCGGTGGAAGGAGCCGCCGAGAAAGCGAGAGGCGCGGCGAAACCCTAATTTGATCGAGGATGTGAAATGGGGGCGTTGCTGTGTTCGATTGCCCTAGTTCTCAGCCCCTTTTGGGGGGTTTAGTGGAGATGGGGAGAGGGAGAGGGCTAAATAGGGCTACTGAGCGTTCAACAGAGGTTTTGGAGAGGAGAGTTTTTGTTGCAAGGGGCAAGAGGCGACTCAGGGATGCCCGGTGACTGGAGACCTCGAACCGCACTATAACGAGAGCCCGGTTTACCAAAATAAAAAGTTGAACCCGGTCACCTTTTTTTCTTTTTCTTTTTCTTTTTCTTTTTTCTTTTTTTTACGGAGTATTAAGTAAGGATTCGAAACAAGTAGAAATAGAAAAAACCGCCTATACATAAAGAAAACACACATATAGAAAATAGAAAAAATAGGCATAGTGAAACAAGTATAAATAAACTCTACAACAAGACGACCTAAGTAGACCAACTCTCAGGACGTCGGTGAAGAACAAAGTCAAACACCCCGAGCAGTAACACCCACATGCCAATGATACAAAATTTTCTTTTTCCTTTTTTGACAAGGGAAATGAAATAGGTCCAATTAATTACCTTTTATTTGTAATTGGATAATGGAGTTGTTAGATACATCGCAAATCACCACTCGTAAATCCAAGTTCAATCCAATGTGGTCCACGTGGTATAATTTTTAATTATTCGTGTTTTTAATTGTCATTAGAAAGAGTGAAAGACAATTAGTCCAAGTTCATGCTGACGTTGTCCACGTCCAATGCGACGTTGCTCCACGTTGAAAGGGACATGCGATTTGCAATGTATATAGCTTTCGCATTTGTAATTCAAGTTATATCATTTCTTACTGTTGAGATGTTCTGAAAGGATTGTCATATCACAATGTTATTGACTTTTTTTAATACATAGACGAATGCGGATCGATGAAAATTTAAATAAGTCTAGTAGAGAGCTCGATTTTATTTTATTTTCATTTCGATCTCATATGAGCAATTCTAAGTACCCAATAGTTCAATGATGGACTCGTTCGATTTCAATATTTTAAATATTTTTATTGAATACTTTTTATCTATTCACAACGCTATTAACTTTTTTTTTTAATACATAGAGAATAAGGGCGTGTTTGGATTCCAATTGTTTATGTTTATAAACATAAACACTTTTAGGGCTCGTTTGTTTAGATAACTAGGGAAAGGAAAGGTAAGGTATTAAATTTTACGCATAAAATGTATATGATCACCAATTTTTGTGAGCTTGGAGGAGAGGATGGAGGGGAATATTAGCTCATCCTAGAGGTATTAGTTACCCCCCTCAAAATTAGGGAATAGAAGGATAACACATTTGTATGGAAAATGGGAGAAGGATGAGAATGATTAGAATAGGGATCAATGAATCTTAACTTAAATATGGACTATATTCATGAGGGTAATCATTACTTTTCCTTACCAAAAAACAAACGGAGGCTTAAAGTGTTTGGGTCACACAATTTCCAGTGCTTTTGAAATAACGTAAATTTAAAATAAAGTACATCGTAAATTGTGTAAGTCAATTAAATTAAATTTAAAATATAATTATCAACTTTATACAATAGTTTGAGATAAATTGACCCAATTTATAACGAGTTTATTTAAAAATTTACGTTATTTAAAATACGGTTTAAATGTATGAGTCAAACATACCCTAAACAGGTCTAGTCGAGAGTTTTTTTTTTCTTCATTTCGATCTCCTACGAGCAATTCGAGCTATTTTGTTCCTTTGGGTCAGTGTGATATCTCTGTTACACTCTTTAGTCATTACCACTAACCACTGTTTCCGATGGGGTGTTTTGGGCCCGTTGTTGGGTTGGGCCTTAACGTTTTTCCCTGTTTGGATTTGGTCTTGTCCAAACTCTAAATTAACATGATTTATAAGGCAAAATGAGAACTGCAGTGAATATAATTCTAACATTAGTTGATGAACTAGACTTGAGACTCCCCAGTTTCTACCTTGAGTTTCAAGCAACAGCTGCTCATAGCTCATTACACCAATCCAAGAACCTGGAAATCAAAAGGGCAAGTATCCTGTATCCAAGGATCGAACACGCCACTAACTCGACACGATCAGTTAACCAGACTCCATTGGTCAAAATCCGCGGAAAGCTCTACTACTGTACAAATGCAGGAAGGAGTTTCAAGTTACATGAAGGCAGCAGCATGTTATAAGCTAGGGCTCTGAGGCCATTTCGCGCAGCTTGTTCAGCATTGACGACGCAGCTGCCTCCCTGGCCTCGCAAGGAGTTCTGCATCTGTCCCCTGTGCTTGAGCATTCAAAATCCACCCCTTTCACTGTAACAGCAGCCTGCAATCCACCTATAATGCCAAAAGGGACAAAAACAGCACGAAAGCCAAATTAAATGACGACGACAACCCACAGGCAATGATCAGAGTTAACCATAACAACAATAGAAATCAAGACCGCGATCTTTTTCAATTGCATATGTACAAGTGTGAGGATCATACCATTAGATGTCGATATACTGTAAGTCGGTAATACCCAACAGTTCTCAAAGCAAATATCATCCAACTCCTGCAGTGCAATTATCAGAGGGTTCAAATGTATTGATGTAATATTGGAAGTTGGCGATGTAAAATCAGATTATGTGGTACTTATGAATGAAGCCCACATATTGTTAAGCACAGGGGCAGAGGGAGGGGGGCATGAGGTGGCTCGAGCCCCCGCTGGGTCGGGGGAAAACGTAAAAAAAAATAAAAAATGTATTTTTTTTTGTAATTTTTAATAATTTAAGGGTTAAAAATAGTTTAAAAGAGTATTAAATTAATAAGTTTGCTTAGCTTAGTTGGTATGGGTTGAGGAATTGAATGATAAGGTCTGGAGTTCGAATCCTTATAAGCTTAAATTATGGATTTTTTCCTCCTTTTAGCATTTCAAACTTAAAATAGCTAATTTTTTTTTTATAGCAACCAAAATAGCTATTTAAATCATACATTTAGTGTGTTTTATACTATATTTCTTATAACAAAAATTGTATCTTACATATATCTTCAAAAAAAAAATCCCGAAAATTTAGTTGAGCCCCCCCTCCGTTTTTTCCTGGCTCCGCCCCTGGTTAAGCATCAAATGAAAAACATCATTGAATACCAAAGATTTTTTATCCTTAACTATGTAGCTCTATCATATTCTGTAAAGTATCCATTTCCAACTTACTTGACAAGGGCTCTTCAAACTCAGTTTGGCCTCAGCAAGTCTCTTTCTTTCCAGGCATTTACGAGTGCTCTGATCTTGTGAAAAATGTTGGCTCATCCTCTCATGAGCAGAAACACCACTGCTTGAGTTCACTAAATTGCAAACTTCAATGACCGTGTCTAGTGTAAGTCCCAAATCGTCTTCACTCCCTGTATAAACATCTCAAAGGAAAACAGACAGGTAAAAAACAAAAGGCGAAATCTTAAGTTTTTCTTTCTAGAAAGGGTGCAAAATTGCAATAGATCACCGTAATATGCAATTTAATAGACTCTTAATAGAGTGCTCTGCAGTGAGGTTGATAAATCCTTGGAAAATTTTGTATTTTCTGAATACAAAAGTTTATAGAAATTAACATCGTACAAATGTCACAAGTAATGATAGTTGAAGAAGACTGCAAGTCATCCGACGCTAAAGCTGGAAATGTAAAGAGTAAGAAATAGATCCTGAACAGTATCAAAGAATCTAACCATCCATGATTGCTTGAATATTTTTGTCACAAAATGCAATTTCATCCCCAACACTTCGAAGCTGATGAGACTGCAAAGTCAAAGACCGTCAAAAGAAAACAACAGCTGAGTCCCATGACAAGCAAAATTATGCATGATTGAGTCAAAAGAGTTTCCAAGAAATGCATGATAGAAAAGGAGGTCAAGGGTGACATCGAAGAGCCTGGAAAGAAATAAGTGAATCTTACCAGCATGTCCCTCTTTCTATGAATAGCCTTAAGAGCAGCTTCTGTTAGCAGATTTTTTCTGGGAGAGATGGCTTTACGAAGTTTATCATGTTCTAGGGGATTAGAACGAGACTGGACCAAAGCATTGCCTAGCGTGCCATCTTGACACGATGAAACAGCCTTCAATTTGGTGCTGTTATTTTCTCCATTTTGCTCATGGTTACTCTGCAATGCCGAAACAATTTTTCCCTAGATATTAAAGAGCTTTAATCAGATGAAAACATAAAAATACAGATTAAAAAAAAAAATCTCCGAAGTGCTGAGGATACACTTATGCAGAGAAAATACATACATACTCTCGTAGATGTAGGGGCATGGATGAATATATCGAGATCATACCTTAGTAACAACACGAGTCAGGGAAGGTGGGCTAATCTGCGACACTACTATTTTCATATTGTTGTTGCAGTCTTCACCAGAAGAGTTCCTATTTTTGCTGTCCATGGAACAGTCAGCAGAAGAGACAGGCTCATCAACTTCCATGTTATTTGACAGGCGGGATACAGAAATTTCAATGTCCTTTTGCATAGAACATGCTGCACCAGGTTTGCTCAATTTGTGACTTGAGCTATCACACTCTCTGTCCCTCTTCAAAGGATTCTTCCTTTTCGTATAGACTACAGGCTCCTCGGCTCTATCAGCCTCCTTCCTATTTTCTACCTTCAGACCTGACCGCAAAGTCTTCGAAGGCACTTCCTTGCTTTGATTCTTGATCGCTAGCCCCTGGCCATTATGCACCAAAGTGTTCTCAGCTGTTTCCTTTTTACTAACATGATTCTTTTGTCCTGCATTCTTCTTTGAAGTGTTTTCTTTTGTCGCTGTATTGCATTTTCCTGCTTCTAGATCATCTTTTTGTGGCATCTCAGAGGGGACACTTACTTCATATGTGATGGCGAGGACTTTCTGATCTCTCTCATTATCTTCACAATTAGAATCAGCGGGTGTTTGGTCCTCATTTTCCTGCTCAATTCCTGGTTCATGCAAGGCTTCCAAGGTTGCCTCTCTGACTCAGATAACATAGATAGACAGTTAGTCCATGCAGCTCCAAGATGACCGCAAATGCGTCTAGAATCTAGATCATCATCCTTCCATGAGAACAAAAGCTCCCGGAGCCAGGCATTTAAAAACAGAAAGGCTCATATGGATTCTTAAGCATAGGACTGGGTCACCTCAACATAAATAACTCAATCATTGGAAACAAAGATCAGTTTCACTATTCAGTACAAAAGCCTGACTGAATCCAAAATTCTAACAATTTAGAACCTTTTAAACTGTCCAATAACCAGCCATCCAAAAATATATGAAACCAAAGCCAAATAATATTTCCCAAGCATCTACCACAAATCGATCCTAATTATAGTAGTCGAAGCCAGTGTACACGTCTTAATCGTCTAATCGTTTGAAGCCTAAAGTTCAAGCCATGCTAATCATTCACATAGTCCATTGAAGGATTTCCATTATCGTTTATAATAATGGAAACTTCAGGTTTTGATGTATACATTGCAGATTACGGTCTATTTAGATACAGGAAAGGCCAGCATATAATCCATCATGTACAACAAATCACATCAAATCAACCAATACAGCGCAAAAGAAAGAAATCGGCGTATGCATCAAGCTTGAAGGCACAGCGTCAGCAAGGTGTAAAATATACCTTGAAAGCCAATCTGTGAGAATATCAGCATAAGGAAGCAAGTGGAAATATTCAACAACTGAGGTTGTAGACCAATCACATAATTCTTTTGTCACCAGAGGACCCTGCAAACTGATTAGAAGATCACAGTGATTAGTACACCCAATTGGATGAAATTGAGATGATTTAATAGATACTAATGGCAATTTGTACAGTCTTGTGTTTTTCTGATCCATGATGACCAGGATGATTTAAAAAGGATTGAAGACTTTCGTTCCTATTTAAAGCTCTTCTGATTCTGACATTTAATGATCCATTATTCCATTTATATCGCTTTCTAGTACTATAATGTTTTAGAAATAGTATCAAACCTGTCAAGAACGTCCCTTATTGGAACGTATTTATCCTCGTCTGCTGTCTTCTTGCACTGCATTATGTAAAAGCGAACAGCCGTCTTTGCTTTGCTAAGGGAATACACAGTATGACTCTCAAGAATTTTGAGATCCTTCTGGTTACACCCTATACATCCAGAAGGAAGAGATAAAATAAAAATATGTATATTAGACAGATGGCAAAGGAAAACAAATTCCCAGAGAGAACATGTTAACTGATAGGTGATGTATAAACAATCATCCATGTTAACGGAAACAATTTGAGAGATCGATACCGTAAGCATCCTTCACAGCTGCAAATGCAAGTTGCTGAAAACTGATTTCATCGCCATTTCGGCTTTCTTTGAGCGGCTTCTTAGTAATCTTCTTCTTTCTATTTCCAGCTTTTTCTTCCACAGTTCCTTCTGGGTGGGGATTAAGACTATGCTCTTTCTCAATGAGGGACCAAACCCCCCGGGTGTCGGAGCCGTTCAACAGAAAGCAGCATTCCTTACTAGAATCAACTAAGAAAACAGCAACTTTAGCAATTGGCCACTCCTCGACAGCCATTGATGTGTCTAAACTTTTGGATATATCACATGCCTCCATGATCATTTTATCCGCCAGACAAAGGTCATTGTTATCATCTTCTTCTGTAGCTTTTACATATGGAAGGAGACCAGGCTTCAAAATCACAGCCAACTTGCAGAAGGCGACAAGGTCCAAAAACTCCAGCTCTGGGTTACATTTCCTATGATAGTAGTTATAGAGTAGCACAACTGCTTGTACCTGCATAAGAATGGGATTACCAAAAGGAAGGCAATAAATCCAAGAAGAAAAAAAACACGAGTTACACGCAACGCATACATTAACGTCACCATCCAAAGCCAAGTTAGCTAATCAGCCAATCTATTACTGTTTAGAACTTGTGACCACCGGGATGGACATGTTTAGACTTATATGTGAATTAAACCACAATCTTAGGCTATCTATAACTTAGTTCCCTTCAACAGATTAAGGCTTAGAGGGCTCCCCTGATAAACTTAAGACCGTTGATGATCAACACAGGAAAAGAAGGGGTCCGGACAGATTTTTTTTTTTTAAGTGCAACGGAGGGAAGTATAACCCAAAAAACCGAACAAATTACATTGAATCAAGATGAAAAACAATGAGATCCATAGATTAGAAGCTCATCCACTAACAGTTTGGTAAAACAATGTATCATACATGGATTTTTTTCTTTCATTTCATATCCCATTTAGGCATTTAGCAATATACTGTAAGCATCTCAGAGCCACATTCCCATGCCCTTGGCTGGTGATTTCTGAAATCAATCCCTTATATTCTTATAGTAAATATGAATGGAAAATGTACAAACTTAAGCAAACAACATGCATTGTCAGATGAAAGGAAAATCAATGTTACTAGAGCTTCACAGTGAGAGGGATAGACCTGTTTGGCCACAGATTCTTCTTCATCAGGAGAAGGGGCTTTGTCTTTGGGAAGAGAAGACTCTGAAGGGAACAAAGGTTCCACTAAAAGCTCCAGCAGTGCCGAAACCGTGTCCTCGGTTGGACAAACTTCGTTCGCTACAACAATAGCACCACAATCACCTCCCATTCCTCCCCTCCTTAGCACTTATCACATTCCTGGAATCACAATTCACACCACCACCCTCCAACTAACCCTATAAATTAAACAAGAATCAACACAAAACTTCAAACTCAAAACATTTCAGAAACAACCCTAAAAGGCTAAAACTACCTCCAAGTTCCAAGCTTTGTGAGACATCACTGACAATCATGTGTTTTTTATTTTGTGTAGAGCAACCTACATCCACTAAATCAACTACTAAACGAGTGATAAACAAAATTGATCAACAATCAGCATTTGCAGGAGAAGCTGGTTTCATATCAGTACAGCAATACTTTTTTCACACCAAGGTCACTGGATTCCACAATTTGGGGGTAAATAACCCAACCACAGCCAAACCCTAGAAACCAAGAAACAAGAAGCATAGCAAAAGCTCAAAACCCAAAACAACTTCTTAAAGAAAACAACACAAAAATCACTTGCAAACCTCCAAAAGATCACGGGCAATCATACTTTTTTCTGCACTTTTACCTTTAGTACTGCTTCGCCTGTAAAGGAGACCAGGAAATGGGGAAAAAGTAGCTACTTCACTTCTGGGCTTCCCATCGGAGGATGAAGGGAAACTTTTGGGGTTGCAAAAATTGGGAGCGAGTAGTGGTAGCAAATGGCAATTAGCTTGCCCTTTTGTTTGTGGGTTGATGGCGCGAAGCCCAATCAAAGAAAATGCAGATGACGCAAGTCCATGGCAGTTACTGTGGGGAAGGGTCAAGGGTTGAAGTTTCATTAATGGAGGAGTTGAATGAGCCCCACCTGCCCCCTGTACCTGCTGAGTTTTGACGCAAAAAGGGCTGTTGCAGTGTGTCGTCTTATTCAATGGGTTCTTCAACGGCACAGTCCACTGACGTGTTGCTGTAACCGTTTCCCAGAAATTCAACAGTACGACGGTAAATACTGCTCCGTTACCGTTTCAAAATTTGTATCCCATCTCGAATTATTGCTGTCCGGATAGATGGAAAAGGTTAATTTCTTGGGTAAATTACATAAAAACATTTTTTCTTCCACTAAAATTACCTAGAATTAATAACATCGATAGAGTCAGTGACTGTATTCTGGGAGGTAAATGATGGGAGTAGAAACTCTCTATTGTTCTCCCACACAACATTGTGGAGGAAATCCTTGATATTCCGCTCACAATCTCGAATTTTGTGGATATATTATACTAGTAGCCGGACCGAGAGGACTGGTTCACTACGTCAAACGCGTATAAATTGAAACTTATTATTACACACGAGATAAACTGGTATAACACTTACCAATATGATAGTACGTTAGATGATAACACCACCCCTTATTCACGAAGCGTCAGACAACCCGTAAAGAGGAACAAAGCTCGTCATATCAAGTGGCGCAAACCACCGAAAGGTACATTCAAACTCAACTTTGACAGATCGACTCTCGCTGATAACCGTAGTATCGATGTTGTGGTTATCAAGGACTGGAATGGACACCCAATACACATAGGCTATAAACAATTAGGTATTAAAAGCGCGCTTCAAGATGAAGCCCCGACACTCAAACTTGGGGTACAACTGGCCCTACAACTACGTATTGACAAAATCCACGTTGAATGAGATTTCAGCATAATCATTAACTATCTAAAGAACAAGTCCAGATGCCCATGGGAAATCGAACTCATCCTATCTGACGTACAATTTCTTCTATCGACTATGAAAGAAATTTCCTTCATTCATGTACCCCGTCTTGACAATAGAGTGGCTGATAAGATTGCACATCTTAGCCACTCTGCCAGGGGTATTGATATTTGTAACAATTGCGGTCTTACAGACCACATCCGCAAGGATGCTTTCGAGCAGAGCGTGCTCATCCGAATTTTTTGCTAATAAAAAAAATAGCACTAAAATTACAGAGTTTATCAAGGAGCCCCGTCCCGGACTCATAACTTGCTTTTTAACCACCACATTAGCTTATGAGCTCTAACCTAACTTCTTACTTTTTCAGTAAATTATTAGTGAGTCCACGAAATCTTAACTTTTTTTTTAATATCTATTTCCTCTTAACTTATTATTATTATTATTATTATTATTATGGGTATTTAAATGTGTGCTTTTTTTTCAACAAACATATGCAAAATAGGTGTCTATGGGTAGATAAAAATAAATTATATTCGAAAATAATTTTTAAAGTTTTTTTTTTACAAATAAGGCCAAAAATCGGATTTTATTAAAAGATAAACTACACTGCCATGTGGCGCATTACGATTTGCCCAAGTGGCAGCTGCTGCCCACTCCTCTTTGTGCAAGCACTAGTACAAAAAAGGCTTTTTATCACGGTCCCGTGTAGGTTTTTATCACGGTTTTCAACCGTGATAAAATGTTCCGCTATAATAGATTAAGCGGTACAGAACCGCGATAAATGGTACCGTTTTATCACGGTTATTAACCGTGATAAAATAATCACAAAACCGAGATTAAAAGGTCATCCACACCTAGATCTGGGATTTTTATCACAGTTTCTTACCCGTGATTAAAAGGTTACAAACCGTGATAAAAAAAATTTGTAACTAATTACGCGTCCTTTTTTGCGCGCGAGGTAAGAGTTGATTAAATTTCTCTTAAAAGAATTTATCACGGTTATAGAATCGTGATAATATATATAGGGAGAGGTTCTGGTGAAACGATTTATACGGTGTAACGTGTAACACAATTATAGACGTTGGATTAAAACAAATCAATGGTTGATATCTATTTGAAATAAGACACATTTTGCTTACGGTATTCGTATTGTATAAGAACAGAATTGAAAAGGCAATAATTGCCTACATTAATTGACAATGTCGAAATCTATATAAACCTTAAAAGTTGTGTACATGGGCAATTTATTGCCATCATTTACTCATTTCAAGTTTTCACTATTTTATCTTATCTATTCATTTTTTTATCATGAAAACATGTTTAGCTCAATGGTTATCATTGTTGTTGACAACCCTTTATCTAGGGATCGAATCCCATTAGTTACATCCGCTCTTTTATTTTTTAAGAGATCCTGGCTTTACCTCATTTTAAATGCTCAATTGAAAGAAATTAAAGTAGCTTCTCCTTTTTTTTTTTTTTACGAATTGCTTAGTTAAATATGTATATTACGTTGTAAACAATATGTAGTCAAGTACCTTACAAATTATTTTCATATAATTATACAATAATAAATCTACGTACAAGCTTGTACGTAGATTTATTATTGTATAATTACTTTTAGATAAAAATTACTTTTATTGAACCTTAATTTAATAGATATAAGTTCTTAAGAACTTATATCTATTAAATTAAGGTTCAATAAAAGTAATTTTTATCAAATATATACTGATAAATTTTAATTTTATCAAATAAAAGTAATTTACTTCTTAATTTAATTTCAATAAGAGAGAAAATTGCAAGTCAAAAGACTGATAATGCACTATTTGGTTTAGGAATTAAAAATAATATGTTTTATATTTCATGAGTAGAAATATATACTGTCTTCCAAAATCTCCAAATATTTAGAAAGGGGAAAAACGTTTGGAAATACCGATCGAAGTTTTCCCCAAAATAAATTAAATATATGAATGATTTATTTTTTCTTGGCACTAGCTAATTCAACGTGCTAATTAAATATCTATTTAAATTAAATGTTTTACTTCGTTGTCTTTTCAATTTTTATGAAGTCTTTTTTTATCAACGTTGTTATATATTGAGTTTTTACCTAAGGTTAAATTATACTAAATGCTTTTTACATATTTACGTAAAATTATAACTAGGTGAATGAAAAGAGTTACAAATTAGCTATTTAATTATATTTATTGTTTTATCTTTTACCTTGGCTAAATGAAAAGACTTGCAATTTACAACAAGAGTCTTTTCACATATTTACGTCAAAATATAAATGGGATAAATGAAAAGACTGACTACTAAGTAGCTATTTATACCTTTTAATGTTTTATCTTCTTTTTTGAGTAAATGAAAAGAGTTACAATTTCACTATTTATACCTCTAACTATTTTATGTTCTATCCGATCAATTGATCATTCATATTCATCGCCGAATAAGGGATGGCTCTATTGCACGGAACTCAAATGGTGCTAAAGTATGTACAGGCCGGAGGAAGTGGAATTTATGGGGTAGCAGGAGCACTGATCAAGGAATTAATTAGGATGGCTCGGGACTTCAATTCCATGGCTGCAGATGAACTTTGTCAGACGTGAGGGTAACCAAGTTGCCCACCTTTTGGCTCACATGAGGCCTACAAATTATTTTTTTGTTTATTCAGAAGATGATTTACCAACTTTGTTGTTTGATATTGTTTTTGGAGACTTGATGATTTCGAAATAGAATGAAAATTGTATGCGATTTCATTTGCAGCTGTCCATATGTACCGCAGTACAGTTGCCTACAGTTTTTGGAGACTTACAATTTAGAGCAAGTAAGGATTGCTTTGATTCGCCTAAAAGAAGCCCGCAATCAGGTAATTTCGGTTCTGAAACCCTAATTGCAACTCATCACTCGCATAATCCCTAAAAGTTCATCGTTTCAGTAGCAATTTCATTTTTCTGATTGATGATTTCCTTCGCGATTTGTATAGGGAGATCATTCCAGATGGCGTCCCGTTTATCATGGAAGCTTAACTCTGTTCTGTATTGTTCAATCGGTAGGTTCATTTTGTCCTGTCTTACTCACGATTTTCAAAGCTTGGCTATCATTCACCAAACGTATAATTCATTAAATAAAAAATGAGACGAGTGTATATTGATCAAGTCAGTTTTAACTATAATTAATCTTTAGATTATTTTCATTTTTTATACTAGAAAACCATAATCTATTTCAATTTTCATGTTCATATGACACCAATTATATTCTTATTTTTCATATTTGTACATGACTTTTGGGCAATTTATTGCCATCATTTACTCATTTCAAGTTTTCACTATTTTATCTTATCTATTCATTTTTTTATCATGAAAACATGTTTAGCTCAATGGTTATCATTGTTGTTGACAACCCTTTATCTAGGGATCGAATCCCATTAGTTACATCCGCTCTTTTATTTTTTAAGAGATCCTGGCTTTACCTCATTTTAAATGCTCAATTGAAAGAAATTAAAGTAGCTTCTCCTTTTTTTTTTTTTTACGAATTGCTTAGTTAAATATGTATATTACGTTGTAAACAATATGTAGTCAAGTACCTTACAAATTATTTTCATATAATTATACAATAATAAATCTACGTACAAGCTTGTACGTAGATTTATTATTGTATAATTACTTTTAGATAAAAATTACTTTTATTGAACCTTAATTTAATAGATATAAGTTCTTAAGAACTTATATCTATTAAATTAAGGTTCAATAAAAGTAATTTTTATCAAATATATACTGATAAATTTTAATTTTATCAAATAAAAGTAATTTACTTCTTAATTTAATTTCAATAAGAGAGAAAATTGCAAGTCAAAAGACTGATAATGCA
The DNA here is from genome assembly GCA_037127255.1 of Persicaria tinctoria. NCBI lineage: Eukaryota > Viridiplantae > Streptophyta > Magnoliopsida > Caryophyllales > Polygonaceae > Persicaria > Persicaria tinctoria. The sequence continues at coordinate 67,260,996 of JBANSL010000010.1, read as the reverse complement.
CTATTTGGTTTAGGAATTAAAAATAATATGTTTTATATTTCATGAGTAGAAATATATACTGTCTTCCAAAATCTCCAAATATTTAGAAAGGGGAAAAACGTTTGGAAATACCGATCGAAGTTTTCCCCAAAATAAATTAAATATATGAATGATTTATTTTTTCTTGGCACTAGCTAATTCAACGTGCTAATTAAATATCTATTTAAATTAAATGTTTTACTTCGTTGTCTTTTCAATTTTTATGAAGTCTTTTTTTATCAACGTTGTTATATATTGAGTTTTTACCTAAGGTTAAATTATACTAAATGCTTTTTACATATTTACGTAAAATTATAACTAGGTGAATGAAAAGAGTTACAAATTAGCTATTTAATTATATTTATTGTTTTATCTTTTACCTTGGCTAAATGAAAAGACTTGCAATTTACAACAAGAGTCTTTTCACATATTTACGTCAAAATATAAATGGGATAAATGAAAAGACTGACTACTAAGTAGCTATTTATACCTTTTAATGTTTTATCTTCTTTTTTGAGTAAATGAAAAGAGTTACAATTTCACTATTTATACCTCTAACTATTTTATGTTCTATCCGATCAATTGATCATTCATATTCATCGCCGAATAAGGGATGGCTCTATTGCACGGAACTCAAATGGTGCTAAAGTATGTACAGGCCGGAGGAAGTGGAATTTATGGGGTAGCAGGAGCACTGATCAAGGAATTAATTAGGATGGCTCGGGACTTCAATTCCATGGCTGCAGATGAACTTTGTCAGACGTGAGGGTAACCAAGTTGCCCACCTTTTGGCTCACATGAGGCCTACAAATTATTTTTTTGTTTATTCAGAAGATGATTTACCAACTTTGTTGTTTGATATTGTTTTTGGAGACTTGATGATTTCGAAATAGAATGAAAATTGTATGCGATTTCATTTGCAGCTGTCCATATGTACCGCAGTACAGTTGCCTACAGTTTTTGGAGACTTACAATTTAGAGCAAGTAAGGATTGCTTTGATTCGCCTAAAAGAAGCCCGCAATCAGGTAATTTCGGTTCTGAAACCCTAATTGCAACTCATCACTCGCATAATCCCTAAAAGTTCATCGTTTCAGTAGCAATTTCATTTTTCTGATTGATGATTTCCTTCGCGATTTGTATAGGGAGATCATTCCAGATGGCGTCCCGTTTATCATGGAAGCTTAACTCTGTTCTGTATTGTTCAATCGGTAGGTTCATTTTGTCCTGTCTTACTCACGATTTTCAAAGCTTGGCTATCATTCACCAAACGTATAATTCATTAAATAAAAAATGAGACGAGTGTATATTGATCAAGTCAGTTTTAACTATAATTAATCTTTAGATTATTTTCATTTTTTATACTAGAAAACCATAATCTATTTCAATTTTCATGTTCATATGACACCAATTATATTCTTATTTTTCATATTTGTACATGACTTTTTATATATGTATGGCCAATTAAAACTTAAAAGAGGTGTAGTTAAACTTTGCAATTTCAGTAAAGGTTGTATTCTTATTTTTCAATGAAGTCATTAGTGCAAAAAGTTTTGAGATGTTATACTTAAAATCAGGTAGTAGCAAAACATATATACAAATAGATGTCGAACATGGTGTGCATTTGTTTAATGACTAGGGTTCAAATTATAATCTTATAATTTTAAAATATATCAGAGTGCATTGTGTGTTTATATATATACATAACAAAATAAGGTATAAATATTAATTATATTTTTCATACGAGTTTTAACCTTATAATATAAGTTAATAATTATGGTGTTTTTTAGACAAGTATATGTTTATGGTATATATTAATCAGTATTTATTTAATGTTGATCAAATAATAAAAAAATTTGTAAATAATTTTAATTATATATTGACTAAAACATAAATTAAAATGTAATAAAAATATTAAACAATATATATAACCAATTTATACTTTTATCCACTTAATGTCAGACTTTATGTTCAATTATCATATCTTTTTTTAACATTTTGGATTCTCTTAATTATATTCGTCAATTCATGTTATTTATGTATAAAATGCCTAGAGAAGTTTAATATATAGTAAGTTCAAAAGTTATCATATATTTCCAACCATTTTGTCTGCTAGCTTTTAACTATATTCAAGTCATTTTAATTGTGTATAAATTAGTGAGTTTATTGCATACGGTTTTTTTTTACCTTCCATAGAAGATTTGAAGGATGTCAAGTGTTGACTGTTTTTATTATGGAAAATCAACATGGAATTGGATGAACTCCAAGCTAAATGGGTTGTTACAAGGATATCCAATGGATTGAATCATTTGTTCTATATTGATGGTGTTAATACTGTATACTACAGTATAAGATAATATGTGCTTTCATATTTCGTTAGCGGGACTAATTTATCGTTAGGTGAGTTTTTTCCATCATCTATGATTATAATTACTTTAAAGCTCATATTGTATTTCTTCACCTATTTATAGACTCAATTCAATTCAATTTTATATAAACAATGTCCCGTGCGTAGCACGGGTCTGCCACCCTAGTTATCTCTTAACAATCCATTGAAAAGCATTTATAATAATGGAGTGGATTCAAATATATGATAACTAAAGGGGAAAGTAAGTTCAATCACAATGTCGAAATTTTATAATCAATCACACAGTAAATTATGGAATAAATATGTGAAAAAACAACGTGAGTTATATCAATTAAATTTATTGAATTTATAAGGAATATACCTTACTTTTCAAATGAACATTTAGTATGTCTAATATGAAAAAAGCATTCTTACTTTTAAATCTATGTTTTGAACGTAATATTTTCTTTAATTAAATTTAATTAGTCAATATATATAATATTCATTTTAAAAAGTGTAAATATTCATTTATTATTTATTTGAATAACAATTTAGTAAATTTATAAAATTGAATATTTCATAGTGTAATAAAATTATATTCTCGTACCGAAGTTTCAAAATTTATATAAATTTATGTTCACTCGGGATATATTTACATGAACATCTAATTGAATATTAGATTTTCTCTCTTTGCCTCCCCTTTCTATAAATAATTTTCGTCAACTAATTAATATATACTTAATATTCACTTCAAATAGAGTAAATATTCATTTAAGGTTATAATTTTATTCATTACGGATTTAATGATAAAATATACGTCTATTCATAATAATTTTTTATAATTTCAATTAATTATTCAATACAAATTAAGTATAAATTTTCTTTCTCAAAAAAAAATCATCTACCCTTTCTTTTCTATAATATTGAATATAGCAATATAATTAAATGAATATTCTCTGTTTTTGAAATGAATATTAAGTATTATAAATTTGAACTTTGCATTATGATTAATTATAGTTGGTTCATTTGAATAATATTTCTTTATTTGAATTTAGCTTCCATATACGAAATGTATTGATTAATATTGGGTGATTTGTTAACGGAAGATGGCGAGTTTGAATAAAAAAATTAAATATGAATAAGCCAAAACGAGAATTTTGTAATTAGAAGGGTGGAGTAGCTTGATCAAGGAGTGTTTGAGAAATTATGGTATAATAATATATTGTACCATGATATTCCATCATCTTATGCCATTAATTAGGTTAAATATTCTTTACAAAATATTATATAGTTAAATTCTTTTTTTTTTGTATCAAACTATATAGAATTACTATACAAGGATTTAAATTGTACAAGGATTTAAATGATAAAACATATGTCTTGTGTCTCACCACCACCATATATTTTCATATTGATTAATTTATTATTCAATATATATTGGATTTGTGTTTTCTTTTTATATATTAAAGATACCCTACCTTTCTTTTCTAGTATTGAATATAACAATATAAACAAATGAATATTTTATCTTTTTGAAATGAATATAAAGTATATAGAGCATTTATGAATCATAGTTCTTTTGAATAAATTGTCCGAATTTAGCTTTCATGACTATGCATACATGTACATAATTTGTAAATTAATATATTGATTGTTTTATGAATAAATGAATAACAAATTAATGCATTGTTTGAAAAAAAGGAAGTTAGTAATTAGGACTTGAAAGGTGGGGATGGAGTGACGTTAATCAAGGAGGTTTTGATAAACTATAATGTAATTTGAAATACATTATTATGGGGGTCCATCATCTTATACCGTTCATTTCATTAGATCCAATGACTCTAATTACGTTACACGTTACACCCTATAACTCGTTTCACTAGAACCTTTACCTATATATATATACACTTTTAATAAGAAAACTGCAAGATGACTTAAACAATGTTCATTTCTTAATTAATGGGAAAATATACAAAAATAAAACTAATATGTTCAAAGTATTCTAAATGTTCTTATACGCTACCACTACATAAGTTTTTACTACATGGCAAAGTTTAATATTTCATGGATGACTCGATCCTAATGTCCCCGTATTCTTCCTCCATTGATATTAGCTTCAACATGATCTTTTACAGATTGAGCAGATCAAGCTTTTGATTTCTGCAATGAATAAGGATAAAACAAAATATAAATGAAATTAGTCATATAATTTATAATTTCTGAATGATTTAAAATTCCAACTTCTGAGATCAATGAGAGAGTGAGAGCACGAGGTATACCTAAACCTTTCTCATGTCTTAACCGACAAAAAAACTCAATACTTTTCAACTACTACATGAGATATTTACCAAAGACCAATATTAAACTAGGGATGAAACTTTTCTACCAAAATATAAATGAAACTTTACCTAAATGTCATTTATTTCACTCAAGTATTCCAACCACTCGACTCGAATCTCATCAATTTCTTCTTGGTTGTACTATATATGTTGTCTCGTATAGTACTGCAACATAAAAAATAAAATACACAAGAATAAATTGAATTGCTAACATTTTCTAATGATGTCATAAATTCACAACCAATACATGTGTCGGAATAGAATTTGTATAACGCTTTTCAATAATCTCTCGCGTGAACCTCAATACACAGTATCCACAATCAACACTTCTAGAATGATGAGGACACTGTAATTACATAAACATATATATTATGAAACAACTTTATTTAACAATAAAGACAACAAACAGATGTGCATTAAATTATTTATTGAATGTCATTAAAGTAGTTGTTGCTTGGTACTTAGTGTCTTCACTACATGGATGTCATATTAGCTTTTAGCTATTTTCATACCCTTCTATGTTACATAAAATCAAAGATCGAACCCGTCATGAGAAGACAATACAAGGACCAAACATTATAAATGATAAGTTAAATTTAACTATATATCATAAATTCTATAACGCCACCATACAAGACACCCAAGGTAAAAGAGCAAACAATAGTATTGCGTGAATTTCGAACATTAGGAACTAATTATAAACATGGGACAAAGCATGATGGCACAAAATTGACAAAACTGGAAGTTACCTATTAAAAAATAGAAACCAAAAGAAAGAACAATCAACAAAAATAGGGGTTATTTTACATCATGTGATATATAAAATATTGTATTAAGCTCCAGCCATTAACATTGTTCTGGCACAAGGATTCAAGTCTAAATTCTCCAAATTCTTTGAATGCGAGATAATATTCACCAGACCTTTAAATTGAAAAACCCTCGTAACTCAAACTATATACCCAATGGAAAAAAATATTGCCAAATTTCATAACTACAAAGCAAAACCTTTGTACTTGCTAGAGAGTCCGATTGAACAAAAACTGAATCATCCAAAATTCACCGAGGAAAAACCCACCAAATGTTGGCACAGAGTTACAGAAATACAAATTCATTATGCAAGGAACAGAACAAAAAATCGAAGCTTCGAATTACCTTGTCCTCGCTAGAGATTCGGTTGCAAAAACTAGATGGCAGCGAAGGGCAATGAGCCGATATAAGCATCGTTGCCAACCGTCGAAATTAGGGAAACTCAAGATGCTTCTTTGAACTCAAAATTGCGGAAAATCTTCGATCATAAGAGGTAGGAGGATTTGCAGAAGCCGCTTCTTGACTGGATGGACTTTCATCATTTCCTTTTTATCGAGCTTTGAGTTCTATCTTTTTTTTTTGATGCAGCTTTGAGTTCTATCTAAAACCTAGAAGTCTAGAACGATGCGGTTTATATTTTTTTTTTCTACTTTAATTCTTTTTTTTTCTGTCATCAATTGGGATGAAAAATTAAACCCGGCGCGTTAACGGGGAAAAGAAGCGGCAAGTGAATGCGGAGTATAATATATCACGGTTTTCAAACAACCGTGATAATAAACATATGTAAGTAGGACACTTTCTTTCATAATTATCTCGGTTCGGATATAAAACCGTGATAAGAACCTCAAAAATACATTTTAGGACGTTCATGAGCGGAACCGTGATAAATGACCCGAGATAAAAAAGGGCTTTTGTTCTAGTGAAGGCGCGACATTTGATGGCCTTTCTCCGAAACGACACCGTTTTGGTGACTTTTCCAGTTAAAAAAAATTAAAATGGAGGACATGGCCCACCTTCTGACACAATGAGCCGGCTCATCTGCGAGAGTAAAATTTTCCGGGCTCGTAGCCGGCTCACCACCATCTTTTTTTTCTTTTTTTTTTTTTGCTGATTTGGCTTATTGGTGAGCCTTTGGGCTCACCAATAAATGTACTCTTATTGATCCATAATATTTTAAATAATTATAATTATTTTATCTATAATACGGAGTATTCAATAAACTTTCATTATTTAGTATTTTTGTTAAAAAACACCCACTTTTATAGTTATATTTTTCATATACCATCCCAATTTGTAACTTTATTGAGAGAATTTAACGAAAACCACTCCTAATTTGCACTTATTTTTTTGGACGATTTTGGTATTGGGCCTTTTTTAAATATCCAATTAGTCACCTAGCCCATAAATCAATTTAATTAGTTTTGCCCTAGCCCCCTTCCCAATAGGGTGGGTTGGTCAATGGTCAACCGTTTGACCGTTGACCGGTCAACCCATTTTGATGCCAACATTTTTTTTTTTGATGCCAACATTTTTTTTTAGTGATGCCATATTTTACCGTTTTGATGCCAAAATTTTACTATATTTTATTTTCACTTTGATGCCACTTTTTTATGTCAATTTTTTGATAATATTTTTTTTACCGTGATGCCATATTTTTTATGATATTTTTTCAAAGTAGTATTTTTGATGACATTTTTTTCTTTAATGTGATACAAATTTTTCAAAATGGCATCAATGGTCAACGTGACATTAGAGTAAACAAAAAATGTCATCAAAGTTTAAAAAAAGTGTCATCCAATAATTTAATTAGAAAAGTGGCATCAGATTGAAAATAAAATGTAATAAAATTTTGGCATCAAAACGGTAAAATATGACATCACAAAAAATGTCATCAATGTTTTAAAAAAGTGGCATTAAAAAAAAAGTCATTCAATCATTTCATTAGAAAAGTGACAATAAGGTGACAATATTTTGATTCCACGTTTTAAGCTCTTATGCCATCAATTATATAAAATTGTCACCACAAAATGTTGGCATCAAAACGGTAAAATATGGCATCACTAAAAAAAAAAAAGTTGGCATCAAAATGGGTTGACCGTTGACCGGTCAACGTTGACCGTTCACCGGTCAAGAGGGCTAAGCAAGCTAAAAAAACAATTAATGGGCTAAGCATGCTAAAAAAACAATTAATGGGCCTATCTAGCTAACCAAATATGGTTAAAGGGCTTTTTCACTAAATTCCCTCTATTTTTTTAAAAAAATGTTTCTTTTTTGTCCAAAAAAACCCTTCTTTTACATTTTTCTTCTAAAAAATCAATTAATTTACAAGATTTTTAAGAGATGCTAGGACGGGGACTTGGATTTTTTTTTTAAAAAAAAACAGGACGGGGACTTGAATATTTCAAAAAAAATCGCATAGAGCCGCTCCGATAATTATTGTAGGAGAATAAGAGATCTTAACATTTTCACCAAAAGTATCGCGTGCAATCACCCCACTGACTCTTTTCGTTCCGTCACATCAACCTGCCCTCCATTGCTGCACCACCCTTTCCCCCACTGACTTGTTACGTCACATCAACCAACCCTACCCCCTCCCCCCGTTGTCGCACCAGCCTGCAACTCTGCAAGGAGGCTTTAGATCAGTGGCTTCATCGATACTAGATTGTTGCTAGCTGAGTATCAATACGAGCGTAATTAATTCCATGTCAGAGGATTCCATTGCAAATTTTGGGAGCTGGCCACACAGAACGACGTCGCATTCTCATTTCGAATAGCAAAACGCAAGGGCACTGCACCTTTTGGTCCTTCCACAGTTCCACCTTCTGGCCACACCAAAGGGCACTGCAACTTCCTGGACACGTGTAGCAGTGGCATTGGCCTGCATGAAGGGCTTCTTTTGTTGGGCGACACGTGGAGCTTGATGGACGACAGGGATTAGATCTGAATGTTAATCGTTTTACATATTAAAATCAATTTTTCCATAATAAAAATGTAAAATAAAAAATAATTTTTTTACCACAATAATAGATTCATCTTTACCTACATGTAGACATCAATTTTGAACATGTTTGACTATATTTTTTTAAAAAATATTTCTGTTTGATTATAAATATGCAAAATATTATCTGAAAAATTAAATTATAATTATTGAAGAATTTGAAAGAATAAATAATATATGAATATCATAATATAATCGAGAATGGAAATAATTGTTGGAGAGCGGTATATTTGTAAATTGAGTTGTTATGAGAAGATGAGTTTTGGGATACTAGAGATGTTGTTGATAAAGTTGGAAAAATTATAATGGGATGCTAGGATGACTTTGCGGAAAGAGAAGATAAAATATTAATATGTCTAGTATCCCTGATATTCCGTAATAAACATGACCTTAAGTTGCGGCTTGAAACTGCGCTTTAGGTCATGTTTATCAAGGGATGTTAGGACGATCGCGAGGACTTGAATATTTCAAAAAAAAAAATCGCATAGAACCACTTCGATAATTATTGTAGGAGAATAGGAGATCTTAACATTTTCACCACAAGTATCGCGTGCAATCACCCCATTGACTCTTTCCGTCCCGTCACATCAACCTGCCCTCCGTTGTTGTACCACTCTTTCCCCCACTGACTTGTCACGTCACATCAACCAACCCTCTCTCCTCCCCCCCCCCCTCCCGTTGCCGCACTAGCCTGCAACTCTGCAAGGAGGTTTTGGACCAGTGGCTTCATCGATACTAGACTGATGCTAGTTGAGTATCGATACGAGTGTAATTAATACAGTGTCAGACTAGTTGGATTCCATTGCAAATTTTGGGAGTTGGCCACACAAAACGAAGTCGCATTCTCATTTCGAATAGAAAAACGCAAGGACACTGCACCTTCTGGTCCTTCCACCTGTTGGACACACCGAAGGACACTGCAACTTCTTGGACGCGTGTAGTAGAATTGGCTTGTAGGAAGGGCTTCTTTTGTTGGGCGACACGTGGAGCTTGATGGACGCCAGGGATTGGATCTGAATGTTAATTATTTTACATATTAAAATCATTTTTTCCATAATAAAAATGGAAAATAAAAAAATACCACAATAATAGATTCATCTTTATCTACATTTTTTTATTAGGTAAGATTTCGGATGCGACTCTTACGAATCGCTAACCGAGCGCATCCTTTCGGATGAGATCAATAAGCCATGTGTCAGAGATATAATCAAGATACGATCACTAAACTGATGGCTAAGGTGTGCAACCTTATCAGCCACGCAGTTCCCGCTTCGTAGAACATGTGAGAATGTTACCACATTAATCTTTCAGAGATGCGTTTTAATATCTGATAAAATCATCTCAACCTCCCATGGGCATTTAGAGCCATGTTTAAAATGATTTATAATGATCAACGGGTCTCCTTCAACAATGAGATTTTGTAATCCTAGATTGAATACTTTTAAAATTCCATCTCTAAGGGCTAACGCTTCAGCTTGAATTGGATTTTGCTTCCCCACTTTCCGCCCTTCAATATGAATAGGATTACCCTTCCAGTCTCGAAGGATAAATCCAACCGAACTGTCGTCGTTGTTTAATAAAGACCCATCAAAGTTTAGTTTATATTTCCGAGCCGAGGGTGGTTTCCACTTAGATACTTTTCGATACTGAGAACCTGTTGCGTTTTCCAAACCGAAATTGGACCTGCAGATGATCGAATCCTTTTTACTGACGCGCGTATTTGCCCTCAACCAGTTAGACTTATGCATGCTTATAGTGCGATTGAATCTTTCCGTAGTAGGCAACTTGTCGTTTTTGAAGATATCGTTGTTTCTAACGTTCCATGCAGTCCACCAGCTAAATGCCAATTCAGTTTTTTCTTTATTGGATAATATACTTCCTAGATAGGCCATAGCTTGTTTGCATTCACGATTTAGCGATATACATTGCGTGATTTGATTTTTCTGATGGGCATTCATATTATGGAAGAATGTACTGAATTTACATTCAAATAAGAGGTGGGCATTATCTTCCTCATGGTGGTTACATATTGCGCAATATGGAGGGATTGCGACACCTCTTCTAGATAGACGTGATGCAGTAGGTAAACCATTCTGGCTTATTTTCCACAAGAAGTTTTTGACCTTCGGAGGGACATTAACCTTCCATATCCAGGCATTGTCATCTATGATCTGCCTTGATGAACTAGTTGTTAATTTATAAGCACTAGATGTAGTGAACCATCCATTTTTGTCCGGCCACCAATAAAGGCGGTATTCAATGGGATTGACAGGAAGAGTAATGTCTGAGATTTGGTCCACAATATTAAGTGGAAGCACTAACTTTAGTTTTCCAATATCCCAACTATTATTGTGTATATAACTATATAAGGTCATATTTATCAAGGGATACTAGGGATACTAGAAATACCAATATTTTATTCTTCTCTTTCCGCCACATCATCATAGCATCCCATTCTCATTTTTCCCACTTTATCAGTAGCATCCCTAGTATCTCAAACCCCATCTTTTCATATCAACTCAATTTACAAATATACCCATCTCCAACGATTATTTCCATTCTCGATTATATTATTATATTCATTTATTATTATTCAAATATTAATATTAGAATAATATGATTTATAAACTAAATAACCAAAACTACTCACGCCAACTTCCACATTTAAAAAAAAATAATAATTATTTATTTTATATCTTGTATTATTTATTATTTTAAATTATTCCATAATTATAATTCAATTTTTCGGCTTATATTTGACATATTTATAATCAAAGAGAAATATTTTTTTAAAAAAATATAGTCAAACATATTTGAAATGGATGTCTACATGGAGATAAAAATGAATATAGTATTGTGGTAAATTTTTTATTTTTTTATTTTACATTTTTAATATCGAAATATTGATTTAAATATGTAAAACAATATTCACAAAAGTTTCAATCCTAGTCGTCCATTGATAAACACATGGCAACAATGAAGCATCCCCACCTGCAGTCCAATCCTTCTCCGACACGTGGCACTTGTTGCATGAGATTTGCCTTGGCTTCACACTGCTGCAACACCATGTTTCTCCTCTTTACACACAACAATGGTGTCGTTTTGCTCCAATGTATCTGAACAAATTAATTACCCACCAGCTCACTCTGACACACGCTTAACTTTTACATCCTAGTATCGATACCGGTCGAGAATCGCTCAAGTATCGTGAAGACTACTGTTTCAATTTTTTATTAATTTATGCTCTAGTATCCCTACTTGAAAAAGCACCGTTAAACTTGCTCTAAGGGCACTTTTATCGGTATCCCTACTGTATATGATACTAGGAGAAATAAGATTAAAATATTGCAACAGTTGCTTGATCGATATTAGAACGGTGCTCGGTTAGTATCGATGCTAGTGTGTAAAAAAAGCTGAAAAACGGGTAAAGGTAGGAAATGCAGCTCTGCAAGGGGGAAAAGCATGGTCCAACTGCTGCACACTCAGAGACACGTGTCGCCACTCTATTCGCGCGCAGGAGAGGAAGACATGAAGCTACCACGTGTTGATGATGGGTGGCTTTGATTTTGTGGGGATGCAAGTGATTTCACCTATTTAAATCAATTTTCCGGGAAAAAAATATAAAAAAATAAAAATAACCACAATACTAGATTCATTTTTATCTACATGTAGACATCAATTTTGAATATGTTTGAGTATATTTTTTTAAAAATATTTCTCCTTGATTATAAATATGCAAAATAAAATCCGAAAAATTGAAGTATAATTTTGGAATAATTTGAAATAATAAATTGATTATAAATATGCAAAAAATTGAAGTATAAAATTAATTTAATATTACTATTTTAATAATAATAAATGAATATAATAATATAATCGAGAATGGAAATAATTGTTGGGGAGGGGTATACTTGTAAATTGAGTGGGTATGCAAAAATAGGTTTTGGGATACTAGGGATGCTATTGATAAAGTGGGAAAAATGAGAATGATATGCTATGATGATGTGGCGGAGATGAAAGAATAAAATATTATTATTTCTAGTATTCCTAGTATCCTTTGATAAACATGGCCTAAGTACTTACCTTTTTCACCGCGTTGATGTTATCCGGGCAAATACATTCCTGTAACAGACCACACTGTTTTATCCAATTATCTTTCCAAAAGTGTATTGTTTTGCCATTACCCACCGTCCAGGTGAGGCCATCCTTAAATAGTGGAATAAGATTTCTCAATTTTGACCATTGCCATGAGACATTACCTCTTTTACTCCTATAATCAAGAATGTTAGTTGCCCTCAAGTATTTATGCTCGATGATCTGCACCCATGCGTTATCTGGCTCTGCCAATATTTTCCACAAAAGTTTTAATTGAAGAGCATCATTCATCTGTTTAGATTTTCGAAGACCCATGCCTCCATAATCCTTGTGTTTGCGAATTCTATCCCAACTAATAAGTGGTTTATAGGTTAGGTCCTTATTCCAGAAGAACGATTTATTGATTTGGTCCAGCTTATTGTGCACATGGGTTGGCAGCATAAAATTCTGCATTGAATATAGTGGTTTTGATGATAAGTTTGTTGCTATAAGGGTAGCTCTTCCTTGTTGAGAGAGAGAGAGAGAGAGCTAGCTCTCCATTTAGTGAGTTGATTGGCGGATTTGATGATTATATCTTCAAAGGTGGATTTATTGACCATGTCACTGATTATAGGACAACCTAAATACTTATTTAAGTTAATTTCCTTTGAAATATTTAGGCAACTTTCAATTTGGGTAATTCTAGTTATTGGGATCCCTGGCGATACATGAAAAGATGACTTATGATAATCTTTATCTACATGTAGACATCAATGTTTTTTTTTTGATAAGGAAAGAATTCGGGTGGGCTGACCCTACCCGGCAGCATCCTTGCGGATGAGGTCAAGGAGACCTTGATCGTTTTTAATATAGACTCCTCGGACAGAGTGGCTAAGGTGTGCAACCCTATCCGCCACTCTATTGTCCATGCGAGGAACATGGAAGAAAACTACTTTTTCCATAGTCGATAGCAAGACTTGAACATCCGACAATATTAGTTCGATCTCCCAAGGGCATTTGGATTTCCTATTTAAGTGATTGATGATAATCTTGTTGTCGCCTTCAGTCTCGATCTTTCCTATATGTAGTTGCCACACCTGTTGGATCCCTAGTTTAACAGCTAAGGCTTCCGCTTTGAGTGGATTTTGCTTGCCCGGGCGTTGGTGGTGTACTGAAATCGGGTGACCAACCCAGTCCCTAATAATGGCACCTGCCGAGCTTTCGCCGTTAGAAAGCGTTGAACCGTCGAAGTTTAGTTTGAAAGTGCCCAGGGGAGGCTTCCGCCGGGAAATTGTTTTGTGATTCTTACTTTGTTTTTTGACAAGGTATTGTCGAAGCGGGCGAAAGTCTTCCTAAAAGTCAGCCTCAGCAACTGATGTCTTATTCCAGTTATCTATATGGGATTTGATCAGTCGTACGGCTATTTCGTTTTGCGGGATAGCAGCCTGTTGAAACAGATGTTTGTTCCTGACACACCATGTCGTCCACCACGAGAAAGCGATGTTGGTTAGAGCAGAAGGAGGAAGGCTCTTCCCAAGGGTAGATAGGATGGGCTTAATATCCCGAGACTGTGCAATCGGGCAGACAATTTGTTGCCGGTTCTGCGGCGGAAGCTGGTGTATCTCTTGGATGAAGGAACACTCCAAAAATAGATGGAGCAGGTAGGTGGGACCGAAGCACCCCTGTTGGACAGCATGCAAGCGGTTGAGAGGCCATCCTGAGCGATCTTCCAAAGAAAGTTTTTAACTTTTGGAGGTGTGTTAATCTTCCAAATCCAGGCATTGTGGTATGGAAGTGGTGTCGACTGAGCTGTAATCAATTTGTATGCACTAGCCTTAGTAAACCAGCATTCCCTGTCCGGCCACCAGTATAAGCGGTCTTGCATAGTCGAGGTAGGTAGGGGGATATCTTGGATCTCATGCACTATATCAATTGGGAGAGCTTCTTGAAGCTTTTCTTTCCACCACATACCCCCCCATAATATAATCACTAGCAGTTTCATCTTGATTGTAACTTTGAGGGCATTCTTCCATGTCTGATAGAGGCGAGGTTGAGATCCAATTGTCTGTCCAAAACTTGATAGCTCGCCAATCTCCAACTGACCAAATAAGCCCCTATTTAAACTTGTCGATTAGAGCATACAACTTGGACCATTGCCAAGAGCTAGATCCTTTGTTTTTGTAATAAAAAATACTGACAGAACGCGGGTATTTATGTCTAATCACTGACATCCATACATTACCCGGTTCGGCCAGAATTTTCCACAATAGCTTCATTTGGAGAGCCACGTTCATGTCGCTAGATTTTCGAATTCCCAACCCCCCACACTGCTTTGGTTTACATATCCTGTCCCAGCTAATCAGCGGCCGGTACTAGAGATCCTTATTCCAAAAGAAAGATCGGTTTATCTGGTCGAGTTCTTTGTGCACAACCGCGGGGAGCATAAAATTTTGCATAGCATATAACAGCTTAGCGGACATGTTGGAGTTGATCAAGGTGGCACGACCTTGTTGGGAGAGGGCATTAGCCCTCAATTTGACAATTGTTGTTTCGATTTACAGATGATCTCTTCGAACATGCTTTTAGTGACTCTTCCATTGATAATGGGACAACCTAAATACTTTTCTATCGAATTTTCATTAGGGATATCGAGGCAGGTGCGTAGTTCGAGGATCCTATGGTTCAGGATACCTTTCGTAGCTTGGAAACTAGATTTATGGTAGTTGACCTTTTGGCCCGATACTTTACAGTATGAATCAACAATCGCCTTCACTATGCGCCTTGCATCCAAACTACCTTTTGAGAAAATTATGATATCATCGGCAAAGGAAAGGAACGGAATCCGAGGGCCGGTATGTCCAATCGGGAACCCAATGTGTGTTTTGTCTATGCTAGCTTCAGCAGCCAATTTCCGGGTCAGAATCTCTGCCCCTAAAATAAATAGGAAAGGAGATAGCAGATCCCCTTGGCGAAGACCCCGAGAAGGATAAATCAGATCCGTAGGGCCATTGTTGACTAATACCGAGAAAGAAACCGTCGTAATACATTCCATTATCCAAGAGATGAATGTGTCGTGAAAACCAAACCTTTGAAGCACCTTTTGAATAAAGTTCCAGTCGACTCTATCGTATGCCTTTTCCATATCTAGTTTTATTGTTAGCCATCCTTCCCGACCCCTCCAATTTTTGTAGGAGTGGAAGATTTCATGAGCTATCAGAACGTTATCTTGAATAGCCCTGTCTGATACAAGGCACCCTGAAGAGGATGAATAAGTTTACCAATGACCTTTTTCATTCTGTCAGTTAAGATTTTTGAGATAATTTTGTAGATATTGGAACATAAACTGATAGGGCGGTAGTGACTGGTGGCCGTTGGATCGTCTCTTTTAGGGAGGAGGGAGATAAATGTATGGTTTATTTGTTTAAAAGCATTTTTCCGGAACGAAAAAACCCTTTGACCGCACAGGTTACAGATTTACCTATGACATCCCAATATTTTTTTATAGAATTCAGCAGTGAAGCCATCCGGACCCGGGGATTTATTCATCCCCAAGTTAAAAACCGCATATTTAATTTCCGTGTTGGATGGGAGTTTTGTAAGGAAGTTGTTTTCCTCCGACGAGATGGAAGGCTGAATTAGGTCTAGCAACTCGCCGAGGAGCTTGTCGTCTATTGGTTCTTTCTTGAATCTCTTCTCGAAATCCTTTTTGATCTCATTCCTAACATTCTCTTCACCCACAACAACCGTTCTAGAGGAAGAGACGATGTTGCGAATCTGTTTCCTGTGCCTACGACCTGTCGCCACTCGGTGAAAATATGTAGTGTTGGAATCTGATAGTTTGAGGTGTTTAGTTTTAGCTCTTTGGCTCCAAAATGATTTTTGAAATATTAGGAGCTTCTCTTTCTTGGTGATAAGGCGCTTTTCCTTGCTTTGATTAGTTTGAGAAACTATCCCGGTACCCGAGGATTGAATATGTAGCAACTTCGACTCCACCTCTTTTAATTGCCGAAAAATGTACCCAAAACTCGTTTTATTCCATTCTTTTGCCTTTTTTTTTTTCATAATTTTTTGTTTGAACATTAATTGGAACATGGAAGAGCCGGGACAAGTGGCCCTCCAGGATTGTTTAACTACGTTACAGAAATCTTTCCGAAGTAATCAGGCATTTTCGAATTTAAATGGTGGGGCTTTAAAACAATGATTAACTTCAAAGGAGATAGAAATTGGACACTGGTCCGAGGTGGAGAAGGCGCCATTGTATGTGATCAGGTTAGGAAAAGCTTCGATGATCGGTTGATGTACAAGCACCCGGTCAAGCTTTTCACGGATGTTAAAATTCTCCTCCGGGTTTTTCCTCCACGTGTAAGGGTTGCCAAAGGTGGGAAGGTCTAGTAGTGAGCATTCATTTTTTAATGAGATAAGTCGAGAAAACCTGGATGTCCAAAGGGAGGCACCGTTAAACTTATCAGCACTGCAGAGGATCTCATTAAGATCTCCCAGAACAATGCACGGAATAGTTGCGTCGTTGATAATCGTTTTTAATAGTTCCCAAAATGGAACTTTCTCACTTGGTGTGGGCGGTGCGTAGACAAATAGGGCTAAGATTGGAAACCCAGCAAGCAGGCTATCCAATCTTAGGCCGATAATACGCGGAAAATGGACAACTATGGAGATATTGAAATCTAGTAGCTGGTGAGATTTCCACAAGACTCCTATTCCACCAGATCACCCGATAGCCGGTGACCAAGCCCCTTCATCAAAACCAATATTTCTCCACATTTTGTCGTTCGGAATATTTTCCGTCTTAGTTTCCGCTGGTGCCATGATTTGTATATGTTCATTTTTACACATTGAGTCAATTTCCGCCCAGAACGTTCTTTTCCATATCCCCCTACAATTCCAAAAGCACATCTTCACATATGATTGTCGATGGTAAAAAGGACTAGGATACGGAGTCCTTAAACCAAGATGTTTTTGATGTATTGTTATGATGGGATCCTCATTCTTAAATTGATTTTTGCTAATCCATGCCTTACGGAATAAGAATCTAATTATACAACCAGCACATGTGGAAAACATCTTCTTAGCAAGGCCATTAGTAACCGGAACTGTATTACCTAAGTTGTTCTTCAAATATGGACTACAAAGCGGGACATTACACACAAATTGTTCACCAATATGATCGGTTGAGACCACACGGAATTTAATCCATGTACTACTTGACATGATTTTCCATATATATGTATGACCCGTAAAGGGATCTGTTTGTCCATGTCTAAAATAATTTGGACTTGGAATTTTGCTTAAAGACATGCCGCAGACAAGTATTCTAAAAAAGCTCAGAGTTAGCCAATTGTCCAAGACAACCAATAATAGATTCTTTTTTTTTTATGAGTATAATGCCAAGAATAAAAAGTGATGAACAGATCATGGCTAGAAAATTTCAATGGCGAAATCCAGTTTGCAGTCCGTGGTATATTCAAAGTTCTAACATCGAAAACACACCGTGTAGATGGCTAAGAAAGCCTATTTTGTGGATTTCCTTCCATTGTTCTACATACCACCACCGAGACTCATTCCATTCCATTTGGACGACGCCAAAACAGATTCAATAGCGCAACTCTTGAGGTCAGAAAGTTTATGGTTGAATATGTAAATATGTTATGAAAGATTGATAGCAACCAAACGACTAGCAGCGATGATGCTACAACCCTCGCAGGCCTCGCCCGGGAACGTGCTCCCTTCCAAGTGATTTGCCTCATTAAGAGGATTTGTGCCCTTGCGCGATACATACCCACTACACCAGCAGTTTAACAAATTAAGCATAGGCTTCAAAGCGCACGGATCCACCACCGCGGTTGTCATAGATAACACACCACTAGTAACACAAGAGTAAAAGTCTGACAGTAGACAGGTGAGGGCCCGAAATTCGGGATTTGAGTGGTGAAGGGGCGTATACCAACTTCACAGTTTTGATCAGAAGCCAAAAGAGGATATTAGTTTTTATCAACCAAAGGCAATAAGTAAATTCAGCACAATCTGAGCATAATCAAGTTTGTAATTAGGCCTTTGAACCCATCCAAGCAAACCTAGGTGCAAGCACCATTTATGCAGAGGGCAACCGAAGTCCCTATTGAAAGACACGAACCACACACAGCCCCCACGCCGACGGGGCCCAAACCCAGAAACCAGACTAACAGCCTCCAAACCTCCATTATCAACCTTACCTCTGACTCCTAAGACCATCAGCAACCATGGGTACACCTCTTACCAATTTTTTTTTCTCTCATCCTATTCTAATTTTACACATCATTTATTTTTTTGTTTAAATATTTGTTCACTTTTTCTACCTTATCTTAAAAGGTTTGTTTTACATCCATGGGGAAACCTCTTACCTCTTTTTAAATTTATTTTCACATTTTCTTTCCCTTTATCATGTGTCACATCATATCTCTCCTTTACTTTTTGATTTAAAAAAAAGGAAAAATATAATTACAAAAGGGAAGAGGTTACCTCTCTCTACCAAGGTAACCTCTTCCATTTCCTTACCTTAAGGTATAAGCCACAACCAAGGGGTTACCTTTTAGTAACCTTAAGGTAACCAAAACCCTTTGTTGTTGATGCTCTAAGGAGAACACTTTCTTCCTCTTACTAAGGTTCATTCCAACCAGGCAACCACCATTAAAATCAGCCAAAGAGAAACCTGGTTCAAAATCCGGTGGAAGACATCCTCAAAGGGGTGGGAATAACCCACAGATTTTTTGCTCTCAATGAGAGATTTAGGGCCCTTACGGGGGTTGGGTGGGGAGAGAACAAGAATCTTGTGCCCATGGGGTATTAAACCCATTCTAATAATTCTTATGAAAAGGGTCAAGCCAAGATGTAGAATAACGAACCTCGAAGTTACCATTACTGCGATAATTAAATACTTGGGAGACAAGGTCCGAATGAGCAAAAGGGTTGAATCGTTAGAATTGAGACATATTGAACACCGACGATCGACAAGCAGAATCGCAGCACCCACAACGCACGACATCACCAACAACCAGTCTGCACACCGACGGCCACATAACACAGAACCCCTTCCCCCACCGGTGAGCAATTTCTTCCCCTTCCTGAAGTCTTTCATCACCTTAACCTTTGAGAACCTCCGACGCCGGAATCGAAAAGAGCAGGAAATAGACGATATATGGTTAAGGGAACCAAGACTGAAACCAGATTCATCATCAAAAGACTTTTTGTAGTCTGGATCCATAGGATCCAAGGCAAAACAAGAGAGATTTACAGTTTGGGAGAGGTAAGACGAGGACCAGGAGACAACCTCCAAACCTCGGATCGGAGAGAGGCCTGGAAGACCCGAAATACACCAACAGGGGTGCGCTCTAGGCATATAAGGAGAGAGAAAACAGATCGACAAGACGAGTCCGATTGAAGCCAATATGAAGCGAGTTGGAGAAGATCGATCGATGATTGATCGACAATTAAGGTTGAGGACGAAGATAGACGGGGTTTTTAGGCGCGCGTGGAGCGCGTTCTTCTTGCCCACCGGGGGGGTTTATTTTAGTACCCATAGTGAACTTACAATTTGTACACATCAATTTTGAACATGTTTGACTATATTTTTTTTAAAAATATTTCTCTTTGATTATAAACATGCAAAATATTATCTGAAAAATTAAATTATAATTATGGAAGAATTTGAAAGAATTAATAATATATGAATATCATAATATAATCGAGAATGGAAATAATTGTTGGAGAGGGGTATATTTGTAAATTGAGTTGATATGAGAAGATGAGTTTTGGGATACTAGAAATGTTATTGTTAAAGTTGGAAAAATGATAATGGGATGATAAAGATGACTTGACGGAAAGAGAAGATAAAATACAAATATTTCTAGTATCCCTGGTATTCCTTGATAAACATGAAACCGCGCCTTAAGACCATGTTTATCAAGGGATGCTAGGACGAGGACTTGAATATTTTAAAAAAAAAAAACAGGACGGGGACTTGAATATTTAAAAAAAAAAAAAAACCTGGACGGGGACTTGAATATTTCATAAAAAAATCCGCATAGAGCCACTCCGATAATTATTGTAGGATAATAGGAGATCTTAACATTTTCACCATAAGTATTGCGTGCAATCACCCCACTGGCTCTTTCCGTCCTGTCATATCAACCTGCCCTCCATTGATGCACCACCCTTTCCCCCACTGACTTGTCACGTCACATCAACCAACCCTACCCCCCATTGCCGCATCAGCCTGCAACTCTGCAAGGAGGCTTTGGATCAGTGTCTTCATCGATACTAGATTGTTGATAGTTGAGTATCGATACGAGCGTGATTAATACCGTATGAGGCTAGCTGGATTCCATTGCAAATTTTTGAAGCTGGCCACACAAAACGACGTCGCATTCTCATTTCGAATAGCAAAACGCAAGGGCACTGCACCTTATGGTCCTTTCACCTGCTGGATACACCGAAGGGCACTACAACTTCCTGGACACGTGTAGCAGTGACATCGGCGCCTACAGGAAGGGCTTCTTTTGTTGGGCGACACGTGGAGCTTGATGGACGACAGAGATTGGATCTGAATGTTAATTGTTTTACATATTAAAATCAAAATTTCCATAATAAAAATGTAAAATAAAAAATAATTTTTTTTACCACAATAATAGATTCGCTTTTATCTACATGTAGATATCAATTTTGAACATTTTTGGCTATATATATATTTTTAAATATTTCTCTTTGATTATAAATATGCAAAATATTATCTGAAAAATTAAATTATAATTATGGAAGAATTTGAAAGAATAAATAATATATAAATATCATAATATAATCGAGAATGAAAATAATTGTTGGAGAGTGGTATATTTGTAAATTGAGTTGGTATGAGAAAATGGGTTTTGAGATACTAGAGATGCTATTGATAAAGTTGGAAAATGATAATGAGATGCTAGGATGACTTTGCGGAAAGAGAAGAATAAAATATTAATATTTATAGTATCATTGGTATTCCTTGATAAACATAAGTGTTGAGTTGGTGGGAGAAGATGATCATGACAACCCACTTTTGAAGAGCTCTCTCTCTTTAGAGTAGGTGATAGGTCGACTTTATGTCAAATTGCAAATCCACTGCAGTTGTTTTCATATGGGGAAGGGAAACATAAGTTGCATAAATTATTATCTAGTTGGATTATAACTAGACTTTTATTTGGACATTTTTTTATATAAAATGTAATTGAGCCTAATGTCGTTTACTTTGGCCCAACCCTAATCTCCTTTCCTCTTCCTCCCACCGCCTCTTTATCCTCTCTCTTTTGATTGTTTGACTCTTTTTGCGGAGTGTTGAAAGTTTGAAACCCAACAATGACAACCGTAGTCTCTCACCCATTCTTCCTCTTCCTTGGCCTATTTTCCTCCCTTTCTCCATATTTTTTTGGGTTCGCCCCTATGAACGAATTGGTTTGAGTTTTCGGCCGAATTTGAACCGAAGTTTTCGGTAGGAAAATCTATATGCAGTACCACGAATTCAGCTTCCATGGGTTAACGGTTAACCTATAAGCAATCACAAAATTTTCGGTTACTTGATTGCTTTTGTTCTAATGTTCTATGCATCTCTATTCTCTCTACTAGCAGTCTCAGCAGAACACTAGTCACACTCCTCCGTGAAGTGGGAATTGCTCGTTCACCTGTGCAATTCACACACCAGTAATCACTTTCCCTTTCTTGCTACCTTATTTTCTTTCGAATTTACCCCCTCGACGAATAATTGTTTCCCAACTAACCAAATCATTCAGAAGTTCACCCTTATAGTGACGATTGGATAGTAAAATAATCACCGCGAACAAAATCGAGTTGTTAGCCAAACTTCAAATTACAATCATTCAAGTGTTATGCTCTTTAACACAGAGAAAACATCTACAAGATGAGGTAACAAAAATAAATGAGTTTAGAGGTCCGCTTCACTTACCGTCATCACCGATTAACCTAATGAAACATACTCCATAACATTTGAAACTTTACACTACTCTAAATACATTATAAAAAATACTAGATACAGTGCCATTTAAATATTTATACTTACAAACCCCTAAACTCCCTCCCTACAAATAAACTAGGGTATTTGTTGCATTTTCATATCGGTTAACCTATAAGCAATCACAAAAATTTCGGTTATTTGATTGCTTTTGTTCTATGCATCTCTTTACAAGTAGTCTCAGTAGAACACCAAGAGTAAAGGTTAGTGACGCTCCCCTGTGAAGTGGGAATTGCTCGTTCACCTACGCAATTCTCACACCAGTAAACGCTTTCCCTTTCTTGCTACCTTACTTTCTGTCGAATTTGCCCCTCTCGATTCCCCTTTCCCCTTCGTTTCCTCATGATTTGCAATTACGAAACCCTAATTGCTCGGGATTTCTTTGAGTAGAACTTAGAAGGGGAAAGCGCGGAATCTAGGGTTTTCTTTGTTTTTTTTTTTTTGGAAAATCCGATTGAGGCTGAGGGGTATTTAGCTTTTCAATGGCGGAGATTCAGCGCGCGGCCACGAGGAAAATCGCTGATCGATACTTGAAGCGTGAGATTCTTGGTGAAGGTACTTATGGTGTTGTCTACAAGGCTATTGATACCAGGGTAACCCCCCTCTCCATCTTTTCTTGATTTGCTCGATCTGGGTTTTCGTTTAGTGTTCAGAATTTGCCTGCATAAGTGCAGGTTTATTGTTTACGGTGTTAGGAAGCGAAAAATTGAGAATATATTGATGTCTGGTGTGCTTCATCGGTCTGGTTCCATGCATTTGAGTTACAATTATGACTGAAAGTTTTAGTATAAGTCAAATTCCCCGTGCAGATGGTTAATTATAGCTTTTTTATTGGGTAATTCTACCTGCTTATTCTAGATTTTAGGATTTCAAATCACTTCCTATTATATTGGCTTGTTTCTGATAACTTGGGAGTTGTTGAGTATCTTTACGTGGCTTTCACCGGTGCTTTTGGTGGTTTAAAACTAATTGTTTGTAATTTCGTATTCCAGCTATTCATACAAACTGTTGGTAAACTTTGGTTAATGGCCCACTGCTATCTTTCAATGGATAATCTCGATGATTGATGATGTTGTTGCTTGAACTTTGCAGACGAATCAAACTGTTGCAATTAAAAAGATTCGTCTTGGAAAGCAGAAGGAAGGTGTCAACTTCACTGCACTTAGGGAAATAAAATTGTTGAAGGAGCTCAGACATCCAAATATTATAGAATTGAGTGATGCTTTCCCACACAAGGGGAACTTGCATCTTGTTTTTGAGTTCATGGAAAGTGATCTTGAGGCTGTTATTCGTGATAGAAATATTGTTCTTTCTCCAGCAGACATAAAGTCCTATCTTCAGATGTTATTGAAAGCACTTGCTTTTTGCCACAAGAAATGGGTTTTACATAGGTACATATCTTTAAAGGAGGCAAGATTCAATACCTATGCTTACTTGATTTGAGTTTTAATACTTGGAATGGCCTACTTATACCAGGGATATGAAACCAAACAACTTGCTTATAGGTGCTGATGGTCAGCTAAAATTAGCAGATTTTGGTTTGGCACGCATTTTTGGGAGTCCTGACAGGAGGTTCACCCATCAGGTAAGTTTTATTAGTATGTACTTATGATTACTATTTGACCTGTAAATGAACAGAAAAAAAAAGGATATTACTTTTGACAACCTTCTTAGCACACGAGTGGGACACAGTGGGATGTTGTTTATCAGTAACATGGACTCCTTAATGAAGATCTTTTTATCGTTTTGTTTTTGGATTAAAGAAATATTTGTTGCTATGAATGCTTAGCTGAAAATTTCACTCTTCAATTCCTTAAGATTAGAGCACATGAATCTGTAGCTGAAAATGATTCAAGGAATCTGTAGCCAAATCAGATGAAAATGTTTTGGAAAAAGTCAGATGCTAAAGAACTCTCTAATTCCCTCCATCTCTATCTCTCCTTCCCCTCCTAAAATAAGTGCATAATGTCTTATCCTCAACTACATAAAATATGAAGCTTAATTTTTAGTTTAAAATAATGGATTAAGAACCTGACCTATCAATTCTGTTTATTTAAAATAATTGGCTCCCACATACAGGTCTTTGCCAGATGGTATAGAGCACCTGAGTTGTTGTTTGGAACTAAGCAATATGGTTCTGCAGTTGATGTTTGGGGTGCTGCATGTGTATTTGCAGAGCTTCTACTGCGAAGACCTTTTCTACAGGCAAGGAACTTTTGAACTGCTCTATATTCTTACTCTGAACAGGCTTGAGAATGTCATACATCTGGTTGGAACCCACCTATTTGATTCCTAAAATTGGCTCTGAATTTCACACTTGAAGCATTGCCTTACACTTTTTCACCTATAGTGGGTTGTTCTTTTGACCCTTGCCTCACACTTGAAGCATTTTATAGATGCAAGTCAGAGGGAGCCTTGCTTAACATGATTTCTGGTGTTTCTTTTTTATGCTCGATGCATATATAAATGATTTTACTGTTTTAACTGTCTCATATATGATAATTGCTGGATGTTCTGATAGGATTTTCTAAAGCATAACAATGATTATAGTAAATCTAATTTTTGTTCATCTTGCTTTACTTGATAGATGTGATTCTCTGTGCCCAAGTGCTATAGACTGGATATTTCCTTTCAACTATGCCTTTTGTTCTCATGTGCAAACCAAGCTTGCTTTCATATAAATTCATAGTAGATCCAACCTCTTAAGAACACTCATTTTGAACACATGCTTATGGATTTAGTCTGCTCTTTTATCCATTCAGAAATTGTATCCTGTGCAAATCCATGTACATATAACAAATCTCCCTAGGCCGAGAAAAACGAAGGTTATGTATAGCAAAGTAATTACTACATAGGACATTGTACTCTTGAGGAAAAAAAGGAAGGATACACCATTGATATGTATAGCAAAGTAATTAGGACATTATACTGTTCAAGAGAAAACATTGAGTTCTGAATTGGACGCTGCTTGGCAAGAAATTACATACTCTGACATTTTGTAGATCTTGGGACACTGCCTTAGGTTGATCTATATCCAATTACTGAGATTAAGTATCCTTATCATTATATTCAGTAAATTTTGTCCACCTTGTCAATGCTTGAACCATTGTGTTATTTTATTGACTAACTAGTTATGCTTGGCATTCAGGGCTCAAGTGATATTGATCAACTAGGGAAAATATTTTTAGCATTTGGGACTCCGAAGTCTACTCAGTGGCCTGATATGCTATTCCTTCCTGATTATGTTGAATTCCAATATTCAGCAGGAACGCCATTGCGTTCCTTGTTCCCAATGGCCAGTGATGATGCTTTAGATTTGTTATCAAAGATGTTCACTTATGATCCAAAAGTTAGAATTACTGCACAACAGGCGTTGGAACACAGGTAGCTTTTGTCTTTGAGGATATCAGTTCTTTAACAAGTTAAAGCATTCTTCGGACACTTTTTCCTGTAATATTCTGTTAATGTTACCATGCCTTTATTTCCTGCTGCACTAACTCTGTTGATGCATGTTTAGGTATTTCACTTCTCTACCTGCACCTACAAATCCTGCATCCTTACCCAGGCCACCGCGCAAAGGTGATTCTGCATCTAAGATTCCCGAATCCAATCCCAATGATGGTCCTATCATTGTATTATCTCCTCCCAAAAAACAAAGGAGAATAATGCCCAATCGAGGTGATGGAAACGGAGAAACTTCTCATCACGCTGAGAAGTTTGATGTTCATTTTAATGAAAATAGACTAATGGCTAGTCAAAATTCTAGTAGGAATGATGCAATGCCAATGTCGGTTGATTTTTCTGCTTTTGGATCAAGGCCTCCTCCTAGACCAACTATTAACAGGCAAGAAATTTATCCAAATCTTTTTCTTGAAATATACTTTTACGCATATATTTAATCATCCTGTATTTATTTTTATTTGATCAGCTGAAGGAATATCTATTTTCAAAGATCATCCTTCATGAAGGTCACCTTGGAACTTGTTTTACTGTTAACTAGGCTATAGGTGATTTGGAACCAAAAACAAACAAAAATCTAGGCTGTGAGTGGTGCACTTGAGAATCATTTTAGGAAGTTGTGTGTTTGGAAATGTCTGTTTTCACACTCGTCGATATCGGTTAACTAGGCTTTAGGTGATTTGGAACCAAAAATAAACAAAAATCTAGGTGGTAAGTGGTGCACTTGAGAATCATTTTAGGATTTATGTCTTTGGACATGTCTGATTTCATACTCGTCTATAATCTTCTTCTTTCCTGTGGGTGTCATGTTGAAGGAAAGGGTTGGATAAAGAGGGGAAGGAAGTTATCCTTTAGTGGTTTATTTAGAAATTAAGCCCCTATACTGCTCGTTTTTAGTTCCTTACCTTTCTGTAGTTTCACAATCTTTAGTGATACTTGAATTTTGAAGCGTTTGGTAAAGATGGGACTCTTCTATCTTCATAAATAGAAATGACGTGGAGTAACGTTGATTGTTTTTAAACCCTAACTAGTTGTGATAGGTCTAGCCATGTGAGATTCAGTGAAATGTAGATGGCATTAAGCCAACCACCCAGATATTTGCCTTACCTATTAAAAGAAAAACTCTTTTGATTCTTAAGTTAGTATTTCATCATTTGAGGATATTTTATACTTTCGAATTTGGTAACAATATTTCATTAGGCAACTTCCCACCAGTTACAAAAGTCATCTTGGAAGGGTAGCTTGAGTTGGTAAGTGTTAACTGGAAGCATGGCCATCTGTTGCTGTAGATCTTTAACATGTAAATTTTATTGGTCGAGAGGTAATTGAAATGAGGAGTGAATTTTATTCGACTATATTTGAGATGAGCATGCTTTTGAGTGGTATGAAGGAGTTATGAAATACTTGGCATCAAGCCAAATTCGTGTCCTGAAATTGGTTTCATTTTGGATTGTTTACTTTCATATGGATCATGGATCTTTGACATCTGTATTTTCTTGTTATTTTGTTTGATTCCACTGAAAAAATGCTTCCTTTCTATGCAGTGCTGATAGAACGCATCTAAAGCGAAAGCTAGATCTTGAGTTTCAGCTACCTGAAGAAGAATAAAATTTGCTTACTACACACCTCTCTAATGGTCATTGATCTATTGATATTGAGGCTTTGTCACTGTAGCGATATTGTATAAGGTGAGTTGGTTGTTCTGGATTTTATGTTTTGTGTTCATGGTAATTCGCATCCATTGTCACGCCTGATGTTAATTGTTTGGGTATAATTCGTCATAGCTGTCGGCAAAGCTCAGAAAGAAGTGCTATTCATGACAATGGAACTTGTTTTATTCAGATTTTGCTTAGATATCTTGACAAAATTGTCAAGAGAGTATTTCTATAGTGAAAATGAGTGGTGGATAAGACGGGGTTTTTTTTTTCCGTTTTAATTGTAGTTTTGGTTACTGATTGCTTTTAGATGTCAGGCTTGGATCGTATGTAACATCGGAAAACTATCCAATGGGAAATGGGAAGTTTTCAGCATAGTTGTTGGAGCTAAATTTGGATGATTGTATTCATTGTTGATAATGATAACAAAGCTGAAGCCAACTGAGATGGCTTCTCGGCGAACCCTTGTCGAAATATTGGATGCCTGTCAATTTTGGCGGGATAAAAAATCTAAAATTCCTATGCTGAAGAATTTATTTTGCTCTCCTTAAATGTGACAATTGGTAACCTTTAATCAAGAAAATGAATCAAATCAACATCCTCTCTCACTCTCTTGTGCACGAGGTAAGCCATTTAAGAGTTTTGTACAGGCCGAACTCACCTCGAAGAGTTTCACTGATGCTGAAAAAAACTGGTTTAGGTTCATATGAATGAAAGTTTTGGAACCTTTTTTTTTTACCAGAAGACATGGGTAAATTTTAAATAATAATAATAATAATAAAATCAGCCCGGACAAATTTCTACTAAAAAACTCAATTTGTACTAAAAAAACTATTGTCAAATCAAATATAAGATCATTGTAAGAACTATATTATGAACATCAATGTAACTTCTGGTTGTTCAGAACGGAGGACGGCGACTGGTTAGGGGGGTTTGGCCACCGCATTGGGTCTTGCCCTCCTACTATGGCTGAATTATGGGGGATTGTGGGATGCCTCCGGCTTGCTTGGAAGCTTGGGGTCCAGCAGATTGAGGTGGAAACGGACTGCTTTATGGCTTACTCAATGGTGGTTAATGGTGTTGCTGATCATCACCAGTCGTCGAGCCCGGTGAAACGTTGCCAAGGCTTTTTGAAGACGAACTGGAGGATCCAATTCCGACATGTCTTCAGGGAAGCGAACATGGTCGCCGACTCCCTTGCTAAGTTTAGTCTCTCTATGGTGCAGGGTTTCCACGAGCTATTGGAACCGCCCAATGGATCTAGATTGTTGGTTGAAAATGATTGTAAGGGGAAGGCTACTCCCCGCATGGTTGTTATGTAGCCGGTTACTGTTGCCCTGAGAAGTCTTTCCTTCTCGGTTTATTTACCAAAAAAAAAAAATGTAACTTCTGGTTGTACATGGATACTTTAGCTTATGCATCTTTAGATAAGATACAACTGTATAGTATTCTGTAGTTCTTTGATCTCTACAATTGCATTTGGGAGCCACTTTGAAACTCCTCTAAAGAAGTGTATTTTATTCATCTTTTTCTTGCACTCTCCCTGCAGAAAAGAACAATGCAAGACATCCAATTACTTTCACTCAAATGTATACATTGCAAGGGTGTTGTTATGGGCACCAACAAAAATTAATCTGGATATCCAAATAAAATGTATGTAGGATCTTGGGTCCGACAAGCAAATTTACAGAAAAAAAACTGAAATGCAAGTCAATTGTTTTTTAAAGTCTTGCATGCCCGTTAGATCCAAGACTCGACAGGCAATTTTTTTATAAAAAAAATACTAAAAGGATTTAAAAATCTTTCATAGGTCCGACCAACAATTTGTTTTTTAAACAAACCTGACGGACCAATAGATTTGTAATTTGGGTGTCCAAAATTAAATTTTTATGAGTGCGAATAAGAGTTCCGCATTGCAAAGTGCTATATTTTTACCCTAAAGTTTCTCTCCTTTTACTACATCTATTGATTTACCTCTTAAAATAGTTGTACTCGATATGAGATTAGCCCACATTTATTTCCAAAGGTCGGTATTGTATAAGACAGGCTACAAACTATATGGGTGTCATGCCAAATTAAGATCGGTTCCAACTCTAAGCGATGGGATTGCTTTTGATATTTTTGGAACCATAGATTTGTAGCCAAGATATGAGTTTGATTTCAATACCTGAATGCAAACACGTTTTTTACCTTTTTTTTATATGAAAATATTGCACAGGAAAATAAACATATATGGACGTGTACCTTGTATTTCATGACTAAAAGTGTTGGCTTGCATTAACTTGATCAAATTTCTATCACCACCAACGCGAGCATCATCTAATGGAGTATTTCCCCACCTGAAAAAAAAAAACACAGCTACTACATGAACATCAACCCAAATGTGAAATGATAAACATCAAAATCCTGTAGTGAATGACATTTAAAAAACACACACACACATGACACATCAAGCATTAAACATATAAACCAAACACTAAATCTAATGAAGTCAGGGTTAGGTTGCCTCTTAAGTTTGAGTCTTTTGTAGTGCGGGTAGTTTCTGATTGAGTTGGAGCTTGGAAGGTGTTTAATTTCTAACCCTGAAATAGGCATATGAATCAATCAAGAAAAGTTATGTTAAAAGAAATTGACATACAAATGATTTGTTATGAGCTGTATTAATCTGTATATGTCAGTCTTACAGATTCACCTCCATTCTATGAACTGGTGCATAGATTAAAAAGCAAACTTTGGGATAAATAAATATATACCTGTCCTTAGAGAAGATGCTAGCTCCAGCTTCTAAAAGCATCGCGGCAATGGAGTATAAACCATGGGATGCAGCGATATGAAGGGGCGTCCTAAGGTCATAGTTTTTGGCATTTGGGTTGATTCCTACCTCCAAAACTCTTCTCAGGAACTCAGAATCCTTCGTTGCAACCGCTTTACACAGGCATTCTCCAGTGTCATCCAGTGTTAGAGAGGCACCAGCATCAGAAAGCAGAGAGGCCACCTCGTCGTGGCAGTTTTTTATGGCCTCAAGCAGTGGAGTCTGTCCAAAATTATCTGAACATCCAGAAGATTAGATAGATTGGCGTGTTTCGCATACGAGAAAAGCTTTCACTAATGATGGATGCCACAACTACCTAGAATATTGACATGACCGCCTTGTTGGAGAAGAAAGACTACTATGTCCTTGTGTCCCCTGGAAGCAGCCAAATGCTATCCGACGCGTAAATGATAGGGAAATAAACAAGAGCAAGGTAAAGCATGTTTAAGACAATATCATGTAACATCAAAGATCAGAGGTCTAGGCACATGTTTAAGAGAATATAATGTACTTGTATGTGGAGTTGTTACCAGAGGTGATCTTCCATCATAATCTGTTTTGCTTGGATCGGCTCCGGCTTTTACTAAATGCTTCAACCTACATAAATCTCCATCATATGCTGCACTGTTCAGCCTTGTTGCCGAATCTGATTCGTATTTTCTGATCTGCAATGCGATCTCAGAATCCATAAGCTTCTTCCGAAGATTTGCCTCTTTGCCCTGATCATGAACAAACCAACCAGGCATCTAGTTCTGTACAGTTGTATACTTACATGCATTAACTAAGATACATGATTTATTAATGCAACACTTTACCTCCAAGAAATTGTTTAGCAGAATCCTCCCATCAATGAAAAATGTCTCAAGGAGATCCATAAACGGCCGTTTGTCAACCCTCAGAAGTCGGCATAGTTCACGAACTTGGACCGTGGATGGTTCAGGCATGTTGCAGAGTACGGAAATGTCTCCCAAAGAGGTGTAGTTTTGTTGACACGACTTTGATTCCCAGACATCATCATCATAAGATTTTGCAATCAAATCCTGCTGAGACCAAATGTATTGCAGCTTTCACATATAAATGTTACTGTTATCAGAAGTTGTGCAAAAAAATTATGCGTGTTCTTGGATGAAAACTTTTGTTTTGACAGGTCTACTATAAGTGATGATATAACGAGAAAAAAATGGAATAGGCTTTGATTAACTCACCACTTTACCATGACAGAGAAAGTAAATTTGATTTACAATAGTTCCTTGTTCAACGATCACCTCACCAGGAAGAAAATCTTCCTCATGGACTCTTGTAGCCTGTTGATCCAATTGAAGGGCAAACACAAATTGTTGAAGCTCTTGAGTCTTGATTAATAATAAAAGAACACCGAACAGTCAACAGTGTCCACATATAGTAGATTGATGAAATATCCAAGAAGTGACTTGTAAGGTGATTAAAATCTATCAAACACATTTTACTTACCCCCTGATTTTGACAGCTTACAATTTACTTCTCAACAAATACGGATCCATAAGAAAGTAAGAATTTCAATGTAATGAGTAAAAATGTACATGTAAATTTACAAATTTATGAACTAATGCATTTGAATAAACAATGACTTACGTACAATTTCTTTGATGAAACCACGGGAACAACCCTTGAAAAGAGGCATCTCTTTAATATGAGGCTCATATAGCTTTTGCGATATCTAAACCAGCAACAGAACATACGCAAAATTTGAGCTAATTAGAATAAAAATATGTTCGGCACAACATTTAAGCTAGCTCATAGCATTTCAGATAAGGACTTTCAAAGGCTGTTAAAAAGAAACTGCACTAAGCGTGAATTTGTGCAGTCATCAAGGATATACCTTTGCACGAATGGAGATTGGAAGGTCCTGAAGGACCGTGTCCTGAGCATAGCTACTCTCATACTGCAGCCACAAGTGATGCTTGATCTGGTTTCTCAAACTGGTTCCAAGTTTGTGTTTGTTGATGTAGTTGATGAGATCAGAAGTTTTGTCCCTAAACCTCTCGGTTCTGGACCCTTTCACTATCAGTGCAGCCATGTTACCCAACAAGTAAGCACCCAAGATCATGTCAAATGAGACATAAACCATGATGAATATCATCTCTCTCACATTAACTGCATGTATATCTCCATAACCTGCATTTGTCAATCATATTCAGGGCTGTTTCAATTTGAACAGTTTAGATTGATTCAACCACAGCAAATTTCCTAATGCACCAAAGGCACTTATCCATTGAGGCATTCAAGAAACTGTAATCCATGCTAATAATAACATTTCATAGATTAATTAATCTAAAGAGGCATTTACGATTCTTACCAACAGTCGCCATGGTAACAGTGGCAAAGTACAAGGAAGTAGTGTAACGCTTCCAAATGTCAATCTCTCTGAAACTTGAGTATGAATAGTCACCCATCTTCAAACTACCAATCCATGTATAGCCCTCTTGCGAAGCGGGTAATGTGGTAGCTAAGTAATAGAAGATGCAGGCAGCCGTGTGTGTGCAATATAACTCGACAACAAAGAGCTTTACAATCCTAGTAAACAGGTAATTGATCCGAATATCCTTCTCCAATCTCTCAAAAAATTCTATCACCCTGCATGCCCGACTCAGCCTGATCCACAACATATACCTTACCATTTCATTTCTTCCACAGGCCTGTACTCACAAACAAGATCACAGTTTGTTAAAAGAAATTGATCACTGGAATCAGTTTTAAGTTGTTTTTCTACTATATTTTCCTCTTTATATTAAGATAGCTATTAAATTGACGGATGGATCAAGAAAGGGACCTTTAATTTAGCTATTAAGCTTCTTGAAAGTCGAAGCAATGGTTTAGATTCTTCAAAAGAGCTATACCGTGGCTAATATCCACATCTCTCAATATTTATCGAATGGATTTGACTACTATATGAATAATTTATCATACAATGTGATGAATATTTTTCTTTATGTAAGAGAACGGGTTACAACTTATAACCTACTTGTTATAACTTGTAAATTTGTAATACACTATACCTTGTAAATAGCATCCCATGGTAGGCAACCGAGAAGATCAATCACAAATCGGGACTTCAAGTACCTAATATTTCCAGTCAATTAAAGAAACATCAACAATCAATATTGAAGATAAAAAATGCGAATTAAGGGATCAACAAGATTGGGATACAGATTCACAAATAAGACCTGAAGGCGATGCGACGACGAGTGTAAACTAATCGGTAGGAGGAGGAGTCGCGGTAGGCAACGAAGAAGCTGATGAGGATGTCAACAAGGAAGGCCACTTGGCCGGCGATGTCGAGGAAAAAGAGGTTTTCCGGCAATCCCCTGAAGAATCCGAACTCCATCGGCGTGAAGAAGGACGAATACACCGCCCATACCAGTATGAACTGCTTCCAGGCTGTGTACCCCCTTCATTTTCCATGCATATTTTCAGTAACAACTTGTTCATACTTCCTAACTAGATCTGGTCAAATTTAAGTCAACTTCCTTCAAATTTGGAAAACATTTCTAAATTCGACTTGGATATCTTAATAATATATGGATTGTCGGTGATATACGTCAACAGTCAACCCTAATTTTTTCAGTCAAGTTGTCAAAATTCGCCTCAGATCATCTCAAATATAGTTATTTTAAGTTCCGATCATTCAAGTGTGGAATAACTATATGGAATCACTCCAAAAATTTCAAGCGAGATTCACTGTAGAAACTAATGTAATTAATCATCATGGAGGTTGCCTTACCAGCTATCAGGACGAATTACGAACTTGTTCAAGCGTCTACTAGAGCCATCAGTAGCCGAAAATCTACTCTTCCTCGAGCTTCTGGATCGACTTACCTCGAACAATCCGACTGACTGATCCTTCGTAAGCAACGCCGCCAAGCACCACCGTTTCCACCACGGCTCCGCCGACTCAACCGCCGAACGCCTCTCCAGTGGATCCTCCTCTTCCTCCTCCTCGTCGGAGGAGGAAGCGCGGCCTGATACCGCTGTCTGTAGGTCACCGGAGCCCTCCGATCTGCCGCTACCTTGCATTTCCGTTGCCAGATCTGAGTCTCTGATGTACATTGGATTGAAGAAGCGATTGGAAGAATTTATAGGCATCAGAGATAAGGTAAATTCATTGGACTGAAGCATTTCTAGGGAGATCCTGTAGAGAATCGCGTAGGAAACCAAGTGGGGTAGTGTCGATTTGACAAAGGCACACAGCAGTTGTTCGCGTTGTCTGGCAGCGGGAAGTGCCGGGATTCCCCGGAACACTAGTACGTTTTTCAAAATTTTCAAAAAAAGGGCCAATTTCCCAAATCGCCCTTAAAATAGGGGATTTTTCACAAAACTATCCTTAATTTACAAAAATTCTCCAAATCATCCATAAAGCACCATTTTTTCTCACCTATAAACTATTTTAAGACTCAAAGCAATGCTATTTATTATTTTGTTTATCAAATTCAATCTTGCTATGGATGGCGGATGGCCCTTTGAAATAAATATAATTGTGGGTGGTTTTTGTGTTTTTTTATTAAGTGAAAATTCGAGTTCAGAGAAGCCTGAAACTCGAGAGTCCGACGAATTGGCAAACGGACTAACCATCAACATGCAACACACTAAAAAGTAAAAACACAAATCAACACACGTAAAAGAAACAACTCGTAAAAGTTGTCAGCTAGTAGAGAAGTCAATGAAGGTCCATGACGAGTCACGACTACCGAGAACACGGGGTGATTTTGTGTAATTATCCTCAAAATCAAGTGTTACATAAAATTACGCAAAATCACATTATTTTGGGATTAATTCTTGAAAGATAGAGATTCTATTTATTCCTTAAAAATAATATTCAAACGATTTCAAATTATATCCTAAGAGATTTAGTTTGAAAATAATTTTAAAATTTAAATTATTTTGTCTTTACTTTGAATTAATTTCTTAGGGTTCATTTGTTTAGGAAAGCTTTCTTAATTTTTTTTAACTACGACCTTACAATATAAATTAAAAAGACATTCATATAAAGTGTCATGTTAGAGATTTGCATGGAATTTAAAGTTCATTACAAGTTGAAAAGTGGAGGGTTTTATTTCATTTTCATTTAAATTGCTTTAAAAAATTTAATTTGTGGCTTATTTAATTATTATTATTAAGTTTTTTTTTCTAGTTATCATGAAAATGAGTCTAAACTGATACTTAATATGAGGTGGTTTAAAACCGCGTTTCTCTGATAAAGCTGAAAAAATGAATATTTTGTAAATATTTTGAAACCGTAAATATTTTAGTAAATAAGTATTTTTAATGAATATTTTGAAAAAAAAAATCTATAATATTTATTTAAAAGATTTTTTCCCCATAGATAGATACTTAAGTCATTATAACAGACGACTTAATAAGGCTCGACATTTAAAAAAAATCTAATGTATGTCCATGTACACACATTAAATAATCCAAAAGGGAAAATATTTTCATTAGATAAGTGTTTTTCCCTATGTTTCAATTCAATACAATAACCTATATGATTAATGATTAAAACTATAATATTTTAATTCTAATGTAAAGTATCTTTAACCTCAGTGAAAAAATATTTTGATTCTAAAAAAATACATTGAAATTTTTTTACCCCGTCAAAGAAGAAATATGATGTTACTATATGCACCGGAGACATGTGCTATATGCGCTACAACAGACGGATCTATGATTCTATGATCCGTCCTATATAAACAAACAATTTTTTTTTTTTAAAAAAAAGAGGGGGGATAACAAGGCGGATCCAAGATCCGGCCCTTGCTTTTTTGAATTCAAAAAAGTTGTTGCTCTGCAGCTTAAAGCAGCCTTTGCTTCCGTCCTATGTAATTTTTTTTTATTTTTTTTTAACAGACGGATCCACGATCCGTCCTCGTAGTGCATATAGAACCTGCCCGGCTGCCCCCGGTGCATATAGCCAAGCCGAAGAAATAAAAGTCAACGGAATTAAAATCTGCAAAGAATGTATTCTTTTTTGTTGGAAAGGAGAAAGATATATTCTACTCTTTATTTCCTTTTCCCTGATCATAGAATCATAGAAACTAGAAAATACTACTCCAGAAACCATCTTTACTTGACGGCTTGATGTAATACTTGATATATCTTGCTAGGGGCCACACATATAAACTCTTTAAATCGCCAGGTATCATGTCCAATCTTGTCCATGTACTACTAATCCTAAAAAAAAAAAAGGCAAACAGATGGGCACGAGTTGAGACCACCATAGTTCATCTAAAATATGCACAAAATCACAAGTCAAGTTCAATTTAAATGAGTTCTGAATTTTGATCATTTTCAGTAAGGTAGTTATATACTGTGGGTTGAAAAGGTGTTGAAACATGATACCAATATTTTTTAAAATTTAGC
The DNA here is from genome assembly GCA_037127255.1 of Persicaria tinctoria. Taxonomy (NCBI): domain Eukaryota; kingdom Viridiplantae; phylum Streptophyta; class Magnoliopsida; order Caryophyllales; family Polygonaceae; genus Persicaria; species Persicaria tinctoria. The sequence continues at coordinate 67,224,048 of JBANSL010000010.1, read as the reverse complement.
TGGATTATGGTTTAAATTTGTGTTAGACTATTTCTCAAAGCTTCTCTAAAATTTATGGGAAACAAAATACATATTTTTCAAATTATTTTTGCTTCAATTCTAACAACTTCTCCATTTGTAAGATTTGAAAAATGATTTACTCTAGAAAATATTACAGATTTAGGGAAGACTATTTTTTCTGCTGCTGCTCTATTTCGGAGAATGAGATGGAGAATCTGTTGAATAAAAAAACGCCTTAAAATTCTCCAAAAACTCTAAAATCGCCAAAATGATGAATCTGTTGGAGATACTTAAACTTTAAATAGTTTTAATCCAACTCATTTCACGATAGGGTCATTTAAAATTTAATTTCCTGTGTTCTGAAAATTAAAAAGTTTTATGCCAAAAAATTACAGAGGTGGAAGTGGAATCACAGATTCACAGGTATAATGTGAAAACCATAACTAACTGCAACATGACCAATTCAACATTCACCAAGTTATGTACAACTACTGTTAGGCATACTCTGTCCTAAAAATGGTGGGAAAAAGCCGTGCAATTTACATCCCTAAATGGCTAAATGTCCTGCAAAAACCACAGGATTATTGAAGCTCCAAGAGCTTGATCCCGCCTGCCTCACGAAACCAGAGAGCACATTTCAGCGCTGCAGAAGGAATCGTCGGTCACAGGGAAAAGTGTAATGTCATTTTTAGCATCCTCCCACTTTATAACTTCATTTACATACCTGAAAGCCTCATCAACCGAGGTTTGATCCAGGGCTTTCGTTGGCCAAACAAATAGTTTCCGACCAGTGATGGAGGAGTAAAGCTCCTTGAACTTAACAGCCATGTAGTAATACGCTAGGCTTGCTAAGGCACGGCCGTTTTGGTGAGGCCTCACAGGGTAGAAGTCCTCGAACCATTGGCAAACTGTCAAGGGTACTTGGCTAATCTTTTCCTCTAATGCGTCGTATTTGTTCAGGAACAACACAAAAGTAGCATCATTAAATGAAGGGTTCCTTGCCAAGCTTTCAAACAGTTCCTTGCTTACCATCATTTTGTTACGAAGATCAGTGCCATCTGGCCACATTTCATCATAATCAGTTAGCGCAACACAGAAAATCACAGCTCTCGCATCTTCAAACATTTCTAACCATTTGCACCCGTCTTGTAATCCTTTCATATTCATGCGAATAAGTTGGAACCTGAAACCATAACATAAAAGCAAAACATCAGCCAGCAAAATCAGCGGTAAGCAGTAATGGTTCATAAAGTATAATAGGTGTGAAGAACGATTACTTGGTCAATGGCGCTGGGCATTCACTATTGTCATAGATGTCTGATATCGGGTCCCAGTCATCAAATGAGAAGTCAAAAGATGCAAGACCGTTGCTTTGAGGGACTCCTTCCGCATATAGGATGTCCTTCGCTGACGGTTCATAATCATTACTTGAAATCTCAACAGCCTGCATACATTAGGAATCAGCTTGCAGGAAGCGTAATCTAAACTCAAGAGGACTTGATAGCTTAGTGAGCTTCTTATCTATAATTAAACAGCTTCAGCATTATTAGATAGACTGATATTGCATCACAAAGCTCATTGATTTTGTGAACAATCATAGCTAGATTAGGTAAGGTTTCCAATACTTTCAGTATCTGGATGTTCCGATTTAGGTAAGGTGCTACCATACTAACTAATGCAATTTAGGGGAAGTTGAGAAACCATTTTAATCATGATCTCTTGGAAGCTGGTCATCTTATTAAGAGAGATTATATTTGGCATTATAAGTTTATCAGTTTGTGCGTATTGTATAGCATAAGTTATTCTTTAAAGCTAGGAAGAGAAATTATCAATCCAGACTTCATTTGCTTGAGGCATACCCGATTTAAAAAATACTCTGCAGCATCACCAGGAAGGAAAGGCAATTCTTCCTTTCTCTTGAAAGTCTCTTGAATGGCAACATCCTTCCAAAGCTCTTCCACGAGAGGGGCATACTCCCGCGTTGCAGCTGGGAAAAAAGCATCCAAGTCTCCGGTAGCCGTAATTTCTAATAACCAGTCAGCCTGTTTCTTTAGTCTTGGTCGGAGGGAATACAAGCACTGCATTCTATCGCTGACTACTGTTTCTCCTGAACCCAACAGGGTGAGACAATGTCAGTAACAGTAAGAAAAATTTACACTCAAATCAGATAGGAAGCTTCGGTAGAAAAACTCAATCCCATATCAAAACCATTCTCTCCCCCATGTACATACAGGAATATCCATTTATGTTACCACTAGGCCTGCCCAATTAAGACAAGACATGAATATTTTCTTACTAGCTTTTGTTTAACCAAAGAACCTTTAACATCAAACTGAAATAACTATTAAATAGTGTCTTTCGAAAAAAGAAAATGTTACTCCCTCGGTTCGGCAAAACATGTCGTTTGCTATTCACCTACACTTTTTGAGGATGATAATTTATATAGTTTTTACTTTTTTATCATCCTCAATCACGCACGCATGATAAGTAAATGCCATGTTTTGCCTTTCCTATCATCTCCATGGGGTAATCTTAACTCATCAATTCAGTCCCCACTCCCCACCCCCAAATGGAAGACGAATTGTCTATCCAGCCTGGTGTTTGTTAACACTTACTGGGGTACTAGTCATAGTCAGGAGTAATATTAGGTAAATATGTAATCCCCAAGTCTCGCACCAAGATCCTCAACTTGACTACAAATATAAAATAGAGGAATATATAAGAACCTGCACCAAATTCAGCAGTGTACACAGAAGAAGTTCCAGCCCCAATCATCATTGAAGCCTCCTCTTTAAAACGTTCTCGGCCCTCGAGTAGAACACCAAGGTACTTGTACAAACTACTCTGGATTATTAGCTTTATACTTTGTAGCTCCTCTACCGTAAAATATTTTCCATATAAGAACTTTGCCTGTTCAATAAAATTAATTAGAAACAATGGAAACAATTTCCAGATGCAAAACATATTGAAATGGAGAGAAAAATTCATCCCAACAGCTAAAAGTTTTGAAACTGCCATTTCATCCCTGAACTTTGTAGAGTTTTAAAAAAAATCACCATACTGAAACCCTAACGTATTTTCTACAACTCCAAATAAATTTAATAAATGAAACCCTAGTTTTAATCTCATCTCATTTCCTTAGAATCGCATGGATTTCATTATGTATTATTTTACATTTGAAAATTATTTTATTCACTAAACACCATCGTGATTCTTCTTATTCTCGCTTTAGATAGGGATACACTTTATTCTTGTGTCACAGTGATATCAGCCAAGCCTTAAAAACTAACCTCACATATACATGACATGTACTAAGCACAATGGTCCACCAAACTTGAACTAGGAGGACAACATTTTCATTATTATGAAAATTAAGAAAATTTCAGTCTGAAAGGATGACCAACGGTCATAAAATGAAACAGTGAGATAACCGGATACTCAAAGTCTCAAACAGATTCAGTTTTTTTTAAAAGAAAAAAAAACCTCATATGCCTACCAAATAAGCATAAACTCCATGTCACAGGATAGAACATTCAGCTAGTTGAATTCTCCCATCTAGTTAGGTACTTGCTTGGTTTTCCATTACATGATTCACAATGCTTTGGGTAATTTTCCTTCATCCATTCTATCAATCGCTTTTTCTGCATCTCCTACCAATAAACAAAAGTACATATGAATCCTCTTCAGCCTTCTTCACCTCAAGAAGACTCAAAGCTGAAGCCATATTGGAGCTTCAAAGATTCAGTTGATGGATTCTATTTCCCAGTTCCACCCAAAGAGCTATTTACATCTATCACCTATTTCCCTACTTTTGACAGCAGAAAATAAAATAAAATAAAATCTAGGGAAAAAAGAACTATCCTATCGAATAAGATCCAAGAAGAGGACTAATGTTCAGAAACAGAAGTCTGAGTCGTGGCACGTGCAAGATTGAATGTTTTGGTAGCAATCTTTTCATTAACATATGAAAGTCTTAAATAAAAGATTGAAGAAGTAAAGATGAAACTCAATAGGGGAATGGTGTGCATATCATGGAAAGAACTTTCCCGCTGAAGGTGTTGAAATGGAATAAAAGGCATGCCACGAAATCATCACATGCCTAGTATACTCCAAGGAAATACGAATGAAGCCAAACCAAGATATAAGTTGCAAAAGCTGCACACCTGCTTAAAGATTGTACTGGTCCCAGATCTCCCTAAGCCGAGCAACAAAAGTTTCTGAAGTCTACCTTGTTCCCAGTACTCAGCAACTTCTGTGCTTGGACAAGAAGAAGCTTCATCTCTAGGACAGTTAAGACTTCCAGTAGGCACAGGCAATGACAAAAACAAGCACATGATACGAGTAGATGCCTGCCTAACAGAAAGAACAAGGTAATCTGAGAAGAATAGTAAACGGCAATAGGGAAAAGAACTGCTCTGTGGACTTGGTGAATATCAACTATTCATGATTAAAAGCATGACATAACCTTTTGCCAAATATTTCCCTTTATGTTATTTTGACCTTCCTCCTCGTATGATCCATCATCATAAACCCAAAAGTGAGTATCAGGAGAGCATTGCACCTTTGCCATCTGAAACCACAAATGGAAGATAACTGTGCAGTTGACCCAAACAACAGTATATGAAAAATGGTAACATTATATTCGTGTTCACTGTAAATGGCCTGCAATGCTTCTTTTAAAAATAAGATGCCACAGCAAAACCCGCAAATGCTGAATGGCTCAATAAAAGTTCAAAGACACTAGCGATTCATTAATTTATGGAATCATATATTTTTGAAAGTTATGAATGTTTGCCTGTGTAAGCAGTATACCTTCAACACACTGAGCTCAACCTTTGTGACTTCACGGCCATTTATGAAAACTTTAGTTTTGCCATTACTTGCGTCCTTTTGGAGCTTGCCACCAACGTTTAATTTGGAAGTTATAACTCTATCAGGTTTTTCCCCCTCCTGAAACCAATACAACAAAAGCAAACACAAAATCACATCAAAGACCTGACATGGAGTGACTACGACACTACGTAGAACATGAAGCATTAGAAGATCTGCAATTTTTACCTTACCCCACAGTCCTGAGTCTTTATCATACCAATAACGCCCGGGTTTCAAACTTTGAGGAGGCAATTTGCAACCCAAAAGTTCAGCTAATTCCTCCTGCGTTAACTGGGTCCCATTCACAATAACATGTTCTGGTCTGAGTTGATTAGACAAACACTCCCTCTCGACCTTTAGAATCTGTTTGACTTCTAAAGGACTAAACATCCGTGACAAAACCCGTGGTTTCTTCCCCAAACTGGCACGCTTAGCTTCGTTTATCGGCTGCCCGGAGCAGCTTACACATTTCCTTCCCTCTGGCATTGATCCCATCGCTTTAAGGACACAGTTTCTACAATATCTGGCACCACATACAATACAAGTTTCTCTCAGACTCAACCTGCTGCCCTTTCTACACCTATTACAGACACCTTTCTTCCTAATATCCCCTCCAGGAGTAACACCGTTTACTACTGCATCTGGACTACTAGACAGTTCGGTTAAGTGTTCAGCATCATCATTCTGATGTTTCTTCTCGGTTGATCCCCCTTTCCCCTTATCTGTGGGCTCTCCTTCTAAATCTAATTCCAAATCCCTAATAAATTCTCCTCCATCTCCTTTAGCAAGATTCAAATTCTCATTTGCATTGCCATTACGAATACTTGATGCAAACAATGATCTCAAACTGATCCTAGAATAAGAGTCCATATTGGAAATTTCCTCGCATTCAACAGCCCTAACCTGCTGATTCTCGTTCAGGGAATCAATTTGATCACCGGAAATTGACAATGATTTCAAGCTAAACATTGAATTGTTGGAATCAGAATCGGCCGAATCCTCCGCCTCCCCGTCCCTCAACCCTAACGACTGATTTGGCGGAGCGGCGAAGAAAGATAACTTCTCAACCCCGGGTTGCGGAATCTGTTGCCACTCTCTCGCCGCATTCTCGCCTCGCACTCCGCCAAACTTCGACGAAAGCTTCCCCTTCCGTGCCAGGGCGGTCGAAGTAGGGTTCCTCCACGAACCAGTAGGGTTCAAAGAACTCGAACCGAAGTGTAAACCATCTCGCTTCGCCGAAAATGTAGAGATAAGAGGAGGACCAACGTAATCGACCGAGATGGAGTAATCGAGGTGTTCCTCGTCAGGCAGCGGCGCCCCCGCCGGCAACATTCTTCGCAGAAGCCCCTCCCAGGTGATCTTCTCCTCCTCCATTTCCGAAGCTTCCAGAAGCGCCATGAACAGAGCTCTAGAGAGGAGAGGAAGAGTAAATGCAGCAGAAAAGGCTTATATAGACGGAAATTGGGAATTCAATGTTGGACTGATGAGAGTGAGTGGGAGACAGAACCGGGGCGCCGGGCTACTATTTTAAGTATATTTTTTTATTTTTTTTATTGTGTTTTAAGAATTTATTTCGTAGTGTATATTTTTCGAGCCAGGATCCTCTGCACCCCTCCGTGAGACCCCGGTGTAACACAAAATTATTTTGGGTATAATTTCATTTTAAAAAAAATAAAAAATTATATTTATATTCTATCCATTTATATTTATATGTCTATAAACTTTTTTCTTTAAAAATCAAAATTTAAAAAATATATAATTAAAATAACAAATATTTGATAAAATATTTTTTATATTTTTTTAAAACAACATTTTTCATTATGAAAGTATATAAACATGCGAATATATGTATATAGAATATAAATATAATTTTTTAAATTTTTTTTAATATGAAATTATACCCAAAATAATTTTGTGTTACACCGGGCCACCGGGGGTCTCACGGAGGGGTGTAGAGGATCCTGACTCATATTTTTCCTATCCCATAATTATTTTAAATTTATGGGTGAATTGCATTTTTGGTCCCCAACCTTTTAGTTTTGTTTCAAAGAGATCCCCAACCTTTAACTTGTTCTAATTTAGTCCTTAACGTATGCAAGTTTATTTCAATAACAGTCCCCACGGTTAGTCCTCCGTTAACCAAAGGTTAATTAGGTTAATAGATAGCTGACGTGTAACCAGGCTGGAATTTCACTAATTACGTGGCACAACAAATTGAGTGACATGGAACAATCATTGCAAGTTGGGTAACAAATACGTAATCTTTGGGTGAGAGGATTCTAGCTATCTTAATAAATTCAGAAGGGGCAGTTATGGTTAATGTGTTTAACAATTTAGGGCACAGTACATCCATCGATCCATAGATGAGAATTCAATCTCTTCTATCTTTTGACAAAAACTAGTTGAGATGAAGAACTGGTGTGTGAGGGACCCTTTAGGTGTTCAACCTGAATACGGTATAGATCGAGAACGCTTATTTTTTTGCTATTAACAAATAAGATAGTTGATTGACTTGATTCCCTCGTTTTAGGGTTTTGAAATTTTGATACGTTTGCTTTTCTTCTTCTTCTTGAAATTTGTCTGTGTTGGTTGTCATTGTTGTAACAAAGAAGCATATAATGCTTTGTCCGGTTAAAATAGATTCATTTTAGTGGTTCGATGTATATTGTATTATGTGCTTATTGTATCGTTCCTCTTCAGTTTACGACAAAATGATTGAAATAAGATAGTCCTTGAAGGATTTATCACATGCATGTTTGTCGCTATTCAGTTATATAACTTCATTGTTCTACAGGGGAAAAATCAGGTTATTTCACTCTCAAATTCAACCATGGGGGTTACTTTGCTGGAAGAAACTGGGAGGATTATATGCATGCATATATTGCGTATATTGACTATTGTCATGGTGATTGGATATCATTGAAGGTTATTCATGACATGGTTAAAAGGATAGGATATAGTCCAGAGTACGCTTCAATTTCCTGGAGGATGCCAAGTCCAGAAATGAATCATCAACAGTTGAGAAAATTGCAGAATGAGTTCGACGTATCTTATATGGTTATGAATCACTTGCCAACCTATGATTTAGTTGAACTATATATGGTTACAAAGTCTGCCATGGATTTAACTGATGAAGATACATATCATGAAGCTGAAATAGAGAAAGATGGGCTAAGTGCTGATGGAAATCAGGCTATTGCTGACCAGTACGAGGGACATGAGAAGAATTCCTATGATTTTCAGCTAGATGAATTCGATAATGAGATTTTTGCAGATGATGGGGACCTAGATATTGAGGTGAATGTAGTTCAAACACTAGGGGAGTCAACTAGTGCTGGAGTGAGTCAACAAGGACATGGATGTGTCCATTTGAGTAGAAGAGAAAAACAGGGAATTCAACAAGAGGGGAATAAGAAAATGGTCATGGGTTATTCATTTGATATTGATACTGAATATGAAGATTCTGATGAGCTCGACAGCTTGGATGACGCTAGTGATACGGAGAAAGAGAGGTATCCAAAATTTACCCCAAAAACTGATATGGATGATCCAAAGTTCAAGTTAGGAATGATATTTCCTTCGTTTGATGTATTGAAGAGTGCTATCAGATTATACGCTATCAAGAACAGATATTCTGTGACTCTGGAAAAGAATGACAAGCAAAGAGTTCGAGCTAAGTGTAAAGATGATTGCTCATGGGTGTTGTATGCTACTAGATTACATGATCGTGATGGAGTTCAAGTCAAAACATATATGGATGATCACAGTTGCAGTAGGGCCTTATCTAACAAGTTTGCTACAGGGGCATGGATTGCAGAGAAATATTTAGAAACAATTCGATCAGACCCGGATATTTCTTTGTCCACTTTGATTCATCTAATCAAGGAAGGATATAACATCAGTGTAGATAGATCAAAGGTGCACAGAGCAAAGCATCTTGCCTTAAAATGGTTGAGGGGAGATGAGACAGAACAATACATGAAGCTTGCTAACTATGGAGGAGAGTTGAGGAGAACAAGTCCAGGTTCTAGTGTCATTCTGTCTTTAGATAATTTGGTCTTTCAGAAAATATTTGTATGTATTTCTGGATCCAAAAATGGCTTGTTGGCTGGTTGTAGGCCCATAATAAGCCTTGATGGTTGTTTTTTAAAAGGAAGGTATGGGGGTCAGTTGTTGGCTGCTATAGGCATTGATCCGAATGATTGCATATGGCCTATAGCCTATGCTGTTGTTAATGTGGAGAGTAGAGCTACATGGACATGGTTTTTAGAGCTACTTGGTGAGCAATTACAAATTGAGAACAACCACAACTGGACTTTTATATCCGACGGACAAAAGGTGACATTTGTATTTATTTATTTATTTTTGTCCTCAAATGATTGCTCTTTTACTGTTCTTTTAAACTAAACACTATTTTTTACATTACAGGGTTTGATTCAAGCTATGCAGTCTATATTTCCAAATGCTGAGCATAGGCATTGTGTGAGACATCTCATAGCAAATTTTAGAAAACGATTTTCTGGCGAAGCACTGAAAAACACTATTTGGGCAGCTGCAAGGAGTACATATATGTCAGACTTTAAAAAGCACATGGATCACTTAAAATCTTTGAGTGCAGAAGCATGGGCTTGGATGGATGCAATTCCAGCTGAACAATGGTCTAGATCACATTTCAGAGAAGATAGTAAGTGTGATATATTATTGAGCAACATATCTGAGTGTTTTAATCGATTTATTCTTGATGCTAGAGATAAACCTATCCTAACGTTGCTTGAGATGATAAGAAGTAAGATAATGGTTAGGATAGCAAATAAAAGGGAGAGGATGACGAAGTGGAATGGTCTTATTTGCCCTAAAATCAAGAAGAAATTGGAGCAAAATAAGGAGGATTCTAGGTATTGCTGGCCTTCCCCTTCTGGGGGAGCAAAGTTTCAAGTCAATTGCCCACAAGACCAATTTGTTGTTGATATTGTAGCTCGTAGATGCTCCTGTAGGAAGTGGGAGTTAACTGGCATTCCTTGCACCCATGCTTGTGCAACACTGGCCTATAATGGAAATAAGATTGAGGAGTTTGTGCATGAGTGTTATCTGATAGACACATGTGCTAAGGTGTATGATAATATAATAGAGCCAATTAGGAGCATGGACCAGTGGGATGATGTGCATCATAATCCCATTCAACCCCCAACCTCTGCTCCACCTAAACCTGGGAGGCCAAAGAAGAAGAGAAGAAGAGAAAGTGGTGAACCTGCACCTAAAGGCAAAATGGGTAGGCTTCGAATGATCATGCATTGTAGGAATTGTGGTGGAAGTGGGCATAACAAAAAATCGTGTAAAAATCCTCCAAAACAAGCTAAGGTACATCATTGCAGTCACTTTAATTATACATTCTTTGGTTTACTTTTAATTCACAATCTAACTTCATTTTTATTTAGAAGCCTACTACATGCAAGAGTACAAGAAGAACAACTACAGTGGAATGTGGTCCAAGTCAATCTACCCATGCACTAAGTGGTATCGAAGAAAGGATTGCCACAAATACAATTACTAGATGGATGTCTGATGTAAAGATTTTTTTTTGTTTAAATAGAAGAAGTGATAACTAAATGACTTTGTTTAATGGTTTACTACTCTTTAACATTTACTGTTTGTCAATATGACAGGGTACCACCCAATCTTACCCTCTAACTTCAAGTATCCAGAATACTGATCAAGGTCGAGCCACACTTTGAAGATCAAGAGGAGGACAAGATGGAGGTAGATAGAGATTGTTCCTAGCTAGTTGCTCACTGAAAAATTAGGTTGCTTGAAAAATATAGTTGTTGCTATATCAAACATCTGGATTAATTTCTAGTAGTTAGAAACTTAGAAAACTACCAAGATGTGGACACCTTTTTTTTTTGCCTTTTGCACTCAGTTTGCAGATTTAACTATATTTTCCAAATTTTAGAAACTAATTTCAATCTGTTGGGATCATCTTTATTATGTACATAGTTATGCGGCATAACTTATGCCAATACTCATTTTGAGACTAATTTATGATATTTTGAAGGGTGTTTTTGCTGCAATGAGCTAGTGCTGGCATATATAATTTCACACACTTTAAGGCACTTTAGTTGTCTGTTTAAATTAGAGCAGTTTTTCCATCCATCAGGAATGATACTCCAACAGAGATATCAAAATTTCATTGAATCAATATCTAGATAGCTTATGTGGGATTTGAACCCACGCCTTGTGCGTTAGCACATTGCTCTACCGATTGAGCTACTAAGCTTTGTAAGATAGTTGAAGCTTCAATTGAAAAATGAGTTATCAACTAAAAAATATGGTCTCTAACTAGACAGAAAAGCTTCAATTGCACAACCTTGGTGTAGTTCAAATTCTAAAGGCTAAACCCAAAATTTGCCCTATTACAATCCCTAATCATAAATTTGAAATTATAATCGATCTATTCCAATCCCTAAATTCAACCATAAAATCCCCAAATTCAAATAGTAAATTGTAAAATGTTAAAACAAAAATTGGAATTACATACCTCTTTGAGTTGCCACCGCATGTTGCCTCCTACCACGCACCACCATCCACCCTCACCGGCTTCGCTCTCGAGTCACAAATCGTGGTCGCCGCCTACCACGCACCACCCTCACCGGCTCCGCTCTCGAGTCACAAGTGGTGGTCACCGCCTACCACGCACCACCATCCACCCTCGTCGGCTCCGCTCTCGAGTCACAAATCGTGGTCGTCCTGGGTCACCGGTTTCTTCCCTCATCTTCTCTGTTGTCTTTTGGGTGAATCTGGGATTGAGGTACACCTTCTTTTAATTCAATTTCCCTTTTCTTTCAATTTTTTTTAATTATATGCCACATCATTATTTTTCATTAATGAAAATTTCAACTAAGACTACACATGGACTTAATTAACGTTGGGTTAACGGCAAATTTGACGGAGGATCTGTTTAAAATAAACTAGCATACGTTTGGGACTAAGATGATACAACTTAAACATTAGGGACCTAAATGAAACGAATTGTAAAGGTTGGGGACAGAGAATGCAATTTACCCATAATTTATCAAAAGCAATACTATAATTACTATGTTTAAATCTTGTAATTTGAAAAATAAAGATACGCCATTGGATTTCAAATCTCTTTTGTTAGATATGTTTGAGCAACAAAATCTCATTTTGAGCAACCGCAACAAAATGGATAGATTTTATATATAAAATTACAAGGTATATATATCTTTGAAAAAATTGTCATACGATATTATCTAGATTTTTATTACTATTTTTTCTTTTTTTTTTTAAATGCGACATGTGATACTCTATTTAATTTCTATATTTTTTCTTTTACTCACAAATTAAGTGATGAAGTTTATTTGTTAAAATTACATGTGTTAGTTTTATCAAAAAAATACTTAATGATTTGTCAACATAAAATGTATATTTTAAATAAAACATATACGTGTTCAGTGTTTTAAAATGCATAAGATATCGAGTATTAAAAAACCGTGTTATCGAACTTGTATTTGACATTATCAAATACCTTGCTTTCTCAAAAAAAATGAAATATGTATTAGAGATTTATCGATCTTTAACTAAGTGTCATTGTTTCGCTTGAGTAGTACAATATGCATACTCGCATTTTGCAATTAAAAGAAACACTCAAATGTATAGTAAATAAAGTAAATTTAAATGTTAAATAAGGTATTGTCAACACGAGACAATATACGGTGGTGATTGATAAGAGCTTTGATCTCTGTTAAAGATTATAAAAATAAGAAACTCTTGTAAAAATAATGTATTTTTCATTAAAATTTTATCAAAACTTATGAGATATCATGTTAACATTTATGACATATAGGAGTCATTGTCCTTTCAACAAACACATTATAATTGATAAAATAATCTACCCAATATCTATTTTGTGACAATATCGTATTAAATTACTCAATATGATAAAATAATCAAACCTCGACCAGTTTATCAAAAACACAACAATAAAACTCATTACAATTGATACTTTATTGAACTATTATACAATAAAAATAAAAACTCTCTGTGTCAAATACCAATAGACATGGCAATTTTTAACTATGAAACTCGTGTCACTATATTTTCTATGATCGTAACATTTTGACTATAGTGGTTTGCTTTATCTAAAGCCATGCAAAATTCAAAATTGAAATTAGATTTTTCAAGTGTTAGGTATACTATATACCATACATAGTGTTTAAATTAGAATTTTCAAAATTTAAATTAGATTTGTCAAAACCTAACAACATGATGTGAGGTTTTCCAATCATATAATGTTGTATTTAGAGTGCCATGATTACATCCTATAGTTTTGTGTCGTGATTGTATCCTATAGTTTTGTGTCGTTCCATTCACATACTCTGTATTGTTTTCCGTTGCTCTCGTCGATAGTGAAGGATGTTGGATGAAGCAAAGGTGCTGGTGCTAGTGGCGGCGCAAAAATTCTCGTCAGCATCGATCGTGTCCGAATCAACTATGAGGCGTAGAAAGATCGAATCCACTTCGCCACGAAGATCTTGTCACTGTTTACGGGCTCTGACTTCTAGAGATTCGTCAAGAAGATCCATAAGTCATTAGCGACTAACTATACACTCTTAGTTTTATTACTAGTTTCTCTTATATTGAGTTGAGTTGTTCGGTAAAATTCGTTGTTAAGCTATAAGATATTAGACTAGTCAATAATAGTCCCCAATTCATGTTCAATGGCGGCTAATTACACACGTTAGGTTTGTTGCTAGCTAGTTCCTTTGAAAGCTAGTGAATTGAATTGCTCGACTAAATTCACTATTATGCCTTAGTATATTAGATTGCCTCTAGGCCAAATACTAGATAACTAGACGCGAAAAAAAAAAGTTTCAGAGCGCAGATGGCGCAATTTTTTTTTTGGGGGGGGGGGGTACTCGTAACAACCGTTGAGGAAAGGTCATCACGGGAGGAGGCGTAGGCAATGGTGGAAGTTCCAAATTTACTAGCCTGGTTTTGGAAGATCGACTGCCCGCATAAGATCAAAAACTTTCTTTAGAAAAATCTACTAAACGGGACCCCTACGAAAGTTAGATTGCAAAGTAAATGAGTTCATGCTCCTCTTGAATGCCCGCTCTGCAACCACAACGGTGAAGACGCTACCCACATATTTACCGAATGTCAATCTTCCTTGTCTTTTATTAGAAGAATGGATAGACAAATCGAGCAAATCATCCGAAACACTACAAAAATAGACAAGTCTTGTAAAAATATAATTACGTCCATTTTTTCAAAATTTTTGGTGAATCAGAAATCGATTATCGTGTTTCCCCTTTGGAGCATTTGGTCAATGAAAAACATAATCCCTAATCGTGATTTGATTCAAATGAAAAACATAATCCTCTTTTACAACAACGACACTAGGAACACGGAAGAATGGGTATAAACCATTAAATAATACACGATAAGTTGGAAAAAAGTACAAATAGATTAGCCAGAAGAAGACACAACAACTGCTAATACAGGTTTCTGCCAAATCAGAACAAAAAAACAGAAAAAATGTTAAATGGAAAAAAACTCGTCGAAGGCTTTGTCAACCTTAATTTTGACGGGGCTATGGATGGCTCGGGTCTTGCTGCCTCGGGATTTGTTATTCATGATTGCCAGAGGTCAATTATATCTTGTGGCACTAGGACCTTGGACGTTTGTTCGCTCTGTAAGCGGAATGTTACGGTCTTCTGTTCGGTCTCCAGGTTGCTTCGAGGAGAGGTTTATCTCGGCTCGAGATAGAGGGAGACTACTTGATGTTGATCAACGTCTTGAAGAGGACCTGGCGGTGTCCTTGGGAGATCGAGATGGTGGTCTCGGATGCCCTTGGCCTTTGTCGCACGTTCGAGAGTGTTAGCTTCTCACACACATTCCGAGAGGGGAACAAGGTTGCCGATATGTTGGCGCATATCGACTTCTCTTTATCGTTTTTCGTTGAGCGGATGCCTGTCGACATTGACGACATTGTTCGTCAGGACGTTGTTGAACGGTGTGTCAACTGCGATTGAGCACCCAAATACCTACCTTGTATAAAAAAATCTTACTAATAGACCAAACCAATGTTGCCAATAGATTTTATGTTACTCAATTGGTCCATTGTAGACATTTAAAAAAAATATACAATAATGCATTAAAATTATGAAAAATACTTTGAAAAATAAATGTTTATATTTCTAGACTACTTAACTTGTGACAATAGGATAAAAACCATATATATATATATATATAATATATATATATATATATAATATATATATATATATATATATATTTATTATGTATGTATGTATGATTGTATGTATGTATGTATTCACATTGTAAACCCAGTGTTATTTCATTTAATGGAAAGTCTTATCATCATCATCATTATTATTATTATTTTTCGATATAAGTAAAAATTGAAAGTGGCTAGTCCTCGCAAGACCACCAACCAATGACATCCCCACAAATGTAAATACCAAGCTCTCTGCAGGGAGCTCCGGTGTGGCGGAAATTTGGAAGAAGCCGACAACACGATCAACGCACCTGTTGACTTACCTGAAGACATGAAAACACTGTACCATGAGAAGAATCTCGATTATTAGTATCTCGTTCTTCTAAGGACAAGACCAACAACCTTTTGATATATTGATGATGGTAAGGTTGTCACTCTTGATATGTATCCGCTGAAATCCTAGGTCCCGAGCCTCTAGAAGATCCATCTCGATCCCTCACCTAGTCACCCTCATTATATTAGTACGTATTTGTTTTACTCCGGACAGATATATTTCTCTTTAAAATAACGGTTTTTTTATCATAGGTCCTTAGGACATATAATAAGACCATAAATTAGGAAAGATTATCTAATGAAAAAATAAGCGACTATATAAGTCTAATTAAAAAAAAAGCTAAATTAATTAAAATTAAAAAACATTTCCAAATGATGGCTATTATGCATAGAAAAATGGACAAAATAAAACAAAGTATCAACTTTTGGCCAAAAATAATACGAACTTTGAAATTGACCGTTTCATTTACGAACTATCGCCCTGTTAACCGAAAATAATACATATGTGTATTCCGGTGAACTTTTCGATCAAATACGCCACGTGGACTAGATTATGTAGTGTACATTCTCTAAACAGTTTAGAAAAACCACTTCAAGGAACATCTTTTAGGTGCTTTGGTGTCAGCTGTAGTTATACATATGTAGGCACGAAGGAAGGGTGTACACCAGAGTACAATTATGTTCACAATCCTAATCAATGTTTAAAAGGAATAGCTATCTCATGTACAATAGTGTTTGGGAATTTTACAATAAGTTGCCGATACTGGTTTATTGAACATAAAGATGCTGTAAGATCATTAGTTAATCCAAATCAGGGAATTGATATAAGGGGGTTAAATGTAATTGAGTCAAATTCCATTGAAAAATGGATAGGATGGGAAAAATACTTTAGGGCAAGGGGTAAAAGGGGTGTTTCATGAAGATTGGCTCTTGGAATGTCCGAGGGATGGACAGACCTAATTTCTGGGCCGAAATTAATTCCTTTACCAAAATACAGAATATACAACTCATGGCGATAATGGAGACAAAATCTGAAGTCATTCCGGAGGAAAATACCCGGAGAATGACAGGATTTGATTCTGCTTGCTGGATTCCAGCTCAGGGCAAATCAGGAGGAATAGGAATTATGTGGAAGACTTATCAAATGACTCAGGAAACCCTGTCAGTAGTAACAACTAGAGCGAGAAGTATAAGCTTAGACTATGAAAACTATGAGACGGGCTTTAAGTGCAGAATTTTTGTAGTCTACGCACCTGCGCAGGAGAGAGAGAAATTTCAGTTCTGGGAAGAGTTAGGAGGTATGATATCGGAGTCCCCTTGGCCTTGTATGGTGGTGGGGGATTTAAATGAGAGTGCAGAAACAAGCGATAAAGAAGGGGGTGTGGAGCCATCATTAGCTAGATTTCGGGGATTAACAGAATTCAAAGAACAGTGGGAATTCGCTGATATTCCGTTTATTGGAAATAGATTTACATGGCGGAAAAAGAAATCTGGAGATGACAACATCTTAGAGAGACTAGATAGAGTGCTGGTACAAAATGAAATTATAGAAAAATGTCCGTCAATCCGGACAACACATTACGCTTTTTCTACGTCGGATCATTGCCCAATCACGGTTGAATTACAACTTGGCTCTCAACCAAGACCATCTGCATTTAAATTTGAGAATATGTGGTTACAGCGCAAGGACTTGAGAAATATAGTAAAACAAGCCTGGCGTGCCAGTTGTGGTGGCTCCGCTATGTTCCAATTGTGCTTTAAAACAAAGGTACTTGAAGCAAAAATTAAAGAGTGGAATGCAAGATCATTCGTGAACATATTCAGACAGCTAAAAGAGGTCGAGGAACAGCTGATTGAAACCCAGAAAATGATGACGGAATATGAAGATAACACATTAGTAAATAAGCAAACACGATTATTGAAAAAGAAGGAAGCCCTTATAAATTTCCATAAAACATACTGGAACCAACGAGCTAAAACGAAGCACATTAAACTTGCAGATACAAACTCAGCATATTTTCATAGAATAGCTTCTGGAAGGCGAAATAGGAAAATCATTCGATCAATCAGTACGACGGAGGGAACCCAAATTGTGGGTGAAGAAAATATCAAGGTAGAAATTCAAAAGGATTTTGAAAAAAGATTTCGGAAAGAAAGGGAAGATCGAACAAGGTGGAGTGAGGCACTTGACCTCATTTCTCCCAATATCTCCGAGTATGAGAACACAGAACTGACAAAACCTGTTTCGAATTGTGAAGTTAAAAATGCGGTATTTAGCTTAGGGAGAAATAAATCCCCTGGACCTGATGGATTCACAGCAGAATTTTATAAACAGTATTGGGATATAGTTGGCCCCTCGGTCATAAGGGCGGTAAAGAATTTTTTCATCTCTGGAAAAATGCTCCGACAAGTAAACCACACCTTCATTACTCTTCTGCCAAAAACTGATAACACAACCACGACAAACCACTATAGACCGATAAGCCTATGTTCTACTATATACAAAGTCATTTCTAAAATTTTGACTGGACGACTAAAAAAGGTAATGGGGAAATTAATCAACCCTCTTCAAGGGGCGTTTGTGGCCGATAGGGCTATTCAAGATAATATTCTTATAGCCCATGAAATCTTCCACTCTTTCAAGACGCGTATTGGGCTTGAGGGTTGGATGGCAATAAAACTGGATATGGAAAAGGCTTATGACAGGGTAAACTGGGATTTCTCATGGGAAGTAATGAAAAGGTTCGGATTTCACCCAACATTCATAAACTGGATCAAAGAATGTATTTCAACTACGTCATTCTTTGTGTTAGTTAATAACTCACCGACAGAGGTGTTTACACCAACAAGGGGGGTGAGGCAGGGTGATCCAATCTCTCCGTTTTTGTTTATACTTGGGGCAGAAGTTTTAGGAAGAAAATTACAGCATGAAGCAGCGCATCAGGCGAGCAAAATTGGATTTAAATTTGGGAGAGGGGGTCCATCGATCCCTTTCTTGGCATTTGCAGACGATATAATAATATTTTCTAAAGCGTCATTAGAAGCCAGTCAAAAAGTTCGTGAGATAGTGGACGAATATTGTCTGTTGTCGGGCCAAAAAGTCAACTACCATAAATCTTCATTCCAAACTACGAAGGGTGTACCGGGAAACAGAATCCAACTTCTGCAAAACTCTCTTCAAGCACCCCACACGAGGGCCATGGAAAAGTATCTTGGGTGCCCAATCATCAGCGGGAAGGTGAATAATCAAACCTTTGAAGAAATCGTCCTCAAGATAAAAAAATCAATTAACAAAATGGAAGGCTAGGTCCATCTCGCAGCAAGGGCGATCTATCTTAATCAATGCAAACCTAGCCGCAAAACCCTTGTTTGCTATGCAGAGTTTCATGCTCCCTTCCGCGATCCACAAACACCTTGACCAACTGAATCGAAATTTTTTTTGGAATAAAGACCTACAGTATAAACCACTCATAAGTTGGGACAGAGTGTGTAAACCAAAATGTAAAGGTGGATTAGGGATAAGAAAGTCAGAATCGATGAATGAAGCCCTACAAATGAAACTGTTATGGAAAACACTTGCGGAGCCGGACAATACATGGGTACAAATAATAAAGCACAAATACTTAAGGCAGTCAGACATTCTGAACTATGAAAAAGTTAAAAACACGTCTTGGCAGTGGAGGAAAGCTTCTGCTCTAATTGAGAAGTTTAAATCGGGGCTAATCTGGTCGATAGGAAATGGGGAAACAGTTAGGTTTTGGACTGATAGATGGGTCAACAAGACCTCGTTATGTCACAATTATAAGGGTACAGCGAAGTTGGACAAAAACACTACAGTAAGTGAATTTCTATTGGATGGTCAATGGGATAAAGATAAACTTCTAGGTGTCTTGGACGTAAATATGGTCCAAACAGTAATGGACATTCCATTACCATTGGAACCCATGCCTGATAGATTATACTGGTGGCCTGATAAGCATGGATGGTTTACCACATCAAGCGCAATCAAGTTAATAACAAATATAGACGATTTCTCGGATGACCCAAATGGGTGGATTTGGAAGGTAAACACCATACCAAAAATCAAAAACTATTTGTGGAAAGTAGCACAGAATGGACTACCGACAAAAGATAGGTTAAGTAAAAGAGGAACCCCTGTCCCTAACCAGTGTGTGTTCTGTGAAAGGTCTTGCGAGGATGAACAACATCTGCTGGTAGAATGTCCATTTGTTGTACAGAATGGACTAACGAATAATAAGCTGGGAAATTTAATCAGACAAGGATCCAATAGCAGAAGGAATGGTAAATGTATAATGAATCTAGTAGGAAAGCACTTGAATAAAGAGGAAAAAGCGGATCTGGCTATTAAATGGTGGACTATCTGGTTTTTTAGGAATCAAATGACTTTCCAAGGAAAAGGAACACCAGCAAGAGGGGAAATACAGCAATTCATACACAATGTTAAAGAACAATGGAAACGTGCATGATCAAAAGTAGAGGATGAGTATAGTTCCGACACAACGCATCCAAATAAACAGATAAGGGCAATTAGTAGGAAAAACGTGAAATGGCGAAGACTAGAGAAAGACTTTCTCAAATTAAATTTTGATGGAGCTACTAATGGAATGGGAATATCGTCAGCCGGATATATAATCAGAGATCATGAAGGCAGAGTAGTTAAACTAGGTGCAACACATTTAGGTAAACTTTCCCCATCCAGGCTGAGACTATGGCTCTGAGAATAGGACTTCAAGAGGCAAAACAAATTCAATGTACTAAGCTCGTGATAAAAGGAGACTCCAAAACGGTCATCGACAACCTCAAATATAATAACTCTTGCCCTTGGGAAATTGAACTATTAATGGGAGACATTAAACGTCAATTAACTGGAATCGAAACTGTGGTTTACTCGCATGTGCCCCGTGAGGGTAACAGGACGACAGACAAGGTTGCACACCTTGGCCGCCCTGTTAATGGGGCGGCCTGGACATCGTATACTGATCTTAATGATCTCATCCGTCGGGATGCTATCGGTTAGGAGTTATCCAACCGAAAATTTACCTATTCAAAAAAAAAAAACGCCACGTGGACGTCGGAAAACACACATGACATAAATTTTTGCCACATCACCAAACTTGTAAGTTATGTCATGTCATAAATTTATTTTTCATTTTTTTTAAAAAAGAAAAATTAAACAAATAAGCAAATAGCTACAGTACCTTTCGAAACAATGGAATCGCGGGTGGGCGTCTTCACTTTCTTCTCAATGTTATCTGTTCGTTCTCTCCTCCATTGTTTCGAAAGGTACGTAGCTATATGCCTATATGCTTATTTGTTTATTTTTTTCTTTTTATTTTTTTAAAAAAATGAAAAATAAATTTATGACATGACATAACTTACAAGTTTGGTGACGTGGAAAAAATTTATGTCATGTGTGTTTTCCGGCATCCACGTGGCGTATTTGGTCGGAAAGTTCACCGGAATACACATATGTATTATTATTTTCGGTTAATAGGGCAATAATTTATATATGAAACGGTCAATTTCAAAGTTCGTATTATTTTTGGTCAAAAGTTAATACTTGATATTATTTTTGTCCAAAAATCGAAATTAAAATACAGTATACAATTTTTAAAAAACAAATAATTTGAAGGAAAGAAAATGGAAAAAATACACGCCAACGGGTAACTCTGACATACTCGATCCCCACTCTCCATCTCTCCGTCTCGTCCCTCTTTCTTTGTCTTTCTCGTGTTGAATTTTAAGCCCTAGCGTCGTCGAATCCTCCAATTTGGAGGAACAAAATCGAGCCAAAATTCAAAATCAACTCCCAAACGGAGATCGATTCATCCGATAAGCTTCAATAGGGCGTAGATTCCGAGGCCGAATTCGTTGCCCTAGCAGCTGCGAATCTCCTCCATTCCGGGAAACGATCGATTCTTTTCGAGTATTTGAATCCAATCAGCCGTTTCCGTTTTGTGAACGAGGCTCATTTGCTGTTTTAAAGGAAGCTCGCTCCGTGCGCAATGGGTAATAAGTTCACGCTTTTGTTTTTCGAATTAGATCTATAGGCTTTTGTGGTGCGCGATGCTCTAGATTTAGTTATTTTCATCATTGCATGTTCCTTTCAATTGGTAGTTTTTGGAACTGTGTATTGGTTACAAAGGGTTGATTAATGGTGCAAAGATAATATCAGATGCCCAAGGGATGGGGTTTTAATTTCTTCATTTCGAGGGCGGGGGCGAAATGACGTGCTACCTTGATGAACAACGACCTTGCTTTTTTTTTTTAAAAAAAAAAATTGTGTACATAAACATATTTATATATTAATTGATCGACTTTTAAAGCTGGTAAAGTCCCATATGTGATTTACAAACAGATAACGGTACAGATGATGGATTTGGTGAACTGCAGTTGGGCTGAATAAACGAGAGAAGACAATAGATTGAGATTTGTTGGGGTGCATGACGAATTGAGGTGGTATGGTGCAAGTCTCGGAAAGAATTTTCTTATTGCAGTTACAGTCTCTATTGACTCTGTTTCAAGATTTATAAGGTATGATACTTTTTGTTCTCTTACCTAATTAGGTACGATCACTACTATCTGAGATTTTATGATGTCAAATCTATACTTGTTTTTTTATACTCGATGATGTAGGTTTGCAATTTTGTATAGTTGTTGGTTAAATATGTTTACATGAATATTTAACCAGCTATTGGCAACAAATTTCCTGGGTATTCATGTATGCCTATAATTGTTGTTGATTTTTCCCCTTTCTAGGTTCAGTATTGCTCAGTTGAGGACCACCACCAGCTTGTTGGATTCGATAGTTGACAATGGAGGATTTAAGCTCAGTTGATACTATTTTAGATTTTCTGCAAAGAAATGGGTTCTCACATGCAGAATCGGCCTTGCGTAGTGAATTGGGTTCCCGCCCAGCTATAAACGGTTTTCAGAAACACGTCATGGGTAAAAATGATCAATTAGAGTTGGAACGTGCAAATATTGGAACACAAACTGTAAAAAGGCAAGAGCTGAGTTTTAAGCATCGCGGTGAAGCTTCTGACGAGCTCATTGTCAAAGAGATAGAATGTGGGACCACCAGAAGTGGATCTGAGAGCAAATGGCAGACCAATCCTGATCAGAATGTTTCTAAAGAAGTATTTGGGAGTGATGAGAACTTCTCTTTTTCTAAAGGCTCAGAAGAAACCATGCTTGATTTGCATGCATGGAAGTTTGATCCAAATGTTGGTTCTGTTGATCCTTGCCAAAGCGGTATCAGTTTTCTGAACCCAGAACTTTTAGACTCCCAGCGACCAGGCAAAACACAGTATCAAATTGCTTCAGTGGCTGGCAAAGATAAAATTGGTCCAAGAACTGCAGAAGAGATGATCATGACCAACAATCAGCGACAATCCTGTGTTGGAAGTACGAGTAAAGCTAATGAAGGTCCAACATATGGGAGAAACGCCACAGTTGATCTTAAAGATGTTGACCATCCAACAAATGATGCAAATTCTTATTGTGAAGATCCTGTGGATGATCCATGGACAAGAAATGGCATAACTTCCGGTTCATTTTCAGGCCAGATGAAAGAATGTTCAGTCAAGACTGTATATCCGTTATCTGGAATGCACGTTGCTGCTTGTGATAGTTCTATTGGTTCCGAGATTTCTGGCGGGAAAAAAGATGGAAAGAGAAAAACAGAATCTGCTGACACTAGAGCTGCAATAAAGGCACAAGTAGATGAGATTGGGAGATCTTTGTATCTTAGACAACTTCAAGGTACCTATCCTCCAAGTAATCTCACTAATATGGGCTTGGCACTTGCCTCTGAAGACCAGAAGGAAGAATACCCCAGACTGCCACCTGTGAAACTTAAGTCAGAAGATAAGTCAGTCAATGCTAATTGGGAGGACAAGTTTGCTCCTCATGGACAAAATTTAATTCACGATATTGGTGACAGTAACTACCTTATAGGGACATTCTTGGACATTCCTGTTGGACAAGAGGTCAACTCTTCAGGTTAGCTTTTTTTACAAGTCATGTTGTGGTCAATGGATTTTAGATGATTGGTTGCAGTCCTTTAATATACACATCTCAGTTAATGTTTAGTATTTGGTTTACCTTTTATACCCTTGCAAGAAAATGCTTCTTTGTTAGTGGTTTCAGTAGATCGGCTCATTTCAAATGCACTCATATTTGTTTAACTAAATGAGTGCTAAAGGATCAAGGGATGTTATCTCGGTTCACTAGTTGTTTTCTACATGCCTGTGACCTGTCATTTGGATATCTCTCGTTCTTCTTCAGCAATCTCGTAGTTAGTGAACTGGCATCATGGCTTGTGCTTTGATACAACGGTCAGATGCTGAGGCCTGTGCACTTTAAAGGCTGGTTGATGGAAACCCATTTATTACATTAGTTGACACGATTAAATGAGTCTGTACCCTGCATTTCATGTCGTTTTGATCTTCATGTTCCCTTTTTGTCTGATATTTTTTCTGGTGGTTGCATTTTTCTTTTTCTTTTTTTAATAAATGAAAGAAGTTGACATAACTTTTAGGGGTCTTCTCTTTCAGAATCTAATGCTGGAGGTAAAAGGATTGCTGGAGGTAGCTGGTTATCTATAAGTCAAGGCATTGCAGAGGATACATCTGATATAGTTGCAACTGTTGGTGATGGCTTAAGTGAGCCCATTGACTATCCAAATGATTATTGGGACTCTGATGAGTATGAAGATGATGATGATGTTGGCTACATGAGACAACCTATTGAAGATGAAGCCTGGTTCCTTGCACATGAAATTGATTACCCTAGTGACAATGAGAAGGGTACTGTGCATAGAAGTGTTTCAGATCCCCAGGAAAGGCATTCAGCTAAAGCAGAAGATGATAATCAATCTTTAGCTGAGGAAGATTCTTATTTTTCTGGTGAGCAATACACGCTGTCAACAAATGTAAAACCAGTTTCAGCTTTAGATGATCCTATTGGGATGTCAGTAACTGAAATTTATGGCAGAACAAACGTTGATGACCTAACTCAGTATGATGGGCAGCTGATGGATGAAGAAGAGCTGAGTTTGATGCGCCATGAACCTGTATGGCAAGGTTTTGTAACACAACCAGACGATCTCATCATGCTAGGAGATGGAAACATCATAAATGATTGTGGAAAGCTCGTGCTTGATGATATACGTGTGGATAATAACCATCATGGTTCTGTTCGATCAATTGGTGTAGGAATCAACAGTGATGATGTTGATATTAGCAGCAGTTTACAGAGGACATTGACAGGTGGGATTACTGAAGACTTGGAGTCTGATCATGATATTGGTACCGTTGGGTCAGGGCATCTTCAAAGTGATGTTAGCCAAAAGCATCATGATAAATCAGTCAAAGACAAGAAAATAACTAAGCATAGTTCTGACAAATACAGTATGGGAAGTCTCAAGAATGCATACATACAGGATAAAAATCACACTGAAGAGGTATTTTCGTTTACCCCTCCAATAGGAGGTACACCGCTGGTAGAAGTAGGCTCCAGTAAATCCTTATGGTCAACCAGTAATAATCCAGAAGCCGAAGAGGAAACCGACAGTGATTTCAAAATTGTGATGGCAAATGATGATTCTCAGAAACGTAGAAGAAGTGCTGTTTCACCTGCTAGGAGTTCTAGTGATGAAAATGATGCAACTATTGTTCGTTCAGCGGAATCTAGTCCCTCAAACCCATCAGATTATGACCATAGTGATAGAGAGCATGCTAAGGAAGATGATGATGAGGAAAATGCTGCTTGTTTGAGGGAAGAAGACCCTGGGGCATCACTTGAAGATGAAGAGGCAGCTGCAGTGCAAGAGCAAGTAAGGCAAATACAATTGCAGGAGGAAGAATTTGAGACATTCAATTTGAAAATAGTACACCGGAAAAATAGGTAAGTTTCTCCATCTCCAAACTTGAGGGTGTTCCACTGTTCATTTATAGAAAGTGGAATCCTGCTTGCATGATGAATGAGCTTCCTTTGCTTAGTCAAAAAGGATGGAAATAATTTTATAGTTAAAAAACTATTGCTATCATATCAAACCACTTTTCTAGTCACAATATTGGGATTATTGGAAGTATTTGTGATGTCCCCATACTATAATTATAAGTATCTGGCTAGAGAAATTAAATTATCTATCAGCGAGGTGCAATTTGGTTAGTTTATAATTGCATTACAAGATTTTTGAAAATCACTGGAATTATTGTTTATTATAATAGACTATTGAAATTGAAATGCTTTAATTCCTCTGTCATAAGGTTTTCAACATGCTTTCAAGAGCACTGGAATTATTGTGAGTGGATATTTATTATATGATTGATGTTTATGCATACACAATATGTTTGCATGCATATGATTTGTGTTTGTTTCAAACCCGTTTGAGGTGCCGTAAGCATTGTTACTGTTTGCACCATATCATCCATACATAGCAACGTTCTGTATTTTTTATGTGATGGACATATTTTTCAACACTGTGGATCCGTGTGTGTTTGCGTTTTTGTCTTTCTCCTTTTCCTTTTTATGCATTTTGCCTGATCGAATGTGTTTGCTCCAATCTGACACTTTTCCCCTTTCTTTTCAAGAACTGGCTTTGAGGAGGACAAGAACTTTCATGTCATACTAAATTCAGTTATAGCTGGACGTTATCATGTTACTGAATACCTGGGATCTGCAGCATTCAGTAAAGCTATTCAAGCTCATGATCTCCATACTGGCATGGACGTTTGTGTGAAAATAATAAAAAATAACAAGGATTTTTTTGATCAGAGTCTCGATGAAATAAAGCTTCTTAAGTTTATCAACCAGCATGACCCTGCTGACAAATATCACATTCTTCGGTTGTATGACTATTTCTATTATCGTGTAAGTTGCATCCCTTCTAGTTTCCTGTTTGATTATTATGTCCCATGGTATTTGTGGTCCTTGTGGATGTCTTGGCGGACATTTCTACATGTTTTGCTTTCGTTTTCCTTTTGTTTTTTAAGGGCATAGTTACTTTTAATTGCTATACAGCTCTCTGTTTACAAAATTGTTAGGCACAGCACTCTAAGTCTCTAACTACAAAGTATTTTGGTTAAGTTCTCTGATTAAAACTTTCTTGATGCGCATGCCATCCAGTATCCAATCATTCAAGAAGAAAATTTGAAATCCTAACTGGAAGCATCTCATAAACCTCTGCAATCTTGTCATTATACATCCTCTCTGTATCTTTTCTTATTCACCCATTAACACCAAACACATTGTACTACTTGACAGAACATAGAAGTTAACTGACATTCTCTCTCTTGGAGACATAGTTATCTGTTATCTTTCATATTCCTATTTGTTGAGTGGTTCTTAGGCCCTTGGACTGTTTTGATTATGGCTTACTAGCCTGTGGTTGGAGAGTGTATTTTGAATCTTTGATGGATCTTCCCATTTATAGCTTTACAGGTTAATGCTTTGTTGGTCATCATCATGTTCTGAATCTTTTTATAACCCCAGCTAGTTATATCTAGGGGTTAGATTGCCATTATAGTTGCTCTTTATAATTTTATACGCTTCACTAAAGATTACTTGTCTCTGCCCTCGAGCTTACAATTTTTATAAATACAGCTACTGGATCTGTGGATAACATGCTACATTGTTTTTCAGATATCAGTGTATGCTCATTTTATTGATTGGAGATGAAGAATCTGAATATCTGCTTGCAAATGTTATTTTATTGCAGGAGCACCTTCTAATTGTCTGTGAACTTCTCAAGGCAAATTTGTACGAGTTCCATAAATTTAATAGGGATTCTGGTGGAGAGGTTTACTTCACGATGCCAAGATTGCAGGTTAGGAGATCAATTGATTATTGCTACACGTTTCTGAATTGGTTATTTTTGTAAAGCTATACCAAACAAAGAGTAATGGTAAAAAATCATAAAATATCCTCCAAAAGGACAAACGGTCTCGCCGTCTCATATTCACCCAAGTCCTAAGGTGAATTTGCATTTGGCGAGAACCTGCTTCCTACATTCTGAAGTGTAAATTTGTTTTATGTGGTTAATGCAGAAAATTACGATCCAACTTTTGGAGGCTCTGGACTTCCTTCATGGCCTTGGGTTGATACATTGTGATTTGAAGCCCGAGAATATTTTAGTAAAAAGCTACAGCAGGTGTGAGGTGAAGGTCATTGATCTAGGAAGTAGTTGTTTTGAAACGGATCATCTCTGCTCATATGTTCAGTCTAGGTCGTACCGTGCTCCAGAAGTTATACTGGGGCTCCCATATGACAAGAAAATAGATATCTGGTCACTTGGATGCATCTTGGCTGAGCTCTGCACTGGCAATGTGAGTTCTGACATGCATATATATTTATTTTTCTTTCGACTATTGAAGCATTAAGCTATGTTCATAGTGATGGCTTGTGGTGTTGCTTTCTTTTACAACATTGAGAAGCCCACATTTGTGTATAATGGCTGTGGGATTCCGTTATTGGTAAAGGGCTTTCGTTCTTTTTATCACTGGCTGAACCATCTTCCCTAGTATCTAAATACAATGATGTGGTGTCCAGACTATACTGGTGTTTATATTTTGTCTTCTAGTGCACAAGCTTTAGCAGGATAAAGTCCGGTTTTGAAGGGTGATTCGGTATTGTAGAGAACTCAGGGGGTATCATCCATTACCAAAAAAGTTCAAACATTCATCTAACTACAACCTTTTCAGATCTTGACCAAAAAATGGGAATAAAAAAAGTAAAAAAGAAAGAAAGAGATGTGCTGAAGCATGCATTTACAGGATATATTGAGGAAAACATGTTGCCAAATTAATTTGGCAACGTGTTCTAGATCTCAGCATGTAGCTGTTCATCTTTTTTTTCCTCTCAAGCTATGGTTTCTTACTGTCCTTACTGTCCTGGCGCATATCCAATCAATTCTAAACAGATAACTAGATGCAAAAGAGCCGCATAGGTGAATAGCCCAATGTATGGTGAATCAAAGGTGTCCTCAAATTATGTTTGTTTCTTCTCCGTGTACAACATTACTAATCAGAGCTTTATCCTTGTATCTACCATCTACTGCTAACAACTCTTGCTCCGGATTGAAAGAATGCCGTTTCCTATCACTTGCAAATCCTGCTTTTTAGTCTGATTTTAGTAGCATTTTTTATTAATTTTCCCCGTTTCAGTTTTGAAACTGCTTTCTCCAATTGCATCCTCTGTCAGTTGTAAAGTTACCTGCTAAAAATGATATCTAAATGTGGTTTTTTTTTGCCTTAGATGTCAGTGTATATTTTCGAAGACCGCACTTGTTTTTCTGTTATTATTTTAAAAAAATTCTGTTTGACACTTTAAAGGGAAGAAAATATTGCTCTAAAAGTGTTTGCATTTGAATAGGTTCTCTTCCAAAATGATTCAGCTGCAACATTACTTGCAAGGGTGATTGGGATCATCGGTCCAATTAACCAGGGGCTCCTTGCTAAAGGACGAGATACATACAAGTATTTTACTAAGAATCACATGTTATATGAAAGAAACCAGGTAGTTTATATATGTTTGTTAACTTAAAATTTCTTGAATTATCAATGTGTATTTTTGAGAGATTGTCAATAATATTTTGGATATCTGCTTCCTTTATCCGTCAACAATAAGATACACCTGAAAAATACTTCCGCTTGAACTTGGCCTATTCTTCTCAGGAAACCAGCAGACTGGAATATCTAATTCCGAAGAAGACATCCTTGAGGCATCGGTTGCACATGGGAGACCAAGGCTTTACCGAGTTTGTTTCCTTCTTGCTGGAGATCAATCCAAAGAAGCGCCCATCGGCATCCAAGGCCTTGAAACACCCCTGGCTTTCATATCCTTATGAACCCATATCATCTTAGCACTGGAAGGTTAGCTATTTACGATGAGATCTCACTTAATTTTGAAATGGATAGTCATCTCACCGGTGGCAATGTGGCACTCTGAAAGTTACCACCTATTTGAATTGAATGGCAGGGCCTGCCCTTGCCACCTCCCTGCCCCGATTGATGTCAAAGGTGTCTGATTTTGGCTGTGATTTTGTCGTCTTCTTCCACCGACAAGTTGTATTCTATTGTTACTCGGTGAAGAATCTAGGAGTTGTGCATTTCATAGGAGCTGCCTTGTATGTTGGTGAATGAAAAAGAAAGGGGGGAGGGGGGGTAAGTATATCTTGTTGTGTATGGTGCACGGTTATTCTTTTAGGCTTTGCCAGTCGTTTTCGTCAGCTAATGACTGACTTGATGATGCTACGCCGAGTGAAGCTCCTTGGTCAGTTTCAATGGGGGAGATACTGATCTAAGGCCCTAGTAATTCTACGTGTAACTCGGGAAAATCACGTGCTATTTTGAAGTAAAGCGGTGTTTCTCCCTTCCATACTTCATCTCTTTTGCCCTGGTGTTGAATTGATACTCCTCGTCATTGTCTTCTTTTGTAAAAACAAGGGACGTATGGGGTAGAAGAGCATTCGAAATCGAAACCCGTATCTCAATTTACTGGGGTACTCCCCTACAGCAGGAATGAGCAAACACTGACTTGGGTATTTCGGGACAATCAATGGAAAGTTGGGAACAAATTACACAGCATTAACTTGATTATGTGGTGTTCTCACATTTGAAAGATAGTCGTTTTTGTGACCCCTTTACCTTACATAAATTATTACAGTATCTGGTAAAATTTTCAGTGAAAAATATTCGTTGTTGGTTTGTCCTGTTTGTTGATGGACTGTTCCTCTGCCGGTTTTTGCGGCCTCTCAAAGTACTGGATATGTTCAGTCCGTTGAATCCTTTCCTTGCATTAAAAAGAGACATCTTTAGACATTTTCAGATAATGTACAACTTTCAAAAGGCATTTTCTTTGAATTTGAGAGGCAATATATATGAACTATTGCACAAACCCTAGGGGATCCACCAGTTGACAGCATTGTAATTGTAATAACAAATCTTTAGAATTGCCAAAGCTGGTAATATTGAAGGGCAGAGAAAACAGTCTTGTGAGGATACTACAAAAAAAAAAGGTCTACATTATTCTAGTCTTTCTCAAAGCAGCTAAAACAAAGGTAACTAGAACATATGGATATGGAGTTTGTATAGCAATAAGAAATTCCAACTAAAAGGGTAAACCGGAAAAAAACAAATAAAGGGCAGTCGGTCGGTGTGCAGAATCTCCTGGATTGAAGTTTTAAGGGGTACAGCATTGAAGCATAAATTTACAAATCCTGTCATTGAAGTAGCTTGTGA
This sequence comes from Persicaria tinctoria, assembly GCA_037127255.1. Taxonomy (NCBI): domain Eukaryota; kingdom Viridiplantae; phylum Streptophyta; class Magnoliopsida; order Caryophyllales; family Polygonaceae; genus Persicaria; species Persicaria tinctoria. The sequence goes on along the minus strand of JBANSL010000010.1, from coordinate 67,193,319 downwards.
TGTCCATGCAAGGTGCTACTCTAGACGCAAGTCCTTTTTGGTGAAAAACCTATGCTCTCTAAACGATGCGTATCCTGAGACCTGGCTGGGAAAAAAGAGGTAGCAACCTGGCATTGACTGTGGCAAAGGGGGAGCCAATTTATTCACATTTGATAGATCGGTAAATATGGCGAACGAAGAACAATGCAGCACGGAATCCGACTGTTCCCAGCATCAGGAAGAAACCATAACAAATGCAAGCCATGTAGCCAAAGAAGAATGATGTTTGCATGAAACCAGACATGTCTGAGCGTGCGTAGTAATAGTACAGGCAGTATCCATAAATAAAGAGTCCGGTTGAACCGCCACAGAGGAAGGACCTGTTTCAACGTACAATTAGAACAGATTATGTTAGTGTTGCTTTGCAATTGAATAGTTCGAAGTCAAAATGGTTTGTGCCAACTTAGTCATAAGCACGTATTTCATGTAGATCCAAGTATATTATCGTGTTTTGCACATGGAGAGGAATGGAATGCATGAGTAACATTGTGCGATAGTGGGATTTCTGTAATGCTAGACTTGCCACAAGTAGCTACAATACCACCGTATCAGGCAATAACACTGCTTTAGAAATAGATTTAGCCACACATCCCTTCATCATCTGTTCACTTCCTAAAATGCCTAGAAATAGATTTAGACTTTGTTTACTACATTCCTACAGTAATGAAAGAAGTGACAATAAAGTAAGAACACGTATAAAATCCAATAAAAATGTAGAAAAGCCAGTATAAGCAACAATGAGAAGTTGAGAGAGGTTTAGATGAACAAAAAAAAAAAGATTTCACTAACCTCCACCACCATTCATGGTCTTCAGCAGCAAGTTGGAAATATGTCAATGCCACAGTAATGAAAGCAGTGACAATAATAAGGATAATGAAGACGATAAACAAGATGCTGTAGATGGTGTAAATCCTATGACCCCAGACACTGGCAAATATATAGTACAGCTCTATATATATAGCACTGAAGGGCAAAAATCCAGCCATTGCCATTTGTGGAAGAGAGCCCCTGTACCAAGGAAGTGGTGGAATTTCTCTAGGGTACTTGGTTGTGCGACAAGGTGCTTGGAACTCAGCCTTGCTATTCTTCCCTGCAATTCCACCCAATACTAACAATGGCGAAGTAACAAGTGTCCATATAAGAACGATGACTACGATTGTGCCAAAAGGAAGAGCTGCGGTTGCAGTATAAGCAATGGCAACAGTGTTAAGGAAGCAAAATGTTAGAAACAAAGGCCCGCAGAAGAGACATCCAGTCAATAAGAGGTTCCTAACCTGCCATTAAGAAAAAAAAAAACAAATCTGAATTTTTCAAGACCAGATGACATTTCTTAGCAGAAGCCAAGACAAATAGAGAGCTAAGAATATACCCAGTTTGATCCTTCCAGTTGACAGTAAAAGGAAGTTGCTGTGTAGCCAGCAATTCCAGATGTAAGTGCATATATGACAACTAGAGCTGTAAATAAGGCTCCTCTGTTATATGGATAAAACACTCCCACCAGTGCAAGCAGAAAGATGAAGAAAGTTCTGACAGGGACAAAAAATGTTGTTTCAGATTATAATTTATTAATTTTAATTACAAGCATTTATAAACAAAAGTATTTTTAGAAACAAAATGCACTCACAGAGTGAACAGCTGGGTACCAGAACCAAGGGCGGCTGCTAACAAAGACTTGTGCTTGGGATACCTAAATACATCTCCATGGATGTACTTCCAGCCAGTTTCTTCCTGGTCCTCGGCTGTTTCCTCGTCATGTGCATACCTAAGGACGAAACCAAGTATCGTATCAATGCAGAAAGGAAATAAAAAAACAGACAGATAACTGATTGATTATGTGTGGAAAACAAAAGTGTTTGATCTTACTTGACAAAATCATTTTTAAGGACACGCATCAAAATTGTCGCAAGAAACCCAGTCAGAAGAAGCACAGTTACACAGGAGTTGATGATGGAAAACCAATGAATCTCCAGGTGATGTGGCAAGGAAGAAGATTGTGAGTATTTATCCATCCTCTTATCAAAAGGAGTATCTGTTTCCTTCCACTTCACAGTGTACATGAACTCCACTTCAACTTCTTTGTCTTCAGTAATGTCAACCAGAGAGTTTGGGTCAGTTCGGACATTGATTTCAATGACGCGATCCTTGTTGTAATAGACATCAAAATGGACATGCTTATACAGAAGAAACTTGAACTCTCCTGGTTCTGCTTTGCCTTCTTTGTCAACCTTTCCAAGGAAACCCCAGATGGGCAAATCATCGTAATACATCTGAAAGTAATAATCCTTAGCAACTGCTTCTCGGAACTTTGCTGCATCTTCCCTTGTCAACTTTTTCTTACAAATAGCCTCAGAGTCCTTGTCCACCAGGAAATCAAGTTTGTACGGTGCACTGACAAGACGATCCCCATTCAAAACCTCACCTAGAGCTTCTTTTTTCTCCTTCACATTCGCTGCAGGTATTTGCAATTGAGAAAGGAGGATTATAAACTAGCTCATGCTGTAAAAACCTTAGGTATAATAGCTAATATATACATACCTGGTGCACAGAAAGGGAGGTCAAAGTAGCGGTATGTTTCACTGCAGAAGATGAAGAGTACAAAAATTGGCAAAAAAGAATAAGATGCATAATACCGAGGGAAAACTCAACATATCAGATTAACCAGCAGGAAAGAATGAACAGTGTTATGCCCAAACAATCGCAAGTAATAAATCTTTAGCAAAGATCTCCCCCATCAAACTACATTTATTGTGTTTGGAGAGATGTATAATTTTTCACCACATACATGAATACAGAAGGGCAATGTGTTCATAAGCCAAGATGCAAAAGAACAACTTTGGTTATAGTCATGAACTAGATTAGATCTCTCCAAGGTCGTCAAAGCCTCTAGATAAACTAGTAAAGAATAATTAGATAATCAACTACGGTAAAACCGTTAACAACAACCAATAAATAGCCACACTAACTAATCCAAACACACAATTAAATGGTAAGAAATATCAGCAGCATGAGGCCACTACCCAGAACAACTGTATCACAAAATCGCCAATGAATGACAGGGGAGTAAAATTGGCAGCTGCAGCTCTAACGATCAAAATTATAAACAGCGATGAATCGAACACATGGAATCCTAGTAGAACACATACAAGGAACACTGGTCCAGCAGTATTAACAACACAATAACATGTCAAAGACTCTACTAATCGCTGATCTACCGACATTAAGCAATTCCCACTCGATCCACATCCTCAATTTCATCAAGCATATAAAACTCCACCTCAAATTTCGTTAGATCTCGTATGAAGAAACAATATGAACAAAATAGCCAATTTAATCGAAAGTCAACAAGTGCACAAGCGGATCAAACCAATCTCACACTCAAGCACCAACAAATTTTTCACTCCTTCACCACCTCCCATCCCAATAACCATTCCAAATCCGCGTAAAAACACACAGGACAGAAAAAACATCGAAAGACGCTAGATCTGAGAGGTAAAGGACAGAGAAAATCAAACCTAGGGTTATGAAAGGGGCCAACTTTGTTGGCGTAGAGAGGGACAGCATCACCAGCTTTGTAGCGATGATCAGACGCATCGGATCGCACTTGACCTAGAAAGCAGCTCGCCAAAACAAGAGCAACGACGGGCACAGCGAAGGTGGCCCAGCGCTTCGCCATCGCGGAGATTGTTCCTCCAGAACGACGCCCCAACCGACCAGTGAGATCTGAGATCCAGAGAGAGATCTCGGAAGAGAGAGAAAGAGAGAGAGGGTGGAAAGTGGAGAAATGGCGAAGGGGATTCTTTATACTCGTTGATGGGGAAGATAGAGAAATAGACTGGCCACCGACGCTTCCAGTTAACAAACGGAAGGGAAACGGTGTTTTATATTTTCATATCTTGGTAAAAAAAAAATCAATCTTCTTAATTATTATTGCTAATTTACTTTTTTTTTTGGTCAAGATTATTGCTTTTTTTTTTTTTTTTTTTGGTAGTTACTCAGGCCATTACAATATGTGGAGGGGGGATTCGAACTACATGTCATCCTTACCAGCTAAGCTAGTAAGGCTTGACGGTCAAGATTATTGCTAATTTACTATATAGGGCATAAGTTGTACAAATCTAATCTAAATTGATCTTTTAAATTATAAATCCAGGGTCAGTTGAAAAATATTCATTAGGTGATTTTTTTTATTATATACTGTATTAGAAAGATTACAAATAGTAATATTGCTAAGATTCACAATTTTTCATCTTTTGACTGGGGGTTAGAGATTTTTATTGAAAGATTGAGATCATAACTGCGAATGTAACTTTGTTGATTCAAGGTTTTTGTAACTTTGTTGATTTTTCGTGCAACCATTTCGTTTAGAGTGTTAATCAGTAATGGCGGATCTTGAAATGTTTAGTTGAGGGGGCGAAAAACTGATCTCAAATTTTTTTCAAAAAAATCATCAATATTTGAAGTTTTTCGGGTTTAATTATTGTATTATGTTATGAAGTGTATATTAATTTGGTAAATGATGTGAAAAATAATTTATATTGCTTCAGTCTTGAAACGTTTATAACTTTTTACTCAGTTATCGGATTTGAGCTTATAATATATCAAATCAAAGCTATCGACGAGACAAATATGTACATTAAATTTCATTTTTGATTTGGGGGACGACTACCACCCCGGTCCTTTAAAGGATCCGCCCCTGTTAATCAAGTGGCGTGCAAAGTGACATATCTTTGATTTTCTATGGAAGTTGTTTCACTAGTCGCTCAACTAAATCTCATTGTTCTTATCTGAAATGACGCTATTGGATGATAAATCAACAAGGTTTGCTATCTCCTAAATTTTTTCCTTGTTTACAAAAAAATCCAATCATTCAAGTGAGTATGTCAAATCATTGGGTTAGCCTCTAGACACGTACAAGCACAAGCACAACCGTTACATAGATCGATACAATATCCCCGAATTATCAAAGGGTTACCAAATTTGGATGATAAGATGCTCTCACTGAACTTTAGCTTGGTTTGTGAATGGGCCTTATGGGCTTGTGATTGGGCTTAAATTAGGCCCAATTGTTACCTCACTCTGTCACTCGTCTTTGATATGTAACTCTTGCTTGGTATAAAAAGAGAGAGGCCCAATAACTAATAAACGAGTCAAGTTTCTTATGAGAGAGTATTCGTATATCCAATGAACTTCAAATTAATATATATATATATATATATATATATATATATATATATATATATATATAAATTAAAAGAAATACAGTAAAAAAATATTTAAAAAAATTCCCTACATTCCAAATTAAATGCCGTTTGTCTTTTTTATACACATTGTTTAAGGAAATAAAATTACTGTATAAAACATTATTTTTTTTAAAAATAATTTTATACTTGTTAGTTATAAGTATGAATTTATAAAAAGAAACTAATTAAAAAAATAATATCTTGGAGAAGAACAGACATGTTGGAGGATAGAGGAATATATCATGTAGATACTACAATTTTTTATTAAAATACATTTGAACAATTTCAAATAAATGGAACAGTGTTTTTATTTTCAGGACACATGACACTGTTATTTTTGGTCAGGTAGCATATATGACAAAATGTTAACAATAAATTATGAATAGTAAAAAACATGGTGTTGACGCAGATCTACATAGTCGTTTGATCGCTGACCAATTGACCAGTAAATTTTTTACTTTCAATGTGGTTTGTTATTTTTATTTTTTTAAAACATAGCATCATACACAAATAGCATCATTCCTAATCTGCTTTATAAAGTTGACAGTGGTGAAATTTCTAATCACAGGAGACAAAAATCTCGATTAACCACGGTGTTATGGTGTATGAGATTGGCTTATCCCCCTCCTCTTTGTGCTGTTGCGGGTGGTCGGATTCCGTACCTGTTGGTGCAGAAGGAGATTAGAAAGGTTGCCCTCTTCCGGCGCTGGAGAGTACTGTTGTCCCCTTCCCTCTGGAGACTTCTGGCCCGAGGTTTCTTCATCGATTTTGTCTCCCGGAGAGACTCAACAGGTAATTTAGCCTATAAAATGGGATGCTTAACCACTGGTTTATCACAAATCACCAATCCTCTTCTTCTCATCCCTTCTAACCATCTTCCTTCTGTGTGTTCTTGTATGATGAGCAACTTGAGAGACAAAGGAAAATCAATCCTGCAAACCCCACTCAAGAAAAATCACCTCTTGTATGATGAGCAACTTGAGAGACAAAGGAAAAATGCGAGCTGTCCCCAGCGACAACTTTGCAATGGTGGAGCTGTTGGTGGGGGGTCTTCCTCTGCCCAGCCTTACTCGGTCAACCCAGAGGATGCTACCCTTCATGTGGATGGTGGTGGGTGGTCGGAGGTTCCCCCCAAGAAGTCATCCACATTTGCTCCTCCTGTGTTTGGGCATTCAAAAGCGGCTCTGCTCCAACTCATTGGTTGCAATGCTCAGTCTAAATCTGATTCTTCTTCATCAAAGTTCTCGGAGGAAGGTATGGAAAATTCCACTACCGGAGGCAATGCCCCGTCTGGTGGAGAGGCAGTTTGAGAAGCTGGGCGTCGCGGCTACATCAAACTCTGAATCCGGCAAGCGCAAATCTGTCCCTGGGGATGATGATACGGCCTCGTCTACACTGAAGGGAGCAACGACCAAACGTGTAAGGTATGATGAGTGATCTTCCTTGTCTTCTATCTGCTTACCTTGGATGGGGCTACTTGGTAAGCTTCAAGCTGGTGATGATATTACCACCTTTTGTGTTTTATATGTATGTCTTCAAACCCCTTTGTAGTAGGATCGGTCGTAGTGGTGGAATGATCGGTGGTCGTTTCATGACCAGGGTAGCACGTATTCTCAATCTAGTAGATGCTAAGTCGAGTCTGTCGTTTAAATTTGGGTGCTATTTTACTAAGTTATGGGTCCTCGAGATGTATGGTATTGTAGGTTGTGTCACTGGGGCTGTCTCCCCTCTTTGCTGTGTAAGATGCTTAATCATGAATGGAATCCTGGTGGCAGGTGGCTAACATCATTAAACTCCCCCTCCTTTGACATACCTAAATCGTGCCTCACATCTAAAAATCTGGATGATATGAATCAACCCACTTGCGACTCTGCAAACCGACTATGTTGCTAACCTGAGATACGTAACGCCAAGTCCTTGCAATTTATTTTTTGAATATAATCCTTACCCATGTAAGATTGTCACTGTACTATACCATGAATGGTGGATCCACTGCATTCACGCATCCAGGCGCATCAAAAGGTATACACTGCCTTCCATTGGTAAAGCTCACATCCCCTACAACTCTCTTCAACCCACCTGTCTATGGTTGCACTATATTGACAAGATACCCCTTAAGGATGGTAACTGGATGTTTGAATACCAAAGTGAATCTTGGGAAAATCTTGTCGTAATTAGGATTTCTTTCTTTAAACCCCTCACTCACTCGCAAAAATGGTTATGGATATCCTCGGTTCAGGGATTTGTCCTGACTTCTGTAGTTAAATCGGCTATAGGCCAGCCATGTCGTATACACACGTTCACATTCAAGTGGGAGGGGCTCCTCATCATTACAGAAACATTAACTTCTATGCCTAGTTACCCACCCCTTAATTGTCAAACCCGTTCAGAAATGGAGCTCTCCCATGTTCGGACACTCAAACATGGAATCTGGTTTCAGATTCTCAATCACGACCAATTTTCAATAGTGGAAGTTATCTTTAGGGAAAGGTCCAATTTCAAGTTCAAATGAAGATTTGTGCTTGGAATTGTAGGGGTATTGGAAAGCCGGGCTTCTAGACCGAGATCAACACCTTGTGTAAAAATGAATTCATCCATATCTTAGCTCTAACTGAAACCAAGACGGATAAAATACCAGAAGAGAAAACATGGAAATTTGTAGGGTTTGACAACGCAGTATGGTCGCCTACCATAGGGCGATCAGGTGGTATTGGGGTTCTTTGGAAATCAAACTTGCTTACTCATGAAATAATATCGTTAGTTAACCAAAGACCACGACATATTACAATAGCATACAAAAATACAAACTCAAATTTCGAGTGCAAAATTATTTTCATCTATGCACCCCCTATGGAACGGGAAAAGGATGAATTTTGGGAAGAAATAGAAGCCATAATAGAGGAGTCAGACTCTCCGTGTATGATAATTGGGGATATGAATGACATTGTTTCAAGTGAAGACAAATTGGGTGGAGCTGACCCAAATCCAAATAGATTCTCTAGACTAATTGAACTAAAAAACAAACTGGAATTAGTAGATCTTCCGTTCAGTGGGAATAGATTTACCTGGAGGAAAAAATTCTCAGACGATGAATTCATATACGAAAGACTTGATAGAATCCTAGTTCAAAGCCAAATCATTAGTGAATATCCAAACTTACAGACAGTTCACCATGCTATCTCCACTTCTGATCACTGCCCAATCTCCTTGGATCTCTACCACGGTGAGCCCTTTCGGGCAGCACCATTCAAATTTGAAAATATTTGGTTACAACGGAGTGATTTTAAGAACATTGTCAAACAAACATGGCGCGCCAACTGCTATGGGTCTGCCATGTTCCAACTCGCCTTCCGAACAAAACTTCTTAAGTCCAAGGCAAAGGAATGGAACAAAAAGACATTTGGGAATATTTTTAGACAACTAAAATCACTTGAGGCGGATCTTGTCCAAATTCAGCAGTCGGATCTACTACGGTCTGTTCAAACCATATCAACTAAGCAGTTAAATCTATTAAAGAAGAAAGAGGCCCTGCTGAATTTCCATAAAGCGTACTGGAATCAACGGGCAAAGGCGAACCATCTAAGACTTGCAGATACCAACTCTGGATACTTCCATAAAGTAGCCTCAGGGCGGAGGAATAGAAAAATAATAAGACAAATCACTTCGGCGGAAGGTACTAATATCATAGGGGAAGAAAACATTAGACACGAAATCAAAAGGGATTTCGAATCCCGGTTCAAATCTGCACGTGCGACTAATCAAAGTTGGCCAAACCTATTGGATCTGATTACCACCGCCATCTCCGAAGAAGAAAACACCGAGCTAATCAAACCGGTTACCAATAGCGAAATAAAAAATGCGGTATTCAGCATGGGAAAGAACAAATCCCCGGGCCCTGACGGGATGACAGCCGAATTCTACAAAACATACTGGGATATTGTGGGACCTTCGGTCATAAGAGCAGTCAAGAGTTTTTTTAAATCCAACCAAATACTGAAACAAATGAACCACACCTTCATTACCCTCCTACCAAAGATTGACAATCCATCTTCTACAAATAACTATAGACCAATTAGCCTGTGTAATACAATTTACAAAATCATCTCCAAAATCATCACGGAGAGACTAAAAGGTGTCATTGGAAAACTAATACATCCTCTACAGGGTGCATTTGTGTCGGATAGAGCTATTCAGGACAATGTCCTTATAGCACATGAAATCTTCCATTCCTTCAAAACCCGAAACGGTGTCGAAGGGTGGATGGCCATAAAATTGGATATGGAAAAGGCCTATGACAGAATTGAATGGGACTACCTCCTGGAAATTCTAAACCGATTTGGGTTTCATCCCACCTTTATTAACTGGATTAGAAAATGTATGACAACTGTGACCTTCTCTATTCTTGTAAACAATGGCCCTACAGAAATCATCAGGCCTTCCAGAGGAATTCGACAGGGAGACCCGTTATCTCCTTACCTCTTCATCTTGGGTGCTGAACTGCTTGCTAGAGCATTACACCGGGAATCTAGTATACCATCCGGTAAAATTGGGTTCAGATACGGCCTACATGGCCCGTGCATACCTTTCTTGGCCTTTGCTGATGACCTTATAATCTTCTCGAAGGCTTCGGTTGAGGCAAGCACAAAAGTTAGAAACATTATTGACGACTACTGCTCGCTATCAGGGCAAAGAGTCAACTTCCATAAATCCAATTTCCATACCACTTCTGGTATCCCGACCGCGAGGGTACAAGTGTTAAAGGAAAATCTCCAAATACCACATACCAGAGCACTGGAAAAATACCTTGGATGTCCGATTATAAATGGAAAAGTAAACAAAGAAACATTTGAGGATATCGTGTGTAAGTCAAAAGAGCAATTAGCACAATGGAGGGCTAACTCTCTCTCGCAACAAGGACGCTCGGTACTTATCAACTCAAATCTTGCAGCTAAACCATTGTACACTATGCAAAGCTTTATGCTTCCAACCAATATCCATAAAGAACTAGACCAAGTAAATAGAACTTTCTTCTGGAATAAAGACGTGCAACACAAACCACTTATCAGCTGGGACAGGATATGCAAACCAAAAAGAAAAGGAGGACTGGGTATTAGAAAATCAAAAGATATGAATGAAGCGCTCCAAATGAAACTATTATGGAAAACCCTAGCAGAACCTGATAATGATTGGGTAAAAATCATAAGATACAAATATTTAAAGGCAACAGACATATTAAATTACAAGAGGACCGGAAATGCGTCCTGGCAATGGCGCAAAGCCAGTTCACTTATAGAGAAATTTTCCTCCGGTCTCATCTGGTCCATTGGTGATGGTAGAGCTGTTAAATTTTGGGATGATAAGTGGGTCTCCCTGGACAAACTATCGGCTAGGGTTAACCAGGACCATCAGATTCTGCCCGATTCGCGGGTGAGTGATTTCATCATGGGCGGTAAATGGTGGAAGGAAAAATTGGAGCAAGTTCTGGATGCTAACACCGTTAAAGAAATCATGGACATACCTCTTCCCATCAACCCCATTCCGGACAGACTATACTGGTGGCCAGATAAAAATGGCTGGTTTACAACGGCTAGTGCAATGAAAATTATTTCAAACTCAGAGGAAGATGCAGATGACCCTAATTACTGGATTTGGAAGCTACAAACTCTTCCAAAAATTAAGAACTTCCTATGGAAAGTTAGTCAAAAAGGCCTCCCCACTAGGGATAGGCTATCCAGCAGAGGCGTCCCAATCCCGAATGGTTGCCCATTCTGTGATGCACCAATTGAAAATGAATCACACCTCTTTATTAAGTGTAACTTCATAAAAAATTCATGCCTACACTCCCCAAAAGTGGAAAATATAGCTAACCCAATCATCAGTTCAACAAACGATATTAAGGAGATCTTGGAATCTCTTGGGAAAAATCTTAACAACAACGAGAAAGTCAAATTAGCGGTCAATTGGTGGCTTGCTTGGTTATTCAGAAATGAAATAATTTTTAGAAACTGCAAAATCCCCTCCGCGCAAGAAATTGCGAGAAGGGTTAAATCAACTCAGGACAGCTGGACTAAAGCTATCCAAATTGAGGTAGACGATGATTCGGTTCGCGTTAAAAAACCAATAACAAAGAAAATCAGTAGGAAAAACATCAAATGGAGAAAACCACCTCCTGGGATCATGAAATTAAATTTCGACGGAGCTGTATCTCTCAGTGGACTAGGTGCCGATGGTTTTGTCATTCGGGACTGGCATGGCAACCCTATAAAAATCGGTCATAAAATTTTTGGGAAATCTTCCCCGGCCATGGCTGAGGCTTTGGCTTTAAGGGAAGGACTAGTCCAAGCAATTAACCTAAAAATAAACAATCTGATTGTCGAAGGCGACTCCTTGACAATTATCCGGAATCTAAACCAATCGAGCTCTTGCCCTTGGGAAATTGATCTTATTATGGGCGATATCAAATGGATATCCACATCATTCCAGAGTATAACCTTTTCCCATGTGCCCCGGGAAGGTAACGAGGTGGCTGATGAGGTTGCACACCTTAGCCTCTCGTTCCCCAGCACTGTTCTAGAATCTCACACAGATCTCTCTGATCTCATCCGAAAGGATGCTATCGGCTAGGCTTTGCCAGTCGAATTCTTACCCTATCAAAAAAAAAAAAAGTGCATGTACTGTTTATGAATATAACATATATTGTCGCCAAGATGAGGGTGCGTTTAGTTTGCAAATGTATTACTCCGTATGATATAAATCTAAATCCTTCTAAATCAACAACAACAACAGCCATGAAGTATATATATCCCTCGATTAAGTAGGACAAATAAAAATAATTTTCGAAACAAGTTGAGAGAGTGTTTCTGATAGACCAAAAACAATATATAGAACACGAGAACCACGTGGTAGCATGCTACACAAAAGAAAGAAAAAAGAGTACATAAGCATAAAAGAAACATAGCCAAAAGGACATCCAACCCAGAACAACCGAACTCATAACTATAAGGACACAAACACCGGCCATAACTCATAACTCTAAACATCTGCAGCCCAAATGCACGTACATACTCCAGTGACCTCTACCCAAATGTCATTGTTCGGGGGCAAAATTTCATGCCAAGGATATTCAACATAAATACATATCCAATCATGAAAGTGTATCGAGTCATTATATACATATCAGATAAATGTATTACAATTTGGGCATTTTGTGTGTCTTACAAAACTCGATACAAATGGAGAAAACTAATACATTGGGCGAGTGTTTATATACATATCAAGGCTCACCAATTTCTAAAAAAAAAATCTCTTGCTAAAGTTCCAAATGCAGCTCGGTTGCAAGCTTCAGTGAGCAAGGAATCCAGCTGAAAAGAAAGAGAAGAAAGCAAGTTAATATTATTTAAGTAAGGCATATATGGATTCAATTTAATGGGCTGAAATAAAACTACAGAAATGGTGGGATAGGCCCATGCTATAGGACAGCTATATAGGCATGTATAAATGAAAACAAATATATATAAACAAATATATAAACATGGACATGTCATTTATCATGAAACCCTAGAATGGAAAAAAAAGAACGCGCTTGGACGCGCCGCACTTCCTCTCTCCCTCAGGCCCTCCAGCCGCCCACCACCAGCCATGGCGTCCGCCGATCCGCTCCACTGCAACCGCCGACGACTGATCCCGATCTAACCCCCACTGGCCTGGCCTCGTCACCACTTGTCCCAATTCTGTCGAATCATCTCACCATACACAGCCCCCCCAAATACTCCGCCTCCCTCAGCCTGCGAAAGGTGCCTTTCGGGGAGGTGGCAACCTCTGATTCGTGCTACTGTTGGCGAGATCCGTCACTCAAGTGGTTTGGGAGGCCCTTTTCCAGAGCCTTAATGTGGGATGGGATCGGTCTGGTCTGGCCGGACGGCAGCTGTCGCGTCTCGCTGGGGCGTGGGTGGCTGTTGGGGTCGCGCCCTCCTTCTTGCTCTGTGTCTTCGGTCAGTCGATGCCTCTCTCTTGCCCGCTCTGTGGTCACTTCCCATCGGCAATTAAACATCTCTGTAAGTTTTTCTGCTACCCTTAATCCCCAATTGAGTACCCTATATGCCTACAAGCTTTTTGTTTATTTAAGGCTTTACCAGGCCATTAACGCTAATAGCGCTTGCAAAACATCTGATTCCTGTCTCGATTGTGCAATTGCTTCTATTACTTCTTCTTTCCTCTCAATCATGGCTTCTAAATCTTTTCTTGAGGCGTTATCTGAGACGCAAGATACTCATGGCTCTCCTGGCATGCCGGCCTCCGGCACACAAGCCCAGGCAGCGCCGGTTGCCTCTGCGGCTCCGGCCCCTGCTGCTGTTCCTCTCTCGGCGGAGGCTAAGGGTAAGGCTAAGATGGGTGGTGAGGCTCCTATTATTGGGGCTTCAGTAGAACCCCATTCGGCTAGCATTGATCGCTCTTCTTATTTTGCTCGTTTGGCTGATATTCGTAAAAAAAGTATTGCTGAGAACCAGCACATTCTGTTGTGCACTCTCTTTGGTGGGTATACTGACTTTCCTGCTCTCAAAGCTAAGATCAAGGCGGAATGGCGCCGTTGTGTGGGTCCCTTCGAGCTTGTCGAACGCGAGGACGGGTGGTTCGATGCCCGGTTTTCGGCTCCAGCTGACCTCAAGAGGGTGTGGGTGGAACGCCCTTACCATCTGTTTGGACAGATTCTTGTTCTCCAGAAGTGGTATCCCACTTTCGATCCTCTCACGGCGTATGTCACTCACCTGGATATCTGGGTAAGGATTCCTAAACTGCCTATTGAATACATGTGTGCCGAGGGGCTGTCGGTGATTCTTAAGGAATTCAATGCGGGTTCTCTGATTCGGCTTGATAAGCTTTCTTACCTAAGGGTGAGACTTGATTACACCAGATTCTGTGCAAATGTTGAGTTTAATAAGCTTTGTGGTGGTGTCTCGGTCCTTGGGGAGGATGGAAAACCACTCGCTCTACGCATGTATTATGAGGATTTCCCTACTGGCTGTGGGTTTTGTGGGGCTGTGGATCACGTCTACGATGACTGTCCGGATCGGGTTGTCCCTGCCAAGCCTTTCAATGAGGTGGTGATCTGGGATTCACCTCTTCCTCGGGTTGAGCCTGAGGAGGTGGGATGGACAAAGGTGTCCAAGAAGGGAGTCTCGGCTGAGACTTCCAACACTAAGACTAGCCACAAGCCTTATATGTCGGGTATGAAGACGGTTTCCGTTAATTTCGTGCCCGAATCTCGGTCTATGTCGACTTCGTTTGCCACCCCTCCGAATGATGCCGAACCTTCCGCGGCTAAGATGATGCCGTCGATGGCTGACGGAGGACTCCACGGGCTCCCCGCTTCTGATGACGAATCTCTTGGTTGGTGCAAGAATCTCAAGGTGGCTGGTGCTCCGACTGATTCCCCGCCTGTTGCAACCCCCCAGGTGTTTGTGAACCCGGCCATGGAGGTTGATCTGCCGGCGGCTCCGGTGGTTCCTCCTGGTTTTCACCCGGTCATTGCTTCTGATCTCTCCTACGGCATTCAGAATTCGAGCCCGACTAGCTCTCAAATTCGGAAATTCAAGAAGTTGGGTATCCGCTCCTCGGGCGATCGGGGCACTGGCGGGAATCAGCCCGGCAACAACACTTTGGATGACTCTGCATCATCCCAACCGAAGAAGCGCAAAAACTAGTTTTTTATGATTATACACCATAATTTTGATGTCCGAGACGGTTGGTTTTGGGTCGGTTTTCACTGTCGGTTTGACTCCCCGTCTTTTGGCTTTTGGTATTTTCCCAGGTTGCGCCCCTTATCTGTCTTCAGGTGGCGTGGTGCCTGCTGTTTGTTCCTTGCTTTGGGTTTTTATTTCTGTTTCCTTTGGCTTGTATGCTGTGTTGGTTTGCCTTGGGTGCAGCTGCTTTGGCAGTGCACCCCGTTATATTATATCTTGGTTCCTGTTTGCACTGTGGTTGCTCTTGTCCAGCCCTTTTGTGGCACTTCCCCTTTGTGCTCGTCTTTGCTGTTGGTTTGCTGTCCTTGCAGGTTTGCTGGACTGTTTCGGCGAAGTCGGGTAGGCTGGCGGCTATTGGGAGCCATGCTCGGGGCTGCGTTTGGGTGTGCTTTGCAGCTGTTAGCGGTCCTTACTAGGCTGCTCTCTGGCCTCTCCAGGCGTCATGAAGAATGTTGCTGCTTCCTCTCAGAGCTTGGGTGTTGGCTGTCCTGCATTACTACTCTAGCTGGGCGCACCAATTTGGAGTCACACTCCATTATTGTATATTATGTTTTAAAATCAACTTGCTACCAGCAAAGTTTGATAACCAATTGTATAATAACATTGTACCCATTTGACAACAATCACAGGTTACAATTACACTCTAGATTGCTCTCAATGGGCCTTCTTGTTTGGATCGATCAATCACTTTATACCATATCCTGCTACACCAAGCTTGGTTCATTCTCATGGGTGATTTCGTACATTTGCATTACCAATGATTTAGCTACGGTTTTGCCATTATTATCTAGCTTTTCAAGGTTCCCCGTTATCTTGGTTCCGCCGTTTGGCGTCGGATCCTCTTGCCCGGGTAGAGCTGCCAGACTTAGTGTCGGTTGGTGTTTGTCACCGTTACAAGCTAAACACTATCGTTTAAAACTAAACCAACAGATACATGAACCAACGGATACAAAAATTAGTTTCCCATGAATATATGTACTTGGAATTCCTGCGGTATTCGCAGTAGAAACTTCTGGACTAATATTGATATCTTCTGCAAGAACAATCATATAAACGTTCTAGCTCTTTTGGAAACCAAAACAGATAAGGTTCCCTCCGAAAATTTCTGGCGGAAATGTGGATTCACTAACATTGCTTTCGACCCGGCTGCCGGATTTTCCGGAGGCATCTGCTTGCTATGGAAAGGTTTGCCCTCGAGCCAAGGATCTATTGACCTGATATCGGTTAACAACCGTTTTATACACTTCAACTACTCGGACTTTATATCTCACAGAAAGGTTGCCGTACTGGTGATTTATGCTCCTCCAGACGAGGTTAGGAAAGGGCCCTTTTGGGAATCAATCGATCTTTATATTCAAAACTTACTCATACCTTACTGTATAATGGGGGATTTCAATGACATCTGCTCCCCATCGGAGAAGATGGGGGGGGCGTGTCCGCCAAATGGCAGATTTACCCGCCTCACCGACTTAAAAAACAGATTTTCTTTACACGAAGTACCTTCCTTCGGGGGCCGTTTTACCTGGAAACGGAAACAACACGGAATTGACCACTGCTTTGAGAGACTGGATCGTCTCCTCATTCACACAGACGTCCTCACTATATTTGACTCACTTACAACTCAGATCCATCCCTTCACCAGATCTGATCATGCGCCAATCTCGACAGATTTCAGTCGGACTGCAAAAACAAAAAACAGACCTTTCAAATTTGAGCTAGCATGGGCAAACCGCCGGGATTATAAGAATCTGGTGTCTCAGGCATGGCGTCTTGACTCATCGGGCTCCTTCATGTACTGCCTGTTCCAAAAAATGAAACTTCTTAAGCGTCTTTCAAAAGGTTGGCACAAGAAAACCTTCCTCAATATAAACAATCAAATCAAGACAACCGATCAGAAACTACTACAACTTCAGTCTTCGCTTCTGTCAAACTACAATAACGACGACATAAAATTACTAAAGCAACTGCTCAATAAAAGAGAAAGAATGCTCGATTTCCATCGAAGATACTGGAGCCAAAGGGCTAAAGTTAAGCATGCCAGGCTTAATGACTCCAACTCTGGATATTTCCACAAAATCGCCTCGGCCAAAAGGGGAAGGAAAATTATCAAGTCACTCACCCTTTCGGGTGGGGCTGTCGTTGATGATTTTCATATTATTCAACAAGAATTTGAAACGGACTTCAATGCTAGATTCCGCTCCTCCTTAAGAAGCGATCTGGACACTACCAGGGACTTAAGGGTTATCCCCTCGAAAGTAACACAAGCAGAAAACGACATGCTGACCGCTCCAGTATCAAACGCAGAAATTAAAACTGCGGTTTTCTCTATGAGCCCGGACAAAGCACCGGGTCCTGACGGGTTCTCGGCAGGTTTCTACCAAAAGTTCTGGAGTACAGTAGGGCCCTCTGTCACGAAAGCTGTTAAGGCTTTTTTCTCTAGCGGAACGCTTTTAAGACAATCTAACCATACATTCATAACGTTACTACCAAAACGAGATGACCCAGCAACAGTTAACCACTACCGCCCCATTAGTTTGTGCTCCACCATTTACAAGATTATAGCTAAGGTTATAACAGCAAGACTTACCAAGATTTTTGAAAAATTGATACATCCCTTACAAGGCGCCTTTACGAAAGGCAGGTCCATCCAGGATAACATTCTGATAGCCCATGAGGCTTTCCACTCCTTCAAGCTGAAACGGGGTAAGGCAGGCTTACTCGCCTTGAAGCTGGACATGGAGAAGGCTTATGACCGTGTTGAATGGTCCTTCCTTTTCAATGTTCTTTCCAAGTTCGGTTTTAACGACAAGTTTATTAGTTGGATCAGAGAGTGCGTAACCACGGTGTCTTACTCTGTTCTGGTGAATGATGAGCCTACGACACTCATTGAGCCCACTAGGGGACTAAGGCAGGGCGATCCCCTATCACCCTTTCTGTTCGTTTTGGCTTCGGAGGTTTTGGCCAGAACTCTGGAACAGGAAAGTGCGGTTAACAAAGATCTGGGAGTAGTGTTTGGTAATCCGGGCATTAAGATTCCTTTTTTAGCTTTCGCTGATGATATCCTCATTTTCTGTAAAGCTTCACAGTCAGCCTGCTCTTCAGTTCTGTCCATTATTGATCGTTTCTGCCTTATTTCTGGGCAGAAGGTCAATTTACATAAATCTAGCTTCCAAGCCTCCTCAAACACATCACCAGCAGCTATCACTGCCACGATAGCGGTCCTGGGTATCCCCCAAGCAAACAACTTCGACAAATATCTCGGGTGCCCAATCGTAAACGGACGCACTAACAAAGACACCTTTAACGATGTAGTACTAAAATCTAAACAACAACTCACCAAATGGAAGGCGTCTAGTCTATCGTCCGAAGGACGTAAGGTTCTTATCAAATCTAATCTGTGCGCTAAACCGGTTTTCCTAATGCAAGCTTTTTTACTACCGTCTCACATTCACCAAGAACTCGACAAGGTTTACAGACAATTCTTCTGGAACAAAAGCTCTAAAGCCCCCCCGCTGATTAGTTGGGACAAAATCTGTGCTGACACTTTGAAAGGAGGTTTGGGTATTCACAAAGCGGAAACAATGAACATTGCATTACAGATGAAGCTGTTGTGGAAAATTATGTCCGAACCGGACAATATTTGGGTTCGCCTAATCTCCCAAAAATATCTCAAAGAACATGACATCCTGACCTATCAAACGAAAGGCAACACTTCTTGGCAGTGGAGACGCCTTATGTCTATCCGACATCATTTCCAAAGCGCTCTTCATTGGTCTGTTGGTGATGGGAATTCCATTGACTTCTGGTCCCAGAAATGGGCCGGCGATGAACCGCTGGCTTGCAGGGTACTCCAACCGATACCAAATGACCTTTCAAACATAAAAGTTTCCCACTTCATCAACCAAAACTTGCAATGGAACAGGGAATTGCTTTTCTCTAGCTTAACAAACATCATTTCACAGGATGACATCAAGCTTCTGCTTGGTATCGTACTGCCTAATAATCCTATGAAGGATCGAGTGTATTGGGGGCCAAGCACTAATGGGTGGTTCTCGACTAGCTCAGCAAACAACATGCTGTCAGCCAACAAGGGGTTACAAGACTATGATTGTGGTTGGATATGGAACCTTGATGTTCCGCCGAAGGTTCGTCATTTTCTTTGGAAAATATCCCGGGATGGCCTCCCTACTTCGGAACGCCTACAAAAGTCCCACGTTTCTGTACCATCTGGGTGTCACTTTTGTGATATTACAAACGAATCAGACAAGCACATGTTTCTTCAATGCCCGGTTACTATCAGCCTACTTAGGACTCTTCGCATCCGCTGTCCGAGCCTTTCCCACCTAGCCGTCAACTCGGGCTCAAACTTTCCCCTAAACCTGGTTCGGCGGGTGGTGGGCAAGGAACATTTCGGCCCTCTAGCATGTGCGTGGTGGACTATCTGGTTCTTTAGGAACCAACTGGCTTTTGACCACACGACGAAAGTATCCATTACTGAAATGGAAATTTTCCATACTACTTTTACACAATGTTGGAAACAATCGAAACTGCTTGACGCTGAGTCATCTTCAGGTACGCCTTTGCCTCCTAAGGTAATCCATCCCGGCTGTCGCTTTACGTCAACCGCAGCCAAGGGTAAGGGTCGAAGTCGTTCGGGCCTTTGGGATAAACCATCGATGGACTGCTACAAGCTTAACTTTGACGGTTCTGTAAGAGCGGGTATTTCGGCTTCTTACGGTTTCGTCATTAGGGACTGGTGCGGCCGAGTGGTTGCCATGGGGCGAAACTCGTGCATCAATGTCTCAGTTGTTTTTGCCGAGAACCTCGGTCTAAAAATGGGAATCCTTCGGGCTAAACAGCTGAATATTCGTAACCTCCTGATCGAGGGCGATAACCTTCTGGTTATTAAAGCTCTGCTAGGGGACTGGAAGTGCCCCTGGAATATCGAGCTCCTACAATCTGATATTCTGTTAGATACTTTGTCTTTTTCTTATGTAGCTATCCGTCATATTTTCAGGGAATCGAATGCAGTGGCTGACTATCTCGCGCGCAGTGCACATGCTTCCCCTGCCGACGCCTGCTACGACGACGATCCAGAGCTCTGTGCTCTCATCCGCAAGGATGCGCTAGGAAGGAGTCCTGCTACGGCCGACCCAACCTAATTTTTATTCTGCGTCAAAAAAAAAAAAAAAAAAAAAAAAGAAAACAAATATATGAAAAAAAGAAGAAGAAAAGCCAGCAAGGTGTAAATTGAGTAACTGCTAAACTGCACAGTAACTGCTGCAGTTTTAAAAGAACTGTAAAAGGAAACGTGGGAGGTGGATGAGGCTAGGAAACTGCTGTTACTTCTCCCCCTATAAAAGCCAAATGTGGGGCATCAGTTTGGGGTTGCAAGGTTTTGAGGCAAGAAAAAGAAGTTTTACTGCAGAGAAAAAAAAGAGAAAGAGAGCACCAAATTTCAGCAAACGACAAGAAAGAAAGAGAAGGTAGTCCTGTACCTCCGGTCTTGTTCAGATATGAGATTCTTGAAGCCCCCTCTTATAAAGCATTGAGCTTTAAGAAAGGGGTTTGGGTTTCAGAATCATCAAACAGCCCTAAATCAAGGGAAAATGCTGCTGATTTTTGCTCAAAAGAAACTCAATCGCTGCAGGAATTTGGTCCTCGAAACCCCCTTTTATAAAGCATTGAGCTTTAAGAAAGAGTTTGGGTTCCGGGATCAGTAAATTGCTCTAAAAGAGGGCGAAATGCTGCCCAAATTTCCTAAACAGGCCAAACTAAAAATCTCATACAAGCAGGGAAAAATTCAACCATGTATATGGGACTGCAGAATAACAAAACTGTCCTAATCAAGGGCTGAGTTCTGTTAAAATTCCCCTAAATGAAGTTATAACCAATGGACTCAATCAATTCTCACAAACTGGAGGCAAAATCAGTGAGCAAGATATTAAATCTGAAGTTCCTGAAAGTTTGCCTAAATTGTATAAAGCCAGGTGAAATGAGAAATTGCAAAGAAAAACAACATCCAATCAAGGAAACAAATGCCAGTTTAATCAGGTTAAACACATCCATTGGAGCTGAATGACCAACAAAAAAAAAACAGAGAATTAAAGTTTGGAGTAAAATCTCCAGAAATTCACATACCTAATTGACAATTTCTCTGTTGATTGGTATCAATTCAGTTTATGGTTCTCAGTCACCCCAAGCATCCACTGAGCCTAGTCTTTTGATCACTCAGGCCAAAACGCCTCAAATAACACAATAAAGCCTGGAAATTGAAACTGATATCAGTCAAGCAATTATGGAGCCAGCCAAAATGAAAGGTTGCAAAAAGAAAAGTTCCGATTAGAACAAGTGTAGGTTTAATCAAGCTTCATTCAGGCATTGAAAAAAGTTGAACGATTAACAACAAAAGAAAAAAAAAACAGAGAAGTAAATCTGTTACTGAAATTTCAAGTTTTACATACCTGTTTGGTAGTTCCTTGTTGATCGGTTCGCCGCCCCCCAAACCTCGAATCAGGCCTCCTCTTTCGATCACTGCAACCAAAACGCCCCAAACGACTCAAACTAAAACCCTAGAAATTGAAACCGAAACCAATCAAGTTTCGAAATTGGACATTCAATTGGAAGGGGGTTTAGTTAGGAATCTGAAATTTAGGCTACAAATTACCTAAAGATCGGATTGAACACGAAATTTGGGAAAAATCCGCAAACAAGAAAACCCTAAAGCATACCTAATTGGAGAGATTTGAGTGGGGATTGTGTCTTGGCTCAGGCTCAGGCTCAGGCCGTCGCACTCTTGCCCTGCTTTCCGTTCGCTTTGAGCGACTCAAGGCCGGACCTCCAGAGCTGCTATCGAAGAGCGCCTATGGCGATTTCCCGTCGCTTGGAGGAAAGAGGAACAGAAGGGGAGAATGCGTTCTTTGTGTTCTGTCTTTGAAAAAAATAGACCGGTTTAATTTGTTAATTATCTTGACCCGGTTTAATGTACAGCAATACAATACCCAAACAAAAATGGAGGGACGCCGATTTTGGCTCACGTTACAAATATTGGGCTGGATCATTTTTTATTAAAGAAGGCCCACAATATTAATACACATATACTCCCTCCGTTAATTAAAACTTGACGTTTTACTATTCACGCACGCATTTTTAGGTGTTAAAAACTATATAAAATATTAACTTTTTTAATAATTTTTTTAAATAATATCATACTTATTACTATTAAGTATGAATTTATAAAAACAAATTTTAAAAAAAGTTAATATTTTATATAGTTTTTATCGTTCTAAATAAACGTGCATGAATAGTAAACGACAAGTTTTAATTAACAGAGGGAGTATAATATATGTATGTACGGCCTAAGATTTCAATTATATAGGAAATTGCAAAACTAACCCACTAAAATATAAGGATTATAATTGGCACAAGTTAAGAAATCGAGTTTGATAAAAAATATAAAATTAAACTCGTCAAAAAATTCTTTGCCGATTAAGTCGAGTGGGTCAATCTCAAGTCGGCTCCTAAACAAAAACGGAGTCAAAACCCTCAAATCAAGTTTTACTAAATATAAACTTGGTTTGAAAAGAACTGCATAAGATTTGATCCCGTTCAAACGGGTATGTAGGAAGCTTGACATAAAGCTACGAGCTCGTCAAGTTCAATCACGATCCTCAAACGATCAAATTTTTAAAACCAAATCAAACTTGGTTTCTAAACGAACTACGGGTGATTTGATCCCGTTCAAACGGGTACGTAGGTAGCTCGGCATAAAGCTTAAGCTCGTCGGGTACAATCGCCAAATCCAAATTTAATCCGTTCATTCAGAACTACGTATAGACTTGATACTCTTTTACGAGTTACGTAGGAAATTCGGTATAAAATTTTAAATACGCCGAATTCAGTCACCGGTTACAAATTAAATAAAATTTGTCATTTAAAAGAACTACATAAGATTTGATCCCGTTCAAATGGGTATGTAGGAAGCTTGACATAAAGCTACGAGCTCGTCGAGTTCAATCCCGATCTTCAAACGATCACACTTTTAAAACCAAATCAAACTTGGTTTCTAAAAAGAACTACGTAAAGACTTGACGCCGTAAAAACGGCTACGTAGGTAACCCGATATTAAATCTCAAAATATGTCGGGTACAGTCGCTAATCCCTAAATTCACTTTTAAAATGAAAATGGGGTTAAAATTACATCTAAATTAAATACACATGATTTTCCGTGTAAGTGATAGCCGTTAAGTCGAGAAACCCTTCCAAGAAGGTGTGCTCGATTTATTCGGATGATACACGAGAAAATCTCATGCATATGATAGTGTGATTTATGTTAGGGCTACCCTTCCGAGAAGGTGGGTCCCAATACGATCCAATGATGCATGAAAACCTTTAAAGGGGTAAAACACACAAACCCAACCACTATGAACTACGTGAGGCTTGATTCTCTTCCAAGAGATACGTAGGCAACCCGTTAAAATTCGGGTGCAGCCCAAATCACCAAAAACACCAAAATCTTGGTATCGATATGACTTCGAATCAAGAGGATAACCAAAAGGGGTCGAACTCAAATATTATAAATGAAATAAAATGTGTTGTACAATTATATCGCGCATTTTTGTTCAACAGTCATATCTTCCGACAGGTTCAAAAGATTGAGGTCCTGTCGGATGATCTCCATCCAACTCGATCTTTTCCAGTCTACCTCTCCCCCTCCAGGTAGCTTCTAGATCCAAGCTCCCACGTACACCTACGAACTGGTGCCGATGTAGGTATCTTACGAACGTACCCAAACCAACGCAATATGGACTCCCACGGTTTGTCCACTATACTCACAACTCTAACCTTGCTCCTAATGTCGACATTTCTGTTTGTCATGCCCCGTGTGTCCAATCATCAATCGGCACATTCTCATCTCATCCACTGAAATATTGAAAAACATGGGTGATTTCACGAAAACTGAAATTGAAAAATGAATTGTTTTGATTTCCATGGATAGAATGAGGTGTTTTCCTTGTATTGTGTCTAGGTCTTCATGCTTTGTTGTTGATTTTGTTGTGATACGAGCTGGTCGTGTCTGTTTTTTTTTTTTTTTTTGGGGGGGGGGGGGGGGGGGGTTGTGAATGGTGATGTGTTTTCAAACAACTCCGATTCGGGAGATGTTTTCCTTTGCCGGAGTTCTGCCTTCACTTCCCACATGAGATCGTGTTCTGGTCTAACTGCTCGCTAGCGGCCGCTTCTCACCCTTTCTTCATCGACAAGAGAGTGGTTATTGATTCGGCGCTTCGTTGGTTGTCTTATCGTCTTTTGTGTTAACCATTTTTTTTATGACGAGGAACCCACCTTTAATGACAATCATTTCTAAAAGAAAATGTTTTCTTTTTTAATTTGTTTATGCTATTTGAGGCTTTTCCCTCGGTTGAATGTTTTTTCGGCTTCTCAATTAATCATACAATGAATTATTTGGTTTTTCGAATTCTTATCTTTTTCAATGTTTAATTAGTATAGGGCTTGTAAAATACTAGTACTCCGTAGTAGTACTGTATAACCACCAATCAACGTCACGGGGAGGGGGGATACTGGCCAATGCGTTGACCATTAATTAATGAGCCAGGAGTCAAAAACAGGGTAAATGGGTATTTTTAGAAAAGTTTGGATATTTACTCAAAAATAAATTTATGATGTTATAGAAAAACAAGCTAGCAATTACCCTGTCGACGGAGGCTTGAAAGAGGATTCAGAACTGCTTGTTTTCATCCACAAGGATCCGCTAGGAAGGAATTCGTCTACGGACGGCCCATCCTAAATTTTATCTTGCGTTAAAAAAAAGCTACCAATTATCTATTCGATCAAATACTCCATCTGTTCCAAAATAAATATCTTTTATCATTTAGTACACGTTTTTAACGAGGAAAAAACATTATAAAATATTATTTTTTTAATTAATTTCATACTTGTTAGTCTTAAGTATGAACTTATAAAAACAAATTTATTAAAAAAAACAGTATTTGATAGAGTTTTTACCTTCTTAAAACACGTGCCGAAAATGAAAGTGACTTTTATTTTGGAACAGATCGAGGGAGTAAGTAATAAGGAATTATCGAGGAGAATATGGGCAATTCCGTCCTACTTAGATTTCTAAAAGAAAAGAAAAATAAAGGTAAAAAATGTCAAAATTTTCACATTAAAATTTTCTTAATATATGAGCTTGCTTCAAAATTATCTGCAAATTCCTACCACAATCACCACAATATCTCTTGGTCTTAGAAAATCCTTTAAAAAAAAAAGTGTAAGAAGGAATTTGGAGAAAAAGAAATAACCAAAAATAAAATAATGCATTTAACTAGAAAGAAGCTTAGGTATGAAATTGATGATGGTGTTTTGTATTTATGCATGCAGGGAAATTAAATTTACAGAGGGGATGCTATAATGAGGAGCATTTGTTTCCTAGTGGGGGATGTTTTTTTCCTTCCCTTACCCCTTCCCAAATATTCCCCCCTCTCTCCCATTCTGCGTTTCAACGTTCAACCAACGTGATTGGTTCTGTCGTTTAGGTGTGTTTTTTTCCCTCAATTTATATGCCTTCCCAAACCCTAGCCTTATTCATTCTTTTTAGGGTTAATTGCGCTAAATATCCTAACCTTTGTGGATAGTTGCACTTAATATCCCGACCTTGTAAGATTTCACGAAATATCCTGACCTTTGGTGTTAGTTGCGCTCTCTACCCTACATAGATTTCTTAAATTAAAAAATTACATAAATAATGGAAAAATTACACAAAATCACCCATATTCATAAAATATTTTCAATAAACTTAACCCCTAATATATTTAACCCCCCCCCCCCCAAAAAAAAAAAACCAAAAATCATTTCTAATAGATAACATCTACTCCCATAATTATTATAATTATTGAAAATAATTAATTTTATTATTTTTCTTCATAACATATGTTATAAAAAAATCTATGTTTATATATACCGATCTATAAATGTGGATTTGAACATATATTCTCTATATATTATTATTATTATTATTATTCTTATTATATATATATATATATTCTTTTTGGTCCATATTATTTTATATACACTAAAACTAATACATAACATCTTATGTGGAATCTTGTGATTGAATCTTAAGAAAATATTTCTCATCTAAATTCCACAACATTAAAAAAAGATTCTATAAAAAAATGCTGACTATACATATATGGAATATAATACTTTTAAAAAATAAAATAAAATATATTTTTTTTAAAATAAATAGTAAAATATGGAGTATATGATAACTATTTATAATTAATAAAGATATGATAAACATATATTAAAAATAGGAAAATTTGGTATATACTCATGGAAACTTGATTAATTGGGCATATAATATGGTACTTACATATTAATCTTACATAAATTATAACTATGGCTTTATAAAATAAATTTTTAAGGAATATAAAATATAATAAGAAACAAGTTTATTTTTAAATAATCGATCTTATTTTAATTTTTTAGAGCACGCATTTTTATAAGTTTGGTATAAATTTCCTTTTTATTTTGATTAAAATAGAGATTGTTGAATTTTTTTTATATAAATATGGGTGCTTTTGTGCAATTTTTCCATTATTTGTGTAATTTTTTAATTTAAGAAATCTATCTAGGGTAGAGAGCGCAACTAACATCAAAGGTCAGGATATTTCGTGAAATCTTACAAGGTCGGGATATTAAGTGCAACTATTCACAAAGGTTAGGATATTTAGCGCAATTAACCCTTCTTTTTATCCCAATTTTTTCTCCTAATTATTTTTTACATTCTAATTAAACAACAAATGCCATGAATTTAAGGAATTTTTTTTTATATAAATCCGATGATTAAAAAAAGAATTTGTTAAACTACCATCGCACTAATAGCCTAGCACATAATTCAAGCGGGGTTCCATCGTAAAACCAATTCACTAACTTATATACTAAGATGTCTTTGTTCATATTATCAATGTGGGACTTTTTATGGTCTCTTCACATTTCATTCTCTCAACATTATCTTCTTAATTCGATTTTCCTTCTGCAAATTAATCAATGCAACTAGCTTGATCTAGCAATGGCTTTGAGCAAGGTTTTCATGGAACTATAGTCGGGTTCTCTGCTAGTTTCGGACTGATCTTTGAATGAGTGGCGTTGCTAGTAATCTTCTGAACATATCGCAGGCTCTGGTCCCTATGGGAGCGCGCATATATTAATTGGCAAGTGCAAAACTTGGCTAGACTATTGCATTTGAGGAGCATGTTGGAATGTGGTTGTTCCACAACGTAAAATATTGAGATGTCTTAAACAAAATATAAATTTGACAGACTTATTCTCTTTATTGACAATTAGTTTTGAGATGTAATCCCACTGGATTCTTGTATTGTTTATATCTCCTATATATCTGAGTCTGCATATATACAACATTCTTATAGCATGTGCCCCCAATATATTTAGTTCCCTTTTAGAGATTCGAAATTCCTTCATTTTGATATTTGTTGTCATGGTTACTGTTCTCCGCCACCTCGACGTCGAGTCGTCGTGTGAGTCATCGCACTTCCCCGTGTTCATGGCATTCGTGGCTCGCCTTGGATCTCCATCAACTTCTCCGCTGGCGGGCGACTCTTTCGGGTTATTTGGGATTTTTCTTTCGTCTGTGTTCATTTGTGTCTTTAGTATGTTGTTTGTTGACGGCTAGTCCGTCTGCCGATTCGTCGGCCTCTCGAGTTTCAGATTTGTCTGAGCTCGAATATTTTCCTAATTAAAAAAAATGTTGTCTTGGTTATTGGATTTCCGTGTTGTTAGAAAAATCGCATCTATTTAATTACGTATCAATAGGCCATAGATTTGCTATTGTATTATTTTAGGGCTTGTTTGGTATAAAATTTAAAAAGGTAAATGAAAATAAAATAAATGTAGTATATTTATAATTTAAGATATATTATTAGAAATTTTAATTATTACCACATTCTCTTGATTTTTTTCATACAAAATTTGATTTGTTTCTCTCATTTCAATCACCTATTTAAATAAGGAGTAATCATATCAGGTATACTCATCTATTCAATGTAGACTTACAAAACTTCTCTATAATATTTAATTTATCATACAAAATTTGTTTCTATTTCGTTTACCTTATATAATATTATACCAAACGGGCCCTTAATGGCTTATTAGTGTTAGGCCCGCATCTTAGACAAGAGTATTTAATTATTCTGGTATTCATGATTTTTTTAATGTGTGTATTTAATTATTGTTAATTTATAATTTTTATAATATGTCATTGTTAGTTATAGACTTATAGTAAGATTTTTTTAAAAATTAAAAAAGATATATTTATGTGAAATTATTTTAAAATAAATTTTAACCTAATCTAATTTTATAAAATACGTATAAAATGTTTGGTAGAATTATATGAGTATATATAGCTAGAGAGGTTATAATTGAAGTGGCTTAGCGAGGAATGAAGAGGTTGTAAAGGAAGTGATTTAATGAGGGATTATAATATGAAGAAAATTATTATAGAGAGATCGATATGTGGGTATGACATGACAAAACTTAGTGAAAATCACCTACAACCCTCTATACACCCTTATGTGTGTCAGAAAATTAATTATGTTAAATGTTTATAATAAAAAAATTCAAAAAAATATATTTATGTTATAAATAACTAATCATATATATATAGAGAGAGATAGAGAGGTTGGGTCAGGTGTACACACCAATGTTATTAGAATCGCGATCCGGATCTCACGATCCTAGAGATCCTACGATCCCATCCATGATCCTGATCGGTACATAAAATCGTTTTGGTGTAGAATCGGTTACGATCCCACCGATCCTATAAGATCCTTTCAATTTCCCTTTTCAGCTCATTTGAAGTGTAAAAAAATGGTTCGTTTTGGCCAAAATTGCCGAAATTGGCCCAAATGGCTCATTCAAATCTGTAGAGCATCTCAACCTTCTTCTCACCATGACACAATATCTCAACTTTCGACGTGTTGAATGAGTGATTATCGGTGTGTTGACTGATGAGTGCAGTAAGTGAGTGCATAGCAATGCGGAGTACGAGGGGCTGACGTCGGACTTGTTGGGGGCTTATTCATTAAGGTAATATTTCTTGGCTTCGCAATGTCTACTAGTGGTGCTTTAGTTCAGTCATCATCAAGAAAAAGGACACTTGGCTCTAAATTAGACCCAGGATGGGAGCACGCAAGCACTGAAGTCAGAAGCAACATTGAAGTTTATGGCTATAAGTATGATGATTGATGATTCAATATCTTTATGTTTTAAGCTTATAGTTATATGAATTATGTAAGACGTTTTGTTATCTCTTGCATTATAGACATTCTATAATATTGTAATCATGTGGTGTGTATGTGGGCGCTTTAAATTCAGCCATTTTGCCTTAGAGACATTTTTTTTATCGCTATACTTGGACAAATATGAATTCTAGAATTTTAAACGAAGTCATTTTGTTTTATATCTTTTTCATATATATATTTTTATATTTTTTAATTATATTTCAAGGATCTTACGATCCCACGATGGGATCTTACGATCCGATTCACTAACCCTGTTGTGATTCGATCCTAGGATCCCGATCCTAATAACCTTGGTACACACCCCTTATTGTGTTTTGTGTTAACAAATATGGGCCATTGATTGATTAAAAATGGATGGATGAGATTAATTGAGACTTTCTCTTTTTATTTTAAAAAAAAGGTAGACCCCACCACTTTTATAGGCAACTTGCTGAAGCAAAGCGCGTGCGTTACTTTTTTTTTTTGAGGGAACGCTTTTTTTGTAGGAATGATGAGATTTCGCTTGCACTGTGTGTTCGATGAATAATGACGAATAAATTACCGAATAATTCCAGATTATCAACGAATAATGACTCTAAATTTGACGACTATTTGATAAATTCATGAACAATTTTAAACAGAGTTTGAATTTCGATAATCCCACATCTAATTACCCACATACATATGAATAATTTCTTATTATCAACGAATAATGACTATGAACTTGCCGAATAGTCGATAAATTCATACACAATTTTAGACCGACTTTGAATTTCAACAAACCTACGTATAATTATTCAACAAGGTGATATTAATTATTCCCTAATTTATAGTTATTATTATTCGTGTGTAAAGAAAATGATTGGTCAATTTTGCAATTATTCGCTAGGTTAATAGTAATTATTCTCTAAATTAATCGGTATTATTCGTCGGTAAAGATGAGTTATCGTTAAGATAATAGTAAAAGGGTTGGTCAATTTTGTAACTATTCACTAGGTTGATAGTAATTATTCGCTAAGTTGATAGTGATTATTCGCTAGGTTGAAAGAGAATGTAAAAGTAATTCTTGATTTCCCCCATCTAATTACCCACATATACATATGAATAATTTCTTATTATCAACAAATAATGACTTTGAACTTGCCGAATAGTCGATAAGTTCATGAACATGAATCTTAATCCTTTAGCCCAAATTTGTCAACTACCCTTCACCGTAACCCATCCAAAATTGTTGTTGTCTCCTCTGAAACAAAACCACCACAAATGCAATCCTAAAATCATGTATGGCAGGCTATTCATTACACCATTACCCAAATTCCCGAAACATAATTAGCAGATAAAACATAAAAGCACAAAAAATTGTATAAGAGCAAGCAATCATGAACAATGAAGCAGTCCCATAAAAATAAATCGATCAAACACTATATATGCATCCAACAATGGAGCAGGGGAAATCCTATATTAATCCTAGAAAACTGATTAATGGCAAGAAATTCCAAATTCACTAAAGAGGTGAGAACTGAGAAGAGCAATTCAATAAAGGAAACGAGAAATCGAAAAGCTTCGAAACTAAATTGGACCTAGAGATTTGCCTTGCAAGATCGCTGCCATCATCCCTTGCCAGCCCTTCGACGAGACGCCTCCTCGCCGCTCTGAGCCAGATGCGACCGGAGTCGTAGATATTCGGACCAGTCTCGCCTCCATCATCCACCATGGCCACCACCACTGCCCAGATCTTACGGTTTCGTCCCTCCCTCAGTCATCCTCGACCTCTGCCGTCATCATCCCTCCCAGCCTCGCCTCCATCGTCACCAACAACAAGATCTGTCGTCATCTTCGTTCTGTCGCCGGCTCGTCACCATCCCTCACCCCCAACCGCCTCTATCCATTGAAGAAGTCGCCGATCGCCGACTCTTAGAGTTATAGAGCAAGGAGGAGGTTTTGATCGGTCAATTAATTAGGGTAATGGTAGAATATATAAGGGATTGAACACACGCTCCAAACCATTGAGAGTAGTGCAATTTTTTGGTGGGATATATCTTGATAAATTAAAATTTGATTTAAATTTTGAGATAATCTAGGCCATCCGTTTTTCATTAATTAAGGGCTCAGATTTGTTAACACAAAACACAATAAGCATTGTTAACATTTGATCCATCCTCTATATGTGTGTGTGCGCGCGCGCGCGTGTGCGTGTGTGCGCGCGCGTGTATACTTTTTTGTATGAAAAAACATATTTTAAAAAGTATAAAAAAATTATGATTATCAAATAATCATCTTTTCTGTTTTAATATTTTTCAAAATATATTTTTTCATAAAAAAATTATATAAATATAAATGATTAGTTATTTGTAACATAAATAACTAATCATACTCAGCTCACGAGTATTTAACCAAGCTCGAGCTCATTTAGCTCAATTTTTTACGAGCCAAGCTCGAGCTCGAATACTCCTTTTTGCATAAGTTCATTTTGAGCCGGTTTTTATGTAAACTCATTTAAACCTGAACTAACACAATCTATAATCTCGTTTTAAGCTCATTTTACATAAACAAACTAATTCAATCTCGACTCACATATGTAAAACGAGTTATACAAGGAAGCTTGTACAAAGCTCGAACTCGGCTGATCAAGCTCGAAATCATGCTCATACTCGTTCGCTTTCAAATATAAACGAGCCTGAACCGAGTTTTATACGAGTTCAACCCAAGCCGAGCTCGAGTAACTAGGCTCATAATACCCCTAATTTTGATAATTAAATTACGAGCTCAACCTTCAGTTTAGGAAAAAAAAAAAGAGAAAGAAAAGGAAGGGATCCGTGGGATATTGAAAACAGGGTACTGCCCCCCGGGGCATAGCTCAGTGGTGGTAAGGTCACCCTACGTCGGGCCTGTAAGCTTCACGTGGGAGGTTCGATTCCAGGAGGAGTGTTATTGTAGCCAGTGGTGGATCCTGAAGCGTTTAGTTGAGGGGGCGAAAAATTGATCTGTAATTTTTTTTTCGAAAAAATCATCAATATTTGAAGTTTTCGGGTTTAATTACAGTATTAAGTTATGAATTTTAACAAAGGATGAGTATGATAGAAGTGTATTAATTTGGTAAATGATGTGAAAAATAATTTATATCGCTTTAGTTTTGAAACGTTTATAACTTTTTACTCAGTTATCGGATTTGAGCTTATAATATATCAAATCGAAGCTATCAACGAGAGAAATATGTATATTAAATTACATTTTTGATTGGGGGGCGACTGCCACCCCCGGTCCTTTAAAGAACCCGCCCCTGATTGTAGCATTTATGCTACAATATGTTTCTCCTGTGCCGTTGGGCCTCCTGGAGCCCAATATGCTGAGGCAAATCCCGCGATTTAGCTCCCCAAGTCGATGAGTGATCGCATACTTGGAGTTCATGAATAGTATAAGTGTAAGCTTGGGATATTGAATATAAAAAAATATAAAAAATAAATAAAATTATGAAAACAGGGTACTGGTCAATCTGAACCACCATATCCACCATCTACACCCCGTTCGAGAGAGAGCCCTACGGAGTCCGTTCTACTTGACCAAGACATTATTAATATTCAGTACAGTGTACTGCCCACTTTACTACTTTCATCGCAACAACCAGATGAAGAAAACGCATAGAGACACCCCCATAAAAGGGGTTAGAAAGATATAAAAAAAGATAAGATTTATATCGAAAGCTGATTTTTCTATTTTTCTATTTTTATTTTATATTTTTCAAAAAAAAAAAAAAGCCCTTTACATAAAGCACTTAAAGGAAAGCTGCTTGGAACCGAAAGCTGCTTCCTCTTTTTCCTCCTCCCTCTACCCTTGTGTGCAGAACCCACACTCTCCCTCCCTTCGTTGTCCCCTCTCTCCCTCCCTCAAATCCCTCCCCCATTGCCCTCCCTCTCCAAGATCATCCCCAAATTCAGCTCGATTTCATCCTCTCTGCGACTCTCTGAATCCATCCAATTCATCAATTGATCGTCTAATTAATCAATCGATATGTTACTCGACAACAATAGCAGCAGCAACAACGACAACAGCGCCTCGCCTCCGTCCGATGCCGACGCCCACGCCGCCCCGATCGACACCTCCGCCGGCAACAAGCGCAAGCGCCGCCCCGCCGGCACTCCAGGTAACTCCGATTTCACTTCATTCAGTTGATTGATTAGAATCGATCGCCGCGCGATGATCTGATTAATTAAATAATTGCGTGCAGATCCGGATGCGGAGGTAGTGGCGCTGTCGCCGAGGACGCTACTGGAGTCGGACCGGTACGTGTGCGAGATCTGCAACCAGGGGTTCCAGCGGGACCAGAACCTGCAGATGCACCGGCGGAGGCACAAGGTTCCGTGGAAGCTGCTCAAGAGGGAGTCGCCGGCGGGGGCGCCTGCCAAGAAGCGCGTCTACGTCTGCCCGGAGCCGACCTGCCTCCACCACGACCCCGGCCACGCGCTCGGCGACCTCGTCGGGATCAAGAAGCACTTCCGCCGCAAGCACAGCAGCCACAAGCAGTGGGTCTGCGGCCGCTGCTCCAAGGCCTACGCCGTCCAGTCCGACTACAAGGCCCACCTCAAGACCTGCGGCACCCGCGGCCACTCCTGTGACTGTGGCCGCGTCTTCTCCAGGTTCGTTCAACTCCACCGGATCCAAACCGATATTTATTAATCACTATTAATTAGGGCAAACTATATATTATTAATAATTTAATTATATTTTTAATTTTAATTACATCAAATCTCATTATCCATCACAAATCCCTATCATTTTAGATTATTTTTCAGGGGTATCTTTCATCTCTCAGAACTCAAATAATCCGTCTGTCGATCTTTTGGCCTTGACGCCTGATTTTTGAAAAATGTTCAAGAAAGTTTGAGAGAATTTTGTCTTTTATATGTTGAAAGATGTACTTTTGGAATAAATGAGACTAATGGTCAGGTGCTTGTAGTAATCAATATTTAAGATTTAAGATTAACTAATTAATTAACAATTGAAATTAATTATTCTAGTTAATTTGCTATGATTTTTTGTGGTGGTTTATGAATACCCACGTTCAGAAGAGTTAAAAAAAAATACTACATTTATTAAGATATAATCAAAATTGGGGATGGATTTTGTGGTTTGTCAATAGAGTTAATTATTATTATTAATAATAATATATATAAATATATATTCGTGGAAGCAAGAAAAAACCAATGGCATCAAAATTACTATCCTCCGTTGTCCGTTAATCATCACACCCATCCATGAAGACAACCAAAACGCAGAGTTTTGTTACACCTTTTGAAGACATATCGCATGATAGCAACCCACTGTATATCTATCGCCATCTCGAACATCTTGAACGCTAATCTTCAATTTTTGTTTCTTCTTCTTATCTTATCTCCAAACCCCCACCCGATCTTTGTCGCGTTCCGATCGACATTTTATCCTTCATTTTCTGGTTCTTGTTTTTGTGCAGGGTGGAGAGCTTCATAGAGCACCAAGATGCTTGCAACATGGGCCGGATCCGGCCCGACCACTTGCAGCAATCGGGCGTTTGTTTGTCCCGATCCGGATCGATCCCGACCGTGGGCGAAAAACACGGCCACAAGGATAATGGGAACAACTGCAGCCGTAGCTCGAGTAGCTTGGAGCTCCAGCTCTTGCCCTCCTCGTCGAATAATAATGCTCGGGATGCCTCGGCTTGGCCGAGTAAACCCGATCAAACCCGCTCTTCTACGCAGCTCCAGCTCTCGATTGGCTCTTCTTCGGAGTTTAGCAGTGACAAGACCGATCAGTCGATGATGGCGGTCGAGAAACCGAAAGCCGTATCTCAGGTTAGCTAATAAAACCTACCCCTAATTCATATCACGCTAACACATCAATCAGTTAAGAGTTGTCTAGTATCGATATCTAGGGCCCGTTTAGTATTGATATCTAGTGTTCAGTATGGCTAGATATCGATATCTAGTGTTTGATATCTCTCCGGTATAAAGTAATATCTGATATCTGCGTTTGGTATAACCAGATATCGATATCGCATAATATCTAGATATCAAAATTAGGCTAATTTGATATACAAATTTATATCGATATAAATTTGTATATTAAATTAGTCAAATTTGATATCTAAATATCAAGGGGTATTGATAGATATCTGACTATACCAAACACAGATATTAGTTGATATCTTGGGGATATCAAACACTAGATAGCAGATATCGGGCCTAATATCCGATATTTGATATCTAGATATCAATACCAAAAGGGGCCTATCCCTAAGCTAGTAAGATTTGATAGTGATACGTACAATAAAACCTATCCCTAATTGTTGGGGTGATAAAGGCGGAGCTGGTGTCGGCGTTGAGGGAGGAGAGCGGGGAGGAGATGAGGCAGGCGATGGCGGAGAAGGCGTACGCGGAGGAGGCGAGGAAGGAGGCGAGGAGGCAGATGGAGATGGCGGAGAGGGAGTTTGCGGACGCGAAGCGGATAAGGCAGCACGCGCAGGGGGAGCTGCAGAAGGCGCACGCGCTGAGGGAGCAGGCCATGAAGAAGATCAGCGCCGCCTTGCTGGAGATCACCTGCCACGCCTGCAAGGCCCACTTCCAGGCATCATCCAACACCGGTAATGTCACCGTCGTCGACGACTCGAACCCCCAACAGATGAGCTACATCTCTAGCAACCCAATCTTCACCGGCCATGACGACGATGACAACGAAACTCATCACCATCAATCGATCGACTGATCGATCGATCGATCGATCCGTCGATCCGTCGATCGAGGTTTTCATATATATATATGGATTGTTCTTGATTGGGTGTTCAGTGTTGTATGTTATTGTTGATGATATGTTTCTAGTTTGTTAATTAAGTTTTTTTTTAATATTCGGGGGAGTTTAATTTTGGAGTGCTTGTAATAGTGCGTATACGTTGCATGATCAAAATATTTGGTGATGATCTACTATGGAAACTGATATGTGTTGGATGTAAGACGTACAAGAATTGTACTTAATTTATTTGTTAATTAATTATTGTATAAAGCATGCATATGCATTCGACAATTCATTTTAATATTATGCTAATCAATGTACGTGCAAGATAGGCTAGCTAGATATTCCCTAACTTGAAATCAATATATATAACATATATAGCCTAACTTGAAATTAATTAATCAATGAGATATACTTATTTAATTAACTATTTTAAGGGTTGAGGATAATATCACTAATTTGGAAAGGTTTTTAAATTTTAATTAGTTTAGTTTTTTTTTTGAAATTAGATTCATAGGGTTGCTTTTTTTTTTAGCAGGGAATCTTTCTCGATTTAGATCTTATCCTATGACCTTAGGGCATATGATAGAAAAACCGCTTAATTAATAATTCATACTACGTATAATACAATTATACAAGTCTTGTCCAAGTATATTGTATATAAAATTTCGCTTTAGACCAGTAAACATAATTTTTTTTTTTAAATGGTTATATATATACACACACAATAGATCATATGTACACAGGTCTTATGGTGTATCATGTTAATAAATATGGGTTTGAATTAAGAAGGTCAACATATGAGATTAAAAATAAGTTCTGATTATTCATTGGAATGAAATTATTCGTTGTATTTGGCAATTATTCGTTAGAATAAAATTTACATTTTTTACACTATTTGTATAGACGAATAATTATGTGTTGTATACATCGGAACCAACTCTATACCAACCTAGCACACAAGTCGAGTGATGTTTCATTCTAAAACCAATTTGGCAATAAAAAGGAGTACGTATCCCACTTAAGACTCGTCAACTTCCGATGTGGGACTCTTTTGGTCATATTCACCTCTCTCAACACTCTTAGTGTGTGGCGTGATTAAGAAAACCTTGCTTCACTATAGGTAAGGAGGGAAAATAAGCTCTTTTTTTTTTATCATACTTATTTGGTTTCAACACATATATATCTCTTTTTACATATATTTTATTTTATTTTTTAACTTGTTAATTGTTTTTACATTTTTATTTTAAGTGTAAACTTGAACTCTAAGTTTCGAACCGCGTGTTTTGAATTGAATTCGAACTTCTAGTAGTGAGTTGAACACCCGATCATTTATCCCTTGTGTAGATTTAGATTTACTCGGCACAAAAAGTGATTAACTATTGGTTTAAACAACCCATAAGAACAAAAGAATAGTGTTAAAGATCAATTTAATTATATATAGTGCTATATATACTTAGAGTTAGTGGCGGAATCAGAAAAAAATTGGAGGGGCCACAATATCATTGTACGATATAGTTTTGGATTAAATGACCTAAATAATTATATATAATTTGATAATAAATGATGTTATTTTAAGATAAAATGTCATCGGTTTATGATAAAACGGAGTATTATTTTTCCGCGCCTAAAAAAAAGAAATATAAATATATAAATGAAATACTCGGAAAAAAAATAACTAAATAAGAATAGGAAACGCAATATAATAAACATTAAGTTAAGATTATGGTTGTTATATGAGCTAAGTAGCAAGAGTTTGGCTCAAGTTTTGCTCAATAAAAGCTCGGCTCGAGCATATGATTTACAAAATGAGTTGATTATAAGCACATTTTTATGCTCGATTCAAAGCTCGGCTCCGCTCG
Source organism: Persicaria tinctoria (assembly GCA_037127255.1). Taxonomy (NCBI): domain Eukaryota; kingdom Viridiplantae; phylum Streptophyta; class Magnoliopsida; order Caryophyllales; family Polygonaceae; genus Persicaria; species Persicaria tinctoria. The sequence continues at coordinate 67,155,361 of JBANSL010000010.1, read as the reverse complement.
ATTAAAACTCAAATAGCACGAATTTTATGAAATTTATCAATTTTCTTTTAAGTTATTATGTCATGAGCAAGTAAAGTTGCATGATACTTAAAAAAACTCACTCAATTAAGCTCGTTCATTTACTAAACAAGTCGAGTGTGAGCTCAAGTTTAAATATAGGTTCGACTCGAGCTTGACTTGTTTCTAAATGAGCTAAATATAATCAAACAATACTAGACTTGTTTGACTCGAATAACAACCCTAATTAATATATATATATATAACTTGTTGCACTCATAACATATAATAATGTATAACCAAATATAAAAGTTTAAAATTAAACTTGCGTAACTTCTTATTTAATTGTCGAAATGATTAGTATAACCTCACATTTCGAAACTTTCGAGATGAATTATAGTTTGTGAATGTTAATTTAAGTAAAATATAAAAGCATTATAGTCTACTGAAACAAAATTAAAGTGATTAATATACCTTTAATTTTTAAACATTCATAACTTTTTACTCAGATGTCGGATTAAGATGTATTATATGTCAAAACGAAGCTAACGATAAGGAGAATACTACTAGGTGCTTCGTCAAATGAGAGGGGGCACGTGACCCTTTAGGCCCCTCCTCAGCTCCGCCCCTGCTTAGTGTACGTGTATGTATTATAATAATGATTACAACAATATATCTTGAATTGGTAAATAAAGAATGGGCATCTGAGGTTCAAACTGGAGACCTTTAATTACTAACCGCAAGTCCTTTCCAGTTGAGCTATTCCAGAATTGTTATTACAACAATATATATATATATATATACATACATTCCTTTCTCTCTCTTTTTGTTTGTCAGAACTTACAACAATTTATTAATGGGTTGCTGATGGTTCGTGATTCAGATCAAAGAGTGGGGTCGAGGCAATATATGCAAATCATGCAGGGACGATTAATGAAACATTTGGTAGAAGATTAAAAGGCTTGCTCCTACTGAATCTCCACGTACCTATTTAATTTAATCATGCCCGTGACACATGTACGTTTGAGGATATCTCCATGATTATAATTAATTACGTGCTTTTGATATTCTATAGGTTTAGATAAGTTAATACAGTTTTTTTTCAAAAAATTTGCTTTTGATATTCTATAGGTTTAGATAAGTTAAATACGTACAAGATTTAAGTTTAATTGACTTTTATAAAATTTGATTTTCAACATATACTCATTACTCACCACAACTTTTCATAACTTTTTTTTTTATAGGTTTACAAATCTATTCATTTTCTCCTATCTTATCAACTAATTTATATTAGACTGATATAAATTTAAGCTATCTTACCAGTTCATGGACACTCTAATTTAACATCATCAATTTCAGATAAAATAAGAATAGAAAAGTTAATATATTATTTTATGCAAATCATTTTTAATATGTATTTTAAGGAGATAAAAACTACAGTATATAATATATTAACTTTTCTATTCTTATTTTATAATTTAATACTTATTATTAACAAATAATATTAAATTAATAAAAAAAAGTTGATATTTTATATTGTTTTTAGCTTTTTAAACTACGTGCGAAAATGTCAAATGACATATATTTTAAATCGGAGTGAGTAATATACATTTATATAGAGAGAGGCTTGCATCGGTACATCAATTACGTACCAATCTGGAGCTTAATTAATTAATTAAGTGGCCTATAGGATTAAAATACGTTTCAGCTATATACACCACAAATTCCCACGTTCTTCGAGACGTGCTTGCACGTCTTTAAGGACGTGCAAGTGGGGTGTACCCTTTTTTTTTTTTTTAAAACCCGGACGTGCTTGCACGTCCTTAAGGACGTGCAATAGGGCACGTTTTTAAAGACGTGCAAGCCCGTCCTTTAAAGACGAAGAGGACGTGCCTCTTCGTCTTTCTTCATCGTCTTCATCGTCAGAGCTTACGAGAGAGAGCCGGAGCCGGAGCTTGCGAGAGAGAGAGTGACCCAGAGAGAGAGAGAGCGACCCAGAGAGAGAGAGAGACCATCCGAGAGAGACCGAGAGAGATGGAGAGAGAAAGAGAGGGAGACCTGGAGGCGGCGGTGGCGGCCTTGGAGGCGGAGGCAGAGGCGGCGGCGATGGAGGTGGAGGCGGTGGCGCCGGTGGCGGCCTTGGAGGCGGAGGCGACGGCGATGGAGGTGGAGGCGGTGGCGCTGGTGGCTCCGGTGGCTCCCGGGCTGGTGGTGCTGGCGAATTTGGCGGTGGAGGAGAGTGGTGGTGGTGGTGGGGCGGCGACTGGCGGCGTTGTTGGTGGTGGTGAGGCGGACGACGGTCTATTGCCGCCGCGGAAGCGTCGGACCATTGAGGCGTCCCCGGTTCCGACTCCACCGGTATGTTATTTGAATTATTTTTTTTTGGATTTATTTTTAGAGTTTTTAAAATATAATTAGATAGATAATATAGTTTTATAATAGAATTTGTATATAATATATGATTGATAATATATATTGTTTGATAGAATATAATTGAAACTATATTTTTTTATTTATTTATATATTGTAATGTTTTTTTATTGTATATAGTGTGATAGAAAAGAATATAGTTTAAATTTAATAGAATATAATAGATAGTATATATTCAAATACATAGAAAATAATTACAAGTGAATATTATATTAAAATATATAATATATTATATTAAAATATATAATATATTATATTAAAATATATAATATATAATATATTGGGGAGTACTGACCACGCGGGAGGAAGCTCCGGAGCACGCAGTCGAAGATAAGTGGTTGTCCATTCTCTCTACACGGACACGAAGCTCCGCCGGGTCAGTGGCGTATGACGGTAACCCATGGTGTTCATAACCACGGGCTTTCCACGAGCTTGAAGGGTCACTCTATCGCCGGACAGATGACAGAGGGGGAAAAGAAGATGGCGAGGTGGATGAAGGAAGTTGGCACTCCTCCAAAAACCATTGGGTACGGATTGAGGCAGTTGGATGATACCAGCGTCATGTCAAGGAAGAGCCTTACCAACACGCTCGCGATGATGGTCGCCGAAGAAAGAGGTAGTCGGACGATGACCCAGGATACCTTGCACCATCTGCGGGAAAGAAGGTACTACTACGACTTCAGACGATTATCTGTACAAGATGTGGCAGGACGTCGTGAACCAAAAGGTTCCTCCGGTATGCACGGACCGACATTGGAGGGTTTGTTACGGGGTCCCTTGTGTCCATGAGATTCAGGCATACGTCAACTCCGGCACTCCGATACCCGCCGAGGACATCCACCCGTTCTGGATGGATTTGACATGGACTGACCTCGACGACACCCCGCTGTCGTATGAGCTGTCATCTTCATATACGGCTTCCAACGATGTATGCGAGGATGAGCTGCACCCACCCTCATCAGCAAGCGTCCGAAGGAAGGGGAGGCCTCGGGGGTCGAGAAATGCCTGCAGAACCAACCCGTTGCCATACGAGGAGGTAAGGGAAAGGTTTGAGAGAGAAGAAGCGCGTGCTGCTCGAAATGCTGCTCGGCCTCGTCCACAAGCGACCTCAGCTCGACGTGGACGTGATGATGTGTTCGGAGGGTTCAACTGGGGTCGAAACAACGTTGATCCCTTCATGTTAGGTCATATTGAGAGGGTGAGGGACACTGCTGGAGATGGTCATTGTGGCTACCGTGCTTTGGCGGCTTTGACATCACCGATCGGCGAGACTGCTTTCCCGGAACTCAAAACTTTACTATGCAATCACTTGGAGGATTACGCCGATCTGTACGCCGGTTGTTATACGGGAGAGTACCCATTCCAGCAGTTCGTCGACTACTAGAGATGTGCCGGAGCCACACATGGTGATAGGAGACGGTGGATAGAGCTTCCCATCATGGGTTTAGTATTTGCGACGGTATATCAGATTCCTCTCGTCGTCCTAGCTTGGCATCATCCGTTCACATGTCTCCCCATGATCTCGTCGGCATCTGCTAACAACCCTCCCCAATCAGCAACTCTTGGTGTAGCCTGCATCGGAAACCAAGACCATTTTGCCGCGGTACGACTTCAAACGTCTTTGTTATTACCTATTCAGGATTTTCATACATATGTCAATACTTTAACTCTAAATTTTTGTTCTCATAGATCTGGTTGCGTCCTAACGCTCCTCTTCCGCCGCCTCCACTAGAATGGGTCGAACATCATCATCTGAGCGTCGAAGGATGGGATGCTCCGTTTCAAGCTCAGATTGAGAGATTTAGAGCATTGCGTGCCGATGCCGGCCGTCCTTTACTGTTTTCCTAGATTGTATTCCACAACTTTATTAAACTTATGAATGTAAACCTTTTTTTCCGTTCCTTGTAACTTTATTCGCATATTATCCGAATGAAAACCTTAACAATTCTTGTGTTCTGTTTAATTTGACCCTAAATCCTTCAAATCCACCTTCAATTTTATCATTTAACATTACAAAACCTAAACCCTAACCCTAAACCCTAAACGCAAAACCCTAACTAGGGTTTGCACGTTGTTAAGGACGTGCAATGTTTAAATAGTGGACGTGCAAGTCCACCGCATACCTATGCGGTGATTAACGGTGGGTCTGAAAAAAAAGTGGATTAAGACCACCGCATACCTATGCGGTGATTAACGGTGAAAGTAGTAAAAATTAGCGGTGAAAATATCCGCTCCGGTATGTAATATATGTATAAAAATGAAGAGTTAATATTCAAATATTCTCAACGATGAATGATGATGGAGGAGTAAAGTGTTAGGAGATCGATGTGAGTGGGATGAGTGGTCGCTCGCACGTACGTACCCTTTTAGGTAGCATTTGGTTTGAACATACTGAGAAGGAGCCAACTTTAACATTCAATGAGGTAAAGGTAATAATAGAAACGGGCAGGTCAAGCTCAGATATATTATCAATAAGAGTAAAAACATACGAGTACAGTATATATATATATATATATGAATAATAGAGACTCTGGAGTGGTAAATATAAAAATACGGAGTAGTAAATAAAAAAAAAATTAAATGACAAGTGCTGCGACTGGACTGCACTCATGCTCATGCAGTATGCATACACTCAATACTTTTGGTTGGGTCAGATTCCCTTTGGACTATCTGGAGATCTTTGTTGGGTGCCTTCGTCAGTCTTCTTACATGGACCTGAGGTGACCCTTCCTCTTTCTTTTTCTTTTAATTTGTACCGCCCTATCCCCATTTTACTACCCCCCTCCTTTTTACAAATCTTTATTTACACTATCATGTTTAGTAGGGGTGTTATTCGAGTCGAACGAATCGAATAAGGGGCTGCTCAAATTCGGCTCGTTTTTGTTCAAGGTTGAGCTCGACTCGAATTTTTGTCGAGCTTAGAAGTGAGCTCGAACTCGGCTCGCGAGTATTTGAACAAGCTCGAGCTCGTTCTGCTCGTTTTTTTTATCGAGTCGAGCTCGATTGATCTCGTGTTATTGTTGTAGCTTGTTTTTGCTGGAAGTTCGTTTCTGAGCTCGAGCTCACGAGCTCGTTCAAATGCCTGAAGTGAACGGGACCGGAAACCCTAAAACTAAAGGGGAAAAAGCACAAGGGTAAATTTGTCCGAGCTATAAGAGCTACTCGAGATCGAGCTCGTACTCGGCTCGAGCTCGATTCGAGCTTGGGAACCCGCTCGAACTCGGCTCGCTTTTCAAATGTGAACGAACTCGAGCCGAGTTTATTGAGTCGAAACCGAGCCGAATCTGAGCAGATCGTGTTCACATAACACCCCTACTCTCTAGCACATTCTAAAAATGCTCTCTCTCTCTCTTTATATATAAGGAGAGAGCTCATCTATGATATTCTCTTCCTGTCTCAATTCTTTGTCTTGGTGGTGTTCCTCCATGTTTTCAAGGAGGTCAATCAGGTGGCTGACCAAGTTGCACGAGTGCATTTCTCGTGTGATGTCTCATTGGTTACTAGGTCCGATCTTGGAATTCTCGTTCGCAAGGACGTCATTGGTTGGTGGTCACGTCGGTCCTGACCCCTTCCAAATCTTTGCTTATATGATTTTTAGTGACTAAGTAGAGTAATTCAAAATATAATATTAATAAGTTGCGTGCTTCACTTACATTTGTATTTAAAGGTGCGTTTGAATTTAATTGCATTTTAATTATAATGTAATTATTTTACCTCAATTTATAGGAGCGTTTAATTATACAAATAAAAATCTCATAAAACCCTTGATTTGCCTTTAACTTCCCGTGTATATCTACACGTCAATAATGACGTGATACTATGGTAATAAGAACGTGAAACTACGTTGATAAAATTATGCATTTGATTAATCTTGATTTACTGGATGTACGGTATCTCTAACTAACCCATAATGTAATATATCAATGATATTGATAATACGGTATATCTAACTAACCTGTAATGTAAATTACGTCCGCATTGACTAATTAGCTTAACCGGTCACGTGGGTGACATTTGAAGCATGGAACAAAGATCGAGCTGAGTGTCACCAACGATAATGTGGGAGCAATCTCTCAAATGAGGAAGCTCCTTAGGTTCTATGAGCGGTGATCCCAGAACTTTATTACCGGTTGAGTCATCATAATTCTATCTGGAGCAGTATGATATTGATAATAAAGTATACAAGTATATAGGAGTAATATAATAACTCCGGTTGACACAAAAGTGTAATGAGAGCGGGGGAGGGGGAAACAGCTTTTGCTCCTATTTCTGAAGAGCTTAATAAATGCAAACGAGTGAATGAATTGAAAGGAGAATGCATGGATTTCAGTGCCCAGTGGGCAGGAGTAGGATAGCAAATGTTTAATGCCAGACTACCTCCCGTCGCTCTCACCTACATTATCTACAAACCCCCCACTTTTGCCCTCATTTCCCTTTTCACCCCCTAAATTACTACTCCTTCCGTCCGCGAAAACTTGTCGTTTTAGGCTTTTGATTTTGTCCAAAAAAACTTGTCACTTTAGAGTTTTTACCCTCACTTGTTTAAATTTTGAATTGCTTTGAAAAATGCAATTGTACTTTGCTTTGATATAATTATGACAAAAGTAGGGGCAATCTAGGTAGTTTACATATTTCTTAAATATTGTGTCAGAAGCTAAAATGACAAGTTTTTGCGGACGGAGGGAGTATTATTTGCAAAATAAACTACATATTTTTGGTTTAGACTCTCTCTAGAGTCTAGAGGAAATTGAACCACCTTCGTGGCTTCATTTGTTTTTTTTAATGATTAGGCAAGAATTCAGGTGAGCAAACCCTAGCCGATAGCATCTTGGCAAATAAGATCAAGGAGAAAGGTCTGAAGTCCGTTGGGACTCGGGATCGTGGGTCGTGTGCACTAACTTATATACTAAGACTTCTTTGTTCATATTATCGATGTAGGACTCTTTTGGTCTCTTCATATCTTTCATTCTCTCAACACGTCGTTGTTCGACGCTAGTTAAGACTTGGACAACGAGTCTAGCATCTCATACATTCTCTTTTTAGGCGCAGGATCGAGAGTCGGACCGTTTGACTTTTCCGCTCTGATATCATACTGAAGCTCGTTGAAACTCGGGGTCGGGGTCGTATGCACACGTGCGCCAATGCACTAATAGCCTAGCACACATAAGTCGAGCGAGGTTCCATACTAAAACCAATTGGCAATAGGAGAAGCAACCTACTAGCTTATATACTCAGACTTCTTTACTCATATTATCGATGTGAGACTCTTTTGGTCTCTTCGAAGATCTTTCATTCTCTCAACAATTATTAATTATCGTTACGAGAGAGAAAGGGAAATATGAGAGTAGAAACAGAAGGGTTAAGTTTGATGTAAGCCACCTTCATATGGCTTCATGTGATCAAAAGTGAGCAATCACATGCTTACTTTTTATGTAAACAAAAAAAAAAGTACCATTTTACATTTCTCATTTCTAAAGTCTCAATCCCCCTTTATTTTATTTTGTTTTTTACTATACAAATTAGGGTTTGGGATCTGTATATATATTGTGTGTGTGTTCTTTGCTCTTTTAGAAGGGTTTTTTCAAAATTGTTTTCTTGGGAAAGGATGAGTGCAACCACCGGAAAAAGCCTTTAAAAATGTAACATTATGGGTAAGGGAAAGCCAAAAAGTTAACGAGATGGAAGCAAAAAGAGAGATACCCTTTTATTTTTCTCTTCACTTTTCCTCTTTTCAACCATGTGCTGCTCCTCTCTCCCTTCTTTTCCCCCCTTTTAAAACTAGCTAGTTACTAATTTTCCTTAATTTTTTTAATGAGACAATATATACTTAATTATTTGTAACAATCTTAGTAGTTTTTATACATGATTATTTTTTTTATTAATCAATTACAGTAGTTAAATTGCCTCTACAAGTGAATATATTGGAATAATTAATCGATAAATAATTTAATTTATTTATTCCTTATATATATGTAAGATTAAAAAACTTGAATTAAACTTTTTTTTTTAAAAAAAAAATGATAAAGATGGTTACAAATCGACCATGAGATGCTTATGCTCGACGGTCATGGTGTTCCAAGTTGTTGGACTGAGTTGTGTGACGAGCATTAATCGTGGTTAAACTGTTCACATTCATATATTTCTCCTCAGAGGAGTGTGTCCTTGCGATCGACCTGCTTCTAGTGGTGTTGTTTTAATTCGTTAGTGTATTTTCTCTATTTTACTAAGGTCAATCTACTACCATCGTTGATCGTGTTTGTCTTTCCTCTGGATTAATGTTGTTGTTGTTGTCGTCTTACAATCTTGTTGCTACACGATGGTTTATCCACCTGTTTTTGTTTTAAACCTCTCAATTTACCAAACACTGATATGTCTGGCATCTCAAACAACAAGTGTTATATATAACTATATAAGTATATAAGACAATAAACATGAATTAACAAGTTAATTAATGAGAGGGAGAACAAACAAGTCGTAACAAATGATAATGAGCTTTTTGAAAATGGGGGAGGATGGTTAGGCTTTTCCTTGCTGAGAGAGAGGCACACCATGTGTTTCCATCTAATTATTGTGCCAAAGTCTAAACACATCCGACACCCTCCTCTCCTCCTCCTTCTATAATCTATAGCTGCTCTCATCTGACAGTGACCACCTCCACCTCTAAATTACTCACCCCCCCTTTTCCATTTTTCCCTTTCTTACTTCTTCTTCTTCTTCTAAAGTTTGTGTTCTTATCTTCTAAGATGTATCTATGACAAGATCTCCATTTGAATCATGTCTAGTACGACTAGCTATATATATATATATATATATATATATATATATATATATATATATATATATATATATATATATATATATATATATATATATATATATCATCTACATTTATTTCTTTCTTTATTTATTAACTGCCTCGTTTTTTTTGCGTAGAGGGTTTCATTTCATTTATTTCTATGATGAAACTCATAGACTATTTTTTTTTAAAGAAAAAATGATTGCATAAATAGTAAGTCCACTAATATATTAGAGCTCGTATGGTTTACATTTCAAAAACTCAGGAAGTAGAAATTCTCAGGAATTAGAGATAATATCAGTGTTTGGTTGGCTTTTTTGTTACAGAAAAACCCAGGAATTTGAATTTTCGAGAATTTAAATTCCCCCATTTTTGAGAAAGTGCACTTACCTAGTTCCCCTAGGTAAGTTCCAATTCCGCCATGTTTAATAGGAAAATTCTATTTTCTTATTTCAATTCCTATAAGAGAAAATTTTTCAAACGAGCCTTTTTTGGCCTTTATTGAGGGAGTGTCCTCCAAACCCAGAAAATTATGTTTTTGTTTACCTCTAATTTTTCTGGACAAAATTGCCCATGAGATCTAAACCTAATCTCGGATATTTCTCGCTCTCTTCCTAGCTCGCGTTTCAGCAAGACCTTGAAGGCTCCTCCTTCTCTCACTCTCTTCCTCGCCTTTCATTCCTTGGCCTCGTTCTTCCTCTCTTTCGGCCTGCTGCACCATCAATGGTGGAACCTCCTCCTTCTCCGCTCCTTTTGAGCCTGTCGGTGATGCTCTTCCGCCCCTCACGATGATCTCCTCTCCGCTCCTTCATCTTCATCCAGCGTTTAAAATAATTTTATTATACAAGGTTTTTAGGATGATATATATATATATAATATTAACTTTTTAAAATATTTTTTTTTATTAGGAAAGCATTTGAGGCGTTTTAAAACAATTTGATGCTTGTTACTTTGTTAGTAATGTATAAAATTGTTTTAAAAATTTATATAAATTTTTGTAAAAAAAATAAAATAAAAAAGTTATCCTACAAGTGCCACAATCTCTCAAACTCGACGAAGCTAGGTGGAAGATAAATCTTAATCTTATCCTAGAAAAGATAAATCAACTCAAGGCAAACTTGACGACCACCTATCATAAACAACATCCACTTATGGCTAGTCTAAAGGACACCCCAATATCAACAAAAATTGCCAAAAAAAGAACGGAAAAAATATAACATAAAGACCACCCCCGGCCAACCCACAAAACAGACATACACGACTCGATGATTCGTGTCTGGCCGGGGTTGTGATTATGTGTTTGGTTAGATAGTAATTCGGATTTCTGGAGAAGTTTCTCTAGAGTCCCGTCTTTACTTCTCACAAGAGATTGTGTATGCTATAGTTGACATTCAGTGATGTCTGGAAAACACCAGAACCTCTTATCTGACAACAAAATATTAACCTCTCTCGTTTCGACACTGTCTCATTATCCGTCTCCATGGTTCGTCAACCTCGATTTCCTATACTTATTACTCTCCTTTTCGACATCCTTCCATATGTTGTTTTTACACAATCTCTCAATTTATCTTCCAACAATTTATTTGATATTTACAATTCTTGTCTTGAAAAAAAATGTCATGTAGCTATATATTGATATAATTTGCAATTTCCCCCCTCCAAATTTTTAGATGCCAATATTATCAAAGAATTACACTTTTAAAATAGCAGTACTATTTATAATTATTTAATCAAAACATGTCGCTTACTATACATACAAGCTTTTTGAGAATGATAAAGCTATATTAAATATCAAATTTTCTTAATTTTATAACTGAGTGTAGTTTTTAGCTCATAAAAAATTGTATAGAAATAGTAAAGTGATATGTTCCGGGTAACGGATGGAGTAATATATATAAAACAAGTTATAAAAATATTAAAACAATTCAAATAAGTCGTTTAAGGGATTCACCAAAAAAAACAAGTGATCCAGGATTTCAAGTACGTGGTTGGGTTTGGTTCAGAAGTGTTAGATGTGAACAATTCAATCCAGGAGATAGCTAGAAACTAAATATTTGCTTGTCACATTACTAGCTAGCTCTCGGTTATCCAAGTTGGTCCATTTGCTGTATAATTGATTTTTTTTTTGAAATGACATATCATGTATTGTATTTGACTATTTGTGATTATGTGATTAAATGTACATAGGTCTAAAAACATATGTCTAATATGTACTGCCAAGTTTTTGGCTTCACACTGAAAATAAATATCCAAATTCACAAATGTACAACTATCTCCAATTTTGGTGGAATATATATCTGAAAAATATTAAATATATATTTATTTTAATATCTCATTTTCACAAACTCTATCACATCATTTAAAATTTCTACCTTTTATCCACATCATTTAAAATTTCTACCTTTTATCCAATTACTGTTTTTTTTAAACTCTATTTATACCCCGTTACATATTTTTAACTATTCAAAACTTATTCCACTTAATAAATAAAAAAATATAACCACTTTTAGAAATTTTTTTAAAACAAGAAAGAGATGGAGAAATGAGTGGTATTACCCCGTGTCGCTAAGGTTTTTCCTTCCTCTTTTCATGATGGAGTTGATTGCACATCAATAAAAGGGTGGGGAGGAAACCTCATGGGCGCCGATGCCCTAAAGGTTATTTTTTGCAATTTTGTCACCAATGGGTTATATTTGGGAAATAAGGTATTTAACGGACGATTTGTGTGATTAAGCCTAAAAATCGGGTCAGGGATGGATGGATTTCATACTTTCATCGGATAAATTTCACACCCCCTGGGCCAGGCCCATCCTCCTTGATATCGAAAAGGCCCAAAATTAACCAAAAATATCGAAAAGGCCCAAAATAACCCACAAGCTGGAGACAACTTTTTTTTTTGGCTAAATTGCAGAAAACCACCCTTTAAATAGGTTGTTTTGCGTGAAACCACCCTTTAAAACGAAAATTGCAGAAAACCACCCTTTAAAATTGTTTTCTTTGCAAAGTCACACCCATCACCCAATTTTTGTTAATTAAATGTTAAAGTGCATGAAAAATAATTATATCCCTTGTTTTTATTATTATTTTGCTTTACCCAATCGGTATTAATTAATTTTTACTTTTTAACATGTTTTCCAAAAGTAAATTTTTTAATAAAATATCATATTTTAAATATAATTTCACACTTATTAGTAAAAACACTCTATAAAAAAATAGATACGATTGATGTTTTATATATTTTAAAAAGTCTATATTACTAAAGGGTTACTCAAAGAAAATACATTTTTAAAAAATGATATGTTATATAGTTTTTATTATTCTAAAAATATGTTCACTATTCCACATACATTTTTAGAATAAAAAAACTATATGAAACATTATTTTTTTAAAAAAAAATATTTTCTTCAAGTAGCCCCAGTATTACACATTTTTTTATATGTATAAAACATAAATTACACATCAATTTTTTATAGAGTTTTTTTGTAAGTATGAAATTATTATTTTTTAAAAAAACATTTTTTTTATATTTATAGAGTTTTTTGCTTTTGAAAAATATGTCAAAAAGTTAAATATCAACCAATATCAATTGAAATGAGTAAAATAATAATAATAAAAGGGGTATAATTAAATTTCCACACACTTTAACATTTAATTAATGAAAATTGGGAGTTGGGTGTGACTTTGCAAAGAAAACGGTTTTAAAGGGTGGTTTTCTGCAATTTTTGTTTTAAGGGGTGGTTTCACGCAAAACGGCCTATTTAAAGGGTGGTTTTCTGCAATTTGGCCTTTTTTTTTTTGTTTTTTTGGTTTTGGTCTTTGGGCTATGACGATTAGGGGTGGAAATGGGGCGGGTTATGGGTGGATGAAACCACTCCATCACCCGCCCCGCGGGTAAAAAACTTCACCCGCTCCATCCATCACCCGCAAACTTTTTCACCCGCATCCGACCCGCGCGGGTGATGCGAGTGTAGCGGGTACCCAATGGGTGAAACAAAAGAAAAAATCAACATCAACATTAATAGCTAGTAGTCCAATTCTAACTCAAAATTACAAAGGGCAAGCCGAGACCGTATCCATTCTAATTGAAATTTGGTGGGCAAAGCACTAATCAATGATTAGATTTTGTAGAAGTTAAACTTGAATAAGGTAAAATAGTAAAATCACACACATTATATATGTAAATTTAAAGATTTTATGCGGGTTTGCGGGGCGGGTGTGCGGGGCGGGTTAATGGGCGGGTTAATGGGGCGGGTTATGGGTGAAAAATCTTCACCCATAATCCATCCATCACCCGCTTCCCCCGCACCCGCTCCACCCGTCACCCACTTTTTTGCGGGTTTTCACCCGCAAAATTAATGCGGGTAAATAGGGTGGAGCGGGTGCCCGCGGGTTATTTCCAGCCCTACTGACGATCATTTCATACACCTTTTTCACGTGTTGTCCTTTCGGAGAGTATTGATCAACCCTATTTTTCCGGGATGGTAATTTGGTAGCGGATAAGTTTGTACATATTAGCTACTAGATCCATGTTGATTTCATTCAGAGCCACCAAGGTTGAAGGTAGGGTTGTGCATGATTCGGGTCAAACCGAATTTTTGAGCCGAACTAACAAAAATCGAACCTAGTCGAAGTTTTTCAGTTTGAAAATTTTCATTTTTCGGTTTCGTTTCGATTTGTGTTAAACCGATTTTTTTTTAAATGCCATTGTAGGCTTATACATTATAATTCATATAGGGTAGGCATGTTATTAGTTTATTTATTGTTTTTTTATTTTTTATGTTAAAAAATTTAATTTTTTTGTTGGTCCGAAATTAAGTAGGGCTATATACCCTTATTTATTAATAGTAGAAATGGAATCCTCAAAGGTAAAGGTCGAATCTAAGGTATATTAATAATATAATTAAGTAAGGAAGAGTGCTCTAAATAATGACTAGAAAGATGAAGCGAACACAAACCAAACCGGCAAATCACCGAACCAGTTCAATTTTTTTTTTAAAAAGAATTATAGAAATTCGATTCAAATATGTTAAAACCGAACCGAACCTAATGCTTTCGGTTTTAATTTTGAGATTTTCGGTTCGGTTCGGTTTTAGAATGACGTACACCCCTAGTGGAAGGTCTATTTAACCTTATTCGTAATAATGCTCTTCATTGAAGTTTAAATTGTCTTTTAACACATATTAAAACCTTTCCTTATTAAATTAAAAAACGATTTTGTTTCAATTTGAATAAACCATCAATGAGTTTTGTTTGACTTTTGGGCACGTTTTTAAGAAGCTAAAAAATATATAAAATAAAAACGTGCTAATTTTTTATTTTTTTTTATGACGTGGAGGTTCCGAGGTTATCGACTAATCCTCCACGGGTCGAGCACTAGCCTGCAAAGCATTCGAGCCGGGTATAAGCCAAGCGGCAAGCCGCAAGACAGGCTAACCCCATGCCATGGTAAACCAAGGCATGAGTACCTACTATAGTGGTCCTTGACCCCATGGTAGTGAGACACAAGGAAGCACCCCACTCTTACCATTAGGGCAAGAGGTAATTGATGTGCTAAAAACTTATTTATTAAAATAAAAACATGCTAAAAAATCAAACAACATATATTTTGAAACGAAGGTAGTATAAAATATAAAATATCTATTTCTGAATTTTTTTTCTTTCAAAATAGTGTAATAAATAAGGACGTAGTAGAATATTTACTTATTTCATCAAAACTATATACTGTATATATAATAGTAAGATTCTCTTTTAATTAGATTCGTGCAATTAACTATATTTTTTAAGTAAGAAAAATTTCTTGATTTAGATTATTAACCTATGATCTAAGAGAGTATAGGATAGAATAATAATATATTTTGGTGAAAATATATTGTCTTTAATTAAAGAAGAGGAAATGGTACTGGCAAAAAACCCTAGGGCACAGTCGGCGATTCTGGTACCGCCCCTGGTGGTTATTGGACCGTCGATCTCTCTCCGGGTAGGGCCGTGAGAGCTAGGTAGTTCTCTCCGATTCACGTGCGAGATTCGCCGGTGACGGCGAGGTTTTTGCTACGGTATCGAGATCGGTTTCTGGCAGTTGAAGAGGGGCTACTTTCGACATGGCTGGAAAAGGGAAGCAATTGCATCTGACTGATGAGGAAAGATTGGAAGTGGTGGTTGGTGAGGACAGACCAGAGGAAAAGGATGGAAAAGGGGAGTATGTATTGATGGGAACTCTCTTGACAACGAAGGCTTTTAATGCCCAAGCTCTACAAAGCACGATGAGATCAGTGTGGAGAGTCAAAAAAGGATGCGTCTTTCGAGAGTGGGGGAGTAACAGATTCTCGTTTCAATTTGCGGATGAAGAGGACATGAGAAGGGTGATCAAGGGAGGTCCGTGGGCTTTTGACAAACCGCTTCTTGTCCTTAAGGAACCAGGTAATGTTCAACCTTCAAAAATAATTTTTGACAGGGCTTATTTTTGGGTTAGGTTCTATGATTTGCCCATATGGGCAATGTCAAAGGAAATGACGAGGAAGTTGGCGGAGAGAGTAGGGGAAGTGAGGGAGGTGGATGAGGAGTCAACGATGATTAAGGGAAGGTTTGTTAGGGCAAGGGTCTCCATCAATGTGAACAAACCATTAAGAAGGGGAATAATGGTGATTATAGAAAAGGAAAAGATGTGGATTGAGGTCAAATATGAACGACTTCCAAACTTTTGCTACGCGTGCGGGTGTTTAGGACATACCGATGCGGATTGTGAGAATGAGGAAGTTAAGGCCTACCACAATGAATATGGTGAATGGTTGAGAGCCTCTCCGCTGAAGCAGTTGGGAGGAAGAAATGTGAGTGAAAGGGAAGCGGAGAGGAAAGTTTTGATGAGGATTAGAGGGTTAAGAGGCGATTCGGATGAGTCCGAGGAGGAAGGTGGGGAGGGGAAACTAGGAGGGGAGAGGAGAAGAACCCTGCTTGAGGAGCTAGAAAGGATAAACAATGACGAACCTGAGACAAATGAGAAGGCAGGGAAGGTTGCAGAGGGTCAAAATGAGGTTGAAGTTCAGTTAAAGAGGTTTGCAATTAATACAGATGAGGATCCTATGGTTGGGATTGAACATAATAATGGTGAGGGAGTAGTGGCTGTTGACCAAGAGAGAAATGAAAGAGATAGTGATGAGAGTGTAGGGAGGGGTGAGCAGGAGGGAGTTAAAAAAACAAGAGGGGACATTGAGGGGGAAAATACGGGGGCACAAATTGAGGTGGTTAAAAAGAATAATAAAAAAGTGGGGGAAGGTGGAGTGGGGGGAGTGAGTAGCGGTAGTTGGAAGAGGATAATAAGGAAAGAGACAAATCAAGCTAAGAGAGAGGAAGGGGCTAGAGGGGAAATTCTACAGAAAAGAAAAGGGGGAGGGAAAGAAAGGGGGGAGTTGGAAGAGGACTTACAGGAGAAGGAAAAAAAGAGAAAGTTGGTGGAGACGTATATGAACATATCGGCGGGGGAGGGGGAAGTCCTCCCTTGCCGAGAGCCATGAAAATATTAAGTTACAACTGTCTGGGGATGGGGAAGGCCCAGGCAGTTACAAGTCTCACAGAAATTGTGAGACGAGAGGCCCCAAGAATGGTCTTTTTAATGGAGACCAAAAGTGACAGGAGGAAGATGGAGAGAGTTAGGAGGGCAACAGGGTTTTCCGGATGTTTCACGGTAGATTGTGTGGGTAGATCGGGGGGCCTGTGCCTGATGTGGGAAGAGGGAGTGGATGTTGTCGTGCAATCCTATACAACGCATCATATTGATGCAATAATAAAGCTTGGGGATGGGGTGAGACCATGGAGATTTACAGGTATGTATGGGTGGGCTGAAGGAAGCGATAAGCACCAAACATGGAGTCTACTGAGACGCCTGAACGAGGACAACCATGGAGATTGGTTATGTGCAGGGGACTTCAATCTTATACTGAGCTCAGCAGACAAACAGGGGGGTCTCGGCCCAAATTTTAGAGTGCTGGCAGGATTTAGGGAAGCGGTGGAGGACTGTGGGTTCAGGGATGTAAGGTTTCGAGGGGTCAGATTCACTTGGGACAATGCGAGAATGGGGGATGGTTTCATCCAGGAGCGCCTGGACATGGCTTTTGCAAATGAGAGCATGGCTGAGCGGTTCCCGGGTCTAATGGTTGACCATCTTCCTAGGGCAATGTCGGACCACATACCTATACTCATTCGCCTCCAACAGGAAGAGAGGGAAGGAGGGAAGCCGACAGGTAGGAGGCCCTTCAGATTTGAACCGATGTGGCTTGACGAAGAGCATTGTGAAAGTGTGGTGGAGAATGGGTGGCGCAATCCCGGAAGCACAACGACGACTACATGTGTTAGGGGGAAAATCAAAAGATGTAGCGAGGACCTCCAAGAGTGGCATAAGAGATCATTTGGGGATGTTAGTAAGGAACTGGGGAGGATTAAAAATGAGCTGAAAAGGTTGACTAAGGGAGGGATGAGAGGGGATTTAGTGGCCAGAAGGAGAGAGCTTGAGGTGAGGGAGAGAGAGCTTATGAGGAGAGACGAGATGTGGTGGTTCCAAAGGGCTAGAGCAAACGAGTTTAAGTGGGGGGACCGCAACACAAAATTTTTTCATATGAAGGCATCGGGGAGGAGGAGGAGAAAGACGGTTCGAAAGCTTGTCGATGACGAAGGACTGGAGTGGAGGAGCTATGAAGGCATGTCGAAAGTAGCTATTGAATACTTCCAGAACCTATTTCGATCTGAAACAAAGGCCCCGTCGGAATCGGTTACTCAAGGAATCGAGCCTCTAATTTCGGATGAGGACAATGCAGAGCTCCTTCGGCCCTTCACGAGCGATGAGGTAAAAAAAGCCCTATTCTCAATGCACCCCACCAAAGCTCCGGGCCCCGATGGTAGGTCAGCTTTGTTTTATCAAAGATTCTGGCATATTGTGGGGGAGGAGGTAACGAAATTTGCCCTTAGCATCTTAGACGGAACGCCATTACCTAAAGATGTGAACTATACTTTTATTACTTTTATCCCGAAAGTGAGTAACCCATGCAGGATGAAGGATCTTCGACCTATAAGCCTCTGCAACGTTCTGTATAAGATCGTGGCAAAGGTGCTAGCAAATAGATTGAAGACATGCTTACACAAGGTGGTCTCTCCATCTCAGAGTGCTTTTGTTCCAGGGAGGCTTATAACTGACAATGTCCTGGCGGCATTCGAGGTCTTTCATTATATGAAGACGAAGACTAAGGGGAAGGCGGGCTATATGACACTGAAACTGGATATGGCGAAAGCATACGACAGGTTTGAATGGAGCTTCTTGGACGGATGCATGAGGCGCATGGGGTTTGCTGAGAGATGGCGAAAGCTTATAATGGGTTGTGTCGAGAGCGTTACATATTCGATATTGATGGCAGGACACCCAACAAAGGAGTTCAGGCCAGCACGGGGGCTGAGGCAGGGAGATCCACTCTCTCCCTATTTATTCTTGCTATGTGCTGAAGGCTTATCGGGCTTAATCAGGCAGAGTGAAAGCAAGGGGACAATTCAAGGAATAGCTATTGCTCGAGGAGCACCGAGACTGTCTCACCTATTTTTTGCAGACGACAGTGTCTTGTTCGCAAAAGCGACTTGTCAACAGAGCACGGAAATAGTTCGAATCCTCCATACTTATGGAGAAGCATCCGGGCAACAAGTGAATTTTGCGAAGTCAGAGCTGTCTTTTAGCAAGAATGTGGTGGCTGCTCGGAGGGGAGAGATTCAACAGGTGCTGAATATAAAAGAGGTCGAGAATCACGAGAAATACTTGGGTCTTCCTACGATGATAGGTAGATCAAAAAAGGTGATTTTTGATCAAGTAAAAGAACGAGTATGGAAAAAACTTAAGGGATGGAAGGAAAGAACTCTCTCAAAGGGGGGAAAAGAAGTGCTTCTGAAGTCAGTTGCCCAAGCAATCCCACTTTATACGATGTCTTGTTTTCACATACCGGCTGAAGTGTGTAGAGGAATTGAGCAAATTATGTGCAACTTCTGGTGGGGCGACCCCGAGGGGAAGCGAAAGTTGCATTGGATGAGCTGGAAGAAATTGTGCCAACCAAAGAAGCTGGGTGGCATGGGGTTTCGAGACTTGGAACTCTTTAACATTGCCATATTAGCAAAGCAAGGGTGGAAGCTACTTTGTGAGCCGGATACTCTTCTTTCAAGAATGATGAAGGCTAGATACTATCGGCGAACAAGTTTCACGGAGGCGGATACCGGGCCGAATCCTAGCTATGTTTGGCGCAGCTTGCTGAAGGGGCGAGAGGTCTTGGAGGGGGGTGCTCTGTGGCATATAGGTAATGGGAGTAAGGTCAATGTGTGGAGGGATAAATGGATACCAAGGCCAATAAATTTTAAGGTTTTGGGCAATCCAAGTGGGGCTGCAGAAGACTTGAGAGTGGTTGATCTAATTGATTGGGGAGCGGGGAGATGGAGAGACGACATCCTAGACACTCTTTTCCTACAGGGTGATGCAAATATTATCAGGGACATGAGGATAATAAGTCCACAAGTACAAGATGATTAGGTGTGGTATTATGAAAAGAGTGGGATGTATTCGGTAAAGTCAGGATACCAGAGGTTATATGAGCTCAGAGGGATGGGGAGCCAGGCTAGCGTATCTGACTCGAGTAGTGTTTCAAGACTCTGGAAGCAAATCTGGAAAATTGATGTGCACCCAAGGCTGAAATCGGTCGTGTGGAGGGCGTGCAGGGGCATCTTACCATGCAACGTGTCCTTGATTAAACGAAGGGTTGATGTTCCGGTCGAGTGCGCAAGATGTGGGCAACCTGAAGACACGATGCACGTGATCTTTCGGTGTGGGTACGCAAAGGAAGTGTGGAAATCAATCCCTGAGCTGTACAGGTGTGGAAAGGGTGCCAGAGAGGCTCTTGATTTCCTTGAGAGAGTGGTGCAATTAAAGTCTACGAATCGACTGCAACAATGGGCTACAATCCTGTGTGAGGTTTGGCGAGCAAGAAATGATCTTGTGTTTGAAGGGAAGGACAAACCAGCTGCTGTACTAGTGGAGGACTCACTTATCTGGCTTGAGGAGCACATGGTTGCGACAGCCAGGGGAGAAGTCAGGGAGAGGCGGGCAAGCAGCGCAGGAGAGGCGAAATGGGCTAAGCCGAGCAGGGGATACATAAAAATTAACTGCGATGCAGCTGTCGATGTGAACAGGGGATGTGGAGTGGGTTTTCTTGCGCGGGACGAGGCGGGAGAAGCGTGCATAGCGGGAGCGAAGAGGGTGCAGCGTGCCTCGGACCCTACTTTGGTCGAAGCTGAAGCGATAATGTGGGCAATGGAGGTTTGCCTTGGGCATGACATGTCACATGTGGTTTTTGAATCAGACTGTGAGGGGATAATACACAAGTTGCGGGACAAAACAGAAATAAGGGGAGGCTTGGGTATGCTGCTTGAGCGGATACAGAGGCTAGCGGATCAATTTGACATGATCCAATGGAGCTTTGTGAGGAGGCAAGGCAACGAAGCAGCTCATTTCATGGCAAGCATTAGGCCGGAAGCCGAGCTGATATGTAGTTTTGATTCACAACTTCCTTACGGTTTAGCTGATGTAATTGAACGTGATTTAAGTTAATTTTAAGGGTAGTTGGTTTTCAAAAAAAAAAAAAAAGAAGAGGAAATGGTAGTATTTAGATCAAAAAATGGGTCTATTTGCACAAATAGACCACTACCCAAAAATTGGCCCAAAATGACCTCTCTGCCTCCAAGCAAATTTAACAACCGGTCATTTGGAACTGTTCAAAACCGGGTGGAGCAGGTAAGCAGTGCGGGAGTTCTACTGTCAAGGCGGTGAGCAATTGACGGTGACGCCGCTCAATTGAACTTGAACAAGGCGATTTTTGTTGGCCTTCTCTGTCTCTAGAGCCTCAGTTCCGGGAATATCGAACCGAAATCGTTCGGAAACTCAAACGAGATCGATGCTGGCGGGGAACCAAATCGGCAGGGAGAGAAGAAAGCAACGGCGAAGGGAAGAACAAAGATCTATAAGGAGAGGGAGAAGAACGGACTTACATAGAGATACGAGAGAATAGGCGAAGAATAGGAGAGCGACAAAGGGTCGTCTATCTCTCTGGTTTCATAATTCAGAGAGTGAAAATCAAAAGGAAGTCTTCACCTATCGGGGCCTCTACTCCTCTACTCCTCTACTCCCTTTGTCGATCGTCACCGGCCATGGTATGCTTTTCATCTCTTGAAATCCATCCAATCTGAAAATCATATGCGAATCTGCACTTTGTTCTCTCCATCTCTCTCCACTTTTCCCAATTCATTCAATTCTCTGTTGGTTCTTTTTCATTGCTGGATTTCTACACTGGTTTGAACGGAATGTTTGCTTGCAATTGATTACCTAGCTACTTAGAAGAGGAAGACACATTTGGTGTTTTAGCTGCGATTTCCCCGCTTGTGTTGTTTTAGCGGTGACCTAAATTTCATTTTGATAGCATGTGAGTGTATGCTAAATCAATTATTAAAGCCCTCATCTTTGTTTGCAGTCTTGTGGTAGCCTCCTCTCATTCTCTAGTTCTCTTCATTTGTTCTCCTGCTGCAATAGAAAATGGCTTCTAGAGTCAACATCAAGAAACTCTTCATTTATCTCTCACAATGGAAAAAGGACTGCACTTGATAGGTTCCTAGAAATTGATTGCAAACCGGGTAACATTGACATCACACCTTCGTTCCCTTTAGTTTTCCTTCGAAATTGATCCTGCAAATTCAATAATGATTTTGCCCCAATCTATGTTGTCATGCACTTTCGCAACAATTAGGCAAGTTATTGGTAGGATAAATGAAAATGAATGGTATGATAAAACAACGATATTGGTAGGATCAAAATGGAATTTCTATATAACTTGACACTAATGGTAGGATAGATGGACACGAATGGTAAGATATATTTGTACTATTGGAAAGAAGTAGAATCGATATTGACTTTCCATTGAACTTTCCATTTAACTTTTTTAATCATCCATGCCGTCGTAGATTTAAGCTTTGTTTTTATTAGAGCTGATTCATTGCAATTAAAGTGTTTGATAATATAAATCAGTAAAAGTCATGTTCTAAAGTTGTTTTCTTAACACCCACTTCAGGTAAAGTTGTTTTCTTGTTTTTCATTTGTGTTGTTTTGATGAATTTTGGAGTGCTAATGTCGGGGTTGCTCAGGTGGTGGCTTTGGGTGTGTTTCTGGCATTTGGGTTTGCTTTCTATGTTTTCTTTGCCCCTTTTGTTGGGAAGAAGCTCTATCAGTATATTGTAATGGGGGTTTACACTCCACTTGTAAGTTTACTGCACCCTAAACTAGTTATTTTTGTTGTTGATTCTTGATTCTTGATTCTGTTCATGCTTTGACCTGTTCATAAGATGAGATCTGTGTTTTCATCTACTTGTCAGGCCTTTAGCTTCTGATTTGAATTGGTTTCTTCCATTTATTTCCACAAATTTCTTCTATCTCCAAAATGGATAGCTTTCCTTTTCCGAGTTTACTTCTCTTGCAGTAATGTGCAGCTTAAAAATAGTGGATCGTGTATCTCGAGTTTTGATTTCAGTGATACAAGTCCGTTGGCCTCAATGGGGTCTGGATCACTTTGTTTGACTATACCATCTGGAACCAGTCCAAATGAGTTGTTTGGCTCCCAAGTCAATATGCTCCCAAATTCACATGTATCATCTTCAATCTCTCAGTTTGCTCAATTACTAATGCTTTAATTCCAAGACAAAGTCTATCGATTGTTATTACAATTCAGATTGGATTCAATTACAAAACAGTTTGTTAAGAACTGTATTCTGGCATTTAGTTTGAGCAGATATGGTCAATATCATGAGCTGATAGTCAGACTTTGGCTTCGACACCATTTGATCATGATAGTTCCATGTTAAGATCGGAGTATATTACTGCAGATATGGGAGAGGATGGTGATGATGTTTCCTCCTCCAGATTGGTCACTGGTGCTGTACGAGGAACCCTTCCTTGGATTGGATGGCTCCAGAGCTATTGAATAGGGTCTCCGAAACTAAGACACGACTTCTTTGCTGGTTTGACGCTTGCAAGCCTTAGCATTCCTCAGGTATGCTGCTAATACTACTTTGGTAATTGCTTAACATGCGTTAGGTAGCTCTTATCAAGGTAATAGATCTCTTTTTTATGGTCTCTTATTCAGCACTGTCTTGTTCGTAACATCTCTTTGCTGACAAAGTATTGGTTATGCTAGTTTGGCCAAATTGGATCCTCAGTATGGCTTATGTAAGTCACTTAGCTATTTAATTTCTAGCTAGAACATTTCTTTAGCCAGGGATACCAGGCATCCTTGTTATCGGGCAGTCATGAGAATCGAAGGCCAGATTCTGAAAACAGTTTGCTTCACTATGCATCAATGGTAAATTTTATGCTAGTTTGGCCAAATTGGATCCTCAGTATGGCTTATGTAAGTCACTTTAACTATTTAATTTCTAGCTAGTACGTTTCTTGGGTTCCTGAAAGGAGAAAGATCCATTTTTTAACATGAATTGTGATGGTTGAGTTGAATCTGAATATATGATATTGGTGTGTTTAACATGCGCTAGTACGTTTCTTGTGATGGTTGAATTGAATCACCATAAAGACTAGCTGGGGGATGATCATGTGGAAGAATGGGAGCATCAAACATGTAAAATTGAGCTACATCAAGCTGCTCACCAGATAGAGGTCCTGAATCCCTAGACATATTGCCACTGAATAAGTAAATTTAGTGTTAATTTTTTATTAAAATATGTTTTCTATATGCCTATCTAAATAATGACATCATGAAGCAATTTCTCATTAATTTGACCTACCAACGTTCTCATATATTAGATTGAGATTTACTTGTTTTTTAATCTATACGATGATAAATAGCTTATTAGCTCAATTGGTAGAGCGTTGTGTTTGCACACAAAAATGTGAGTTCGACTCTCACATAGGCTAATACGGAGTATGCGTTCATATCTTTATGGACTTATACGATTGAACATGGTAGGAAATATATACACTAATGACCGGACAAATCTGTGAATCTAGTACGACAAATTTATGAATTATCAATATCTCTGAACTTATAAATTTATGAACTTGGTAAGAAATGTATAGACTAGTGGTAGGACAAATTTGTGAACCTAGTAGGATAAATATACGATATTGGTATGATAAAAATGTAATCACCGGAATTTCTAAATGTATAACTTGACACTAATGGTAGGATAGGTGCACACTTATGGTATCAAGAAGTGATAATTACGAACTCTCTGCAACTGGTCCTTATGATCGTCCAATTGAGCTAATAGACTATTTTCAATGGGTCCTTATGATCGTCTAGGCATCAAGAAGTGATAATTTCGCAGGAAGCAAAAATAGCGCTTGAATTTATAATCTTAATTTGCAAGTTATGCAATTGATAAAAAAGAGAGAGTATAAATTACGAACTCTCTGCAACTAGTCTCGTGAAACCGTCACCTTGGGGTAGTTCTGTTATAAGAAAAAGGAACAACTGATATGTACAAGATCACTTACCCATCATTGCCACTGCCACCGGACAAACTTCTTGCACTTTTTCTAATATGAAAGGATAGTTGTACACTATTGGTAAGCCGGAAATATTCTATTGGTAGGATGGGGACTGTATCGTTTCCTGGGATGAACGGGCAAATTTTTCCCCGTCCTTTCCGCTTCTCCCCTACTATGCTTCACTTTTTGCAGAGCATGTTATGGTGTTTCAGATCCTCCTCTCAAACTTATATATGTTCTTGGGGGATACCTATCAATGCAATCATTGTATATTCCCCTCATAAATGCTCCCCCCTTTCCCCAAAGGAGGAACCCTGTTTTGGCGCCAAAATGACACTGACAACCCGCCAAAACAGCTACGGTCTATCCACTCCAGATTTCTCCAGAATTTTCATGTATGGTAGGACATATTAAGCTTATTAGTACGATAACTATATACTATTGGTAAGATAAATTTACCATATTGGTCAGAAAGATGCTCCTCCTCTTCCCCCGATGTAGAACCCTGTTTTGGCGCCAAAATTACATGGACATCCCGCTAAAACCGCTACGGTCTATCCCCTCCATATTATCTCCAAAATTTCCATGTACGGTAGGACATGTTTGGCCTATTGGTAAGCCAAATATGTTCTATTGGTAAGCCAAACGTGTCCAGTTCCCAGAAATGAAGGTGATGCTTAGCCCCCACCTTTCCACTCGCGTCCTATGTTGGCTCTTTTTTTTGCAGAGCATTTAATAAGGAATGACACCCATCAATCAAGATTTAATAAGGGTTGATTGACACCCTTAATTCCAATCATTTAAATTTTCCCTCATAAATGCTCCCCTCCTTATTTCCCTACTTTATTTGAGTCACACCCCAATTTCTCTGACATGTACAACACCTCTCCCTCCTGATTTCTCTTGGCCAAAAGATGGAGCTACAGTGCTCAATCACCTTCACCTCCTACCTCCTCTCCAGGTGGTATTTTTGCATTTGCAAAAATAAACCACTTTCTACCCCTAGCCAATAAAAAGGGGACATGTCTAGTTTAGCAAATTGGCCCCTTTTTTGGTCTAGTTTAGCAAATTGGCCAGAAAACATTCGAAATGGTTTTTTTGATAACGTGATAATTCGAATGTCAGACAGATCTGGTTGATCGAGAGATCGGCCGAGTCGACAGATGACGAGTCGTCAAACATACAATCATAAAATATAATGATGCAGTACAAAAGTGGCAAACAATATATGTATTTTCACTATAGAAAATCCACTATCACTAACCTTTCTTTAATGGCCAGTTTGCTAAACTAGACTAAAAAATGGGCCAATTTGCTAAACTAGACCAAAAAATGGGCCAATTTGCTAAACTAGACATGTCCCCTTTTTATTGGATAGGGGTAGAAAGTGGTTTATTTTTGCAAATGCAAAAATACCACCTGGAGAGGAGGTAGCAGGTGAAGGTGATTGAGCACTGTAGCTCCATCTTTTGGCCAAGAGAAATTAGGAGGTGGAGGTGTTGTACATGTCAGAGAAATTGGGGTGTGACTCCAATAAAGTAGGGAAATAAGGAGGGAAGCATTTATGAGAGGAAATTTAAATAATTGAAATTGCAGAGAGGTCATTTTGGGTCAATTTTGGGCTAGTGGTCTATTTGTGCAAATAGACCCGTTTTTTGGTCTAAATACTACCATTTCCTCGTGTTTTTTTTTATGTTTTTGTCTATGAATAAAAGAAAAAGAAACCCTTTCTTGTGAAACTCAAACTCCGTAAAACAGGTAAGAACGACGAGGAGAGGCTCCAATCGCACGCACAAGGTTGCTGTTTTGTCCTTCAACGCTCAAGAGCGAGCGATTCAAGCGAAGAGGAAAAAGACAACAAGTTGACCCCAATTTGTTCCTCCTCCGTTGACACCGGCCGTCGTTTTTTTCCGGATCGAGCCGAGCAAGAAGAGGGAGGAGAAATTCCAGCAATCGGTCCACGAATCGTCAGAATTCATTGCCACATAGCAAAGGTTTGAGTCACCAACCATCTCCTTGCTGAAAAATCTCGTTCTTTCTCCTCTGATCTGTGTATCTATCTCAATTCTCGTCTGTTTGATTCGCTTAGCTAGGCATGAAATTCGATCCGTTAGGAATGTTTCCGGAAATTTAATCGCTGTTCGAACTGAGCCCGGCTTGGAATTCTTTTGTGGCTTGTTGAGGATTCGTAGTTCTAATTTGAGGTCGGACTCAAATTTGATCTAACTATGTCTGTTGATTGTTTTAATTACGGTCATTATCATAGATAATTGAGGGACGAGGAAATCCAAGCGTAGGGTTTGCTAATTCCACGAACTGGGTTTCTTAACTAAATAGGAGTCCTCAAATAGCCCATGGATTTCTGTACTATTGTAATTGGTTAGTTTCAGGAATTAACTTTGAGGATAGGAAGAATCATGTATTAGAAGAAACAATGAACTGTGATTTTGTGGATGTTGCAGTTGACGGCCACATGATTTTAGGAAGTGATGTGCTAACTGCTAACTGACAAGGAGCTGCTCGAAAGTCGAAATCAGTTTAAACCTAGTTTCAGAGCTAAAGAGAGGAAGAATCTTGGAGAATGAGGAAATAATTGGAAAAGAGGGGAGATAGAAAGTTTAACAAGCTATTTAGTCAGAATTATACGCCATCGATAATCCCGTAGATGACAAATGGATATAATCTTCACAATGGGAACCGGCGTCATGCTAAAATCTGCATGCAAGGCTAATAGTTGGTTTGAGCAAGTTGATTGATCTCACAGGGCCCCAAATTTACGGGTGCCATTGATTTTTTACTTGGTCGGTCAATCCTCTCAAGAAAGCTACTATATTTGACAATTAGCGAGTTCTGTTAGGAGTTATCTTTTATCTCATAGTGGATCATCATCATACTAGGAATTATATAAGCATTTTGTGAAAAGATATTTCTCAAAATCATCATTTAAAATTATTTTTATGTAGTTTTTAACATTGATGAAAATAGACAATCCTGTTTTAAATTGGTCAAATTATTTAAATCTCTTCTGAAGAGTAATTTGTCAGCCCTGAAACCCCTCTAAATCTGTTCATTGATTTATGATACCCCCTAAAGACGCAGCTTTATGAGGATTAAGAGGTATTTTTTTTTGTGTGTGTGTGAAAAATGATTAACAAGAGTTGATTAAAGATTCTATTTTATACAGTATATGATTAGAAAAATTACGTGCTTGACTTCAAGGATCAAAATGTGGAAACTTCTGAACAAGTTGATGGCAATATTCACTGGTATTCTTCTCTGTGATATTGCCTTACTTTACCATTTTGCGATTTAAAATGGTTAATGTTTCTTTGATCAAAATCGGATTGGGTATAAACTAAGAGAATGTTGCTTTGGGCACATGAGTGTTAGGATAGCAATTGAGCTTGTATGCCACACTTCCGCTTCCGTAAGTCAGTCAGTGAGAAGAGACCATAAAATTATAACCCTGAACTTCAGTGAGTGTTGCCTATAAAGGTTGCAGACTTTTGTTGTGAGAAATACCCAATCTCCAACAGCAAATGATCCACTGTTTCTTATCCAGAATCTGTTCCATTCTGTTCTCAGCCCTTGTTGAATGATATCTGAGTAAACTGATAATTTTCTCCCTTTTCTACAAATGCCACATCTTTCTCATTAGAGCAACTCACCTTTGTTTCTGCAGATTATGATTGCCTCTAATACCAGTAGGTATTCTTTATTTGGACAATTTTTAACCTGGTGAAAATCAACGATATGTTATTGCAATAGCATTTTAAATTGGGAATGGTAATTGCTTTTACATCAATGTGGTGGTTTAATTTAGTTTACTATGATTGCTCAGTGGAGATATAACATTTTTGGTTATTCTAAGTAGTGATGTGAATTAGATTCTGGGAAATTTTGTAATTTCATGTATTCAATTTGTTTCAGGTATGTGTAATTTGAGAAGTGTTTTGGACAAATGAGCAACCTGTTGCTGTACAGGTAGGTGATGAGGAGTAACTTCCAGGGGGCTGGTACTGTGGATCATTCCGGTACTAGTTCTTCTGATCCACCCAATCATCATTCTACCAAAGCTGCATATCTATCTAGTATCTTCATTTCCCCCTTCTCCATATTTGAAGCACACAAGGGGGCACCCCTTTGTGAGAACAAAACTAGTGGTGCTAGGTGTAATGGTTGGGCTTCAGCAATAAAAAGAGTTATGGCAAGTGGCTCAATGAGGAGGATTAAAGAGCATGTGTTAGGATACAGCAAGACCAATAATATCACTTCAAACAGTGATATATGGCTTTTAGGCGTATGCTATAAGCTCTCCACGGAAGATTCACCTCACAGTGACCCAGTGAGCAGTAGCAGGTTTGCTGCATTTGTTGAAGACTTCTCATCCAGACTTTTATTGACATATCGAAAAGGTCAGGTTTTTGAAAGGTTTCTTGTCAATCAACATTATGCTTGTGCTATAAATCCTATTTTTTCTTTGGGCCTCCAATCACACCATTTAGAAACTGCATTTTTTATTGAAGAGGAATTGAACTCATTCTTTGCAGGTTTTGATCCTATTGGAGATTCAAAGTATACTAGCGATGCTGGATGGGGCTGTATGCATCGTAGCAGTCAGATGCTTGTTGCTCAAGTGAGTTGCTGCCTTGATTTGATTTTGATATCATATTATTCTTTATTCTCCTTTGTATTTAGTTACCAGTTTACTTTTCTTCCTGAATTTATTTAAACTTCAGCTTTATTTATTTATTTATTTATTTATGTACAGGCACTAGTTGTTCATCAGTTGGGAAGATCTTGGAGAAAACCTGTGAATAAGGTGGGTTTGTGCCTAGTGTGCCGTCTCCCTAATAAATTAAGAAACGTGTTATTGCTAGATATTGACCAAAGAAATGGTTGAAAGATCCATTTGTTCTGGTGAATTGCAAATGTGCAGGAACTTAATGAAGATTATATTGCCATTTTGCACCTGTTTGGTGATTCAGAGGAATCATTTTTATCCATCCACAATCTTGTCAGTGCTGGCAGAGCTTATGGTTTAGCTGCTGGTTCATGGGTTGGCCCATATGCCATGTGCCGTACATGGGAAACTTTAGTTCGTGGTAGAAAAGTTGGGAGCTCACTACGTGTGACTTTCTATATAGTTTCCGGTGATGAGGATGGTGAACGTGGTGGAGCTCCTGTACTTTATGTTGAAGATGTTCATAGGCATTGCACTGATCATGCAAAGAGTGAAGGTGGAGTTGAGTGGTTACCCGTCATCTTGCTTGTTCCTTTGGTACTTGGACTTGATAAAGTAAATCCCAGGTATGTAGTGGGATGAATGAAGTTATGTGATTAATGTGCTTACGAATGTCTTCCCTTCTACAACTTCCAACAATCAAAATTTTATTATTCTTATAGCTAACCAGCTATCGCTTACGACAGAATTCTAAAGTAGTGGAAGTTGGAGTGGTAGGGAACCAAATCTTAGTATAACGAAAATCAAAAGAGAAGTTATTTTTCTAATCCACTTGTTTAGGTTTACACTGTATATAAGCTTTATCTATTCTCTTTTTTTATGTGTGACCTGTCATCAGGATTAGGTTGTAGTTGCATTTGGAAAATAGAGAATGGAGCTTGATTGTAAAGCTGGGTTAAGACTTGGCTAAATTAACTAATGTGGAAGAAATTATACTAGCACATCAAGCTTTCACAAGTCTGGGCTCTGTCATATAGAAATGAAGCTTGACTTGTTGATGTGATTTAAGTAGCAGTATTTTTTGCCGACTGTTTGGATTAATCATATATGTCAAATGTTGCTCATATATAGTATCCTGTGTCATTTTGTTTATTACCATCCTAAATGCAAATCCAGAGAAAGGAATCATAAACTCAACCTTGTGTTTGGCCTATTGTTAGGTACATTCCTTTGTTGGCTGCTACATTTACATTTCCTCAAAGCCTTGGCATCTTGGGTGGAAAACCTGGTGCTTCAACCTACATTATTGGCATCCAAGATGGGCTGGCATTCTACTTGGATCCTCACGAAGTTCAACATGTAAGATTATTTTGTAGACCCTTTTCTCTTGTTGACTTTAAATGCATCGGTTGGATGTTGGTTCCAACTCATTTTCTAGAAGGGCATGACTACTGCTGTTATAGTAGTATATGCTAAATTCTTTTCTTTCCTTGTTTTTCTTG
The DNA here is from genome assembly GCA_037127255.1 of Persicaria tinctoria. Classification (NCBI taxonomy): domain Eukaryota; kingdom Viridiplantae; phylum Streptophyta; class Magnoliopsida; order Caryophyllales; family Polygonaceae; genus Persicaria; species Persicaria tinctoria. The sequence goes on along the minus strand of JBANSL010000010.1, from coordinate 67,124,396 downwards.
TTTGTTTCACCGATGTCCTACCTTTAGCATTGTCATAATTGTTTTCGGGGATTCTATTAGATTGGTTTCTTGGATACTTGGCCTAGGGATTTAACAAGTGATGATACTCTTTCGAAAGCATTCACATTCCTTAGTCTCTTGACTTAGATTTCCAAATAATGTGAAGGGTTGTAGTGTGCAATTAGTCTATGCTCAGTTTAGTCTATATTCAGTAGGTCTTCTAGGGTTATCCATTTTAGTGTTTGCCACCCTCAAATGACGCCTTGAGCAAAGATAACAATGTTTGAGTTTTCAACCATATTGAGCCATTTATGGGTTGTGAATTTGTGTCTCTATTTAGTATATGCTAATCTTATGATGCCAATCGGCCACATAACCAGCACATTATCAAGACCATTGAAAACCATCTTATCTGTTGCTAATCTTCAATGGACTTTCACGTGCTCCAATTTCTTTGAATGGTTTATCAGGCTGTTAAGATCAAGACAGATGAATTAGACATTGATACATCATCATACCATTGCAAGTAAGTAATTGTGTTATGTTTCAGATTGGACTTACTATGTTACTATTTGCACTCAATTTTAATTCACAAATAATGTGCAACAGTGTGCTACGACACTTTCCCCTTGATTCTATCGATCCTTCCTTGGCTATTGGCTTCTATTGCAGAGATAAAGGTAATATTACTGAAAAGAAATTTCTCTTACATTTTATTAACAAGTTTCTTAGATTAAGTTCATGAACTTTCCTTTTATTCCTCATCAGAGGATTTTGATGATCTGTGCTTGCGCGCATCCAAGCTGGAAGATGAATCAAAGGGTGCCCCTCTCTTCACCGTGGCACATACCCTTCGTTCCCAAAAGTCCACAAATCAATCTGAAGTCCTCGTTAGTGCTAGCGATGTTGGGGAATGTGACATTGATGATATAATAGCCTCAGATGATACAAAGGAGCATGAAGATGATTGGCAGCTATTGTGATATGATCGTATGTGTTGGTGTATACAGTATCGATTTATGGGTTGAACTTGTAAAGGTTTGATTGTTATGGGTTCGTGTCAATTTCAAATGAAGCAGTCCAGAGGCTCAAAATATTATCAAGGTGGTGACAGTTTCAGTCATGTTAATGGAAAACCATTAGAACGACTGTCTTGATATTTCGTAAGTTCATAATCTCTACAACTGTCAAGGAGATTGTATCGTGCATTTGGTGTTTGAGCTTCCCCTTGACCAGTTATTTTCTCAAGGTATTTGGACAATTCATTTATTTGTTGTTCAAGATATTGGTACAATTCATTTATTTGTGATATTCTCCGGGGTTCAACTGCTCAAGTGTCAACAAATAGAAGCCCAGTGATTTTATTTTTATTTATTTTTATATATAGCAGGCTTGCATTGTTGTATGTTTCGGTTTTAGACTACCGGCTACCGTTTGTATTCGAGTTTCAGATATGTCTAAACTCAAATTTTTATCTAATAAAAAAAATTCATCGAAGGCAAGTTTCTTCATAATTGACTTCGCCACCCCCTCAAATTTCATCTCATCAAGGTAAGTTACATATTTTGATTTATCAAAATATATATCGAAAATACACCTCCGTGGCTCCAAACCTCAACTTTACTAAATTTAAAAGGGGTTATTATACACATGACCAATTTCTCAGTAGTGGCACGGTATCGGTGTCGACCTCCGGAGTCGGCAGGGATATTGCAGACATAGGTTCCCTGAGATGGCAAGCCACAACCGAAGCCGACTGCCTAGGTCGGCATTATCAGATTACTGGACTCCCTAGGGTGGCACTGGTGAAAGCAGTCCACAGCCGAAGCCGACTCCCTAGGTCGGCATTATAAGATTATTGGACTCCCTAGGGTGGCACTGGTGAAAGCTGCAATATCCTGAGCGGGTCAACCTGCAAGATTCCTGGATTCTGCGAGCAATTCCGTCAACCTGAGCCGACAACTCAGGAAGCTGAAGTCGACAGTCTGCTTACCGACCTAGGAGTTCGACAGATGTACCATTGGGTATGTGAGCGGTTCCGTCAACCTGGGCTTTGTTGTTGATGAGGTTTGTGGTGTTCCGATTCTCTTTTGGGGGTTTTAGAGGCTTTAGGCCTTGCACTTATACGCTCTTATAATCACCTTATATTGTTTCAATACGGAGTATAATTTATCGATTACAAGAGTGAAAACCCTTAATCTATGCCTTTGGAAAACCCATTTTAAAATATGTTCAGTTTATCGTCAGATAAAGCTACAAGTGAATATTAAAAGGTTCTCCGTATATATCTCGCGTTTGGATTTTTATTAGCTATGCACATAAAAATTTACTATTCTTAGCTCCTATGTTTCTCTCACGGTCATCGTCTCTTTTTTTCTTTTCCCGCCATTCTTTCTCTCTATCCCTCCTCCCCTACCCAAGCAATCAAAACCAAATTACCAACCCCTTCAAACCCTAATCTTTGTTGCAACAAAAATCATCTAGTTTTATCAGTTTCACAAAATTGTTGCAAACCCTTGTAAAGGGCGATGAGAGATCAACCTCTTGCCCTTTACAAAAAAAGCCTTACAACAAAAAAACCATGTCTTTTCATTCCCAAGAACAAGATCATGCCTCCTCTACCATGATCTTAGCCCTATTGTTCCTCCTATCTCTACAAGCCACCATGCCTTATGCCGCGGACAATGCCCAAGATGCCCTCCTTATGTTGAAGCAATCTTTGAGCAATGCTCCGGCATTGGCGAGTTGGGATCCTTTGACAGCTCCTTGCACTGCAGGCAGGCCCAATTGGGTCGGCATTGAGTGTTCTAGAGCTGGTAATGTGTTCGGGTTGAAGCTCGAAAACATGGGCCTCTCGGGGATGATAGACATGGATGCTCTTTCGGGTTTGCGCCAGCTGAGGAGTATAAGCTTCATGAACAACCAGTTGGGCGGGCCTATCCCGAATTTGAAGAGCTTGAAGGCGTTGAAATCGATTTACTTGTCGAACAATCTCTTCGAAGGAGCTATTGATCCTGATGCCTTTACCGGTTTGAATCGGCTGAGGAAGCTACTTTTGTCTAACAACAAGTTTACCGGTCCGATTCCTGTTTCTCTAACCAAGGTGCCAAAATTGATTGAGTTAAGGATTGAAGGGAACCAATTTCAAGGGCCAATACCAGATTTTGCATTGACATCTTTCCATGACTTGAGTGTTGCTAACAATCTATTGGAAGGTCCTATTCCTATGAGCCTCTCAGGCATGAGTCCGGACACATTTACAGGTAATTAAGTATATACATCAGAATATGAATGACAATGGGTCGGGTGGTGTGGGTGAATAGATCCTCATTCCATCCGATCCGTCATGGGTGGATCATCACCCCACCTGACCCACCATCTATATTCACTTCACCCTCCACTCATCGGGTGAGGTGATTGGAATATATATGGGTGGTTTTTCACCCATTTAGTTGTCTAATATGAAAGATAAATTGTTATGTATACAAGTCTTAAATGACATTATATCTTATAACTACATAAAAAGTCAATATTAGAAGATACAATTACTATTTCCCTTGAGTTTCGATGCCGAAACGTATCTAATATTATAGATTTATGGTTAGAAAAGGAAAATGAATAAATTTATATATTTTTATTCATAAATCACTGTAATAAAATAAACAAATACTCCGTAGTATCTTATAATCTTATATTGTAAATGGGCGATGGGGGTGGAAGCGGGTGATGGATGATGGATCGGGTGGTGTGTATTAGAGATGTGAATGAGACCAAAAGTGTCCCACATCGGAAAGTTGAACATATCAAGCTCTAGTATATGAGTCGATGGGCTACCTCTTCTATTGCCAATTGGTTTTAGAATGGAACCTCACTCGGCTTGTATGCTAGGCTACTAGCACGGGCGCACATGTTTTTCGTGGATTATTTGTGTTTCCGATAAAAAAAAATCATAGAACAATACATTTGTACATGTGAACTATATATTAACCATCGTATATCCCAAGTTGATACATTGCTAACTAACTTAATTGTATGTGTACTTTTGGGGTAAAACTCATAGGAAATAAAGGATTGTGTGGAGCGCCACTAGAACCATGTAACAAAGCTACTACCAAACCTGAAGAACATATTGCACCTTCACCACAAGCTACACCACCATCAAATGATAACTTCCCCATCGTTGTTGCAACAGCCATCGTTTTATTGGTCATCCTCATATTGCTCGCGATGATATGTAAAAGCCGAGACTCCAAAGAAGAGCTTCGGATACAAACTCAGGCGGTGGAGCTTCCTCCAAAGAAGGTGGTTGGTGCTACAAGAGATGCAGGGTTTGATGACGAGGGCTCGTGCAGGGGCGGTGCCCTTGCAGGGGCAAAAGCCGATACTAGTAAGCTTTGCTTTCTTAGAGAGGGTGGGGATAGGTTTGATTTGCCGGATTTGTTGAAGGCTTCGGCTGAGATTCTTGGAGGTGGATGCTTCGGGAGTTCGTTCAAGGCGAGCTTGTTGAATGGAACATCAATGGTTGTGAAGAGATTTAAGGAAATGAACAATGTGGGTAGGGAAGAGTTCCGAGAGCATATGGAGAGGATAGGAAGGATTGAACACAAGAATGTTGTGCCTTTGGTGGCTTATTACTATAGGAAAGAGGAGAAGCTTTTGGTTTCTAAATTTGTTGAAAAAGGAAGTTTAGCTATTCATCTTCATGGTAAAACTCTTATCTTTTTTGCATTTTTCTTTCCATCATTTGCTTCTTGTTCTTTCTATTCAGTTATTTGCTTCTGTTATTTTATTATTGCTATACATGATAGTCAGTTCATCTCCCGACTTGTTTGGGCTTTCAGCTTCTCTAGACTTGTCTAGATAATCGAATTTCTTTCCTTATATTGAAAAAAAATGGTAAAACTCTCATCTCTTTGATGTCTTTTATGTTGTTTGAATTTATTTCTCTCAACATCAATTGATAAGGAACCGGTTTATTTGATTACGTTATTTGAGCCTGTTTGACACAAGCTTATTAGAGTTTTTTAATGTGGTGTAGCAAAAAATTTCATGATTAAAAAAACACATTGTAGATCGAATTTGTCATGCCAAACAAGAGTTTTCTCTTTTAATCTATTTATCTGGGCTAAATTTTTTATGTATTTTTAAAATTTTATCAAAAATTTCATCTAGATTTTAATCTTGAGCTAAAATTTTATCTAGATTATGAAGAGTTCGTAGTACTTTGAAATTCACACAGGCTCTTTGTTTCATTCTAGCTCTGTCTTATTCAACTTCCTGAAAGATAATTTGAATAATGTACCAATGTTGGTAGGTAACCGTTCAAGGGGACAACCGGCATTGGGTTGGACAACAAGATTACATATAATAAAAGGAGTATCTAGAGGCCTTTCATGCATCTATAGAGAGCTATCCATCCTAATAACACCTCATGGTCATCTTAAATCATCAAATGTTCTTTTGGATGAGTCCTTCAATCCCTTAATCCATGACTATGGTTTGGTTCCTTTGATCAACCAAGAGAGTGCTCATGAACTCATGGTGGCCTACAAGTCCCCCGAGTTTGTTGCCAAAGGCCGGATCAACAAGAAGACTGACGTTTTTTCTCTTGGAATCTTAATCATCGAAGTCATGACGGGCCAGCTCCCAGCGAGCTACTTACAACAAGGAAGCAAAGTAGATTTGTCTGGCTGGGCCAAAGAGGTCGTCGGAGAAGCCAAAGGGCCACAGGTGTTCGACAAGAACATGGGTTCGACAACAAATTGTGAGGGCGAGATGCAAAAGATGTTGAAAATCGGCCTAACTTGTTGTCAAGAGGATGTGGGAAAGAGATGGGGTATCAAGGAGGCTTGTGAGAAGATTGAGGAGGTGAAGGAGAGGGACAATGATGACGATGATTTCTACTCTGCTTACAGTGCGAGTGAAGGAGATAGACGATCTTTGAGAGGCATGTCGGATGACTTCACCATAACTATCACTTGATTGTTGGAATCTTGGACAATCTTCCATGGAAAAAAAAAATGTCTTGAGAAGCTTAAAGGGAAAGAATGGAAACAAGATGATTGAGCAAGTGCCATGCATGCTACATTAGAAAAAACTTGTTGCTCTTTAGCTTGCAAGTGATGTCCATGAACTTGGGCCATTTGGGCCATCAATTGATCCATGATGGGCTTGGCTATGGAATCCCAACTTTGATCTCCCAGTTGTCCAACTACACCATATTTAGTTGCAACAATTTTGTTCTTTATAGATGAATGTATTAGATCTTGTTGTAAATAGATGGTGTAACTTTGGTGTTTAAGCTTGATTCATTACATGTAGAGAGGATCAATTATGTTCATGTATAGCTTTGTTGTAGAGTTACTCCTTTTGTTGTAGTGGAACAACTTTCACCGCAATCATGGTTTTAAAATCTTTGAAATATGGTTGATTGACCCTATTCTGTACTGTACGAAATAGATTACATTTAAATAAAAAACACCCACTAAACCCGTTATTATTGAATTCACAAAATTTGCCCTATTTCTATCTATAATTAAATTGGGTTCATTTGATTAGGTATTTTTCTCAAGTCATTTGAAAAAATTTACCCCATCCGTTTGGTAATACATGTTATTTACTATTATAGACGTTTTTTGAAGATATTTTTTGAAGATGGTAAAAACTAAATAAAATATCAACTTTTTTAAAATTAATTTTTAAAAATATTTTTATTAACTAATAAGTATGAAATTATTTTTAAAAATTAATATTTTGTATAGTTTTTACCATTATAATAAAACATGTGTTAATAATAAATGACATATTTTTAAACATAATTTCAATAAAATATGTCATTTACGGGCTAAAAATATACCCCTCGGAGATTGATTTGTTACTAGCTAGTAGCTAGTAAAGAATATAATTTCCAAAATGAATAATTATATTTTCAAGTTTACCTCTTTTTAATTATATTCTTATAGTTATAGGATTTATAGGGAATTTAATTATTCTATATTCTTATATATTAACCCCTTAATATATCAGAATATATTAACCCCTTAATAACGTTTATAAAAAAAAAAAACACATTAATTTCATCCGAACCGGGGAAAAACATTTTGGGCTTGAGAAAGTGGGTTGTTTTGCGGGCTTAAAAGGCCGTCAATGCGGCCCAATTCTAGGTATAAAAACCCTACACCCCGCTGTTTTCAGACGCGAAGCTAAGCCAGTGAACCCTAAATTCGAACAGTTAGTTCATCGCCAGTGTCTTTCTCTGGGGAAATGGAGAACGCCGCAGATGAAGCAGCGCAGAAAGTGTCCAATCTGTCAGTTTCGGAGGGGGATGCGGCTCCTTCTGAAATGAGCAAAAAGCAAGTACAACAGCTGGTCTTGTGTGATTTAATTGTTGTTTTCTGTAATGTATGTGTTCTGATCGAATTGGTTTGGATTTGTCACACGATGAATGCGGCAGTGCTATGAAGAAGCAATTGAAGAACAAGCAGAAAGAAGAGGAGCGGCGCAAGAAGGAGGAGGAGAAGGCCAGACAGGTCAACTTCCATCTCTTATTGTTTTGTTTTGGTTTTGTTAGAATTTTAGTTTGTAATTCCTCAGCTGTATATGAAGTGCTAATCGACTGATAGCTTTGCGTTGATCAAGCGCTCAATTATTTGATATCGGATTGCATCCTTGTATTCATTACGCTCGATGAACAGTTAGTATAGGATTTCAGAAGTTGCGATCGATGGAATATGCTCATGTTGAAGAAAATCTAACCTCGGACATGATAACTAAATGATCTAGGATTTAGGTTGCTTTTAGTATTTCAGTAATCCGACATTAAGTTCTGATTCCTCATGGTGCCTCTCAGCCTCCGTACTTTGTATATGAAGTGCTAATCGACTGATAGCTTTGCGTTGATCAAGCGCTCAATTATTTGATACCGGATTGCATCCTTGTATTCATTACACTCAATGAACAGTTAGTATAGGATTTCAGAAGTTACGATGGATGGGATATGCTCATGTTGAAGAAAATCTAAGCTCGGACATGATAATTAAATGTTCTAGTATTTAGGTTGCTCTTAGTATTTGAGTATTTCAGTAATCCGACATTTAGTTCTGATTCCTCATGGTGCCTCTCAGCCTCCGTACTTGTCCTCTCGTACGATTTAAAATGCCAACTATCAGGACTTGCTCACATACCATATTAGTGATTTTTGAGTGAATTCATAGTTATTTTTGACTTGTTATGATCACTATATGCTCGGATTACCTCAGTCAATAGTGTGTAATCTTCATGGCTTCCTTTCCACAAAAGTCTTTTCGTTTGATTCTGTGCCTTTTCTTCTATCTGCATTAAATGATCTATTTAGTTGTGTTACAGAAGCTGTAACTTATCACTTTGTACCATGTTATCCCCTCTGTGTAGGCTGCCGCAAAACCAACGTCACAGGGTCAGGCCAAAGCAGCTGATGATGATGATATGGATCCCACTGTATGCAACTTCAACCCCAAAATTATTGTTCATTGTAAATGGTTAGGGTTCTGTATTAATTACTTTGTGTGTTATTTATTGCTTCTGAGTTTGCAACCTCTGTGCTTGCAGCAATACTTTGAAAATAGGCTAAAATACCTAGCACCTCTGAAGGAAGCAGGAATCAATCCATATCCTCATAAATTCTCTGTCTCAATGTCTATAAATGAGTATACACAGAAATATGGCAGCTTAAATAATGGAGATCATCTTGAAGATGTTCAAGTATCGTTGGCTGGTATGATGAGTGTTTCATTTGTAACTATTGGTCTTATTATGATAATTTTTCTGAACCACTCTGAACAGTACTTTTTTCTCGCTTCTAAGGGAGAATTATGAGCAAGAGATCATCTTCTGCAAAGCTTTTCTTCTACGATTTGCATGGAGTGAATGCTAAAGTTCAAGTTATGGCTGATGCAAGGTATTGCCTGTTATATTCTTGTCTCCTTGTATGCTTTCGTGTAACTTTTGTTTGCTTTTTATAATGTTAAAAACCAAAGTGTTCTTGTTTAATATGTTGACTTCCATCTTACCATTTAGAATTGACCTTCACGGTAAGATCTTAGTTTCAGTTTTGAAGAATCGTACAAGACTGTGTACTTTGTTTATGAATTGGAACTGAATTTGTACTTAAACGTCAAATTGTGTGAATGCAGAGCCTTCAACTATTTATATAGCTAATTTTGCTATCCCAAAGGGTGTTGAATGTATGTTTTGATAACGAGGCTCTAAAAGTCAGTCCTCGTGACCTAGTTTAAAAGGCTGTATCAAGGCAATATTTTAAACCTTAGTCTTTGTTAACTGAAAACATCCAATAAACCCTGATTATGGGATGCAGCTTCTTCTTCTATGTTCTACTGTATGGGGTTTTGCTTCAGGATAGTGTAATCGTAGACTTTGGAGCAATCAGGGTTACCTTGTTTTCTAGGAATTAATTATTCTTACTTACAATTTTGATCACAAAGATTCTTTGGTTTTATCTAGAAAGTAGAATTGAGATTGTTAACTACTTTCTTTATTGTACAGGTCATCTGAATTGGATGAAACAGAGTTTCCAAAGTTTCATACCAGTGTAAAGCGTGGTGATATTGTTGGTGTTACTGGGTTTCCAGGTTTGTCTCATAATCCCTTCATTCTTATTTTGTTTTCAAGAAAAATGCGCATTTTTCATAGCCATTTATTCTTTAAGGTTCCCCTTTGGCATATTTTAGTTCATTAATCTAATAGCTTATATGTGAGAATCACTTCAATGGAAGCAGTGGATATGTGGAATATCTTTCAAGGTTTATGATCTTCATATAATTTTTCAATTATCATCTATAGGAAAAACTAAGAGAGGCGAGCTCTCAATCTTCCCAAAGGCATTTGTTGTTTTATCGCACTGTCTTCATATGATGCCTAGGCAGAAGGCTGGACCTGGCTCAGATAACAGCAATGTAAGTGATATTTGTTTTCATGTGATTGTTTCATCTACTTTATTGAACTATTTTAATATATGCTCATTTGTGTGTAGAAAGCAGAACTATGGGTTCCAGGAAATGTGAGGAATCCGGAAGCTTACATCTTGAAGGATCAGGTACTTGCTTGTATATCAGTTGTGATCTGTGTTTAATGGGTTGAATTGATCAATTCATATAAACGATATTGTATCAAAAGATTCAAAACATCATTTTACAATACTTACATATCTTATGGACCACAATAATATTCCAAATTAGAAAATTCAAGAAGCTCAAGAAAGTTCTTTACATATTTGTGCTTCAGAACAAACTGTGCTAGTGCAGCGATGTCCCATGGTTCTCTGTGTCTAATTATATTCTCTAGTTACTGTATTTTTCAGTTCTGTATTTCTTTCTAGTCTATTTGATCTCCTTAAAAAAAATCCCATGTTTGAAGTTGTGTTTGGTATATTTATTGAGTGCCCTACTATTTGTAACTTATTGATGAAAGTTCTGTTGGTAGGAAACAAGATATCGTCAAAGATATCTTGACTTGATGTTGAATGCGGAAGTGAGGGAGATATTCAAGGTTCGTGGTAGGATCGTTCAGTATGTCAGGAGATTCCTTGACAATTTGGATTTCTTGGAGGTAATTGCTTTACACTTCTATTTGCGACTTTTGTGTTGATGACATGTTAATTGAATCTACTCAACTGCACGACAGATACATGAACTGAATTTGAAAGTTGCATTTTGTTATTCTATTTGACCTTTCAGCGAATGTCTGATTAAATTTACATTCAGCTGTCTATTTATATTCCCATGCATTTGCATAACTGCACCTATGGTAAACTAGTATTAAAATGGTGTTTATTGCTTAATCTTTTATTCTCTTTTCCAGGTAGAAACACCTATGATGAACATGATCGCTGGTGGTGCGGCTGCACGTCCATTTGTAACTCATCACAATGAACTGAATATGAGACTATTCATGAGAATTGCACCAGAACTTTATCTTAAGCAACTTGTAGTTGGTGGATTGGACCGAGTCTATGAAATCGGAAAACAATTCAGGAATGAGGGAATTGATCTGACTCATAATCCCGAGTTTACCACATGCGAGTTCTATATGGCCTTTGCAGATTACAACGATATAATGGAGATGACTGAGAAGATGCTAAGTGGTTAGTTTACTTTTATTCTTCCCCTCTATAAGTTTGTTACCTACTGGGCTTGTCTCAATGGTTAGTTTGAACAGGGATGGTGAAGGAACTCACTGGTGGTTATGTTATTAAATACCATGCAAATGGACTCGACAAGGATCCAATTGAGATTGATTTCACCCCTCCTTTCAGGTTTGCAAATTGTATTTCTTTTCCTTAATATTACATGTGATGAAGAGAAAAATAAGTATTTTTAACATTTGAGCTCTGCAGAAGGATTGACATGATCGAGGAGTTAGAGAAGATGGCCAACCTAAACATACCAAAGGATTTAGCCAGTGAGGAAGCCAACAAGTATCTAATTGATGCATGTGCAAAGTATGAGGTCAAGTGTCCTCCTCCACAAACCACAACCCGACTGTTAGATAAAGTAAGTTTCCAATAACGAATGTTGTTTTAGATGCTTGTCACACTGCCTCTGCCTTCTTCTTTTGCAGATAGTAAGTTTGACTTGTTTTTTATTTTTAGTTGGTTGGTCACTTCTTGGAGGAGACCTGTGTGAACCCGGCTTTCATTATTAATCACCCAGAAATAATGAGCCCGTTGGCAAAATGGCACAGATCTAAACCTGGCTTGACAGAGCGGTTTGAATTGTTCATCAACAAGCATGAGGTATGTGGTTTTCTCACTCTTGGGTGAATATCCTCCTGTTTGGCTCTGCTACAACTGACTTCATTCTTCTCCTCAACTTTCAGCTCTGCAATGCATACACTGAATTGAATGACCCGGTAGTACAACGCCAACGCTTCGCTGAGCAACTAAAGGTCCTCTTCTATAAAACCTGATTAGCTTTATGTCTTTTATGCATGAGTTGAAACACCTGTTTAAGGCAATGCTGTTGAGTTTTCAGGACCGGCAATCAGGCGATGATGAAGCCATGGCCATGGACGAAACATTCTGTACGGCACTCGAGTACGGTCTACCCCCCACCGGTGGTTGGGGACTAGGTATTGATCGATTGGCAATGTTGTTGACAGATTCACAGAACATCAAGGTCAGTTCTCATTCCTTTCCCCTTTCTATGATCATCCTTAAGTCAAATAAAATGGGTCAACTGGGCAAAATATATTGTTTTAATCTTGATTGTTCTGCTTACCAGGAAGTCATCCTTTTCCCGGCCATGAAACCTCAAGACGAACGACCAGCCTAGAAGCCAACTTCCGAGTCTTGAAACTGCGAGAGCTTGGCTAAGCCAAGAAGTTAATTAGAGGGTGCCTAACTCATTTTGCTATTGCCATTTCATCCGATTTGGTCGGGTATTTGAACAACATACTAGCTTTGAAGATTCAATACGAACATGTTTGCTAGTCTCTTCTTGCCAATTCAACATGAGTTTTTGTAACTATCAGATTGCCACTGTATACGATGTTTTCTTGTTATGGTATCCCTGTGGTGTTTTTGTCATTTGAGCATATTATGTTCTTTACAGTAACAGGTTAACCACCATCTTCCTCGACTCATGCCGCTTCTATTATGATTCGCCGCACCAAGTTCTTCGGCTCCAGCTCTTAAACTTGCTCAATGTCATAAAAGATGAGGTAATAGAGATTTTCATTGAATGTGACCAATCCCCTACGTGTAAATCAGAGGCAACTTAGGAGGAACGTAACACATTTATATTAATTAGTAAGCATAAAGATGTGTTCATGAAGAAATCACAGTTAAAACACATGCCATGGGGATCGCCCATCGTGTACTATTGATATAACCACCATGACTGCAAAAAGGCCATCAACAGGCAGTGAAGAACAAGTTTGTGTTCATCAATTACAGTTAGGTTTCGTGCTTTTATATGGCTCACTGTGACTTGTTTACCCGCTGGAAGGGGTCTTGCCTTGCTATTTGAGGATCCCGCTGCAACATGTACATCATAGGAAGGGGTGGAGCGCTTTTGTTCAGCCGGAAGCCCTTCAAGAGGTGTTGTTCAGCTGAAGAATCGGCTTTCTGAGAGGCTCGTTTGAAGATTTACAGGTTCCCACCATCTGAGCTACTGCAGGCTTGATTCGGCAGGGACGGATTGGTGTATTCTCCGTCCAGGCTCATCTGCTGGACCTCTTGCGGAGACAGAATCTTTATGCAGCGCACGCATCCAATGAACTCCCTGAAACGTGCCACGAGACAAGTACATAACGTTATACATATTGTACTGAACTATGGAGTATGAAGAGGCTGAGTTAGAGAACTTACTCCCAAGGGTCGTCACCCACTAGCAATACATCATTCTCATGGTCAACATACACGAGTTTCCAACCAACCCTGCCTCTGTCCTCTAGCTGTCCCTCTATACCGAATCTACGAGCTAGATCTTGCTTCAGCTCTTCATAACCTGAATAACGGGTAACGTCAACGGATCTGCCTACAGCTCCGCGCTTGTAGACCTGCATTAGAGGCTTCAGCTCAATTAAACCTGGTTAAACAAAATCAATTTTAAGAGTAGTCAGAAGCTTCTTAAGCAAACCTTGGTATATGTCCTCATTCGTTGATATGGCGGAGCTGGTGGCCATGCTCCCTGGTTCGGAAACTGGCTCTCATTCATTGCAGAATCAATTGAATTGAATGCCACGTCTGGAACCCCGAACGACTGTGTCACCATGGAGGAAGACAGTTCTTGCTGGGCATCATTGCAATTTTCGTAGTTTGTTATCAAGCCTCCTGAGGAGAAGTTCGAGAAGTCCCTGACTGAGCCCACCATACTCTTTGTTAGCAGAGATTCAGATGCCACTGCTGCCGTGAGTTGGCTGTCAATGTTCCTGTTCCTGGGTTCAGCCTGAACCTCATTGCACTGACTTCTATCCCTTGAGAAATTTGCTTGCGAGTTGAAGGATGCTGAGTTGTTGCGCTCTAAATGAGCATGGCCCTGAGAAAGGGAAACTGAAGTTGCAGAAGATGTGTCCAAATAATCCAGATGGCTTCCAGGGACATTTTCGTACGCTTGTTGCTCAAATGGTTCTTGGTGTTGGGGCTTTGAAACATTGACAGATGGTGGCCTAATATCAGATTTCTGGTGAAAATCTTTATATGAGTTGCCATTAGTCACCATTGTTTCCATGCCATTAACATTCAATGGCATAGCCAAGGACCGAGTCAACCCGTCACCCACATTGTTGCTTTGAGGACCCATATTCACGGATGTCTGCACAATACCGGGAATGTTATTTGTGTCCAAACCACTGCCATTCAATACTATAGCAGAAGACTGAGCCATCAAATCAGCAACATTGTTACCCCGAGGACCCACATTCACGACTGTCTGTGCAACATTTGGAATATTATTTGCGGATGGAGTAGAACCGGTTAGAGCTACACCAGTACTTGAAGATTGTCCTGCTGCAGATCCAGTGAAATTACAACCTCTGACAATAGGAGGATGATCTGTGACTGAATTTGAACTAAATCCCACATGACCCTGTACATCAGATACCATGCAAGGTTGCTGTTGCTGCTGCTGCTGAAGCTTTTGCATCTGCAACAAATTTGTAAATACAAGATTATTTTCACCACTATTTCTGTTGACTTGATGTGCAAGGAGTTGGGACTGAGATTGAGTCGTCGCTTGCGGCTGCTGCATAACTCCTACTAGAGAGGGGGACACTGAAGTGCAAAAGCTCTGAGACACATTGGGTTTTTGCGGACCTTGAATCTGAGTTAACTGAGAAGGTTGCTGAAAGGTAGATTGTTGAGATAACTGTGACTGCTGGTGGTGCTCAAATTTTTGCAACAACTCGAGCTGAGCTTGACTGCTTGTAACCTGGGAAAGTTGGTTACTTTGTTTGGGAAGTTGTGATGCTACCAGACTATTCCGCCAACTCTCATCAAAAATCAGTTGCTGCTGCTGCTGCTGTAATGGGCTCTGATCGATGCTTCCTTGATGCTGACTGTTTTGAAGAGGCGATGTGCTCTGGAGTGTATTTTGCATATGCACTGTTGTCGGAGATTGAAGAATCTGAGAGGGAACTTGACCTGGCATAAGATTTTGGTTGATCAAATGCTGCCTGGACTGTGATGATATATCATGCAACTGCTGCTGTGGCTGCAAACTCGAACCTGGGCCTGATGAACTTTGCAATTGATCAGGCTGTTTGGCAGGCTGCATATGCCTCGGCACATTAAATTGCATATTGTTCTGCTGAGTAATTTGTGGTGCTGCAAACCCCAGTTGATGGGAAATATCAGCACCTGGAAGGCCTTGCAGACAAAACCCAGGTGAGGGATTCAGGAGATTTGTTTGCATCAAGTTAGCCAAAGATGGGTTCTGACGCATATTCGCCTGTTGAGCTAAGGTGAAGCCATTATAAGCCTGTGGCTCCTTGATGTAGATGTCATCACCAAGCCAAGGCATGTTTCTCTTGAATAAGTTTCCAAATTCGGAAGGATCAACATCTGAAAGTAAGGGGGTAAAAAGTTAATAAAATTTATCAGCCAAAAGGTTTGATCCAAATAAAACTGTGAATAACAGGAGATGCAGCAGAAAATAACCTGACCTGGTTGTCTTGGATGCTTAGCTCCGAAAAACGGGGGATGGATAAAAAATGGAGCAGTTACAGGTTCGATTTCCCAAGCAGAAACGCGTTTACGCCTTTCCCCACCTGTTGATTCATCCCATCCAACCTGCTCACAAGAGCAGTAATTTATCAGCCAATTGCCCAGTGCAGTAATGCACTAATAATTTGTTCATAGGTATGTATAATTCTGTTTCCATATATGTAAATCAACCTGCAAATTACGCCATTGAGAGTTTTTCCACCGTACTGGGTCCAGATCACTTATACTAGTAATTGTACCCATATACCTGAGGAATTGAGTGATTCTGCTATCAATTTTTATAAAATATAGCAACAGAAAGACACTTGATTCGTAGTGATAGAAGAAATGACAACTTTGTCGGCTAATTAGTATATGCAGTAGTTCATTTATAAACCAGGTAATTCAACTTACCTTCGAGTTCCTGACTCCTCTGTTTCAAACAGCATCCTAAATCTCATGCCCAGGGATATTTGTTGGTTATAAGCTGCCCGATAGTACTTTGCAAGTGGGATGACAAATTCTGATGGACTAGCTCTGCATTGGCACAACGTTACACACGAAAGTGTAAGGAAAACAGCTATATGATTCAATGTTCATCTGAATACCAGAATGAAAGCAAATTGATGATGGAAGTTAATCACCTTGGATTATAAAAAACAGTAAATGGACTATTGTTGGCTGCTGCATGAGCTGCGGCTGCTAGTACGCCGATATGCATGCTGTCACTGGAGAGCATCGAGTATGACAAATTTGTAGGCTGTCGACTAGCTCGTCTTAGGCCCACGAGCAGATTCTGTTTCTCATCTCTGTTTCAAGGATCAACCAGGTCAGCTGATTTCATATTTTAAATGCGGATTCATGAGCTTATAAACAACCAAGAAAATCTACTATCAACTTCAAGTAGCAAGTTTAATACGTAGTATCAATGTATTGTATTTATGTGTCAACAACTTGTACTCCTCACCTGATAAATAGCACCGAGTCACCAGCAATAAGCCTCTTCCCCCCGACAAAATGGCTCCATCCAGTTGTGAGCAGGTGCCGTTTTGGTTGTCCTTGGTAAGGGAAACGAATCAAGGAGCTTGTTAGAACTGATTTAATGCAGCACTAGCATATTAACGAAATGGTATTTTTGTCCCTAGCCTTTCTTTTTTCTATTCGTGGTGTAATTGTGCTATGACTTCATTCTACATACTGTGAAATAACTGAAAACTCATAAATTGAACCTACCACGATAGACGTGGCGGAAGGTCCATACATTGTCGTGCAAGTCCGTCGCAGTCAATTCTTGAGCAGGTGGTTGCAGCGAGAAATCCTATAGCCCAGGTCAATAAGCCTAACTTGAAGCAAAAATTAAAAGGGACTCTGGTAAGGTCTAAGGGGAACTTACAAGAGGAGGGAAGATCTTTTCTGCAGCTCGACGAGGAACAGAAAACCCTCCATGGGTGCTTGTATCACTTGGAGTTAAAGTCTTACAAAAGAACTCTGTTTGTGGCTTGTTAACCTTCAGTGATAGATCTGACATTAACAGTGCCTCCTTGTCAAACTGCAGATGGAACAGGAGAAGCCAGAGTACATATTAACAGCTTCTTCAGCGATTGCATTGAGATAGCTAACAAGACAATATCTGATCAAACTCACTGAAGGAACTGGTTGTAGCGTCATTTGAGCATACACTTCATCCGTCTCTGGATCTGCCTACAAAATCAATCATAAGCAAATTGAACTAAATACGACAAGAGGAGAGACCAAGTACAAGTTGCTCCAAGACTAATTAGAGAGAGGAAGAACATCACTTTACATGCAACATCACATTGTGCAGAACGCAAAGTAACTTAGAACTCAAATTTGGATAATTTGGTATCTGACCATCAACGTCCTTCCTCATCGATGCTGCTACCTGTACAAGAAACTGCTTATTACTTGATAGTCAACATCAAAGAACATTCCATTTTTCCCTTCTCCATCCAATTGAATTATAAAAAAGTAATTGTTTCGTTCCGTTTTGCGCTTCTTGTTCATCATCTAGATTTCAACTCCAATATATTCATTCACCAGATATGTGCATAGGAACTAAACAGCCTTCCCCT
Organism: Persicaria tinctoria; assembly: GCA_037127255.1. Taxonomy (NCBI): domain Eukaryota; kingdom Viridiplantae; phylum Streptophyta; class Magnoliopsida; order Caryophyllales; family Polygonaceae; genus Persicaria; species Persicaria tinctoria. Next base: position 67,106,606 of record JBANSL010000010.1, on the reverse strand, counting down.
CCACTTGGACTCATCTTTCAAACTACCTGATCTATGACTTACCAATCCATTCATGAAGAATACACCATTTCCCTTTCCTGTTCCATTAACCAAATGGCTCCGAAATTGCTAAACAAACAATTGCAAACTCTCCTTTAGCACATAAGCCAGTGTTATACTTTGTCTAACAAATACACTAAAATCATCCCAGAAAGTGAATCAATACCATTACCTCCAAAGAAAGAATCACATACAACATTGCACAAATCACTACACATAAGGTTTGAGTTTCGATTAACCGACCAACCAAGCATGTCAAATGACACTAATCTTTAACCAGTTTCTTATCAAGATGCAGACATGGAAAAAATCACACACACAATTGCAACAGGACACACTGTATAGTCCTGAATCCAGATGTGTTAGATTATATAACCAGATCTGGAATCCATGAATGAACAAGCAACATTTAATGAAAGCCAAATGCGCTTATATAAACAAGGCATTAATTCATACACATAAAAACAAAGTTTACAAGTAACACAGCATTTAATTTTCCGCAAACTAGGTTTTGGCTTCATTTACAAGTGCACTGAAGAAGAAGAAACAAAACCTGTTCACTGTGACCCTGAGGGAAGTAAACCACGTGGGTCCCAGCAGCCGGTAGGTTTACCAGCGGCCCGGCGCACGCCTGCCACAACTCCTGGTTAATGCTCTTTCTCTCTGCTGCCAGAATTAGGAATGGGAGTACAAAGTTATACACGTGTCGCCCTGCTATTGGCTCAGTTCTTCCTAAGTTCCCAACTTCTTCTCAGCGAATTTGATTTTTAGTTTTTAGGTAAATATTTTTCGACGCATCAAGGAAAATAAATCCAGAAACAATTTCTTGAAATAGGAGAAATTTTAATCAGGATTGAAAATGAGGTGATTAGTAGTCAACGACTGCATCCGATTCGTGAAACTGAGCAACGGAGAGAGAAATATAGAAGCAACGGACCTTCGTCGGTGCTCGCGGCCGGCGGAGGAGCAGCGGCGGTGGCCGCAGGTGACGGCTTCGTCATCGGCGGATCTCTGGAAGCTCGATCCAGTCCAGAATCCGAGGAACGAGCTCACTCCCTACCAGCTCAACCTAACAACTAATTAAGCGAGATCCTCAACCGCACAGATCAGCTCAGCGGAGAAGGAGAAAGCCATGGATGGAAGCTCCGGCGCAGAAATTGGGGAGGAGCGAGGAAGGGAAAGTCAAGGCGCAAGTTCCTTTGGAGCTCCAGGAAACGTTAATCACACAAAACCAGAGACTAAAAAGTAACTTTACTGCTATCTGTTGCTTTATTTTGGTGAGCGTGTGTTTTCTCTTTCCTCCATTGATTGGATGAGGTGGCTGGAGAGAGCTGATGGAAGCAGTGGAGGTGAACATGCCCAATTTGCCAGCGATTGCCCCCCCCCTACTATTACTCTATAGTGGGTGGTTGAGTTTATATATCCCTCTCTCTCTATATTTTTTTTAATAGGTAGTATATTCTTTTTTTATTAGGAAAATGACCAAAAGATATTTAGCCAAGAATAATACAGTAGTAGAATGGAGTATGAACTTTAAAATTGACAATTTCATATATAAATTATGACTCTATTAACAAAAAATCATACAAATATGTTTTTCAGTTAAATTTCCGATCAGATTTGTCACTTCTTCAAGTCTGTATTATTTCTAACATGTAGTGAGCTTTAAAAAAAAAAAAAACTATGCCACATGTATTTTTGTACATAAACATGAAAAATTTAGTCGGAAATTTCATCGGAAAACACATATGTATTATTTTTTGGTTAATAGGACTATACTTTTTTTTTTTTGAGAGCAAACAAACAAACTGTATTAACTCAAGTCAGAACACAATATAGCATCCAAATTCAGCGGGAAGGAAACGCTCGAGCAAGAAACAAAGCTGCTGCTAGGCCTCATGCTAGCTATACTAGTTTGTATATGAAATTGACAATTTTAAGTTTTATGTTATTTTGATTATACTTTGTACTACTATTATTTTTTATATTTTATTTTATTTTATACGGAGTGTAATATAAATACAGTTTTTCTAAATCGATGAAAATGTTCGTGTGAAATTGAAATAATTATTTTAAAAATTGCTTTTTAAAAAAAAAAAACTTTTCATATTAATAGAGAAATCAATATGTTATTGGTAGGTGATAAAAGTGTTCATCTTAACCCTTTGATTGAGGGAGTTGTTGGAGCATAACCAGATCTTTTCCTTGTAGAAAATGACAATTAATGAAAAATAAAATAAAATTGTAAGGTGTTGATATAAAACAAGAATTGCAAGTTTAGTATTCTAAAGTGATATCATATCCAAGCCTTCCAACACGAAAGAACATGGGAAATTGTATAGTTTATAATTTCCCTCTTTCATGTCTCCCCAAAATCTGGCTTTGTTTGGACCATATGATTTTTTAATTTATTGGGCCTAACAAGGGAATATGGGCCACCGCAGTTGGATCACGTCATTGGGCTTTGTAGTGTTGTGGTTATGTGTACCAACTAGTAGCTAGCGTACAATCAAGTTTTTTTGTAATGTATACACTAGTTAGTAGTTACTCCTTGGTCCTTACTACCTAATGTACTCTAAAATCAAGTTTTGTAGTCAAATTTTTGTTAGGTAGCCAATAACTCTTCTCCAAAGGGTAAAGTGAAGTGTTCCCTTATACCTGACTATTGTAGGGTTTAGGGTTGTTATTCGAGCCAAACGAGTCGAGTAAGACTTGTTTATATTTCGTTCATTTAGAATATGAACGAGTTTGAGCTGAGCCTAAATTTTTACTCGAACTTAAAAATGTGCTTATACTTGGTTCTTTTGGGAAATGAATGAGTCTGAACCGAGATTTTTTCGAGCTTTTAAGCAGTTCTACTTCTCATTATACAGTAACTCAAAGAAAATTTTAGAAATTCTATAAATTTTGAGCTATTGGAGCTTCATTTGAACGAGACGAGCTTTGGACCGAGCTTAAAAATGTGTTCATACTCGGCTCGTTTAGAAAATGAACGAGCTCGAGCCGAGTTTTTATCGAGCCGATTACGAGTCGAATTCGAGCTAACCGTGTTCACATAACATCCCTAGTAGGATAAAGGTTCAAATCCTACTAGTAGCAGTTGTGTTATGATAGATACTCGTGCCAAGACATGAGTTGAGCTTAAGCCCGTTGAAGATCAGTCAACATTATTGATAAACGTAAATGAAAATGCCGTGTCATTAATAATGTCGAATAAGACGTTACTCTATTTGATCTAATTAAAATGTAAGATTTTTAATTTTATTCACATAATTTAATTTAATGAGCTAAAAACTATATAATTTATCATCAATAACGAGCTTAAGAAGCTTAAGAAGTAAATCATCTTACATTTTAGTTTAAATAGAGTATATTTTCCATAACTTTTAAAACTTAGTATATAGAGGCAGTTATTTCACATTATGGAAAACAAATCAAGCTTTTTGCTTAGGGTTTGTATAGACCGCCAAATATTATGATTTATAATGCAGAAGATTGGGTGTGTATGGGTGCTTGTAAAGTGGTTGAAATTAAAATTTTCAACCGATTTAAAATTTAAAAGGTGTATGGGGGAAAATTTAAGTAGATTTTGGTTTAAATGGAGGTTTATATAAAAAGCTTCTTTTTATAGCTTTTTAGTAGATTATTGGGAGATTGTGAATTATTTTGGTTTGAAAGTACCACAATACCCCTAATAACAACCAAATAAACTCCACTTTTTACAAATAAACTGTTTTTCGTCCCATACGGAGGTTATATTTTTTCATAAATTTTTAACTACTTTTACCAACAGTTTATAAATTTTTACTCTGTTTATAATTTTAGTCAGTTTATTAACCCCGCCCCATACGAACCCATTGTATTACAACATAAGATTTTCCTATATTACAATTCATATATTGTTGAAATATGACTTGTCCCACTTTGAAAACCTTGAATGTAAGTTTAACGAGTTACCCCTCTCATTGTCATACATGTCTCACGTGTGTGGATTTTCAGCTTGTCCTAATCCCATCGGACCGACTATCTTAATATATGCATTAGATATTATAATATACATTGAAAAACAGTGAAGTATAAAATTGGTAACAGTCCTTATTTTGAATTGGCTTCCTCGTGAATGTATAACGGAATCTAAAAAAGCCAAACCTCCTCTCCTCTCCTCTCCTCCCTCCCCCCAAAGTGTGATATATACAGCAGTAACCTGCCAGTTAGCCACTGATCGATCTCGGGAAAAAATACCAAAGCTGCAAAAACACACGCACACGCATCAATGGCGCCAGTGGGATTACCGCCAGGCTTCAGGTTCCACCCCACCGACGAGGAGCTCGTCAACTACTACCTCCGCCGCAAGATCACCGGCATGGAGATCGAGCTCGACATCATCCCCGAGATCGACCTCTACAAATGCGAGCCCTGGGAACTCGCAGGTCCGTCAAAATTGATCTCTCCCCAACCCTATCTGTCTATAATTCAACTCAATTTTCACTTAATTAACCACTCCAGATTTCCGAATCTGACGTAATGTGCGCCGTTGATTATTGATCGATCGATTAATTGATGGATCCGCGCAGAGAAATCGTTTCTGCCGAGCAGGGATCCGGAGTGGTACTTCTTCGGGCCGCGGGACCGCAAGTACCCGAACGGGTTCAGGACGAACCGGGCGACCCGGGCCGGGTACTGGAAGTCGACCGGGAAAGACCGGAGGGTTTCGAGCATGAACCGGGCGATTGGGATGAAGAAGACGCTGGTTTATTACCGCGGGAGAGCTCCGCAGGGGATTCGAACTGACTGGGTTATGCACGAGTATCGCCTCGACGATAAAGACTGTGATCAATACACTTCTGGAATTCAGGTACCTTCTACATTACCCTATATTTCTCATTTTTCAATCTAACATTTTATATATATATATATATATAATTAATTAATATAGTTATTTGAAAATTTGAATTGAGTTTCTACTCTCTTTTGTTGGACATTAGTCGCTTTCAAAGCTAATGATTTTCTTTAACTCTACTTTACTGTATGTATTGTTTAGTTTCTTCCCTCCCTTTCTCGTCCAAATATAAAAATCATTTGAAATTTAATTAATGTGAATATATGCATGTATTAGTATAAGTCACTCTATATATTTACTCAATCGTCCTTTAATTTATTTTATTTTTTGGCCTGAATCACGTGTACATTAATTAAAACTGTAGAGTATAGATATTAATTTGCAACATATATTCCTAATTAACTTTTGTGTTGAAAAAATGTCTATATATATATCGTAGAAGTGCCAGAAAAAAAAAACTTTTAGATACTTGGATAGGGCAATGTGTGTGTGCCTGTGATCGATGGATGAGTTACAAGTGTGTGTGACAAACCTTAATAAATCTACAATGTACTTTGTCTATTTTAATTTCTATTCATATTTTTGCATAAATTAGGCCATGAGTATTGTTTACTTTCAATTCAGCCATATAGTCTAATTTATATATTTTTCTATATAAGGATCTGATGAAACGAAAAATATGGTGCAATGGTGAAACAAACGAATATTGTGTCATATTTATACGTATATCATGTGTTCAAATGAATATATGAATATTAGGTTGTTTGAATATGAATATAATGTAAAAATAAGTATATGAATAATGAATATGATATTATTTATACTTACATAACATAAAATAAATAAAATCATATTCATATTCACACACAACAATATTCATATATTCATATCCATATACATAATATTCATACTAGTGTAACACAATTTTCATTTGTTTCACCGTTGTACTTTATTTTTCGTTCCATTAGAACTTTTACCTATATATATATATATAACTGACTTAAAAACTTGTAAGAAATATGAAGAAAATGCAACTCCCAAAAAAAAATACCCTTAATTACAAAAATTTACATCCTTCTTTTACTTTTGTGATTCTTTTGGTCTTTGCTCTTGCTCTTTTATCTTGCTATCCATTCACCTCTTTAAACACAAACCAACAATAAAATGGGAACATAAAATGTACAAGATAGAAAGTTTAAAGAACAAAAAAGAGAAACATATTCAAAGTGTTTGAAAAAAAAGCCATATAATTAATTAGGCCATTATGGCTAGCTAGCTAAGTTGCTGCCATTTATTTTTTCTTGCAAATATTTACTATTTTCTTTTGTATTTTATTGTTAAATTGATGTATAATATATGGGCTGATTTTAATATAAAATTTTCATGAAAAATATAATAGAAAATTAGGAAGATATTCTTTTCTTGATAGGGTGTAAGCAGTATATCTTGTAGACGAAGGTGCTTTAGAAGGGCTGCCTTTATTTAGCAAGCCAGACAAAAGCAATATCCCTTCAAATAGCTTTGATCCCTTTTTTGGCCCTTGTTATTTTGTTTTTATTTGGTCTTTACCCCCTTATGTTTAGACCTTGGCTTATGCATCCCGATCTTAAAAGAGATCACCTAGATCTATTCTTTTACTTTTGCCCATGACTAAAGCAGCAACAAACCCAGTTTATCTCGTTCAGTGCAGGTTACAGAAATAGAGTTGCATATACTCTTTTATTTGCTATATCAAGATTAGGATGGTTTTAAAACTATTAGCGCCACAAAACAGACAAACCAATTAACATACATTGATTTTTAAATGAAAACTCATCAAAAATTATTCTTCATTCGTTAATTAAAACATGTCATTTTAGAAATCTGTACAGTTTTTAAGAAAATAAACAAAAATACACTTACATCCATAATTATCACTCTTTTTTACTTTATTGAAAACTACGACTAACACCTATTTCATTATTATAAGGGCAATTTTGTAAGTGGAAAGCAAAATATCTAAAATGGCATGTTTATAATATTAACAAGATTTACATCTTAAAACGACATGTTTTAATTAACGGATGGAGTATATTATAATGTGACAGGATTCATATGCACTTTGTCGTGTGTTCAAGAAGAACGGAATATGTAACGACGCCGAAGAGCAGGGACAATGCAGCGGCATAGCGTCCATGGAGAGCCCTCAATCTCAACCGGCCAGTAACAGCTACTACGAAATGGCGTCGCCTAGCGTCCCCATTTCGTCGCCATCATGCGTCGAAGAAGATAAAGACGATTCGTGGATGCAGTTCATTACGGATGATCCTTGGTGCTCTATTGATCCGTCGATGCCTGACGTTGATAACGTCCACCAAGCCTCCCATTCTGTCTTCATCAACTAATTTATTGCGACGAAAAACTATACATATATAGCATGCTCATTTCTAACAGAAAATTGAAATTTTTTTATCAAATAAAAATTTACTTGAAAAAAAGGATTTTCCCTCCTCATTTTTCCTCTTCTATTATTTCACATGCTTGGTGGAGTTCATATGTGTACGTGATTGTGTTATGTTGGGACGTTATATATGTAATGTGTTGTGATTTTTTGGAGTTGATTTTAAGAAATTATATTCCATGAATTTGATTATATTCTCAGTTCAATAATGTATTATATATCTACTGAGCACCACTTTAATTTAGATCATCGAAACCGCTGGCCAGCAGTGCCATTTCACGGTGACGGTTGACTTCATTCTTAGTCTACGACTCTAACGTGACAGGTTTATATTTTTAGTTTGTTCAGTGCGTTCTGTCTGGTTATTACCGAAAGCGACGTGCCCGTGGTCCTAGTGACTGTGACATAAATACCAATGATTATGAGTGGTATAAAATATGACCAAAAATGGATAACCAATAGCTGTCAGATAACAGAGGAGCTAATCAAACACTTTGAACTGGAAGAGTGGAAGGATGCATAAGAGACATTTTTTTTGTTTTGTTGCCATTTGAAGGACAGAAAACAGTTAACCACAAAAGGTCCCCAGTTCGAACCCCGGATATGACCGCTCTTTATTTACAAATTCAAGGACAGAAAGCAGTTGTTGTTGTATACTACTGTACTAGTTTGATTGATGTTCCCTGGTGTTGAATTCCTTGAAGCCTGAAGATGAGCCTTAACTAAGCCACATTCCACATCTCAGCTTGTTGTTTGCAGGTATTTGAAATGACAATTGAGAAAGACAAACCTCAAAACTAGGCAGCAAAGGACATGGATTGCAGGGATGTCAATGAAAAACAGTGAAAATGGAGAAATTGTTAATTGAAGGGGGAGACAAATTCGTCCAAGAGAAGCAAGAAAATACAGTTTGAATGCAGCCGGCAACGACATCTTCAGAGGGCTTAAGCTTCTTGTTGTAACTTGACAACAATTTCATTCACTTTTATGACACTATTGAGTACATGTTCCGGCATCAAACTGTTTGTTACACGTACCATAAAATTCCAAATAATTGACTGCAAAAGTTGAAACAAACAAAATCAAATGAAGCCTTTGGTTATAACAGCTACCAGCAGCCTGATCCAATCTCCCCACCCCCCGAATCAACTGCCAGGAACCCCGCCAAGCTAACACTGAATCTGGATCATTGCTCCAAGTTAAGGTCTCCCCATCTCACATTGTACCTGGCTGCTAGATAGTGTGCCCCGACAGGTCCCCTGCTTCCGTATGGATAGTACTCAGGGACAATCTTCTTTTCCTCCAGCTCTTTCAGCACGGGTGTGAAGAGTGACCACGCAGCATCAAGCTCATCGCTCCTGATGAACAGCCTTCTTTCCCCTTCTATGGCATCCAGTAGGAGCCTCTCGTATGCATCCGGAATCTCCTTGGCATACCTACACATAGACAAGCAACTTTCTTTCATGAGATTCACATTGACTTCAGTTAAAGCGTATATATATACACAAACATATAAACATTGAACACATACATTAACAAAAGAAGAAGAAGAAGCTTGATTTACCTATCTGCGTAATGGAGATTAAGGTTGCTTCGGTCCAATCTCATACCCAAGCCTGGGACTTTGTTATTGATCTTCAAGTATATAGCTTCATCGGGCTGAATCTGGATTACCAGCTCATTTGTAGCTTGATCAAGATCTGTCCCGAAATTCCTGTTATACAAGTTACCAGGGACATGCCTGAACTGTACTCTAATCTCGGCCCTGGAATGCACAATTCACAAAGGATGGATTAGAATATAATAAGAAAGTTTATTCGGCGTATTTCTTGTTTCTAATAGTCGGTACCTTCTTGTGTGTAATGCCTTTCCAGCTTTCATCAAGAAGGGTACCCCATCCCATCTTGCATTGTCTATAAAAAGGGCTGCTGCAGCAAATGTGGGTGTTAAGCTGTCCTTCGGTACTGTCTTATCATCAGTGTATGATGGGTAACTAACCCCTCCTTTGGCATGGCTCTTGTACTGCGCTATGACCACATCCTCAAGGTGCAACGGCCTCATGGAACGGAGAACCTTTACCTGGAAGGAGCAACATCAACACTGCCATATAATTATATAATGGAATCATGAGAGGGTGATGTGGTTGAGCTTCAGGTCTTCGGTAAAACCTTTTCATTTCTGATATCTTCAGCATCCAAGCTAACAGGTGTTTCCATAGCAAAGAGGGCCAAAATTTGAAGCAGATGGTTCTGCATTATATCTCTGATGATCCCATAATTGTCAAAGTACCTAATCAAGTCATAGTGAGAAACATAAGCAACTGGATTCTAGTTGGTTTTGGGTAGTAAGGGGCATATTTGAATTACCCTCCTCGCCCTTCAGTGCCAAAATCCTCGGAAAAGATTAGCTGAACATTTCTGATGTATTGCCTTGACCAAAGGGGCTCAAACACAAGGTTTGAAAACCGAAGAACTGATAAATTCTCGACAAGCTCCTTACCAAGGTAATGATCTATCCTGCAGATCAAATGGGTGCACTAGATCAGCAATAAGTTACACCAGGACACAGATTTAAGCTATACAATTACATGATTGTCAACATGTTAAAATGATTGACCTGAAAATCTGATCTTCATGTAGGAACTTTTTAAGGCCGCGAGTCAAAGCAGCAGAAGATTCTGAATCGCGTCCGAAGGGTTTCTCCACAATGACCCTAGTCCACCCACTTGCTGAGGAAGCTGACAAGCTAGCGCATCTAACAGCATCTATAAAGATATTTGGTGGGATCGACAAGTAGAAGAGACGATTGGAAACTCTTCCAGCCTGCAAAAACAATATGTTGTCCATAACATAATACAGAAGGCAAAACGACGGATAAAAATGGCATCCCAAAAGTATGTTAGTTATATTTACTACTCTGTATAGTAGTAAAAACAAAGAAAGAATACCTCATGTTGTCTGAGCTTCTTGTCGAGCTCATCAAAGTTGTCCTCGGAGTCATACTGACCAGAATGGTAGAAACATCTTTCAAGGAACTGCTCCATCTTCTCATTGCAGTTCTCCCTAAACAACATAAAACCCATCCATATCCATGTTGTAAGCCACCACTTGATTCAATTGTAAATCCATGGCAGACAAAATAGAGGTTCATACCGCTTATCAATTCTGCAAGTAAGAGTCTTACTGACCATGTTCCTAAGTTCTTCATCGGTCATCTTGCTCCTCGAATATCCAAACACGGTGAAATGCTGCAAACACACCCACACACACAAAGGGAGTGATAAAAATGAGTAAAAACAAATAAACCAACAAACAAACATTGCACAAGCTTTGAACTCTCTGAGCTCAAACTGCATAGGAATCAGTTTATCTATCACTAAATATACACTGTTTGTTACAAGTTGCAAGCAACAAATAGAAAACACCAAAAGAGGTGGGGTGGGGTTGGGGGGAAATCAAACCTCGGGGAGACAATCTTCATAGAAAAGTGCAAAAAGGGCTGGGAAAATCTTCTTCTTGGCAAGATCCCCGGACGCCCCAACAACTGTGATGCTGACAGTAGACTCGCCCTCCTTTCTCGAATCAAAGCTCAAAACATCATTGAGTTTGAGTGCATCCGATGAAGAATCCGAAATCAATTTTTCCTTGATCTTGTCCACAACATCGTGTTTCTTAGCAGCATGAGAGGCTGAATTGGTTGTTGATACCACAGCTCCTGTAATCCGTAGAAAAGCAAATAAGAAATTTCCCCAAAATCCAAAATAATCGAGGTCAAAAACCCGGAATCAAGGCCAAAATAAATTCTAAGCCCTAGATGGATTGAAAGAGTAAATTGCAGGGAGATAGATACAGATAGAGTAGGTGAGGTAACCATCTTGCATCTGAAGAACGTTTGAAATCAGGGTGGATCGAATGTTGTTGGCGCGCCGTTTTGAAAGCAAAGGCAGGTTAAGGGATCGGGTATACCCGGTTGAAATCGAAAAAGAGGATGGAGAAGAAGAAGAGGGTGAGGAGGAAGAGGCCACGTGAAAAGAAGAAGACACGGTGGCCATTGCTGGTGTAGTTCTTCTGCTTCGTCGCCGTCCTCCTCCTTAGCAAAGCTATTGACAAATGTAGGTAAGCACTGCGATTGCGATTGCAAAGAGGAAGAGGAAGGAGAAACGTGATGGGGTTTGCAAAGTGTTGGTGGCGTGCAGCTGCAAAACCATTCCAAAACCCATAAAAATCAGCAAGTAAACACACAATTACCAAGCTGTAGAATCAACATACAAACTCCAATTTCTTATTTGGCCTTGATTTTCAGATTGTAGAGGGAAATTTCCCCATAGCCCGAAGCCTAGATTTCCAAATCGGGATTAGCCATAGATGATTCCAACAAGCCATAGATGAAGCAAAGAGAGAGGATAGAAGAGAAGAAAGAGCGTACCTGTTCAGCGCAGAGAGAGTCAACAGCGAAGGGCGAAACGTGGTTGGGTTTTGCAATGTGTTGGTGGCGTTCAGGGGAGAGAGACGCCTGGAATTTGAACAAGGAGGAAGACGGGGAACTTAGGAAACATCGAGGGGGTTAAAGCCTTTGCACCTCCCAAGGGCTGTTTTTCTAGAGCTCCTTTCGAAATTAGATTTGGTTTCTTCTTCTTTCTTTTTTTCGAAATTAAAGTTAGGTTTCTTTTCCTTCATTAGGCTTTGCTTGAGGTTTAAATAGTACTGTATTTATTTGTTTTAACGCCTTGCTCGTAGAAATGTTTAACATTGCCGTAGTCAGGGTGCCTCGGTGGTAAGGTGCAGCGGGAGGAGTAAAGAGGTCCCGTGAAAATCTAAGGTTTGTCTTACTCGGTTACTCCTTATCAGTGGATCAAGTCGATTGGGTCACGTACTTGGGGTTTACTTCACAATCTTTCGATTCTAATATTTGATAGTCTCCTACAATTGCTTAGCCTTATCAGGTTTGATTTCTAAATTCCCACTTCACTACAAGAACTAGAAGATTCGACGAACTCTTTTCAGAAAAAACCCTAGGGCGTCGGAGGCGTGCGGCGAAAGTTTCAACTGGCAAGGTGCGTCTTCATTCTCTCCGGTGCAGGGCTGTGGGAGCTAGGGTGTCTCGCCGATCAGTGCGAGGTTCGTTGTGTCTGTGGCTGGTTTTGTGCAGGTACTGATAGGTTGCGAGATTGGCAGAATTAGGGTTAGGTTGCAATGGAGGGCGGGGCAAACATACATCTGACGAGGGATGAGAGGGAGGCGGAGGAGATAGGGGTTGCGATTGCGGTGGAGGGAGGAGGGGCTAGGGCTCCGATTCTCATTGGATCCTTGAAAACCAGTAGGCCATTTAACTCTTACGCGTTGAACACTGCCATGAAAGGGGCTTGGAAAGTTAGGAAGGGCTATCACTTCACGGAACTATCTACCAATGTCTTCTTATTCCAATTCAGTGACCAGGCTGAGAAAGAGCGGGTCTACAAAGGGGGGCCTTGGGCGTTTGATCGAGCCCTTCTAGTGCTGCGGGAACCGGGCGGTGAACAGCCGTCAAAGATGAAGTTTGACGAGGCACCGTTCTGGATAAGGTTGTATGATCTACCTTTCGGAGTGATTACGAAGGAGGTGGTTTTACAATTAGGAGCGAAAGTTGGGAGAGTGCTAGAGGTGGATGAAAGTACTGTAGAAATTTGTGGAAAGTTTGTCAGACTGAAGGTCATGTTGGATATTACGAAGCCGCTGAGAAGAGGAGTTATGGCAACGGTAGGAGGTAAGAAAATGTGGTTTGTCGTTAAATATGAGCGTCTTCCCAATTTCTGTTATGAATGTGGAAGGGTGGGGCATGTCGAAACTGATTGTGATCATGAGGAGGCAAAGCAGTATCATGATGAATATGGGGATTGGTTGCGAGCGTCCCTGATGAGGGCAGCCCCGAGAGGGATGGGTGGTAGGTCTGAGTTAAGGAGGATGGGAACAGAAGGAGGGGATGATGGGGAAAAGGATGAGAGGAGAGAACTGGCGGTTACTAAAAAGGGGCGAGGGGATAGGAGATCGTTGCTATAGGAGTTAGGGGAGGATAACGACGAGGGAGGGGGAGATAGCAGTGAAATAGAGAAGACTGAGGAACAGGTCTTGATGGTGGAGAATCTTCAAAGAGTGGGGTTGGAGGAGAAAGAACCGCCAAATGAAAAAGAAATGATAGGGATAGAGGATGGTTCAAGTAAAAATGGAAAAAAGGAGGATAAGAATCAAGGCATGGAGGTAGAGGCGGGTAGTGAGGGGGGGACTTTGTTGTCGAAGGGGAAAGAAGGGATAGTACAGGTTAGAAAGAAACAGTAGAAGAGGGCGGCTAGGGGTGGTCTTGTGATTAACGAAAGGAAGTCGGGTGAAAATGAGAGAGAGGGGACGGTGGGAGGAAATACTGGTTTGGGGAAGAGAAAAGAGGGAGAAGGGGAGGAGAGGAAAATATGATGATTGACAGTGTGGAGGATGGGAAGAAAAGAAGGGTGGTTTTCTTAATGGAAACTAAGAGCTCTAGGCAAAGAATGGAGTTTATCCGAAGGAAACTTGGAATGAATGGGTGTTTTACGGTGGATTGTGTAGGTAGGTCGGGAGAGTTATGTCTCCTTTGGTCGGAAGAGGTGGTTCTTAATGTGAAGACATATACGAATCATCACATAGACGCGGAGATTACTTTTGATGCAAGGTCGTGGAGATTCACCGGGATGTATGGTTGGCCTGCGAAAGCTGACAAACGACACACTTGGGGGCTGATAGACCGCTTGAATGAGGAGAGTCATGACAAGTGGCTTTGTGTCGGAGACTTTAACCAAGTGTTAAGTCAGGCTGATAAAGAAGGGGGGTCGCCGGTGGATATAGGTTTGATTTTTGAGTTTAGAGAGATGCTTGATAAGTGTGGGCTGGGAGAGATCTGATTTCAGGGCAACAGATTCACTTGGGATAACAGAAGAGAAGGAGATCAATTCATACAGGAGAGGTTGGATGTGGGACTTGCTAATTCATCATTTCTGGATGCCTACCCAGAGACCCACGTCCAACACATAGCCTGGTCGGGGTCGGATCATGTCCCCATTGTGATTAAGCTAAACTCGGAAGGAGAAGGGGAATGAAGGAAAAACAGGCCCCGTTTGTTTCGATTTGAAGCCATGTGGCTGGATGACTAGGGATGTCGGGAGGTGATTACTAATGGATGGGAAAATCCGGGGACTGTTAATGCTGACAAAACTGTGATGGGGAAGATTGCTCGTTGTGCTGACGATCTCAAAGACTGGGATTGGGTGCATTTTGGGAATGTTAGAAGGGACTTAAAGAAAATTAGAGAGGATATCAACAAGATTCGAGAGGGGGGGGGGGTGACGGGAGAGAGGGTTGGGCACCGAAGGGAGTTGGAGGAGAGGGAGAGGGAGCTTATGGGGAGAGAGGAGATCTTGTGGTTACAACGTGCAAAAGCGAATGAACAAAAATGGGGAGACAGAAACACAAGTTATTTCCATCGGAAGGCTTCTGGTAGACAGAAGAGGAATGCGGTGAGGAAGTTGATTGATGAGAACGGGCTAGAATGGCGAGGGTACGAGGGAAAGGAGATGGTTGCGAGGGAGTATTTCGTCAACCTGTTCAGCTCTAATGTGCAAGTCAGCCCGGACACTGTTACTCATAGGGTTGGTATGGTAATTGAAAATTACCATACCAACCGATTACCAACCGTACCAACAGGTCATTGGTACCAAGAAGTCGGTAACCGAAGTCTCGGTACCAAGGATAGTCGGTACGGTAACGGTATGGGCAACCCAAATACCGTGGTACCGTTGGTACCGAATATATATTTAATTTTTTTTTATAAATAAAATATATATTTTATTTTTTAAAAAAAAATTAAATACCGTGGTACCGTTGGTACCAAGGATAGTCGGTTCGTTTTCAAGCATAATCTGTCCTTGGTACCATCGGTACTGATGGTACCATAGTATATAAAACGAAAATCGAAGCATGAAAAGAGTGGCTTCGGTTACCACGGTATCGACATTCGGTAACCGATATTTTCGGTACCGAAACTATTCGGTTGGTACGTGGTACAGAAAATCCCATACCGAGGGGTATCGGTACGGTACGTGGTAATGAAAAATTTACCATGGTACCGTACCGTGCCAGCCCTGGTTACTCAAGGAATTGAGCACCTGGTTTCAGATGTTGACAACTCTGAGCTCCTCCGGCCATGCACAAGTGATGAGGTAAAACGTGCCCTTTTTCAGATGCATCCTACAAAAGCACCGGGGCCTGATGGTATGTCAGCGCTTTTTTTTTCAAAAGCACTGGGATATTGTTGGCTCTGATGTATGCAATTTCGTGATTAGTGTTATGAGAGGGGATCCTTTACCGGAAAATATAAATTATACTTTCATATCTTTAATTCCCAAGGTAAAGGATCCTTGCAGAATGACGGAGTTACGCCCCATAAGCTTATGTAATGTGCTCTATAAAATTATTTCCAAAGTCATAACTAATAGGCTGAAGAGTTGTCTTGGCAAGCTTGTTTCACAAACTCATAGTGCTTTTGTTCCGGGGAGATTGATAACCGATAATGTGCTGGCGGCGTTTGAAATTTTTCACTATATGAAGACAAGGCAGTCTGGTCGTAAGGGTTATATGGCGCTGAAACTCGACATGGCGAAAGCATATGATCGAGTGGAGTGGAGTTTCCTCAAGGCATGTATGTTAAAGCTCGGCTTTGCTGCTGAATGGGTTGAACTCGTCATGAGGTGTGTAAGCTCGGTGTCTTTTTCGGTTCTGATTGATGGTCAACCTTCGGTTATGTTTACACCGGGGAGAGGACTGAGACAAGGTGATCCTCTATCTCCGTATCTGTTTCTGTTGTGTGCTGAAGGTCTATCAGGTATGCTCCGGGTAAGTGAACGAGAAGGGCGTTTAGAGGGGATTGCAATAGCTCGGGGGGCGCCGAGGGTGTCTCATCTATTTTTTTGCTGATGATAGTGTGTTGTTCGCAAGAGCGACTTGTCAACAGGGCAGAGAAATAGCACATATTCTCCGTGAATACGGAAAGGCATCAGGACAACAAGTGAATCTTGTGAAATCAGAAGTATCGTTCAGCGCTAATGTCAGTGAGACGTTGAGAAGGGAGCTGCAGCAGGCGATCCAGATTTGGGAGGCTGAGAAGCATGAAAAGTACCTGGGTCTGCCTACAATGCTAGGCAGATAAAAAAAAAGGTGATATTTGGCCAGCTGAAAGAGCGTGTCTGGAAGAGGGTTAAGGGATGGAAAGAGAAAATGCTATCCAAGGGAGGGAAGGAAGTACTTATAAAATCAGTGGCACAAGCGATCCCAACATATACGATGTCTTGCTTCAAGTTACCTTTGGGGCTTTGCAAGGACATAGAGCAACTGATGTGTTAGTTTTGGTGGGGAGATGGTTCAGACAAGAGGAAAATTCACTGGATGAAATGGAAGAGGATGTGTCTATCGAAGGAAAGAGGTGGGATGGGGTTTCGTGATATGGAGAATTTCAACATCGCCTTGCTAGCACGACAGGGCTGGAGATTACTTCAAGAGCCAGAGTCGTTGCTAGCGAGGATGTTGAAAGCAAGGTACTTCCCGCGGACATCCTTTGTACGAGCTCAGGTCGGGTTCCAACCATCATACACATGGAGGAGTTTGCTTGAGGGGAGAGAAGCGCTCATCAAGGGCCTGCGCTGGCATGTTGGTAACGGAATGAATGTGGAAGTTTTTGGGGACCCGTGGCTCCCAAGGCCGTCTACGTTCACACCCATTGGCAACCCACGGAACTATGGGGCGGATTTGAAAGTTGGGGAACTGATTCACCAGGAGACACGGACATGGATGAGGAAATGGTTCGGGATGTTCTACTGCCGATTGATGCTGAGATGGTGATGAATATGAGGATTACGGAGCCAGATGTTCAGGACGAATGGATTTGGCATTATACCAGGGACGGAGAATTCACAGTCCGATCGTGCTACCATATGCTCATGACTTATTATGGGCGAATGGACGAGGCGTCATCTTCTAACCCAACTGGTTCGGAGAAGCTGTGGAAGAAGTTGTGGCAGGTGGATCCGCAGATCCGAAACCTCTTGTGGCAAGCATGTAGGGGCGTTCTCCCGTGTCTACATAATCTGAAACGGAGGGGGGTGGTTCAGTGTGATCTTTTCCCTCATTGTGGCCATCGAGAGGACGAAGATCACGTGCTATTTCAGTGCAGAAAAGCGAGGGAAGTGTGGAAACGGTTCCCGGATCTCGACAAGGTTGCACGGAGCGCAGCTGGGGTGTTGGAAAGATTCGATAGGGTGTTGCATCTGGGCAAGGGAGAGATAACGCGGCAGTGGGCTTACACCATTGAAGGAGTCTGGATGGCGAGGAACAAAAGTGTGTTTGAAAATGTGGAGATGCGAGTACAACAAGGAGTGGCTGAGTACAATATGGGAGAGGCCTTGGGAATGCACCGTATAGAGAGATCGACTGCTACGGAGGCCAAGTGGGTGAAGCCGCCGACGGGATTCATAAAAATCAACAGCGACTCTGCTGTGGATGCCTTGAAGGGATGCGGAATTGGGTGCCTTGATCGGAATCAAGAAGGTGTGGTGGTGTTTGCAGCATCCATGAGGGCGCAAGCTTCAGACAAGCCGGAATTGGTGGAGGCAGAGGCGATTGCTTGGGCATTGAGGCTATGTCTCCAACAGGGGATGCCGCGAATCTGGATTGACATTTTTCCGAGGGGGGAAATGGGACAACAAATCAAGGAAATTCACATGTTGGCGGCTATGTTTATTGAATGTCGATGGAGCCACATACATCGACAAGCCAACCGTCCGGCGGATTTCTTAGCTAAGACTAGACCGTATTGTGCTGTGTTTTTTGCTGATCAAAATTTTCTTCCTTTGTTGGTTCAAACGTTGTGTATGGATGATGCTAATTAGTAAGTAATGCAAATTGTTTTTGCTAAAAAAAAAAAAAGATTCGACGAGTTTTGGTTCTTATATGTTTATATAATCTTTCAATTTTGTAGTGAATAAAAGATAAATTGCCTTAACAGTTGGTTGATTCATTTATATCATTTGGACTTGCAGGTTATGGGAAGCCATGTAGCCATTACTGTACAGTTGGTGGATCTAATGGTCATTTTGAACTGTATGTGTTTAAGCCACTCATTGTCAACGCCCTCTTGCACATACATGAAAAAAAAGTGATATTGCATCTATGATCAGTAGATGATAATTACTTTATGATTCTAACAAGAACACTCACAAGTGACATACCCGGTTGATGCATCGCAGTGGGTTCTCAAATCAGGCGGAACTCGAAAATCAATCCTTTGATATATGTTCAAATGAGCAAAGTGCAACAAGCAAGTGTTACTAGATGACTAGATAATATTTCAAAAAAAATAAGTGTTCAAATACAAATCCAACAAAATCATTTTCCCATAAAAAAATAACTACATCAAAGAGGAAGGTTAATGTAAAAAGGTAGAATACAAATCATTGTATGATGAAGTCAGATAATTTTGTGCATAAGTACTTACATCCAAGATTCAGGATCTTTGTGGGGATCATATCAAAATCTATGAAATGGCCCACTCCCAAAGTAGTATGCAACTCTGAAAAAGCTTGTAGGATAAATAAATACAGAATCCAGATCAATCATTTGATCACCATGAAAGTGGAGTACTGTATTGTGCAACCGTGAGCTTCCCTGAAGAAATAGGAATGCCTATGTATCTAAAGGGGCAGGTTCCTGTCATAGAGGAAAGGTAGAACCTATCAACTTCATGAACACCAGCTAAGCAATAGGAGGATTTAGAGGGATTTACTTCCAGGCTAGAGGCGGTAGAGAACACATTAAATCATCTGCGTAAGCCAGGTGAGAGATCTGCAGTAGCTCACATTTAGGATGAAATCTGAAGGAAGGCAATCTAGCTCTGACTTTTAACTTTTTAAGTATTCTGGACAAATAATCAGTGCAACAACAACAACAACTAGAGGTGAGATTGGATCCCCTTGCATGTTACCATTAATATTGATAGAGAAGAAGGGTGAACAGATGCACTCAAGAAGCCAATTAATAGACACGGAAGGAAAGTTTAAAAGGGTGAGCATTTCTGTAATGAATTTTCATGATAAAGTGTCATATACTTTCCTAAGATCAAGGTTAAGAAGACATCTCGGCTTATTCTTTTCCTTGTATACTTTCTGATAAGTTCTTTAAGTAACATGATGTTTTCAGCCATTAGTCTACCTTCAATAAAAACCAGCTTGAGCAGGAGAAATGAGATAAGAGAGTTCGGGTTTAAGCCTTGAAGCCAAGATTTTTGAAATAATTTTAGGGAAATTCCATTTGGTGCCCCTGAGTTTATGTTAATTCCGGTTGGTGTCCCACACTTTTTTTTTGTTCCGATGGTACCCCTGAGTTTTGTCAAAAGTTCGGCTCATGCCCAAAACTCATATTTTTAATGAATAAAGCCACCCTTTATTATTATTATTTTCACAAAAAACCTTTTTACTTTTGACATTGAACAAAACTACCTATTATTTGACTAAATTCAATACAAAAGTGACAAGCCCACCTTTATTTTTAAAATTGTACAAAATCACATATTATTTCCAAAAAAATTATCGTAAGATCACCCTTGTTTCCAAAAAAAAATTAGAACAAAATCACCCTTATTTCCAAAAATCTCTCTATTACTTGACTAAATTCAATACAAAAGTGACAAACCCACCTTTATTTTTAAAATTGTACAAAATCACATATTATTTCCAAAAATTTTATTGTAAAATCATCCTTGTTTCCAAAAAAAATAGAACAAAATCACTACGATTTTTAGATTTGTACAAAACATCTATTATTTTTTCATACTTTGCAAAAAACAAAAAGACACTAATTATTTTCCAAAACAATATATAACACCTATTATTTTCCAAAACAATATTTAACACCTATTATTTTCCAAAACAATATTTAACCTATATCTCACTAACTTTAAACATTTGTAAATGTGAATGATCAATCTAACCAAATAATGGATTAGAATTTTATTGAAAAAGAAAAGAAAAGTCAAAAGTTTATTTGTTTCACTTTCTTCTCTTATAAAAGAAAGATATGATAAAAGATTAATCATTCTTATCTTATTAGGTTTTATGTATTCCAAACAAAATAAATGAATAACACTTTCTTTTGTCCATTTTTTAAAGCATAAAGGGCGGTTTTACGCAAAGTATAATTTTATGAAGTTTTTTTTTTGTAATTTATAGGTTAATTATATTTTTTCGCATAATAAGATGATGGATTTGTGCAATGTTTTTGTAAATAATGGATGATTATGTACATGCAATGTTTGATAAATAATGAGATTTATATGTTACAAACTATGAAAAATATATAAAGGGATCTTTTGTGTAATATTAAAAACAATGATTGATTTTCTTTTAAAAAAATTGAAACAATGGGTATTTTTTGCTAAAAATTTGGCAATAATGTATAATTTTGTTAGTTTTTAAAAGTAAAAGATGATTTTGTTACTTTTGTGTTGAATTTAGTTAAATAAGAGGTAATTTTGTTCAATATTAAAAGCAAATGTGCTTTTTTATGAAATAAAATAAAATAAAGGGTGGTTTTATTCATTAAAAAGAAGAAAATATGAGTTTTGGTTTGGGCATGAGCCGAACTTTTGACAAAACTCAGGAGTACCATCCAGATCGACAAAAAAAAAGTGTGAGACACCAACCGAAATTGACATAAACTCAGGGGCACCAAACGGAATATCCCATAATTTTATAAGTGGCATCACAACAAGAAATTGGTCTGAACTCCCCCACCCTGCAAGCATTATGAGATTTAGCTATAAGAGATATGGAAGTGGGATTTTATCTGCTCAATAAGGAGTTCAGTTTGGATAAATTCCAAAACAGCATTAGAGATTTGACCCACGCCGATGGAATGATTTCTTTCATAAAAAAAAGTCAGATTAAAGAACCTGACTAGAGCTCTATTCAGATCAATATTTTTAGCCTATGTGGGATTCGAACCCACATCAATGTGTACAACACATTGCTCTACCATTTGAGCTTATACGCTAAGAAATAAAAGTAGTTCAAGACACATGGTGGGCTGATCATCGGTCCAAAACCGACCCGAAACTGGACAAACCGAACCGAATCTAAAACCGAAATTCTCAAAAATGAAAACCGAAAACCGAACCTAAACTAATAGGTTTGGTCCGGTTTTACGCCGGTTTGGTTTAGGTTCAGTTCGATTATAACATAAGTGAACCGAAATTCATTGAACTTGCGCAAACCAAATCGAATTTCATTGAGCTTACCAAACAGCAGAAAAAAAAATCTAAAGTGCAAACAGCAAGCACAACACGGTACTACGTAATTGTTTTTTTTATCAATTACTTAATTGTAGTTGTTGCAAACAAACATGCAATTAAGTACTATACAGTGACAAAAAAGATAAATGTAGCAAAAGTAAAACTTGCAATTAAGTACTAGTGACAACTTTGATAAATATAAAACAAGATAAATAGCAAATAACAAGTACAAACAGGGGAAAAATTTGAGGAAAAGTAAAAACCTACAAGTGAAAACAGCAAAATAAAAATATTTCGGGTTTTTTCGGTTATAATCAAACCGAACCGAAAACCGAAAATGAAAATATCTTGAACCGAAAACCTAAACCGAAACATCTAGGTTCAGTTTAGGTCCGGTTTTTTCGGTTCGGTTCGGTTGAAAAAATTGGTTCGAACTGAAAAATGAACAGCCCTAAATAATGTAGTTCACTAGCTATCCCATTGCACGAGTAACTAAGAAAATCACTAGCAAGAATATCACAAACAACTTTGCACGAAAAAAAACAACAATCATGGAAAAATATACCTATTTCGCATTTCGGAATCAAAATCACCAGCAAACAATAGCTAATTACATCAACTACTCCTTAATTACTACAAATTCCAACAGTTTGGAAGAACAAACCCTAGGAAATCACTACAAAAACATGCGATAGTGTTATAGGGGAAACGAGTACAGAACAAAACGGAGACAATTACTACCACAAGCAATCACTCGTACTGTGTTGAATCAAATGGGAGAATTGAAAGCCCCAAATTCGATTTTAAAGAACAAAATCGCCCAAATTTGATTGGAAAGGACAAATCACTCAAATTTGGACGAACTAAGCCCTAATTTTTGTAGGAGGGAAAAAAAGCCAAATTGAACGACATACATACCTGTCACATGCGATTGTCGTCACATGCGATTGTCGTCCCATCTCATCAGTGGTCTTCTCTCCTCTTTCTCGTCCCAGGAGAGAGACGTAACCATTTCGGAATGGCTCACCGGAAAGAACTTGTGGATAATACCCATTTACCAATTCCAGGATGAAACCATTTTTTCGATTTTCCTTTTCTTTTTTAAACAAAATATAACAGCATCCGTTAGATTAACGGGGGAGGGTACCAGAAAAATCGCTCCACCAACTAAGAATGATCATGACAGATTATACAAAACTAGCAGAAACGGATGGTTCTCTACGACGAGTGCCTTGGACCATATCACCAGAGCAAGAAGGACTAACTCTGAACCTCTATACTGGCTTTGGAGAATTGATTGTCCACCCAAAATAAAAAAAATCTATGGAAAAACATTCTCAATGGAACACCAACGAAAACTAGATTACGAAACAAAGGAGTTGATGTCCCACTGGATTGCCCTCTTTCTAGCCATGGAGAGGAAGACGTAACACACTTATTTACTGATTGCCAGATAACCTTAACATTTATCGGTAACATGGATACACGAATTGAAAGAATAATAAAAAGTATCGATAAATCTAACAAGGCATACAAGAACATTATCGTAGAAATCTTTTCAAAACTCCGAGCTGATCAGAAATCGACACTAGCCTTCTCCCTTTGGGATGTTTGGTCAATAGGAATAAAATCATTTTTGAAAATTATGATATAAGGAATATGGAAGAATGGTTAAAGCATACAAAACAATTAATATAGGATAAACTGGAAGAAGGCACAAGTTGAGGAAACAGAAGAGGACAACGTTACAATACGACCAAAATACCACCAAAACAGACCCAGACACTAGAAAAAAGTAAGATGGGAAAAACCTAAGGATGGGTTCCTGAAACTTAATTTTGACGGAGCCAAGGTAGCCTCTGGACATGCTGCGTCGGGCTTCCTCATCCGTGATCGCCTCGGGAGTGTGTTGTTCTTTGGTGCACGGAGTCATGGCATGGTTTCCACAATCCAACCCGAGAGTTTTGGCCTTCGTGATGGGCTTCTGGAAGCCGTGAAGATGGGGTTACTCGCCTTGAGGTGGAGGGCGATTGTTTGACAGTTATCCACGCCATCAAAGGGTCCCGATCGTGCCCGTGGGTTGTTGAGATGTTGATTTATGATGCGCTCGGCTTATGCAAGGCGTTCGAGGAGGTCACTTTCTCTCATTCATTATGTGAGGGTAATCGGGTGACGGACATGTTGGCGCATCTTGGGCTGATTTCAACCTTCGTTGGGGTGCGATGCCCTGCTGAGATTGATGACATCGTCCGAAAGGACGCTCTTGGTTCAACCGCGGTTAAGAAAGGACGCTCTTGGTTCAACCACTCCCAAATTATTGCCTTGTATAAAAAAAAAGGATAGGGGCACAACGCGAAATTTATCCTAAAATCAGGGCACCTCGCGAAATTTCCGATAAAAGATAGTAACTGGACTAAGAACTTAGAACTCGACGCAAACTCGTTTCATATTCCCTACCTCGTCTGACCCCTCCGGCATCTCCCCTCACCGTCGCTGTTGCCACCGCTACCTCCCTTCGCCGATATCCTATCCGTCAACCGCCGAAATACTCCGCGATTCACTGAATTCGCTACTCGTGTGTCCTCCTCCAACCGGCGCTCCGCTTCCTCCTCAGTCCTCGGAACTCGGCAACCCTCATCCTTTCATCCATCGCCTGCAATCGTCGCCTGAGGTCATATTATCTTTTCTTGGTTTATACGGGTCTAAGTTACTAATAGTTGCTTTTCCAATCTTGCTTTTAACTGAGATATGGTTCGAATTTGGACTGGTGGTTTTTCTTTGGATTAGGGTTTGGCGGTTTAAGAAATTGGGGACCTGTTTGATGAATTAGGTATGAACGTTTGCTGTTTGATTTAGGTCTGATGTTATGAATTTATTTTAATTTATCAGCTGTAGCACATGGGTTAGGTATTTTGAATTAGGAGGTTAAATCACACAATGAATGTTGCTTATGTGCTCTAGCTGTATGTTGCACTGCTGTCCTGGACTACTGTGACTGGCCTTTTGCACGTACAGTTTATACGATGGAGTGCTAACTGTCTGTGCGGTCGTTATGGTCCTGCGGGGATGGAATTGGGAACCAGTTTATATGGAATTGGGAACCAGTTTATTAGGTGTAGACTGGCGGAGGACTGGATTTGCAGTGGTCTATTCTTCCTTAGAGATTATGGAGTATAGAATTTATATGTGTGTGTTTGGGGGTGGAGGTTTTAACTTTTAAGGCTTATTACTGTCAGTTGCTAATGGTGAACCAATGGAAATCTGGTAAAGCTGTCAAACCAGTCTTTAGATGTTAGCTTTAGCAGTAATGACGCTGACGTGATTTTCATGCATATGACTTCCAATCGTTCTTCCTTTGGCTTTGAGTAGGAAACTCTGGTAAATCTATATTTTTTGGTTTAAAAAATCTTTCTCCTTTGTTAATTATGCAGTTATACAGAGAAACCAGAGATATGGATTCTATTGCACAGACTTCTCAAGATACTCAGGTAAGGGCTTTCACTTTTCTTGAAATGATTTTATTTAAAAATAGAGGCATGTTATAGGGGAAAGGTGCACAGCTTTTCTAACACGTGTTTGCTTTGCTGACATCAGGTTTTGATAGAATTTCGGGCTGGTAAAATGTTTCTTGAGGGGAAGCGTGTGGTTCCAGATACCCGAAAAGGACTTATTCGCTTAATAAGGGTATGAAGGAACAATGTTGTTGGTTTAAAAAAATACTGTAGTTTTCAAAGAATTAAGCAAAATGTTATCCCCTCAACTTATTCGACCATGCATAAGTCTGCCAGTTTTGTAATTTCACGTTGATTTTGTAGGGTGAGGAAGGATTGGTACACTTTCAGTGGCTTGGTCGAATCCAAAATGTGGTCGAGGATGTATCCTTTTTTTTCTGCATGCCTTATGTGTATTACATGATCTATTGATTCACTTGTGAAAAAAAAATCTTGCACTGTTTCTAAATTATAATGTACACTGGCTTGATATGATATATTGGTTATCTTAATCTTGGTCAGGAAACGCTTGATATTCTTCCATACTGAGATTTAGCAATCCTTTGGTCAGTTTGGTTAAGCTAGGAAACTTGTTATCTTTTGTGGGTTCAAGTTGTTTATTTGGCTTACAGGTTTGGTCCCTGAAGGAACTTTTAGAGGGTTTTATATAAGCTTTTTAGTTTTTAGTTTTTTGCTTGTTTCTTTGCAATTGATCTTCTATTCTCTGTGACCTTTCACATCTTCTTCCTTCTTGTCAGTGGATTTTATTCCATCTAAAGCATAATGATAATGAAATAGATATTTTGGACTAGCCATCCCTTAGAAGGTATTATTAAGGGCCGTGAATATTTATCTATAAGAAATGCAAACGTTAGTTTTGCTAGCAACTATTGGTACTGTGGTATTATAGGATTTTTTATAGTTTGTTATTTGATGATTCACTTCATTCCTAGCATTCCTGTAATTTAGAAGCTTCCTAACATAATAGAAAATCCCAATTCCTTCCTTCCTCCTTTCATGTTTCGCGTTTTCTCTTTCTACCTCCATTCTTCCTTTTTCCTAGTAATCCTACCCCACTTCTCATCTTCGTCCATTCAACTCTGTTCCGTTGGTTGTGCTATTATAAAGTTTGATTTTTGATACTTGATGATTGTATCAGCTGATTAGTTCTTAAAATAACAAGTGAATCAGTCTTACAAAGAAACTCTGTTCTGCTGGGCTTTTTCTGTCCTGTAAGCTTGTTTTTTTTAATGCTTCTACTTGTTATCCCCCTCCTCCACAACTATGAAGACAGAAAACAAATGCTGCATGAGCATGCCTTGGGCAATGGTCTTGCATTACATTCTTGTTGCCTTTTTGCTCCTTTGCTTCTTATCATTTTGTATATATTGCTTGCATGAAGTATACTATTCCTGTCATATCCAGTGTTTGTCTTGACTCGCAGAACTTTAGGACATGATTGTCTTTCCGGAGGAAGCCACTTTTGAGAAGGTAACCTCCTACTTGTTATTTTCCTTGATCTGTGATTATCCAAGTTGCTGTTGGACTGAGCAATAGTATATTATTTGTATGAAACAAAGGGTATGTGATGACTGGCAAAGGTACTGCTAAGACTGCATCATAAATTCATAATGCACAAAATCTGCAAAGTGATTTTCATTTTGATGAAGTATCAAATATTATATAAATACAAGATAAAGAGGAAAAAAGATGGTAATATATCCCTACATTTGATGTTGATTGATTATTGGGTGACCAAATCTAAATGAAGGAGTTTTAGCTATAAAAAAAGTGCAGATGCATCCTTTCATATTGATGAACCTGTTTGTTACCGATGTGCTGGTTGTATTAGGAAGCAAGCATATAATGTATTATTCATCCTCTTTTCAGTGATTCTTGTAGAATTTTAAGAGATCAGAGAGAAAATACTTTAACATCTACTCAGATTGTGAGGGCACATTTTATCGTCTCAACTTCAGTTAAAAGCACAAGGTTCTTGAGATATTTTTTTCACAGGTTCTTATTGTTGTTTACTGCTTTGCTTAAATTTAGGTTGATCAAACATCCGGAAGGGTATACATACTGAAGTTCAACTCGGATGATAGGAAATTTTTCTTTTGGATGCAGGTTAGATGTGGTAAAATTTGCTTCATATTTTAATTTGCAAGATGTATTTACTTGTTTTTGCATTCCTGATCATGGACTTCATGGTTTATTATCAGGAGCCAAATTCAGATGGGGATTCAGAGCTATGCCGTTTGTTTAACACACACATTAACCAACCACTAGGTATTGAATAAATGTATTCATCTAAATTGGACTCTTATAGTCTTATTGCTTTCAAAAGTTACATCGGGTAAAAATTGCGTTTTTTTTTACATATAATTCCCATTATTCCAGCAACTTTATAAGTAGAAAAAAGTATAATTTAAAAATGCCTACCTTCTAAGCATTTGTGAAGTGTTTGATAAGTGTTCTTTTTGTTTGAATGGCACTTAGCGTCATATTTCGTGATATACTCAACTCACTCCACTAGTGTTGATGCTAGCTCATGTGCCAGGCTGCCAGCACCGGTGGTGTCCATTTTGCTCTTTTCTCCATAGGCTCTGGGTCTCTTGCTTCCACTTTTTTCTTCCCTCTCATGTTTGCCCTTTCTTATGAAGGGCACTTCTTATGCTCTTGTTTGATACCTGCGCATCCCATAGGATCATGTATCAATGCCAAGTATTTATAAAAAGTATTAAATGTTTGCTCATGGTGATTGACTTATGCAAAGGTTGGTCTCTTTATTTGTTCTATGTTGGTAGATTTGCTTGATGATGATGAAGCAGGAGCTTCTGTTTCTCTTGAAGATATGATTGAAGAGGATCTGTCATCAAGGTATGCGAATATAATCTCAGAATTAGGATATGCTTACATGATTTGCTTTGTGCTATTTTTTTCCATTCCAAAGATGGGCCTTTTCCCAATAACAATCAATGGCTTCAAGTGTTGATTATTTTGTGATGAATAAGTAACTACTGAAATGATTTATTGAGTTCACTAAATTTTTAGTTCCATCATTAGTGGCTGAGCAATCTTGCTTGCCCTAGATATTTAGGCGTTGTGTGATGAGACTTGATTCTTCAAGGCTCAATATTCAGACTTTTGATCTTTTGATTTGAGATCGAACAACCAATGAATCTTTTGATTAGAGATTCAACTACCAAGAAGATAACTTTATTCCTAATCCTCCCAACATCAGTTGAGATCCTTATATAACCTACTAGCTTCCTAAATAAGATAGAATAGTAATAGGATCGATAATATCCTTATATAGCCTACTGGCTTCCTAATATAATAATCAAGATAAAATATAACTAATAGTAAAACATTATCATCTCTACTTATTACGCCTAGCATAAGTCAATAAGGGCTTATCTAGGTGAGATGGACGTGTAGGAAGGGGTGGAATCCTATCATCCTCGCGCCCTTGGGAAAAGGCTTGTCCACAAGCCTTGAAAAATGGATAACGCGCCAGGATAGCCGCAGAATCTTCCCAAGTAGCTTCATCTGCAGTATAACCTTCCCACTGAATCAACCATTCAGGTGATGAAGCATTCACAACTGATCTGACATTTAGTATGCTGGACGGAATCCAAGTCCCTCTGTCCGGCTGAATAGGTAAAGCAGTAGAAACTTGATCACGAGCACCCAGGGACTGGAACATATGAAGAGATTGAAGGTGGGGGTCGACTGTAAACCCTTCAAAAGGGGTCATCTTAATGGAAGAGTGGTAAGTAGTATTATACCACCATTCGGCCCAAGGTAACCAAGATGCCCAGGAAGATGGTCGCTCCCCCGCAAAAAAGCGTAAATAACACTCCAGAGTGCGATTTGTCACCTCAGTCTGGCCGTCCGATTGAGGATGATAAGCGGAGCTGCGACACAGCTGAGTTTGTTGAAGGGCAAAGAAGGACTCCCAAAAGTTGCCAATGAAAATTGGATCCCTGTCACTAACAATTGAACGAGGTGGACCGTGCAAACGAACCACATCCCTGACAAAAATTTCGGCAACCTTACTAGCAGTATAAGGGTGAGAAAGGGCACTAAAGTGGGCATATTTAGACAACGAGACAATGCATCTGCAGACTGATTATGTTTCCCTGGCCGGAAACAAATCTCATAATCATAACCGAGCAGTTTGGAGACCCATTTCTGCTGCTCCATGGATGATAGACGCTGCTCAGGGAAATACTTCAAAGTGCGATGATCGGTATAAATCTTGAAGTGTCGGCCCAGCAAGTATGGCCGCCATTTGTGAACTGCAGCAATCACAGCAAGCATCTCCTTATCATAAATGGAAAGGTTCAACTTCGTACCAGATAAGGCTTTGCTAAAATATGCAATCGGACGCCCACATTGCATCAAGGCAGCTCCAATCCCAAACCCTGATGCATTGGTTTCGATATAAAATTCAGTAGAGAAATCGGGCAACGCCAAGACTGGAGTAGTTGTTAGGGCTGTTTTAAGTTGCTGGAATGCTGATGCAGCTTTATCACACCAGTTGAAGGAGTCTTTCTTCAGTAGTTGTGTCAAGGGAGCACTGATCTTGCCATAATCCTTCACAAATTTCCGATAATACCCAGTGAGACCCAAAAATCCCCGTAAGCCCTTCAGATTTGTAGGAGGCGGCCAAGAGGTGACAGCAGCGATTTTATCAGGATCAACGGATACCCCAGTGGCATCAATGATATGACCCAAATAAGCAACGGAAGGCTCGCCAAAGGAGCATTTAGAAGCCTTGACAAAGAGAGTGTGTTGCCGAAGGACTTGCAACACCGTGGTAAGATGTTGAACATGGCCAGCCTCGTCTCTACTGTAGACGAGGATATCATCGAAAAAGACCAGCACAAATTTACGCAAATACGGCCGAAAGATATCATTCATTAGACTCTGGAATGTGGCTGGTGCATTAGCCAGTCCAAAGGGCATGACTAGAAATTCGTAGTGGCCATCATGAGTACGAAATGCAGTTTTTTGGACGTCATCCTTGTGTACCCAAATTTGATGGTAGCCGGCACGGAGGTCCAGTTTAGAAAATATTGTGGCTTGTTGAAGCTCATCAAGCAATTCATCAACAACCGGAATTGGGAAACGATCCTTCACGGTAATGTTGTTGAGGGCCCTATAATCAACACACATCCGCAACGACCCATCTTTCTTTTTAACTAATAAGACCGGTGAGGAGAAAGGGCTATTACTAGGGCGGATAAGACCCGAAGACTGCAATTCCTTGACCACCTGCTCAATCTCCGATTTCTGAAAGTAAGGATATCGATAAGGCCGAACACTGACCGGGGCAGAACCTGGCTGCAGGGTAATATGATGATCATGGGCCCGTTGTGGGGGTAGAGAAGATGGGATGCCAAAAACATCACGAAATTTGAATAGGAGCTGCTGAATTGCAACTTGAGTTGGACGGAGATAAAACTTTTCGTCGGAAACACCAGGAGAGGGGGTCTCTAGGGATAATAACAACACTTGGCGCTCTTTTTGAATAACCCTCGACATTGAAGGAGAGTCAATAAGCTGCCCTAAGGGCGAACCATTACCTATAATGGTGTAAACCACTCCTTGTTGAGTAAACTGCATCACCAGCTGATCAAAATCAATTAAGATGCGACCTAGGGTACGCAACCACTGAGTTCCCAACACAATGTCACAACCACTCACATCCAATAAAAAGAAATCTGATGTGAATGTATATCCTTGTAGGTGGAGAGTGACCTGAGAACAAGCACCTTTACTAGGGAGAAAACCCCCATCAGCAACCATAACCTGCAGGCCTGGGTGTTGCTGAACTGTTAAGCCACACGTACGAGCAGTACGAGGATGCATAAAGTTATGAGTGGAGCCTGAATCCACAAGGATAGAAAGGGCAGTATTCTTGATCTGGGCTGTAGCACGCATTGTGCTTGAGCCAGTGGATCCTGTGAGAGCGTGTAATGACACCTGCACCTGCTGATCTATGCTACTGGACTCCTCCACCTGAGTCACATGTTCGGTGTCAGCAGAATAAGCATCCATCAAAAGTAATTGCGGGACGGCACAACGATGCCCTGGTTTGTAAGACTCATCGCAATTAAAACAAAGGCCTTTCTCCCTTCGTTTTTGTTGTTCAGCCCACGTAAGACGTTTGACGCCCGTAGGTAGCGCTGGATTTCCGGGAATCGGCTTAGAAATGGAACTTGAATTAGGAGCCCGGAAGGAAGGACGAGGGGTGCTGCTAGAAGCAGAAAACACCTTAGTGGCAGTAATCGCATCCTCCTGATTCAAAGCTAACTCGAAAGCATGAGATAGGCAAGTTGGAGTAAGAAGGCGAACCCCTGCTTGGATGTCGGCTCGCAAGCCGGACAAAAATAGACTGACTAGATGTGGATCCTGTAATCCTGGAACCAAGTTGACGTATGTCTCAAATTGGGTGATAAAGGATGAAACTGTACCCGTTTGAGATAGCTTGGATAAGGAACCCATTGGATCCAAATTCTTGCGGGAGCCAAATCTCTTACAAAGAGCAATAGAAAACTGTTGCCACGTCAATTCTCCCATAGAACTCTTCAACCACCGATACCAAGCCACGGCATCGCCACGAAGGTGAATTGAGGCCATAGTAACACGTTGTTCAACAGGCATTGGATTTAGGGTAAAGAACTGCTCTGCTTGAAAGAGCCAACCCTCAGGTTCTTCCCCTTCGAATCTGGGAAAGTCTAGACGAAGTGGTCGTCCTTGGATGTGTTGTTGGTGCGGCTGCTGAAACGGAGGTGGCGGATTAGGGTTAGGTGGACGGTTGTGTGGTTCCAACAATGCAAGGCGATCAAGGATCTGCTTGGAGGTTGCCTGAATTTCAGCGAGGATGGTGGTGTGCTGCTCGAGGGTTGTGGTGTTTGCGGCGATGGCGGCTTCATGGCGGGCTGTAATTTCTTCAAGTTCTTTCACCGTCATCGTGGATGATGCAGGTGAAAAAAAAAATTTGAAGGAATTTCACAACTTGGCTCTGGATACCAAATGATGAGACTTGATTCTTCAAGGCTCAATATTCAGACTTTTGATCTTTTGATTTGAGATCGAACAACCAATGAATCTTTTGATTAGAGATTCAACTACCAAGAAGATAACTTTATTCCTAATCCTCCCAACATCAGTTGAGATCCTTATATAACCTACTAGCTTCCTAAATAAGATAGAATAGTAATAGGATCGATAATATCCTTATATAGCCTACTGGCTTCCTAATATAATAATCAAGATAAAATATAACTAATAGTAAAACATTATCATCTCTACTTATTACGCCTAGCATAAGTCAATAAGGGCTTATCTAGGTGAGATGGACGTGTAGGAAGGGGTGGAATCCTATCATTGTGGTGGTGGTGGTGGTTTTCAACAACGATTCAGAGTTATGGGGAATCTACATAGTAACTAATACATTGTGGGTACTTCATGTCTCATTTTATAAATCATCAAACTGATGCACAAACTGTAACTATCAAGCAAAAAAAATTATCTCCATTGCTAAAGATCTCAAGAAACTTTCACAAATTGTCCTTTATCAGTGACGAATCAAAAGATGTACATATTTTTATTATATCCATGCCGTGTTTTAATTGTAGCTTACCATCAATGAAACCTTCCTTTTCTCCAATTTTCATGATATCATAATTCATAATCACAAATAGCTCTTAAGCAGCTTGAAGCAGATGGATATGAAAGATTTTATGGACTTGATCCAGCAAGTCTAATGATATCCATCTTGAGAGCCAGTGAGTGGACTATTATTGCATGTTTAGTGCTTAAAAAAAGTAGTTACTAAATCTTCCTGTTCATTCTGTATAAGTTTGCATATGTGCTGATTTTATGCTTACTGCTTTCAGAGCTGGAAATTTGATTGGTCCAGGCATGGGTGCAGAAGTGTCTAGTGATGTGACATCCTCGCTTGGACCTGTTAAATTGGCAGATTTACAGAGAATATTGAGTAATATCGGGTCCCAAGGTATGGCCTTTATGGGCTTATTCACTGTTGGATCACTTTGTTATTTTCCTTTAATTCCTCTTAAGGTCTGAGCTTTTGACATGTCTTATTTTTTGCATCATATGTTTTGCAGATGATATTGAAGATCCTGATGCTGGTAATAGTTCTGTTTTTGATAGTTCATGGATTTAGTTTTGCCCATCTGTTTGTTTTTGGTCTATTACACTCTTTTAATTGTCCCCAAGTTTCAAATGGCTCCCCTTACACATTGGCAGATTTACAGAGAATATTTTTAAATTGGGATGTAGATTTTATATTCACATTCCTTAGTCTTTTGAAAGTTTCATGTTGTACTTACTTAAATACCTGATAATTCTGGGCTGATCTTCTTATTTAGGCCTAGGATTAGGTGATCTCTTGAAACTGGATATGGTACTTCCATTGCTTGAGCAATTACCGGTAGAAGATCGATTGGCACCCTATTTGCCAGAGGTAGCGAGTCTTACTTTGAAAGCTTGAAAAGGTTTCCTCTTTTCTTCCACAAGACGCTGTTGTTTAATCTCTTTGTAATTACAGGGTCAACAGTCACGGGCTGACTTGATAGAATTATTGCAAAGCCCTCCTTTCCGCCAACAAGTAGACTCTTTCACTTACGTAAGACGTGAAACATTCCTCCTTTACTTTATACGGTATTGGCTAATGCATGTTGTGTGACCGGTGAGATGAAAAAGATTTCATTCTCATTTCTCAGTGTGTACTTACAGTTTGTTCTTGTGCTTCAATGATTTCCTTATTATCCTAAATGTAGGTACTGAAGACAGGCCAAATCGATTTGTCTCAGTTTGGAATCGATCCTAGCAAATGTAAGATATCTGTAGTGTGCACCTTCCTACCCTCCCCAGCCATGAAAATATCTCATCTCTTTGGCTGTGAACACACTAAAATAGTAAAATTACTTTTAATACTTGTACAAACTGGGGTCACAAGAGAAATTAACATTCAGCTTTGAGAAATTAACATTATGAAAATTTCCATTATGAACTGCTGATGTTGTTGGGCACCTTATTGGCAGACAAATTCACTGTTCTTTCCTTCCTGGAGGCACTGGAAGACTCTGTCACCAAACAGCTTGAGATCAACGACTCAAAGCAGCAAGCTGGTGCTACCGAGCCCATGGACGAGGGACAGTAGTGAAGAGCTTTACTGCAGTTTTCTCCACCATGGCAGTTCTTTGATTATGTGAACAGGTTTTTGGGTTCTTTATTATTACATCATTACTTTCAAGTATGAACACAGTTGCCAGAAGAAACAACAGATGTCAGATTTATGTTCTTTGATTACTTGACAAATGATGATTGACGAGTCCGGAGTAAGCTATCACTTTGGTTAGGTCTTGAACTCTCTCGATGCTTGTTACGTTACATTGAAAAATGTCTAGTGTTTCTCAGTTTCTCTTGCTGTCTTATTGGTAATTGACAAGTTATTTCATTTCAAGTTTTGGCTGATCAGCATCTAAATCTCATTGGTGCATAGTCAGAGCCGATTTTCCCCTTGATGGCATACATTTGAACATTACTATTTATCAGGGAGTCCAAATGATTCAAGAGTGGATTTATACAGTCCATTAAAGAATGGTTTTATGCAAATTAACCGAAATTAGGTGTGATTTTGTATAATGTGTACTTTATTTACAGTGTTAAGCAACACAATCCGTCAAAATGATACAACAGGTATAAAATTTATGATCACGCCGAATTTTCAGGTGATTTGCAATTGCATATTGCGTTGAATGTAAGGTGTAGTTGAAAGCAAACAACTTGCAACGAATCAACCAAAAGCAAGCGTTAAAAAAAAAAAAATAGAAGAAGTTGATCATAAGTCAAAACTTGTTCAGATGACGGATAAAATTCCTATGAATTTTTATTTAGACATTGTTAAATTCAATTTTTACTGGTTTCTCATGGTTGAAATAGTGTATAGACAATACAAAATTTAGGGTTGTGAGTTTAATATAGGTGGTTTATGCATTGACTCCACAATTCACAAGCTGCAAAAAATGCCAGATTTCATTTATGAACGATGGCACATTCACCCTTGAATTTGTAAATAAAGAGCGGCGGCCATATCCGGGATTCGAACCGGAGACTTTGGGTACTACCCGCAACATTGCGCTGCAAACACGTATGAGTACCCAACATCATCCCAGTGAATCCTGTCGAAGCAAGGGTACGAGGGGTTTAGATGTACACAAGCAAGTCGAGAAGATGTTTTTGAGTCAACATATTTACAAGTATCAAAAGAAAAAATACTTGTCAAACATATAGTGCACAATCACCAGACGTACAAATCAGGTCAAGCAGTCCTCAATCATAGTAAGCGATTGGGGTTCAAATTATTACAATTGGATGCCTTTTTCAACACAAGCAATGAAGCAAAGCTTATAAAGCAACAAAAAGGGAGACAGAAATTGAATACACAATTCACATCGAACATCGTCACCTAACAAATTTGGTTACAGAAATCCCATACAATATATATATATAACACGAAAGCTGAAAAATACAAAATAAAGGACCAGCAGTTCTTAAGCTCTAGTAAGCATAAGTTGATCCTCATGAATACAAGGTTAACATTACATGAGATTTATCTACCAAATCTTTTTTCCGCGTTTCCTTTCTTAAATTTCCGTTATCTGTCTACTTTGCTGAGTTTCACACTTAACTTGATTGATCATCATACCTGTTGAGGCTAATCAAGTGTCATGGGCTGGGTCAAGCAGCACCTGAAACGTGCCTTGCGGACACTGGTCATGATCTCAGTCTCAGCATGCTCAAGCATCTTAACAACCTCAGAGAAGGGTGGCCTGACATCAGGGTTGGCATCCCAGCAACGGGTCATGATCTCTGCTAGAGTGGGCAGGCAATCATTTGGAATTGCAGGACGTACACCCTTGTTCACAACTGCAAAAGCTGCCTGCACAGCTGTCATGTTCTGGAAGGGAAGCAACCCGGTGATCAGCTCCCACAGAACAATCCCAAAACTATACACATCAACCTTCTGAGTGTATGGTCTGTGCTGGATCATCTCCCTGGATCAAGGTAAAATGATGAAATACTGTCAGTCCACTATGGCATTTTTTGAAGTCCCGGCTCCCAAAATGGACAGAGGAGTTATTGCTAAATCGGTCAACTTAGCAATTATGCAAAGGAAAAATGACCAGAAATAATACGAACTATCAACGGTAAACCAAAAATAATACGAACTTTCAAAATTACCAATTCATATACAAACTATAACCAATTAAACCAAAATTGATACAAGGTCCAAAATTAACAAACTCTACATTTATTTGGACTCAATAGATAATTAATAAAAAATTGTGGTCAAATTTGTAAAATTCATAATATAATTAACTTCCCATCGTTAGAACTTGAAGCAACAGGTGAAGCTTTGAAGAGGCAATGGCGGACCGGCAACACGAATCAGGTCGGCGGCAACCAGACGGCCGGCGGCGAGACCACAGGAGCGACCGGACATCCACCAATCGCATAGCCCTACCCCACAATAAGGCCAGGCGACGAGCGAAAAGAAACCCTAGGGAGGGATGGGTCTTCCAGACCGGAGACACCATGAAAGGCGACGATGACCCACCCAGGAGGATGAACGAAAACCCACCCAGGAGGAAGGAGGTCGAGCGCAGAGAAGCAGACCACCCACCAACACCCAAACGAGCCGAAATCGACAAGGAAAGAGCCGGAACGGCTTGAAATCGACCTCAATCGTGTTGCAGGGCGCCATCGCCGGCTGGGTGCGCTCGACCCCCATTGAAAGCAACCAGTTTCCTAGAAGGTCGTCGTCGGCTGGGTCGTCATCCCGTGGTCTCGCCGCCGGCCGTCTGGTTGCCGCCGACCTGACTCATGTTGCAGATCCGCCATTGCCGGCTTCAAAGCTTCAACCGTTGGTTGTTGCTTCAAGTTCTACCGATTTGGATTTGGGAAGTTAATTAAATTATGAATTTTACAAATTTAACCACAATTTATTATTAATTATCTATTGAGTTCAAATAAATTTAGAGTTTGTGAATTTTAGACCCTATATCAATTTTGGTTTAATGGGTTATAGTTTGTATATGAATTGGTAATTTTGAAAGTTCGTATTATTTTTGGTTCACCGTTGATAGTTCGTATTATTTTTGGTCATTTTCCCTTATGCAAATCCTAAGAAATGCAATAAATTCAACCACTGCAAATTATCAATCATCCATCAAAAGCAGATTTCCAAGACCAAGTACTTTACATCAGCTCGCCATTGATTGAGGAACTTCAAAGCAATTATCTTTCAAAATAAGGCAAATAAACACCTTTAAGGAAAGAGGACTTCTAGTTTATTCCTTTCTCTCTTGACCCAAGAAATTGTTTAGTTTGTGTAATTGTTACTGTTACTTTTCCTCAGCAACAAAATATAGTCCATGGCTGGCTTCTAAAAGTTAATGAAACTCAGATGTTTGGTGATCAGATAGGATTTATACTCAAATTTTTTTTAAAAAAAATGGCTATTTATATTCAAATTAGTTAACTATGATGTACATTTATCCAAAACACAATTCTGTATGCACTTTCAATTTTAATACCTTTACTGAACCCAACAGCCCCATAAATAACTAACGTAAAACAGTGTGATGAAATTCCCCCTGTATTCTACAAGATAAATGACTACATCCTCTTATATTTGTCCCTTTCTTCATAATCAGGTGATGTATAAATGGAAATTTATAACTTATTAACTGTAAGTTGATAGGGCAGCATGCAAACAAGTAAAAGGGCCGGTCTTGTTAATACAAGCTCGTGTAGTTACACAAAATGAAAAGCCTAATACAGGAAAATGAAAAGGACTAAAACCTTAACAATTTCTCAACATCCATTAATTGCAACAAATAATCAAGAGCGGTGTTGCCACAAGACTAGGCAAATAGGCTACCGATATTGGTATATATAAAGCATGAGTGATTAAAGACCTTGCAAAAAGCACAAGATAAGCATAATTCACGAAGGTTAAATTTAAAATCTTCCCAGGGAGGGGTAGAGCAGCAATAATAACAAAACTGGTCAGTTAAACAGGCGTTAGCAAGGAAATGAAAGAAGCAACAAGGTAGATAAAAGAATCTTACGGAGCCATCCAGCGGTATGTGCCGGTCTCAGGTGTCATTCCTTCAGGCTGTACCTCAATCCTAGCCACCCCAAAGTCCGCAATTTTGATTGATTTATCACCAAAAATCAAAAGATTGTCTGACTTTAGATCTCTGTGAATCAATCCATACCGATGAACATACTCCATCCCCCTTGCAACATCCAAAGCTTGTGTGACAGCCACCTTCAAAGGAACAGAACGATTATGTCTCTTGGTCAGGAACTGCCGCACTGATCCACCCTTTGCATATTCAGTAATAATGCACCAAACCATTGGCTTTCGGCATGCTCCTATAAATCGAACAATGTTTGGATGCTTCAGTGTTGCAAGCATCATGACTTCCTGTTGAAACTGCTGCTCCATTATCTGACCCTTCTCCAGATCATTTCCTGGCCTCTCCAAAATCTTGATGGCAACCTCTTCATGTTCATATGTGCCTCTATATAGCTTCCCAAATGCTCCCTGTGCAAAAGCACCCCCCATATTAAGCTTACCTAAGTCAATTGTCCACTCCTCAAAATTCTCAAGTCCCCCTGTTGGAACACTAGTATCCATCAGAGCTTGAGCTAGCGCATCATCACTCAAAGCATGGATTACCCCTCCACGATGATTTACACTATTGGCGGCCACAGAGTAGTTAATGTTAACACGTTTAAGACCTGGACGGTTCAACAATCGGGTGTGGGAATCACTTGATCCAACACTGCTATTGTCCACTGACATTGCCACAGAACCACCATTACTAGCCTGCGACATATTTGAATCCTCACCTAGTTTAAGGTAAAAATCGTGAAATTTGTTATCATTGTCATTCAATCCAATGACTCCCATAAACTTTTGACCCTCCATCATCTTTCCCTGAATAATAGAGATGCAAAGCTTCCGGGGATCTATAGCATCAACCTGTCCAAAACAGCTGTTCTTAATGATTTTCCAAATAACCAAAAAATCAAACGGCAATATGTCTTACAGATAACTTCAAATACAGTAAGACAAGACAGAAATGGTAATTCACCAGAAGTTGCAAATTAGGTTTTGCTATACTATTTCAGCTTGTTCCCAAAATTATCGCAATTTTTTTTACAAAACCCTAGAATTCGGAGTATCAAACGCATTAATTGAACAAGCAAGTAACTCAATTTAACAATTTAAGAAGGAATCGTAACAGTTAACAAATGAAACCCTAATTGACAAGACACACATGAGCTAGAGCTTCATCAACAGACGACTTCAGCACAGCAGAAGTTACATCAAATACAACAAAGTAATCGAAACAGGAGAACAAATTCGCAAGCAAATGAATAAGAACAAAACCAAATTCCACGAATACAAATCCGTGAAAAAGCTTGTAGTTGACACGCACCTCAAGCGATCAAAGCTACACACAGTCCGATCGCGCACCGATTCTAGCTAGAGTTGTCACATGGACGATTTCAGACTCACACCGGCGAGATCGATGGGAAGAGGCAGAGAACGATTCGGAGTTGGTCAAGCCGGAGAAGATCGAACGAGAGAGAAAGAGAGAGGGTTTGTGAGTGGGGAAAGGAGAAAGAGAGAGCAGTAGTTGGTCTTCGGTTTGCAAATAATAAAGGAAATTAAAATAAATAAATAAATAAATAAAGTTTTTGCTTTGGGTTGAGGGAGGGAGACAAGCTGTGATATTTGAGTACGTGAAGGACAACTACCGTGTTGACACGTGGAAAATGTGTGGGGACACTCGAAATCTTGACCGTTGATGGTAGACGTTACGCATCTTACCGTGGTGAGTCCGGTGACACTGTGACAGTGATTGAACAGTAGCTGTCTGGATTCTGGGTTTACTGTTAGTTTTCGCTCTATAATTATAATTATAATAATTATAATTAGATTAGAATTTTTAATATTTTAAATCTAATTGCCGTCGTTTTCTAAATGTCGTCGACGGAATGATGGAATTATGAATCTATTTGATGGTATGAGTTTTTTTTTTTTTTTTGAACCGGAAAGGATTCGGCGCACTGAGAGGCCGAAAAGATCGACAACGGACAAACCGTAACGAAAACTAGAAACAAAACAAAGGCAAATACATCGAGAAAAAACTAAAGAGTGAAGGACAACACTAGCATAGGCGAACAAAGTTGGAACCGGGACAATGCGCATCAAATCTTCTGACAGTTGGTAGAGGCAACGCAGGATATCCTGGGGAACAAAAGTGGAGATCTCAGATTTGGACTCGATCGTCAACGAGCCGTCAGATCCCGATCACGTCCACGACCTCTCGCACGGCGACAAAAGATAAGACCACAAAGCTCAATTTAAGACCACGGCTGGAAATCGAACCTTCAAGTCCAAGAATAGTTTTCTTTCTTTTTTTTCCTATTTTGTTTGAAATATACTTGAAAAATGCTTATATAAAATATAAGGATAAATTTTTTGTTTCTTCATTAACTTTTTTATGTTCTTATCAAATATATTTCGTTTTAATATATTATATTAAACAAATTATTCATATTTCCAAATCTATGTATAGGTTTCCCGTTAAATATTAAACGAATGAAACCATTGAATATGAATTTGGGTTGAAATGTTAAGAATATGAATGAACATATTTAATCCGAACTTACCCTAAATGTAAATTAACCCCACTAAATCAAATTAATCAATCATGTTAAGCTCGGTAGGTAGCTCTTACCTTAGGGCTTAGGCCTAATACAATAGGGTCAAATGTGCTCAAATTTAGGTTTTTTTTGGCTTTGACCCCTAATTACACAACACATCATACAGTAATTTTTTCCCATCGAACTTCCTGTAAATTGGCAGCTCATTACAGAACGGCTTGAAATAAACAGACGTCCTCGATATCATCGTACGTGAGGATGATTTAGACGGATCTATATAGTGAACCTGTTTCCAACAACAGCATCAAATAGCATAAAACGGAAAGTCGCGAAAGAGAATGAATACACAATTACACATGATGATAGCGAATTCACCTGCGAAATGTGGCCACAGGAATACCATCAAGCTATAACCAAAGATAAAAATTACAGTACAAAACAAAGGACCAGCAGTTCTGGAACTCTATCATCATGGTCATCATTTTCACCAGCTTCAATCAGCACAGTTTGATCCTCATAAATACAAGATTAACACTACACGCAGCTTTATCTACCGAATCATTTTTCCTTCCTTTTCTGTTTTACCTTTCTGAAGTTTCCATTATCTGTCTACTTTGATTGATCATCTTGTTCCAAGAGACTAATCCATTGTCATGGGCTGGGTCAAGCAACACCTGAAACGCGCCTTGCGGACACTGGTCATGATCACAGTCTCAGCGTGCTCAAGCATCCTGACAACCTCATTGAAGGGTGGCCGGACATCTGGGTTTGCATCCCAGCAACGGGTCATGATCTCAGCCAGAGCGGGCAGGCAATCATTTGGTATTCCAGGGCGTACGCCCTTGTTCACAACTGCAAAGGCTGCCTGAACAGCGGTCATGTTCTGGAAGGGAAGCATCCCAGTGATCAATTCCCACAGAACAATCCCGAAGCTATATACATCCACCTTCTGGGTGTATGGTCTGTGCTGGATCATCTCCCTGAAACAAGGCAGAATGATGAAATCAGCCCAGCAAATTAATGACATGATATCTGTTTTTTGTTAGGTAAAGTGTAAACTGCAATTACTGTCTATTAGAATGACGAAAATTCTAGAAGCATTCTATTTTTTAATACGAGGGACTGAAGAAAGACACTCCTGAAGCCAGCCGTCCAACAAATTTATGCAAATTCATCGTAAGAGAATGAATGCCCGATAATAAGCTGATTTAAAATTTGCACAAAAGCATTGTGGAATGAGGACTCCAATTTATTATCGAGTCTCCCTTGGTTCATCAAACCTTGAAACTCTCTAGTGATTATTAACTACCTAACTACTAGCGAACCCAAGGAGATGGTTCGTGGTCCACTGACCCTCGTTTAGGAGAGGAAAAAAACTTTTTGAATTTTTCTAAGAAGATTTTCTAATGCTCAATGTTAACATGCTGCACTTGCTTCTTCTTCTTTTTTTAAAAAAAGATTAACTAGCAGACCGACTGTATGTAGGAAAAAGGAAACATTAGCTATTATAATTTATAAACCCGAAAAAACTTCATAGCATAGAGAAAAGAGAAAGTTGAAGAAAAAGGAAGTGTGTAGTATGTACACTAAATAAAAGATCTATTTTAATTAAGGCCACATAATATAACAATGTCATTTCCCTAAAAGTAACATGCTAAACATGGACTACATCCATTGAAATTCATCTCAGTTTCCTTAAAAAGTATCAGCAAACCCTAATAACAGCATTTTAGCTTCAATTGAAAGGGAATATAGTAAATAAATATTTAAAGGGAAAGATAATAAAAATGCACTGTAAACAGAATACGCTTGCAGTGCCTACTGAAACCAGCAGTCACGCAAATAACTTTAAACAGAAACATAAATTCCCACTGAGTTCTCCAGAGTCAGGCTACATCCTTATAGAACACCTTTTTAAACAAACAAAAAACAATTTAAAAATGGAAAGCCATTTACAAGGTTGATAGAGCAGCGCAATATCATAAAAAGACAGCATCACGGCCATGAATCCATGATCCATTGGACTAAAGCATATTTGAAAACCTTCAAGTTAAATTTTTTAAATGGAAAGCAAGAATTTTCCAATAGATGCCACAAATAATCATGAATGTTACCACATAAGAACTAACAAATTGGCAAATGTATATATCGTGATCCTTTCAAGTTGAAAAAAATGGAAGGCAAAGACTGGAGAACAGTGGAAATAGCAAATTGGTCAGTTAAGCAGACAGTAGAAAGGAAGTGAAAGAAGCAACAACAGTGTAGGACTATAGATAAAAGATTCTTACGGTGCCATCCAGCGGTAAGTGCCAGTCTCAGGTGTCATTCCTTCCGGCTGCACTTCAATCCTAGCCACCCCAAAGTCCGCAATTTTGATGGACTTATCACCGAAAATCAAAAGATTGTCTGACTTTAGATCTCTGTGTATCAATCCAAATCGATGTACAAACTCCATCCCCCTTGCAACATCCA
Source organism: Persicaria tinctoria (assembly GCA_037127255.1). Classification (NCBI taxonomy): domain Eukaryota; kingdom Viridiplantae; phylum Streptophyta; class Magnoliopsida; order Caryophyllales; family Polygonaceae; genus Persicaria; species Persicaria tinctoria. Next base: position 67,063,192 of record JBANSL010000010.1, on the reverse strand, counting down.
AAGCTTGTTTGACAGCCACCTTCAAAGGCACAGTACGATTACGTCTCTTGGTCAGGAACTGCCGCACTGACCCACCCTTTGCATACTCAGTAACAATGCACCAAACCATGGGCTTTCGGCATGCTCCTATAAACCGAACAATGTTTGGATGCTTCAGTGTAGCAAGCATCATGACTTCCTGTTGAAATTGCTGCTCCATATTCTGAGCTTTCTCCAGATCATTTCCGGGCCTCTCCAAAATCTTGATAGCAACCTCCACACCTTCATAGGTACCTCTATACAGCTTCCCAAATGCTCCCTGCGCAAAAGCATCCCCCATATTAAGCTTATTTAAGTCAATCGTCCACTCTTCAAAATTCTCAAGTCCCTCAGTCGGAAGACTAGTATCCATCAAAGCTTGAGCTAGTGCATCATCACTCAAAGCATGGGTGACCCTTCCACGACGATTAACACTATGTGCCACTGAGTAATTAATGTTAACACGTTTCAGACCTTGGCGATCCAACAATCGTGTATGGGAATCAGTGGAACCCACACTGCTATTGTCCATTGACATTGCAACAGAACCACCACCAATACTAGCCTGCAAGCTAGCAAAACTGTCCACCGACATGTTTGAACTATCATCAAGCTTATGGTAATACTCATTAAATTTGTTATCATTTGCGTCCAGTCCTATGACTGCAGTAAATTTAGGATCCTCCATCATCCTTGCCTGCGAAATCAGCGATGCAAAAACTTCCGGGAATCAAAATTTCCTCAGCATTAACCTGCTCAAAACAACTCTCCTCAATGATTCCCCAAATAACCAAAAGGCAAACGGCAAAAATATTCTCATACTATTGAACTTCCAAAGCATGAGACTCTATGAAAGGTAATTCACCAGTAAATAGTTCAGAAATCAGAAACCAATTCAAAAGACCAGCAAAACAGATGCATATTAGGGTTTGTTTTGGGGGGAGAGAATGCTTATCATATTTTAGCTTACACCTCAAATTCTGACAAAAATATCACAAAACCCTAAAAACTTTGGCGCATCAAACCTTCTCAACGGACGAAAAGCACGAATTGAAGAATAAAAACTAACAATCAAACAAAACGAAACCCTAATTAGTAATTACCAAGAACGAAGATACTGAGAACCCTAACACGAAAACTAGAGCTTTTCAGTTTTCACTCAGCAAAGCTCTCAACGAAACGGCACAACAAAATCTTACCAAGAAAAAAACCCGAATTCAACGAGTTGGAAACCCGCAGAAAAAACTTCAAGCTGGGACACGACTCCACCGATCAAAGCTTATCACCGTCCGAACGCGCAGCGGTTGCTGGAGGTCTCACATGGACAATCACAGGCCGAGCCCACAAGAGATCGATTGCGACCTGGTCAAGACGGAGAGAGAGAGGGTTTGTGAGTGGGAGAAAGGAAGGAGAGAGAACAGTCGTACAATGAAGATGGGAGGAGAGATTTTTTTCAGCTGGTCTTCGTTGATAGTATTAAAAAAAAAGGAATAAAAACGGAAAAATCTTTTTTGCTTTTGGCAGGGAGGGGGGAACATGGCTGTGATATTCGGGAACGTCAATGACCTCTAGAGTGTTTACACGTGGACAGGAGTCGAAATCTCGACCGTTGATTTGGTGACGTTACGAATCTTACGGTCAGCAAAAGATTTAGTAAAAGAGGCTGATGTTGGAGAATTTCTTTATTCTTTTTTTTTTTAAGTGAGGTTGGTGTTGGAACTTCGAAGTGTGGACACTTCCGAATTTCCACAATCACTGTTTCGGTTTTTTTTAATAAAAAAAAAAGCATTACTGTAAATATTATGTAACTTTTGTATAATCAGCTTTTTTTTCAGATTTACATTACTATTTCTGTTGTTTACATTTTTTTAAAGTCATTGAATAATTATAAATTTATAACAAAGATTATGGAATCCGAGTAATTTCCTATTATTGTTATGAACACAATGTAACAATAATTTCAACCATGTTGGTTCGTGGTTAGTTTCGGTTAAGGAGCAGTTCTGCGGCCTTGGTTGATCGAAGTGATCGTGTTGGTGATGTTTGTGGTCTCCGAAGATCCATTATCTAGGTTGGGGAACGTCGTGTGATCCACACTTCCCCATGAGTCGTCTTTGCCTTACGAGGATTTTTGCTTTCCGTCTTTCTGGCGGCGAGACATCGTGTGAGCTGGTGATGTCCCATGCGCTCGTTATCCACTTTACCATGTCGGGCTTCTTTCCTCTCGATGTTGTGTCCGCTTGTTTGCTTAGGGTCTGGGGTTTTCCAGGTTTTCTTTGTGTGGTTCTTTTGTTGTATTCAATGATTGTATTCTTTTTAGATCTTTGTGATCTCATCATTGAGATGCTCTCGGGTTGGCTGACCATGTCGTCTCGTCAGTTTCGTTCTATCCTCCAATACCATCTTTCGATCCCTATGTTTAGTGGATATCCGGCCTGTCCTAGTTGTGAGCTTGACAAGATGGACCCATTTGGAGATCGCGCTCTGCATTGCAGTCGAGGCATCAGGACGAAACACCGACACAACATGGTTCGAGATGTTTTGGCTGACATTTGTTACAAAGCGGGCATCGCAGTTCAGAAGGAGGCGATACGGGTATGAGCAATGAAGATGGTGTTGAGTTGAGGCCAGGAGATTTGTTCGTTTATGGGTGGGACAAGGGTAGAGACACTTGTGTGGATTTGGTTGGGGCTTCACCGTTCACAACTAGAGTCAATGATTCCTTTGTACCCGGCAAGACAGTCTCTCAAGCCACCGAAAGAAAGGAGAAGAAGTACGCGGATATTTGTGCTGCCAATGGGTATTGTTTCAGGCATTTGCGTTCTCTACTTTTGGAGAACTGGGGGCGGTGCTATTGCCTATTGGTTATCTGAAGCGGGTTCAATTGGTTATGAAAAGTCATAGGGCAGGGTCTGATAATGATGATTTCATATTTCATAGAGTTGATTTTACTATTCAAAAAGGGGTTGGAGCTCAATTTGTTACGAGGCTTCTAACTAACTTTATGTAAATCTTTTTTCATAATAATAAAGTCTTTATTATAAAAAAAAATAATAATAATAATTTCAACCATATTAAAAAGAATAATAAATAATGATACGGTTGTCTATTGTGTGTCCTGGCATATGATAGGGATACTTTATTGGGAAAGACAACCCTAAAGAAAATAGGTGAACCCCATAATCTAATGTAAAAATGGCTAAATTGGGTGTATTTAGAAGAAATATTTCTCGATTTGGCTTCTTATCATATGCCCCAAGGGCATATGATAGAAAAATCGATAATAATGGTGATGATAAATTGATAAGTGTGTTTGATAAATAGTTGAAAATATGTTATTCACTTCTTTTTAAGATGGTTGAAATGAATATGCCTTCAGATCATCATCAATTCATCATTAACACCGATACGAACCCAATGTAAGAACAATTTCAACCATCATAAAAAGAATAATAACAATAGTATTATAAAACATGCATATGTTTTATAATACTATCATTGTTCAATATGTTATTCGTTTCTTGAGTTATTTCAGGATAGTTGGATATGAACAAGTGTTTGTAATGAATACGCCTTAAAAGGTTGTTTCCATTAGCAAAGCTGGAGATTCGACTATAAATGGCATAATTTTCTTGCAAAATTACATTAGCCCAAGCCAAAGCTCTCATTATATGCATTCTAATAGAGTAATAGCTTGACAAATCAATGAGTTTACAACGCGATGATACATTAGAAATACCAAAGGATTGAATCACCTATAAACACTATTATTATCAAAGCTCTCATTATATGCATTCTAAATTTGTAATGGCTAGACAAATGGCCTAATTTTAATATGAGGTTGGGGAATAGATGATTTGGTGCCCTTGTAAACAGACACAAAAATGCAGTCCAAATTCACATGTACAAAAAATCGTAGCATCCATCAAGTTAGTTTTCTCCTCACAGATTTTATTTTTAAGAAAAGAAAAAATAAATTTGACTGGAGTGAGTCCCAAAGGAGGAGGCAATCTTTACCACTCACCCATCTTTTGATAGTTAGGATTTGTTGAACTTCACCCTACAGTACTTGAGGGGAGCCAAATCCATCTGGACGAGTTTGATTTCGGTGCAGTACTGCACCATCAAGTTAGTTTTCTCATCACAGATTTTATTTTTAAAAAAAGAAAAAATAAATTTGGCTAGGGTGAGCTCCAAAGGAGGAGGCAATCTTTACCACCCACCCATCTTTTGATGGTTAGGATTTGTTAAACTTCACCCTACAGTACTTGAGGGGAGCCAAATCCTATCTGGACTCGTAAAACAAAAAAGAAGTTTGAAAATTTTAAACTATTTTTCTATGCACACCGGAAACGTAATCAATTTAGTTTTAAGCGTTGTAAGAGACCCAAAAGAAACGATACTATTAAATTAGGTTTATATAGGTTCAAGCTCAACACTTTGTTAAAATATCAAAGATAAGCAATGGGTCTACCAAATGTTTCACTAGTTTCTTATCACCACACATATCATTCAGTAGTTAGAAAATGCTTGAAATGTATCAGAAACTAGCAAGCGACAAGATCGCAAAGTCTTTTAAAGGCACCGACTCTCGGCTCCTTTCTTAAGCTCCGTCTGCCTGGATGAAGGGATTGGCAATCTCATCAGTGCCGTCAGTCGGGGAGACGAGCATAACAGCTGTCCCTCTGCAGACCTGCAGAGTTCAACAAAGAAAAATGTAAGACCAATCTTCCATTTGACATGTACTCAAAATCTCAAACTATAGTTGAACGTTCTCCAACTCTCTTTCACAACGAGTACACATATTTCTTCAGCAAAAAACAATTTTTTTTACTCTTTCAAATTTAATGGGTTAAGGATACTATCAGATTGAAGCCTTGTCATGAAAGCCAAAGTATTTGTAATATACGCAAGTGTGAACAATGATGGCATAGGAAACTTACAATAAGGCCAAGGCGTCTAGTCTGATCAGTAGTCTTCAATGGGTCATCTGCATCTGCAAGACAAATAAACAAACAAGTTACAGAGAGTTCAGTGCTTAATGGGAACATCATTTTCTGTTTATATCTGTAACCCTTCATGCACATATGATGCAGCTAATAAAGTCCTAAAGGGTTCAATTCTTTACGATCTTAATTTTCTTCACGAAACAATCAGATATCAAATTAAAGCCAAGAAAGCACAGATCATTGTGAAATTGAGAAATTCTAATCAAACTGTACAAGATTTACTATTAGAGGAACTAAAGTTTAGACTAATACTTTAGTAGCAGATAGACATGTTGCAAGCCTTCTTTCATATTTACAGTTTCTCTTGATCGTCATTTTCTGCAGATATGTGTATACATAAGTAGATTCAATCTTCATAAATGAAATAACAGTCCACTTACCCCTTAAATATTCGACAGCTTCATCCAAAACAAGGTTCAGCAACTGATCATATCCCTTCAAGGTACCAGTCACTATTTACAGTACAAAAAAAGAATTAGGTGCTTAGAATGAAAGCAAGACATTATGAATCAGAATCACAAAGACATAAATTACCGCAAAACAGACACACAAAATTGTGAATATAATGTCAGAAGCACAGTTAAAACCAATTAAAGAATGACAGCAAAAGGAAAGCAGATAATCTAGCCAATGCCTCACAAATATGCCCAACAAAGCTGTGAAACAGAGATTAAACTATGCACCAGTTAAATACAACTTGCAGCCCGTTACCTAAGATCTTCCCAATATAAGTGCAAGTCCTGTCCATTATATTTTCATGAAAATTTACAGAAATTCTGAAATCTGAATTTTTTTAAGATACATAACATTTTTCAATTAATTTACTTAGGACCTTATATGGACTAGACGCTTTCTAACTAAACGCATTTTCCCACCCCACCCCATTTTACTAATAGAAAACCTTAATCCAAGATCTCAGACAGCTATGCTAACCAAACCAATAATTTACAGGAAAGTAATTTACCATCAAAAGCAAATGGAGAACAAAAAATCAATCATGGGCCATGGCCCAGTATTTTGATCCCTCATTTCTCAACAGACAAAAGAGAACAAAAAAATAGAATAAAAAAAACACAAGAATACCACCATATGGGAACATGCAAGGTAAATGCAAATCAAAAGCAATTTTCCAATTTTAGAGCAATTCCAAAGACACTATGCCCGAGAATCATACTAGAGAAATAAAGTAATAAAAAAACCTTGTCTTCCACCAGTAAGCTTCACTTGGACACCCTTGTCAACGAATTTAGCGAGATCCAGAACTGTTTCCTTTCGACCTGACTGAAACAGTAGCATTAGCGAGTGTTAACAGCAACAGCAAGCCCACCAGTCACAAACATATTTTAGCAGCAAGGAGACTCTCCCTTTATGTTTTGGTTTAATTACATATTTTCTGTTGCAAGAGTATAGCAAATCTCAAATTTGAGACACAATACCAAGTAGTACATAGTGCAAAACTATGATTTACAAGAGCTACCTTGATCAAAATGATTTGCTCCAGGATTCTTAAGATAACAAAGTCAAAAACTAAATGACAAATGAGAACATTCTAGCACATTATTGAACTGTGTTTTACCATGAGAAGTGGTGTTTTAACCATTACCATATCAATGTATAACTTCAACAAGATATATGATGGGAAAACCGAAGAGTCAGTGACCATTAAGCTTGAGCAATCATTGCATTTTGCAAGTACAACTTACCATGGTGTTGATCTTCAAGGAATCCTTTATTTACAATCCCTTGGAATATGATTTATGCTGAATTTCGAGACTCCTCAGCAGTTAGTGTTCTTCGTTGATTGAACCTACAAACTACCATTGAAATTAATATTGTCAAAACCTCCCCCAGTCTCCCACGCTATCAGTGAATATGATTAAACATAACATGCAAGATCAATGTTATCTGTTTGTCAATCTAGACCTCGTAATTTGACACCCGCTGTTCCTTCATGAAAACAATTCCGAAATCTCATCCCCAAGTTACAGACAAACGATAAAATAGAAATCAGAAACACCAAAATCAAAACAATATCAAGGGAGTGAAATACAACACTGAATAAAGCCCTAAATCAAAATACAAAATTACAAACCCCAAAGTTACAACAAACTACAAATACAAATTACAGATCACAAAATCAAAGGTCCAAAATTAACAAGTTTACAAAGCCCTGAATCAAAACCCTAATTCGGGTTACAGCACCCAAAATACAAATTACCTGGTTGTGGCTGGGGCGTGGTCGGCGGCGGGGATGAGGGTGGGTAGCGCTCTGAGTCTCTGTGAGGCTGAGAGAGAGAGGAGAGTTAAGGACGGGAGGGCACGGTTGTGACTTCGTGAGCTGTCAGTTGAGCGGCCGAGGGGGTCGAGGATTTTGGGGTTTTAGTTTTTCTAGGGTTTTAAATTTTCTTTTTTTTTAGTAGCATTTCCGTCTGCGTTTGATATCAAACTAGTACTTTTCCCGTACCTTGTACGGGTGAGTATTTTTATTGAAATTTACCGTTTTAGTTCCCCTCGTACTATGAATATATTTCATTTCATTTGAATTGTTGTCATGTTATCGATTATAACCCTCGTTATAATACAATAACACTTCCAATCACAAACAAAAGTCTCATAATTACGGTCAAGTTTGATATCTTAAACAAAATATTCGACACATTAATTTTCTACTAAGATATTGCTCTTGCTTCTGGTCATGTTGTTCTTCGAAATCTTTGATTATCATGATGAAATACTTTTTTATGGAGACAATCGATAATTCAAATTTGACAAAAAAATAGTAAATCACCCGCTTCTACGCTTCTCCTAGTATCCATCCTAATTGAAGACAAAGAAAAGAAACCTTATAGTTTTTAGCTTAAGAAAGCCGAATTCGGATCCTTTATGATATTTTATCTATTACACATCATTCTACACTTTTTAAATTGATCTAAATTATAAACCAATTTGATAAAGATACCCTAAGTTTAAATGTATAAACCCTATATAGTTAAAGAATTTTAAAAATGATATTTAGTGTGTGTTTTTATAATACTTAAACCCTTAATTAGAAAAAAAAGGAACTCTATTTGTAAGTGTATAAACATTAAGAGGCCAAAACATTAAGGAAATTTATAGATATCAAGAATCAAGGCTCCAATTATTGATCGGAAGAAACATAGTTTTAATTTATAGATATTTTTAATTTTAAATTTCTGTAATTGTAATCTTAGAATTTCTTTCTTTTTTTACTGGCGACCCTCTGTGTAGGGTCATTCAAGCCATCTTTTGATGGCTTCAAGATCGCTGGGTCGATCTTCTAGATCGCCGAGTCGATCTACTTCTTGCCTACTGTAAAAAAAAAAGAGGCCAAACCATTAAAAAAATGTTATACCTCTCAAATTGATGGAATGTGAAAATTAGTTGTGTAAAGACCCAAAATTTTAAAATATTATTTTATGAATTATGATTTAATTTCAATATTAAACTAGTGTAAGTCCCGTGCCAGGCACGGGTTATTTCTCCACATAGTATTGATGTACTTTTCAAAGAAGGTATGAAATGACATTCCTATCTCATCTTTGTAATGTATGTACTTCTCTTTCTTTGAAATTAAAAGTTTAAATTTTAATTGAAGGTCAAATAACCAATCGAAGGAGCACAAACTCCAATCTAACCTTCAAACAACATTATAAACAGTTTAACAATACATTATGAACAAATTTGGATCAGGAGAAAATATCCCAATTATTACGATTGTTAATTGTCACATAAAAATAATTGGTGGAATAAAATGGTATTAAAAGGTTGTATATTTTGATAATATATCATTGCTAGTTATAGTAAGAAAATTACATTATTACTACTATAATGATATATATTTATTATTTTTTTTGTAAAAAGTAAAGAAGATATATTTATGTAAAACTATTTGAAAAGAGTATTTAATCTAATCCAATTTTATAAAAAAAAATACATATAAATTTTTTAATAGAATTATATGAGCATGTAAATTCATTGGACTACATTGCGTGTTGAGCCAATTTGGTTAAGCCTAGTGTTTGGAACTGAATCTTTGTTTGCATTTTTAAGTGGAAATAACTTATAGCTTGCATTTTTACTTTGTGCTTAATTAAATGGGATTGGTTGCTTATCTTAATCTAATCTTTTAGTTATCTTAATCTCATCCTCGTCATAAGCATGTAGAGCAATAATCACATTCCGAGCTACCCTCACAACCTATTGCTTGTTATATTTCGTTGTGCAACTTTGTAGTGCCTTCCTCTAGTAGGTAGCTTAGAAAAAGAAATGCCTCCATCCTTCAATTGCTTGTTGTCATAAAGCCCATCTGTCATAATGTACAGCTGAACTTTGTTCTTTGGTTTTATATTAATCTACTTATTCAACTTTGAATCCATCAGATTATGCACTCCTTTCCTTAAATGCGCTACATCATCTTGATTCTCTTTTTCCAATGCATTTTCATCGATCACAACAGCTGCATCAGCATTCATTTTCCCCTTGGACAAGCTTGCGTTCTTACTGGATCCTCTCCCCTTTCATTCACTTACCCACGTTTCGGTGCTCATCATCATCTTTCCTCACTGTCTGACTGCACTCAGCTCGTAAGTGTGGGACTTGTTTAAGGTTCGTTTCGTTGCACTCTTCATTGGGAAGCACTTCGTCCTCATCATCCGTGTTGGTTGTCCGCTGCACATACTCTTTTATCTTGTTCTTGATTTCTTTCCCTTGTTGTCTGCCATTCTTTCCGCTCACAACCACCCCGCCAGTAGCCTTGTTTCCCTCATGTCGTGTTGCTGTCATGCGAGCCGCCGGAGTGCTAATCTCCATTGTTTTAGTCACCTCGGCTTGCTTACTCAATGCATCTTGGTTTGCTGCTGTCATACATGCCTTCCCCACTCCTTTTTCAGCTCTTTTTGGACGTTCCCCAACAACAGCAGCCCATGAATATTATTAGTTTTAGGGACCCAAATTTGTTGCTGAGCCACCTTCTCCTTTCCTTTCGAATTAGGGCAACGATCAGAAGTGTGACCGAAGTGTTTGCGCTCACAACAAACTGCAGGAAGCCATTCAAATATGAGTATAAACACTCCCATGTACTCCCTCAACTTCAATCGACTTGGCCATGGCTTTTTCCGCATTTTATGAGTATAACCACTCCCATTTACTCCACCGACGGATATTTTGGTACATCGTTTTTATCGAGAAATATCCATATAGTGCAAGTGAGAAAAAAAGAGCACATGATTACTCACCGAACAAACAGATCATTATTCGTTGGTCACACTGGACCCGTGATAGACATGATCTCCTCCAAGGCTTCTATTCCATAGTCCTTGTCATTCGACTTCTGCATGGGTATGAGACGGTCGGCTTCATCACAAAAAGGATTCCTCCTTCAGACTCTTTTAGCTGGAAAAGAATAATCCAGTGGTTAGTCCATGATAAATATATAAATAGCCACAGAAGCATTTGAAACAAAGTATCATCCCGAATACTTCAAAAGGGCGCAGTTATAATACCACTCTCATAGTCTTTGATCCAGTGTGGCCAATGAATTCACCAACCAAATCAGTCCTTTGAACTTCCGTTACCTTTTCTGAGAGTAAAATTCCCACCATGTGTAGTAACTTCCCAAGAATTCGAGCTACAATAGTTTTATCTGCACAAAAAAATCATCATCATTATGAAGCTAAGATTGATGTTATCATTGCCATGATCCAAAAACCAAGTTCAAAGTGCAAATAACCACACCAGCACATCAAATTTCAGATGCATGTGATGCAACACATATCAGCAAATGCAAGACATGAATACTATGCATCTATATATATTCTAGATAAAAACATCATTATTCATTAGCATTCCACCACTCCCTTCATAAATGACAAGACTAATGAAAACTACCTGTGAATTGGAAATTTCCTTTACAAAAAATGATTACATTCAAATTAAACGTCGTAGTGAAAGTTTATTTAAAGACATCATTTTTACTATTGCAGTTCAAACTGAGAGCAGGTTGTGTTCAATAGCAATTAACAATGGAATTTTATCAAGGACAAACATCATCTGGTGTTAAGAGAGAAAAATTCATTAAAAAATGTTACACCTTGGCTTCTGTTCATGGACTACTCTGAGGCTTAGAAATTCATAAACTTCTTGGGACCAAAAGAATAATATTTTTAATGCTTTAGAAATTCAGAAACCATACAAGTAATCAACTGCATCACCAAACTGAATAAAACAAAGTAAGCATTCATCAGGTTTTTTTTAACAAGTTAACAACTTTGTTGATCACATTTGAGGGGGCAAACCAATCCTCCTTTTTATTGTTCGTTGATTTTATTGATCTAGTGTCTCTTCCTCCTTTTCATTCTTTTTCAGTATCAATTCAAAAAAAATTCATAGACTCTAAAAATTAGTTCTTAAACATCACTCAAGTAACTTCCCCTAAAAAAATCCACCTCTTCAGAATTCATGATTGTGAATCCAAACACATGCAGAGAAACTGCAGATCCCTTACAGAATTGGACTTTTGCAAATGAAACAAACACCGAGAGAAAAAGAGCAGATTAAAAAAAAAGGAAGATAGAAGAAATTAATTACTAATTGTTCGAGATTGCAGTCAGAATCGACATGGCCGGAAATGTCTTCACCTTGTCGAACAGCTCAATAGAAGTGCGAGAACATCGCAATTTGTCCACAACCCAAATTTTTTGTCCCTAGAACACAAAATCCGACGGATCATAAATCGAGCATTGCAATTATTTCGAAACCTAATTCAATCGCAACGGAACAAACAAATAATATATATTCCTATTCAAAGATCAAATAATTGCACAAATAGATTATTCAATATGAATGTTAAATTCAAAGAACAACCAAAATTTGTCACACATTCATTTAAGTTCAATTGCACATGAGGGGAAATTGCAAACTGACATACACATTCAAACCCACATTCCACATAAAGTCACATACTAAAAACCCACGAAATTGCATTTGGAAATTGCAAAATCTATCACACATTCATTTAAATTCAAAGAACAACCAATATTCATAAATCCTAATTCGTTTAATCTCTTTATAGCCAAATCAGTGACCATGTGACAGCAACTCAGGGAAATTTAAGCCAGAAAAGAGCAGGATAAGCTTTAATTGAACCAGAAAAGAGAAATTGAAGCCAGGAAGGAAAAGAAAACACAGGGAAATGGAAGACAGGAAGGAGAAGCTTTAATTTAACCTATGTTTCAAGAACCCTAATTCACAGTCCCTAGCCAGTGATAATACCCTAATCACAACCCAAATAAGAGAAATTGAACACATGAAGAAGAAGAAAATCTCAAATTCAAGCAATGTTGAAGTTGTGAGTAGCTTGGGCGGAAAATCGAATGCTAACCTAAGGTTCAACCTGTGAGACAGCGGGACAAGCGACGGCGACGGAGCTCGGCAGCGAGCCGGCGACGGCAGGCGACAACAAATAGAGGCAACGACGGAGATAGGCTTTTTTTGCTTCGACGATAAAGGAGCCTGCACTGTCCGACCAGGGATGGGTTTTCCGTTTTCCCCTTCGTTTTCGGGACTTCGGGCTCCTGCTTTCCCCCAACTTGCGGTTCAATTGCCGATGGAGTATCGCCGTATCGGCGCTTAGAGCGGAGAGAGAGGGGTAAACGATGGAAGAGAGAACGTGGGGGTGAGAGAGTGAAAACTGCTTCTTAATTTTGTGAAGTGAGAGACACGTGGCTCATTATTTTACAAAGAGTCTGCTTCTAAAATAATAAGTATAAGGGGTGGATTCTTGAGCGAATGGGGTATATAGACCTTATTTATTAATTGTAGAGGTAAATAGACTCTCTTCGTATTTTTATTGTAATTTAGACCTTTTTAATTTGTAATGGCACAAATACCCTTACTCTAGATATCCATTAAAAATTAATTTTGGAAAAAAAAGAGAAGATCTCAACAACCTTTTATAATTGAAAACTAATAAATAAAAAAAGATATTACGCTAATAACGTTTAGGGGGGTTTTGCAAAATAGCCACGAAAATAGGCTTATTTTGCGAAATATCCGCATTTTGGGACATTTTTGTAAAATAGCCGCAATATAAACCCCCCTTTCCTTTGTTTCACGGATCTTTCTCTCTCCTCCGAGCTCTCCCTCTTCGCGCGCTCTCTCTTTCTCACTCTCGAACTACTCAACGGCGATTGTGAGCGAGACCGAGATCTATGGCTTCGGTGCCTGATCTGAAGCAATTCCGCCCATCTTCCTCCTTTCCTCCTTGTCGTTGTCGCAGCCGCGCCGCCTCCAAAGACGCCATCTGAAGCAATTACGTCCTCTGTCTTTGGAGATCTGAATTCGCCATCTATGTCCAATTGATGGAGATCGAGAGCGCCGGAGAGCGAGAATGCCGGAGCGAAGTCGAGCAACGGCCGAGCGAGGTCGAGCGAGCCGGAGGCGGAGCCGGAGGCCTGCGAACGCTGGATCTAGAGAGATGAAGGTTGAAGAAGGACTTAGCGAGTAAGTCGAGCAACGCTGGATCTGGAGAGAACATAAAATCATGTTGAGAACAATTTCAGAAATCTTGATTGTTTTGCAAAAAATAACCTATTGTTGAGCAAAAATAAGAGTAAGTTGTGCAAATATAAGAGGACGTTGTGCAAATTTAATCATAAGTTGTGCAAATATGACCCTAGTCTAGTTTTTATTTATTTTATTTTATTAACTTTTTATCGTGCAAATATAAGAGTATTTTGTGCAAATATAACCATAAATTGTGCAAATATGATCCAAGTAGAGTTTATAATTGCACTTTTTTCCGTGTTAGCACTTTTTTTTCCCATGTCAGCACTTTTTTTAGAGTTACACAGGCATGGATAACAATTTCACAAAGAATCGAAGAAGCACATGACAAATGAATCATAAGCCGATCAAATGATGTCGAACAATTCCATCAAGCCTGGATAACAATTTCACAAATATGATCCAAACCTAGTTTTTTTTTCTACATGGATAACAAATTTTTTTTACTTTATAATATTATTCGTGTGCATTTTATTCTAATTTGTGCACTTTTTATTCTATTTGTGTCAGCACTTTTTTCAAATAATTTTTTTTTTCACGTCAGCACTTTTTTAAAATAAGATCATGTTGAGAATAAATTCACAAGTCTCGATTGTCGTGCAAATCTTAAAATAGAGTCGTGCATTTCTTACAACAGAGTCGTGCAACTCTTCCAACAGAGGCGTGCAACTCTTAAAATAGAGTTGTGCAACTCTTACAACAGAGTCATGCAACTCTTAAAACAGAGGCGTGCAACTCTTAGAACAGAGTCGTGCATTTCTTAAAACAAGAGTCTTGCAAACTCTTACAACAGAGTCGTGCAACTCTTAAAACAAGAGTCGTCCCACTCTTACAACAGAGTCGTGCAACTCTTAAAACAGAGTCGTGCACCTCTTACAACAGAGTCGTGCAACTCTTACAACATCATCGTGCAACTCTAAAATTTCATAGTGGTATTCATGAAATTTATAGTTTTATTCATACAAACTAAAATCTAATTTGATTCTTCTTAAACTAAAAATCTAATTTGGGCACATCATAATATTATTCTTGCACCTTATATTCTTAGTACAACAGAGTCGTGCAACTCTTATAACAGTGCCGTGCAACTCTTGCAACAGAGTCGTGCAACTCTATAAATATAAAATATTATTCTTGCACCATCATTTTATTATTATTCCAATATTTTTGCGCACAAATTAATATTATTCCAGAAAATAGTGCAGAAATAAATACTATATGTGCATTTTATAATATGAGAAAATAAGTATAAAAACGATGTCAGCACTAAAAATACACATAAAAACGATGTCAGCACTAAATATTTTTGGAAATTACTAAAAATGTAAATTTTAGCCTATGCGGGATTCGAACCCACGTATTTACGCATAAAGCACATCACTCTACCATTGAGCTAAAAGGCTTTTAAAACTCAATAAGTGCTAGACTATAGAAACAAACTCATGAGCTTTCTACCTACTCTTATTCACAACTCTTTATAGAAACAAACCCATGAGCTAAAAGGGATTTTTTCTTTTAGCAAGCAGGCAAAGGATGGAAAATAAATAACCTAAAGATTACCTGAATGATGACATTGAGCCCACAAATTTGGGCCAAGCGGAACTCCTCAGCATCAACACAAGCGAAGCAAACTTCCTTCCAGGTCTTCGAGTTGTTTGCTTTGCGAGCTACATCAACATCACCTTGGAATTGTTTCAGTTTCACAAGAGTGATGGCTAGCTTTGCCCAGTTAGAAATAAAGGCAAATATGATTTTTGAAGCCTCATATAATGCCTCATCATACAATTTATCACCAACATTTTGGAGGTTGGCAACATTTGGCATTAGTATAAATTCTTCAATGTCACCAAGTCTATCAGTTTTCGCATATGCATAGATAAGCTCACTGCCAACCTTGGGTTCTTTGACCTTTTGCCTAACCATAAGAAGGTACCTCACTAAATCCTGGTACACATCAGCTTCCTCTGCGGCACGGATGACCTCTAAGAACTATGTAGTATCCTCTGCACGAATGAATGACTCAATAGCATCACTAACTAGCCTTGCAAATTCTTCGTCGGTCCTCCATGTTGTTCTGTCCTCTGCAGTCAAATTGAGAGATAGATCAAGTTTTAACATGTTCAATTTGATAAGAACAGAAGCTCGTCAATAGTGCATAATTGATCAAAACCTTTGATCACATCTGGCATTGGCAGCTTGAACAACCCTTCACCATCTGTCATTAGAGGCATGTACTCGACTTTTGCTTGTACACACAACTGCAAACAACTCACAACAGCCACAACTACATTTTAAGCTTATATAAACGAGTCAAAATAATCAACCTACGAAACATTGGTAAATTCTGGAATTGATGCTTTATCATCAATTTTAAGCTTCAATTTTTTTTGAGCTGTTATATAGTAGACTTAAATCAAAACGCAATATTCAGTCTCCTAATTCACCTACACAGCTAGTGTAATACCATTGTAGAACCTACACAGCTATCAATTGTACATGACAGATGATGACAGATGATGAAATGAAGACCGACAATACGAATTCAACATCAAATGGATGGCAGATTCTTCATCAATCAATTAATTCTCACAAATCATAATCATCAAATTCTCACAAATCACAATCATCAAATTCCAATTCTATCAGTACAATCTCAATTTCAGCAAACTAAAAAATTCAGGTCAAAATAACAGGAGCAACATCTCACAGAAACATAAAATCCTCAAATTCTCATTCAAATATACAACCCGAACAACCTTCAACGACAACCTCTAATCAACAAGAACAGACAACAACAAAAACATTCATTTTTATCCACCCCAAATCCCTAACTCTAGAAGCAAATCAATCAATTCCTAAAACCCCCCCAAAAGCATTGAATTCCAGTTATCATGGATTCCAATCAACAAGAACAGGAAAAATTTGCATAGACGGAATACCTCAGCGGCGAGAGGAATACCTGAAAGTGTTGGCTAGAGGCAACGTGCGAGAGCGACGAGGACTAGAGGCTACGAGCGAGGGCGAGTTTAGAGGCAGCGAGCGAAGATAGACGACAAGGAAGAGGCGGTGAGAGGGAGGGAAGAGATGAGCGACGGCGTCGTCCTTGTCGAGTACAGGAGAGGAGGAGTGTGCGGCAGCGGCGGACAGGAGGAGGGGAGGAAGATGGAGGTCCGGCAAAAAGGAGGAGACTCGCCGCCATCGGAGTCGGATCCGCCGGAGAGAGAGAACAGATCGAGAGGGCGAGAGGATTTGGGAGAGAGAAAAAAAACGTCCGTACAATCCGAGAATAAGTATATATAGCGGCTATTTTGCTAAATTGTCCAAACTCGTGGCTATTTTGTAAATACCCATAGGAAGGAGGTTTCAAAAACGGAAAAACTCCATTGAAGAGTGAAAGATGTGTTCAGATGTTCAAAAAGTGAAGGTTTTATCCATTAAAGGATAACTATTGTGATCATATAAGTTATTATATTGTAGGTTAATTAGCATCTGTTTGAAGAGTACGGTGAAAGGTTTAATTAAGTATTGTGTCAATGTAAGTTTTAATTAGCATCGGCCGATTTTTCTCCATTGAAGTGGGCAATGTGTACGGTGTACGTAGTACATGCAATCTGACTTCTCAATATTGAATTGATCAATCAATTCAATCGACGACATGTGAGTACGTACATAAGAGGGTTAATTAGGGGTGATGATATTTACTTACCATAAGTATAAAAGTTAATGTAACGAAGGAGAACATTTTATGGTAACTTATTGTAATATGGTGTTGGGTTACAATAAGACGTATATTGTGGTCCCGTATATATTGTAATTCTTTGAGATTTTGAGATTTATGTTGCTATTAATTGGGTAGAATTTCTATGAATTAATAAATAGCGGGTTAATTATGTAAATTCTTAGACCTAACCCTAGAGATCCTGTATAAAGGCTTCATACTCCTCATTTTGGCCCAAAAATAAGCCGCTGCTTCCTCCCCCGTTTTATCAGATCTGGGAGCCACCCCTCTCCTGTGAAATTCCAGATCCCATCTCTTACCTCTGCCGTCATTGAAGGTCCCCTCCCTTCATCCCTTTTCTTTCCCATTGCCTGGTTTTTGTCCGCCGTTGGAGGACCTCCTCGGGTCTCTCTCTCACTCTCGACATCCCTCGCGTCCCCTCTCCCTCTCGTTCCGATTTGAGACGCCCCACTCCCTCGCTCTCTTCCTTCTGTCGAAACCAACGCCGACAGCCACCGAAGCAGTCCTAAGACCAACATCGCTGACTCCTCCTCACACTGTCTCACTTTAGGTGGTCGGATTTAGAGCCGGTGTCAAGGTTGTCAAGGCTGCGAGGCTGCTCCTAAGACCAACATCTCACGTTATCTCCGTCGCCAATGACCACCGACGGAAGCTGTCAAGGCTGCTCCTCGCTCTTCCTTTTGCCTCCAACCGATTGCCGCCTCACGCCGTTGCCGACGAAGCCGCCTCCTGCCACTCACCCTCCTCCGACCGCCACGCCTCTAGCAACGACTGCCACCACTGATGGAAATAACGATTGTGAGAAAGAAGAAAATATAACGTGAAGAGAAAAGAAACCAATTGCAAGAGGTGAAATTCATGGTTACTTCAATTTCAGAAAGGGGATTTGAGCACTTGAAGAAAACGTGGGTTGAGAAATAATTTGATAAACAATTTCAGTTTTATTTTTACTCAGAGAAGGAGGACACATTGCTCATTCTTTTACAAAGAGTCTGCTTCTAAAATAATAAGTATAAGGGGTGGATTCTCGTGCTTCTCTGTGTACGTTCTCTGTGTGCGTCGTCCCTTTGGTCGATCGTTTCGTTTGTCTCTTTGACTTGTGCTTTTCGATGTAGGATGACTTGTACTTTTCGTTTGTATTTTTATTTATGTCATTTACTTCTGTAATTTCCTTTCTGTCTTTTGATTCAGTCATTTGTTTTCCGTTAAACAGGATGGTTTCCACCGGCTTGTCCGGTCTCTCAGTTTCTCTATACTTGTCTAGTGAACCGAATTCTTATCTTGCTTTAAAAAAAAAGACATCTCAAATAATAATCGGAAGAATGGACAAGCAAATTAAAAGAATATAATATGAAACACTAACAAAACTAACCACACCTACAAGATACTCATTATGTTAATTAAAACTTGATGTTTACTATTCATGTCATTTACTACAAGAGCTCAAAGCGATGTACCACGAAACTTGCACAAAATCCCTCGTGAAGGCCATCCCGCGAGTCGTGGTACATCGTCTTAAGCTCTTATGAGTGATTCACTTGACATGCTTGCTCTATGAACCGTCTCTTTTGCTGGTCTTTCAACCCCTTTCATTAGATGCATGTAATTTAGTCCGAATCACCGACCTAAACCTACAAAACACGAACAAAACTTGTGTAGACCTCTTAATCATAAATAATACAGAAACCACACAAAATACAATTAAACCACTCTAAAATGATGCATGAAACTAACCTAATTACACGTAAAAAAAAATACTCACTCCGTTTCAAAATACACGGGCTTTTGGTTTTCGGCACACTTTTTAAGGAGCGGAAAACTCTATGTACTAATAAGTATCGAATTATATAAAAAATTTAATTAAAAAAATAATATTTCATAGAGTTTTCCGCTCCTTAAAAAACGTGTCAAAAAAAAAAAACTCATGTATTTTGGAACGGAGGTAGTATGCTGTATGCAAAACTAGATGCTATCAGATTACAATGGCACTGTTTAGTACAAAATCAATTCCACCTAGTACTAGGGACTACTAGGCCACCCTATCAAGGTCAATGGTCATTGAATTAATTTTATTTTAGTAACCGAAAATAAATGGGAGGGGGAGACCCAAACCCGAAAGCCAGCCAATCGCCGTCATTTTGAATTCGGGTCAGATGATTGGGCCGATTGTCAATTAGCTACCCTAAACGGGCCGTCCAAGACGGTCCAACTAATTTTGGAAGTGTTCTCCCATATTTTAACATTTATTTATTCTATTGATAAAAAATGATTACATATTAAGAGCTTAATTGTGGGTTGTAATTACTCATGTTTTAAAATAAACCAGTATGATCCCGCGCCCTGACACGATTTTTTATAAATGAAATCCCGCGTCATGACGCAATTAATATTATAACATAATTGTAAAAGTTCAGATAATTAAATATTTTGAATTAAACTAATGGGTTGAGAAAACGATTAAAGTAGTATATATAGATATAGATGTAGATTAATAATATTAATTTTATATTTTCTTATTATTAATTTTATGTTTTAAATTAATCCCATTGTTTTTTTAGAGGAAAAAAACTACTAAAATTATAATTTAGGCTAAGATCAATGTTTTGAATTAAGCCCAATAGTTAGTAAAATTAAAGAAAAAAGAGAATTAAAGGAAAAAGAAAAAAAAATTACAGTCAAAGAAAAATGACAAAAATAATGATTGATCGAGACTCCTAAAATTCTTCTAAGGTTGACACATCATCCTAAACTCTTCTAAATTAAGAGTTTACTATAACCCCCAACACTAATAAGTGTTGGACTTTCCATTTGATTGGGGGATGTCCCAGAATTAATATTTATGGAACCCCCAACACATTTAAGCACCCAAAAAATCACCATTGGAGTAAAAAATTAACAAAAAAATGTACATTTGCACATATACACACCTCCATTGGAGTTAGCCTAAGGGGAGACAAACACGTAGGCAGAAAGTTTTCTAAATTAAGAGTTTATATAGATAGTTATATTATATTGAATTGAATATTTTAAATGAGGCCCAATAGTTAGTAAATATATTTAGAAAAAGAAAAAGAAAAAATGTAATTGATTTAAAGAGATAAATGTAGAAATAAAAAAATTAGAGGAAATAAATAATTAAAGAAGGGTGAAAAAAACTTGATTGGTGGAAGAGAGAGAATTAAGGGAGACTAACACGTACGCGGAAAGTTTTCTAAATTAAGAGTTTATATAGATAGTTAGTAAATATATTTAAAAAAAGAAAAAGAAAAAATGTAATTGATTTAAAGAGATAAATGTACAAATAAAAAAATTAGAGGAAATAAATAATTAAAGAAGGGTGAAAAAAACTTGATTGGTGGAAGAGAGAGAATTAAGGGGAGACAAACACGTAGACATAAAGTTTTCTAAATTAAGAGTTTATATAGATATAGATAGTTAGTAAAATTAAAGAAAAAAGAGAATTAAAGGAAAAAGAAGAAAAAAAATTACAGTCAAAGAAAAATGACAAAAATAATGATTGATCGAGACTCCTAAAATTCTTCTAAGGTTGACACATCATCCTAAACTCTTCTAAATTAAGAGTTTACTAGAACCCCCAACACTAATAAGTGTTGGACTTTCCATTTGATTGGGGGATGTCCCAGAATTAATATTTATGGAACCCCCAACACATTTAAGCACCCAAAAAATCACCATTGGAGTAAAAAATTAAAAAAAAAAAATGTACATTTGCACATATACACACCTCCATTGGAGTTAGCCTAAGGGGAGACAAACATGTAGGCAGAAAGTTTTCTAAATTAAGAGTTTATATAGATAGTTATATTAGATTGAATTGAATATTTTAAATTAAGCCCAATAGTTAGTAAATATATTTAGAAAAAGAAAAAGAAAAAATGTAATTGATTTAAAGAGATAAATGTAGAAATAAAAAAATTAGAGGAAATAAATAATTAAAGAAGCGTGAAAAAAACTTGATTGGTGGAAGAGAGAGAATTAAGGGAGACTAACACGTACGCAGAAAGTTTTCTAAATTAAGAGTTTATATAGATAGTTAGTAAATATATTTAAAAAAAGAAAAAGAAAAAATGTAATTGATTTAAAGAGATAAATGTAGAAATAAAAAAATTAGAGGAAATAAATAATTAAAGAAGGGTGAAAAAAACTTGATTGGTGGAAGAGAGGGAATTAAGGGGAGACAAACACGTAGACATAAAGTTTTATAAATTAAGAGTTTATTTATATAGATATAGATAGTTAGTAAAATTAAAGAAAAAAAGAGAATTAAAGGAAAAAGAAGAAAAAAAATTACAATCAAAGAAAAATGACAAAAATAATGATTAGTCGAGACTCCTAAAATTCATCTAAGCTTGACACATCATCCTAAACTCTTCTAAATTAAGATTTTATATAGAATATAGATAGATAGATAGTAAAATTAAAGAAAACATAGAATTAAAGGAAAAAGAAGAAGAAAAAATTACAATCAAAGAAAATCAAAGAAAAATGACAAAAATAATTATTGGTCGAGACTTCTAAAATTCCTCTAAGCTTGACACATCATCCTAAACTATTCTAAATTAAGAGTTTATATAGATATAGAATATAGATATATAGATATTAAAATTAAAGAAAACAGAGAATTAAAGGAAAAAGAAGAAGAAAAAATTACAATCAAAGAAAATCAAAGAAAAATGACAAAAATAATGATTGGTCGAGACTCCTAAAATTCCTCTAAGCTTGACACATCATTCTAAACTCTTCTAGATTAAGAGTTTACATAGATAGATAGATAGTTAGTAAAATTAAAGAAAAAAAGAGAATTAAAGGTAAAAGAAGAAAAAAAATTACAATAAAGAAAAATGACAAAAATAATGATTGGTCGAGACTCTTAAAATTCTTCTAAGCTTAACACACCATTATAAACTCTTCTAAATTAAGAGTTTATATATAATAGAATATAGATAGATAGATAGTAAAATTAAAGAAAACAGAGAATTAAAGGAAAAATAAGAAGAAGAAATTACAATCAAAGAAAATCAAATAAAAATGACAAAAATAATGATTGGTCGAGACTCCTAAAATTCCTCTAAGCTTGACACATCGAGAGTTTATATAGATATAGATATAGATATAGATAGGTGTCGTTTTACTTTGTACACGTTTTTTAAAAAGGAAAAAACTTTATAAAATATTACTTTTTAATCGATTTTTTTTATAAATTGATACTTATTACTAATAAGTATGAAATTATTAAAAAAAATATTTTATAAAGTTTTTACCTCTTTAAAAAACTTGCAGTAAAAGACGACTCCGTTTCATATGTTTATGATGTTATGACTATTCCACGAGATACGAAAAATCGATCAATGGGTTAGTTATGTACGGTAAAAGTTGCTCATGCTTAAAACTATGGGCTATTTGTATAAACTCACTTTTAAATATGCGTTCATACTCTACAAAATATAACTCATATTAAATGTTACGTGTCGATCAATTAATAGCCGTTACTTGACAGTCCGTTAATATTTGTATAAAAAATACAAAAGCAAGTATAAATTGCCCGTGTTATGCCACGGGAATGGGATCACATCAAGTTGAAAAAACAACTTGGGGAAATTTTAAAATATTTAATTTTAAACAAACAAAGATATTTAAAATAGTGTCAAGCCACCAATCACAAGTTGGTGTAGTGGTTATGGGGCTACATCCCATGCCTCGAGGTTCGAAGTTCGAATCCCCGTGGAAACATGGAGACACTTGTGAGTGGGAGGGTCAACCCCTTAATGGGCCTACAGTAACCCGATCCAGATGTAGAGTGGACTTAGCCCACTTGAACTGGAAAAGATAAAAAAAAATAGTGTCAAGCCTGACTAGTTTAGCGGGTTAAGGGTTTTTTCTGGGTTTTTTTTAGGTGCTCTTTTATTTTATTTTATGTTATTTTTTCTATTTCGTTGTTGTATGTTTAGACGGTTTGCCGTCTGTCGAGTTTGTCAGCCTCTCGAGGTTCGGGTCTGTCCGGCCTCGAATTATTTCCTTATCAAAAAAAAGAAAGAGTTTAACGGGTTAAAGATGACATATAATGACCAATAGGTCAATAGTTCGAATCCTCCCTCCCTCTTCTTTAATTTTCTTAAGAGTTAATAGATTAATACTATAAACTTCAGAGAGTTAAACCCTTTACTAAACAAACACTCGCATAGTAAGGTTCTCACAAGCAGGGACGGACCTACACGCGGGCATAGGGTGGGCACGTGCCCCCACTCTCGGCCCCTGGAATTAAGTATATGTAAAAAAAAAAATCAAAACGACGTAGTTTAGATATAAAAAACAAAAAAAAACCTAATCTGAACACAACTAAGCCGTCGGTTGAGGACAAGCAGGAGGTCGAAGTCCCAAACGAAGGGGAAAACCCATCTCCGACCGGACAGTGCCGCTCCTCCGCTTTCGAGCCTCCATCGATCTCCAACTCCGACGGGTGGCCGTCGTTGCCCTCTCTCCGACCACTGAATCCCGCATTCGAGCCACTTCTCGCCCCTTCTCTTCTTAGCCCTTAAATAGCAAGTAAGTGTGAAATTAAATTGTGGATGTGACTTTGTGAGATTGTGAAATTGAGATTGTGAAATTGTAGTAGTACATATATTTTAAAGGAAAGACTGAGGTGACAATTGGGCAAGTCGGGTCGGATTCGGTTAGTCGGGGTTCAGGTTTCGGGTATTGTCTAATAATTTGATCATTTGGTTGGGTCGGGTTTGAGTTTCGGTTGTATCGAGTTTCGATTGTCTCGGATTTCAGTTATTTCGGGTTTGGATTGTCTCAAGTTTTCATTATTTCAATATTCATCCTAATGTTTTTACTAGAATCTATCTTAAAATTCAAATTATATTGGGTTTCGGTTATAACGGGTTCGAGTGTTAATGGGTTTCGGTTGAATAGGGTTCGGTTCATTCGGATTTGGGTGAGTTTCGGTTATCGGTTATTCGGATTTCGGGTCCAAAATGGGCCGGGTTTAGTCGGTGTTCAAGACAATCGGTTCCAAAATACATGCAATAAACCTAGAGCGGGCAAAACCCGACCAGATCCCAAAAACCCGACCCGGTCGACTCGAAGCCGATTGTCCTGAACACCTACCCAACCCGGCCCATTCTGGACATGAAATTCGAATAACCGATAATGGAAACTCAACCAAATTTGAATGAACCGAACCCGACTCGACCCAAACCCATTAAGACTCGAACCCGTTATAACCGAAACCCGATATAACCCGAATTTTGAGATAGATTCTGGTAAAAAACTTAAAATGAATATTCAAATAATGAAAACTTGAGACAATCCAAACCCGAAATAATTGAAACCCAAGACATTCGAAACCCGACACAACCAAAACCCGAACCCGACCCAACCAAATGATCAAATTATTAGACATTACCAGAAACCCGAATGACCCGAAACCTGACTAACCAAATCCGACCCAACTCGCGCAATTGCCACCTCAGTCTTTCCTTTAAAAACTAAGTTTGAATTAGGGGTATTTTAGTCTTTTCAAACAAAACAAATAGAGGTTTAATGGATGTGTGGTCTTTTGAAAATAAATGTAATTTATGGGTAGTTTTCTGTAATTTATAACTTTATGGGTGGTTATGTGAAAACTAGTCTAATTTAAGGGTGGTTATGTGTAGTTTACTCTAATTACTTTAACAATATTGATGAAAATAATCACTATTTTTTTTAAGCAAGGTAAGAAATTAAGTTATCTAAACCGAGAGACCGGACAAGCCGGTGGATGGACTAACCATCATGTACAACTGGAAGCAAATAACTGAAGCAAATGACCTAAAATAAAAAACAAGGAACGTACAAGCCATCATACACTGCGAAACACGAGTCAAAAGAAGAACGAAACGATCGAATAAAGGGACAACGCACACAGGGAACTCTGGGGACCAGCGGACACATCAGATTATGGACTCAAAGAGCCTTCAGATGTCAATCGCACGTCCACAACGTCATCGAATATGACACATCAACCATCGCTCACAAGAAGCCTACAACACAACAAGAATAGCACAATACACTAACCAGCAATTCAACCAGAAACCACACCAATGCACAATCAAACCCCACGAACTCATTGAAAATAATCACGATTTGCCACAAAGATGAAAGATCTCCCTTCCACAAAAAAATAAAAAAAATAAATTCATCATTCATTGAAAAATTCATGCAACATGAAATTTTAGAAGCCATAAAAATTTAAATTTGAAAAAAAGTTATGAAACCGAATTTTGAAATATAATATACTAGTCTTACTACCCGCGATTGCGCGGTCTTTTAATAAATTATATTTTATTATAATTTTAAATTAATTTTAAAAAATTTTAAAAATAAAGGAAAAAAACAAAAGTACGTGTCTTTTCGCTCCTGAAAAAAATTAAATTTAAGATAGATTTAAAATAATTCTAGGTAAAATGATAAATTTTGTAACCACTTAAGATATGATGTTGGATATTTATATTAAAAATTAAATTTAATTATTGAAATTATACGTAGATCAATTGATTAGACAATTGAATGACATGGATTAAATTGATTGAATATTCATTAATTGACGTGTAAAAAAAACCCAATCCGAATCTTGAAACTGTATGACATGGATTAATTGATTGGAAATAGGATTTTCACGTATCTGTTTTAGTATTATATATTGAATTGATATATTGATATTGATACTATGAGTATAAAAACAAATAAAATTAATTAATTATTAATCTTGAAAAATTGTTAAGAAATATCAGATGGACTTTAAAAATACGGAGTAATAAATGGGGGTATGGTGTTATACTATACTAAATAATTGATTGACATTGAAAACTTTGGCTTAATTTAAATTATTTTTCAATTTAAAATGTAGGCATTCCGTTTTTGTATTCTATTTAATATGTAGTATCTAAGTAGAATATATGATCGGGTAAAAAGTAACCACCAAAATCACATATATATTAAAGGATAAATCATAATTTATACATTTGTTCAATTAAATATTGCATTTTCATGCCTTGTTTTTATTTTCATACGTGACCTTATATTATACCCCATTTAATTAGTAAAATAAAAGGAATTCAAAATTTTAATTAAATTATTTACCATATAATGAAATATGATTAAGAAAAAGTATAAAGATAAGGTACTTTAAACAATATATTATTAACTTATATTTTGATAATTTTTATGACTTAAATAAAGAAATATAATTATTATGAAAATGATTATGAAGATAAGGTTAATTACTTATCCCTAAACCTTACATCAAAATCTGACATTAAAAACCGGCCAAAATCCAACTTTAAAAGCCGAACTAATTGGAATATTCATCTTAAAAGCCATAATTCTTTATCTATAATACAAATTGTATGTACATAATATAATGAATTAATAAATTGATCGAAGAAAAATATTTATATAAAAATGATAGAATTTGTAAATCATCATCATCATCAAGTAAAAGTTGTGTACGTACATAACTAATTAATATATTGAGGTCAAATATTTATATTAAAATGATGATAGAATTGGAAAATACTGTAATATGAAGATAGGTTTTTTAACTAAGATTGCTAGATAAAATATTTATAAAATAATTTAAGGTAAAATGATAAGATTTGTAAGATATGAGGTTGGATATTTATACTAAAAATTAATTTAATCATTAATTAAAATGGACACATAGGATGATACATGTATAAATAGATAAGGATATTGTCTAACGTGGCGTAAATTTATTGGTTCGTCATTAATTGACGTGGCACAAAATCCGGCCTAGATTGCACCAGAGGACGACACGTAAGCGAATCGCACCAGAACCCGCCACATAGGTGTAACGGCCCAAATAATTTCTTAAATCTCTTTTCCCACACTTACTCTCCACCTGAGTCTAGTAAGGAAAAAGGAGATAGAAAAATATTCAGGTTACGTTTAGAGGGAGGGCTTACCCCTCTTCCCGATCTTAGCAATCCAAGTACGAGTTGTATATTGATTATGTTAAGTTATAACCCTGTTAAGTCTTGAGAAATAAGCGATGCAATTCAAGAAAAAATGGGGTTTCAAACCCTCGAAACGTTCAAATAATCCAAACATAATTTTGTACTTTCACACGAGAACATGTCCTAATTCAACTAGTCAAAATTCACAAAGGAACAAAACGAGTTTAGCTCAAGGTAAATACAAAACATTTCTAAATGACAACCTTAACCAAAACATTTGTAATCCACTGCAATAGCTGCGAAGTCTTCTTAACACTCTCGTCCCATTAGAAAACCCCGCCATAGAAGCGACCAGCAAGCAAAAGGGAACGGGTACCTGACACTATCCACGAAGTCAGGCCCGGTAATCGCCTGCGGGTCCTCTGACCGCGCTGAGGCCATATAACATGCCTATACCTAAATAAAGGATGACTAATGCAGTACAAGATTTAAATCAAATAAGCATGCTTTGACAGTTATAATATAAGTGCGGAAAACAGTAAAGGCGCCCAAAGAGTGTCAAGTGGCATATCCCCTGATCTGTGCCCACTCCGGGGCATATATGTCCGTACCTCGCTCCGAAGCAGCCCAGGTAGGACGCTCGGTCACCGCCGCAGCCAGATCATATATATAAGACTCGACTGGGACCGAAACGATATGAAACACGAATGCCCCAATGACCCTAGCAACGACTCTAAAGACTCAGATAACGGCCGTTCTCTTTTCAAACACATAACGAATAGGGATGCTCATTCATAAGTGCAAGTCCTAAGCATGATACTACATGGCATGCTTTTATGCATATGCAAAACCTACACACTATATGACACATCAGGCAGGAGGTCCAGGTTGCTGAGTAAGTCCCGTAGGATACTTACCTGAAGTCTTCACATCCAATCAACCAGCAAACAAGCCACTAGATACTCTTCCATCGGCCAACAAGCCACTCAGAGAATCATCCAATCACACTAGCAAGTAATAAGCGAGGAATAGCTTATCAATACATGTTTAATCAACACACAAGCAGGTTTCTACAAGACTGAATACTATTTAATTCAGGTAATCGAACATTCTCATCAAAACCATCATTCTCAATTAACCTTGTTCTTATCAAGTATGAAGCTTAGTTCAAACATTACCAAGATCATCACTCAAAACACCTTCAAATCAATCTCGGGTTTTCTTAATCCTTTTCTCAAATAACCCATCAATTATCAAATACTCGGATACCCAACAAAACTATAAATTCCCAAAACCAATTATCAACAACAAGCACTACAATCAAACTTATAAGCACGCGAGTATAATAGTTCGTATAACATCTTTTATATAGTCGTACTAGCCAAATTCGTAGCTCAATAACAACACAACAAGATTTGTAAGTATAACAACTTTTCAAGATGTCTTTATATCGTAATTGCTTAACCAAGTCTTCACTACCTCCTATTAATCAAATAACACTCAAAAGATAGTCCCATTTCATTTAATAATATCTTTACTCGCACTTGTATCAACCAACTCATAAAATTATATAAATACTGTATTCGTCGAGAGTGATTACCTAATTAGTCAATTCAACACCTTCAGACATGTACATAATCAAGTTAATCAATTAGTCGTGTAACTTGAAGTTTAGATTATAGCCAAGGTAGAATCGATACACTAATTGATAGGATAGATTTAACATTTTGGTAGAGCAAAAGGCATATAATAGCAACGATTACGATCAACAAGGCCAAAGTCATTTCCTCGACTCAGAATTCATCCGAATTATTAGCAAAACAGGAAACAAAACCCAATTTACAGATTTTAAGAACAAGCTAAGATTAGATCTCAAAGAAGGAGCCTAGGATTATACCCATCCAACGGAGATCAATTGGTGTTGTGGGCGGAATCGGGGCTAACTTGAGTTCGGATATCACATCTGTAGAAGTGAGGCTGGACGTGGGAAGATGGAGGCTCGCTTCTGGAACGGGATCGTCTCCGGCGTGGGTGGCCCAAGGCGTCATCGATGGAACCGGCTCAGGATCGGTCTAGATCTCGACCATTGCGAGAGGGAGGGAGAGAGAGAAGCGGTGAGAGGAGGAGCCCTCGGTTCATCGATGTAGGTGGCTGCGCAAGGCGACGTCGGCGGTGAGGTCCTGGTCATGCAGTGAAGAAGAGGAAGGACATCCAGGGTCGTTCTCCTCGAGTCGGGCCCCGTCTTTCCATCAGTTCCGACCCCGGCTGCTCGCCTTGAGGGCTCGATCTTAGGCCTCCATTAGCAGCATCGAGAGAGAGGGTTGACGAGGCTGCCATTGAAGGTGCTCCAGCGGCTACGCTGACCAGCGTAGGAGGACGGCGTCGAGGGCTCAGTTCCAGCGGAAGAGGGAGATTGAGCGGCCAAGGAGGAGAGGGGCGGAAGTGAAGAAGGAGGAACGAAGATGGAGGTCGGGAAAGCACCTTGAACTGAAATGGGAAAGGAAGAGGCTGGCGGCTCAGATCCGAAATTTGGAGAGGGAGAGGTGGACAAAGTCGGCTTAGGGTTCCCAAATACTCGTATTTATACACTTCAACATAGGGTAAGTTAAATTAGTAGAAATTACAAAAATAAATCCGTTATTTCTATTTTGTAAAAGTCTAACCCAATAGATAACAATATTCAACCCCATAATTTCTATATAAACTAAAAATGTCATAAGAATTATCATGTTCACCTTACTATATTCAAAACGATATCCATTCTTAGCCTGCACTCCGAAAATATTTTCAAATCCCAATACGGAAAAGCGGAATAGATATGTTTGCAAATCGAATTCAAATAGATGTCGGGATTTGCTTCGAAAGAATAAAATAAAATCATTTTGGCCAATGACGGAGATTATCAAATTTTCCCCTATCTCAGAAATTTAATATTGAAATTAAATCATAATTTATAAAATAATATTTTAAAATTTCGGGTCTTTACAATAGGATTTTCACGCCTCTGTTTTAGTATATAATATAACTAGCGCAGTACCCGTGCGTAACGCACGGGATTTGTAAAATATATTACATTTTTTAGAAGATATTATCATAATTTATTTACATTATATATTAGATATATTATAATATAATAATAATATGAAAATGATAATATTATTTTTAAAAACTAATAATTTT
Organism: Persicaria tinctoria; assembly: GCA_037127255.1. Lineage (NCBI taxonomy): Eukaryota > Viridiplantae > Streptophyta > Magnoliopsida > Caryophyllales > Polygonaceae > Persicaria > Persicaria tinctoria. The sequence goes on along the minus strand of JBANSL010000010.1, from coordinate 67,032,683 downwards.
TTTTTATATTTTATAAAGTTTTTAGCTCTTTAAAAAGCGTGCTAAAAAGTAAAACGGACGATATTTTGAGACAAAGGTAGTACAAATTTTAGAGTCACCATTGTTGTTCGAGAATGGGTTTTTTTCTTAGCCTAAGTTGATTGATTACATTGAGCATTAAACACACATTTGTTGGAAAGTAGAACCAAATAATTTGGTAGTTGGACTACACATTGGAAAAGTTCAAAGTGCGACTATAGTTTGAATTGGAGAAAATCTCTAACAATACTCCCTCCGTCAAAAAATACATTGTCTTTTAGCATTTTGTACAAGTTTTAATAAAACACATTACTTTTAAAAAAACATCATCATTACACTAACTTTTTCATAAATTTTATTATTTTTTAACACCCACTACACATTTTAACCAATCAAATTATTTTCAAAAGTCAACAACACACAAACCAATACAAATCATTACAACTTTTTACCTAGAACACCTAAAAGACCATCTATTGTTGGACAAAAATTTACATCTAAAAGTTCATGTATTGTTGGACGGAGGGAGTATCAAATATCAAATAAAGGTAATACAAATTAAAAGATTGCCTATATTTTGTTAAGATTTGATGACAAAAAGAAACAAAAATTTATACCAAATCATTAAATTCAGATCAAGTTTAACTGAATCAACTATTTTTAATAAAAGATTACATAGAAAATAAAAAAAAAAGCTATCAAAATGATTTTTGAATAAATTTATAATCTAATATAGCGAAAATATATGGTGTAGTTCACACTTAATTAGATTTTTCATTTTTAATTCTCGTTATTTTTATTAGTTTAGTTTCAACATCTTATTAGAAATCAACACATTACATCAAATAAAATCAGCAATCAATTATGCCATAATTTAATTACTTCGATGGGTAAAATCCTCGTTCAACTTAAAATGGTTAGTATCATCATCAATACTCGTTAGGTCATGATTTGTTAAATAAAGTATCAAATGAAATAATTAACTAAGTTGGATGTAATGATTGAAATACTATAAGTATGATATACTTAAGTAAGTAAAGTTAAACAAACTACGTATTAAATCCTCTAAATCAAGTGTGTTGTGTGCATTAAAATATACCGTAAGTATCCAAAAATTATGAGATCCAAAAATTAAAATCATTAATTCTCGTTATTTTTATTAGTTTAGTTTCAACATCTTATTAGAAATCAACACATTACATCAAATAAAATCAGCAATCAATTATGCCATAATTTAATTACTTCGATGGGTAAAATCCTCGTTCAACTTAAAATGGTTAGTATCATCATCAATACTCGTTAGGTCATGATTTGTTAAATAAAGTATCAAATGAAATAATTAACTAAGTTGAATGTAATGATTGAAATACTATAAGTATGATATACTTAAGTAAGTAAAGTTAAACAAACTACGTATTAAATCCTCTAAATCAAGTGTGTTGTGTGCATTAAAATATACCGTAAGTATCCAAAAATTATGAGATCCAAAAATTAAAATCATACAAATAAGATCGTTGATAAAAAAAAAATTGAACAATAAATAGTTATTTAAACAATATTGGAGTAATTAATAATTAAGTTAATTAATTATTTGAGGTGGACCCAAGAGTAATAAAAAATTGCCACATGGGATTTTTAGACCTATAATTAAGTAGAGTTTGCCAAGTGGCATCTTTAGCTTTGAATTAATTCGGTATTTATATTTGAACTTTTTTAAGGATCTGCTGCCATGTGACATCTACAACAACTATTTTGGTATTATATTAGATATTAGATATTACATATTACATACTCCGTATTACATATTAGATAGATAAATTATAGATATAAATCTCTTACCTCTGTGGAAAGTTTCACATGAGACGTAGAAAGAGACTAAAAAATATGCTTATCAAATTTGTAGAGAATATGATTAAAAAATAGATGAGCAAAAACTATCTAATAAATAGAGGTTTTAAAAAAAAGTAAGCTAAATAATCGGTTTCAAGAAAGAAGGAAATGATCGTATTTTAACTTATTTTCATTCGTTAAGATCATATCTAAAAATTAATCTAAAACTTAATAAGAATAAAAAAATCAAGACTCAAAGTGTCATGATAAAAATAAAATTCAATAATCCATGTAACCTGCCTCCTGATAAAATGATGTGGAAATGTCCTCCAATAGATGTAGTTAAGATCAATGTTGATGCTTCGGTAAAAAGTAATATTCAACCACAGGTTGGTTGTGTTGTGAGGAATAATGATGGTCAGGTTATTCGGATACATAAATGTAATGTTACAACGAGTTCTGTCCTTTTGGCAGAAGCTTTTGCTGTATATACAGGTATAAGATTGGCATCGGAGATGGGGATCCGAAGATTGATAGTTGAGAGTGATTGTGCGATTATCATCAACGCCATCAATCATGCGAACAATAGTCCATGGGAGGTAAATCAAATTGTCCAAGAGATCCTTTCTTTTAGAAAAGATTTTGAGAGCATCAGTTTTCAACATTGCTATAGAGAGGTCAATGGTGCAGCTGATTTTATTGCTAAATCTAAGTTCAATTGTAATTTTATTTTGAGTGCTTGTTGTTGTGAGTTCCAGAACATCATCTTGCGAGATGATCATGGGTGTCGTTAGTACATCCAACTTTTTGCCTACTATAAAAAAAAAAAAAAATCCATGTAACCTCTTGGATAAAATATTTGATTTCAATCGAATTTTCTAGATGTAGTCTTTTATTTATGTATTTATTTATTTATATATTTGGTTAAAAATATACTTTGTAGCCTAATTATAAATGAGGGTTCGAGGATTAAAAGCGCGCTCCACTAACCACTTTTATAGCCTAACATAACATTTTTTTAAATGCAAAAAAAAAAAAAAAAAGCAAATCAAAGTGTTTGTAAAGGTTTGATAACATGGTTTAAGTAGTTTTATAATACCTATTAGATAAGATTTCAAACCTAATCATGTGAAAATAAATTATAGTATAAATAAACGTTTGGAAAATGGATCTTATCTTAGTAATATGATAATAACTGAAGTAATTAATGCCAGTTACTATAAAAAAAACATTTGGCTTTATTTATATTTTATTAAGAAAATGGGTAAAAATACTAATATGATTTTGGTGGATATCTATATTGGATGAACCAACATAAATTTTTTACATATCAAACAATTTATTCACCAAATTATTTTAAATAAGTCGTAGTTTTTCAAAAAAAAAATCAAATGAAATAGCAATAAATTAGTGTAATCAACAATTTAAGGTGTGATCATAATTTATCTTCAAACAATTAAATATTTAAGCATATTATATTACTCGTATTAGGATATTTTTAAATTAATCTTGTAGTAAATCAATCTTGACTTGACAACCGAAAAAATATCAACCAAAATTTTGATTTTCAAATACCTCCTTCTTGGATTGCCTCATCCACGTTTTGCGGGATTTTTAACCGGATTTTAAAACCATATTATTTTTTGGTTAATAGGAGAATAATTTGCATACGAATTTAACATTTTTAAAATTTATATTTTTTCAGGGGCTATACTTTTTAAACAATAAAGTCATTTTCCTAATAAATGTGTAGTACCTTCGTGTTATAAAATAAAACATATATAATATCATCCAAAAAAATATAAAGCATATATAAAATAATTGATTATTTTGTTTTGGAAGGTAGCATAATTTATAAAGACTAAAAAATAATCATCGTTGTATACAATTTTTTTTTGTTTGTGCGCGTTGGGTTGAAAGTTACCTAATAAATTGGATGAATATAAGGCAAATCATACGTTTATACAACAAATATAATAAGTGAGATCATGTATTAGACGACGGATATCGTTATTCTCATGGTGAAGTACATGCAATTAATAAATTATTTGATTTGTTAGATTGATTTAATAACTAATTAGATTTTTTAAATCAATAATTTATTAAATTGAATTAATTTTTAGATGGTTTTATGTTTATCTATAAAAATAAAGTGGGGCCACAATGAAGGATACGCTGACACATAAGCCTCGTTTAAGGAGGTGGCGACATGTGGCATCTTTAGCATGTGGTTTAGTATTATATTAGATATTAGATATATTAGATATTATATATATATATAGGGTTTACTTCAAATGTAAAAAGTCCTTAAAGTGTAAAATATGCTTATTGTGTAAAATTTGCTAATGGGCCTAATTTAATTACTATTGGGCCTAATTTAATTACTAATGGGCCTAATTTCATGAGTAGGATGTCTGCCCCCCCTGCCCATGCGTGCGCCCCCCCCTTCTCGGACCCGATTTTTTTATTTAAAAAAAAAAATTTTAATTTATTTTAATTTTTTTTTTTTTTGCCCAGAATTTTTTTTTTTCGTGATAGCACTTTCTGCTGTGCAAGTATAACTTGCTTTTGTGCACATATAACATCTTATTGTGCAAATATAAGTTTATTTTGTGCAGACAAATAATTCATTATGGGGTAAATAGGTAAATGCGCCTATTTCAATTATAAAATTTTTTAATTGAAATATGTTTAATTTATGGGTAAATTGGTAAAAATGTCTATTTTTATGGGTAAATGCACTTTTTCCCGTTTTCGATACCTTTTGTGCAACTGTGGAGTGCATTTGTGCAACTGTGGAGTGCAACTGTAAAGCGCTTTTGTGCAACTTTAATTGTGCAAATTTAAAGTATGATGCAATTGTGCAAATTTAAACTACAATTGTGCAAAAGTAAGATACAATTGTGCAGATGAAGAATACAATTGTGCAAATGTAAGATCATAATGCGCATTAATAAGTCAAAAGATGTGCTTTTGAAATTGATGTTTTAATTTTGTTTTTTTTTTACTTTTGAGAGTTTGGTTTCACCTCTCGGATAATTTAGGTTGATAAATGTAAGTTTGAAATCGATTTTTTAACGTATAAGCTTTTAAAATTAAAGTGCATAAATAAGATTAAAATGTGCATAATTAAGGTTAAAAAGTGCATAACTTAGATTATAATGTGCACGATTAACAACTTGCGATTGTTGCGCTCTTGTCTATTATGTAACCTATGTGGGATTTGAACCCACATCTTTTGTGCAAACGCACATTGCTCTACCAATTGAGCTAATAGGCTAAATTATGATTTTTATGCTAAAATAGAAGAACCTAATCGACCTAAAGCATATTGGAATAAAATTTTAAAATTCAATTAGCTCATGATTCACAAACAATTTGACAATGCTATAAACATGAAATTAGCTCCAAATCAACCCAACAACACAACCATAGCATCAATTTCAGTCAATTTGGCCGTTGGCAAAAAACCCCAAATTCTAAAGCAAATCGCAATATAAAATTCTAAACTTCAATTAGATCATGATCCATAAACAATTTGACAATGTTATGAACATGAAATTAGCTCCAAATCAACCCAACAACACAACCATATCATCAATTTAAGTCAATTTTGCTTTTGGCAAAAAGCCCCAAATGCTAGAACATATCACAATATAAAATTCTAAAATTCAATTAGCTCGTGATCCATAAACAATTTGACAATGATATGAACATGAAATTAGCTCAAAATCAACCCAACAACACAACCATATCATCAATTTCAATCAATTTGGCTTTTGGAAAAAAGCCCCAAATTCTAAAACATATCGCAACCTAAAATTCTAAAATTCAATTAGCTCATGATCCATAAACAATTTGACAATGATATGAACATGAAATTAGCTCAAAATCAACCCAACAACACAACCATATCATCAATTTCAATCAATTTGGCTTTTATAAAAAAGCCCCAAATTTCGCTCCTAAATCAAACCCTAGGTTTTAAATCTCAACCTAAATCATTCAAACAATCCAAATAACTGTAATAAACAAGTTTAGAGTTAGAAATCATACCAAATTCGAGTGGAAACAAGGAGAAAAATCGGGATTTCGAAGGTATTCCGAGCCAAAAGGATCGATTAGCGCGGTTGGGGAAGATGGCTCGGTGTGGGCTCGGCTGGGCACGGACCAAGGGGGTTCCGGGCTCGGGGGGTGCGCCTGAGGGAGGGGGTTCGAGCTGGCCGGGGCTGGTGGTCGGAGGTGGCTCGTGGGTGGCGTGGGAGGCCGACAACAGGAGCCACTGGTGGCTCGACGGTGCTGCGAGAGATGGGTGCGTCTGGGCGCGTCTGGGCTCGAACGAGGCCAGTCCTGGGTTCGGGGGTTGCGCACCGAGGTGGGGCTCGAGGGAGGCTGGTCGCTGGTGGCCGGAGGTGGCTCGAGGTGGGTGCGGGTGCGGGAGTCCGAGGGCTCGGGGGGTTGCGCGCGTTAAGGAGTTATGCGTTTTTGTTGATTTGAAAATTTTACACGTTAAGCGGATTTTACACGTTAAGGAGTTTTTACATTTTAAAGCTTCCCTAGATATATATATATATATATATATATATATATATATATATATATATATATTTTGATATTGATTCAACATCTTACAATAAATATTGTAAAATATAACTTCTGAATTTTGAAAAAATAATAGTAACAACATTGGCAAAAATAATCACAATTAGCCGCAAATACCTCTCTTCCACAAAAAAATCACCATTCATTGAAAAATATATGAAATGAAATTTCAAAAGCCATAAAATTTAAAATTCAAAAAAAATGTTATAATATTGAAATTTGAAATATAATATATCCAACATCTTACAATAAAAATGAATAAATCCAGTAAAATATAACTTTTGAAATTTGAAAAAAAAAACAACACAAATTGAGTGAATATTTTTTTTCTTCAAAATTTCAAAATTGGAGATGAAAGTGGGGACCTTATCCACGTCCATTATCATATCACCGCAATATTTAGATAAGGAGGAACTTTATATTGTTATGAAAATTCATAAAAAAAAATAAAAAAATAGATTTGATAACAACAAAAAATAAAGTAAAAATTATCCAAAGAGATGATAATTGATATCCACCATTGAAGGGAGATCACGTGCCCTAAAGGGAGCCAGTCACGTGCCCCCTCCATTCGCCACATAAACTGCGCCTCCCCAAAAATTTCAGGTTTTTCTGTTCAAAAGCAATTTGCCCTCCTCTATCCATTTAGAGCATTCCCAATAGCTTCCCTAAAACAATCTCCAAAATAGAGAATGAGAAATCAAATATTCTGAATATTTTTTTGCCCCATTCCAACAGATTCTCCATTCTAGAATTCACCCCAAAAAATATAGAGTTTGCTCCAAATTTAGGGAATGACCTCTATATTTTTCTTCCATTCTCTATTTTGGAGAATATAATGGGGAAACTCTTGGAGCAAAAATCATCCCAATATTCTCCAAAAAATTGATATGGGGAATCTCTTGGGGATGCTCTTACGCCCTCACCATCCGCCGCCACGTTCACCATCTCTCCGCCGTTGGATCTCTATCCGCTGAAAAAGCAACGGCCCAGATCGCCCCGTGGCCCCCTTGAGCGGAAATTTCGAACTCTTAAAAAGCGGAAGAAGATAAGGACGGCGAGAAACAATAATAGCCCATACATACCGAAAAGCTTGAGAGAGCTTCAACTGCAATTTGCTAATTTTTGGATTCCCCTTCCTCTATTTGGCCTCTGATTTTGCTGTTTACTGTGTGAACCTTTGTTTCACCATTAAAGCTTTTAGCTTTATTTGTTTTTTATGTTTTTATCTGTTCGATCTTCTCTCGATCTCCAGATTGAATAATCAATAAGTATTGGAGGTGGTGTTTTGGTTCTGGAATCTTAGGGTTAAAAGTGTTTTGGGGGTTTTCTTGATTGATTGATTGATCGATTGATTCAATATGGCTGAAATTCTGAGCCATGGAAAGGCCTTTTATGGATCTGTTGTTGATGAGCAACATCTTGGTTCTCGTTGCCGCTCTCCGGGTCAAATCGGCGCGATCCGAGCCTTTTTGCCTATGAAGAAGGTCTGTAGATCGGGGGTTGCTTCTTGTTCCTCTTCGGCGAGTGGGTTTCATGGTGTGAAGCTCGGGCTCGATCCGAGTGTGAACCAGATCCAGAGCTCCAAATCTTATGGTCCCAAGGTTTGTTTTTGCTCCGATCTCGTAGAACTTGCAATTTCCCCCCCTTCCTGATTGAGAATTGGATATTTTTGGATATGATTTTGATTGTTAGATTAGTAGTTAGTTTTGGTCAAATTTGATCGTTATCAAGTCGTTTAATGGCGATGAGTGTGTGTTTGCCTATTTTGACTAGGGTTAAGAAAGGAAAATTCCAAAATTTGCGAATTGATTGTTAGGGTTATTTCCAGGCCTAGATCTGAGATACTGATTCTGAATTAACCCCTCTCATGCTCAAATTGTAGGTGGGTGTGATTAAACTGTGTCAATTTATTCTTTTGTGATCATTGCCATTTGGGAAAGGTTTGAATTGGACCATTTGGGAAAGTTCATTTTCCTCATGAACATTGATAGAATGTGTAGGGTTGTAATTTGGATACAAAGTTTTCTGAACATTGATCATTTTATCCAATACATTTGCTTATCTATATATATCTGTGTTCTCTTTGTGGAAACAGATGAGCCTCACTATTGGGAAAGCCCAGAAGTGGTGGGAGAAAGGGCTTCAATCCAACATGAAAGAAATAAAATCTGCCCAAGACCTTGTAGACTCTTTACTAAGTGCTGGAGATCAGCTGGTGGTTGTGGATTTCTTCTCTCCCGGGTGCGGAGGGTGTAAGGCTCTCCATCCTAAGGTACTTACATTGGCTGTGATTCACTCTTATCGTTTCGTTTTTGGAAGAGATTTCTATGCGGCAGTGATTACATCTGTTAACACTTCCATGGATGTTTGCTATTGCAGATATGTCAGCTGGCAGAGATGAACCCGGATGTTCAGTTCCTTGAGGTTAACTATGAGGAACACAAATCCATGTGTTACAGCCTTGGCGTCCATGTCCTTCCCTTCTTTCGGTTTTACAGAGGTGCCGCAGGCAAAGTATGCAGCTTCAGCTGCACAAACGCAACGGTTAGTCTCGTGCTCCCTCAGAACTTTGTTTTGAGCCTGTATAAGGCTACCCCCTAAACTAAATTGAGGGAGGCTGATGTCCTTTGTTGCAATGGAAACTGCAGATTAAGAAATTTAGGGACGCGTTGGCAAAGCACAACACAGACCGCTGCAGCCTAGGACCTGCCAAAGGGCTGGAGGAGAAGGAATTGCTTGCTCTAGCAGCCAACAGAGAACTCGGGTTCACCTACATGCCTAAGCCTGTGCCTGAAACACCAGAATCTGCTCCAGTCACCCAAGAAGTGGATCCATTAATCAGCATGCCACTGTCTGTAGCCTTCCCGGCCCCAAGCCCTTCTGAAGAAGCCGAAAAGTCCATGGTTGCTTCCAGGAGGTGAAGCTGTGGCCATCAAAGGACAAGATAGCTATTTACATTTCACAGGTAGAGTCTGTACAGCAGAAGTTGTTGTGCCTGTAAGTAAGTAATGTGTGTAAATGTATGTAGCTGCTCTCTGGTAATGTAATGTAAGCAGCGAGCCTGTCGGATTTTGGTTTTTGGATCCGAGGCCTGCGTGCTTGCTGGCCGGTGTGGCCTGGTAAGGTGATGTTTTGAAGTCTTTGCACTTTACTATGTATTGTCACAGTGTTCGTTCACTGTGAATGGCGAGTTTTCTTGCCTGTCAATTGCTTCCCTTATTTGGTTGGAGAGGTCTGTGTTATCATATTGTTGTTCATCGTCTGCCCAGTTGGCGACTGTGTCGGATATGGATTGAGCATGGTTATAAAAATTGTAACTCGAGTTGTACAATCTTTATGATTGTTATTATGAAAATTGAGTTGTTGGATTCAATTCTATATTCCATTGATGAACATTCATTCCCATCAAGAAAAATTATACAATGCCAAGCTGCAGATCTCCAACAAATTCTCTAAAATGGAGAAATAATCGTCACATTTTGGAGAATTATTTAAAAGAAATATCTTTCAATAGATTTGGGGAAGGGTTTTAATTCTATAGATTTGGAGAAAGCTCTTAATTTGTCGTATTTTTTTTTTTAATTTTGAAGAATGAGATGTTTAATCAAATAAACCAAATAAAAACTCAAAATTCCTCTAAAGATATTTAATTTTTTTTTTTTTATAAAAAATGGAAAACCGTTATAGATGCTCTAACTCCGGAAAAAAGGAAAATCTTGGACACCTTGTCGAGAAGAGCTTGTTATCGCATTATTTTAATGTCATGCATATTTTTTTAAGCAAAATAACAAATATATCATTATATTTATTACAATTTTTTTTTTTACTTTTTCAAAAATTACAACCAACGATCTATTAATAATTACAAGAGTATAGCCCCCCCAAAAAATTACAAGAGTATTTTCATAAAATAAAAAAATATCCATAATAACAATTTTTTTTATCCGAATAAAAATACCACTATTATATGATATTTCGTCGGAATGCCGGTTAGAGTTGCGAAACAATAATAAACACATGGATAAGAAATTATTTCTTATTAGTAACAAGATCATATCAAACAAATACCAAGAGTATTTTTTCACTTCCTCAAAAATTACAACCAACAATCTATTAATAATTACAAGAGAATTTTTTTCATCCGAATAAAAATAACAATATTATATGATATTTCGTTAGAATGCCAGTTAGAGTTGCGTAACAACGATAAACACATAGATAAGAAATTATTTTGTAGCAGTAACAAGATCATATCAAACAAATACCAACTAAACATACACATGGAGAAAATTAAGGGTAATTAATAAATTAATAGAGGCCGTTACAACTTACAAAGGAGTGGCAGGGGAAGTAAATAAGGGTAGAAGTTGGGGGTAAAGAAAACAGGAGTAGGTAAGAAGGGTGGGAGAGGACCACTTGCTGTTCTAACTGAAACCAACACAATGGAGAGAGGTGGGAATCTCACTAACAACCTTCTTTCTTGTGCCCCAAACGAAAACCTTTTTTCAGACCCATTTCTCTCCCTATTTCTTCATTACCAAACCTCCTTAAATTTCTCCTCTTTTACCTACAACGATCTGTTTTCCCCCTTTCTCTTTCCTTTCTGTTTCGGCACTCCCTACAGCAAAGCATGAATTGGGTATGCTCCATTTGCTGTAATTTCAGCTGTGTTGTTTACCTCTTGGTGCATCAAAGCCCTTGTTTGGATTTTTTTTTCTGTGTTGAATTGTCAATCATGAGTGATTTGTGTGTGTGCTGATAAGAAACTAGGGTACCCTTTTGAGTGTGCTTGTTTTATGTGATGGAGGTGTCTGTAGCTTTTTCTGTGTTTCTATTTTTGGGTATTTGGGGTTTCATGTGAGAAGTTCTTTATCTGTTTGACAAAATGCCTGAACTAGCAAAAGATGGTGTTTGTAATGTAGGGAGCTGAGTTACATTGATGGAACTTCTTTTAGATTGTTGTTTCCGAAGATGAAACACTCTCTCATGGAATCAAGAACAGATGGAGGTTCTATTTTTTGCTTGTTCCTTTATTTTTTTATCTGGGATTTTGATTTCAAAGTTATGAACATCTTTTGTGAGTGGAAATTTGATCCTCAAGTCCAAGGATCTTCCAATGTGTTCTTTGCACTATTGTTATCTTTAATTATGAAATTCTGCAACAATTTTTTTAGTGGGTTTGCACTCTTGAATCTTTATCTTACTGAGGGTTTTCTTTAAGGATTAAACTGATGTATAGATATTGACAAGGCATGACAATCATCTTTAAGTGCATTATTAAATATACAATAACTCTGACTTGATAGATTTCATCATTGTTGTTAACATGAAATGCAGGCCTGTTGAAGCAACTTGATTGAAATTTCTTCAGTAGTTCAAAGAAATCACAGGTAAGTTCATATCTGTCTCCTTCCTCCAAGATGTATTTCTAGCTTGGTTTCAGATACAGATGTAATTTGATTGCTGAAGATTGGAAATTACTGCTATTAATATAAGCTACATTGTTGCATTTAACTATGTAAGTAACTCTGTGTGTAAATTATGAAACTAATGAACACATATTCGTCACTTAGTTTTACGTTGTCGAATAGGGTTAAGGGTATAACATGGAAGAATTACATATTGTAACTGTATTTTTTCTTCTTGAGGTTCTATTGACATGTATTGGTAGCAGCCACTTTCATATGCAAACGAAGAAGCGCAGCCAGAAAGCCGAGATGTATGAACAAGCAAATGGTGATGCACAGTGCTTTGGCACCAATTCTATCATCCCGGAAAGGTGTGGGAATGAGCATGATGAAGATGGCTTTACTCAGGGTATCCTGCCTATGCCCCCTATGCTGTTTGAAGACGTCTCCCACACCGATGATCAGCATCACAATTCCATGGAGATTGAGGACCGTCAACAGGAACAAAAAGCATATGCTGAGTCTCATCATCATCTAGGTGTTCTCAACAGCACTTGCCCTATAAATCTCAGTGAAAATCAGCACAATTTAGTCCAACAAGAACCCACCGGCAGTTGGCTCGTCCCTCCTCATGGCCATGACCAAGAAGCAAACCATGTCAGCAACATTCTCAATCTCCTCAACCTCCCTAGGTGCTCTTCTCCATTACTCCCCACTAGCAACTACCAATCCGCCTTGGGATTTTTGGGAGTGGATCTTCAAACTGCATTGGATCATCAAGTTCTTCCTGCATCAACTGTGTCTTCCTCATATGAGCCTCCCTTGACAGCAACCTGTGACCCACAAATGTTCCACTTCGGCCTACCGCCACAGCAGCCGCCTCATCTGTTTTGTGATCTGGTGTTCCAGTCTCCCTTGGCTAACTGCGGTAGCAGTGTCTTGCAGCTGGGAGGGAACGTCTCCCCTTTGTTTGGCGACTCCAGGGTTGGGACGGATGATGGTGGGGAGATCAGCCAAGGAGCTCACCGCGACAGTGAGGTACTACAGTTTTCTAAAGAACCTCTTGAGGCTTTTGTGGCTACAGGTGCAAAAGATGCTAGAGGCCCCAAAAACTTCGTCAGTGAGCGCCAAAGGCGCATGTCCATGAAGGATAAGTTCGCGCACCTCAGGAGTCTGGTTCCTAATCCTAGCAAGGTAATGTGTAATGAAATTATTCAAACTCCTTTGCTTTCATCCACTTAAGCTAATTGCTTCAAATTTGATCATAGGATGACAGAGCATCCATAGTTCAAGATGCAATCAACTACATAAACGAGCTGAACAGGAGAGTGAACGAGCTGAAGATTCTAGTTGAGAAGAAAAGGTTTGTCAAGCAGAGGTGCAAGAGGTACAAGGCGAGTGTGAGCGATGATGAAGCTGCAACTGCTGCCAATGGGATAGCTGAGGGCACCAACATCAATCCCAAGACCGAGCAAGTGATTGACGAGTCCTTCGACAACAATGGGTCGCTCAGAAGCTCCTGGCTCCATAGGAAGTGCAAGGACACCGAGATTGATGTCCGCATCATTGATGATGAGGTGACAATCAAGCTGGTTCAGAGGAAGAAGATCATTAACTGCCTTGTTTATGTGTCTCGAGTCCTTGACGAACTTCAGTTAGAGCTTCACCACGTCGCTGGAGGCCATGTTGGTGACTACTACAGCTTCCTCTTCAACTCCAAGGTACTTGGTGAATCTAAATCTCCCCCTTTTCTTCACCATAAGGCACATATAAACACTAACAACCCTACACACTACCCCGGTTTTCTTGCAGATATCAGAGGGCTCTTCGATCTATACTGGAGTGATTGCCAACAAGCTGATTGAGGTTTTGGAAAGGGAATATGCCACCATTCCATCAACAAGCTGTTACTAGATCCAAATGGTCAAGAAGAAGCTAACTACAAACAAAGTCTTTCTTTTCCTTTTTTATTAGGGTCTTTCTTCAAATTGACAGCAAGACAATTCCAGGCATGGAAGGGTTATCATTTGTGTTGTTTTTACCCCCTTTTCTCTAAGAACCATGGTAGATGGCTAAACCTGTCTGATGTTGAATTACCAGGGCAAAAGTTTCAATAGATAGTGTTTGTTGAGTTTGCTAGCATAGCTATGATTTCTTGTTGGTGCGTATAACAAACAAACAAAGTCGATTTTCGAAAATACAACCGACATTTTACAAGTAAAGGAGCTACACAAACAAAGTCGATTTTCGAAACACTTGATTCCTTGGTATAATACAGAGTCACAGACAGGAAGCAAATGATGTTTCATCACTGCATTAGATAAAATGGCGACAAAAGAACCACCACTTGCTCTCTTGATGTAAGAGACCGGGTGAATTTTATAATTTTACACTGTATGATCCAGTCGTCGTCTATACCAATTCGAGAGCCGAGACTCGTTCCTCACAGCAGATCGAACCAATTAAATTAAATCAAATCAAATCGTCGCATCTTTATAGCTACAACAATGCAGGCGATGAGAGATGTGGGTATGTATGCTGAATCTACCTCACACGCCTTCTGAAGTAACAGTGGTAGTGGAGCTTGGAGCATTTTTGGTGCCTTGATCAGCACGGCTCCTCGCTATATACGTGTTAGCAATGTCCAACATTAGCTGCACCTCCGTCTTATACTGCCATGTTCAAAGACCACAATCATTCCTAGAGTTCTTAAATAAAAGTATTAAAGTACTAATCCAAAATTATAACCTCCATAAACTTACCTCAGCCACAGCACCTGCTTTGATTTTAGATTGCATCATACACCATTTCTTGAAGTGAGCGCCTGTGGAGATGCGAAGAGTTTAAGAAGTTTTTATGAATCAGAAGGCAAGGAGGGATTGAAGATACAGAAGGTAATGCGACATTATACACGATGTCAACAGGTGAAAGAGAAGGCAAGTGTTGAGGAATGTAACTCGAAGTTTGTTTGTAGCAGATAGCATGCATAAGTCACTCCTAGTTCCATAATTATTGATACAAAATCTAGCTTCAAGAGGACAAGTAAATGAAACATACGAAATGACAAAAATAAAATTACTCACCGACTTTGATGCTTATTCGGCACGAAGATTCAGAGATAGTCTCAATATGCCACCCACAATGGACCTGACAAGGAGATCACATAGGTAAAAAAGAGAATAAGTTATATATTACTAGCATGCATGTTACCCATTGTTGAATTGTAGACAACTGAGAAAGAAAACTATGTAAAACTATGAAATCATTTGCAAACAAATCAAAGCAGACAGCATATTTCATGATTGATAAATGGCATACCTCAAAGTTGTTCCCAAAAGGTACATCGTGCACCTGTTGAACTGTCTCAAATACCTAAAACAGGTATATAAGAATCAATAAAGGGACGAAAATTTCATAATCAGTAATGAATGATAAATATACAAAACACACCAGTACTCTCTTGTCTGGAGACAGAACTGCGTGCTGCCACTCTGTCATTCTGGTCATCGGAGGACACATGGGGCTTTTACACACAGACTTTAATGTCAACTCTCTGACCAAACCCTCATACTCCTCTGCTGTATGCCATTCTCCTATCTAGAGGCAATGAGACAGAAAAAACTGGTGAGTTACAATAGGCACATATTCTAATACCTGGGAATAAACGGTGCCCACAAAATGGAAATGCATAATTTTGGGATAGACGTCAACACAATTCAGAGGAAAATATCAACAAATGAAAATTAATATGCGATGAAAAGTGAAGGTCGAGCATCCCACATCTCAAATGAGTCTATGAGAGAAGTTAATAGCAACAATGGCAAAGAGGGGAAACTGGCAAGGTGGTCATATAAATGGGAAAAGCATGCTAGGAGAGAAGTTAATACAGTAGCAACAATGGCAAAGAGGGGAGAGACAACATGGAAAATTTGCCTTGGTAAAATTAGGCATACAAAACTTTTTTTAAAAAAATGAGAGGGAGCGCTTTATGCCTACTCAGCATAAAAAATGCGAGGGAATCCTATAATTACAGATGGAAAATATATTTTTTAAAACAAAAGGACTATTTTCTCTACAAATTTAAATGCATTGCATTAAATAAATGATGCTATTGCCAGCACTTTCTCTTTACAAAATGAATGACAGTAATGGCAACGACCTGTGATAAATTAACTTTGGCAAATGAATATTGCTTACATTAAGATCAGAATCCTTCCGTGCTGATCTGTACTCCTTAATATAACCTGATTCATCACTTAATAGTAATCTAAAGAACTCCTCAGCTGTACATGGGAATGTATCCTTAACAAAAGAACAATTGATTATGTCAGGAAGATTAGTGCCTTCAAGAAATGATTATCATGAATGCCGATAGTCGATAGAAAGCAGTAACATACCTCATAAATTCCAGCTAAAGCTTCTTCTTTGACAAAGGGTTGAAAATTATCAGTCTTGAGAACACTTTGCACTGGCACATTAGCTTCTCGTGGACTACCTTTGATGGAGCTGCTATGGGCACGTAGTGCTGACAGGGCAACTGCCTGAAATTTTGATAAGAGAAGATGTAACCATAACATATCTGCGTTCTTATAGTTATTTAAATTATTCTCACAATCTTTCCACTATGTAACACTAAAAATTAAATCATTTCCACATCCAAGTAATGGACAGAAGAATGAGAATGGGAAAAAGAATGAATAAAAAGGGGGAAAATCCATTGTGCAATATACTGAAAGATCAATATCTACCCCCACCACTCTTGCAATTACACTAAACAAGGGATATATCCAACTCCCTCAAATTACCTTTGATCATACCATTTCCTACAATTAGATGCTGGGAAATTAATGTAAATGGTCAAGCATATGCAGTCTTAACATATTCCATCTGATGAATAAACATGACACTGAACGAAAAACAATTGACAATTCAAAATTTTCCCGCAAAATATGGAACAAACAAAACCTATTTCAAAACAAGTACAACATACCCTTTTTTCTGCTGCAATCATTGTAGAGAAATTACTAGCAGCACGCTGCAAATTTCTGACTGCATTATTTCTATTCCAAAATGAGGCAAACTTATACCTAACTCTTCCTGGAAGCCGGGAAAAACAACATATCAAAGTAAGGTAAAAGCAAACAGTGTAGAAACGGCTAAAAGGATAAGGACACTGCAGACAGCAAATTCTTCATTTATTAGCAATCAACGAATGCTTTTGCAACTTCAATATCAATATATAGTAGACAGCGAGTCAAACTTATTTTTTTTAATGAAGATGCAGCTTGTTTCAATTTACACAAAAAAGAAGCTTAAACATATTAGGTACTTTGAAGTGAGATTTGCTGAATTGGAAAGACCTAGTTATGGAGAAATAAAAGTGAAGTACCTGGAAATGGAAACTAATTAGCTTCACATCAATTGAAGTTATTTTTCCTGTAAGTTGTTGACTATAAGTCCACAAATATTGTCACAAAAGGATTGGTAGGGATCTATAGAAATTCCTTTGTTCATGGCATTCGGCCAAGGAGTATGAGTTCAAATTGTATCACATTGGTTCCATAGAGTACAAGCCCAAAAAAGTGTGAAGGTCTACGGGCCTACAAATCTAGCTACAAGAAGTTGAAAAGGATGAGTATGGTAGAAAAGTGCATTCACAACTCATATTCTAGTCCTTAGACTTGTCCTTTGGAAGAAAATAAATACTCCGTAGATTGGAAAACTGGTGGCAGAAGTGTCCATAATAGCTTTACCATTGCTTCGTAGAGTAACTTTTATATTTCTCAATAAAACTGATTTTTCTAATGTGGACATGAAAGATAATTGATATTATTATTTTGCACTCAGAATGTTGCACCTGCTAAACACTTCCTTTAGCTCCAGATGAAGCATTGCTACAGGAAAAAGAGGGGGATTTTTTTTAATTTTTTTTTGTGAAACTCTCATAGACAATTTGACAAAGGAAGAAATTACTCTCTGGGAGGTAAAGAATATGCCTTAGCTGAACATGAGAAAAAATCAATCCAACTCAAGTAAGCTCATTATGCATTATCAAAGTCAACTGATGATTAATTCACTTCAAGCCATTGCTGGAATGGTAATAATGATTCATTGGATTGGAGATTTATACATCAAAAACAAGGAAAAGTGGATAAAATAGACATCTAAAAGGGTTACTTGAACACTTACCATCAGAGCTTCCCAGAGGAGGCACACCATGCCCACCAGCACCTGTTTGCAAAATAATTGTAATAGCAGGGTTGATTAATGCATGCTGGCTCCTCCTTATCTGCATTAGTTTAATACACCTATCATTATGGAATTTAAGCACCAAATTACTCTTTAACATAAGCAGCAGAGACTGAGATAAAAAAGATGAAAAACTTACCTCATCTATATCTTCAAACGGGATGATTACCTGTCAAATATGATGTGATCATAATCAACTATCCATGTAAATCATGGAAGAAAACTTAATTATGGAACCAGGCACGGAACCAGGATTACAATCTTGGATAGGCTCGATTTGCATATAATTTTAATTTTTTTTACCATCTATCACTACATCTATTGAGTTAAAAATGAGATATATATAATTTTTTATCTATATTTAAATTAGCAAGAATAAAATTATTTATTTATCAAATATTCTTTAATTTTTATACATGTCAAATACCCAGATGAAATTAATTCATATTTTTTAAAAAAAAATTAATGGCTAGTTTGTGTGATTTCTCTTCATGTTGCAATTGATCAGGGCCATCACCAAATGGAAGTAGTATACAGTAGGCGATCTGACAGTGGGCTTACACCCAATGGAAGTGGGTAGCAGAAGCAGGAAGCCACGAAAAACACTAAAAATTGAAGAAGGGAATCGAACCCGGGGCTACAACACTCCCCTCATCACTCTAAACCAATGGACCATTCAAACAATGTGATATGATTATACCTATATTATATATATTACTAGCAAACTGGGGTGGGCTGTAGCATATACCAGCCCACCCCCATTTCCGTCCCTATATGGAACCCAGTTTCTAGCTAATCCTTTTCGGTTTAGTGATGGTGCCTTGAATAGAATGGTACTTTGATATCCAAAACTATTTTTTTAAATGTATGTAATGCCAATTTTCAATGTACAAGAGTATCCCAGCTTCTTGTTGTTGAGAGTAATGACAAACATCAGTTTCTCTCCAGATTACATGGCAAATGTAAGATAAACAATGAAGATTATCGAGTAGTAGTGTACAAACCTTCATTTGCTTAGAAAAGACATTCGAGTGGAAGCAAATATGATATGCAGAAACGTACATGCGTCCATGATATAAAAATGATCTCTCCAAAGCACATGAATAACTATTATTAACAATCTGCAACAGAGCATTGGCATGTCAAAAGAAATGTTACAATCAGCAGTGTACAAACGTACATAAAAGTCTTATCTAACCTAGCAGCTAAAGACGAGATACTGTTATTATTATGAAGGTAAAAGTAAGCACAAACCTCATCTGGAGGCAGATTAAATATAGTTTGTAAGGGTCCTGGTTTCTGATGAACTTCCATGGGCTCAGGTTTTTCCAGTGGCATCCTTCTTATGACATTTGCTCCAGCATAACCATTTAAAACCCTAAGTGAACAGTGTTCCAATAACAGATTAACCGAAGGGAAGAAAAATGACAGCATAGCATGTGCTTGTAAAGCTGGAAAAACAGAAGATTGCACAAGTACCAAAGCTAGAGGCATTATTTAACTAGTGGAGTGTCTCTAGTCAACAGAGTATGATTAAGCACATCAGTATACAGGCTAACACAACATATGATAAAAGAAATACCTGGAAGCATCCCCTGAAAGCCTTGCAGTTTTGATATCAAGACAAACCTGACAAAGTGCTCTTCCATTAGCAATAAGCAAACGACATTTTATGAGGTGGCTATAAGGTCAAGCTGAGACAAACCTGCCCTGAAGGACTGTTAAGTGTATGCCACTGTGCACCTGTTTGGCCCTCTTTTTCAACTGTAACTGTAACTGAACCAAGAACTGCACTCTTCCAAACTATATCCCAATCATATATTGTGACAATAATCTGCAGTTGACATTCACAAACTATTTTTTTCAACATAAATGCATAGAGGAAGGCTAGAAATAAAGCTTTTGCAGAGAATAAGTATGATAAAATAAAGCACTTAACACTTTTTATGGAAAAATCAAAGAAAAAATGAAATATGACAAGCAAATAAAATGGAAATGATTTTATTTGTTCCAAAAATATATAACCAACCTTGTACATCTACTTTCCCTTTGAATGTGATGCAAATGAACAAAAGCTAACGCTTTGAGGCATTCTAAATTGCAAGCAAATGGTAGTGTCCATTTTACTGTGATACAGATGTATAAGAAACAATAGCCACTAGCAGATTTATATCTGATAGTTGTCTACAATAAAAGCATGTGTTCCTTGAGATAAAACAGTAGCAAAGGAAGACAAGAATCTGGGGTCGGCCTAAAAAAAGTCCCAGCTCAAAAGTATCAAAGGAACAGAATATGTGATTGCAAAAAGCTACCTGGACAGGAAGCTCATCAACTGAAAAATTGAACTCCTCACCCCACATCGGATTTCTTGAACCAGGGACCATTGAACTGCAGTATAAACACCACAAGGATAATCACATCAGGCTATACCATACGACAATCATCAAATACTTTTTCAGTCAGAAACATGTTTTCCATAAAAGAAAATCATAGTAATAAACAAGAAAGTATATTAAAGAATACAGTAGCTAAATGACAAGAGAAAAGGACCTTCTTGAGGAACAAAATAGTCATTAAAGAGAGAAGAAGAAACATATGAGAGCAGAGACGCATTATTTTCATACAGAAACAATCACTGCATTTTATTGTAATGGGCACAACTCTCTTCTCACACAAAAATTTAGAACATATCCTGCACACAGCAGGGCCTAAAGTTACCAAATAGAAGGAAAAAAAACTAAACAGGTGTCAAGCAATGCCTTTTCACAAATCCAAAGAGAAAAAAAAATCTACAAGTTGGCACCTAGTCCATATAGACAAAGGAAGCATGCACATATCCTATCATCCTCAGAGAGGAAAAAAAAAAGTCAAACAAACAGACTCATGCAGTATGACATATCCTACATGAATAAAGCGTGACGTGACAACATATAGCAAATAGCAAAACCAACAAAGTAAGAATCTGTACACTCACCTGAATCGTTTCTCCACACCGCAAGTAATAATGGCATAAGGATCTGATGTCCCATTTAGATTTGCAGCAATAAGGTTCTTAGCCGCCAATAGTGCAATCTAACAGAGTAGTAGCCATACCATGTCAATATACTGAACATTCTTCACCATTTATTTTGAATATGAAAGTAACATTTTCACTTGCACATATTACATTTAACTACTTAGGATCAATTTCAGATTCTAGAATCCTTCCTTCCTCAAAAAGGAAAGCAAGAACCAATAAGTATTCTATGCCAAATCCTCCCTCCCTCGGAAAAAAAATACCTTGATCAAGAATGGTGCATTAGTTGAAGATTCACCTTTGGGGATACCAATCTACAAAATAAACATACAACTGCATGTCAAAAAAAAAAAAAAGTGGAAATAATAGTATTAATTTGTCAGGCAGTGGCAGAACACAAGTTCAATAATAAATTCAGCTACTAGTCGGTTAAACGGACAGAACTTCTCAGCTATAACCAACACAATGTCATAAAGAGGGAAAAAAACTAAAAGCATAATCAGAGGAGCGTGAAAGAATGAAAGCTTTGGATATAATCCCCAAATAATCGGTTTAGATAAGGTTTTCTTTATTTATTTTGATCTATCATGGCGTTATTTTTCCCACCACTATCAAAGAAAACGTTGAAATTGCTACCAGTACCACTTGACACGCCCTAATTACACAGTTTCTGAACTTGCAATTTATCCTTCTGCTTTATCATCGATCAGATAAGGAAACAAGTTACAGTAGCATGCAAATGCAATGAATCGACCTATCCCAAATAATACCAAGATAGATGAGCAAGCAAAATCAAGAACGGTTTTTTTTTATAAAAAGAAAAATAACTGTCACGGAATTCCTCGTAGGCAAAACAATCATAACTGCTACAAAAGACTAACTCAGCAATGGAGTGATCATTATCCACAATGCAAATTCACAAACGCACAGCACAAAGCACAAAAAATCAACAAATTGAATCACACAATGACGGGGCAAAGGAAAAACCATGTCAACAAAATTGAATAACGTATCTCGGAGACCTTATCTTTATCCTCAACGTCTACGCCAGAGGCA
This sequence comes from Persicaria tinctoria, assembly GCA_037127255.1. Taxonomy (NCBI): domain Eukaryota; kingdom Viridiplantae; phylum Streptophyta; class Magnoliopsida; order Caryophyllales; family Polygonaceae; genus Persicaria; species Persicaria tinctoria. The sequence continues at coordinate 67,010,501 of JBANSL010000010.1, read as the reverse complement.
AGCGAATCACCAGCGGGACGCCGATCAATGCTGCCGATTCCGACTCCGACGCTGATGGCGTGGAAGTACCAGTAAGCCGAGATGACGAAGGCGGCGGCGGCGACGGAGACCTTGATCTCCCACCAGGAAGGCAGCAGGAATTGGAGCGCGGTCTCAATCATCTGGTCGGAGAACAACATCGAAGCCCCAAACCGAACAGCAACAAGAACCGAAAAGGCAAAGCACAAACCAACAAGCGATTGAATAGGCAAGGGTTTTAAAAGTATCCAAGACATTTAACGAATTTCCTGTTCAATCAATTTCCAGGAAGATGGAGGACTGCGCGTTTCCTGGAGATCGATCGTCCAACGGAGATGACGACGAAGACCAGACGAGCATTGTGCATTGTTGGAAAGAGGGGAGAGAGAGAGAGAAAGAGGGGAGCGTGCGGGCGTGGAGAACAGGAAAGTTGGGGGGGAGATACTAACGGTTTGACGATAATACCCCTGGAGTTTTGCGTTTATTACGGAGGAGGACAGTGGGAGTGGGGGTAAGAGGGGAGGGGTAAATGTGGAAAAGAGGGGGTTGACAGAGCGAAGAACGTGTAACGTTCAAAAGTTTCTAGAAAGAGGGGCGAAGTTGTTCAGTTTGACGTGTTCAACCGCTTACGGCGGGGTAATGACTTAAATGCCTACTAGTACAGTCCCCGCGCCATGGCGCGTATTTTTTTTAAAATAAAAATAAAATTTTATAAGTAAAAAAATTACAACTATAAATTGAAATAAACTATTACCATACATTAACACAAAATAGAAAAAAATAGATCTGAGTGTCATATATTTGGGACGTACTATATATATATATATATATATATATATATATATATATATATATATATATATATATAATATATATTTAAATCAGTTATTTTTACAGTAGGCAAGAAGTAGATCGATAAAGTGATTTTGAATTCATTAAAAGATGGCTTGAAAGACCCTACATATAGGGTGCCCAGTCAAAAGAAAAAAAATGTAAGATTACAATTACAAAAATTTAAAGCTAAAACAACTTGAAAATTAGAACCCTTGTGTCTTGAGATCTTGTTTCATTCTTAAAAGAAAATAGTTTCAAATGATATTGCACAATTAATATAGAATGAAATAATATTGTATAGTTAATATTAACTTTCTTAAAAAAAAAGTTTTGAATTAATCTCATTGTTTTAAAAAATGTAGTATGAAATGATCTTGTGTAATTAATATAAAATGGAATAATATTGTATAGTTAATATTAACTTTATTCAAAAAATAAGTTTTGATTTAATAAAAAAATAGATTTAAATGATATTGTGTAATTAATATAAAATGAAATAATATTATATAGTTAAAATTAACTTTATTATAAAAATATTTTGAATTAATCCAATTGGTTAAAAAAATATAGCATGAAATAATATTGTGTAATTAAAATAAAATGGAACAATATTGTGTAGTTAATTTTAACTTTATTTAAAAAATAAGTTTTGAATTAAGCCCATTGGTTAAAAAAATGTAGTATGAAATGATATTGTGTAATTAATATTAGATAAAAATAGGATATATGATGATATATAAATATATCTATAAATATATTATATAAATGAATATATGTAAATAGAATATATCAAATATATATTGCCAAAAAAGCTATTTCTAAATATATTCAAAATAAATGTTGCCAAAAATAACTTTGCGTGAGGGAAAGACATGTGGCATAGGGGCTTTGCTTTTAAGTAATATATAGATAGATGGTTAAAAAAATGTAGTATGAAATGATATTGTGTAATTAATATTAGATAAAAATAGGATATATGATGATATATAAATATATCTATAAATATATTATATAAATGAATATATGTAAATAGAATATATCAAATATATATTGCCAAAAAAGCTATTTCTAAATATATTCAAAATAAATGTTGCCAAAAATAACTTTGCGTGAGGGAAAGACATGTGGCATAGGGGCTTTGCTTTTAAGTAATATATAGATTGGTTAAAAAAATGTAGTATGAAATGATATTGTGTAATTAATATTAGATAAAAATAGGATATATGATGATATATAAATATATCTATAAATATATTATATAAATGAATATATGTAAATAGAATATATCAAATATATATTGCCAAAAAAGCTATTTCTAAATATATTCAAAATAAATGTTGCCAAAAATAACTTTGCGTGAGGGAAAGACATGTGGCATAGGGGCTTTGCTTTTAAGTAATATATAGATAGATGGTTAAAAAAATGTAGTATGAAATGATATTGTGTAATTAATATTAGATAAAAATAGGATATATGATGATATATAAATATATCTATAAATATATTATATAAATGAATATATGTAAATAGAATATATCAAATATATATTGCCAAAAAAGCTATTTCTAAATATATTCAAAATAAATGTTGCCAAAAATAACTTTGCGTGAGGGAAAGACATGTGGCATAGGGGCTTTGCTTTTAAGTAATATATAGATATAGATTGGTTAAAAAAATGTAGTATGAAATGATATTGTGTAATTAATATTAGATAAAAATAGGATATATGATGATATATAAATATATCTATAAATATATTATATAAATGAATATATGTAAATAGAATATATCAAATATATATTGCCAAAAAAGCTATTTCTAAATATATTCAAAATAAATGTTGCCAAAAATAACTTTGCGTGAGGGAAAGACATGTGGCATAGGGGCTTTGCTTTTAAGTAATATATAGATAGATGGTTAAAAAAATGTAGTATGAAATGATATTGTGTAATTAATATTAGATAAAAATAGGATATATGATGATATATAAATATATCTATAAATATATTATATAAATGAATATATGTAAATAGAATATATCAAATATATATTGCCAAAAAAGCTATTTCTAAATATATTCAAAATAAATGTTGCCAAAAATAACTTTGCGTGAGGGAAAGACATGTGGCATAGGGGCTTTGCTTTTAAGTAATATATAGATAGATGTTTCCAATTAACTGCTATTTCGTCTGATTTGGGTTGCATTTTAGCTGTTGGGGTTTACCCCTAAATATATATTGTCCACAAATTTCAATTCTATTGTGATTTTATTTTACTACAATGAATTTAAAATTTGAGATACATCATACATATGGTTCATCTCATCTTCAATCCGAGTACCTCACAAAATGTCTCTTAGAGAAATTTACAGAAAAACACTCTTTAAATATGAGTGTTTTCATTTAACTACCCCTTAAATTCAAAATTACATAAAACCACCATTTAAATGGTATCTGTTTACACCTCACCACTCATTTTTCTATTTTGGTTAATTTATCATTAAATATATTATATTTTAATATTTTTAAACTCAATTTTGATTATAAATATATTCAAATTTTGAATTTAAGAACTCGATTATATTTTAGGGATTTTTAAAAAAAAAAATATATAGCCTAGAATTATTATCTTAATTTATGTTTGAAAATGTTTATAAGATTTTAAAATATTGTGTAAATTACTCTTATTTATTTATATTTTAAATATTTTAAAAATATTATTATTTGTCTATAGTTTAAATAATTTTGTTCAATAATTATCTTTGATAAAAAAAATTAAAAAATATAATTGAACCCTTAAATTCGAAATTCGAATATATTTACAAATCAAATTCGAGTTTAAAAATATTAAAATATAAGATATTTTATGATAAATTAACAAAAAGGGTAAAATTCACCTATGTTCCCTGAACTTTGACCAAATATTCAAATGGGTCCGTGAACTTTATTTTTGTTCATTGAAGTCCCTAAACTTTGATACTTTGTACACATTTGGTCCCTCTGTTATTAAATTTGTTAAATATGTGTTAAGTAATGATATGGAATCAATGTATTTTTACATGAGTTAGGTTATACAATTGTAATTGCCCGGTATTTTTTTTTACTAAAGAAAAAAATTAAGCTTTTCTCTTCTCAAAAGTCATCATATATAATAGAGTTTTCTTAAAATAAAGCATATTTTAAAATATATTTTTATCAAAAACACTTTCTATTTTTTTACCAAATGTTATAATTTTCCAATAATAGTTTATTTTAAAGTATTTTAATGACTAAAATTTCCTTATTTAATTAAAAACAGAGTTTATTTTGTTAACACAAATAGAATTTATTTTTATAGGAATAGTAGAATTGTTTTTTTAAGAAAACACATTTTAATTTTTTAATTAAATAAGAAATGTTTGGTCATTAAATTACTTTAAAATAAAAGATCAACGGAAAATTATACCATTTAGTTGGAAAATAGAAAGTTTTTTATTATTATAAAAAATATTTTTTAAAAACATAAATTTTTAATATAATATAATTTTTTTACTTTAGTAAAACAAATATCAAGCGATTACATGTGTATAACCTAACTTATTCCATTAATATACCAAAATACATTGATTCTATGTCATTATTTAACACATATTTAACAAATTTACTAATAGAGGGACCAAATGTGTACAAAGTATCAAAGTTTAGGGACTTTAATGAACAAAAATAAAGTTCAGGGACCCGTTTAAACATTTGATCAAAGTTCAGGGACTATAGGTGGATTTTACCCTTAACAAAAATATATGAATTTGTGGTGAGTTGTAAACAAAGACCATTTAAAGGGTGGTTTTCTGTAATTTTGAATTTAATGGGTGGGTTAAGCGAAAACACTCATATTTAAATGGTGGTTTTATGTAAATTTTCCTAATACAAATATTGATTCAACCATTACAAACTACCTTCGGACAAACTCATATAGGCAGTGGCGGAGCCATGATTCTCGGTCAGGGGTGCTAAAAAAACTTCGTGAATTTTTTTTTTGTATACTTACTAAAAATATTTTTAAAAAAAATATTAAAAAACAATAAAATACATTTTTTAATGAAATATTTGATAGGAACAAAAAAAATATAGAGAGAAATCAAGAAAATTTAATAATATAGTAAAACAAATAAAAAGTGAAAGAAGTGAGATTTGAACCAAGACCTTTTTTTTATTTTGATCCTCATTCTTTCCTTCTTTTACCACTTAAGCTAGATAGAAATCTTATTTCAAATATCATTTAAAAATGTTATATTACCTTAAAGATACTAAATATATGAATAAAAATTTATTATTTTTTTGTATTTTTTTCCGTCGGGGGTGCTCGAGCACCCCAAACCTCTTTCCTTATTTTACCACTTCAGTTAGATAGAAATCTTATTTCAAATATCATTTAAAAATGTTATATTACCTTAAAAATACTAAATATATGAATAAAAATTTATTATTTTTTTGTATTTTTTTTTCCGCCGGGGGTGCTCAAGCACCCCAAACACCCCCTGGCTCCACCACTGCTTATAGGATCCATACAAAATCTTTTCGATTCCAAACCCTTAGAGCAACCCTACTTTTGGTTTCATCTACTAAAAAATGTTATCGACGAGCAACATTTTGGATGTCATCAATCCAAACTCCGAGTATAGTCAAACGATCGACATAGATTGCCAACCCAACTTTCATGGTCAAACAAAGTTAAGTCGGCCTTAATTTCTTCTTAAAAAAAGAGCATCTTCACATTGGTTCTACTTCGCTCCACTCCCTCATGCTCTCCACTACCAATCACACCCACCATCATTGCAACCTGTAAGGTCTTCACAACCCTCCGCACGTCGATGTTGGCCTCCACAACTTCATGATCTTGGTTGTCCTATATTCGACAACTTCAAACTTAAGGCCCTCCCGCCTCCTTCAACGTTGTCTATGGCGTCTCCTACATTTCATTCCTCTGTTTTGGGATGTAGGTCATGCACTCCTTGAAGAATATCAAATGTTTGCAACACCTCATTCACAAGTTCGACTAGTTTATCAAAAATATCTTGACAGGGAAAAGTGGAGTGGCTATATGCACCAACCGCAGGTGCTATATGCACCCACCTCATTCACAAGTTCGACTAATTCATGATCCCGGTGATCCGCACTTCGCTAGGTGTCACCCTTTCCGATGTAGCGTTACTTCTTTCCGTCTTCTCAGCGTCGAGTCGTCATGTGTGTCTTCGTACTCTCTCGTGTTCTCAACATTCGTAGTTCGCCTTGGGTCTTTCTCATCTTCTTTGCTATCTGACGGGTTTTATGGGGGCCTACGTTTTTCTTTCATCTTTGTAGATTTGTGTTTTATTGTATGTTGTATGTTGACAGTTATCCGTCTGCCGATTATTCGGCCTCTTGAGTTTACCAGGATGTCTAGTATCTTAAAATTTTACCTAAAAAAAATGTTCAAAACATCTTTATTGAGGGAGGCAATCTTGTTGTGTAATAAAAGCCTTATTGGGTGATTGAAGTTGCCCATGGATTATAGAAATCCCGGTTACGGATATGAAATATTTACTTCTTTTAAATTGGTGTATATTCTTCATATTTTCAGTTCTTCGTATTTTCAGGGAAGCGCATACAGTTACAAATAAGATTGCGCATCTGCCTTATTGTATCCTTGTCGACGAAGATTTGGAACAAAATTCAGAACTTCGGGTTCTCGTCCGGAAAAACGCTCTAGGATGGGATCCTAATATATTTCCTTGTCGACAAAAAAAAAACTCCTTAGTGGTCCATCTTTCACATTCAGTAGACACAATTAGATTAGTGTCTCTTCCAGAACTTTGTGTTCTCGTTCGAATGGACGCTATTGGGTGATAGTTCAACCTGTAAACTCACCCAAATTATCTCTTCTTTAAAAAAAAAGACACTATTTGAATTGTACGATATGATATGACCTTGATCTTTTTGACACATCCTTCTCAATTATAGTTTGATCCATCTTTCTTAGTGAAGTTGTTCTTGGTTTGATCCTTCTTTGTGGAGTTGTTCTTATGTGTGACTGTCTTTATTTTCGGATGAGGTTGCAGTCACAGATGCCCTGCTGACCGAAAAGATTATAGTTCTATTCGTGGTTTCCGCTAGATCCCACACACTTTTCCATGAGACGTTTATTTTTCTTGATGGATTTTTGCTTACTATCTCCCCTACGTTGAGACGCCGAGTTTGTTTCTCAACTCTCTTGTCCGATCCATTTGGCCTCTTGATCTACCTTATAAAAGTTTGTGTGGTATTCAAGACATATTTTTTTGAAGACGGAGGGAGTATAATTAATCTTTAAAATTTATCAAGATAAGATAAAAATCCATAACATACATAAAATCAAGTCATTTTCCAATGTTTCCATGGATTTTCCAAAGTAACAGATTTCATCAAAGATTTCATTTGTGATCTTTCAATATGCCAGATTATCCTGAATTCTAATTCAAAAGATTGATGTATTCAGTAGTTTTTTTTATAAGATAAAAATTCGGGTGGTGGTTAGCCAACCCGATAGCATCCCAAAGGATGAGATCATAAAGATCTAAAAGAAATACAATCACTGAATACAACAAAAAAACCACCCAAAGCAAACCCGTAAAACCCCAAACCCTAAGCAAACAAGCGGACACAACATCAAGAGGAAAGAAGCCCGGTGTGGTGAAGTGGATAGCGAGCGCATGAGACAGCACCAACTGACATGATGTCTCGCCGCCGGAAAGACGGAAAGTAGAAATCCTCGTAAGGCAAAAACGACTCTTGGGGAAGTGTGGATCACACGACGTTCCCCCCACCTAGATGAGGGATCTTCGGAGACCACAAACACCACCAACACGATCACTTCGATCAACCAGGGTCGTAGAAATACTCCTCAACCGAAACTAACAACGACCCAATAGCCAGACACCCAACCAACACGAGGAAATGAAGCATTGACGCGAGAAAAGCGAAGAGCGAGAGAAGAATCCAGAACAAGCACCTGATGTATTCAGCAGGGGTTAAAATTAAGAAAAAATATGAGTTTTGTATAGGAAAAGGAAAAAATAGTATATATATATAAACTTATTTATTTACATATTAATATATATTTAAAAAAAATTATTTGACTACAATTATATTCATTGAGAAATCTACCCGAAAGGATAAATTAAATCCCGAAAGGGTTTGATCAAAATCCCGAAATGGCTCCAATCAAAATCCTGAAACGGTGTTCAGGTGCTTGTTTCTTAGGTGGTTCTCGGTAGTTCTTTTGGTTGGTCTTTGCGATCCTTTTCTTAGTTAGGGTTCTGGCGTCTCGGACTCGGGTCTGGTTGGGGTCGTGGCGGTGTGTAGGGTAACCCTGGGTATTTACCCTAGTGATATATATACATGAGTAGACCTCTGAGATCCGGAAGGGGACTCGGTTATACACAATCTTACATGGTATCAACCTTCTTTGTGAAACCCTAATTTTTCGTTTCAAAAAATCGATCTGCCGCAGCCGCCGCAACCCTTGTTGTCGCCGCTGCCTCGCCAGCCGCCGCCCACAAGCCTGCCGTCGCTAACCCTAGCCGCCACACCCCTAGTCAGCCGCCGCCGCACCCCTATTCATCTGTCGCCGCTGCCTCCTGCACCCTTTCCGCCGTCGCCGCCTGTCTCTTGCCCTAACCCCTCGTAATGGCCGACACCGTTAATTCCCCGCTGCCGACATTCCTGGTCGCTCCCAGCATGCTATCCAGGGAGGACACCCGTCCTAGCTCTCCGCCGTACTGGCCTCGGCCCTGGGCCGGCTACCCCCTACCCTACTTGCAGCAACCCTACTGCTACTTGGTTCCCCACCCTCCACCGCAGGCGCTGTCTACAGCACAACCAGCGGCGTCGATGTCGCAACCCACGACCTCTTTGGGTTCTTGAGCAGCCGGACGGAAATTGGTATATGGATACCGGGGCCTGTTCTCACATGACGAACAATCCAGGTAACCTACAAACTGTTTTTTAATTCTAGCACTTTGCCTTCGGTTTATGTCGGGGACGGAAATCGTATTCCAATTGTTGGTTCGGGCCCTGCTACCCTACCCACTGACTGCCATTTGAAACTCAATAATGTGCTCCTTGCCCCTGCCATTGTCAAAAACCTTATCTCCGTTCGTCAATTCACCATCGATAATCACGTGGCGATTCAATTTGACCCATTTGGTTTTCTTGTGACGGATTTACGTACGAGGACCCCAATAATGCGGTGGAATAGCTCAGGAGACCTATACCCCGTAACCGCCGCAGCCAGTCAGACACCTCTCGCCGCCCCTTCTGCCAACATCACCCTTCGTTCGGACGTCTGGCATGCTCGTCTAGGACACCCCGGCGATCATGTCATGGACACTCTCCGTTCAAACCGTTTTATTTCTTGCAATAAGGCCTCCGCCATTTGTTCTTCATGTCAAATTGCCAAGAGCAAAAGACTACCCTTTAGTCTCTCCCATTCCAATACTTTTGCACCATTCGACATTATTCATTGTGATTTGTCGACATCCCATATTCTAAGTCCTAGTGGTTTCCGTTACTACTTGGTGATCCTTGATGATTTCACGAACTGTGTTTCCTCTTCGCCATAAGTCTGAAACATACACACATCTTGTCGAGTTCCATGCTCGTGTCGCAACTCAATTCAATCAACCACTTAAAACCATCCAATGCGACATGGGAGGCGAGTTTGATAATCGCTTGGTTCATTCATTTTGCACTCAACATGGAATAACCCTTCGGTTCTCTTGTCCACAAACCTCACCTCAAAATGCGAAGGCAGAGTGCGTCCTTTGCACTCTCAATGATAAAACCAGGACCCTTCTCCAACATGCTTGCCTCCCTCCATCCTTTTGGGTCGAGGCTCTCAATATGGCCACTTACCTCCACAACATACTTCCCTCTAAATCCATCAACTCATCCAACCCCACAATGTCCCTCTATCACCGCCAACCGTCCTACGATTATCTTCGGGTGTTTGGGTGCTTGTGCTTCCCAAATTTGACTGCCACCGCCCCTCACAAGCTATCCCCGCGGTCAACCAAATGTGTCTTTCTCGGCTTCTCACCCAATCATAGAGGTTACCGTTGCCTCCGATTAGACACCAACAGGGTAGTAACGTCTCGCCACATGATTTTTGACGAACACACATTCCCATTTGCCGCCCACCCTAGCTCACCGCCCCTCTCGCCCCCCACCGCACCCACCGTTGACGACTTCCTCCCTCTCCTCCGTCGTATCCTTATCCAGGGCAGCCACACCTCGCCCCCGACGCCGCATATTGCCGCCCCTGGCACACCCCCCACTTTGTCGCGCCCGCTGCCGCAGCACCACCCCCTCTGCCACCCCCGCGGCAAGAGGCTATGCCCGTGGTTGCTGCACCCATCGCCCCATTGCAACACCCTAACCCACCGCATCCTGCTGCGCTCGCCGCCCCGGTGCCGCGCTCGCCGTCTCATGCTGCGCCCGCCGCTCCTCCCATTACCGCCCCTACAGCTCCCTCCGCCTTAACCATGAAGACCCGGTATCAATCCGGGATCTTCAAACCCAACCCCAAGTACAACCTTCTTACCCCATCCACAGTCATATCCCCCATACCTAAATCACCACATCAGGCCTTACAATACCCGAACTGGCATGCCGCCATGACTGAGGAATTTAGTGCTATAATTAAAAACGACACGTGGGCCCTTGTTCCTAGGCCTCGGGACTCTAATATAATCAATTGCATGTGGTTGTTCAAGCATAAATACAGGTCTGATGGCTCCCTAGAATGCCACAAGGCGCGCCTTGTTGTCAACGGAAAATCTCAGGAGGTCGGTGTTGATTGTGATGAGACCTTCAGCCATGTGGTCAAACTGGCCACCATTCGTGCAGTCTTGAGCATAGCTTTCAACAAGGACCGGCACATCCATCAGCTCGATGTCAAGAATGCGTTTCTCCACGGCGATCTGCAGGAAACTGTTTATATGCATCAGCCCCCAGGCTTCTATGATTGCTCTCGTCCTACGCACGTATGCCTGCTTCGGAAATCCCTGTACGGATTGAAACAGGTGCCTCATGCCTGGTATTACAGATTCACCACTTACCTTCACCGGTTGGGTTTTCAGAGCAGTCAGTCAGACCACTCCCTTTTTGTGTTCCATGAGGGCTCTGCTACAACATATCTCCTTCTGTATGTCGATGACATCGTGCTCACTGCCTCTACCCCTGACCTCCTCTCCAGTCTGATGGACCGTCTACGATCTGAATTATCCATGACTGATCTTGGCCCCCTCAGCTACTTCCTGGGAGTGTCTGTCTCTCGTTCCCCTGATGAGTTGTTCCTTCATTAGAAGAAGTATGCTCTTGAGATCATCGACAAGGCTCGAATGGCCGCCAGTAAGCCTGCCACTACCCCCGTCGACTACAAGGTCAAGCTTGATGCCACTTCTAGTCCCAAGGTTACCGACCCCATTGCCTACCGCAGTCTTGCGGACGCCCTGCAATACTTGACCTTCACCAGACCAGACATCTCCTTTACAGTTCAGCAGATTTGCTTGTACATGCATGATCCCCGCGAGCATCATCTTCAGGCACTCAAACGGATCATCTGCTACCTCAAGGGCACTAGTGATATGGGTCTTCATCTGGGACAATATCACTTTAACAAGCTCACCACGTATTCTGATGAAGATTGGGTCGGCTGTCAGGAGACCCGCCGCTCTACTTCGGGCTACGTTGTCTACCTTGGTGACAATCTTGTCTCCTGGTCCTCGAAGCGCCAGGCTACAATCTCTCGCTCGAGCACCGAGACCGAGTATAGGGGGTCGCCAACGTCGTGGCTGAGACGTGTTGGCTTCGCATTCTCCTGTGTGAAATCCGCGCCCCCCTTCGGTCGACCACTCTTGTTTACTGTGACAACGTCTCCTCCATCTATCTATCGTCAAACCCGGTTCAACACCAGCGCACCAAACACATCGAGATCGACATCTATTTTGTCCAAGAGAAGGTCGCCCTTGGCCAGGTTCGCGTCTTACATGTCCCTTCAGCTCACCAGTATGCGGACATCTTCACAAAAGGTGTACCTACTCCTTTATTTACTTCTTTTCGTTCCAGTCTTTCCATTCGCTCTCATCATGCTGCGACTGAGGAATGATGTTAGAGATTATATAGTCTAGAAGTAAATATTGTATAGTTACAAATGTAACCCTGGGTATTTACCCTAGTGATATATATACATGAGTAGACCTCTGAGATCTGGAAGGGGACTCAGTTATACACAATCTTACAACAGGATCTCCTGATGTACTGCTGGCTACCGATGTTGTTGTTTGGTGGCGCTTAGGTTCGGTTCGTAGTCTAGGTTGTCCTCAACGTGTTAGGTTTAGGTTTGCTAGGTCATTCGGAATTGTTTGCTTGTAACGGCCTAGTTTGCACCTTTTGTTATTCTCATTGTACGATTGACGCCGTCTCCCGACTTTGTCGGCCACTCGAGGAGTTAAGGCATATCTGACTCTCGAATTCTTACCTTATTAAAAAAAATAGAAAATTAAAAAAAAATTAACCTATAAATTGATTAGACTCAGTATCTCTAGAAGCTTTCATAGGCCGTTTGAGAAATCCCCAAATCGTGTAAATCCCCAATTGTGAAATCAAATTGAGAACCCTAACCTTTTAATGGTGGATCTATCCTCTTCAATCCACCTTCCTTGTGCTTCAATCGACCTTGAGGTTGGTTGATTTTGAGTCCCATTCCTCGTTCTCTCCGATTCGGTGTTCGTTTTGGGGTTCGGGGTGAGATTGTTTCTGGGTGTTGCCCTCACGTCCGGGTGTTCGTGGCCGCCTCGGCTGGACAGTTTCTGGTCTAGCCGGCGTTGTGGCCTCATCCCTCCTCGGTCAATCTCGTCCTCCTTTGTCGATCTGGCCTTGCCGCTAGCGCTCCTCCCTGCTCGTGGCTTCCTGTGTTTGGCGCCCTCTTGATCTCGGCCTGTGTAGTTCCGCAGTCAGGATCCCTTGGTCTCCTTCCGAATCTGTTCCCGGTAGTGCCCGCCTCCTTCCACCGGGGCTACTGGCTAGCCAGCGTCGGATCTGCTGCGAGGGTTGGTCGGCCGAGTGCGTCTCTTCCCTGCAATCGGCCTTCGGGACTTCTGGGCCCGTGTGGCCCAAAGATTGGGCCCTATCACTTCCTTTGGGCCCAACAAGGCTTATCGTTGGGTCCAAATCTTAGAGAATTTAAATTTAAATAATAATAAATAAAAAATTAGAAAGAGTAAAATTTGGATTTGATCCTTTTGGCAGGTTGATGTGTGGCTTTGTTTTGGGTTGTATTGTATGTCCCTTAAGTCTAGCGGTTTGTTGAGTGTTGTTTCTTCTCATTTGTCGACGCGCGAGAGGTCGTGGACGTAATCGAAACCTAAAGGCTCGTAGACAGAGTCCAAGTCTGAGGTTTCCACTTAGTTCTCCAGGAATTCCCTATGTTGTCTCTACAAACAGATGGATGAATTGCTGCTCACTGCCCCTGTTCTTGCATCGTTTATGCTAATTTCCACCTACAACTACATCCTTATAATTTAAGGATTCTGCCTTTTGTTGTTTTATGTCTTCATCTAATTTAGTGAGTAGACTCAGTATCTTTCTTCTATTTACCTTCATTTTCACCATACCTTCATTTACCTTCATTTTCTTCTCATTTGTTTTATGTCTTCATCTAATTTAGTGAGTAGACTCGGTTCGATTTTTTTGAGTTTCTGTACCTAAACGTCCTCCGCACCAGGGGAGATTTCAGTTCATTGCCTGCTTCCTTGTCAACAAAGAAAATGAAACGTTTTACTACAGTAAAAGACTAGGACATCAAACTGCTGGTGTTGATTTGTCCCGTGATTCTCCTCTGTTTGATTGTTATGAAGATTCTAAAGTAGAGGAACTAAGGGTGGGCATGGGACTGGACAGAATTAGGGTAATCCCGCGTCCCGTCCCGCGTATTTTTTATGGGACGAGAACGGAACGGGATTGAATAAATTATTTTCAAATCACGCCGGGTCTTATCCTTCACGGGACAAGGTCGGAAAAAAAAAAGCAAATAAAAAGGTGTAAATTGAAGTATTACATCATAATCCCTGCAGTAGCAAGTTCCTCACAATTCCAGCAATAGCAAATTCCTCTCAATTCAAGCACCAACAGTAACTAAAAAAAAGCCAACAGCAAGTAGAAAGTTATTTTTATACGGTTTGTTTTAATGTTTTATTAGTATTATTTTAGATTTTAAAATTTGGGTTTCAATAAATGTTAATGTATATATATTCTTATATTTTTTTATTAATTTTAATTATATATAGGAAAAATGACCAAGAATAATACCAACTATCACTCGCGAATCAAAAATAATACGAACTTTAAAAATGACTAATTGGTATACAAACTATATCAAATTAAACCGATTTTGATACCATGGCTAAAACTAAGAAGAAAAATAATAATTTAAACTTTAAATATAATTACTAAAAAGTTTGGGAAAATTTTGTAAAATTGGAGAAAATTAGTCTGTTCATCGTCTTCTTTCTGAAATGCCCAAATCTCCAAACCCTAAACAGCAACCCCAAATCTTCAAATCCTCCACAAAATCATCAAAATCCTCTAATCAAAGGCATCAAAATCTACAAATCGACCCCAAATCTTTCCAGATCTTAGTAAAAAACTTAAGATCTCTCCAAGTGTTTTCGGAATCGTAAAAATTAAAGGCCACGAATTTGAGTTTCGCGTTCTCTGACAGGGCACCGAAACAAGCCTCTAGCAACCAAACAGAGAGAAAAGAGATCCGGGATCCCGTAATCACGACGAACATGGTACTGATCGGCGGCAGATTTATCATGTACCTAGGGCTGGCCTCTTTGTGGTCTTGTTCGAACGTGGTGATGGTGGTTGACGGATGGCTCCTCCCTCTTTAAAGGCTGTCCGATTTTGCAGTCCTCATCCTTGTGTCTTTGTTTTTCATTATATCAACCCCTTTCTACTGATGTCCATTGAGTTCATGGGTTTGAGGTTTGTGGAGGGGAAGAAGATGATGAACAGGACTATAGTTTTCCCAAATTTACAAATTTTTTCCAAACTTCTTTTTAATTATAGTTTGAGTTTAAATTATTTTTTCGTTTCTAAATTATAGCCATGATATCAAAATCGGTTTAATTTGATATAGTTTGTATATCCGTGAGTAATTTTTAAAGTTCGTATTATTGTTGGTTCACGATTGATAATTGGTATTATTCTTGATTATTTTTCCTTATATATATATTTATATATATATGCGGAACGAGACGGGATTTTCAGGATACGAACTCTCCGTCCCGCGTTCCGTACCTCATAACTTTTACGGGATGAGAACGGGACGAAATTTAATTATTTTTTTTCAAATCCCACCACGATTAGGATGCAGGACGGGATTTGTGCTCACCCCTAAGAGGAACAACCTGTAATTCAGTGAGTTCATCCTTCTGCTAATGTTTCGTCTCCGTTCTTGGTCAATGAGATCACCCGTTGTTGAGATCAGCTCTGAGGTCCATGAATCAAGTGCTTAGGATACAGTTAAAGACCTTGATCTTGATCAACTATTTATGCCGTCGTGTGTGCTCTAATGTTCATGTTTCACAGCAGAATTTCAAAGGGGTAGTTCTACAGTCCCTTTTGTCGGTTTCCATACCTCCATATGAGATCATCTTACTTCGTGATCTGTTGTTTGTCCTTGTCACTTGTTGATTAGAACCCAACCCAACCCAACAACGAGAATATACAATCGAGCAAGTTAAAAGGCTGTTTGAGAGTGCTTTGCGTTATAAGAGCTTGTTATATCTTCTAGACACCCAAAAGAAAACCTATCTACAGATTTTTTGAAAAAATTACATTAATGTTCTGTAGACAAATGACAAAGAACACTAACATGTGAGATGGAATTAGTAGACAAGAAGCACTGTGAGCAACTCATCTGTGGATAAATCTCCATGGTTGTCTGGCCACTGCTGAGTTAACAGCGATTTCTCTATGCACAATTTGTTGAAGGCCACACCATTTGTAATAATGCAGCCTATTATAACAAGTGCATTAACAAAAACATACATTAAACATCATTCAAAATATACTGTCTATCTTTAAAATTCCATAACATTAAATAAAATGATAAAGATGTCACCATACAAATCTTTATCTAGGAAACTAATTTTAGAAAAAAGATGAAAATTGCTAAAATAAAGATGGATCAGCACATTGGCTTGGATACTCTTTCAAGAATAAAATCGCTCAGTATAATCAACTTCGATCATCTGGGGAAATAGTCATCATTTCCATCTATTAATATTGCAAATTCATATCTATTTAGAAAAAACTAAGTATATGAAATTAGGGAATATATATCGATTAATCAACACATGTGCCATCTCCTAATGAGCTGAAACTCCAATGATAATCATAAAAGAAGCACAGAACAGGGTAGAGATGGAGCAGCTTATCTAAGTCCATTAGCATTCAAAGCAAGACACAGCCAAAAAGGCTTCCCAGCTTTGCCAAGATGGACTGCAAGAACACATGAATCTTTCATCAGATACGATAAATGAATTGATGAAATCAGTTGATACAAAGAACAGTGATAAATCAGTGTAGCGAGATGTTCGAGGCCGTAATCGATACAGACGGATTCGAAAGGCACGGAGAATCGCTTTTTATCCCTTTCGCCAACCTTCAATGCAAGTTTCGTCATCTTTAATATGAATTTTCGACGACCTTGCTCTGCAAATTGGCTTCATAATCATTGACAGACGGAAATTAGGTAAAAAAGACTTGATTTTTAGATTCAACACGAAGCAGGTACTGCGATAATAACGCAATCAATCTGCATCGGTTTTGTGCCTGTATGGATGAGTAAAGAGGGGAGAAACTGCGAGTGCAGCAAGTGTAGCGAATTGTTCGAGGCCTTATTCGACATTGATGATTCGATAGGCACGGAGAATCGCTTTCTCTCTATCGCCAACCTTCAATGCAAGTTTCGTCATTTTCCCGAAGGATTTAACACGACCTTGCTCTGCAAATTGGCTTATTACACACATTTCATCCCCAAAATCATCACATCCACAGCCCACATACACATAATTGAATCCGGAGAACGTTGAAGTGAGAATAAAATCAGAGAAGATTCAAAAAACGCGAAATCATGAATCAATCTGTTGGAAGGGAAACGAAAGGGCAAAGGTGCCGAAACAAGTTGATTTGAAAAATGATACGGCGGAGGCATTCATTTTATAGAGGAAGCGGTGGCGAATTGCAAACCCTAATACCTCCATCACAGATCATGGGCCTCATTGGGCCTGGACATGGCTGTTCAATTAAGGGTGTTATGTGAAAAAGTACGAATTCGACTCGTACTCACTCGACAAAAACTCGACTCGAGCTCATTAATTTTATAAACAAGTCGAGTATGGGCATATTTTTAAGCTCGGCTCGTGTGAATTAAACTTGAATAGCTCGAATTTTTTGGAATTTCTAAAATTTCCTTCACATTACTATATAATGACCAAATAGAATTACTTAAAGCTTGAAAAAAGCTTGCTTGAGCTCGTTTATTTCCTTAACGAATCTAGTATGAACACATTTTTAAACTCGAGTCAAAATTTTGGCTTGACTCGAGTTCGTTCATATCATAAATGAACTGAATATGAACAAGTTGTACAACCTTACTTCAATAACTTATCAAATCCACTTTTTTTAATCTTAATTTAGGTATTGAGACTTTTTTGGATGATGAAATTGTGGTTATGCACTCCGTCAGTTCGGTAAAATATGTCATTTACTATTAAAATAATTTTTTTAAATAATTTTTTTAACAATTTCGGACATATGAATAATAACTATGAAACTATTAAAAAATTTAGATATTTTATATAGTTTTTGGATAGGTAAATAAAGAGCGGCCATTCCGGGGTTCGAACCGTTTATATAGTTCTTGGATAGGTAAATTTAGATATTTTATATAGTTCTTATCATTCTAAAAAAACACGTATAAATAGTAAACGATATGTTTTGTCGGGTTGAGGGAGTATGAGATTTAGATCAAGAAGTATTTTTGGGTTTTGTTCACTCTCAACTGTTTGGTGTTATTTATAGTGTTCATCTGTCGATTTTTAGACTCTCGGTACACAGACATACCTGATAAATCGAAACTTTTTCCTTTTTGGAAAAAAAAAGAAAGAAAAGGAAATCATAAGCAGTTGTTCACTTTGCACTGTTGTATGTCTTGTTTTAGGCGATTTTCCTGTCTGTTGGCTTAGCCGGCCTTCGAGTTTCAGATATGTCCGAATTCGAAATCTTACCTAATAAAATATATATATATATATATATATTATTAGGTAAGATTTCGAATTCGGACATATCTGAAACTCGAAGGCCGGCTAAGCCAGCAGACAGGAAAATCAATATATATATATATATATATATATATATATATAGGGGTTCAAGTGGAAACACCTCCTCCCATAGAAACACTTGTATGTTGGAAACTTTTAATCTTGGCCATTCAATTTTCATCAATGGCTAATAATGAAGGTGGCAATTTTGAAATTTTTGCCATCTTTAAGCCTATATTTTTAACACTAATTAAAAAAAAATTCAACCATCTTCCAAATTCCCCAACCCATTCAGTCATCTACCCGTCTTTTTCCTCTCCCGGAAAATCTCAATCGCTTCCCCAAATATCTAGAACGGTCTCATCCCTTCCCAACTTCCTCCCTTCCAGGCACGAAGGACGAAAGGCCTACAAGAGATTCTCTCCCTTCCCGATATGGAGGATGAAGCAGCTGCTACCGACCGCCTCCTTTCTGCCAAATCCAGAAGACCTGCTAGCGACTATGCGTGGAGGATGAAGGATGAAGACCTTTGATCGGGCATGCGTGGGGGATAGAGACCTGCTTGCAACCGAGATTACTTGTTAGGTTCGTTAAATTCTGTTGAATTCCCCTAAATTTGTTAAATTACCCAAATGAAAAATCAAATTAGGGCTCGATGCCAATTTCGTTAAATTAGGGATGTGATTCAATTTATTTGATTCGAAATATATTTAACTTCATTGAAATGTTTTTGCCAATCTGTTTCGATTTAACAATACACTCAAATTAGGGCTCGATGCCAATCTGTTTCGATTTATATGATCCTGATTGTTGCATTGGTCGGATTCTGATGGAGTTCAGGAAATTTTGAATTGCTTTGATTATCAGAGTGTTTAGGAAACAAGTGAAAATGGTATGATTTGAGGAGAAGTGTAATGGAGTTTCTGAGTTCTGATTGAGATGTGCAGGGGAGATCAGTTTTAGTTTAGTTTTTCATTAATTGCAGCAATGGAGATCAGTTTCATTTTTGGCATGACTCATTTCTTGTAGTGTTGTGCTTGCATATATTATTCTAAAAGAGAAGTTACACACTTTGACATTTTTGGGTGCTTACGGTCTCCAATAAACTCTGTGATGCTCACATCCTTGGCAATTAATATGGCTAGTGTAATCATGTTTAAGGTGTTAATGATATGTCACTATTCTTTGTTGTTGCTTAAATCTTATATTTGTGTGCCACATTCATGAACTGATTCTGAGTGTATTGCTAAAGATATCTTTGTAAATTTGCAACCATACTTGTTTCTAATCATCGAACTAGAGCATTGTAGACAAACGTCTTGATATAGGTGTAATGCATAAATTCTGCATCATAGTTGTTGAAGGAGATCGATCTTGAGGATCCTCTCAATCTGAACTCTTGCCTGCAAAACAAGAACGAACGAGGTCGGGGCGGGGCTTGTCTCCCCCGGAGGACCCTCCGACGCTCAAGTCAGTCATCAATCATCCTTAATCTGGATATCTCTCCTCTTATTTATACTAGTCGAGTATTAAATAAAAGAAACAGTTACGATACTTAATATAAAAAACCGTTACCATATTTAATTCGGTCAAGGCCCTTTAATGCACAAAACCGTTACAGTATTTAATAGGCGAAACGGTAACCGCATTAATGCTGGTCAATGTCGTATTGAATATTCCCTATCACAAATGCCCCTCGGGTTTCTTCTTCATGTCTCGGTGATGAAGGAAGCCGAAAAAAGTACATGACGAAGTTTGTCAAGTGAGTGACGATTTTGCCGTAAATGGCTATCGTTGGCTGTAAGTTGTGATTCTTTGGTCGTACATGACGACAATTGGCCATAAGTAGCGATTCTTTTTGGTCTTAAGTGGCGATTCGGAGTGGCCGTAAGTGGCGATTTCGGGGTGGCCGTAAGTGGCGATTTCGTTGGCCTTAAGTGGCGATTCGGAGTGGCCGTAAGTGGCGATTTCATGGTGGTCGTAAGTGGCGATTTCGTTGGCCTTAAGTGGCGATAGTTGGCCATAAGTGGCGATTCTTTTTGGCCTTAAGTGGCGATTCGGAGTGGCCGTAAGTGGCGATTTCGTTGGCCTTAAGTGGCGATTCGGAGTGGCCGTAAGTGGCGATTTCGTTGGCCTTAAGTGGCGATTTCGGGGTGGCCGTAAGTGGCGAGATTTCGTTGGCCTTAAGTGGCGATTTCGGGGTGGCCGTAAGTGGCGATTCTTTCATTGCTTTTGTAGCTCCGATATGTTGTCGTTCGTGAACACAATTGCATTTGGATTCCTAAACCTGAAAACAATGCATTTCAACATCATTCATGATCAACCAATTAGTAGTTTTATCAAATTTCTTACCCCTTACGCAATTAGCTTGCCCCTAGTATCGCTTCATATCTTCGATTTATCCTTAAAGATTGAACATTGCCCCAATGCGTGTTGTTCGTAACACTAGGTCTCGTGGGCATACTCTTTGTAATGCACAAATTAATTATTTTCTCGGTAATCCTTATGCCCACCTCTTCTATCACCTATGAAGAAACATACAAGTGCTATATATAAACTAGCTAGGTTAATTAATTGCTTCAAATAATAGAATGTCTAGTGCGCATGCATAGAGTGTTGGTCATCTTTGTATCAAAATAATTGAATCATCAAAATAAATCAAGATTAGAGACAGGATACTTAGCACTTTGATATCGACCAAACTCCTTTATCAATCAATCATGAGTTGGGATTGGGCTCTCGAGGTGGGCGATAAAGTTTTGGCGTCCCCGTCGACATGTGCCTGCCGAAGAGCCCGAACACAACCATGCTCGCCATGGGGAATGCGTATCGAAATGGGACAAGAGTCTAACGACAGAGAGGAGATGATACGGGTGTCGTCACACATCCACCATCGCCATAGGAATCATCTGACGTATGTTGATCTCAATTCCTTCGGATATGCCCCATTCGATTGTGACTTGTGAGAATTGAATTCTTGCTTTCCTCGGGGAATAAACTCAATGCTTGTTGCTCATACCCCTTTTATCAACACCTATTCAAGAGTACAACACAAGCGAAGCAGACGAAAACAAAGAAAAAGACACATCCGACTATCGAAACAACAAGAATACGAACTTGATCAACTCAATTCCAACTCATCATGTTTTGCAAGGTAAAATTGCAAAGAATCGAATGAATAATAGTAGGGTAGACTAGAAATACTCAAGTGTACTAGGAGCCTAGTTTCATTAGAGTACGTAAGTGACCAAAAACACATAATCTAGCATATATGGACATCGAAGACTTGTATTGACAGCAAACCTTATTTTCAAACGATGAACCTTTGAACAAAACACCAGTAGCAGCAAAACTAGCATTTCAAAATGGAAGAATTCACGTATAATTTAAAGCACAAAGACAAATTCATCAAGCTCCTCAAACAAACAACAAATTGGCCGATCACCACGCCGATCGAATTGGACACCAAAGGTCCAAATCATTAGGTTTCAAATTGCAATCAGATTAGGCTCTTTTACATTTAATCATACTTTTCAAATCAAATGGGAAAGATTGAATATTTCTTACTTGCACTTACCGATTTGGAGTTATAATTTGGCAAGCAGGAGCTCCATT
This sequence comes from Persicaria tinctoria, assembly GCA_037127255.1. Lineage (NCBI taxonomy): Eukaryota > Viridiplantae > Streptophyta > Magnoliopsida > Caryophyllales > Polygonaceae > Persicaria > Persicaria tinctoria. Next base: position 66,988,645 of record JBANSL010000010.1, on the reverse strand, counting down.
TAGCCGCTAGTTTCTTTGCGACGGAGGTGGGGTGTGTCCAATGAGAAGATCGGCGGCCATGCTCATAAGTACCAGACCTGGGCAAGTTTTCGACGCGATACAATGATACGGCGAAGCTCAAATGTAGGCTGACCCGCGCTGTTGGTTCTATGGGTTGCTCCAGCAACAACTCTAGCTAGTACGAACAACAACAAGGGCCGACGATCGACAGCGTTCTCGTGGCTCATTGAAAGGAGGTGCCTTGTAGCGGTGGCTAGGGTACAAGACGACCATGATGAAGTATCTGATGACATTCCAGATCGACTTAACATCACTGTAATGTTCATTGATGGGGCTCAACGATCTGCGACTCGAGCATGAGAAGGCTCGGTTCCGGTGGTTGTCGATGGAGAATGGCCGAGCTCGACTGGCTCGACCGCAACGCCTTCATCGACCGCTCTATGAACCCGAATCAAGAGTTTCCGACTCCGGACGATCGAATCATGAATTCTGGATCCTTGGGTGTCACGCCAAAGCAGTCGATCGCCGCTTTGCCGGAGCCGATGTTGGTGGCGAAGCACCGCAAGTCGGCTAGAATCCGCTTGTTCCTGAAGCTATCTTCATCATCTCATATCTCAGGCGGACAATTGGCGGCTCCAATGGCGGAGCCCTCCACCGCCGGTTCCCCGAATTGGCTGTGGCCTTAGAGGCGCCACCGTTGGCGACGGTGACGCAGGTCTCCCGTGGATCTGATGAGCCGCGGCTCCCTCTGGCTTATTGATCCGAGGCCGGCGGCGCCCTCTCCTAGGGTTTGTGGGCGGAGCTCAGCATCCATCGCCTCCTCCTCCTCTCAACAATCCAATTTTTTCTTGGTTTTTTTTTTTCTTTATGGATTGGGAGATCCGATCTAATGGCTTTTTTTGATCGTTTCCCACAGACGGCGCCATTTGTAATGCATAAATTCTGCATCATAGTTGTTAAAGGAGATCGATCTTGAGGATCCTCTCAATCTGAACTCTTGCCTGCAAAACAAGAACGAACGAGGTCGGGGCGGGGCTTGTCTCCCCCGGAGGACCCTCCGACGCTCAAGTCAGTCATCAATCATCCTTAATCTGGATATCTCTCCTCTTATTTATATCAGTCGAGTATTAAATAAAAGAAACGGTTACGATACTTAATATAAAAAACCGTTACCGTATTTAATTCGGTCAAGACCCTTTAATGCACAAAACCGTTACAGTATTTAATAGGCGAAACGGTAACCGCATTAATGCTGGTCAATGTCGTATTGAATATTCCCTATCACAATAGGATATATATATTATCTTGATTGCAGGGGTAGATATTACTTCTTCTTGTGCAATTTATCACTTATGTCTTGACTACCTTTTTAAGTCTATTAGCTCAAATGGGAGAGCGATGTGTCATTATTCACATGATATGGGTTCAAATCCCATATAGACTTTCTCTAAACCCCGGTTTCAAGGTGAATATCAAACATTTTATGCCCCTCACGTTATACAAATCAAAGAGATGCGATCATATTGTTATAAGCACTATATAAGTGAATAAAGGGAAGCTTTGTAGCACAATGTCCACTAGTCCATGTAAGATGTTTGAAGGTGAAGGAAACCATAACAGTCATATTTGTTCCAATAAGAGATCTACACAAATTGAGATAGTTTACCTCTTTTGCTTCTGTTTCAGATTTTAGTCCTGTTTCATTTTAGAATCAATTGTTACTTTTTTTTTTTCATATTTTAGAACCAACTGTTGCTTCTATTTCAGATTTTAGAACCAACTGTTTCAAATTTTTGCTTCTGTTTTTCAATTGGGAGTGTTGAGATTTAATTTTGTTTCAGTTTTCATAATTTAAATTGCTGCATTTGTGTTTCTTAGATCTAGAATTTAGAGAAAGCCTATATGGGATTCGAACCCACATTGTGTGTATAATAACACATTGCTCTTCCATTGAGCTAATAGACTTCAAAAGATATTCATGTTAGATCTGTTTGCAGTCAGAATTGTTAGATCCCTTTGTTGTCAGAATTCTTGCCCATTTTAGTGAAACAGAACAAGTAGGGAATCTCGAAATTACACTTCTCAACGAAACCAACCAAATTTCACTTCTCAGTTTTAGTACCCACAACTCCATTTAAATTCTAAATAGCTTGAAACAGAGCCAAAAAAAATCCGCAATCAGTCTATTTGGTATTCAGTCAATTTCATTTTTTAGTCTATTTAATGCAAAGCAACTAGACAACAACAAACAATGGTGAATTACCCACAACTCCATTTAACTTTTTAACTTCTCAATATCAGGGTTGGTCTCAAAATCATCCATCATGTATTCAGGTTCCAACTCAAACTACAATATACATAATACCAACCTATCAAGCATAAGCACATGAAATGCAAGCAGATACTTGTTTGATTTTAAGTTCAATATATCCAATATACAAAGGCTAGGTCATAGAGGCAAAATCAAATATAAGCGACCAAAAATCGAATTAGGTCTTCATCCCCAAAATGATCTGATGATAATAAAATAGAGGAAGCAGACCATAACAGTGAAACGAAGCAGACCATAAATCGAAATCGAATCAGACCAAAAACCCATACCTTGACAGATCTATTGCGAAATCAAACAGGAAATCGGAGGGGAAGAGTCGGAGGCGGCGACGATGACGGAAATCACGGAGGCACCGACGCACTGTACCATCGGAGAGGAAGAATCGTGCGTGATAACTGAGTCTGAGACAAGGGAGGGGGGCGGGTTAGGTCTGAATCTGGGAGAGCCGAGGGGAGTTTGATATGTTTTTTTTAAGGATTTTTAAAAAAGGCCCAAACTTCACATAAATTTCAAAATTGCCACCGTTTTTATAAATGACCTTGATGATAATGAAGGGCTGAGATTAAAAGTTTTCATGATAAGGGTGTTTCTATGGCAAGTAGAGTGGTTTCGGTGTAAACACCCCTTGGAATGTAATTTGTAAACACATCTTGACCATCAATTTGGATTGAATAGAAGGTGGAGATCAATTGTCTTTTATTATATTTAAAAAAAAAGACAAAATAGGAAAAGGAAACCCACATTGGCTCAAGGCGCGTGTAAGTGTGTAACTCCATTCTACCATTTCTACGTATTTGTTTTTTGATCCGATGGTTTGTTTTTTTTTATTGTTTTTTTTATTGGTGGCGGTTTCTACTCGTACTAGTGTAAGTCCCGTGCCTAAGGCACAGGTACGAAATATTTTTGATTATATAGTAGAATGTAATATTATACAAATATATAAAGCATTTTCTATTCGATCTCTATTTGGACCATTTGAAATGAAATGGTATAATATTTATCAAAGGCCGAATATTGAAATAAAGTAGTATAACCGACAATTCAATTCAACCCAACAGCTATATGTGAAATATTTTTAATCCTTTGCAGATAGCCTTCTTTTAGCACTACCCACTTCCTATATCTTATAAAAAATTGATACCGTCAAAAATATAAATACAAATTAAAAATACATTAATTAGTAATGGAAGAAGTAGATGTACACTGAGTTATACAAACCAAGTCCAAATAAAACTTGTGAAAACATGACAGATAAGAAAACATATCCTCAAATATAATAAGTATACAACTCTATACCATATATTCAAGTTTTATCATTTTTTTTTTGAAAACCAGCCCCACATCTAAATTAACTCAAGTCTCGTTCAAGTACATGAGACAATCCCCCTGGAAAGAAAGCAGAAAAGCTACAAATGAAACTAACATCCGGTCTAATACTTGCCATGAAATGAGCAGCCTCATTGCCCTGTCTCCTCACAAAGCTCCACTTCACACTCACAAATTGAGTTGCAAGCCTCCTTATCCATCAAGCATCACCCCCATGCCTCCCCTTACCTCCGATTTGCCTCGCAATTTGTTGATTACCCCCTCACAATCTGATTCAATAATCACATGTGCATAACAGGGAAAAAAGGCATGAAATATATCACATTCACAGTACATCAAAGTTCACTGGATGAATTCAAAAGGCACTACATCTACAGCTAGAAACCCATAGCTTCTACAAGGCATAAAAGTTGCCAAGCCTCTGCACTAAGCCACTAACTCATTAAGACATTATATCTCCCTCTTGTGTGAACAAAGTATCATAAATTTAGCTTAGTCAGACAATAATGTATATAGCGGTAAGAATTAGTGAAAGTCCATCCATCTGTTAATCATAACACGTATGCATCACTAATGCGTTCATACACTTAATACTATAGCATTATTTACCAAGAAAATATGGAGAGATCAAGAGCAATAGCACACTAAACCTTTTTACCCAGCACTCCCCTCTTCATTTACATCCCTCTTTTGTGAAGTAGGCGACAACAAACGCTCTATTTCAGCACTCTGAACACCTGTTCTTACATCCATTCTAGCATCAACAACACTCAATTCAGCTGCATAATCACTCATGTCATTAGTTGTTGCAACCTCGCCATTAGTAGTTACACCCACTCCAACAAAATTAGCACCAGATTTAGGCCTCTAGCCCAGCCTAGTAGCTCCTTGAGGTTTTGCTATCATACCCGCTGAAAGGGTGCTTATTTCCATTGCTTCAGTCACCTTTGTTTGCCTACTTGAAGCTCCTTGATTTGTTGCTGTCATACATTCATTTTCCCCTTTTTTTACACCACTTTCATGACAATTCCCAACAACACCAGCCCCCTGATCAGCACATGATTTAGATACCCGGACTGACTGTTGTCCTGCTGATCCACCTATAGACCCGGGATTGAAATCAAATGAGCCCTCAAAAGAACTTAAGTTGTGGACATTTAAACAACATTCCTGAACAATAAGGAATGCAACCAAATTTAGCATAGAAACTGAACAACAATTGAAACAAAAGGGTATATACAGTGGACTCAATACAAATGTCCAATGAGATTCTTGAGGAACCTACAAACATCAAATGTAAAACCCCGATAATAAGGACCAGAACCTTACCTAAGGCTCCATGACAAGTTCTAACCCATGGTCTGCTACTCTGCTCGGTGGGTAGGATCGTGGCAAGACCTGGTTGGGCATCAAAGCCTGGGTGGGGGAACCTGCGATGAATTTCATGCTACACTTGACAAAGAGTAGATGGGTGGAAGAAGACATGAAATACAAAGTCGCAAACTCTCTCTCACTGCTCACATTGCACATCATCCTCCACAAAACACTCGCAAAGGCATTTATGTGATCTTGTAAGAGATTAAAAGGTTCTCTTATTTAGAGTGAGACAAATTGTTAAAGAATGAGATATACTTTTGGTGTTATGACTTTTATAACTCCAGATATATAATGTGATCAATGAACAGAGAATATGAGTTGTCCATGTTCTAAGCAGCAATTTTGAAGAACACATCCTTTTTGTGGAAAGTCACAAATATCAAGTGGCTACACATTAATACTAAGGTAATGTTGACACACCGAAAACTCCTAAACTGAAAATCTCAGGTTCATATTGCACTGAAGCGGCTATGTATCGGTTTAAAATACCCGGGTATGATCAATTTAAAATACCTGAGCCTAAGGCGTGAGTCAAATCTCAGGTTCATAAGCATTAGATTTCAAAGCCATAAATCAGTTTAAAAAAAATGAGGATTGAAGAAACTGGAAAAAAAAATACAAACCAATGAAGTTTGTCAAAATTGATAATATTATATTGAAGTGACAAAGAAGTAGCTTATCATGATTTCAATTAAAGTCACTTTGAGCTTTCTAACCCATGAACAAATCTAGAAAATAAAAAGACGAAGATACAAAGCAATAAACTGATTTTGACCATATACTACAAAGAAAATCTTACCCTCACATGGAAAACATGAATAATAATAATAATATATATGAACAAAGTTATTGCCTTCTTGACAATTCCAATGACAAAATGGTTATAACCAACATCACCTTAATTAACACATTCAGAATAGATATGAATATACTTGCATTTGCTCGTACAATCTTAATAAAACTGTTGATAAATTAAAGAATTGGCATTAGGTTAGTGACTTTCTTGTCCTACAGAAACAGGGCATATCTTCACTTCAAACAGATCTGATATCTCCCAAATGCAGTTATAAGAATTAAATAGAGCATCTTCAATTTAGATTCCTCTGACCATGTTCTCAATATATCTTCAAATCATGCAGATGAACTCAAGATTGCCACTATGTGTCCTAGAGGCAGACACACTTCAAAGTTGAAAAAAAAAAACAGAATGCCAAATAGCTAATCCAAAGCATAATTAAAAATGATGTGCGAGGTTACAATTAACCATAAGATGGAAATGTCTATTTTAATAGAAGCAAGAGGAATACCATGAAGAATAGTTTCAAAAGGCATGTGAAATAATATCTGGTTAATTACATCTCCATTATCTTATATAACAATTACTGTGAACATAACTTTTACTGCATCAATGTTCAACCTGTAGAGTAACAACTTGCATAAATAAAAGTTATTTACATCTGAAGCCGTAAGATCACAGAAATATATAGTAAAGGAAAGGCTCACATGAACCATTGCACTGTTCTTGAACTGATTTAATGTCATATTGAGTAAGTTTTGAAGAAGTGTTGCCCATTCCCTGCTAGTTCAAACAAAATCATTCTATTGGCACTACATTTACTTTGACAAAGTATAAATTGTACATTTTCATTGAGGACGAACATGAATTCCATTGAAAATGGATAAGTAAAACACAATTTTATATAAACAGATAAAGAAATATATGAACATATCTTTGTTTAATGATCACCTTAGCCTTCTTTCAATGCTTCCATTAAAGAACTGGCCAATTGTGGAATTGAACTTTCCCGATTTAGAGCCCTTAGGTCCTCTTCTCCTCCCTGCAGCGAAGATGTTGAAATTAAGGAAAGAGAAGCACAAAGAGATGAAAAGCCAAAAAAAGATTGCAATTTCAATCTCAGTGAGAATTAAAGAAATATATTCAATTCCAAATTCAAGAGGTTTCTATTTGAATTTCAACCTGCAATAAACCACAACATACAAAACTCACCTCAGCTTTCGCTTCTCAGCAGTTATTGGATGTCTGAATCTTAAACCCTAACACCTTAGGCCAGCCGGAGCCTTGGACGACAGAACCCTAGACAGTAATTGGATGCCAGAACCATCGCCGCCGCCCATACCCATCATCTTCCGCCGCTGGTGACATAGATTGGTCCTAAAATTAGGACCTACATGAACTGACCTCTTACTAAAGCCCCAATACCACCCTTGCATCCTATAAATCCTGTTCTTACCTACTTGACCTGCGAGAAATTAGGATGAAGGCAAACTAAATGAAAAAAATAAGCGGGTTCCAAAGTTATCAACAATCTAAAAGACATCAATTGCAGCAAATTGAGAAGAGCGAAGGTCACCTTTACTCTTCAATGGCAAATGTGGGTGTCTTTCTCTTATGATTTCTGAGAAGAGCGGGAATTGGATGGATTAAAAAATAGAGAGAGGAGATAGAACAATAAGGGGAAAAGAGCAAACCTCGTAAGTGCGGGACTTTCTTGCTCCTCAAAACCTCTGAGGGCACTGTCTCCTTCGACAACTGCAGCGGTTGCAGAGGAGGGTTCTCTGCCTCAACCTCAGGTGGTGACGATAGTGTGTGGCCAACATGAACACTCACATCTCCTTTGTTTGCCAATCAAAAGGAACTTTAGGTTAGCAAAGATCCAAAAACCTAAATTAGAAGGAACTGCAATTCTAAGTGAACAACAGATTAGAGGCGGAGAGAGGGAAGAGTTAGGCGGAAGACGAATCGCATCTGGCAAAGAGAGCGGATCGGAGCGGCGGAGAACCGGCCGGATCTTCAGCGGAGGCGGCCGACAAGCCGGTCCCTAGGGTTCGGTCCGAGTCCGTTGAGTCCGAGGATCGATCCATTCATCGAACCGCGGCGGCCCCTGCCTGCAGAGTCTCCTTGAACTCCTTGAAGCCGACGATTGTAGAAAATAACTACACAATAACCATTTTTGAAGATGGGAGGTTGAGAGCCGAATTTGGAGGAAGAAGTGGAGTCCTATTCAGGAGGAAGAGTGGAGAACGTGGGGAGTCCAGGTTGTAAAACAAAATATGCCACATAGGTGCCATGTAGGGATGGAGAAAGGAAAAACGTCCCTCCTGCTGACATCTGGAATGGAGAAAAATAGTGAAGCCACGTAGTTGATGTTTGCTTCTGCTTTTAGGTGTAGTATAGATTTCCCTCATTTGGCTTCTTTTTTTTCGCTTTGTTTCGCTTTTTTTTAAAAAAAAAATTTGTTGAAATGATAATTGTGATAATTATGGATAAATTATATTATTCGGTTAAATTACAAATATTATTCGTAGGTAAGAGAACGATTATTCCATTGAACTTAACTTGAGAGATTATATTATTCGGTTAAACTTGAGAGATTATTCGTATGTAAGATTACGATTGTTTGCGTGTTTATTAGTTTTAGGGGTGAAAAGAATTAAGAACAAAATTGTATATTATTCGGAGAGATCACAAAAATTATTCATATGTAAGAATAAGTTTGCAACAATTATCTATAAAAAAACAATTATGATTTGATGAGTGGTTTTTGAGAGATTATTCATAGAAATGTCTAAATTGTTCGTTGACATCTGATAAATTATTCATAGATATAAATGAATTAATGAGTAATTATTTTTAAGGTTTCTTTTATCCATTATTCATTGATATATGTAAAAGTATTCATATAAATAATTGAATATATTATTCATAAATTCATGGTTTCTCTTTGGAATTCATATATAAATTGTTCTCGGTATAAGAGATAATTAGAAGATATACAAGAGATTAATCGTACGAATATCTAAATTATTAATTAGTTGATTCCTAATATATTATTCATATATATAATTGAATTAATGATTAATTGTTCTCATGATTTCTTTTATCCATTATTCACTGATATATATAAAATTATCCGTAAGATTTGAATTAAACTGTGCGCTATATAATTCATGGTTTCACAATTTATGAGTTATTCTTGGAAATAGATAAATTATTCATTGATATCTAATTAATTATCCGTACGAACATATAAATTGTTCGTTGATTTCTAACATATTATTCGTAAGTATAATTGAATTAATGGTTAATTGTTCTTAGGATTTCTTTTGTCCATTATTCATTGAAATTATTCGTAGATATAATTGAATTGATAAGTGGTTTTTCTTAGGGTTTTTTTTTGTCTATTATTCAATCATATATGAAAACTTATTCATTGATATATGACAAATTATTCATGGGATTATATAATTTATTGTTTGTTGATAATTGATAAATTATCAACAAACAAATTTTGTGCGGTTTCTTAATAAATTTTGTTGTATAAAACATTTTTGAATTAATTTAAATTACTACTCCATATATAGTTTTCAGTTGTGTTATGTTTTTTAAAATGTAAACGTTTTTTAATCGACATTAATCATATTTGTGTTTTTTAGAATGTAAATATTTTTTAATCTACATTAATCATATTTTTTCTCTTATTAAAAAAATGGTTAAAATCTATTTTTATAAATATATCCTAAACACATCTTAAAATACGAATTTGAACTTGGAAAAAGTATGGACATTTTTCGAAATTAGCAAAATCTACGTCATGATTTAGAGGAACATCTTTGAAAAAATATGATAAAATTTATTAACTTAGCTACAATATTAAATTAATAATTAAATATAATTGATCAATATTAGTTAAAATTAAAAGAAGCCAAGAATTATAAAATTTAGAGTATGTGTTGTACTTGTACGTGAATGTTGATTCATCGAGATAACAAAAGGTAAAAAACTCATCTATAACAAACTACAATTGATATATGATGTGCGGTTAATATTTTATCGGATTAAATTTTGAAAATATATGGTTGAATATTTATAAAAAAAAAACCTAATTAAGATATAAGGTTATATTAGATAAATTATTTGATAAGTTTTTTACCTAACTATATTTCTTTATTAATTGATGTGACCCAAAAATTAACGTCAATTTAATCTAGAAAATGACACGTGAGTAAAAATAATCCCGTTTTAATCCAGAAAGTTCTAGGTATACAAAATCGCACAAGATCCCGTTATTTTTGTTTAAATAACATGATTAGAGTACGACACGTAATTAAGGAAATCACATCAGAACCCGCCACATCCATCGAGGATCCGGATCCTCTCCTAATGAGAGGCTTCCTTAGAATTACCTAATAAGTCAATCTCATCCCTTTAATTAAATCAACGGTTAAGATTAAACAATTATAATTAATTAATTTAAAAATAAATAATCATTATCCCCAAATCATTTTTCTCCTTCAATCCCGTCCAATTCAATCTCAGAGGATCCAATTCCCAGTCGTCCTCTTCGATTCGTCCACCGTGACCGGTCCCTTGTTGGTGCGCAATAACTTCCCCTAAGCTTCACCTGATAGCCCTCCCTAATCAGCTCTAATTCGACGGACACCAGCCTCGGTCGCCGGCAACGGCTGCACAGCCTTGTTCTCCGTCTCCCCCATCAGGAATGCCTCGTCGGACGTCGACAGGTACTTGTCGTAGCAGCTCGATCTGGAGGCGAATCGTGTTGCTGGCGGCCCCGTGGTAGTCGACGATTGCCACCGTCCACCGGGCATTGCGTGTGTTCCCATGAATGAAGAGGAAGAGAGAAAGAGGGTGATTTGGGTAGCAACGCCGACGGGAGGCCGCTGCCGTAGTGGATGGATTCAGCTCACCGGAGGCGAACACGACGGAGAGGAAGGAGCTGCGCTGGGAGGAGAGAAACTAGATGAGGAGGAGCGCGATGGGAGGAGAAGGAGTCCGACGGTGGACGAACCTACGAAGAAGAAGACCGGGAATTGGATCATCTGAGATTGAACTGAACGGGATTGAAGGAGAAAAATGATTCGGGGATAATGATTATTTATTTTTAAATTAATTAATTATAATTGTTTAATTTTAACCGTTGATTTAATTAAAGGGATGAGATTGACTTATTAGGTAATTCTAAGGAAGCCTCTCATTAGGAGAGGATCCGAATCCATCGATTATATAGATTTATTATATAGAAGATGTATACATAGATGATGTACTATTACATTCGCCCATAAAAGTTTGAATTTGTTATGCATAATTAATTTAAGATTTGTATTTTTCAAGGATATAATCAACTAATCAAGTGTCATAAAATTTTAAGATATTTAATTTCCTACCATTCATAATTAATTAAAGCACGTAAATAAACTTATGCGGGCTTCATCACTTAAAAAAAATTAATATAAAGATATCATTTTAGATCAGTAAAACGAAGTACTTTTCAAATGATTGTGACTTTCAATACAATATGTTGCAATTTTTAATTGACATGTTTGGCACAGTATAAAGATATCATTTATAAATTGTTTAATGTTATATTGGATTGATTATTGATCTAAAAAGATAAATTTTTTACCTAACTATATTGGCATATTAATTGATGTAGTCAAAAAAAAAATACAGCTTTAATCCAGAAAATGACACGCAGGCAAAAATAATCGCGTTTAATTCAGATAATTCCGTGTCAGCGAGGTCACTCCAGCGGTCTCTGCTTTAGTATTTTACTAGTATTCGGTACCCGCCCGTTGTGCGGTTTCTTAACAAATAAATTGATATTTAATTCATATTTTCTTTTTAAATTTTAAAGGTTATAATATATAGTTTGGTTAAAAGCTTTGGATTTTTAATAACAATAAACTAAACGAATAGTATGGTTAGTTCATATAAATATACATTATAAGGTTGAATATTTATACAAATATATTCAATTTTATCTAAAAAGATAGAATATTTGACAAAGATTGGTTATTAAAATACTAAAACAGAGGCCATTGGCGCGACCTCGCGGGCACGAAATTTTCTGGATTAAAGCGGGATTATTTTCGTTTGCGTGTCATATTGATCTAGAAAGATAAGTTCCTCGATCATACAACTTTAATTCAAAAAATTCCACGTATGCAAAAATAATCCCGTTTAATCCAGAAAATTCCGTGGGCGTGAGGTCGCGCCAATGACCTTTGTAAAAAAATATAACACCATTTTAATCCAGAATATGACACGTATAAAAAATCAAAATCCTTATAAATTCCTCGATCATAATCAACTAATTTAATCATAAATTTTTTTGTTTTGTCGTTCAAAATCCATAATTATATATTACTACGTACCAAAATGTAATAGTTTATTTATGACATGTCATGTTTTTTTGAACGACATATAAACGAATTCAATTAGGACTCGGCGCATAGGAATTCACATCTTTGATAAACAATAAATTAGATTAAATTATTTTATATCTATTATAACTTTGCAAGGTAATATTTATTTTCTAGTATAATAGAAAACCATTTAATTATATATAGGATACACGATATTATGCTCGATTAATACTCTATTTTATAATAACACAAAAATTTACATTGATTAACTTCGTAAAATCATGCAAATCATTATCCAAGAAGATTTTTAGGTTTACACGTTACTTTTATAGATAATCTTTTTATAAGTTGGTTAAAACTTAAATTTAGTTTAAATGGCTAAAGTAAAATATTAATATCTAAAAAAAATAGCAACGTAGAAATATTAATATTAATATTAATTTGACTCGGACTTAGAAGTTGGATCCACTAAACGGTGCTATATATATTATATATAAGTATATTTTATCTATTAGATAGTTATCGGATTTAGATCCACTAACGATGCAATATATAAATATATTTTATATAAATTTCTTTTGTAATATATTCATAATTAATTTCAGTGATTTAGAAAGAAAAGTTTTTTACTTAATTATATTGGCTTATTAATTGATGTGACCCAAAAATATAATATCAATTTAATTCAAAATATCCCGTTAAATATAGATATATTGTATTCAATTTTGACCAAATATTGGATAGATTATTTGATCTAAAAAGATCAGTTTTCTAACTAAGTAAGATATAAGGTTGAATATTTATAAAAATAAGTGAGATAATTAATTGAGATGTCAAAATTATATTGGTTTATTAATTGATGTGGCCCAGAAATATAATACTAATTTATTTCAGAATATGACACGTAAGTGAAAATAATCCCGTTTAATCCAGAAAATTCCGTGGCAGCGAGGTCGCTTCAGCGGTCTCTGTTATACTTATAACTAGTATTCGGTACCCGCCCGTTGTGCGGTTTCTTAATAAACAAAATAATATTTAATTTATATCTTCTTTTTGAAAGCTAAAGGTTATAATAGTTTGGTTGAAATCTTTGGAGTAGCTCAATAAAAAAAATCTTTAGATATTTTAATACATCGTAGTATAAAAAGATTATACAAAATAACCTAAGATAAATTATTCTATCGATAATATGTTATGTAACAATTTAAGATATGAGATTTCATATTTATATTAAATTTTAATATAACATTTTAATCAAGATAAACTAACACCAACAACTTCATCATGATATTAAAAAAAAAAATGATTGGAATAGTCTATCTTAAAACTCATAATCACTTATCTATTGTGTGTGTATATATACACACACGCACAAACATTATGCCCTGAAATTGAAAAGTTATACTATATCCAATTCAAAAGATATGTTGTATTGTTCTATCGAGTTTTATAAAAATGTATTTTTACTTAAACCAAATTTTTTAAATTAAGACGTAGATAAAATTATAAAAATCTAATTTATTATATTGGAAATATTATTTCTTATATATTAAAGTATAAAAAGATAAGTTTTTTTTAATTAATTAAAATATAAGGCTGCATATTTATAATTTGTAGTAAAAATTAAATCCGAATATGACACATATTAAATAAATCAAAAGTTGTTTCGGGTATTTATTTTAGTGTGTGTGTATAGCATGTATAACATAAAGTTGTGGCTTCCATCGGTAGTATTTTCTAATGATATCCCAATAACAATAACATAGGTTTAAGTACGTGTTTAACTTCATTTCAAAAAAAAATCATGAATTGCGAAGAATGAAAAAAATTTAAAATATATTTGATTAGTTAGATTGGATATGTTTTCAACCTAATTTTTGATTTTAATCCAGTTCGATCGACTCAGTCGCTCTACATCTGGATCGGGTATTGTATGACCCATTTAATATCAAGGTTTTATAACTAATAAAAAAAATGACGTGAGTCCAAAAATATAATACCACTTTAATTCAGAAAATGTCACGTAAGTAAAAATATAGATTATTAATTATATAAATTTTTGTATTAACTACTTATTTAAACCAAAATCTTATCTGGTAAAAATAAAACTATTTTATCTTATGTATTTTGTGTAATCTTTTTATTTCCACCGAATTGTAATTTGGGTAAAACAAAATAAAAACGCCTCGCTCTCAAATTTGAATTTGCTAATGATGATATTGAAGGGAATTATTTGATCTAAAAAGATAATATGGAATTAAGATAAGTTTTAAAATGAAAACATTTTAAAATTGTTTGGAAAAAAATACGTGTTAAAATATTTATTTCATTCAATTTATTTCATGCAATAAAAATACTTAGTATATTTATATACTACGTAGTAACATGTAAGGTGCCGTCTTGCAATAAATATATTACGTAGTATATTTAATACCCTAATTTTAAATTTTTATTTAGTTTAATGAAGTGTATTGTCACATTGATAAGTATTTTTTCCCCTTCGATTTCCATATCACCACTCACCATATTGCGGGAAATTTAATGAAGAGATTGAATCCAATCAAATTTGCATTTTAATTAGTAGAATACTAGTATATGTTACCCGCCCGTTGTGCGGTTTTTTTATAATTATATTATGTATTTTTATATTAAATTTTTTTATTAAAGTTTGAAGGTTAAAATATATAAGTTTTAATGACTAAAAAGAATAACACCATATGATAAGTAAATAAAACCAAATATAAATATATTCCTTTTTAATCATATATAAATATATTATATTCAATTTGATCTAAAAGATAGAATCATTGACCAAATATTCCTTTTTCATCTTTTAGAATCTTGACAACACGATATATATTAATTGGCACGACTCAAATAAATAAAACCAAATTGACATGGCTCACAAAAATAAAATCATATATAAATATATTATATTCAATTTGATTTAAAAGATATAATAATTGACCAAATATTCCTTTGTCATCTTTTAGAATCTTGATGACATGATACATATTCTTATATAGATATATTGCACGTTTTGTTAATGAATCATAGTTTATTATATTAATTTGTTTGAAATATTTTTTTATTAAATTTGATGCTTGAAATATTTGAATAAAACTTGCAGTCCATCATAAAAGAAATTAAAGCAAAATCGTGTTCGGTGAAATTTATAATACCATTTTAATTCTAAATATGACACGTATGAAAAAATAACACCAATTCCATTCAAAAAATATCATGTATACGAATCGTACCATCAGGCACCAGAGCCCGTTTTAGGCCTATGTTTTTGTATAGTATATAGAATATATAGATAGATAGATATATTGATTCTTGACAACATGAAAATTTGACAAAAAGACTGATAGTTTTCATAATAAACATTATTCACACGTGTTTAAGATTTTGTTTTAATAAGTTACGATTGAAATAGTTTGATATGATATGAATAGATGTACGTCCCGCAGATAATAATTTTTACATATGATATAGATCAAGCATACATGAAGGCAGGCTTAGGCAGATAATAAATTATGTTCTTGTATCAACAATTATGTTAAATTTTTAAAAAAAATAATTACGAAGACCAGTGAGATTTAAAATATAACTATCTTAAATTAAGAATTATTTATTTATTTGTGATTTGCGAGTGATAAATCCATGTTTTGTTTAATGTGTCATATTCTGTATAGATTCTCTTACGTGTTATTAAACTTTAAAGATTAAGAAATCATATTCTGTTTTTGCTAGTGATATCAATCAATGAATTATAGTTAGGTAAAAACCGCACAACAAATAATTAAGATTTTAGGGATATATATACCTTTTGAAGAGGCAAATCTACATATGAGAGACCTCATTTTAGGAATATAAAGTTATTGCATACACGGAGTAGGATCTATTGCAAAACTATACGTCTTGGAGCGGCAAATCTTGATTTACAACTATTGAAACTTGTTGAACCGGCTAATGATATCGAATGTTTCGTGTTCGGTGATGAATGATGATTCGTAGATTAGACTATATATATAACAACTACAATATTCTATCTTAAACCGTTGATTAATTATCTATTCAACATAAAATTTTATGAGATATATATCCATGCAAATATATTCAATTTCATCTAAAAAGGATAAATTTTCCAACTAATTAAGTAAGATATAAGGCTGAATATTTATACAAATATATTAAATTTCATCTAAAAAGGATAAATTTTCTACCTAATTAAAATATAAGGATGAATATTTATACAAATATATTCAATTTCATCTAAAAAGATAAAATGTCTGACAAAGAATGGTTATATTGAATAGATTATTTGATCTAGAAAGATAAGTTTTTTTTACCTAATTATATATAGATTTATTGATATGAGCCAAAAATATAATACCAATTTCATTCAGAATATGACTCGTATGCAAAAATAATCCCGTTTTAATCGTGAAAATTTCATGGATGCGAAATCGCACCAGAGACCGCTCATCATACAATAATCCCATTTATTAATCCTGTTTGACTCGAATAACAACTATAAAAAATTCTAACCGGGTGGCTGATACGCATTTTTTTTAATTTTTTTTGTTAATACCGATAATTTCATTATGTTATAAAAAAAAGATAATTTCATTAGGATAGCCACTGATTCAAGACCAACGAAGTGAGAAAAAGAAATATTTTCTATTCAAATCTTTTTCTTTTTTATCATTATAGTGTATATATTTTATATATTAGATAGTCCACTAAGGGTTTATTAATCGATAAGTTTTTTACCTTGTTAATCACATACTCTAATTATAATATAATATAAGATATAAGGTTATATTGAATAGATTATGTAAAAAGATAAGTTTTTAGCTAACTATATTCGTTTATTAATTGATGTGGCCCAGAAATATAATACCAATTTAATCCAGAATATAGATTATGTAAAAAGATAAGTTTTTAGCTAACTATATTCGTTTATTAATTGATGTGGCCCAGAAATATAATACCAATTTAATCCAGAATATAGATTATGTAAAAAGATAAGTTTTTAGCTAACTATATTCGTTTATTAATTGACGTGGTGCAGAAATATAATACCACTTTAATCCAGAAAATGCCACACATGCAAAAATAATCCCGTTTAATCCAGAAAATTCCGTGGCAGCGAGGTCGCTTCAGCGGCCTCTGCTTTAGTATTTTTTGAATAGATTATGTAAAAAGATAAGTTTTTAGCTAACTATATTCGTTTATTAATTGATGTGGCCCAGAAATATTATACCAATTTAATCCAGAATATAGATTATGTAAAAAGATAAGTTTTTAGCTAACTATATTCGTTTATTAATTGATGTGGCCCAGAAATATAATACCAATTTAATCCAGAATATAGATTACGTAAAAAGATAAGTTTTTAGCTAACTATATTCGTTTATTAATTGACGTGGTGCAGAAATATAATACCACTTTAATCCAGAAAATGCCACACATGCAAAAATAATCCCGTTTAATCCAGAAAATTCCATGGCAGCGAGGTCGCTTCAGCGGCCTCTGCTTTAGTATTTTAATATAGATAGTCATTGAAATAAGTTATTTTCTAAGTTTGGATTGATAAAAAAGAAAAGATATAAATTGTATTCAATCAAGATATGGGCCGGGTGAAAAAATTAGCTTGATTGTAAAGGCTCGGAATTTTAAATCCTAATTTTTCAAAAAATAATAATAATTAAAAATGAATTTAAAAGCGGAATTTAACGGAAAACTTGCTAACTCGAATTTTAGAACTCATGAAACGAATTTTCAACCTAAAATCAAAAAATTGAAAACTAATTCTTATCAAATCTCTAAGACTTGTCTCATATTTGACCAATTCCAACTCATCTCACCCCTTCTTGGCAAATCTTATCCTCTTCCCCCTCACTCCCTTCCTTGATTCACCTTTATTTAGAAAACAAACAATTCCTCCTCTGAAATGTCTGAAGACCGCAAGTGTTCCCCCTTTCAAGAAATCAGAGCCTCTCTCCTTCCCCACTTTTAATTTTGGAACAAATCCCTGGTGTTCTCCTCTGTCTTCTTCCGCTGCGTACACAACCCAAACACCACCTCCATACCTCCATCTCTCCTCCTCCCAGCTGCGCCGCCAGCAGCAACACCTCCATTCCGCCACCACCTGGTCACCGTCACCTCCTTCCCACCGCCGCCCAGGCCGAGACGGAGCCAGCCGCGAGCTCCACCTCCCTGTTTTGCCGAGAAGCAACACCAGCAGATCCACCGCCTTCCGCTGCGAATACAAGCTGAAGCTGCCCTCTTTCATCCTCTCCGGCGACCACGAGCGCCCAGGCAGCCCAGGAGGCCGGCACCGAACCCGACGCCGTCTCCGAGCACCCTCTGTGCACCTGTTTTCCCCCGAAACCAAGCGGTAAGCCTCCCTCCTCTTCACTTCTCCGCTCTAAATGCCATAAAACTCCGCCCTTAAGCCTCTCACCGTCGTCCTAGGTCCCGAATCGCTCGGATTCGCCTCCAGCGAGCTCAATTGCGCCACCGACGAGCCCGAATAACCTCGACAGATCTCCGGCGAAGCTCCGAAACCGCGGTGAGCGTCTTCCCTCTTCTTCTCCTTTCCCTTTCCGTGAGTGTGTGTGTGTCGGTGTCGGGATTGGGTGGCCGGAGTCCGGGTGTCGCCGGCAGCCTTTCCCTTCTCCTCCTCCTTCCTGGTTTTTTCGAACGCTGTGGGACGTTTGGGGGAGATGGTGAACAGCTCCAATTTTGGTCCGGTTTTTCTTTTGATTTAAAAAGGATGGGTTCGGTTCGGTTTTCTTTAAATAAAAATGAAACCGGTTCACTAAAGGGAATGGGTTGGGTTGTGGATCCGAAATTTAAAAGATAAAATTTGGGCCTAATTCCAATTGGGCCTGATTTTTATAAGATGAGTCAAATAATATTATGTCTTAAGAGTTAAGATTATAAAAGGGATTTTCGATTTAGTAAAATATATTTAATAAAAATGGTTGGGAAATTTAAGGGATTTGGAAATATTTTATGAAAGTGTTTATAAAATGGTATTTAAAATATTATATAATATAAATTGAGATTTAGAATATAAGATATTATTATTGAGATTTAAAGGTATAATACTATGGTGATTAAAACAGAAATAATCTTATGAGACTTGGATTTTAGAAAAAGGAATTTGATGAACATCTCCCAATGACGGAATTTCTAACTAGTCAACTCAGTTTTCAAAACGGGTTTCGGGACTAACTCGGGAATTTTGCGATCGGTGACTAACTAGCATGATTGATGTGGATGGTTGACTAATATCATGATTGGTGTGTACTAATGGCATGATTGATTGACTAATGGCATGGTGAAGTGTTAGACTTGGGTAGCGTTAATTTATGCTTTCGAAATATGATGAATATGATGGACTTGATATATGTGATATGCGGATTATTTTGCGGATATGTTATGGCAAATACATGAATGTGGCTGAATGGAATGATGAGAATGATATGGTCTTGTGGAATGTGGCAATGTGATGAATGGTTGAACATGATGGAACGATGATTGCGATATGGTTGCTATTCTCGTTGAATGATATGCTTGAGTGCTTGGATGATTAGACGTAGACTTATATATGTGCGTTCTGATATGTATCTAGGTGATCTTTAATCTATTATAATGCTTGCCTTGCTGTTCTGCACCGCCAGGTAAGTCTCTTCGGAGCTTACTCAGATTGAATAGAGCTATTCCCTGCTTTAGGTGCATGATATACTAGGTGTTGCATTCATGATCAGCATGCCATGTAGTACCATGCTAGGTTGCATTGATCGTTGAGCATTCTATTTCTCTATGTGTATGTAAACAGAACGGCCGTTATCTGTGATAGTCCTAGAAGTCTTTGCTAGGGTCATAGGGTAGCCCAGCTTCATCGGGTACCCTGAGTCAATCGAGTACTTCCTTATATTATGATATGCCTGCGGGCTTTATTGTGGAGCGGGTTGGGCATGCGTGCCGCCCTATTATGAATGAATGCATTCACGAGCTGGCCAGTCTCCGCCTGTCGGAAGGGGTGGAGGTAGGAGAGGGATATACCACTTGGTATTCTGTGCTAAGGCCTTATTATTATTATTATGCACTTGATCTTAGGAGCATGTTAGTGTGTTAATATTCCGCCATGCATCTAGAAGCATCTTTATTAGGTATAGCGTATATGTGTGCTTATGGTTGGGATGCAGAGTTAAGTGGGCATCGATCTGATCCCGCCCCATATCAATTTTTTTAGGTATTATTTATGTTCATCCTATCGGTGTTGTTTGCTTATTGCGCGGGTCATTTTATCGGCGGAGAGTGAACGCTGGAGTTATAGACTTCACCAGACTCTGATTACATTTTTGGATTTTCACTTTAGACTCCGTTTTGACCCGGCTCTGCCGTGGCACCCTCTTGTATTACACTTATTTCCGCTAGTCGCACTATTTCTGATTTCCACGCTTAGACTTACGACAGGTACAGGGGACTTCCCCGGGGATTCCAACGATCCCTTCGATTTTGGGTACGAAATCCCCCTTTGAAAACATTAAAGTAGGTTTCGAAACCTTCAACCTGTACTCGGGGCGCAAGGTCCTAACGAGGGATTTTATCCCTCGAAACGTAACCTGGGAATCATAATCCTGGGCCGTTACAAAGGGGTATCAGAGCTGAGGTTTTGCAATCCGAGTATGATAGGTTGAAGTGGTTTTGAAAATGGCCCAAGATTTCCAAATGGTTTTCCAAAATGTTTTAGAAAGGGCAAAATGAATTTATTATGGCTAACTCAAATGGACTAAATACGAACTTGACTCTATAAACCCGGTAATCAAACAAGGGAAACGAATGGGTAGTGAAGGCGCTAGACAGTCCCTATTGGATGTAGTTGGGAACGGGTAGACAAAATATAGCTTGTTCTTTTACAGGTGGACTTGAAGGCTCCAAGGAACCCGAAGGTTGGGGTGACATGGGTTAGGAAGCCGTGAGGTATTTGCCCCTCCGGTCGGCCGTCCCTCGAAGGACGGCATAGATCGTCTCTAGGATTATATGCATTATATCCAATCGGGCCCGAGGGCGTTCCTCCTCGAAGGGGATCATATTAATCTCGTTGATTGCTTCCATGCTGAGTGCTATTGTGCTTAGGATAGATAACTAATCAGTATGCCTTGACTTCAATCATGTATTGAATAACTGTGCAAACGGATAGCGGGAGAATACCTTGTTCTTATGTCATTGGAACTCCTGTCTTGTCGGAATATCTCTCCCATAATTCAAACCCCTGATGATTCTGACTCCGTCAACCATCCCACCAACACGTTTAGGCATGTTAGCAAGGGTCGAAGAGCATCCGCTCTCCCCGTTTCGAGTCCTGTTTTGTATCCCACCACCAATGCTTCTGTCGGGTCTTGTACCGGAGGTTGGTGTCTTCCACGGGAAATTTGGGTTGGTTAACCAATTACCTTTGGAAATCGTGTCGGATGTGAGTGTTACTTGAGTATGTTAGTGGTAATGACGACTGAAGTAGTTTCGGGTTAGGAGTGAGTTGTCTCATGGAGTCACCCCTTTGATCCTCGTAATGGTTAGCCATGTCTTCTTTCCATAAGATTCTAAACACGAGTTCTACTCTCACCTCTTGTGAACAGTGTGAATGTCCTTGTGTCATACCGAGTGAGTCATACTAGTTCCCACGAGAAACATGGTAATGAGTCGGTGATTGTCCTTGTAGAATTCTGTCTGGTTATAATAGTAACCCCCCAAATTGCATGACATAATGCATTGATATATTTCAGCATGCTTTGTCTAATATCTTGCATGATTGAAATTGTGAATGGATATATGTACTGTATGTATGAATTTCCATGATTGTTGGTCTCCCTTGAATTAGGTCCATGATAGTGTGGTCAACCCTCGTTGAATGATTAACATATGAAATAAACTCTTAGCATGTTAAGTTAATCAAATTGAACCTCGTTGAATGTGTATATGCTTAATGAGTGTTTCTAGTACCATGTAGGACGTATGCCTTCTAATCATTGGCCCTCGCATGATTGTGTGCCATCTTGTCTTGTTATATGAACATGGTTGTATTTGATGCGATAGTTAATATGCCTATATGACCTTACTATATCCTCTAGCATGATTATTATGGTGCATCTCAACATGCTCGTAATTGACTTCGCATTGTCTCAATCTGCTTATAGGTGTTCCTAAGATGAGTGGTGAATCATACCCGTGACATTCTATAAAGCTCGCTATGTCGTACTTAACTTATGTTGCATATGTCTAATGTCGGTTTGTTCATACATGATATTAATATGTCAAGCATGATTAGTGCATGAGATGATAAGTTTTAGCCTGTCCCGTGTGCATGTAAAGTTGATTATGTGAAATGTTATGGATGCATAGGACGCTATTCCTTTAATAGGTACATGATAGTGTGAAGTGATATGATTGAAATATTTTGTGATTTCCATGTGCACCTGTAACCTTATAGAATACCTTAAGGGGATTGCTGTAACTCTCGAGTCTGTGTCTTGTCTTGAGTCTCGTCATCTCTAGTCCTGGTTTGGGTCTGAATTCTTAAGAAAGTCGTATTGTCCTCCCTTGCCCTTCCCTATCTACGTGACTTCTAACCCCTCGTGATCCCCTTGATGGACGTCGACGTAGAGGAGAAAACGAGCGATCAAGTGGCACCAGAGTGGCGCAACGGAAGTGGGGTGGGCCCATGGCCCATGGACCCTAGGATCGACGTCGCCAGAGGAAGGACGCCTTTCGAAGATGGTGGTTGCAGACGTAATCCTCCTAGATGACTCAAGGAATGACGTTCTTCGTCCGAATTGTGATCTCTCCTATGCGATCTGGAATCGGTGTCGTGCGATAGGCTTGGAACTAACTAAATTGAGGTGTGATGACTGATAAGCTGAACTGGTAGTGAATGATTGTCTGACTAACTTGTGTTTGTGATGATGTGCCTATGTGCTTAAGTGTACTGACCTGCTAGTAAATCGGTTATGGGTTATATATGTGGTGGTGTATTCTTCTTGGGAATGAGTCGAGTATTTTCCTTGGTGAGACGGATCGGGAATCACAGGTAGATTGAGGTCTTCGAGTGGTCATTGGTTATGCGAGATGGAATGCATGAAGGATGTGTTAGCTTGGGTAGAGTCGAGTGAGGTATGGCTTGTCAGAGATAGTGTCCAGTGAGTATATTTGAGCTTCCAGGTAGGTCTTAGGTGAAGAGTGGAGTTAGCATGGTGAGATTTCGAGGAAGAGGTCCTAGCTAGAAGTGTCGGTAGGTAGTGGGTGCAAGTATAGGTGGTTAGTGTAGTTCTAGAGGTGGATGAGTGAGCTAAGAATGGATCGGAGGGTTTCTCAAAGGGAAGTGTTATTAGACGGATTGGTGAGCTAAGGAAGGTGTCTAGATAGTCTAGGAGCGGATCGTGGGCGACATCGAGGATGATTGGTTGAGGAATGTCTAAGGAATTGCAGAATTAGGAACTAGGTTCTATGTGCGGTGATTGGGAACTGTTTATGGTAAAGGATGAGATTGAGGAATCGCTAAGAAAGAGTAGTAGCAGGTTGTACCTGGGATGAGTGCTTGGGGTTGCTTAAATAGGGTTAGTGATGCTTAGAGGATTTCTGAGGGAAGGATTTCTAGATGCTTTGTTGGAGGATTTTAGTATAGGAAAAGAATCGAGGTTGATGTGTGGAGATTGTTTTGGGCTGTTGAGGTATTTGGGGATGTGAGATGATTGTTCGAGAGAAGGCTGGTAGTTAGGCAAGGATGTCGTTGAGATTATAGTAAGACTGTGGGCTTGAGATTGAGATAGGGAGATCTTGAGCATGGATTTGGGTACTACTGTACTAGGCAAGGCATAATGCATTGAGAACGTTAGGGGAATTGGTTTTAGAAGGTTTGGCGAAGTTGCGGTACTTGAGAAATTCGGATGAGGATGATTTAGGGATTTACGGGAATGATGATCGGTAAAAGAGGGCTTTGGGCAGTAATGTCTCATGGTTAAGAAGTATGAGTTTGAGGCAATTTATGAATATGAAGAGATGAGGAACCAGAATAGGACAAATTGTGGATTTCGAATGGTTAAGGTTTAGCAAGATTTGGAATGAGAAAATTCGGGAACATGCTAAGACGGGGATCTAGAATAGGTCGGTCGAGGAATCGTGGATGTTCAGGTTTCATAAGAATTGAAATGAGACAAGTAGGTGGAAGTTGTGATTGGTCATTGAGGATAGGCGCGGGTGATGAGGAATTCGGTGATACGTGGTTATGAGTTAGCACTAGACAATTTTCTGTGTTAGAGCTGTCGAGAGTAGGTGGTTGAGTGGGTTCTAGCAAGGTAGGGTGCTTGTGTTGGTAATGTGGAGAATAAGGATAGGAGTGTGAGGTGTGAGATGGTCGGTATGAGTTGGGTTCTTAGAGGTGGATGGCCAGTGAGAGTGATTAGTGGTACAGGAAGTGTGATCATGTTAACAAGAGTATTCGAGATGTCTCTTTTGGGGATAATGGTCAGGCAGAGTCTTGAGAACCTAGGGAGAGTGAGCGAGATTGTTAAGGAGCACCTAGATCGATCGTGAGAGTGGTTTAGTCGAGAGCTTGAGATTTCTCTTGTAGGCGAGATGGGACTGGTAGAGGACTCCTAGGATGAGGGTGTGCTTTATAGAGAGTCCTGGTTGTTGGTCGAGTTGTTAAGCTTGTCGGAATAAGGGAATTGTGCGATTGGGAACTCCGAGATATGATTTTAGATGGTTGCGTGAAAGGTAAGACTTGAGATTGGTCATTGAAGTATATTTATCCTTAGATGGCTTGATAGCATAAGAGTTTGGGTACTTAGTAATTGGCTTGGGATGTAGACCTTGAATGGCGGATAACTAAGAGGCTAGAAAGGTTGTATGCTAAGCAGAATGCAATGGTAATTAGAACTAGTATCGGATTGAGTTGGTAGACCATGATGAGGTTGATCTTGATGCGAGAGATGATGAAGTAGTTGTTGTGTCTTATTGTGGGTGATAGTTGTAGGCAAATTCTCTTGGGGATGTGATCTAGTGTATTCTTTATTTGGGGTTGAGTGATGTGTGAGTGCGATGCTTTAGACGATGTTGATTCCCTGGTGTATTGTCGTGGGCAATAGCGAGCTTTTAGTACTAACAATAGTTATCCCTTGAACATGATGAATTGCTAATGTGCGGAGGTCCTTGATGCCTCTAAAGGTGATGATGCTTGGTAGTTAGTAAGGGTATTATGTGATTATCTGATTGATACAATGTGCAACCCCTCATATGTTATGATAAATGCTACTATATACGATACTATGCTAGATCTGTTATGATATGTGACTATCCTTGACATGGATATGATTTGTTTATGAATGTATGATACGAGTGCTATGTTATATGATGTCGTGAACTGGAATTGAGAGGATGTTAGGACTTAATTGATGGAATTTGATTTTGACTTGGAATCTAGGGAGAAGATATGGGATTAGCTCTTAGAGGTGGATGATTCCACCTCCTGAAGTTGAAACTTGCTTGACTAACATCGGGTTAAGGGATTTGAATGATGTTTAAAAAGAACTAACTTGGACTTTGGGAAATTTAATGCGATTGAGAATGTCAATGATTTTGAAACAAACCTTTCAAACTGAGATCCCCCTTGAAATTTTCTAGCCGAGCTTGCGTTATGACGTCCCACAAAGTGGATACATGCATTTATAGGGGCCCTTATAGACTGCTTGCTAAGACCTAGTGAAGATGTCATAGTGCTTTTTGAGTTATGATATGACCGAGAAGTCGGGGTAAGGATGTGGTAAGGGCCCATATCACACTCTCACTACGACCTATTAGGGATATTATGATCATAACGACGATACTGTGAGAATCTCATAGGGGCACTTATGAGGCACTTACGGGATCAACGGAATGATCCTTGGACTCACCTATTCCAACTTCATCCCCTGCCTTGTTTTGGTTTTAGTCTCGGGGACGAGACTTGTTTTTAGAGGTGGATGATGTAAAGGCTCGGAATTTTAAATCCTAATTTTTCAAAAAATAATAATAATTAAAAATGAATTTAAAAGCGGAATTTAACGGAAAACTTGCTAACTCGAATTTTAGAACTCATGAAACGAATTTTCAACCTAAAATCAAAAAATTGAAAACTAATTCTTATCAAATCTCTAAGACTTGTCTCATATTTGACCAATTCCAACTCATCTCACCCCTTCTTGGCAAATCTTATCCTCTTCCCCCTCACTCCCTTCCTTGATTCACCTTTATTTAGAAAACAAACAATTCCTCCTCTGAAATGTCTGAAGACCGCAAGTGTTCCCCCTTTCAAGAAATCAGAGCCTCTCTCCTTCCCCACTTTTAATTTTGGAACAAATCCCTGGTGTTCTCCTCTGTCTTCTTCCGCTGCGTACACAACCCAAACACCACCTCCATACCTCCATCTCTCCTCCTCCCAGCTGCGCCGCCAGCAGCAACACCTCCATTCCGCCACCACCTGGTCACCGTCACCTCCTTCCCACCGCCGCCCAGGCCGAGACGGAGCCAGCCGCGAGCTCCACCTCCCTGTTTTGCCGAGAAGCAACACCAGCAGATCCACCGCCTTCCGCTGCGAATACAAGCTGAAGCTGCCCTCTTTCATCCTCTCCGGCGACCACGAGCGCCCAGGCAGCCCAGGAGGCCGGCACCGAACCCGACGCCGTCTCCGAGCACCCTCTGTGCACCTGTTTTCCCCCGAAACCAAGCGGTAAGCCTCCCTCCTCTTCACTTCTCCGCTCTAAATGCCATAAAACTCCGCCCTTAAGCCTCTCACCGTCGTCCTAGGTCCCGAATCGCTCGGATTCGCCTCCAGCGAGCTCAATTGCGCCACCGACGAGCCCGAATAACCTCGACAGATCTCCGGCGAAGCTCCGAAACCGCGGTGAGCGTCTTCCCTCTTCTTCTCCTTTCCCTTTCCGTGAGTGTGTGTGTGTCGGTGTCGGGATTGGGTGGCCGGAGTCCGGGTGTCGCCGGCAGCCTTTCCCTTCTCCTCCTCCTTCCTGGTTTTTTCGAACGCTGTGGGACGTTTGGGGGAGATGGTGAACAGCTCCAATTTTGGTCCGGTTTTTCTTTTGATTTAAAAAGGATGGGTTCGGTTCGGTTTTCTTTAAATAAAAATGAAACCGGTTCACTAAAGGGAATGGGTTGGGTTGTGGATCCGAAATTTAAAAGATAAAATTTGGGCCTAATTCCAATTGGGCCTGATTTTTATAAGATGAGTCAAATAATATTATGTCTTAAGAGTTAAGATTATAAAAGGGATTTTCGATTTAGTAAAATATATTTAATAAAAATGGTTGGGAAATTTAAGGGATTTGGAAATATTTTATGAAAGTGTTTATAAAATGGTATTTAAAATATTATATAATATAAATTGAGATTTAGAATATAAGATATTATTATTGAGATTTAAAGGTATAATACTATGGTGATTAAAACAGAAATAATCTTATGAGACTTGGATTTTAGAAAAAGGAATTTGATGAACATCTCCCAATGACGGAATTTCTAACTAGTCAACTCAGTTTTCAAAACGGGTTTCGGGACTAACTCGGGAATTTTGCGATCGGTGACTAACTAGCATGATTGATGTGGATGGTTGACTAATATCATGATTGGTGTGTACTAATGGCATGATTGATTGACTAATGGCATGGTGAAGTGTTAGACTTGGGTAGCGTTAATTTATGCTTTCGAAATATGATGAATATGATGGACTTGATATATGTGATATGCGGATTATTTTGCGGATATGTTATGGCAAATACATGAATGTGGCTGAATGGAATGATGAGAATGATATGGTCTTGTGGAATGTGGCAATGTGATGAATGGTTGAACATGATGGAACGATGATTGCGATATGGTTGCTATTCTCGTTGAATGATATGCTTGAGTGCTTGGATGATTAGACGTAGACTTATATATGTGCGTTCTGATATGTATCTAGGTGATCTTTAATCTATTATAATGCTTGCCTTGCTGTTCTGCACCGCCAGGTAAGTCTCTTCGGAGCTTACTCAGATTGAATAGAGCTATTCCCTGCTTTAGGTGCATGATATACTAGGTGTTGCATTCATGATCAGCATGCCATGTAGTACCATGCTAGGTTGCATTGATCGTTGAGCATTCTATTTCTCTATGTGTATGTAAACAGAACGGCCGTTATCTGTGATAGTCCTAGAAGTCTTTGCTAGGGTCATAGGGTAGCCCAGCTTCATCGGGTACCCTGAGTCAATCGAGTACTTCCTTATATTATGATATGCCTGCGGGCTTTATTATGGAGCGGGTTGGGCATGCGTGCCGCCCTATTATGAATGAATGCATTCACGAGCTGGCCAGTCTCCGCCTGTCGGAAGGGGTGGAGGTAGGAGAGGGATATACCACTTGGTATTCTGTGCTAAGGCCTTATTATTATTATTATGCACTTGATCTTAGGAGCATGTTAGTGTGTTAATATTCCGCCATGCATCTAGAAGCATCTTTATTAGGTATAGCGTATATGTGTGCTTATGGTTGGGATGCAGAGTTAAGTGGGCATCGATCTGATCCCGCCCCATATCAATTTTTTTAGGTATTATTTATGTTCATCCTATCGGTGTTGTTTGCTTATTGCGCGGGTCATTTTATCGGCGGAGAGTGAACGCTGGAGTTATAGACTTCACCAGACTCTGATTACATTTTTGGATTTTCACTTTAGACTCCGTTTTGACCCGGCTCTGCCGTGGCACCCTCTTGTATTACACTTATTTCCGCTAGTCGCACTATTTCTGATTTCCACGCTTAGACTTACGACAGGTACAGGGGACTTCCCCGGGGATTCCAACGATCCCTTCGATTTTGGGTACGAAATCCCCCTTTGAAAACATTAAAGTAGGTTTCGAAACCTTCAACCTGTACTCGGGGCGCAAGGTCCTAACGAGGGATTTTATCCCTCGAAACGTAACCTGGGAATCATAATCCTGGGCCGTTACATTGATGTATTCAATCAAGATTATGTCAACTAAATGATAGATTTTATAGTTTTATATATAGCCACTTGATATATTAGTCTAAAAAGATAAGTCTGTAGCTAACTATATTCATTTATTAATTAATGTGGCCCAGGAATATAATACCACTTTAATTCAGAAAATTCCACGTAGGCAAAAATAATCCCGTTTAATCCAGAAAATTCCGTGCCCGTGAGGTCGCGCCAGCGGTCTCTGCTTTAGTATTTTATATAGATATAGATAGATATAGATTTTATATAAATTTCTTTTGTAATATATTCATAATTAATTTCAGTGATTTAGAAAGAAAAGTTTTTTACTTAATTATATTGGCTTATTAATTGATGTGACCCAAAAATATAATATCAATTTAATTCAAAATATCCTGTTAAACATAGATATATTGTATTCAATTTTGACCAAATATTGGATAGATTATTTGATCTAAAAAGATCAGTTTTCTAACTAAGTAAGATATAAGGTTGAATATTTATAAAAATAAGTGAGATAATTAATTGAGATGTCAAAATTATATTGGTTTATTAATTGATGTGGCCCGGAAATATAATACTAATTTATTTCAGAATATGACACGTAAGCGAAAATAATCCCGTTTAATCCAGAAAATTCCGTGGCAGCGAGGTCGCTTCAGCGGTCTCTGCTTTAGTATTTTATATAGATATAGATTTGATATAATTAATTAACAACACCATCGTACAATAAAAGTTAGTTAGATATAAGGATATGAATATTTATAAAAAAAAAAAACTAATTAAGATATAAGTTATATTGGATAGATTATTTGATCTAAAAAGATAAATTTTTGTCTAACTATATTGGCTTATTATTGGATTATATTAATTGATGTGACTTAGAAATATAATACCGCTTTAATCCAGAAAATGCCACGTAGGCAAAAATAATCTCGTTTAATCCAGATAATAATATAATATCAATTTAATTCAAAATATCCCATTAAATATAGATATATTGAATATTGGATAGATTATTTGATCTAAAAAGATCAGTTTTGTAACTAAGTAAGATATAAGGTTGAATATTTATAAAAATAAGTGAGATAATTAATTGAGATGTCAAAATTATATTGGTTTATTAATCGATGTGGCCCAGAAATATAATACTAATTTATTTCAGAATATGGCACGTAAGCGAAAATAATCCCGTTTAATCCAGAAAATTCCGTGGCAGCGAGGTCGCTTCAGCGGTCTCTGTTATACTTATAATTTGATATAATTAATTAACAACACCATCGTACAATAAAAGTTAGTTAGATATAAGGATATGAATATTTATAAAAAAAAACTAATTAAGATATAAGTTATATTGGATAGATTATTTGATCTAAAAAGATAAATTTTTGTCTAACTATATTAGCTTATTATTGGATTATATTAATTGATGTGACTTAGAAATATAATACCGCTTTAATCCAGAAAATGCCACGTAGGCAAAAATAATCTCGTTTAATCCAGATAATTCCGTGCCAGCGAGGTCGCTCCAGCGGTCTATGTTTTAGTATTTTATATATATATATATATATATATATATATATATATATATATATATATATATATATATATATATATATATATAATAAGCAGCTCCTCTTCACTCATTGAATCTCCACCTATAGTTTCATTCGATTAATCACGTACGGAGTGAATGAGGAGAGAGTTTCTCCTCTTTGAGAAACCAATTTGAGAAATCTCTTTCGCCTCCTATCTCTATCAATTGAGAAAAATCTGGGCAATTTTTTTGGGCAAATCCCCCGTCCCCAATTCCTCCTTTGATCCCTAATATTTGTGCATAATCCTTCGATTCTCTCCACCTCTGTGTCCAAATCGATCTGTTCATCCCGATTTTGGGTTGTTTTGGTTCGATTTCTGCGGGTTGGTCGTCGGAGTTGGTGCCCTCTCCCCGGCTTCTGTCTCACCACTGATCTGGATACTCCAGAGCGCCTCTCTCCCCGGATCTCCAACTGGTGTGCAGTCTTGGTGGGATTGGTGGTGCTGCGATGGTGGCGCCCCTTGTCTCTCTTCCCCATCGGTCTTCTCCCAGCCTCGTCTAACCGTTGCCTGTCGATGCTCCTTCCTCTCGCCGGCGTCATCCTCTCCTTTGGTTTGGCTTCGGCGGTCGGCGTTGTCACCTGCGGCCGAGGCTTCTCCTTGAGTCCTTTGGCCCCAAGTCTTGGTTCCTTTGGGCCCAAGTCTTGGATCGCTCGGGCCCAAGCTTCGGGTCCTTCGGGCCCAATGTTGAGTTTTTTTTGTCAATTTTAATAAAAGAGAATGTTTTTTTAAAGAAATTTGCAATTATGTCTAAACCCACCCGAAAGGTTAGACTAAATCCCGAAAGGGTCTTGAGAAAATCCCGCAAGGGCTTGTCGATATTTTTAGGTGAAAGCTTGATGGCGGTTTGTGTCGGGCAGTTTGCGGCTCTGCTTCCGATGTTTTTAGGAGATCTTCTGCTTGGTTGAGGGGGACGTGGAGTCTGTAGTCAGGTCTGGCTGGGGTCGAGGTGGTGCGCTCAGGGCGACTCCGTATCCGGGATAGAGTTTCCTCGGAGTTCGTCTACACTACCCACAGGAGATAGTGTCCTGCTGTACTACTGGCCCGCGGTGCTACTGTTCGGTGGTGCTTGGTTGCGTTCTTCGGCGGCTTCCTCAGCTTTTTGGGTGTTTGGTCTTCTTGGAACGTTTTGTTGTTGAGTTTATTTCTGCTTGGTGCATGTCGCTTGTTATTTGTATTTCAGTTTTAGTTTGTTCTGATTAGACGGTTCGCCGTCTGCCGACTTTGTCGGCGTCTCGATGAGTCAGGCATGTCTGACCTTCGAATTTTTACCTAATAAAAAAAAAAAAAAATTATAGAGCGGCTCAGAATGTGGTCCGCCCCGACATGTCTCGGTTCGGGCTTCGGACCAAGGAATTCTGAAATTCGGTTTCGAGTCGAAAATCGTAACCGATCAAAATTTTTGGTTTTGGCCCGAAAAAACCGTTTTTTTATTTAAAAAAATACCCTAGTTTGCTTCTTTATGGAAACTCGAGATTTGGAGAGTGAAGCGGCTCGTGACTCTTTCGTTCACACTTCAGAAGCTCTGGTTCTCCTCGGCCCTCTCTCAGTCGCTCCCAAAGTCTTGCCCAGCGCTGCCTCCCTCTCATGTCGGCAACCGCCTCCCTCTCCAGCAGCCCCTGCCTCCCTCTCCCACAGCCGCCTCACAGGCCATAGCGCACAAAGTAGCAACAGTCAACAATGACAATTTGTGTTTCGATTTTTATTTTTTTTTGCAAAATTTCACATTTCTTTGGGATAATCTACTTCTATTTTCAATAATTTGTTATATTATAGTTATAATTTCAGATTTGTAAACCAATTTGAGATTGTTGTAAGGCTTTTAGAAATTTAGGGTTTATGAGAAATTTTAGAAATCTACTCCAATTTGTGAGTTATGAGAAATTTAGGGTTATATATTTTAGTCTTTTAGAGAAACATCAAACAAGAGTAAATTGAGATTTTTGAAATTGAAGAGATTTATGTGTTTTGTGTTGTACTTGATAAATTGTGGTTGAAGGGTTTTTTTTTAAAGCTTACCGGTTTTTTTGGGGACAAAAACCCACCTTAGGGAATTCGGTTTTTTTTTCCAGATTTTTCGGGCCGGAAACCGAAAAAACCGTAACCAAAGGTTCGGTCCTCAGTTCGGGCTTCGGGCCACTTCTAAAAAATCGGGCTGTCGGTTTCGGCCAGCCTGTTTGGGTTGGGTCGGTTCGGTTCGGGTCCGTTGCGCCACCCTATTTAATTTTCTTAACAAAAACTCAATAAAGCTTTTCATACACAATGCAAGATCTCAAATAGGGTTTCAATGTGACCATATTGCAATTGCACACACAACGTTCGATCCGACGCCTGTTTTTTAATCTAAAATCAGGTTTGACTGATAGGAATGGAGTTGTTTACCTCCACGAAGATTAAGTACATGGAATCTGGATGGTTTTGATAAATCACAGTTAACGGTTTCTTTAACAACGTTTCGGATAAATCATAAAAGAGGCAAATTAGACTATCGAAACATACATGATAAGATCACCTTATGGCGTTATATTATCATCTTTTAACTTAAGTGATATGTCTTGAAACTTAAGTAGGTATTGATGACCCAATAGGATGGCAAAATCAGCGACTGAACAAGTTCTGAGAATCATACAAACGAAGGGGTAAGTTCTTCTAAAATGAACAAAAGCAGAAAAATCACTCGGACCTCGATTTTAAAAGGGGACGGCAACTGGAGGATTCCCAACTTCAACTCTGGAGCTAGGCTTTTTCTTGAAGGCTAGCATCTTGTTCAGTGCACTGAGGTATGCCCGAACACTGGAGACGACAACGTCCATTTCCGATCCACTGCCACTGTTGAGGAATGTTGAGTCGAAGTCAATTCTAAGACGCATCATATGGGGAAAATGTGAGCAGGAAATGGTGATTTTACGAGGAGCACATTGTACCTGAATGTTCTTTGAATGGTATCTCCAGTTAATGCATGAGTGGACGTGTAACTGTCGTCTCCACGGATTACAACCTTTGTGGTGGCTATTGCATCTATGCCCTCTGTCACTGCTGAGAGGGAGTACTCTAAGAGAGTCACCGGTGCCTGATACAAGAGGAGAGTTGTTACTTACAGAACCATGAAGTCGAGTACATGATCAAACAAAACACTGCCTACCTTCACAATCAGATCAACGGCCTTGTATGCAGAGTCAACTGGGCCTGTTCCTACTGAACACGCAACATGTTCTAGACCGTCAGCGTCAATGAGCTTGATTGCTGTTGTTGAAAGACCTAGAGTTCCACAAGCAACCTGCCCAGGCAAAAGAAGTTAAAAAATAGCTGATCAAAGAAACAGTTCAAAATTGATCTGCAACTCACCTGCAAATCACCAAGTGACCAAATTGCCTCTGTCTGGTAAAGTTCATCAGCAACCAATGCTTCAATATCCTCATCCATAACATGCTGAAATTACACAGTTTGATCAGAAGAAACATCTAGAGATCAGCAAAACCATCAACAACGAAAGTGGTGTACATGCTGAAATAAAACAGTTCAGTAAGAGGCCATTGCCACATAAAATGTTCACAAACTGACCTTTTTCTTCTCAGCTATAGCTTTGAACCGCCAAAAGATATCATCAAGCTCCTTGCCCTCAAATAAGTAACCAAGCTGGGAAAGAAGATTTCATCCATTAAAAAAACCTATATGCTGAAACAGAGCTACATCTTCATTCTTCAATAGTAAAGAGATTCCTCAAAACACTATTAAAGGGCAAAACATGTTTAAGTTTTAAATCTTTGAAAGACTTTATTTATTGCAACTCAAAAATATATACCTACCTGCTCCAGCCTCTTTTGTAATGCATGTCGTCCACTGGAATCACAGGAGAAGCACAATAAATGAGGCACTATGATCAAATTCGGGAAAAAGGAGATGAACCACCAAACCAAAAAAGCTAAGCTCCTATCAATCAAGGTTACAATAAAGAACAGGTTGGCAGTTCATAAAACTCAGGGAGTAAGCACGTGTACTTGGTTCAATAAAAAAAATTGTTGCAACGTCTATTTTCAAAAAACTTTCACAAACTAACACATTTGTTTCTAAGCCAGGCATGTGTAGTGGGTGTTTATTTGAAACAAGTCATCATTATGGTGTCAACCATATGCTACTTTGCATTTTGTAAAGAAACATACCTAAGTTTTCCGAGGACAAGACCAGCATCATCAACTCGGTATAGTCCTATGTCTTCTGGAGATATGATTTCATAAGTGCCTTTATGTTTAAGCATACCATGCTGCAAAAGAGCAAATAAGCTCAAGTCCATTTTGTATTACATTAAGAATGAAGAAAGAAAATAGACTATTTAATAGTTTTTTAATCCAGAAAAGTCTTAACATCCCTCAAAGAAAGGATTAAGTTATAAAGCAGTGCACATGGTATGTAAGAAGGATACATAACCTATGTTTACAGACATTGCTCTCACGAACATACAAATATAAATTTGCTTAGAGGCAAAAGGCAAGTCAAAGGACTTGAATGAAACACTGAAAAACCTTAACACAAGGCAAACTAACACTCACCACCAAAACAAATTTTGTTGCCCAATGGAATAATCTCATAATATAAAGCTAAACCTCATCATAATCAAAGAGCTGTACTATTTTTGCCATCCCCGTGACTTTGCTGAAGAACGTAGATAAGGTACAATAATCATAAAATATTAACCAAGAATAGGGCACATTACATGTCAAACAAAATAATCAACTAAAGAAATTCTTTGATGGACAAGTAACATTGAAGGACGGAAAAATAGGACTTGATCAAGTTCCTATCTCACGGACCTGGTGAATTCCACTTTCATGCTTAAAAGCATTGGCTCCAACTATAGCCTTGTGGGGTTGAACATGTAATCCTGTATATTCAGAAACCTAAAAGGAAACAATTAAATTCATGAACCACCATTCACATGCAAAATTTAAATGCAATATAAAAGTTAAGGCAGTGAGAGGAAAGCACCATTTTGCTAGCCTTGACAATGTGTTTTGTATGAATTCCAGTGTAAAGACCTCCCAATAATTGTCCACGGCATTTTAATGTCATGACAACCTACTTCAAAAGGTGAAAATCAATATCACAGTAACCTACAAATGAAAAAAGCTGAAGAATGTTGCTGAATAAGACAATAAAGATTCTTGCTTTGACACTTACACATCAGTCCGATTGTAAGATGGACTATGTGATATATTTTTACAAATTCTGTATGATAATCTGCTCCATGTAAAGATCAATGGATATTCTTCTAGAAAATACAACACAAAATATCATGTGTTTACAGTTCCAACTTTCAACCACTTAAGATAGGTTTATATAGGGTGTTTATGGGAAACGATGAGATAAGTACTAGGAATTGATTTTTAAAGTTTCAGATTTATGGTTCAACCCCTTTATTCACAGCATAAGCCGTTCTAAACACTTTTAAGCATCCTGCTATGATCTTCACAAAGGAGTTCAAAGGTTAAAATAAATCAAGATCATGTCAAAACAGCATGATGCCACTTCTTATGAAACATAATAATTGATAAATGACATTTTATCCACATAAATGAGAAGCAAGAAGTTGTTATCATCAACATTACACCATTGCCCGTTGGCATATATACATTACCTTCAGAGGATTAAAAACTCATCAGAAACTCATACACATGTGCAGAGACAGACAGAAGGCCCGGAACAAAGAATTTTTTATCCATTAACTTTTCCTCCTAAGATTCTAGGAAAAAAACCACTCAGCCATGATCATTCGGCAATATATAGAGAAGAATCAAATATACTCCCCCTTAGAGAAGAAGAAAATATACGTGCATGACTGAGATGACAAGGATCTAAACGGCAATATATAGAGAAGGAACTGAAATTCTCCTAACTAATCAGTTTGTAATATATAATTAGCATATAGTGAGTAGGGGGCTGAAAACCTAGGATTAAAGAGTTACTCCCACAAAATCATAACTAATAACACACCTCTTCAAGCGAAGCATTTCCAGCTCTTTCACCGATGCCATTGACAGTAACCTCGAGTTGCCTTGCACCAGCACATGCGCCCTGGATTTAGCAATTAATGAAAATACAAATTAGTATCGTTTTTAGGTTTTCCATTTTCTTCTTCATATAAACATATAGTGACTTACAGCAACTGTGTTGGCAGAGGAAAGTCCGAGATCATTCTGGCAATGTGTTGAAATGATCACATTCTCTATCCCAGAGGTGTTTGCCTTTATGTCAGCAATCAACTGTCCAAACTCAAAGGGCACGTTAATACCTACAGTATCAGGAATGTTTAGAGTAGTTGCCCCAGCCTTAATTACTTCACCCAGAATTTGATAAAGAAACTCCCTTTCTGATCTGTGGTGCAACAGAAATATAAAAGTTGACTTCAATCAGAAATATGAAATCATGGAGGCACATTGAAATATATATTAAAAAAAAACCTAAATTAATATGATATGCATAATCTACCGACCGGTTATCTACTTGCTTCTCTCTATAAGGATAAATGACCCATGTATCTCACAGAGTCGGAAACTAAACCTAACTTCTATCAACTCCATTTGAATTGGCCAGAAGATGCACAAATCAGTTCACTATATATCTTCTTCTTAGTGCTTCATTTATATAATTAGTTTAAAAAGCATATTCGCCACAATTAAGTAATGCCTCAGGCCCTCAAGAGTCAAGACACAAAGCATTACTGTTAACAACACTTGAAACGTGTTTTCCCTATTTTCATTTATATGGAGATTCCACATGGGGAAAAATAATCATAAAATGGAGTCAATATAAAGATTCTTTATAGAGATTATATACTCAACTATAAAAAGATATCCACAGAGACACAGCAAATTAAGTGAATCCTCACCACAAAACCACCCAAATCCACAACGTAAGAGCAAATTTGAGATTAGCATTCAACATCACTTCAACAACAACATTACCTGCCAGCATCTTCGGGGCTAAACTCGACATCATTACACCCCAAGCTCCTGGCATAGCTAACCATGGCCCTAGCAATCTCAATCACCTGTTCTCTGGTCTTATTCAGCTTGTGCTTCATATGAATCTCACTGGTGGCAATGAAAGTGTGGATCCTCGGCCTCTTGGCGTATTTGACAGCCGCCCAAGCCGCATCAATGTCATTCCGATTGCACCTGGAAAGGCCACAGATTACAGGAACGTATCCATCCTCGTCGACGGCGTTGCCGACCTCAATCGCAATCGTCTTCACGGCTTCGAGGTCAGCGGATGACGAGGCAGGGAATCCGGCCTCGATGATGTCGACGCCGAGACGAGCGAGCTGGCGCGCGATCTCGAGCTTCTGCAGCGGAGTCATGGCGGCGCCGGGGGACTGCTCGCCGTCACGGAGCGTGGTATCGAAGATCCGAACATAATTTGGATCTGGAATATGGTTGGGAATGTACTCCGGCCGCCTCCTACGGGGCTCCGGGGGGCCTTCAGAGAAAGAACAACATCGAATCGCGGTGGCAGCGGCAGAGGAGGAGGAGAATGACAGCGGCAGATAGACTGCGCGCTTAGGGGAGGGAGAGGTGCGGGAGACTGGAAGAAGAAATCGACGAGGAGAGGCGGTGGCATAGGCGGCGGCCGTGGTGGTGGTGGTGGAGGCGGGGGCGGCTGGGGGCGGAACTCTAGGGGTTAAGAAAAAAGTCGCCATTTTTGGTTTGTGGAGAGAACTTGGGTTTGGAGGTTTGGTTAAGTGACAATGTGTGTTTATATCAACTGGTGATTGGGTCCCGTCTGGGTGGGTCCGTTCAATACTTTTATTTATTTTATTTTATTTTTTGGTAGAAAAGGTTTAATATTTGGATTTACACGTTAGATCGAATGTTCCATCAACAATTTCCAACAACAATTCCCTGGACAAGTATCTCAAAACATTAACAACCTAATTACAGAAAACAGAGATATGAATCAAATTTTACAAATCTTAGGCTCAACCCTTCCAATGGAGAAGAAACAACATATAACAATGAGATGGTGGACCATTTGGTTCATAAGAAATCAAACAATCTTTAGAAATGAAACAATCCCCTCTGCAGAAGCTATCAAAAAAATGATCACGACCAATATTGAAAATTGGAGGAAAGCTAGTAGATGGAATGAAATGGAGGATGACGGCACACATAAGCAAAGTAAAGGAAAAGGGATCTCTGGGAACATTAGGAAAACCTACCGATGGAGGAAACCTCCGGAGGGCAAATATAAATTAAACTTTGACGGATCATTTAAATCAACCACAAACAGTTCCATTGGTTACATTATCAGAGACTGGCATGGAGACCCAATCAACATGGGCGGAAAAGCAAATGGTGGACAATCACCCCTTATAGCGGAAGCCTTAGCTCTACGCTTAGGGATAGAAAAAGCAAGAGAACTAAATATAACCAATCTAATAATAGAAGGAGACTCTAAAATTATCACGGACTATCTAAGATCAAATGTTGGATGTCCTTGGGAAATAGAAATGATTATGTCAGATATTCAAAGCCTTCTCAAAGGAATAAGGAATGTTAGTATATCACATATCCCCCGTATTGGTAATCGGGTAGCGGATAAGGTTGCACACCTTAGCTACTCTACCAGGGGGCCTGAGCTATACCTAGAGACAGGTCTTCTTGACCTCATCCGTCAGGATGCTTTCGGTTAGGGTTCCCCATCCAAATTTTTACCTAATCAAAAAAAAAAAAAACAAAAAAAAAACAAAAAAAAAACAAAAAAAAAACTGTCTAATATATATCCATTGGATTGTGTGCAAGGAGGTCTTTTTTTTCCTAGGTGTGGAATCTATATATAACTAACAATTTCGGAAGGGCTCACTGACAAGAATTTGCGGGTAGTATTCGAAGGTCTCCAATTCGAACCCCGACCCTTTATTTAAAAATTCAAGG
Organism: Persicaria tinctoria; assembly: GCA_037127255.1. Classification (NCBI taxonomy): domain Eukaryota; kingdom Viridiplantae; phylum Streptophyta; class Magnoliopsida; order Caryophyllales; family Polygonaceae; genus Persicaria; species Persicaria tinctoria. The sequence goes on along the minus strand of JBANSL010000010.1, from coordinate 66,948,843 downwards.
AATCTATATATAACGCCCCGATTTTTTTTTATAAAGGAAAGATTTTGGTAGATGCATCACAACTTCACAATATATGACTTATCAAAACTAAAAATGATGACATATACCAAAATTTGCAAAACAAAAAGTAATCCTCCTTTCAAAAATTTGCAAAGTAGCTTTGTAATTGCAATTCGTCAAAAAATACAACAGGGATTCTAGACTTCATTTATGATCCCCAAACATGTTTCGAGACTTACTCAAGTGAGTTATATTTGATCGGGTCCAAACTCTAACCTGCAAATGACGCGAATCACCATGACTTGAGCACCATTAATTACACAAATGTGTAAAGAATGGGATTTGAACAATTAGCAAAAGACCTAGCTCAGAGCATGAGAATTCCTATCTCTAGCACTCTTGAAAAATATCTAGGTATCCCGATTATCAATGGCCGAATTCGCAACTCGGATTTTGAGAAAGCTATCCAAAACTTGAAAAAACAACTGTCAAAGTGGAAAGCTTCAAACCTGTCTCAAGCAGGCAGAGCTATCTTAATTCAAGCCAATCTAAATCCCAAAACTAACTATCTGATGCAAAACTTTATGCTCCCAAAGGAACTCTCAACCAAATTGACCAAATAAACAAAAATTTCTTCTGGAACAAACTTCAATCCGAAAGATATACCCCTCTGATTAGCTGGGATAACATCTGCAAGAGTAAGGCGCAAGGCGGTTTGGGTATTAGAAAAGCCGAAGATCTAAATATAAACCTTCAATTTAAACTTCTTTGAAAACTTTACACTGATGAAAATAATATTTGGGTAAAAGTCATCAAAGAAAAATATTTACAAGATAGCAGCATCAGAGACAAACCTAATCAAGCTACCTCTTGGCAATTTGGTAGACTCTTATCTCTTAGAGAAAAAATTGAGAAAGGCTTACATTGGATTATAGGAGATGGTAACCAAATAAATATCTGGAATGATCCGTGGGTCCCCGATAAAAGCCTCGGAACCTTCATGGGTAACAATGACCCAAACATGAAAGTCAGCCACCTCCTTACCCCCCAAAAGCTTTGGAATAAGCCCCTTATCCAAAGTCTCTTTCCCCAAGATATAACCAATTGTATTTTATCCCTTAAGATCCCCTCATGGCAAGCTCAGGATAAGCTTATCTGGAAGCCTAACCCCTCTGGAAAATTCTCAACTAAATCGGCAAAAAAAGATTACTAATACTTATAACTACAGCATTGAAAACCATAACTGGATCTGGAATCTTAATCTTCCTCCTCGACTTAAAAACCTAATTTGGAAAATTAAAATAGACGCTCTCTCCAAGACTAGCAGGCTCAATAGGTACATTAATAGAGTCCCTCACACATGCTCTCTGTGTAATCAAGGAAATGAGGATGTCACTCATCTCTTTACAAAGTGCTCCTTTGCAAAGGAACTAATAGCCCAGTATGAACATACTACAGGTAAGCTCTTTCACAACCTCTCCTTACAAGGACCCCTATGTGACAATATTACCCAAATTAAACAGGGAAATCAATTTTTTGAAGATCTAGTCGTTATTTGGGAAATAATATGGGAAACTAGAAATAAGTTAATTTTCAAACATACTAGCCCGGACACTTTCCGAAACCTAATTAACCGTATTATTAAAGAGATTCAGGACTGGAGAGCTACAAATCCCACGAGTACAAATAAAGATGCCAACAACAGGAAGAAAAGGTCTAGATCTAGTTGGACTAGACTAGTAGGAGCTATCTACAAAATTAACGTAGACGGTTCTGTCAAACCCACGGGCGCGTGTCAGGTGGGAGGAATCATTCGTGATTCAAGGGGCCATGTAACTGAGATTTTCTACCAAGATATAGATCGAGGTACAGTCATTCAAACGGAAGCAGAAGCAGTACTAGAAGGAATGAGAGCAGCTATAAGACTTGGATTAAGACAAACTATTGTAGAAGGTGACAACCAAGAGCTGATGAGGATCCTATCGAAAGGTAGAGAAAGCAGATGGGAGATTTGGCACCAAGCAGAACAGATCAAGATCATGGAAACAAATTTTGAAAAGGTTGAATACAGACACATCTACAGAGAAGCGAACAAAGTTGCAGATTATATAGCTACTAGGAGTATCATTAGTGATAGATCTACAATCTCTTTTAATAGGGAACTTTGTACCATCATCCGTAAGGATGATCCCGGAGCACGTTTACATTCTCTGTAATAGCTTCGACTGTTTGCCCACTGTAAAAAAAAAAAAAAATTACCTATCCCGTACCACCAGGGCAAAGGTTACCTCTCCTTTACCATCAAAACAAGGGGTCATTGGTGATATCGAATCCTTACTTAATCTTAAAAAAAAGGTATATGATTTTTAACACGTTTTTTAGGGAGTTAAAAATGATGTAAAATATAACTTTTTTATTAATTTTTTTTACATAATTTCATACATGTTACTAATATATACTCCATCTGTTAATTAAAACTTGTCGTTTACTATTTATGCATGTTTTTTTTTATAATGATAATAACTATACTATAAAATATTTACATTTTTACATTTGTTTTGATAAATTCATACTTGATTGTAATAAGTATGAAACTATTAAAAAAATTATTTTAAAAGTGTATATTTTATATAGTTTTTAACATCTAAAAAAGCGTGCATAAATAGTAAAACGTCAAGTTTTAATTAACGGATAGAGTATAAATTTATGTAAAAAACTATTTTATACGGAGTATAATTTTTTCCTCTATAAAAAAAACTTGTTAAAAAATAAAAGCATTTATATTTTTGAACATTAATCAAATACAATGTTGGTCAAGAATTGTAAAATAAAAATAGAAAAATTAATGTTGATCATGTTCCCTATTACAACTTCTGCGCCAAACACTTTTTAGTATGGTGCGTTCAGCCTGTTCCGGTCGACTCGGAACCCGATTGTTCTAAACACCGACCCAATCCGTCCATTTAGGACCCGAAATTCGAATGAACCGAAACCGATTCAACCGAAACCCATTAAGACTCGAACCCATTATAAACGAAACCCGAAATAACCCGAACTTTAAGATACATTCTAGTAATTTTTTAAAAATGAATATTGAAATAATAAAAACTTGAGACAATCCAAACCCGAAATAACTGAAACCCGAGACAACCGAAACCTGAACCTGACCCAATCGAATGACCAAATTATTAGACATTACCCGAAACGCGAATTACATGAAAACCGACTAACCGAACCCGAACCCGAACCCGAACCCAACCCGACCCGCCCGATTGACACCTCTATAAGTAGTTGTTGCTTAATATCTCAAATATTTTATTTTATATATTAAAAAAAAAACTTCTATACCAATTACCAAGGTAAAAAACTCAGCCAAAATTTCCAATTACAACCCTATTCATAAGGCGAAACTAATTAAAATAACCCAACCTTTAAGGGTGTGTTAAAAATATATCCCAACCTTTCAAGTGTAAGATAAATATCCCGACCTTTAAAGGGGTGTTAAAAATATATTTCAACCTTTCAAATGTAATATAAATATCTCGACCTTTATAGGTGATGTTAAAATAATATCTCAAAAAAACGTGTACAACAAAAAAGCTAACAGGACATGCATATATGACAAAAAAAATTAATAAAAAAACTTTAAAAAATCTATATAAAAAAAATTATAGATTTACATATCTTTCGTCTTTTATATTTTATACACACTATTTTCTTATAACTCTATATTAAAAACCTTGTTTTATTAAACCACTTTTCTTTTCTTTTTTTTTTATCAAGGGAAAGAAATAAATTAATAAAATATAAATATATAAAAAACGATATAATATTTACAAGTGTTTAATATTTTATTTAGATTATTTTTATATTTGAGGGATAACACCCATATTCGTATAATGGACCATTTAACTAATTTCGCATTTTTGATGAAAATTTAAAATAGAAAAAAGAATAGTTAGAATTTTAGTAAATAAATTATGTAAAAAAAAAATGGGACAATTGAACAAAGAAGAATAATATGGAAAATTGAAATATTAATAAAGTGTCTTGAATTTTTTTTTAAAAATAATAAATGAAAAAACTTGTTTTCTTAAACGTACCCTTCTATTAATTTTTTATATTTTTTTTAAATTTTATTTTTTTATTAATTTAGTTTGCCACATATGTATGCCATGTTAGTTTTTTTTGGTAGAGAATTATTTTATATATTATTTGAACATCACTTATAAAGGTTGATATATTTATCTTACATTTGAAAGGTATGGATATATTTTTAACATATCCTTAAAGGTCGGGATATTTATCTTAGAGGTTTTTTTTGCTAAGTTGCCATTTTGGATCCAATTTTTAAGACATAGGACACAAGGGTGACAATATTAGGTAAATGTCCATAATTTCCAATTTTGCCTCTGCCCCTAATTTCCCCCAAATTTCACGCTCCACAGGTTCTCTAAAATCAATCGAGCACGATTGCACGCTCGACAAATTCACCATCTTCGTCTCCGGTGGCTGTCGGTCGGTCCTTGGTCGTCGCTCGAGGCTCCACCACTCCCACTCTGTCGGCCCCAACCAGTGCTCCGACCAATCGCCGATGTTCCTCCTCCGGCATCCGCCGCCGTCGCTTGACCTCCTCTCCGTTCGACCCTAAATCGAAGCCTTCTACCCGCTCAATCACGTTCTACATCTCTCAAGGATGGTTTTCGTGCAAAAACCCCTCTCAAATTTATACAAAATCGCCAACCGCCATTATTGGACACCTTGGAGCTTCGTGAAACACCCGCTTAGCAGCCCCTGTTCAAGCATTCGCCGCGGTGTGTAAGATCATTCTTCGACAAAATCAACACAACGAGACTGAAGTAGAGATTGCACTCGTCAGTTTGATAGGTCATAGCATCAAACAGAGCTCTGTGTAAGGAGAACGAGCCGTCGGAAGATCGGCAAAAATCACTGTTGAAGCTGCTCGAAATGGGGGAAGAAGAAGAGTAATTACGCCAAACCTCCCAGAATTTCTGTTTTTATAAAATATGCCCCTGTGTTAATTTCTAAAATTTCAGAAATTATCCCGCAATTATAGAAGTTGTTCTAACTCGCATAATCTCCGTTAAAAAATTAAAAATGTAACTATTATTGTCACCATGATAAAAACAAAGTCATAGATACTGTCACCACTATAAAAACGTGGTCGTAGACACTGTAATCAAAAGGAAATCTTATAGGGGCTAATGAGAAACCAAACTGCATGTGGTGACAGTTCTGCTATAACATATGAATGGTTAAGAGGGTCATAGATGTTGTAAGCAAAAAAAAAAGGATCATAGACATTGTAACCACTATAAAAACACGGTCAAATACACTGTAATCAAAAGGAAAACCCTATAGGCGATGTAACCAAAATAAAAACAGCTTTATAAACATTGTCTCCACTATGAAAAAAGGTTCATAAACACTGTAATCAAAAGGAAATCATAGGAAAAGGGAAGCAAAAACCCTATAAGGGCTAATGAGAAGCCAAAATACATGTGGTGAAAGTTGTTCTCTATAATTTCTAATTTCTAGTTTTTTAGATTTTTTTAAATTAGTGTCACCAAAATAAAAATAAATAAAAATGTAACTATTATTGTAACCACTATAAAAAAACAGTGTCATAGCCATTGTCACCACTATAAAAACCAAGTCATAGACACTGTAATCAAAAGAAAAACCATAGGACAACGGAAGCACAAACCCTATAGGGGCTAATGAGAAACCAAAATACATATGGTGACAGTTCTCCTATAACATATGAATGGTTAAGAGGGTCATAGATGTTGTAAGAAAAATAAAAATAGGATCATAGACACTGTAACCACTATAAAAACATATAGGGGCTAATGAGAAGGAAATTAAAAATGAATTTAAATCTAATTAAAAGCATGTTTAGCGGATTCCGACTGTAATATAAAATTTGACGAATGATTTCCGTCCTTATACCTCGAAAATTGAAAATAATTATCAGATGGCGATATCCTTGACAATTTTTAAAATCTCATTGATCGAGAAAGCGTGATTCTGAGAAACTAACATTCAGAAACTAATTTCAGGATTCGAAATTCACGTATTCGGTATTTATTACCGGGTATTCAATTTGACTGATGCCCGTAATTAATCCTTGTCACTTCCCCGTCACATCCTTTCACATCCCCAACCACCCTCCCGCCTAGCCCTACTGCACCCCTACCCCCGTGGGCTCTGTAAACCCATCCCTCCCCTTCTATTTGAATGGCCATCATTCGTCCCTCTCAATCTGTATTCATCATCTTCGCCATTTACCATCACCGTATCATTTTCTCATCATCTCCATCACCATCTTACAACTCCACCGTCGCTGCACCTTCGAAGCACCGCCCAACCTTCTTCGACCTTCCTCTTTGAGACCGCAGCAGCAGCATCACTAGCCCGCACCTTCATCGACGTCCAACGCCACACCGGAGCCGCCCAGGAGCCGCCCAACGTCATCGACGAGCCTCCGAAGATCCCCCGTCCGTTTGATCGTGAACCAACATTTCGGTAAGCCATTCTCCTTTGTTTCCGATCCAAACCCCCCTCGAGCCCTACCATCGCGCTCATCCGTGTCCGATGCAGGTCCGACGAACCATCGATAGCCTCCGACGATGCTCGGACCTCCGATCGAGAGCTCCGAAGTCGCGAACTTCCTCGGTGAGTTCCACCTTTTCCTTCCTCTGTTTCTAATCGATTTCTAATTGGGGTCGGGCTGTGGGCGAGTGTGAGAGTGTGTGAACTGGGTGTGGGGAGTCAGTTGGGCTCGTGAGCCCCGACGAGAGCTCCGGCGAGCTCGACTGGCGGTGAGCGAGGCAGGCCGAGAGATCGCGAGGCAGAGCAGCGGGCGTGAGGGCAAGCAGCAGCGAGTAGAGGCGGGGCTGGGCGAGCGCCGGCGCGGATGATCAGATGTGAACGAGCGCAGGAGCAGACGAGGAGACGGGAGGCTACCGGCGTCGATCCTTGCCGGCGGGAACGGGAGCAAGGCCATGGCGCGGGACTCTCCTATTGAATTCGGAAGAAGAAGAAGAATGTGGGCCCTACTAACTTATATTTATATTATTTGTTACCGGTTGGGATTAATTAATTGGGTCCGGTTCGGTTCGGTTTGGTTCGGTTCGGTTGAATTTAAATGGGGTTGATTCGGTTCGGATTTAACCGTTTACTTATTTAAATAATTAATGGTATTTAAAATAAAATATAATATTATCGGGGGTTAAAATATATCATTTGAACTTATAGATTTTAAAAGTAATTTGAAAAAGAATTTCAAGGTTGAAAAGTAATCTAATAAATAAATTTAAAAGAGAATTTGGCGAGTATTTTCAATGGCCGGAATACTTAACTATTTAACTGGGATTTGAAATGGTTTTGAAGCTAACTTGGGAATTATACTTGTTCGGTGACTAACTAACATATGATATATATATATATATGATCGTTTGACTAACAGTATTATATGTGTGACTAATAGCATGACTTGTGGTGAATTATTCTAAGAGATTAAATGTTGGATAATTATGACGAGGTAGTAGGATTTTATATAACTCAAATTATGTCTTATGATTTTGATGAACCATTGAGGTGTATGTGGAAATGATGTATATGAAAATGCGGAATTGGTTGAATGATTTATGGAAAACGATGTGGTCTTGTGGGGCGGATGATGCGATGAAATGACTTCCATAATGTGTTACTTGTTCTATTGATTGAGGTGTGCTTGAGTGCTTAATAGTTGGATGTAGACTTATGTATATTCAATCATGTACTAGGTGATGCTATCTGATTGTGACTATTGTGTGCTGGATTCTTTTGTTGCCGATCTGCTAGCCAGGTAAGTATCTCCGGGGCTTACTCAGTAACCAGTACCTCCTGCCTGATGTGTCATATAGTATGTAGGTGTTGCATATGCATAAGAGCATGTCATGTAGTATCATGCTTAGGAATTGCATTTACGAATGAGCATCCTTACTCTGTATGCGTTTGAATACAGAACGGCCATTATCTGTGAGTCCTATAGTCCTTGCTAGGGTCATAGGGCAGCCCAGCTTCATCGGGTGTTGTCCTCCTCGAGTCATTTATATATATCACGAGATACGAGATGGGTATGAGATATGATACGATGATGAGATATGATATGATGATGATATTTGGTATGATTATAGCATCGAACTGGCCAGTCTCCACCTTGTCTGGAAGAGGGGTGGTGGTAGAAGAGGGATATACCACTTGGTATTCTTTGTTAAGGCCCTACTTAATATTTCGCACATATGAGTTAGGAACATGATAGTGTGGTTAATAGTCCAGTACTGCATGAAGGCATCTTTATTCTAGGTATAGGCGTATTATATGTCCTCAGCGCGGTCAGAGGACCCGCGGGCGGACTCTTGGCCTGACTTGGTGGTATAGTTTCAGGTACCCGATACACTGCTTGATTTTGTGCTGTTATGACGGGGTCTATTCATATGGCGGAGAGTGAGTGGTTGAAACCCGACTTCACCAGATTCACGTTTTTGGGATTTCTCCCTAATTATACTCTATTTTGACCCGGCTCTGCCGTGGCACTGGTTGTATCACTTTTAGAACTTATGCCCTTTGCATGATAAAGGATTTCCCACGTTATAGACTTAGGATAGGTACAGGGGTTTACCCCGGGGTCTCCAACGGACCTTCCGGATTTGGGTGAGAAATCCCACTTTAAACTACACATCTTCGATTTCAAACCTTCAACCTGTACTCGGGGCGCAAGATCCCAACGAGGGGTTTCATCCCTCGAAACGTAACTCGGGAATCATAATCCTGGACCGTTACAAAGGTGGTATCAGAGCAAGGTTTTGCAGTCCGAGTACAATAGGTTGAAGAGGTTTTGAAAATCGCCCAATGTTTTCAAATGGTTTTGGAAAATATTTTATAAAGGGCAAAATGAATTTAATTGGACTTAAAACCTAAAATGAATAAAGGGGAAATAATCTCGTGGGTAGAGACCCAAGCGGTAGACATCCCTTATGGATGTAGAATTCGGGGAACGGTAGGCAAAATATTAGCTTTTATTTATAGATGGGCCTAGAAGACTCCAAGGAACACCACAGAGGTTGGAGTATTGAGTTAGGAGGCTGTGAGGTTCTTGCCCCTCCGGTCAGCTGCCCCTCGAAGGGTAGCATAGATCATCTATGTGCTTTCTAAATTGGGCCCGAGGGCAATCCTCCTTGAAGTGGTTCATATTATCCCGTTGATTGCTTCCGTGTTGAGAGCTATTATGCTTATGCTAGAGAACTAATCGGTATGCCCTAACTTGAATCATATGTTGAATAGCTGTGTAAACGGGATACTGGGAGAAAACCTTGTTCTTATGTAATCGGAATTCCTGTCTTGTCGGAATAGCCTTGCAATAATTCAAACACCCTGATGGTTCTAACTCCGTCTTCTGCCCCCACCAAAACATTTAGGCATGTTAGCAAGGGCCGAGAAGCACCCCCTCTCCCTGTTTCGACTCTTGTTTCGTATCCCACCATCGTGTCAGTTGTGAGGGTTTCCTAAGTATATTAGTGGGAGTGAGGATTTAAATCGTTTCGAGATAGAAGTGAGTTGTCTTATGTAGTAATCCCTTTCGATCCTCGTAATGGCCAACCATGTCTTCTTGCAACAAGAGTCTAAACACGAGTTTTACCCTCACCTCTTGGAAACGGCGTGAATGTCCTTGTGTCAAGCGAGTCATACTAGCGTCCCACGGGAAAACGGGGTGGTGAGTCTGTGATTGTCCTTAGAGAATTCTATCAAGTTATAATTATGGCCTCCTTATGATTTCATGAAATTGCATATTGGTATAATTCAGTATGACTTGCCTGGTACCTTGCATGGTTGCACTTATGAGTAGATGTATGTGTCGTATGTATTGAATCCCCGGGATTACCGTCTCCCTATGAACTAGGTCCATGATAGTGTGCTCAACTCTCGTTGTATGTTAAAACGTGAATTGGATGACTTACCATGCCAGATGAACCTCATTGGACCTCATGATTGTGTACATGTTTAAAAAGTATTGCTAGTATCATGTAGGATATATACCTCCTAGTTATAAGCCCTCATATGATTGTGTGACATATTAGTCTTAGTATGTGAATATGGATGTATGTGATGAGATAGTTGCTATACCAACTCTGCATGAACTGACTATACCCTTAGCATGATTTTAGGGTGCATCTTAGCATGCTTGCCTCAATCTCGCAATATTATGACTTGCTTATGTGTGTATCTAAATTGAGTGATAAGTCGTGCATAGGATATCTTGTGATGTTTGCTAGGTCTTGCATAACTTATGACATATATGTCCCATGTCAGTCTGTGCATACATGTTCTTAGTCTGTCAAGCATGATTGGTGAATGAAATGATAGGTTGCTAGCTTGTTCTGCGCACACATAAAGATGATTATATGAACATGTTATGAATGCATAAATTGATATCCCTTCAGATAGGTGCATACTAGTGTGAAATAATGTGATGATATCTCTTGATTTTTATGTGCTTGTGTGCCACAATTATACGGGCATCGTTGTAACTCTCGGGTTAGGATCTTCTCCTTGGTCTCGTCGTCCCTAGTCCTGGTCCATGTCTGAACTCTTAAGGAAGTTGTGTCGTCCACCCTTGTATCTCCTCTATCTCTGTAACTTATAACCCTTGCAATCCTTCGATGAGCGCCGACATGCAAGAAAGGACCGACGACCAAGTGGCACCATAGCAGCGCAACGGAAGTGTGATGGGTCCATGACCCATAGACCACAAGACTGATGTCGCCAAAAGTATACAAAGGACGAACACATTTGAAAGATGGTAGCCGCGTACGTGATTCTCTTAGATGACTCAAGGAAGGACGTTCTTAATTCAAATCGTGGATTCTTCTATACTAATCGGAATTGATGTTTTATGATAGGCCTAGAACTGACATAATTGAATGTGTGATGAAGGATGTGCTGAATTGGTAGCAATGATTGCCTGAATAACTTGTTTCTATGACGATGTGCCTTGGTGCTTGGTATACTGACTTACGGGTGAGTAGGTTATGGGTTATATGTATGGGAGTGCTTTATTCTTGAGCTTGAGTTGTGAGATTCTTCAGTAAGACGCGTTGGAAAGTGGCAGGTGGATTAAGGCATTCGGATTGGGTCATTGGTCGTGTGAGACGGGGTACAGGAAGGATGCGTTAGCTTGGGTGGAGCCGAGTGAGTTGGGATGTGTCGAAGATAGTGGTCTGTGAGTATAGATGAGCTTCAAGGTAGGTCTTAGGTGAGCAGTGGGGCTAGTATGGCGAGATGTTGAGGGGGGTGTCCTAGTGAGAAGTGGTAGTCTAGGCAGGTAGTGTGTGCGGGTAGTATAAGAGAGTGGTTGGCTGAGGTCTGGACTAGTTTCATTAGGGTGATCTTGAGATTGGGTGTAGGTAGAGGTAGTTAGGATAGTTCTAGAGGTGGATGGGCGAGCTAGGAGTTGATCGGGGGATTCTTGAGGGGAGGTGTGGTGAGACGGATTGGTGTGCTAAGGAAGGTGTCTAGATAGTCTATCAGCGGATCGTGGGCGGTGTCGAGGATGATCGATTAAGGAACGTTTGAGGAATCGTAGAATTTGGGACTAGATGATGTGTGATGTGAGTGGGAGCGATTTCGGCAAGGGACGAGGTTGAGGAATTTCCTAAGAAGAGCAGTATGAGGTTGCTTGGGAAATTATCGATCGGGGGTATTAGGTTGTTCATATTAGGGTTGTTCGTATGATGAGTATTTGGAGGCTGTTTAGATAGGATTGGTAATGGTTGGGGAATTTATGAGTGAATGATCTCTAGATGTGTTATTGGAGGATTTTGTCATAGGGAATGAATCGGGATTTTTGAGTGGAGGTCATTGTGGCTATTGGGGTAATTGAGGATGTGATATGAATCTTCGAGGAAAGGATGGTAGCTAGGCAAGGATGTAGTTGAGATCCCTGGTAAGACTGTGGGCTTAAGGTTGAGATAGAGAGATTATGAGAAGGGATTTGGGAACCAGGCAAAGCAGAAGGTATTGAGGACGTTAGAGGAGAAGAGATTTTTTTTAGGTTGGTGAAGTTGCGATGCTTAGGAAATTCGGACGAGGATGTCATAGGAATTCGGTGAAAATGTTGATCGGTACATATGGGTTTAAGTGGTAGAGATTTTGAAGTTAAGGAAGCGTGATCTGAGGCAATTTGGGGAAACATGCAGAGTTGAGGGAACTAGTCTAGGTAGAGTATGCTGGGAAGAGGATCTAGAGTAGGTCGGCTTGAGGGTCATGGTGATTCGTGGTTGGGATTACCACTAATTGGGTTCTGTGTTAGAATTGGTAGGGAGTGTCAAGTGTGAGACGGTCAGCATGAGTTGGGTCCTTAGAGGTGGATGGTTAGTGAGAGTGGTTAGTGGTGCGTGGAGTTTGATCAGGTTAGCAAGGTGATTCGAGATGTCTCTTTAGGAGATTATGGTCCGGCGGAGTCTTGAGAGCCTAGAAAGAGTAATTGAGATTGTTAAGAAGCATCTAGATCAATCGTTAGAGCAGTTCGGTTGAGGACTCAGAATTTCTCTTAGAGGGTAAATATGGGACTTGTAGAGGACCTCTAGGGTAAGGACGTGTTATATATGGAGTTTTCGTAGTAGATCGAATTATTCAGCTTGTCGTAATGAGGGAATTTTGTGATTTGGGAACTCCGAGAGATAGTTTTAAATAATCGAATGGAAGGTAAGAGATGAGACCGGGATGTCGAAGTGGATTGACCCTTAGATGGCTTGTTGGCATAGGAGTTGGAATACCTAGTAGTTGGTTTGGAAAATTGGCCTTGATTGCGGGTAGTTATGAGGCCAGAAAGGTTGTATGTATACAGGATGCAATAATGTCTAGAACTGGTAGTGAATTGAGTTGGTAGTACTCGGTGAAGTTGATCTTAGTGCAAGAGTTGATGGGTAGTGGTCGTGTCTTGTCATGATTGGTGGTTAACCTGATGATGTGATCTAGCTTATGCTTTACCTGGGGACGAATGTGGTGCGAATTTTATGTTATAGACAATGTTGATTCTATGATGTATTGCCATTGACAATAGTGAACTGTTAGTACTAACATAGCTGAACTCGATCGAATGCTAGTGTACAGAAGTACTTATTTGCCTCTAATGGGATGACGCTTGGCAGTAGCATGAGTATGATGTGATTACCTGATTGATATGATGTGCTTATCTGTTTGATATGACGTGCTTATCTGATTGATATGGTGTGTAACTTCTGTGAGATGACGTGATAAATCCTACCATGAACGATACGATGCTAGATATGTTATGGTATGTGACTGTTCGTGACATGAGTATGACTGGTTATGAACGTGTGATACGATCGCTATGTTGAATAATTGCTATGATATATGATGCCTTGAGTTGGAATTGCTAGGATTATAGAAACGAAGTGATGGGATTTGATTCTGACTTGGAACCTAGGAAGGAAATATGGGATTATCCCTTAGAGGTGGATGATAGAATGAATTGAGAAGTTGGAAATGATTTTGTCTAACGTCGAACTTGAAATTTTGAATGGTGCTTCAAAAGAGCCTGGCTTGAATTTTAAGAAACTAATGTGGCTCTAGTTTTCATTATAACGCCCCACGAAGTGGATACAAGTATTTGAGTTATGATATGACCGACGAGTCGGAGTAAGGATTTGGTAGGGGCCCATATCACATTCTTGCTACGGTCTATTGGGGATATTATGATCACGTCAACGATACGGTGAGGATCTCATAGGGGCACTTATGAGATACTTACGGGATCAATGGCATGATCTTTGGACTCACCAATTTCAAACTTCATCCCCTAATTTAAAAATGATTTTAGTCTCGGGGACGAGACTTGTTTTTAGAGGTGGATGATGTAAAGGTTCGGATTTTCAAATCCTAATTTTTTTGGAAAAAAGGAAATTAAAAATGAATTTAAATCTAATTAAAAGCATGTTTAGCGGATTCCGACTGTAATATAAAATTTGACGAATGATTTCCGTCCTTATACCTCGAAAATTGAAAATAATTATCAGATGGCGATATCCTTGACAATTTTTAAAATCTCATTGATCGAGAAAGCGTGATTCTGAGAAACTAACATTCAGAAACTAATTTCAGGATTCGAAATTCACGTATTCGGTATTTATTACCGGGTATTCAATTTGACTGATGCCCGTAATTAATCCTTGTCACTTCCCCGTCACATCCTTTCACATCCCCAACCACCCTCCCGCCTAGCCCTACTGCACCCCTACCCCCGTGGGCTCTGTAAACCCATCCCTCCCCTTCTATTTGAATGGCCATCATTCGTCCCTCTCAATCTGTATTCATCATCTTCGCCATTTACCATCACCGTATCATTTTCTCATCATCTCCATCACCATCTTACAACTCCACCGTCGCTGCACCTTCGAAGCACCGCCCAACCTTCTTCGACCTTCCTCTTTGAGACCGCAGCAGCATCATCACTATCCCGCACCTTCATCGACGTCCAACGCCACACCAGAGCCGCCCAGGAGCCGCCCAACGTCATCGACGAGCCTCCGAAGATCCCCCGTCCGTTTGATCGTGAACCAACATTTCGGTAAGCCATTCTCCTTTGTTTCCGATCCAAACCCCTCTCGAGCCCTACCATCGCGCTCATCCGTGTCCGATGCAGGTCCGACGAACCATCGATAGCCTCCGACGATGCTCGGACCTCCGATCGAGAGCTCCGAAGTCGCGAACTTCCTCGGTGAGTTCCACCTTTTCCTTCCTCTGTTTCTAATCGATTTCTAATTGGGGTCGGGCTGTGGGCGAGTGTGAGAGTGTGTGAACTGGGTGTGGGGAGTCAGTTGGGCTCGTGAGCCCCGACGAGAGCTCCGGCGAGCTCGACTGGCGGTGAGCGAGGCAGGCCGAGAGATCGCGAGGCAGAGCAGCGGGCGTGAGGGCAAGCAGCAGCGAGTAGAGGCGGGACTGGGCGAGCGCCGGCGCGGATGATCAGATGTGAACGAGCGCAGGAGCAGACGAGGAGACGGGAGGCTACCGGCGTCGATCCTTGCCGGCGGGAACGGGAGCAAGGCCATGGCGCGGGACTCTCCTATTGAATTCGGAAGAAGAAGAAGAATGTGGGCCCTACTAACTTATATTTATATTATTTGTTACCGGTTGGGATTAATTAATTGGGTCCGGTTCGGTTCGGTTTGGTTCGGTTCGGTTGAATTTAAATGGGGTTGATTCGGTTCGGATTTAACCGTTTACTTATTTAAATAATTAATGGTATTTAAAATAAAATATAATATTATCGGGGGTTAAAATATATCATTTGAACTTATAGATTTTAAAAGTAATTTGAAAAAGAATTTCAAGGTTGAAAAGTAATCTAATAAATAAATTTAAAAGAGAATTTGGCGAGTATTTTCAATGGCCGGAATACTTAACTATTTAACTGGGATTTGAAATGGTTTTGAAGCTAACTTGGGAATTATACTTGTTCGGTGACTAACTAACATATGATATATATATATATATATATATATGATCGTTTGACTAACAGTATTATATGTGTGACTAATAGCATGACTTGTGGTGAATTATTCTAAGAGATTAAATGTTGGATAATTATGACGAGGTAGTAGGATTTTATATAACTCAAATTATGTCTTATGATTTTGATGAACCATTGAGGTGTATGTGGAAATGATGTATATGAAAATGCGGAATTGGTTGAATGATTTATGGAAAACGATGTGGTCTTGTGGGGCGGATGATGCGATGAAATGACTTCCATAATGTGTTACTTGTTCTATTGATTGAGGTGTGCTTGAGTGCTTAATAGTTGGATGTAGACTTATGTATATTCAATCATGTACTAGGTGATGCTATCTGATTGTGACTACTGTGTGCTGGATTCTTTTGTTGCCGATCTGCTAGCCAGGTAAGTACCTCCGGGGCTTACTCAGTAACCAGCACCTCCTGCCTGATGTGTCATATAGTATGTAGGTGTTGCATATGCATAAGAGCATGTCATGTAGTATCATGCTTAGGAATTGCATTTACGAATGAGCATCCTTACTCTGTATGCGTTTGAATACAGAACGACCGTTATCTGTGAGTCCTATAGTCCTTGCTAGGGTCATAGGGCAGCCCAGCTTCATCGGGTGTTGTCCTCCTCGAGTCATTTATATATATCACGAGATACGAGATGGGTATGAGATATGATACGATGATGAGATATGATATGATGATGATATTTGGTATGATTATAGCATCGAACTGGCCAGTCTCCACCTTGTCTGGAAGAGGGGTGGTGGTAGAAGAGGGATATACCACTTGGTATTCTTTGTTAAGGCCCTACTTAATATTTCGCACATATGAGTTAGGAACATGATAGTGTGGTTAATAGTCCAGTACTGCATGAAGGCATCTTTATTCTGCGTTGTTTCTTCCTGTTGGAATGGTGGATTGTCCCACATCGGTAGTTTAGAGAATACTTGAACAACATATAAGGTTGGTGGGCTACTCCTCTCATTGCCAATTGGTTTTGAGATGGAACCTCGTTCGGGTTTATGTGTTGTTCGAGTCCTCCCGTATGTGGGCCCACACACACGACCTCCCTTCAGCGTCTTGACCCGCACCAGGACAACCCGAGTTTCACATGGTATCAGAGCCGGGTTCGGCTAGTTTCGGTCTTCGGATTGGTGGGGTCGGTGGCTGGCCTTGTGGCATGTCGCGGGCATTGGTTCCCATATAAGCGCATGTGGCAAGTGCAACTTGTTGGCTAAAAATGCCGTTGCACTTGAGGGGGCGTGTTGGAATGGTGGTTGTCCCACATCGGTAGTTTAGAGAATACTTGAACAACATATAAGGTTGGTGGGCTACTCCTCTCATTGCCAATTGGTTTTGAGATGGAACCCCGTTCGGGTTTATGTGTTGTTTGAGTCTCCCGTATGTGGGCCCGCACACATGACCTCCCTCCAGCTTGTCTTGACCCGCACCAGGACCAACCGAGTTTCACATGGTATCAGAGCCGGGTTCGGCTAGTTTCGGTCTTCGGATTGGTGGGGTCGGTGGCTGGCCTTGTGGCATGTCGCGGGCATTGGTTCCCATATAAGCGCATGTGGCAAGTGCAACTTGTTGGCTAAAAATGCCGTTGCACTTGAGGGGGCGTGTTGGAATGGTGGTTGTCCCACATCGGTAGTTTAGAGAATACTTGAACAACATATAAGGTTGGTGGGCTACTCCTCTCAATGCCAATTGGTTTTGAGATGGAACCCCGTTCGGGTTTATGTGTTGTTTGAGTCTCCCGTATGTGGGCCCGCACACATGACCTCCCTCCAGCTTGTCTTAACCCGCACCAGGACCAACCGAGTTTACATGGTATCAGAGCCGGGTTCGGCTAGTTTCGGTCTTCGGATTGGTGGGGTCGGTGGCTGGCCTTGTGGCATGTCGCGGGCATTGGTTCCCATATAAGCGCATGTGGCAAGTGCAACTTGTTGGCTAAAAATGCCGTTGCACTTGAGGGGGCGTGTTGGAATGGTGGTTGTCCCACATCGGTAGTTTAGAGAATACTTGAACAACATATAAGGTTGGTGGGCTACTCCTCTCATTGCCAATTGGTTTTGAGATGGAACCCCGTTCGGGTTTATGTGTTGTTCGAGTCCTCCCGTATGTGGGCCCACACACACGACCTCCCTCCAGCTCGTCTTGACCCGCACCAGGACCAACCGAGTTTCACACTTCCTTGGCGGCTTCCACTCGTGAAGGACGGATGAAGGAAGAAGGAGGCGGCGTAGAGGAGATGGTGATGGAGCCGCGGGATTCCGAGAGCTTCGTGTTCTCAGATCTAAAAAAAAGAGGCAATGGGCAATGGGCAAACTTGGTATTATGGAAAAATAATGGACATTTACTAGCAAAGAAAAGCCTTTATGACATTTAGTAATTCGTCCAAAGGCTTACTTTTGGTTTCGCCTATTCATAATTCAAATTTTACTTTTGGTTTGGTAAACTCCGTGCTAAAAGACAAGATTGTGACATATTCCATTACTGTAAAAAGGGTTTATATAGAACTTTAATATAAGGATCTATTTACATATGTCATGATCTTCCAGGAAGAGTCCTCTTTCACCTATTACAATACTTATTCACATATATGGGCTAATGTAAAATGGGCTAAGGTAATTATAGAATGATCATGTGCTAGTATCCCCCTTGCTTAGTTGCTTGTATCGTCCGAAGGCAAAACTGCGAGCGTTAGTAATGCAAACCGAGTAGCTACCTAAAGAGCCTTCATTTGCACTCGTTCCCTTACGAAATGATAATCCATATATAGATAGGTGCTTGATTTTGTGATAATGCAAAACCGGATTACTAGCGAGGTAAGTGGCACCTATATTGTAACGCCTTAGAAATCAGAAGGCTTGATAGGAGAGATTGTAACCAAAATGAACAAAACGTACACCCTTTACCCTTACAACGACACGAGCATGGTAATCGATTATCTCGACACTCGCCCACGCGTATCGCTTTATTCCTTGCACTCCTAAAGGACGGGAACGATGACCACCAGCTTTGTTTGAAACACAAGCTTCCTCTTCCCTTTGCATCTTCCAAACCAATCAGCAACGATGTCGACGTTAACTTCTGAATTAGGTGTCTAATGATCAAAGCCTCTAAAGCTTTAGAGTTTAGACCAACTCCAAAATCCTATTGAGATGGCTTCAACGCTTTCTTTTTTTTTAAAAGACAAACAGAAAAGATCAATTGAAATGATCGACCTAAACCAATCCCTATTTTCTAACTAAAATATCATATATTAGCCCGATATCTTGATATCGATATATGATATCCAGGACTTGTTGTTGTTTGGCTAGCAACTGAAAAAGGAAGTCGAAAAGCCCGGTTCGGATCCGGATCCGGTAGAGTTCCTAATAACTCTATGGTAGAGTTGGAGTAATCTCACCCATTGATTTACATCTATGGCTCTAATTTTTTTTATCCTTTAAAATATTAAAAATTAAGATTGCATCTTTTACATTTTATTGGAAATAAACAGTACCATATCAAAATCTTTCCATTTACAAGATCTCCAACGGTCTTCGTGCAAAATATCACCGTTAACAACACTTATGCGTCAAAACTTCTGTAGTTTTCTTTCAAGCTTCGGTGTAACACATTGCAAACCTTGATTTCTTTGCTCTTGATGTTGTTAAAATTGTGTGAGTGAATTGCCGTCTTCAATTAATTGTGATGGAGGAGACATTGGTGAATTGGATTCTTCAAATCGGTATGGAGTTCGATTCAGTTGATGACGTTTGGAGCGTCTAAATTCAAAGACCTAATGCAATCAATCTACTCCCTCATTCGGACCCTCAGCGCATTGTTCTCCGATTCAACGGCCCTAAGCTGCGATATTGCTTCTTCGTTCTGCAACAAGGTCGACATCACTATTGATGGACCTATTAGACACTTAGAAGGAATTGAAAAAAGCAAATTGTTGTCTTCTTTCGCAAGTTCTTAGCAGAGAAGATGGAGGACGAGTGACAAAACAAAAAAATTGTGCCGAATTGTGATTTGAAGATGGAAGATGATGCGAAGAATGGAAAATTAGGGCTTTAGACTCATCGTTGGAAGATGGAGAGGATGATAAATTAATTTAGGATTGAAGATAGGAATTATGGAGGATTTTAGGATTTAAGTTTTTATCATTAGGAAAAATTTGCTCCAATATCCGTTTAGAAAAGCTAATTAGGTAAACGTCCATATTTAAACAGATATTAAGTAAGTGTCCATAAATTTTATGTAATACCAACTCTACCCTTGGTATAAAATTTAACCCCTTTTATTTCTCAACCCTCGTTCAATGTAGCTCATTCGCGTCTATCTCCTTCGCTCCAAGGTGTTCACCGACACTCGCTCCTGCTGATGGTCACTCCTATCGGTAATCTCCACTATTTTTCCCCTTCCCATCATTCTCAATCTCTTCCCCGCTCCTTTCGGTTCCATTCCCCTTTCGATTTAAGCAATTTTGTTGTTTAGCCCTAAATTTGATTGCACTTACCTAAATTCAATTTGCTCTAGATGTGAGTTTTTATTGTCTTTCCCTTGAACCAACAAAATCTATGGACAAAAGAAAATCAAAGCCAGGTTGTATTTTTCTACTTCTGCTTTCTTGCTAATATGTGTAAATGGTGCTCACTTTTTGCTTAATGAGCAGTGGTTCAAGGGAGGTATCACAAACATTTGCTACAATTGTTTGGATAGAAACGTCGAGCTTGGAAATGGTGATAAAATCGCTTTATACTGGGAAGGAAATGATCTTGGTATTGATGATAGTCTTACTTACAATCAGCTTTTAGAGAAAGTTTGTTATATGAGGGAAAAAAAACACCTTCTCTATTGTATTTACAGCTCAATTATCTCTAGTTTGGGCACTTGTTAATCTCAAATTCTCAATGCTCAATGCTCCTAGGGGCAATTTTGTTGTAGATGAGAGGTGCTTTACATTGTTGGAGTTGTGTTGTGGTGATGTGTAATTGCAATTTTAATGTAGATGTAAATGTTTTAGTCAATGGGCTTCGAATGTATCCCATCATATTTAAGTTTGCCTTGGTGTTTAGCCAAAATCTAGAGTTCATCACTTTGTAAATGTACTGGGAACTATGAGCACCTAATCTGAAAAGATTTGTATTTATATCCTTGATCTGTCAGATTACAAATCCCATCTTTTCCTTCCTGAATTTAGCTTTTAGAATGTATAAAATGGATTCCTAATGGTCAATCATATCAAGTGTGATACGAGAGATTGGTTTACATTGCATATTGTGTTACTCTTGATATCACTCTTTAGCTCTTGATATCCTTGGTTTACATTGCATATTATGTTGTTGGTGACAATAGATTCCTCGTTGCTTAGCTTTAACCTCTCTAGGGTCTAATGTTTTGCCGTTTGTGACAATAGATTACTGACAAGCGGTTAGTGATAATAGGGTGGTGAAAATGGTTTATTGTTGGTGACAATACGTTTGAGAAAAGAATATGGTGACAATGTTATCTAGTTAGTGACAATAGGTTGGTGACACTGTTATGTCGTTGGTGACACAGTTATGTCGTCGTTGGTGACAATATATTACTTACAAGAGGTTGATGACAAAAGGGCGGTGACATTGTTTTTGCAGTTGGTGACAATAGGTTGGGGACACTGTTATGTCATTGGTGACAATATATTACTTATAAGAGGTTGATGACAATAGGGCGGTGACATTGTTTTTGTGGTTGGTGACAATATGTTCGAAAAAGTAATATGGTGACATTGTTCCACAAGAAAAAATTCCACCATCAATTGTCACAAAAAAAAATTTAATTGTCACCAAAAAAGATTTCCCCTAACTATCACCGAAAAAAAAAACTTTGTAATAATATGGTGACAATAGAGGGTGGTGATAATGTTCTTTATTTAGGGATAATAGATTGGTGGCAGTGTTTTTAAGTTGGTGACAATTGGTTTGTGACAATGTTTGGTGACAATGTTCACTTGTTGGTGAAAAACTGAAAATAATTTAATGACAGTGTTTCGTAGTTGTTGACAATAGGTTGGTAACAATATTTTGTAGTCTGTCAATTAAGTATTACAAAGTTAAACTTTACATCAAATTTCATCTACTTAGGGTTATTATTGTAACAAAAATGCGTTAATATTAGATGACAAATGTGAAGCCATTATAGTGTTGTACATCGAATTATTCGTTTGCTCAAGTTTAGCCCCTCTAGGGTCTATGCCCCCCTAGTTCTAGGGTTTCAGTTTCGTAACAAAAATGCGTTAATATTAGATGACAAATCTGATAACATTGGTATTCTACACACATCCTAAACCCTAAAGACTAAACCCTAAACGTCCCTAAACTATAATGTACATCAAATTTCCGTCTGCTTAGGTTTAACCCCTCTTGGGTCTAAGATCCCCTTGTTCTAGGGTTTCAGTTTTGTAACAAAAATGTGTTAATATTAGATGACAAATGTGATAACATTAGCATTGTAAACATTTTAGTTTGATGAAAGTGCTTTGTAGTTGGTGACAATTGGTTGGTTACACTGTTTTTTCGTTGGTGACAATTAATTTCTAAAAATAGGTGGTTGACACTGGATTAGTGACAATGTTTTGTAACTGGTGACATTAGATTATTGACCAAAGCTTGATGAAAATAGGTTGGTTACACTGTTTTATTGTCGGTGTCAATAGATTACTGAAAAGAGGTTGGTGACAATGTTTTTTATAAGTTGGTGACAATACGGTTGATTAAACAATATGAAAACAATGTTCTGTAGTTGGTGACAATGTCTTGGTGATGTATAATGTTATGGTGACAAATTTTTTAAGGTTACAATATCATGGTGACAATCTATTGTCCTCAACCTCGTCATTAATAGTTTCCATCAACAATTGTCATCAGGAAAATCATCTATTAGCAGAAAAACCCCATTTTTCACTGAGGAAAAGTGTTACTGGCAACTGTTACTTGAAGAAAATCAGTTGTCACCCAATTTTTTTTTTGTCACCAACAATTATCACAAGAAAAAAAGAAAATCAATTGTCACTAGAAAAGATTTTTCCCTAACTGTCACCGGAAAAAATAAAATGTCACAAAAAATCATTGTCACCATTAACTGTCACCAGAAAAATATACTCAACTGTCACCAAAAAATTGTCACCAAATGCAGGCGTTGACCGTAATGGTCAATGTTGACTAGTCAATGTTAAAATTAAAAATGGTCAAGGGGGAAGGGGGAAGGGTTAGGGATGGGGAAGGAGGGGTATTTTTGAAAAAAATAGACATTTACTTAATTATATAAAAAATTGGACATTTACTTAATTTTGACATGAAAAATGGATATTCACCAAATTTAACCTTTTTATTATCTTAATTTTTAATATTTTAAAGGCTGGAAAAATTAGAGCCAAATGTAAATCAACGAGTGAGATTACTCCGACTCTACTCATAGAGTTATTAAGAAATCTACCGGATCCAAACCGCGAAGCGCCCATAAAGTAGATAAAATATACGCATTTGGTTGGATTTTTTGTAGATAAAATATACGCATTTGGTTGGATTTTTTGTCACTGGAAAACCCAGGAAGTTAACTTATCTGGGATGTGGATCCCGTGAAGTTGCCTAGTAACTCCATAGGTGGAGTTGGAGTATTCTCCACTGTCCGATTTAATTAATGGCTAAGATCTTCTGATTTTTTAAATAAATGAAAAAGGAAGTAAATATTTATTGAAATAAAAAGGGTAAACTCAATCTCACTTTGCCGCTAATTTCTCAACAAATAAT
This sequence comes from Persicaria tinctoria, assembly GCA_037127255.1. NCBI lineage: Eukaryota > Viridiplantae > Streptophyta > Magnoliopsida > Caryophyllales > Polygonaceae > Persicaria > Persicaria tinctoria. The sequence goes on along the minus strand of JBANSL010000010.1, from coordinate 66,925,462 downwards.
TTTCCCACCAATTAATTATCTCATAAGATTTTGAACGATCCTTTTCATTTCAGCTTCTATACCATCGTTAATTTCCACCATTTTTCTAGTTCATGGTATTAATCTCGCTCATTGTTCTCAACTATATTAGTGTTCTATGAAATCAACTTTTGTATAATTTGCAATCATATACTGATTCTGTCATTGCCGCATCAATTGATAGCATCATGGAGGTATCCGACACTTGGATCCCTCGAGAAGGTATGGAGTTTGAATCGGCAGAAGACGCTTGGAGATTTTGGCTAGCATATGGAGGAAAGATGGGTTTTAATGTTCGTAAACAATATGAGAACAAGAATAAGGATGGAGAGGTGACTTCAAGAAGATTTGTGTGTGCCAAAGAAGGGCATCGTGACAAGAAAGGCAATGCATCTATTCGTCCTCGGGCTGAAACTAGAACAGGTTGCAAAGCTCGTATTGAGATTCAATTGATAAAGAAGACAAGCAAATATCAAATACATGATCTTGTGCTTGAGCATAATCATCCTCTACATTTGCCAGAGACAAGTCACTTGTTGTCATCGCAGAGGAAAATATCAGATGCTCAAGCAGTTGAAATTGAGCTTGCCGATGACTCTGGAATTAAGCCTAAAGCATCCCATGAGTATATAGGAGCACACGTTGGTGGATCGACAAATCTTGGCTTCACACACCGAGATCACAAAAATTACTTGAGAAGAAAGCGTCAACGAAACTTGATCTACGGAGAAGCTGGTAGTCTATTGAGGTACTTTCACACGCAAACAATAGAAAATCCTTCATTTCAATATTCAATTCAATTGGATAATGAAGAACAGATAACAAACATCTTTTGGGCGGATGCAAAGATGCTTATTGATTATGCTTTATTTGGTGATGTCGTTGCCTTTGATACTACATTTGGTACAAATAAGGAGCATAGGCCTCTTGGTGTGTTTGTCGGCTTTAATCATTTTAGAGAGATTGTTGTTTTTGGTGTTGCACTTCTATATGATGAAACCATTTAATCTTTTAAGTGGTTGTTTGAAACTTTTCTGGCAACACATGATAATAAGCAACCGAGGACTATTTTCACAGATCAAGATATTGCCATGGGGAAGGCAATAGATGAGGTTATGCTAGGGACTTTTCACGGATTATGCACATGGCACATAATGCAAAACGCAACCAAACATTTGATGCACGATGGGTCTAATGTTCTTCGAGATTTCAAAGCTTGTATGTATGACTATGAGAAAGAAGTTGACTTTGAAGAAGCTTTCAATGCATTGCGTGGGAAAGTAAAGAAAAGTTCTTGGCTGGATAGTATTTATTCCTTGAAGAAAAAGTGGGCACAATGCTATATGATAGATGTTTTTTCTTTGGGGATGCGGAGCACACAATTAAGTGAGAGTTTGAATCGAGATTTGAAAGATTATCTGCATTGCAACCTGGATATAATGCGGTTCTTCAAACAATTCGAGCGAGTTATTAGGCAAAAACGTCAGAATGAGATCAATTCTGAATTTGAGAACTTATCATAATATTTCTTCTGAATTTTTTCAGGTAAAATGATAACCACTGTTGCATTGTTTCATTTAAATTTGTATACAAACACTTATAGTTTGTTATTTTGTAGAATATGGATGTGGAGTGTACAAGTCATGTTCAACAGTTAGCATCGTTACCATGTTCAAGAGGGATCAACACCATGTTCAGAAGTGACGACCACCATGTTTAGCAGTGATCAGCAATTTAACGCAGCATGTCTGACAGTTAGGATTGCATTCAGGAGGAATATAAGCTACGTTTATACAATTGAAGGTCAAATGAGGGGATCTCTCAGGGAAAGCTTTGAATGGATCAAGAACACTTTCTCTTAAAGTCTCACGTTGTTGATGTCTTTCGATGACCTTTTATTTTATTGGGTTGGGGGTAACAAAGAACACTTGCTCATAGGTTGTCGATGTCTTTTCATGACCTTTGTTTTTGGGTTTATTTGCTATTTTAGGGTCTCATCTTTTGATTCTGTTAGTCTTTTTTTTTCAAATGGATTTATTGGATCTTGCTTAACCTTGTCTTGGCATTAAAAGCCTTGGATGCCAAATGTTAAGAATAGAGTAATTCTTTGAATAAATTTGAATGTTAATTCCTAGGTCTGTAATATCTATCATAACAAATTTCTTGAAATTTGAGATGTTCTTTAATCTGCATTCAGTTACATATAAAACCAACTAAAAATCAGTTTACAGAAAATAATTTTAACATACTTTTCTATTAGCCTATGCGGGATTTGAACCCACATTTTTGTGCATTAACACATCGCTCTTCCATTTGAGCTAATAAGCTAACATTGTGATGATATACATTGCTATTTAATAATAATTTACCTCTTCTTTCACACAATTACAGAACCCATGTATTGACTTGGCCTAAATTATACATGACAGTACCAATTCTGAATAATATGACTTGGCCTGAAGTTTAGAAAGGGGAACTATTTACAAACAAAGAGACGAGTTTTAGCAAAGGTAGGAAATCCGTCAGCATAACTCGACAAAAGCCCTCTAAGACTCATCTGAACAAACCTAAAGCAAGCTACTGTTCCTTCTCTAACACCTGAATAAACCTCTTCTCCATAAGAGAGTTGTATTACAAGTTCCATTATTCCAACAGTACATTGACAAATTAGTAAATTACTTTTTCACTAGTAACTTCATTGGTATGAAATATGAACCAATAGAAATCCACAAACAGTGAACTACAAACATCAAGGAACTAACTTGCAGGTTCATAATAAAACACAGTCTCATAATCCACTACCACAAAGCTATTCTTATGCAAGCAATGAAGCAATCAACCAATCAGCAACATAGATGTGGAATATTTGTAATATCATCAAAATCGATTTGGATTAAAGTACAAGCCACATACCGAAACCTCACAAAATTAATAATTGTGTTGTTGCCAGGATGTCAGTCATCAGCATAATGGAAAAAAACACAAGGAAGCTTTTCTGTCATAACTCAAGTAAGTCATTAGCATGATCAAAATGAAGCTCTTATATCACCAAAAAAAAATCAGCTTCTAACTCTCAATCATCAATTTTTCACTCTACAAAGTAATTCTATAAATATCCAAAAACGTAAGGAATTCTATGCCAAAACTCATTTCTTCTTTCCTTTGGAATCGAAAATTTCCAAAACCCCCCAATTTCATTTACGCTAATTCACATGTCCGTTAATCGAAGATATAGGAGGGAGAAGATTTTTGTTCAATTGAAGATAAATCGGTTTGTTCAATTGAAGATAAATCGGAGCAAACAAGTATCTGTTATTCTCTTATCGTCGACGTGCAGAAGAAAAGAGTGAGGAGCCATAGATTTGTCCAATGAACTCATGTTATTCAAGAAGCCATAGCCCGTCAAATGGAGGAGGGAGGAGGCAAGAGGCAAGGAAATCTCTTTTTTGTGTGCTCTGGAGCCTGAAGGTAATTTCTTTTTACATTTTAGTGGTTAAATTCCATATTTTATTTCCTTTTTCATTTATTTAAAAAATCGGAAGATCTTAACCATTAATTAAATCGAACGGTGGAGAATACTCCAACTCCACCTATGGAGTTACTAGGCAACTTCACGGGATCCACATCCCTTAGGACTCATCTATACTTCCCCATGTAAGTTGCAATTTCACCTTTTATAATTAGAAATTTTCAATTTCCTTATTTTAATTTCTACCATCTAAAATCCAACCAAATCGTAAGAATTTAATTACCGAGAAATAACTCTTCACGGGAATTGTTCTTTCCATTTTAAACCAAACGAGCCCCTGGATATATCAAGATATCAATACCTGGTGGTAAGTAAGGAGCTTTGACATAAAAATAAGCTAGTTTTAAGAAAAATACGGAGTGCAACCGCCAGTGCAGTTCCAATGGTGGATGTTCAATTCCGCCATCTGGATCCGAAATGCAACATATATACATGAAAAAAAAAACACAGGAAAAGATCATGACCTTGTGTAGGATTCCAGTATCGATATCGATATCTTGATATCGGTATCAAGATATCAATATTGGTTATTTTCTCAAAATTAGTATATCAAATATGTCAAAATCTGATATCTTCAAGTGATATCGATATCTGTCTATACCAAACACTAGATATCAGATATCAAGTTAAGTGATCGATATCGACAGATATCGAGGATAATATCCGATATCAAAACTTGATAAATTAATTGGAACTTTTTTAAAGTAGTAGATTGATTACGATTCCTTATATTTAATTTTGGGTGCACACCAGATTCAATTTGTGGTGAAAATAACAAAGGTTCAGCTTAATCATATTTATAAAGGCAAATCAAACTATCAAAACATTCATGATATGATCACCTTATGACGTTATATTATCGTTCAAGTTATACAGTATGTCTTAAAACCTAAGCCGGTTTTTGATGACCCAATGGGATGACAAGCAGGGGCGGAGGGAGGGGGGCATGAGGTGGCTCGAGCCCCCCTGGGTCGGGGGGAAAACGCAAAAAAAAAAAAAAGTATTTTTTTTGTAATTTTTTATAATTTAAGGGTTAAAAATAGTTGAAAAGAACATTGAATAAATAAGTTTGCTTAGCTTAGTTGGTCTTAGTTGGTATGGGTTGAGGAATAGAATGATAAGGTTTTGAGTTCGAATCCTTATAGGTTATTTAAATCATACATTTAGTGTGTTTTATACTATAGCTTAAGGGTTTTTGTGTTTTATCAGCGACTGAACAAGTTCTGAGAATCATACAACGAAGGGGTAAGCTTTTCTCAAATTAACAAATGCAGATCGACAATCTATTGGACCTCGATCTCGATCGATTTTAAACAGGGACAGCAACCGGAGGATTCACAACTTCAACACTGGAGATATGCTTTTTCTTGTAGGCTAGCATCTTGTTCAGTGCACTGAGGTATGCCTGAACACTGGAGACGACAACGTCTATTTCCGATCCACTGCCACTGTTGAGGAATGTTGCGTCGAAGTCAATTCAAAGACGCGTCATATGGGGAAAATGTGAGTAGGAAAGGGTGATTTTATGAGCACATTATTGTACCTGAATGTTCTTTGAATGGAATCTCCAGTTAAGGCATGAGTCGATGTGTAGCTGTCATCTCCGCGAATTACAACCTTTGTGGTTGCTATTGCATCTATGCAAATTCCTTCTGTCACTGCCGAGAGGGAGTACCCTAAGAGTGTCACCGGTGCCTGTTACACGGGGAGAGTCGTCGTTACTTGGCCTTGGCTGTTGCTATTACAGAACCATAAAGTCGAGTACAAGAACAAGCGAAACATTGGCATTTGCATACCTTCACAATCTGATCAATGGCCTTGTATGCAGAGTCAACTGGGCTTGTTCCCACTGAACTCGCAGCATGTTCTACACCGTCAGCGTCAATGAGCTTGATTGTTGTTGTTGTTGTTGAAAGACCTAGAGTTCCAGAAGCAGCCTGGCCAGGCAAAAGAAGTTACAAAATAGCTGATCAAACAAGTAGTGTTCAAAAAAGTGATCTTCCAACTCACCTGCAAATCAACAAGTGACCAAATTGACTTTGTCTTGTAAAGTTCATCAGCTACCAATGCTTCAATATCCTCATCCATGACAGGCTGAAATTACACAAGTTTGATCAAAAGAAACATCTAAAGAACACAACAAAACCATCAACAACTATAGTGGTGTACATGCTGAAATAAAGCAGTTCAATATGCAGCCACTGCCACATAAAATGCTCACAAACTGACCTTTTTCTTCTCGGCTACAGCTTTGAATCGCCAAAATATATCATCAAGCTTGTTGCCTGAATATAAGTAACCAAGCTGGAAAGGAAAATTTCATCCATTTTAAAAACATATATGCTGATAAGATAGCCATCATCTTCTACACCAGTATAGAGATTCCTCGAAACTCTATTAAAGTGTAAAACATTTTTAAGTTTTAAATCTTTGAACAACTTTATTTACTACAACTCAAAATGATACACCTACCTGCTCCAGCTTTTTTTGCAATGCATGTCGTCCACTGCAATCATAAACCAAAAATATTTAGTTGAGAAGCTCCTATCAATCAAGGTTACAATAGACGGTATAAAACATAAAGAGAATAAGCACATGTACTTGGTTCAATGTACTTAGTTCAATAAAAGAAACGTTGCAATATTTATTTTGAAAAAACTTTCACAATCAATAGAAACCAACAACTCAGCATCAGAGTCGTGCAGGTGAAGTGGGTGCTTAGTTAGCATAAGCCATCATTATGGTGTGTCAACATCACGCTAATTTGCATTTGGTAAAGCAACATACCTAAGTTTTCCGAGGACAATACCAGCTTCATCAACTCGGTATAGTCCTATGTCTTCCGGATAGATGATTTCATAAGTGCCCTTATGTTTAAGCATACCATGCTGCAAGAGTGAATAAGGTCAAGCCCACTTGGCATTAAATTAAAAATAAAGAACAAAAATAGTCTAATAAATAAAACATAAACAATATTTTTGCTATCCCGCATGATATGGTACATCACTAACATAATATTATCCAGGAATAAGGCACACTACATGTCAATCAAAATAATCAACTGAAGAATTTCTTTGATGGATGAGTAACATTGAAGGGAAAAAACACAGGAATTGATCATGTTCCAATCTCACAGACCTGGTGAATTCCACTTTCATGCTTAAAAGCATTGGCTCCAACTATAGACTTGTGGGGTTGAACAAGTAATCCTGTATACTCAGAAACCTAAAAGGAAACAATTGTATTAATTCATTAAACAGCAGAACACAGACAATTAAAATGCAATATAAAAGTTAGGGCAGTAACAGGAAAGCACCATTTTGCTAGCCTTGACAATGTGTTTTGTATTAATTCCAGTGTAAAGGCCTCCCAATAATTGTCCACGACATCTTATTGTCATGACAACCTACTTGAAAAGGTGAAAATCAATAGTATAACAGTAGAAAAAAAGTCACTTAACCTACAAATTAAGCATATTGAAGGATATAGATGAATAAGACAATGAAGATTCTTGTTTTGGCACTTACACATTAGTCTGATTGTAATATGGTCAATTTGATAGATTTTTACAAATTCTGTATGATAATATGCTCCATGTAAAGAAAGTAAAGATCAATGGATATTATTCTAGAAAATATAATGAAAGAATATCATGTGTTTACAATTCCAACCAGCTAAAGATAGGGTTATATAGGGTGTTTATGGGACACTATGAGATAAGTACTAGAACTTGATTTTTAAAGTTTTAGATTTATGGTTCAACCCCTTTATCAATTATCACTGGATAAGCATATCTGAGCACTTCTAAGCACTCTGCAGGATGCCCTGATCTTCACAAAAGAGTTCAAAGGTTAAAATAAACCAAGATCATGTCAAACCAACAGTGCACCACTTATGAAACATAATAATTGATTAAACATTACACCATTTTGCCTGTTAGCATATATTCACACAATCACTACCTTAAGAGGATTAAAAAACTCTGCAAACACTCATACAAATATGCAGAGACAGAGAAGTCACAGAAGCAAAGATTTTTTTCTCCAAGCATTCTAGGAAAAATAAACTTAACGATGATCATTCTGACAACATATATAAACTGCAAATTCAGAAAGATAAGCAGAAGAAAATGTACTCCCCCCTCAAAGAATAGGAGGCTGGATATAAAATCTGAATCAATACAAAACTGGCACAATAGGAGTAAAATGCTCAAAATACTCTTCCTTAGACAAACACAGTGCATGACTAAGATAACAAGGAACTCAACAACAAGATATAGAGAAGCAACTGGAATTTTCCTAACCAATAACACACTTACCTCTTCAAAAGAAGCATTTCCAGCTCTTTCACCAATACCATTGACAGTAACCTCTACTTGCCTTGCACCAGCATATGCGCCCTGGATTTAGAGATTACCGAAAACAAAAATGAGTATCACATCCCTTTTCATCTGCATATAAACAAGTAGCAGGAAAGGGAGTTACTTACAGCTACTGTGTTGGCAGAAGAAAGACCAAGATCATTTTGGCAATGTGTTGAAAGGATCACATTATCCATCCCAGGGGTGTGTGCCTTTAAGTCAGCAATCAACTGTCCAAACTCAAAGGGCAGGTTAATACCTACAGTATCAGCAATGTTTATAGTAGTTGCCCCAGCCTTGATTGCTTCACCCAGAATTTGATAAAGAAACTCCTTTTCTGATCTGTGTTGCAACAGAAATATAAAAGTTAATTTCAATCAGAAATATGAAATCATATAAAAAATGTAAATTAATGTGATATGCATAAAGAATGAAACCCCCTCACGCGCCCCCAATTCCCGCAGCTTCCATCCAAAAAACCCTAACTTGACCTTCCTCCTTGACATTCCGGGGTTCGAACCGGAGACCTATGACTATTATCCACAAGTCTTTTCCGGTGAGCCATTCCGGAATGGTTAAAACTTTGGTAGGGTAAACTTTTTATAGTGCCTGACCTACCCCACCGCTTCGCGGCCCCATACCCCAGAAACCCCTTGCGGGATTTTTTGAGGAGGCTCAGTACCACTTACGCAAAGTGCGATCAGCGGTCGCAACCTCACCTACCTGCACACGGACCACTTCACCACTTCGGCTTGACCCTACGGATTAGTATACACCACTTGGCCGTACGCGCTTGTGGGAATTAATATGGCCTAAATGCACCAAGTGAGATTCGAACCCGAGACCTCTCCTTTGGGATACCTCACCCTTACCACTAGAGTAAGAGGTCATTGGTAACTCGACCTTCCTCCGCTGCCGCACAAGAGACGGATACACCAAAGTATACAGTTCCGTTCACAAATTCAGAGCCCCAAATTCAAAGCTAAGCAGAAAATTGATCGTCGGCCAAAAAACAATCTAAAAAAATACAGTACAACATTTCGAATTCGAAAGCTGAGTCGAAAGGGGCAAATCAAAGACGGTAAGAAGACATGGTCTGAGATCTTTAGAGTTTGGGGCCTCAACGAACAACAACAGGGTAGCAAATTGGTGTGTAGATCCATCATGTTCAGTTGTAGTACAGTATCAATTTCAATTTCAATATCTATCAATCAATTATCAATATCAATGTCTTTTTTTTTATTACGATTTGACACCACGATTTTGGAGTACGGAGTAATCTAATACGTAAGGAGTATCTTAAATCAGAAGGTTTTATGCTCCGTGTGATCTCCTCCTTGATTTTAACTGATTCAACCAATAACTATTTTTTTTTTTTTAACCTCTCATGCCTTCCATTCTCTTCAACTAATCATTTTTTTTAAATCTTCATATACTATCACAATGAAGTCCATCTTTATTGAGCTTATTATATCTTTCTTTTATGAGTTTATTTGTATAAATTTAATTCAAAATATTAAACTAATATTTTATTTAATTGTATAATACAGAGTATTAATTTATTTTCTAAAAAACGCGTCATGACGCGGGAACTGTACTAGTTTATTTTAATTCGTTTAAATCAATAACCCACGTATGGAGTATTATATTTACAGTGCATTTTTTTTTTTTTTTTTGATCTTAGTCCAGTTCGATCGACTCAGTCGCTCTACACATTTTCCCGCCCCACAACCCCGTTCCATAAAAAAATTTAACTCTTAAATTAATATTAAATATTTTCAAAGAAATATATATTTAACTTCTACATGATTATTATAATATATTTAATAAAAATTTATCAAAAAAAATGAAATTGCAAAAATTTTAAAAATTTATATAGTAAAATATCATATTTTCATATAACTTTTAAAAATCTTTCTATCTCTATTGAATTATTATAATTTTTGTAAGCTGATTTTTTTGGAATTTTTTTCAAATATGTTATAATAATAATGTAGAAACTAAATATATATTTTTTTTAAAAAAAAATAATATTAATTTATGGGTGTAATATTTTTATGGGATGGGTTCGTGGGGTGGGAAAGTGGGGCAGATGATATGCTTCGGAGTTCGGAATACAGATTATGTAGAGAGGAAATTGTCATATATTTCAATTTTCAACTATAAACAAATTTTTTGCACAACGGTGATTATTATTATAACGGTTTTTCTTAAGGGTATAAGATAAGACTCTAAATTGAGAAAAATTCCCTACAAAAAAAGACAAGCGACCCTAAGAATTTAATTGAAAAAAAATCTAAATTAATTAAAATTTGGAAAAATCGTTATTATAATATTTGTGTTTTTTTAAAGCTTGTGAAATAAGCTACCTAAGTTTTTCACTTTTTCTTTGAGTTATTTACATTTTTTGTAATTTATTTGAACAAATGTAACTAATTTTGAATGCAAATTAGTCCAACAGAATTGAAAATACAAGGTGGACACCTATCTAAATTAACCTCTTAGTTTATACGGAGTACTGTATTGAGTTAGTTACATAATTTAACTTATTAAAATATATATTTCGAGCATAATTTTTTTTTTTAAAAAAAAGTTTCAAATTAAACAACGTTACCTGCCAGCATCTTCGGGGCTAAACTCGACATCATTACACCCCAAGCTCCTGGCATAGCTAACCATGGTGCTAGCAATCTGAATCACCTGTTCTCTAGTCTTATTCAGCTTGTGCTTCATATGAATCTCACTGGTAGCAATGAAAACGTTGATCCTCGGCCTCTTGGCGTACTTGACAGCCGCCCAAGCAGCATCAATGTCATTCCGATTGCACCTGGAAAGGGCGCAGATTACAGGAACGTATCCGTCCTGATCGGCGGCGTTCCCGACCTCAATCGCGATCGCCTTCACGGCATCGCGGTCGGAGGCCGACGACGCAGGGAATCCGGCCTCGATTATGTCGACGCCGAGGCGAGCGAGCTGCCGCGCGATCTCGAGCTTCTGCGTCGGTTTCATGGCGGCGCCGGGGGATTGCTCGCCGTCGCGGAGCGTGGTGTCGAGGATCCGAACGTAGTTAGGATCTGGAATATGGTTGGGAATGTACTCCGGCCGCCGCCTCCGGGCCTCCGGGAGGGTTTCGGATGAAGAACAACATCGAATTGCGGTGGCGCCAGAGGAGGAGGAGGAGGATAACGGTGGCAGGTAGATTGCGCGATTAAAGGAGGGAGAGGCGCGGGATGACGGAAGAAGACATCGACTGGGAGAGGTGATGGCGTAGCCGGCGGTCGTGGTGGTGGTGCAGGCGGCTGCGGCGGAAGGCGGAACTCCGGGGGTTAAGAAAAAAGTCGCCATTTTTTGTTTGAAGGGACAACTTGGGTTTGGGAAGTGAAAATGTACGTTTTATATCAACTGGACTCGGGGTGGGTCCCGTATAGATTAAAAATAGGAATCGGCAAATTGGCTAACAGTTATGATACAACTAGAAACAAACAAACAATCAGCATAAAAAATAACAAATCTGAATACAAAGATCTCAACAAGCAAGACCAACGGAGAGAAAGTCGAAGGACACCAAGTGAAAACTGTGAATGCCGAGAATATGGGAAAATCGATGAACTAACACGACGTTTTGACGCCGGGGAGACAGAGACAGAAATCCATAAGCGGAAAAGGCGTATCTTGGGAAAGTGTGGATCAACGACATACCATTTCGGAATGGCTCACTGGAAAGGACTTGCAGGCAGCACCCAAATGTCCCTAGTTCGAACGCCGGATATGACCGCTCTTTATTTACAAATTAAAGGATGAACGACGTTCCCCTACCTAGATGAGAGATCTTCGAGAATCACGAACACTATCACAGTCAACCCGAACAATTGGGTCCCTGAGAGTACAACTTCATTCGGAAACAAAACGTAGCTGCACCCAAGAAACGACTCTACTAAAATAGGCAAAATAAACCAAGATCAAAGAAAACAGGTTAACCATTGTCGGACACGATGCAAATCAGGTAGCTGATGCAATGGCAAAGGACCCTCTACAAACCCTCTTTTTATTACTAAATTTGCAAATGCCCCTATCTAAACTTGATTCGGGGGTTTTAGTCCCATGATTATTCAATAATATCTGGAGGTTGAGGCCTCCTTTCGAATAAAAAAAAAGGAAATGGGTATATATATATAGGGATTGAATCAAATGTAAAAGAGAGAATTGTCATAGGGTATAAAATTCTCTTAATGGGTCTAATGATAATTAAATAGGTCTCATTTTTGTGAGTAAATTGCTAATTAGTCTAATTTATATGTAAATAAGCCTAATTTAATTAGCAAAAATATCAACCCCATGAGCCCCATGCGTGTGCCCCTTTCCCGGGTAAGTTTTTTTTTTTTTCTGCGCTAGCATTTTTTTCTTGTGCCGTCACTTTCTGTTGTGCAAATATAACTTTATGTTGTGCACATATAACATTATGTTGTGCACATTTGTAATTTTTATAATTGAAATATAAGATTATGAAGTGCAAAATTAAGATTATAAAGTGCATAAATAAAAATTTAGTTTGAATGTGGATTTTTAGAAATTAAATTTGCAATTTTGGTTTGAAAATGTGCAAATATAAAATGATAAAGTGCATAAATGGGATCATAAAGTGCATGAATGAGATACAAGATGGGCTTTTGAAGTCGATGTTTTAATATATATTTTATTTTTATTTTTGGGAGTTTGAGTTCACCTCTCACATAATTTAGGCTGATAGATGTGAGTTTGAAATCGATTTTTTTTACTTATAACGATTTCAAATTAAAGTGCATACTTAAGGTTAAAAAAGTGCATAATTAAGGTTAAAAAGTGCATAACTAAGATTATAATGTGCATGATTAACAATTTGAGATTGTTGTTCTTGTCTATTACGTAACCTATGTGGGATTCGAACCCGCATTTTTGTGCATACGCACATCGCTCTACCAATTGAGCTAATAGGCTAAAAATATGCACTTTTTAATTAGTTTAATCTCTCATCTAAATACCGAACTTAACAAAAGAAGAGTCTGATCTGTCTGAGAAGCATCAGGTGATGAAGGTAGGCTATGATCATATACAACACTTTTAGCAACTTCCTTTGCAAGTATATGCCCGTAGAATTCAGCAGCTCAAACATTTTAGGGGCCGTTTGGAAAGGGTATATAAATATAGGATATAGACTAGGGGTATAACCGTATAAGATATAGATATCAAGCTATATATGTGTATTGGGTATGGGTTATGAGATTGATATCTATATCTTATATTTGCTATTTGGTGAGGGTATATAAATATCAGAATAAAAAAAATGTAATAAAAATTAGGGAATTCCTAATGTTTGAATCCTAATTTTCGAACCTTAATTCAAATACAATCCTAATTCAAGAGCAATTGGTGTAAATCCGGACAGAAAATTTTGATTAGTTGCTACAACAATTCAAACAGAAAGCCCTAATTCGGGGAAAAAAAATCGAACAACAACAATAATTCATACAGAAAGTCCTAATTCGAACCGAAGCAAAATTTAAACAACATGAATGGCGATCCTGAAGTTTCGAACAAAAGAAAAATTTGTACAGAAAGCCCTAATTCGAACAAAAGCAAAATTTGAGGGCATGTTAGTTTCGAACATAAGCCTAATTCATCCAGAAATTTCCGAAGAGCAGCCCTAATTAGAACATAAATTGAATGCAATGGCAAACTGAAGAAGAGATGCAATCGAACAACCCTAATTCGAACATAAATTGAATGCAATGGCGAAAAGAAGAAGAGATGCAATCGAAGAGAAGAAGAAGAAGGAGGAGGAGAATAAGTAACTTGCTCAGTCGCTCCTATACCGCCCAATTTTGCCAGATATCCAAAAGGGAGAAAATAGTAAAATTAGTATATTGGAGATATAGGATTGATTTTCGAACCCCGGATATGGCCGCTCTTTATTTACAAATTCAGGAGATATAGGATTGATACCCATATACTGATTTGGATAAATATACCAAGCATAGTATATAGATATTGGGCCTTCTATACCCATAGCCTATATCTATATACCCATCTCAAATAAGCCCTTAATTTATTCTTACATTTTAAACGAGCGGATATTTTCACCGCTAATTTTTACTATTTTCACCGCTAATCACACCGCATAGGTATGCAGTGGTCTTAATCCACTTTTTCCCAGATCCACCGCATATACATGCGGTGGATCCGTTGACCGTATACGAACCCACCGTATACCTATGTTGGGGGTTATGACGACCGTATACATGCGGTGGGTTTTTGGGCAATTGAAAACCGTTTGTAGATGTTATCCAAAGTCGTTGTCATAACCCACCGCATGTGTACAGTGGCGGCCGCAGGATCCTCCGAAAGGTGGGGCGAAATTTTCTAGTGTGTACTTAGATATTGGCCTTGAATAAACTCCTTTACCTAAGCTATGATTTTCAACTTAGCAGTGGATTATAGAAAAGTAGGCTTACATTTGCTTTGTTGCTATGATAGTTGTTACTCGTCATTCATTGGAAATTCAGGCATTTGTCATATTTAGGAGTGTAAACTTATCGAAATTCAATCATGTTAAATTCAAGGCTTTTGCATATTAGCTAGGATTGTAAACTCACCAACTTTATAATATCTTTTGGTTCCCAAAGACATGATAGAAATTGTGATTTGAATATGTAGGTTACGAAAATACAAATATTGCTTAAAGCTTCACAAATTCAATTCACAAACCCCAAATTCAATTCATAAATTTCATTCTCAAAATCACATACACAATAGTTAAAACACAAAATTTATCCTCAAAATCAAAACTCTAATGAAAATTTCACAAAATTTATTCTCATAATCAAATCATAATTTCACCAATTTTATGGGGTTTAATTAGTTTATAGCTAGATAATTTGTATATAGTAGGGAGCTCGAGAAGTGGGAACATAATTAAATAAGGGGGTAGAAACATATAGAGTAGGTGCAAGTTGAACAAATAATAAAAAAAACGTTTTTGAGGGAGGCGATTTTTTTTTTTTAAAAAAAAGAGGCTAATTTTACCAATTTTATGGGGTTTAATTAGTTATAGCTAGATAATTTGTATATAATAGGAAAGTCGGAATATAATTAAATAAGGGGCAGAAACAAAGAAAGTGGGTTTAATTAGTTATAGCTAGATAATTTATATATAATAGGAAAGTCGGAAAGTGGGAATATAATTAAATAAAGGGTAGAAACAAAGAAAGTGAGGTGTAAGTTGAACAAATGATAAAAAAAACTATTTTTAGGGAGGTTAAAAAAAATGAGGCTAGTGGAACTTGAACCCCCAACCTTTGGTCTAAGGTTAATTTCCTTCCTTCCCACTAACCAGCTAAGCAAAGTAGACTAATTAATTTTATATTCATCTTAGTTTTACTTATTACAACACTTCTATATATATATAAAAAAAAAATTTTCCAAACCCCGGGGCACGTGGATCGAAGGGTGGGGCGGCCGCGTACGTCCGCCCCACCCTGGGGCCGCCCCTACATGTGTATACGGTGGGTTTTGGACCATTATGGCGACGATTTTAGGCCATTATGGTGACGGTTTAAACCCACCGTGTACCTATACGGTGGGTTATGACGACGGTTTTGAATCGTTATGGCGACGGTTCAAACCCACCGTATACATGATATGCGGTTGTTTATGACGACGGTTTTGGATCGTTATGGCGATGGTTTTGGGCCTGTATACTCCTCAACCCACCGTAAAGTATGGCGGTGACCACCGTAAACCTATGCGGTGGCCTCGTTGATTGTCATTAAAGACACCGCAAACCTATGCGGTGATTAGCGGTGAAAATATTATCATCTCAAACAATCTAGGTAAATTTCAAATCATTATACTTCTAAATAAACATTTTAAGTTTAAATAATTTGACTACTCATGTACACTTGAAAAATGATAAATATGTAGTACGTATTAGCACATATTCATGAGTACTAACTACTAACCTACATTTCTAGGTAAATTTCAAATCATTAGACTTGTAAGTACACATTTTAAGTATAAATAATATGACTACTTATGTACACTTCAAAAATGATAAATATGTAGTATTAGCACAAATTCACGAGTACTAACAACTAACCTACCAATGCTAACAGCTGAAGTCCATCATCATCAAATAAACCAAATTGCCTCAATGATATAACCAGTGAACAAAGATAATGTAGCATGAAAATAACAAAAAATACAAACTAATAATCAAAGCTACAGAAATCAACAAACGATTTAATCAGATGGAAAAATATCTAGAAGATCAAGCACGTACACAACGTACAGATTCAAACAAAAAACAAATCACCTCAAGAAACTAATATGGACGACGAGCCTTTGATGAACCGCAGAACAATCATGCACAGGAAGACCCCATAAGGCCATCTTTCATGGTAGGCTAAAAATTGGGTTTTGTCCTAATTTTACTTTCAATTTATGCTAAAATTCAATTTGATCCTTTTGTTTTTGGGTTACTTCCAAAAGAAATGCCAAATTTGGATTACTCTTAGAGCATCTTTCCCCGTAAGCCATTATGGCTAGAGGAAAAGGCCTATCAAAAGATAATATTCTATAGAATATTCTCTTTTGGCCTATTATACGACTTTTATGTTCCCACCGTAGGTCAATTTTGGTAGGCTAAATTTCATATAAATACTAATATAATTTAGAACTTTCACATCTCATTTCCGTCATTCGATTCTATCTTTAATACATTAAGCAACATAATATTTACTTTTTATTATAATTTTGATGAATCTATAATAAAAAAGATTAATGTCATTTTCTATAAATATCATTTATGCAATGATAATTTAAATATGTCAAATATTATATTCATATTGAAGAACTCTTGAATATCTTTACAATACTACAACTTTTATTTTTAATTAAAAATCATAACTATATAATATATAGGTTTATAATTGTATTATTTAGCCTTTCAAAAGAGGAAGCTAAATTTGGCCTTTTTTTTATAAATAGGCCAAAAACAAAATGGCTAAAGTGGGTTTTGGCCTAGGGTGGGAGGAAAATTAGGCTAAAACCCAATCTTTAGCCTACCATGGGAGATGGCCTTAGAAGGTCAAATCCTATCTTTTATTTATTTGTTTTTAATTGTACGATTTAATATTTATATAAATCTATAAATAATACAATCATAAATCTAAATATTATATAATTATGATTTTTAATTAAAAATAAAAGTTGTAGTATTGTATATATATTTAAGAGTTATTCGATATGACAATAATATTTGACATATTTGAATTATCATTGTATAAATAATATTATTTTAAAAATAACATTAATTTTTTTTTTAATTATAGATTCATCAAAATTATAATAAAAAATAAAGATAGAATCGAGTAACGGAAATGAGATATGAAAGTTCATGATTACTTTAGTATTTATAGAAAGTTTAACCTACCAAAATTGGCCTACAAGAAACGACAAAATCGTAAAATAGGTCAACGACAATTCTCTTTTGGTATCCTATTTCCCCTTGTCATTCACGGTGATGATCCTCTAATCCGCTAATATAGTCTTTTTTATAGTCCACATTGATTTATCGGTTGAAAACAATTATAAAATTACTCTATTTGTTATGAAAAAATAATAAAATAATTCGACGCATCCAATCAAGTGATACAGAGTATATAATGGACCATAGTATCGGATTAGTGATCTCATCCATGTCATTATGGCTTACGGGAAAATGCCTAAGTCACCGACGCCCAAGTCGGATTCTTTTCTGATTGCAGTCGAAGCATATCTGATCAGCAAAATCCACAAAAAGAATCAAATTCCATCCCGATTTCTCGCAATCAAAACACATCTCTGAATCGGATCTCTATGAATCATACTCCCAGCGCTCCACATCCGCAAAAAAACTTTACAAACAAAAAAAAATTAAGGAAAAAGAGCTAAACCTTGTTTTTGGATTTGGATTTGAGCTTTCTGAAAACGGCGTTTTTTTGGGTGTAATCCTCGGACGCCATAGTAAAAGAGGAACTTAAACAGATTAAATTTCTCTACGAAATTAATTTCGAAATCTACGAGAGGAGGAGATTTTCGCCCGATTGAATCAGAGAAACCTCCCGATGGAAGTGCAGATCCAGCGAGCGAGCGAGCGTGAGGAGAATGAATTTGATTCCGCTTCAGGTTTCTGCAACTGGGAAGCAATTAATCGAAATTCCTCTATTGGAGACAATGTGAAATTACGATATTGGCGAGGCGATCCAAACTCCGGCGAGATTGAGGAGGAAGAGAGAGAGTTCTGACTTGGCTGAAGCGGGTTTAATGGAGGGGGTGGGGTTAAAATCTCAAATAAACCAGACGACTTGCAACAATCTGACCAATACTATTCAAAGTTTCTGCCAAATCTCGGGTTAGAGGGTTAATTTACACAAGTCTAGTTTCCAAGTTTCTCCTAACACGAGGACAAACACGGCTATTCACACACAGTTTCAACGACCCTAGGGATTCCACAGACAAATAATCTTGAAAAGTACTTGGGATGTCCGATCATCAACGGAAGAGTTAATCGCGATACTTTCGCAGATGTGGTACTTAAGCAAAACAACAGTTGACTAAATGGAAAGCTTCAACCCTGTATGTTGAGGGCCGAAAGGTCCTTATTAAAGCAAATTTGAGCGCCCAACCGTTATTCTTAATGCTGGCCTTTATGATGCCTTCGTCGATTCTGCATGAACTCGACACAGTTTACGGGCAATTCTTTTGGAACAAAGGTCCTGTGTCAACTTCGTTGATCAGCTGGGATAAGATTTGCTCTGATACTCTAGCGGGAGGACTTGGCTTATACAAAGCAGAAACTATGAATCTTGCTCTACAGATGAAGTTGCTTTGGAAAACCATCGCTCAACCAGATAACGTCTGGGTCAAAGTAATTACAACAAAATATCTGAAAAATACAACGCTTATGAATTACACAAAAAAAAAAAAAGGAAACACGTCATGGCAGTGGTCCAAGCTCACCTCTATCAGGCATTTATTTAAACCAGGCCTTCGATGGTCTATCGGTAATGGTCATTCGGTTAATTTATGGAAGGACAATTGGGCTCGCCAGATCCCCTTACATGATCTGGCTCTTCAACCGATTGATGTAGAATCTTTCAATTGGTCTGTTAACCGGTTTATCGATAGCAATAATAAGTGGAATGTTTCTGCGCTTCATACAGACTTGCAAGGCTTCCTAAACCCAACAATCATTGCAAACATTATTGACATTAAATTACCAGATAACAATTTCAATGACAGACTCTTCTGGGGCCCTAGTAAGGACGGCTGCTTCTCAACTAGCTCGGCCACGACTATCATCCCGCTTCACGATGGAGACCCAAATTTTGATTGTAACTGTCTTTGGAAACTGAATGTTCCGCATAAAATTAGATATTTTCTATGGAAAATCTCTCGCGATGGGTTACCCACTTCGGATAGACTACAACGGTCACATGTATCGGTACCATCTGGCTACAGCTTCTGCAGATGCTCTACGGAATCTACATTCCATTTACTGCTGGAACGCCCCGTGACAAACGACCTGCTTTCGACTCTTAGGATTCGTAAACCTAATACAATAGGCATCACTGTTGACTCTAAACCTAGTACCATCCCAAACAATATATATACATCTCTGGGTAAGCACACAATCGGTAATTTGGCCTTTGCTTGGTAGGGACTCTGGTTTTTCAGGAACTGGCTTGTCTTCAGCCGTGTTTCATCTATCACGGCTCATGAGATTGCCTTATTCTGCAATTCGTCTCACCAAACTTGGTCTACATATACTAAAACAACTGATAACCAAAACATTGGGACCCATATAAACGCTTCCCCGGCTAAAAATACTAACCCTAGTTCGAGAAGAATTACCTCACGAACAACACAAGTTTGGGAAAAACCGCCTTCTGGGTATTACAAGCTAATTTTTTTACGGTTCCTATTGCCAGCCTGAGGCAGGCTCCTGCGGGTTTGTCATTCGTGATCACAACGGCAATATTTTCTCTTTAGGATCGGGGCACTGTAATAACAGTTCTGTGGTGTTTACTGAGGCCTTGGGCCTCCACATGGGTGTTGCAAAGGCGAAAGCCCTGGGAATTCAATACCTTCTAATCGAAGAGGATTGTCTGGTCATTATAAAGGCTCTCCTGAGGGACTGGTCGTGCCTTTGGAACATTGAGCTGCTGATGGCCGACACGACTAGTCACTTAAATTTTATGTTTCATGTTGCTATTCGTCATATATTCAGGGGTTCGAATGCGCTGGTTGACAGGATTGCACGTCTGACTTACAGCATCCCTGCCGATGATAGCTTGATGACTGATCCAGAACTTCGTGTTCTCGTCCGCGCGGACGCGTTAGGAAAGAAGCCCGGTCGGCGACAGCTTTCCTAATTTTTATCATGCTTCCAAAAAAAAAAATGGGCTGACCATATTAACTTGGTCGCTTTTGGTTTTGACAAAAATTTACACTTTAAGATTTTACATCCGACAGTCAAGACTTACTATCTTAGCGGGTAAGGATGACATGTAGTGACCAATAGGTCACGAGTTCGAATCCCCATCCCCCATATTGTAATGGCCTAAGTGCCTACCCATGAACCAAAAAAAAAAGATTTTACATCCAACAACTGACGACCACTTTAGTAGAGTCGTAAATGTCAGATATACATATATGAAAAGGCCCCCCAACAGATGAAAAGGCTTAAAGCTGAAACTCCACATTTACGACCGAGAGCACTAGCGTAAATGTTATGCCCGACACTTCTGCAACACCCCTAGGAGATAGACGCTAATTGCAGTCTCCCAGATATCGCGATCATGGTAATCGATCAACTCGAACACACCCACACAAGCATGCTAATCGATTATCTTGAACTCACCCATGTGTATCGCTTTAGACTACATTTGGCAAATTAGCTAGCTTTTCAAAGCTTTAAGATTTAATATTATATAATTTTAAATAAAATAAATATAAAACTTTAGTTAAATTAGCATTTGAAATCCAATAGCTACTCACCCAAGCTTTTCAGAGCTTTTAGTTTTCCATTTACAAATTTCCAGCAGCTATCATAACAACTAGATTTACCAAACAATCTCGTATTAATCTATATTTAACACAAATCATTCATCTATTTCAAACTCTCAGGTACCATTCCTTTCAATGTGAGACTCTTTATTTCTTTACATTCTCTCAACATGGACTGTATCGGACAAATAATCAATTTACTGCTGTGAAAAATAATTTTTTTTACCAATGCATACGAGGTAAGTTTCCTTTGTCAAATCTCGACGTTAACTTCTGAATGACAGTAGCTGTCTATCGATCAAAGCCTCTAAAGCTTAGACCAACTCAAAAATCCAAATTGAGATGGTTTTAAGTTTTAACGCTTTATTTAAAATAAAACCGAAAAGATCAATTGAAATGACCAATAAAAACACTTACTACCTAAATCAATTCCCATTTAGTTTTTTTTTTCCAAGTAAAATTTGGGGTACAAGAAATATCTACCCCATGACAGATTCTAAACAGTAATAAAAACATGACCATGCCAGCAATTTAACTTTCCAAGGGAGCTCTGACATAAAAATAAGCTAGTTTTAAGAAACAATACAGAGTGCAACCGCCAATGCAATTCCAATAGTTATAGACCCAGACTTATGCCAAAGGTGGATGTTCAATTCCGCCATCTGGATCCGAAATACAATATATATACACGGAAAAAAACACAGGAAAAGATCATGACCTTGTGCAGGATTCTGATTGCAGTATCGTCGGGAGGCTCTAGCCTTGCTGATACTCAGGATTGAAAGCGAGAGCCTCACGGTAGATGAGCTCCCTCATCTGCTCCTCGGACAAAGCATGCTGCTCGAAGTCAAAATTGAAGGGAGTCAAGCAAACAGGTTCATCGCTTATGTCATGCAGCGAGTTCAGGTAAGGATGTGCAAGCGCGTCTTCAACTGCACAAGATAGAAAATTTAAAGGAAATCATGAGGTTAGATGATCATTGCATAAGCATAGAATGAACTCAGCATAAAAAATTGGGATAAAATGAAATGAACTAAACTACAAAAAATCTCTTCGTTTCAGCAAATTCATTTTTTCTGTCAGTTGCAAAATAACACTAAATCAGGCTAATTAAGCCACAGAAGTGATGGAGGATCATCCAGCTTTATTTTATTTTTCCATAGAACTATAGAAATATACGACTTTCAAGAACTACAATATAATTCAACCACATCAGTTCAACCAGTATAAATAAATTATTAACACAATTATATGAACAAAAAGATATCCTGCCATGTTGTCAAAGCATGATCTTATCTAAAGTCAGGTAACATTTCAACATCAAAGACTTCAGTTAATGCTTATTAATGTACGAAACCACCAGAATTTCTCCTTCTATGAAGAGGTCTCAGCAATAACCTTTTTAGAATAGTGTGAAAGGGCAGCTATCAGCAACATAACAAGTAAATAGACATTAACATACTTGTTCATCAAATAAAAGTCAACCTGACATACAAAGGAATGAGAACATGTACAGAGTCCACTCTACTATGCTCCTTGGTTGCAGCTAAAGATTTGATCTGATTTATTGGTTCAGTATTACATTCAGTTGATTATCAAGGTTCATAGAGTGAACCAACCTAACAGTTTTCTCTTCCAACTATGACCATTTTCCCAAGCACAAAGACGAACACAAATCTAACATCTAAAAACACAAGACCCATAAGTCCAATTATACAGTGGCTATTACAGTGTTGCTGGGGAGTGTCCAAGTGGGGAGCTTCATTCAAAATTTGTTGCGCCTATGCCTAGCTATTTCTTCCTCAAACAAGGAAAAGTTCTAAAGTGGGAATAAGACAGCAAGAAATTCTTTGTTTACATTACTTTAAAAGCGTTTTTTACCCAAATACCAGGTGACTCTTTTCTTTCTCCACTTTAATAACATCCACATACTCACCAGTCACTGACCTAGATCCATAATAGTTCCATCAGGCACCATTAGGCATTAGCACACACCAGATACAGTCGCACTCGAGGCAACAAGGCATGCTAGACATTTAATGTGCCAGTGCATCAAGAGGCATGATATCTAGAAATTTAATGTGCCAGTGCAGCAAGGACCTCTAATGAGGTGGTGCTGACAGAATGTCTAGCTAGAATATAGAACACAGAAGACCAACAAGGTTTAGCAATCACTATTTTGAGTCTTTGACCATGGCAATGTAGATATTCTTCCAAGTATCAGACTTGGTAAAACAAAAAGATGGCCTCATATATACCTACAGGCATTACTTCCCTGTGCAGCTCATAAAGCGAGATTTCCAAGGTGTAAATAAGGTCATAGTGCATCACTTTCGGTGATAAACATTAGTTCAATCACCAAAAAGCAGCAAAAACAGATTAACTCCTCACGTAGAATGCATCTAGGAAACATATGAGAAGGGATTAATAGCTCATTTGGATAAAGTACAGGGAGTCTTTGTATTAGCTTGCTTGGTTAACCTATAGGAGTTTTGTACAGCCATAAAATCTATGTTAAACTAAATACATGGAACTTCAGGATCCTCATACAGTGTTCTTCATTAATCTGATTTGGAAATCTCAAATCACGGGCTTGAGAAGAAATTTGAGTACTCTCAGATCCTCCCACTTCCTTTGCACCAAATTAACTAATTAGGGAAAGTAAGCATACTAAACTTTACCTGTTATACGTTGACTAGGATCAAATGTCAACATCTTTTCAACAAGATCAATAGCTAGAGAGTTAACATGTGGAAACTTTTCGGGGATTGATTGCCTTGGGTACTGAGGAAGCTGTCGAATGTATCTCTTTGCATTTTCGTTTAGAAACCCCAACTCTGCTTCAGAGGGAGTGCCAATAAGCTGAAAGACGAGCAATCCACACATTATCATATATGCATATAAATCATTAATCCAGTGATAATTTAAACAATTAGACGAACCAAGAAGCAACCCTAACTTCCCTTGAGTAAGAAAAGAATGTCCGATTAAAAGGGGTAATATGCTGCTTTGGTCTTGTAAATTTACCTTTGAAGAGAAGTGTCCTATCCAAAATCCTAATAGTTGAAACTCAAAAGATATAATACTCGAATAATACACTGCATCTCTACTCTATTATTGACAATGAAAAAGCAGAGCACAAAAATAAATCACCTCCATAAGTAAACGCAACTGATGGACGTGATCTCTACCAGGGAACAAAGGCTTGCGATCCATCAATTCCATGAAGATGCAACCAACGGACCACACATCAATTGCTGTGGTATAATCTGAAGAATTTAGCAAAAGCTCTGGGGCTCGATACCATCTCGTCACAACATATTCAGTCATAAAATCAGTTTCTGACGTGACACGAGCTAGACCAAAATCACAAATTTTCAGATCACAATTGGCATTAAGCAACAGGTTGCTAGGCTTCAAGTCCCGGTGAAGAACATTTGCAGAGTGTATGTACTTGAGACCACGAAGAATTTGGTAAAGGAAATACTGCAAATCATCATGAATGGGAGTGATCAGCAATGGAGAGTGGAGACCACTGGACTGTCAACAATAAGGAAGTAAAATTCTACCAAGTAAGAGAAGGATGAATTTATATTTACTCAAGAGATAAGAAAAGCAACAAGCATAGGAACTAGAAAGGTATAATAATTGATTTAGTTCCTCTTCTACAAGACCCTTGTAAGAGTTATTAAAGAAAGATATAACAAATAATATGGAGTTTTCTTCACAGCCCAGCAACAACTCAGTTCCTTGGTAGAGGTTGTGATTTTCAATTAACTGATGAAGAGAGCAAAGATTTTTATGTTCATGTACCAAGTAGCTTAAGGAATTTCCACTGTCTCGTTTTACCTCTCAGTAAAACGACAAGCTCCAAATGATTCCGTCTCTGGTAGGCTATTTGTTCAAAATCACTTACTTTCAAATTTTCTATCTATAAATTGCAGATGTATAATACCTAATCAGGACATTCCTAAAATTTTCAATCATGATTTAAAACCAATAGGCTTGATTTACCATCTCACGAATAACTCATATTGCATAAAAATTCCATATTCATTCCTAAAATCAAACAATTCCATAATCCCTCAGTTGCAATAACTGATTAAATAGACACTTACTTTCGTATGATTAGAGCAACAATAACATAAATAGGGATATGCAGTTCATAAATTGACCAGTAAACAAGAACCTGACAGTGCTCCTCTGATAATCCTTGATTGGAACGAATTATTTGATGCAGATCTGTGTCCATCAGCTCATAAGCAATATAGACGTCATTAAAGTTCTCCCTAAGAGGGGGTGGTATTATATCTCTTATTGCAACAACCTGCACATAAAGTATAAAGTGGTTTCAGCTATACAGAAGGCATTGAATCTATTGTTTAGGAGAGAGAAATCGTGTGAATGCATCCTACAGCCCCCAAAACTCAATTTGGAAGATTAGTTAGTACCTTCATTTTGAAGATATTTTGAATAGTAAGGCAACAAACTTCCTCTAAGGTCAAATTTGAGAGAAGAAAAGGGGCAACTGAAAGTGAAAATAATGGCATGAAATTCCTTGTCACTTGTAGAAGTAATAAAAACAAACAAACAACGCTAAATATGAATTTCATAATTTAAAAGGAAAACTGAGAAATTATTTGTTTTGTTGAAGCAATGGAGGGTGCGAGTAACAGTGCTGAGCAAGACTGCCCTTTCTGGATAACTATGAAAATATGCAGTTCACTCATTCATACAAAGAAATAAATTTCAAATAAAGCATTTCCTAGCCAAACTCTTAACTTGGAATCGAATCAGCTCACGGAGGATTTGTGTGGACTGATTGACCAAAGATAAGCCAAAAAGATGACTATGATGCTCAGATCATGAAACTGCAGCAGAGAAGAGCGGCCACTGTATGGTGGCAACTATCTCCTGAAATTATGAGCGGTGTTTCAATTACATTCTATCTAATATAGGCCAACTAAATCTTTCTTTTCTCTCTTAAGAATAAAAGGACTTTTCCTAGAGATGAACATTAAGACATATATAAAGTATAAATATGAAGAATAACAAGAGAGCAACCCTATGAACACTGCAACAAGAAAATAAACTTTACAGCTGCACCTACAAATATTTCTCCTTCTAGTTGCTCACTTGCTATTCTCAAGTTGAAGGCATCATCATCATAATCACAGTTTTTATAGCATTATTAAGAGCAAAGTTGGGAATTGTCTGAGAAGTTAAATAACTGATACTTCTTCTAAAAACTCAAAGAAACAGAGGTACAGCAGCCTACTAAACAATCATATCCAAGTAAGGCTGTACTAGCTGATAATTTTTAGGTCAACTAGAAGAGCACAGGCAAACAATTCACTGAAACTAGGCAGGGAAGAGTCTGGTGATAGGTATCCAGCAAAAAGCATGAACTTAACTAGATATTATTACCAAAAATGGAAATTCCCAAAAACAATGCACAAACCCCATAAAACATTTAACTCGGCAATAAATGAAGATATATCCAACGGATTCAATTCAATTAAAAAAAATATAATGATTACTTGGAATTAAAAGAAGTAAACACTGACATTTTCGTGGTCCATATGCCTAAGAAGCTTGATCTCTCGGAGCGTTCTCTTTGCATCCACTTTATTATCAAAAGCGTTAGCTATCTTCTTTATCGCAACATGCTCGCTGGTCTCCGAATTCAAGGACGAGCTGATTCAAATCGAAACAAGAAAGAGCCACTAAATCAATCGCACAAGCAAGACAGAGAAATCAAAGCTAAAGACTACAAAAAAAATCGTACCAGACAATGCCATAAGCGCCCTTGCCAATTGGCATGATTGGAGGCTTATACTTGGCAGTGACCTCGAAGATGTTACCGAAGATGTTGTATTGGATGAATCGGCCGCCGTGGCTGAGCGTGGCAGGGATATTGATCTGCTGCGGCTGTTGCTGCTGCGGCGGCTGCTGAGAAGGATCGGGCATAGGCTGGTGCAGCGAAGGATCGGAGGAAGGGGCAGCTTCGGCCATGTCGGTGTCGGAGATTTGGGCGGCACCGTCCATAGCTAGCGGAATCCGATAGAAAACCCTAGAAATTGGGGGAGGGGGAGGGGGATGGATCTGTCAAAGAGTCTCTGTCGACGCGTTCAGCTTTGGAATTGTTTATGGTTTCATCTTTTACCACTGCTGACTGCTAAGAAGACCGTGACTCCGTGAGAGCGCCGATGCCTCTTTGATCCCACTTTTTGGACTATAAAAAGGTGTTTTTTTTTATTGGCAATTTGGGGGAAATGTACAAAATTACTAGTTTTTTGCTGGCCGACGAAATTAAATGAAATAAAAAAAAAGTAACGGGGAAAATGTAACGGAAACGAATTCATATATTTTATTTTTAAAAATTAAGTGTCTTTTTTTTTTTAAAAGAAAGCAATTCGACTAGATAAAAGAGGGAAATTTTTTGCAGTTAATTGTTAATGTAAAATTGCCTCTACCAACTTATGTAAGAGTGGTCGTACACTGCCTTTGCTCCTTCTTCGATAGTTCTAGCTTGCGTTTGGAACTGCTCCCTTGTAATTTGATTGTTCTGATTGTTGTTTCCTTGTATTCAGCTTGTACTAACGGGTTGTCCGTTGTCGATCTATTCGGCTTATCGACCCACAGGACTTGTTCGGTGTGTCGAATTTTTAATTAGTAAAAAAAATGTTAGTATAAAATTTTCAAAACAAGAAAAAAAAAGGGAAAAACTTACACCACTAAAAAGAAAGAAATATCGAATATAACAAGGAAAGTGGTGCTTGAATTCGTTCTTCGGCAGCTTCCTCGGCTTTTTTTGAGTTGGTCTTCTTGGATCATTTTGTTGTACTTGTGACGGTTCGCCGTCTGCCGACTTTGTCGGCCTCTCAATGAGTCAGGCGTGTCTAACCTTCGAATTTTTACCTAATAAAAAAAAAAGGAAAGTGGGATAAAACATTTTACTTTGTCATATAACAACCATAATCTTAACTTAATGTTTATTATATTGCATTTTCTATACTTATTTAGTTCTTTTTTTTTGGATATTTCATTTATATATTTATATTTCTTTTTTTAGGTGCAAAAAAATGATATTGTTTTATCAAAAAACCGATGATATTTTATCTTAAAATAACATCATTTATTATCGTTTTATATATAACTCTTTACGTCACTTTAATCCAAAACTATATCGTATTGTGCCCCCCTCCGGAAATTTTCTGGCTCCGCCACTGTTAATAAGTATAAATTTATTTTAAAAAATCAATAAAAAAAATTATATTTTATACTCATTCCATTATTTTTTATAATAATTAGAAAAACATGTGTACATAAATAGCATGTTTTGTTGAACTGACTGCTAATTCCAATACCCATTCCATTATTTTTTATAATGATATTGGTTAGATTTTATTCGCATTACTTCCCATATCAAAGTTTTGAAAATAATGTATTAGTTCCATCTTTCCTGATTCCTATTTTGGTAAATAGAGAGCGGTCGGAGTCGAACCGGAGACCATTGGGTACTACCCTAGGATCCTTTTCGGCTCGATCACTCCGACATGGTTATTAGTTACATCTTTCCGAGTACATGTTAATGACTTAGGTTCATCGTCCTTGACCCAAACGGCCAAACCTTACTTCCTTGATATGCTTCCATAACCGAAAAATCGAAACATTCAACCCTGCATTGTGGAGGATGTAGTTCTTGTCACCTAATCTGGCGAGTCTCCGAACAAAAATCACAAAAATGTTACACAAAATCAGAGGATGGAGTCTCCTGTCAGCCTTTCTTCATTGTCCTCCAAGAAGTTAGTTCAGGAGGAATTAGATCAGGGTTGCGCAAAATGACAGCTTGTGCGGTTAGCTTTCCGACCCATCCATGATACAACAGGCCTCTTGATCCGAGCCCTCCTACCAGCCAGTATCTGCAACTACCGTGCACACCCACAAGATCATCTATGGAGCCCGCCAGAGGGAGTGAGCCATAGGGAGTAAGTGGCGGCATTGCCCTTAACCCGGCTCTGGCTCCTTCCACGCGCCACTGTTCTATAGGTGGGTAGACCGTGCGTGCTTTAGGAAGGAGCTCTTCGAGGGCTGAAGTGGTTTCCTCTGGAGAGGCAACGGTTGAAGAGTTTCTTGAACCCCATTCCCATGTTGAGCCCAGATGTAATCTCCGACGTCCCTGCACTGCCATCCATGCATCCGAAAGAATCGATGGGCTGTCGTCTGGATACTCCTCACTATTGGAAGTAAAATAAACAGGAAAGTTGGGCCTGAAAGATTCAACATAACCAAATGAATTGATGTGAAAGCATAATGCCATAGAGATCACCTTATGCTATCGGGAAGCTGCAGATGAGCGATGATTCCTCTGCACATTCTTAGGGGAAGCAATCCAGACAGCTCAGGAAGCATGTTGACTCTCGCGCCAAGGCAGATTATAACAGCGTCATATTCACCTGAACAAGTGCAGTGATTTCAAGAACTCGTGCATGTATGAGTCAATCGGTGTAAATTTGCTAGCCTATTGGTATTCTCTCTTTAAGGGTGTGGCTCAAGAAGTAATCTTTCATGTTCACGATTCAGAGTGCCAATGAGAAGTAACATAACGTAGCTTCATGTGTAGTCGTAATTTAGAGATAGAATAGAACCGAACCTCAACCTGCAAGATCATTGAGTGAGGCAATTGATTTCTTGTGAAGACGTAGACTTCTTTGTGCACATCCTGACTCCGATGCCGTTGAAACCAAGGTCTGACAGGCTAAAAAGAGTGCCTGAAATTAAGAACAGGAATCCATTACAACAAACATAAAGATATAACTTGCACTGCCAACAGTAATAAAACTGTTTCTCCACACCTGAAGGTAACACTGAGGATTGACGTTTACAGCCTTCGGCATAAAGAAAGCAGCATTCAGAGGGGTACATAGATTGGGAACAAGGTGTTGTGCTGCAGCTTTGTCAATTGTTTCTATTCGACAGCTTGCAAGGGAGTTCTCAGCATTCTGATGACGAGAAAATATTTCAAAGATAAAGCAGACGATAAACTTGCTTAAATAATTTGGCAGATAAACATACTTGATGCATTAGATCCAAATTCTTCCCGCCAACAGCTGGTCTCAGTATACCGCTGACATTAAGAATCCAGCAGAAGATGAGAACACAAAATTAGGGAATGAAAGGAAGAGGTAACTGGGAAATAAAGGCATACCTTCTTCTAACAATGAATCCATCGTTCCTCTGATTAGAGAGTGTATCATCGTCACTCGAGTCCCCATAGCCAGCTGCTTGTTCAGCAACGCTTAGGAGACTCAAACAGTCATTCCAGCACTCCTCGCCCCTCCACAGAAGCTTCACTAGAAATCTGTTGCTGATCAGTATCTTGTACAAAACCATATGTAGACAAGTATTTGAGTTTTTATCAGACCTTTCGGCGTGTAAGGGTGCAGGAGTCCTCCAGATACCCCAGATGCACCGCCACCAATACCCACTTCATCGAAAACATCAATCTGTAATTGCATCTCCTTGGGACTATTCTGCCACCAGCACATACATACTATCAGTTGGACTGTCCAATATCTCAAGGGCAAAAGAATTTGACCCACTTCATGAAACACCAATTTTTATACAGCAAAGTAGCAAACAGATCGATTAATGTTGGACAATACATCAAAGAAGAAGAAAGAAGCTGTTGCCAGCTAGGATGAAATAGGAGCTCAGCTCATCTCTATAAATACAGATGTATTGTGAACACATTTTAATTCAATTCAACACAATCAGATTTTTCATCCATACACACTGTTTTTCTCTCTTAATACAAACTGTAACAATTAACAAGTTAGGGATATCTCATATCTGTGTTTGTTTGCATATCATAATCTCTCAAATCCAATCCTCAATCATTGTTTTGATACCCATATCTTCAATCAGATTTAGCCAAACTCAATTCCTAAACTTACCCTATCCTAATACTTTAGTCAAACCCAACTCCTAGTTTGGTACCGAAACCCTAATTGGAACTAAGCGCCACCTCTAAATGACTGCTTCAGAATCAAAAGATGTCAGATTTCCCAATCTCTAACTCATTAAAGAGAGAAAGAGAGAGATTACTTGCAACAGATTCCATGTGACAGACAACCCAGCAAAGCCAGCACCAAGCACAGCACACCTGAAACCCCCAAAACAAACAAAAATTTGAAATCGACCGCAATCTGAAGGGGATAAATGGAGAGAGAAAGAGCTGAGAAACCGGGATGAATTACCTGAGATTGGGAGGATAACCAAATCCAGTGCCGTGTGAAAGAGAAGAAAAACATGCCCGCAATCTGAAAGTTGTTCTTACTCTGCTAACAGGAACAGGAAAGAGGTTACTTCGCCATTTAACCCAACCGTTGGAGACAGAAGCGCTCAAGGTATACGCAGCCGCCATTTTTACTTCATCTGGGAGCCTGTGACTGTGAGTTTGCTCAAGGAATTGCCTCTTCCGTTGAGAATATGGCCCGGTGAGGAATTATCCGAACCCTCTGAACCGGACCAAACCGGTTTAAAATTGCTTCCGGTTTGTTGTATTACCTTTGGGCTTTGGGGTTTCCACTACCGGTTTAGCAGATCATTCACTATCAAATTACAATATTTATATGATTGGCGATTAATTAAAATAAAATATTGTAGTTTAAATAAAATAAAAATGTTTTATGTTATTTCATTAACCTAATTCACAACACAAAAAATGACTGCTGAGGGTGCTTAATGGTTGCAGCAATACAGAGTTGGACTTCAGTGCCTTGAAGAAGTCCACAATGCCAATGATTGTACAGCAACTATACCGAGCTCAAATCATGCAACAGGGTATGAGAAGGCTCAACATTTGGGAATCCGGCGATGGAGAAGAATCTGCGAGAATGATCTCACCATGTGACAGCGAAAAGATGTGATGATCTACCAAGTGAATGCCGGAAGAACGTAGGATGGATAAGCTCTGTGTTGGTTTACAAGATCTTGCACTCTGGATGCATCCGCAGCTTCACCAAAGCTACTGAGCCCAAGTTCGTTGGCATGGATCCCACCAGTGATAAAAGCAGACTGGATTCCAGCTGCGTTTGCGCCCTTTATGTCGTGGTGGAGGGAGTCACCCACAGCTATACAATCTGAAGCGTCTACACTAGCCATATGCATTGCTGATTCGTAGATGATCTGAACCGTGCCAAAATGAAGAAAGTCAGGAGGGGATATGCTGTTATGGTATCATAAAGGTCGGATAGTGACAGGGTAGCAAATATGTTGATAATAAAATTGTCGATGAGCCTATGAAACGATTATCCATCAGGCGAAAACCAGTCACAGATAGTATGAACAGATCTTACAACATGGAACATTTGTATGTGATTAGTTCACCTTATCAGGCTTGCCCATCCACTTCACTTCACCGCCAAGTTGTTCATACTTCGCTGCTAATGTACCTGCCCCAGATATCATCAACCAGAAAAAGTTTGTCAAGAGTTATTATACTATACAAAGTTGATATAGAGTGCTCCATCACACGCGAAGCAAATAAATGATGTTGCATCAGTTGACTGAACAACTCACCAGGCATCACTCTCAGAGCTCTAGCTTCGACAGTGACAAAGTCTGGATTCGCAACAACCATTGGAAGCTTTCTCGCTGCACATTGCTCTAATATCTTTTCAAGCTCCTCAAGATTCTTCGGAATCGCAGAACCACAGGGATGGCCAAGTGCTTCAGTGCCGTGAGCCAGAATAAATTCAGCCTCTTCAACATTCTCTACGACCTTTAAGTCTAGGCCCTATGACCAAGGTTCACATTAGAAAACATTAAGCAAAGCCAAGCCCAGCTTCTTACTGAGTTGTTGTAATACATTTTTAGTTAACAAACTCGAACTTGCATTGAGGCTGTCTGGCACACTCGAATGAATGAATGATAATTTATAATTGAAAATCAAAGTAATATTTCAGAATATAATATGTATATTCTGTCCACTTTAGTTTGTTCAACAAATATCAGTATACATTTCCAAGCAAAACACAGCCAAAAGAAAGCATACTTCAAGTGATATGGCACCCCGGTCATTCCAAGTCAAGTGAATGCAGGACCTTCCAAGAGCAGCAAACCAAGCATCATCTCTCCTATTCACAGCAAACGAGACAAATGAAGAATCTCCAATGTAAATGCATAAACTCAAAAACACACAAATAACAACTTATACAAGTAACGAATGTTCTTATTAGAGCTTTGATCTTGTGTTCACGCTCAATTAAGTTCCTACACAGTGAGGTGCTCCCATGGTAAGAAGGAGATTGAATGAATCATGTGGGGCAAACCTCTCTAAGTACTGATGTGTCAATTCTCCACTAGTGATAGCACCTACGAAGAGTGAAGGGTCAAAGCCGAGGCTCTTCAATTTCTCAATGGTCACACAAGCGCGCCTTGATGAGTTGCTTATGATGACCATCTTAGCACCAGTCTTGGCCAGATTTTCCACTGTTGCAAAACCAGGGAACTTCAAAATACTAACCCACCAAGCTCATCCAAATGCTAAAATGAATCGAGAAATCACAACATACGCGTTAAAACAGCCCCAGGGTAAGGCTGTTTTCCATCATGAAGAACTCCAAACTGATCCAATAGCCATGCCTGCCCACCACCACCAATAATGGTGTTAGCCTCTCTTGGAAGTTAATCAATACTTCTAATTTCCTCACAATTCCATTGCAAAGATTCATGGTGAATGCTAAGTGCACCAAAATTGGTCCAATTGACAAACAATCTCAATGAGCTCATCAATTGCGTTAGAATCAAAGCACGCAAAACTGAGCATCGGGATGTGCAGGCAAATGAGCATTTGGAGGTTCCTGTTAGGCGATTGATAGCATATAGAACTGGAAGTGCACAATCAAAATATTGATTTTATCTAGAAATAAGCGAATTAGGGCAAATTTATATAAGCAAATTAGGGATTAGGATCGATATCAATATGAGAATGATTCCTCTAAGAGTGTAGTAGTATTAGGGATTAGGATCGATATCAATTAAGGTCACCTTGAAGCGGCGAGTTTCAGCGAGCTGTTGAATTCCACGGAGGGAGGTGATGGGCTGAATCTCCGTCTTTGGGAGGGAGCACGTTGAATTCATCTCTGCAGAACTTCGGAAATAAACTGGAGAAGGAACGTGTAGCTGGTGTTTTACCTAACACAAATTTCGAAATTCGACTTCGATGATACAGTATTCATTAAAAGAAGCTTCATTTTTTAAGTTTTTTTTTTTGTTAAAAAGAGAGGCGGGGCTCTCCGCGTATCTAGTCGCGCTTTTATTAAAATAAAAAAAGGCTAAGTAGTCATCAAACGAGGGATAGCCCGACCCCTAACATCATCAAGCAGAAACGGTAAAACACCCTCGGGCGGGTCAAGCAAAACAGTCAAACCAGTTTTGTAAGAGTACGCTAAACCAGTAAGGTGGTCCGCGACGCAGTTCGCTTCGCGGAACACATGTCGAACCTGGATATTCCAGTTTCTTCTTATTAAGCCTTGACATTAACCAGGCTAGCTAGGGGGTGGCAACGTGAGATCGATTTGCCTAGCATGAGACCTACAAGTTGTGAATCCGTTTCCAAAACCACATTCTTATAACCCTCATTCTGAGCAAGCATTAGACCTTGCACCACACCCCATAACTCAGCTACGGGTACAGTGCAAGTTCCAATGTTCATAACAAACCCGCGCTGCCACTCCCCGACATTATTCCTCTTTTTTTTCGATTAGGAAATAATTCGAGACCGGACAGGCCCGGACCTCGAGAGGCCGACAAAGTCGGCAGACGGCAAGCCGTCTAAACATACAAAATAGCAAAAGAAAATACAACATGGAAACAGAATACAGTCACCTAATACAACAAAAGAACTACACAAAATAAACCCGGAAACCCCAGACCCTAAGCACACCAGCGGACACAGCAACGAGAAGAGGGAGACCCGGCATGGAGAAGTGGATAGCGAGCGCATGGGACAGCATAGCTGACACGATGTCTCACCGCCGGAAAGACGGAAAGCAGAAATCCACGAAGGGCAAAGACGACTCCTGGGGAAGTGTGGATCACACGACGTTCCCTCCACCTAGATGAAGGATCTTCGGAGACCACGAACACCACCAACACGATCACTTCGATCAACCAGGGCCGCAGAACTTCCTAATAACCCCCGCAGCCGTGGCATGGCCATCTCTCCGGACGGCACCATCCGTGTTGATCTTTATCCAGTCCGCATCCGGTCTTTCCCAACGCACCATCTCTTTCCTCTTGCTCTTGTTCCCCGCCTTCTTCATATGATTATTCCAGCTCTTGGTGTAGTCCTCCGCTTGGGCAATGATGAAGGTGCTCTTGCTCCCCCGCCACTCCTCTCTCTTGAAAACAACGGCATTCTGCCATTTCCAAAGCCTCCAAATGGTCTCTGCAAACACAACATTCCAGTATATAGAGTTGTTGAATTTAGAAGAGTTTAGAATGTTACCTTAGATCCACGCAGCGAAACTATTCGTGTAGAAATCTCTCTCATGTCGCTCCGCCTTGAGGCTGTCCCAGACGCTTCTCGCTTCTTTGCAGTCCCTGAACACATGAAGGAGAGTCTCCTCATGAACCTGGCACACCACGCACGTCGGCTGGAGAGCAAGGTGCCTCCTAGTGCGCTCCTCGTTAGTCATGATGGCCCCCTTGAGGCATCTCCAGGCGAAGTAGCGGACCCTCTCTTGGACCTTCAACTTCCAAACCATAGCATAGACATGTTGATCCACCGAGCTAGTGACATCATTCCCCTGCAGAAGGTCATAGGCCGACCTCACCGTGTACTCCCCGTTCTCCGTGAGCGCCCAAGCGAGCGAGTCCTCCCCACCCTCTTCAAGCACCTCGATGCTCGACAGCAACACATGTGTCTTAATGGGAAGCAGGGCATCAAGTCTGTTCCAGTCCCAATGACCCTCCGCCGTCCACAAGTCTGCCACCCTAGCCTCTTGATCCTCCCGCGTTAAAGCGGTCTTAGCGAGCTGCACCAGCGACACCTTGCCCACCCACAAGTCAGTCCAAAACAGCGTATCAACCACCACCTCCCTCATGCCCGCTTGCAGGCTCTTCCAGATGTAGGAGCAATCCGAGGCCGCAGCTCCAGGTCGCTGGGCATACTTGTTGCGCATAACCTCCACCCAAAGCGGACCCTCCTCCGTCAGGAGTCTCCAGGTGAGTTTCCCAATCATCGCCAGATTCATGCTTTCCATCCTCTGGATCCCCAATCCCCCAAGCACTCTTGGCTTGCAGATCTCCTTCCACGCCACCAAGTGTATCTTCCTACTACCCCCCGTTTCTCCCCACACAAAGCTACGACACAACCTTTCAACCTTCTTACAAAATTGCTTAGGCAACAGCAGAGATCCCATGGAGTAGTTCGGAATCGAAGTAAGCACCGACTTAGTCAGCGTGACTCTACCGGCAAAGCTAAGAGACTTACCTTTCCAACCAGCCAACCTACGATTAATTTTTTCGAGCAGAGGAGCAAACGTATCCATAGACACCCTTTTGTGTAAGAGCGGCATCCCCAAATAGTTCCCCAAATTGGTGGTAATGTTGATCCCGCTAACCCTGTTCAAGTCGGCCTTCAGATGAGCCGAAACATTCGCAGAAACAAACACTTTCGACTGGTCTTTACTGATTTTCTGCCCCGACACCCCACAAAACAGATCGATAGCTTTCATGACCGCCTTCATCTGGGTGACAGAAGCTTCAGCACATAGGATGATGTCGTCAGCAAAGAACATGTGCGATATAGGAGGCCCACCCCTCGATATCCGAATGGGCTTCCATTCCCCATCCTCAATGGCCTGTTGGATGATATGGCTCAGACGCTCCACACACAACACGAACAGGTACGGCGAGAGAGGGTCGCCTTGCCTAATGCCTCTCTCCGGTTTGAATTTCTCAGTCACTTCCCCGTTCCACAACAGCTGAATATTAGTCGATCTGATGCATTCTCTGACCCAATCGATCCACACTCTCGGGAACCCTGCAGCCTCCATAGTATCCTCAACAAAATCCCATCTCAATCTGTCATAAGCCTTTTCCAAATCGAGCTTGATTATCATCCATTTCTTCCCAGCTCTTTTCTTTCTCAAGGAGTGAACAACTTCCTGAACCAGCACGATGTTGTCCTGAATCAGTCTTCCCGGGATGAAGCTACCATGCGTCGGCCCCACTAACTCACCAATGACACTCTGCATTCTCAAGACAAGGGTCTTAGAAATGATCTTATAGAGAACGTTACACAAAGCGATAGGCCGAAACTGTTTGATGAACTCAGGTTTTCCCACTTTAGCGAGAAGAACAGTGAGCGTGTCGTTCAGCCCCTCAGGAAGCTTCCTGCTGCTCATAAACCTCCAGACCTCCTCCTCCACCGACGAACCCACCACCTCCCAACACCTTTGGTAGAACACCGGCTGAAAGCCGTCGATACCCGGAGATTTGAACGGGCCCATGCTCTTGGTAGCCTTCCATATCTCTTCCCTAGTGAATGGGGCAGCCAAGGCCTCCCACGTATCCGATTGCATCTCCGGAAAGCCCCCCTCTCCCAATTTACAGCTCTGCAGCGGGGAGATATCAGCCATACTGTACAAGGATTTGAAAATTTTCAGCGCCACTTTTTGCATC
Organism: Persicaria tinctoria; assembly: GCA_037127255.1. Classification (NCBI taxonomy): domain Eukaryota; kingdom Viridiplantae; phylum Streptophyta; class Magnoliopsida; order Caryophyllales; family Polygonaceae; genus Persicaria; species Persicaria tinctoria. The sequence goes on along the minus strand of JBANSL010000010.1, from coordinate 66,887,774 downwards.
TCCTTATTATCCGTAGTCCACTTCTTCCTCTCATCAAATAATCCCTCGATTCTGTTATTTTTCCTCCTAATGATGGTCGAAAGATGGAAGAAGGCGGTGTTGCGATCCCCATGACAAAGCCACTTCTCCCTAGACTTTTGGAACCAGAGAAGTTCTTCCTGCTCAAGGACCAACTCCAGCTCCGACAACAACTTCCTCTCCTTCTCCAAGAGAGCATTCAAGGTATTCAAGCGAGGGTCTCTTTGCGTCTTCTCAAGATCCTTAACAAGGGAGTCTTTTCTATTATGTATATTCCCAAACACTTTACGATTCCACTTCAGAAGCGCATCTCTAAGCCCCGAGATAGCCATACAAGCCTCGACATTTCGGTCCCAACATCTCTTAACAATAGACATGAATTCAGGATGCGTGAACCAAGCAGCCTCAAATCTAAAAAGGTCTTTTTCCCTTCCCCTTGCAATTTAGAGGATACAAACTTATAAAAAGAGGGTTATGATCAGAAGAGTACCTGATAAGGTGTCGAATTCTGGTCTCTGGCCAATTGAGAAGAGCCTCGTTGTTCATGAAGACCCTATCAAGCCTCTTAGATACTCTCGTTCGTGCCTCCAACCCTCTAGACCATGTGAAGTTAGGGCCCGAAAAGCCCATGTCAATAAGCTTATGGTCGTTCACCAACTGCCGGAACACCTCAATGTCTCTATGTAAGCCACCGGAGCCCCCTTCTCTTTCGTGATGAGCAAGAATACAATTGAAATCCCCTCCCACCAAGAGTGGGCCCTCAACTTTATTGAGCACTTCTTCAAGAAGTTGCCAGAACCCCCTTCTGTCTTCCCCCACAGCCGGGGCGTAAACAGCCACCAACTCCATGCATTTACCTTTGAAAGAGACTTTGACATGTATATAGTTACTATGCGTACTAACCACCGACACCTGGACCTTATCGTCCTTCCATAACAGCCAAATACCACCAGCCCTGCCAATAGCTTCAATTCTCACGCACTGGTTAAAATCAAGCTTAGCAATCACTTTATCGGCCTTGTCACCCGAAATTTTGGTCTCAAAGATGGTTGCGAGATCAATCTTATGCACTCTACTCATGTGTCTCATAGCTCTTCGGAAGCCGTCCTTGGCGGCTCCGAAACAATTCCAGAAGAGAATATTCATAATCACTAAGGGAAAGAAAACGAACCTGGAAGGCTGCTTAAAGCCCCTTACCGAGGACAGCGATGTCCTTGCTCTCCCCATCCTTCGCTCTCTCCGTCTCCCCGATCTCCATCTCTTGAGCCTCATCATTATCCTCTCCCTTCGATGAACTGCCCGAGTGTGCATTAGTCTCTGGTGGTCTGCACAAGTTCTTCGGAACCAGCCCCTCAGTGTCGTTCTCCACACCTACTACCCCGCCCCCCGAAATTTGCCCACCAGAACCACAACAAAAAAACGGGTCTGTTCTGGTAGGGTTCACTTCTTTGGGGTATATACTCTCATCCTCCTCCTGTCTCCGCCTTTTGTGTGCCACACTTCCCTCTTTCTCCTCCGCCGCTTCTCCGCCCTTCTGAGCTTTCTTTCTAGCCATGCTTCTGAGTTTATTTCTTTTCTTCTTAGCTGCGCTTCTCTCCTCCTCCTTCCTAGCATCCTCCTTGCTCGTAAAGACTGTGATCACTTCTAAATTCGTTTCCGCTCCCATCACGCTCTTCCCTTTCCGATTGTCCTTCCTCCCTCCTCCTTCTGTCCCTTGTGTCGCAGTTCTTTGATGTTGCTTGCCATCATCACTCTTACTTCCTTTGTCCTTCTTCACCTTCTCCCCGTCCTCCTTTTGCAAAGCCTCAAAGGAGTTCCTCACGTGCGTAACATGCCCTTGACTGCCGACTGTAGCAGCTCTCCCCCTACCGTCTTGATTTTTCCCGTGCTCCGCTCCCATCACCCTCCAATTTTGGTTTCCTCCAATTTGAGCCCTGCCATTAAACTTGGCTCTAAGCATACTTGTCCTTCTCCCCACCATCATCTCAGGCCCAAACCTAGCTTCCTCCTTTTGCTTCCACTCCGATTTTCCTGCAGCCGAACTCGAGCCTCCTGCCACCTCTTCCTCCCGCTTATTGCTCTCCCCGTTGACCCCCTTGTCATTCCCATCATTCCCCTTCCCTTGCGAAGTACTGATGATTTGCACATGCTGACAATGGGATGCATAATGACCGTATCTCCCACACTTGAAGCAAATGATCTGTAAACCTTCATACTCAATAGGACATCTCCTTCTATTAATCGTTACTGCTCGTTTAAGAGGCATGCTCAAGTCGATCTCAACGCACACTCGGGCAAACCTACCCCTATTCGTGAACAACGTCTTAGGATCCACCATGATCGGTCTCCCCACACCCGCCGCCATACTCCATAGAACAGTTTCTTCGTACAATTGTATCGGCACGTCAGTGATTCTTATCCACGTCGGAGCCGAGTTGATGACGTCCGCCGTAGAGAATTCTGGAGACCACCTCTTCATGATTAAGCATCTGCCAAACACCGACCAAGGACCACCTGTTAAGACATTGAACAATTCACTCTCATTTTCAAACTTTGCCAAAAAATATCCATTCGGAAGATCAATAATATGCAGATTCCTTCCCATCTTCCACATTTCCCTAACCCTCCTTTCCATCACCGGAAAGGCTATGGGGTACCCAAGAACCTTGAAAACAATGGCATTACTCCACACTTTTTCGAGGATCTTCGCAACTTCGCTGTCCACCGTGATCACCGGATCCCATTCCGGTCCATCCGGGAACACCGTGGATATCTTCCCTTCCAGAAAGCTCTTTTCCAACACAGCCCTAGTTTGCGATGTGCTGCCCTTTCCGCTCGTCACATCCTTCCAGGAAAGCTTTCCCGGCGCAGTGCTTTGTCACTCTCCGAGCGTTTGTTGATCCCCGTTTTTCTCTTTGCCTTCGCTCTTCCCCATAGCAAATGTAGCCGGTGTTCCTTCTGGGAGCCGAAACTGATACACGTTCTCCTCAACCATCTCCGCATCCTGGTGAGCGCCTCCCTGCCCTTGCACATCTTCTTGACCCGGCGCAGGACTTTGTCCTTGCACCAAGGGCACCGCATCCACGGCCGCCTCCGGCAAGACGACTTCCATGCCGGCCGGGGCAGCAAACGACGCGCCGATGTACACGATCAAAGGAAATCTTTACTTTCTCGCTCTAGAATATTTCTCGCTCTAGAATCGTCCTTACTTTCCCAATAATGGCAGCTAGATTGTCTTATGAAAACGATGCCTTCATCAGCTTCATTTTTTAAGTAAATGTACATCTTTGAATAAATTAAGTAGATGTACGATTAAACTACTTCGTATACCTTAGTGGATGGTCTAGATGTACATAATAATATGATTAAACTACTTCGTATACCTTAGTCGATCATAAGTACAACAAACTTCAATATATAAATCGGTGAGCTAATAAAAATGCATTTTGGTCGGTGAACTAATTTTAAATTGAGTCTCAGAATTCATATTAATTTTTCCAACAAATCTTAATTACGGATAAGGTTGTTATTTTAGTCAAATAAGTCGAGTATTGCTTATTCATATCAGCTCGTATAGAAACGAATCTAAACTATTGCGCTTGGTAAAATGGTAGTTGTTGGAGTAGCCGAAGCTATTGGATTATTTATATTAAATATAGGTTAATAAGCTAGTATAATGTTTGGTAAACCTAGCGGTTAGGGTAACTGTTGAAAACTTATGAATAAAAAAACAAAAGCTCTGAAAGCGAGTAATTATTGAAAAGCTTAGATTTCAAAATCTAATTAAACTAAAATCTTATATTTATTTTATTTAAAACTACTATATATTATCACAAGCTCCGAAAAGGTACTTATCTTTAACTTTTGCCAAACAGAGCCTAAATTTGAAAAATATGATCTCATACCAACGACTGTGAATTGAATAGTTGCATTTGCAGAGTCAATTAGGAGTTGCTTCTCACATTTTTCTCCCGCTCAATCCACAACGAACCATGCCGGGCAAATTCCCCTTCCGCTTCAACCCTAATCGATTCGCTTCCTCCCATTCCAACCCCAATTCATCCCTCCGAATCCTCGCTTCTCGCTTCCTCCTTTTGCCCCATCAGATCCCTCCCAGAAATGGCGATCCAATCACCCCCAAATCCACCCCAATTGCAACTCGCAGGCAGTTTTCCGCTACCCCCACCGGACCCCATCCGAATCCAAATCCTTCCGCGTCCATCGATGCCGGACGCTCGATCCGTAAGCCGATGGCCAGCCTCTGGCCTGGAATGTACCATTCGCCTGTGACCAACGCTCTTTGGGAGGCGAGATCGAACTTCTTAGAGGTGGCCGAGGATGCTAGTGATGGCGGAGGTGAAGGCGAATTACTCTTGAAAACGCCCGGGATAAGCAGGACGAGCGTTGATTACAAGTTCTCTGAGGATTTTGTGCTCAGAGAGCAATATCGGAACCCTTGGAATGAGATCCGGATGGGGAAATTGGTTGAGGATCTTGACGCACTTGCTGGTACAATCTCTTACAAGGTATTTTTATTGAATGTTGTTAATACATCTAGTGTATGATTGGAATGAGTAATTTGATCTCCTGGAATTTCTAGGTTAATTGGATGAAAGATCGCAGCAATATTGAACGTCGTCTGTTTGTGATATGCTTTGACAAATCTTTTGGGAGATGCAGAATAAATAGTGTTCAATTTTGTTATGTACAGTACGGCTCATGGGAACATCTAACATGGAAAAACACTGATTTCTGTAGTATAGTGCCTGTTTTTCATGAGAACATCTAACATGACATGGAAAACTACAGTATGAAGGAGAAATTGGTTGTACCTCTACAGCTCTTGAAGCTGGTTAGCTTTCCTCTCATATTCTCACCGGATAATGATCAGCCAATTACTAATTGGAATCACTAAGTTTGGGAAATTTATCCCAATTGGTTAACATTGTAAGAGAAGGTTGTGAATGTGAATAGTGATGTAGTTGTTGAAAAGTACCAGCTACGCCTTTAAGAGCTCTTATTCTTGGGGTTCAGAGAATATAAGGGCTTGAGAAGCTTGGTTGGAGCAGAAACTAGTTGCTGTAAGAACCAATTCATTGCATACTTGTTTAAGAGGGTGTACTCCTTTGATTTTAATGTTGACTGACAATATCTTGGATATGCTTTCTCTATCAAGAATTTTTAATTCATTTTTTTTTAATGTTTTGCTTATCAGCATTGTTCTGGAAAAGGGCGAATGACAAAGCCAATTATGCTAGTCACTGCTTCAGTGGATAGGATTGTTCTCAAAAAGCCAATCCGAGTTGACGATGATCTCAGCATTGTTGGTGCTGTTACGTGGGTTGGTCGATCCTCAATGGAGATTCAGATGGAAGTCATTCAGCCTTCGGAAGGTACTTGCTTATTTTTCCCATCATGAGAAAATATACCTTGAGTTGAGAAGAAATAAAAGCTTAAAATGGATGGTTTAAAGGTACATTCGTAACCAAAATATGTCATGAACCAAAGAGTAATATTCCCCTGCATTCACTGATCCTTCCCGTTTCCACCATTTTTATCAGATGCTGTACAAGGGGAAGATCCAGTGGCTCTTGTTGCAAATTTCACATTTGTTGCTCGTGACTCAGAGACCGGCAAAGCAGCTCCAATTAACAAAATCTCTCCTGAAACAGAAAAAGAACAACGGTTATGGGAAGAAGCAGAAGCTAGAAATAAGATGAGAAAAACAAAAAGAGCGGTACGAAAGAGCTCAATTGAAAATGGAGATGCTGAGAGGATAAATAAGCTGCTGGCTGAAGGGCGGATATTCTCAGATATGCCTGCTCTGGCTGACAGAGACAGCATTCTTATAAGGAGCACTCGACTTCAGAGCTCTATAATTTGTCAGCCACAGCAAAGGAATATACATGGTCGGATTTTTGGTGGATTTTTGATGCGCAAAGCTTTTGAACTTTCATTTGCAACAGCTTATACATTTGCTGGCAGAGAACCTTGCTTTGTGGAAGTTGACCATGTTGACTTTGTGAAACCTGTAAGTGCTTAGTTTTGATTGCCGGTAACTCCTCATTGCTATATTGCTCCTTGATTCATTAGTCTAAATAAAGTACACACAGGATAAACTTTCAGCAATAGAAATATACCCGCGGTTGCACGTGTGCCTTGCAGAAAGTTGAACAAGTAATCCATAAATGCAACTGTCTAGTTACATGATTAATCCAGCGGTAGAAATATACTTGCACATGTGCTGACATTGTAGAAGTTATGTTTATGTGATGAGAGTCTTCCTGTTTGTTCATAATAGATAATAGATATTGTGTGCAAGGGGACATCTAATTTCCAGGGCCTTGTGGGGTTCTTTCTTCTTTCCCCACTCTTTTTTTCTATGTATTTTTTCTGGGACTAAACTGGCTGTCTGTTTGTGTTCTCTATAGGTTGACGTGGGGAATTTTCTGAGTATGAGGTCTTGTGTTCTCTACACTGAGCTGGAAAATCCAGATCAGCCTATGATTAACATTGAAGTCGTAGCTAACGTTACCCACCCTGAGCTCAGATCCAGTGAGGTAGTTTTCATTTTTCACATAACAATGGGCGATTCTGTGTAGTAGAAGCGACAATTGCAGTTCTAACAAATGTTGCTACATTTTCCAAGCAGGTATCAAACAAATTCTACTTCACATTCACTATCCGGCCAGAGGCAATGACGGATGGATTGAAGATACGCAATGTTGTTCCTGAAACAGAGGAGGAAGCAAGGCGAGTAATTGAACGCATGGATGCAGAACATTCAAACTGCAACGCATCTTGATATCATCTTACACGTCATATGGCTTTCTTGGAACACCATTTTCTCAAGTGGCGCAAACAAAGCTGTGCGTAGACTCTACTTAAACCTTCAAAGATTGGACAACGCCAGATGACATGAAGCCAACTCCTACATTATAGGTTAATTTTCTTCCCTATTGTTTATTACAGCATAATATCTATTCAATTTACCTTCATCATATAGAATGCTAGAACAAATGGGTCCTTCCCATCTCCATTGTCAGTCAATTTATGGTGATCCTCATGGCTTATATGAATCAACTGTTTTAATAATGAATGGAGAAGGTAGGGTTTTTGTTGTTTCTTAGGCCCTTGAGTCCTTGAATCTTGATGATTGAAGCCAATGGGGTCTACCCTATTGATGTTAGGACTTAGAATGTGAGTGGACAGTTGAGCCTTAAAAATCTAGTAGTCTTTAATATGTATTTCGGACATGTTTGATGGTTACCTATATAGATTAATACTATCTCTTTGTCTTGTGGGTAGCTGTGGCTACAGATGGGCTCATGGGTCATGTAACATGTGCGGTTAGTTGCTGCAGTGCAGATTGTAGAATGTAGTACGGAGTACGTATTGTCATGTTGATGAAAATGACTTGTTAAGAAATGGTTTAATTTTACTACACAATCTATATCTATATATGAATTATAGTTTGTTACTGTAGTTCCTTAATTAGAGCATCTTAATACTCCCATTTTAAAGATTTTTTGAAACTTGGATGACAAACCTCTCTAAAAATTTGAAGAATGATGCAAATTTATGTGGGATCTGGGTGACGTCTACATAATGCCGACTCACCGGGTTGATTTTGATCCGACGGGTCATCGGATCTCGATCCTAAAATTCCCGAGTCATTCGGGTTCGGGTCGATTTTGAATCTCAAGTCTAAAACACCGGGTTCAAGCCAAATTTTTCTGATCGAGTTTTATAGGTCTAGCTCCAACCCATAGAGATAAGTCGGTATCCTTGGAACCACTGTGTTGTAAAACAAATAACAGCTTTGATGCAGTTGAAACAAGGTCCAAACCTAGGATGGATCCAGCTGTACTTTTTAGCACTTATTATACAATATCAAAATCAAGTATGCCAACAGAAAGCAATCTCCGAGACCTTATGCATATCTACACATACCAAAATTATAGATTAAATACACATACTGAAGCCAAATGAAGTTCAACGACCATCCAACCAAACACAGAGCCTTAATACTACCCAAAAGAAGCCACAGATCTACGACAACAATGTCCGTTCGTCGCCCTGCCTCGCTTCGTTGCTGTGGCCGGGAAAAAGCTGGGGTAACATAGGGTTTACGGGCATCGTACATTGTCGATTTGAACTGATTGTGGTTCGCTCGTTTACTTTCGCTACGTCCTTGCACACCTTATCGAGGATGGCCAGGAAATCGCGCACCACCATGAATATTCTCAGCGGGTGTGCTTCTTCCTTGGCCGAGTTCCCATGAAAGTACTCTGTCAGCTCCTTGACCTTCGACAGGGAAGCGCTCTCGAGTGCTTGGATCCTCGTAATCTCTCCACCGGCCTTTGCTAGGAATACGCTCATTGAATCCGCGAATCTTGTGCGGTGAGTGTCGTTGGGAAACCCGGTCTCTGCATTTAGCTTTGCGACTTCTTCAACTTTCCCGATCCCCTTAATGAGCTTCTTGACGTCGTTAGGGAGGACATCGGAATCGATAGCAGCCGCTTTCTTCACGTTTGTCAGCTCTCCACACAAGCTGGCGACAATCTGCAGGCCGCGCTTCTTGGTCTCCATGTCGTCGTGCAGAGAATTTTCGGCTTCTGGCTGCGAAGGGCGATTCCCCTCGGCTTTGATGATCTCCTGCACCACAAAGTGTAAGAGCGTCGTCTTGCCATCCGTCCCCTTGACATCCACAAGCTTGAGAAGTGTATCTAGCTTGAAGGCCTGAGCATCACCCCGGTTAGTCCCGACATTCATTCGGTTACCCGTTTTCAGCACCGCTTCCAGAAGCTTCAGGAACATTCTGCTGCTCCTTAGTTCTTCACATGCCACCTGCATTGTGAAGAATGTTACATTAAGCTGAACCAAAATATTCAGCACTGTAACCAAAGGTCTCTGGTTCGAACCCCGGATGATCGCTCTCTATTTACCAAAATCAAGAAAATGTACAGTATAAAGTCGAAAAGTAACCATCAGAAATACCTCCAGAGCTTCGAAAGACCTCCTAAGGTACTCAACTTCCGAGTCGAAATTCGCAATGTACAGCAGTGCATCCACCCTCTTAAACGCGAAGGGTATATCGAGTACAGCCTTGAGAAACTTCTCAGCAGGACCGAGTTTCAGAGGTGACTCGTCTTTGTAGTCTCTCAGCTTCCGTTCTTCGTCTTGAGTAGGCGTCATCTTCAACAAGCATTCTAGCAACTCCGTCCCGAGCATATCTGCATTGCCTGTTATCCGAAAACGAAATTTCACCCAACATTCCATTAAAAAAGAGCTATCAATCTTTGGTAGGCAAGAACAGGCATTCTAGTTATAATGTGCATAAGAAGCAATCACTGCAATCATTCAACCAAAGAAACGAGCTCGGATTTCCCACGGTTCAATCCGGTTATGGTTTTTGAATCGAGGCTCACCTTCCAGTAGGGAATCGCAAACCTCCTCGACAGTGACATTCAATGCCCGCAACAGAATGGCAATGTTCTGGGACTTCTTCGGATCCAGCACTCGGTACTCCTGGCTCATCATCGGCATCACTGACCTCCGCGGAAGATCCTTCGCTCCATTGGTTGTCGTATTCGTATTCGCAGTAAACAATGTCTCCATCATTTCCTCATTCAACCTACATCCATCAACCAAATTCCCTTAGTTCAAAAGATTTGAATTCAATTGGCCACAACAACAACGACCCAGTATATCCTCCGAAAGCGGAAACTAGTCGAGGCGATAAACCCTAAAATAACTTGAATTCAATTGGCAAATTAAAAGAAAAAAACATTGTGCAAAACTAGAAAGCAAACAAGGAACAAATATTCTCTAATCCATCTATGGAAAGAATCTAAGATTAAATCATTAGGAACAATTTAAGCGTTGTTTGGTTGAATTCATAATCAAGCCTCAAACTCGGATTTTGCACATTTGTCCTTGATTGGCAAACCAAACACGCCTTAACAACTATCAGTATCAAGTGTTCTAAATACAGTATTTAATTATAATTAAGAATAAATAAATAAATGCTTACGCGAAGGAACCAGCTTCGAGTTGGTCCCAAACCATGACTCTGTCAGAGCTGGCTCTGACCTTATCCCAATGCAAACCCTTCAATTTCGGCTTCCGAATCTCATCTTTCCGTTCGATTCCATCCCGAATCAATGATGGAGGTTGTGGATTTTGCAGCTGCTGTTGTTGCTCGCCGCTTTTGAATCCCAAAACCGATCTCGAAGGTTGGGGCAAAATTGGCGGCTCCGTAAGGCCTCGGCCTGGTGGAGGAGGTGGTGGCGGGGGAGGGACGCGGTGGATTAGCGGCGGCGGACGAATGATGTACTCCGGCGAGCATGAATTCGAGCTGTCGGAGGCCGAATTGACCAGCACCGAGGGGCCTGAGCGGGCGGAATTTTCCGGAGAGGAAGAGCTCGAGTCCGGATAGGAGGGAAATTTGGGGATTTTGGACTCGGATTGAAATGCCTCGATGCGCGCTAGGGCTTCCGATGCTCCTCTGGAGCTTGAGGTTCTTAATATCTCGACTCTCCCGGCGGAATTCGCCGGCGAGTAGAACTCGTCGTCTTCTTCCTCGCCGGTGGTGTCTGAATCGGAGTTACTGAGGAGGTTCTGGTTGTGGAGAGGGCGGAGAGGGGGGAGAGGTCGGATTTCGGGGGATTCGAGTTGATGAGTAAGCTCGAACTCGGTGGAGTTGGAGCCAGCCAAGGTGCCAAGGTAGAGGAACTCGGAGCTGGCAGTGGAGGCTCCGGCACGGGGGAGTTTCGGAGGCCGGCCGTCAGAGGTGCCTGAATGAGGCGGGAAGAGAACGGCGCTGTCGGAATGCGGAATTTGTTCCGGCGGAGGAGGCGGTCGCTTGAAGCGGAGGTGACGGCGATCGCGGCGGTGTCGGTGTCGGAGTCGGAGGAATGCAAGGGAGGCGAGGACGGAGACACCAACAAGACAGAGCACGACGGCGATAGCGATTAGCTTTGGTGAAGTGGCGGAGTGTGAGGAAGAGGAAGAGGTTCGGGAGCGTGGGACGACAAGCGAAGAGATGTTCGCCGGGAAAGTAGGGAGACTGCTGCCTACTCCTCCTCCTCCGCCGCCACCGGCGGAGGAGGAAGAGGATGAGGCGTCGGACGGTGGCGGGGGAGTAAGGTTAGGGTAAGTTGGAAAGAAAGGATTTTCAGAGTTGGCGGTGGCGGTGGAGGCGGAAGGCGCGACGGAGCCGCCGGAGGGGGTGGAGGTAAGGGGGTGGGCAGAGGGCGGGGTCGGCGCGTGGTGGACGGAGGCGGTCGGTTGCGGGGAAGGTGCCGGGGGCTGAGAATCAAGAGGGAACAGAGGGTGGTGGAGGATACGACGGTGGGAGGCGACGGCGGAGGTGGAGGGAAGCAAGATAGAAACAACAGCTAAGCAAGTGAAGATGGCGTGCGTCGCCATTGATGTGTTGCTACTTGCTAATGCTGTTGTTGTAGGTTGAAGTGGAGGTATTCACATGGCGGTTTAAGGGCTAGGGAGGGAGATGGACAATGATCAGTTGCAGTGAGTGACAGAGGGAGAGAGAGAGAATGGTAGTTCAGACTCAGGGTTCAATAAATTCATACTCCTCCTTTCATTACAGTGTACTCCCTCCGTTTCCTTTTAAATGACTTTTTCAAGTCAAGCACGTAGTTTTAGAACGATAAAAACTATATTAAATATTAATATTTTAATAATTTTTTATAATAACATTATACTTATCACCAAAAAGTATGAGGTTATTGAAAAAAATTAATTAAAAAATTATTATTTTATATAGTCTTTTACACCTTAAACAACGTGCGTCAATAGTAAAAAGACAATTAAAAGGAAACGGAGGGAGTATTGTTGTACTGTACTCGTAACATTTTTGTTTCAAAAAAAACATAAATATTATTACATGTATTTTAATTTTACTCTTTATTTTATGGTTTTAATTAATTGATTGAATTTTCGAAAGAAAAAATTACTCCAACCGTCTCAAAATTTAGGTTGTTTTAGGATTTTGTATAAGTTTTAATAAAACACTCATTCATCAATTAACATCATTATTTCACTAACTTTTTCATAAATTTTAGTATTTTTTAACACCCACTACATTTTTTAATCAATCAAGATCTTTAAAAAAAATCAATAACACACAAATCGATACAAATCATTACTATCACCTACCTAGAAAATCTAAAACGACTTAAATTTTGATACAAAATTTAAAGGCTAAAATGACCTAAATTTCGAGACGGGGGAGTAGTGTATAAAAATCTAAGATGTTTTAATAGGAAAAAAGATAAAGGAAAAGGAGCATAAAAAGTGCAGGTTAATGAGAATGATTGAGAGGTTTGAAAGAGTGAAAGAGAACAGTGGTAAAAAAAAAAAAAAAAAAAGATAAACAGTTGGGTGTGAAAATGGTGAAATTGTCAATGAAAGCAGAAAACTCTGGGTGGAAAGTGGGAACAAACAAGATGGGAGGGGGTAAATTCAAAAATAGACACTGTAATAAATACAAACAAAGGGAATCAAAATGGGATTGAAAGGAGGGAAGCAAGTGTGAAGTGAAGACAAGCAAATTTCTGTTGGATGTTTTGGTTGTTTCACAGATTTTGGGCCCTTTGTTTTCAACCATTCATCTTGTTTTTACACTCTATCCCTATCCCTTGAGCCTTTGTGAATTGTGATTAGGCCTTATACTATAAGTTTAGTTTCGTATCGTCTTTGATCGTCGAGTTTCAACTCTAGGAATGGAGCCATTTTAAAACTCGGCTAGGATCGGCTCCAACTGAGGACAATGCACATCAATAAATTGGATTAGAAACAAGCATGTACATATATGTACAATGATTTGGATTGGAGCAACACTAGTGTCAAGTTTGAAGTTTAGGTGTAATGTGAATACGAGGAAACAAAGGAGGATAAAAGGGGCATGAGTAGGGTTGGCTGACCAGTACACAACATTGGGGTTTTAACCGCACATTTCACGGTCTCTCTGTATATTTGGAATAATTCAATTTTTAGATAATTGTTAAAAAACATATCTCCATCTTTTAACTGTAAAGGGAAAAAAAACTCAATCCAACATTTGAAAATGGTGCAATTGGTGTCACGTCCGAATCAACGTGGATGTAGACGCTGGGAATCGAAGACATGTCAGGATTCAGGGCACTACGTTCACATCAACGTACACCACATTCATATCGACGTGGTATTCGAATCTCTAAATTGCAGTGTATTTAGTTTCCGCGATATCTTCTCCAAAAATTGAGTTATTTTACAAAATACTGTAGTATTATTTTAACACATCTTCAAAATTGGAACCCATTTTTTAGAAACATTCACAAATTCAATGAGCCTTACAACGCAAGATTTACCTTAGTTCTTGTGCAATTCTTGCCCAACAAGGGCAAACCTATGGCAAAACCGATGTCCACTTTTACCCTTCTTCGGAGTATATGTACTCTATATTTCTAAGAGCATGTGAAACAAAATAAAGAGAATAAAAAAGTGTGAACAAATTGCAATAAACACCTATAATTTCAAAGACAGTTGCTAAAAATACCCCAACTTTTAAAAGTGCGAAAAATAGCACCAATAATAAGAGCAATTGCGAATAGCAACGATTTAACAACAACATGTGATCGATATAGGGTACTCCTATTTACATCTCACCTCATAATTACTATATATATTTGTTTTTTTTTATCAAGATAATAATTCGAAATTCCAAACAACGTCATTTTCTGGGAAATCGAGATGTCAAAAGGAATCGGCCGACAGATTAATCGTCATGATACAAAAACTAACAAAAGAATGACTATGATCTCAGTAAAACAAGACCTACAGAGTGAAAGTCGAGGAGGACCAAGAAAAGACCGCAAATGCCAAGAATGTGGGAGAGTCAATAGATCGACACGATCTCTCGACATTCGAAAAGACAGAAGCAAACCCAACAATGAAAATAGACGTCTCCTGTAAAATGTAGATCAGCTACTATTTCTCCTAGGGGTGGGCACAAATCCCGCAAATCCCGATCCCGTTCCGGTCCCGTCCCGATCCCATCCCGATCCCGGTGGGATTTAGGACAAAATAGCGAATCCCGTCCTGATCCCGTCCCGCAAAAATTATGCGGGACGAAACGCGGGACGATCCCGGTGGGATCCCGCAAATCCCGTCCCGTCCCGCATATAATAATAATAATAATAATAATAATTTTTATAATAATAATAATATTATAATATTATAGAATAATAATAATATATTATTAGTATTATTATTTTGACCAAATATTATTTATAACTATAATAATAATTTTCAATTTATAGTAATAATAATAATAATATTATATAATATTATAATATAATTTAATAATAATATTAATTTATAATAAAATTATTATTATTATAGTATCATATTATATTTTTTTTCTTGTAAAGTATAATTATTTTATAATAATAAAAATAAAAATAAGTAGTATTATTTTATTTTATTTTTAATTATAACGTGGGATTATTTTATTTTTTTTATAATATTATTATATTAACCAATTACTATTTACAAGAAATTAGTGGGTAACCGAGATACTATCTGAGCACCCACTCTCTTAGCGATAATAAAACTGAGTCTAGTAAAAATATAAGCTGCAGCACGAGCCCCCGCATCCTGAGATACGGAGAATTTATGAATCCGCTTCAGCAAGGCAACCGCATCTGTATCTAACTCCCCCAACGAAGAGAAGGAGAAGGGTAAAAAACCATAACCAGCCGCCGTGCACAAATCCCGATACTTGACACACTTACGCTGAGCAGCATCAACAACAGCACGCCCGGGCACAAAGTCAGACATCCCAGACTGAGTCAAGGGGGATGATCCTGTCAGATCAACACACACATCCCGCCCCCTATCCCAGGAATAAAGGAGCAAATCCACCGGACGAAGGGGCTTATCATGCCCATCGACCAAACCGATATCAACCTCCTTACCGGCAGAAATCCCGGACCTGTAGCAGATATCCAATAAGGTGTCGCGAACGAGGTTATGTCGATGTTTAATGCCCACGGTACCAGCACAGGACACATCATGGTCACCGTAAACATCACCATCAAAGACCCGAGAACAAGCGGGACAGGGTCTGGACACCGCGAACAAAGGAACTCCCAATCGATAGCTAAGCACACTACGATAGGTTCTTCCATTCATAGTCTGTCCCAACCCAGAAATAGGAATTGCACGCAACCAATCGGAGGAGTGAACACCCTGCTGAGATTTCCACAATGCCACCTGACGCGGAGTCAAAGAGAAAATAGAGTCCGATGTAGCAGCAACCTTTGCGAAATATATATCTGCCAATTTCTTCATAAGTTTGGGGGCAGCGATTTCACTAGGATCGCGTAGAAGATCAGAACTCGTAATCTCATTAAAAGCACGACAAGCATCATCAAAAGTAGGACCAGTAGCAATAATACCAGAAGGGCGTAGGAGCTTAGCCTGCAACTCAGCAGACTGCAAACGAGACGCTAGAAAAGCATAATGTAGAACATCCTCAGCAGCATATACTCCAAGCCCACCAAAATGAAAGGGGAAGGTGGCAAGCCGCCACTGCCAATCTCCAAACCCAGGCCCAGACGCAGTGACAATACGTTCCAAGCTAGAACGAAGTGCCGCATCGAAGGAGCGTTGGGCCGACCCAAAGACACGTGGAGAACAAGTATGCAAAGCAAAGTAAAGTTTAGAAATACCCGTACAAGCCCGAAGCAGAAGCAACTCGCATTGTGGATCCTCAATCCTCGCGACAGAATCCATAAGCTCTATGGTCTTAGTCACTCTCTTCGCCACAAGGTCGCTGCCAAAAATATGGCACGTGCTGACAGGCACACCTAAAACTTTGACACCACGCGAAGGCCGAAAGTTAGTCGGAAGCCTCGTAACAAACTGGGCTCCAACTCCTTTTTGAACAGTAAAACCAACTCTACGAAATATGAAATCGCCAATATCAGACCCCACCCCATGACTTTTTGTAACCAATTGAACCCGCTTTATAAAACCAATAGCATCATCACCCAGCTCTCCAAAAGTAGAGAACGCAAATGCCATAAAGCAATACCCCTTAGCAGCACAGATATCGGTCTTCTTCTTCTTCTTCTTCTTCTTCTTCTTATTATTATTATTATTATTATTATTATTATTATTATTATTATTATAAGCAGACAAATGTTTTACAAGAAGTTTGCAGACAGCCGAGAAACAAGCTGCGCACCAACCCCTTTAGCAATGGAAAAACAAACTCTGGGAAAAATATGAGCAGCTAGACGAGAACTAGAATCTAAGGCTAAAGAGAAAGAGCGGATCCGCCCCAACAGCGCAACAGCATCCCCATCCAACTCACCAAAAGAGGAGAAAGAAAAAGGCAAAAACCCATAACCAGCAGAAGAGCACACATCCCGATACTTGGTGCACTTACGCCGCGCAACGTCGAGTACACACCGTCCGGGAGCGAAGGAAGCAAATAGCTAATTTAGAGTTACAAGAGGCAAATAGCTAATTAAATACGGTATTCTTCCTAACTATCAATCGATAATTAGACAATATTGGTAAATCTCGTCTCAATTCCTTTCCGTCCTGATCTAGTAAGATAATGTAGCCAAATATGTTGAACATTATAATACCGTATTCAACATATCATACTGAATAATGAATTATGAAAGCATTTTTCACTTTGCAAATTTATATAATATTTTATTATTTTTATATGCGGGACAAGGCCCGTCCCGTCCCGATCCCGTCCAGACACCATCCCGTCCCGAAAAAAAAATGTCAATCCCGTCCCGAAAAAATTTCGCGGGACGATTCCCGTCCCGTCCCGTCCCGTGCCCACCCCTAATTTCTCCTCATAGTTTTGAAAATCGGAACCATTTTTTAAAAATATAAATAATTTTAAAATTAAGACTATTTTTGTAATATGGCATGCAGAAGAGACGAAATAAGGGGGGCATGCTGCTGCATGAGACTCGTGAAGGGTATATGCAGTTGAAATTCACGTCCTCACTCACTCTTTCTGCACTGTGGCCGCTCCCCCTGAAACGTGGTGTCCCACTGCCGTACTCTCTCTAAACTCGTCGTTTTGGATTTGGTCTTCTCGCTTTTTAAAAAAAAAAAAACTACTGAAAATAAAAGTGAATTGATATTTTTCTTTTTGGGAAAAAAATGCTTTTTTACTTTAAAGAGAAAAAAAAAACGGGGGGCCCACCCGCCATTTGTGCGGGTAGCTGTGTAGCTGCTTATCCTAATTTTCCCCCGCCTCTTTTGCCTTTTTCACCGATAATTTGCACCAAAAAGAGGATCCAAAATACTTTAGAAAGCAACCCAAAAAACACAAAAGTATTTTTTGTTGTTGTTAGTCAATTGTCATAATTACCATTTCATATCAACCCACTACATATCTTTTTTTTTTTTTTACTTTCTACATTATATTCTATTTTTAAAAAATATAAATTTTATTCTTCTTGAGTTACAAATATATAACTTAAAAAAAAAAGAAATGTAGACTATTTAAATATAAAACACTCCCTTCTATCGAAAATCAATGATATTTGACATTTTTACACATCCTTTTAGGTTCAAAACTATATAAAATCTTATTTATTTTAATTAATTTTTTCATAGTTTAATATTTATGAGTAATAAGTATTCAATTGTGAAAAAAATTAAAATAAATAATATTTTATATAATTTTTAGCTCATAAAACTACGTGCACAAATGTCAAACATCGTTTATTTTCGATCGGAGGGAGTAGTCTACTTTTTTTTTATTAGGGAAGAATCCGGGCGAGCGAGTTCTACCCGGCGACATCCTTACGGATGATGTCTAAAAGACCAAAATCGTTATAAATATCGACCTCCAAGCAGAGTGACAAAGGTGTGCAAGTGCAACCTTATCAGTCACTCTATTTCCTAATCGGGGAACATGAAAGAAGGAAACTTCTTTCATAGGCAATAACAAGAATTTAACAGCTGACACTACCAGTTCAACTTCCCAAGGACATTTAGATGCTTTGTTTTGGTGGTTTATGATTATAATTTAATCACTTTCAACGTGGATTTTGTCAATACGAAGTTGTAGAGCATTTTGTATTCCCAACTTAAGTTACACACCTACACGGCTACACCTCGAGATTAGTAGAGTATATTAAAAAATGAAATATGGAAATAATAAAAAATAAAATGGAAATATAATGTTATATTTGTTCATCACTTTCTTGAGTGCGATTGTGTTTAGTTCCGGATGAAGTTGCAGTCTCGGACGCCCTGCTGTTCGAGTTGACCGTGGCAGTGATCGTGATTCTCGAAGATCCCTCATCCAGGTGGGGGGAACGTCTTCGATCCACACTTCTCCAGGAGACGCCTTTTTCGCTTATGGGTTTCTGCCTCTGTCTCCCCGGCTTCGAGACGTCGTGTCAGTCCCTCGACTTTCCCATGTTCTCGGCATTCGCAGTCTTCACTCGGTATCTTTCCACTTTCTCTCCGCTGGTCTTCTTTGCTTAGATCGTCTGTATTCGGATTTTCTTTTTGTGTTTGTCTTTCTGGTTGTATCATGACGGTTAGACCGTCTGTCGATTTCCATCGACCTCTAATTTTTTCCAGATTTCCGTTGTTGTCTGGGAATTCGAATTCTTTCCTGTTCAAAAAAAAAAGATAAGATTAAGTATTAAAAAATGCCATTCATAGTTTAGATCATCAATTAAAGGACAAAACACTACTAAGCTTAAAATTTATATTATTATTTAAAATAAATATCTACATTGCAATTAGAGATAATGAGCTTTGTAGACCTTTTTCATTATTTTTTTAAGTTTATAGACCCCATAATAAATTCTTTAATTATATAGACCTTTTCCTATATATTGTTCCATTTATACCCTCAATGTTTTTTATTTTTTTTAAAGTTAACATCTTTAATAATAAATTTGAAAAATGGGTAAAATTAAAAATCATCAAATTAAATATAATAAATATGATAAGGAAAAAAATAATAATTTATTATATTCAATCCCTAATAAAAATATCTAAGGACGTACATTACAATAAAATTATTAATTATTGTAACACAATAACTTGTGTGTATCTCATCTTTATTGTAATACAATATTACTACCGTAGCGGGGGGTGGTGGTGTGTTCAGATCCTCTACAGGGGAAGTGGTGAAAGTCTTCACTTTCAAGTGCGATTTTTGCAAAGCGAACACGGCTGAGACATGGGTAGCGTTCCACGGGATCTCTGCGGCTAGGGACCTAGGCATCCGCAAGCTGATCGTAGAAACGGACTGTGGGAACTTGGCTAACGGCCTGCTAAGCACTGGTGAGGAAGCACATGCTGATTTCAATCTGCTGTTGCGGGTTCGGGAGGTGATTTTGCGGGTTCGGGAGGTGATTCGGAACTCCAGCTGGGAATTCCGAGTCAGGCACATCAAAAGGCAGGCCAACATGGCTGCGGACGCGATCGCGAACTGGGCTTTGTCCCTCGACGGAGACCTGGCTTTGCACACATCTTTCCCGCCTTCTATCTATAGCTCTATGAGCGCTACTGTTACTTTGTAAGCTTGCTTTGCTTTATTAATAAAAGGGCTTTGCCCACTTTTAGCATCAAAAAAAAAAGATTCCATATTGTAATACAATGAGTCATTTACTGTAATTATTCATGCATTACAATAAATACAATATTTATTGTAAATGTATTGTAATTGATTATTCTAATCGCATATGTAAATATTACAAACAAAGCTAATATCAATATATATATATATATATATATATATATATATATATATATATATATATATATATTATGCTATAAATTAGTGCATCCTCGTATTATAATATTGTAGAATTTAAAAAAATACATATAATTATCTTTAACTATTTAATTTTAAAAATAGTTTTCAATTTTATGATTAAAGTATATTAATTTTTTTATTAAACTAAAACAATTAAGGGTAAACAAGTAATAACACCAACAAAAGGGTCTATATACTTAAAAGATTTATTATGGGGTCTATTAACTAAAGAAATTATGG
Source organism: Persicaria tinctoria (assembly GCA_037127255.1). NCBI lineage: Eukaryota > Viridiplantae > Streptophyta > Magnoliopsida > Caryophyllales > Polygonaceae > Persicaria > Persicaria tinctoria. The sequence continues at coordinate 66,867,685 of JBANSL010000010.1, read as the reverse complement.
AAAAGGGTCTAAATCCTCCAATTATCTCTTGCAAGTATTTAAATCATTAATCATTTTATTCAAGTCACATAATTTTGAAATTATTTAGGAGGGATCCGAAATTCACCCCAACCAACTCCACGTAATTTTATTCTTGTTGTCTTTGACCAATTACGTCATTTAAATGCAATTTTTCAATTAAGTAACCCTATTTTGTTGTCTATATAATACTTTAAATTATAAGACTTTGATGACATCTTCTCATTGATTTTAATTAATTCAACCAATCCCCTATTTTCTACTCTTTTTTTTCATCTCTCCTATATTTAATTATTATTTCTTTTAATTATTATTTTTATTCTTCTCTTTATCTTTTTAAATCAATCCTATTATTTCTTTTATTTCCAACATATTTGTTAACAATTGGGATTAATTCAAAACATTAAATTCAATTTAATATAACTACTGAGCTTAACTCAAACTTATTTCTTTTAATTATTTTTTTCTTCTTCTTTTTATCTTTTCAAACCAGTTACATTTTTTCTTTTATTTTTATCACATTTACTATATATATATTCTTAAAATAAAAGAGTGTTATCCTATATGATATCCCTACTTTTTAATCTCTTTAAATCAATCTATTTTTCCCTTTAATTTTTCTTCTTCTTCCCTTTAAACCAATCACATTCCTTTTTTCATTTTTAATATATTTACTAACTATTAGGCTTAATTCAAAACAATAAATTTAATATAATCTAATGCTTACTATTAATCTACATGTAAATATTGATATATTATAAATATCCAATCTATACATACTACTTAATATATATAAGCCTTTCTGATGATATGTCATAACCAATATCATTTTAGATAACTGTTATACCACATTACATTTAAAAAAAATTACAATGATATTATTATTTTTACTAAGTGATTTAAATATCCATATTTATGTATTATACTTTTACATGATATTTTTTAAAACCAATTTTTTGAGATATTTATAAGATACATTTATGGTAAAGATTTTAATGAATTTTATCTTAACTTTTATTAATATTTTATAATATTTTTTTTTATATTATCAAGATTTTAGTTTAAAAAATCGCGCAATGGCGCGGGAATTATACTAGTTTACTTTATGGTGTAACAGAGTAATTAAGTAATTTCCAAAAGGCCCGATTTTTTAATAGAACAATTTAAAGATAAACATTTTTAAAAGGATTATAAGAGATAAAAATAATAACTTTGAATAGTATTTTTCGTTACGTCGGCTCCAAATGGAATTGTTCATTTATGATGTTTTGGTTTCAAGCTATTTCAACTTGAAATGTCTTATTTTCCATATTTGAAATAATTTGTTACTCCCTCCGATCCAAAATAAGTGTCGTTTGACTTTTCAATACGTATTTTAAGAAGCTAAAAAACTATATAAAATATCAATTTTTAAACAAAAAAACTCAACTTAATATTTATTAGTAATAAGTACTAAATTTTTAAAAATAATACTCCCTCTATTTCAAAATAAATGTCATTTTACTATTCTGCACGCATTTTAATGAGCTAAAAACTCTATAAAATATTATTTTTTCAATTTTTTTTTAAAAATAATTTTATACTTGTTAGTAACAAGTGTATGAAATTATGGAAAAAAATTGATTAAAAAAATAATATTTTATAGAATGTTTACCTCTTTAAAAATCGTGCATTAAAGTTGAAACGACTTTTATTTTGAAATGAAGGGAGTAGTATCTAGCCCAGTTGAAATTTGCATATGACGATAGAAAAATAGCATACTTCAAAATCATAAATCTTATAGGACCAAAAAAAACAACAACATAAATCTCATTAAATTAAATGGATTAACAAGAGAGGGTAGACAAGTAGGCATGATATTCACCAATGACCTCTTGCCCTGGTGGTAAGGGAGAGGTGGCCCTTGCAAGAGGTCAAGGGTTTAAATCTCACTTCTTACACAATTTGTGTATTAGTGGGTGCTCAAGCCTTTATTGGCTTGGGTGAGCCTGCCTGGTGGCTTGCCGCGTGGCTTAACCGGTTCGCGTCCTTTGCAGGCTAGGGCGCGGACCCGTGGGGGATTAGTCGATAACCTCGGAACCCCCAACCCGCAAAGGAGGCATGATATTCAAAATAAAAAGAGGGATAATCAAATTTCAAAAAAGTTTTTAAAATCATTACAAATTGTGTCAAAAAGACGGTGGAAACGCATTTTTAGTGGAGGCCAAATCTTAGTCATCACTCGCATCCATTTTCTTTTCTTTTTTTTATTGTTAATTAGGTAGCTAATGCTAATTAGGTTCATGCAGCTTGCTCGCACTCACCTTATTTGAGTGGTCTACATGAATTCATTTGTATATATAATACAATATAACTGGTTTAGGATCCTGAATTAGTTTAACTTATCATGCATGCAATACAAAATTTCCATTATCCACCCACACACACACACAAAAAAAAAACATATTATTGATAAATTTGTAATATCTAATTAACACTCTTTCCATTATGTAAAATATGTCATCTTATATATAATACTGTATATAATTATAGGTATTTCAATCTTCATTTTATTGTTAGTTATAGGTTTTAAAAAAGTAAAAAAGAAAAGTATTATAATAAATCAAAATATACTAATATATTTTTATTTTCTTAAAAATTGTATCCTAAACTAAAATGTTATTTTGAGGAAGAAAAAGTGTACATTTTTTTTAGATTAGACAAGTTTGGTTTAGGTTGATGCATTCGAGCCATTTATGCTCTGGATAAATTATGAAAAAAACATCTACTCCCTCCGTTCGGAAAAAAACATCTACTCCCTCTGGATAAAAATTTTTTTATCTCACCATCATAATTTATACACCAATGAGATATCAAATTTGTGAATTTTCAGTAAATGAACATCTATGATGTATATACATGTGTTCATTCGGTCATCCCCCTTAAGATAAGAGTAGATTGGTATTTGCATTATTTTTTGTAATAGAATCTTATCGGGATATTCTCATAGACAGTGATTTGTTAACCGATTATATTTAGTGGGTGATTTTATATGATTTATCTTTATGTTTTTCCTTGCCTTCGTTTATTTACTAAGCAATCTTGAACAGTGAGAAAAAATTATATTTGGAAAAAAAAAACTACAATTTAAAATTTTAAATCTCATTGGCGAGAGGTTAATGATTCAAATCTCACTTTATGTTGAGCATGTCCATCCAGCAACTCACCATTTGACCTTTTTTATTTGAGTGATTTAGGAAATGTTTAGTAGTTGATTGTTTTTTAAGAGATGAAAGAAGATTATTTTTGTGGATCATGAGAAGGTTGAGGTTATGAAGATTAATTTGTAAAAAAATTCCGTTGATGTTTGATGAAATGAGAATTATTGTTGGATAGATATGAAAAAAAAAAGACAATAACCCACCATCCTTAAATTTGTAAATAAAGAGCGGTCATATACGGGGTTCGAACTGAGGACCTTTAGGTACTACCCGCAAGTCTTTTCCAGTGAGTTATTCCGGAATGATTAATAACCCACAATCCCCTCAAACACAAAAAACAAGATTGTCGGACAATCTCCTTAATCCTCTAGTGACAAGCCCCTTAATCCTATGACAAACACTAGTACACACAATCCAATGCATTTAATACAATCCCCACAATCCCTAACCAAAGACACCCACTCGGACTCCTGAAGTATTAGTCGATATCCTCGCAACCTCAGCCTCCTAAACAATCAGAAATCAAAAGGATTATTGAGGCAAATTTAAGTCAATGTCATACACCTGTGTACATTACTATGACAGCTAAGATAATGTACGGAATAGACTCGTTCAGGCCGGTCATTTCATGCCACTCCAAAACAGCATCACTAATTCAGTGCCCGTTAGTACTCCCTACGTTTTTTTAACACAGTACCAATGTACCATTATCATACACGAAGTACTTATTTCCTCATAGTATAGATGCCATTTTTACCCATCTAACTCAATAATTTCCTCATAGTATAGATGCCATTATAAATCTCGAGTAACAAAAATCCAAACTCGAGATCTCTAGTTAAGAGAGGAGAGTCTCTGTCAGCTTACCTCCGATGATGATCGGGGGTAAATTTTTATTACTGAGAGGTTTCAAGCCAATCCAATAAGGACCCGGAAAAAGAGGTATTCTGTAACACCGACTCACGGAGGTAATATGCTTATATCAGTTCAGCTAGTGGGCGTCCTTTACATTGGTGTTGTGTTACATCGTTTTTTTTCTGTACAGGAAGCATGTGACAGATGGGGGCAAAATGTCTAGGAGGGCATAGAAAGACGAAAACCTGGGTGTTGTCGAATCATGAATGCACTTCGGATGCTCTTTGCTTCAATGATTTTGGTTACTAACAGCCTCCATTTGGCTTCATCTTTCTTGCTTGGATGATTCAGCTTCTCCTTCAACTGTCTGCATTGATACAAGAAGCAGATGTAAAGTGTAACGGGATTAGGGATAACACACGCGATAAAGCAGGTGATGATGCAGAGGAGTTCTCTTTCTGCAAATTCAAACCCATCATTCCATTACCCCTACTGCCCATTAGCAGTGATTAATAACGCCACTTCGTTTACAAAGCCAGTGAAGTAGCTATGAAAGCCTATCCTCAACTAGTCGTTAGTCGTTACCGTATGATTCTTTCATGTTCTGGATACCACATGTTAAATTTGTGCTTCTTTTTCAAGTCTTTCTAGCAGCTCTTTTGATTTTTCATTTCTCTATATAGAAAAAATCCAACCGAGCAATTGAAGCAGTGATGCTTACCTACAGCGGGGAACCTTGCATGATTCAGTATCATTACACATACGAGAATGCAGTTCAAGGAGCTGCCAAAACCGCTTGCATTGCACACATCCACCAGGGACTTGACGTTTACAGCCCGAAAAATGACGAACTAACATTTCAATTCCTTTGCAAGCAGGATGTTTGCACGCAAGCTGGTTTGCTTTCAGCACTTTATCGAAAGGACCAATGGTCCTGCAACCATCCTTGCATATGTGAACAAGTGCCTCCATTGCCTCATTGAGCTGCATATAAACATTCTTCTCTTCTTTTATCAGTCTATCTTGCTTCCTCTGCACAAATACCATGAAGCTACACAATTAAGTATATGAGCAAGAGGATGTTGTGTCCATAATAATGGAAGAATGGAAAAGTGCGTAACATAGTATGATAGCTCTAAATCCTTTCTAATATGATAAGCCTTGAGATTTTTTTCACCATTTACAGTATAGCTTAAGAATTGTCTCTATTTTCGAATCAAAATACAAATGGAAAAGAAAATATCACCAATCGCATGCTTTCATCCCCTTTTATGACCCGTGGCCCATCAATAATAGCATGCAAAAATTCAATATAACTACAGAGAAAAGGACAGGGAAAATAACTAGCAACATTATCGATCATGTAATATGAATTTGATCAACCAACAGAAAAGGGAAAGTGAATGTGTATGCGAGCTACATATTTGTCACAAATATTTGATAAGCTGAGGCGTGAGTTGTTGTTTCAGACTTTCCATTTACATAAGAAGTGAAGGGACAGTCCACAGAAGAACACGAAAAACAGATTAAAATGTTAACAAGGCAGAAAATATGTCCTGGAAACTCAGTCATGACAAGAAAAAGTGGATGTGACTTACAGAATCTGCTTCCACAACTGATTCTAAAAGTTCCTGTTCAAGGGAAGGGTTGGCAACTCTCATTACTTTCCAGCCATCTGTGGAAGAAACAGCTTTGAATTCCCTCACAATCATACGGACACATTTTAATGAAAGTCGGGGAGCATCACAGTTTCTAGCTAACTGAAGTACATCCATCACATTTTCAATGGTCAGCCACTCGTGCTCCAGGAATTGTACACAAACCCTTTTCAATTGGGGCACAGAAAAAGCGTGTGATAAAACCAAAAGATGCAGAGCATAGTTCTTCATATCCTCTTCTTCACAGCTGCATTATAAATAAAAATGTTAGATAAACACATCTGATGCTGAGAAGCCCTGGAGTCTAGTTCTTACTTAAGACTAGAGTGCAAGGAAGGAACCTGAGTCAAGTAGATCCTATAATTACCAGCTAAAGACTAAAGAAAAATGTCATTGCACTGGAAGTAATTAAGTAAAGCATTGATGCAAAGAGGCTGCCTTGTAAAATCAAACACTATTTGCTTATTTCACACACAAAAATAAGGACCCTGTTAAAAAAACAGAAATTGATGGGAACAAGATAAAGCGTTCAGGAGACCAAGAGAGCTTGTATATATTTACTAAAAACTGTGATTACGGTATTTTTCTAGCATTAGCAAGTATTTGGGTGCACAGATGCAACAATTCAGAAGATAAAAGGAGAGGTGACTGCCAAGATCAGAATGTTCTGAACATACCAGGAGGAGTACAGGAAGCGAATCAAACACTATTTGCTTATTTCACACACAAAAATAAGGACCCTGTTAAAAAAACAGAAAATGATGGGAACAAGATAAAGCATTCAGGAGACCAAGAGAGCTTGTATATATTTACTAAAAACTGTGATTACGGTATTTTTCTAGCATTAGCAAGTATTTGGGTGCACAGATGCAACAATTCAAAAGATAAAAGGAGAGGTGACTGCCAAGATCAGAATGTTCTGAACATACCAGGAGGAGTACAGGAAGCGAATAAATGCATAAACAGCTGCATGAGGCACCCCAAGAAGCTCCAGATGTACCTTTCCACTCCTAGGTTCGGATTGCAGAAGAAAACTTCCCAGTACAGTTGATGCAACCCTCTGTATAAATGATAGAGAGAAACATGATCAGATGTATAAAAGAAGTTCAATTACAATTAGATCTAGGGTAACAACTTAGAAGGGATTCTTTTTGCCATACTATAGAAGTAGTTAGCATTGTCTAAAATTAAATGGACTGGAGTTTAGAGAAATCACCAGAAAGCTAGAGTGAGCAGGAATAGGTGTGCCATTATCTGTAATAACATAAACATCAGCACCATATCCTTCTTTGAAGACTTGGTCCCAGGTATCTCTTGTTTCTCTACAGATGATACTACTACTGGGTTTCTTTTGACACCTTTTCTTAAAAGGTGTAATATAAACCGGTAGTGGAGGTGGCGCAGGGATGGAACTTTGATCTGATAAGGATGGATTAGAGAACGTGATCACAGGTGAAATATTAGTCAGAGCTTCTTCCTTTATATGCGTCTTAGGATATCTACAAGGAGAGTCATCGGTAACAACTGGCCACGAACATACGGATTCAGGTGAAGTCATAAATTGTAGCTGTCAATAAAAGGGAGATAACGAAAATGAGATGAATGAAAATGGAAGACAAACCACGTATGGAAACTGAAGAATCATAACCTATCACATGTAAAACACAATCAGATTAATTCAAAATTTTACATAAAATCTCTGCTCTTGGCTTATGCAAAGCAGAGGAACAGTTTAAATAACATCAAGAAATCATTATGATCTGATATGGAGACCTTTCTATAAGTTACGAATGTCTTTGTCCTCATTTGCATAAAAAGTCACTCATGAGTCATGGCCTTCATATTCGATCTCCTTTCCCACCTTCGATCTTACAGATGAATGAAATTATCCTAATAACTTTAAGGTGACATTTTCACATCACTCACATCGTTTTCATTTAACAGTATACATTCAAGCCTGAATTCATCAACAGAGGCTCAGAGCCAGGTTACAACTAATGAAGATTTTCAAAGTCTTGCATTCAAGCCAGATGAATTTAATTTGACACACTAACAAGAACATATCAGGGATCAGTCACATAAAAAAGAAAAGAAAAAAAAGGGGATTTCAATCACATCCGTTCCGAATTCCCAGAAACATGCATTCAAATCGAAACTAAAACTCCAGGAGAACTCACGAGAAGACAATATCACAGATGGAACGGAGGCAAACAGATTCAGGAGCCGAAGTACAAGAAAACCATACCTGGCGATCAGCAAATCGGGTCTAGCGTAATGAGAACGGGGGCACCAAAATGGAACAGCAGAAAAAGGAGACGATAGGCTGAATTTGAGATGAGTGGGTAGGGTTTTTGAATGACGGAAGCGACAGAGAAAGGGGATAGAAATTGAAAATTTTGGGGGAAATTTGTGAATGAAATTGACGAATCTGGAGGGCTGTTTGGATCTATTTGCCGTCCCAATCTGAAAAGGAGCCATTGCTAGGTTAACTTTTGGGGCGGCTTGGGAGGTGGCCATGCCCATTTTGGAGGTTGGCTTGTTTGTCAGCGAGCGAATGGGAAATCTGAAACGGACAAGCGGAGAATCAAAGGGAGAGGGAGTGACATCAGAGATGCGATTGCAATGGCTTGCCGTGCTGAATCTGTAAACGCTTCACCATTTTCAACTTGAGGAAGGGGACATCGATCATCTTCCTCCCCCAATTTATTGCTAACAAGAAATTACCGCCCACAATTTAAGAGTATTTTCACACAAACGTCCTTAATTATAAATTCATACGAAACTACCCCATTTTTGGTGTAAGGGGTAATTCAAGTGTTGTGTAATTTAACTAGACCTCTCAAACGAGTCATTCGGGTCGGGTCACTTCGGGTCTCGGGTAAAATGGGTTCCGGGTATTTCCGGTTTGACTAGAACCCGGGTTTGACTGGGTTTCGGATCGATTTCGGGTTTGTCAATTTTTTCTTTTTTTTTTAAATTAAAAAAATCATGATTTGATAATTTTGCGATAAATTTTAATTATATATATAAAAAATTTAATTATTAATCAACTGGGTCAATCGGATAAATCAGGTCAAAATTATCGGGCCAATCGGGTCACCGGGTCGAAACCCAGATTACCCGGAAAATTTCCGGTTTTTCGGGTTCGGGTCGAAAAAAAATTCCGGGTCAAAATTTTCGGGTCTTGACCCAAAAAATTCCGGACAATCAGGTCGGGTTATGTTTTGACAGGTCTAAATTTAACCATAGCAATAACACAAAATTTGACTTCATTTTTATTCACAACTAGCCTTGAACCCGTGCGGAATTTTTAAAATTAATCTAAGTGCACTCATCTTATTTTTCATATGTTATTATAAATCAATACATTTAAATAATGTATAAAATTAAATATAGTACTCGTTCCAGAAATATAGAATTAATGTTTCCTGACGCAGTTTCAACGTCATAAATTTCTCGCCTTTGTCATGCTATTAGCCACGAAGGCAGGGATGGCTAAAAGTAGACATGGCCACGGGTCGGACCCGTCGGGTCGAGAACCCGAGGGGCATGACCCGAACCTTAACCCGGGATTTCGGTGGGTCGACGGGTTCGGGTCACTCGGCGGGTCAACGGGTCAGACCGCCGGGTTGGCCACGTGGCACCAAACCGGGTACCCAACGGGTTTTGCGGGTCGACCCGCCGGGTCAACCTTTTTTAACCCAAAATAAAACTCAACTAAGTCTTTCACCACACTTTTAAAATGGAAAGATTTAAGGTTGACAAAACATGGTACGTAGGAATAGGGAAGGGTTCAAGTGAGAAATAATTCTTCCGGTAATAAGAAAAGAAGCATCCTAATTGGCTGAAAAATCGAATTAAAAAAAAAATACAAAAATAAAACATCAAAACCCTATCACGCGCTTCCTTCTTCAACCCCATAGCGTTTCTTCTTCCGCCGCTTCCTCCGCCATTAATAGATTTGCAGTCCTCCGCCCTTGCCATCATCGTCGCGCCTTCATCCTCCACTCCTCCGCCCACTCCGCCTCCCTTTCCTCATCCTCCACTCCGCCTCCGCCGCCTCTTCATCTTCATTGCGGTGGTCCAGCAACTGGTTCCGCCGCCGATAGCCAGTAACCGGCCTCGCGGTTCATCGATTCGAGGCTTCAAGTGGTCGCTAAGGTCGCTGAGACACGATCGAGGCTAGTCAGGGGTTCGAATTGGTGAATCGAACCTCATCAACGCTTCGAGCTCTTCCAGATATGTGGTAGGCTATTGCGACTCCTCCGCCTCCTCCGGCTCCCTTTCATCATCCTCCTCCACTCCGCCTACGCCGCCTCTTCATCTTCATTGTGGTGGTCCAGCAACTGGTTCCGCCGCCGATAGCCAGTAACTGGCCTCGCGGTTCATCGATTTGAGGCTTCAAGCAGTCGCTAAGGTCGCTGAGACACGATCGAGGCTAGTCAGAGGTTCGAATTGGTGAATCGAGCCTGTTAGTGTCGAAATTGGATCGGATTTGGAGAGCGAAGAAGATCGTGGGGACGGCGGTGCTTCCGTGGGAGGACGACGGCGGCCTCTGCAAGGACCTCTATTCCCGCAACGGATTTGGCGGATTTGTTGGCATCTGCTCTCCTCTCTACCTAGCCCGCCCATGGTTCAACGGATTTGAAGCTTTTTGTTACTTGATTGCCATGTGAAATGACCAAGAAAAAAATTCGATTCAATTTTCATTCATTTTTATTTCAATTTTCCATGTCTGTGAAATTGCAACCATTTTTCATTCATTTTTTCATTTCAATAACGTTGGAAAAAAAAATTGATTTTTTTGGTTTAGAGTTTTTAATATCAAATGATTCAGAGGTTTTATATCAAACGGTTCAGAGTTTTATACAAAATGGTTCAAAGGTTTTTATACCAAGTGTAGGATGTTAGAAGTTGGTTCAGTGAATAAATAGAGATTGGTTCAGTGAAAAAGTAGAGGTTGGTTCAGTGAATAAATAAGTTAGTTCAGTGAATAAATAAATGTTGATTCAGTGACTAAATAAGTTGGTTCAGTGATTAAATAGAGGTTGGTTCAGTGACTAAATAGAGGTTTATTCAGTGATTAAATAGAGGTTGGTTCAGTGACTAAATAGAGGTTGATTCAGTGAATAAATAGGTTGGTTCAGTGAATAAATAGGTTGGTTCGGTGAATAAATAGATTGGTTCAGTGACTAAATAGAGATTGATTTAGTGTGAATAAAATTGCTGAACCACTGTGAATAAAATTGCTGAACTGTTGTGAATAAAATTGTTGAACCACTGTGAATAAAATTGTTGAACCACTGTGAATAAAATTGATGAACCACTAAAAGTAAGCGGGCTGAACCACTAAGTACTTGTGAACCTTATGAACCACTTATTGTTTTTTTTTTTTCAACAAAACATATACAACGTGGGTGTCTATGAAATACCCCAAATTATCTTTGGGTATTTCTTTTTAAGTAAATATAATTTTGGTAATAAAAGTTATTTTATTTTGAACTTAGAAATATTTCATTTCTTTCAATATGAATATATATAAAGTGTATAATAGTTTAAAGATATTTCACCTTATGTGCATATATAGTAAATAAATAAGTTTTTAAGTTATATTGTTTTGAGACAAAGTGATATATTTTTTTTTAAGAAATATATCACTTTGTCTCAAAACAATATAACTTAAAAACTTATTTATTTACTATATATGCACATAAGGTGAAATATCTTTAAACTATTATACACTTTATATATATTCATATTGAAAGAAATGAAATATTTCTAAGTTCAAAATAAAATAACTTTTATTACCAAAATTATATTTACTTAAAAGAAATACCCGAAGATAATTTGGGGTATTTCATATCTCCCCCCTTAAAAATAAGTTTCGTCCCGAAACTTAGAAAACAAAAAGAAATGGGGAGAAGGGATATAAATGAAAGAGAGTACGGTATTGAGATGTTTTAACATTGATCACATAAGATACAAAGAAGTAAAGAGCAGGAGCTTAGAATTGAATGTGAATGAATCTCTCTAGAGGGGAAGGGATGACATCATTAGCTCTCTTTGAACATCGATCTTCTATTGCTTGAACTACCACGGATATGAAACTCGGAACCGATATACTTTAAGTGGTTTAGGGGATTAAACTCGATATCTATGGAATTAGGAGTAACCGCGTACATCGATATATATCTATCTCGTTGCTTGAGCGCAAAACAACTCAACTACATCCAACGTAATTAGTTGTCCACCGAACTCATCATTGCTAAAGTCTGAGAGTTATATTCTCTTACGATTACCTCTTAACTTAGGGTTAACCACATACGACGGAGTTGTTTTACAAAAATCATGTACAACGATATGTTAGACATTAGCGCGAGTTAGTCAACTCTTATCACACAATGAACATGGTATTCCAGACTACCATTGGCTTTCTTCTCAACCCCACTTGGCTCCCTTTTCCAGGTTACCAAATGGTCCGCGGTGGTTTCAAAGGCAGCCACTATAGGCAGAACTGATGTCCTATTCAAGTGTAACGAGTGCTCCGTATGAAACGGGTTCTCCTTGGATCTCTTTCGCGTTCGCTGAATAACACGTTGTCCGGTGTCTTGTCTTCCTCCCGAAAGCGAGCGTGATATCGAATTTATTCTTTTATTATATAGTTTGATTGTATTTTACTTTTGTACTATCTCAGACGTTGACCAATGAGAGTTCGGATCATTAACGAAGTAATGTCATCAGGACATTACGCCTAGTTCGGATAGAGAAGCTATGGAATCGTCATTAAGACATGACCGAAGGAACACATTGAATGATTAAAGTTTTATCTCTTCACACGGGATAGAAGGTCCTTCACGACACACACGATGCATCACGATGAGTCACGATTAGTTCACCTCTTCGCTATCGAAATTTCAAGAATCTCACCTTGATCGTACCACGCACATTGAACGCTTGTATTAATTTATAAGGTATCTATCGCATATGCTTATAGTAGCAGATTACTAGGGCACGGAGATGCTAAGGACATATCACTTGAGGTTCTTTACGGTAGTTTAAAGTCGATCTCGAGAAGTTTAAGTTGAGACGCTGAATTTGGAGATGACTAACACACTTAAATCCGTCAAGATCATTTTACTTTCGGGAAATGCTTAAAAACTTTTGGTACACTGTTTTATCACCATAGAATTTATATACAATGTTAACTTTTTAGTCATGAAATCCTTTAAGAAGAGTTTGATGTCCATTTTATCAAATACCATTGATCAAAACTATATATTGCTTACGATACTCGAGAATCTATACACGTGAAATCCGTTTAAAATATCCTAACATATTATGTTTAGCACATAGGTTCGTTCGACAAAATCTAAAAGGAAAGTTTACAACTTAAAACTTTTTATTTTTATTTTATTTTAAAGTACTAACCACACTTTGAAAATACTACTCATAATACCAACATATATATATTTGAATAAACTTCATTAAAAGAATTGATAATTTTGACTAACATTTAAAAAAATATTTCTAAATAAGTATTTTACTATCTTGTGAAAATATAAATTGCAGTTCATGACCCGTATTGTAAAATTGTTATAAGGGAAGACTTTCACCTAAATATTTATTGTGATTTGTTTCACTAATTTTGATTACATTAGCCTTTAAACTTTATAGGTTAGAAAATCATTTTCATAAATCAAACTAACTTTTCAACGCGAACGATTTTTCAAAGAAATATATTTACTTACACTTTAAAACATCAAAAATTATACTTCAAACTTTCAAAAAAAATGATTTTTAAGAAAAACTTATTTTAAAACTTGTGTACGAAAACCATTAGCTCTGATACCACCTTCTGTAACACCCCCTTTTATAACCCGAGGGAATGTCACAGCGCCAGTGATTACTCGGACTTTAATGTCTTTGTAACCACCTTAGGCTTATAGGGACATGCAACCATGCTCCCATAAACAAGATGATAATAACTAATACATAAATGAAATACAATTAAATAGCATAAGGCTTGAAATATAAAAATAACTCTTTATTGATATGTCCTCGAAAATTGAGGATTTAATTACAAATTGAGAACAATACAGCGGAAGACTTTTAAATAAAATAAAACAATAAAACTCTTATACAACATATCTAGGACTTTTAAAATTTAAATACAATGTTAAAAGTAACTTAAATATCTTCTCAACTTCTCTTCTCTTCTGAGACTCGACATAAACCTGCGAAAACTGGTCTGGCATCCGGAATGAAGGACACCAGCCATCCAAATATAGGACGGTTAGTTCGCAAGAACTAGCAAATGACGGCTCGAAAACTGGGACAACTTTGGATTCAAGTGACCATGAAACGGTAAGAATTAAATCCAAATGAGATTATTAAGAATATTTTATGTGAAGGCTTAACATTTTAAGACATGACTCATGTGACATGGATAATCCAGTAGGATTGAGTAACAAAAGATGCGAGCGTCAAGCACTCTTAGGAACCATACTCCGAGTACGAATGGAATATGATACAACGCTACTTGTAATCACTGAAAAAGAAAACACTTTTTAAAGTATTACTTCACTCACTTCCTCACGTTGAATAGCTTAAACACAAAGTTACACACTTAACACGTTTACGACTTTTATTATCAGTTGAAAGATTAACACACACAATATTTGTTATAATATGATACCGGCCCCGCTCTCACTAGCAGATAGCAGCCTACTACCGGAGGTAGTTTAACATTTCTCTACGGAAATGATGATACCGGCCCCGCTCTCACTAGCAGATAGCAGCCTACTACCGGAGGTAGTTTAACATTTCTCCACGGAAATGTGTTAGTTTCATGAAACCCTTTATAGACCGGGCACACACAGTCCCGACCTGTTTCCATTATTTTTATTACTTTACATACTGCATTCACTTTACTCTGCATTGATTGACACATTTTATTTGATTGATCTTGATTCAATTGAGTTCCAATCGTAACACACAATCCTCACATTGTTAACTATTTACTTAAGACATTCTAGGTGATCACACAACACAATATAACCCATGTTATTTATAGGTAACATGGATGCCAAATGAAATTAAAGCAATTAAAATAAAAGGATGGAAACATCAAAGAAAAGGCATGTTCCATACCTAACCAATTAGCATGAAAAAAACAAGAATAAATCATGCTTTAAATAAACGGTGGGTAACTATATTATTATCTTATCTTAAGTTCACCCAGTTAAACTTGCCAAATTCAAACTGAACGGTAAATAAATCACACAAGCAGGTGAATTGCAATTTATTTTATTTAACTTGGCAAGCAATCAAAGACGGGAAAACGAACAAGACACGAAGGCACCAATTGAGCAGAAATGCTCGGAATGTCACTTGCCTTATTCGTCTTGTTGGATTTCGGTACCAACTATGGACTTGAAAGTACTTGTGACGGAGTTGACGAAGTCTACGGTCGAATCTATAGGTATGAAATACAAGGCACAAAGAATGATTTAATAATTGAAATTTTAATAAACGGAATTGACTTGTTTAATTCGACTAAGAATCGAATTAATTTAAAGAGTCGGAAGCAATACCAAAATGATCTTCTTGGGAATCTTGAATCATTGAGGACGGACAAGGATTCGATGATAACGCTGCGAATTACGGAGGTTACGCAAGTTAGAATAACATCTAAAACTGCGGGATGATTTCTGAAATTTTAGAAACTAAAACAGGGGCATATTTTATAAAAACAGAAAGTGTGGGAGATTAGGCGTAAATAACCTTCTTCAATCTCCCACCCGACGGTACGTGCCCAGCGTTTTTCCGGTGAGGTTCCGGTGAGGCTTCGGCGAGGCGTAGCGGCTTCGATGGTGTTCGGAATGACACGCGACTGGTGGCTGCGGTCTCGTGGCGATAAGGCGCTCCTCCCTGGTGGTCCTGGAGGCAGCGGCAGCGGTTGGAAGCGGCGGACGAGTGCGGCAAAGGCGGCTCCGACGAGGGGTGAGTTCGAAATTGGGGGTTTTGAAATCGGGATGTTTTTGTGAAACTTTTGTGAAACTTTTGTGAAGGGGATTGTTGATTAAGGTGTTTAGAACACGATGAACTAGTTTGAGAGCTCGGATATGGAGAGGAATGGTGGTGGTGTGCTTCGAAAGTGATCCCGAAAGGGGTATTTATAGGGGAAGGGTTAGGGGATGGATTTGATTAAAATAAATCCGAAAATCGATTAGATAATTACTCATAATGCTATCACAACCCTCAATTTGATGGGATTCGTCCCGAATGGAGCGGATTTGGATGAACTTCGAATTTGGGGATAAGTTCGTTCGGTTGTGGTTCGATCCCGAATCTCACCGTTTTTATTTCCAGAATGTTCCTTACCTGTTGGAGATGTAATTAAAGTCTTTGGATTATATGGTGGAATATAATGTAATTTAAGTCTTTGGATTATATGATGTAACATATAATATAATTAAAGTGTTTACCTCTTAGGATTTAATGAAATGAATAACACTTGGTGATGAAACATCATGATACAATATATCAAGTTATATTGGATTAATCTTTCTATTTAATTTAATTGATAGTTGTGTTGATCCATTAATCAATCATAATTGTTTTATTTTACTTGCATTATTATGTAATTAATTTCCTGATCAATGATTTCAAATCTAGGTTCATCTTCATATAGATATGTTAAATTTTCTCGTTTAAAGTTGAATTAGCCACATGTTGTGTATACACATAATGATGATGTTATTGGAATTACATACTTGGGTTGCTTGTTATGACATGAAAAGACACATTGAAAAAATATTACCCAATATTATATTTCATTATTGTGTTTGAAAATCCGAAGTTCTATATCATTTTCAAAATAAACGAAAACTCGACATTAAGGATACCATACAAGTGTAACGGCTTTATCAACAACAATATTTTTATTATTTGAAATTATATCATAAAGACTCCCGAGTTAGTATCATATAGAATGATATAAAATGATTTAATAGTGGATCTACCAAATAACATAAATGTTTAAGGTATTTTGTTGAACTTCACACTTTCTTGTTACCAATTCGTTATTTTAATCTTTCATAATTGATAGGTAATTTTTTTTTAAATAATATTTATATAAAGTGTAGTACTAGTGTTTGTATATGATAAAAATTTATAAGTATGGATTGATATGAAAAAACTGAATGACAGAGATTGAAGACATTGTGTAGTTTCTACTTGCTCTTGTCCCACATCTCATCCCACCTTGAAAACTAGAGGAAAGGGGGAAGGATGCTAAGCCAATAAAACAAAGCAAAGGTTGAGTAGTATTTTCACAACATGAAATTCATGGAAATTTATATATTATGAATAAATTAAATTCATAATAATTGTAATATAAATTCTAGGTTTTTTTTAAAAAAAATTATGACCCGCCGGGTCACGGGTTATATTCTCCCCGACCCTAACCCGGCGGGTCACGGGTCGACCCGTGACCCGTGGCCATGTCTAGCTAAAAGTCATAGCTATTTGACAGTTTTTTAGTAGTGTTGAGATTTGAATGAATCTTTAAAGTTATTCATTTGTTGACACTTTCTACATGAGATTCAACTGAATTTCTTCCAAAACTTTAAATGAAGATCCTTCTTTTGAGGCAATGCAAGAAGAGATTCAACGACCAGCATAATTTCCTTCAATTGACATTCTCATTGTCTGCTTCACATTACTATCACTAAGAGGGAATGTGGATAAGTTAACATTTTGTACGGGATGCAAGTATTTAATGTAATGTGGCAGACAAGCTAACAATGTTGAAGTGCATAACAACAAGTAGGGATCATGTAAGCGACATGCATTAATTTATATAGGAGGGACATTGCTCTCTAAATATGGCTATCCGATCATACTTGCACCATTCGTAAAGGGTGCAACCACACTCGGCGTTACAAAAAACAACAACTGGCCGAGTGTGGGTGAGACATTGTTTGTACCTACAAAAATGGCCCCGAACTGCACAAAATGGGGGCCAACTAGCACACATAGAGTTTTTCCATGTCAAAAAACCACATTACGTTTGTCATCACATCAGTTTATGGCAACTACAACAACAACGGAACAAGTCTTCGCAAAAAGGAGCTTCAAGTGGCTTCGGAGGTCCTAAGCCCTGGTGACCACATGCACCATCACACCCATTATGACCACCAGAATCCACCTCAATATCTTGTTCCAACGGGTGAGCTATCGGGTGCAGAGCTGGTCGCTTGCGTGCTCCACCCACTGGCTACAAAGGAAGGAGCAGAGGTTGGCAACCCGCTGCACCATTTGGTCGTTGCTAGCCTCGGAGGCCACCAATCCGTTGGCGAGGTCCACGTTGTGTTCCCTGATGGCCTGCAACTTGGACTGGGTGGCCTGTAGCTTAGTGGTGGTGCCCTGGAGGTGTGTGTCGGCAGCCTGCAGCTGAGTGGTCGTTGCGGCCATAGCTTCCTCCCTAGCAGCATCCCGGGTCAGCAACGACTGCACTCGGTCGCGGAGCTCAGTCGGCTCTTAGGCGGCCTAGTCCTAGAGAGCATTGTCCTCGGCCAACTCCTTGGGGTCCCTCTTGTTTGACTCAGCGTCATCCTCCTCCTCCTCTGCATGGTCCCGGCTGCTGCGCCCGTAGTCATAATCCGTCCTCAGCCAAAAGTACTTCCTCGGCTGCTGCGCCCGTAGTCAAGATGAAACAGGTGGTCTACTGATATGAAAATCTGATAACAAACTCATATCCATCAATTTAAGTTTTCCCAAATTTATATAAAAAAAGGCAAGAATTTTTTGTCAAAAGTGATGCTGGGAATGAGACTTTACTAACCACAAACAGCACAACCAAAGTCTGTCTGTAATATAATGCTAACACAAACATGTATCAATTGTATTGACAAGGAGGGAAATCTGTATAAAGGGTGGGAACCTTGAAGAAAATGAGGCCAAAAGGAAGACAACAATACCATATGAGAGAAGAAAGTAAGCAGCAATAAGAAAGATAAACAAGATGCTAATGAGCAACCACATCACTACAATATTTAACCACATAGATAGGTTTCATCAACCTGAAATCTCAATGTCATATCATGTATATATTCAACAATGACCAAGCAGGCAAGCAAGACATTGGCACATTCAAAATTGATCAAAATCAAATGAAAGGTTATGACATTAGAGATGCTTCAACAATCAGATTGTATATATTCAACAATGACCAAGCAAGAAAGACATTGGCAAATTCGAAATTGATCAAAGTCAAATGAAACGTTATGACATTAGAGATGCTTTAATGCATATGTACGCAAAACCTTGGAAATCCATTCGAAAAATGGCGGGATTTATATGTTTGTACTCTGTCATTGATAACAACAAAATGGTTTGATCGTTCATTCAACAAATCGACATCAATTATCAGACATGCATGGATTTCTTTCCTTCAAACTCCAACCCATGTTATTGTTTATCTATTACTTCATGAGGTTATGGATGGGAGTGGTTTCGTTGTTTGGGGTGAAGGCCAACAGGAAATGGAGTGACCTAGAAACCCTAAACCGTAATCGAAAAGCAAAAGCAAAACTGATTCTCTATTCAAACCTCTTACGAAATCGAAAACCCTAACAACAATCAGGTTTCATTCCAAACAAACTCAAATTCGATTAAACCCTGAAATCGAAACCGAAATCAATCACAAAAAAGAGGCCAAGCGAAGCGGGGTTGGACGTACCTGGGATTGGAAATATGGGTGGAAATGGGGCGGGTTATGGGTGGATGAAGCCACTCCATCACCCGCCTCGCGGGTAAAAAAATTCACCCGCTCCATCCATCACCCGCAAAACTTTTTACCCGCATCTGACCCGCATAGGTGATGCGGGTGGAGCGGGTACCCAATGGGTGAAACAATAGAAAAAATCAAACCAACACAAGTAGTCCAATTCTAACTCAAAATTACAAAGGAGGTGGGTTTATGTATTTATATTTTTGATCGGTAAAACATTGAAATCACGAGCTAATTGAAATTTGACAGTGGAAGGGTATATATCTCTATACAAATCATATACTAATCTAGTATATCCCTTGCTATAACGTGGAAGAGCAAGCCGAAACCATATCCATTCTAATTGAAATTTGGTGGGGAAAGTACTAATCAAGGATTATGGTTTTTTGTAGAAGTTAAATTTGAAAAGGGTAAAATAGTAAAATCACACATATTATATATATAAATTTTAGGGTTTTATGCGGGTTTGCGGGGCGGGTGTGCAGGGCGGGTTAATGGGTGGGTTAATGGGGCGGGATATGGGTGAAAAATCTTCACCCATAATCCATCCATCACCCGCTTCACCCGCACCCGCTCCACCCGTCACCCACTTTTTTGCGGGTTTTCACCCTCAAAATTAATGCGGGTAAAGAGGGTGGAGCGGGTACCCGCGGATTATTTCCAGCCCTAATTGGAAGGTTGATGAAGATGGAGCACCACTGGTGAAGCAATCCCCCGATCGTCGCTTTTTTCTTCTTCTGGAATTTTTTGTGGCGTGCTTGAGATGAGTGAGCCGAATCGACGGATGATGGTGGTGTATTTATGGAGGAGAGAGGGGTAAATCGGGGTGTTTCCCCTCCCCACCCCCTCCCACCTCCCTCCTACGAGGTGGAGAAATCTCTCCATCCACCCCGTCCCACCCCCTAATTCGCACCCAGTCCACCCCGTCCCACCCCCTTGCCAAACACCGAGGCTCGAAAATCGAAAACCCATCCATACCCCAGCGCACCCCATCCACCCCCTCCCACACGCCTACCAAACACCCCCTGAGTGCCTTCAATCCATGAGTGCCTTCGATCGAAATCGGCACCTCACCCGCCTCGCTCTCCAACTGTCGCAGACATGAGCGTCTCCGGTCCCCATAGTAGCACCACTAGCACGTACCGGTACAATCGCAGAAGCTTGAGTTCGTCACACCCTGGAGGCTAGAGCCATAGTGAAGAATTGGGAGTAACTATCGAATCACACCCAATTGTTCATCAAAAACATCAATTCATCAATGGGTTTACCGATATTAACACCAATTTAGGGGGATGTAAAATATTGTTCATCTTCTTCCCCGTTTGTCAAAATATTTTTTTTAGGGTTTTCTGAATTTGAAAATTAGATCTCAAATTCGCTCTTGTTTTGTCGCGATTATGCATCAAAACTGGATTGAATATGAACTAGATCCTGCAATTATTGTTGACCCTCATTCAATTTATTTTTTAGATACTTGATTTTTACGGGATTTGGGGATTTTCCAGTTTAGGTTTGTAGCTGGGCGGATGGATGTCAAAACAATCCCGCCATTGCCCTCACCTCCAACTGCGGTGGTTTCGCTTAGGGTGCGGTGGTTTCACTTAGGGAGGACCAAGCGGCGTCGATTACTGCGACGGAGGGATGTTTGATTTTTACGATTGTCTGCCATGGCTACAAAGGCAAGAAGAAAGATGATGAACATTATTTTAAAATTTCCTGTTAAATTGGTGTTAATTACATTTTGAGTCCAAAATTTGTTATCCGATTGCCATGCCAACGATATTGCCGGAATTTTGGCCGGAAAAATATTCGTATCAAAATTGGTTTATTAGTTGATAGTTCGTATTAATGATAGTAGTTTATAAAGTTCGTATTATTTTTGGTTCACGGACGATAATTTGTATTATTTTTAGTCATTTTTCCTATGTATTAACATAACTTTCAACTTGAACAAAACATATTTTGTCTATAAATGTTAACATGAATGTTAATGTACATGTTATTTTTTTTTTTATAAATATTAATGTATTCAGACGTCCTTCCACCAATCTTGTAGTAGACCTTCCCGTCCTCATTGCAGTGCTTCTCGGTATAGGAGACCGCTCGCCTTTTGGCATCCATCAACAACATGCTTTCCTCCGATGCAACGCCACAAAAGTCGAGCAAACAATCTCTCTCGTCGAACCACTTCTTCCATGAGCCCGAGACACCATACTCCTCCATCACCCACAGTTCGAAAGTCGTTGAGATGAGCATCAGGACTGCCAGCATACCTCGGCATTTGAAAATCACTGCTCTGATTGTTTCACATTCGTACCTCCTCCGGTTGAATGCTTCTGGGAGGACCATTTCTGTGAACTCCTCGCGTTCACAATCAAACATCAACAGCCTGTAGTACTCTGTATCTTTCTTTACTTTGTAGGCGGACACGATCCAATGAATGGTCCCGTTCATGAAGAAACTGGCCTCCGTGATGACCCTCCCAGGTCGGATCCTGGAGGTGGAAACTGCCTTCTTCCAGACGTCGTCTTGGGGTGAGAATACTTGGTAGCCTAGCAGCACGCGGCGCTTGGGGCTGGCTTTAAGCTGAATAGGAATCCAAAGTCTAATAACCCTGAGATCATCTTTACGGCTGTGGAACCCGAACCCTATGGCGTGTACATAGTGGCTACTATCATGGCATTTGAAAGGCAATGTGGGGATCTTGACATACTTACGGATCGTAGGGTTCCAAAGGATTGTGGGGGAGGACGGATCCCCTGAGGAGGAGGTAAGACACACAACGCCATGGATGGCATCGATGAAAATCAATTGATGGAAGGGAAATTCAACAAATGGAAGGCGGCGGAACCAGTTGTTGCAGTGTTCGAAACTAGGGGCGACTTGATCGGGATGATAGAAAGCATACGAGTGAATCGTGCCGATTCTATTTAATGCAATGTAGGATTTATGAGTTGCTCGTATGAAGGAGGACTGCTGCAGGTGATGGGTGATGAAGCTATGGGATGTGATAACAGAGTTCCATGACTTACAAACGCATCGCATTCGGGCTAACGTTTTAACAGCCAATCTCTGGAAGATCTCTATCAATAAATCATCGCCCATGTTGCTACATTTCTCCCACAGCAGCTGATCAATACAAGTCCGCTTCGTTATCATGCTTCCAAATTCACCCCCAAATCAAGATGTATAGAATAGAAACCCATCACTGTCAACCAAACGCTGTCAATAACAGATCTTAAACCCTGTCAATAACAGATCGATTGCTCAATTTACATTGAAGAGCCAAAGGGCAAATAAAGCCTAGATCTTTATAAATCCAATCACGGATTAAAAAAAAATAATAATAAAATTCCAGGTGTAAATAGCAATTATAAAATTCAAACAGAGTAGAAGGGATTGTCGAATTAACCTAGGAAATTAACAACGGTTGGATGACTGAAAATAATCCACAGCCACAAATAAAAAAGGCTGGGTCTTTCTACAGCATAAACAAACCCAGAAGTAATTAGCAATTAGACGATTCATTCAATAGAAAGATTGCAGAGATTTAACGCACCCGAAGAGTCGCGGCAGAGAAGGGCAGCCAATTATAAAGCCTGGCGTAGATCTTCTTCTTCTTCTTCTTAAACGCAGATCTGGGAGATCGCAGTTGAGCTGCTCTGTTCAACACATTAGATTTCAGTGTGCTAAGCGTCGGAATAATGGGCCGGGGTGGGCCGATAGGCCGGGTCACGTATTTGGGTGAACTAGTCTCCAATCCATACATCTTTCATCTTTCGATGTACTTTGAAATCCACAAGTCGTATTTTCATACCATTTGACCTCGTACTTTTTTTTAACTACGTTAATAACTATGTCATTCAAAAACTCTATTTTGTCATCGGGTTAGAGCAAGTCCAATAGCTCATTTAAAAATTCTTTAAAATAGAGGAAAAAATATCAAAATCGCTACAAATTTTACACCTCAACTCCAACCGCAACCGCTTTTCTATTATACAAATTTCTGCATTTATTACATACTACATATACTCTATATTTAAAAAAATTTCTAATTTAGTTATCCTTAAACTTTATGCAAATTGTGAAATAATTTCATACAACTAGATAAACATGAATTTTAAGTTAAGATTTTAAATAACGTAAATAATTTTAATTGAAATAAAGTTTAATACTTAAGCTTAACCTAACTTAAAATGTAAACTAGTACAAGTTTGACATTTACGTATAACATGAGTTTTAACATAACTTAAAACTAACTAGTTTAAATTAAATATCGAGTTAATTGTAGCAAAACATTCAATTTAATTTAATTATAACAAATATTCCTAACTTATTTTTTGTATAAATATAACAAATTTGTCCAATTGTTGATGAATTACAATGAATTTACATTGGTATTGAGGAGAATTAAATTTCAGAGTTTTTGCCATCTTCCTCTAAATTTAGAGATTTTTTTTTTCTTTTTTAAGATTTCTCTATTTTAGAGATAATTATTGAGGAGCTGTTAGACCTAAAAAACCCATAATTTTTGAGACTAGAGAGAGAGAAACCCAGACAGAGGAACCCTAGACACCAAACCTGCCGCTGCCGCCTCAATGACCAACGCCGGAAGAGAGAAGACCTTGTCGCCGACGATGCTCCGAGGCTTGTCGAGAATGAACATGAAGGTTGCAGATCCATGGTTCTCTTCTTCAAATCGAAGGTTCTCAAAGAAATCAAGAAGCGAGTGTCAAAAGCTGATGAACAGAGGGTAAAGTCCAAAATCAACAATATGAAAGAAGGCCTCGCGAAATCGATCCGGGAGTTCCGCTATGGTGCCTCTCCTAATGCAAGTTTGAGGATCCTGTCAAGGAAAAAGAAGATAACAAAGGAGAAAGAAGAAATCAAGGTTAGATGTAAATACAAAATCAAAAATCCGAAAGAGTTTTATGCAAAGGCGAATCACAAAGTGATCTATGGTCGACTCTTCTGGTGCTGACGGTCAAAGTCGAAGCGGCGACGATTATGGTGGCGGGGTTTCTCGTCTCTCTTTCTCTCGTGTGCTGTGTGAGGGGGAGCTATTGAATCGGTTGTCCCTCGTGTGGCTGCTGTGATGCCCTCTTCCAGGTTCTCGTACTCCTTTGATTTCTATTTTAACAAGTGGTTTACTTGCAACATTGAACTTGATCTGTTGAAGATACAATCTCTATTTCATTATCTTGAAAGCTTTTCCAGTAATCCAGTCAATTGCCATAGTAGAAATGCCCCCAGAAATTTTGTTGTTCAGATTCTGCTTTCTTGCTAGGAAAAAACAAGTTAAGACCCAAAAAAGCATTCTGGCTTGAAGCAAAGAAGAGCACTGACAAGATTGATAACACGACCCATGGAAAGAGAATCTTGAATCCCTCGGACTCTATGAAGATAGTGTCTAGTTGTACCCAAATAGAAGACTGTCGAATTTTCCTTTCGACATGTCGATTCATGATCCTGGTAACTGGAATCTTAACCTTTGATAGCTTGAAATTTTCTGTCAAATGCGAAATGAGTTTGATGAACCTGTACTCTGCGCACTCTGTCGTGACAACAATTGATTCTTCTTGCTCTACTTGCGTTCCGACTCGTGTTTTATTAATCTGTATGATCTTTTTTGTTCTCAATATAACCAATTTGACTAAAGAAGCTAAGGACCAAAGTCATGTGAATTGGGAAAATGAAGCCTTCTGCACTAAATCTGAACTGTCTCCTTCTGACTCTATCACTTCATGCTCCCATAGATTTAAGATACATCTCTTTAGATCCCTGAATTTCAATTGTTTGATCCTCCTACGGACAATTTTTCGAATCCAATCTTTGTTACTTGGAATGAGATCTGACCACATCTTATGCAATTACATTTTAAGAATTTGTACTCTTGACATTATGATCTTTTCTTACTCTAACTATTCTTTGATCAATCTGACCTACTAGCGTCACCATGCTACTGGGTGGAAGTCTTTGAGTATTGTGAATCTGTATAAATTAATGGGAAAAGAACATGAAACTCTGAAACTCATAAGCAAGCTGCTGAATTGTATAAGTCTGAACAAGAAGCTTTTGAACTCACATGTTTGTTGAACCTATTCATCTCCTTGAACCAAAGCAAGACAATGAACCGAAATGATTTGTGGTTGTTTTGGGTAGAAAATGTTTGTTCTAATCACTACGAAGAGCTTTATATGACCAAGGGTTTAGACTATGGCACAGGCACAAGCACAAGCATACGAAGAAATACCAGGACCGCCGACCCTATGAACCAAGAACAGAAGCCGACACTGGAGAAAATAAACACAAGAAACCCAAAAGGGAAAGTTCAAAGGTTGCTAAACAGGTACTCTCGGTGCCTTTTGTCCCTTATGATCCACTTTTGCTTCCCTTATGCGTCTAGGAACAAAATGAAAATAATGAACCGTTGCTTTAGATCCATTGAAAATATGGAATTTGACCTCATATTGTCTTGTACTCCGATCTGTCATGTATTGATCCAACTATTTACCCAATTCAAATCACGTTCGCATCAGTGAAAAATGGGAAAGAGAGAGCAATTAAACCATGAGCAAGGGAGAATTTGTGGTGGAAAACAAAGAAAGATGACCAAGGCTGACGTAGGATTCACTCAATACAACAAGATCTTAGATGACATTAGACACAGAGGGAGATGCTCCCTTTCTCAAGGAACACGATTGTTTCCTTTGACCATTATTTCCTTTGAATTTATTCTCGATCCTAGCTTCCGTTGTTGGTTTGACTGCTTAGTTTTGAGCGTGGAAAAATGATGAAGGGAAAACAAGTGGTGCTTATCAACACGTTTGGATTCGTTCAGCAGATTTGACAGCTTTGCGACGTCTCAGTAAAATGGGTCGTTAGGAGTCCATATTAATCGGATTGGATGATGCCATACCTTGTCGGAACGAGGACGAAGAGATCTACAACTTTGCTGTTGAAGGTTTTTCCAGAATCCACCGAGAACATGGCCGAAATTCTACATCTTTGCAGCTGTTCACTGTTTGGACGAAAATACTTATCTTTCCATATTTAATTTATTATTTTATCCTTATATTTATTTAGGAATAATGTAAATTAGAATAATATCTATTAGTTGACTTTTCAATTAATTGATATTATATCTAATTAGTTTTTATATTTATTTTCTAGGATAAATAAAGTGGAAAAGGGAAATCTATCTTTAAGATATTTTCTTGGTCACCAAGTAGTTTGATTTTATCTAGGATTATGTTTTCTATTTAAGACGTTTTTATTCATTCAATAAAATCAGATATTAGAATTGAATTTTTGACAAAAGTCAGATTTGGAGAGTTCTCCTAGGGAGGAACCGAGTTCCCCTGCGTGGGATAGGTTTCGATGTGTTGTTTTTAGCTTGGTTTGTCTTGTGTGTGTTGATCCTCTTTGGTGGGTTGGTGCTACCACATGTTTGGTGTGTGTCGATTCTCGTCATAGGATTGGTGCTATCCATCATGCATGGTGTGTGTCGATTGTCGTCATAGGATTGGTGCTATCAAGCATCCACAAGCCCCCTCCTTGTGCCTTCAAGTTGTCTGCTTGATTGTGTAGGGTTGTAGAGGCGGGTTATATAGTCATTGGTATTGGTTCCTACCCTCTGAGGAGGCATGAGGTCTTTATCTTGTTCTATATAGATCGACTCAGTCCTTATCAGGTCGTGTCTTTCCATTCTTTACATTAAATTTCGAGTCTTTCCTTTTGTTCTTGCTGTTTCGTGTCTTTCTTGAAGATCTTGATCAATTCTTGATCGAGTTCTTGGCGTTTCTTGAGTCTTATATTGCTGCGTTCTTGTTTCTTGTTTAATTCTTGCTTGTTGTCGAAGATCGGACTAACCTACGGCTAACCCCGTATAAAAAATAGTAAACAATTTAGGGGCCAAATGGCTTGTCTTGAAACGATACTTGATCCTTCGCTTACTAAGTTTGACCCAATCAGGTTCGACCAAACGAGTAGTTACAAAAATTAAAAAAAAAATTGAAAAACAATTGGAAAAACAATGGTAAGAATACATGGAAAAAAGTGACCAAATATGATGGACAAAACTATAAAAATTCGGTTATAAATGAAGATTAGCTCATGGAATGTATGTGGTATTGCTAGACGAAATCTATGGGCAGAAATAGAGACACTTTGCAAGATAGAAAAAATCCAAATCCTTGCTCTTATGGAAACAAAGACTGAACAACAACCAAATGAGACAATATGGAAAAAATTAGGCTTTGATGTTATTGTTTGGTCTCCTGCAGTTGGTCGTGCCGGTGGCATTTGCGTTTTATGGAAGAGTTTCCAACTCTTCAATGATAAACTTGACCTTATAGCAAGAGAGCAACGATTCATCACTCTTAGATACGAAAATGTTAACCGGCAAATTACCCTAGCTTTATGCTTTGCTTATGCCCCACCAAATGAAAGAGACAAAAATGAATTTTGACCGCATTTGGCAAACCATATGAGTAGTTTACAATATCCATGTATTATTATCGGAGACCTCAATGAAATACAGAATAGTAATGACATGGTGGATATCCCTTCTTAGGGGAATGAGTTTATTTGGCAGAAAAACAAAACGGACATCAACAACATTTAGGAAAAATTAGATAGGACTCTTGTGCAAGATCCGGTGATTCAATGGTACCCAAACATAGCAACAAAAACTATGCTTTTACAACATCTGACCATTGTCCCATTTCAGTAGAATTAACAAACAATGAACAACGTAAAGCAAGACCATTCAAATTTGAGAAAATATGGTTGACTAGAAGTGATTATAGAAATATAGTCAAACAAGCTTGGAGGACAAACTATAATGGATCACACATGTTCAACCTAGTGAAGAAGACACAACTACTGAAAAGACTTATGAAAGAATGGAATACAAAAACCTTTGGAAATATTTTTCGACAATTAAAAGAGGTAGAAGAAGCTCTGATTGAACTTCAAAATCAAAATAGTAGAACACAACAACAAGAAAACAACAAAAAACAAAAGAGGTTGATAAACAAAAAGGAGAAGATGTTAGAATACCACAAGATATATTGGAGTCAAAGAGCCAAAACAAAACACCTTAAGCTAGTAGACACTAATTGATGATACTTTCACAAAATTGCAACAACAAAGTGAAACAGAAAAGTGATAAGAGAAATCATTACAAATGAGGGAATGACAATCAAAGACGGGGAAAATGTTAGAGTAGAAATTAAAAGAGAATTCGAGCAAAGATTAAAAAAAGTACAAATCAACATGCCAAAACTCAACGAGTACCTCAATCTTATTAACACTGAAATTTCAGAAGAAGATAATGAGAAGTTAACTAGAGAAGTTACAAACGAAGAGATCAAGAGAACAATGTTCTCAATAGGAAAAGACAAATCCCCAGGACCTGACGGGATGACAGCAGAGTTCTACAAAAAGTATTGGGATATAGTGGGTCCTTCAGTCATACAAGCTATCAAAGGATTCTTCCGGTCTGGAAGGATGTTGAAACAAATCAACCAAACATTTATCACGCTTATACCTAAGTGTGAGAATCCAAGCTCAACGAACCATTATAGACCTATAAGTTTATGCTCAACAATTTACAAAACAATTGCGAAAATAATTTCGGAAAGGATGAAAGAGACCTTACGAAAGATAACCCACCCGCTTCAAGGAGCCTTTGTTTCTGACAGAGATATTCAAGATAATATTTTGATAGCCCATGAAATTTTCCACTCTTTAAAAACAAGAAAAGGAAAAGATGGATGGATGACTCTTAAGTTAGATATGGAAAAGGCTTATGATAGAGTTAAATGGGAATTTATGTTTCCAGTCCTTTGAAAATTCGATTTTTGCACAAAGTTTGTGACTTGGATTAAAGAGTGTGTGAAAACTGTTTCGTTTTCGATTCTTGTTGATGATGAACCAACTGATGTGTTTAGACCTGAGAGAGGCTTAAGACAAGGAGATCCCATTTCCCCTTTTTTGTTCATTATTGCTGCTGAAGTTTTTGTTAGGAAGCTCCAGTTGGCTTGTGATGAATCGAATAATTCGGTTGGATTTGGTTTTGGCAGAATGGGACCCAAAATTCCCTTTCTTTCATTTGCCAACGACATCATCATTTTTTCAAAAGCAAATAATGAATCTTGCACCCAAGTAAAGAAAATCATTGATGAGTATTGCTCTATTTCATGACAAAAAGTCAATTTCCATAAATCTGCTTTTCAGGTAACCCGAGGTGTGTCTGACCATCAAAAGCAAAACATTCAGATTATTTTGAACATCACAAATCTAGTTGCGCTTGAAAAATACCTTGGATTCCCAATAATCAATGGACGTGTTAACAAAGATACCTTCAATGAAACAATTGGGAGGGCTAAAGATCAACTAAGCAAATGGAAGGCCAATTCTCTATCTCAACAGGGAAGAGCGATCTTGATCAAAGCGAACCTATCCACAAAGCCAAACTACTTGATGCATAGCTTTATGCTTCCAATCCACATTCAAAATGAACTGGATCAAATCAATAGAAGCTTCTTTTGGAATAAAGATATCAACTACAAACCACTAATCGGCTGGGACAAAATTTGTAAACCAAAGAATCAAGGAGGGTTTGGTCTAAACAAAGCAAAAGACATGAACAAGGCATTGCAAATGAAACTACTTTGGAAGATTCTTGCAGAACCACAAAACACTTGGGTCAAAGTAATCAAGGAAAAATATATAAAAGTAGTCAGCCTATGGGAATATGAAAAAGGGAAAAATACATCTTGGCAATGGTCTAAATTGATGAACATAAAAGAGGAATTCTGTAAAGGGTTGATATGGCAAGTGGGAAATGGTAGAACGGTCCAATTCTTGAAAGATAATTGGTTAGATGATTGTCCACTTTTTGGTAGGAATCTACCAAACTGTGTCATTACTGAAAATGAGAAAGTAGATACATATATTTCCCGAAATAGAACATGGAATCTAGAAAAATTAAGGGAAGTTCTTCCTGAGAGTATCGTGAGAAAAATTTCAACTGTGTACATTCCAACCAACAATATTGAAGACAGATTATATTGGAAAGCTAGGAAAGATGGTTGGTTCTTGACTTCTAGTGCACTTGATTTGATTGCCAATCGAAATGATTCACAATAAAACGACATTGCATGGGTTTGGAAAATCAATTGCCACCCAAAAGTGATAAACTTTATTTGGAAAACTGCAATGAATGGACTACCAACAAAAACTAGACTCTCACAAAAGGGTGTTGATGTACCTTTGACATGTTCTCTGTACAATCAGATGGATGAAGATTCGATACATTTACTCACCAAGTGCGATAACACTTTAAGACTAATTAGGAAAATTGATGGGTATTAGATTGGACAAGAAATAGAGAGAATAGACACAAACAACAAGAGCATGAAACAAGTAGTATTAGAAATATTCTCCAAACTTAACAAAGAGCAAAAAACTAGATTGGCTATTATGTGGTGGAGCATATGGATAATAAGAAACAAACTCGTTTTTGATAACCCGGAACAATGGAAACCTCAGAGTTGGAAAGGGTATGTTAGAAACCATCTAAAAAATTGGAAAACACTAAAACATTATACCCAGAAGAGTGGGAGCAAAAAGAGCCTAACAAACCCCAGAACCAGAGAAAAAGAAAAAATTTAAGATGGAAACCACCTAGTTGTGGGAGTTTCTAGATTAATTTTGATGGCTCCAGACTTCCTATTGGTGAAGCTTCGGCTAGGTTCGTCATTTGGGATCAAGCTGGGGTGATGGTGGCTTGCAATGCGAAGCTTTATGGGTCTATATCTCCGCTCATGGCTGAAGCTCTCGGCCTTCGTGATGGTCTTCTGGATGCTAAGTCCCTTCGTCTGCATCACATTGAAATTGAAGGTGATAGTCTTGCCATATTAACTCTGTCAAAGGTGCTTGGAAGTATCCTTGGGAGGTGGAGATTGGCATTTCTGACATTCTTCTATTGTTTCGGGATTTTGCTTCAACCTCATGTGAGCACGTCTTCCGAGAAGTCAACCTGGTTGCTGATAAGGTGGTTCATCTCCGGCATCGGGTGTACGCGGTTAGATTAGCGGCTCATTCAGAACTTTGGGTTCTCATCCAAAAGGACGCTCTTGGGTGATGGTCCAGCAGGGCCTGACATCACCAAAACGATTGCCTTTTTCAAAAAAAAAAAAATTGTAAAAAAAAAAGAGAACCCTTACTTGGAGCAAAGAATGCGCTCCACGCGCCTGCCTTTTCCTCCTCATTCTATCGCTTACAGAGCCTCTTCCTGAAATACCCCAAAGTATTTTTGATTATTTCTGTTTTAAGTTAAGTAAATGAATAACGTTAAAATAAAACAAATTATAAGATTTTTTTTAAATATATATATCTTATGTTTAAGTTCTTATTAGTATTAATTTAGAACCTAACATTCGGCTGGACATTATGATTTTAAGAGCGAACCTTATTTTAACTAAGATAAAGCATGGATTTTATTTTAAATATATAAATATTGATGTGGGTTCATTATTTCATTCTTTACTATTTTATTTGATATGTATTTTAATAAAATTATTTCAATAACATCCTTGATATAAAATAAGTCTGATTTATGAGCCGACTATTGTATTCAACTATAATTATAATTAAAAGTAAGAATTACTTTAGTAGTTTATTTTAAAGTGAAAGGTGCCCTAATTAAATTACCCCAATCTTAATTTTGATATAGTTGATGACCCAAGTATTTATATTTAACATCTATCTAGTACTACGTATAAGTTAAAAGTTGTGAAGTACTTGGTTGATTATTTCCATTACGTTCATTCTCAAACATAGAAGCTTATTTCGATTAAATTAACTCAATAAAGATTCAAGTTAGATAATATATAGCTTTGCAGGAACATGTACGTTGGATACAAATTTATGAAACAAGTGTTATATATTTAAAAAATTCTGTAATATACTTCAAAGTAAATAAATATTTTAGCTAATTAATTTTTTTAAAAAACATTTCCATATATTTTTATTATTATTATTATTATTATTATTATTATAGTTTATGTTTTCTATTTTATTTAATGGGTAAAAGATGTTAGCCACTTAACCCCAATTGGCGAGTCAACTCGGTTGAGTTGACCGAGTCAAGCGAGTTGACTCACCTTTCTTCAACCTTCCACCATGGCCAACTCTAGCTCCTCCATTCACCATTTTCATCTCAAATTCACTAATAAGATTAGTCTTAAATGAATTTTGAAGAGTTTAAAACTTATTTCTTTCATAAATGGGAGGTATTACATTCAATTCGATCCGAAGAATATTCTACTACACTTACTTCGTTCTCACCCAAATCTGGTCATGGACACGTCGGTTTTGATCCAATTGATGAATGCTATTGACTAACACAATTAATATAGTGATAATAGTATATTCAATTTGAGGAATCGGTTACGAAATGGACCCTAATTCTAAAAAGGGTTTCGGTTCTGTTCAAAGATAATCCACCATTGCTCGCCCGAAATCCAAGCTCCTAATCTGCGATTTTACACTCTAAAAACCTCCAGAAACAATCACATTCACAAAAATTTGTCAAAAACATCCTGAATTCAAAATCCCCAAATCGAGATTTCGCTCCACCGGTCACCACCGCCGAGCCACTGCTCCACCGCTCTCCGTCTGTCGCCACCACCGTACTCGCCTCCTGTCGCCACCACCTTGCTATCCCCTGTCGCCACCGGGGGCATTACCGTCTTCGCCGAAGGCCGCCGTCGAGTCGGAGGTTGAAGACGATGAACAGTGTGTGAATCACTGTCGGGCTGAAGGTTGAGAAGGGGCTGAGTTAATTACACAAAACCTCCCAAACCTTCAGTTTTGGTAAAATACGCCCCTATTTCAATTCAAAAATTATAAAGATTAGCCCACAGTTTTAGAATGTATTCTAACTCACGTTCAATCTTAAAATTCGCAGTGCTTATCTCAAAATCCGACACCCATCCCGAGACATGATTTCCAAGAGGATGTAATTGGTATAAATTCTGACTTTATAATTAATTCAATTTTTATTTGAATTAATAAGTCAATTATGTGTAAAAATACCAATTATTAAACTCTTCTTTATTTCTCGTATTTCATGTGTGTAGAGTCGTTTGCTAAGTGAGTCAAACCCGTTCACAAGTCTTTGAAGTCCATAGTTGGTATCGAAATCCAACAAGACGAAAAAGGCAAGTGACTTTCCGAGCCTTTCTGCTCACTTTGGTGCTTTCGTGTCTAGTTGTTTTCTTTCATTTGGTTGCTTGCCAAGTTAAATAAAATAAATTACAATTCACCTGTTTTGTGTAATTTATTTAACTATCAGTTTGGATTTGGCAAGTAAAATTGGGTAAAGTTATTATTTGGCCTTAATATAAAATAATAACATAGGTTACCCACTATTTCTTTAAAGCATGATTTATTATTGTTCTTTCATGCTACAATGGTTAGGTATGGAACATGTTATTTCGTTGATGTTTCCATCCGTTATTTTATTTTATTCTATTTGGTATTCATGTTACCTTTGAATAATATATATGAATTACTTTTGTAATGTGTGATCACTTAAGATAAGTCATTAATCAATCGTGAGAATGTGAGGATTGTGTGTTACGATCGGAACTCAACTGAATCAAGATTAATTAAAGTAAAACATATCAATCAATGCAAAGTAAAGTGAACCGTGTAAGGTGTAAAGGTAAGTAAAAGTGTTGTAGTATAGTCAGGTCGGGGCCGTTATTCCCCAGTCTTAAAGTTTCATGAAACTAACACATTCCGAACGCGCATATATTATCTATCGGAATGTTACACTACCAAATAAAAAGGTTTTAGGTCGTTATCCGCTATTGAGAGCAGGACCGGTATCCTATGATTGTTAATTAATTAAGAGGTGTGTGTGAAATGTGTAACACTATAACCTATCAAAGTGTTAAAATGTGTAACGTTGTGCTCAAGCTATTCAACGTGAGGAAAGTGAAGTTGTGTTCAAACTATTCAACGTGTGAAAATGTGTAACGTTGTGCTCAAGCTATTCAACGTGAGGAAAGTGAAGTTGTGTTCAAACTATTCAACGTGAGGAAAGTGAAGTTGTGTTCAAGCTATTCAATGTGAGGAGAGTGAGTGAAGTGTGTGATAGACATTTAGTTTCATAGTGATTACAATTAATTCAAGCTATGTCATATCTCATCCGTACTCAGGATATGATTCCTAAGGGTGCTCGTCGCCCACTTCTTATGTTATTCAATCCTTCGGGATTATCCATGTCATAACAGTTGTGCCGTCAAATTATTAGCCCATCGAAAATACTCTAATAATCGCATTCGGGTTTAATTCATACCATTAAAGGTCAATGAGTATAAATCTGAAGTAGTCCCAGTTTTTGAGCCGTCACTTGCTAGTTCTCGCGAACTAACCGTCCTTTGTTAATTTGGACAGCTAGGGGTTCATTGTCTTCATACAATACCCCAGTCTCCAGTTCGCAAGTTAAGGTCGAGTCTCCGAAGAGAAGTTTAAGAAGAGTAAGAAGACATTTTATTTTCAAGATTTAATTATTTAAAGTTGTTAGATAATATTGTATAAATATTTAAGTGTTTATTTTTACCAAGTCTTCCGTTGTAATGTTTTGATATATCAGATATTGTAATTTGAATTATGAGTTTATAAAACAAAGATTTATTATAAGTCTTCCGCTATTTGTATTTTATTTTGTTATCATCTTGTTTATGGGAGCATGGTAGCATGTCCCTATAAGCCTAAGGTGGTTACGAAGACCTTAAAGTCCAAGTAATCACTGGCGCTGCAACATTCCATCGTTTAAAGAAGGGGGTGTTACATTGTAAGACCCGGGGTCTTAAGAGGCGTCATCCCATGCCACCTAGCCCTCTCAGGTCCGTTGTCCTCACTTGGAGCCTGAAAAAGAAGAGCTCTTGTGACATGAGTAGGGCTTGAATCACTTATAAATCACTCCCAACATCCTTATGATATCCGATGTGGGACGAGGTGCTACACTTCCCTGGCCACGTGACGGAGGATTTTCAGTCGCCTTAAATCCTATCAAATATATCCGACTAACCTAACTAATGTAGTTTGGCAAGTACGGGTCGATCCCACAGAGAGTCAACGATTTGTATGCAAATCAGAGTGTGTCAACAAGAACAAGAAACAAAAAGGGGGGATTTCGATGATTCAGACTAGCTAAGTAAAAAGCAAAAGGAAGCAAACTAAACAAATTGATTGAACAAATATGAGATAAATAACTTAGGTCAATTAATCTCAGCAATCAGGTTTGTTCATTGATCATCGAAATCGAATAGATAACTTCCTCTTGAACACTTTGTTGTGGAAAGACTAGGTCTTTTGAATCCAATTCCTTATCGAATCTAGTTAAGAGGACAACCAGACCCTGAAAACCCTAATTATCAAACAATCTTGAAACTATCAAGATTCAATTCAATAATCGATGAAGCTTAAAGGAAATCAACAAAGACAATCGATGCGCACAACCAGTTATTGCATCAATTGCAAATCAATTCTCTATACAAATCCCTAAATCAACCAGTTTCAGAGATTTATACTTTGCTACTCAAGAATATAGATAACTCAACCAGCAATTACCTATATCTAGCTATAGATTGTCATGAACAAGCATCAGTTGATCAGACTAATGAAAATTCACGAAAACCCTAAACATTCGGCGCATAGAATTGATAATATTCAAATAGGAGTATTAAGAACAGAAATCTCACAATGAAATAGAAAACCCGAAGCTTCGATTAATTTCCCCAAGAAAAGAGGATTAGTTGTTCCTAATCGAAGAAAATCACCAAAGGTCTCTCATGGCTACCGTACAAAAAAACTGTTTCGTTCTCCCCAAATCAAGAAGGAAACAAAGCCTCCTCTGTTCTTCTCCCCCCCCCCACTAACGTTTTATGTCTCTCTCCTAATTAATTCATAATCAAATAAAATGAAACATAACATGTTTCATAAATTAACCAAAGTAACAGCCCTTTTCTTAAACTCACTACAAAACTCGGGCTCGCCACATATATAACTCGGTCGAGTTTTGTCTTTCCCAGGCCGAGTTGTATTTATCAGCCACATTTGAAGTCCCGATTTCAGTGTCTTCAAGGCCGAATTTGGACAAGTTGTAAACAGAAAAGTTGTAGATCTTCGAATCCTCTTTCCAACAAGTAAAAGTACGCCCTGATCCGATAACTACAGCCTTCGAACAACTCGTTTTAGTGAAGCGTCGCCAGTTTGGACAACTCCAATCAATTCTTCATGCTTAGCTCCTCTCCTCGGCTCTCGTGCTCTTCTATTCTCGTCCAATCTTCGAGCATTGGCTCGAGCTTAGCTTCACCTCTTTACAATCTCCTGAAATCATGCACAAAACTCGTAGATTTCGACTCTAATTGAAACATAATGAAAACATGAAAACTACTCTAACTCATGCATTTTACCCTACCTAAACACATCTAAATGCTTATATTAACACTACCTAAATGTGCATGATCAAACTCCCCCACACTTGAACCTTTCTTATCCTCAAGAAAACAAAACCAATCCAAACAAACATCCCACAAATACACTAGAAGCATTCACCTCGTCAAAACACAATCCAAACCAAGTAGGAAGCACAAAAAGACAATAATCAACATCCTCACATGTATTTGAGCAACTCAAAGGCTAGGCACATTTCAATCCAACCTCACCGGGTATATAAAGTGTTTTACTCTCACTCTTGTGTTTAGGCTAATTCAATTCCGCTCAAACTCAATCCAATGCAACTAAGCTACATGAAAATTAAAATTCACATCACAATCTCACCGTGAGTGACATTACAAGCAATAATCATCATGAGGTCTTTTAAGGGTTGTAATGGAGCTCGGTAAGAAAATCAAGGTATGGAAAGATTTAGGCTCTGTGGTGCTAAAAATCCGGGAAAAAGAGATCTCAACTATAACCGAAAAAACACTCAAAACCAACATTTCTTCAACCAAAAGAATTCAAACTTTAACTCCATTCACAATTACAGACTTAAGCACACTCTTGTTTACCAACTCACTCTTTGTTACTTCTTTCTTTTTCTCTTGATTTTTCAATGATTTTTCTTCTTCATTTTTCTTGATTTTTTCCTTTTTATGATTTTTCCTCGACTTTTACTCCTAAGTGAATTTTATCCTCCTTAGGCCCCGAGTATTAAGCACAATAATCATCCATATGAAGCTCAAAAAAAAAAAAACCCACCCATACATAACTTCCAAATGCTCAAAACACTCCACTAATACACGTTTTCACCAATCTTCTCCCTAATTCCCGGATAGGGTAGGGCTAAAATCGGCTAAAAGACATTTTGTGGGGATAACAAAAATGGGCTAAAAGGCTCAAATTTGGCTTCAAGCAGAGGATAGTATATACAGGTAGATATAGAGTAAGATACGACTAGCAAAGTATTGCCTCAATCATATGAAAATCACAAGTAATAATCAAAATATACGGCCTTGACATGGATATCAATCTCAATTCTCAGAGGTAGTCACATTGGAAAGTATCACACACAAGAAGCAAAAGAACATCAATAAAGCACAGTCCCAAAAAGGCTAACAAAAACTCACAAGGTAAATTTTTGTTGGATTTCAATGCCACCTAAAATGTAAGAGTGATACATGCTCAATCAATTCATTATCTCATGCTCCCATAGATCAAACAAACTTGACGAGGATCAACAATTCAAGCATATCATGGGACTTATAAATGGATTAAGTAGACAAGTGGTACAGATGGGGTTATTTGATAGATCCTAAATCTAGAATGGCATGCATGCTGATTTTTTTTTCTTTTTATATGATTTTTCTGTTTTTTTATATATAATATGCAAGACTAAGAATAATAACCATGAAATGCAAAAAAAAATAAAAAAATATATACAATGCAACCTAAATGCAAACATGTAAATGTTCTCTCCCCCACACTTAATTCACACATTGTCCTTAATGTGAAAAATAAAATAGAAGGAGAAGAATACTTACGGAGTCATCTACATATCAAGCGGAGGTGATGAATTCAAGCACAAGATCGAGTACGGTGAGCCAACATTCTTTCTCTTCTCGGCCTCAAGGAGACACCACAATCTAATCTTTACAAACAAGAGACAATGCTACACCAACAAGAAAATTTTTGTTGTCCCGACAAGGATAACTCACAATAATGATTGATGGTGTTAAACCACTCACAACAACACACAACTAAAGCCACAAACCACAACAATTTGCAAATTGATAACAATTAAGCATAACTGATCAAAACTAAAATCAATAAACTCAACAAGAAACTCTTATCAAGTTTAATATCAAAAGGCAAGATCAATTCAAATGCTCAACACTCCATAATTTTCAAATTTACAATTTCACAATTAAGCACAAATTCTCAATCCAAGCCAAAACCTCTCAATCAATCTAAATCCACCAACAAATTCAATGCAAATAAGCTTTAATCTCATCAAAACAACTTCTACATTCCACAAATTAACAAATTTGTAAAAACCTAGAATTTGGGGATTTTGAAAACTCGCCTCAACACCTTCAGTGGAGGAGAGAAAGGAAGAGGAAGGCTGACCGGAGGTGGTGGCCGGACACGGGGTCGGAAATGGCTGGACGAAGTCGGCGGCGTTCTGGTGGCTGCAGGGGCGGGAGTGCTGGCGAGGTCGGTTGGGAGATAGGCGTGAGGGCTGCGTTGGAGGGCGGCTTGAGGGCTCAGGGACTCACCGGGATGGCTGCTGGTCGGAGGGAGGCTAGCGCCGCCGGCTACAGTGGCTGGAGCGGAGTTGATCGGTGCCGGCGCGCTGCTGGTGGTCGGAGGGAGCTCGGGGGAAGGGTCGGGCAACTGGGCGAGACTCAAGACGCGTTTCCTCCTTCTTTTTTTTTAAAGGACGCTATATAACTCGGGTGTGGCAAAACAAGTCGATCGAGTTTATTTATTTCCACCCGAGTTCTATCTCGGACAACTGTTCGCCACTCGGATTGGCCCATGAACTCGACCGAGCTCTTCACCCGAGTAACCTACTGTAATTCTCTCGACTTTGGTCCCTTTTTTTTTTTTTTTTTTTTGCAAAAATACTAGAAAAATAAAAATAACTACCTAATAAAATTATGAAAAAATGATAATATGAAATACTAACCTTGGGTTACCTCCCAAGAAGTGTCCTTGGTTAACGTCATAGACTCGACGTTTTGGTTGTCCATTTAAGGCCTATTCGGACATCGTCAGCGCCCTAAGCAACAAATTAAACTCTTGTGCACACCATCTAGGTAGGCGGACACGACATACGAATAAGTTGAAGTCAAAGTATGTCCTCAACGTCTCATATGCCCGAGCGTGACTCTCCGCCACAGGTATGTAGAACCACCAATTCAGTTCCATTGGTGGTATGTCGAAATAATGAGCCCAAGGGTCGACATAATCACCGAACTTCTCACCATTACAAAGGATATCAATTCTTTGTTCAGGAGCCACAAAAATCAGCTCCGGACTTGGTTCCTTGATAGGCGAGCTTGAGACAATCTCATCGAACGAAGGAGACAAGAAATCACATGGGATCTCATGTGTCGACTCATGACACTCTATGTTAGGAACTAGTGTACTCTCATCTTCTTCACTGAAGAAATTGTCATCATCTGCGAACATATCCTCCTCCGCCAAAACATTGTCATGCTCATAACTCAAGGGCAGGTGCGGTAGCAGAGTAGACTCGGATGAACTCAATGAGGGAGGAATAGGAAGCACACACTCACCTACATCTTCGTGACTTTTTGAGCTTCCCTCGGGTGTGACAAACAAGTCCTTGCCACTCCCTAGGGTGTTCGTGGTGAGGCTCTCTATCGGGTTAACCACCGATTTAGACGGTAGTTCACTCGCTTCACATGCTAAAATATCATTCCCCAGTTGGACCATTCGGTGCACTCGTTCTTCTAGTTCAATTATCTGCTGACACAATTGCTCATTCTCCTCGTAGGAGGCCTTGGATAGTTCCTCCAAAGGTGCGTCGAAGTACTCCATTGGTTGAGGTTCCAGCGCGAAGGACACTTCCTGCAACGCCTGGTGACCCATGTAGCAGATAAGATCCCAAATTCCTGCCAAACCTAACCTTGCTAGACTTCCGCCGCTCATGTATATTGCACGCGCCTTTGTCTCAGCAGTCATCCCCTCTACCACGCAGACAACCATATCTCGCAAACTATCGTGGAAACCCCGCTTATTGCGGATGTCCAGACACCTCTGCAACCTAGTGAGATATAGGTGAAAGTTCTCACCTTCGAACTGCGATAATCTCAACATCTTAAACTGTTAGTAGCATATGTACTGTGAACCGTAAGATAGGTTCACAACAAAAGTTAGTAGCTAAATTAACACACAAAAACAAGCACACAAATAACAACTTGACTCCCCGGCAACGACGCCAAATTTGACGGAGGATTTTCAGTCGTCTTAAATCCTATC
The DNA here is from genome assembly GCA_037127255.1 of Persicaria tinctoria. Lineage (NCBI taxonomy): Eukaryota > Viridiplantae > Streptophyta > Magnoliopsida > Caryophyllales > Polygonaceae > Persicaria > Persicaria tinctoria. Next base: position 66,826,622 of record JBANSL010000010.1, on the reverse strand, counting down.
AAATATATCCGACTAACCTAACTAATGTAGTTTGGCAAGTACGGGTCGATCCCACAGAGAGTCAACGATTAGTATGCAAATCAGAGTGTGTCAACAAGAACAAGAAAAAAAAGGGGGGGCTTTCGATGATTCACACTAGCTAAGTAAAAAGCAAAAGGAAGCAAACTAAACAAATTGATTGAACAAATATGAGATAAATAACTTAGGTCAATCAATCTCAGCAATCAGGTTTGTTCATTGATCATCGAAATCGAATAGATAACTTCCTCTTGAACACTTTGTTGTGGAAAGACTAGGTCTTTTGAATCCAATTCCTTATCGAATCTAGTTAACAGGACAACCAGACCCTGAAAACCCTAATTATCAAACAATCTTGAAACTATCAAGATTCAATTCAATAATCGATGAAGCTTAAAGGAAATCAACAAAGACAATCGACGCGCACAACCAGTTATTGCATCAATTGCAAATCAATTCTCTATACAAATCCCTAAATCAACCAGTTTCAGAGATTTATACTTTGCTACTCAAGAATGTAGATAACTCAACCAGCAATTACCTATATCTAGCTATAGATTGTCATGAACAAGCATCAGTTGATCAGGCTAATGAAAATTCACGAAAACCCTAAACATTCGGCACATAGAATTGATAATATTCAAATAGGAGTATTAAGAACAGAAATCTCACAATGAAATAGAAAACCCGAAGCTTCGATTAATTTCCCCAAGAAAAGAGGATTAGTTGTTCCTAATCGAAGAAAATCACCAAAGGTCTCTCATGGCTACCGTACAAAAAAACTGTTTCGTTCTCCCCAAATCAAGAAGGAAACAAAGCCTCCTCTGTTCTTCTCCCCCCCCCCCCCACTAACGTTTTATGTCTCTCTCCTAATTAATCAAATAAAAAGAAACATAACATGTTTCATAAATTAACCAAAGTAACAACCCTTTTCTTAAACCGACTACAAAACTCGGGCTCGCCACATATATAACTCGGTCGAGTTTTGTCTTTCCCAGGCCGAGTTGTATTTATCAGCCACATTTGAAGTCCGAATTTCAGTGTCTTCAAGGCCGACTTTGGACAAGTCGTAAATACAAAAGTTGTAGATCTTGGAATCCTCTTTCCAACAAGTATAAGTACGCCCCGATCCGATAACTATAGCCTTCGAACGACTCGTTTTAGTGCAGCGTCGCCAGTTTGGACAGCTCCAATCAATTCTTCATGCTTAGCTCCTCTCCCCGGCTCTCGTGCTCTTCTGTTCTCGTCCAATCTTCGAGCATTGGCTCGAGCTTAGCTTCACCTCTTTACAATCTCCTGAAACCATGCACAAAACTCGTAGATTCCGACTCTAATTGAAACATAATGAAAACATGAAAACTACTCTAACTCATGCTTTTTACCCTACCTAAACACATCTAAATGCTTATATTAACACTACCTAAATGTGCATGATCACCACGATACCCTATCAATGGGTATGCAGTTTCCTTCCCGTACAAACTCCTGTCTAATGACCGGCTATTCCTCCTTCTGGTTGATGATAACCCTATCCCTTGTAGAAATTTCGCCCTTCGGTACCGATGGTTGATCGGAGACGAGTTGCATCTCGAGCAGTTCCGTACCATCCACAAATTGGGGATCACTTATGGGAGGAGTTTGATGATGAGATTTGCCAATGTTTGGTCAATTAGGCCTCCGCCGTGGCCAAATCTGCTGGGATTGGAGGCATCTGGGGTAATATACTGCTTCAATTTGGCTGACCCTCTTCTCTGTTGGCATGCGATGGACGGATTGTTCTTCGGCAACAAGAAGGCTCTCGAGGGGGTGGGGTTTCATCGCTTCAGGGTGGGTTCTCTCTCCTTCCTCTCCACCTTTCTACTGCTTAATAACTCTTCCTCTATAATTTGAGGGATCCAGTGGAGTTCTCTTCAGGAGTTTGATGATGAGATTTGCCAATGTTTGTTCAATTAGGCCTCCGTCGTGGCCAAATCTGCTGGGATCGGAGGCATCTGAGGTAATCTATTGCTTCAATTTGGCTGACCCTCTTCTCTGTTGGCATGCGATGGTTGGATTGTTCTTCGGCAACAAGAAGGCTCTCGAGAGGGTAGGGTTTCATCGCTTCAGGGTGGGTTCTCTCTCCTTCCTCTCCACCTTTCTACTGCTTAATAACTCTTCTTCTATAATTTGGGGGATCCAATGGAGTTCTCTTCACTGCTTTCCTCCGGATTACTTACTGCTACTCATAAGTATATTTCTCATTTCTAACCGATTCTCTCTTATTCTCTCACTAGCTCCTTCTGGAGTGGACAACTGCATAAAAACCACGGAGGCAGAAGATCCAGCTTTCTAGATGTCTAAACCCCGATAGGGAACAAACATGCCGGAGGGTACTAAACTCACGGATTTGGGAATAGATGATCCTACTCCTCTAATGTCTAAACCCCCCAAGGGAATCAATCTACCGGAGGGCGTTAAACTCGTTGAGGAACCTTTGGGTTCTATGGAGGAAACGGTCGCAAAGCATAAATCTAATGCTGAGAAGCGCTTCATGAGACGAACCATCATCAAGGAGGAATTGTTTACTCTGCAAGGCTATTTGTCTTCTCACTACCTATTTGCTTTGTGTACCCACATGCTATATTGTTTAGAAGCTGGCTCTAGAGAAAACTTGTATCATGAGGATTTTAGTTTTCATTTTAATCGGCCGATATCTCTCGGCAACCGTTTCGCTCTTGCGGAAATTAATTTGTGGTTTAACTATGGTCTTATTGTCTTTGTTTACACGTCTGCCTTGCTCACCATCATTAGGAAAAATATTGTCCGTTGCAAGCCACATCTTCAACTCTTTGTGTTGCCTCTGGGTGCTAAGGAAGAAGAGGAACCAAAGCAAAAATCTATGGCTAAGAAACGCCTCAGAAAGTGAACCATTATCAGAGCAAGGTTGTTCGGTCTGCTAGGCCGCGTGCTAGATGATACATTGGGATGTAAGTACATGATCTTGGCGATAACCTTCTCCTGCGTCTTTTTGGTTATTCTCTTAATGATATGGGTTATTAATTATGTCTATATTGCTATGGTTATGCCTTTCAGACTAAACACTCCTTGTGCTGATTGTGTGTTTGGTAATCAATCAAAGAATGAAATTTGGGTGGTGAATCATATCTTGTATGGATTGATGGTTTTACCAAGGGATGTGGACGCTTTGGCCCTGATGAGTATTCGGTTAATAGTTGTCCCAAGAGGTATCGGTGTAATTCTGCTGTTGTTAATCTAAATGTTCAGCAAGCTGATGTGGTGGTTACTGCTATGGGTGAAACCCCTTTGAATATTAACCCCCAAGCAAGTATCTTATCTCAAATATCCTCATAAAATAAATTTTTATATTGAAAGCTTTCGGACCAAAATCTCAACCTAAGCTCTACATATTAGTGCTTCTGCTAAGAGTAAAACTTTGTATTGAAATGATTATTTTTTTTCACTACCTCTCCGGCCACTACCTACTGTGCACCTTCAGTAGCCTATAGTCTTAGCTCCTTTCTAGTTACTAAACCCTCTTATGCTCGTAACTTTAGGACCTTGATAGGAACCTTTGCTTGTAATATTTTGGTTCTCTATCTATTCAATCGGCTATGGCTTTATATATATATTTGCTTATAATCCTCTTGAGTACAGCTTGTATGTTAATTAAAGCTTGTCAAAACCAGCAACCACGATCCATATTTCAAACTAATAAAACTATCTTGTATTGATTATAGGCTAACATCACTCCTTTCGGTTGAGGGGGTGACTTATCCCCCACGCTTTTTAGTATCTCTGTGTAGCAAAATTAGACATACCAAAGGTAGTTTATTAGGGATTATATTTGATTCCTTTGAGGCAAACACTATCAAATATCAATCGAGTAACACATTAAACCACCATTACAAGAATAATCATGCTAAACGGAGAACCAACGTCTACAGAGAAAAAATTAATTTATATCGAGCAATGGGGAAAAATGTTAGGTCACAAACTAGGATAACATTTCTGAAGAAAAGAATGATCAAAGTATACAGAACTAAGGAAAATTGGTTTATGCATGAGATCGTGAACCTATTTGCCCATGCAGACTTAAGATGGTTATCATGAGGATTTGTTATTGGAATGTTAGGGGTATTGGGAATAAACCTTTATGGACGAGTATCAATGCAATGCGAATAAATGAACATATCCAATTATTAGTGGTAGCGGAAACCAGAACATAAAAAATTCCGAACGACAAGATCTGGCGTAGCTGTGGGTTTACTAATGCTGTTTGGTTGCCAGGTAATGACAAAGAAGGCGGTCTTGGGAGTTTTATGGAATGAGAATAGCTTGTCGAATGAGATTCTGTCTATTAAAATTCACCTCCCCCGCATAATTGGGATTAAATACATCAACTTGAGCTTGGGGTTTGAATGTATGTTATTCACGGGGTACAGACCACCCCACTACAGAGATAAGGCCGAGTTCTGGGATTCTTTAACATCTACAATTAAACACATCATACCGTTGCATGGTGATTGGGGATCTGAATGAAATTGGACATAGTAGTGACAAAGTAGGTGGAGCTGAATATAATCCGTCTAGATCACTCCGACTTAACAATTTTAAAAATGGATGCTCTTTGACTCACATCCCTCCTTCTGAAAATGTGTTTACATGGAGAAAAAAGGTTGATGGTGAAGGAAATATCATGGAAAAATTAGATAGAGTATTGGTGCATCATCAGTTCATTGACAAGTACCCTGACAGACATTATGACTTTTAATGGCGCGCTCTCCTCTTCTGATCACTGTCCCATTTTTTCACGCTTGATAATGGGGACCCATTTAAGCCCCCGCTGTTTAAATTTGAAAATATCTGGTTAAATAGGAAAGACTTTCAAAATATCGTCAGACAATCCTGGCGGGTTGAGTTCGCGGGATCCACCATGTACAGAGTGCTATGTAAAACAAAGCTCCTTAAGCAGAAAGCAAATGAATGAAATAATTAATCTACTTTGGAAACATTTTTAGACAACTTAATGAAGTGGAAAACGAACTTATAAAAATTCAATCAGAAAATCTGCATAATAGAACAACCAAATCACTGTCCAAAGAAAAAAGATTGATCCAGAAAAAACATGATCTTCTTATTTTTCAAAAAACATATTGGTCCCAAAGGGAAAAAAAAGCATTTAAAATTGGCAGATACAAATACCGTTTACTTCCATAGAGTAGCATCAGGTCGAAGAAATAGAAAAATAATAAGAAATATAAATACCAAGTCTGGCACACTTATTGTTGGGAACGAGAATATAAGGCGTGAGATACAAAAGAATTTTGAGGAACGGTTTACAACAACACCAATCAATGAGGAACGGCTGCACCAGTGGTTAGGCCTTATTGACACATAAATCACGGAGGAGGAAAATCGATGACTTATCGCACCTCCATCAAATGGGGAAATAAAACGAGAAGTGGACAATCTTGGGAACAACAAGTCTCCTGGGCATGATGCCATGACATCAGATTTTTATAAACATAATTGGGGAATAGTTGGAAATGATATTATAAAGGCCATTAAGGCTTTTTTCCATTCTGGAAAAATGCATCGTCAGATCAATCACACATTCATCACACTACTTTCGAAATGTGATAACCATGCTAAAAATGTGGAATACATGCCCATATTTAGTCTATGCTCTACAATATACAAAATTATATCTAAAGTCTTAACCGATCGTCTTAAATTAGTTGTAGGAAAACTAATCCATCCTCTTCAAGGAGCTTTTGTGTCGGACATAGCCATCCAGGATAACGTGTTAATAGCCCATGAGATTTTCCACGCGTTTAAGACTAGGAAAGGAGTAGATGATTGGATGGCATTAAAACTGGATATGGAGAAAGCATATAACAGGGTAGATTGGACATTTACCAGGCTTGTCCTACAGAGATTTGGATTTCATGAAAAGTTTATCAATTTAATAATGGAATGTGTAACTACAGTGTCTTTCTAGGTTTTAGTAAATAATGACCCTATTGAAGTCTTTACACCTTCGCATGGCCTTATGAAGGGGGATCCGCTATCCTCTTTTTTTGTTCATTCTTGGTGCAGAAGTATTTGCTCGAAAACTGAATATATATGCGAGGGTCAATGGATTGGCAAGACATTGAGTTTTGGCAAGACAACTGGATAGACAATGTTGACCCACTTAATGACTGCGTTGATGTCGATTCAGTTAACTTGGAGGAGAGTGTAAATGAATATATATGCGAGGGTCAATGGATTAAGGAGAAGCTCTATATAGGCGTTGCAATCCCCTCATCTTGTGCTTTATGCAATCATCATATGGAGGATGCAATCCAACTACTACTCGAATGTAGATACAACAATGGACATAATATTTTTATAATAACAGATTTAAATCTTTTATTGACCAAAACATAGTAACTTCAAGAGACATGGGGAAAATAATTGAGGCCATCGGAAATTTTTGTACAAAACAAGAAAAGGAAAGTATGGCCTTCCAGTGGTGGGTCATTTGGTTCATTCACAATTAATACATTTTAAGGAATGTGAAAAGGTGAGTTAAGGGAAGAGCAGATGTGTTATCGGGTGTGTATGGCCTTATATGCAACCAATCTACCACGATTCCACGAAGTATGCGTGCAACCAATCTACCACGAAGGGGGACATTGAGGCTCATTTCCGAAATTTTAAGATGTTTTACCTATATATATATGTGCTTATCGTGTAAAATTCCCTTAATTAACATATTTGGGCTCGGATTACTATTTCGTTGAAATGCTGGGCCTGTTTTGCGTTGGGCTGTCTGTTTTTTTTAAGTCCGTTTCATCTCTTTCCCTTGCGTTTAGATCATCTTCAGCTCTGTTCTTTGTTTCTCTCTCTCTCTCTCTCTCTCTCTCTCTCGTTCGATTTCTCGTTCTTCTGTGTCCTTGATCTCCGACGAACTTTTTTCGGTGTCTTTGGTGTCGTCGTTTAATTATATCAAGTTCATCAGTAGGTACGCGCACCAATTACTTGTTATTCGCTCCTATTTAAGTTGTCCTGTTTGTTAGGATTTCTATTTACTTCGAACTTGTGCGTTTTTATGTTTTGCCCTTGTATTCAGCCATTTTATGCCTCATTGCCTGTATTTGTGTAATTGTTGTGTTCCTTTTCTTATTCAAGCTGTTTTGTTTTGTTTTTTCGGTGATTTATGTGTTTTTTGTTATCATATTTTTTGTTTTATAATCGTTTATGATCTTAAGTGTTTGCTATTATTAATATTCATTGTGTATTTGTGTTTATACTTTGTTTTTTGTTCGGTTTATGTTTGTTTCTGGTGTTCATTTATTCTTCTTTGTAGATTTTATATATTTATTGCTAATTATGCTCAATTTACTTGTGGTTAGGATTTTATGTCTGTTTATATTTTTCTTTTTTTATTCCTTACAGAGAAAAGAACAAGGTCCAAGGTTGATGGTGAAGCTCTAGCTGTTGTTGCTTATCGTTCAAAACGTATTAAGAAATCTCGCCCTCCTCGCTCTGTTCCTAAAGCTATTGATTTGACACGTGATTCCCCTGGGTTTTCTGTATCCGATGGGGGAGGGGTGTCACCTGATGTTGAATCAGAAGATAATGTGCCTCTAATACGTAAATCAAGGGAAATTGATAATAGTATGTGGTTTATCCACAGATGTTTCCTCAGGCCCCAGTACTGAATTTTTGTCTACTAATCCCCAACATAATGTGACTGATGATGTCCCTTCAGGAGCTGATGTTCTTGTTGAGAAGGAAGGGCAACCCACTGTTGGAGAAAATTTGCAATCTGAAGGGAGGAATGTGCAATTTGTAGCCTCTGATGTGCCACTCCAATCCACAACTGCCCCCCAAGATGTTGGGTCTGGTGTTGTTTTTGTTAAGAAGCCGAGGGTTAGAAGGGCTAATCAATACCCATCTTTGAAAACAAGGTCAAATCCTCGTGCGTTTGTGTGTGCATTGGGTAGATTTAATGATAAACAAAAGGAGTGTATCAAGAGGATAGGTTTTGGTTTTTTATTGAATTTGGAAATTCACTATCTTCCTCTGTGCCTTTGTCATTGGTTGGTTGAGCAGTTTGATGCCAACCGATGTTGCTTGGTATTGGCTGATGGAAGTAGGTTAGATATTACTGAACTTGATATCCATATTACATTAGGCTTGCCTATGGGCAAGAATTTGATATGTAGGAAAACTTCTAAAGAGAAGTCAGATGTTCTTACGAAGTGGAAGAGTTTGTTTTCTGGTGGTGATTCCATTAATCCTTCTGTTCTTATTGATCATATGGTTGCTGATGCCGATGTTGGTGATAAATTTGTCATCAACTTTGTTGTGTTATTTGATTCATTGCTTGTGGACAGTATCCAAAATGGCAATGTTAATCACAATTTGGTTAAAGTCTTTTCTGGGAATGAGGACTTCAAAGAATTGAATTGGTGTGCTTTTGTTCTTGAAAGCTTAGTGGATTCTAAGAAAATTTGGGACAAGAACAAGACCAGTCAGTTTAGAGGTCCTATTCTCTTCCTCATTGACTCATGGTACCCGATGAGGCTGGGCTACCCTATGACCCTAGTAAAGACTCTAGGACTATCACAGATAACGACCGTTCTGTTTCAAACGCATAAAGTAAGCAGATGCTCATTCAATTAGTGCAACCTAAACAGGATACTACATGACATGCTTTTATGCATATGCAACACCTAACATAAAATGCAACAACATGCATGAATGTCCAACCTGAGTAAGCCCCCTAGGGAACTTACCTAAAGATGCAGAACAACAAGATAACATAAGCAAGGGCCCATATGCAAGTCTGAAGCAATCCAAAAGCAATATACACCTATCATCAAGCCATTTTCATAAGCTACCGGACCAATATTCATACACACGAACCCCAAGTTCTCAACAACCTCAAAACCAATCGATGGTAAAACCATTTCCAAAAACCTTTCCGATATGATCAACATCAACCAAAATCATTTACTTCCAATCAAACCCATTGATAAAATCGTACCAACCATATTTTCCAAGCTCTTAAATCCCAAATTACGTCAACTCATATTCAAAATAATTTCTCAAATCATACTTGGCCAAATTCCGGCAATTATCATTTAAATCCTTAATAAATTCCCAAAATCATATTATTAACACAATCCCGACATGTTTCTTATTTCAAAATCATTATCTCAATAATATTACATAATATTTCAAATACCATTTTCTTTTAAACAATTCATAGAATATTTCTAAATCCTTTAAGAATCTCAACCCTTATTATTTTTACAAAATCAACCCTCTTGAAATCACCCCAAAACCGACCCCCATCTTCCTGAAATTACCAAAACAACCCACTCCTTTTATTAAATCCCGAAATCGAGTTTAATGGAAAAAATTAGGCCCAACACTAATCCTCCCTTTAAATGAAAGATTCGGCCCACAAAATAGGCCCAAAAATACACATCTCATTTCTAGAACCCAAAAATCTGACCCAGCAACAATAGGCCCAAAAGCAATTTGATCTTGTTAAAAAAATTAGGCCCACTAAACCCATCCATTTCTTTCCTTCTTTCAAAACCGAGCTGGAGATTAAAAAAAGGAATGGGGCCCAGGTGAGTTGGCAATGACTTGGCGAGAGGGCCCCAACTTCTCTTCTTCCCCCTTCCCTATCTGTTCGAATGAAGAAGGAAGAGAAGCGCCATTGCCCAGAACCGAAGGAAGAAAGAGGAAGGGGGAGACCTCCGACGGCGGTGCTCCAGCTCCGGCCACCCGGTCTCGCCGGCCATCCCGACACACACACACACACGGACAGGAAAGGAGAGGAAGGAGGAAGAAGGGGCTCACCGAGGGCCTTCGACGTCGGAAAGCTCGGAGCTGGGGGAGGTGCGTCCGGGGCGTCGGGGATCGATATCTTGCAGGAATCCGCCTAGAAAGGTGAGAAGGAGGTTAAAGGTGGGAGCTTTGCTCGATTTGAAGGTGTAAGAGAGGAAGAGCGAGCGAAACGGGGCCTTACCGAGGCGAAACGGGAAAACATGTGCCGGGGAGACGGTGGTGGCGCCGACGGTTCCGGGAGGTGGTGCTGCTGCTTCTGGGTGGCTCGAGGGGCGTCGAGGCCGGCTTCTCCTGCTGCTGGGTCGAAGCGAGGAGTGAAAGAGGAGGTGGGTGAGGGCTGCGACAATGGAGGAAGAAAGGCCTTGCTCTCGGCTATTCCTCCAAAGGAGAAAGAAGAGCTGTGTTTGGCTTTGTGTGTGGAAAGATGTGTTCAAGTTCAGATTTTATGGACAAGTTTTTGGGTTTCCTTGAGTCCTTGATTGCACCCATTGGACAAAGCATGAGAGCCTCATCTCCATTCTTGGTAAGTCAAGCAAGGTAAGAAAAGGAGTGTATGTGTGTGTTGGGTTAATTAGGGAAAGATTGAAATAGATGGGAAATTTTAAAATTAAATCGCAAATTGTGGGATCCAAGGTTGAATTTGGATAAGAATGTGAGAAAGATGACGAAATTAGGGTCTCGAGTCGGGAATTTAAATTTCCGCTGATTGTTCTTTCAAATCTCGAAATGAAAGACGGATTCGATCTTTAAATTAAAAATTTGGGCCGGAATTTGTTTTAAATTCATTTTGATTTTCTTTTTCCAAAAATTAATATTTTAAAAATCCGAGCCTTTACGTCATCCACCTCTAAAAACAAGTCTCGTCCCCGAGACTAAAATCATTCTAAAGTAGGGGATGAAGTTGAAATTGGTGAGTCCAAGGATCACGTCATCGATCCCGTAAGTACCTCATAAGTGCCCCCATGAGATCTCACAGTACCGTCGTCATGATCATAATACTCGCAATCGGTCGTAGTAAGGATGTGGTAGGGGCCCCTACCACATCCCCACTCCGACTCCTCGGGCATACCATAACTCGAAAAGCATCATGACGTCTCCGCTAGGTCTTAGCAAGCGATCTATAGGTGCCCCCATACATGCTTGTATCCACTTCGTGGGGCGTCATAATGAAAACTCGGGTTGGAATAGTTTTCTTAAAATCTAGGTTCCTTTTTAAATCACCAATTGAATTTTTTTTTTAATTCGGTGTTAAACAAGGCATTCCTAACTTCCCAATCCTTCTAACATCCACCTCTAGAGGCTAATCCCATATTCTCTTCCTAGGTTCCAGATCATACAAAATCATTGACAACTCAACAAGTACCATAACCAAGAGTCTCATCAACTCTGACATAAGCATAATACCATAAGCCATCTCACACATGGCAAGTCCCACATCATATCATAGTCACAACCATCACACAACCGTTTTAACATAAATATAAACATGCCAACAAGTCTCAAGTAACAAAGGAACAACAAACCTCAACATATTACAAATCATAAGGTATATCTACATCATATTGAAGGCATCACAAGCGCATAATAGAATGCTCATCACTCATCACGTAAGCACACATGTCCAGAAATCAACGGGTTAGATGTTATGGGTTTAGTACGTCAGTACACATCAAATCTCACTATAGCATATCGATATTGCAACACAATTAGAACAGATTCATCGCGTTAACATACCAACACAACAAAGTCATGCTATCAAGATTCGGAAAAATGAAGATCAAGCAGTATATAAATCACCAAAATGTCAGCATGCTCTGAAAGACATCACCTTAACTAATCACAATATCGAATGACAATCGTTTAGAAATCATCCACCATTATCTCATGTATACTAATCATGATCATACTTCAAGTCATATTCATCATTTACATAACCAATAATCATGCTTGTCAACCATATAGTACACATCATGCTTACTACCACATAATAAAACATAATGCTTCCACATAATAGCACATCATTATCCCATAGTTCATGCTCATCATTACTTCATATATCATATCACAACGCGTCCTAACATGCTTCTAAACCAATATAATAGGATATCAAAGTATTAATATATCATGGTAACACTTGTCACTACCAATTAGATTTTAATATTGCATATCAACATGTAATTCCATATCAGGTTCATCATGGCCGTTATCTAACATCATGCCAACATATATAAATAAATCATAAAATCAAGAAAATTCCTCACATCATACCAGTCAAAATAAAACACAATTCCCACTCACCAATCTCCACTCTCAAGCCAAGATTAATCCTCTTCTAGACTCAACAACACTAACTCCGACAAAATCCCTTGAAGAAATCCCAATTCATTTCGATACTCCAATCTCACCCCTCATTCCATCAAGCACTCTCACACACCATCCACCTCTAAGAACCCAACTCCTATCCCTAACTTCACACCTGAGAACCCTCTCATACTATATTCTCAATACTCTCAAAAGGCATTCCCCACGCTTCATATGCTACTTAAGACATCACAAGCATCATACCCTGCTAACCACATGGATCCCTCTCTCGCGACTCACCTCCTAACACCATCGATCATCCCAAACGCCCAAAATTCTTTCAGCACTCTCCAACCACGCTACCAAATGACCTCACCCACAGGTTAAAGGAAGAAGCAATCATGAAAATCATCCAACATAAGGTCTACATTATGCAACTAGCATTCATAAACATAACATCATGGGTTCAACAAGTCTTAGTTTACCATCATGCTCAATAAACATCGCAACATCATATATGAACATAATCAAGTCAAGCTAACATGTTACATTATAACCTTATCAGATACAATTCAGGCTTCTTAGCATGTGTAGTTCACATTCTACAGGCAAAGGAATTCAAATCACGCTTAGCAACTTAGAGTAGCAACACGTCAAGATACTATGGTACACGAGATCTACAAGTCATCAAATCATATCATCATAGGCAACAGGCAATCAGGAAACAGTCATCATCAAGTCAACACATCAACACGTAAATCTCATCACTAGGGCAGTGCAATATCATCGTCAATAAATTTAAAAGGGTTAGCAATTCGAACGGAGAACAATCCCGCTTGCAAGTCATATCGTACTTAGTATCCGCAATTCTCGATGCGTGCTCGTTCCATCGGCATCATTGATCCTGAGGCCCGTGGGTTATGGGCCCACGCTTCTGCTGTACTGCTCTATCGCTATCTAACTTTTCGTTCCCTCTTCCATGCGGTCGCTCGTCGAATTTATCGCATAGGGTCCAAGTTAGCGGAGATAGGGGAGTGACAAGAGAAGACAACCCAAAGTTCCTCTCGGAACCAACCACAGACCAATACTAAGACGACAACTAGAGACAAAACTTCGACCCGAGAATAGCAATGACACCCTTATGAAAGTCTATTAGGTTGCAATTTTGACAAGCAGACACAAATTCATCACGGGGCATATCAATCATATTAATCCACTCTAACATGTACTTATATCAAGGAGCACGCCATACGTATTCATTCCAAAATGACACATTCGAGTGCTACACGGATGCATGCGAGACAAGATAGCAGTCTATTATCCCATGAAAGCCGATATGCCTAGCAACTTAAGCAAGATATGCAGGATTTAATGGGTATCAAAATTGTCACATATATGAATGTTGTGAGGAGGAAATCAAGTATGAAATATAACAAAATAGATCAAACCAGATTTAGGCCCACGCAAATAATTACAAGACTCCTCCAATGCAGTAAGAGAAAGTCAGGATCGAATCCACGAGGAAGCGTGTCAGCGGATCCTAGGCAGCTGTAAATCTCACAGAAAAGCAAACAGAAGACAGAAACAAAGGAACAAAGAAAGAAAGACAGAAATAACAAACGAAAGCAAGAAATAAAAGCAAAGACAGAAGCTACTCGATCTCGACAAGTTGTTACTCGAGATCGACAACAGAACTGGACAACATAAACTAAGAAATCACAGCAGACAGCAAACCCGGCAAGGGCAACTCGATCTCGACAAGCACAACTCGAGATCGACGACAAATAGTAAAAAACAGAAATTGCATAATCGAAAACAGAAACGGAAACTCAACTCGACGTAGACAAAAGCCAACTCGAGATCGACTAAGGTCTACTCGATCTCGAGAAGCCTCTCCTCTGTCTCGACTAAAACTCAGAAACTGTAAACTTGCAGATTCGAACACAGATTCGCAGAATTTGACAGAAATAAACTCAATATATGAAAAACTTCCAAAGCCAGGGTATCAATACCACAACGATAACCATGCAAAGTAACACATAAAGGCATAAAAGATCATGCTTTCCATCAAAGTAACTTTCGTTACTAACAAATAGGCATATAGAGGCTTTCGCATAATCCCTAATTGTTACTAACCCTTTTCACATAATTAACCAAGTTGCATTAAGATCACTTTTGCTTCAATAATACAAACAAGGATCACCTTCAACTCTCGCAAAAGAATCATGCTCATAGGGATAGAAGATGAATTGCATAACAAGATCAAACCTTTACCGCATCACGTCACATGGCCACCGTCGGGCTCACCCTAGCCCCAGAAGTGGGTGGACTACTCGCTCTTCATCATCAAGAAAGACATTAAATAACAAAAGAAACTAACTTGCATTGAATTAAATAAAGAAAGCTTACAACCAATCGAAGCCAAATCCGCTTTCGCCTTTCCAACTTGCTTGCCACAAACTTTCTCTCTCTACTCCTACTTACTTGAATGGAATTGAATGTGTGATTGAATTAATGAAAAACCAGCCCCTAGGGCTTTATTTATAGGCTTCTATTCCTTGCTAATCAAGGATAGAATCTATCTATCTATATCTAAAAGGCTTAAAAGATAAATAAATGCCATAAAGAAATTAAATCTAAAAGGGAAAAATAAATTTAAATAGGTAAGTCTTCTTATGTTGATATATCTTGTCTTCCATAGATAGAACTTGATGGATTTCGGATAGACTTGGCTTCCTTCGGCCCCAAGGATTCCTAGCTCGACACGGACAGCCAAAGCGCGTAAGGCGGTTTCAGGACGCGGCTCGTCGATCTCGAGTAGGACTCCTCGACATCGAGTAGGATTCGTCGTCGACTGGGGCTGGCTGGCTTGGTCGGGTAGCTCTGCTCGACAAGCTCGGATCTTGGCTCCTTGGCTCTTCGATCTCGACCAAGCCTCCTCGAGATCGAGTAGAGGTGGTGCTCAGCTTCTCCGTTTTCGGCTTCTCGACTTAATTGGCACAGCTCGTCGACTCCGGACATGGCGTCGAAGTGTGGTCGATCTCGACAAGAGTTACTCGAGATCGAGTTGGCTTCCGTAGTCGGGTTGTCTCTGACTCAGTGTCCTCGATCAGCTCTGCTTGACCAGGTGTGCTCGGACAGCCTTTGTCGAGATCGAGTAAGTGTACTCGAGATCGAGTAAAGTTCTCTCAGCTTTCTGCTCTCTTCTTGAAACGCACTGTCCCGAGTCCTCGTTCGTCGGATTGATGCATATGACCATGCGTTGGAAAGCTCTTTCCGAGGGCTACAACTCTCATGAAGACATCAAAGCTTGACTCAGAACGAAGAATGGTGAAAATGGTCTTTTTTCCAGCTGCACCATTCTTAGCTTCTTCATGAGTTTCCTTTAAGCTCCAAAGTGCGTCCGATTTCTGCGAAATATAACAAAAACTTGTGTAGACCTCCATATATTGTAAATAAACATATACTACACATATTCTGTATTATTCTAACCCAAATGCATGCAATGTATGCAGAAATCGATATAAAATTAAGTGTAAAACATGGCAAATTAGGCTCACAACAATGAACAATGCACGAGCTTGGTGTATGCATCATACGAGAACATATAAGAGTAACATAGTAACTATCTCATCTAACACAATGATCATATAATAGGTCAAGTATGACACGTAATCATGTGACGAGATACATTTAGAAAGCACAGGTTCATACATGATACTAGAGATACATAGCGTGATACAAGCATAATCATGAGCTGTTAAAAGGAGTTTATCATGATATTCACGAAGCACGAGGCATTATCAAAAGTAATAAGAAGGACATCATGGGCGATAGATTATAGTCATGCTAGAAACGAACCATCATAGAGCACATATATGGTACAATAGTCATCACATTATAGAACAAATACAACACGTGATCATTTAGCGAGTCATATTGGGAATCATAATTAAGCCCTACAGAACACTACCGGGACATATCGAATCATGACCACAATCAAGGTAACTCGACTAAATTCATTCTAACATTCATGCGTCATGCATATGCAAAATGATATAACGTGATGTGTGATCATGCGAGATGCCAAGTCATACATCTATGCCAGCAAAAGAGGAATTCATAACGTAATAGGGAAACACTATCGAGCGATAACATGTAAGCATGCTATGATAAACCATCACAGAAAGCAAATTGATCATCGGGTTCAACATCAATCTAATTTGCATGAGTGAGACATGTTAAGGTGATAGAAAGGGGAGAGACCACACTATCAAGACCCTAGCTCAGCAGAGGTTCAACAATAATGTAGGCAAGGTATAGCACGCACTAGTTACAATCAAGGGTCATATATGACACTAATGACTCAACACAACATGCGATGCATGCATGCATTTAATCATAACGATATGTAAGAAATCAATTACATTACATTACAACAATATAGAAGCATGAGGAAGGTTTAACGGTGCATAATAGGAGTCTAAGTAATGGGCAATATGACAAGAATATGAGGACATGAGCTCAAATCAACACATATCGGGATAAAACATGCATTCCTCAAGACTCAATTATACCACATATTCTCCATCCAACGCAAGTAATCACACAAAAATACTAATTGCAAAACAACCAACATTAGTTAATCCGACGAATACAGAATAGATGAGCATGCTATAGACTCTTGTCACAAAAGGATAATAAGCATTGACACGTCATCATCCAACATGCTAAGGCGATCATCTACAAGCATTCATATAAGGAGGAGTTGATCACACTATTATGAACCTAATCAAGGAGAAAATAACGATCATGTAGGTTTATATCATATGGTTCATGCTTCCAATCAATGATACAATCAATAGGCCAAGTAAACATGCTATAACAACATAAAATCATAATAGAAGGCAAGACACAACACGAGACTTGAGCAATGTAACTAACCACAATATGAGCTTAAACAATAAAATCATGACAGAAAGCAAGGCATAACATGAGCAGCTTCTTACTAACGATCATTTACAAGGTACATGCGGGAGATTACAAAATCATGTTATGCAGTTCAAAGAGAGAGAGTCACCATTACAATCGAACAGAGATTCCTAAGGACAACCATTGGCTTTTCCCAACCGACTCATCACCCCTCTTTCCCGTGGGACTCTGGTATGACTCTTCATGGCATGAAGACACTAGTTGATTATAATAAGAATAAGGAAAGACAGCCCCATAAACACATTACTTCTAACTCAAGGTGACATCAAGAACTTCCAACACTCACTCAGACAAACTTAATGTCCAACCATGATTCCCGACACAATGTGTTTACCAACTCAATTCCTGGTGGAAGACACTGACATACAGAGAAAGGCTAGATAGAACCGTCAAGGGGTTAAAATAGTAGAAGGGGCTGTTCCACACAAGCTGGGTTTGACCACACAGAAACAAGGGTACTCCCACTATCTCGTTTGCACAGATATGTCAATACACAACTCATTGTTAGGCATATCAAATCAGATCTCTAGCATAGCAAGCACTCAGCACAGAATCAGTTAATAATACTCATAATGATCTCATTTGAGTCTCCCAACCCATCTGTAAAGAACAAGCTGATATTTCGCCTATCGTTCCCAACTACACCCAATAGGGGTGGTCTAGCGCCTTTACTACCCACTCGTGTCCCCGTTTGGTCGGTTTTTCTCTTTTATTACAAGTTGAGTTCATTACTTAGTCCAATTTAGGTTAGGCATCTTAAGTTCATTTTGCCCCTTTAAAACACTTTCAAATCCTTTGAAATTCATGGGCGGTTTTCCAAAACATACACTCGACCCTTGTGTACCTGAATTGCACAACCTCAGCTCTGATACCATCTTTGTAACGGCCCAGAATTATGATTTCCGGGTTACGTTTCAAGGGATAAAACCCCTTGTTCGGATCTTGCAATCCAGGTACGGGTCGAGGTTTCAACTCATTTAAGATTAGTAGAAAGAGGGATTTCAAACCCTAAAAACCTCGAAGGGTCATTGGGTACCCTTAACCTGTCCTAAGACTATGTCGTGGAATCCATTTCAAACGGAAGTAAAGCGAAAACAAGGTAAAGATACAAGTGCCACGGCATATCCGGGTCAAAACCAAATCATAAGTGGGTGATTACCATTTATAACGAGTTATAGAATTAGCCCGGTTCTTCGATTCGCAAAAAGGGAACCCCGTCATATAGACATCGAGCACTCAAATCTGTAGAAAATACCTTTAAAAGAAGAACGGGGAAAGGAGTCAGATCGAGCCACTCATGCGGGACCGGCAATCCTCGCTGAGGCCACATAGTATGTGCTATAACTAATAAAGATGCTCTAATGCAGTACGAAAGTCAAACACACTAGCATGCTCCTAGTTATAATAATGTGTAAAAATACTGTAAAGGCCCAAGACAATGCCAAGTGGCATATCCCTCTCCTACCTCCACCCCCTTCCGATAGGGCGGAGACTGGCCAGCTCGTGAATGCATTCCATTATAATCGGGCGGCACGCATGCCTAACCCGCTCCACAATAAAGCCCGCATGCATCTCATAATATAAGGAAGTTGATGACTCGATTGACTCAGGGTACCCGATGAGGCTGGGCTACCCTACGACCCTAGTAAAGACTCTAGGACTATCACAGATACCAGTCATTCTGTTTCAAACGCATAAAGTAAGCAGGTGCTCATTCAATTAGTGCAACCTAAACAGGATACTACATGACATACTTTTATGCATATGCAACACCTAACATAAAATGCAACAACAGGCATGAATGTCCAACCTGAGTAAGCCCCCTAGGGAACTTACCTGAAGATGAAGAACATCAAGATAACATAAGCAAGGGCCCAGATGCAAGTCCGAAGCAATCCAAAAGCAATATACACCTATCATCAAGCCATTTTCATAAGCTACCGGACCAACATTCATACACACAAACCCCAAGTTCTCAACAACCTCAAAACCAATCGATGGTAAAACCATTTCCAAAACCTTTCCGATATGATCAACATCAACCAAAATCATTTACTTCCAATCAAACCCATTGATAAAATCGTACCAACCATATTTTCCAAGCTCTTAAATCCCAAATTACGTCAACTCATATTCAAAATAATTTCTCAAATCATACTTGGCCAAATTCCGGCAATTATCATTTAAATCCTTAACAAATTCCCAAAATCATATTATTAACACAATCCCGACATGTTTCTTATTTCAAAATCATTATCTCAATAATATTACATAATATTTCAAATACCATTTTCTTTTAAACAATTCATAGAATATTTCTAAATCCTTTAAGAATCTCGACCCTTATTATTTTTACAAAATCAACCCTCTTGAAATCACCCCAAAACCGACCCCCATCTTCCTGAAATTACCAAAACAACCCACTCCTTTTATTAAATCCCGAAATCGAGTTTAATGGAAAAAATTAGGCCCAACACTAATCCTCCCTTTAAATGAAAGATTCGGCCCACAAAATAGGCCCAAAAATACACATCTCATTTCTAGAACCCAAAAATCTGACCCAACAACAATAGGCCCAAAAGCAATTTGATCTTGTTAAAAAAATTAGGCCCACTAAACCCATCCATTTCTTTCCTTCTTTCAAAACCGAGCTGGAGATTAAAAAAAGGAATGGGGCCCAGGTGAGTTGGCAATGACTTGGCGAGAGGGCCCCAACTTCTCTTCTTCCCCCTTCCCTATCTGTTCGAATGAAGAAGGAAGAGAAGCGCCATTGCCCAGAACCGAAGGAAGAAAGAGGAAGGGGGAGACCTCCGGCGGCGGTGCTCCAGCTCCGGCCACCCGGTCTCGCCGGCCATCCCGACACACACACACACACACGGACAGGAAAGGAGAGGAAGGAGGAAGAAGGGGCTCACCGAGGGCCTTCGACGCCGGAAAGCTCGGAGCTCCGGGGAGGTGCGTCCGGGGCGTCGGGGATCGATATCTTGCAGGAATCCGCCTAGAAAGGTGAGAAGGAGGTTAAAGGTGGGAGCTTTGCTCGATTTGAAGGTGGAAGAGAGGAAGAGCGAGCGAAACGGGGCCTTACCGAGGCGAAACGGGAAAACAGGTGCTGGGGGGGGGGGGGGGGAGACGGTGGTGGCGCCGGCGGTTCCGGGAGGTGGTGCTGCTGCTTCTGGGTGGCTCGAGGGGCGTCGAGGTCGGCTTCTCCTGCTGCTGGGTCGAAGCGAGGAGTGAAAGAGGAGGTGGGTGAGGGCTGCGACAATGGAGGAAGAAAGGTCTTGCTCTCGGCTATTCCTCCAAAGGAGAAAGAAGAGTTGTGTTTGGCTTTATGTGTGGAAAGATGTGTTCAAGTTCAGATTTTATGGACAAGTTTTTGGGTTTCCTTGAGTCCTTGATTGCACCCATTGGACAAAGCATGAGAGCCTCATCTCCATTCTTGGTAAGTCAAGCAAGGTAAGAAAAGGAGTGTATGTGTGTGTTGGGTTAATTAGGGAAAGATTGAAATAGATGGGAAATTTTAAAATTAAATCTCAAATTGTGGGATCCAAGGTTGAATGTGGATAAGGATGTGAGAAAGATGACGGAATTAGGGTCTCGAGTCGGGAATTTAAATTTCCGCTGATTGGTCCTTCAAATCTCGAAATGAAAGACGGATTCGATCTGTAAATTAAAAATTTGGGCCGGAATTTGTTTTAAATTCATTTTGATTTTCTTTTTCCGAAAATTAATATTTTAAAAATCCGAGCCTTTACACAAAGTCCAAATCCTAAGGAGTATAGTAAGGCAACAAGCAACAAAGATCAAAGGAAATAAGGAAACTCCCTTCTAATCTCTATGGACGTCCCCAATCTGATCCTTCAAGGGTTGAGTCTCGAAACGCCGACTTCAGTACATGCAATGGAGCTCCTCAGGTCAGAAGTCCTTGAGTAGCAAGGATCTTCAGGCCACCACCTCGGCCACCAGAGAGAGGAACCTTCTGGAGAACGTCGTTTAGGGTTTTGTGGAACTTACCATCCAAATACAGAGCACGCCTGAACAGTAGAGCTCTTAAGCTTATAAAGGGATTAAGATAGGCGTCTGGCAACCCTAGAAGGCAAAAGAGACGTTTGATCACTAGGGTTTGGGTTGGCTAAAACATCTCGGATCTCTAGCCCAATAAATTCGGGTTGTGTGACCCGAATCAGTAAGACCAAGAGTGTCCGGGTTTAAGCTTCAACCCAAACCATTAGGCCCAATCTCTTAAGTACAAAGAATCAGATCAACCCTTAAGTTTACATGTACAACACTTAGGAAAATAGAACTTCTAACACGAATTGTCCTTGTAATGATTATATAGTTGTTAGTTTTAGTTTTTGAGAATGTAAAAAATAGAGTAATAATTAGGGGTATAAGTGTATTTTTATTTATTTTCTTAATAAGTTTATAGATTTCTAAAATGACAAGTTTTGATTAACTGATTTAAGAGTAAATCAGACGAATAAAAATTGATGCAAAAATTCTTTCAACTAAATTAGACAAACTAAACTACATAAGCTATTTTCTACAAATTCTTTAATCTTTCAAAATTAATTTTAGTACTTTTTTGGGAGGGGGCAGCCCGCAGCCGCCATAGGCCCACAGATGAACTAAACTACATTAAAATACACACCCTCTATCAATTTTTGTTTTTGGAAGCAGATAAGGATTAGGAAACACGCCGATAATCTGGCTTCTTTCCTAATGCATTTAAGCGGACGAGAGCACGAAGTTCTGGATCATTATTGAAGATATCATCGGCAGGAAGAGTGTAAGTCAGACGTGCGATCATGTCAGCTACAACATTTTAATCCCTCAATATCTTTGGGCAGAATGCCCCTAGCTGGTGCAATTGGATCATTTGCAGCCTGGATGCAAAGTAAAGGAGTACAAACAGATTCCATACAATCTGTTTGTACACACCCTCGGGTCAACCAAAAGATACTCGGGTCAACCCTTCATCAAAATACACACCCTCTATCAATTAAACTAAACAAATTTTATACTCTTCCAATATTATTTTAACTTTAAAATTTGAAAAAAAAATAACATATAAATTTTCTTTATTACTTTTTCCAATGGTCATCTTTGCTACAAGTTTTTGGTGTGAGCTTGTCTCGATCCTCCATGTTTGTCTAAACGTTTGCTCTTCTGGAGATGGCGGCAAAATACCTTGGTCTTCGTCGATCGCATTGAGGTTGAAGAAGATAGCGTTACAATCAGGGGCGGAGTCAGGGCTCAGTCCAGGGGGGCTCGAAAAAATATTTAACGAGTTCATGTTGGAGCCATGGTTAGAAGGAGGCTAAAATGGCTTAAAAAATTAATTAAAGAGGGCTGCAGGGAAATCGAACCCAAGATCTCTAGTTTCCCTATACAAACCTCCTATCTGTAATGTACTTTTGTGTAATAAATACCTCTTTTAACACACACACACACATTTTTTTAATTTTTTCAAGGGGGCTCGAGCCACCGCATGCCCCCCTACCTCCACCCCTGGTTACAATCATTAATTCCATCAACGACAAGGTGGCTCAGGATCCAACCTATGCAATTTGATCGCCCACCTATGCAATTTGCAATTTGGCGATCGTCGACCTTTCGCACTTTGTACACTCATACTTGATACTTCTCCATCGCTATCAATCCTTTAGGATGATACAATTTTTTGCTTATATAGGGTCCACATCTAACCTTAGAATGGGTCAACATCTTCCTCCACCAATTTTTTGCTAACAAGAACGGGTCAACTATCTTGGTATACAAATTCAATTTGATGTTGTCTTTGATACACGACTGAACGGATAAATATATTAGGGTAACTAGGGGTTAAAATAGATTCTAGAATATCATGGACTCCCTTCATTCACCTAACTCGTCTTTAATATTTTCATAAAATAATTTATTATGTTACACGTATATTTTTAAAAAATCTTCAAATTTTTATTCCTATAAATTTTTTTTACTATTAATATCATATTTAAACCACAATTTATGAGGTTTTTTTATCATACTTTTCAAATCCTATACATTTTTTCTCATCTACCAATGATAAATTCTTTAAAAAATTTATAAATTTATTTCAATATTTTAAAAAAAAATCTTAATCATGCTACACACACATATATAAATTATTGTATAAATTTTTTAATAAAATATTATATTTATATACCATAATTTATGGTTTTCTTTCAATATATTTTAAAAAAAATTCTTTATTATATATATCGAGAAAAAAGATATTCTCAACAAAAAATCACCCCCCCTCCAGCAATTTATGCGGCCGCCACTGGCAATGAGAGTTCATCCTGAATAGGTCTTAACACCACGTCCATAATCAAAGTGAAAAGGAAGGATTAATGGTCAATCCACTACTAAATATTTGATCTATTGTAACATCAAATTTGTAATGGTTTTTTACATCTGTTACAATAGATGGGCTATGGTAATAGTCATAACCATTCGACCTATAGAAACAATTTGATGTAACACATACCATCTATGCTAACACCGTTTATCTCCTATCGTAACGGTTGTTGAAAAGTGATAATTTTGGCGAGTTACATCCCATATATGCCAACATCGTTTATCTCCTATGCTAACGGTTGTGGAAAAGTGAAAATTTTGGCGCAAACTTGAAATAAGAGGCGGGTAGCGGTCAAATTCATAAAAAATAAATTTTTTTTAAGGAAATAGAAACACACTTTACTTTACTTTTCCCTTATCTCAACCCGCAGATTCATCCCACTTCTTTCCCTCAAATTCCAAGCGGTCGGCATGACAATCCCAAGCCCTTCCACACCTATTCAGCTCGATGTCCCTCAAATTCCCTTCACACACTAGTCTCTTCACTCCTCTAGCCAATTTCAGTCCCTGCATTGCTAGAAACCCCCCATTTTGCCAAACAACTCTGCTTTGCGAAATCCCTGACAAAGAAACTTGGTTTTGCTGTTGAGAAGAAAGCTACTGCTTTGTTTGAAGACTTGGTGTTTCACAATCGTTGGCTACCTCCGTAAACAAGCCTCTATCCTCTTCACTCCTCGGCCTACACAGCTGCACTCTTCTCTCTCCCATTCTCGCTAGGTATGGCTTTCATGTCTTTTGGGAAATTTCCTAGATGTTTGAATACATTTACAATACTATTTTAGTTTTGTCTAATCTTTGCCCATATCTCTTTTGCTTTTTTTTCCCCCAGAAAACCCTATTTTTGCAGAATTACTTGTCTGCTGAATCTTTGAGTTTGCACAAGGAGTTGTCTGCTGAATTGGTGTGTTTTTACTGTACATCTTTAATTATAGTGAATATGTTCCATGGTTAATTTTATTACTAAACCAAGAGCTAGATTTGATGGCATGGAGTCATGTGTACTATATTTACACAACAAAGTTTTGAACCTTTGAAAAATGCATGCTAACAGCTAACTTGGTAACGGCATAATTGGGGAGTTTATCATGAATTTAGATAATAGACAGATTGTTTTCCTTTACCCGGTTAGAAGAGAAAATCCATTTAGAAAGCGAATTTGAATAGTGGGAATGTGTGTTTCTATAGGGATATGTGGTTTGATATTTAATTTTACTTAAAAAAAATTAGTTTGGAAAGGAGGGAGTGTGTTTGTTCAGCAAAAGAAGGTTGGCAGTATGAAATATATAAAAATAAATGGAAAAACTTTAAATGGAATTGCATGATTAAAAATAGTAGTTAGAATAAAAAATTAATATGGTGGCCTGGGTTGACTTTGCATATCTATTATACATTGCTTAAGATAAGCAGAAAAGTTGAAGGCATTGGTTAGGCCATGTTAAGATAAACTAGATATTGACTCATCAACACTAGCCATTTAAGTGAAAGAACTCAATCTACTATAAGTGTGTAATAGAAATCATTTGTTTATTTTTACTTGTATGTCTTTGTAGATATTGGTTGGTTAAATTTCCATGGTGACTAAGATTTTCACAACTATAGAATTTATGAGTTCGATCTAGATATCACTTTAATCTTAATGCATCAATTAATATCGCACAATCCTTCCTCTTGTTCAAACTTTATATTAATTTGGGGAATTTTTTTATGTGAAATTGATTGCTTTGAATTTTTTTCTTCTTCTAATGTATCTTGTATGTTTGGCTAAGTGCTTGTAATTTTTTTAATCTTCTGCATCAATTTTGATAATAAGATTATTCTTCAATTAGAGATGACTAGGTGATTGTTGACCATATTCATTATCTGTTCATCACCATTTTCGTTTATGCATTTGGTATTTTGCTACAGTTCAGATTAAAAGGTATTAGGCTAAGTAGCTTGGTTACTAAAATCTCTTGTGTAGAAGATGAGTTTCTGGTATGAGTTTCCCCGATGGAGGGATGAATACGAAATTGGATTGGATGAATACCTTGAAGATGCATTTACAACTAGAGCCCAAGGAGATCAAATATCTTGCCCGTGTGGGAAATGTTGCTACCGATTTTGGTTTGGTGACAGAAATGTTGTGAAAGATCATGTGATTTCAAATGGTTTTATTCCACGGCTAGAGAAGTCACGTTTAAATGTTGAAGCGGTGTCTGATGAAGCAGATCGAGTATATGAAAATGATGATATGGATGGATTATTGCATGCTGCTTTTAGAGATACTCCAAATGAAGAAACGAAGGCATTTTATAAGTTGATGGAAGAGGGTAAGGAGGAATTATACCCAGGGTGCAAGAACTTTTCCAAGCTTTCCTTCACCATCCGATTGTTCCTTTTTAAATGCGACCACAAGTTAAGTAATACTGCATTTGATGATTTGTTGAAGCTTTTGAAAGCTATGGAACCTGATGCAAAGTTGCCCGGCTCTTTTAATGAAGCAAAGAATGTCATAAAGGCACTGGGCTAACTTACCAAAAGATCGAGGCATGTCCTAATGATTGTATGTTATATTGGGAGAATAATATAGATGCAACACATTGTCATGTTTGCAAATCTCCTCGGTGGAAATCAGATGAGAGGGATGAGAAAACTGGAAAACCTCGACGGATTCCACTATAGATTTTAAGGTACTTTCCTGTGAAGAAAAGGCTACAGAGATTGTTCTTGTGTTCTGAGATCGCAAGTAATATGACATGGCATGCAACTGATCGACCAAAAGATGATCTCTTAAGGCATCCTGGTGATGGAAAGTCTTGGAAGGACTTTGACTTGACCTTTCCCGAGTTTGCTGCAGAACCTCGCAACATCAAGTTAGGGCTAGCTACTGATGGGTTTAATCCTTATAACACGATGAGCATTTCCCATAGTACATGGCCTGTTATTTTGATTAATTATAACCTGCCTCCATGGATGTGCATGAAACTAGAGTTTTTTTATGCTTGCTTTACTTATTCCTGGCCTCCAATCCCCTGGAAATGATATTGATATCTACCTACAACCATTGATAAAGGAGCTCAAAGAACTGTGGGAGATTGGGTTGAAAACTTATGATGCTTCAAGAAAACAGACGTTTAAGATGCACACAACGTTATTATTCACTATAAGTGACTTTCCATCTTATTCAATGTTGTCCAGCTGGAGCACAAAAGGGAAGAATGCATGCCCATGTTATCATTATGAAACATCTTCAAGGTACTTAACTTATAGCAAGAAGACTTGTTACATGGATCATCGCAGATTTGTAGACATGAATCATCCTTGGAGGTACAATAAAAGGCAGTTTCATGGAAAGAATGAAGAACGAAGTGCACCGATTCGCTTGTCAGGGGTTGAAATTTCAGAGTTATTGGCTGATTATGAAAATGTTTTTGGGAAGACAGAAGCCAATAAAAAAAAGAAAAAGGAGTTAAATGAGGGTAATCCATGGAGAAAAAGGTCAATATTCTTTGATTTACCTTATTGGAAGTTTGTTTCTTGCGGTCATTATTTAGATGTTATGCATATTGAGAGAAATGTGTGTGACAATGTGCTTGGGAATTTGTTAGACATGTCAGGAAAGACAAAAGATCATCTTAATGGACGCATGGATTTGAAGGATATGGATATGATGTATGATCTTCACCCAAGGGAACGTGCAGATGGTAGGTTTGAAATTGCAAATGCAAGGTTTACAATGACAGCAGCTGAAAAGCGCACATTTTGTCATGTCATTAAATGCGCCAAATTGCCTCAAGGTTGTGATTCAAATATTGCACGATGTGTCCAAGTGAAGGAAAAAAATTTGCAGGCTATAAAAGTCATGATGCTCATTTTCTCATGCAAAACTTACTTTCGATTGATGTGAGGACAACAATGCAAAGAGATGTTGCACTTCCCTTGATTAAATTGAGTGCCTTTTTCAAAGGCATCTATCGTAAAGTTATCAACCCGAAGGATCTTGAACAGTTGCAATCTGACATTGCTCTAACTCTTTCTGAGTTCGAAACAATTTTCCCATCAGCCTTTTTTGATATCATGGTTCATTTACCTATTCACCTAGTTGAAGAAGTTAAGCTTGGTGGACTAGTTTCATCAAGGTGGATGTATCCCATTGAAAGATATCTTCGAAAGTTGAAGTCATATGTTCGAAACAAAAGTCACCCAGAAGGCTCCATTGCTGAAGGATACATTGCTGAGGAATGTGTGACATTTTGTGCTAGATATTTATCTCATGATGTAGATTTTTATAAAGCTGGAAATAAAGTACATGAAGTTGATGCTTCTATGGAAAATGAGCCACTACTTTTGTTCCCAAGAATAGGTACTCCTATTTTGGGTCAAGGAAATCGAAAACAGGTACATGGTTCATATAAGATGGATGCTCGAACATGGAAACAAGCACACAAATATGTCTTATTCAATTGTGGTCTTGAAGAAGTCGAGAGATATATCAAGTAAGATGCTTTATAATGTATATATATTTATTAAAATGTATATAGGCTTACCATGCCATTCCTATCAGCGCTAAAACTTAGCTTAATTTATAACTAAATGCAGTGAACATCATGCAACTGTGAGTTCCCAAAGGAAAAGGAAATGGGATAGTGCTCATATCCACAATAGAGATTTTGTTACTTGGTTGAAGGATAAAGTAACTAATGAGCTTCAGCAAGGCATTCAAGTATCTGACCAGATTAAATGGTTATCTAGTGGACCTGCTTATATTGCAACACAACATACTGGTTTCTCTGTTAATGGTTATACTTTTCACACAATGAATCGAGATGCCAATTCTGTGACAGAAAATAGTGGAGTAACTTTAACAGCCCTAACTCCTAGCTTCTCAAGTAGTAAGGATCAAAATCCTATTTTGGGTGATGTCACTTATTATGGATTGATATAAGAAATGATTGAAATTTATTGCCCTGGTAATAATAGCATCGTCTTATTTAGATGTAGATGGTTCCATGCTGAAAAAGATGATTATGGATTTACTCGGATTAACAAAAACAAGTTCATTTATCAAGAAGAGTCATTCATCTTTGCATCTCAAGCACATCAAGTTTACTACGTGGAAGATCCAAAATCAGTCGGATGGTATTTTGTTGTCCAAAATGATCCAAGGGATCTTTTGGATGCCATGGGTAAATATATTTCATGACAATTTATATTTCTTTTAACATTTACACTATTTGTATGTTTTTTCTATACCTATTTCATTTTACTTGGATGAATTCACCTCTATGTTAGCAAAGATGCTCATGAATCTTTATGTTTAATTTTTTAGGTTGACAAATGGGAAAAAACGATAAGTCTCAAGCTGGAAGGGCCGGAGAATTATCAGAATACGAAAAGAAAAGGTTAGACATCCTCAAATCTAATGCATCAAAGATGGAAGCTTTAGGTTTGGGTACTTTGGCAAAAAAGATTCTGGTATCTCAGTCCAATTCATCAGCAAAAACAATACAATATTTAAAAGACTTGGATCATGAAAATAGTTCAAAAGAAGATAGAGAGTATGATCCTAATGAAGAGGAAGGCAATCCAAAAGACAATCATGTGCACAATGTCAAAAATGGGGGAGGAAAGGTATTTTAATGTCCATATGTTTTTTTTTTTAAAAAAAAAATACTATTATGATATTCGTTTCTTATAATCACAGAAAGTTTACATTTCGCTATAGGTTTCAACAAAGGGAAACAATCCAATCAAGCAAGGTGAAAAGCTACCATTATATCAAAGAGTCCCAATGGCTGATTTTGCAAAAATGAGATCTAGAAAGCTTCAGCAACTCCAACCTGAACAGCAACAAGCAATTCAAGAGGAGCAAAGTTCTGATTGTACCAGCCACCACCAACCATCAAGGCCAAAACAACCTCTTGTGGTGAGAAAGACTATGGAACAAGAGAACATTGTAAACAAGAAAAGGCCGCCTCAACAACAATATTTTGCTCCTGGTTCTATTGGAATGTATTCCAAACTGCGACAAAAGCAAAAAGAAAGGACACAAGGACATCTTCCAAATGCTGAATTGCCTAGAATTATTGTTGAAGAAGATGAAAATGCGGAAATTTTGTCGAGTCCATCCATACTACATACACCTTTACATATCTCACTAAAGAGTTCAGCTGGTCATGATATACCACCCCATGATACAACACACAACCAAACTGAAATGGAAACACATTGCCAAGAAAATGTTGGCCAAGATAGTACATCGATAGGTAAATATTTCTCTTACATTTTCTTTCATTATTATACTAGTTATTCATGTGACTTATTGAGTCATTATTACTTAATTTTATGATTTTATTGAGTCATTATTTAACTTTTTAATGATAGTTTCCATTGAGAAAAAAAAGGTCCGCGGACCCACACTTATGGCAAAGGTTCATCGACGTTCCCTTGACAAGCGTCCAGTAATTGTCCTAAATTCGAAAGGGCAACCTATTGGATGTTCTGGTGAACTTGGTCAATTCTTAAGAACCGTAGCAAAAGATCATGAGCTTGTACCCTTAAATGTCCTTGATTGGAAGTTTATGCCTACAAAAGATAATATTTGGAGTTATGTCAAGGTACATGTTCATTATATATCATTACATTTCTGTATTACTGCTAGCAATATTGATAAATGTGATTATGTTTGAAGGAGAGATACATCATTCCAGAAGAAGGGAAAAAGTGGGTGCTGAATATTGTGAATGCAGATTGGCGTGCTTACAAATCAAGGTTGAAGAGATTGCACTATAGTGCATATAAAACAGATAAAGAAAGGTGGGATAACCGCCCAGATACGGTTCCCGAAAATCAGTTTAGAGAACTCTTGGACTATTGGGATAGTATAGTAGGGAAGGTATTTTTTTTTTCATGTCATCTATGCATGGATTAATCAACCTTATCTTACTTGGCTTGTGTCTTATTTTTAAATGGACTAAGCACCCGATTATGGTACTCATTAATACATGATGTAGGAAATTTCTCGTGTTAATGCATCCAACCG
This sequence comes from Persicaria tinctoria, assembly GCA_037127255.1. Taxonomy (NCBI): domain Eukaryota; kingdom Viridiplantae; phylum Streptophyta; class Magnoliopsida; order Caryophyllales; family Polygonaceae; genus Persicaria; species Persicaria tinctoria. The sequence goes on along the minus strand of JBANSL010000010.1, from coordinate 66,796,057 downwards.
CCAAAAGTATGAAGATGTGCACACAATGGGTTCTCGTTCACTTGCAATGTTGCGCTATGAGTTGGTAATTTACTCTAATTATTTTTATGATGTTACATTTATCTAATATATATTTATAGGTTTTCTTTATTCTCTTTAGGAACAAAAGGATACAAACAAGCAACCTCCATCTGAGTCAATGGTTTATAGACAATCTAGGAAAAGAGATCTCACACGTGCATATAAAACAGATGGTGGCAAGACAAAGGACAACATGGTAAGTTAATTATGGGAAGGTTGTCTCTTTAGTTAGATTTTTCTGATTTGAGTGTCAATTTTTCTAACATATTTTTTATATGGGAAAAATTGGATGCTATGCAGCTTGAAATTGAAAAGGGAGAAAGAAGTGACAATGTAGACCCTTATCATGAAGTGATCGCTAAGAAGCGTAATGGGCGTGTATTCCTTCAAGGAAGAGGGGTGACAACATCTAGTTTGAAGGAAAAAAGAGAAAAGGGAGGCTATATACTTGATCAAGTTTTCTTCCAAAATCTGAAAGATGAATGGACACAAGAAGTAGCTCCAATTTTGGCAACACAAATTCTATCTCAATTGCAAGCAGCCAATCCTCATATGAACATTGTCATTCCAGATTTTGCACGTCCATCAGAAAATGAAGATCAATTACATGGTGACCATACTTTGCATAATGATGATGAAACTAACCTATCCCCACAGGTATGACATTCATTTTTTATTCTATTTTGTGTTGGTTCTTTTGATGAGTCATTCATGGGAAGATTATTGATGTGCATTACACTTATGAAGTTCCTATTTCTAAAGCTTGTCTATGATTATTATTTCATACTGGATAATAAGTAAACAAAATTCAATCTCTATGAATTTTCTTTGGATTTACTTATGGGTTATTCTTTTAGCTGTTACAAAGGTTAATGCGTTAAAGGAAGTTCTGAATTATCCATTTAAACATTTTCTAGGATAAGGGATTATGTTATTGTGATAAGTTATTACTCTTTCATTTCTTTGCAGCGGATTGACTATTTGAATTAATGCCTATACTTTCATTGTCTAATAATAAATAGGATCCCACTTTGCATGTTTATGGTACTTGATTTTTTGTGTTGTTAGTTCACTAGTGTTCTTTATGCTAGTTTGATTTCAGTATGAACATTTGATTCAAATGTGGTCTCAACAAGATGAGAATATTTTATGCTAGATAGTTTAATTTCAACATGAGCATTTGATTCAAATATGATCTTGGCAAGATGAGAATATTGCTATCCAAATCTAATGTTGGAATATTATTAAATGCAGGATGAAGATATTGACGATGAGCTCTACTAATCAATGACTAAAAAGATTGGATGCAAGTGCATTTTCTGTATACATCATTAATTGGGTAAACATTATCAAGCTTTTGTGGGTATATATTTTTAGATTTGGTGGCAAACTACTGACAGTGCACCACATGTTATTTTGCACATTTTGAGAAACTCAAATGATGAGCTCTACCACCTCATTTGGCATATATGGGAGGGTTAGATTTAGCACTATGTAATTGTGATGGATGAAATCCATTTGTTTTCTACTTAATTCATCTCTTTTGTAGGACAGGCAACCATTTTGCCTTTCCCTATGAGGAATACATACTGATGTAATCTTTATTGGGTTGTCTTAGTTCAAATGGAGTACAAGTCACTACACACTACTTGTACATCTTTTGGATATTTATATTTCTAGATTATATATGAATATATAATTTTATTTGAAAAATCATTGTTTTATATTTATTGAATAGTACTGTCACCACATGATAGTTCACGGCAGTGTCAAAATCTATAGCAATGGTTGTATATTTATGGTAACAGTTGTGTATGTATTATAATGGTTATTTCTAAGCTAACAACGTTTATATCTATGCTAACGATTGTAACTAAGCTAACGGTTGTTGATCAACGGTAACAGATGTGCCAAGTTTTATAAAAATGTTACTAAAGGATAGTATACCGTTACCATAGACCTTTGCTAACGACCTCTACTGTAGCGGCGTGACATGTGTTACCATAGACATATAGTAACGCTTTTGAAGCCTTAGGTAACTGATTTGGGCCGTTACACTAGGTTAGATATTTTGTAGTGATCCTTGATGGAGACTCATCCTCACTAGAAAGCACTCACTGGCCTACAAAGGTGTAAACACTAGGTCAGAGCACCTTCATACATGGATGATCCTAGTGTAGGATTCTGAACATCCATTGCTTCCAAATACTACCAAATATATGAGCTCTCTCGGTACTTTGTCGTAATCTTTCTCCAAATCAATAAAAATCATGCATAGATTTATTTTTCTTTCCTTTCCGTGTATTTCTCTACTAGTCACCTCTAAGTGTAAAACGCTTTAATAGTCAATCACCCTGATATAAAATCAAACTTATTTTCGGTCATGCAAACAACCCTTCGCAACCTTAGCTCAGTAACTCTCTCCATATACCGATTATCACGTCAAGCATTACTAGCTTAATTAGTTGGTAGGGATGATGTGTAGTGACCAGTTGGTCACGCGTTCGAATCCCCCTTCTCCATATTGTAATGGGTCTAAAAGAAAATATATCGACTATTACGCTTCCCAACTTTATTTCAATTTTTTTTCTTAAATATTGTACCCATTTAGAGATTCTAATTGCACACAAACAAAGAGATTCTAACTAATATTGCTGATAATCATCAATATATATCATGTTAAAACAGAGATGTAGAAATCCTATGTGGCGGGTTTTGGTGCGATTCGCTCACGTGTCGTTCTCTGGTGCAATTTGGCCCGGATCTTTGACACGTCAATTAATGATGATCCAATATATTTAAGCCACGTCAAATGATTAAATCATCTATTTATACACATGTCATCCTATGTGTCTACCTTTATTGTATCATTTAGATTATGAAACTTATCAATATGAGTTTAATTTATATTACTTATCTATCATTTACCCGATTGACCCGGTGACCCGGTTGATTTTTAATTAAATATAATTAATTTTTTTATATAATTAAAATTTATTGAAAAATTGTCAAATCATGATTTTTTAATTTAAAATGGAAAAAATTGACAAACCCGAAATCGACCCGAAATGACCCGAAAACCGGTCAAACCCGGGTTCTAATAGAACCCGGAAATACCCGGGACCCGTTTTACCCGAGACCCGAAGTGACCCGAGATCCGAAGTGACCCGACCCGAACCCGACCCGCATGACCCGTTTGACAGGTCTAGTTGTTACAATTAATTTTTACTCTTATCTTAAGTGATTACAAAACCTATCATTTTACCTTAAATTAATTTATAAATATTTTAGCTAAAAAATCTACATAATCTTAAAAATCTACATAATTTTTTTTATCTTCATTTATGATAGGGCGTAACATTGCAATTCCGAGCAATTGGAAGCCCACTTCTTTCATGCACAAGTAATAATTTATATATAAAAAATTTAGATTTTTTTTCTCTATAAATAACAAAAAAATTAGATTAATTTATACTAAAAGGTTATATATACACACATAATAGATAAGTAATTATGTGTGTGTATATATACACACATATTGTTATAAGATAATTAATTAAAATACCTTAATTAAAAAAATGCCATATGACATTTATATATATGCACAAATAAACATATGTGAGAATTATATATTTTAAAAATTATTTAAATTAATTAAAAGTTATTTTATATAAATAAAAGTTATGAAAAAACCGCGAAGATCACGGACAATAAAACCAGTATGAGTATATTTAAGAGGCACTGCCCGTCCCAAAAAAGAAAATTTGAATAGCCAAATCAATTTGTAAATGAAATGTATAGCTAGGTTACAAATTATAGCACCTGATAATAATTGAAGAATAAGGTACGAGGAAATAATCATTGAATTGAGGAATAATCTCACATATACGGACACTACCGAATTAATTGAGGAATAAAGTCGCATACACGGGCGCACGCCCTCTACGGAAAAATGTCTAGTTTGTGGGAAAAAAAAAACACAACAGTTTTAAGGAAACATATTTAAAAGAATGTAAATTACAAATTGGGGCGCACGCCCTCTACGAAAATATGTAGTTTGTGGAAAAAAAATAAAACAGTTAAGGAAAAAAAATACAAATTGTCTAACTTCACTTAGAGCAACCGTGAAATTTGTTGGTGAACTAGTATATATTAGTGTAGTATTTTGATCCATTTCAATTTGAAAATCACTCTATATATTTATTTAATACTATATTAATATGTACTTATTTACAACAAAATATGTATAAAATATTTTTTTTTATTTATAAATTAGTTGCAAAGAGATATCATACAAATATGAAAATAATTTAGTAAGGGAAAGTAGTAATAAAACTCAAACACACCACTTAATATAATTTGAAATACGTATATAATTATTTTCATTAGGATAAAAATAAAAAAGAAAATATAAGTTTTCATATAATTGAAAAATTGAAAAGTTACTTGCATTAAAATAAAAACAATAATAATATAGGACGAAATTAAAAGACCATAAATTAAAAACTAACGATGCACTCCTTGTCTCCACAACAACATCAATTCTTCAATCAACGATTGTAAGAAAATATCAATCAACTTCTTCGAATTATTTGGGGCAGGTACAATCGTTGATAAGAACATGTATGGGGTTTCCAAGCATATTGAGGGTGGAAGATTATAAGGGGTTATGATGATTAAAACTGAAAATTTACTTACATCAAAACAAAAACGATAATAATATAGAACGAAATTAAAAGAACATAAATTAAAAACTAACTCTCAAAATAAAATGTTGGTATATAATGCATAATAATGAAATCAAATTAAAAGAGCATGAATAACTAACATGTTGTTTGAATTGATTGGAGAGAGTCGACGAATAAATCTTTTTAATTTGTAAAGGTTATCTCCAATTAGAATAAAAGTACATAAATTAAAAACTTTAATCCAGATTTCCTTCCTCAATTCAAAGGCAAACTACCAAAAAAGGGGTGACAAAGAAAAAAAGTATAAACAAATATATTTAAAATAGGGAATAAATATATTTAAAATTGGAAACGGATGTTTTAAAATTTTAACAATAATATTGACCAATAAAAAAATATCATTTGAATAAAAAATTCAACTTTAATTGTGGACGTGACACGTCAGCAAAATGCTAGCAGAATTAGTAATATTAATAGAAGATTAATACATACATAGATAGATAGATTACTTATCATATTGCACGATATATTAATGTTTTTTTTTATGGGGTGATTACTTTGATGTCCTATAAGTGCTCCAAATTAGCAAAATGTCCACCGCCCCCTGTGCCCCCCCCCCCCCCCCCTCTGGTTTCAGTTTTTTTTTTTGTTTTTTTTTTACCGTTGCTGAAACGGAATTACTGAAACTTCTGTTTCAGCACATACGGTTTCAGCAACCTCTTTTTCAGCTTTTTTTTTGTTTTTCCCTTTTGTTTTCCGCGTTGCTGAAACGGAATTGCGAGTTTCAACACATACGGTTTCAACAACCCTTGTTTCTACTTTTTTTTTTCCCCCACTTTTTTTTTCACGTTGCTGAAGTGGGGGCTCAATTTCCAGGATTTGGAGGTGGTGTGGAGAGTGATTGGTTGGTCGCCGATTTCGCGAAGGCGGACGTTGGGGCGGCGTTGGCGTTTAGGAGCCAAGGTGGAAGAGGGGAGGGTGGTGTCAGATGCGGTGCAAGTTGAAGCATCGGAGCTCCGGCGTTCTCCGGCGTTTAGGAACGCCAACGCTACGGCTCTCCGGCTCACCTTAATTCGTCGCCAAAGCTCCAGCCATCGCTGGGAGAGATGTCGCCGCCACCCATCGCCGCCGGTTGTGCCGCGTCGCCTGTAAAGGCTCGGATTTTGTAAATCCTAATTTTCGAAAAAAGATATTTAAAATGAATTTAAAACGGATTTCGGGGTTTAATTTTGAGTATTTTCATTTTGGGAACACTTTGTCTTCTTCCCCTTTGTTTCTATCTAATGCACCCATTCTCCAACTCATCCCTCCTAATTGAGGTAAAATCTTATCTCTATATCTCTCACTCCTTTTTTTTTTGGTTCCTCTCTTGGAAAACCCACAAAATTGTATTCCTCCTCTCCTGATTAGATGTTGGACCCTTTACCCTTCAAAAATCAGAGACACAGTAAATCAGAAACACAATCCTTCATTCACCCCATTTTAGTTTCAACCCCAAAAGAAATCAAACACCCTCTCTTTCCCTTGGGTTTTGCTGAGAGCCAAGCAACCACACCACCCCACCTCCTGTTTTTCCGACAGCCACCACCAATCGCCGCCGTCCCCAGCCTCTCATCTCCGCCAAAACAGTAGCCCCATCCCCACACCCCTGTTCTGCCGAGAAGGAAACCCAGCGCGCCCATCTCCTCTTTCGCTTCTCCTCGACGTCCCCGAGCAGCAGTAGCCGCCACCCCAGACTTCAAAGGACGCCCAGGAGCCCGGAGCCACCGCCGTCGCCCAGCGTCATCTTCCTCCTTCCCTATTTCCCGATCGAAAACCACCGGTGAGGTTTTCTCCCTCTCTTTTATGTCGAAAACTCGAAAGCCTTCACCTTTCTTGACCGGATCTCCAACCCAGGTCTGAGAAGCCTCCCCCGATCCATCGGCGGGCCCTGATTCCGACTCCAGCTGACCCAATCGAGCTCCAAGCTCCGTTCCGGCGAGCCCTCGCATCCGAATCAGAACCCCTCGGTGAGGATTCCTTTTCTCTCTTTTCTTCTTGCCGGTTAGTGTCTTTGGTGTCGGGGTAGACGGTCGGAGCTGGGTTGCCGCCGGCCAGCCTCCTCCCTCCCTCTTCCTTTTCCAGTTCTCGCACAGCCTTAGGAAGGAGATGAACAGTACCCGGTCCGGTTTCTTGCTTTCTTATTTTGAGGGTTCGGTTTAGCTATTTGTTTAATTAAAATGGCCGGTTCGGTTCAGTTTAAATGGGATTGAGTTTTTAGGCTTGGATCCGGATTTTAAAATTAGATTGGGTTTCGGTATTGGGCCTTTCTACTTCTTAAATTGATTTGGGCTATTGGATCCGAAATTTTAAGGAAGATTGGGCCTATTTCATTGGGCGTAATTCCTTGGGTAAAATGTGTTTGAATGGAAAATGGATTTTTAAGACTTATGTATATTTTGATATAAAATATATTAAGTAAATGGTATATAATATATTTAGTTATATTATCATTGAGATTTAAAATATAATATTATTGGGCCTGGATATATATATATATATATATATATATATATATATATATATATATATATATATATATATAAAGAAAAGGAATTTAGAAAAGGTTTTAAAGGTTGGAAATTGATTTAATAAAAATTAAAAAGAGGATTTGGAAATATACTGACCTTGTCGGATTTGTCTTGAAATAATAATAAAATAAGTTGATGAAAGGGTAATGTTTTATAAATGGATCTTTTGGATGATCTGAGAAAGCGTTTTGAATGGTGATTTGATCTAACTTGAGGTTTTAAAAGAGTTTTGGAAAATCTTGGGAAAATGACTTACCCTGCCTAACTTGGTGAATAAATTTGATGACTTGTGTGTGATATTATATGCTTTAAGTAACATTAGAAATAGACTTATTTATATTACTTATATATGTGTTAGGTGATCATCTGTGACATATTGGCTTTCTGTATACCTAGTTGTTGCCTTTTGCTGTTCTGCACCTCCAGGTGAGTTCCTATATGAGCTCACTCAGATTCGAAAAAAAGATCTCCCTGCTTGTAGCCATGTGCATACTAGGTGCTTGCATTCATAATAAAGCATGCCATGTAGTATCCTGCTAGGATTGCACTAATGATTGAGCATCCGTTTACTCATTGCTTTTGTAAACAGAACGGTCGTTATCTGTGAAGTAACTAGAGTCATTGCTAGGGTTATAGGACGACCTAGTCTCATCGGGTCCCGTCCTGAGTCAATCGAGTCATGAACTTTCTTATATTATGAGATGCCTGCGGGCTTTATTGTGGATACGGGTTGGGCATGCGTGCCACCCGATTATATGGAATGCATTCACGAGCTAGCCAGTCTCCGCCCTATCGGAAGGGGGTGGAGGTAGGAGAGGGATATACCACTTGGTATTCGGTGCTAAGGCCTTATTATATTTATGCACTTGATCTTAGGGGCATGTTGGTGTGTTAACATTCCGCCTTGCATCTAGAAGCATCTTTATCAGGACTAGCGTGTGTATGTGTCTGCTTGTTTGGGACTATATTGCGTAGGGCTTCGATCTGACACCGCCCCGCATACATTTTTTTTAGGTTTGTTTTGCAGCATTATTGTTCCTTGCTTCTGTGACGTGGGAACTCTCTTGGGTGATTGCAAAGAAATGGTCTAACCTTAGATTTCAATAAATACACTTATTGATTTTGTTTTGACCCGGCTTAGCCATGACACCCTCTTGTATCGCACCTTGATTCTACTATCTGCATGACTGCTGGTTTTCTACGCTTAGACTTATGACAGGTACAGGGGACTTCCCCGAGGATTCCAACGATCCCTTCGAATTTTGGGTATGAAATCCCACTTCAAAATATTAGGATAGAATTTCAAACCTTTCAACCTGTACTCGGGGCGCAAGATCCTAACGAGGGGTTTCATCCCTCGAAACGTAACCCGGGAATCATAATCCCGGGCCGTTACACCGCCTGTTTCCGGATCCACCACCCCTAAAGTCGTCGTTGGGTGCCCTCGCCTAGCTTCCACCGACGCTCCATCGGCCGGGAGAGATGTCGCCAGGAGAGGAACTGTGTAACCATTCCGGAATGGCTCACTGGAAATGACTTGTGGGTAGTACCCATAGGTTCCCGGTTCGAACCCCGGAATGGCCGCTCTTTATTTACCTATTCAAGGAGAGGAACTGTGTGCTTGGTACGGGAGGAGGAAGGAGATGTGAAAATTACAAAAAAAATCTCCCCATACTTTCTATTTCTATAAATACTGTCTTATTTTAATTGTAAAAATTACAAATTTGAACCCGTAATTTTTATTGGGGGCTTAAATGCTATAAGGTGCATCTTCAATATTAAGTGCATAAATAATAAATCAATTTGCACTTTATTATTTTATTTATGCACTTTATAATCTTAAGTGTGCACTTCATAATCGTATTCTTGCACTTTATCATTTTAATTATGCACTTTATAATCTTAAATGTGCACTTCATATATTATTCATGCACTCATATTATTATTCTTGCACTTTATCATTTTATTTATGCATTTTATAATCTTAATTGTGCCCTTCACAATTTTATTCATGCACTTCATATTATTATTCACACACCATTTTATTCTTGCACTTTATTATTTTATTTGTCCAACATAATATTATCTTTGCACAACTTAAAGTTATATTTGCACAACATAATATTGTATTTGCACTACATAATGGTATATATATGCATTTTATCATCTTATTTATGCACTTTATCATTTTATTCTTTCACTTTATCATTTTATTTATGCACTTATGATCTTAAGTGTCCACTTCACGATCTTATTCATGCACTTCATATTTTTATGCATACAACATCATTTTATTCTTGCACTTTATAATTTTATTAATGCACTTTATAATCTTAATTGTGCACTTCATAATCTTATTCATGTACTTTGGCATTTTATTCTTGCACTTTGTCATTTTATTTTTGCACTTAATCATTTTATTCTTGCACTTATCATTTTATTTGCACAACATAATATTATATTTGCACAATATAATATTGTATTTGCATGCCATAATGTTATATATGCATTATATCATCTTATTTGTGCACATTATCATTTTATTATTGCATTTTATAATCTTATTCATGAACGGGAACAAAAAAAAGACAACCATAAATAGCATGTGTGAGATTTTGAACTCGAACCTTGTGCATGGGCAAATCGTTATACCATTTTGAGCTAATAGGATTTTAATGACACATGTCGCATTAAAGTACAAAACCGCCATAAAAATAGCAACCCATAAAGAAAATATTTGGTAGGAAACTTACTTTACATTAGGAATAACACATTTATTAATAATAATCTTTGTTGTATTATTTGTTCACTTTATATTTTGTAATCTCATTGATGCGGGACCATCCAAGACACCTTCGGACACACCTATACTTAGGGATGGACCTATGATTCGATCCCGTGAGAATGTTGTCATCCTCAAGAGGAAGAAGAAGGCTCCACCATGGGAGAAGGTGCAAAGGTAGAAACTTGACGTTTTTTTAGATTCGTTCAGCATTTGACAGCTTTTCGATGTCTCAGTAAAATGAGTCATACGGAGTCAATATTAATCGGATTTGATCGTGTCATACCTTCAGTGGCGGCCGCAGGAATCTCTGAAAGGTGGGGCAAAATTACAGACGAAATTACAGATTTAAGATTTAGAGGAGCGTTAAATCAATTTTGAAGGCCCTATACAATTATTAAAATGAGGCCTATGATCTTATAGTCATTCTTGGCACTTGGATTCCTATACAAATTAATATTATTATGCATGTAAGAGTATTCGAATTCTTACAAACTAAATTAGTTCTCATAACTTTAAAATATTTCCGACTGTAAAGTTCATTCTAGAGATTTTTTGCAATAAAAAGTTTATATTTATGTCATATGATATAGTACAAATATTATAGATCATTATACGGATTTACATGTAACATGCGGATTTAATCTCGTGTTTCTATCGGACCTGCAATTTTTTAACATTTTGGTAAATATTTTAAAATCATGAACATTTTGCTAATTTATTTAATTGTGAATATTTAAAAAAAATCCTTCTTCTATGTGTATATAATGCAAATTAATTCTTCTATGTGTATATAATGCAAATTAATTAATAATACGCCTATATTCTTAACTTAATAAAAAAAATAGAGTAGGCAAATAATAATCATAACGTACTAGAAAATTATTAGTAAATTATTAAAATAGTCAGCAATATCGTTTTGTTAGTTTAAATTATTAGAAAAATTTACATAATACGGCAATAAATAATACGATAAAATCCGAAAAATATAATTAGTTTACTTAGATTAATTTAAAATCCCGTGCGTTGCGCACGGGTTATAGGCTAGTTAATAAGATAAAAGAGGTAATATGTCTAATTTCATTATAATTATTATTTACGATCAAAGGCAAAATGAAGATAAGAAAAAAAAAATTGAAATAAAGAAAAGGATAAAAAAATTGAAACAATAAATAAAAGGGTGCAGGGAATCGAACCCAAGCTCTCTTGTATCATTTAATCCTCACTCCTTCCCATTTACCAATTGAGCTAAGTGAATTAATTGATTCAATTTCCATTCTAATTTTAATTATTACAACAAAATCATATATATAAATATATTTTTTTCCGCTAAACTCCGGGGGCTCGTGGGTCGAAAGGTGGGGCGGCCGCGTATGCGTGCCCCACCCTGGGGTGCCTGAGGACGAAGAGATCTACAACTTTGACGTTGAAGGTTTTTCCATATTCGACCTAGAGCTTGGCCGAAAATCACATTCTTTGAACTGTCACTGTTTTAGACGGGATTTATTCTAAGTGTTGGAACTATCTTTGTTGCTATGTTTAGAGACATTCTTTATTTAAGTTATTTTAGGTAATTTAGGGATTTATTTTAATTTTCATTATATTTATTATTTTCAATAAAATCAGCCTTAGGGTTTTCTATATTAGAACGGCTGATTCCTCCATTATAAATTAGACGCCTCTTTTCATGAATGAAATTTCCTTTGTGTGAAACACAATGAGAGAAAGTCGATCGATTCGTAGCATGGCTCGTCGATTGCAACAATTGGTATAGATCTTGCTTGGTTTGCTTTGAGTTCATCAATCTCGCGAGAGCTTAGTGATCCTAGTAATCACAAGTCCCCTCCTTGTGCCTCCAAGTTGTCCGTTTGGTTGTGTAAGGTTGTAGAGGCGGGCTTTGTAGTCGTTGATACTTGGTTCCTACCCTCTTAGGAGACCTGGGGTCTTTATCTCGTTCTACCTTAGTTCGAATAACCCATCTATCGGTTTTTGTTCTTTCAATTTCGAGTCAATTTCATCAAGTCTAGTTGCTGCGTTTTTATTCTTTTGGGTTGATGTTAGACCTGTCAAAACGTGACCCGACCCGAGGACCCGACCCAACCCGACCCGTAAAACGTGGGTTTTGGCGCAACTATTTCAACCCGAAACCCGAAGCAACCCGAACCCGTTCAACCCGAAAATTTCTGGGTCGGGTTGGGTCGACCCGTGGGTCACCCGTTGGGTTAAGCTTTAAGATAATAAAAATATAAATGAATTACAATTTAGCCCAATATTGAAATTTATTACTAATAATAATTAGGATTGAATATTATATTTTTCATCATCAACTTTACTTTATAATTTAACATTACAATTTGTTATGTATATAAAATTACATATTACTATTTTAGCAACATTAATCATTATTTTTCAATAATATAACTATTATTAGGATAATATAACAATTTTATATTTAGGAACTATGTAAATAGTCATTAAAAATACTCTATCTGTTTAGTTTTAAATGTCGTTTACTATTCATGTATGGTTTTAAGGATGATAATAATTATATAAAATATCAATTTATATATTATATATAATTTCATACTTCAAAAACTAAAAAAAAATGAAAGTATAACAAGTAATAAATTTTTATTGATATTTTACATAATTTGATCATTTTAAAATAACATGTATAAATAGTAAATGACATTTAAAAAATTATGACTGAGTAGCGCTCATGACCCGTTGGGTCAACCCGAACCCGTAAAATATGGGTCTGGGTTGAGCATTTCACGACCCGTAACCCGAAATGACCCGACCCGGAATGGACCCGAACCCGAGACGACCCAACCCAAACCCGACCCGCCCGACCTGTTTGACAGGCCTAGTTGATATTGAGTCCTTGTTTGGTGTTCTTGAGTCGTTTGCTTCCGTTCTTGTCTTTGAGTCTTGACTGTCGAAGATCGGGCCATCCTACGGCTAACCCCGTATCACTCATGTTTTTCACTTTTTATAATAAAGACAAGAAATGTGATATAGCATATTTTGTTGCATTTTGTAATCTTATAGATGCACCTTATAATATTATTTCAAATAAAAATTACGGGATAAAATCTGTAATTTTTATAATTGAAATAAAGGCAATATTGGTAGAAATAGAAAGTACGGGAGAGGTGGTGACATTTATCTTATAATTAGGGTCATTTACCTATTTACCCCATAAAATTAAGCTCATTTACACATTAAATAGGCCCATTTATCTATTACTCATTTAATTAGACCCATTTACCTTTGAATTAGACTCATCTACCTTCAAATTAGACCATTTTCATTTTAAGAAGGATTTTCATTTTAAGAACCATTTTCATTTGAACCATTACATATATATATATATATATATATATATATATATATATATATATATATATATATATATATATATATATATATATATATATATATTAAAAACGTATTCTAATTTTATTTCTATGAAATTTGTTTACTATTAATGTCATATTTAAACCACAATTTATGAGTTCTATTGACACACTTTTCAATCCTATCAATTTATTTCCATTTACAAATGACATTTTAAAAAACATATATAATTTTCTCTTTATATTTTTTTAAAAAGTATTCATAATATTACAAATATATATGAAAAAAAAAATTAATAAATTTTATTTTATGAATTTTTGTAATAAAATATCATATTTATAACACAATTTATAGTTTTTTTCAATTTTTTTTTAAAAACATTTCTTCACTATATATATTGAGAAAAAAAATATAAAGCATAAATTTCACCCCCTCTAGCCAACCCTGTGGCCGCCGCTGAAAAAGACGTGTGTGTGGTTTTCACTGGCGAAGCCATGAAAAATATCGGCGTGGGCGCAATTAGAAGCGGAGATGGGAATTTGGACTAGAGGGAATTAAAGTATATAACCCTTGCCCCGAAATTGTTTGCTAGACTAACCCACTATCCACAACAATTGCAAAGGTTAAACCCCCCCCCCCCACCCCACCAAAAAATTGGCTCTTTGCCGGTTGGAAACAACCGGGACAGAGGAGAGAGAAGGTAAAGGAGGAGAGAGAGAGAGAGAGAGGAAGCGGGGTGGAGAGAGAGAGAGGCAAGGGGAAGTTATTGTGGAGAGAGAGAGTGGAAGTGAGGGAAGTTATTGTGGAGAGAGAGAGTGGATGAGTGAGAGAGGAAGCAGTTTGAATTGAAAACTGTCGACCCCCAACTGCCTCTCACAGCTTACAAAAGAGGAAGAGAGAGAGAGAGGGCAACAGTTCCACATGCAAGTCTGAGGAAAACAAGAAGAGAAGGAAGAAGAAGAGGAAGGAGACGACAGAGCGAGAGAGGAAAAGAAGAAGCAAAGGCGAGGAAGAAGACGACAGTGCAGAAGAGGAGACGAAGAGGCCGACTTTGAAGTAAGTAAACCCTCACAATGCCGATTAAATTCGTTTTGCTTCGATTAGAAGAACCAAAACTGGTTTGGATTGTGTGAAAATGGGAAGAAGGGGTCAAATGGGTTGACAGTACGCAATATCGCCCTGTCATGTAGGAAGTAACCGGCGTCAAGTTAAAAACAATTTGTGGAAAGTTTGGGTACTGGGGTTTGTGCGTCTGGGAGAGAAGGGGATTTTTGGGAATGGGGAAATTGGGCAACTGGCTTGTTGAATCCAACTTATCAGGGGCAGGGGGTGAGTGTAGATCCGTTCAGTTTAGGGGGGAATTGGGAGAAATGGGGCTTATGACTGTAGATGCGTTGAGGTTTGGGGGAAATTGGATGAAATGCGACGCATTAGGGTTAGGGAAAATTTTAGAAAGGGCAAAAAGTTTATGTGGAATCGACATTATTTGGAATAGGGTGACTTGTATGCAAATGGAGATGTACAGATTGAATAAGTATGCTATCATGTTTTCACAACCATGTGTCATGTGTATATGTGTGTGTGTCATGTGTACTTGTGTTTGTGTCATGTTACATTTGATATTGATATGAAGGGAACCGTGGGTTGGGGGAGAAGAATTGATGTGTAGAATACTGAATTTGGGTCTTCCACTATGCAGGATATCTGGTGAATATTAAAAATGTCGCAGCGAAGTGTAAAGAAGATTGTAGACCGTACAACTCAAACATCCGGCGCAGTAATATGGCTTTCGTTCGAGTAATGTAAGTTGTGATTGTTGTGCTGCAGTGTGGCTGACATGTTGAAGTCTGTGCAGGCTGTGTACGCCGTAGAGGAAGATAGACACTTCAAAGCAAAAATTAACCAACACTCCCGGATGGCGCTCCTGGTAAACATTGACAACCGGTTGAGCGAGTCCCATTGGAAGCGGCTGACCGACAGCCCGTTGGGGGGCATTGCAAGACTGGGCACAAGGGTCCAGTTCTCGGGACAGCTTGTACACTACGTTCTCCAACGACAATTGAAGACGAAGAAGGAGAATGAAACGTGGTACAAGATCCATGATGCGGTCGTCAGGTTCTCAATAGCTGAGTTCGCCATTGTCACCGGTCTCAACTGTGGCTATGGCGAAGAACCCGAGGACGACGACGGGTTCGAGAAGGCAGTGTATGATTTCTTTGGAGTTTCAAAGATGAGGATATCCGAGTTCGAGGTACAGTTCCGTGTGGCGATGGCATCTGAGAAATCGTCAACCAGAAAGTTAAAATTTGTCCTGCTGATGCTGGTCGAGGGAGTATTGTTCGGGAAGGAACCCAAAAACTACATTCATGGGTGGGTGGTCGACCTTGTCGGCGACATTGACAGGTTCCTGGCGTTTCCTTGGGGTCGGCTTTGCTACGAGCGAACGAACGAGTTCCTGATCCGTGCAATCGAGAGGAAGCTCCAACGGGATGAGGGCAGCTCCAATGCACGCCCGGCCTATTGCCTGATGGGTTTCCCTCTCGCCTTCCAGGTTCGTACACAAATATCACTGGACGATGTATACTCGTTTACTAGGCGTCTTATATTTATTGAGTGGACAGGAAGTGATTATTTACTGGACAATATGTAATTGCAGCTATGGGTGTACGAAGCCCTCACTCCAATGGCCGACCAATTCGCGAATGTCATAGACGAGAAGTTGTACCCCAGGTGTCTGCGATACGAGTTCAGAGACCCGAACCTCGAGTATGCCTCAATCGAAACCCGACTGCAGGAGGCGAAGGAGCTCGGGCACTTCAATGACCCTGCAGCCGTGAGGCCTCTTCTGCTCCCCGGTGATGTGGAGAGAGCAACCGGTTTATACCGCGATGCCCGAAACACTCACGACAAGCGGGACAACTTCTTCGACGACATAGTCCGGGCGTTCATATCAGCAAATGTCAAACCCCCACCAAAGAAACAACCAAAGGGAGCAAGTGGGTCAACGCAAGAATCAGGGGAGGGCACGCAGACACAAGCTACCCTATTAGAGATAGAGTCACGGTTAGTGGCAAAGATGGACGACATGCTGAGCAGTATATCCGCGGAGGTAAGCTCGAAGATGGTGACGCTTGAGGAGGCGATTGTAAACATGAGGAGGGAACTGCGGTGGAAGGGGACTAGGGAGTCGGAGGAGCGAGAGGAAGTTCTGGGAAAGGAGGTAAGGTTCTCCTGGTATTAGAGCATAATCGTCATGTCATTTCCTGTTAATGTCATGTTTATGGTAATGGATGTCCTGTTAGTATCAATACATGTCATGCCAATTCCAGTATATGTCATGTTAATAAGAGGTCATGTGCTTAGGTTCAGGGATCAGTGAAGGACAAGGATAAGGGAAAAGAGAAGGATGACAAGGACAAGGAAATTCTGGGAAAGAAGGTAAGGTTCTCCTGGTTTTAGATCAGAATCGTCATGTCATTTCCTGTTAATGTCATGTTTTTAGTAATGGATGTCCTGTTAGTATCAATACATGTCATGCCAATTCCAGTATATGTCATGTTAATAAGAGGTCATGTGCTTAGGTTCAGGGATCAGTGAAGGACAAGGATAAGGGCAAGGAGGAGGAGGAGGAGGACAAGGACAAGGAAGTTGTGGGAAAGGAGGTAAGGTTCTCCCAGTATCATATCATAATCGTCATGTCATTTCATATGACTGTCATGTTTTTCATAATGGATGTCATGTTAATTTACTCAGAGGTCATGTGCTGAGGTTCAGGGATCAGGAAAGGACAAGGATAAGAGCAAGGACAAGGACGTGGGCAAGGACAAGAGAAAGGAGGACAAGTTGAAGGCCAAGGCCAAGTTGAAGGACAAGGACAAGGTTTGCGCATGAGACTGTCATGTTAATATATAAGTGATTTCATGTTCTCTGTGTTTACTGTCATGTCAAACGCAATGGGCTTCAAGTTGCAGGAGGAGTTGGTGGCACCCGGTTCTGATGTTGAGGCTGAGGCTGAGGTGCCCCTCATACGGCCGAGAAGAAGCATCCGTCAACATCCTGATACGTTGTCCCAGGCGGACCAAACGCAACCAGCGAAGAAGCCGCGTGTGGGCAAGAAGCCAATGGATGTCGTCGAGCTAGGCATGGCAACCAGGGTAGATGCTGATGCGTTGTGGTTCGGTCAAAGGCACCCTACTGGCGAAGCAGTTCTTTGGGACACTCCAATCACCGACCAACTGGGTTTCATCCGAGGTTATTTACGTTCCCACATTGTGGTTCGAGTCATCACCTTTTTCCTCATATGGTCTTCCAAATTAATGATTTTTCCTTGCGTCCAGCATATTGAGCAAGCTTGCGCCCTACTGCGGAAGGACATCAACGCCGGTGACAAGTACGAAGGGGTCGTCGTTCTGGATTTCTTCTGGGGGTATCTCCTGCAGAAGAAACTGGCAGACGCGAAGGGGGACCTTGAGGTGGTGAAGGGGGACGACACGGTGACCCAATACTTCGACGGCAAGTTGCCGCCTTGCCGGAGATGTTTCCGACGGGTTGGTCCGATGTCGACCGGTTGTTGGCACCTTGGAATCTGAAGAACGAGCACTAGGTGGCCCTTGACATCAACTTCGCGGAGTGGACATTGGACGTCTACGATCCCGACACAAGTCACGTCGCTGACCACCATATGCCGGGCCTCCTGAAATCGGTGACCCACCTCCTCCCCATTTTGATGAACGGCCACCCTGAACTTCGAGTCAAATGGGTCGGCAAAGTCTCGAAACCCTTGGCATACAAAAGGGTGAAGGAGATTCCCCAAAACAAACAATCGTAAGTCATTATCACCTCTTCATTTAGAAAACATTGGCACAGGTTATGTGAGCATTTTTCGTTATTTTGATGTAGGAGTGATTGTGGTCCATATGCCATCCGTTACCTGCAGCTCCTCGCTACCGGCGACACCAAGTTCCATGGCCTGGACGATTCATTCATTGCGGCGTACTGCCAATCCCTTTGTGTTGCCATGTTTCACGGACGTCTTCCAACCCCATCCGATCCTTAAAAAAACTCCCACATTGCTTTTATATACATTGTTGGTTTGTGTAGACTTGTTAGTTGGTTTAGACATTTGGATATGCACTTATGTTTGTTGGTTTTAGACATTTGGATATGCACTTATTGCTGGATTGTTGTATTCGTTGGTTTTTAATTATGACATGTCAATCGAGATACATGTCCTATCAATATGAAGCTAATGTCATGTGAATATGAATCTAATGTCATGCCAAAATCAGATAGTGTCATGTCAAAAGGGGGTAATGTCTTATGGCATTCCGTTAACATAATAGAACAAACTAGAACTAGAACAAACTAGAACAAAACCCCCATACGAATTTACAGAAAGGCAACATAATTATTTGTGAAAGGCGTAACTAAAATGGGCGTACTGTCTACTTCATTGCGAAAGGCCCCGCAAATGGAAGTTCCTATGCCCCCGCTACGTGCGGCGGCGCTTCTGCAATTTAAATTTCCCATAAGCGAGCGGCGTCCACTCTATGGGTTCAAGTTTCACAGTCGTCGGAAACGCTCCGGTCTTCCCTTTTCCGCGTTGGTATGCTTCCTTTACTTCCCTTACCGCTCGCTCCGCCTCGTGATCCCACGGGCTGACTACATCCTCGACGTCACTGCTCACAGAAATGACCTGCTTCCCACGGCCATAAGCGACTGTGTTGTACAACGCATCACTTGGTTCTAACTGGACACGTGGATTATCTAACTAGACAAGTGAGCTTTCTAACTGGACACTCTTAGTTTCGAACTGGAAACCTCTTCCTGCTCGATCGACACCTTGTGCTACGACAACTTCCAATTCTTCATCCCCTGCCAAGAGGGTTTTAGTTTTTAACTGTGGGTGATCTTCTTGGGTCAAGTGTGGCCCACCCCCGAGTGGATGGGCCGTTGTGGATCCTTCCGTAGTGGTGAAATCGCCGCCAACCTTGCGTACCAGGGAGACATGGAGGTCGATAGGCCAGAATCGTTCACCGAAAAGACCGTTTACGAACTTGTAGGCCTGCAAGTCTTCATCATCCCCAATGGAAAAAGGTATGCATCCTTCCTTCTTCGGCTTTACATATGTGAGCTCAACGTCATGCCTCCTCCCATCGACATTAAACTTGGCCATCAGTTGTTTCTTCAGCGAGACGTAGTCAATACTTTCGTCTACCAGTACGGCCTTTTGACTCCTCGACGACTTCACGACCCAAATGCCCTCTTCACAATCCCACCACCCGCCAAACAATACAGTGATACACACGGGCGATTTCTCCCCTGTTCCATTAGTTAGGGGGGGGGGGACATTAAGTTTTACAGGGAGAAGAACATATTGTGAGGAGAGACATATCGCATAACCTAAATGGAAGGATGACTTACTCATTTCCGCCAAGAAGTCGGTGTCTGTCCAGTTAACCTCAGTAGGTGTCAAGCATGTGAATGGGTTTATGGACTCCCCCTCTTCCATCCTCTCCCTCTTATTCTCTTAAGGGGTAAATGACAGGGCGGGAGATTTAATCTCACTCCCGCCCCTCTCTCTCTCTCTCTCTCTCTCTCTCTCTCTCTCTCTCTCTCTCTCTCTCTCTCTCGCTCTCTCTCTCTCTCTTTCTCCTGTCTTATCATATGTCTTTATCTACCCTCTGCAAGATTCCCCCCCCGGTCTCCCTGAAGTTATTGTTGGGTCAAAATTTTATTCATTTCTTTTAATATGGGTATACTCCTCTCTCTATGGTTTTTTTATTAATATGGGTATACTCCTCTCTCTATAGTTTTGCATTTTTTTATTATTAATGGTGAGTGGGAAACCAAATTTTATACAAAGGTCAAAATTTTACAAAAACCACTGCTAAAGGTGTATAGTGGAAAACTGTTTGTTATCCAGGCGGTATTAATTAACCGGCTAGTTGGTTTAAAGGGGTGTCATGTAGCGTCTACCGACAAGAAGTAAACCCACTTTATTGTATGTCATGTCAGAATTGACACGTGTCATGTATAGATAAGACCACTGTCATGTGCATTGTAGACAACAACAAAACACTGCAATTCAATCCCCTTTGCTTTTTGTTTCTTTTTTTTCTTCCTCAACGGTCACATGCTGAACAATGTTGCTATTTTCCACACACCCCACTTATATGATAGCCATTCACCATCCATACTCCCCACAAATCGGTGAAGTTAACTCCCCATTTCCATTTAACAACCTCTCCAACAACCCTTCAACGAAATGGCATCCTCTTCACACCACCCCAGCTCCTCATCTGGCCTCCCTCCCCGACCTGTCCCCATCGTTATATCATCCGACGAATCAGACGATGGAGGTTTGTCGATCACTTCATTTGTGTAGATTTCAGTTGTGCTACTTGTATCATTATACTACCTTTTTTTTTTTTTTTATGCAGGACCAATGTCGCCGCCGTCATACCGACGAAATCAAAGAGTAGAGATTGTTGGCGGTGAGTCTGGGATGCTCGGGTCGTTCTACGAGGCGACCCTCCTACACAACAACAGAAGAGAGCTGCTGAGGGAGGTCCTCCCGATGCAACGAATTCGTCCACGGCCTCCTCGTATTTCTTACGACGCCTACATGCCCGAAGACCATGTCGACTGCCGCGACAACGATGGGTTTTGGGCCGGGAGGGTCCTTGGTGTGTCCGGTTATGGGAGTGACCGAACTTTCATGGTCTACTTCCCACTTAGCGACGAGACGTCTGATCATCGTGCCCACAATATGCGCCCACACTTCGATTGGGATGGATACAGATTCACCACGCAGCCACAATTTCGCGGCTTGTTACCGTAAATTTGGTTTTCACTGTCTTCTATGTTGCTACTCTCTCCTACTATCTTTTAAATGTTTGCTCATGTGTCGTATTTGATTAATGCAAGTGATTCTGTCTCCGCCATATTGTGTCCAGTCTATTTTAATGGTTGTCATGTCGTATTTATGTTGTGTCCAGTGAAAACTATGCGATTACCAGTCGGCCCACGAATTCACCTCCACCCACTTTATTGTTATTCCATGGTTTTTCTCTTCACCTTACCATGTCATTATAAGTATGTTTATGCCCCCTCACTGTCACTCTTATCCATTCGATTCCAATATGGGTAAAGCATGCTAGTGACGGCCGGAGATAATGAGATCATGGCATCCAAGTATGGGTAAATATTATAATTGGACGCACATAAAACAATATGTCATTATAGAGAATATGCTTATCCCATAAATCTTCTCCATTCGATTATGGTAGTTAATGACCTGTGTTTTTCATAGTTACAATCGTGTCCAGTGAAAGACAATATCTGACATGTTTATCGAATATGGATGTTCAGTTACAACTTACTGCTTACACGTGATCCTTAAAATAAACCCCCAGACCCTTCCTTCTTCAATTGGTTTTCTCTTCAACTTATAATTTAGTTGAAAGAATATTTTCCCCCTCACTGACACTCTCATTGATCTATCTGTCCTCTCACCCTGCACTTTTATATTTAACCCCTCTCTCTCTCTCTCTCCGTCTCTCTGTCTCTCTCTTCTGTCCTCTGCCACTGCAGCAGCTACTTCTTCCCTCCTCTCTCACTGGTCCTTGCTTTTCAGGAGTAAAGATGTCTGTCTCCCTCTTTCTCTCATTGTACATGAAACCGAGAGTGGAGTCCAGCTGTACCCCACAGGGTGACCGGCCACCGGCTCCCCTTGTCAAGCGGATATCCGCTTTTGTGCAAAAAATTTTCCGGATTGGGTTACTCATGCAAACCTTCCGGATATGAGGGTCATTTTAACAAATTTGCCTTTGGACTAATGCTATAGGGATCGATAATTTTTTTAGCAGAGATATTTTATATAAAAAAAATTAATTTTATTAAGAAAAAAAAGAAACAATAAAATTAAATGAAGAAACCGTAAAAGTATAAAAAAAAAAAAAAAAGAGGGAGCTTTAATGTCCAGAGGAGAATCAAACTCGGGTGGAAGTACAGGCAGAATCTAATGCCTGGCCGAGGGGGGCAAAAAATATATTCGGATTTATTTTATAAAGATTTGAACCCCTAATTTATTGATTAAAATATTCATCATTTACCAACTAAATTAGAGTAATTAATTGTTAATTAAAATACCCTTTTATAATTTACATAAATATTTTGCATATAACATTAATTTTTTTTTCCGTTGGGGCCCATGGCCAATTGGCCACCTTGTGTTCCGCCACTAGGTGAAAGGGTTGAATGAAATCCCAGATTCATTTACCACTGGAGGAACTTTCAACAATTGCTATTTGTTCTCCCAATATATGGGTGTGTATGGATGCCAATTTTAGTAGTTAATAAACTATTAAAATTGGGGGTTAAAATTTTTAACCTTGTATGGGGTTGTGTAGTAGGGGGTTTTTGATTAAAATTGGGATTTAAAAAATAAGTCACATTTGATAGCTTTTTTGGTGGTTTTGGGGTTTATTTGATTTGAAAATACAATTATACCCCTAATAACAACCAAATAAACTCCATTTTTTACAAATAAATTGTTTTTCATCTCATACAGGGTTTATATTTCACACAAAATTTTAACCTTATTTGAGGTTAAATTTTTAACTTTAACCTATTTATAAATTTTAGTTATTTTTTTTAACTCCGACCCATACGGACCCTATATGTATACATTTTTACCGGATTGGGGTGGGTTTGAAGTTTCAACCCATACAAACCCGCCTCTTTCCGTCACCGGTGGTTTTTGTAAAATAATTGAAGAAAACATTTCTAAATTAAAGGAACGTTGCTGATCCACACTTCCTCAGGTGACGTCATTTCCCTTTGGTGAACTTCTATTCTTGTCTCCCTAGCGTCAAGACCCCGTGTTAGTCCATTGACTCTCCCATGCTCTCGGCATTCACCGTCTACCCTTGGGCCTCCTCGACTTAATTCCTTGCTAGTTGGGCTGATTTTTGTGATCGGTTACGAGCGGGTTCTTCTTTTTTCTTTTTTTGTTTTTCGGTTTCATTGTTGTATCATAACAGTTAGCCCGTCTGTCATTTTTGGCCTCTCGACCCATCAGATATGTCTGGTGAGTCGAATTATTTCTTTTTCAAAAAAAAACTTAGGGTGTGTTTGGATTTCATTGCATTTTAATTATAATGCAATTATTTTACCTCGTTTTATGTGAGCGTTTGGTTGTAAAAATCAAGGTAAAAATGTAATTTAACTAAATAATCACATAAATCGAGATAAAATAATTGCATTATAATTAATACATCATGAAATCCAAAAATACCATAATTTAAACACCTTAAAAATTATATTAACCAAACACCGCCTTATCATACTAATGCATTTGCAATCCAAACACACCCTTAGTATTTTCTATATATATATCACTCATCACTCATCCATAAACACACCCTTAAAAATCAAGGCCTTCAATTTGCATTTACCTTCGAATTGATCACTCATCGATTATTCGATCGAGCTCACTAGCTATGTCTACTAATGTTGCCCTCCCATCTCCTGTACGCCCCATCGATAACCGTCCGATCGCAAGCTTTCACCCCAGCCCTTGGGGTGACTACTTCCTCAACTATGTTCCTTATGATAAGGTACGTAATAGATACAGATGTAGATGTAGATATAGATTTCAAGTTATACACATATATATTTACCTAATTCTATGTGGGTGGGTTAGGTGACCCAAGACAAGATGGAAGAGGAGGTGCAGGAAGTCGAAAAGGAAGTAAAGGAGGTGTTGCAGCAGCTTGCAACAGCTGGGAAGCCATTGGAGCTCCTCAACTTCATCGATGTCTTTGAACGCCTCGGGGTCGGATACCGACTTGAGCAGGATATCGAACAGCTTGTTGAAGCTGTCTTCGCAGATGTCGAATTTGGAGTTGATGGATTCGATCTCTATCATACTTCCCTTTGGTTTCGCATTCTTCGGCAACATGGGTTTCGCGTATCATGTGGTGCGTTCAATTCCTTTCCTCACAACTATTTAATTTTATTATTATTATTATTATTATTATTATTATTATTATTATTATTATTATATATATACTAGTTCAGTATCCGCATTGTG
This sequence comes from Persicaria tinctoria, assembly GCA_037127255.1. Classification (NCBI taxonomy): domain Eukaryota; kingdom Viridiplantae; phylum Streptophyta; class Magnoliopsida; order Caryophyllales; family Polygonaceae; genus Persicaria; species Persicaria tinctoria. The sequence goes on along the minus strand of JBANSL010000010.1, from coordinate 66,771,499 downwards.
TGTTGATATTAATACCCGTTTAATCAACTAATTAATTTTCTTCAATACTTCTTAATTGCTACATAATTAAGATATAATTAAAAGAAATTATTATAATTTATACATATATATTCTTTTAAAAAAAATTATTATTAATGCCCATTAATACTCTCCTAATTATATATACGATTCTAAAATAAACCAAAGGTTAAATTTTAGATATATAATAAAATTGATTATTTGATTTTTATAAGTATAAACGAATTGATTATTTAATAAAATTGATTAACTGCATGGAGACATGTCTCATAGTTGTAAGAATTGAAGCCAAAGGTTTAATTATATATATTGTTAAATCTTGTAAAAAAAACATATTTATATCTAATGAAATTGGATAAAGTGTTATCTTAAACATATATTAATATATTGATCTTTAATATCTTCTAAAAAATATATTCATATCTAATTAATAAAATTGGGTCAAATTTTATCGTATGTATATATAGATATATTGATTAAATAAAGTTAGAATAAAATTTTATCTTATACATATATTGGTTACTTAAAAAATTTGTGATTGATTCATACGACTAATATCCATATATAATGAAATTGTGTCAAATTTTATCTTATACATATATAGATATATTAATTAAATAGAGTTAGAATCAAATTTTATCTTATGCATATATAGAAGTTGAAAACGATGATCGAGAGTGAAAGAGAAGATGATGACTGATCGGAAGCAACAACACAGAAAACTCAAAAATGAGGGAGAAACAGAAGAGAGAGAATCGCGTCTAGTAAAAGCCAAAAAACTGCCCGATAGGACATTGAGTTAATATTTCCTACCCGGTGGCCATTGGATAAATTGGTTAAGGAATTAAATTGGACCTCACGACCAAATCTATATTATTATAATACTAAAGGAGAAGTCGCCTACGACATGTGGCGGCTTCTCCTTTAAAGTAGGTATTTTTAATTTAATTATTTATTAATGGAGTTGTTTGGATAATTAAGTAAATTTAATCAATTAATTAAATCTAATTCGGTTAAGATTTGGTCGGTTAAGATTTGGATACGAATTCAGTGGATATATTTGATATTTTAGTTGGTTAGTTTAGATATTTATTGGATAAGATTAAAATAAAATCATATTTATTTTAATAAATCAAATATGACTTTTTTTGTTTAGATTTTTAATTGTGTCTCTTCTTACGTACGTTCACCATCATTTACTATATAATCACCCTTCTTCTCACTTTCTTTACATTTTTCTTCTTCTTATCTCTACCTCAAGTTTTTTGCATCTGTTCAAACAAGGATAAATTCGTACAATCATACTAATAATACTAATCAACAATGGTGGAAATTATTGGTGAGACTCAATTTGATTTCTCGCTCTCTTTTATTTTTGTATTTTTTTAATTTCAATTTCACATTCTCAATGTTAGATTTGTTTGTATTCATAACTCTATATTGTAATTTATTTGGTTAAGTATATAAGTCATTCGTTCATATCCCTTAGTTGGTACTTGGTAGTTGGTACTCATGTTTTATTAGTTCATGGGTAATTGATACTATTTTATTTCAACCGATCCGCTATACGTTTGATCAAACTCTATGGGATGAAACTGATTAAAAAATATAGTAATGAAATATCTTAATTTTCAACGAATGAAGACAGAATAGTTGAACGATGTATATCGGGTTACGATCTCATGTGAGAATCAAAATTTGACTTTAAGTACTTGGATTATTGTTTGTAGGAGTTACTTGACTAATTATGAACCATAATGAGTATAGTCACGAAATCAAATAAAGTGATTATCAATTGATCGACCGTTTGATGTTAATCCTTAAAAATTAACTAAGTTGATATTAATTTTTTAAAATTCTAATTATTAAATATAAAATCGTCAATATATGTGATTATATATCTATATATTATGCTTTTGTAAATAAAAGTTTTTAGGTTAAATCCCATTAATTAATTTTGTTCCAGTTTATTTTAGTTAGTATAATTCACTTATTATATAATTTTTAATCTAAACCTAGACTCTTTTTTATTATATTTTTCTTAATTTTATTTTCAAATGAAACAAGAAAATGAATAAAGATTTGAAAAAATTAATATTTTATTCAAATCAATTAGAAGATTAGTGATTCAATTATTTTTATTTTAATCGTATGTAATGATATGGTTTATACTCATCGTATAGGATCATAAAAGTTAATAAGCTAATTTATGACGTAGGTAAATTAATTATATTAATAGTATCACAATTGAGCTGTTATTTTCACATGGCGTGCCTCCCATATGGTAATGCTATTTGCGCAATTTGATTGATTGAATATAAATGTTGACACCTTATTTAATTATTTTTACACAGTATTATTTGAATTTTCAATTCAATCTATTTTACTTAACTTTTGCTTATATTTGATTCTAATACTTAAATTTTCTTATTATTTAGCATATATATTTATTTATTTTGGTATTCAATATGTTAGAGAATCTTTATTTTTTATTACTTTGTTTGTGATACTTATAATATTTATGTAAACAATAATAAATGATATTGTATAAACATATATTTTAAAACAAGATCCGTGCAATGCACGGAGTACTGAGCTAGTTTTCTCTAATAAAAATGGCTAAAATCATTTAAATTTGAAATATATTTCTATTTGTAGCCTTCATTTTAAGTTTTAACCGATGTCTTTGGGGCATAGGTTAAAATACCGTTTAAAAAAACACATTTTTTTTCCTCTCGATTTTTCTTCCAGGCTAGGGGATTTAGCCACCTTGAGCCCCCTAGATTAGCCATTGATCCATTCGATGTATATCAGATGTGTTTGAAAAATTCAAGGATAAAAATGGGAAGTTGAAGGATTCATTGGCGAGCGATGTGAAGGGGATGCTAGGCTTGTACGAGGCCTCTCATGTTCGCATCCATGGAGACGACACGTTGGATGAAGCAGTGGTGTTTACTACGAGTCATCTTAAAGCCGCGGTGGCCAACCAGCCGAGCCATCCCTTGGTGTCGCAAGTGATCCATGCCTTAGAGCAGCCTTACCACAAGGGCATGACGAGGCTCGAGTCTAGGCACTTCATTTCATTCTATGAGGAAGATCCTTGTCACAACACAACTCTCCTCAAATACGCCAAATTGGATTTCAACCGGTTGCAAGCATTGCACAAGAAAGAGCTCCAAGATCTCACCAGGTAACCTCGATCCTGTGTACATGCAGTGAAATTATTCGTATGTACTAAATGATTATTCATGCTCTGAGCATCTCGATTAGTTATTGATGAATTCGATCATCGATCAGGTGGTGGAAAAATGTAGATTTGTACGCAAGGATGTGTATTCCAATCAGAGACAGAGTGCCTGAAGGTTACTTCTGGACACTAGGAACTTTCTATGAACCGCAATATGCTGTCGGTCGAAAAATATACTTCCAAGTGCTCAATTTAACTACTATGGTAGATGATATCTACGATACTTGTGGAACTATTGATGAGCTTGCTGTTTTCACTAAAGCTATTGAGAGGTATGTGTTAATAAACCGCAACAATAGAGTCTATAAAACCGTCACAATAGGTATTATAATAATTCATGATAAAACCGCCGCATAGACTAAACCATAGCTCAACCGTTGCATTAATAATGTGTCACAATAGGCCTTAATTGTAGTAGTGCTAATTAGCTCATTCGAATTCCATGCATCAGCTCATATATATTTGCTTAAGTGAAAATTTCAGATGGGATCGTAGTTGTCTTGATGAACTTCCGGAATACATGAGACCAAGTTATGCAACTCTCATTGATACCTATGAGGAATTTGAGCGCGACTTGGCTCCCGAAGGAATGTCTTGGTCCGTCCAATATGCAAGGGAGGAAGTATGTTTATTATCTATATATATCTGTCTATCTATCTATCTGTAGATCATTGCCCTCTTGTGTAGAGTTTAATCATAACATGTTGCTTTGGTTTTTGTCTTTGTAATTAAAGAAGCTAGATTTGTGTAAAGTTTACTACCAAGAAGCAGAATGGGTCCATGAGAAATACTTTCCGACTTGCGACGAGTATTTGGAGAAGGCTTCCATAGTGAGCTTTGGCTACAACTTGGGAACAGTAGCGAGTTTTCTTGGAATGGGAGACGCCGCTACCAAGGAGGCATTTCAATGGGCTCGCGGGAATCCAAAGGTGATCAAATCCGCGGGCATAATCTCAAGGCTCGTGAACGACATAGGCAGCCATGTATGAACTAAACCTAGCTCACATATATATATAGTACATTGATCCATAATGACTGTTTACACTGACTTTGCTTCTTCTTCGACCTTCTTCAAGCTTAAGCGAGGCAAATGCTATATTCCATGTGTCGTCGAATGCCACATGAAACAACATGGTGTCAAACAAGAAACAACTATAGAAGAATTGGGAAAGCAGGTAGAGAGTGGCTGGAAGGACATCAATGAGATGATGTTGAAGCCTTATGTGATTCCGAAGCCTCTTCTGACTCGCATCCTTAACGAGTGTCGTGTTGTCGATGTGGTCTACAAGGGAGAAGACAGCTACACCACCTCCACCCACACCATGAAGAACAACATTTCTCACATTCTCACAGATCCCATTCCAATTTAGGTTTATGCATCATCATCTTACAACCATACAAGTTTGTGTCATGGAATAATGTACTAGCATTGAGTTATCAATTGCTAATGAACGCTTATATATCTTAAAACTATAGTTAACTTTAAGAGGTTTGTATTCTCGTATTTGTAAGGTATGCATCTCATGAAAATGAGGACAGCTCTACTCCATAGAGGTTTGAATCATTTATAAACTTTTCATCATAAAATTTTAATAGATAAATCATTTTCTAAAATAAACATATTTTAGCTATATATATTTTTTTAAAGCGTATTTTTTCATAATGAAAGTTTATAAATTAAATTTGTCAATACAAGTGTATAAAATATATATATATAATAACAATTTTTTTTTTCAAATTGATCACTATCACATCAAAATATGTTGTGTGTGGAGAAATGTTGGTGGACAATCTGTAACTATATCTATAATCGCTACTCCTAGAGGCATGTCCGATCTTGGTGGACAATATGTAAGTCTGTTAAATCGAGAGGGCACAGACAATCCGTCGTGATACAACTGAGAAACACAACAAACCACAATCTATGAACCAATCGACAAAGGTAAAACAAGAAAACAACCCTAAAAAAAACTATGAACCAAGTAGAAGTGCGGCCGAGCGAGTAATGAAGACTCGGCGAGAGTATGTGGATAGTGAACGTATGAGAAAACTGACGCTGACACGATGTCTGATCTTGTTGGTGTCACTGGAGTTAAACCCAAACAAATTTTTTCCAACAAAAAAAAAAGTATTGTGCGTTTCTGAAAGTTTGTATTAGGGATCAATTTTGTGTACAAAGACCTTTCTTTAATTCCTAAACTATAGTGTACAACTTTTCTTACAATGGACTTGAATGTTGAGTTCCTAATTCCTTCATTTGTCCTAATTGCTCTTGAATGATCTTGAATGCTTTTTTTTATCTAACATGTCATCTAATCATCATAGTTGAATCCATTCATCAAGTCACCGGGCTTGAATTCTTAGGCACTTGCAAAAACATGAGCTGCCTCAGACTCCAACTCCCTTGCTGAGGATGGTACTTGAGCTGATGATGAGCTCGAATCGCCCACACGAACACCAACGTCGTCATCACAACCGATAGTCCTAGCACCGCCAGCCATGCCACCCGGGCATCTCCCTTCCATGGCCTGCATTCCCTACCGATAATCATCGCAAACGAATCCTTCACCAACTGACACTGCACCAGGCTTTGCATCACTGGGTACGCGTCTAGGAGGCTCTGGATCGAGCTCGTTACTGCCTCAATTGTGTAGAATTCTTTGCTACTTATGAACCCTTCTTGCTTGCAGCTCACATTGTTGTTCTCTGGGCATGTAAACACCTTCAGTGCCTTCAACAATACCCCGAAAAAATCGCCTTATTCTATATTCATCTCAGCAATAAGATATGTATCTATTCTTATCTGCAGTTACCTGTGAGACGTCTCCTATTTTGATGCTGTTATACGGGCAAGCCTCCGGCTGGAATAGGTAATCCGGAGGCCCCGAAAACGGATTGCACACATACACGAGACCCGGGTAAGTGGTGTTCCTCAGAGTGCTGATATTCGCATTGGCCTTGTTCACGAGATCATGGATGTTGATACTGACACGGCGTAGGATGCTTCCAGCTGAAGCTAATCTGTTGCAAGGAAGGATTGAGCTCAAGCTGCTATTCTTCGGATTCTTCTGGAAGTCACTCAGAGCTGTGCACGTATCCTTCGAGAAGCTGCAAAAATTGAGAGATTTAAAGACTATATATGGAAATGAGGGGGTGCATTCGGGTTGCTGATGTTTAAAGTTGCGGCCTTTGGTGTTGTGTCCTGTTGTCTTTGTTGCTTTTCTGGCTTCTTTTATGCTTCTTTACTGTCTCTTCTGCTTTCTGTGAGACCTATTACTATGTGGTTCTTATGTCCTATTGTTCTGCTTGGAAACACTCTCTCGACTTGTTCGAGGAAAGGGTGCGTACATCCTGACACATCAAACCCCGCTTAATCGCAGGATTAAAAGAGTGGTGGTTGTTGTTGTTTATATGGAAGTGAGGATTGAGGAAACACTTACTTTTCTAGGAAGAAATATGTCCCGAAAAGTGACCAGCAGAGGCCGGTCAGGATCCAGCACAATGCTATTAACCTGCAAGAGACCGATGTCACACAATCAATCTAGTAACGACTTTCATCAGAACTCGGATCATGGAAGAAGTTATCGAATTTACTTACACAGTAGTAGTCCTTCGAAATCTCAGGACACCGAAGACTGCATCAGTAAAAGTTAAGATCTGTCATAGATAACATCAAAATTGAGGATCAAGATTCAAGAAGATGTTAGTTTGCACACCTGACAGTACAAGCACCAAAATCAAGTTGAGTGATACCGCGGCAAGAGTTACTATGAACCTGCAGCGACGAAAAATGGCTGTCATTTTAAGTTCCATGGATATCAATTTCATTATAAAATAGTTGAGAAATGTTTACACTGCACTTAAGCCCTTTCCTACAGATTTTCTGATCCTATGAGATTGCCTTTCTATACTATCTGCCTTGCTGTTGAGGTTGTTGGATTCGGTCTTGAGAAAGCGAGAGACATTCTTGTATCCACCAACGACATATCCGGATGCCAGATTTTGGCTGATTGTGTCCATTGTTCGTGTGGTGTCGCGTATGGCCTGCGTTGCATCATCCTCCGTGCTGAGTATGATCCTCAGAATAGTCCTTGATCTTGAGTGGTACCGCGCATTCCCGCTAAGAGCCACTCCTGTTGCAACTCTGCAGTCCTCTGTCATGAATCTGATACGAAATACGAATCCTTTGAATAGTTTTCGGATTGTTATTGGACTTACATTGCAAGAACCACAAGAAAAGCAGCAAGAATTGCATTCTTGATGCAACAGTTCTTGTCACAACGCGATCTCTCCTTAGTCTCTCCGCTTGCTATGGTTTTAAACCCTCCATACGCGACACCAGCAACGAGCCAGATCAGGCCTATTGCGTAGCCATAGACGCCTGTGAACGCAGTAGACTGCGCGGTTGGCTAAGAATATGAAGATCAAACATACAAGAAAACTCAAGAAAAAATTGTTTGTACTTACACTCCAATAGTGCTTGTTTCGGATGTCGTAACCTCCTCTATATTTCCTGAAATGTTTGATAGGATCTATCCTTACTGTATCTTCTAAAGGATCCTTAATCGTAGACTGCGATGCATTTTGCGTTGCTACCAAACCCGCAACCTGAGCTTCTGATCGCGCAAATAAGAATCACAACAAAAAAAATTGATGCTTTTTCTTGTTAGAATTTTTCTGTTGACAATTAGCAACAAATAATTGTATGATTACCTGGGCGAGAAGTAGCTTCAGATGCATCTATGAAGAAGAAAACCGCAATCGAAATGAATACAAGCAACATCTTCTTCCTTCCCATTGCTTCCTGTTTTTGTAATTTACAAACACAATACAAGTGTTTTTATTTTTATTTTTTTGTTGTATGCAAACACTTGAAACTGTTGACAACAAATTAGTGTATTGTAACAAATGAATTGTTTGAAAAGGTAAATTGCGGAATGTGTATCTAAGTAGGAAACATGAGTTGTTTATCAGTGTCTACGAACGAAGGTCCGCCATTGAATGTTGTTAAATTGAAGGTGTGATGAGAAAGTTATTGTTCAAAGAGAAGAAGAAATGGTCATGTTTTGAAGGTTTCGTAGAAGGTGAAGGTGTAGAAAGGTAAGCAAATAAAATTAGGCAAAATCTGGAATTACAAAGTGAAGGGCCAATTTTATTTGATAGGCCACCATCAATAAGAAATTGTCATTGTGACTTTTTTTTTTAAAATAGTAATTAATATTAATACAGACGTAAATCGTGCTCTTCATTTCCCTAATACGTACCCAAAAGATGCCACCCCCGGATCCGATTCGAAAATGCATTTTTAATATTTAAGTTGTGAGTTTCCCAAATGCATAATTTGACCAAATAATTTGTGGTTTAGGCTACATTTGACATATAAATTAGCTTTTCAAAGTTTATAGATTTGATATTACTCAAAAATTTTGAATTTTGGTTTTCTATTAATAAGTTTCTACCAGTTATCTTAACGGCTAAGTTTATCAACATATATTTAAAACAAATAATCCCTCGACTTCAGCTCCTCCATCGGATACTCTTGTACCAAATAGAGTCATAATGAGCCTCCTGTGTAATGAATTGGGCAAGATGTACCCAATTTATGATATGCTACTTATTGAATTATAAAATTAATTGATTAATTTCATATTCACACAAGGGAGCCATTTAATTAACATATATCCCAAAGACATAAATATAAATTAAAAATACCATTAAACTGTGCCGTTTTTTAATTCAATCTAAAAAACTTTGGCAGATAAAGTTTTTTTTTTTTATCAGGTAAAAATTCGATGGTCAGACAGATCTGACTCATCGAGAGGCCGACAGAGTCGGCAGACGGCGAACCGTCAAACATACAATCATAATAATAATAAGGTGCAACACAAGGACGGCAAACAAACAATCACTAGAAGAACAGACGAGCCTAATCCAAAAAAGCTGAGGACAACGAAGACAGAACGGAGCCAAGCGTCATCAAGAGATAACACCGCTGGCCAGCGGCACATCAGGGGTCCCTCCTGTGGACGATGAAGACGAACCTCCAAGGAAATTTCCGGAATACGGAGTCGCCATGATACACACTGCCACGACCCCAGCCAAATCCGACACCGGACGCACGAGCCCAACTCAGATCAGAACCGCCAAGAACAACCAGAACAACTACCGTGAACCACCCTCGTAGAGAACGCACCTGCAAACCCTTTCGAGAATTTGACAAGACCCTTTCGGGATTTGGACTACCCTTTCTGGTGGGTTTACACGTTAATCTGACCTTACGGGGATGAGTTAAAAGATTTAATTGACATACCTACCATAGGAAAAATGTGTTTGGCATGGTAACAAAAAAAGATAACAGAAATATGAAATGTCAAAATAAAACTGAGGTAAGTTTGAAGCAACATGGTCAAGAACTACCTAAACACGTGGCAACCATTAACAATCAACATGGATCCACCTTGCATCGTCATCTCAGTACTCACATAAATACTCCGTAGCCATTAAAAAGAAATACAGTAATATTAGGATTTTATTTTTTTTTATAAAAGAAAAAGAAATATTTATATCAAAGTATCACACCAAACCAGCTCTATTTTCTGTTAGTATGAATGTTTGATGCAGAGTATTTATTACTATAGTAGTATAGTTAGTCCGTTTATAAATTCTTTGACCTTTCAAAGATCAGATAGTTGTTGTCTAGTCTCTCAAATATTTTCTTGTATAAATAAAAGCTCTATTTTCATGTAAATCTACCATAACTTGACTTGGAAAATTATACTCATAAATGAGCTTTTTTTATTAAAAAAAAATACAAAATTCATGGTATCAAACATAATATAATCCAAATCTTTTGGGTCTATACTAATTGTTGATAAGGAGCTTACAATAACACTATTTATTGTTGAGAAACAACTTATTTGAAGGCGAGGTACTGATAATAACATCAATATATATTTTCAGAAAAGAGAAAAAAAACTGTATGAGCCATTGGCTACATGGCTAAACAAATTGCATAAGCCACTGACACTACCAAGAACAACAAATTGCTAACATAGGGGGTTCTAAATTGACTAGCACTTACTCTTTATCTTCTATATCCTAAAGGTAAAGAAAACACATTTTTTTTGGCAGCAGCTGCACAATCTAATTTACATTGACCTACAAGAACCAGCAGAACCAAGCTATGACGAATCCTACTTGCACAGGGCATGTATTCCCTTCTGCTTCATCGTTACGAGTCTGAGCATCATGATTGCATCGAATGGCTCGTGCTGGGGAGAATAGAGTTTGCTAGCTCTTCGTTTAACTTCACTGGAAGAGGCGGCATCTGCTTCATTATTTCCGGTGTGTCGTTCATGCTGCAAATTGCACAAACACATGTTTACAACCACCAAAGAAACGCGATTAACATAAGATAGCAGAAAGGAAGGCTTTTTCTGAGTGTCTATAATCCGCGCTCTTGAACTGATACTGAGATGCACTCAATGAAGAATGAAATAGCTGTTCCTATAATTCACTTATAAACCCCCCCGCCCATTATCCGATCCAAACAGGGAAATCTTACTAAAAACAACAATACCGGGAATTAAAGCCCATGAGACAGAGTTAGCATGATAACTGACAAGAGCAACTTATAGGATGCCTAAACCAGAATGGTTGTTTTCTCAAAGATTAAAATAAAAATTTGATTGCCCAGAAGTTCTTCACTCAACCAGAAATCAAAACATCCAAGCACGTCCAGGCCCATTTGTGGTGCTTGATGGTAGTATGGACAAAATCTTTAGTTAATTACAGTCAATGTATCCCGTAGTCAAATTACCAGTCATTAACAAGTACTCTGTAGACCAAAGGGCTATAGAAACTCCACCAGTGGAATATTTAACTAACCAAAGCAACAGTGCAACAATCCTAGATTCCTAGTATAACTGCAAAAAATATATCATAATAAATGGATAAACAAGGGCCAAGGAACACAGACAAGCAGATACCTGTTCAAGATTTTTACAATGTTTTTCCGAGCTTGACAGAATAGGTTCATGTTCTCCTGGAACTGCAGGAGAAAAGAGAAAACAAGTCAACAAAAAAAATTCAGAAATTCTGCAAAAGATTTTTAGTTTAGTACGAAAAAGAATACAGTCAACTAATATCATAATGGAAAACTAAAAGAGTGTCACAATAGAGTATTTCTAGCTGCATCCCACAAAAGAGATTCAAACGAGCATCAAGTCTCCTCGAGCCAATGATGACATGTGCACCTTTGTAAAAGCCGGCAGAGATAGCACAACAAACAGAATATAAATTTACCTGAAAAGATGAGAAGTTCATAGTAATTTTTTGAAAAGCTTGTACGTTTTGCTCAAGCAGCTCCCCGACAGGACCACCAATGGCTGAAAACAACCCAGGAATAACAAATTATGATTAAATGAACATTCTTCCATTCCATATACCAGATAATTTTTTTTATAAAAAAAAATCAAATTTCTTTTTTTCCCCCTTAAATCATTTATTTTCCCTGAGTAGACCAAATTACGGGGGCAAAGAAATATTTTTTCCTTGATTCTAACAAGAACAAAGAGACCATAAAGCCTCAAAAAATGTATTGATCCCACAACATTTTTTCTTAATTAAGGCTCCAACTTAGTTACCAACTTACCATACGGCATGCCACAGTAAATGGAGCAAGCAATTTAATCCTTCAGTTTCATTAAATTTTCACAACAATTTGCAAAACAGATAACTCCACAGGCTTGGAGCAAGGGCCGCCCAGACAAAAAAAGACTAGAAGATCTAAAATTCAGGTTTGCATTTAAGAATCATTAAAGTGTGTTATGATAATTCTTTACGGGAGAAAATCTTAAAATCTGAGTTAAGAAATTTTACAGCAAGGTTTTGGTTTGAACTGAGTTTTATGTTATAGGTTGGAGGACTGCAGGGTAGTCATCCTCTGCAAATAAGCCAAATTAATTTTAAAAAATTACTCAACTTTTTTGTTTCTTTATTTTAAATTAATATTCATTGAAGTGAATAGTTATTACTTATCCACTGAACATTCATTAAGATAACATCAATAAGCATTTTGGTGAAACAAATATTTACAGTGTGATAATGCCAACCACATTTTGGTTCAACGTTCTAAATAGAGTGGCACCTATTTATAGAGAAAATACGTGTTTAATGGGAATGAAAATTTCAATGTATCAACAAAGGAAGAATTTTCTCATCGAGTATGAGTGAGATGTGTTTTCATTACTGAAAAATATGTTAACAATACTTTTAGCCTGCTAAATCAAAATTCATTAACACATCATACATGACCAGTAAAAAATGCCAGAGAAGATCTTACCTTTGTAAGAGACACCATCATCATCATCGATAGGAACAGTTGGCACAGAATAGGGATGATTACTTGGCTGAGATGATAAATGAGATGGCTTCGATGACGGTTCAGATACTTTTTCCTGTCAACAGAACTTACATCAGCTACCGAGGGCAGGAGTATCCTAGAGGACCCCCTTACAAACAATAGTAATAACCAATCACAGCAATGCTCAAACAAAAATATGGGTTATCGAACTGAAATCACAAAATACAACACAACAATACTCCGTAATATACATACCTTTTTATCTTTGCTTTTCCTTGATGGCTCTTCTTTCCTTCTCTTGCTAACCTCCTTTTTCTGAACAAAGTTGGTAAGTGATTAGAAACTATCAATGCTAGAGAATATATGTTTACATGTAACCAGTGGTAAGCCATTTTTACTTTGAAGGGGGTTTTAGGGAGATGTACAGGTTTTCAAAATACAGGTGTAATTTTGAGAAAGTAAGATTAAATACACCTAATACCGCTACAAAACAATCAGATTACATAATTCGATTTCTTGAGGATACCAGAAGACATAATTTCAAATGGCATTAGACCTTCCTCTTTTTCTCCGGAGCTTCTCTTTGGTGCTCAATCAAGCAAAGATTTATTATTTTAAACATATGGTGGCAGAACCGCAGAAGACAGATTATAAGATATTGTAGGTCTCATGTCATGTTTTCAGGTGAAGTGCTCATGACCTAAAGCCTCTACATTTATATTGAATTTTTTACAATTTTATCATACTAAAAAGCCAGCAAAATGGAAATCACTTCCCATAAATTGTTAGAGATCAAGATTTTTTTCACATCAAGAATCTCACAGCATTAACCAAAAAGAAAAAAGGAAAAATCAAACCTTCTGGAGAACCTGGCTTCTACACTACTAAACACTAGTTACTACAGTCAAAACCATTCATAAAAAGAGAGATTATCAATTGCTTGTAACTGCGTGTACTCACTTCCCTCCATGATTATGAAAATTTTATTGGATCTTACATTCGTATATCTGCAGCGCAGTGCGACATCTCGAACTGTCTTATCTGGTAGTGTGAGAGCTATCTTTGCATAGCGCATTACAGATGGAAGACCAGAGTATCTACAATGCATTTTAGAAGTGATTTTGAGTTGTAAATAGAAAGAGAAATGGAATCTGGTAAGACTGTATAAGAGAAATGGAAAGAAAGAAATATTCATTGTGATTATTAAATTGCAGCAAACAGTACAAAGCACTCAGAAGCAAATGACATAGAAAAAATATATATATTAAAAAGGCCAAACATAATTGGTTAATGGAGCAGACCCTCAACATGAATCTTTTGCATAAAGATGTTGAAATAAATTCATATTCATATGCTATGTATAACAAGAAGCACATTGTAACCTACTGTTCCCTCTCTGACTATCTCATTTGTATGACAACTGAGGTCATCAAACTATATCAATCGCATCATTTAAACGGATTTAGAAAGTGTAAAGATCGGAACTGCTCTCAATAGTTTCTTGAAAAAAGCATAAAATTGAGCTAGTTTGTTTTCAAAAGAGATGAATTCCAAATACTTGCATAGGTCGTGTAGTGCATCATAATAATTTGTGGCCCATTTTCGTTTTTTGGTTAATTCTTCTAATCATATTGAATCCACTTCTACGATCACCCAGCTTGAATTTGGAGGATCTCTCTTAATACCCATCACCACAAATCTCTTCCATTTAAGACCAATCCAAGGATCCCTTAGTTTTCTATTTGTGATTTTCAGCAGGGTAGGTACCTATGGGCTCTGTCAACTATTCTGTTAAAATTTTAAAAACTCCCAACATGAACACAATATGATCCACAGTTTCCTCCACCATAGCTAAACCCAACCATAATTACACATAAGAAAAATAAAGCTACATAAGGGCATGACATACTTAGCAACTGCACCAATCTGACAGGACACAAAAAGAAAAAAGAAAAAAAGCAAACCACTTAGAAGGGTAAAAAAATCTATTTATCCAGACTCCAAAAAGTCTGATCTCTGAAGGGTCCACAAACTCATAGTTTCATACTACAACACCAAGCCAAACATTGGTTATTAACTCCATCAGCTGTGATTCTGTGAATGATCAATCTAGATAACCAACCAAGTTCAGCAACAGGATCGCCTAAAGCGTGTGAATTTTGTTCCTAATTTAGCGTGTGAATTCTGTGAATCATGAACCACAGGCAACCTGGACTCAATCTCCATGAAGAAGACCTCAACCCAAAGAGCACAACAGCAAAATTCACACAAAAACTCCATACACCAACCAAAATTATCCACACAGAAAATGAATTTCAACCAAACAACACTCCAGAGGAAGCGCCAAATAAAACCTTACTTGGCGAGGCCCTCTTCTAGGGTAGTGGTCTCCTCAGGGGTCCAATCTGTAGAAATACCAGGAGCAGGAACATGCGCCATCCCTGAATTATCCGAATTGCCATTGGCGGCGGCTGGGGCGGCGGAGACGCCATTGGAGGTGGAATTATCTCGGTGGTTCCCGTTAGGGTTTGAGCCAGGCGCCATCAATAATCAATCAATTGCGAACAAAGAAAGGACAGAGGAACCAAACTGAATCCCGAATCTGCCAGAAGCGTCAGAACTGAGAGTAGTGATGACACAACGAGAGGGGGTTTCCCGCCATAAATTCGACACACGGGAGGAAGAGATTTCGAGAAAACAACAGGGATGTGGATTCTTGTTGAGGTCCGAGTGATACCAGATAAGGTTGCGGGCGAAAGAAGTGAATCCAGATGGGAGGATTCAAAAGGGAGGAAATTGGGGGATTGGGGGAAGCTTGAGAGGTTTGTACGGAGGTTGAAGGACGTTCGAGGCTTTTGAGTCAGCGGCATCCAGCGTCAAATTCCAACCTTTTTTTTTTTTTTTTTTTTTTTTTTTTTGATTAGGAAAAGATTCGGGTGGGCAAGCCCTACCCGGCAGCATCCTTGCGGATGAGGTCAATAAGACCTGGATTGTTGTGAATATCATTACATCGGGCAGAGTGGCTAAGGTGTGCAACCTTATCGGCCACTCTATTGCCCATACGAGGTACATGAAAGTAACCTACTTCTTTTACAGTCGACAACCTGACTTGAATGTCGGAGAGGATTAGTTCAATCTCCCAAGGACATTTAGCCGTCTTGTTTAGATAGTCTATAATTATTTTACAGTCACCTTCTACCTGGATTTTTTCAATGTGAAGTTGTAATACCTTCTGGATTCCCAGTTTGAGGGCGAGGGCTTCTGCCATGATGGCTTGCTGCTTTCCTAGTAATTTGTGCTCGATGGTGACGGGGCGGCCATTCCAGTCCCTAATAATGATACCTGCCGTACTGTCGCCATTGGCTAAAGACGAACCATCAAAATTAAGTTTGAACCACCTTAACGGAGGCTTGCGCCATTTAATTGGACGTTGTTTGTCGGTCTTTCTTGGATAGACTCTTGAGGAGGGATGCATATCGTCATCACCATCACCGTCGATTGCGGATGTTCTCTTCCAGTTATCTATGTGTGATCTGACCAGATGGACGACGGTTTGGTGTTGGGGGATTGGTACTTTTTGAAACAAGTTTTGGTTCCTGATGTACCAGGTAGTCCACCAAGCGAAGGAGAGATCAGTCAGTGCGGCAGTCGTTAAGCTGGTTCCAAGACTAGAAAGAATGGGTATGAAATCCCGAGACTGGTTGATCAATCTTGTAATTGCTGTTTGTTCTTGACTCGGAAGTCGGTATATTTTCCGTATGAAAGGGCATTCCAGGAACAGGTGAACAGGTAGTTGGGACCGCCGACCCCCTGCACGATAGGCGCACAGCAGTGGGCAGTCCATTTTGTGCAATCTTCCATAGAAAATTCTTCACCTTAGGGGGAACATCAGTTTTCCAAATCCAAGTGTTCCTATCAGTCGGAGCTGAGGATTGTGCTGTTATCAGTTTGTAGGCACTGGCTGTAGTGAACCATCCTTCCCTATCTGGCCACCAGTATAGGCGATCTTGCAGATTTGATTCCGGAATAGGAATGTCTAAAATTTCTTCTACAATGTTGTTTGGTAGTACCTTCTGCAGCTTTTCACTCCACCATTTCCCCCCCATAATGTAGTCACTAACGATCTCATTCTGATCGTATCCCTGGATGTTACCCACCCGAGACTCTAAGGTGTTGGTAGAGATCCAATTATCTGTCCAGAATTTTATTGAGCGTCCGTTTCCTACCGACCAAATAAGGCATGTTTTAAAAGTGTCAATTAAGTTAGCAAGCTTAGCCCATTGCCAAGAGCTGGATCCCGATCGTTTGTACTCGAAAATACTAGCAGAACGTAGGTATTTATGTCTGATTAATGTTACCCAGATATTGTTCGGTTCAGCCAATATTTTCCACAAAAGTTTCATCTGAAGAGCGACATTCATATCGCCCGATTTGCGAATTCCCAACCCGCCATGCTGCTTCGGTTTGCAAATCCTATCCCAACTAATTAACGGCCGATATTGTAAATCCTTATTCCAGAAGAAAGAACGGTTTATTTGGTCCAGTTCTTTATGTATAGCGACCGGGAGCATGAAATTCTGCATTACATGCAGAGGTTTAGCCGATAGGTTAGAATTGATGAGGGTTGCACGACCCTGCTGGGAAAGCGCATTGGCCCTCCATTTTGATAGTTGTTGTTTCGATTTGCAAACGATATCTTCAAATGTACTGCCGGTGACTCTACCATTAATAATTGGACAACCCAGATACTTTTCTATGGAGTTTTCGTTTGTAATGTTGAGGCAGTTACATAATTCAAGGATTCTATGGTTTGGAATCCCTGGCGACGCTTGAAAACTAGATTTATGGTAATTGACCTTCTGGCCCGACACCCTGCAATACGAATCAATTATCGATCTTACTTTACACCCTGCATCCACGCTTCCCTTGGAGAAGATGATGATGTCGTCTGCGAAGGACAGGAACGGAATACGCGGCCCGTGTTGTCCAATCGGGAAGCCAATTTGCGGTCTATCTAGGCTGGCTTCAGCTGCAAGTTTTCGGGCCAGTACCTCAGCACCCAACAGGAATAGAAAAGGGGACAGAGGGTCCCCCTAGCGAATTCCTCGGGATGGAAAGAATAGTTCTGTAGGGCCGTTGTTAACTAGTACAGAGAAGGAGACGGTTGTTATACACTCCATAATCCATGAGGTGAAAGTTTCGTGAAATCCAAATCTGAGGAGCACACTCTTCATGAAGTGCCAGTCGACCCTATCATATGCCTTTTCCATGTCTAATTTTATTGCCAGCCATCCTTCACGTCCCTTACGGTTTTTGTACTAGTGGAAAATTTCATGGGCAATTAGGACATTGTCCTGTATCGCCCTGTCCGACACAAAAGCTCCTTGTAAAGGATGTATGAGTCTTCCGATTACCTTTTTTAATCTTTCAGTTAATATTTTGGAGATTACTTTGTATATATTAGAGCATAGGCTGATAGGTCTGTAGTGACAGGTGGAGGTTGGGTTGTCCCTCTTTGGGAGCAGGGATATAAAAGTATGGTTTATTTGACGAAGAATTCTTCCCGAGCGGAAAAATCCCTTGACCGCACAGATTACTGATTTCCCGACTATATCCCAGTATTTTGTATAAAATTCAGCCGTAAAACCATCCGGGCCTGGGGACTTGTTTTTTCCCAGACTGAACACCGTCGTCTTAATCTCTAGGTTTGATGGTAGTGAAATAAGGAAACTATTTTCATCTGTCGTGATGGAAGGATGAATTAGGTCCAGGAAGTTAGACATAAGCCCATCATCTGTCGACTCTTTTTTAAATCTGTTTTCAAATTCCTTTTTTATCTCGTTTCTAACATTCTCCTCACCCAGAACCAATGTTCCGCTTGAAGAGGTTATGTTTCGAATTTGTTTCCTGTGTCTCCGTCCCGAAGCCACTCGGTGGAAGTAGGCCGTGTTCGAGTCTGAGAGTTTTAGGTGTTTCGTTTTTGCCCTTTGGCTCCAATATGATTTCTGGAATAGAATTAGCTTTTCCCGCTTCGAAATTAGGCGTTTCTCCTTTGTTTGATATATTTGGGAGTTTGTCGATGATCCCGAGGACTGGATGAGCAAGAGTTCTGCATCCACCTCCTTAAGTTGGCGGAAGATATTACCGAAATTGGTTTTATTCCATTCTTTTGCCTTTTTTTTCAGTAGCTTATGTTTAAACAGTAGTTGAAACATAGCCGAGCCAGGGCAGGACGCCCTCCAGGATTGCTTTACAATATTGCGAAAGTCTTTCCTCAAAAGCCAAACATTCTCAAATTTAAAAGGCGGGGCTTTAAAGGAAGACCCGTCGTCGATCGATATAGAAATTGGACAGTGATCTGAGGAAGAGAATGCACCGTTATGGGTTATCATATTTGGGAAAGCCGCAAGAATCTGTTGGTGAACTAATACCCGATCGATTTTTTCGTGGGTGTTGAAGTTATCCTCCACAATCTTTCTCCATGTGAACTGGTTTCCAAACGTGGGTAGGTCAAACAAGCTACATTCGTTTTTAAAGGAGATTAACCGAGAAAATCTTGATGGTCGGGTAGTGGCTCCGCCTACTTTGTCAGCACTGCATAGTATCTCGTTCAGGTCCCCTAAGACCATGCACGGAATAGGGGAGTTGTTTACAATTGTTATTAATGTTTCCCAGAAGGCATCTTTATCATTTAGATTTGGTGGAGCATAAACGAAGAGTGCCAAAATCGGGAAACCCCTCTGCGCACTTTCTAGTCTGAGTCCAATAATAAGGGGGGTGTGCACGGACACTGAGATTGATACATTAAGCATCTGGTGTGACTTCCAAATGACCCCAATGCCGCCCGATCTCCCAATGGACGGTGACCAAACCCCTTCATCAAACCCAATATTTTTCCACAACTTATCGTCCGGAATATTTTCAGCTTTTGTTTCTGCGAGCGACAAGATTTGAATGTGTTCGTTTTTACATAGTGAATCTATTTCCGTCCAGAATGTACGCTTTCCTATTCCACGACAGTTCCAGAAGCATATCTTCATAAAACATCCTTGATGATGGAAGGACTGAGTGGCGGAGTCCTTTCATCGACACAGTTTTGATAATATAGTTTGTAAATACTCCTAAGGAGCCTTATTTTGAGGACACAATAACTGCTCGTTTTCCACTGATTATTAAGTGCATATTGATTTGGAAAATCCCAACAATTTTTACCTTTCATATTAAGATTACTTATTGATATAACATACCAAGTCCAAGGTACATTACGCATGGTTGGATATACATCAATTAACAGGATATGATAGTCGAAATCTTTTAACCAATGCCTAATCAAACCATCAAAGAATTGTATTTTAGTAGTAACCACATAATGCATACTGCTAGAGCTGTGTAATGTTGTAATGAACAAAATAATCCCCAATGTGAGGAGGGGCAAAATGCATACAGTGTTAGACGAGGCAGGTACACTGTTATTGTTTCCAATCCTCCAGAATTTCCTAGCTTCAAATTCATCCTTGGTCCAGCTGCACACCCAGCACACAAACAATTTTCCAATATATCTTGGAACATAATTGTAAATTCTACCAATTCCTTTATATAACCCATGGAACCAATCACAAGATAGATGAACACAAAAAGAGAAGCTACAAATGAGTATAATTTTCCCAAGAAACAAAGGATGTTTCCACTTTGACCAAAGGTTAAATATTCCAACAACCAAAATGAGGAACAAACCCATTTTAAACACTGTTTGTTGTTCACATTCTTTTCCATTAGCACCATATTGCAACAAGCGAGGCTTGGAAGTAGCATTAGGACAAAACCTGGACAAAAGACGGTGGAGACCCTTCCGCCGAGGTAGAGCCGCCATTGAACGGGAACTTTTTTTGCAATTTTCTCGAATCTGTATTCTCCTTGCCTCTAGAAGACTGTTTTTAAGGCTTTGGTTCGTCATGACTGAGGAACCAGCAGGTAGTTTTTCCTCAAGAGAGGGTTTAGGGCCCTTTCGGGGGGTGTTTGATAGGGGCTCGGGTGAGGAGACCCCTATTAGTTTCATTCCTTTGGACTTGTCCAAGGTATACATAGCAAACAAAGAAAAAGACCAACTGTTAGCATTATAAGATAAATTAGCTATATCAAGGGAAGGAGAGACGAGAAACAATTTAACTATGTATTTGATTTGAGAATACAAATTTGTTTTGGACGGTTTGATAATGACAAACCAATAGTAGTGGTTATAAGTGACACGAAAACACCATTGAAATAAGCAAACAAGGACATTACACCGGTCACTTACAACATTAATTAAAAATTGATAACTATCAAAATGATGGTAAGTGGGATCATTATAAAGCAATGGGCCAATAAAAATCACAAAGTTATTAATTTGGGACCAGCCCGGATTGAGGATCAAGACCCAAGTTAGAAACTTAGAAGACAGTGAACCTCCCCAAACTGATAGCACACATTGAGCACACAAGTTTGCATAGACCAAAAACAATTGGGAGCATAGTAATAACATCAGCAAAGTAGTATACGACATCGATGAGGAGAAGAGCCTCCCCGCCAAGTAAGACCACGCCAACGCAAGATAGTACACTAAGAAAATTCTGAACCTAGCTAGCAGCTGTGAATACAAAAACCATATAATTGTTTACCATTACTGAACACAAGCACTTTGTAATGTATGTTAGGAAAACAGCAAGAGAAAATCTCTTGAGACAAGATTTTTTTTACATAAATAGTAGATTGTGTTCATAAACCTTGACAGCAGCGAGAAAGCCACAAGTTTGGGCCATGGCAAGCTGAAACAAACCAATTTAAGTAAGAAGATACTGAAACAAACCAACAAGCAATCCAACATAGAGTGGATGACACTATAAAGTTGCTTTAAATCAGTTTTTAGGCCCTTCAGAGGGATGCAAGTGTGACTCAAAGTCACTGTTTTAGATAAATTGAACAAAATGACTGAATGAATAACAAATTTCACAAAGCCTAGTACAACAAACCATAGGGCTTTCTTCTCAGACAGCAAACTGCGAGAGACACTGATTTTTTGGTTAAAAGTTGATTCAAGGTGTAGCTTTAGGTGATACCTGAGTTTGTGGAGCATCAAAGATGCCCACCAACTGAAGACACAGAACACCGAAGACGTTGGTCTCCAGAAGGCCGAAGAGCGCCATTGATAGTCTACGACATCCAAGGGGCAGGACATCGGCGAAACCATGGCAGCCAAGGAACCACCAGGACAGTGAGTACATCGGTACAACACCAATATCCAACCACAGCAACTCGGACAGCATGAACTGTAAAGGATAAAACGTTTTTTTCTGCTAACTTTGATACCGAGTTGTAAAAACTCAGGTTTTAGGCCCTTTGCAGGGGGGTGGGTGTGACAACAAGCCGCTATTTTTAGGCCCTTTGCAGGGGGGTGGGTGTGACAATGCGCCACTATATAACTTTGATTAAACATGAGATTAGTAAATTTTATAAATTTTAGAATAAAATCCCAAGGACAAAGCTTCACAATCCAGAAAATGTGAGGAAGACTAGATTCACGGAAGCAAGGAGATTGAAGAATAATAGCTAACTGATACCTGATTTTGAGGGATTTCTTAATCCCCCTCCAACACCACGAACTCCACCAACCGCACACCAAGCCGCAGCAGGAACAACCAAGGCACCCCAAAACAAGCTTTCTCCACAACATCCAGCCCCTCGGCCTCCTCCTCCGCCTTTTGAAATTCTTTGAGACAGGCTCGAACACCAACCTATCGGCACTCCACACACTAATTTTTTGACATCGAGACCCAGAGAATGGGAATCGGACTGATTGGCCTTGTTGAACCAGGGCAGAGACCTCGACATGGTTCACACAGGGAATAGGGGGAGATACCGAGAGCAACTCGGCTTGACTCATTGCCGAAAAAAGGAGGATTACAAGAATGATCGATATCAGATCAAGCATTAGGGTTGAAGACGGAGTTCCGACGGAGGAGAAAAGGGGCGCGTGATAAGCGCGTTGTATTTGGCCCATTTGGGTTTTTTTTTACCTTTTTTTTTTTATTTTTTTTAGTTAAACTGAATATCATTACTTTATCATTTTAATTTATAGATAAGGCACTTTTTCTTTCTTTTTTTCTGTTGTAGGTGGAAAGTTGGGGATCTTTCTACCAATTTATCTAGTTTCGTCATTTTTTTTTGTTTTGTTTTTCACATATATTCGTTATATGTACAATAAACATATTAATATAAAATCAATATATATATAATTATATATAAAATTTCATTTAGATGATATTTTCACTAATACGGAGTATTGATTTTCATATTTTCATAATCTCGCCTGTTAAAAAATTAAAATGCTTTTGAGTTTTGATTAGAATCGCTCGTGATTCTAGTAATTTGCAATTTTTTTTAAAATAACACAAAATAATCTTATATCCGTTCAATTTTGATTGATGTATCTATAATACGTTCACAATGAAAGGAAAAAAAAACACAAAGTTACAATTAAAAAAAACACTAACGAATTTAGGGTACATTTTTATTGTTTTTAAAAAAAGTTAATATTTTATAGAGAGGGTGTGTATGGCTACAATTTTAGTAGTTAAAAAACTAGTAAAATTAAGAGGTTTTTTTTTTTTTTTTTAGTAGACCAGAATTACGAGCGATTACACAAGTTATAAATCTGGCTCCTTGATCATCCTTAAAGATGATGGTACAGAGTTCCCTATTAAAAGGGATAGTAGATCTATTACTAATGATACCCTTCCGAGCTATAAAGTCGGCTACTTGATTCGCTTCTCGGTAGCAGTGTCTGTATTCAACGAGGTCAAAAGCATATTTGAGTTGCCTCATCTTTCCAATGTGATGTATAATCTCTCATCTCATCATCTGACATTATTGCTGCTTGTGATGGCTTTGATGAGCGGTAGATTGTCCCCTTCTATTATTACTCTTCGAAGTCCTTTCCTGATTGCTTGCTTCATACCTGTCTGAATAGATAGCTTCAGTTTGAATGACTGAGGCTTTGACAGTTTCCTTGTAAAACATATCAATGACATGGCCCCGGGAGTCCCTAGTAACCACTCCCACTGTCCCACATGACAATCGCTTGTGGGATTAACCGAGCCATCCACATTGATTTTGTAGACAACCCTTGATGGTCAGCTTCATTTAGCTTTAATTCTCATGTTTATTGGTTTATTCATATAATCGTCTTTTTCAATTTGGGTCCAATCGATCATAGATGTTTGCAATGATTTTTAGAGTGATATTTTATTATTTTCTATTGGGGGGCAGACCTTTATTCATAAAGATAAATTCATTTCTGATTTCCCAAATAGTTTGCCAAATGAAGACTAGTTCCTCGAAATTCTTGTTTCCAAGTCGGATTTCATCTATATTAAAAGGGTGAGATTCATTTATATTCATATGTTGTAAGTATTTTCCCTTTTGAAGCTCAAAATGGGCAATTATATTCCTAGTAAATAGACAGCTTCTCATTAAGTGTTCTGCATCTTCTTCCACTTGATTGCAAATACTACACTGAATGGGAACTCGGTTAACGTATTTATTTAGCCTTTGAGTGGCAGGATTTAGGAAAACCATCTACCATTATTTTCCACATAAAGCTTCTTATTCTAGGGGGTAGATTCAGCTTCCAAATCCAGTTAAAATCTTTTGAATTTTGAGTTACGTTGTTTGTCATGTGTTTGACCGATTTCGTAGTGAAATTTCCAGTTGGGTCAAGCTTCCAGATAAGTTTGTCGTGTATCCCAATTTGGGATTTGTATATCTACAATTTTACAAGAGACTTCAGGTGGAAAAAGGTTATTTACTAGTGGAGTATTCCAACGATTTGTGAGTTAAAAAGTTGGGATACTAACATTTCCGGATCATGGTTCTCTCTAAAATGTTCGAGATCTTGATTTGGGACCAGGGATGAAACCAAACATTTATGCTATGTCCGTTCCCAATTAACCAAAGGAGACCTTGTTCAAATTTATTTCTTAAGGAGAGTAGTCGACTGAATTGCCAAGAAGTAAAATGATTTGAGCAGTTTCTAATATTTTCCTTTTGAAGATACTTTTCCTTTATGATCTGAACTCATATATTGTTCTCGTTTGTGTAGAGCTTCCAAAGGAACTTCATTTGCAAGCTTATATTGATATCCTATGCTTTTCTAATGCCTAGGCCTCCTCGACATTTACTTTTACAGATGTTGTCCCAACTTACAAGCGGTGTACGTGTACCTTTCTTATTGAAGCTTATTCCAGAAGAAGTTTTTGTTGACTTGGTCAATTTGTTATAGGATTCCTTTCGGTAGTAGAAAATTTTGCATTAGATAATTAGTTTTGGAGCTAAGATTTGACTGGATAAGTATCGCTCTTCCTGCTTGTGAGAGGGTAGAAGCCTTCCATTTGGAGAGTTGCTTTTTTAGATTTTGGACAGCAAGTTCAAAGACACGGTTTTTTATCCTTCCATTTATAAGAGGGATACCTAAGTACTTCTCAAGTGTTCTCGTGATGGGAACCCCCATATGTTGTGCAAGATCTCTTGCTAGAGTTTGAGATACATTAGTTGAACATTGAATTGAGCTTTTTGAATAGTTTATGGTTAGTCCTGATAGGTTTGAAAAGTTGTTTAGCATGTTTTGAATAGTATTAAGGCTGGTATGAGCTGCTTTTGCGAAAATTAGGGTATCGTCTGCAAAGGTTATGAAGGGTACGAGGATACCATTTTTAGTTAATTTAATCTCTACTAAAGCATCTTCTAGTAAGGCTTCTTTGTGTAATTCCCTTGAGAGACCTTCCATGACTAGTATAAATATGTAAGGGGCTAAAGGGTCACCTTGTCTAATCCATCTGTTAGGTTTGAATTGTTTTCCAGGGATATTCCATGTGGAATGAGAGTGTTGTCTTGAATGGATCTAACTTATACAAAAGCTCCTTGATATGGGTTGATTAGTTTGGGGAGGATGGGTTTAAGTCTATTTGCTGGAATTTTCTAGATGACTTTGTAGATCGTATTGCAAAGGCTAATTGGCCTATACTGATTTATATTTGTAGGATTATCCGTTTTGGGGATACGAGCAATAAAGGTATGATTTGTCTCAGATAGTAGCTGTCCAGAATGAAAGAAGGATTTGATAGCTTTGCAGCAAGAAGTCCCAACTATATGCCAATATTTTTTATAGAATTCTAGAGGGTAGCCATCTGGCCTTGGAGTTTTATCTTCTGCCATTTCCCAAAAGGTATTTTTGATTTCTATTTCAGTTGGTTGGGTTGTCAAGGTTCTGTTTTCTTCAAAAGTAATTTGTGGTTGAATGTTCTAGATGTCTTGTGGTTGTATATGCCTTTGATTATTTGTAATGAATCTTTCTGACATTTCAAGGGTAACTTTGTCAGAAATGGCCTCTTGTTCAGTTAGTATTTCTCCGTTATTAGATTCAAAGTAGAGCATAGATCTTCTAAAGTTTTTAATTCTAACAGTCGTTTGGAAATATTTTGTGTTACGATCCGAAAGTTGTAGATGCTTGATTTTGGCTCTCTGCTTCCAAAATTTGTGACTATATTCCAATAGTCTTGATTTCTTATGTTCTAATCTAGCAAGTTTGGCCTCTTCATTTGCTGCAATCCTCCCCCAAGGGAGTTTAAGTTGTAATTTTTTTATTTGTAATTCAACATGCGCTAATTGTTTTGACAGGTTGTTTGTTTGCTTTTTACACCAGTTTTTTGTATT
This sequence comes from Persicaria tinctoria, assembly GCA_037127255.1. Lineage (NCBI taxonomy): Eukaryota > Viridiplantae > Streptophyta > Magnoliopsida > Caryophyllales > Polygonaceae > Persicaria > Persicaria tinctoria. Next base: position 66,745,124 of record JBANSL010000010.1, on the reverse strand, counting down.
TGTTTAAGGAGTTTTTGTTTTTGCATTAGTTTATAGGCGAAGGATCTAGATAGCTTATTACTCCATACTTTCTTAACCATTTCTTCATAGGCTTTGTTTGTAGTCCAGGCCATTTCAAATCCAAAAGGGGTTCCTTTCTTTGATCTATGCTTACTAATATCAAGAGTGATGGGGCAATGATCAGAGTAAGAAAAAGAGTGCGTGATGCTTAGTTCTCAGGTTAGGGAAGGATGAAATAATGTGTTGATGTGCTAGAGCTCTATCTAGCCTTTCATAGGTATTATTTGTGTTTGTTTTATTTTTCCTCCAAGTGAAGGGTGAACCATTAAAAGGTACAGTGTGAAGATTTAGATTTTCTTTCACACGTTTTAGCCTTCTAAATCTAGAGCAATTAGGTATAACGCCACCTAACTTTTATGTATCATTTTCGATGTCGTTTAGGTCTCCTATTATAATGATAGGAAGCTGAAGTTTATGAATAATAACATAGTTTTCTTCCCATAATTGATCTTTCTCATGCTCAATTGACGGGGCATATACAAAGAGAATGGCCAATTCATGGTTTTCTATCTTGACTTTAAGCATGATGACTCTATTATTTTGTTCAATGATTTTGCAATCTTCCATGATCTTTTACTTGTAAGATGGGTATGAGGTAGTTTAAAAGTGTCTTTTAGATAAAAATGGGAGTTAAAAAAAAACTTGTTTTGATAGCTTGTTTTTTGTTTTTTGGTGATTATTTGATTTGAAAAATACAATTATACCATTAATACTAACCAAATAAATTCTAATTTTTACAAATAAACTATTTTTCAATCCATACAAAATTAATATTTCACACAAATTTTTTAACCTTATTTCAAACAAATTTTAACTTTAACATGTTTATAAATTTTAGTCATTTTTCAACCCCGCCTCATACAGACCCATAGTGTTTTCACTTTTTAAAAAATGTGTTTAAAAAATAAAACTACTTAAATGTTAAAATATGTCATTTTAGGGTGTTATTTTTGTTCGAAAAAACTTGTTATTGTAGGTATTTTGCACTTCACTTTACAAAAATGTCTTTGACGTGATTGATGGTTTGTTAGTTGTAATTTTCAATAAAGTGAAAAATGAGGGTAATAATTAAGGGTAAATTACTACATTTGTTAATTGTCTTAAAACTTATGAAAGAAGCTAAAATGACATGTTTTGTCAAACGGGGGGAGTATAGTTTTGTTATGCACTTTTATTTTCCAACATTGTCCTTCCAATTTTATTTTATTGTTTTTAAATACTCCCTCCGTAATAAAATAATTGGGCCTTTGGGGTTTTCACACTTCTTAAAGAACCTAAAATTAGAAAGTGGAATAGTTAAAATTTTAGCAAATAAATAATGTGAAAAAATGGACCAGTGAAGAAAAAAAAGAATAGTATGAGAAGTTGGAGTATTAATAAAATATTTTGGAAATCAAATACAATTAATGAGATGAATTGATAAAATTAGAAATTTATGTCATTAATTATGTTCAAATGGACAAATATTTTGTTATAAGAAAAAGTGGCCAAAAAGACCATTATTTCGTTACGGATTGAGTATTTCCAATTGAAGACGGTGCCAAGAAAAATTTCACTAATCTTAATAATATTCATAATAAAGAAATTCAGCAATCTATTACTAACTATTAAAACAAAAGCCTTAGCGATGACATGTCGCTCTCTTCTTACTTATAGGCCTTTTAACCGATCATTTTAGCCTAAATTACAATTTTAGTAGTTTTAAAAAAACATCTATCTATCTATCTATTACTAACTATTAAAATAAAAGCCTTAGCGATGACATGTCACTCTCTCCTTAATTCTAGGCCTTTTAACCAATCACTTTAGCCTAAATTACAATTTAGTAGTTTAAAAAAAACAATGGGATTAATTCAAAACATAAAATTAATAATAAGGAAAAATAAAATTAATATTAGTAATCTGTATCTATATATATCTATATATACTACTTTAATTGTCTTTTCGATCAATGAGTTTAATTCAAAACATTTAATTATTTAAACTTTTACAATTATTTTATAATATTAATTTAATATATTATATATTTTACTCTATTACTGTATTTTCTAACTGTTGAGATGTGTATTTTTGTCTGTAATATTTTTATATTATTTAATATTCATAACTTTACTACTACCTCCGTCCAAAAATACATGGACTCACTTTACTATTAATGCACACTTTTTTAAGAAGATAAAAACTATATAAAATATTAACTTTTTTATTAATTTTTTTTAATATTTTATATAGTTTTTAGCTCCTAAAATCGTGCATGAATAGTAAAAGTCTATATATTTTTTGACGGAGGGAGAAATTAACTGTACATTTTTTATAGCTAAGAATTCAAACTTTTTTTTCCTTGCTCCGAAAAATGAGAACTTAATTAAGGCAGCTGCCATAAAAATTGAACTCGTAATAAAGGCCCGTAATCATGAATCGTGATCGGCTCTGTACCCAAATTCCCACCGCCTTCCCACGATCCCATTCCCATCTTCTTCAAACGGTCCACTTTCCATTCCTCCTTTCTCCCCATTTCCTTCTTCCAAATTCGCGTGATAAAATTGATCCCATCGATACACTTTCTAATCTGGGGGAAAAAATCGCCCGTTTCTTCTGCAGAAGAAATGAAACACGATGATCGAGTTCAGCGGAAGATCAAACCTTCTTCATCATCATCTCTGCACCCCAAATCAGTGGCCATGGTACTCTCTCCGTCTCCTCTCTTTATCTTTGCTCTTTCTTATGGGCTGATGGAGTTGATCTCCGTTGCAGAGTAGACGCAGGGGAGTTCCATCCAAGACGGAGAAGAAGAAGTCCATTTCCGCTCTCAGTCTCACCATGCAAAAACTGGTCACTTATCCCTAAAGCTTGCATCTTTTTAGGGTTTCTGCACTTCGCCAATTTTGCTCTGTTTCCCCCCCTTTTAATTTTGGAATTTCGTGTCTAGGGCATCCATTCACCTTCAACCGAGGAAGAAAATTTAGCCCTGGAGACAACCCGTCGAATCAAACCCGCTAAACGCAAACGGTGATTGCTAACAGCTTCCCACCTTCTCCGATCAATCTCATTTACAATTTCAGCTTTTTGCTTACAGTGTCGATCAATCAACGGAGCTGTGCAGGTACTCCGATTCATCGGCAATGAAGCGTGCCGAAGAGTTTCAATCAAAGCTTTCGGTTGAATACCCGAGCTTCATCAAATACCTGTTGCCTTCCCATGTTTCCTCTTGTTTCTGGCTGGTAAAGCTCCAATCTTTCTTCAGCAATAAACCTCCATGACTTCCGATTATGATCAATCATGTTGCTACTTGACAGGGCCTCCCGACGAAATTCTGCGACCGGCATCTTCCGATCACAGACACAGTGATGGATTTGATCGACCAAAGCGGGGTAGTCTTCAATGCCAGGTACCTCGCTGCTAAGGTCGGCCTCAGCGGCGGGTGGAGGAGCTTCTCCGTCACACACAAGTTGGCGGTGGGCGACGTTTTGGTTTTCCATTTAGTTCAAAGAACCGTTTTTAAGGTATCACTATGGTGTATCCGTGGCTAAAACCAATTGACAATAGGAGAGTAAAATTTGATACATTTTATCTTTAAATCTTGTAGGTTTACATAATCCGACGCAGTGACTTCAGCGAAATAGACGGTGCTTTGGGGCTTCTAGATTTGGACACTCGTAAGCTGTTCATTTACTGCTAATTGACCTCTTAAGGCTTGTTATGAATGATATTATGACAGTAATCTATGTTGTTGGCTTAAACAAGATGATGGCGGGAAAGATAGCGACGTCCATCTACAAATTTGCTCAGAAAGGCCCGGAAGAGATGATGGGCACGAAGATATGCTATCGGACTCCCCTAGTGGTGAAAGTCATGGCTCTGAAGTGTTAGACTGGATCCGATTTTCAGAATCCGAATCAGTCAGCTTGGAAAGTTTCGACAAATTCAGCATCCGTCTTGACGGATCAGTGGCAATTGACGTCAAGTTTTCTGATCACATCAGGCAAAAGTACTACGATTTATGCACAGATCAGAGCTCGTTCCTCCACGAGAAGCTTCTAAAGGGTCTGAGCTGCACTCTAGTGGTCGGGATCATCAGCGAGACCATCAACATATCCGATGCCATAAGAGCTAATAACAGAGAGTTCCCGGAGAGTGACCTTCTGGCATGGGACAGGACGCTGCATAGCTTCGAGCTTTTGGGAATGCAAGTTGGATTCATCCGTACACAGATTCACGAGCTCCTGGACTGCGCTCTAGAGCGCGATGAAGCAGCTGCATTGGAAGCCAAAACCGAGAGGGAGGTTGCTGCCAAAAGAATGAAAACCCTTGAAGTTGAGTTCTCGGAGGTGAGAAAACAAATGGAGGAGATCGACAATGAGATTGAGATGATGGAGGAGAGTACAAAGAGAAAGCGGATGAAGCTTCAGCATCTTGAGAATTAGTTATGCCACGGTTTCTTGTTAAAACCGTCACGAAATTCGTTGTACTGATTACGGTATGTTTTGACCTTTGTGTGCATTTAGGACTTAGAAACGCTGCTATAAAACATGTAGCATCTCTAACCGTTCCTATTAAGCCGTGGTATATATATATATATATATATATAGGGATTGACTCGGGTGAGGACCATTTCTTATAGTGAAAACCGAAAGGACTAATCCTATTGGCTGCTTTTTAACAGTGGACCCTCCACTTTTCCACTAAAATCCAACCAAAAAACCAAAAATTACATAAAATAGCCATTACTTTTAGAATTTTAATTTGTGGATTATTTTAAGTTATCTTTAATATTCCGCATTTTTATTATCTTAAGAGTGATCCTGCAATTTGGTATCAGAGCCTAGTTAATTAAAGATAATCTGTATTTATCTATAAGACAATCTGGAGGTGTCTACTAATTGCCCCCATAAGACTTATCCTCATGCCTTGCATTTAGATGTAAACGATAAGCATTTTGGAGCAATTTTAAATGCCATTTCAGACCAACTAATAGATCTAAAACTCAAAGTTAAAAAATTAGAACAATTATATATTGAGATTAGCAGTAAAATATTTAAGACTGTAAAAGAGACAGGCGAAGTACATCACTCAACAAATCTAAAAACCATTAACGAAATTAGCCATCAGATAAGCCTAACATCAGGTGGTGAGATTAAGAAAGGAGATCCTTTTAAATATAGTTATCCATTTAAAAAATCCAAAAAGAAGTTTTCAACTAAACTAGATAATATAAAGAACAAAGCGACTATAGAAGAAGAAGACCAAGACGAAAATCTTAAAAATGAATCACCATCCACTTCGACAAACAAGGAGGTTCAGCACTAAGTTGGATGACCCAGAATGGAAGAAAAAATTATATAAACAAAAAACCATTGAAACCAACTTTATGAACCAAGAGGTCATGAGCGACGACGAGTCTGAAAAGAATTCGGATGAAGAAGCTGTCTATCAACAAATGGGATTAATTAACCTAAAAGATATGGAAAACATTCCTATATCTAGAGTCCAAAAAAGGTTAAATGAAATTTTAAGACAAAGAAGGTCGAGGGTGAGTGAACCTGTAGAACAAAATGAAGCTAGAAGATTTTACAGGCGATATGAACATGGTTCAACTAGTAATTACAGACCTAGGTTAAAGCCTAGAGAGTTTTTAGAAAAGAAAGAAAGATTTGGAGTAAGTATTATGCCAAACCATAGACCAAATCAAAGAGAAATTAATCTAGAACTCATAAGTGAAACCGGTTATAAATTAAACCTAGATGGTGTGAGGAATAGGCGTGAAAATTATAGAGTTCTGGAAGAAAAGTATTATGAGTGTATTAAACATGAATGTAGGTTGGAACTCTTCCCAATTTCTTAATTACATAGAGCATAGTTTCTATGGATGTATTGCCGACTGGTATAGAGCTATTGGTGATGACCCAAAACAAGAGCTTAGAAATTTAGCAAGCCCAGTGACTATGTTCACATTAATATGTGAACTAATAGAAGACGAATTTATTGGAGAAAAAGAAGATGAAGATAAGGAAGCTTTAAAATGGCAAAGAACATTAAATAATCTCGAAATCTGTAACATGAAATATGTTGATAATTATATAACAGAATTCGAGAAGTATTACTATAAGATAGGGGAAAACAGCACTAATCTACAAATGTTCTTTGATAAACTTCCTGCCCCAATTAATGAACAAATAAGTGAAGAATATCGAGAGTTAATTAAAAATGGAGATAAAGATACTCTTGGTAACAGAATTTCCTATGCTAGGAAATGGGTTGAGAAAAAATGTCGAGACGTAAGAAGCACCCAAAGGATGAAAAAACAATTCTTAACTTGTTGGGAGACGCCAACAGAATGGGGATGTAATAATAGAGATTACCATGGAAAACGAAACTACAAGAGAAAAAGTTTCAATAAACAAAGAGGTGAAAAATATTATAAGAAGTATTATAAAAAACCATTCTCTAAAAACAGAAGGTTTTTCCAGAAAGCCTCGTTCTGTCCCGAGAAAAAGAAAAACTGCAAGTGTTGGGCATGCGGAGAATCAGGTCATTATGCTAATGAATGCAAAAACAAGAAGAACAATAGATTAGCAGAAGCCCTAGGTAGTTTGGATTACATCGAACTATCTGAAGATGAAGCAGTAGATCTAGCCCTAAGAAATAATAAAGGGATAGTAGAAATAATAGAAGAAAAGCTTGAAGAAGATATAGAATCTGAAAATGAGTCAATAGAAGGTGAAGAAATTAATGAAATGATGGAAGGAGAAATTCCTAGTGAGTTCTCTGATGAATATGAAATGACTACTTTAGCTCAACTTCAGCAAGCTGAAACCTCTATTGATGAGGAACAAGTTGAAGAAATGACGGGATCAGGGGTTGACTTCCCGATCATCGCTAAAGAACAGTTTGTTAAAAAATCATTATTCTCTAAATATGCTAAATATGTTTGCGAAGAAATGTCTGGAGATGTAACTGTCAAGAATAATGAAAATCAAGCAACTGAAGTAAACTTAATCAATTGGGCAAACATTCAGAAACATAACAAAGATAAAAAATTTAAATATATTTTCATATGTGGCATCCAAGTAATTATAACTCCATTACAAGACTATGGAAAAGATGTGCAATGCATTAATTTTGTTTGTGACATTAGGCATAAAAAGTTTAGTGATCAATGCATTAGTGGTATAGTCTGTAATTTGAGTCAAGGAGCAGTTTCTTGGATCTGTAGGCCTAACTATTATGTTAGTCTAGAAGATCATTATGCCTCTAAGTTCTTAGCTATAAAATTATTAACAGAAGGTATTAGTATGCATAAAGGAACTTGTCCTTTACAATTAAAATGGAAGGTAGTTTATAAACTTGAAAATACTACAAATCCTCCACAAAAGTGTCATATAGTAGAAGCTGAGAAACACGAGGTGGTAGGTCCAAGCAAAGAAGTTGTACCTGTTAAGTTAAGACCTGATCAGATAAAACTTAAGACTATTTGGATAAACGCATTTGAAAATTCTACGGGTACTAGCAGTAATAAAGTTTTAACCATAGATGAAGAAGGTAGAATACATACGAATACTAAACCACCAGTCAGTCTCTCTAGATGTCCAAGTTTATCCAGGAACACTAGTTTTAGGATCAATCCTAATCTTAGTATTACTCAAAGGAATCAGGGAGCTACTACAAGCAGAAAAGACAAATCGTTTGTGGTAGATGAAGATATAGTAAGCATGATAGCAACATTGAACAAGAGGTTAGAAAATAGAATTATAAAAGAACCACCTAGACATAGTATAGACTTAGGCTCTAGCCAATTTAGGGAATCGATAATATCAATTCCTCCAATAGTTCAAAAGGTTAGAGAAAATTAAGAAGGATCATCTAGTTCCGAACAGAAAGGAAAGATAATAGGATACCAAACTAAAACATTTAGTGAACCTATCTATGAAAATGATCCAAGGGCTAAAGATTTAAAAGAATCTCTCACAGATTCTTTATTTGATGAAGAATTAGGAATGAGAATGGAAGTAATAGACCTCAGACATCTCTATGGAGATAATATGAGAGTAGAAGAAAGCTTTGAACATGTCAGTAGAGAATCACTGAAGAAAAATTATAGGATTACCAACCCTAATAGCATTTATATCCCGATAAGTATTTGCTTAGAAGGGTTCAATAAATATGAGTTATGTGCCTTTGTAGACACTGGATGTTCAGTATGCTTTGGAAAAAAGGCATTATTTCCTGAGTTTATTTGGCAGAAGTCTCGTAGACCAATCCAAGTTATAATAGCTGATGATAGTATCATGGTTCATTCAGAATTAGCTTCTGATGTACCTATCATGATAGGAGGAGTCCAATGTGTAATTCCTACACTTTGGGCTACTAATCAACCCTCACATGATATGTTAATTGGAAATAATTTCCAAAGACTCCATGTCCCAGTAACTCAGCACCTAGACATGATGGTCTTTAACATTCATGGAGAAGATGCTTGGGTTAAAAAGATTAAACAAGCTTATACACACCAAGCAATAGAGTTTACGCGCACTAAGCGTGGTGAGGAATATATTCTTCCTACACAAAGGGAATTTGCACTCTCTATATGTGAAGTAACATTAAAAGATAAAATTCTTAAACAACAAGAAAAAATGTGTAAGGAGTTATATTCTGAAAATCCTTTAAAATTTTGGGAAAAAGATAAATCATTTGCTACCATAGAGCTAATAGATCCTAAAGCTGTTATTAGAGTAAAACAGATGATTTACACTTATAAGGATCAACAAGAATTTAAAGAACAGATTGATGAACTCTTAAAGAAAGGCTTAATTCGAGAAAGTAAAAGTCCTCATTCTAGTCCTGCCTTTATGGTCAGGAATCATGCAGAAGAAAAAAGAGGAAAAGCTAGAATGGTTATCAATTATAAAAAGCTTAATGATAATACTGTTTTTGATGGATATTATATCCCTAATAAAACAGTTTTATTTAATAGAATACAGGGAGCCACTTGGTTCTCTAAAATGGATTGTAAAAGTGGTTATTGGCAGGTAAGAATGGATGAAAAAAGTATTCCACTTACTGCATTTAGTGCTCCTCAAGGACACTATGAATGGGTAGTCATGCCCTTTGGTTTGAAAAATGCACCACAAATATTTCAGAGAAGAATGGACAATGTCTTTAAAGAGTTTAAACATTGTTGTCTTGTTTACATTGATGATATCTTAATCTTCTCTAAAACTATAGAACAACATAAGCATGACTTGAAAGCTATAACTCAAAAATGTATTGACCATGGAATCATTTTAGGACAGAAAAAATGTATTTATACTGAGCCTGAAATTGAGTTCCTAGGATTAAAGATTAAAGCTGGTCAAATTATTCTGCAAGAACATATTCTAGAAAAGGTAGAAAAATTTCCTGATGAAATCAAAGATAGAAAACAACTAGAAAGATTTCTAGGTTGTCTTACTTATGCGTCTGATTTTATAAAAGATCTAGCCAAATTGAGAAAACCTCTTCAAATAAAATTAAAGAAAGATCAAGTTTGGAGTTGGACTCAATCAGATACTAAAGTAATCAAAGAACTTAAAAGAAGATGTGAAAAACTTCCAATATTAACTTTACCTAATGAAGATGATGAGTTAGTTCTTGAAACAGATGCTAGTGATTATCATTGGGGAGCTGTTTTAAAAATAAAGAAAGATAACAAGCTTTGCAGGTATAGCAGTGGCAGCTTCAACAAATCTGAGTATAATTATACTGTCATGGAGAAGGAGATTCTTGCAATTTATCGGGGAATCCAGAAATTTATAATCTTCCTAGCTCCTAAACCTTTTACAGTCAGAACAGATTGTAAAGGAATATTGGGTTTCATAAATAACAATCTTGATAATATGAAAGCGCATGGGAGACTCTTGCGTTGGCAATTAGCCCTTAATCAATTCACTTTTACCATTGAACATGTGCAGGGATCTAAAAATTCTCTTGCTGACAGCTTAACAAGAGAGTTAGCTGATGGATCAGAGAAATCAAACGCGGTGGGAAAATCCGCAATGGGTGTTCCACCCATGGGACATTAATCTCTTAGGAGAAATAAGAGGATACCAAGGATGGGTTTCCCCTCCAAGTTTTCATATTTCTGTTGATTTTGGAAGATTTACTGAGAATAGATTCCGTCGTGGACTCCTACAAACGAGACACAGAGCGGTTATAAGAATGTTAACTCTAGAGATAATTATAAAAGTTCTCCAGCTACCTACAGAACTCCAGGAAGACATTTGTAGAAGATGGAAAATGAGAGATTTCGACAACTTCTACTGGATGGTAACTTTAAGAGATCACGATACTCCAGCAACGATAAGAGAATGGTGTAACCATTTCTGTGTAACCACTGGCGCCGGATTGGGAGGATTATCCTTACCCATCATGCCAAGTGAAGATGCAGACTTTTTAAATTCGTGGAGATATGGAATGTGCAATGGAATCCACCACAATAACAGGAGACCATGGACAAAGAAAGAAGAAGAAAGCATCTTGTAAAAGTATTTCACTAAGTTCCAGAAGGAGGTCTTCCTCAGAGCAGCAACATTCGAAAAAATACAAGACATAAGTTGTTGTCGTGTTATCAGTGCCTGCATAGATGTTAGTCAGGGAAAAACCCGGCTACCGCATTACCTAATCTTCCTACTAATGAGGGAAGATTATTGGTACGTGAAAGATCCAGTAATGGAAGGAAGAATCGATGTAGTAAGGCATACTTGGGAGGCAAGAGCAAAGGGATTCTTCTACATCTACTACTACATCACCAAGTTCAGAGAAACAGGTTGTGGGATATTCAAAGTTGGGAATACAATCTTCATCGTAACCCCACAACTCAATCCATTCATGGAGCAAGCCATAAACAGGACCGAATCCATCAGCCTTTACTTAGCAGAAATAGAGGCTGGTCACTTTTTAGACAAAAGAGGACACGAGAGGATGATCGATTTACTAATCGCATGGGATCGAGACTACGCTGAAGGATTAATGCTTTATCTCGATCTAGACAATGAACAAGATTTGGAGTTTGATAATACTCTAGATCTAGTTCAAGATTATAATGATGATGACCTGGAAGCCAACATGGGAGACGAAGGGCTCCAGAACCTGGACAACTGAGAGCCTTCATCATCCACCAAGCACAATTATTGTACTTTACTGTTTTTGCTTTTATCACGTGAACCTGTAAAATAATTGTTGTACTTTGTGCTTTTCTGAGTGCGTAGGGGCCCATCTGTCGGCCATTTGTAAAAGAGACGTTGGAAGAGGTATCCAATGCTCTCTACTCAGCTCTATAAATAGAGCCATTCTCCAACTTCTCAACACACAATTCCAGAGAGAGAGAGAGAAACCATAGGAGAAGAGAGAAGGAGAGTTTGTAAATCAGAAAGAGAAGTAGAAACGTTTTGAATTTGAGTAGATTGGTGTTTCCATCACTCTAAAGTTCAAAACCTTTCAATGGATCTTCTGATATGAGTGATTAAGTGTGTTTAAGTTTTATGTTAAGAGTGCTTGTGTGTTGTAATATTTCTCAAATTCAATAAAGTTTGTTTTTAAGAAATGGAAAGCTACTTAATTGAACACTATGTTCTGAATACTTTGTTTTCTTGATTCAAATCCTTTCACCCTCTCAAAATCAAAAACCAAAAGCTATAGACTACGGTCTGAGGTAGGAAACGAAACAGATCTGTGCTCAATCTGGACTAAGGGAGGCCTGGTTGAAGGTTAGCCACCTCTAGAAAGCCGGAAGCTAAGGAACGTCGGTGGTCCAGAGTAACTACGTTCAGGTATGGGTCAAACCCCTATAGCTTGAAAGTTTTAGTTGCAGAGCGTGGTGGGCTTAAAATCATAGAAAACTTATTATTCATAATATAGTTAGTAGATTATGGTAGTTAGTACCACTAAAAGTCATTTATAAATCTTCGTTATTTCACTTTAAGAAAATTATAAAAAGTTTGAACAAATTTGTAATTTCTATAAAGCTTGGGTAAAATTGCAAATTACTATCAGAATTGCCCCACCTGTGAGCCCCACAGTGTCAACCAATCAAAACGCTCCTCACGGTTTCTACCACAATATTGGTTTTCACCGGAGCGCGACCCTATATATATATGCATAATTTTCTATAGGGGCGAATTTTTTTGTTTCGAATTTGTTTATTCGGTGTATATAATGAAGAAATTTTTAAAAAAAATATTGAGAGAAAACTATAAATTGTGGTAGAACTATGATATTTTATTACAAAAAATTCATCCCGTAAAATTTAATAAAAAAAAATTCATATATATACACTCCCTCAAATCCAAAATAAGTGTTATTTTAGCTTTTGAAACAATTTTTAAGTAAAGTACTTCCTCCTTTCGCGAAAACATGTCGTTTTAGAGTTTTGATTTTTTTTTCCAAAAAGACATGTCACTTTAGATATTTTACCCATATATTTCCCAATTTACCTTCATTTATTTAAAATTTGAATTACCTTGAAAAATGTGATTATACTTTGCTTCGAGATAATTAAGACAAAAGTAGTGGCAATTTAGATAGTTTAAATATTTCTTAAATATTGTGCTCGGAGCTAAAATGATTTGTTTCCGCGAACGGATGGGGTATTAATTATCATTGGTTTTATACATTTTTTCTAAATCTTATCATTTATTAAATGTTTACCAACTTTTTCAACCAATAAGTGGAGAGTTTGAAAGAAAAAATGTTCAACAAATACAATTTTCAACAACAATTTTCATTAATCAATCGAGTATTAAATTGTCTAGAAAACATAAAAGACACTTATTTTGGATCAAATTCAAAAGTCTAAAACGATGCTTATTTTGGATCGAAGAGAGTATATATGTAGTATGATGAATATTTTTTTTAAATGTTGAAAGAAAATTATATTTTTTAAAAGAAAATTATATTTTAAAAAAAAAATAAGTCATTTGTGAAAAAAAAAATTTGTTAGAATTGAAAAGTGTGGTAAAAAAATCCATAAATTGTTGTTTAAATACGACATTGATAGTTAAAATATTCATAGGAATAAAAATTAGAAGAATTTTTTAAAATATGGGTAGCATAATGAATACCCTTAGGAAAAATATTTAAAGATAACTATAAAATTTGATTTAAATATGACATTTACAATAGAAAAAAATTGTTGAAAATAAAAAGTATTGCAAAAAAAATAAAAATACTACCTCCGATCCAAAATATATGCCGTTTGATTTTTCAATACGTATTTTAAAAAGGTAAAAACTATATAAAATATCAACTTTTTAAAAATTATTTTTTTACAACTTAATATTTGTTGGTAATAAGTATTAAATTGTAAAAAAAAAGAGTTAATATATTATATAATTTTTAGCTCCATAAAATACGTGTTAAAAAAATCAAACGACATTTATTTCGGATCGGAGGGAGTAGTAAAAAATGAGGTTTAAACCCATGACCTGTTGTATTACTTCTGCTTCATTTCCTTCCTTTACCAACTAAGTTAAACAACAATTGTATTTTTTTTTTCTAATTTTTTTAAATACTCCCTCCGTCCGATAATACATGGGTTTTAGCCTTTGATATTTTGTCAAAGATACATAGGATTTCACGATAATACATGGGAGTACAAGCTACTGCCTTTTACATTACCCATTTATTTAGGGTAATTATTACTTATGGTTTTTTAGGGTTTTTAGGGTAAATATCGAGTACTTTTTTTCCCAACTAACTAGATATAGGTCTTTTTTTTTGTAAACATAGATATATGTCTCCTTAATTAACGTGAAATGAGCTACTACCTCCGTCTCGTAAAACTTATAGTTTTGTTTTTGGCACGTTTTTTAAGAACGGTAAAAACTATATACAATAATATATTAATGATTTTATTAATTTAAAAAAATAATTTCATACTCAATACAATTATCTATAAAATTATGGAAAAAAATTATTAAAAAAATTAATATTTTATAAAGTTTTTAGCTTCCTAAAAAACGTGTCAAAAAAGTAAAACTACAAGTATTTTGAAACGGATGGAGTAAAAGTCCATGTAATATGAGACGGATGGAGTACTACGTTTTTTCGCTGTCGGAGGAGAGACGGCCCTAGCCGCCAATGTATGGTAGTAACTACATATTCTTTAAAATAAGGAAATTTGAACAAGAGTTTTGTTTCTCTTGGAGTTGCCTAATAAAGTAAGTCATATGAATGATCAACTAAGTGATAACAATACGAATCTTGTTCGTCGAGGGCATTGAGTCCAAGCATTCATCGTTGATCACGACCTCCTTGGGAAAAACGTTTGTGGAGTCAAGCAAGCGCCTTAGCTCGTCGACTTATAGATGAGCTCCCATTGGTAAAAATCGCAATGGATTGTATTTTGGGAAAAATTAACTAAATTAGATATCCATAGGAAAATTTTACCAAAACAACAGTGCGGTCGATTGTCTTATACATCTAATGTTGGCTTCTGACTCTTCTTAGAATTCTGACCTAGAGTTTTAGATTCTCATCCACAATGACGCTCTTGGATGGTGGTACAGCCGTAGTTGACGCACCTCAAATTTTCGCTCGTATAAAAAGAATTTGTTTGCACTGAACCCAATAAGAAATTATTTAAATTTTCAATACAGGAAAAAAATTTGAAAGTGAAGCTGATAGTACGGAGAAATGTATTGTTTAGAATTACCCACCCAAAAAGGTCACTTCAGAGTTCAAAATGGAAGTTGTACAGTTCCTCCTCCACTCTCCCATCCTCTCTCCCCGTATCAACGCATTGCAGTATAAGGGAAGTCCCCACTCCGCAATCCATTTCAAACGGTCGACTTTTCCATCCCTTTGTCCACCCAAAAATCGCCCTTTAGGTTTTTTCTGCTCAAAAATGGGGATGAAGGATGAACATCATACTCAACCTTCTTCGTCTTCAGCTCTGCACCCCAAACCAATGTCCATGGTAATGGTGTACTCTCTCTCGCTCTCTGTGCTTCTCCTTCTGGCTGATGACTGATGTATTGATTTGGCTGATTTCTTTTGCAGAGCAAAAACAGGGGAGTTGCATCGAAGACGGAGAAGAAGAAGGCCCTTGTCGCTCTCAGACTCGCCATGCTCGATCAGGTCACTGTTACAGTGTCACTCTCCCTTTGTTCTCTTTCAAATCCCTAAATTCCCGATTTTGCCCCGTTTCCCCCTTTTAATTTTGGGAATATCATGTTTAGGGCGCCGATTCAGTTTCAGACATCATCAATCGTCCAAAAGAGGAACTTCCGACTCCGGCGCCGGCCCCTCTCCCCATCTCCACCAACCTAAAAGGGTAAAAGCTAACGCCTTTCTAACTCCTTTCTCCATTTCCCGGCGTTTTGCTGATTTTAGGGTTTCAATTCGTAATGAAGAGTCGATCAATCAAGGGAGAAAAGCAGCCAATTGAAGGTCTCCGCAATGAAGCGCGCCAAAGAGGTCCAATCGAACCTTTCAGCTGAACACCCAAGCTTCATCAAACACATGCTTCATTCCCACATTGCTGGTGGATTTTGGCTTGTAAGATCCAAACTTTATGAATTGATCCTTCGGGGAAGTGGATTGTAATCTTTGATTTCCCTTGATAGGGCCTTCCGAAGAGATTCTGCGACCAGCATCTTCCGACCATCGACACCGTGATGGAACTGATCGATGAGAGCGGGAAAGTATTCAATGCCAAATACCTTACTGTAAAGACTGGACTCAGCGGCGGATGGAGAGGCTTCTCCATTGCGCATCAATTGGAGGCGGGCGATGTCGTCGTCTTTCATTTGGTCGAAAAGACGACATTCAAGGTAAACTATGGCGCATTCCGTCAAGTTTGCATCAAAATCTGACATATCTCTCAATCTTATAGGTTTACATAATCCGTCGCAATACTTTGGATGCAATAGACGGAGCTTTAGGACTTCTGGAATTGGACACTTGCACAAATGTAACGGTTTCGAGTAAGTTGAACATTTAGCGACGGTTGATTTCTTAAAGCGTCGTTATCTTACTAATATCTCGTCGTTTAATTGCGTTTCTGGAGGAGGCGATTCCTCCAGCAGCGAAGAACATGGCTCTGAAGTACTAGATTGGATCCGGATATCAGAATCTGAATCAGCCAGCTTGGAGAGTTTCGACAAATTCAGCATCCTAGTTGACGGATCGGTATCAATTGACGCCAAGTTTCCGGATCATATCCGGAGGAAGTACTACAATCTTTGCAGCGACGAGAACTCGTTCCTCCACGAGAAGCTCCTAAAGGGTCTGAACTGCACCTTAGTGGTCGGGATCATAAACGAGACCATTAACATTTCCGACGCTATAAGGGCTGCTGACACAGGATTCGCGGAGAGTGATCTCTTGGCGTGGGACAGGACGCTGCAGAGCTTCGAGCTCCTGGGGATGGATGTCTGCTTCATTCGCACACAGATTCACCGCCTCCAGGGACGCGCTCTTGAGCTCGATGAAGGTGCTGCCTCGGAAGCCAGAGCGGAGAGGGAGCTTGCCCGGGAAAGGATGAGGGGCCTTGAAGTCAAGTTCTCGGAGCTGAGGAAGCAAATGGAGGTGTTTGACGATGAGATTGAGGCGATGGAGGAGAGTAAGAAGAGGAAGCGGTTGAGGCTTCAGGAGATGACGAGTTCTTGAGGCGGGTGCATCGATTAGAAGTTTCGATCCTCGACACATACCTGTGGCTGTGGTATAATTTTGTTGCAATGGTGGATCGATTTATGGTTTTCTGTTGATAAGGACTGTGAATGTGGCGGGTAATGTGATCAAACTAGTTGATTTTGGAAGATCGCCATGTTTGAGTAGGAGTACTTGTAAGATTTACAGTATTTGTAGGTTCCTCTTGTAAGTTGTAACGATAACATGACGAGCACTAATTCATGGTTTTGCGACGCTCAACCTACTGATCGGATCACTAAAATGGCCAATGGTTTTTTTTTTTGTTTTTTTTTTTGAAACGGAAAGAATTTGGCCATAGAGCTAAACTCTATCAGCCAAGGGCATCCTTGCGGATGAGACTACGTAACAGAGAATCATCAGGAGTCATAGATCCGTTTGAAGTAAAGACAATACGTGACAAACGGTCAGCCACCAGATTTGCCTCACGGAAGACATGACGAATCTCA
Organism: Persicaria tinctoria; assembly: GCA_037127255.1. Lineage (NCBI taxonomy): Eukaryota > Viridiplantae > Streptophyta > Magnoliopsida > Caryophyllales > Polygonaceae > Persicaria > Persicaria tinctoria. The sequence goes on along the minus strand of JBANSL010000010.1, from coordinate 66,727,932 downwards.
ACAGAACCAAAGAAGTCCAGCGAGACTAGACTGTCCGAGACAATCATTTCAGAGTCTCCAGTAGGCTTCCCCATACCTTTTAGACTTTTGATAATCGTTAAGTTATCTCCTTCAATGATTAGGTTCATGATTTCCAGTTCTTTTGCGGCTTGAAGGCCCATGCTTTCACATCCACAAACCGATGTGATTGGTGAGGTTCCTGAACCACTGAAAATAGGAGCACCAACGGAATCCCGAATGATGAAGCCAAACGTGCCCCTACCATCAGGGGAGAGAGAACCGTCAAAATTCAGTTTATAAGTTCTATTAGGAGGGGGTTCTCATTTGGTTCTTTTTCTTTTCGATTTCAATCTGGGTTGGTCGTCTTTTTTGGACAAGTTTTTGTCATTTGTGCAGTGATCCGGAGGACCCGAATACGCTGATTTCCAAATAAATGGCCAATGGGTATGATTTTGGAAAGACTTGATTTTGTATCATACATAATTTTGGAAAGACTTGATTTTTTTTTATATTAATCCAGTTCGATCTACTCAGTGGCTCTATATTTGGATCGTGCATTGTAGGACTCATTTAAGGGGTTGATTTTTTTTTTATTTTTTTTATTTTTTTTATAGAAGGAAACTTACCAATTGATTTTATTGATAATTGATAATGATAATAAAATATCCGATTTGCTTTCTACACAGTCAAAATATCGTCAAATACATGGTAGCCGTTACGGTTTTGCAAACCGTAATAATACCAGCCCTGGTTTTTTAAAGTTGTAGTGGTAGGAGTTTTTTTTTTTTAACCATTACGAAATGATTCACTCAAAAGCACTTGCGGATAGTACCCAATTATTTACAAATTCAAGGTAGGAATGCTTTTTTTTTACCCCATTTTATTACTTTTATTGGGAATAATATTTCTACGGTTTTTGTAACCATGATCGACATCATGTATTATACGAGATTTTCATCGTCACCCTCAAATAAGTTGGCACCTCTGAAATATTCAAGATCTGATATATGTTTTAGTGATAATATATTTTTGATGGCATTATATATTTGATAGCTCTTTATTTTTATTCGATAATAAAGTGTCATTAGAGAGAAAATGCTCCAATTTGTGATATTTAAGCATTTAAAAATTGTTAATACTAACGAAATTAGTTAAGTTGAGGGATATTTGAGGAAATGGGTGGTGCATTTCCTTACGGATTTCCTTACAAAGTACTCCCTCTGTCTCATATTAAGTGTCGTTTGTCTTTTTGTGCACGTTTTTTAAGGAGCGGAAAACTCTATAAAATATTATTATTTTAATTAATTTTTTTATATAATGTTATACTTATTACTACTAAGTATCAAATTATATAAAAAAATAATATTTTATAGAGTTTTTCGCTCCTTAAAAAACGTGTCGAAAAGTAAAACGACATTTAATTTGAGACGGAGGGAGTACAAACTGTCAACGCAAACCTCGCAATTAAGTGCGCCATCCTCACTCCCCATAATGATGAACAGCTCTGTACCCTCTTTCTCACTCCCACGAGATCACATTCAGAGGGGAGTTGATAACGCTGATCTCTCCCCATTCGTCTTGATCCCTTCTCATATTCTCAGAGCGACTGAAACTTCAATTTGGGGGGAAATTCGCCCACTAGGGTTTTTTCTGTTGAAGAAATGAAAGGCGGTTATCACTCCCAATCTTGTAATTTGAAGGCCAAATTTTCTCCTTGTTCTTCAGCTTTGGACCTCAAACCCATTTCCATGGTATACTCTCTCTCTATCTATCTATCTCACTGCGTTTCTTCTTTGGTGGGCTAATCAAGTGATTCCTGTTGCATGCAGGGTAAAAACAGGGGAACTCCATCGAAGACGGAGATGAAGAGAAACCTGGTCGCTCTCAGGCTCGCCATGATTCAAAAGGTCTGTTAAACCCCCCTCAAAGTTTCAATCTTTTAGGGTTCTGCGAGCTACGCTGCTTGCTAGTTTCCCATTTTTGGAGTTTGGTGTTTAGGACATTGATGCAATTTCAAATGAGGACCACCTTCCTCCGGATCCACCTCTTGAGCCTGTTACTCCGATCAAGCCCGTAACTCGTAAAAGGTAACTGCTTTCAAATTTCGAACTTTTACTGAATCGTGTTTGGAAATTATCAGGCGAAGTGGCGAATGTAGGAATTAGGTTGAACTATTTGCGGTCTGGAAATCAAATTAGGGCAAGCCAAATCTAGGGTTTGGACAAGTTCTAACACTCCGATTCCTTGAAAGCTGATCGAAACCACCGCAATTGGTTGGAGATTGATGAAATTAACATCCATTATTGTCTTATGGAAGCAGTAAATGCAAGTCATCTGCAATGGAGCGAGCCGAAGAGGTTCAAGCAAACCTACCAGCTGAACACCCGTGCCTTATCAGGCGCATGCTTCATTCCCACACCACTTCCGGATTTTGGCTTGTGAGAGCTCCTGACTTAATTTCTTCAAATTGTGATGCGATTTGTTTGGTTCCCTGACTTCCCTCTTGTTGCTCGGTAGGGAATTTCGTCGAAATTCTGCGACCAGCATCTTCCGATCAGAGACACATGGATGGAATTCATCGATGAAAGCGGAGAATTATTCAATGTCAAGTACCTCGCTAGTAAGACGGCGTTTAGCGGTGGGTGGAGGGGCTTCGCCATTGCACATAACTTGAAGGCGGGCGATGTTGTGGTTTTCGAGTTAGTCCAAAAGGCCACTATTAAGGTGAATTGTGGGGTGACTTGATTTCAATGTTAATGTTAGTTGAGTTTTGAGTCGGTTTTATAAGTGACTGCTTTGTTTTTTTTGGCAGCATTTTAACTTCGGTTGAATTGGAGCCTTTTCGGTTAGTGGTAGGATGAAACTGACATAATCTATGGATCTTACAGGTTTACATAATGCGATGCAATGCCTTGGATGAAACTGATGGCGCTGAAGACTTGGACGTATCTGTAGATGAAATGGTATCAAGTAAGTTGGTTATTTAGCTCAATTCGATTTCTTAAAGGTTGCTGTCTCACTGATTTCATGTTGTTTCCGGGCGTTTGTTAGATGATGGTGGCAAGGATGATGGCAATGTGTGTGAAAGAGCCCAAGAGCAGCATCCAGACAGTCGCTCACCTGCGTCTGGAGCTGAGGAGCACGAGAAGATGATCCCGGGCTCCCCTGATATTGACGGTCTTGGTTCTGAAATGCCAGACCGGGTTAGGCGTCAACAGTCCAAATCAACCAACTTGGAAGGTTTCGAAAAATTCAGCATCCATCTAGATGGCTCGGTATCTATCGACGACAAGTTCCCTGACAACACCCGGAGAAAATACTATGATCTCTGCACGAGCCAGAACTCGTTTCTGCACGAGAAGCTTCTGAAAGGCCTGAACTGCATCTTAGTGGTCGGGATAATCAAGGAGACCATCAACATTTCCGATGCCATAAGAGCTCGCGATTGCAATGTTACGGCCCCACAGAGCGACCTTATAGCGTGGGACAGGACGCTGCAGAGCTTCGAGATGGTGGGGATGAACGTAGGCTTCATCCGTATGCAGATTCACGAGCTCCTGGGACGCACTCTTGAGCGCGAAGAAGCAGCTGCATTGGAAGCCGAAGCAGAGAGGGAGCTTGCTAGCGAAAGGATGAAAGCCCTAGAAGCGAAGTTCTCGGAGATGAGGAAACAGATGGAGGAGATCAATGACGAGATCGAGATGATCAAGGGGAGTACAAAGAGGCAACGGGTGAAGCTTCAACAGATGACAGGATCTTCTTGCAGCGGATTTGCACCGATCCTCTCTCGTTGATTGAAAACCTCAGGCGACGATAAGCTTCTGCGGTCTTTTGCCTAGGTGTTACTCTACTATACAACTAACTAGCAACTAACTACTGTTGGCTATGAATCTTTAGTGTTAATCTACAGGGAGATATAACATATTGTAAGCACTGTATGTGGTTTGTAGAGTCGATCTTGTTGCTTTCTTGATCGAATTCTGTCATCCTCTGTTCTTGAAGAATCTCTCAGGCATTGCATTCTTACAAATCTATGAATCCCACACATAGTTTTCACATGTTTGAAAACGATGTCTTAACCTTCATCCAAACATTTGAGTACTTGTTGGACCATTGCATTAAGCTAATAAAAAGGGCCAAATTTGTTACAGTATATATAGATTTAGGTGTATGATCAATTTGTAAGTATAACTGAAATTTAATCTATTGGTTCATATTTGCCCAAATTTGTTACATCTCCTATTTTAATTTTAAAAAAAATTATATATTTTTTGAGGATCCTAAAAATAAGTGTGTGAATAGTACACGAATTATAAAAATGAAGGGACGGAGGACGGAGTATATATTTACGAACAATTAAATTACTATTTTTAGTTACTTTTGACTAGAAAAAAAAAAAACAATGTACCCTAATCTATGGACGGCTCCAGGGGTGGATTGGTGTGTGCTACAACCTACCCATTTCCTAGTAAGATTATACAGTATAGGTATACTAAATATTTATGTTGTTTCACTGATGCTGTGATGCAGTTGGTGAAGAGTACATAGAGAAGAAAGTGAAGCGGCAAGTTCGAAACCTTGATGCTACTCCCAACTGCCACAATAAAATATAACTCTTTTCTTTTGAGATCGACACCCTTACAATTAGCAAAAAAAACTTGTTGTATGGTCCTTTTTTTTTTTTTTAAAAGGGAAAGAATTTGGCCACAGAGCTAAACTCTATCAGCCAAGGGCAACCTTGTGGATGAGACTACGCAACAGAGAATCATCAGGAGTCATAGAACCATTTGAAGCAAAGACAATACGTGACAAGCGGTCAACCACTTGATTTGCCTCACGGAAGATGTAAAAACCTGGTTCTAGGTATCGAATAAGATCAATCAAGTCATTTATCATATCAATCATCGCAGACTCGGTTCTAGATTGAACCGAATCTAGATCAACGGAAAACGAACAGGACACAATGTTTGTTTACGAGGTTCGGGAAAAGTTCCCTACGTCCCCGGCTCAAGAGAGCGTTCCACTGTGCACTAAAGCAGATCCGAAAACATACAAAACGATCCTAAGAGGGCTGACTAAACAAGAATCAATACAAGTCTCAAGAACGAACATCTAATCAAAACCTACAGATCTATAAAAGAAGGAAATGGACAAGGAAGTGAAGCACTCCCTGATTTGAGGCGTCGCCTCGGAATCGTCGGAGCCGAAGCCGAGTCGCTGACCGCCGCCATTGCAGTCCTTCAGATCCGGTTTGATTGTTGATGGAGGCCAAGATCTATAGATCTTCCTCTAATCCGTTCTTCAACTCGCCGTCTTGTTTAAGCCTCTCTTTCGTCTTCGATCTTCACGGATATGAGTTGCTGCGCTTGTCTTCTTCCCGTGACTGCGCTCAAGAAAGGTCCCGGAGATCGCTCGCCCTCGAGCTCTCTCGCTCTCGCTGGATCTCCCTCACCTCTCGAGCACTCGGGCGCTCCAGACATAGGCGCATCTCTCTCTTCTCTCGGCTTTTCTCTCACCGGAGAGCCATCCGCCTTATCATCACCGGAGCAGCCATGGGAGAAGCTCCCAGGCTCTCACGGCGGCGACGACTCTCGCTGAAACCCCAGCCTTTGCTACAGTGCCGATCCCCCCGTTTGCTGAACACAGTAAGAGAGCTTTTAAAGCTCTTCTAATCTCCAAAACGCAGCGTTGAAGAAGCTTTGAGAAAGCTGCATCTGATGAGGCTTGAAGTGAGATGGGCTGAAAGCTGTTGGGCCTTTGCTGGTTACTGAAGCTTCTAGCTACAAGCCCAAAGGCACATCATAATTTCCTAATGCTAAAACGCATTAAAGAAATTACATGAAGACTTAGGAAAACTAGAATTGTAAACTCTACAGAAGACATGGCGAATCTCAACAGAACCAAAGAAGCCCAGCGAGACTAGACTGTCCGATACAATCATTTCAGAGTCTCTAGTAGGTTTCCCCTTACCTTTTAGACTTTTGATAATCGTTAAGTTATCTCCTTCAATGATTAGGTTAATGATTTTCAGTTCTTTTGCGGCTTGCAGGCCCTTCCAAATGCCCATGCTTTCACATCCACAAACCGAGGTGATCTGTACCCACTTTTTTTGCGGCTTGTTGTATGGTCCTTTGAGAGACATTGGAAGCTAGACTTGGTACTTCACTTTTTTTTCTCAAAAACAATTTTCCTAGCAAAATTAATTCACTCATCTGCCTTTAAAATTAATTCACTCCTAGCAAAATTAATTCACTCCTCTGCCTTTAAAATTATATACAAATTCAGCCCACCAAAATTATAATTATAGATCTGTACCCAGGCACGGAAAGAGGGGTGGACTGAGCTTTGCTGCAGCCCACCCCATTCTTACAATATTACAATAATATTTAATACGTAGTTGAAAAGCAGGACACAATGTATAGATTGTCATGTTGGTATAGGTCAAAGGTTCAATTCTACTCAAAAGCGACTCCTAATATCCATTTTTCCCATTGGCAATTACTTTTTTTCCCTTCTATCAAATAGTAAGTTCATCTATTTTATTGCCAAATACTTTTTTTCCCTTCTATCAAATAGTATGTTCATCTATTTTATAAATTTTGCTCAAAATTTTACACAGTAATTTTTTAACTATGTACCCAATAAATTATATACGAGATAATAAATCTAATTTTATCAATTTTAATCACTATATTTCTTTAATTATCATTCCCCCTTTTTTCCAAAATAATTCTTTTCATGTCATAAAGAAATTCAGCACACCCAGACTTTCATTCATGATTCCGTCCCTATCCGTACCTTATCCTATCCACATCTTTATGTTTTTTCTTTTGAAATTCAGCCACCCGAACCCTCCTGATCTACTCAGGCCACATAAATTAAACAAATAGAAGAAGTAGAAGTGAAGTGAATTAAGGCAAGTTTGGGGTTGAAAGGTATATATGCTTGGCGTTGGAGATATATACTTAGGGAAAGAGTCCTGTTCACATGGAGGCTTGGGGGTTATATTCTCTTTTACTCCCTCCGTTCGGCAAAATTTGTTGTTTACTATTCATGCACGCTTTTTCAGAACGATAAAAACTATATTAAATATTTATTTTTTTATAAATTTTTTTTAACAAGTTTGTACGAAGTTGTTAAAAAAATTATTAAAAAAACTAGATATTTTATACGTATAGTTTTTATCTCCTAAAAAAGCGTGGATGAATAGTAAAGTGTCAAGTTTTTCCGAACGGAGGTAGTAGTGTTTTATTTGGTGCATGTATCATGTTATATGTGGTGAGGGTGTGATTACCTTTTTATGATCACCTACACTACTTTCTTATCACTAGCCCCAAATGTTGACTTTATTAACTGTCACAAATCAATCCATCATATCTATATGCTCAATTTCACCATATCAATCCATGTATGGATAGGTGATATCGACAAAAGAATCTCAACCATATTTGTTCATGCTCACCTTGATGGACATCAAGCTTTGGTCTTTTTCATACCCATGGCAAGATTGGTCTTTCTTGCAAAGACCTCCTACAACACTTTTTCTGCTCTCCTCTCTACATTATAAAAATATTTAAAACTTATTTAATATTTAAAAATTTTATAAAAAATGTATTTGTATTTCCTACATCTATTTTTATATATTTATCAAAATTTGTTTTGAAAAATAATGTTTTATAATTTTTAAAAATTAAAAAGGTAACATTTTATAAAATACAATTATTAAAAAAAATTAAACATGATTTTTCAAAATAAAATTTTATATATATGTGAAAATAGATATTAGGAATATAAATATAAATTTTTTTTATTTTTTTTGAGATTAAATAAATGTTAAAATTTTTTAGTGAAGTAGCAAAGTTGTAGAGAGAATTGTAGAATTAGATTGTTGGTCTTTTTCCCATTAAATTAATGTTTTTTTAAAACTCAATGTCTTCCTAATGAACATGATGTCCTCTCGTCCTATTCCTATATACTCCCTTCGATCGAAAAGTTAAGATATATGACTATATAAAATATTAATATTAATACTTATTATTAATAAAATAAAATTATATTAAATATTAACATTTTTAGAGCTAAAAAATTATATATTTAACCAATAGAATATCGATTGTCTAAGGGACCCACAGCTTAATTCACTAAACCGAAAATATAGATTAGTTTAGAGTTTAAAATTTTTGAAAAAAATATAAATACACGAACGGATCGTTTAGAGTTTTTTTTTTCTTAAAAAAATTAAGCTTCAACATTAAAAAAAATAACACAAATGGATCATGGATTTGTAAATAAAGAGCGGTCATATCCACAAGTCAGTTCCAGTGAGCCATTCTGAAATGATTAAATGGATCATGGATCCGTTACCTATATTGAACGGATTTTTGATCCGTTCTTTAATTTTTTTAATATCAAATGTATTTAATGCATATAGCACCTAATCTCAGTGCATATAGCAACCGCTATTATTTAGGGAGTACTCACTAAATGGAGGATGGTGGAGGTGATGAAATCGCAAGTGCAAATGGGAGGAAGATCTCAACAGATTCAGGAATTTATAACACAATATCTGCATTAGTAACAGATCAATTTCATCACCTGCACAGAGTACGTAGTACAACGTACACAGATCGATTTCATTAGTAACAGAAAGTGGGGATGATGGATATGAGATGCGATCAGTACGTTACTGTCATTAATTGGATCACCACGTACCACCACCCACACAGATCGATTAAAAAGAGTGGTGGATAGCTGGAAGTGGATCGATCTCAACCAGGTACTGAAAGATGTTTAATTTGATTCGGTTGCAGAGATTGATCGAGGATCAAAATTGAAGGCCTTTGCTGTTGTACGTTGTACCTACGGGTTTGTTAGAGCGATTGATTGCCCCCTTCCTTACTAATTCATCATATCTCCATGAAAATTAAATGGCAGGCCACCACCTGCCTGCAGATTGCATCAGCAATTGACCCGATCCTGGCTACCTAGCTACCCTTCATTGCTGTTTCATGGATCCAATTAATGCGCTGATTTACTTTGATATGTGAAGCTCGTGATTATGAAAAACAGCTAAAATTCAATTTGTTATGTGAAATTAGAATTTTAGGGCTACATATTTTACTATTTTACCCCAAATTCTCCTACACAAGGGCCAAATATGAATTATTATTATTATTTTATATAAGGATAGAAATTTGATTATCTCGAATAAATTGGGAGATAGTCAACCATCATGTACAAACAGAATCAAATAACAGAAATAAATGATGAGTGAATTGAAATAACAAGAAGCAAACGACGGAAAGAAAATTGCAGAAATAAAGTACACTGTAAACTACAAGCTAGTCAGCAGAACTTACGAGCTGACCAGCCAAACGGAAGACTCTTATAGAGAACTCTGAAGATCACTAGCGGACACCTCAACTTTGGACTCTACATAGAATCAACAGGTATCGATCGCATTTCCACGACCTATATTAGCTTGACAAATCAGTCACCGTTAACATAAATCTTGACCCATGGACAAATAGTTGTAAAGAAAAATGAAAAATTAGTTGCAGCAACATGATTAAATGAAGGGTATAGTACGTAAAATCTTGTGGATTGACTTTTACACTTAATTTTTTTATTTTAAAGATAAAAGGTGTATTTAGGGATAATAATATAATATATGTGTGATAAGGCTTAATTAGACATATGATTCTCATGAGGTGGATCTCTGCTATATATAGCTACCAATCCCCTTCATAGTTCATATCAACTGGCCTACAAGTTACACACTTACACACCACATAACACCCTCCCCCTCCCATAGTCCCATCCCTTATCTTGTTCCTTTCACTACATGTGTGTATATATATATATATGGGTTTTAGGGTTTGTTAATTTTGAGGGTAAGAGGCAAGATAAAGAGAAATTGGGCAGTGTGGGGATTATGGGTGTTGACAGAAGATAGAGAGCACCCAGGAGGACTAAGTGTTTCTCCTTACTTGCTCCCCCTTAGTGCTCTCTGTGCTTCTGTCATCGCCCTTCGATCGATCTTCGAGATTGATCTATCCCCAGTTGCCTTATTTGCTTCTTTGTCATCTTTGCTCCATATCAATTTATGTGTGTTCTTCAGTTGTACACTATGCATCTCCCATGTTGTTTTGGCTTCAGCTGTAAACTGTCAGCAAGGTGAGTTTCTTGGTCTCTTAATCTGCCTCACAAATTGATGCATACATTATATTTTCTGTATACAATAGTTGTAGATTTAATGTATAGCTGCTATTTTATGATCATGAGAAATTAAATTAAATTAATTTTGAATAATATTCTTATTTGTTTAAAACAATACTCAGATTCGGCAAAAGACATCGTTTACTATTCACTCGCTTTTAGGAGGATAAAGCTATATAAAATATTTATTTATATAAAAAAATTTAACAATTTTGTGGTTATTATTAATAAGTATAAAATTGTTAAAAAAAATTGAATATCTTATATAGTGAAAGACATATTTTACCAAATGGAATCAATTTTTGTGACTGTGGTTTGGATATAGATGGGCCCATGGGCCTTATAGACTGTAAGGCCCATGATCTTAAGCCCATAAACGGTAGTTCTTGAGTGAAGCAAGTTTCTGACTTGTGGCTTACAACTTTCCTGCAGGGTTCAGAAGTGGCTATGGCTGGCATTGCCTTCATATGCAGACAATTTGTCTATCTGACAACGAATCGGATGGGGTGATGAGTAGGCATCGAGCAACGACGACTAGCTCGGGTTTAGTGCAAGACGTCGTCTTTTTATTCACTTATGTCGCAAAGACAATGGTCTGAAATAACTGGTCCCTGCGACGACAATGGACTAAAAACAAATCTTGTTCATACATTTGCATTTCAGCAAAATCACTTTTCTTCACAAACATGACAAAACAACAGCTTGAACAAAAAAGTGTGGTGGTACAAGCCCGTCGTGTTTCTGGTATTCGTGTGTAACGCAATGCGATACCCAGATGCCGAAAGATGGCAGCAGAAGTGATTTCACACACAAAGGGGGAAAAGGCACACAAAACCAAATGGGTCTGTCAGCATTCCAGAATGAATCAAATTCGTTTTCGTGTGTTTACAGTGAATGACTATAAACGATATGTATGAAGTCGGTTATAACTTAGAAGACTGATGCTTCGGCTTTACAGATGGGACAAGCGTTTTTCTGACCAAGCCACTGCTTTATGCATTGTATGTGATAAATGTGTCCGCATTCCAGCCGCCCCATCTCATCATCCGTTTCATACTCTTCCTGTATAATGCCATTTTCGAACAAACGTCTAAGAACATAAAACAATGGCTACAGAAGTCGGATTTGGGGAGAAAATGCCTTGATGTCAACTTACCTGACAGATGCTGCATTTTCTATCAGCTTCAGTTAGCAAACGGGATGTGTCATCTAGGGATGCCATCTTGCCTTTCCTGATGCAGTGGCCCATTTCATCTTCCTTTAATCCAGTACTGACATACCCGATCCTATCGCCCAGCTCAAGCAACTCCTGTTCATTCCACAAAGAATTTCATTGGTTTACGAGGACTGGATTAAGATGATTGTGATTGAGACAATGGAAAAGTGACCCACCTCGTAGGACATGTTCTCTACGTCCAATCTCAGCTCCCTGTATCGATCAAATCCATAGGATCTAGCTCCCATAAATATACGATTTTGGAACAACATGATCTGCATCAAAAAGAACGCAATCGTGCCACGCATATCCATCAGATTTTCCGACCAAAAAAACAAGTTAGATTTTCTTCAAAAGTGACCAAATGACCAATGATCATGAAAGACAGCAAATCAACATTGGTTCATCTGCATCTCGGCAGATGCAAATGAACCATCATGATGCCAATTGAGGACTCAAGATTGAGTACAGCTAATCTATAACACTACAATCATCTCCTACAGCACTTTGGGAGTACAACACAGAAACAATAAACACTCCTTTTTTATGAACCAACATAATCAGTCCAACACAAAGGCATACCAGAAAAGAAACATGGATTTTATCAAACACTGATGTTTTGTGGTTCACGGATCAAAGGACGCCGTGACGCCCAAAAGTCATTTAGTCAGACATTTGAACTCCTCAGAGAGGTCAGGACTCAGCACAAATTACACGTATACGGTATACCAATTAGGAGAATGGAATTGTTCAGATTATACAGACGATTTCCCTTTGGAAGAGGCGAGACATAGTACAAACTAACTGCAAGAAAGCATTGCGGATAAAGAACAGTACATGGGGATACACAGTTCTGACCTATCCATTTGAAAGCCAAAAATAAATTCATATGCAAGTTTTACTCCTACATGCTATACAATAAGTAGCCAACTAATTCATTGCAATCTGAAAAATTAGATTGCCCTACAGTAGTCATTAAAAGAGTGTCATCGACTATACTATATCTTGAAGATCCTGGAACAGAAAATGCCGAAATCCACCATTAGAGTTGAGTTGGACTACTAGTATAACCTACTAACTGAGGGACTGTATTTTAATTCAATTCTCAAAATTGTATCACAGTGGGGAAACTAGCTAGTGTGTGTCCAGATCAGGAATCAAATTTCGGACAACTTACAGCTTGGGTAAATGAGTACTCTTTTATATCGAGGCAACACTACCAGTATTCCTATTCAATCTAACTCATTCCCATTTTCAAAATCAAATGCATGATAATCTTATCTGGTTCGGCAATCAACTGTGACTTTTTATTATCAAGAACGTTTAAAGAACCTGATGAAAATCCAGAAGTGACTTCCCTTTCCAGAGAGCCCAAAAACAAATAATATATGATATGTTGTTGGTAGTCTATTACTTATCACTAATGATATATCAATACAAAATGTTTGCAAGTTGATAATATAAATATCATTATGATTAACATCCACGGCAGGGTAATGCAGGTGGCAAATATAAAATACCTTCATCAGTCCAGCTACAACCCAAGTTAAAATATTTGGTGAAGAAAATAATACAGAGTAGTAAAGATTCCCAGCTGCTGATGTATTACCAAATGCTAAAGTATATCAAAGATAATATTATAAAATTTAGAGTCAATAGAATATCACCAAAGACAAATGAGATTACTCCAGAGTTTCCGTGCAACCTCAAATGGAGTGAGCATATTATAAAAAGATACCTCTGATAATCCTTGAGGAGCACGGTTCCGAAGATGATGATAGTACCTAGCTTCAAAGACATCTGACCCAAACCGAGGGTTTTCCGAGGCAGAATCATCAAGGTCAGGAAAGTTATCAACATTCACCCTCTGCCTAGCAGTATAAGATGGACGCTGCAAAGCAAATGCATATGGTCTATCATTTTGGACATTGGAAACGAGAAACGATTATTAACAAATGTGAAGGCCTTAGGATACAAAAGACAATTGGTACAAACAAAACTACAGCCAGTATCAGAAATTGAAAGAAGTGATTAAACAAGTTGGAAAGTCAATGTTTATCCTACTAGTTGATGAATTATTAAACAAATAGATTATTTAACAATGTTCATGTCATTAGTTGATACAGGCACTCTTCACCGGGCCAAATCCACGTGGAAGTCAGGCCACCAAGCAATGTCAGATTGTCAGCAATCTCATTATCCTATTTGTAATATAAAGATTAGTTAGAATATCAGGGTAATCATCATTTATCTGCAAGCTAGTGTCCACTTGTTCATTGAATTAAGGCTTTAAGCAAATACTATCAGTTTACAAACCACACTTCCCATCACTGACAGCAACTGAATTAACAATATGATTCATTCAAAAAATAAATCCAACAATTAAAATGGTAAGAAAACAAAAGAACAGCTAATTCAATGCATCAATTCTACCTGCAGAGATTAAATTCCATTCCTTTTTCTTGTTCAAACTGCCCACAACTAGTTGAGATTGATCCTTAATCCTCCTCCCTTATGACCCCTAAACCTAAATCCATCATCAGGGATTCTAGCATGATATACTGAGTGGATTTTGGACCAAAATCACACTACATTGTATATTACCAATCAAACCCCTAATTGCAAAATCAAAAAAAAAAAAAAAAAAAAAGGACTACTGTTATAGAAGAAAACCCTGATTGCTAAATCAAAAGAGAAAGAAAGCAAACAAATAGAACAACAATCAGCATCACACATGAAATGAAAGTATGTAACTATGTAAGGAGCAAAAACTGGAAAAAGAAACAAAATTTTACTTCTCTTTGATGAATCTCATCAACATCAATCTTGCCTCTGGAAGAAACAGGCCTTGTGGAAGCAACAAAATCATCACTGCAAAACCCAATTCCGGGCCCACACCAAACATCTTGCACCTCCAATACACCCTCCCTCTCCTTTGGCTTCTTCTTCTTCTTCTTACTCTTCCTCTCCGCCTTCTCTTTCCAATCAGCCGAGGATCTAATCAGCGCCGCCGGTGCCGGAACCTCCACCTCCGGAGGCGCCGTACAGCCAAAGCCCCTCAACCCGGAGTTCCTAAAGACCTTCTTTTTGCCATCAACATTGCCGGAGGCTCTACCTGAGCTGCTGTTGGGTTCTTGGTTGTGGGTGTTGGTGAAGGTGGAGAGCAAGAGAGAGGAGATTGTGGACTTGCAAGTGGTGGATTGAATAATTGGAGGGATATTGGAATGTGGGTGCCTTGGATCTGTGGCTAAAATTGGGGGTGGCTTTCTGGGTCCTCTCAATCTCATGTGCTCTGCCATTGTCGAGCTCTCCGCGCCCACTGGCATGGCTGGATTTCGGTAACAAGTAAAGAAGACAGATTTTTGCAAAGTGGGGATTGAATTTGAAGGGAAAGAAAAGAGGGGGCAATTGCAAACCCAGGAAAGTAGAACTAATCACATTTGATTACTCAGATTTACTGTTCATTCACCCTCTCTTTATTTGGGGATGAGGAAACTATTGGGGAATGGGTAGAAAGGATTTGTCTTTATGTGGTGGGATTTGGATTTGTGGTTCAGGATGACAGCTGGTCAAATTCGGGACAAATATACCAATCTTAATTTCGATTCTTATTTGGGTAATTCCAAATATACCCTTCTAAGTTTAATCACTAATCACATAGTAGTTCATTCAAGAATCTATAGATATTTTGATTTTACTTGACAATTTCATTAAGAACTTACGAAATGTTTCAGTAACCAATGGAAGGCAAATTTATGAGTAGGTAAGAATTTATTGTAATTTCAAAATTATAAAAGGGATTTTTTCAAAATTATAAGATTCTAAATTGATAAAGATACCCTATAAATATAAATGACCCTATAAATCTGATTTAAAATTTTGTTGATGCATTTTAATTAAGGATATATTTTATCTAAAGCGGATATCTTATCCTATACCCACTGGTATAAGATAGAAAAACCAATTTTGTAATTGTTGCACTGAAATAGTATGACTATTGTTCATGTTAGACTTGATCTATTAGTATAATTTATGATCAGTGGCGGACCCATAAACTTTTGAGGGGGGTCACCAGGGTGGGTGCGGCGACGGGTTGCTGGGCGGGTCGAGGGCTCGACTCGGACTTCTCTCTCACAATCGGCGGCTACTGTAAATGTAAATGGGGGAAGGAGCGGCTACTGATTGTAAATGTAAATGGGGGCTTTTGAATTTAAACCTATAAAAAAGAGTTTTAAAAAAAATAGAGGTAAAAATTTAAGGGGAAGGGGCGGCTACTGACCGTAAATGTAAATGGGGGCTTTTGAATTTTAACCTATAAAAAGAGTTTTAAAAAAAATAGAGGTAAAAATTTTAAATTTAGTGTAAAAAAAATAAAATTTGGTGAGTCGAACCCGAGTCTCTTGACTCCAAAAGAGTTTACCCACATCCTTTACCAATTGAGCCAATGCTGTTTAGTAATTCCTTACTCTCTTCACTTAATTATATCCAAAACGAGTTTTTTTTTTTTTTTTTTTTTTTAAAGTACATATTTCCCGGGCCGAGGGGGGTCACGTGACCCCCAAGGACCCCCCTTGGATCCGCCACTGTTTATGATTATATGTGTTTCTCTTCTAACTCTAGTTAGGGGAAAAATGTATAACATAGTAGTCAAACACAATTCAGGGATGATTATAAGAAAACTCATTATTTTCAATATCGATCCATTATAAACACCTCTGCACCTAACATTAGGTAAATCGTATACAATAACTTTCTTTAGTTTCATAAGGTTTGGGTCAAATACCATTACATAACTAAGTAGGCTTAAAAATGTGAGAAGGGTTCCGATTAGTGACATTCCTAATCTGTGGGAATAATTAGTTAGTAATGTATAAAATATGTGATTAGTTTAGACTAAATTGAGCAAAAGGGAGGAAAAGAAAAGAATGTATAAGATGAGAAGGAAAAGCAAAGAATGGAAAAGTATGATAAAAATGAAGCAAGCATGGTATCTTTAAGGGGCTTTTGTCTTCATTCCACTCTTTGTCTGGTTTTGCTTGTTCTTCTTTAGCACATTTATTATGACATTCACTTATCATCACAAAAGGGATTGATTAAATCTGCCCTTTTCTGGCATTTAAAAATAAATAAATAAATCTACAGATCCTTGAATATATTCAGCAGAGGAAAGGGGACAAATTTAGAGAAATATTATAATTTGTCACTCTATGGTATATAGTTTTATCATAAGTATATACTCTCTCCGTTCGGCAAACTTGTCACAACTTTTAATAAAGTTAATAATTATACTCATTTTTTACTAATTTACCCTCATTTATTACTTCACTTTTTACTTTATCAAAAACTACAACTCACAACACATCAATCAAATCAAGGGCATTTTAGTAAAGTAGAAGCAAAAATATCTAAAATGACAAGTTTTTCCGAACAAAAACAAAACTCTAAAACGATAAGTTTTGCCGAACGGATGGAGTAATATGGTAGGGAGTATTAAATTGGGTAGCAAAGTCAAGCCAACAAGAAAGTAATGATAGAAGAATGGAATGAATAGAGCGATGGTTGGCGCCTAATTTGTCTCTAACTTTATTGGCGCCTCCCCACATTTGAGCTACCGACATAAATTACTACTACTCACTCATTCAAGTCAGAGATTTTTGGATACTATTTGTAAAAAAAAATTCGATTGAACCATTTAATGGTATCCTCCTCTTTGATAAAAATTTATGTTTAAATGTTTGGAGTATAAAGGTTAAAGGTATGTTTGGATCGCCATTAATTATGACTTATAATGTACAATATTGCATTATAATATATATTATAATACAGTATTGTGAATTATATATAAGTCATAATTAATGACAATCAAAACATACCGTAAAATATTTTTACAAAAAAAATAAAAAATTAAAACAAACGTTTTAAAATTTAAGATGACATTTTTAAAAATTAGGCTAACCCTGTCATCTTTGTAATTTGTATGGCTATGGTAATGGTTTATAAGGCATAATGCGGAATCCTTTGTAATATCCCAAGTAGGGATTAGGAATTTGAGAGGAAAAAGGGAGAGATTTAGGGAAGAATTATGGGAAGAATAAGATGAATTAGGGTTGAGAAGGGTTTAGGAAGAAGAAGAAGAAGGAAAGGAAGAGATAGTAGGGTAAGGAGAAAAGGAATAATTGAGTTTTGATTATTTCATTGATACCCATCACAATTACACTAATAGGGTTTTTATACTAAGACCATCCGCAACCATAAGGTTACCTCTTATCAAATTTTTTTCCTCTCTCCCTATAATATTTTGATACAACATTTATTTTTTCTTTTAAATGTTTTTTCACTTTATCAACCTCTTTCTTTAAGGTTTTCATATTTTTACTCCACAACCATGAGTTTACCTCATTCTTCTCTTTTTTCCCATTTATTTATACCCACTATATGATTTCCACCAATCATAATATTATTAGTTAAATAAAAAACATAAAAATAAATAAAGGATCATGTTTTTGCACACGGTCCAAGGCCCATCCTACCTCTCCACACCAAAATAACTCATTCCCTCTCTTTACCTTAAAGTTTTGCCTACAACCATAGAAGCAAAACTCATGATTGCTCACGCTACTATCTAATGCCCATATATCTCTATACATGACAGCCTATAGCTATTATAAGAGGGCAATTTGGTCTTTCCTGACCAGTGGCGAATTACAAGGTAAGAGTAGCCTTAGACTTTTCTAACAGGATGTTGACATGTCCTGCTTCATTTGGTTTTATGCAATTTTTTCATTTTTGTAGAAATAAATGTACAAAATGTATTATCAAGAAAAAAAAAATAAAAAAAAGTTGATACTGTACCGTTTAAGGCGGGAATCAATTAGGAGACCACCACTGACTCCACAGTGCATTGCGTAAATCATAACACAACGACATAATTAGTTGTTGATCCCTTTTGGTGTCAAATGTAATTTTTGCAACACCTTTAAATCTCACGTAATTATCCGACTTGTATACCGTATACCCACAGTTTTATATCGTCAAATATACGGTGTGATTATCGACTTTCGGTGTCGATAAAATTACTATCAATTTTACCAACACTAACTTCATGTATCGATGCGTTTTTTCCATACCAAAAAAACTTACCAACATTAAAACCTAGTGAATGATCATACATTTAGCAATTTCACCGTGCGTATAACAAAACTCATAATTACTGGTATGATAATTCCAGCGTGCACTATTTAAAAGAAACACTAATTCGTGAATCTTGATCTTTATAAGGATAAACTTATAAAGAGTTATACTAAAACTTGCAGTTAATGTATTAAAAGTACTAGACTAGAGTTAGCATTCAATGCCAAAAAGAATACTCCAATATTCTTCCATGTGAAGGTTACAAATATAAGTTTGAAAGGGACAACTTCATCACCAATAAATATATATGTATAGGGATTGACTCCGGTGAAAACCTCAAATTGTGGTAAAAATTCATAAGAACTACTTTATATCTCAGTTTTTTTTAAACCCGTGCTAAAAAACCTCAATCACACGGTGACTTTACAACTCGGTTCAACCTAAAAACCGTGCTAAAAACTCCAATTTTAAAATAACACATGACTTTATAGTTCGGTCAAACCGAAAAATCGTGCTAAAAAACTAATGTTTTAAAATTATATAGTGACTATAACTCGATTTTATTCGGAACCGGACTAAAATTTGTGACTTTATAGGTCGGTTCGATTCATAACCGGACTATAAAGCAAGTGAACCGAGCTAAAAAGCCGATTCTCACGGATTTCTACTGAAATTTTAGTTTTCACCGGAGCGCTATGTATATATCTACTTTCGGTAAAAACTACTATTGAAAATTACTGCAACTTGTTAGCTTTCACATGAAAAATAATGTAACCAATTACACCAAAGTAGCATAGCTACTATTTCTTTAGGCTTTGTTGTTTATTTTGAGACAAACGCTTTTATTGTTTTATTTTTAATTTTGGGTTAGGTCACATGAGGCTTTTATAGATGTTCTTGATCTATTGAAATATTGAATAAAGCAACCTTGAAAAATACTCATTTAATCTTCAACTGATAAAACAATTTGTACTTGAATATTTTTATTCCTCTAGTTTTCAGTTTTCACAAGTTGGTGTAGAGATTATGGAACTACATCCAGGGGCGGATCCCCGATCCCGAAAAAAAAACAAGAATATATGTGTTATGTAAAAAAATTGAAAGGTAAAATACAAGTATCTTTAGTGGCTTGGTGGTTAAGGCCACCCCATTTTAAATTGAATTCAATCAACGATGGTTCAAATCCCACTAGGCACATATTTTCATTTATTTTTTCCTCAAACCATTTTCCATTGTTTTAAAATTCTTCTAATTTATTTGGTATTTTACAATTAAATAATTACAACTAGCTTAGTACCCCGTGAATTGCACGGATCTTTTTTAAAAATATGTGTTTATATAATTTCATTTATCATTTCTTTATCGATACCAAAACTTGTAAGCATTACTTGTAACCATCCAACATACATATGGAGATAATAATCTTGCATACAAAAATGAATAGGGATTTGAATTCTTGTATATAGCATGTGGTGGAAAACATCCGTATAAAAAAGAGTTATAGATGTATTTTCTCTAGCAAACTGATAAGAAGAAGAAATAAATAAAAATGATTAAAGATACATTGTCTAAACAATAGAACCTATGAGATTTGGTTTTATCTATTAATTAACATACATATGGTTCAAAATTAAATGAATGAATCAATTTTGAGTTATTTATCTAAAAAAATAGAAATTAAAACTAAAACCGAAATATTCTATAGTAATTTGTGGAATAAAAAATATAACAAAAAAATAGAATCAAATATTTTCTTGAACAAATGGCAAGTTATAATGTAATCAAATTTGATTTTTTGAGATAAATATGATTTTATTTGATCTTATCCAGTGAATATCTAAACTAACAAACAAATCATATCTTAAGTGATTTGTTTAGCAAAATCTTCCATAAATTTAATTATATAACCATGACTAAATTATAATTGAAAATCTAAAATTTATTGATTAAAAAGTAGTTCAAAAGATTAATTAGCAAAATCTTCCATAAATTTAATTATATAACCATGAGAATATACGGAGTATGTTTGAACGAATGCAGCTAACTAAAACCATAAATAAAATAAATGAAATCTGTATTATCTTGCCCCTATATTTATAAGATGAAACCAAAAGATTAATTAGATAACTTCAAATCAAATTGAATTGGAAGTATTTAGTGTTACGTTGAATGATTTCACGTACATCTTGACTAAGGATTCCATGTAGCAACACAAAGTCGATCGATTTCACAACAATTTTCCGAGTATTTAAGCACACCTGGACATAATTCCAAGTAGAATCAATGGAATCGTAATTAATCGGATAAACTGAGAAGGACAATAAGAGAGGGAAGTTGGGGTGGGATTAAAATCAAGTAAATTAGGGCAGAATCAATAACCTGCATCTGCAAATATGATTATGTTATATTAAGATATAAAAGCAACACAGCAGCACAAAAGCAAATGAATATACTCCGTAAAAATATGAACAATTGAATCAGGAAGAGTTATGGTAGTATTTATAACAGTAGTAGTGTAGTACTACGATTTTGGCGATGTGAATATTTTTTTTAAAAAATTTCAAAATTCAAAATTGTAACCAAATCAGATTAGTTGATCTAAAGAATTGGAAAAACAAAAACTAATTTCAAAATTCAAAATTTTAACCAAATCAGAGATCATTGATTTTAGATATCTACTTTGAATTAATAAATAATTGTAAATAAAAAAAATTGACTGATTTGATTAATAACAATCTGAAACTTGAAATGGACTAATTTGATTTTTTTTAAAAATTATTTTAGTGATAAGATTGCAATAGACCCAGTAAGAGATTACATTAAAAAGTGATAAGATTGGTGATTTAAAAAAAGAAGTGATAAGATCTGCGTAAGTTTCTAGATTCTGGATTTGCATATATCATCATGCAAACAATAAGATTACGTTTTGGTTAGTTAGTTATTTTAGATATGACATATCAATTAGGTTAATTAGTAATTTAATTTTTACATCTAATTCTTTTTTATTATTAATCTTAAATAAAAAAAGCTAACAAATCCTACTAATTAAAAAATCTATAAAAGAAAATAACTAACAATTCATACTTTAAAGGAGTATATATTAATCAATATATATAATCATTATTCATCATTTATTATTAATTTTTAGATCGTCCTGTATTTTTATGGGAAGATATCTACATCAAATTATATAATCATATATTAGTTTAGGTGAATATATTAATCAATATATATTTCATGTTCATGACAATGTATACAGCAACTAATCCATGAATGAATGAATTTATCTCCATTATATTGGGATCAACGAAAATTCTTGTACTAATCATTATTCATCAAAGTTACCGTACATGTAGTCCAATGTATGAAAAAAAATAATATGTCATCCAAGTTGTAAAATATTGATATTAATAAAAAGAATTGTCTTTAAATACTAACCATCATGGTGGGTCAAAATTTGTACAAATTGGATGATCAACGTGGTTTCACCTGGTATCACACTTTTATTGTTTAATGCCGACGACACAATTCGAGGGTTAAGATGTACCTATCTATTCCACAATCAAAATATTTTACATATGACGAATACTTGTAATTTCTCATATTAAAAATATCATATACTAAAAACGCACGTAAAAATTAAATATCTAACGTACCTCTCCTTTTCACATTACTATTGTTGTTGTCTATGGGCGTCTTGCCTTTCTCATTTGATATCGCGTTGGATATAATCTAAGCTTTGAACAAGCGGTTTTCGTAAGGCAGAAAGTTCTCCTGCAGAGAGCCGGATGAGGAGAGACTTGCATGACACCAATTCAAATCAATATATGTATATATGATTGATGAGATTGCATAATTGATTTTTCTAATATTTTAATTAGTTAAGTAATAACTAAGTAAATTTGCTTACTTAATTAGATAAGCTAGAATCTTTAATTAATTAGATTTTCTAATTTATTAAAGTTCGGTTATTGATTTTTCTATTATTTTAATTATTTAATTAATAATTAAGTAGATTTGTCTACTTGATTAGATAAGGTAGAATCTTGACTTAATTAGATTTTCTAACTAACAAATCTTAACAATTACTGTAATAATTAATCCTACTAATGAATAAATCCTATAATAAAAAATAAATAAAAATTCCTACTTTAAAGGAGAAGTCGCCACATGGGTTAGACGACTTCTCCTTTAGTATTATAACTAGTTTAGTACCCGCACAATAGTGCGGTCTGTTTTTTTAAATTAAACATTTAATATTAAAAATATATATAAAAGATTTATGTAAGTAAATTTTAAACTCTAAATACCACTCACATCTAAACATTGTTAGTTATTATATAGTTAACGGTAAAAATGAAATCTATATATGCGAGTCGAGCCTTACCTTTGTGTGTATATATATACACACACACACCTGATCGACAAATCCTATCGGTATATATGATTAGTTGTATTTATCCTATCTGTATATATGCATATTTCTATTCATTAATATTAATTACTTTATAGTTTAGAAGGACATTAATGAATACACACACACATATATATATATATATACACCTGATCGACAAATCCTATCGATATATATGATTAGTTGTATTTATCTTATCTGTATATATGCATATTTCTATTCATTAATATTAATTACTCTATCGTTTATAAGGACATTAATTTGATTTGAAATTAATTAATTAACAAATTCTATCGGCGTATATGAAATCATAACCACCCGATCGGCAAATCCTATCGGCATATATTAATTATCGGCTTAGGCTCCCATAGATTTTTTATCGGTATATATTAATTATAGTACTTAATTAAATTAATTAGAGTAAGTAAGTAACAAATTAAAAACGGATAAGTGAGATAACAATCATAATCACCGGATAGGTGGGATAACAATCCATTAATATTTTAATTTTTAAATCTAATTCTTTTTTTATTATTAATGTAATTAACCTAATAAGTAACAAATCCTAAATATTTTTTTTAAAAGATAGTTCTCCTTTAGTATTTTACTATTGATGATTATTATATAATTTTCTTTTCAAAACTCCGATCGGTAGAATTTTTTCCTAATCTAACCAACTATAATTTTTAATCTAATCTATAAATATGAGATGTCAATGAATTTTTTTTTAATTACACGGTAGAAGTCAGAGGTTTTCAAAACTTACACCCTAGCTAATTAATAAAGTCTGATAAAACAAAAATCTGATCAAATTCAATATATTTTCAAAATTAATACCGAATTTGATGAGATTTTTTACCCATCTTGACAGCTCTGAAAGATTTGTTTTTAAAAAATTTATTTTGAGTTATATTTCTAATGTAGAAAAAGGAAACAACTTTTAAAGATTTGTTTTTAAATAAATTATTTTTAAATAAATTATTTCAAAAATATTAATTACTATTATATATGATTTGGCATATACTTGAAATCTATAACAAAATGGCTACTACTAATCATAATAATGAATCGAAAAATTTCATCACAAAATCAAATGAATGGTATATTATAAAGACAAAAATGAGCTCAACTAATGCTAACTATACAAGGGATGTAAGGCGGATGGTCGGAAGATTTCGGAAGTCGACGGCGTCAGAGGCATGCTCGGAGTGGCCCTAGATGGTTGGATGTAAAACTTACACCTTGATATTCACTGGCTTACCAACTTCTTTGATCTTTTCCTTTTGATTCGAATTTTTACCTAATAAAAAAATAATAATAATTCTTCGGTGCCATCTTGGACGCCAATGAGAATCTGCAACCCCAACTGATCCTTAAGTACTTCATCGATCGGAACCCCGATTATTTTGGAGCCCTCCTTGAACTGCTTCGGACGAGGACTTTAAGCATCCCAAATGGGGACCGATGGACGATCCTACAAAAAAAACTCACAAATTAAACAACCCACGACACTATAAATAAAATAACTCACAAACAATTCAGAATAATCCCTACAAAAAAAAGTAAGTGAAACGTAAAGAGGGGATGAAAGGATTGGAATCAGAAAAGAGATGAAAGAATTGAAACACATCTAGAAAGTCATTAATGAACCCAGTGTTGTAGGGTAGTATTTATACTACAACACAACCATTTTCAAATAAAGGTTAGAACAAAAAATATATATTTAAATTTAAAATATTAATAAGTGGATCTCGATCAAATATTTAATTTATCTTTTTAGTAGTTATTAATGGATAAATATGATAAAATTTTATTTCAAAAACTCCTCAGTAACGGCAAATTCTATCAATTAGAAGAAGTAACGGCAAATCCTATCGGCAAGAGAAAATTGAGAAGAAATCAATTAAAACAAATCCTACTTTAATAATCAATTAATATATTGATTTTCAATCTAATCCTAAAAAAACTACTTTAAAGAAGAAGTCGTCACATGGCGTAAACGACTTCTCCTTTAGTATTATACTATTGATGATATTGATTAACACTATATAATCATCATAAGAAATAAAAAGAAATATTAAAGATGAATGAAAATAATGAAAAATTACAAATAAATATAGTGAGCCTTTAGACCAATTATAATAAATATAATGACTATTCTCATTTTATCAGCAACATAATTAAGCAAAGTTAATAATCCATACAATATTGCCCGAAGATGGAGATGAATCAATATTTATACTAAAAATAAATTGGAATAAATATATTATAAATCTTTTTAAAAAGTTAAAGAAAAATAAGTACATGATCATATCTTAACCGATTTGCATTTGTTAAGATTTGGTCTAAATATTACTATAAACAATAAAAAAATCAATACTTAAGTAGGATAAGATTTGTTAAGATTTTGTTATTAATAAATTAATTAAATAAATAAAGTAGTTATACTTAATTAATTATTAATTCAAAATACCTACATTAAAGGAGAAGCCGCCACATGTCGTAGGCGACTTCTCCTTTAGTATTATATATATATTGATATTGATTTTTCTTACAAATTTAAGATATTATTTTCATATATTTTTTTAAATAAATATTTCTAATAAAAAATAATATAAAAATTATCCAAAAAAAATTGTGCCCACCCCGAAAAAATTTCTGGATCCGTCCCTGATTAAATCTCATGCCTCGAGATTCGAAGTAACCCGATTCAACCCACTTGAACTGGAAAGGGTTCCTTTTTTTTTTTCTCTCTTTATAGCAAAAATAGAAGAGAAAATTTGCGCCGAAGGCGCAAATTTTGGCCCAATTAGCGAAATATACACGTTTTTGTATAATTTGCAAAAGTATACAAACTTAATTTTTAACAAAACCCCCCAAATCTCTCAGATCCTTCTCGCTCTTTCTCATCCGTTTCCATGGCCGCTCCTCCTCTCCGTTTCCATGGCCGCTCCTCCGCTCCTCCTCCTCCGTTTCCATGGCCGCTCCTCCTCATTCCATGGTTGCTATCGCAATTTCAGATGCTGCCATGGCCAGAGGATTCGCCGACAATTTCAATTGCCATGGCCTCTCTTCCCCGTCTTCAAAGTCCAACTCAAAATCTCTCCGATTGATGTCGAACGCTGTCACTTCCTCTCGATCCATCAACAACCTCTCTTCCCCGTCTTCAAAGTCCAACTCAAAATCGATTTGCAGCGAGAGATTCATCCCATTGAGATCGTCGTCGAGGCTCCACGATTTTGACCTAATCGAAATCGATTTGCATCGACGGATCCATCTCCGCTCCTCGCTCCTCAGCGCCTCCGCTCCTCTCTCTTCCGTCGCCGGTTATGATTAGGACGTCGGGATGATCCTCCAGATTTGATCTCAAGTCGGCGGGATGATCCTCCAGATCTCGCATCTGATCTCGGCGACAGGTACTCTCTCCTCTCACAGTAATTGATTCTGCTTTTCGCTTTTCTGGTGAGTGTTGTTTCATCGATCTGGTGTGTTTGATTCATCTGTCCTGCTCCTACATGTCAGCCTTCAAGGAGGTGCTGCTCAGGTCTTTCTATCTCTCTAGCTCTCAAACTTTCTACTAAAGGGAATGCAGCTGTGCTGTTTTGTTTACTCCGAATTGGTTTCGCGTTTAAGGTCGGGACCTACTTCGTCACGCAATACTACCAGATGCGTCAGCAGAGCCCTGATTTTGTTCACCAGTTGTATTCGGATGCCAGTACTATGATTCGAATGTTTCTGCATCATCTGACTCGGGGACTTATGGTCGTGGCAAGGCCCCGTTCCATTGCTGACAACATCTGGATCTGATGCTCCATTTCGGCCACCGGATCTTCGATTCCCTCTGTTTGTTGTGTTGCTGACGAGTCTTTATTTACTTTTGAATAATTCATTGCTTAGTGTTGCTGACAGTGAAGATGAGAGCAAGTGTATCCATGATGCTTTGTTATGTCTCTGGAGGTACTGAATTCCTATTCGTGATGTTGTTGTTGCTGATGTTGAATTTTACTGATGTTGAATTAATTCAATTTTAATTGATTTTCGCGTTTGCTGTCAACTATGTTATTTGTTTCCTTGCTGTTACTTATTGGATTTTATTCTCCTGCATTTTTGTTTGTTAATCTGTGTGTGAATGCATCTCTCTTGGTTTGTTAATCTGTGTGTCAAGCATCCTTTCTGCATTTGGATGCTTCAAATGCTCAATTCTAATCTACTGTTGCTTCTTATTTGAATATAGAAAAAGAGCTTTTGTCATTATTTTTTTTGCCATGGTTAGGTTATTTGAATGTATAAGTGAAAAAAGAGTTCTTACTTGAATATATAAATAAAATTGCAGGCAATTATAAGGTACTGCTGCTCAATTAAATACTTAAGGTACATTCATATATTAATATATAATGATTTTTACATGTGTTGGGATCTCATATATATCTCCATATGCTTTGTTTGGATGTTTAATCATATGTGATTAATGAATATTAGTTTATTACTTAGGTGCATATTAGTGGCCTTAGGCTTAGGTGCATATTAGTCTAGTTCTTTTTATTCATAAGAGGTTATTAATGGTATTTTTATATACGCTGACATCGTTTTTATGCGTATTTTTATATGTGTTGACATCGTTTTTTTTTTAAACATTCCTTTGTCTCTTTGTTCTCCCCCGTTTATATTTTATATAAAAATATATTGATCTTTGATGTCATCACCGTCGGCGTCAGCATTCTCGTAGAGGGCGTCCGCAATGCTGACGTCAGCATTCCCGGCGTCATCGTCGGCTGCGTAGCATCCTCGTAGACGGCGTCAGCATTCCCGACGTCGGTGTCAACATCCCTCAAACGGTGTCAGCATCGTCGACATCCCCGGTGTTAGCATCGTCGACGTCCTCCGCGTCAACGTTGTCGTAACAAAAAAACTTCCTTGTAAACGGTGTCAGCATTAACGCGCGAAACAAAAAACAAAAAAAAAAACAAAAAAACCTTCATTGTAAACGGTGTCAGCATTGCTGACGTCAACATTCCCGACGTCGGCGTCAGCATTGGCGCGCGAAAAAAAAAAAACAAAACTTCCTTGTAAAACGGTGTCAGCATTGCTGACGTCAACATTCCCGACGTCGGCGTCAGCATTGACGCGCGAAAAAAAAAAAAAAAAAAAAAACCTTCCTTGCAAACGGTGTTAGCTTTGCTGACGTCAGCATTTCCGACGATGATGTAAGCACTGACGCCCGAAAAAAAAAAAATGATGACGTCAGCATGGATGACGTCAGCAAGGGGGCACACGGGGAAGGGAAGATGGGTAAATTGGGATGTATAGTTTTGTAATTTTTCAAAAACTTTGTATATTTGGCTAATTGGGCCTTTGTATTTGTATAGTTGACAAATTGACCCAAAATAGAATAGCTACGAAATGTGTTCACGACAAAGAAAGGAAAATTCGGCTGAAAACCTCTAGAAATTATATCCACATAGGCCCGGCCCAAATGCCTTATTGGACGGAGTGATGCAATGGGCCATTGGTCCAAGTTTTAAAAGGGCCTAAAAGTTTTGTCTCTCTCTTTTCATTGATATATGAATTTATTGTTTGGCCTTGTTCTTGACGTGAGGTGATGGTTTCTCTTGGTTTCGTCTAATTCGAATTATACTTTTTGAGATTTTTTTTTTAAAAATGAAATAATTATGGATTTGATATCATGAGATAAATAATGGATTTTTATTAGTAAGAAAATGGTAGAAGTTGTCTTACCATGTACCCCTTCGTAATTCCAATTTCCGTATTTCACATAAAGTTAAATTCCTGAGAATTTCAATTCCTGGATTTTTGGAGATGAATTTTTTTAACCAAACATAGATATTTTATCTAACTTTTGGGGTTTTTCAAACCAATCCAAACGAGCACTTATCTTTTAAATGTTATAAATAACACAAGTTGCATATTATTAATGAAGGATAGTATCATATTGTAGCAACTACTCCCAACTAGCAAGGAGGTGAATCATATAAAATATCTCTATTTATCCCATAAGTATTAATTAAAGTGGACTTTACCTTTTCAAAAGTTTGATTTCATCAAATCCAAGTTGATATGATTCTTTATGATAATGATGATAATGATATCATAGAGAATCTCAAATATAAAATATGTAAACCATTTACAACGTGAGTTACGTGACCCCAAATAAATCATTTGGAAAATTCATGGAAACTACCAAAACCCAGCACAGCCTATAAGTGGTCCAATAGCCCCAAAATCCAGACAGCAACGAGTCAACGACTGTGTGTTATTCGAAAAAAATGTTGTTTATTACTCTCTCTGTTCTAAATTAAACGTCGTTTGTCTTTTTTTTTTCCAGGTTTTTTAAGTATTATAAATATTATTTTTTTAATAAGTTTTTTTAAAATAATTTCATACTTGGTAGTCATAAGACTAAACTTATAAAAACAAATTCATTAAAAAAAATAATGTTTTATATAGTTTTTACCTCCTTAAAATGTGTGCAGAAAAATCAGACAACTTTTATTTTAGAACAGAGGGAGTATATTTTTGATGACGGGAAAAAGGTGGAGTCAGTGATTGAACTTGGGCCTTTTAATCCCTTCCTTTGCTCTATATGCTAGTATTTTATATACTTCATTCGTTTCAACATTTAAGTGTGCACTAAAAGACAAATAACACTTATTATGAATCGGAGGGATTACTATATCTTACCTAGAAAATCTAAAATGATATCTATTTTAATCCGAGAATAAAGTTCTAAAAGACCTAAATTTCGAGACGAATGGAGTAGTTTTTACTCTATAATTTTTTTATCTTCCTAAAATAATTTACATATAAACGACTTGTTTTGCCGAACAGATGAAGTACTATTTTTCTATCTTATACTCCAAAGGCACGAGATAAGAACTTTAATTTGAAAATATTTTCTACATTTTAATTATTTTAACTTTTTTAAATTATATTTTATAATTTACTATTTTATAAGTAGCAAATCTTTTCAATTTAAGTCTTTGAATTTAGTAGCTGCAAATACACAACCCCTTAATAATGAATGACTGGAAGTCGTCTATACATAGGACTTAGCCCAGCCCAATAATTTAGACCCTGCAGCCCAGTTCACTTAGCAGCTTTATATCTATTTCTTATACTCTTTTTTCTTCAGCTTTATATCTATTTCTTACCGAGGCAGATCCTTTAAAGGACTAGGGGTGGTAGTCGTCCCCCAATCAAAAATAAAATTTAATATATATGTTATTCTCGTCGATAGATTCGATTTGATATATTATAAGCTCAAATCTGACGCTCGAGTAAAAAGTTATAAACGTTTAAAGATTGAACTTGTATATCATTTACCTAACTGATATACTTCTATCATAATTAGTATGCTATATTACAATATTTGAAAACCGTAAAATAAAGTATATACGATTTATGTTTTTATTCCTACACATTCATAATATTGATGATTTTTTGAGGAAAAAATTCAAGGTTTAATTTTTCGCCCCCTCAACTAATTGTATCAGGATCCGCCACTAGTTTCTTATACTCTTTTTTTATGTGTGATTATGTCACTGAATTTTTAAAAGTCATTACTCCGCAGTATTATTAGTTGGGGATATATATTTTATATATAAGATTTTTTTTTTTATCAAGTAAATAGTTTAAGTGAAAAAATATTTTACAAGATTCAGCCAAATAATAAAACTGAAAATGGCGTAGCTTATGGATGTGGAGTTTACCCCATTGCATAAAGGGGAGGGGTTCAACCTAGTCCATAGGAGTAAACTCAGTAAAGTAAACTCTTCCACTTTTTCAATTATTTTCTCTTTTCTCTTTTAAATATATGGTGGGTCCTCTTATTTAATTATAGTTTTTTATTATGTAAATTATGTTTGATTGGTTGAAAATATGCAATGAGGTATAGATAAAGTTAAAAACTAAGTGATGGGGTAGACCTATGAATGTGGGTAAATTTAAATGAAAGGGTAGAGATGTTGAAAAACGAGGTGTCAAAATTTTAGGAGGATAAATTAAAAAAAATCGGAATGGGTTAACCCCATGTTTTTTTTTTGATTAGGAAAGAGTTCGGGTGGGCTGGCCCTACCCGGCAGTATCCTTACGGATGAGGTCAAAGAGACCTGGATCATTTTCGATATCGACTCCTCGAGCTGAGTGGCTAAGGTGTGCAACCTTATCCGCCACTCTATTGCCCATACGAGAAACGTGAAAGAACACTACTTCTCTCACAGTCGATAGCATGACTTGGACGTCAGAAAGGATTAGTTCTATCTCCCAAGGGCATTTAGATTTTCCTTTTAAATGGTCCATGATTATCTTACAATCACATTCAATTTGGATTCTATCTAAATTCAGACGCAATACTAAATGGACCCCCATTTTGAGGGCAAGAGTCTCTGCTGTAAGCGGATTCTGTTTGCCAAGTTGCTGGTAGTGAATGGAGACTGACCGACCTACCCAATCCCTAATAATGACACCGGAAGAACTGTCGCCATTAGAAAGAGAGGAGCCCTTGAAGTTAAGTTTGAACGTGCCCCTTGGAGACTTGCGTCACTGAACCTTTTTTTGTTTGTTGATCTTTTTTGAAGTCCCCCCTCGATGAGCTGATGAATGTTGATGCTCTAATTAGCCGCACCGTTTTATATAGCAAAAAATATATGATTCGGCATTCAGCAACGCGAATCGGACAAATGGATATGGCGTCGCATTAGAGGCATAAGTTGAAAACTTAGGGGTTGTTTGGTATTGATTACCGGGAATCAAAAACTGGGAATCGGAATGAGTGATTATTGATTTGGTGTTTGGTACGACAAAACCCGGAATGAAATTGATTACTGGGTAATCCACTCATCCCCAATTTCATGCCATTTTCATTCCTCAAGTTTAGGTGGGTAATGAGCCATTCCCAATTTCCCACCCTCTCAACTCAAACCCAACAGTGCCTCCATCTTTCTCGAGGACCTCGATTGTCTGCGCCGCTGCTGCCACAACCATCGGCTGCCGCCACTTCCACCACCACCACTGGTTGCCACCTCCACCGTCCGACACCGGTGTAACCCCCATCGTACAGATCTGAGATTTCCGCCCCCATCCTCGCCGTCGTATCTGCTTCTCTCTCTCTCTACCACCATCTTCAATGCCCGCCCGCCGCCGCTGCTCCGGTCGTCGTTGCTGCTCCGGCCGCCGCTGCTCCTCCTACACCTCTCTCTCTGTACTTTGGCCTACCCGACTCAGATCTAGCGATTTGCTTTCCCATCGCTACCCCGACTCTCCAGATCTGGCGATTTGCTTTCCTTCGACGACCACATGCCGTCCTCCTCCCCCAGACCCGCTTTCCCCATCGCTGCCCTCCTTGTGTAATTTTACCCTAATCCTCAAATTGCTTCCACATCTGGAGATTTGGGTCCCCATCGCTACCCTGCTTTCCCCAGATCTGGCAATTTGAGTTCCAAATCCTCAAATTGCTTCCACATGTGATGAATTTTTGGAATGGAATTTGTTGAATTTGTGTACTTGTACCCTAATTTTGAGTTGATTTGAGAAATTGAAGTTGTGTTCTTTATAAATTTGGTAAGTTGATTTTGTATATTTTTCGGTTAAAATTTTAAATTTCTCATTCCGACATTATACCAAACAACATGCCCAAGTAATGACTTATTTCCAATTTTGATTCCGATTCCCATTCCCATTCCGATTCCGATTACTGCACTCATACCAAACGGGGCCTTAATGAGTTATTAGTGATGTTAATCAGGCACGGACCAGGACGGGATGGGGTCCGTTCCAACTCGTTCAATTTTAACAAAAATAAAATAATAGAGAAAAAATAATAATAAAAAAAAACTAATTTATTTACTAATTTAAAAGGATTTTGTTAATGAAAATTAGTAAATTACATCATGAGAAAATTTTAGGCTATTTAACTCACTTGAATTTTACTTTATGGTTTCGTGGCTGATGTTAATACTTTAATTAAAGTTTATAAAAAAAAATTATGTAATAATAGTGTAATTATTTCTATGTATTAGCCTACTAGGTATGTTTTAAAAAAAGGATTAGGTGGAAAAAATGTTACTGTACTTTTCTCTAAACGTACCCACCGGCCACCACAACTACTCACCGTCTACACGAAAGTCATTTTTAATTATTACTCCGTAATAATTTAAATCAGTTTAAAATTAATTCTGAAGTACCAAGCATAAACAAATAAATTTGAAACGTACTAACTTAAAAAAAATGAGTTAAACATAAATAAATAAACTTTGAAAGTACCAACCAGTGCATTTTAAAATGAAATTAATTAAAGCGTTATGACAACTTTGAGGCATACCGTATACAGCGGATCTCGTCAATCAACTTTAATTTTTTATTTTATAATGTCCGAGTGGTGTCGACTCCAAAAGCTGCAATTTAGGTTAAAATTAAATTAAACCATTTACTCTATTTAGTTTTATTATCGTTAAGTACTTTACATAAAGTAATAAATGGGCTTACAAACTTTTGAATTTATTGTTTAAAATAAATAATTTAGCCTCTTTTGAATAGAGTCAATAAATAGGTTAAAGTGGCCGATCTAATTATGAAAATAGAGAATAAATTTATACTACTCCATCCGTTCGTCAAAACTTGTCATTTTAACTCTCTACACAACTTTTAATAAAGTTAATAATTACACTCTTTTTTTACTAATTTACCCTCATTTATTACTCTATTTTTACTTTATAAAAAACTACAACTCACAACAAATCAATCAAATCAAGGGCATTTTAGTAAAGTAGAAGCAAAAATATCTAAAATGACAAGTTTTTCCGAACAAAAACAAAACTCTAAAATGACAAGTTTTGCCGAACGGAGGGAGTATTAGATAATCCGATTGAAAACATACTATATAGAAAACATTTAAAAATGGGTGATTTTCAACCGCTAGTGTACTAAAAAAGGGTCACAAACATTAAATACAAATTATAAAAACAAAAAAAAAATTGATTTGGAAAATGGAGGTAGAATCGAAAATTAAAAACTTCATTTGAAAATTGTTTCTAGATGGAATTCCTATCAAACAAAAGAATATCAATTCCTACCAATTGCGAACTATGCCACCAAAGTGAACAGGCCACAAATCACATTTTTATAAGTGTAGTCATACCATTGGTTAGAAAAATGGATCCACGAATAAAACATTATGAGAATAATAAACATCAACAAACTAAACATACTATCTTCACAAAATGTTCTCTCCTCTTTCTAAAATTCTAGAGAGAGTACCAAATCCCTCTTGGGCATCCACCCCTGCGGAGCGGGTTCCGATCACATCCCGAGCCGTTCTCGTCGAGTCCGGCTCCGAAGCCGTTATCATCGGCGTCTTGCCTCGCTCACCCCGTCTCAGGAGCCCGCCTCGACGTCGCGCGGTGGCCTGCTTCCTTTTTGCACCACCCTTATCCCGATTGGTACCCTTTGGCGTCGTCGGGTTCGATTCTACCTTCGGAGTCGACGAGCTTTGCTCTGTTTCTGTCCATCCTTGTCCGATTACCTCTAGGTGATGCCTGACATCCTCCCTTCATTCCACTAGGGCTTTTTCTCCTCGCCCCACCTCCTCCTCTTCCCCCCTCTTTGATGTCCACCTCCTCGATGTCCATTTAAAAAAAATAACACTTGCCACAACTTGGTGGTGCATGTGAACAAGTAGAAATAACGACAACACCACATCGATCCAAATTATGAAAATTTTCACAAAACAAACTCTTAAAAATTGGGAGAAAACTAAGTGTGCACTGGGACTCAAGATGGGACTTTAGGGCAACAGATCTTGATTTTCGATGGCTGCAGCTTAAGGGCGATAACCTAACCATCATCAACGTCCTAAAAAGTTCTTGGTCTTGTCCTTGGAAGATTTAGATCTGATTACAAATATTCTCTTCACATCACATCAGTTCGAGGAGGTTGCCACCACCACTTCTTGGTCACCTGGCCGAGGATTGCCACCAAATCGTGTTGCCAAGATCTTCCAAACAACTGCAACGCCACTACCACTTGATGATAGACAACTTGATATTTACATATTTCAAGATGCTATTAGTTGGTGGTCTAGCGGGGGCTAGCCATTACTAAATCATTAATTATATAAAAAATAAATAAATGGGTTAAAGTAATAGCAAATATTCTAAGTGTGATGAGGTATGATTTTTTTATGACGGGTAAACTCACAATTTGGTGGCAACTCCTGAGCAGGTGACCCAACGGTCCCAACCGGCAAGAGCTATGCACCAGGTAAATCAACTTGCGTCGATTGACTTTACCTTGAATTGGTAAATAAAGAGCAGGCATTCTGGGGTTCGAACCGGGGACCTATGACTATTATCCACAAGTCCTTTCCGGTGAGCCATTCCGAAATGGTCCGTCGATTAACTTTACCAATTGATAGGGAACAAGACAAACTTTTGATTTTCACATAAGGAAAGGGAAGAGATAGAGATCGAATCCGAGACATCCTAACTCTCCTTGCTCTACATAACAAAGGCCCTAAGTCAGAGGTCTGAATCAGTCTGCAGTTGTCCCCCTCTGTCCATTCTCACAAAATTCTATCATTTTGTAAAAAAAAAATTCAATTAAGAACTACAAGGAAGGGAAATTGAGGTTAAGAGAGAAACGAGGTTGAAGACAAGTGCTTTAGAGCCATAATTTGAAGGCTTTAAATGGATTGTTTTTATAGTGACTTAATTTACTGTAATAATAATGTTTTGTTATGATCTTAGTCTTTATGTTGCTAAGGCTTGAGGGTAGCTAGGCTGGTTGATTCTTGTTAAGGCCTAGACATTTGTGGTCTATAAATAGACCTTGTAAGCTTGAGGATGGGTATGCTAAAAATGAACATATTTTCCCTCCCAAACTAGTTCTCCTTCACCCTAATCTCTTCTCTTATCACCTAGTCTAATTCTTCTGTTTTCTCACCTCATTCTACCACTAATCAAGAGGAGCCGAGCTCCACTATGTGACCTTAGTGAGGGTCATAACAGATTTGGTATCAGATTCAGTTAGGGACAACAACCGCAACACCATGGCTGAGGGGACTCGATCGAAGACGCTAGAAGTTCAATTCCATGAGTTCAAGGAGGACACGAAGTCGTTTATGGCTTCGACGTTGAAATTCATGGTAAATTCGCAGACGTATCGTGAGGATCAAGCGAAGCAATTCGAGGAATTCAAGATCCTAAATGACAAACGGATGGAACAACTTGCTGAATTCTTGCGTCATCATCCGCATCAAGAACGACATCAGGAGCAGACATCAGAGTCGGATAGGGGATTGAGCTTTCGAGGAGCTGTTCCATGTTCAAGGACGGATCAACGAAGAGATTCGGTGATGGGAAATGAACCGGCATGACAAGAGATTCCAAGATCAAGATGGCACCAGTGCTTCAATGGTGGTCAAGCAATGATAGGTATGGGAGGATCAGACAATAGATTCTTGAGACTACCTAAATTGGATTTTCCCGGTTTTGATGGCAAGAAACCAAGAAATTGGATTCGTAAATGCGAAAAATATTTCAGTATTTTCTCGGTTCCGGAGAGCCAGCAAGTGGAAATCGCGGCAATGTATCTCACTAAAAAGGCAGACATCGGGTTACAAGGCTATTTGATGCAGCATCCGCGGGTTTCTTGGTCTGAATTTTGTGATGCGATTTGTTTGAGATTCGGGGATCGACGGGAAGCTGAAATCGTAGGTGAATGCAACAAACTCGAGCAACAGGATGATCTGGAGGAGTACAATGAGAGGTTTGAGGAACTACAGGCGTGTATGCTTTCATTTAATCCCCAACTCACGGAATCTTACTTTGTCTCGAGCTATATTAGTGGTCTTAAATATGAGATTCAATCACTTGTCAAGCTGGGTAGGCCGTCGTCGATGGCAGATGTTCTAGAGCAAGCTAGACTTCATTTCATAGTTGTCCAAGCCTTGATTCGAGTGTCAAGAAAACCTTGGAAACCTTATGCAAATGGTTCCCAATTCAGTGGTTCTAAGTTTTCATCACCCTGGAGTTGAGGTTCTTGGAATAAAGGGGAATTCAAAAGCCCAGGCAACACCAATAGTGGAGGCGACAACACAAAAGGAAATGCGCCTTCAGCTTCAGAAACTAGCACGAGACGTCCTACTGATCCCAAGAAGGGCTTATGTTACAAATGTGGTGAGAAATTTTTTCATGGTCACAAGTGCAAGACACAATCGTTGTTCAGTTTAATTGCTCAAGAAGTGCAGGAGCGTGAGCCTATGGGCCCTATGACTGATGATCCTTCACACGATTGGGGCCCAGATGAAGATCATGAAGAGGAAGTTTACGTCCATGCTTTAATAGGTGGTGAATCTGGCAGTACAATCCGAGTTAAGGGTTCAGTGAAGGGTAAAGATATTACTATCCTCATTGATTCTGGAGCTACACACAGTTTTCTTGATTCAAGGGTGGCAAGAGAAGCTGGATTTGAGGCATGTCGAGTTGGGGTTATGCAGGTTAATACAATCAGTGGTACTATGTTTAGTACTAAGGTTTGCAAGTCCTTTGTGTGGGAAATGCAAGGGAGCAACTATGATCAGGATATTAGACTTTTAAAAATGGAAGGCTGTGACATGATTCTTGGGACTGATTGGCTTGCATGCTTTAATCCAGTGCTGTTTGATTTTATTGAGGTGCAAATCTCTTTTATGAAACTGGGAAAACAGGTAGTTTTGAAGGGTTTTAGAGAGGACAAGGATGGAGAGTCTACATCTGTGAAAATATTGAATAGGAAGAAGCTCACCAAACCGTGTCAGGTTCGGAATCACATTTGTTTGGCACAGGTGGCTCAAGTTTGTAGCATCAGAAAGAGGGAGACTCAACTTCCACTTGAAATTACAGGGTTGCTTTTAGAGTTTCAGGATGTCTTCAAGGAGCCTACAGACCTCCCACCAGTCAGGCAACATGAGCATTTGATTAAACTGAAGGAGGGGTCTGCTCCAGTGGCTTCCAGACCTTATAGGTACCCTTACTTTCATAAGACAGAGATAGAGAAACAGGTATCTGATATGCTTAGCAATGGTGTTATAAGACCTAGCCATAGTCCATTTGCATCTCCTACCTTGTTGGTTAAAAAAAAGGATGGCTCATGGAGGTTTTGTGTGGATTACAGACGCTTGAATGACATCACCATTAAAGATAAGTTTCTAATCCCTCGTATTGAAGATTTACTTGCTGAATTGAATGATGCTTGTGTCTTCTCAAAGTTGGATTTGAGAGTTGGATATCATCAAGTTCGTATGGTAGAGGAGGATGTGGCTAGGACTGCCTTTAGAACCCACCAGGGCCATTATGAATTTAGGGTGATGCCGTTCGGATTGACTAATGCACCTGCTACATTTCAAAACTTGACGAATGATGTTTTTATCTCATTACTCAGAAAAACGGTCTTGGTATTCTTTGATGATATTCTGATCCATAGCAATGATATGTTGCAGCATGCCATTCATTTAAGGGAAGTTTTGTCCATCATGAGGACTCACTAATTGTTTGCTAAGCAATCTAAGTGTGAATTTGCTCAGCAAGAGGTGGAATATTTGGGACATATTATCTCTGCAAAGGGGGCGTCCACTGATCCTAAGAAGGTAGATGTTATGCTAAATTGGCCTATTCCTAAGACTGTCAAAGCCCTTAGAGGTTTTTTGGGTCTCACGGGTTATTACAGAAGATTCATTAGAGGATATGGATGCATAGCCAAGCCTCTAACTAACCTTTTCAAGAAAAATTGCTTTGTTTGGTCTACTGAAGTTGACAATGCTTTTCTTGAGTTGAAAAAAATATTGAGTTCTCCACCTATGTTGGCAATGCCAGATTTTTCTATCCCATTTATTGTGGAGTGACAGGCCTAAGGTCGTTATGCCAAATCAAAGTAAATTCCTAAGATGCAAACTATAACAAGTATAGTAGGTAAGTTAGGGTCGAACCCACAGGGAAACAGAATCAATTGTAAGAGCAAGTATTATTACCCAAAAGTAACCGATTCAAGGGGGAGTTTTGTGTGTAAGCAATGGTGACAAAACAAGTTGCAAAAAGAGGTTGCGAATATATGATGGAAAAGTATCACACCAGGTAATTATCCGCACAACAATTGAGATGGTTCATCATCGCATTCTATGAATCTCAAGTTCTAATGTCCAGTAATTGTTCTCAATTCAGATCGTGTAATAGCTTTTAGTCCTACCAGTCCTAAAAGCACTTATCACTAAATTACAAGGGAAAACCTTCACCAAATAATAAAGCGATAGCATTCAAACATGAATTATAATGAGATACAAGCGATTCTAACAACCCGTTAGAATAGCCTGCAATCGAATCTCCTTCACAATCTACCACAAGCAACCCGCGTATGGTGATTGTGTTTGCTACAATGAATCTACAACTCCAAACCTAGAATTGGAAACCCTAGCAATATGACTAGTATCGATAAACCTAGGTGATCAATCCAGATAAATCAATAATAAGCAATCAAGCAATAAGCTCAGGAGATCGAAACAATTAACAAAGGACGAACAAGAGTAGAATACTCACAACCAAATCAATCGAAGGCTTCAAAGAACCAAGTGTGACAAAGGAGAGTTAGTTCTCCATAGGGTTTGTGAGATGAAGAAAAGGGAAAATACGTCTCTCGAAAATAACCTAATTAATCTCTCTTCTGCCTTCTCGGCCTATATATACTAATTAAATCGGGTTTAACATCCCGTAAAAATATAAAATATAATATTAAAAACTAATAAGATAAGGAAAATCGGATAAGAATCCGTCTTCAGGGACCGACGCGGGCGCGCCAGATAGCAGCGCGGGCACGTCAGTGTCTCGTCTTGCCACTTCTGTCTGGTGAATCGACGCGGGCACTTCCTCCTAGCAGCGTGGGCGCACCAGATAGCAGCGCGGGCGCGCCAGATAGCAGCGCGGGCGCTGCATTGGTTTTTCCCGAAAATTCCGTCTCGAATTAGCTTTCGACGTCAACATGAAAGTTGTATCTCTCTGAAAGAGCTTTCCAACGCATGGTCATAATAGTCGATCGGACAACCGAGGCCTCCAGAAAGTGCAAAACAAGTTCAGCATGTCTGGCGACAATTTCTGCAGACTTGTTCTTCGTTTAGGTTCGCTTCTTCTTCTCAGGACCTCTTAAGATCTTCATGTAAGCTTCTTCGATCAACTAGACATTCTCATCAAATGCGTTATCAACTCATGTCTTCTCCTCGGATATACCATTACCTGAAATAATCAATAAAAGCGTGTAGATTCCTACTCCGACAACATAGAGAACTAATATGCAAATCATGCTTAATCCATCCATGAAATGCGTCTTAACTAAGCTAAATGCAACCTATTATGCCTACCTAAATGCATGCTATCATGGAGACTGATGCTTGTGACTCTGGGGTAGGGGCAATTCTTATGCAGAAAGGGCAACCTATTGCTTTTATTAGTCAAGCCTTACATGGAAGGCATCTTTTGCTAACAGTGTATGAAAAAGAGCTCTTAGCTATCCTCTTAGTTGTGGATAAGTGGAGGCACTATCTTGAAGGCAACCATTTCATTATCAAGACTGACCATCAACCCTTGAAACACTTGTTGGATCAAAGATCATCTACTCAGGTTCAACGCAAGGCAGTGAGAAAATTGTTAGGCTTGTCCTATGAGATTGCTTATAAAAAAGGGATAGAAAACAAAGTTGTTGATGCCTTGTCTAGGGTGTTTGAGCAGGGTGATTGTAAGGCATTAACTGTATTACAACCTGCTTGGGTATTTGAGGTTTTGAGAAGCTATGAAGGAGATAAGATTGTGCAAGAGTGTTTGCTGCAAGCAATGTCTGCCAGTCCTGGACCATTTTAGTTACTAAAGGGGTGTTAAGGTACAAAGGGGGACTTGTGATTGGGTGTAATACAAACATCAGGTCTAAGCTTTTGAAAGATTTACATGAAGACCCTATTGGGGGTCAATCAGGGATACATGCTACATATCACCAGATAAAAAGCTTGTTCTATTGGCAAGGCATGAAGAGACTCATTGCTGAATTTGTGAAAGTGTGTGACAGTTGCCAACGCAGCAAGACCGAAAATGTTGCTTCTCCTGGTTTATTACAACCTTTGCCCATTCCTGATAGAGCTTGGAGCCACATTAGTTTGGATTTTGTGGAGGGACTCCCTAGATCTCATGGCAAAGATGCAATATTGGTGGTGGTTGACAGACTCACAAAGTACTCCCATTTCATCTCCTTATCTCACCCTTATATGGAGCTAGAGTGGCATCGTTATTCATGAAAAACATTTTTAAACTCCATGGAATTCCCAAGAGCATTGTTTCAGATAGATACAAGATATTTGTGAGCAAATTCTGGCAACATCTATTCAAAGCATTGCACACGAGCTTGGATATGAATACGACATATCATCCACAGACTAATGGTCAGACAAAGAGGGTTAATCGTTGCTTAGACACTTACTTGAGGTGCATGATTGTTAGCAATCCAAAGGAATGGTCACAATGGTTGTTCTTAGCTGAATGGTGGTATAACACCACTGTGCATTCATCCATCAAAATGACACCTTTTGAGGCTTTATATGGGTTTCCTCCATCTTAGTTGGGATTGCCTACATTATCCACTTCTGGATCTCTAGTAGATGACTGCTTTGTGTCACGACAACAGATGGTGAAGCAATTGAAGGACCCTTTACAGCAGGCTCAAGCTCGAATGAAGACGTTTGTAGATTCACACAGGACGGATAGATCACTTAACATTGGTGATTGTTTTTTTTTTGTCAATTTACACCCATATCGCCAATCAATTGTTGCAATTCGAAAGTCTGTCAAATTGTGCGCCAAATTCTTTGGGCCATTTCAGATTGTAGCTAAAATTGGTCCTGTTGCCTATAAGCTTGCCTTGCCTCCCAATTCCAGAATCCACCCGGTTTTCCATATCTCTCAATTGAAGTTGAAAAAATGGCAGGAGGTGGATGTCAACACACAGCTCCATGAAACTGATAATGATGGCCACATTAGAGTTGAACATGAGCGCATCCTGGACACCAGAGTATACAAGCTTCAAAATGGTGACCTTGTGACTGAGTGGTTGATCAAGTGGAGGAACCTTCCGCCGAGTGTAGCAACATGGGAAGATGTTGCTCACACCATCAACTAGTTCCCTCAATTTCAGAACTGATCTTAGTCGTTAGCGATCTTAGTCTTTAGGTTGTTAAGCCTTGAGACAAGGCTCTTATGGAGTGAGCAATGTTATGATCTTAGTCTCTAGGTTGCTAAGGCTTGAGGTTAGCTAGGCCGATTGATTCTTGTTAAGGCCTAGACATTTGTGGTCTATAAATAGACCTTGTAAGCTTGAGGATGGGTATACTAAAAATGAAAATATTTTCCCTCCCAAACTAGCTCTCCTTCACCTTAATCTCTTCTCTTCTCACCTAGTCTAATTCTTCTGTTTTCTCGCCTCATTCTACCACTAATTAGAGGAGCCGAGCTCTAGTGTGTGACCTTAGTGACTAGCGAGGGTCATGACATGTTTCTAAAGCATACATATCTAGTTAAAACATACTAAGGATAAAAAAAAAAAATCAATATCTATACAAATTATTGATAGATATATTGTAAAATGTAGACTATTATCATAAAGTCTTTATTTAATACTCCCTCCGTTAAGAAAAACATGTCGTTTTAGGAGTAAAATCTTGTTAAGAAAAACATGTCGTTTTAGATATTTTTGTGTTCACTTTCCAAAATTACCCTTGTCATGATTAGATGTTTGTTAGTTGTAGTTTTCAATAAAGTGGAAAAGTAAGGTAATAATTAGGGGTATAAGTGTATTTTTGTTTGCTTTTATTTGCTTTCTTAAAAAATGTGCAAATGTCTAAAACGACAAGTTTTAATTAACGGAGGGAGTAATATTTTATACAACATTATTTTGTAATATATACAAAATACTAATAAAGTTTTTATTTACATCATTAGTTAAAAGGCATATTGAAAATAAAGTTTTAATAATTTGATAATTAAATGCATAACCAATTTTGAAAATTTGAGAAATATATAATTAAATAAATCAGATTTGATGAATATATACAATTATTAGGTTGATAAATATATAAAGTTATAAACACACACCCAAAGGCTGGTCAAGCAAACCAAAATTAAAAGAAAAAAGATCCGGACGTCGTGTCTAAAGGAAAATTAATTTGCACATGGTTCTAAATTAATTTATTTCAACGTCGTAAATAATTATAAATTGCATAATATTATATAGTTTTTTTTCCAGCTAGAACCGGCCTGGTTGCATCACAACCACAATCAATATATGATTCTTTACTATGACCAAA
The DNA here is from genome assembly GCA_037127255.1 of Persicaria tinctoria. Lineage (NCBI taxonomy): Eukaryota > Viridiplantae > Streptophyta > Magnoliopsida > Caryophyllales > Polygonaceae > Persicaria > Persicaria tinctoria. The sequence goes on along the minus strand of JBANSL010000010.1, from coordinate 66,684,573 downwards.
AAAATAAAATATATGATTCTTTACGTTACTACTTAAATATTGAGTGATTTGTGATTATACTCATATGTGTGGGGAAAAAAAGATTTTTAAAATATTAATTATTTTCAATTAAAAGAAATCTCCCTATAAAATGATAACGAATGAACAAACAAGTACTTTTACAAGTTATTAAGCCAACCCTCTCATGGGAAAAAAAAGGTCGGTTGGCTACCCCGTAAGGCCGCAAGCCCGCAACTCTAGCACGTCTATTTTTTTTTATAATTAAAACAACTTAGAAAATTTGCTCCCACTGTTTTTAACATATTATTATTTATTTATTTATTTATTTTAAAAATAATAATTGATTTTGTCTTTTTATACATATACGGGTTGTCTAATAGGTTAAGCATCCTAAACAAAAACATTTAAAAGTTATTGAAATGAATAAATTTAGGGAAATCTTTACAAAATCAGAAAATTTAACTTATGCCTTACAGGAATATGTTAGAGAAATCTTTTAGAGAAAATTTGTGCCGAAGGCACAAATTTTTGCTCCAATTACAGGAGTATTCTAGCTTTTGTAAAAATTACTGGAGTGTCCATCCTCCTAAAATAAAATTAAAATCTGAAATAAAAATAAAAAACAAAATTGAACCCAATCCCCAATGTGAATCTGATGTTTCATCCTCTTCCTCCTCGCTCCTCCATCAGATCTCTCTTCGTTGCTTCAGATCTCTCTGCACTCCATCGATTCTCCGGCGTTCCCAACATCAAGAGGCTCGCCGACGCCGCCTTGTTCATGGCCAAGACCGTCGAGCAGAGCTATCGCAAGCTCGACAAGCCTCGGTCCTCCAGCGACGATGACTCCGTTTAGCTATCACCAGAAGCCGGTCGTCGCGATCCCCACCTTCTCCGGCGTCTTCCACCTCCTCTGCCCCAACCATTCCGGCGAGCTTGGAGCCGGATTTGCCGAATTCCTCTTGTTGACGTCCTAATTCTAGGTCAGATCTGCATAGCAGGGGGACGCCATCTTATGTCGTCAATTCTTCATTCATCTTCTTCTGTTGTGATTGAATCTAGATGGGGGATTCTCAATCTAAACCGGTTTGGCCGCCTCTCGCAACCCAGTTTTGAGATCTGGCCTCCATCTTCTTCAGGTATTTCTTTTGAGATCTGCATAGCAGGGGGACACCATATTCTGTTGTGATTGAATCCCCGATCTCCCACATCAGAAGACCAGGGCGGAGCCAGGCTCCGCTGACCCACGGCCGCTCCGGCGACGCTGCTACCTCGGCCGCCTCGAGGATCGGTCGGCTCTGCATCCCTCTCTGTCTTCCCCAGCGTCTGCAATCACCTTACAGGTAAAATTCAATCAATTTGTCATGTGTGGCTTTCTATAACTAGACATATGCTGAAATTTGTCATGTCTGGCTTTCTACAACTCGCATCCAGGACGTAGACGTATAATTGATGCTTTGAATCCACTGAATTTTTTATCATCCGAAGAATTTCAGTTTGTCACTTTCAGTTTCATCATCTAACAGATTTGCAAAGGCGATTTTGTCGCTGTAATTGTTATTTAATCTGTCAAACTGTCTGCAGATCTTCATGATCTCCTAAAGTTACCATAAATCTCTTGTTCTTAATTTTGTCATGTGGTTGCATTCATGTCAACAGCCTCCCATGTCTTGTGGTTGCGCATATAAGCAAGCATAGACATGTCTTAAGATCTCTTCACCATAGCTGCTGTCTTGTTGCCTCTAGTTCTTGATTATTTTTGTGTCTAATTATTTGATGCCAGCATCAAATAATTAGAATATTTTATGCTGACATCTAAGAATTAGAGCATTGCATCTATTCGATTCCCTGCAATTTTGCATCCGTTCGATTCCAAATATGAACTATTTCAAGTACTAAACATCTAGCTGTTGTAGGTGTGAAACTTAATCTCTCTTTCTCATGCTTAATCTCTTTTTTTTCCTGATTTTTCTGGTGTTGCAAACATCTAGCTGACATCTTCTGGAAATGTTGACATCTTCTTGAAATGCTGACATCTTCTGAAATGCTGACATCTTATTGAAATGCTGGGATGAACTTGTGGCTTTGGATAGTTTGAATTTAGCACAAATGTCAGATTTTGATTAAACATACAGCTAGATGGAAAGCTGAACTTTTTTTTTTTTTTTTTGGTTATATGATAATATAGCAGGGTTTTGTACACTAAATGAATAGGTTTTGTGCTGACATGAGTTTTTAAATTATTAAAAACCATGTCATCAAGCTTAATTTGAAACTAGAGATGCTTGCCTAGTATGCGGTCTCGATAGAAGTGATATCAAGCATCCGGTGTCGGATTCTCTATTATGATATCTTTCCGGATAGGGAATCGCGCCACGGTTCAAACTCACTACTACGCGGTGACCTATGGTCTTTTTAGGCCATCAGAGATCATTTCAGGGCTTAAAATTGAGTTTTTATTTTTATCGCTTAATAATTAACTAGGGTTTGTTTCCACTTTGCCTATTTAATAATGTGTTTGTATATGTACATTGAAGTGCCTTGTGATTTTTTACTTATATGGAGATATTAGCTAGTAGCTCTACAAAGTTTAATTGTGTGCTGACATGTTTTTTTTTTATTTCTAATTGTGTGCTGACATGTTTCTTTTTTATTTCTAATTGTGTGCTGACACCAGTTTTTGTGTGAAATTAGGGCGTTTTTTGGAAAACACCACCATTGCTGTCCACATCTCTTTAGTGCTGACATCTTTAGTGCTGACATCTTTTTGAGACTTTAAAAATTTATCAAAATCTTCTGGAAATAAAATATTCTGGAAACTAAACACATTCGAAACCTTATAAATTCATTAAAATCGTAAGTCAGTATTTTATCTCGCAATAGCTGATGGTTTTGTTTTGTTAATTTCTTGTTCAATTAGAACATGTCAACACAAAAATTAGGACATGTCAACGCAAAATTAGACCATGTCAGCACACAAATTTAATCATCTGTTGCAATCCATTGGATAGTATTTGAGGTGGAAATTGGTTTTTGTCTTAGCATATTTGAGGTGGAAAGCTGAACTTTTTTTTTTTTTTTGGTTATGTGAGAACATAGCAGGATTTTATACACTAGATGAATAGGTTTTGTGCTAACATGAGTTTTTTTTTGTTATGTGAGAACATAGCCTAGTATGCGGTCTCGGTAGAAGTGATATCAAGCATCTTTTACTATTTCTTTTCACATTATTTGCTTAAAATTAAGAGGGAATAACAATCTTGCTGACATCCGGTGTCAGCAGTTTCAATTTGCATAACAGATTGTTATTTGTGCATATCATGAGGTTATATTTGCATAACAGTAACTTTCTGATGCTTAATCTCTTCCGCTCTGCCGACAACTTATTTAAAGATTAACCAACTAAAGTCCAATTGCTTTTAGAAAGTTCAGATGCACATCTTAATTAATCAACATTTCTCTATTATTCACTTCTCTTTGTTTTTACCCTATTCGAATTTGTAATCAGTTCGTCCGCAGTTGTCAGTTGTAGTTCGAATCTGTTCAGAGTGGTTTGCACGCAGCTGGTGCTCTGCATTTTTTTTGTTTTTGTGCATTTTCTGCCTGTTTTTCGATGTAATAAAATGAGTACACTTTACAAATAATGTATATACTGTGGCCGAAAACGATTTTGAGTTTTGCTCAGTCACTTTGTTGTCTACAAATATTGTACAGTATACAAATATGTTGTTAAATACAGTATGTTATATACATACTGTTGTTGCATGCTTTTTTGATTTGTCTTGTGTCTTCTTCTTAGATTTCTTGTGAAATGCATTTTTTATTTGTCTTGTGGTTGTATTCATGTCAGCATCCTAATTGTAGCTGTCATATTCCTTTTGCAGGTTGCTTTGGCACATGGATTTTGTAATGCGAGCTTGGTGACATGAAGAATGAATTGAAGAACTGGAAGAATACTTCTGCTGACGAATAAGCGAATGTGATGACACAGAGTGAATATGTGCTAACATGGGTACCAAATCCATCTTTTCTTTATTGTGTTATGTTCTTTTGTGTTCTTATGCCTCTCTTTATTCTCGCTGATGTGTTCTTGTGCTCTTCGAATTTTTGTGGCATATATGCATCTGTTTGAGTTATCTGATTTGTGGAATTCAAGTGTGAATATAAATGTCAACAGTATGGATGTACTGAATATGTATGTCAGCAGGGTTACTTTAAGTAAATCATCCCAAGTAACTTTAAAATTATGCTTATACCTTGTTCTGTGTAACTTTAAAATTAAAAGGGAATAACAATCTTGCTGACATCCGGTGTCAACAGTTTCAATTTGCATAACAGATTGTTATACTTGCATTACAGATTGTTATATGTGCATATCATAAAGTTATATTTGCATAACAGTAACTTATATTTGCACAACATTATAAACTTCTTATTTTTCAACTTTTTTTTTAATTTACTTTCTCTTTTTTCATAACACGTTTCAATCTTGTTGCATATACAAATGACACCATGAATTTGAATGTTCATAACAACTTATAAGCACACCATCTCAGTGCATCTTAGCATTAAAATTCACAAATATAATACCTTAGGTGTAGTGCAGTGTATATATGTCAGCAGCATCAAAGTTTTGCATAAGTGCTACGGGTTTTAGTAGCATACCTACTTTTTTTTTGTATGTTGATCACTTTTAAATTCTTTTTATTTTGGTTTTAAAGAGCATTAACTTTATTATATTGGGTCTAAATTTGCACCTTTGGCAGTAATTATTATTTTTAAGGTAAGATGTCAGCAGAGTAACAGATTGTTACAAAATTTCAATTCATTATTGAAGAGAAAGCAATGATTCCATGTCCATAATCATTAAAATCTATCAGCACAACATCTCAGTGCATTGTAGCACTAATATTACCAAATCTAATATCTTATATGTTGTGCAGTCTTTATTTGTCAGCAGCATAAAAATTTTATTTAGTTATACAGGTTTTCGTAGCATATCTGTGGTTTATTTCTGATTTATCTCTTTTAATTTTCTTTTGAAGATTGATTTCCAAGAGAAATAACTTTATTATTTTGAATCTACATTCGTGCTTTTGGCACAAATTCTGTTTTTTTAAGCCAAATGTCAGCAGTGTGATAGATTGTTATATTACTTCAATTCATCACAAGAGACACACCATCTTAGTGAATTTTAGCATTAAAATTCACATATATAATACTAGGGGTGGAATTGGTACATTACCAATTTATTTTTTCGTTTACCGTGTACCAACCAATTTGAATTAGTAATTGTAAAACTCCTACCATTACCAACCACTAAAGGGTTGTACCAATTTAATTGGTTACCAATTAAGTTGGTTGGTACATGTTGGTAATAGTAATTTACCATGTTTTGTATGTTGAGAAAAAAAAACATACAAATACAATACAACTTAATTAAAATTTAAAAGTTATTGCAACGCTTATGTTTTTGTCTAAACCGACAATATTTAAACACTAAAGTATCATAAAACTTATAAGTGATTACAACGTATTTAAGCACTAAAACAACCTAAAATACAAATAGGCCTGACAATATTAAATATGTCCACATGAGAACTTCCTACGAACGCTTAGATTTTCGTCCGAACCAAGGTCGAGTTAGTATTTCTCCTTTGATTAAAAGCATTTTATGCAAAAAAAATATAAAAGAATTAAAAAATAAATTTAAAAATATGTATAAAAAAACTAAATATATATCGGTAGGAATTGGTTGGTATTACCGTTACCAACCAATTTCAAATCGGTTGGTAATGGTAATACCAACTTTTTAGTTTTCATTACCGTTACCGTACCAAGTTTCGGAACTTGGTTCGGTATACCGAACCAATTATATTGGTAACCAATTATGTTGGTTACCAATTTAATTGGTTCGGTTGGTACATGTTGGTTTGGTTTGTCGTGGTACGTTTTCCCCAGCCCTATATAATACCTTAGATGTGGTGGAGTCGTTATATATATCACATGTTAGCAAAGTAGCATATTGTTATATTAATTCAATCCATTTAAAGGTGGGAAAGGAAACTTTTGATGTGTATCATCATTACAATCTTTTAGGAAATTACCTTGCATTTAAGCATTAAAAATCAGTAACTTAATATGTTAGATTTACCTAAGTCTCTATATGTCATCAATATCAACTTATGCATATAATAATCGTAATTTTGCGTATCAGTCATATGGGGTTGCATATCAGTAAAATGTAGTTGCATATCATAATTTTACACTTGTACAAAATTAATTTAAGTTAGTTGCACATCACCTTATGCATATTTTGGACGTGTATACTCATATCAAGCCAGTAGCAAAAATATTCACTGCATTTTAGCATCAAATTTCACAAACCCAATACCTTAGATTTAACGTAGTCTCTATATGTCAATATCATCAATTTTTTGCATAAGTGACATAGGTTTTAGATTGATCCGTTTTAATTTCTTTTAATATTGGTTTTAAACAGCAGTAACTTTATTAAATTGGATCTAAATTCTTGGCTTTTGGCACTAATTATTAATTTTAAATTAAAATGTCAACAGAGTAACAGATCCTTATACTAATTTAATTCATTATTAGAGACAAAGCAAGGCTTTGATGTCCATAAACATGACAACTTATAAGCACACAATCTCAGTGCATCTTAGCATTAAAATTCACAAATATAATACCTTAGGTGTAGTGCAGTGTATATATGTCAGCAGCGTCAAAGTTTTGCATAAGTGCTACGGGTTTTAGTAGCATACCTACTTTTTTTTTATGTTGATCACTTTTAAATTCTTTTTATTTTGGTTTTAAAGAGCAGTAACTTTATTAGATTGGGTCTAAATTCGCACCTTTGGCAGTAATTATTATTTTTAAGGTAAGATGTCAGCATATCATGAAGTTAAATCTGCATAACATTAACTTATATTTGCACAACATAAACTTCTTAATTTTCACTTTTTTTTAATTAACTTCCTCTTTTTTCTTTTTTTTGGTTATATGAGAACATAGCAAAGGTTTTGTGATCTGTTTTGCTAGTTATGCTATATTTATCCCATTCTCCCTTATGAAGTATGAATTTTCTTACTAGTTATGCTATGTTTTATATTGATTTGATATTTATTGTTCACATGTTATTGCTCTTGCTAAAAGTTACTCATATACTGTAGAATTTGTTAACTATGCTGATTTGAAAATAGATAAACAGAAAGAAGAGATACATGTGCTGACATGATCTCTTTTTGTGCAATTCAAGTTCATGTGTATGTTTTTTCTCTATATTTCTATTTGTGTGCTGACATGGTCTTTTTTTTGTGCAATTCAAGTTGATGTATAAGTTCTTTTTTATTTCTAATTGTGTGCTAAAATGACCTCTTTTTGTACAAATGTGTATACAAATGTGTACTGTTTATTAGGAGTTCCTACTTTTTTTTTTCTCCTTTTTTGGTTGTGGCGTGAACATAACTCTTACTTGTTTGTTTGAATGTTATCTTATAATATAATTAAAAGCTTTTTAGCTCAATGGTAGAGTGATGTGCTTATGCGCAAATATGTGGGTTCGAATCCCGCATAGGCTAAAATTTATAATAATTCTAGTAATTTACAAAATTTTCTAATAATTGTTCAATAATAAGATATATTAGTGTAATTTTCTAGTTGCATATTATACGTTTACATTTGCATATCATACTTTCACATTTGCATATCATCAATTTATATTTGCATATTTTAATTTTATATTTGCATATCATCAATTTATAACTGCATATCATACTTTTACATTTGCACACCATCAATTTATATTTGCACAGTATAATCATACATTTTCACAACATCAATTTGTATTTTCCCAACTTATTTTTATTTCCCCAACTTATTTTTATATTTGTATATCATCAAGTTATAATTGCATATCATCAACTTATATTTGCATATCATCAATTTATATTTGCATATCATCAACTTATATTTGCATATCGTCAATTTATATTTGCATATCATACTTAACTACATCAAATGTCAGCACTATAACAGATTTTTACATTAAATCAATTCATTCTAAAATCAAAAATCAGATTTTGGTTGTGCATAATCATTACAAGCTAGTAACACAATATCTCACTGCATTTTAATATTAGAAGTCATTCAACCAACACATTAGACCGAGCTCAACAATCACTTTTCAACAACACCAGATTTTTGCATAAGTAATAATTAGTAGTAGCACAACTATTCTTTCTTTTAGACTTATCACTACTAATTTATTTTTAGTTTCAATACAAAGAGTAGTAACTTCATAAATTTCACTTCATTATATCAAACGTCGGCAGTGTAACAGATTTTTACAGTAATTCAATTGGTTTTGACATCAAAATCAGATTTTGGTTGTGCATAATCATTACAAGCTAGTAACATAATATCTCACTACATGTTAGCATTAAAAGTCATTCAACCAACACATTAGACCGATCTCAACTATCACTTTTCAACAGCACCAGATTTTTGCATAAGTATTAATTAGTAGTAGCATAATTATTCTTTCTTTTAGACTTATCATTATTAATTTATTTTTAGTTTCAATACAAAGAGTAGTAACTTCATAAATTTCAATCTAAATTTCGGCACAAATTTTACTTCATTATATCAAATGTCAGCACTGTAACAGATTTTTACAGTAATTCAATTAATTCTAAAATCAAAATCAGATTTTGGTTGTGCATAATCATTACAAGCTACCAACACAACATCTCACTGCATTTTAGCATTAGAAGTCATTCAACCAACACCTTAGATTGAGCTCAGCTAATACTTGTCAGCAGCATCCGAGGTTTGCATATGTACTACATAATAGTAGCACAACTGGTATTTCTTTTATACTGATCACTATTAATTTCTTTTTAGTTTCAATACAGAGAGTGGTTACTTCATAAATTTCAATCTAAATTTGTGCCGAAGGCACAAATTTTACTTCATTACATCAAATGTCAGCACTATAAAAGATTTTTACATTAATTCAATTCATTCTAAAATAAAAAATCAGATTTTGGTTGTGCATAATCATTACAAGTTAGTAACAAAATATCTCACTGCATTTTAGCATTAGAAGCGATTCAACCAACACATTCGACCGAGCTCAACTATCACTTGTCAACAACACCAGATTTTTGCATAAGTATTAATTAATAGTAGCACAACTATTCTTTCTTTCAGACTTATCAGTTCTAATTTATTTCTAGTTTTAATACAAAAAGTAGTAACTTCATAAATTTTAACCTAAATTTGTGCCGAAGACACAAATTTTACTTCATTATATCAAACGTCAGCAGTGTAACAGATTTTTACAGTAATTCAATTCGTTCTGACATCAAAATCAGATTTTGGTTGCGCATAATCATTACAAGCTACTAACACAACATCTCACTGCATTTTACATTATAAGCCATTCAACCAACACATTAGACCGAGCTCAACTATCACTTGTCAACAACACCAGATTTTTGCATAAGTATTAATTAGTAGTAGCACAACTATTCTTTCTTTTAGACTTATCACTACTAATTTATATTTAGTTTCAATATAAAGAGTAATAACTTCATAAATTTCAATCTAAATCTGTGCCGAAGGCACAAATTTTACTTCATTACATCAAATGTCAACACTATAACAGATTTTTACATTAATTCAATTCATTATAAAATCAAAAATCAGATTTTGGTGGTGCATAATCATTACAAGCTACTAACCCAACATCTCACTGCATTTTACATTAGAAGCCATTCAACCAACACATTAGACCGAGCTCAACTATCACTTGTCAACAACACCAGATTTTTGCATATGTACTACATAATAGTAGCACAACTGGTATTTCTTTTATACTGATCAATATTAATTTCTCTTTAGTTTCAATAAAAAGAGTAGTAACTTCATAAATTTGAATCTAAATTTGTGCCGAAGGCACAAATTTTACTTCATTACATCAAATGTCAACACTATAACAGATTTTTACATTAATTCAATTCATTCTAAAATAAAAAATCAGATTTTGATTGTGCACAATCATTACAAGCTAGTAACACAATATCTCAATGCATTTTAGCATTAGAAGTCATTCAACCAACACATTAGACCGACCTCAACTATCACTTGTCAACAGCACCAGATTTTTGCATAAGTATTAATTAGTAGTAGCACAACTATTCTTTCTTTTAGACTTATCACTACTAATTTATTTTTAGTTTCAATACAAAGAGTAGTAACTTCATAAATTTCAATCTAAATTTGTGGCGAATGCACAAATTTTACTTCATTATATCAAACGTCAGCAGTGTAACAGATTTTTACAGTAATTCAATTCATTCTGAAATCAAAATCAGATTTTTGTTGTGAATAATCATTACAAGCTACTAACACAACATCTCACTGCATTTTACATTAGAAGACATTCAACCAACTCCTTATATTGAGCTCAACTAATACTTGTTAGCAGCATCCGAGGTTTGTATATGTACTACATAATAGTAGCACAACTGGTATTTCTTTCATACTCATCACTATTAATTTCTTCTTAGTTTCAATACAAAGAGTAGTAACTTCATAAATTTCAATCTAAATTTGTGCCGAAGGCACAAATTTTACTTCATTACATCAAATGTCAACACTATAACAGATTTTTATATTAATTCAATTCATTATAAAATCAAAAATCAGATTTTGGTGGTGCATAATCATTACAAGGTAGTAACACAATATCTCACTGCATTTTAGCATTAAAAGCGATTCAACCAACACATTAGATCGAGCTCAACTATCACTTGTCAACAACACCAGATTTTTGCATAAGTATTAATTAGTAGTAGCACAACTATTCTTTCTTTCAGACTTATCACTTCTAATTTATTTTTAGTTTCAATGCAAAGAGTAGTAACTTCAGAAATTTCAACCTAAATTTGTGCCGAAGGCACAAATTTTACTTCATTATATTAAACATCAGCAGTGTAACAGATTTTTACAGTAATTCAATTCGTTCTGACATCAAAATCAGATTTTGGTTGTGCATAATCATTACAAGCTACTAACACAACATCTCACTGCATTTTACATTAGAAGACATTCAACCAACACCTTATATTGAACTCAAATAATATTTGTCAGCCGCATCCGAGGTTTGCATATGTACTACATAATAGTAGCACAACTGGTATTTATTTTATACTGATCAATATTAATTTCTTCTTAGTTTCAATACAAAGAGTAGTAACTTCATAAATTTCAATCTAAATTTGTGCCAAAGGCACAAATTTTACTTCATTACATCAAATGTCAACACTATAACAGATTTTTACATTAATTCAATTCATTATAAAATCAAAAATCAGATTTTGGTGGTGCATAATCATTACAAGCTAGTAACACAATATCTAACTGCATTTTAGCATTAGAAGCGATTCAACCAACACATTAGACCGAGCTCAACTATCATTTGGCAACAACACCAGATTTTTGCATAAGTATTAATTAGTAGCAGCACAACTATTCTTTCTTTCAGACTTATCACTTCTAATGTATTTTTTAGTTTCAATACAAAGAGTAGTAACTTCATAAATTTCAACCTAAATTTGTGCCGAAAGCACAAATTTTACTTCATTATATTAAACGTCAGCAGTGTAACAGATTTTACAGTAATTCAATTCGTTCTGACATCAAAATCAGATTTTGGTTGTGCATAATCATTACAAGCTACTAACACAAAATCTCACTGCATTTTACATTAGAAGCCATTCAACCAACACCTTATATTGAGCTCAACTAATACTTGTCAGCAGCATCCGAGGTTTGCATATGTACTACATAATTGTAGCACAACTGGTATTTCTTTTATACTGATCACTATTAATTTATTTTTAGTTTCAATACAAAGAGTAGTAACTTCATAAATTTCAATCTAGGCACAAATTTTACTTTATTATATCAAACGCCAGGAGTGTAATAGATTTTTACAGTAATTCAATTCATTCTGACATCAAAATTAGATTTTGGTTGTGCATAATCATTACAAGCTACTAACACAACATCTCACTGCATTTTACATTAGAAGTCATTCAACCAACACCTTAGATTGAACTCAACTAATATTTGTCAGCAGCATCCGAGGTTTGCATAGGTACTACATAATAGTAGCACAATTGTTCTTTCTTTTATACTGATTAGTATTAATGGCAGCAACGTTAGCATCTCCGATGTCGGCGTCAGCCGACATCAGTGTCAGCGCTGACACGGAAAATGTTAGTGGTGTTCGCAATGTTAATGGTGACAGTGTCAGCAGTGTCAACAATATTAGTGCTTACACGAAAAAAAGAAGCGTTGGCACAAAAAAAAAAGCATATTCGACGTCGGCGTCAGCCGACATCTCCGATGTCAGCGTCAGCAGCGTCAATATCTCCGATGTCAGCGTCAGCCGACATTAACGTAAACGCTAATACGGGAAATGTTGGTGGTGTTCGCAATGTTAGTGGTGACAGTGTCAGCAGTGCCAGCAATGTCAACAATGTCAGTGTCAACGGTGTCAGAAATATTGGTGTTAGCAACATCGGGTTTGACATTAATGCAATTTTAAAGCCTCTTATGTCAATAAATGGTAGAGCGATGTGCTTATGTGAAAATAAGATATATTAATGCAATTTTAAAATACATATGGATTTGCATATTCTTCTCATAAGGTTTTTTAAGCTTGCATAACATAGTAATATATTTGCATATCATAATATTCTATTTGCATAACATCGGGTTATAGTTGCATATCTGAAAGTGCTGACATGAATTTTTTTATTTTTATATATATAAAAAAAGACTTGGTCAACGTTGACCGGACGTTGACCGGTCAATGGTCCAGCGAGGGGGGCAAGGGGGATGGACACTTTTGTAATATATTCAAACATGTGGATACTCCTTTAATTTAGGTAATTTTTTTGGATATTTTTGTAATCGTCCCAATCTTTTATAATTGAAAATTATAAATAATTCTTTAAAAAAAATTTAAATGATCATAATAATAATTAAATTATATGAATTCTATTTAGCGAAAGAGATTTATTGGGAAATATACTTACTTTTTTTTATCAAAGGAAAATATAGCTACAAATTGGAATAATACGTAGTATCTATATTCTAGATTATATACATATACTAAAAATGATGCATAACGTCCGATGTGTCGCGTTGTTGTTGATCCCGGGAAAAAAATCATACGTGACGCGTGTTGTGGTTAATCCTAAGGGAAAAAATTAATAAAATAATATGGCGGCATAGTTTATAGAAAGTTATATAGCCACAATCTATCTATATATATTTTTGTTAATTGACAAAAAATATAAATAAAAAAATTTCATAGTCATACTTACTAAAAATATTAATAGAGAAATATATAGTATTTTATAGGTGCTGTTTTCATTTATATCTAGATTATTTTTTGGTGGATAGAATTATTTATATCATAATTAATTATTTAATCATTGTTATTTTATTTATGTATATATATTTAATTAAAAATCAGCCATCTATTATATTGCATGATATTTAATTAACGATAGATTAGAAGAAAAAAAATTATATGTGATATGTCGAACTAATTTCAGAAAAAAAATTATTATTTTTTTATGGGAAAATTTATTTATATTTAGATTATTATTTTTTATTTATTAGAATATATCTAAATTATTTATAATATTATATTAATATATTCTCCGTGCACGGGACATGACCTACCCTAGTAACAAATAAACTACTCCCTATATGCTTTTCTCAATTGACTAACAGCTCATTAACTTCAAATTCGGCCATAATGAACAGATACAGAGTCAACCAAGAAATTTCTCGGGCACATGATCATCTCTTTTAACGAATTGAAAAATCTCTTATATTGGTAATGTGAATGTGTGGTTATGATCTAAAATAATTATTTAATTTAATAAAACCATTCAACATCACTAAATAAATTGATTTATTAATCTTAAGATGAGATGCGCCTTGGATGCCGATCAAAGAAGACACATGGCTATGTCTGTAATCCTGAATTTACAAAGCTATTTTGTGCAGAGTCTTCTATATTTAATTTCAGGGGGTTATCAATCTGCGTATTATATTGCAATGAATTAATAAAATAACTCTGTCATTTTTCCAATGCTCCATTTTTTTTATCATCACATCTGTCTTATTATTGCAGGAATCGATAATACTGTCTTTTTTTAATTGATTTTATTCATGATCAGTTAATGATATAAAATTAGCAGTTGAATTGGCCTTGATGATCAGTAATGTATGTATGTATGTGCAGAAACTGGGAAGAAGAAACAAATCTGCAAGTTTCAGAGAGAGTTTTTTGTTACCTCTACTTGCAATGGCAGGTTCCGGGCTCCAATGGTCGTTTTCTGGAAAACCTGGTAACCCTCCTCAAATCCTGTCATTTAAGCCAGCATCAGAAGGAATCAGCCATTCAATCTATCCTCCTGGTTTTGTGCAGGTATCCGACTAAAAACCCCCCAATCTCTTTCGGATCTTATAGCTGTTTTAGTTCTATAGCTTGGTTGTTTGCCTACCTAATGATTCTCATTGAAAACTTGTAAGAATGCGCAAAAGGCAGGGTCTGCTGACAAGAACATAGCAGCTAGTCTTGTAAACCGACGACAAGCTCATAGCTATGGCGCGTTTGTCAACCATTCGCGTGACGCACTCAAGGTGTCTGTGGCCTCTGATCATTCCAACAAAGGTCAATTGGTGGCGAGTCCCTTGAATTCGCCGTCCCCTTTGAGGTCAAATAGTCTGAATGGGATTGGTTGCAGGGTTAATCCTGAGTCTCTTGGTTCTGCCTACAAGGTGCCTTCTAGCTCGGTTCCTCCCGTGTCCTCAGCTGTTGTTGGCTCCACCAATCTAAGGTATTTTACACAGCTGTTAGTACCAGATTTGCTTTGGATTGAATCTTGGATCGGAGGAACGAGTAATCAAGCTATGTCGTTTTGTAGGAGTGGTGAGGGCTCGTGTAATGGCCCGTCTCAGATGACCATCTTCTACGATGGATTGGTCTGTGTTTATGATGATGTAGCTCCTGACAAAGTATGGACTCTTCCTTCCTGTTATGAAATTCGCCAATTGACTCTTCTGCTTTGCTTTCCTGGTTTAACTCTGATGTTGTCTTTGATCCCATGATTATTGCTTAGGCTCAAGCTATAATGTTGTTAGCTGGCAATGGAAATTCCAGAAGTCGGAAGCCTGCAGAGCCCGCAGCTAAAGCTCATCCACATGTGCCTCCTAGCCCTCCTGCAGCCATGGAAGTTAATATTGTGAATCCGTCACCTGTCCTCCCAAAGCCAATTCCTCCAGCACCTCTCCCTACTGATTTGTCTGACTCGTCGAGCAGCAAAGTTTCAGAAACGTCTTCCGGTCTCTCAAAGGCTACTCCTGCAGCTTCTCCTAAGGATCCAGTTTCGGCTGGTGGATGTACCAGTAAAGTTGAAGTCAACCCGAGAAATCTAGCATCCAAGTTCCCAACTTCAAGAGCAGGCTCTCCTGCATCGAATCATATCCGCCTTTCCCAATCAGGTATGGCATTGTTAGTCATGGATAATCAAGCAGTAGTTTCTCGAAAGCGTCTTTTGATTTCCTAAAGCCTGTATTTTGCAGCTATTCCTATTGATCCGGTTTCAGCCAGTGCATCTCCTAGCACAGTTGAAGTCAACCCACGAATTCCGTCAATGAGGTATTCGTCTCCAACACCAGGCCCTACTGGAACTCATCGATTTCGCTTTTCCCAGTCAGGTACAACATTGTTATTCATGATTACTGTCAGGTTCATTGAGCAGCAGTTTTGTGAAGACATCAGTTTGATCTCTAGAAGTCTATTTTTGCAGCCATTCGAATTGACCCAGTTTTAGCTGGTGCATCTGTTAGCAAACTTGAAAGTCCAAAACATCAAGCAATGTTTCTTCCTGCTAGCAATGCTGAAAGCCCAAAGCATCCGGCATCAAAGTTTCCGACTCCCACAACTGCTGGATGTAATCAAATCCGCTTTTCACAGTCATATTTCGATTCCTTGAAGCCTGTTTCTGCAGCTCTTCCTACTGATTCAGTTTCAGCTCGTGCTTCTACCAGTAGACTTGAAGCCAGTTCGAAAAATCCAGCACCATCAAAGCAGATTAGCTTCTCTCAATCAGGTAAGTCATTGTCAGTATTCAGTATAGAGAGGTCCAACGAGTAACAGTTTATGGAACTATCATTTGATCTTTTTAGTCCTGAATCTGCAGCTCTACCTATTGATCCGGTTTCAGCTGGTGCCTCCTCCATTGCAGCAGTTGAAGTCAACCCCAAAAAATCAACATCCAACTTTCCACTCCCAGCAACAGGAGCAACTGGATCGAATCAAATCCATTTCTCTCCATCAGGTATCATAATTTCATAATACTAATTGTAGGATAAGCACTATTATTAGGAATTATGTATTGATGCATAAACCTGTTTCTGCAGCAATTCCTTGTGAATCTGGTTCAGCTGGTGCACCAATCAGCATAGTTGAAAGCAATCCAATGAAGCAAACGACATCAAACTCTGGATCAAAACACTATCGCTTTCTCCAATCAGGTATGAAATTGTCATTCATGGATAAATGTCTTAGGTCTAGTTCATCAACCTCCGTTCTAATAGAAGTCCAAAACCTATTTTGTATGCAGCTACTCCTCTTGATCCTGCTTCAGCGGGCGCATCAACCAGTATAGTCGAAAGCAATCCTGTAATCTCAACAGCGAAATTTCCAGATCCAGCGACAAGCTCTGGATCTCATAAATTTCGCTTTTCGCAATCAGGTATGGCATTGCCATCGTCATACCTGGATAGATCGATGCCTGGCTCATCAACTTCCGATCTCAAAAAACCTAATTCTTCAGCTACTCCTACCGATCGGGCTTCGCCTGGTCCGTCTAGTAGTACTGCAGAATCCAGTACGGCGAAACCGGCCTCGAAGATCTCAACTCCGGCAAAAGGCTCCGGTGAACCTAGTCGATTTCGCTTTTCGCAATCAGGAACGGCAATGCCATTGTCATACCTGGATAGATCGATTCCTGGCTCATCAAATTCCGATCTCAAAAAACCTAACTCTTCAGCTACACCTACCGATCGCGCTTCGCCTGGTCCATCTAGTACTAATGTAGAATCCAGTGCGGCGAAACCGGCCTCGAAGATCTCAACTACCGCGAAAGGCTCCGGTGAACCTAGTCAATTGCGATTTTCACAATCAGGTATAACACTGCGAATCATCCATTTCTGATTCCACGATTGGATTATTACTGCAAGATGGCGGAGCTCATAAATCTTGCGTTTGATGCAGGGGTACCGCTGGCTCGGAAAGCATCCCTGGCTAGGTTTTTGGAGAAGCGCAAGGAGAGGTGAGCGGTTAACTCATTTCATGATTCGATTTCTTGTAGATTTATCCCGATTAATCGATTATGGTTAAATTAACAAGTTAGTTTCATCAAAATAAAATTTAAGTTTATCAATTAGGAATTTAGTGCTCGTTTGGTATCGATATCTAGATATAAAGATATCGATATCAAGTGATAACTCCCTTAAAATCAATATATTAAAATAGGCTAAATTTGATATCGATATCCGGTGATACCAAACACAGATATGAAATATCACTTGAAAACACCAGATATCGATATCATTTAAGTAATATTGATATCTAGTCATACTGAACAGTAGATATAAGATATCCGATATCTAATATCTAGATGTCAATACTAAATGAACCCTTGGGTTTATTATGATGCAATGGTGCAATATTGTGCTATATAAATCATATATATAATATTGTACTATAGTGTTTGATTGTTGTGTGCATGTTGTTTAAATTTAATTTTTATGGCCTAACATGACTTTCCTAAATGCTGTTTTACAGGCCTTCAATTGATGTGGCCGACCTTCCACCTTGCAAATTCCGTTCAAATGTATGCTTCTTACAAGTTACAATAAACACAACAACATCATATTGCTTGATTAATATTTAAATGAATTTGACAGCAAAGCATATGATGATAAAAATAAAAATTGATTGAAAAAGACTTTACATTATTATAATAATATTATATATAATGATCCCATGTGAAATTCAATTACATTGTTATTTCAATTGAATCTTCATTCATGACTTTGCTAATTCTTATTTGGTTTATGTTTGTTATCAGAGTGGATAGCGTGACACCATACACTAACAATAAGGCCTCTTCATACAACAGTAGCTAAGGGAGCCAGCAAAAGTTGGCTTTTGGCTTCAACAACTCTGGTTCGTTGTAGATGACGAAGTAGAAAAGCTCGATAAGTATGAAGAGATGTAACTTTTGGGGTAGGAAAGGTAACAGATCGAATTTTAGGACTCCGACATTAGCATAACAATCTTTCTTTTGTTTGAACAATTGAAATTTACTATTCGATTTTTGAATCTGTTTATTTGGTTTATGCAATTTGGAGCTTGAGCTCTGGCTCCATGTAAATATGATGTAGATAAGGAAGTGACTCGTTTCACGTACTATATCATAATTTAGATACATGAACTTCGAATTGTATCCGATCTAAAATGGTTTAATTTTATTTATGATTTGTCGCTTTATATTTTACTTTTTTTTTATAAACAATAAAATTTGTATCATTACTCCTATGGTAAATACAAGTATTTTGATAACCATTCTCATAATTTAACATATAGTAATCCATAATAATGTTTTTTAAATATCTAAATTAGTGAATGTCCTTTGGAAGAGATACCTCACATGTTTGACATATCATAGATTAATCTATAATAAAGTGAAATATAGCTTAAAATTCTAATCTAAATGAAATTTAATAGATAGATAAAAAAAACTTCGTGGATAGATTAAATCAATAAATTATTATTGACATGTTAAACTTCATAGCATTTTGTAAAAACTTTTTTTTTTTAAGTTGGGGAGATTTTTATTTCTTTAAAAATCTCAGCCAAACAAATCCACAATGAGCTTGTAGAGCTGGGCCTATGGCCTTACATCAATGTTTAGTGCAAGGCAATTAGTGGCCTAGTGGACTGGCCCATCAACTTCAAAATAAAAGCCCAATGACAATAGCCCACCAAAGGAATTAGTGGGAAAAGATGGAAGATGTGAGTGAGGGTATGGCGATTATAGGAGTCGAGTAGCTCAATCAAGGTTCAAGTATGACTTGGAAAAAAAGTTTGGCCCGTGTCTAGAAAAAAGTTTGACTCAACCTCATTCATTCGTTAAACGAATACTGTAAATATTTTTAAACTCGGTTTAAATTGTGTTTTTATGTTGAATTAAGCTCAAACTCCATAAAATTACACAAAATTTAATGGATTTTTTTAAACTCGATTTCAAATTTAAACTCGGCTTAAATATTAAACTTCGACATTCAAGTTTAAATATCAACCCTGGTGGTGTACTCCGCATTGAACTAATGTTCAATTGATGGGATTTTCCCCAAGTTAGCTACTCCCTCGGCCCCTCTTATTTTTATAAGTCTTTTTACTATGTGAATATGTTTATCAACTATATAAAATATTTTTTAATTTTTTTTTTAATAAATCTCATATTTACTACTTTAGTATGAGATTATTAAAAAAATTAATTAAAATTAATATTTTATATAGTTTTTATTATTATAAAAAAATGTGCATTAATAGTAAACGACTTATAAAGGTAAACGGAAAGACTATTAGGAAAAGGAACGGAAACATAAACACATCACATTGGTCATTGGTTGGTGGGATTATGATGTCTTCTTGTGTACCAAATAATACTCCATCTGGATTTTAATATAAGACATTTGACTTTTATACATGTAGTTTAATGAGCTAAAAAATATATGAAATATTGATTTTTTTTAATTAAATATTTTTACATTATAATACTTATTAATAGCTTCTTATTCGAGCTGGGAGTAGAGCAAGACAAATAATAATTATTATAATGTAAAAATATTTAATTAAAAAAATTAATATTTCATATAGTTTTTAGCTCCTTAAACTACGTGCATAAAAGTCAAACGCCTTATATTTCCAATCGGATGGAGTATTATACTGGTCATATGTGGTTGCTCAATTGATCAATGATAAAGAGCGAGGGAGTTAATACAGGAGGTCTCGACAACCCAGTTTTATCTTTTTTTTTTTCATTTTTCTTGGGTGAAAAAAAAAAAACAAGGTTCACCTTTCTTCTTACAGTTGAGCCTAACTGAATTGCGCAACTTGATTTATCTGGTATGTAACTCTGGTCGATTAAGTCATACGTCTATAGTTTACCAACAAAGATTGGTTATCCTCGCTATCAAACAAATAAAATAAAATAATAATATATTAGTTGGGCAATAAATGTCATCTCCTTACATCTATACTAGGAAGAAACCATGAACGGATGAACGTATCGAAGGTATAGCATCCAAATTAATTGCGTGGAGTGTTTTCCTTTATTTTTCATAAAATATACGGAGTAGTTTTTTCCAGTATTTATTACGGAGTATCATGTCTACCAATTTTGAAACATTCAAATATATGTAACCGTTTAATAAGGTGTAGTTAGATTAATTAGAAACCAACCTTTTGACACGAGCCATGTTTTCTTTTTGCACCCTTTACTTTCGTAAAAGTGCCAAATACAAGTATTAATTATTTTGTAATTTTAATTAAATTGTAAGTTTCTTAAGAAGTATCTTCGGATTAATTAAACTAAGGGTTCGTTTGGTTAGCTCTCTACTTTCCGGGAAGTTCAAAATCCCAAGAAATAGGAGTCAATACATGTGTTTGGTATGTTTTTTAAAAATTAGAAAACCCAGGAATTTCAATTCCTAAGAATTTAAATTTCCATGAAATGGTGGAATTGAACTTACCATGGAGGGGTAGGTAAGATCTACTTCCTCCATTCTTTTTTTCCAAATCTTCTATAAAATTTATTTTTTATAAACAAAATCACCAATTTGTCCATATAGATTTTGATTTTTAAACAAAAAGCAAAAGGTTACAAGAGTAATTTTAATTAAATTACTATGAAAATTCCATGTTTAACCAAACAAAACATAGGAATTGAATTTGAGGGAAATTATTTTCAACCAAACATATTTTTACATTTCTCATGAAGTAGAATTCATGGGAATTACAAATCCCGGGAAGTTACTTCCTGGGAAGTCTACTTCCCACGTTTAACCAAACGATGCCTAAATGAATGATCACTAAATTTATGTTTGGATTCGGATTTTTTAGAATGGTGTGAGAGAATATGAGATATCACAAAGTCGAGATAATATGTGATTGTTAAAAGGAAAACTTTAATGAAAAAAATACAAAGGAATCCCTCTGAAATAATTATTTTTCTAATGCTAGATTTTTTTTGATAAGATTGATTTTTGTGTTTCTTCTTGGGTCCGTTGAGATGCCAACCAAGTTATTCATGGCTTGGCTAAACCTAACATGAGCACTTTTTGTTTATTTTGAATAGGTATTTTATCACTTGATAACAGTCTTATCATGGACAAGTGTTTTGAATCAACACAATATTCGCGGCTGACTAAAAAATTGATATATATATATATATATATATATATGATTAAACTATTTATTTGACCAATTTTTCTTCATTTTTATTAATTAAATATTTTTTTATTGACTGAGAAGTTATCGCAAAGTCATACTTTATAAAAAGACCTATCATGAATTGACCAAATCAAGCAATCAATTAAAGCCCCATAACAACATTAATTTTGATGGTCATGCAAGTCAAGCACATTATTAGCAAAAAATATCGATCAATTGTGTAAGTATTCATCATCACAGATTTGCAAAACAAAAACAAAATGTGACTTTCAAGTGCAAATAGGGAGTAATACATTTCAGTTCCTCCCATCTGCCCTATATCTCGTCCAGGTTCATTCCCCCTTTCATGGTTACTTATGGTCCAATAAAGAACCAAAGCATCTAACCATCCCCCTCCCTTTGTATCTACCCGTCTCGTCAAATTCCACCCAAATCCCTAACCCTCCCCCATCTCTCTCCCCTCTTTCTCTCTCTTCCCGTTAATGGAAGTTGCTTCCCAATCTCCAAAATCAGGCGCCAGATTCTGCGATTGTTGTTGCTGTAGCTGTTGTTGTTCTTCCGCTTCTTCGTTTTTGTTTTTGTGTTGATGGATTTGACGCATTCGCAATCGAATCTCTCGCTAGGGTTTCTGTCTAGGTCGTCGCACTCTTCAACGCTGCCGACTGTGACTTTGGAGAACACGATTAGGGCCCCGCGGATGAACGACGAATCGATCTCGTTCCAGATCGACTCCCGATTGCGCGAGAATTCGTCTCACGTGTCGTCGATCCCTCTGCAGCTGCTCGAGCAGTCCGCGCAGAATTCCAGGGTTGAGAACGGCGTCGAAGAGAGGGGCGCTCTCCTCGAGCTCAACAGGGATCCAGAGGAGAAAGACGACGCCGATGATGATGAAGGGGAGGGCGCGGAGGAGTTCCGGATTCTAGGCCACGCTATGTGTCTCAATAAGCGGCGTCGCGACAGGGAGGATTCGCTTTGTTCTTCGTCGTCTAAGCGTGTTTCTGTCAATTCTTCCCTGGAATCGCGATGTGGCGCGGTGAAATCTTGGGGCAATCAGCCCTTGGTGGCGGCGGATCCGGAGATTTTCGAGATTATGGAGAAGGAGAAGTCGAGGCAGGTTAGGGGGATCGAGTTGATCGCTTCGGAGAATTTTGTTTGCAGGGCGGTGATGGAGGCTCTTGGAAGCCATTTGACGAACAAATACTCGGAAGGGATGCCTGGTGCTAGGTACTACGGAGGTAATCAGTATATTGACGAAATTGAGACTCTTTGTTGGCAGCGCGCTTTGGCTGCTTTTGATCTCAACAAGGAGAACTGGGGGGTGAATGTTCAGCCCTACTCTTGCACATCTGCGAATTTTGCAGTTTATACTGGTCTTTTGCTGCCCGGGGATCGTATTATGGGGTTGGATACCTTGTCTGGGGGGAACACTAGTCACGGGTGTTATACACCCACTGGTAGGAAGGTATCAGGGGCTTCAATTTTCTTTGAGAGCTTGTCTTACAAGGTGAATCCACAGACTGGTTTTGTGGATTATGATAAACTTGAAGAAAAAGCAGTTGATTATCGGCCAAAGATCCTTATTTCTGGTGGCAGTTCTTATCCCCGGGAGTGGGATTATGCAAGACTAAGGCAGATTGCAGATAAATGTGGTGCAATTTTGATGTGTGACATGGCCCAGATTAGTGGACTAATTGCAGCAAAAGTGAGTACCTTTCTAAATTTAAACTGCTGGTCTCTTATTGCATGGATTATAGTATCTGTGACTGCTTCAATTTCATTAGATGTATCAGTGTTTAGTTAATTTAGATCATGTTGTGATGATGCATTTTTATGTTCTGGTGCTTATGAAAGTCAATAGTTTAGATTAATCTCTGTTTAGGTTACTGATCCATCTTTGCTAGGGTAGCAGCTACTTAAGTCTCTCCCAATTAAACAAAATTATGAGGAGAGAACACAATGAAAGGATAATGTTTTGATGGTTCTTAGTACCTATATCCCATTCCACATATGCTGATTCTCATATTTTTGTTGTCTAGGCCCATAATAGGTTGTAGAGTGATGGGGAATGACATGCAAAATTTGCTGAGCAAAGGCTAGATTCCTGGACTCTTCCATCAGCTTGGATATGAGGCAGTTATATGTTTTGTTTTTCCTTTTAAGTATTTTTGTTGTATGATGATTGTTTCTTTCTGGATATTCATCCATGCAAACCTTTTCCTTGAGAGAAGGCTGAAGATATTTTTTCTTAGCTTTAAATCTTTAATATTGATAGTAAACGAGATCTGTATGCACATCTTCTAGGAATCAGTGGTGCAAAAAATTTCTTCCATAGTAACTTATCATTTGTGTTTTTCATTATTTAAGTTTCCTTTATTTGCTTAGCGTTTCATGTGTTCCCTTTCTGCAGGAATGTGTGAGCCCCTTTGATTATTGTG
Source organism: Persicaria tinctoria (assembly GCA_037127255.1). Classification (NCBI taxonomy): domain Eukaryota; kingdom Viridiplantae; phylum Streptophyta; class Magnoliopsida; order Caryophyllales; family Polygonaceae; genus Persicaria; species Persicaria tinctoria. The sequence continues at coordinate 66,660,501 of JBANSL010000010.1, read as the reverse complement.
ATATTGTTACTTCAACAACTCACAAAAGTCTCCGAGGTCCAAGGGGAGGCATAATATTTTACCGCAAGGGTAAAAAGCTTAAAAAGAGGGTTGCGTCCTTGAATTCTTTTGAAGATGAGCAATATGACTTCGAAGACAAGATAAACTTTGCTGTGTTTCCAGCTTTGCAAGGTGGACCACACAATAACCATATTGCCGCCCTTGCTATAGCCTTGAAACAAGCCATTACGCCAGAGTACAAAGCATACATGCAGCAAGTTAAGAAAAATGCTCAGTTCCTAGCTTCTGCATTGTTGCGTAGAAATTGCAAATTGGTTACTGGAGGCACAGACAACCACATGCTGTTGTGGGATTTGAGGCCATGTGGTCTAACAGGTGATGCTCCTTCCTGTTTTGTTTTGATCAAGACACTTTTTTTTTCCTGGATGCTTTATGGTTTTTCTTTTACCGTGATTTGAATTGAGATATTTGGCAGAATGGACTTAACACATGGTGCATGTTTATCATTTAAAGTAGTAGGTATGTGCTTAGGTCTACAATCTGTCAATGTACAAACTAACAGAAACTAGCTCGCTTTATTACCAAGGAGTAAGGACTAGTGGTGGATCATTATACCTTCTACCATGGGTCCTTAGGCATAGAAAGAAAATATATAGACCTTACAAATGAAAGGAAAAGTTGCCCAAGTCTTAAAACGGTGCATAATTGAATCAAATTGTATGGTCATCGCTTGTGCAAGATGCTCACCTTTGGATTCCATTGTTCTCCTGTGCCCCTCTTTGAGAGAGGAGGTATAACATGCATTGGCAGAGGGGCTGGGTGTGGGGGAGTCAGATTTGCTTAGGATGTGTATCTGCAATTTTTCTGATCAATGTGTCTGATGAATGTCCACAATAGTTTATGCGCTAGTGGCCCATTTGTGCATGTTTTCTAGCTCTGCATTAGATGACTGAGACTGTTGTTTTATTCTCTCTCTAGGTTCATCCAAATTAGGGTAAGTATGTTTCCGTGAATCAGCCCATGTGAAACTGCCACAACTAGTAAAGTTGTTTCTCGGTTATTTATTCTTTGAAGAAATTTTGTGAAATCCAGCTTATTTAAGATTTCTTCGAGTCTAATTGGCCCACATGCTTTATTTATTACAAATGTAGCAATATCTTGAACGAGTAATTCTACATGCTTGAAAGATCCTTGTAGCCCCAGAGCACATAAATGTGGCCTTGTCTCTCTTAATCAGCTGATTATATGGATATCCTGAATTTTCATAAATGTGGTTGCAGGCAAGAACTTTGAAAAGGTTTGCGAGATGTGCCACATGACTTTAAACAAGGTACTACTACATGGTGACAATGGTGCCATATCTTCTGGAGGTGTAAGAATTGGTAAGTCCAAACAGCATAGCATTTTACACTTTCTGGAGCAACATTTGAGTTGCATACCAAAATTTTCATTTATACAACAAACTCAATTCAGACAATCAATCGGCTTTAATAATGTGACTTGGGTTGTTGTGCAGGAACCACTGCAATGACTACTAGAGGGTGTGTAGAGTCTGATTTTGAGACAATAGCGGACTTTCTTGTTCGAGCTGCCAAGATAACCAATGCATTGCAGAGGGAGCACGGCAAGGCAGGATTCCTAAAGGCTCTAGAGAGCAATAAAGATATCGTCGAATTGAGGGCACAAGTGGAAAACTTTGCTGCCCAGTTTACCCTTCCAGGGTTCGACAATGTGAATAGCATTTTGGGAGATGCCCAGTAAATGAACGCCCTGCTGGTATTATTATTCAACATGTGAAGTTGGTATAATTTTTTTTACACATTGGCTCAATTACAAGTACCCTTTGTTTCGTTACTCTTTATACGACGTCTTTCTTACAGATTTTGAATTTGAATTGGCCTGAAAGTAATTTTTTGTTCTGTTAAGTGTAGAGCTTTGGATTATCAAGTACTTGAGACGTGTTAGTTGTCAATAGATAACCCTGAAAGTTTGTTTACCTTAACTCTGGCATTCGATGTTATGGGCTTCGTTTTTCCCTTGAATAAAATGGTTAAGACACGTTCGGCATTTGGGTATCTTTACAACGTTTGGGAGGTAATGTAAACATGTGATTGTGTGAGACACTGAGACAGGGCAAGTAAATGTGACTGTCGATTTGGATTGGGAAAGCAATGTTCGAAATAACCCAAAATCAGAACTGTTAGATGGGGTAACGTTATAAACAATGACTGGTCTTTCATTTTACGTTCTTGAGTAAACAGTTTGAACTTGTTCATAATTTTACTCATAATGAACCTTGTTCCGTTTCCATGTCACATTATTTCTTTCTTACAAAGCAGGTCTATTGGTTTATTTTAGCTTTAAATTTTGTAACCCTTTTTAGGAATAAAATAGGAAAATTTGTTCATATCAAGTTTTAAATTTTTTCTAAAAAAAAATTAGTAAAATACACTCTATCCGTTAAGAAAAATACGTCGTTTTATGAGTAAAATCTTGTTAAAAAAACATATCATTTTAGATATTTACACATTTTTAGAAACCAAATAAAAATACACTTACCCTAATTATTACTTGACTTTTTCACTTCATTGAAAACTACAAATCCCTATTCTACTATAATATCACATATATTTGAAAAAGCCCTAACGGAAATAGACAATGTGTGGACCGCTTGTTACCCAATTTTTTTTTTTTTTTGACGCAAGATAAAGATTAGGTCGGGTCGGCCGAAGCAGAGACCCTTCCTAGCGCATCCTTCCGGACGAGAATATGCAGTTCTGGATCATCCTCACAGCTGGCGTCGGCAGGGGATGCATGGGCACTACGAGCAAGATAGTCTGCCACAACATTAGATTCCCTGAAAATATGACGAATAGCAACATAAGTAAATGACGAGATATCTGACAGTATATCAGCTTGTAGCAACTCGATTGTCCAGGGGCATTTTCAATCCCCAAGTAGAGCTTTAATAACCAGTAAGTTATCTCCTTCGATCAGAAGGTTTGGAATTTGCAACTCCTTAGCGCGTAGCAAACCCATTTTGAATCCAAGGTTTTCGGCATATACCACAGAAATGTTTGTACAAATGGACCGGCCAAGAGAGACAACTTCCCCAACAGAATCACGGATGACAAAGCCGTACGAAGCTGTACCACCCGGAATAACCGATCCATCAAAGTTAAGCTTGTAGCAATTCGTAGGTGGCTTATCCCACTTCCCAGAACATCGCTAACAGGTGATTTTTTTTTTTTTTTTTTGTAAATTTCCCTAAATTAAAAATATATTTATTCTTTTGGTTTTATTTTCCTTTATAAGCATAAAAAAAAGAGTTGAGTGATTAATTGGGAAAAAAGCCTAATTTGGGGATGATTTTAATTTTTTGTTTTTAGTGAAAGAAAAAGACAACTGATGGAACTGGTGAGCCCCTACCTCACATGCCCAGCATCATCATCATCATCATTGCCCATTTGCCCTCCTAATAATTCTCTGAACCCCCATCTTACAGTCTCCCTAAGCATCACCATCATCTAAAAATGAAAGGCACATTTTAGCAAGAACACCCAAAAACCATACCCTCCACCGTCTTTTTTTTCCAAAGAGATCGATGAACAAAGGCATTTTGCTACCACTAGGTACACAGACGTACAATTACAACTTGAGTCATAAGCCAAAAGGGCCCCTAAATCTCTAAAGGCCAAATAACATGAATCCAATGATCAACTAATCCTATACACAGCCAGCATCTCACCAAGGCTAATGTACACCAAAAACAACAGGACCCAGACGAGGCAAGTCGATGACCCAGCTGCGTAGGGCGCTCCCGACACCTCGGATGAGTCCACGGGCAAGGGCATCCCGTCGCTGTTAAGGCTGCAGGAATGAGGACTTGTTCCGTTGTGGCTCTCGCTCATCATAATCACCCGTAAGACGGATGTGACTGTGTGCATGTATTTGCTCCGGTTTTTCGAGAGAAGCCATGTTAGACCCATGAGCTGGCAGTCCTTGAGTCTCATCTTGCTTGTTCTCTCCGACAGCGCTGTGGAGTTTCCGCTCTTGCCCTTGCTCAGCTGCAAACATTATTGATGGAATGAGTCCAAGCGAAACAATGATGTACTTAGCTGGCAGAAAGTGATGCCATAGAAACAAATATAGTCAAAATGGATAGAAAACATTGCAAATTGAATCCAATGTCTGGACATATCTCTATCAGGAACTCTGGTTGTGAAAGATTAAGATCTGAATGCAGCTTCAAACTACACATTTGAATAAATTGACCTGTCAAATGGTCTAATTAAACAGACTAGAGGAGTTACCAACTCTGGGTAATTATTCATGAACAGTCCTGTCTATATCATGAATCCACTTATAAAGATGCATTGTTTTAATCCATCAAGTGAGTATATATGGTTATGATGTAAACGTGAAGTTAACCTATCAGGGTGGTACAGAAAAGTTATGATTTCATTTTCAGCTCCCAACTTAAAAAGAATGCATACAGAATTTAACATGATTTCAATTTGACCTGTCATCATGAACATAAAGCAGAACAATCCCAGTTGATCTAACCTGCAATCTAAGAAGTAAAAGAAAGCAACACAAATGGGATCAACACAAATCTAAATTTCACCCAAATCTTCAGATGATACCCTCTAATTCTCTAACCAATTTAACAAAATTTATGATGAGATGACCCAAAGATAGCTGACTCAAACCATTAACCTTGTGACAATAACCAAATCTTCCTCTCAATCATATGTTTGTCTGTCATGTTACGGTTTCTCGCCAGTTCCCAGTATTTGATTTGCAAATGAGGTTAAAAGATTGAACTGATTAACCTCTTAACTCTTAAGCAATGGCATGTCTTCATCATATAGGCAAAATATTCATTTCTGTTTTGTTTTTCAGTGTGAGACTGTCAATTTGCAAATAAGGTTAACAGATTGTACTGATTTAACCTCCAAGAAACAGCCAGAGTTATAAATTGACAGTCTCACACTGAAAAACAAAACAGAAATGAACAGTTTGCATAAATGATGAAGAGATGCCATTAATCTTGACAGCTATAAGAAAGTGAAAGCTGGTATTGGATGTTTCCAAAAGCACAAAAGCATCGTTATTTCAGACAAAAGCAGCTCTTTAATTTTACTTGTCAAGTTGGCTTTCACGTTTGAGCTGCCTCCCACGCCCCCCTCTCCCTATCACTATTTCCTTTGTAGGCATTTATAAAATAAGGTCATTTTATGGAAGCTCTGTTTCCTTCATTCTCCTTGTTTTTAGAACAATTTTTTGGGCTAATTTCAACCCAATCTTTATGATTTTTCAGTATGTTCATTACTGTATTTGTACTCATCAATCATTCCATGTGTTGAATAGTACTTTTCGTATATTTATAATCACGTGTAGTGTCATATTGCTTACTCACATCAAAGCAAAAAGTGGATAAGTGTCATTTAATTTTATAGATTGAGGGGTATTTTGTTTCTTAATTGATCATGAGCTTTGACCCAATTTGTCACATTTTATAGGCTCTTTTTTACTGGAAATTGTAATCACTCCAACTAACTTTCAAGTGTTATTTTTACAAGATGAGTGAATATTTTTAGCTTGGTTTAATTTACACAGCCATTTTCTTTACCGAAAGGCAAAATTAATTATGAAATGGTTTATCCAATAAAGAAGTATGTCAGCTTTTATAAAAGGAAAAGCTAAAGGTGGAACCAAACGGAGCCCAAGTAAAAAGGTAAAATATTTAAAAAGAAAAAATAAATGAAAAGTAAATAACGAACAGACAAACAGACCTTTACGAATGACACCCAAATTTATTTCCCCCAAATTAAGAGAACGAAATGCCCAAATTTCCCCAACCGCCATTGAAATCCCTAACCGATCAGACGAAACCAAATCAAGAAATCGAGAAATGAGATGCAAATCACGCACCTGATTGAGGCTGGTCAAGCACTTATTGCAGCCAGCGAGCACGCCATTGCCGCCGCCGCCGGAGCAATCGGTCTCCAGCTTCTGGACATGGCGATCGCCGGCCAGATCCCCCTTACCATCAGAGTAGAAGGCCTCCGGGCAGCTCATCCGGCGGAGGCGAATCCCGCAGTAGCAGTAAACGACGTCGCAGGTGGCGTTGGGGCGGGGAAGGTCGAGGCCGCGCTCGGCCATGGCGGCCTCAAGCTGGTCGACGCAGGTCTCGGAGTCGTCGGGGAGGAGCGGCATGTCGTAGGAAGAGGCGGATCCGGACCTGGAGGGGGATCCGGAGAGGGCGGTGGAGGAGAAGGAGGAGTAGAGCCAGGCGGCGAGGACGGGGCAGCAGCGGGAGCGGTGGAGGGGGCCGTAGGAGGAGGAGCCGCGGCCGTCGAGGCAGGAGGAGCGCACTGCAGGGAAGAGCGGGGCGGGAAGGGATAGGGAACAGGCGGAGACGGCGGATTGCTCAGGGAAGGAGGGGATGGTGGAGGGGGGAGAGGTGGCCACCGGGAGGATAGTACTCTGAGGGAGGGTTCCGGCGAGCGATGGCGGCGGGAGAGTTAGGAAAAGGAGGAGGAGGGAGTAATGGAGGGACATTGTAGAGAGGGAGAGATTGGAAGAGAGGAGTGAGGAAGTGAAGGCAATGGTGGAGATGGAGGTAGGGAGGGAGGAAGGAGGTGGTTATGGTGGAGGAATAAAAATGACAGTGAGAGAGAGAGAGAGAGAGAGAGAGGGAGAGGGTTGGTAGTGGAGGATGTAGTGCCACTGGGTGGGGTGGGGGTCCTCCGCAGTGCACTCTATAGAGATAACAGCTTTTTACCGTTTTATTTAAATAAACTTAATAAAATCCGATAACTTTTTTTTTTACTCCCTCCGTTCGCCAAAACTTGTCGTTTTAGATTTTTGTTTTTATTCGGAAAAACTTGTCATTTTAGGTATTTTTGCTTCTACTTTACTAAAATGATCTTGATTTGATTGATGTGTTGTGAGTTGTAGTTTTTGATAGAGTAAAAAGTAGAGTAATAGATGAGGGTAAATTGGTAAAAAAGAAGTGTAATTATTAGATTTATTAAAAGTTGTGTGGGGAGTTAAAATGACAAGTTTTGCCGAACGGAAGGAGTATATAGATATTGGGATACGAGAAATATTAATTTTTGATTTTTTTGTTCAAATTTTATTGGTTGATTAAGGTCGTGGATAATTAATGAGGTGTATAAATGAAATCTGGATGACCGATCTTTATTTACCAATTCAAGGTATAGATAAAATAAATTTATGATTTTCTTAATTTGGGTGCAAATATCTCAAATTACTTATAATTTTGAACGGGATCGTTTTACTTTTTTTTTATTAGGATATAATTCAATGGTCGGACGAACCCGACACCTTGAGAGGTCGAACAAGTCAACAGACGGCGAACCGTCAAAACATACAACATAATAAACAGAAAATGGTGCATTACAAAGGGTGAAAAGCACACAAATATAGCCGAACAAGCGATTCTAACTCGACTACGCTTGAGACAACATAGACTAAGAGCCGGCGTCTAACTCCATCGAGGAGTGATACTAATAGTCAGCGGTACATCAGGAATCCCTGTGGGCAGTGAAAACGATCATCTGATCGTTTTACTTGTTTGCACACTTATTAAGATGCATTAAAACATATATTTATTTTTGTTTTTGTAAAAAAAAAATGAATTTTTAATTGGGTGATAAAGGGTAAGACCGTAAGAATAATTATTTTTTCATTGAAAGGAAAATTATGCATTAGAAATTGAAATATGGCATAGTTAGTGATATTAAAATAATATATAATTTTAAAACGACATATATTTTGATACAACTAAATTAGTCTAAAACGACGTAAATTGAGACGGAGTGAGTAAATCACAGAAAATGCTTACATAAAAAAATCACAAAAAATCATGAGATTGTTTAATTTACTCAAAAAATTACCTTTGTGTATAAATATTTTTACAAGCCATTGTTATCATTTTGATAAATAAAGTACTGTATGATTTTTTTTTTCGGGAAAACTAATTAAAGTGCCCTCATCTTTGGGGGTATGGTAACAATATATCCTCAACTTTCAAAATTAATAAAAATATCCTGACCTTTGATAGTAGTGGTAATATATTACCACGATTTTTCTCACTAGTAAAAATTGCTGACAAGGCATCCTACGTTGATTTTTTATAAGGATTTTTTGAACGGTTTCCTTAGGAAAAAAATAAAGAGTTGGACCGGATTCATACACTACGCCTTTTCCTCTCTCCTATCTTCTTTCGTGATCGCGCCTCTTGAGCTGTCTTCCGGTCTTCGAGGCAGCTCATAGTTCCTCTTCAATGACAGTCTCCCTCCCTCGTGGTCGGCTATCTTGAGCTGTCTCTCTCACATCTTCTTCCTCTTTGATTCGTTCACGAACTTAGCTTAATAAGTTTTTTTTTCGTCTTTGTTGTTGCTGTTGTTTTCGGTTTAGTTTTGTAGTTGTCGGTTTGGTGTTAGGAATAGTCGTGTTGTGTTAATTTGAGGCAATTTTGACCGGATTAGTTGATTGGTTGAATCAATTTCATTTTTTTGGGTTTAATTTTATTGTCGGTGCATTTTTTCCCTAAGGAGACCATTTAAGAAAACCCGATTTTATTACGAATTTGTAAAAAGGCTTCCATGCAGGCTGCCTTGTCAAAAATAAAATCAACGCAGGCTGCCTTGTCAGCATTTTTGACCCATGGGAAAACTCGTGATAATATGTTACCACTACATTCAAAGGTCGGGATATGTTAATTACATTTGAAAGTTATAGATATATTTTTACCATACCCCAAAAGGTGAAGGTATTTTAATTAGTTTTCCTTTTTTTTTTCCATAGATAGGCCCTTAATGCATTGCAGTAGGAGAAGAATGGCTTAACAAGCTTGATATTTATCAATTTATCCAGTTGAGATCAGCTAGTCCGCTATTATGGTCCATTATATAGTCTGTATCGCTTGATTGGATGCGTTGAATTATTTTATTATTTTTCTTAATAAATATGATAGTTTTATAATTTTTTTCAACCAATAAAACAATACCGACTATAAAGGAACCATATTAGCGGACTAGAGTATCCTTATCCCAATTTATCCAATGTGTGTATCATGGGAGATCTAGCTATCTTTCTATTAGATAGAAGAAGAAGAAAATCAGATCAATACATTAAGAATTTTCTTTGCCTTTTTTAAGTTTATATTATGAAAACAAATTATTTACAAATGAAAAATGGATGGGTAACTTTTTTAAATAAAACAAAAAAAAATGTGGAATTGTGAATTATTATTTAGTTTACTATAAACAAAAAAAGGTGATTTTTTTATATACACATAAATGATTTGGATGGGGTTAGACCCTCTACTGAAGTCCGTTGGGACTCGGTGTCGGGGGTCGTGTGCACACGTGCGCCCTTGCGCTAATAGCCTAGCACATAAGCCGAGCGGGGTTCCATCCTAAAACCAATTGGCTTTAGGTGGGGTAACTCACTAACTTATATACTAATGCTTCTTTGTTCATATTATCGATGTGGACTCTTTTAGTCTCTTCACAACTTTCATTCTCTCAACACCCTCTAGACCACTCCAATGATATCCTTACGACGGAGACGGGACCAAACTAATTCCCCGCGCGAGAACGGTGATGATAGTCTCAACCCCGATTCCCGCCCCTGGTCCCGAGGTCGTGTGTGCCGACCCACATACGGAGACTCGAACAACATATAAATCCAACGGGATTCCATCTCAAAACCAATTGGCAATGAGATAAGTAGTCCTTCAACCTTATATTTTGTTCAAATATTTTCTATATAACTGATGTGGAACAACCACATTCCAACAACTCAATCGCTCTATATCTGGATCGGGTAATGTATGATCCATTTAAGGGTATTGTGCGTGGGTAGTAAATTTAGTGCATTATCGCTGCGGTATTTCAATTTTCAGTATTTAAGCCCGTGTGTAGAGGATTTTGGGGGGTTTATTGTGGCGTGTTGTATAGTTTTGTATTATTTGTATAGCTGCTGGCATTTGTATTTCTATCTGTTTGGTCTACAGCACGTCACGTTGATACTGTCTGTTCATTAATTTTGGAACTGATTATATAAAATAATACTCCGTAAGGTAGTACATAAGTAGATATATACTGTATAATTTATTATGGATGGTTGGTTACAGTCAGTGGCAAAATATATGTAGTGAAACCAACTATTAATAGGGTTGTTTCCCATTTACATGTAGTGGATGTCTTTTTTTTATATCTCTTCCCAAATTGGTGATCGTTTCTTGCAATTTACTCTCTTTTTGTTGTTGGACTTGTTGTTGAACCTGTATTGAATGAGCTACTTGCATTTACACTCAACTTTGCAGTGATGAACACAACCAAAGACCCCAACCCTATCAAAATTGACCTTTTTTTTGTCAAACACCCAATAATGCATTGAGTAGAGAGCGGGTGAAGCTATTGGCTAATGCCACTAAGGGAAATCAACTACTAGTTGGAAACTAAGGTTGTGTCTGGCTCTAGTGGTAGGTGGAGGTTAAAAAGGCTATTGAGGGTTTTGAGGTTAAAAAAAAAATTAATGCATATATGTTTAGTTCAAGGTGGTTCATGGAGGTGAAGGTAGGCCTAGTCAAGGGTCGCGGGTTAGTTTCGGTTGTAACTGGATTTGGAAACTGGACATTCCTTACAAAATAAGGGATTTCCTTTTGAAAATTGCACGTGATAGCCTACCAACCACTGACAGACTGCAACGATCTCATGTTTCAGTACCTTCAAGGTGTATTTTCTGCGGATGTACTATTGAATCTACTAGTTATATTCTGGTCCAATGCCCCATGACAGTTTCTCTGACCGAAACGCTAAATATAAGTCACCCCTTGGAGGATGATCTCGACTTAGACATGAAGCCCAATCGGCGGCTTCACGATATTCACAACAATCTAGGCACCAATTTTTTCACTAAGTTGGCTCTTGCTTGGTGGGGTATATGGTATTTTCGCAACCAGGTGGTCTTTCAATACATAACCAACGCCTCGGTTCAGGCTATTGTTGTGTTCTGCAATTCGACATACCAAACTTGGCATGCTCAAATTGATGACTCTGAGACGGCAAATCTCAGTTCAACTAACAGAAAGATAAGATCGACCACTTCAAGGCCTAATACTAAGAGAGGCCAGACATCCAGATTGGAGATTTGGAAAAAGCCATCTTTAGGTTACTAGAAACTCAATTTCGATGGATCATAGAGCCAGTTGGGGGTTGGAACCTGCAGTTTTGTGATCCGAGATCATTTAGGAGAAGTGATGTCCTTAGGAGCGGGGCAATGTAATAATAGCTCCGCTGTTTTCGCCGAGGCTATGGGTCTTCTTCGCATGGGGTCTCCAAGGCCAAATTAATGGGTTTTAATAAACTTCTGATCGAAGGGTACTGCTTGGTCGTCATAAAGGCTCTACTGGGGGACTAGTCTAGCCCCCGGGAGATCGAGCTGCTGAAGGCTGATGTAAATGTCGACTTACATTCTTTCTCTCATGTTGCTATTCGTCATATTTTCAGGGATTCTAATGCGGTGGCTGATAGGATTGCACGTCTGGCCTACTTCGTCCCTGTCGATGGTAGCTTCACTGATAATCCAGAACTTCGGGTTCTCGTCCATTCGGACGCGCTAAGAAAGATGCCGGATCGTTGGCGTGTTTCCTAATCCTTATCTGCTTCCCAAAAAAAATAAAAAATGTCGCGGGTTAGGGTTAAGTGTTTCAAACAAATGACCCGGTGGATTGACTCGCCTGGCTAACAATCTTTTTTTTAAAAAAAAAAAGGATATATTTTGCACGAAAAATATTTTTTAAAAAAAACCCGACTTACCCTGCATCGGCGGGTCCAACCCGTGGACAAGCCTAGGTGGAGGGGAGAAGTGCAAATTTTTGGAGGGTTTTTTTTGGGTAAAAATGAAACCTTGAGAAGTGGAGGGTTGAAAGATTATTTTGGGGTTTTCATTCAATTTGTTCATATTTTTACGCCCGTTTCCGCTATATACACCTCAAATCCTGCACGTCAATTCCGACGTGCAGCGTTAAAGTGGGTTAATTAATTTTTCAAAAGTGCTAATTAAGGCTTGCACGTTGAAATGGACGTGCATCTTTGATAGTTGATTTGCGGTGTATCTAAAAACACCCTTTTACACCAATACCTTTTACAATCATCATAAACACAAAAAAAAAAACTCTACCTTTCACATCTCTAAAAAAAAATCTCCACCTCCATAATCTCGTGTGTGTTTGGCTTCTGTATTATGATTGTAATGCAAAATTTAAAGGTAGTATTTGATTAGCACGATTTATAACGTATTTAAGTTAAAATGAGTTTAAAATAAAACAAATTGTAATGTGTGCATATCAAACAATATAAAAAAGCATTAACCTTATAATTGCATTATAAACATAATACAGTGGAATCCAAACACGTACACCTATTAAGTTCACATTTTTACCTCAATACATTTTATAAACCTTATAACCACCAAACACCAATTAATTTTTTTTAAAAAATAAATTATACCTTCCACGTCTCCACCAAAATCTTTATCTCCCTAACCTCCAAAAATAATCTCCATCTAAAAAAATCACATATCCGTAAAAATCTCCAAAAATAATCTCCACCCAAAAAAAATCCCTCCCTTCGTTTGTCAAGCACAACCTAAAGGCAGGATTTGTTCCTCCTCCCTTAGAGCATCCGCATCCTGAAATCCAGTCGGGTTCCTTAACTCAGCTTTTTATATTTATCTTTCCTTAAACAACCCAATACAAATTTTCACCCACATCTCTACAACCCTTAAAAACCATATTTATTTATTTTATTGGGACCCACCTATATCTTTTTCTCTCACATTCTCTCCCGAATGGCCCACCCCTTTGTATTGTTTTCTCTCTCCCATTTTTTAAGGGTTCCTTGCTTAGCAACCCATCAAATCGTTCTAAGTTTTTTTATCTCTTCTATTATTTTATTATTAGGTTTCTTAAATTATGGGTTAGAACCCAATGTGGGTGCTCTTACATCCAAAGAATCAAACATACAAATACATAGTACATTGGTTCTTTTCTACCTTTACAAGGCATATTAGGCATCGTTTCGTTGCATAAAACGGAAATTGAAAGGGAGTGAAAACAAATTTGGCAGTATATATTATAATGCAGCTTGAAATAGACTTCATTTCCTTCTCCAATTTCTATTATTACAGTTTTAGTAAACAACAAATAGGGGAGAGCGAGACACCGACTGAGCCGGTTACTGAGAAATTCTCTTGGAAATTGATAGATATTGTTGTTGTTATTGCCCACTCTGAAACAACATGTATATCAATGCGAATCTATCGTCACTGTAGATGTTCAGGTCCAGTTATCAGTTTGTCCGTCGCCACTCGCTGCCAAACAAATGCCATTCACGTGACTCCATTTACACTGCCACCAATTGTATAATTGTAAATAATGCCACACAACTAAGACTTTCCAATAAGTTACTTGAGTCAACGGTCATAAAGAAGATGACATTTCACACAGATTTGATTAAACTTGAAGATCATATTTTACCAAAATAAAATAAAATTGACTCTTTAGAATAGCGACGATAAAAACAAGTAGATGCTACAAAAATGGCGACGATAAAACAAGTAGATGCTACACAAATGGCGACGCTAAAACAAAGAATGGATCAGTTACCTTCTAACTAGTGAACTCCAGCAACTGGTTTGAATTCCGCTATGGAGAAATCTTCATCTGCACAGCGAAATGTCATGAAGATGCTTATGTACTTAAACCGCCTGGCTATACTTGAAGAATCTCGTCGCTATGCTCGTCAATCGGATCTTCCTGCTCAGAAATACAGTAATAAATTGATGGGAGATGGAAATGCATCATGATTCATGAATAAACTGGATTAGCAAGAACTTATGGGATCAGATTTTTTTCCCCAAATGTACCTTTGATTTTATTTACTACACCAACACACTTTGAAGCACTAATACTAGCACTCTTCAAAAGGCTTCTAACACTGCAATTCGGCTTGCTTTGAGCAGTTTCCCCGATTTCTAAGTCCCAGCAAGCATCAGGAGTTTCGGAAACTGAAGAAATGATTATCTCTTCAGGATCTTCATTTTCATCGGATGCCTCAGCTTTCGGCACAGGAACCTGCTCTCTATGTAATTGTGACGACGAAACAAATTAGAATAAATGGAGCATCAAGGAGAGCAGATTATAGAAATCGATCAACTGGAATGCTTCTTCTGGGGAACAACACCTATCTTATTGAATGTCTGGAATTTTCACGTCCGTGTGATGAAGCTAATAAATTTATGCATGCATAATCCATCAACAAGTTACCTAGGCAGAGACACATGCTTTCTTAAGAGAGGGATCCTTTCTCCTTGAGCAAACAGTTCAAGATGGTTGAACTGTCTCTTGAATCGATCCACACCGCTGGATCAGGTGAAGCCCAGAAATCAGCATAATAAACCAAATTTAACATATAGCCCAGAAATCAGCCAGTATATTTCTTTATAGAACAAACAATCAGAAGGCTGCATATCAAAACACCAGGAGAAAAAAAATAGTAACAAGAGGCGGAAAAAATGTTTTAGTTCATTCAGCAAACTGGCAGGCAATTTAAAATTTCCGCTCTTTCGCATTTTTCAAGTATGATTAGAAACCAAAGACTAGAAATGTTTACAAATCCTTATTAACAGGTCTGAAAGTACCCATACTGACATCATCCTATGATGAAGATATGTAGAACATATAAATGAATATACACACATATTGACCTTTTGAGATATTCAAATGCACTGCTATTTTCATTATCTTTTCCTTGACTGAACTGGTAAAATCCAGGATTTGAAAATCAAAGTATGTTACCATAAGCCAGGGAGTGATGAACTTGCCAGGGAATCATAGGAATAATGTAAAATACTAATCAGATAATTGGACAGCAGTACAACAACATTTAGCAATTGAGATATTCAAATGAAGACCAAGTGCACTCACAAAATGATTAATATACCTATTGTGCATGGTGCATTCCTCTAGGATACAAGATTCATGTCACAATGAGAAATGGGATCATGGTAGCTTTCATTCAGGGCAACATATATGTGGGGTGATAAATATACATATTTGGGCAACAAGCTACCGTGTATTGTTGGGAACTACATTTTTCTCACTGACTAGTCAACACTTCATATTGGACTGGTGAGACATAGCAATCCACCATCAATGATCCTGTAAAACTTATGTGGTGCATGATAAATGACTATTACATTTTTTTTTATGACTACATTCAAATATTACCTTATCAATTAAAGCACCCTTCTTGCCTACTAATGAAGAGAAATCACCCCAATGTAAGAAATCATGCTTCATGGAGTTCTACACATTGGATGGATTAATGGAACTAAAAGGAATAGAAGAGAATTTACCTAGGGTACATGAAGTTAGTTGGCTCTCCTCCGTGAAGATAGTCCTGCAGCATCTGGGGATGGTACTTCAATATCTGCTCGCTTTACACAGAATTTCCCATCTTAAATTACCATATTGTGGACTAATATATACTTTAGAATATATATAATCTATAAGGTTCAAAGGATATACCTCTCTGTAGATTAGTTCTCTAACATCATTTTTTGTGAGCTTCCTCTGTTCAAATTCAAACTCAAGTTTCGAGAGAGGTTGAGTGGAAGGTTCACGTTCGACATCTGCCAGCCCATAGAAGTAAGGATCAGCCAAGCCCTGAATACACAAAACAAAGATAACTGAGAAAGGGTATCCTAAAACAATAAATCAAATGCTGCAAAAAAACAAAAAACAAAGAGAGAATCATGGTCATTCTGCAAGCACCGCAAACAATTAATTAAGCACGTAGTATTACCTCTTCTGGTGTGGGACGATCTTTGGGGTCGAAAGCAATCATACGCTCTAAAAGACGAAGAGCCAATGGATCTACATGTGGGAACTTTTGTGAGAATGGAACCGCTTCTTTCTTCCTCATGTTAACAAGATATCTTTTGGCCTTTTCATTTCTTATCTGCCAATACATGCAGAATGAACCATATGGAGGGTGAAACAAATGAGCTATAAATGATATTGTATCTAGTAATGCATGACTACTATTTTCCCCTCAGCTATATAAGTGGCTATATTTCAAGTTCAACAGATCAAGACAAGAGTTGAAACCGAAAAGAACCAGGAAATCTTAATTGAACATTACTGTACTATTTGAGTAGACAGACGCTAACCCTATTGATGGCTTCTGGTGAAGGTGTTCCGAGCAAATCTGTCATCAAATCTAATTGTTGGATCACATTTTTTCCAGGAAATAATGCCTTTCCTGTAAGAATTTCAGCAAATATGCATCCAATGCTCCATGTATCTATTGCTGGTGTATACTGCAAAGAAAGAACTTTTGAAGTCTTCAGCGATGAATGCAATTAGAATGCACCCCGTTCAACGTGTATTTGATCTCTAAATGGGGATACCTTTAGTCCACTTCCGTTTTTAGTTCATTATTAATTTTAGGGTGTGTTTGGATTCCAAATGCATTATGTTCATAATGCAAAATGATAAGGCGGTGTTTGGTTAACAAAATTTTTAAGGCGTTTAAATTATGACATTTTTGGATTCTACAATATATTAATTAAAATGCAATTATTTTATCTCGATTTATGTGATTATTTGTTTAAATTACGGTTTTACCTCGGTTTTTACGAGATTTTTATTTTTACAACCAAACGGACACATAAAACGAGGTAAAATAATTGCATTATAATGAAAATGCAATGGAATCCAAACACACCCTTAGAAGATACCTTGTTTAATTAATGGAATTGTTTTATTTTATATTTTTTTTATAGAAAACTGATCAGTAGCAGAGAAATCTGAACACCCAACTCTAGATAGTTTGATTTTTCTCCGCCATCCTCAATGATTTCTCGCAAGAATCTTTTACTCACAATGAGAAAATCTCGCATACACAACAAGCCACAAATTGCATCCCTATGGCTATGGATAATTGGATACTATTAACTACAGTATTCAGTAAGGCAAACCACTGCATCATCATTTAGTTTTTTATAGCATAGAGTTGACGTTTTTTTATCGCCTAGCAGCTAATCATGATGCTTGGATGATTCAGTGAGGAAAAACAATGTTCTACAATGTAAACTGTGAAGAACAATAAATAAGCTTATAATTTAAAATGATATCAATGCAAATGGTTAAGTTATCCAACAAGCGAACATGACTTAAAAAACACTAAAACTCAAGAAACAGATTAAACCTATTGTATAAGTTTGCCAACAAGAATACCCTTACCTTGGAGAAAAAAGATCCACACAGTTCAGGAGCTCGGTACCATCTAGTTGCCACGTAATCCTATGAATCATAACTAGACATCAGAAAATCTTTTTTTTTTCCCAATACATACAAAGTAATTTTTTTTATCACTTGTAACTAAAGAGGGATCACGTGGTTTTGATAGACGAGGAGCATACAGTCCAAAAAACAGTTGAAGGGGTATCATTGAATGATACACGAGCAAGGCCGAAATCGCATATCTTTAACTTGGAATCAGAATTAGCAAGAATGTTTTTGGGCTTTAAGTCTCGATGGAAAACATTCGCTGCACAAAACCAAAAATACAAATAGTAAGATTTAGACCTCACAGTAGACTAGCAGTCGCAGTCCACCCTCACATTAAAAAACAAGCAACAAACCTGAATGCATATGCTTTAATCCACGCAGAAGTTGGTACAAGAAGAACTGGTAATGCTGGGGAGTAAGTTCATCGTTTGCCTTGATTACTTCATGGAGATCAGATTCCATCAATTCAAAAACAACATAAATATCTCTAAACTCTCTACGAGATGGAGGTAGCATACAATGCTTAATCTCTACAATGTCAGGGTGGCGAAGCAGTCGCAATAGCTTAATTTCCCTCAATATTCGAGTGGCGTCAGATACTTGCTCAAAAACATCACTAATCTTCTTAATTGCAACTTTCTTTCCACTCTGAGTATCAATGGCAGAACAAACCACACCATAACTTCCCTTGCCAATTATTTCCTGAATCTCATAGCGGTTGGCTTCTCCATATTCTGTAAAGAACTCACTCCCCAGATTATCCGGTTTCTCACTCCCCTGAATCCCCGGTTTGTTCTGATTCACAATAACCATATGAAAGTCATTCAAATATTCACTAATGATAAATCTATGGCTTCGACTTTCAAGTAACAAGCAATCAAGCACAATGTATGAGATGTGGCATACTAGTTGACTTATGCAAATTCAAGCAAAAATATCATAACTGAACAAAATTGACCACGAATAACAAGGGGTTCTCCTTCTCAGTATTCTAGTCCATCCCTATTGTCTGCTATCAGTGATTGTTTACTACTAATATCATCTGATCCGACCTTTCCACGACAATAGTTCTAGAAAACCTACATGATGAACATTTTTCTTTAATCAGATACATCTTCTGTAATCAAGAAAGCCCCAATGTAAAGCAAATGAAGAACATCAATGATAAGTCATCTCTCAACCTCCCCGATCACAAGTTCGAGAAAAAGCAAAGCCTTCCTTCACTATCATAATGACTAAACTAAAGTCAACATAAAGATGATGTAATCTTGATATGATCAAATAGAACCTCTTTACTCTACAAGAGACATTTTGTCTGATCAATTTCATAAGTAGAAGCAACAAACTATGAAAACAAACAACAAGCATCAGAAGACTATTTGTTTCTCTCACATCATCGCAGTGACCATAAATAAATAGAAATTAAAACAGCAACCGTAGTACATCACACATTATGAATTATGGATCAATATTCAAAAATATCGAATTGTTGATGATTGAACCCCGATTAGAAACCCAGCCAATCAACTATTAATCTTCTAGAATATCCAGAAAATAAACAAAATCAATCTTCAACCACAATAAACTCGTAATTGCAAACAAAATCGAAATGATTGTGACCTTCAGGCGAGGCATTGGAACTTTGAGTGGCTTCAGAACACGAATGTCGAAGTTCTGAATCTCATGCTACCTAGATTCTTTTTGTTCTCCTGTTCGTTGCGAATTTTGACTCGTGGAATCTAATCTACATTGATGTAGGCATTGTCCGGACTCCGGATCGATACGAAATCTGAAGGCGAAGACGGCAAGGAAAGAGACAGGTGCCGAGGCGTTGATGAATCCAACAATGGATGGCAACCACGAGTGAGCCTCCTCCCCATCAAAAATTGTACAAACCCTCGAAATCTCTCTCGCTCTTCTTCGTCTCCTCCTTCTGTTTTCTTGAGGTTTGCCGTTGAATTCGATTTTGAATTTTCAATCGAATTCGAACATATTCTAGGGTGTGTTTGGATAGTGTTTTTTTCCCGGATCAAGGTAAGGTCGTAAAGATTCGAAATACCTAACACCGTTGTGTCGAATAAATTGAGAGACGGATACAAGCGGTAGAGGGCTAAACCGTTTTGATACTTATAAGCTAAAACATAATTATCCTTGCCAATTTTAACAAAGCAACGATATGCCCAATAAATGAGGAAGTCGAGAAAACTGAGGGATGAAATTGTGAATAGTAAGAATACGGGAAAACTTATACATTTCCATGACGTCTTACAGTCGGAGAGATTGGAGTAGAAACATAAGAAAGTGACGTCTTCCGAGGAAGTGTGGACAAGCAATGTCTCCCGCCTAGATGAGAGATCGATCTTCGAAAGCGTGAAACTCTTCTAAACACGAGGGACTTTCCTACCGTTTCGGACAAAAAAAAAACTGTTTCAGATGAGGGACTTTCCTTTCTGTCGCATGCAGCCACGAATACTACAACCATCCTCTTGATCAGCATGGCGCACGTGATTGCAATATATGTTTACCCTTTATTTTATTGTTTTTTTTTTTATGACGTGGGGGTTTCGAGGTTATCGACTAGTCCCCTACGGATCCGAGCCCTAGCCTGCAAATGACGCGAACCGGTTAAGTCAGACGGCAAGCCACCAGAGCTTGAGCACCCACTAAATTACACAACTTGTGTAAGAGGTGGGATTTGAACACTTGACCTCTTGTAAGGGGTCATTGGTTGATGTTTACCCAATTTTGTTAAATACTCCCTCCGTTCAACAAAACTTGACGTTTTACTATTCATGCACGCTTTTTTATGAGCTAAAAACTATATAAAATATCGACTTTTTAAATAATTTTTTTTAACAATTTCGTACTTATTATTAATAAGTACAAACTTGTTAAAAAAAAAATTTTAAAAAATGAATATTTTATATAGTTTTTATCATTCTAAAAAAGCGTGCATGAATAGTAAACGACAAGTTTTGTTGAACGGAGGGAGTATTGAGTATATATGGATATATTACATCAATTCTCTCCTTAATTTTTATCTATCCATTGATTTTATATCTTTTTTCATATAATATTATTTACTAAACTCAATCTCTATCCATCTATGTATATGGTCCCAACTAATTTTTTTGTATCTACCCATATATTTTATCAATTTTCTTTTTAGACAAATTAAAAATATATATAATATTATTTATGAGTGAGTGTGTATAATAGTATCTATTGCATGAGATATGAAAACTTCATAAAGTTAAAATAATAAGTTGTCTAAAGTTTATATTGTATTTATATAAAAAAAGACCAAATTATTTAGAGGTATAAACAATTTTTTTTTTACAATTATATTATTCACACGACACATTTTTTTTTCTAAAGAAGTTATTTAGTTTTAATATATTGATATATTTTAGAATGTGCATTAATTAATATAAAATTTATTTAAATTAAAATAAAGAAAGAATATATATATATATATTTGTATAATGTGTTTGTGTGTATTACAAGAATTTCATTTAATTATATGTTAATTACTAATGAAGAAGTATTGGAAAAAATTAATTAATTGAATAAACGGGTTTTAATATGAAATTTATTTAAATTAAAAAAATCGCACACAGTGCGGGTACTGAACTAGTTTTTGGTGTGAAAAATGTACGGATTTTGCTTTAATAAGGTAATAATAGTATTATCCGTACGTCCATGAGTTTTGTTAATAAATTATATTTAATTTTGTAAAAATATTTTTATGAAATTTTATGTGAAGGTTAAAATAGTTTTTTAAAATTTCCAATCAATCATAAAAATAACAGGCTTTGAAACAGTTTAAGATATAAAGTCGATAATTAAAAAGGTGATTATGGAAGAGGATAGGACTATAGAAGCAAGGTTACTAAGGTATATGTGACATATATGCGAGTTTATATAGATATAGATTCATTAAAAAAATTAAATAATGAAAAAGAAAAAAAAAGAACAAAAAGTAAAAAGGTGATTGGTTGAAAATAAGAGGAGTAAGGTAGATGTAACAGATAAACGAAAAGGTGATTAGTACAGTAGTAAATTTGAACTTTTTGGTATTTTTCGTTTCTTCTGATGACATGATGGCTCCATTATTTGTTTAATTTGTTGGTTCCAACGGTGACAGCTGCGGAATCTACTAGTATTTGATTAGCCATTTTCATTATTACTCTGTGAGTATGCAGGACTATTGCTGTAGAATTTAGCTATACGTTTTGTCGTGTATACATTTGGGAAATATATAGTTTGGAAAAGAGCTATTCTTAATTCAACCAGCATGTGAATCAAGATGTTATGCCAACCTTTTAACATTTCACTTTCATCCCTCTAAAGGTGACTTGTTTATATTCTTGTTTAAAGTACAAATATCCATAATGATGAACACTAGCTTTTCACGATCTTCTTAAGCGCGCCCTCCTAGTGTATTAAAACGAGGGGGGAGTTTGGGGTTCGGCCAATTCATTAGTTTAGGTTTAGGATTAGGGTTTGGTTTCGAGTCTATTTTTCTGCCGATTTACAAGATAACGAAGATTTAGTTCGGTGTGATCGAAGATTTAAGCTTCAATCAAGTTTCAACTTTTGAATTATTTGCAATATTTGGGATAAGTCTTCTTGCTTTTTTTCTTCGAATTTAATTCATAATTGTTGGGATTGATTCAATAGCTTTTATCATGTTTTCGATTATACTTGGTTAATACTCTTGTCTAAGGTGATGGGTTGTTAGGTTTAATACGCAGTCGAGTATTGATTTGTTTAAATGCATGATTTGGTGTGGATAGCGTGACAAACTTAATAACTTCGATTCAGGTGAATAACATAGCATGTTTAATAGTTCCGAATCAAAGTGAATTTAATGGCTTTGTATTTGATGTGAACTCACTAGTTGTGAGTGAATTTAATAGTCTTGGGTTGGGAGTGAATTTACTGGTTTTGGTTTGAGAGTGAATGACACCGTTTTACTAGTTAATAGTCTAAAGTGAATAACGAGAGTTTAATAGCTGTTAGATGAATGTGAAATTATGAACAACCAGATGAATTCGATACTTGACATGATATTAACCTAATATCCAGAACTTTAAATGTCTTTTGTCT
Organism: Persicaria tinctoria; assembly: GCA_037127255.1. NCBI lineage: Eukaryota > Viridiplantae > Streptophyta > Magnoliopsida > Caryophyllales > Polygonaceae > Persicaria > Persicaria tinctoria. The sequence continues at coordinate 66,637,988 of JBANSL010000010.1, read as the reverse complement.
CGATTTTATCTCTTTTATAATTGTCTGTATCGTTAGTTAATTTTTGTTATATATTTTTTCTCAACACTATCTTCTTGGTTCTTAATTACTACTCCCTCTGGTCGAAAATATTTGATGTTTTAGGAGGTGAAATTTGATCAACAATATTTGATGATTTAGAGGTAATAATTACCCTCTTTTTAACTTTTGCACTAATATCAATATTGACGATGCCCTAAAAATCGGGCTAACTATTGAACACGGTGACTCGACTAAAAGGACATTATACGATCTTAATGGATAATCAAATAGGGGTTTCCCGCTATATAAATTAAACCCAAAAGAAAGTTATATAAGAGGTGAAACCATATCAGAATACGACATATATACGTATAAACTATATCGACCGAAATAAACATTATACATATAACCCAGTCAAAGCAAGTAAAGTCTTGCCCACATCGATTAGGAAAGGAAAGCAATATATATTGGCTTGCTTTTAATCCTCTCCCACATCGATAGTGAATAGGCAAGCAAGTAGCTTACAAAGACATGACATCATATGTACATTCCCACATCGAAAGTAGATAGGAAAGCAAGGAGGAGGCTTTCCTTATAAATAAAGGTCAAAGGACAACAAAATAGAGATCGGTTCGGAAGTGTTGGGATCGGCTTAGGTTGGTCCCGATCAAGCTTTTTGGTCTTTCTCAAAGCGGGATTTGTACCGAATTGCGTGCATTGAACCATGGAGAGCCGATAATCGATCGAGGGCGGACCGTACGAAGGCCGAAAATCTTCAAATATAAGTTGTACTTTTTTTTTGCTTAACCAATTACATTTGTGTATAATAAATGTGATGGAGGGTTAAAAATTACTGTATTTGATAGGGTATTTAAAGGTGGAAGTAATAATTAAGAGGTTTCTTAATTTGTGCGTAAAACTCTACAACATCGTTTATTTCCGACCTTATTTCCGACCAATAACCGGATGGAGTAGTTTAACTTAATTAGATTGAATGATATTGAGACTTAGTCATATGGGAAGAACAATAATTTTATTAATTGATGCTACAATTGATCTCGTATACTTTTGGGTAGGTTTTTAGACTATCAAGCGCACAACTCAAGATAAAATAAAGGAGTGTATGTCACTTGAACCAATGTGACTTCTTCCATTTTGTCTTTTGTGTGTCAATTGGACCTAAACCTGAGCAGACAAGGGCTAACCCGCCCGGCGCGCCCTGTAAAATATGCGGGCTTGGGTAAGGTAATTGGCCCAAGCGGGCCGACATGCCCGACCCGGTTGGCCCATAGGACGGGCTTGGGCTAAGGGTAAAGCCCAATCGGCCCGGTAGGCTCGGCCCGCCTATATATACTACTTATACTACCTCCGTTCGGAAAAACTTGACACTTTACTATTAATGCACGCTTTTTAGGAGCTAAAAACTATATAAAATATCTAGTTTTTTTTAATAATTTTTTTAACAACTTCGTAGTTATTATTAATAAGTACAAACTTGTTAAAAAAAATTTATAAAAAAATAAATATTTTATATAGTTTTTATCGTTCTAAAAAAGCGTGCATGAATAGTAAACGACAAGTTTTGCCGAACGGAGGGAGTATTAATTTTTATATATTTGTATTAAAATACTACGGAGTATATGTATTGATTATACAATATCTAAACTTTTACATCTATTACTTTATAAATACTAATAGTATTTACCTCGCATATAAATTAAGAAATACAATAGTACTAAATATATTATTTAAAAAAAAAATCATTGAAATGAACCTACATAAAGATTATAGTGTGTAATTTCACATTTGTGTAACTTGTATACCTTTGTTTTGTATAAAATTTCAATCTTTTGAGACACTTAGCACATTTGTGTAGTTTGCGATCAAACATAAAAATAATAAAATAAAAATAATATTTTACAAAATTATAATGGGCGGCCCGGTAGGCTACCCGCCCGCCCATGTGGGCGGGCTTGAGCAAGAGAGTTGGCCCAAAAATCGGACCTAGCCCAAGCCCGACCCGCAAAACTGGCCAAAATATTCACATAGGCCCAACCCAAGCCCGTCCATGCTCAGATCTAGTTGGACCCTACCCTTTTGTTAGAATCGGAAAAATATGGGTGTGTTCTTCCTTTTTTTTTTTGTGATTAGGAAAGAATTCGGGCGAGCGAGCTCTACCCGGCAGCATCCTTTTGGATGAGGTCTAAAAGACCTATATCGTTGTGAATATCGACACCCTAGGCATAGTGGCAAAGGTGTGCAACCTTATCGGCCACTCTGTTGTCTAAATGGGGAACATGAAAGAAAGAGACTTCTTTCAAAGTCAATAGAAGAAGTTTAACATCTGACATGATCAGCTCAATTTCCCAAGGACATTTAGAATTTTGATTGAGGTGGTTTATAATTATACTAGAATCACCTTCAATGTGGATTTTGTCGATATGGAGTCGAGTTGCGTGTTGGATTCCTAATTTTAGAGCAAGAGCCTCCGCTTTTAAAGGGACTTTGTTTACCAAGCTTTTCATAGCATATTTGTATTAGACGTCCTTTCCAGTCCCTGATTATGACTATAGCCGAGCTATCATTGTTTGTAATTGTAGATCCATCAAAATTCAGCTTGAGAGTTTCCCACGGAGGTTTCCGCCATGTAACTCTATCATGCTTTTTTTTCCTCTTTGGTTGTTTGGGGCGTTATGTGTGTAAGAGGAAATCCTCATCTAGACTACACTCCATTTGAGATGTTTTCCTCCAATTCTCCTTGTGAGTTTTGATAATATGTAATAAAGTATCTCTAAGCGGGAAAGGAACCTGCTTAAACACGAGTTGGTTTCGACTGTGTACCAAGCAGACCACCAAGTGAAGGCAAGTCCCACTTTCGTCGCAGAAGCAAGATTGCTCCCAATAAACGACATGATATGTCTAATATCTCGAGAATGAGTTATCATACTTAATATTGTTAAGTTTATGTGAGAAGGAAGACTAAATAAAGAGCGCACATGATGGCATTCTAACAAGAGGTGAACATCATCGTCGGTCGCACAATTGCACATGCTACATGTAGAAGGAACAGAGGTCCCACGACAGGCCAACCTAGAGGCAGTTGGAAGACCTCCCTAACAAACCTTCCATAGGAAATTTTTGATCTTAGGTGGAATATCCAAATTCCATATCCATGCGTTATTGTCTAAGTCGAGAGCGGATTGAGATGTGATGAGTTTGTATGTACTCGAAGTGGTGAACCAGCCTTCTCTATCCGGCCACCAATATAGCTTGTCCTTAAAGGAAGATATAGGAAGAGGAATGTCCAAGATATCTTTGACTATGTCAGCAGGTAGCCTAGTGTAAAAGTTTTTCCATCCACCATCTACCTCCCATAATATATTCACTAACGGTTTCCTCCATGTTCCCGATTTGGGGGCAACCTTCCCTAGACTGTAGATATGAGGTTGTAATCCAATTATCCGTCAAGAATTTGATAGATTTCCCATTTCCAACAGACCAGATAAGCCCCGATTTGAATTTATCGATGAGAGTTGTCAGCTTAGCCCATTGCCGGAAGGAGTCGCCTCGTTTCTTGTATTCAAGAATGTTAGCAGAGCGTAAACAAGTCTTCTTCCATTCACTTTCCTTCCCCGGTGTGAGTTTCTTAATAATTTTACTAATTTTTCTATTTTTTTTAATGCAAAAGGCAGGAGAAGACACTCACCATATCAACGTTGTAGATGCTTTAACACATTCATGAAAATTGTGCCTTTCCTAGTGCAATACTTGACCTTTACTCCAAAAGGAACCAATACATTAATATATGCCCCTTCTAACGCTCATAGCCAATTCTCCAAACAGAATAAAAGAAAAGTTCATTTATTGGTAAGGTGCACATATCATTGAACTTACTCAAAAATAAAATAAAATATACGAATAGATACCTTGAAACATTTCCACCTATCATCTTTGCAGTCATCATAAATGGGCTTGGGTCTTTTGAGAAAATGCTCATGCACACTTTCCCCACTCCGAATAAAATAATGTGAATGAAAAAAAGCTATCCCATGAGTGTAGAAAATTGAATAACAATAATAACAAAAAAAGATAAGCATAAACACAATGAAGAGGTTACCTATGATTTAACCAAGAGTCTAATAGCAAAGAGAGGGGAGCCAATTGATCGAAGAGGAGAGATGGGAGCTGAGAGAGATCGAAGCTGCAATGAGAAATCTAAGCCAACAAGTGAGACAAACGAGTGGATGAACGCCTAGGAGAAACGAGGGGGTAACCCCATTGGAGAGAAGAATTGAGAGGTCGAAGCACCTAGCGAGCCCAAGGAAGAACGTCGCCTATCGGGATCTCGAAAGAGAGGGGATTGGGATGAAAATACCTATTTTTTTTGTAGGGGTAACAAGTCGGGTAAATCGTTTAAGACTGAAAAAGAAAACAAACCTTTGAGGATCATAAACAAACAAGTCCGATCGAAACGAGCTTTATCATTCATTTGTTGGCTTGATATTTAGGAAAACAAACAAGACCTTAATGATATTAAGTTCTTAATTACTCCATCCGTTCAACAAAACTTGTCGTTTACTATTCACGCACGCTTTTTTAGAATGATAAAAACTATATAAAATATTCATTTTTTTTAATTTTTTTTTTAACAAGTTTGTACTTATTAATAATAACTACGAAATTGTTTAATTTTTTTTTAAAAAAGTCGATATTTTATATATTTTTTAGCTCCTAAAAAAACGTGCATGAATAGTAAAACGTCAAGTTTTGTTGAACGGAGAGGGGAGTATTATGCATACTCTTAAATTATCACAAGTTAGCGAAACGCCCCTAGAAACGCCAGCCTGTACTCTGGGCCGAACTTTCCTCCGTCTTCGCAAAGACTCGGAACTCCGTACACTTCACCGCTCTCTTTCCCCTCGCCCTCGCCCACTCTCGCTCTGTTTGCGGCGCCGCTCCGCTTGCCGATTTCCGATCGCCGGTTTCTCATCGGCTGGAATATCTCGTCTGGCTGCGACACCACTCAAGCCCCACCGCCTGCTGCCGAAAGCCTCCCCTTTTCCTGGCCACACCTAGTATTGTTCTTTACTTCTCTCACCCTTCTCACTGATTTTGTATTCTGTTAATTTCCGTTTCCTATGGAAATTTAGGGCCGAAAGCGATCAATTTTTTCGATGAAAGTATATCGGGCGGAGGAGGATTTCGTTTCGTTTGTTGATTTGGTATAATTGATTCAAGAGTAGACAATTGAGCCAAATTTGGTGTTAGTTAGGGTTTCTGGAGAATGCGGTGTGATGCTTTTATATTAATCGTTTCTTCAAGTTTCTGACTACTTTATTCATCTACAGCTTGTTTGATTTACATGCTTTTTGTAATCCTTTCATCTTAGGGTTTTCGTATAATGGCATCAAACCACCCGAGTTCGGCTACCGCTAGTGGGAGCCAAGCTGCTGCCGGCGGGATGCGTGGTCGACCGCCCCAGTATTTTTCCCGCACCGGGATGGGCTGGTCGAACGGCGGTCCGGGGATGCCAGGCCCGGATCCTTCTCAAGCCCAGGCAGCATGGCCCAATCCACAGGTTTACCAGTATCCTCCAGCTCCGCCGCCATCAATGGCACCATTGCCACCACCAATGCCAGATTCTTCATATCCTCCGCCTCCCCCAATGAATGTACCGCATCCATCTCAACAGGGTTCAATGTATTACCCTACGTCTCAGTACTCCCAGTATAGTCAACAACCTTTGCCACCGCCACTTCCGCCATCTGAGCCCCCTAATGCTGCAATTCCTCCCCCACCCCCTCCATCCCCACCACCACCTCAACCCTCAGCACCACCGCCTCCTCCTCCAGGTAAAATTAAGGAAGGCGGTGTGGATAGAGGTAGGCATGACAGGGACCGGGATAGAGATCGAGATAGGAGGGTAAATAGAGAAGGCGATCAGCAAGCATTGTCTACGCATCATAAGCCCCCTGCACCTTCCATACCAACAAATAGAGGAAATGGGCCTCCAGGAGGCAGGGTTGAAACAGAGGAAGAAAGAAGGTTAAGGAAGAAAAAGGAAGTAGAGAGGCATAGGCCTGAAGATAGACATTGGCAGCAGCAGAAGGAATCACAGAAAGCACATCAGAAGAGCCAGTTGAATAACTCGGGGACAAAGGGCCATGAACGGGCTTCAGGTTCACGCATGGGTGAAAGGCGTACCCCTGCCCCATTATTGAGTGCTGAGAGGATGGAAAACCGGTTGAAAAAGCCTACAACATTTTTATGCAGAATGAAGTGAGTACCTTATATCAACTACTTTTTTTTTTATCAATTTTTTTCATTTGGTCTGCTATCTGGAGCTGAAAAGTCACCGCAATATTTTCAGCCTTATATTACAGGCATAGGTGGTGCAAAATAAGGAGTTTTTTCATACTTCCATGAATCTGGTATAGGAGATGAAGTAATAGGGAAGGGGTTGAGGAACAGTAGCAACTATCAGTTGATACCCTTGACATACGTCTAGATGACATATATTTATTTTGGAGGAAACCATGAACAAAATGTTATTTTATCTTTTGGGCAGCTCAATTTCAAATTGAAAATCACTTAAACAGAAGTGATGATGCAACAGCTTTAATTTATTTCTATTATTGACACAGCTTCATTGGTTTATTAGATTTCGTAATGAGCTCCCGGATCCAACTGCACAACCAAAGCTTATGACTATTAAAAGAGACAAGGATAGGTATGCAATCTTGCTTCTGTCAATGCCTATAATTTTGGCTCTTCATTTGAGAAAATAAGAAAACCTTCCTTCCTTTGGATTTAAGTGCATTTGTAATATTATGTTTCAAGCCTCTCCTTGGTGATCTTGCATTCATATTCTTGAAGAGTTTTTTTTTTGTTTTAATTCTTGAAGAGCTTGCTTTCGTATTCCTGTATTCACACATGAACCAGTGGTAATATTATGCTGTTTAAAAGAATTTTGGCAACTATAAAGAAGCATCATACTGCTCTTGAAATATAAATTATCGATTAGTGCATGACTATGTTCATCCTCTACACAATTAGTCTGTTATCGGCTTATTGCTAATGTTACATTAGTCTTCAGTTTTGGTGAAATGGAGAGTTGTATCTGCTAGATGTGATTCTGAGCAATGTTTTTTTTAAAATCCTTGCCTATTATTATAATTATTGTTATTGTTACTCCATTGCTATCATTGACCTTTTGAAGGTCATCTTGCTGGCAGATTCGCAAGATATTCAATTACCTCTCTGGAGAAAATGCATAAAGCTAAGCTGTACACTGAACCTGATCTCGGGATACCGCTTGACCTTCTTGACCTCAGTATTTACAAGTATGATTTTGCATTCCTTTTATCTTTTGTACTAGATTCTTCTGGAAGTCACTTTGTTTGGTTCACCATCTTGAGTTACTGCTCTGATTGGCCTTTCCCTTCCATGGCCTTTACTAGTCCTCCCAAAGAAAAACCACCACTTGATCCAGAAGATGAAGAATTGTTGCGTGATGATGAGGCTCCAACTCCATTGAAGAAAGATGGGCTTAGGAAAAAAGAGCGTCCTAGTGATCAAGGCCTTTCTTGGCTCGTCAAAACTCAATATATTTCTCCTCTAAGCAATGAGGCAACAAGACAGGTTAATTTCTGTGGTTCCTTATTTTCCTGGCTCATCTGGTTTATGAATTGAATACACTTACACTTCCTGACCCCAGCATACTGTGTTGAATAGTCTTTGACCGAAAAGCAAGCTAAGGAATTGCGTGAAACAAGGGAAGGAAGAAACCTCCTAGAAAATCTAAACAGCAGGTTGGTTAGCTATCCTGTTCTCAGGGATAATTTTTTTACCTATAAGGAATGACGTCTTTAATTATAAATGTCTATCTGAAATGACATTTTTGTTTTCCCTCAGAGAAAGGCAAATCAAGGATATATTGGCTTCATTTGATGCATGTAAATCACGACCTGTTCATGCAACCAATAAAGCCTTACATCCTGTAGAGATAACGCCACTCTTACCTTACTTTGATCGGTATGTTTGATCTAAACTCATCATTATGGGAACTTGTTTATAGCAATTCATACATACATTCACTGGGCACACCCATACTTGTTTTCCCTAGAAGGAGAAAATGACTAGAAAGTCGGTTGGGGTCATTCAGGATATAAACAGTTTTTTTACCTCAGTTGCATTTTAGAGTCATGATTTTTTTTGTTCATATGGCTTTAGCATTCTCATAACTTACTTTCACACAAAACTGATGTCAATCAAGTTATTAATCTTTCTTCTTGCTTTAATCTGAATGTGGTCGTGTTACAACAGCCATGATGATGAGTTTGTAGTTGTAAACTTTGATGGGGAACCTACGGAGGATTCTGAAATGTTCAGCAGAGTGGACAAGACTCTCCGGGACGCTCACGAGTCAAAGGTTTGTAATATTTTGACTGTTATTTTCACGCTCTTTCTATATTCAGTTTCTATGCTTTGTCAATATTCAACTAGAATCCCATCATTGTAAATTGCTAGAATCATGTGCTAGAACATTTATCTCCAGTTTTTATGCAAATTATCTGAATAGAAAAAACTGAGAGTTTGAAATTTCAGACATCCATGTACATTGGATATACCATTTTAGACTGTTATATGCTAATTTTAGGCCATATTGTCGTAACATGAGCTTGGAGACATAATTAAGAGACCGTACCCCCTAGTGGGTTAGTGGGTGCTTTGTGGCCTCATTGATGAGAAGTGCAAATTAAACAGTATTGAAGCTACCCCAAAGTAAACAATATTAAATGAATAAATGAGCATGCTCTCCGGTCTATTTTAATAGTGTGAAGAAATGGTTGGTGTGAGCAGCAGTGTCGTAAATTTCAAATGAAGGGCTTCAGGAGTGAGGACCGTTATCTTCATCATGCCAGTCTGATTGAGCTCATTAGGGAAATGTGATACGTCAACTCGTCAACTTTTTGGCTGAAAAAATAATCCGCTGAACTTGAGATTTATTCCCTTCTACCTTGTTGGGATTGATTGCTATTTCGTCATATCACATGTGTATATATGCTCTGCAATAAGTTCTTTTTTAATGCAGGCCATTATGAAAAGCTTTACGGCAGCAAGCTCAGACGCAGGAAAGCCTGAAAGGTTTCTCGGTTACATGGTCCCGGCACATAATGAGGTAGAGTTGCTAGCCATAGAAAGTTCTCTGGCTTGTTATTGCATGCTTGATTTATATATGTGGAATCTCACTAGAATTAATATTTAATAACTTATTAAACCATTGAAATCTTACGAGAACTATTAACTTGTTAAACCATTGAAGTCATTTGTTTGAAAACTCAACAGCAAGAACTTCACCGAGATCCTTATTTCCAGCTATCTTAAAATAGACATCAGGCATAGTGGCAATCAGTATAACTAGAAAATAAGTGAAATTTAAAATCACTTGAAAATGTTGCATGATTGTGATATTATCATGGTGCACATTTGTTCACCAATCAGTTATAGAAGAGATTGGATGTGTTTCAGAGGATGATCCACTTTTGGGAGAAGTGGTAGGAGTGAATGAGGAATTTTAAATACTTGTTTGGCTATATGCTTCTATTCGTATTTCTTTATTTTGTCACGTCCCCTGTCCATTGAGAGTCTGTTTTTGGAATAGAGCATCTTTCATAGTCTTGTTTTTGTCATTTGCTTTGCCATTGTATGATTTAATCCTCTTGCTAATCACTATTTCAGTTTTCTTTTAGAGAATAGCAATTTCAATTTTATCTTCCAAATTTCAGGTTTTGAAGGATATATGCGAAGAAGATGAAGATATCTCATACTCTTGGGTTCGAGAATATAATTGGGAAGTATGTGCAACAATTTTGCCCTTTTATTTGGGAGGGGTTGTGCAGTGGGACATATAGCTTAGCACGGTTCAGCATAACTTAATTATCAATTGGTTTAGAGTATGCTTTCTTGTGCATGAACAGGTTAAGGGTGAAAACGTGGACGACCCTTCAACATATCTCGTTGCGTTTGATGATAACGTGGCACGATACTTGGTATGCATTTTTCTTTCTACAAGAATAAAACCCTTATTTCCTGTTCATTGGCTACATGAGAGTGGATGACATTGATATCAGCTTGAATCGCATAAAGATGAAAAGAAGCTTACACTGTTAATGCATTAAGCCTCATCTTGGGAGTTAACAAATTGGCATTCGTGGTGCAGCCGCTTCCTACGAAGCTTGTGCTCAGGAAAAGAAGATCCAAGGAGGGAAGGCCCAACGATGAAACGGAACAGTTTGCCCCTCCTGCTAAGGTGACAGTCAGGCGGGCAGAAACTGCCGCTGTAATTGAAAGGAAAGACCCAGAGGTACGAAACTTGTCTGCTTGCTGAGATAACACATACAGATAAATCATTGCAATTGACTGTATCTTTCTTTCTGAATCTGATTCTGATTCCTTTTCAGGCCCTTTCATATTCGAGGAGAGGTGCATCGAGTTCAAGGGGAGCAGAGATGGATGACGAGGATGGCTACGAGGGGCTGGACGCAGGAGACGCTGACATGGGCCAGTCGAGTGGAGCTGAAGATGACGCCTACGATTGAGCAAATCTTGGAAAGCAACCGAGTAAAACAAACATGAATATTTGTAGCAGGCAATAAGATTGACAGGCAACCTCTAATTACATACCATGTTTCTGTTGTAGGATTTTAGCTCAAATGTAGTCGTAGTCGAGGGGGAGAGATGTTTAGGTAAAGCTCGGAGGTGTTCAAAGTAGAAAATTTTTTCAGTTATGAGATCACAACAACTCCATAGTTTTGATAATTTACACCTTATGTTTACATTTTCCCATCCCCAAAGATTGTAGTCGGCTGAGTCTGGTGGGGTCAAAGACGCTGGAGGGAAGTCGTGTGTACGGACTCATATATGGAAGACTCGAACAACACATAAATCCAACGAGATTCCATCTCAAAACCATATGTTTGTTTAATTGATTTTGCTGAACCAATTCAAAGTGTAAAAAGATTAGCTAAAATTTAATACTTTCCGCAATTTGAAAAATTCGGGTCGTTTTTCGTAATTATCCCAACATTTGGGGCTGTTGCTCATAATTTGGGATAAACCCCACAGGGTTTGTAAGTTGTACCCAATATATCTCTCATGAGAGAGCCCATGGCTAAATCTGCGACCTCGTAGTCGCTCAGTCTCACACCGCCGATATCTTTCAACCACCGCCACCGCCACCGCCATGGGAAGTTCAGTCATGTTGTCGTCGTTGCGAGCCACGCTTATCCGTAAACCCAAACCTTTCCCTCTCCAAATTCATCCCCGTACCTCCCGATTCGTCTGCCTCCCTCTCTACCACAGTCACATACTCTTCGCTGCTTCTTCTTCTTCGCCTTTTTCCACTTCTGCGGCTGCGCTTGAAACGGCGTCGTCTGCGTTGTCGTCGCCCGCTCCAAGCTGCGCCTGGCCGGAATGGTCCACCTTCGTCGACCGCCTCAAGTCCCGGGGCTACCTTCTCGCCCCTACGACCTCGTTGGAGGACAGCGACGATTCCCGTTGGCTATATAAGGACATTAATCTCTTGAAGAACGCTTGCTTGAGCTTCGCTCGCGACCGCTTTGATGTTTTCAAGTACGCCGATCCTCTTCTCGCAATATCAATCCGCTTTTTTTTTTAAATGTTTCATCAGTTGCAGTGACTTGATTTTTGCTCTTGTTGTATGGTAGTTCCTTATCCAAGGACGATGTTCAAGCACTTGTGGAGAGCGGATGCCCTAATATCAACCGAAAAGTTGTCAATTCGGCTAAACGACTGAGAGCTTACACAGGATTCCTTGAAGCTGATGTGAGTGCTTTATGTGCTTAATTTCCCCCCCTGTTTTGTGTACATTATGATATGATCATAAAATTGTAGGAATAATAAGAGAATTTGTAATGCTGATAGGTCAATTTCATCATGGATAAACAAAACTGGTTGGTGATAAAAACATTGCATCAGCAGTACCGAGGTTGTTGATTTACCTATGAGCCATTGTGTACATTATGATATGATCATAGATTAGGTTTGAAACTTGAAGAGGCCACAGAAACAGAAAATTGTAGGTATAATAAGAGAATTTGTTATGCTGATAGGTCAATCATCATATTCATGGATAAACAAACTGGCTGGTGATAAAACATGGCATTAGCAGTGCTGATGTTGTTGATTTACCTATGGGCCATGGTGAAGCAAGGATGTTATAGGTTGGGTGGTTTCTTGATAAATGAGAATTTTGAAGATCTTGTAGTTGGTATTATGGGATGGTGACATAGTGGGATTGAGTCTAAGAGTGGATTGGTCGAGGAGAAAGCACAAACCTGGATCGATGTTATGTTACCTATTGTGTAGACAGATCATTTCAAAATTCAAATGTTAGAATTTGGTAACAAGTTTTAGTAACAGTCTTTTTCATTACGAGCGGGCTTGCTTGAGGCATTATTCATTGTTTAAGTGGACCAGGTGTTTCCTATCTGATTATCTGTGTTTGTAACTTCGTGGTATGACATTCTTGTGGCATCAATGCAGGCATGTGATGGATGTGATCTACGGAGATCCTGTGACAGAGCTTATGTGACACTTCAGGAATCTGAAGCAGCTGCAAGGACAGTGGATATCGTGCGTATCTTGTTATTCTATGCACTAGAACAGTCAGCCGATTCGGGTGGGGTGAAGTCTGCTTCTAGGGAGCAAGCTGAGTTATCTGCAAAAAGATTGCTCTCAGAATTGGTTGAGCTAAGTGAAGCACCTCAAGATCCAGGAGTTGTAAAGCCTCCTGGGAATGTGTCATACAAGAAGGAACCATCCGTCAATAAAGTTCCTAAGAATGTGAATGCGGGCAGAGGAGAATGGACTTGTACCAAGTGAGTGCTTTATAGACTTACCTTTATCCTAAATTGGGGATCCACCTCTATTGTTTGCAGTTTACCTGCTTAAAGTTCTTATTTGTTTCATCTAACGTAAAACTGGCTACAACCACAAAGAGACTTGAGAAGTAAATTTCCCAGGACTAGTGGGATCAATTGATTTTCAGCTGATTACTGACTAATATTGGTGTAAGGTCCCTTCTAGTCGTTTACTATTCTTGGTGTATGATTGTGTTTGTTTTCATTCATACAGCGATTCTGTTCTTGCTAAAACATTCCCTGTGTTTTCATTCATACAGCAAAACATTGAAGTCATTTCTGACTTTGACCCAAATTGTTTTAGACTTTTAGTGGGTTAGCAAATCTGGCAAGTCAGCCAACACTTTCTGAAGAATATCTGCTATAGTGAGGTTTATATTGCTAAAGAGAAATTTAAGATCCTTACTATTAGGTAGTTCCTACAGATAAGTAAAATCTATCTGGGATGGCCAATGAGTTGCAGCAGCAGAATGATTCTATTCAGCAGGACCATTTTACCTCAAGCTTGATTAACGGAAAAAAGCCATTGCTGTAGAAATTTTTGTGCAGCAAAAAACTAAGAGGCCTCAGAATAAACAAAGGGAGAGACTTGAGAATAAAGAGAGAGTATCAAAGCTGAGAATGGTGTGAAATTCTCCCTTGGTGATACAGACTGAGAGGGCTTTTTGTTTCCCCTGGGTGAATGTAAGCTTAGAATATGATGAATAAGCCTTGCAAATGAATGAGACTGATTGTTTTGAATATTTGCGGGTAGATTGTGTTCTAGGAGTTTATGAGTGTATTGAAAAAGTCCAGGAGTTTCGGGTGCTGACTTTATTTAAGATTTACTTGTTGAAATTGTTTTTCTAATTTCTGTATTGCATCGTTCCATAGTTTAATCTGGTGGTAGTAGTATCCGTATTTTATTTTATTTTTTCAACTCTAGCATTGATTTTAATACGTGATACTGCTAAAATCTATTTCAGGTGTAGTTTCCTCAACTTCAGCAGAAATGTTAGATGTTTGAAGTGCAGTGAACCTGATCCCAGTAAAAGTGATAGTGAAGAAGTTGAATTGAAGAAAGGAGACTGGATGTGCCCTGAGTAAGTGAAAATCTTTACTGCTTTTTTTTTTCCCAATGTGTTAGGGGTGCAGTTGGTATCCATTGTAGAAATATATGCAGGTTCATTATATTTACTATTTAGTGCCTTTTATTTTCCCTCTTCCCCTGTGTCATCTATCCATTCCCCTTGTCATAATTTGGTTTTACCTCTTTTCCGCAAGCTTATGCAAATATGTAATGACTTGAGAAACTGAGGGTGAGTGAAATAAGACAATATGAAAGTTCCGTACTCATCACGTGTTATCTGAAAGGACTTGGGTAGGATTACGTGCTACATTGTTGTGAGGTTCATTCTCTCCCTGTTTGTTAGTGTCCTTTATAATTATAGAGCATTTGAATTTGAATATCCTATTATATAGTATCTCCAGTATCAGGGTAAGTCTGTGTTCTTGGTTTCCAGCCTGTTGTTTGTTGCAAATAATTAGACTTTTTTTTTAAGAATTGGTACTTCCGTTGGAGAATTATTTCAACATAATTTTTTTGGTGTTCTGGTCACATTAAACTATGGTACTTCTTGGATTCTCTCGCAGATGCAATTTTGTGAATTTTAGTAGAAACATTAAGTGTCGCGAGTGCAAAGCGGAAGGACCGAAGAAGGTTGAAATGCATAATATTGAAATGAAGAAAGGAGATTGGAATTGCCCTCAGTAAGCCTTCCGGATACCTTATGCAGTTATGCTTTTTAGAGTCACAAAATATTAGAACGCGGAATTCTTCCATTCTAATGATTTTGTTATCGCTCATAGGTGTGGCTTCATGAACTTTGCCTGCAACTCAAAGTGTCACCGCTGCACCGAGGGGTCACGCCCACCTAGAGCGTTGAAGCCGGGAGACTGGGAATGCCCATCGTGAGTCTTTCACATACAACTAACTCCATTTGCATAGTTTGCTAGATGAGCTGACAAGATAAATACTGCTGGCATTTTTGTTAGGTGTGACTTCTGGAACTTCAGAGGAAATGTTGTTTGCCGAAAGTGCCAGAAGCGCCAATCTGCAGGCTGAGTCAATATGAATAGAGAGATCTGCATAAACCCTCGCGATAGGGGTGCTGTTTATGGCCAATGCAGAAAGAGAACCATCTTGAATTCTACATTTACATTGTTTTTTATTTCTTCATTTTGCTTTCTTAACCTAAAGATGTTACTCTATTTTTTTTTAATGGGAGGAATCCTATATATGTAGTTGGAACTTTCCTAATTGTACTGTGTAAGGTATGAAAAAATGTAATTGTGTTTTTACACCTTTTCTACCTGTTATTTGTCGTGCTAGAAATCTATATGAAGAAATGGAGAAGAAAAAATAAGTAAATAATTTATGCCTTGTTTATTGTTGGAGTTTTTTTGTGAGAATAGTTTTTCCTAGTTTTCAATTGGAGATTGAAAATTAAAGTGACTACTACAAATACTGTATATTTGGAATAGTTATTTCATAAATATAGGAAACAAATGCTCGTTTACTTGAATGTAGAAAGTAAAGTTTTTTGATAGTTTAGTTCATACAAATTGCACTCCTATGAATTTCATTTTATGATATTTTAATATAAAAAAACCATATTTTTAAGGGAATGAACAATCTATTACCCTAATCTTTTTAATGGGTTTGCACCAAAAAAAAATATTTCTTTTTAATGGGTGAAGAAAATAAACTAACCTTTATCATATTTGTTGATACGTTACAAAGACTCTCATAGGGAGAGTTTTTTTTTGATGAAATCATAGGGAGAGTTGGTGATATGTCAATGGAGATAATGATATGCTATTATTGATGGCATAAGAAATGGATCCAGTTGATATGTAATTATTTCATTCCACATCTTATCAAGCTTGACAGATTTTCCTACAAAAATAGTTTAAGACTCACTTAAATTATTTGGGGCTAATTTTAGTGCTCAAAATAATTCTAGGGTTAAATCGTATTTTAATTTTGGTAAAACTAATTAAAATACCCCGACCTTTAGGGGTGTGGTAAAAATATATCCTAATCTTTCAAATGTAATGAAAATATCCCGACCTTTGAGGGTAGTGGTAATATATTACCACGGGTTATTTCACGGGTCGAAAATGATGACATGGCAGCTTATGTGGATTTTTTTTTGACAAGCCGTCTTACGTGGGGTTTTATTAACCGGTTTAATTATAGAGTAATAAAATGTTGGACCGGGTTTACCATACCCATCTTCTATCTTCTTCCAATCTTCCGTGGTCTTCCCGAGTTCCAGGCACGCAGCAGCTCAGGTCTCTTCAATCGCAGGCTCATGTCCCTCGTGGTCGCCTTTCCCCCTATCTTCTTCCATGGTTCCCACCGCACATCTGTTCCTTCGATCGACACCTTGTGGCTTCCCACTGCCCGTCGCCGTTTCCTTTCCCTGCATCTTTCTGATTTAGGGATTTGCATCTTTCTGATTTAGGGGTTTTCAGAATCCATCAGTTGAACAACAGGTACCCAGTCTATTCAATTGTTTCTTCTTCATCTGGCTCTTTTCGAATTTGTTGAGTTCGTTTACGCATTTTGGGGTTGTTCTGGAATCGAGTTTCTGATTTAGGTTTCTTTTGAAGATCTGGTGATAGGTTTGCTATCTTAGAAAGTTTGAACCAGAAAAAAAAATTGAAACAATTGAAGATCTGGATTTGAGTTTCTTTAGTTTATGAGGTCAAATTGATTTTTCCAGTGAAAATGACTAAAGAAGTTGCAATAACTGAAAAAGGGAAAAAAAAAAAAGGAGTTGCAAATCTGCAATAGCTGATGGAAAAATTTGGAGTAATTGATAGACATTGAACATATATGCACCTCCCCGATTAGCATTTGAAAGCCCATAGATAACCAATGTAGCATTAGTGGAGTGTTTGGTAGACAAAGAACTTATGTTGTAGTAGCTTTAACATAATTTTGCAACAATCCCAAGCTCAACCTCATATATGGGTTGTTATTCAGTGCTTGAAAACTATGATATAAAATAACTAAACTCCCATCAATAGACTAAAATCTTATCTTAATCCAACAATAGCTAATAACTTATTGCCACCCTAAATGCATCCAAAATAAATTAAAAATACCCAGTGCCATGTACACCCCTTTGACATAAAACAGACTTGACTATAACAAGAGGCTTTCTTCATAGCAGAAATATTCTTAAGAGCCTTCCTTGATAGCATCACTTAGAAGGTTGAGAATCTTGAGATGGTTCAGGAGCCCCGGTGGACTGAGACAAGACATAGGCACCTGGTTGACCCGGCTGCAAGTACTTAAAAGTGTAAAAACAAGTGTGAAGAAAAAAAACATGAAGGTGAAGAATCTAAATTTTTTATACTCACATTAATGTAAGTCCTCCTTTCATTTTCAACAATGTACACACCCCTTCCATTTGGCACTCTAGTCGATATCACCTTCTTAGGTCTGCCTCTTTTTTTTTTTGGTTGGCTTGGGTTAGCTTGAGTAGTCTCACTGGCCTTCCTCGGTGGGGCACCATCCTTTCTTGGCCTTCCGCTTGGCTTAGCCTACATCCGATAACAATTAATGAGTTAACACATACCGTAGCACATTTTATAAATAAATTTTAAAATTCAAGGAAAACTTACAACTGGTGGAGATGGAATTGTAGTTGATGATATGCTATTCTTTTGAGGGCAGGACCTTTTGTTATGGTTTTTTCCTTGGCATAATGTGCATGTCATTTGAATTCCATTCCTTGACAACTTTCCTTTTTGATCAAATCTTTCATCTGCATCCCTTCTCCTGTTTTTCTTGGGCCTACCTGCTGGAACCTTAATTGTAGGAGGATCCAAATCCTGAGCGACCTTTGGCCAATGTTTCTCCCCACGGATTGTTCTAATTGAATTACTGTAAGCCTGCTCATACCTCTCTTTTTTGAACCATTCATACACCAATCTTTCGGGTTCCACCCTAATGCTATTCAAGGAGGATATGGCATGACAACATGGAATGCCCGTAAGATCCCATTTTCTGCATGAACAAGTCTTATCCACTATGTTCACACTGAACATGTCCATTCTATGAAAAACTTGTAACTCACTTTCACTTGCTCGAGTGCTTGCACACTCTCGTGCCTCTATCTTTTCTTTATCAAGCTTCCCTTTAACTTTAGGACATAAATCACCCGCCTTTCTATTTCTCATTAGAAGACTTTTATCCCATAACCTTTCCATAAGCCGCAACATAATTCCACCTAGCATGTCGATTAGCGGTTTTCCCCTTTCCTCTAGAATAAAACCATTAAATGTCTCTGCCAAGTTATTCACAATTACCTCACTTTTGCTTCCTGTCTTCAAATGGGATCTACAAAAGTGGTTGGGGTCCTTTTTGATAAAATCTGATACAGCACTCTTGCTCACCTCTCCCATCTCAGCAAGTGCAGCTTCAAAATCTGCCATTGTATAAGCTCTTGCAGCCCTCCAAAAATGCATTTTCAGTTCATCCCCTTTGTGTTTTTTATGCCAGTTTGCAAAGATATGTCTTGCACAGTTTCTATGCTCCACATAGGGGAAATGTTCATTCACAGCATTGCAAAGCCCCTTAAAACACACAAAATATCATAATTCATAACTAAAAAAAAATAGTAAATAAGGAGTAGAGAATTCTTATGATTAGGGTGAATGCTTTTACCTTTTGTTGATCGGAAGACACGGTACAGTTTTCACCACCAAACTCAGGCAATTCCTTTTTTAGGATACCTAAAAACCAGCTCCATGAGCTATTGTTTTCAGCCTCTACCACAGCCCATGCAATTGGAAACATCTGGTCGTTTCCATCTCTCCCTATGGCACATAACAACATGCCTCCTAAGTAGGTCTTCAAGAAACATCCGTCTAGACACATGATTGGTCGACATCCTCTAGAAAATCCCTCTCTCAATGCAGGAAAACTGACATACATTCTCTTAAAAACATCTGGGGCCCTTGGGATTCCTCTCTTCTCTGTAACCAACTCTATATGTGTGTCATTGTCAGCTCTTTTCAACTCAGCTACATATGAGCCTAACTTTTTGTAATGCTCTGCGATTGATCCATATATAGCCTCAAAGGCATATTTCTTCACAACATAGCATGCATGTCTATTGATCTTCTTGCCAAACTTCGATAATACTTCTTCTTGCAATGACTTCCTTGACCAGCTAGGATTTTTCTTATATTTTTCCAAGTACAACTTTGCTAAAAATCTTGGACTCACTTGAACATTTTGAAAATCTTGTCTGTCACAATTGTGAGTAGGATGCACCGACTTCACAATAAATGACTCTCTCTTTCCATCCCATGAAGCATATATCTTCCATGGACAACCTTCCTTGCATTTTGCAGCCAATCTATTCTTCTCACTTTTTGACCATCTAACACAATATCCTGCATAAGCACCATACCTAATCACTTGCTCTTTGAAAATTTCAGGTGCAGAGAACTTCATTCCCACCCTCCAGACCAGTTTCTTCAAATTTACCTCGCTTTCAACTTTGTAAGCCACCCTTTCTTGTTTAGAGCCAGTCCCATCTTCATCATTTCTAGGCGGAGAATGAAGATATTCGTCATCACTGTCTGATGAGACATGTCTAGGAGTATCATTATCAAATGAGCAAAACTGTTGCAGAGCATTATTTTCACCCTCTATTTTCTTGAGTTCTGCTACCTTCTGCCTACTTATGAGCCACTCCTCATCATCTTCACTAGATTCACCCCCACTTATAATGACCTCTTCCTCAGTAGAATCGTCAAAACTATCATCATCCCCAACGGTTAAATTAGCAGCATCATCTTCATCCTCATTAGCAACATATGTTGGATCTTCTTCCAACTCATAATCCTCAAATAGCTCTGGATAATCCCTACCAACCCTATCCGAAACCGTCTCATCATCCTTGTATATTACATCGTCCATTGAATGATCTAAATGAGGCTCCTGGCTCATTTGTTCGAGCCAATGTGTAATTGACCTAGGTAAAAGAGTAAAAGAAAAGGAGTCAATAGATAGTACTTGTACTAAATCATGCTAAAAAGTACGTATTTGTACTAAATCGATAGAAAATTTCTACCTTTCTACTGATGAAATAATGCTACAAGGTGAAGAAACAAGTTCATACCTTTGTGGCATGCTAAATCATGCTAAAAACCCAATCAAAATAAAGTGCATATATAAATTAAACTCATGGAAATTTTAACCTTTCTACTGATATATTCATGAAAGCTTTTCTAAACACAAATTACTCATTATGTTGCAGGAATCAAATAGGAAAATTGAGGAACCTGTGGCGGTAGATCGACGTGGAAGTAGATCCGTGGAGAGAGAGACGTAGAGATGGCGGAACAGGGGAAGAAAGATACAGACAAAAAACGTGGAAGAAAGATGGTGAAGTCACGAGGCATGTGGTTCGAGGGGAGAGATCGAATGATCAAGCTAGAGAAGCATCTGTGTTTGAAAGAGATTGGTCAATCAAGAGAAGTAGGGTTAAGGTTAAGGTTGACTTTTTCATTTTCGAATGAAAATCAGTTGTTCGGGGATTAACTCCGGTCCAACTTTTAATACTGTATTATTTTTTCCTAATAAAACCGGTTAATAAAACCCAATGTTAGTGTTAATTAGTAAAAAGCTTTCCACGTAAGACTCCTTGTCAAAAAAAATTCCACATAAGCCGCCATGTCATCATTTTCGATCCGTGAAATAACCCGTGGTAATATATTACCACTACACTCAAAGGTCGGGATATTTTCATTACATTTGAAAGATTAGGATATATTTTTACCACACCCCCAAAGGTCAGGGTATTTTAATTAGTTTTCCCTTTAATTTTAATGACTCGCTTTAAATTATTTGAAATCCCCAATCTTGTGTTTTAGGAGCTTATCACTACTCAAGAGGAGTCACAGGCTCACAGCGAGTAAAAATCGTATTTTAATGACTTTACCAGGTTCCATCTTCTGGTGGCAAGTTTTACTGAATTGGGGTTTCTTCCAGCACTCTCAGAGGCATCGATTCCTCCAGGTTTCGATATTTTGTTGCTACACCCACCAATCAGTCACCATCCCGGGCCTCTCTGCAAACCCACCTCAACAACTTCGCTCACACACTATATTTCCAATCACCTTGTCGGAACCCTAACCCCCAATTCCTGACACATCTTCCTCCGCTGCCTAATTAGGTTTCATCTTAGGGCTTGATACTTCTCAAACCAGAAGGGTAGCTTTTCTTTGGATGATTTAGTGCTAGTCATGTACAATTGGGTGTTCTAATTTTCAGAAAAAATGCTTCCTTTCAGGTCAGTTTTCAGCCCATCTTCACTTTTAATTATAGACGCATCAATTTCTGGGTGTTAATTTGGCGTATGTAATATAATTTCAATTGGGTACTTCATCTAATTACAGCTCCATGTGGTTTCCTTTGATTCCTCTGATTGCCATTGGTTGGGCTGGTTTCAGTTTTGGGAGAAGTGATTGTATTTGCAGTTCTTATTTAGTCAGTAATTGCATTTACAGTTTTTCTTGTGTACACATATTCCTTTGTTCTGGTTTGCAATTGATTTGTTCTATTGCTTTTTGGGTTTGATTAGGGATTTTTGGAGAAGGCACAAAAGGAAGGTTTTTGTTACTTTGGGTGTTGTAGGAAGTGGGTATGCTCTGTATAGGTTATATGATGCTCATACAAGCCGGCTCCGTGAATTGGAGGCAGAACTTGCTGTTAGTCGGGACAATGACGAACGCATCAAGGCTCAGTTAAGATTGATTTGAAGTTCTTCATGCTTAATTGGGGGTTGTATTTTCATTTATAATATTGGTTTCTTTTATACTAACTTGTTTATCTTCCCCTTGTTTCATGGATCTTCGGTAGGTTGCGGGAGCATTTTGAGAATATTCAGATGATTGGTGACACGATGACTTTGCCCCATTCTATTAGCTACTTGAGCAGTCATGTAACAGAAGAGTTAGATCTTTCAATCATTACAGAAAGGCTAATGCAGGCAAAGGGGCAGCCCAGCTCCTTGACGACTTCTGAGAAACTTGAGTTGTGGGAAAAACTTAAAATTTTAAGTATGTGTTCTTTATCATTTTCGGCTCAAGGAGGTTCTGTTGTAATTGTAAATCATCTCTCTTTATGACTTTATGTGTGTTGATCACATTTGTTTTTTCTTTTGCAGGTTTTACAAGAATGGTATTGTCACTATGGTCAATGACGTTGCTAAGCTTATATGTTAAAGTGCTAGTAAACATACTGGGAAGACATTTGTACATTGATACTGCTAGAGGTCTCCAGATTTCACATTTACTTGTAAGAGTGCCCCTCTGTTATTTTATGTCTTATCAAATCAGTGTTCTCCAATAGCCCCCTGCATTTCCATATATGTCAGCTTCCTCTATGTGCAATGTGTCGTTTGAGTCTGTCTAATTGAACAATTTAACCAGAGTCCCTTAAGAATAATTCAACACCCCCAAAAGATCAAATTACTGCTTGCATCATAAGATAAAGTGAAAAGAAAAGAAAAAGAGCACTGCATTTAGCTGATATATTTGGTGAAAGCTGCTGTGCTTGGGTGAGGTTGTTGGTCTTAGTTCTCTAATCAAGCAGTATTTAGTTCTTGCTTGATCTTTTGCTTTACCAGCATACCCCACCCCACCCCCCGGTATTGTTTTACCAAACACATCTAGCTAAATTGACTGTTCACTAAATGTTCTAGGACTTTGACTAAAAACTACAATCAAATTAATGATTTTCCCAAAAGTTCACGAGCATTGTCTTTAAATCTAACTTCTTCATAGTTCATTCCCTTAATATCATCCACTTCATTGTTTGCAACTAGACTTGAATCAAGGTATCCAGCCTCCAGGACAGAAATCTGTGTTTCGAAATGAAGTCCTGGGATTTCCACTAATTGCCCTCGGAAACATCTGACTATCTGAGTGTGAATCTTCTAGATACTAGTTTCAACTAACAAAACAGATAGGTGAATGTTTCTGTTTGAAGTTTACCCTTGCATGAACATGTGATTCCTCTTTCATTTAACATATTGGTCTTACCTTAGGTTATATTCTCTCCAGATCCTTTGAATGAGACTTACACTTTATTTCATTAGTAAATTTCATCAGTTATTTAGCTTTTTCCTGGATGTTGGTGCTGATCCGTTATGTTATGAATAAATTGCTTCTTAATTTTGATCCCAATAATGCTGCCTTGCATGTTATTTTTAGAGATACGTTATATAGGTAGCATTGTTTACTCGGGCCAAATATCTGTATAATTTTTATATAATTGTTCTTCTTTTATCAACTGTTTGTATAGAGTTATATTATTAATCATTGTTTCTACTCAATTAGTTCTTATTCATGGACTTTTGAATGAGTACTCGAGTGCTTTATCTTCACTCATCACCATCTTAGATAACTTAAAACCATCTTTCTTTAATTCTTTTAGCTGTTATCACCACTAGCTTAATAACACGTGACCTATTGTGTGATACACATGACAATATGTTCTCCATTTGTCTTGTCTGCCTCGTGATTATGATAACAAACCTAGAAATTTTGTTCCAGATTTTTGTACTTGATATGCCATCAATTCTTCATTTATTTGTTTTACTTCAACATATATCTTGTAAAGGAGGATCCCACCGGAAAAAAAAATCTCTTGTAAAGGCAGATACTAGAAAGGACAGTATTAAACAACTTATTAGAAACACAAGACATCCAATCAGAAACGTCACAAAATCCCCCGCTCTTCGGGTATGTCCTTAGTGCCGAGGAACATGTACTAGGGTGTATGTGCGACTCGTTCGGATTATGGGCTGGGCCAACAAAATAAATGCATTTTCCAGTATCAATGATCATTACCCGCGAATAGGATAAAATGGAAGAACTACGGTTACTATATATATATATATATATATAAAGATCTATCATATCCATCTATTGCGTATGAAATTTATGGTTTCGCTTGGGAAAGGTTCGTTTCTGTAGCGTAAAAAGTAAAAGGATGCCTTATTGTATGTTGTAGGAGGAAGCTAATCTCATCGAGTCCGAGGATGAACAGAAGTTTTTGGCAATGGCGGATTTTCTAGCTACCAATGCTTTGCCTGCATTGATTTATAATATGCAGGCTGCAGCTACAGAAGCCCTGAAAAGGTGAGCATTCTTTTATACTTGTCAATCCAGTTTACATGATTTTCCTATTGGAGAAAGACCAGGAAATCTATTCCATGAAGAATTAGAAGCTTTCTGAGTGAGAATTATTAGTGTGTAATCATATGATATTCTAGAATGGTCAGACTTTGAATGGAAGCGACATAAAACCAAATTCAGCTTGTTATTTGTCGTCCTAAGATCTAATTCTAGTCCTCAAACATACCATAAAGCTTTCACAGTTCCCATGTTGAAGAATAAGCCGAATCCTTGACATTTTGTGATCCCTATACAGAATCCTGTTAAAATTGCGTTGGAGAGTGAAGTAAATTCATGTTTCTAATTTTTATCTTGGGGAACAAATTGAAAATCTTGATTGCAAGAAAAGGTCCTGTGTACCTCTTCTTATATGATTAGATTACGTGAGAAAGTGCTTGTTGGTTGTGGTGAGTGAATGTGCATTCTTATTATCGTAAAGGCCAAAAATGTTGGTTGCGATGACTACAAAATGGTGTAGCAAAGATGTCTTAAATTTTTAGATCTATCAAAGTAAATTCTTAGTTCTGTTTTAGATTATCTTCTAATTGCATTGGCTTTGTAAAATATTTGCAGTAACCATCTTAGGGATGTATTCGATGCCACAACTCTTCACAGCACCATAATGCAAATATTTGCCATATTCATGAGTACCGGGAACCCTTACATTTGGGTGGAGTACCTGATGCCTGGGGACCCCAATTTGCAGAGGCCAGCTGCATCATTAGGTGATGGAATTCCATCAAATGATTCCAAATTTGATCAGTTAATGGCAGAGGCGCGGGTAGTTTTGTCCGGGTAGGCCTTACCTTTTCTAATACTCTCCATTCCGAAGCTCTCACCTTGCTTTCGTTATCCCCAGTTACACCCATCTGAACATACAATGTTTCTCATTGTTGCAGCGACGAGTTCAGAAACATAGTAGAGATTTCGCTGAAAGCAGCCGTAGACACACTTGTTGAAGAAGTGAGTGATCAGTGTGGGGCAGGCGCTCTCGCAGCAGGTATCCCATTGGCCAAGCTCTTGCCTCGCCTTGCCCAGACGAGTTCCTTGCTTCTCGACATACCCACTAGTGACAAGTTCGTGAAGATCATCAGAGGCATACCCGAAGTTGAGCTCTTCTTCACATTACTCTACACTAGTAGCTTGCATTTGTGATATATACATATAGTTGACAGCTTTTCTGTTTTCGGCTTAAGAGCTCTAAGGGATGCACCCCCTTCAATTGGAATTTGCAAGTTGCTTAATGTGGAATTGTCATATACTAGGAAAAGATTTGGGATTATAATGAATTTTGTTAGGGCTAAAAGAAGCTTGTTTGCATTAAGATTTAAGATCATATTCATGGGGAACATGGGATCCAAACCCATAATAAGGCTATGTTGCTGATTAACATTTTCTTTTATTTTTTACGATATGGCGATCGATTGGTGTTCTTATCGGCATGGTTGTTACTGTATTTTTAGATTGAATGATTTTGGATTGCATAGAAGTTGTTTTTATAGTTTGCATAGAACTTGTTTGTTCTCATGAAAAAGGTTATAATGTAAAAGGAGTTTGAGCTAAAGAAGTTGTTTTTATAGTGCAAGTTGTGGAAGAAGCTTAAGACTTTTATTGTCAAAATTGTGTACTTGTGCTAGAGGATGAGCTCATTGGAGAGGCGACTCTAGAAAATAAGTTGCTATTTTATTTACATCGATATTATTTTATTTACATCGATATTATTTCTATCTAGATTAATTTTTATTTTATATTTCTCACATGCAGTTATTAATGTAATTAATTTAAATTTATTTATTTTTTCGTATTTTTAATAGCTTTTTTGTACAAATAATAGATTTAATTTTAGAATATTATTTAATAGATTCTCCACGAGATATACATCATTGAAAATATAATTGCAAAACCAAAAGTACCTTTTTAAGTGTCTGAATTAATTAGACCAAAAAAAGTGGGGTTAGTTAAATTAGATGTATAAAAAGTTTTGAATTAGATATACACATTTATACAAAATATGTGACAATATACATCAATTTTTTTTTTTTATTTTACTTCATTAATTAAATATACATTTTTTACACACCTATCCAATCAAATTAATTTAAATCACATTCATTTATAAATGACAAGAATGAAGAAGGTAATGCACTCAATTTTATAAATCACATTCATTTAATAATCCCAAAATCAACTAACGAAGGGAAAATGGGTTAAAATTATAAAGGAAAAATATTTACAAACAAGTCAAATCAATGAAAGAGATAATCAAAATACCTCTTGGCAATTTGGGAGACTTCTATCCTTAAGGGAAAAAATCAACAAAGGCATCATATGGCTAATAGGAAATGGTAATCAAGTAAATGTCTGGAATGACCCGTGGTTAGAAGGAATGAACCTAATCCCATACCAAAGATTAGAAAATCGAAATCTCAAAGTTTCCCAGCTTATAGACGATCAGAAACGATGGAAGTTAACACAACTGCGGGAGTTGTTCCCAACACACATTGTGAACCATATCCTACACCTGCAAATCCCCAATTGGGAAACAAACGATAAATTAATTTGGAAACTTGAAAAGAATGGTACCTTCTCAACCAAGTCGACTTCTCGGCTAAAACCCATTACCATTAATAGCAATCCGGCAGATTATAAATGGATATGGAAACTAGATATACCACCAAGGATAAAAAATTTAATTTGGAAAATAATGATAGATGGATTACCAACCACCCAACGACTAAACAAACATTTTAATAGGGTACCATCTCAATGCTCACTCTGTAATTCGGCTGATGAAGATGTCAGCCATCTTTTCGTCAACTGCGAAATATACAAGGAGACTAATCCAAAACGTTGAAAGTACAAGTGGGAAAACTCTCCTCCTAAAAGAAGACTATGATGAAGATATAAAGTACATTCTACAGGATAAAAAGAGTTATAGCAAATCAACAATAAAAGAATTAGCCTTTATTTGGCAATCCATCTGGGACACCAGAAACAATTACATTTTCAAAAATATAAAACCAAATGCAACCATCAACTTAGCTTTTGAGATCGTGTCAAATATAAAACTCTGGAACTCGCAAATCGAAGTAGAAAACAACCGTACAAATCGATGTAATGCTAGGCGAAAGACTAGGTGGACCAAACCACCGAGCGGTATCTATAAAATTAATATAGATGGCTCGGTTAAACCCACGGGCGATTGCCAGGTGGGTGGGGTCATACGTGACTCTGAAAGCGGGTTGTTAGATGTATTCTTTCAAAATGCATCTCCAGGTTCGATTTTACAAACAGAGGCAGAAGCTATTATTGCAGTCCTCAGGCATGCAAGTAGTAAAGGGATCCAGAAGGCTATCATTGAAAGCGACAATGAGACTATAATCAAAGCTATAAGGAAAGAGATCGCTACTCCATGGGAAGTCATTCACCAAGTAGAGAAGATCAATATCATGGCTACGGAATTTCAAATTATTCAGTTCAAACACTGTTACAGAGAAGCAAACAAAGTAGCTGACTTCATAGCTAGAAAGGGTATCGTTTGTACTAGTCATACATCTCCCCTTACGAAGGAGCTGTACTCCATCGTCCTAAGGGATGATCATGGTTGTTCGTTACAACTTATGTAACAAACTCCAACTGTTTGCCTACTGTAAAAAAAAATAAAATAAAAAAAAACTAACGAAGGGAAAAAATATTTTAAAAAATACATATTTACAAAAAATAATTAAAGGTAGTTTAACAAATTTCAGATAAAGCGTTTTAAATGATCTCATCACGTGTCGGTTGTTTTAAAACAAGTCTCTTACCTTCCAATTGAGATATTCATAACTACATTTTCATAATTATAGTTATGCATTTTACATTTTATACCTTTCTTCATTGAGAAAACTTGTGTAACGTCTTCATTGAGTAAAGTTTCTTGCTTTTTTCTCTTCAACTTATGCATTTTACATTATTTTTTTTAAGATGGTAAATAATGTGAAAATGTTTTATCTTTTTACAAAAAAATGCTTTCCATTGTCAAAAAACGTTCAAGGGTAACAATGGTTTTCAAACACGAGAATTTTACCATTTCACTCACAACAAACAAATGAATTTATTAATTCTGATGTGAATATCTCGAGGCTCGTGGAACAAGATTGCCCTTATGTAGGCTCATTCCCGTGTACGGAGAATATATGAATACAATATTATAAATAATTTTAATATATTATAATAAATAAAATAATAATAATATAAATAAAAATAAAAATTTCCACCAAAAAATATAGATATAAATAAAATTAGTTTGACATATTATATATAAATAATTTCTTTTCTAATCTATCATTAATTAAATCTCAAGTAATATAATAGATAGTTGGTTTTTAAAAATATTGTAATTGTCTTCTTTATTAAATATATAGTACGTATTTATTACGTTAGTTTCTAAAATATCTATGCACAAATGGATTGTGGCTACGTATTATGGCTACATAATATTTTAATAATTTACTTTGGTCTCAAAAAACAATATATGTATAAATAAAATAGCAATATTTTAAATAATTAGTTTTGATATAAATAACTATATCCACCAAAAAAATTCTAGATATAAATAAAATAGCACCTATCAATACTAAATATTTTTTTTCTCTAAGATTAACCACAACGCGTCACATATTACGCTACGCATTGGTTTTTACCATATGTATGTAGAAGATAATTAACATATATTCTAAAAATATAAGTTTCAAAACCTACGCGCTAAATAAATTGTATTTTAAAAAATACATGTGGTATCTTCTTAACACCTCAATTATTATTTTTAAATCATATTATCTAATTAAAATTTCATAAAACACACAGTTTTTTTATATAAGGTAAGGATTTGGGGGGCGGTTAACTGCAATCAACCCACCGCCCAATGGCATCCCAACGAACAAGATCAGCGGTCACTGTTGAAACACTATCGGCAACGAAAAGCGAGGACAAACCCAGATGCACCAACCACGGTCCAATCCAGTTCGAACACCATTAAAATTAAGCTTGACATAATCATCAGCAAGCTTTTTCCATTTAACTACTTTCGGTTTTGGGTTTTCTTTTAGGAGGGTTGGCCAACTTGGCCTTAACGTGTCAATGTCCTCTTCTTATTCATTACTCTCTCTGTCTCGCAAAACTTGTAGCTTTAGAGTAGTAAACTTGTATAAAAAAACTTGTTGTTTTAACTATAGTTATTATCTCTATAGGTAATGATTTGTCTTTTTATAGGTAATAATTAGTGTTTTTAAGTATTTTATCCTATAAAAGTAAATGAAATATAGGTATTATTAATAAGTGTGCATAAAGCTAAAACTACAAGTTTTGTGAGACAGATGGAGTAGTTTATACTCTTCTCCGAGTCCTCCTATATACTACCTTCGTCCAAAAATATAAGTCTTTTTAGACATTTGCACACAAACTAAGGAAATCATAAACTTATTTCATTTATACCCCTCATTAATTATCCACAACATTTATCAACCAATAAAATTTGAACAAAAAGTAAAAAAGTAACATTTCTCATATTATCTCAATACCTAGAAAACCTAAAAGAACTTATATTTTCAAACAAAAATATAAACATAAAAAGACATATTTTTAAACGGATGGAGTATTATTTTATAATTTTTTTTATCTAACCTTTTCATCCTTCTAATCTCGCTATTATGAAAATTATTATGTTTCTCGTCGACCATACAAAATACACTGTTTCAACGATAAGATAACATTGTAGACTGGGTGGATGATTTTGGAGAAAAAAACAAATAGGGATGACGAAAGTATTACCAAAAGAATACTTGGTGTTACCGTTGGAGAATTGAATCTAGTGGGTATTTTGAAAATGGTTAGAGGAGTTAGGTATGGAGTAAATAAGTGAAAGCAAGAGCAAAAAAAACAGTAGATATTGGTGACGAAAGGGGTAAATCCACAAAAACCCCCCCCACTGTAAAAGTAAAAAGTAAAAGGTAAAAAGTAAATGCAATGGCAGACAGAATGGAAAACAACTCCCATGTGACCTGTCAGTCCTCCGAATCTATCGTCCCCCTCCCGACGCTCCCTCTTCCCAATTTCCCGTTTCTCAATGCTCTTTTATTTTTTCTTTTCGAAAAAAAAAAGAAAAAATTATTTGTCCTTTTCCCTTCCTATTTCTTGTACAGTGCCACTTTTCCTTCAATTTCTTTTTTTTGAACCGGAAATAATTCGAAGTCTAAGACTTCAACTGAAGTCTTCGACAACGAGAGGTCGAAAAAGGCAGACAGGCTAACCGTCATGATACAACCATAAAAAGCAAAAAACAACAAAGAAACCCGGAAACAAAAGATCTCAGCAAGAAGATCAGAAGAGAGACAGGCGAAGGACACCGAGTGGAAGCTGCGAATGCCGAGAACATGGGAAAGTCGATGGACTGACACGACGACTCGACGCCGGGGAGACAGATGCAGAAACCCATCAGCGGAAAAGGCGTCTCCTGGGGAAGTGCGGATCAATGACGTTCCCCCCACCGAGATGAGAGATCTTCGAGAATCACGAACACTGCCACGGTCAACTCGAACAACAGGACGCCCGAAATTTATCAGATTTAAATTATTTTAGTTTTTCTTAATACTCCGTACTTCCTCCGTCTCGAAATTCATGTCGTTTTAGCTTTATGCACAAATTTTAATAAAAACACTCATTCATCAATCAACATCATCATTCCACTAACTTTTTCATTAATTTTATTACCCACTAAATTTTTTAACCAATCAAAACCTTCAAAAAAATCAAAAACACACAAATCAATACAAATCATTACTATCCACTACCTAGAAAACCTAAAACGACATCTATTTTGATACAAAACTAAAGAGCTAAAACGACATGAATTTCGAGACGGAGGGAGTATTATTTTCCTTTTTATTTGGTAGAGAATCTTTATCGATCAAGGTTCTTATACACTATATACGCTAAATTTATTTTTTTGTAATTTTTTAATATATTGAATTTTTAGTGTTGTTTTTTTATTTAATAAAGATTATTTCTCGATTAAGGTTTTATATATAGAGAATTTTTTTCCTTTTAGGGTACCACTTTTCTTTCTCCTTGACTATTATTTGGGGTTTTGAGTGGGAAAAAAAAAGATTATTTTTTATAATTTAAATATAAAAATTCTTTAATTGATTTTTTCCACTCTAATTGGATCATGTACACCATTTCAAATACTGAGTATTATACAACAATATTACAGTATTTTTTAGTGAATGAATGTAATGTTAATTTAAAATCTCTTATTAATTAAAAATATGCGGTGAGTATTAAAATTTTTAATATTCTAATTTGTGTCCATCAATACACATCAAAACTTTCCAAACGTTAAAGATTTCGTTTAGTAAAATATTATTTATATATTTTTCAATGCATTAACCTCTATATATATATATATATACATTGAAGTGAAGATTTTATTTTATTTTTGTGATTTTTTACTTTTTAGAAAAATTGTTAAAAAAATGTAAAATTTATGAAATAGTCTATCACTTCTGTATATTTATATCTTCTAACTATTACTAGTAAAAATAAGCATTTTTATGGGGGGTCATCACCCCCATAATTGTAGTTTTTTCAACCAATTAAATATTTTTTTAATTTTCTAATCAATTGGTTCAATAATCAATTTAAAATATGAAATTAGCATATAATTTATTTCTTAGTACATTATACATTTTATAATAAATTGGTTCAAATCAAAAGATAGAATTGAACATATTTTATTTTATAGTATTTTTTTTATATTATTATGATTTTATTTATAAAAATAACATGTCATGGTGCGGGATTTGTACTAGTTAGCATAATAATGCTTCAAACAATAGTTTTTAATGGAAGGATTATTAAAGCTTATGTCATTTACTTAATAAAATTTATGTATTTTAGATCAATAATAGAGTAATTATATATATATACACACCTAATGTGAATATAGAAAAATGATTTAACTAACATATTCCGTGGACAAACATTTTTAAAATTCATCACTCATCTATTCGATAAATATGTCATTTTAAATTATTAATTTTATTTATAAAAAACATATTATTGTAGATATTTTTTCATTTTATGAAACTGATCTTTTTTTTTTTTTATGAAACTGATCTTATAATTAGTTGATACTACGTATCTTTTCTATTTTGGATATATATGTACTAAATCCGTTCAGAAATAGATGTCGTTTGACTTTTTTACACGTTTTTTATTAAGCTAAAAACTAAAATATTACTCCATTTTTTAAATAATTTTTTAATATGAGTATTTATATAATATTAAAAAATTATCAAAATTTTAATATTTTATTTAGTTTTTAGCTCGTTAAAAAACGACATAGGTTAAAGACAAAAAAAAAATCAAGTACAAAGACAAAAAATAAAATAAAAATAAAAATATGATTATTCTTACCGTAGGGTGGCCCACCACCACCCACCCACCATCATTCATTCAGCTGGACTCTGTACCCACCTTTATTACCAGCCATTCACGATTCATCCTTCCTTATCACCCCCCCTCTTCTCTCTCATTATCTCCCTCCATAAAAACCCTAGTCAATACCTTCCATTTCCAACCAGATCCATCTCCCTTAACCTAATCCTTGGTTACCATACAATCTTAATTTTATATTTATTGCCTTGGTTAGGCAGATCTCGCTTAATTTGGGGGTTGGGGGAGATCTAGGGTTTTCCCGCCCCTTCAATCCCCCCACTAGCTAGGGTTTCTCCTTCTTTCTTACACTATAAATACATAATCGAAGGGGTCTTGTAGTCTCATATCTCTCCTCCCCACCTTCTATTGCTTTTGTTTGTGTTTTTGTGGTTGAGGGGTGGAGCTCCTTGAAGTCCAAACATGGGGCTTGCAGGGGTGAATAGAGCTGCTAAGCTATGCACATCTCAATCCCTATCTCCTGTGATTCTTTGGCGGTTGATTCCATGGCGGATTGAAGGTCGGAGATAGGTTTGAGGATTGCATATCTCAGGAGCCCTTTTTCCCCTTTCATAGCTTGCCCCTTTTTTGGATTGAAGGGAGCTCTACACCTCTTTCTCCCTCTTCTATTTCTTTACCTTTTCTTGCTTTATGTATGTCAGATCTAATTGATTCTTTTGCATGCCATCTGTTTGAGTTTGTAACTGTTTCTTTTTTTCTTTCTTGGTTTTTTTTGCTGTCTTTAAAACTAGATCTGCTCCGTTTTCTCTTACAGTTGCTGCAGGTATGTGTTTAATGAGTGGCCTCGAAGAAAGGAGCAAGATGCAGCAATGTCAACTGGATTCCTCTTGTTTAAATCTTCCCTTCATAGTTTATTTGTATCTTTTATTCAGATGTAAATTTAACTTATACTGTCTATGAATGTGATTTTTTTAAAAATTTATTCTGATATACTCCATTTAAGACAAGAATCTTATTATTAATTCATCGTTGATCCTATTGGGATTGAAAGATCTTTAATTCAATGGTTGATTCCTTCACCACCTAAATTCAATTCAAGATACAGTGTATCAGTACTAGTTGCAGAATTATTGTATTTGGCCTCTTAACATTGATCTAAATTCTAAAACTAAGAAAACTGTTTTAAATGCCAATCACACTGAAAATATAAAAATCCTCTTTATATATTTAACATTGATCTCTAAATTCAGAGTGAAGTAATGCAACTGGTAACCGTCCAATTTTTTTAAAAGACCCTAACAATAATTATTATTAATATTTTCTTAAAAACCTTGAATTGAAATGTGACCTTGAGAAATTTAGAACGTGTTTAATGAAGAAAATCAAGTATTTACCATTCAGAAGACAAGTTTACACATACTCATTCTTTGAAATCTAGAACTAACAAAAAGTTAATACAGTAAGCAATTAGGCCTATTTATTCTTAACTTTCATTTGAATTTTAAACGTTTGCTTTGTTTCAAAAGAAATGTTCGCTTTTCAAATACGGAGTATTGGAGACTTGGGAGTAATATGAAAAATATAAATTCTAAATCTTAATTAAAAAAATCATGAAGTGTATTGTCTTCTTCGGACTTGAACAATGGCGACTTCATCGTGCTTGGTAGCTTTCGGGTTGAAATTGGGCGTTTTCTGCGAACTGTGGTGTTGGCAATGGTCTAGTCCTCCGCCCCGCCCCTGTCAACACCCTCCCGCTTGTACGTTACCCCCATCACCAACCATATATTCGTCAAATATCCATAAGGTTAAGTCTAATTCGTGTGCAAAAGTTTGACATATTTCGCTAGGTGTCCCTGAGGTTTTCATTTTTTTTGCCAAATATCCCTGAGGTTTATATTTTTTTCGCCAAATACCCCTATTTTGAATCTGTTAATTTTTTTTTTTGAAAAATAGTCCAATTCTCCCAACATGGCGCATATTTTTAATAAAAATAAATTTTTCTAAGTACAAAAAATTACTATGATAAATTTAAATACGGGTTCGCTATATGCACCCCAAATCATGCACGTCATTTTCGACGTGCATGGTTAAAAAGGGTTAATTAATTTTTTTTAAACGCTAATTAGTCAGAAGGTTTGCACGTCGTTTTCGACGTGCATTTTTTACGTTGGATTTGCGGTGTATATAACAACACCCTTCAAATAAGATATTATCAAACGTTAACATAAAATACGAAAAAAAAACAAGCTTTGATAATTAAGTAAAAAATAATTAAAATATTTATGAAAACTGTGTAAAAATTACACGAGTTTAAGATTTAAGTAAAATATGCTGATAGGGTTAAAATCCTAAAATAAATATGTTTATAACACCTAATAAAAAAATGCTTATTAATTAATATTTAGATATAACTAGATTGATTAAAGAAACGTGTACAAATTTCATTAGTTTGATTTTTTTTAAGCAAAAATATTTCTCATTTAACAATTAGACTAGATAAATCTCATTGGTTAAAAAAATGTTTAAAAAATTTATTATTTGAAAATTTATGTAGATTAGGTTGATTGTGTGAAATTCAAAAAATTAAGATTATTATATAAAAAATAGTTTTCATTATACACACACAAAAAGAGAGATTAATTGCTTTGGAAAAAAAAAAGAATTCATATATTTGGAACTATGTATTTTAAAAAAAAAACATTTTGAATTAATCTCATTGTTTAAATAAATAGCATGAAATGATATTGTGTAATTAATACATAATGAAATAATACTTTATAGTTAATTTTAACTTTATCAAAAAAAAGTTTTGAATTAATTCCATTGATTAAAAAATGTAATATGATATGGTATTGTGTATATAATATTAGATAATTTAATTACCATAATTAAATAATATTGTTCAAATAATACCTTGCAAAAATAACAATGAAATAATATTTTCTATTCTTTTTATTTTCAATAAAAAAAAACGTTGACAAATTCGACAGAGGGGCATTTGGCGAAAAAATAAAAACCTCAGGGGTATTTGGCGAAAAAAAATGGAAACCTCAGGAGCACCTGGCGATATATGTCAAACTTTTGTACACCACGCGAATTAGCCTTAACCTCAGGGGTATTTGGCGAAAATTCCGTTTTTTAATTGAAGTAAAGATTTGGGACCTGACGATCCGTCGACAAGCAAAAACCGCATTAAACATAACATACAAAGAATAGGTTAACCGAAACTAGTAACTATAAAAGATGACCTAAGCAGAACAAAACTACTCCCAAAATATTGAGAATGTCAGCAAAGAACGAATTTAAACAACACTGAACAGTAGCACCGTAGATGAGCAATACTGCATAAATTTATCTCGTGTGGGTAATGCAGACGAAACTCTAAGAAGACTCCTTCCCGGATACGGTGTCGTCCTTAAAGTACACCATAACCAGTCTCAACTTCGGACTCCACGACCCCAACCAAGCAGAAAAACTCCTATAGACACAAGAGCTTATTTCAACGACATTACTTTTTTTTGGTGGGGGGGGGGGGGGGGGGGGGGGAGAAGTGTGCATTTTGCTCGGGCTTGAATCCCCTCGTTTTTAACAAGATTTGAAATTTGTATCCTGCTAGGTCAGTTTCTTTTTGGCACATTTTGTTCGGGTTGTGTGTGGCTTTATTTTTGGTATTTCTAGGCCATCTTCACTTTGGTTGGGTTTGTGGTGTTCCGGAGTTGGGACTGACTTGGGTCGTGGTGGTGTGTTCAACGTAACTACGTCTCCCGGAAAGAACTTCGTTGGAGTTTAATTAATCTTCACCACCCACCGGAGATTGAGTCCTGATTTACCAGCACTACTACTTCATGGTGGACTACGAACTCCATTGTGATCCTTTGTAACCCTAGTCCTACGCAATATGTAGCCTCCTTATAATAGTTTCAGCCTCTCCTATCAAACGGATTGGACCCTTTGTATCGACTTTGACTCAGCCCACAGAAGGGTACCCTTCTCATCCCGAGCCATGGCTCCCACAACCATCCTCATATAACGACTCATCAATTAATTTATCAACTGGAGGGAGAGAACATATGGGAGACACGAACAACATATAAACCCAACGGAGTTCCATCTCAAAACCAATTGACAATAGAAGGAGTATTAATCCGAGTCGGACTTTGATATGGTATTAGAGAGCGGTTAGCCTTACGACCCGTGTTGATCCTAGTCTGGGTTACCCAGTTGTCCAAGTCTCAACTAGATGATCATTCCTAGTTGGACTTGCGGGGGTGTGATATGTGAATGAGACCAAAAGTGTCACACATTGGAAAGTTGAACATAGCAAGCCCTAGTATACGAGTCGGTGGGCTACTCCTTCTATTGTCAATTGGTTTTAAGATGGAACCCCGCTCGGCTGATGTGCTAGGCTATTAGAACATGAACGTGCGCCCGTGAACACGACCCCAAGTCATTAGTCCGAGTTGGACTTTGATATGGTATCAGAGCGGTTAGCCTAACGACCCGTGTCGATCTTGGTCTGGGTTACCCAGCTGTCAAGTCTCAACTAGATGCTCATTCCCAGTTGGAATTGCGGGGGCGTGTTGAGATGTGAATGAGATCAAAAGTGTCTCACATCGGAA
The DNA here is from genome assembly GCA_037127255.1 of Persicaria tinctoria. NCBI lineage: Eukaryota > Viridiplantae > Streptophyta > Magnoliopsida > Caryophyllales > Polygonaceae > Persicaria > Persicaria tinctoria. The sequence continues at coordinate 66,600,739 of JBANSL010000010.1, read as the reverse complement.
AGTTGAACATATCAAGCCCTATCAAAGTCCGACTCGGATTAATGACTGGAGGTCGTGTGGATAGGCGCATATGCGCTAGTAACCTAACACACAAGTCGAGTGATGTTACATTCTAATACTAATTGACAATAGAAGAATTAGCCCACCGACTCATATACTAGGGCTTGATATGTTCAACTTTTCGATGTGGGACACTTTTGGTCTCATTCACTATTCACATTTCAACAGATACTGTTCAATTGTTTGTATTGAACATTAAAGATAAAGTCGAGTGAGGTTACTTGTTTTTTTTTTGTTTGGTTGATAGGAAGGCAGAGGCTAGCTCTTGATCAAATCATTAGCATATTAGTCAGTAGTCACTACACCAACTTAATAAAATCTGTTGTTGCTTCTCCCTTTTAATAGGTGCATCTAAAACTAAGATGATAAATATGATGAATTATTCCATAATAAAATCGGTTGTTGTTGCTACATTCTTTTCGGTTAACGTAAAATATTACAGTAAATTTAATCTTTCCTGAGACAATATTTACAAATTTGAATGTGACGATTTCCTTGTAGAACATGCTCAATTAACCAAAAAAGAGTAATTTTGTCTAAATTTTTTGTCAGTCTTATCATTTTTTTTTATGAGACCCCCCTCTAAAGTGCTCAATGTATTAACCTATAGAATCTAATTTTGAGCAAGTATAGTGGGGAAGTTGCTAAAGTCTATCATATTATTAATAAAAAATTAAATATATATTAATATATTCGTACAATTGCTTAAAAGTTAAAACTGCTTCTTTAAATGAGCATTAATTGTATGTGTAAAGCATTTTTCTTAATATACCGGCGTACAAATAAAATGAGTGATATAGTCACATAGGGTGAAAATTTCAAATTAATATAAGGGAAATTACAAAAAAAAAAAATCACCTTTTAAATATAGATTTTTTTCATTTAACCATCCCTTAAATTTAAAACTACAAAAAACCACCCCTTAAAACTTCTTCATTAACAAGTCACCACCCTTTATCTATTTTTATTAACCTATATATATATATATATATATATATATATATATATATATATATATATATATATATATATATATATATATATATATATATATATATATTTATAAACTTAAAATACGAGTTTAATCCAGTTTATTTGTTATAGAGAACCTCAAATTGTTCTTTACCTCAAATTTATATGTTCTTTACCTCAAATTGTTTATAAATTTTAAAAAAAACTTAGGTTATTGATCAATCATATAACTTAAATATAATTATATACATCTTTTAATTATTATCAAAGGTTAATTATTGAACAACAATATTTAAACTACAAATAAATAATAATTTTAAGTTTATTTTTACCTTTACCAAGACTTATAATCATATTATCAATAAAATGGTAATTTATATAATTTTTTAAAAATCTATAAACATTTTCAAACACAAATTCGGATAATAATTCTAAGTTAAATTTATGAAAATAGATAAAAGGGTGATGATTTGTAAATAAAAACCATTTAAAGGATGATTTTCTATAATTTTGAATACAAGTGGTGGTTTTCTGGAAATTTCCCTAATTAAAATTAGCGGCAGTTTTGTGTAATTTAGGCAAAAAAGGAAAAACAAACAAGAGGGGGCAACGGAGTCCAAACCCGAACGTTAGAGCATCCCCAAGAGATTCCCCATATCAATTTTTTGGAGAATATTGGGATGATTTTTGCTCCAAGAGTTTCCCCATTATATTCTCCAAAATAGAGAATGGAAGAAAAATATAGAGGTCATTCCCTAAATTTGGAGCAAACTCTATATTTTTTGAGGTGAATTCTAGAATGGAGAATCTGTTGGAATGGGGCAAAAAAATATTCAGAATATTTGATTTCTCATTCTCTATTTTGGAGATTGTTTTAGGGAAGCTATTGGGAATGCTCTTACAACTTGTATCCTCTCTAACCCCCCGCTTTTTTCCGTCCTCTCCTCCTCTTTCCCCAAAACTTCCACCGCCACCCCCTCCCTCCCCTCTCTCTCTCTCTGAATCTGAAACCACCTTCTCGCCGGCGGTTTCTGGCTGCGTCGCAACCTCCATTGCTGGCAATCCTACGCACCACACGAAGCGATAGAGCGAGCGAGAGAGATATTCAGCACTCATGTCTTGGCCTACCCGACGCCAACCCGAGCGATCGAGCCCTCTCCACAACTTCTCCCTCCCATCCTCCCTCAAATGGGGCTCTCAGAAGCTGCTCCGCTGCGCCAAGTCTCCCTCGGCCTCCTCCTCGCTCCGCAGATCCGCCGCCGCCGACTCCTCTTCTGATAAGGCCCCGTCTCGTTCCGCTTCCGCCTCCGCTGACGACTTTGATGCTGTCCGTGGTAAGCTCTACCGCGATCTGCGTATGGCCGGTTCGAGGAGTCCGGTTCTTGGCGAGGAGGAGGAGAGGGAGGGAGAGCTTGACGAGTCCGCCGCCGCCGCCGCCCGGCCTTGGAACCTCCGCATGCGGAGGGCCGCGTGCCGTGCTCCTGGAGACTGCGGTGGCGCTGGTGGAGATCGGAATCGCGAGGCTTCGTTGTCGCCGATGAGGCTGGAGAAGGGGACTAGGAGGTTGAGGGAGTCCGAGAAGAGACGGAGAGCCAAGTTCTCGATTGAATTGTCCAGGGAAGAGGTTGAATTGGATTATCTGGTGATGCTTGGTATCAGACCTCCTCGCCGCCCTAAGAAGAGACCTAAAATGTTGCAGAAGCAATTGGAGGTGAGTCAGTTATCAATCTAACAAAAAACAATTTTCTTTTGCTGACGATGGTTGATTCGAGCTTTGAACTTTGTTTATTTCGAAATCTTGCAGTTCGTCTTTCCTGGTTCGTGGTTAGCAGAAATTACAATTGATAGATACAAAGTCCCTGATTGTGGCGAACCAGTCAAGGTAATTGATTGATGTCGATTCGTTAATTCCTAATTGGGACTCAAACTGCCGATTTGATTGACAAATGCCGTTATTGCAATGCAGGCCTAGAAATGAATCAGAGCCTGCAAAGTCTGGATGCTTGATTTAGTGTTCATCGGTGCTGGGTAACTTGAATTGGTGAAAGGGTGCAGGAATCTGATGTATAGAGCGATTGGAGATAGGAATTATATTATGATCTGCTTCTATGAGTTCGTATGGAGTTGCCTGTTATTGCTGAGGTCAATCTCATTAACTGAATTTCAATGTTCTAATTTATCATTAGATGGTTACATTAGGTCTAGGAAATAGCCAGCCATAGGTTCAACATTTTGGGGAATGGAAGGGATTTTGCTGGGAGAAGAAATTCATTACCAGCTTCTGAATAAAAGTCATAACAAGAAAAGACCCATACTTGATTCCTCAATTGATATTTGTTTCAGTGAAATGTAGTTTTGCTTCATTCAATGATTCAAGAATAATTGCTTTCATCTAATTTACTCGGAAGAAATTCAGTTACTTATTGTGTCATGGTATTCCTCTTGGAAGATTTTTGCTTTCTTGTATCTTCAAGCTGGGTATCATGCAGTTCATACCTTACAATAAGTAATGGTTGAATAGTGTAACCTCTCTATGTTGCTTCTGGCGATCCATTTGGTTATATAACTAGCTGGCTAATCGAGCAGGGACAGAATCGATGTTTACTGCAGTCTGCAGGTGATACTCAATTCTGATCTTATACATGCATTCACTTTCTCCACTGTGAATCTGCTATCGATTATCAAATTAACTCAACAAGTGTTTTACTCCATTGCATTTACATCCTGCAATTTATGTTGACCCTTGTTAACTGAAGCTCGATATGAAATGTGGAGAACATCAAAACGCTTCTTGGATTGCTCGTGTATTTTGTTCTATATCTTGCTGAGCTAATAATACCTTCATTGACAGCATTGTATTTCAATAAAAAACGCATCTTTGTAAGGATGCTGCTTTCGTTCCCTGTTATCCAAAGTACAAGATCAATCTGATGTTCTGTGTTATCTGTTCTCCTTCTGACATTCTTGCTCCAGTTCAGATTCAGTGATTTCCTCTGGAATGAGATTGTGTTAAAATCTCGGGCAAATTGGGACATAGCCCTAACCTGATACAAGAGCTTTCTTTCTAGGTCTTCATTCATAGGGCAGAATATATGCTTTGTTGATTCAAGCTTGTTGTTCAAATCCCTAAAGACGTTCATTTCAGGTTTGGAGCCACTCTCTGGTTTCACTGGTATTTCATGGTTCTAGACTGCCAGTATCCCTCGCCCTGACAATAAATTTCATACGCGTGCAGATTCACATCGCACAAAACACCATTGCAAGTGGATTGGTTCCAGAAATGGGAAAGAAAATTTACTCTCCTGCAGTTGTTTCTCCCATTTGTCTCCATGATTGAAAATGGCTGAACTTGGCCGATCTTTCATCTTGCAGAATTCACTTCATCGTCTTCTATAGTTTTGTGTTTGCTTATTTGTGCAGCTAATGTTAAATTGAATTATCTAGGGGAATTTAAACACCTCATAGAGTCTAGGGGAATTTACCAGCAGCCCTTTGTTCCATTCACCTTCATCTTCAAGCCATCGCCACGCCACTAATTCAGGTCGCCATCTTCTTTTCACCAATATGCGATGCTGATCTATAACCAGCAAACTAGCCTTATTTTCATGATATTTCGTTTTCACGCACTTCTTTAGGACCATATTCATCATGCCTGGGCTGATTGGATACCATTTGCTTGTAAAGGAGGGCAATCATATCAGTTTTATTTTCGTGTCGCCTGCACCATTGTTTCTTGCACTGATGGAACTTGCTGTCTAATGTCCTACACCATGCAATATATGGCCAGAGAAACAGATTTCTTTCAGACCAATACGATAAAACCTAATGTATGTTGTGTGTTTATTGTATTGCTTTTTTATGCATCTGGGTTATCTTGAATCTGGAAATACAAATTTATTGCGAAAACATGATATGTTCATTCTATGCTTGATGGTGATTTTTGCTTCCTGGTCGGTTAAAGTTTTTGATAAGTCTTATTGGAACCTAATCCTTTGTCCACATTGCACATATATAAGACAAACAGAACAAATACAGGCTACATTATTGAAAAGAATAAGAACCTACCTGTGTATAGTGATAATAAAACCAACTCTCAATAAACAACCAAAACTCAATTTCAGTCAGTACAACAAAAAAGTGGTCTCCAAAATGTCATAAAATTAAAGGAAAAAAAACCACTGTTTGTTCCAACAAAGACCCTGAATTGGGGGGGACTAGCTGAACTTGAATTGATCATTGATCATCTCCTCTAAGCTATGAACATCTATAATACTGTAGCGTTACACCCCCAAGCACTCATGAACAGTGAAGCAGTAACCCAATTGAAGAAAAACTGAAGGGTTGAAAGAAAGAGATACCAATTATCTTGTCCCCATGGGACCATGAAATTTCAGTCTTATGCAAAACCTATCAGTCCCATGCCATTAACTGCCTCTTGTCCCTGTCTCCCCAGTTGACATCAATTGATCATGGCTTCTTGCCCTTCTTGGCGTTGCCACCGCCACGGAAAAACGACCCGAGACCGAGGAGATCGGAGGTGCCCTTTGTGATGTAAGGAGATGGCACATTGAGGACTGGACTTGAATTCCCTGAGCCACTGAATTGGGCCTTCCTCAATGGAGGCTTGTGGTGAAACCGGGTGCTCGAACTCGAAACCGAACCCGATGAGGGAAGCTTTGATGGCTGCCTGTGATGCTTCCCATGGCCGGTTGAATTGCTCCTTGCAAGAAGAGGAAGAGATGACCAAATTGAGCCTTTCTTGGAATGGCTGCTACTGTCATAATTAAGACTGGTGCTCCTCATGAACCTCCAAAAGGACTTTGGTTGCCCCTTTTCTTCCCTGATCAAGCTGGCCTTTGTTGATGTGACTATGACCCCTCCTTGTTCCTCCTCCTCTGCAAGATCATGTTTCTTGGAGATGGAAGGAGGGGTCGGGGTTGGGATTGGGGCTGTTGGTTTGATGTGGGCGGGGAGGAGGACTCCGTTGAGGAAGAGCTCGTCGGCCGGGGAGGCTTCTTGGCCCGATCGGCAATCAGGGAGGCGGAAATCGAAGTCGAAATCGGAGTCGTCGGAGGAGAGATTTTGATCTGATCTTGCAACAAGATTGTGATCGGGTGAAGGGAGGTGATCAAGATTGTAGGAGAATGAGATTCTTGGGGTGTCTGGGAAGAGGTTGACGGCCATGGAGGAGCTCTGGCTTTGTTGGGGAGGGGTGATGAAGACGGTAGCCATGGATGGAGGGTTGGGTTGGTTGAGTTTGTATTGTGGAAGAGGCAAAGTTTAAAAGGGATATAAAGAGAGCCAAATATGAAGTGAAGGGGATAGGAGGAAAAAGAGGGGTGTTGGTGTTGGGGTTTGGGAAGAGGGAAAAAATTGCTTCTCTCTTTTTCTTTTACTTACTTTGGATAAAGAAATTAGGAATTTAGGCTTTGTAGCTTTTTCTTTTTGAGATTTAAGGGTTAAATCTGATATACACACAGTTAAATACTAAAATGGTGGAAAGTCGTTGTTTGTGTTTATGGGAGTGGAGACCTCCAAATGGGGTTGAAATTTCCATGGCTGGTGGTTTTAGGGCAAGTCTCGAGGTGGGAAGATTTTATCAAAGGGTTTTCGTCAACTCCGGTTTAATTTATTTAACTCGTTTAATATAATCTGATTAGGTGTGTGTTTGATGTACTTGTTAAAAATTTTGTTTTTCAGAAAATGTTGAATGGACAAATAGTATCATTTTTATTACAAATAAAATAACGTTTTTTCTTAGAATAACTCGATACTACCTCCGTTCCATAATACATGGGCTTTTCTTTTTTGACACGTTTTTTAAAGAGCGAAAAACTCTATGAAATATTATTTTTTTAATTAAATTTTTTATATAATTTGATATTTATTACTAGAGTTTTTCGCTTTTTAAAAAGCGTGCCAAAAACTAAAAACCCATTTATTTTGGAACGGAGGGAGTATTATTTAAAATACATCAAAAAAACCGATATAATTATGAGAGAGAAACTCTCATTTGTGAAACCCCAAATTGAGCCCCAATTTGAGAAATCTTCCCCATCTTTCTCCTCTAATCAACTTTTCTTTGCCAAATTTCCATCTAGATCTCTAATTTTTGGGTTCCTTTCTAGTCTAATCGTTTTCTTCTTGTGATTGACGGTCAGATTCAATGGTTTTCCGGTCGATGTCTTTCTTGTCGGGCTTCGTTGTCGTTGGGTCTTCATCCTCTTGCTGATCTGGTTGGGGTTTCCTCTGTGTTTGTTTTTCGCTCCGCTCCCCTTGTCCGATTGTCTTCCAGTCGGTCTGGTGTCCCGGTGAGGTGGTTTGGCGCGTCGCCTGTCGTCAGCCGGCCTGGGCTCGGTCGGGGTTGTGGGTTATCGATTTTAATCGAGTCTGTTTTGGGTGGGGTTTGTTGCGCATGGGGTCTCTTGACTCTCTTCTTTCCCCTTCTGTCGGATTTGGTGGTGCTGGGTTGGCCGGCGGCTCCTCCTCCTCCTGGGGAATCGCCGTCTTCGTCTCCGCTTCACCTTAGTTTACTGGTTGTGTGGAGTTAGCCTCCTACGGCCAGGTCTCTTTGGGCTTCTTGGGCCCGAAGGTGGCCCTCTATTGTGGGAAATGGGCCATTTTGGTGCTTTGGGCCCAAGTCTAATGGCTTGGGCTCATTGCTTTGGGCCTAAGTTTCGGGTCCTTCGGGCCCAAGGATGACGAGTTGCTATTTTGAAAAATTAATTTTTTTGAGAAACTATCCTTTTGGGTTTTATCAAGAACCCGAATCGGGTTCTTGATATTGTCCCGAAAGGGTTTTGAGTATAACCACCCGAAAGGGTTTGAGAAAATCCCGCAAGGGCTTGTCGATACTTTTACAAGTGAAAGCTTGATGGCGTTTTGTTCGAGCAGTTTGCGGCTTTGTTTCCGATGTTTCTAGGAGATCTTCTGCTTGGTTGGGGGGCGTGGAGTCTGTAGTCGGATCTGGTTGGGGTCGAGGTGGTGCGCTCAAGACGACTCCGTATTCGGAATAGAGTTTTCCTTGGAGCTCGTCTGCACTACCCATATGAGTTAGTGTCCTGCTGTACTACTGGCCCGCGGTGCTACTGTTCGGTGGTGCTTGGCTGTGTTCTTCGGTGGCTTCCTCAGCTTTTCGGGTGTTCGGTCTTCTTGGAACGTTTGTTGTAGAGTTTATTTCTGTTTGGTTCATTACGCCTGTTATTTGTATTTCTGTTCTTAGGTTGCTCTGTTAGACGGTTCACCGTCTGCCGACTTCGGTCGACCTCTCGATAAGTCAGACCTGTCTAACATTCGAATTTTTACCTAATAAAAAAAATACATCAAAATTTTATTTTCACCAATTAAATTGTGCAGTTTATCCCGAGCAATTTGGAAAAAAAGTTAGAATTATTGGACCATCATATAATTATGATACTCCATTTTGTTCACTTTCATCTGCACTAATAATTATGAAATTAGTAGGAAAAAATTAACAAAAATGTTTATATTTTATATATTTTTAATAAACATGCTAATTACATAAAACCACCCGTTAAAAGTATAGTTGTAAAAAAAAATCCTTTAAAATACAATGTTTGCAAAATGACACCCACTCTTTTAGATTGGTTCAGGTTTCATTGAATAAGTTGAAAATGTCAAAATACCCTTGATTTAGGTGAAACTAATTAAAATAATCCAATCTTTGGAGGGGTGTTAAAAAAATATCATCACCTTTCAATACTAAGAAAAATAATTCAAATTTACCAAAAAAAAAGAAAAATAATTCAATCTTTCAGAGATGTAGTAACAAAATATCCCAATTGTTTTTACAACTATTAGTATGAGCAAAAACAATGACATATAATTGACGACATTAAAATTTTAGTGAATTTTGTATGATATTGACTTATTTTAATGGGAATGAGATCATTCAACCAATTTTATGTCATTGTGTTGGCCCAATTTATGGTTAGAAAAATGAGTCAAGATACTTTGTTACCATCTTCCCTAAAGGTCGGGTTATTTTTATTACAGTTAAAAGGTGGAGAATTTTTTTTAACACCACTCCAAAGTTGGGTTATTTTAATTAGTTTCACCTAATAATTAAAAAAAAAGCAATTGAATTAACGCAAATGGGGTATGCTATTGGGAAACTTGCTGGAGAATTGAAAATTGAAAATTTATCGAGGGAAAATTGAAAATTGACAAAATCAAGATGGAAAGATTGAAATTAAAGGACAAGAAAAAAAGAGTAAAGATGTAAAAAACCTGCATATTGTATTATTGATTTATTGTGTGAATATCAAAGAGGAAACGTGTGGAAGCTTCAGCTTTCCTGATGTCATCCTTAAACGGAAAAAGAAGGCTCCACCTTGGGAGTCGTTAAAGAAACTGCGTTAATTATTTTATTATTTATATTTCTTAATTATCATATTTTATTATTTCATATATTAGGATTTTAGATTAAGTTTTATCTTCTAGGTTTATTTATCTTTAGGATTAAAATTCTATCTTTATCAACCTAAATTCTATCTTGCACGATAGAATTGGTTCTTAGGTTTTCTATTTAAACATTGTAGTTCTATTGAAATTAATCAGATTGAAATAGAATTGAAGAAACCCTTTATGGATTAAGAGTTCTTCGATTATCAATCCCAAAACAACTATACGGTTCTAAAGTCTCTCGGTATTACAGTACTCATCATCGTCATCTCCATCCTTCACAATCACCATTCATCCGTGTTCTTCAACAAGCAAGCCCCACACCATTCTCGAACTCAAGCCGACGCATCAAGAACACCAGCACCTGCGCTTGGGAACACCGGACCAAGCTCCGCAGGCCTCGGCGCTCGGCGCTCGGCCCCTTCGGTGCTCTCGCACTCGCGTGCGCTGTAGAGGCGCGCTCGCTTCCAGCGATCTCACCCGCGGACTCCAGGCTCTCGCACTCGGCTTCGCAGGCTCTCGATCGCAGCCCCTCGCCATCAGCAAGCCGGCATCGTTCCGCGTTCACACGCCCTGAGGAGCTATCTCCTGTGTGCGCCGCCTTTCCTTCAGCGATCGTGACCAGGCGTACCGGACTTCCGCGCTCGCGCTCCCTCTGCCTCGCTTCTTGATTTCTTTGTTCTATCGCCATTGTTAATTAGTTTTAACTTAGTTTAGTTAGTTGCTTAATTTTATTAAGTTAACAAGTGTTGTTTTAGTTAGTTTAGATTTAATTAAATTCCGTAGCTTTAAGTTGTTGAATTGTCTATAAGTTGTTAAATTCCGGAGCTTAGTTAATTGGTGAAGGCCATTCAACGTATGCGGCGTGTGATCTGGTCGAATCGTCAATAAATACAAGGAGACGTCAATGATGCCGATCAATTATCGATGTTTCTATGGATTTTATTGTAGGATTACCTAGAACTTCTAAGGGTCATGATTCCATTTTTGTTGTTGTAGACAGATTTTCCAAAATGGCTCACTTTATACCTTGTCATAAAACTGATGATGCTATTCATGTTGCTCATTTATTCTTTAAAGATGTTGTTCGCTTACATGGATTGTCATTATCTATAGTTTCTGACCGTGATCCTAAATTCTTAAGCTCTTTTTGGAAAACCTTATGGTCTAAATTGGGTACAAAATTGCTATTTTCTACTTCTTGTCACCCACAAATTGATGGCCAAACTGAGGTCACAAATAGAACTCTTGGGGCTCTCCTTAGAGTCATGTTGCGAACTAACCTCCGGAGATGGGAATACTGTCTACCATTTGTAGAGTTTGCATATAACAGGTCTAGGCACTCTGCAACGAAAATGACCCCCTTCGAGGTTGTGTATGGCCGAAATCCATTGACTCCAGTGGACATGATGCCTCGGCCATATAAGGACAAGGAGAGCGTGGATGCAACTAAGCAAGTGGACTTCATCAAAAGTTTGCATGAGCGTACCAAGGCGCAGCTGGAGAGGAAGACCGCGCAATACAAGGCCGCGAAGGACAAGCATCGCAAGGATGTGCAGTTCAACGTTGGTGATCTGGTCTGGCTACATCTCAGGAAGGAAAGGTTTCCACAACAACGGAAATCTAAGCTGGACCCCAGGGGAGATGGACCATTCAAAGTGGTTCAGAAGATGGGTCCTAATGCCTACAAGCTGGATCTCCCTGCCGATAAGTACAACGTCCATTCTACATTCAACGTCGCCGATCTATCCTTGTTCGTGCCTGACGATGACTCTGACGACGATTTGAGGACAAATCGAAGTCAAGTGGAGGAGAATGATGCCGCTCAATTATCGATGACTCCTGGTGACATTGAGGACAACATGAAGGTTCCATTTGATGGCCCTGTCACTCGTTCAAGGGCCAAGAAGATTCAAAATGCAACTAAGGCCTTTCTTGTCCGTCACCATGGAACTTTAGAGCAAGGGTTCAGGCCACCCTGGATCACTTGGCTCAAGGTTACACCGCCAGCACAGGAAGTGAGCCTACGTCCACACACGGAGCTCATGAAGACTCGTCTGCACCCGCCATGAATCAACTAAACTCGGCATCACCAAGAGATCACTCGACCGAGTGGGCCTTTGGTCTTGTCGAGAAGATTGGGCCGAGTTGTCCTTGTGCTTGGGCCGAATTAAGTTATTTAATTAGTTTGTTATTTTATGCAATTAGATAAATAAGGTGGAAATTAATTATATCTCTTCTAGATATATTACTTTCCCACCAAGTTATTATATTTCTATCTCTTAGGATTTATTTATCTTTAAGCTATTTCACTTATCATTAGATAGAATTAATCTATCCAAACCCCTTCCGCCACATATTATTCTGAAGGACCAGGTGCGCAAGCAGCAACAAAGAAACTCAAAGGAATCTCGGTTGCACCAGCCGCACCCGCGGCCCCAGAAGTCACGCCCGCGGCCCCAGCAGCTGCGCCCGCCGCCGGCCCTGCAGCCCCTTTGACGCATTCTCCTCCCCATCCGACGTCAGCCAAGCCCTCTTCTGCACCACTTAAGGGCTCTGTGGAACGTCGATCTTTGGTCTCTCACCCTCAGTAAGGGACCATCACATGGAATGCTCATCGACCTCATATTCTTCTGGTAATGAAACAAGTATTACTTAATGTTGAATTGAGTCATATTCCTGCACCTATTGCTGCTCTTCTGCAGGATTACTTGGATGTGCTTCCAGCTGAACTACCACAAGGCTTGCCTCCTATTAGAGGTATTGAGCACCAGATTGACTTCGTACCTGGAGCAGCCTTGCCTAACCGCGCCGCTTATAGAGCTAGTCCTGAGGAGACAAAGGAGCTGCAACGCCAAGTCACAGATTTAATGGATAAAGGCTTTGTTCGTGAGAGCCTGTCCCCCTGTGCCGTACCAGTCATATTGGTTCCAAAGAAGGACGGCTCCTGGCGCATGTGTGTTGATTTTCGCGCAATCAACCAAATAACGGTTAAGTATCGCCACCCTATTCCTCGTTTAGATGATATGCTTGATGAACTTCATGGTGCTTCTATTTTTTCTAAAATTGACCTTAGAAGTGGATATCATCAAATTATGATGAAACAGGGTGATGAATGGAAAACGGCTTTTAAAACTAAGTACGGCTTATATGAATGGTTAGTAATGCCTTTTGGTTTGACTAATGCACCTTCTACATTTATGAGGCTTATGAACCATGTGCTTAGAAGACACTTAGGAAAATTTGTCGTTGTCTATTTTGACGATATCTTAATCTACAGTAAGAATATGCATAATCATTTAAGTCACTTAAAATTGGTTTTTGATTGTCTAAGAAAAGAGAAATTATATGCCAATTTAAAGAAATGTTCTTTTGCATCCGAGTCTACCATTTTTCTTGGTTTGGTAGTGACTACATCTGGATTGAAGGCGGATGAGGAGAAGATTCGTGCTATTCAGGAGTGGGCTAGGCCGACTACACCCACCCATGTCCGCTCATTCTTGGGCCTTGCTGGCTTCTATCGACGTTTTGTCAAGGATTTCAGCCTGATTGCCGCCCCCCTACATGAGCTGACAAAGAAGGATGTGACATTTCGCTGGTCTGACTCACATCAAAAGGCTTTCGACGCTCTCAAGGATCGCCTGACACACGCCCCAGTGCTGCAGTTACCTGACTTTGCTCAACCGTTTGAGCTAGAGTGTGACGCTTCTGGCACTGGCATTGGAGGGGTCCTGCTGCAGAACAAGCGTCCGATCGCCTACTTCAGCGAAAAGTTGGGCACCGCTGAGCTCAACTACTCTACCTACGACAAGGAGCTATTTGCATTGGTTCGCTGCTTACAGACTTGGCAACATTATCTCTGGCCTAAGGAGTTTGTGATTCACTCGGATCATGAAGCTCTTAAGTATCTCAAAGGATAAGCAGTGCTCAGCAGGCGACTTGCTCGATGGGTGGAGTTCATAGAGACCTTTTCCTATGTGGTTCACCACAAAAAGGGGAAGGATAATGTGGTAGCTGACGCGCTATCACGAAGGTATGTCCTCTTAAACCATATGGATGCACATGTTTTGGGTTTTGCATTAATAAAGGAATTGTATGCTTCTGATAGTTTCTTTAAAACTATATATGCTCAATGTGTGTCCAAAGGTGAAGTAGATTCATTTTTTGTTGATAATGGGTATTTATTTAAGATGGGCAAGCTTTGTATCCCATCTTCTTCTATTCGCCGATTGTTAACCCAGGAAATACATGAATCTGGGGGACATGGGGGTTTCGAAAAAACACTAGCTGGACTAAAGGAACATTACTTTTGGCCTAAAATGTCTAATTATGTGCTGAGATTTGTCAAAAGTTGTGTTACATGTGCTAAAGCTAAATCGAAATCCAATGCTAATGGTCTATACCAACCTTTGCCAATGATCGCATCGATAATTGATCGTTGTTTGGTAACCAACAAAATCAGTATTGAACAAATCCCATCTTCCTTTCTTAGCAAATTTTCCATGGAATTCCATGCTGTTGATTTGTCTTAGAGAATTCAACCATTTTCGACATAATCCTAAATCTTATTTTTCTACTGCAATCTTTAAAATCAACTACAGTAAACAACAACATTCAAACTACTGGCAACCAAATTTCAAAAAACGAAACGGGCTATTTACTAACCCGTCATGTTTAGCGATTGAGATCACCTGTCCCAAAGACACTATTTCTGAATGTACCTCCTCACCACCTGAAATTAAAATAAAATAAAATCGGAAACAATTTTTTTTTAAAGGTAAACGGTAGGGTGGATTGGGAGAGAGTAGAGGGGAAAACAGAGAGTTTCGGGTAGGGATAGCAACGGGGCGGGTTCGGGGTGGGGACTAACATCCCCGTCCCCACGTGGGGAATCCCTTTGCCCCCGTCCCCATTTAATTTCCCCCATTCCCGTCCCCGCGACGGAGATTCCCCGCCCCATTATCATCCCTAGTTTCGGGATAGCATATCCGGACTGAATATTTAGAGGGATTGTTTTTTTTTTTGAGATCAACCGGACCAAATTAATTAATGCAAATCATCATCCAACACAACCTCTAATTCATGAGGAAAAGACACACTAGAACATGAAATAAAAGATCTCACAGGCCGTAAGCTCGCAAGGCAGTGGGCCGCCTTATTTGCTGTCCTGCGGGTGTGCCTCCAAACGCAGCTTTCATGGCTCCGGGCAAAGGAAGAAATTTCCACCAGCAGCATCCCCAGAGTACCTCTCACTTCCTCACCGTTACGCAACTTGTGGACAAGGGACAGACAGTCCGTCTCGACCTCAATTCGCTCGAAGTTGCTGGCTTGTATTGCCTCCAAAGCCCACAGGACCGCTTCAGCCTCAACCAGCTCCACTTCCGTTGAATTCTGCACCGGCTTAGCTCTAAACACAAGCACCTTGCCCCTGTGGTCTCTAGCAATAAACCCCACCCTTTAACCCAATCCACAACCCTGTCACAATTTACTCGAACCGTACCCTCCATTGGTCTACACCAGCTTTTGACCTCTCTCTCCCTTTCCACCATCCCCCTACACTCCTCCCTACCCTGTTGCTCCCTCCACTCTTGAACTAAAATCATGACCTCCCCCACAGCCCTTTGTGGATCCTCTCGCTTTCCCTCAAAAATCTCTCTGTTCCTTCCTTTCCATCATCTAATATTTAATAAGGGTACTTTGGTCTTTTGGTGTATTTTAAACTCATCATCTAACGGACCTTAGAGTTAGAGGTGGGTGGTGCTTTGTGAATGTATATGTTTAAAGGGTAGTTTTATATAAATATGCTTTTAATAGGTAGCTTAATGCAAATGAGGCTATTTAAATGATAATTTTTTACAATTTGACCTACGGAGTAGTAAATAACAAAATAGAAGTAAACAGAGTAACAATTTATAACTCGTGTTTTTTATAATAAACGTTAGGTAAGGTATAAGAATTAAGAAGCTTATATTTGATTTGAAAAATATTCTATAATTTTAAAAAAATCCTCAAAAAATAATTGTAAAAATCGTAAAATTTTGGGTGATTTAGGTAAGTAGGATATTTAGAAAGTTCAATTAGCTAACTAGATAAAAAAAACTTGTTAAATTAGATTAGGTAGTCCATTTTCCAAATAGAGTATTAATTGGTCAATGGTCAACTGTTTGACCATTGACCGGTCAACGTTGACTATTGACCGGTCAACGTTGACCAACTCATGTGGATTTTTTTTTTAAAATTTTAATGATGACATTTTTTTGATGCCATTTTTTTACCGTTTTGATTCCATTTTTTATTACATTTTGTTTTCGCTTTGATGCCACTTTTTTAATGACATTTTTTTTCAAACCTTAATGACATTTTTGGTGTAATGTGATGCCACGTCGACCATTGATGCCAATTTTTTTTTACTGTTGACTACTGATGACACTTTTTTAAAGTCAATTTTTTGATAATATTTTTTTTCTGTGATGCCATATTTTTTCAAAGTAGTGTTTTGATGACATTATTTTTCTTTAATGTGATGCAACTTTTTCAAAGTAGTGTTTTGATTACATCTTTTATTGATAAAAATGTCATCAATAAAAGATGTCATTTGTGATAATATCTTTTATTGATGACATTTTTATCACATTTTTTAATGCAATTGATGACATAGGTTCATAAAATGTGATTATACATTTCATTGATTACAACTTTTATTAACGACTTTTATTCATTGATGACAATTGTTATTAAATTTCATTAATCGCAATTGTTTCTGGTGACATTTTTATATAATTGATGACATAGAAGCTTAAAACGTGGAATCAAAATATTGTCACCTTATTGCACATATAAAAACACGGGTTTTTTAAAGTATGACATTAATATTGGTTGCATACGTAAAAGCACCTATTATAACATGTCATCAACTAAAAAAATGCATCAATGTAATTAATATAATATGGAATCAATGAAATCAATACAAGGTGACATCTTATATATAAAAATAATATCAAACGATCTCTTTTCATATATGGATGCAAATGGTGTAAATGAGAAACCTTCTTTGAGGTTCCAAGTTTGCAACATTAAACACAAAATATAACAGCAAATCACTGAAGTTCCAATATGACATCTGATTGCTCAATAACTTTTACAAGATCCTTGTAAAAAGCCCTGTCAGAATTATCTGTATCAATGTCAAAGATTATTATTAGACTCAGACAACCAGTAGGAAGTGCTTTAAGACTCATACGATGCTTGGGGTCAGTGGAACCAGATGAATACGCCCACAATTGCACTGGGAAGGTAATTTCAATCGTACCAAGAAGAAAAAAATAAAAATAAAAATAGAAGTCAACAAGCTGGAGATTTTGCAAGTAGCACAAGGATTTTTCAACAACTTACCTCTACTTGTTCCAGCCCCATGAACATTATGTTTTCTTCACCACCTTGTGCACCTTCATCACCGACTTCATTGGTTCCAAGCACCCCTAACTTTCTCTGCTTGGCCTATAAGATAGAGTTTTAATCAATCAACAGAAGATAAAATATTTAAGATACCATCTTAACAAAAAAAACTGATAATAAACAACACAAGAATTGGATACACATTTGATATAGAAGCAATGTCTCCGAGACATAAAACCAGCTGCTTAAAGCCCTGATAGGCTGATACTACACTAGGTGGTAATTCTATGACACCAATGCAGTAGAGTCTGTTCCAAGCGAAGAACAGGGCCCTACTTCTCTTCGGCTTGTAGCGGTTGAAAAACTTGGGATCACAGATCAGATTCTTCAACTCCTTTGACAACCGCTTACATTTGAGAATGGATTTGAATGAGGACCGTAACAAGATCTCAATTGCGATTTCTTCAAGGAGATAACGATCAACCGCACTCCTCCTTGTAACTTTAGACGCCATCGATAGATAGATCGATCCATGGAATGGAAATTCCAACGAATCCAACCCTAATTCACTCAATTCCACCACTTGCAGGAAGGGATCCCAATCTAGATATTAATTGGAACCCTAATGTGTATCCAATTGTACAGTGTGACACCACAATAAACACACCACCAAAAACCAAATTTCATTGGTATCATAGAATTACCTACCTAAAGAAAAATAATCAAGCAGATCAGTCCACTGAATAGTAGCAAATTACCCACCAATTGCTCATAAACGTCGGCCCTTTCCCAAACAAACCATTCTCAAACCTCCAATGCAAACCAACAGGTCCTCAAAAGCTTATATCAAACGAATTAACCAACTGTTAAACAAACTAAGCAAGTATTCACAAACCCCGAGCATCAATGGCAGCTAATGAACAAACTAACTGCAATTGGCCACGGTGATGTAGAAATCAACGAAAAACAGGGAGCAAAATTAGAATCCGATAAAGAGATTTGGTCAGAGAAGAAAACTTACACCGACAATAAGGGAGAGAGATCAGCACCGATGAATTAGAATCCGATAAAGTGAGAGCGTGCAGGAACGACGAGGCGCGACGGGAAGGAGAGGCATCAACTGGCGTCGGCTATACGGTGGCGCTCCCCCAATTTTCTTCCCTGTTGTTGCATCTTCAGATCTGAAAGACAGGGAGAGACTTTGGATCTCAGGCCGAAACGGAGAGAGTGAGAAATGCGCCAGGGAGATTCGGGTTGACGAAGGCGGTGACGGCCACGAGGACGCCGAGGGTTTCTCGGTCGGAGAAGGAGCAGCCAAGGAGGACGAAGGGCTATCAGAGGGGGAGAAGGTACATGAAGGTTAGGCGGAGAGGAGGCGGACAGGCGGTTCTAATTTACCTAAAAAACATTAATGGTTATAACTCCTATAAAAAACATTTAAATTAGCTAATAACTTAATTAAAACCTTCTAAATGTCTAAAAACGCAAATTTTCTCTAAAATTTTACCAAATCCTCTAAACTTCGGATGGAAGGATAAGAAACATCGATCTATATTATTACTATATATATCCTAAATTTAGCACACACAAAATGAATTATAAAAACAAATATTAGGTGGGCGACTGGTTGGCCTTTAGAATTTGTTAGGACTGCAATGACCTGTAGACCACGCCGATTAACAATTTGAAAAATAAAAAATTGGGTCGACCGTTTTTTAAATCATATATTTAAAAAAAAAAAAAACATTACATTTCTTAGCTTTAGTTTTAGTTGAGGCGCTGTGTCGATTATTCAATTACGTAATTAAAAACATTCTACTGAACGACTTTTAAAACTTGTTACGATATACTACACAAGTTAATACTCCCTCCGTTCAACAAAACTTGACGTTTTACTATTCATTCACGTTTTTTTAGGAGCTAAAAACTATATAAAATATCAACTTTTTAAATAATTTTTTTTTAACAATTTCGTAGTTATTATTAATAAGTACAAACTTGTTAAATTTTTTTTTTTAAAAAATAAATATTTTATATAGTTTTTATCATTCTAAAAAAGCGTGGATGAATAGTAAACGACAAGTTTTGTTGAACGGATGGAGTAGGGCGATTGAGTCAATTTATATTTATGAATAAGTCGTTGGGATTGTAGAAAAACTTAAATATAAAATCGAAACCTTAAAGGCTTATCAATTTATGCATCAGACTATCAGTTGAGTCATGATTTCATCATTTGATGTACAATTCCATAAAATACGATACTCTTGCCTTTGTCTCAACTATCAACGTTCAATAACGGTTTTTCTGTTCTATGTCAATAAGACTCTAAATTGAGAAATATTTTCTACCAAAAAAAGCAAGCAACCCTAGAAATTTAATTAAAAAAAAACTAAACTAATGCAAATTTAAAAAATATTTTCAAATTAGTGCTATTATCCTATACTTTGGGGCATAAGATAGAAAAATCGATGAAGTTATCTTCTATTCATTAAAAAGCATGAGGGCTTTAGACAAGATGGAAAAATGGCTATTGTCAAGACCATTTTCACAAAATTGCACACAAAGTCCTTCCCAACCAAAATCAACGCCACCAAGAACATCTTGTGTGCTTTTAATGAGCAACCAAGAGCGGCAATATTTTGGAGTTTTGAGGTCCATTTGAGATAGAGTTCTATAAATATATCAACTTTAAGGTAAAATATTTCATTATAATTTGTTTTTGATGAGCTTTTGGAGAAGAAATTGCGTGTTTAGGGTTTGAAATTAGACTTAAAAGTGATGAAATTGGTTGTTGTTTGTGTCTTTTGTTTGATTGTTCTTGATTTGAGTGTTGTTTGAGTTGAATTATGAGTACAAATTGGAACGAAAATGAAAGAAATTGGTCGTTTCATATGCGATTTGGTGCGATTTTTGATGTCGTTCCTATCCGGCATAAATCTCGTGAATTCTTGTTGTCTGCGTTGAGCTCGGTTGTTGTCACCGAGGTGATGATGGAGGCTCGACGACTATCACCGAGTAAATTTATGAAGCTCGGCTTAAGTCAATGAGGCTATTTCATAACCTCACCAATATCCACCGAGGTCCCTCATTAACCTCACTCAATGGAGTCGAGGTTATTTATTTAGATCGGATCTCGGCGCTTTGACAGATTTTTCAAACGACAACCAAGAAAAATAGTCGAAAGTCTTTCGATAATCATCTGAAGTGATTGATATACCAGAATAAGTACCGATCAATTAAGCCCTTGATAAATTTACTAAAAGTTTGTTCAACCGGTGGAGTATTTGGATGAACGCACTTAGGTTTTTTCAATTCGCTCTCAGAGAGTTTTAGGCCTGTTTGCAATTGTTTGAAAAAAAATGAAAAGGACATGTGGTAATTTAATTGAACTTATCTTGTCAATAGTCATTTGAACATCTTGCCTCTAGCCTCACTCATTAAAAAGTTGTAAAAAAAAGAAAAATTTAGTGAAATATACCTTTAGCACAATTTAATTAGGTAATTAACTAATTATACCCACCCAAAAAAAATTGGCTACATTTCACCACACCATAAAAAAAATTAGGTGTTTGTATCCCTTCCTGTAGGTTGAGATCCCCTAGTCCATTATATATTATGTATCATTTGATTGGATGTGCCGAATTATTTTATTACTTTTCTTAATAAATAGGGTAGTTTTATAATTGTTTTCAACCAATAAAAGAAAGTGGACTATAAAATGGACCATAAAGACGGATTAGAGGATGCCTTACCTAAAAATATAAAAGATCGATCATTTATTGTAAAATGAAAACCATTGTCTAAAAGACCATCTATTTTTGAAACGGAGGTAGTATTAATTAAACTTATCGGCGTATATTGGGTTCGTATGGGGTGGAGTTAAAAAGTGACTAAAATTTAAAAATAGTTGAAATTGATAAAAAAAGTGGAGTTTATTTGGTTGTTATTAGGGGCATTTGCAAAACTAACCCAAAAACCCGGTACCCTTTGCACCCCCTATCCACTATAAAAAAAATTGCAAAAACTAACCTCCCACTCAAAATCTCCCGGTTACCTCACCTGTTGCACCCAGTGGAGAGAGAGAGAAAAAGAAAAAAGCAGCAGTGCATTAATTGTCCATCATTGTCACCCATCCAAACCCTTTCTCTCTATGCCTCTCTCCATCTTTCTCCATTGAAGAGCTTATTTATTCTTTGATTTCTCTGTCTTATATCTCTCTGCCTTCGAGGGTGACGGGATCTCCATAGGAGCTCGAATTCAGCCTGCGCCGCTAGTGTGAATCGCCACCGGAGCACCGCTTTGATGCCTTCGTCCTTCACTTTCGTTCCGATGGTTTTTCCAGGTCAATTCGAGGCGAGTGGAGGCCGGATTTGGAGTAGAGGAGGTAGAATCGAAGTGGAGGAGCCCTCACAGAGGCTTGGTGAACCGCTTTGTTTTTTTTTTTATTGATGAATGAACAATATATCAACTTTCCACTATCTGGTTTCTTACTGAACACCATTTGCTACTCTGCTGGACACCCAATGATTTTCTACTGGACACCTTATGGTTGTTTCATGTCTTGCGTGTTGTTCAATGTTTCCCTGATTCTAGTGTCGCCCTCCCCCCTAAGCTCGGGCGGTAAAAAGAGAGAGGACAGAGGCCAGAAGGGGATAAGACAAAGACAGAGATAGAGGGGGGAAGAGTGGCGGTAAGGGCACATTAATATAATTTGAATTAAATCTTAAGTTTTAGAGAAAAACCATCGAAGCATTAATATAATTTGAATTAAATCTTAAGTTTCAGAGAAAAACCATCGAAGCATTAATATAATTTGAATCAAATCTTAAGTTTAAGAGAAAAACCATCGAAGAAGAAGCAAGTGGGTTGGGGCTTATTTGCAGTTTGACGTGCAAGTAGTTAGTTCTAACTAGACATCAAAAGCAAAACGACATACCACATATTGGAACCGACTGGACAAGAGTTATCAGAGTAACAGATTCACCATCGACTTCGGATCAGTGTTCTAAAAATCGCGCCTGGGCGCCGCCTAGGCGCTAGGCGGGACGGGATCTGGGAATTTTTAAGCCTAGGCGGACCTCTAGGCAGAAATTCGTCCAGGAACCGCCTGGTCCCGCCTAGGCGCCGCCTGGGCCCGACTAGTCCCGCCTAGGCGCCGTCTAGGCGGACTTAGGGTTTTTTTATCCCCCATGTCGGGATGCATTTGCTTTTCAATCGAACTTATAGTTTTGGATTTTAGGATGTTTAGAATTGTTAGTCAGACATGTACTTTTGCATTTATTTACTTTAGTGTTAGTTAACTACTAAAAATTTAGGTTTATGAGTGATATTATGGATTATTATTACATTATATGAATTATTGAAAAGTGTTATTCGTCAACATATAAGGAAATAATCAAGTTTGTTCTAAGTTCGCCTAGGCACCGCCTAGGCGCTAGACGGCCACCCACCGCCTAGCGCCTTTTAGAACATTGCTTCGGATAGAAAATGGGTAAGTTTGTTTTCGATAAAAAAAAATCAGAGAGAGAGAGAAGGGGGGGGAAGTAAGAGAAAGTCTACAAAGGAGAGAGAAAGTCTGCAGAGGACATGAGAAAGAGATAGAAGTGAAAAATAAAAGTAAAGTTGTAGAGGAGAGAGAGAGATTAGTGAGGATATGACAAATAAAGATGGAAGAGTGATAGTGAGGGGATATTAAAATAATTTGAATTAAATCTTAAGTTTCAGATAAAAACCATCGAAGAAGAAGCAATTGTGTTTTTTTTTTGCAGGTCGACATGTAAGTAGTTAGTTTTAACTGGACACCTAAAGCAAACCGAAGTCGATGGTGAATCTGTTTCTCTGATAACTCTTGTCCAGTCGATTCCAATATGTGTCATGTCGTTTTGCTTTGGGTGTCCAGTGAAAACCAACTGCTTACACATCAACCTGCAAATAAACCCCCGCTCAATTGCTTATTCAAAGTGAAAGGGCAACAGTAAAGTCGCAGAGGAGAGATGATTCTTCCATCTCTCTCTTTGTTCTATCCTCATTGATCTCTATCTCTCTCCTCTACAACTTTACTTTTCTTTTTCCACTTATCTCTCTCTCCTATCCCCTCTCAGTTGCCTTTTCTCTCTCTACCTCTCTCTTTTGCAGCTGGGACTTGCTTCCCCCCTCTCTCTCCCACATTCCCTCCCCGAGTCTCACGTTGTCAAGTGTCGCACATTGCAAGGGTGCACCCCCCCTCCCTCACCTGCTACCAGTTGCAAGGGTTCCCCCAATATCCAGTTTCACCCAATTAAAAACCGGATTGGGTGAACCCTGCAATAAATCCGGGTTTTGGGGTTATTTTGTGCATTTCCCTCTTGTTATTAGGGGTATTATTATAATTTCAAATAAAATAAATACCAAAAAGCTTGTTGGTTTAGCCTTTTTTTAACTTCTATTTTTAACTATAAACTAGCTAAAATTAGCACCCATACGGAGCTAATTTTTCTGCCTATCTCATTCTACCACTTTTTTTAGTAGTTTATTGTGGTTAAAAATTTGTGTTAAAAAAAAAACTAATGAAACCGGCTTTTTTGGTGTTTATTTGGTTTGAAATTACCATAATGTCCATAATAACAACCAAATAAACTCTGTTTTTTACAAATAAACCCTTTTACTTCTCATTCAGTGTTTATATTATTCCATAATCTTTCAACCTTTATTTTGCACAAATTTTCAATTTCAAATGTTTTTAAGTTTTAGTCACTTTTTTAACTCCGCTCCATACAAAAATGTGTTTTTGGTTATGCTTTTTTTTTTTTTTTTACTATTTTCATAATGTGGAAAGAAGATATCTTTCCTTCTTTGCTTCTAAAAAATATCTCATATTACATTGCCCGTTATGCCAAGCTTGCCTACCCACATATGGAAATATTATGTCAACGGGCTTCCGTCTGTCAACTTATTGACTCTTAGAGATTCAGTTAACTCTAATGTTGATTTTTTTTTAAAAGGAAGATATGTTTTTTTGATTGAAAAATAAGAACATATGGAATATGGAAGGAAGGATAAAAGTTGGAAAAGGGTAAATATTAAATACGGAGTATGTAACACGGAGGACAGATTATTTTGGGTGTCCCTACTCCCTATATACTACGTACACTGCAAATCCGACGTTGTAAAGTTAATTATATTACAACGTCGGATCCAACGTTGTAATATGTGAAGTGAAGGATGGGATCGGATCGGGCCGAACCGGATTAACAATGTCGGATCGGACGTTGCTAGGTTACATATCACACATTTTTTCACACACTCACAACAACACACACACAAAAAAAGTAACAACGTCGAAAGTAACACAACGTCCTTTTGGACGTTGTTACTATTATTTTTTTTTTGGTTTTTTTAATATATTATATTAGGTCCGATCTGACCCGTATTAGCAGCGTTTAATTTACAACGTCCAAAACTTTCAAGTGAAATTACAACATCGGATTCAACGTTGTTACAACGTTAGATTCAACGTTAATTTGCGGTGTATATAGGCACCATTATTTTTCGGTTTAATATAAAAATACAAAGTGGGGAGTGACGAATCAGATCGGAGGAAACGTGTTTGCTCGGATTCGTCAGAGACGCTTAGAAGTCATCTTCTGCACTAGACTCTCTCCACTTCTCCAGTGGCGCAACCCCAAGCTTCCAGGTACGGCAATGGCAATCTTAACTTCATTCGCCTCTCTCTCTCTCAAGTGAGCGCTCATCTTACGCTCCCTATCTATCCGATTCTTGCGCAATTTGGTTGTTGCCTTTTCCGTTGTCGCTTTTATTCCTGTTTAGTCGTAGTCTGATGGAATTAGGGTTTCCGCTCAGGTTTTGGTGCGGAAATTAGGGCGATTTTAGATTTGTGAGATTTTGAATCCGGTGTTGAACTCTCAACTCTCGCTTTCTTATCTCCGATTCCGGGGCTTGGACTTTTGTGAGTTGTGATTCAGATTGGATTAGGAAAGCTGATCTGGAAATCCGTTTTTTGTATATATGCAGTTTATGCAAACGAAGCCTCCTATTGCTTGATAAAGACCGAGGATATGAAATTATCTGCTTCTAGTTGCCCTGGCCCCGGAAGTGACAAAGGTCACGCTGCTAAACCTGATTATGGCCTTTGTCAGGATGAGGTTAAAGGGAATGCATTAAATTATGGAGAGTTTCAGCTCAATGGATACGATGCTGAAATTGAGGAAGGACAAGTTATTCCTGAGAGTGTGAAGGATGAGGGAGCTGCTGTTGGTTCTCCGGTTCTGCCTGTAAGCGGCGATTTAACTGAAGCTGTGATGTTTAATGAAGATAAGAGTTGCAGCAGTGAGCCTGCTTCCAATGGCTATTTAACCATTCAGAAGGAAATTGGCATTGTCACCCACCATATAGGCGAGAACAGTATCCTGATATCATTATAAACATCATGGGATAGCATGCAACATTACAGACATTACTTATGAACTGAAAAAATTGGAATTCACTTTGGTTGATTGATTCTTCACTAATGTTGCTGGCTATTGGGATATATATGTGCAGATATAGGCATAGCTCATATAGATAAACCGTTTGTTTTGCAATTGGGCCTCCGGGTCATGAGAATTGGGCCGAGTTCTATAGACAGCTTGGTTAAGCTTTGCAACTGCGACTTGAAGTTGCTGTAACTAACTCCAAAGATAATTTTCTTTGCATTCCATAACTACAATTGCTAGGCTCACTAGCTAATACAGGTGTTAAGAGATCTCGTATGGAAGAGTTTCAATCCTCAGTGCATATCAAATACTGTGACTTACCAAGGTTAGTGCAAGGCTGCTGTTTGCTAGACTATAATATACTCTTAACAACTACTGTGGGAAAAGGCAAAATGTAATCAGGAAAATGATTCTGGCAGTATTTGTGTTTTCTAGGCACCTTTTGATAGCCTGTTTTGTATCTAATAATGCTCAAACATCTAAACCTTCAATATGGTGGAAAAAACTTGAACTTATTATGCTTATTCTATAATCAGAGATAGTAAAAGGAAGCTTCAGGAACTATTACAGCAGTGGTCAAAATGGCATGAAAGATATTGTTCATCATCTTATGTAAGCCTCATTCTTCTTTGCTTACATAATCCTTAAATTCTAAGATTCATTATTGCATTCTTACTATGGTATTTCATACAAGTTCTCCGCAGTGCTGTTTGTTTGATTCACTGGCTGATTATGTAGGTACTGATTTGTATTTTAATTGTCATCAATCTGTTGAACTTCGGTGTGCTGTTTATATGTTTCCACAACAGGAAGATTAAAGTGGTTCATTTATTTATTGGGGAAATGTGCTGCTAAAAGATCATTCTTTTACATTCACTCGCTCCACTTCTCACTTCTTTGCGAACTTAATACGGTTTTTAATATTGTTAATCTGGAACAAAAGGATTTGAAGAGGTATTTGAAACAACGTCATTGGGAATAAATATAGCAGATGCTGTCACGCTGACATGTTGTATTGCTGTACTGGCTGTGAGCATAATATGTTCTATACTTCTATCCTGTTTCATTTCTTCAGTTATGTTACTTGAAAATAGTGAGGTACAGAAAGTTCTATTGTGATTTATAATTATGGACTCTAGTGTGATAATTCAGTTTTTATTTTCGTTGCCTTTTCCTGTTTTCTAAAGTATTCCGAATCTGTAATATTTTCCCCTTTACAAGTTGCAACTATAAACTTTTCTTTTTGGAGCTAAATTTTGTTTTTCTTGAAAGTCCAGAGTTTTATGGATTTTTGCAGTGTTTACATTGACGAATTTATTTGCTATTTACATGCAGTTATACACTTAAATGCTCAACTGAATGTCTTAATCTTGTTCTTTCTTCTTTAGGAGATGACTGCAGTGTTAGAATCTGGTGAACAGACATATTTTCCTGCATTAAATGTTGGCTTGGACAAAAAATCTGCGGTGGTAAGTTTCTTCCAACAAGAGGTGGTGGATTAGATAATCCATCTTCTTCGTTATGATCGTCCAACCCAAAGCTCCTAACATCAGTCCTTATCATAGCTTGCCATTACTATGAGATCCGGAAGCAGCACCCTAATTTACCACTATCATTTAGCCTAAAACTCCCGACTGTTTTCTCAAGGTTTTAAACTTGTACCTGTTTGGCGCTAGAAACTAAATGGAAATTTTCTTACTTGGATGAAGATTTGCATTGTATTCTACTCCCTTGAATTCCCCTCTCCATTATACTATCTGGCCCTAGAAATCTAATTTTTAATTGAAATAGACTTTTTACTGTTTGCTTTCCTGCCCTTCTTTTTATCTGATACGGAGTCTTGAATTTTCAACATAGAGTTGGGAGTGTTTGTAATAGTCTGACATTTCTCCTCATTTTGCTCTAAGCTGAATTTCATTTGTTGCAGTCCTTTTGGATGGACGACCAGGTGAGAAAACCTGAAGATAACAGCCTTATGTCTGTGGATAACGATTCTGTGCCGCTTTATGACCGTGGATTTTCCTTGGGTCTGGCTTCAGTTGATGGAACGGGCAATTTGGAAGGGTAAGTCTCTTTCGTGTTAGTGTTTTGTACTATTTTAGTATTTTGTACCACTTTTAGTTGCATCCGTTTTTTATTACTGTGTTGGACCTTTTGGTGTTGGCTCTATGGTGGTAAATTGTTGATGTTTTTGTTTATAGTTTATTTATTTATGTTTTTATTTTCTGCTTCTCTTCACCAATAAGCTTTTGCCATTGTGGGTGGTGGACCTTTTTATAAAAATTGGTCATAGCAATATATACAATGACCGGCTTTGATATATGCCCGATCCATCTTCTTTATGTGATATAATAGTTCATTTATCATGTTTAAGACTTTTGCAATAAAGGATCACTTGTTGCTATATTTGTGTCAGTTTCAACTGAACTGTATTGCATTGCATTTTTCTTGCATGAAAGAAGCCTTATTCTCTATTTGTGTCAGTTTCAACTGAACTGTATTGCATTACATTTTTCTTGCATGGAAGAAGCCTTATTCTCTTGTACTTTTCTCCTACACACTTTATTAAACTTTTCTTTATTCTAAGAGTTATTTAAGCATTCTCACACAGCATGATATCTGGTTGTGCTCTTTATAAGTTACAATTATTTTAGGGGTTTGGCTATCTATTCTCCATATCAATCTAATTGGGTTTTTTTCGTTTATGAAAATCCTTTCACATGAATGCTCTCACCCAAGATAAAGTTGGCTAAAGTGTAATTTTTTTCCAACCTAAAACCGGGGTAAATTGGATCCTTCAAAAGCTTAGTCTGCAACCAAAGTTAGCAAATTGAGCAGAGAGAGCAATCGCCAGTTTTTGGTACTTGTCTATAAACTCGGTATGATAAGCATAGTTATTCTTGTGTTTTTTCGGCTCTCACAGTGAAAATAAAATGTGTTTCTAGATAATTACTTCAATGTGTCTTTGGTGGAGGGAAGAATTAAGGAATCCAGTCTTTGTGTTGAAAAAGTTATCTTTGTTCTTTGTTCTTTCCAACCCACTGCAAAATTATAAAATTTTGTTGAACTATTTTATCATAGGGCACATGCTGTCATATTCTATAATTTTGCAGTGGGTTGGAAGTAGCAGATGCATCACGTTGCTTCAACTGCGGTTCCTATAGTCATGCCCTGAAGGAATGCCCAAAGCCTCGTGACAATGCTGTGGTCAATAATGCCCGGAAGCAGCTAAAATCTAAGCGCAATCAGAGTGCTGGATCTCGTAATGCAGCTAGATATTATCAGAGCTCTGCTGGGGGGAAGTACGAAGGGTTGAAACCAGGTGTTCTTGATCCTGAAACACGACGAGTTTTAGGTCTTGGGGTATGAAACTTCTTTATCCACATTCTTGTTTTATGTTTTCTTATGCTATGAACTGATCCATACAACTCCTTTTCTTTTTCCTTTTTCATATAAAAATAAATAAAGTGGCTGACAATTTTCTAACATACGTGTTGATGCTGTCTCTCCAAAGTGATTTTTTGGAAGTTATCAAAGTTTTGTTTGAACTTTGGTCCTACTTCGAAGGACCATTTTTTGTTTGTTTAAAATGCATCACTGTTCATAATGTATCAGCATAGGTTATTTAGTTTCCACTTTTGTTGTTGTTTGTACTTTGTAGTTTACATATGCATATTAAACATAGTACATTTTTAGTGACAATATGAACGAGTTAGGCTTTATTCTCATGTATTGCTCCGTATCTAGGATCGGGAAGCATGCACTAATGATATACGTATATACAAATGTTTACATTTTTTTATTTTCTACTAACACAAATATGGTCACCGAGGGTCCCCATGTTATTAATACTACAATAGCAATAATTGTGGGCTTAATTATGTTGTTTTTGGAAATCTCAACTGCATTTATGCTAATGGTATACCCCAGTTGTCTTTCTTAAATGCCTTATGGAATCTTGCAATGTAACTTTGTTTCGAAGCACCATCCAAATTGTGCTGTTACATACTCTTTCCATCAATTATGCATTTCGATTTTGTTATAATAGACTTCACTAGTTTTTGGAACATGCTTTTTGGTTCACCTGCAATAATACTTTTTGGCACAAGGTTTTTGTAGTGAGTAGCTAGTAGTGATGTGTTTGGCATATAAGCTTCTGGTGGAGTAACTTTTTGTGCAGCGTTTTTTTCTTGAAAATCTCGTGGAACCAGGCTTATTGGACCTTTTTACTTTTTAGTTCCCCTAAACCACCCACTTTTTTGGTAAAATTATTTTAAGAACTTTGGTTTCCTATGTTTTTCAATTAAATGCGGGAGATACTGAATTGATATCTGGAAATAAATTGTAGAAGGTGCAATGAATATGACATTTCATTGTGACAAATGATATTCATGTTTGAAGTTCTAGGCATAAACTCAGCTGATATGAGTTTTGTTTGATCAGCTGTACTGATTGTAGTTCCTTTAAGAAAAACAAAAATCTTTTGATGCTAAACAAAAATCACAAAATGCAACAGAATTGTTGGTTTCAATTCCGTATCTTCCGCATTTACAAACATTAAACCATACTTGATTATTATAATACTGATTTTATTGGTTTCGATTACAATTTTTATGGAGAAAAAGTTTGTTTATAGAAATAATTATACAATCATCTACACTGTGATGCATTTAAAGCTGAATAGATTATGTATTCTGTTTGGTGCAGTTTACTGTATGTATGGTTTACTGTATGAAGAATCACCATAAGCTTCATATTGACTGTTCTATGAGAAATGCTTTCCTTATATACAAGCACCTTCACCTTGATGTATCTACACTGAGGAATGTTTCTGTTTGGGATTAGTTTATCAGAATTGATCAACTGTTGTTTTATGAATTGATTTTGGGCCATGAAATCTTTTGTATGCTCAGGAACTTGAACCTCCTCCGTGGTTGCACAGAATGCGAGAAATTGGGTATCCCCCTGGATATCTAGGTAAGTCGTGTCATGTATATGTCCCTCTTTCTTTTTCTCTATGATTTCTTCTACTATTGCCTGACTATATCATTATATAGAGATCAGAAATGGATGTAGTTAGCTGAATAATAGTGTTTGTTAAGGCTGCTTTCGAATCTAATGCTTTTTTTTAAGGGTGTTCTTGTTAACAAAATGGTTGTCGAGTACAGAGGTTGTTTCTTTTGGAGGGCGATTGACCCAGCTCCTGGTGCTTCCTAAATATCTATAAATGATGGTTGAGTTGTGTTATATTAGCTACCACATCTAGGCTACTAACCCATGCTTCCTAAATATCTATAAATGATGGTTGAATTGTCTTATTTGTTCGGTCTAGTTTTCATGTGACATATGGAACAATGGAACATGAGGGACCTAGCTGACCATTTCTGGTAGGCCTTTTGGGTCTGTGTGTTGAGCTAGGCTAGCTAGATGAGTTACATTTTTGCTCAAGAAAGTGTCACTTTGGTCAGTAATCCAGGAGGAAAGATCTCCTTAAGGTAGGAAGGATGTCCTATGTTGATTTTAAAATATGCAAACTACACTACCTCGAAACAGAAGAGGTTATTATTTCATAGTTGGCCTTGGTGAGCTTTTCTTTTTATTGATTGGAAACTAGAATACGACTTTGTGAGAGGTGGAGCATATAAATTTCTATTTCATACAGATCTATTATAACAATGTCATTTTTTATACAGTTCACCTCCTTGCGTTAAGTTAGCTGATTGACTCTTTTTTATGCCTTTTACTTCCTTACTACACCTGCCTATGTAGGCACAACTTATTTTTTACCTAGATTTTTTTTTTGAACCTTGCATTTTTTTAAAGAGCCAGAAGAAGCAGACCAGCCTTCAGGGATTACCATATTTGCTGACGAGGAGAGTAGAAAGGAAGGAGACCACGAAGATGGGGAAATTCTTGAAATTGATCATGCTGAGCCACGGAAAACAATGACTGTGGAGTTTCCCGGTATAAATGTCCCAATCCCAGAAAATGCAGACAAAAGGAGGTGGGACGCCAGCGTTTCCAAGTTTGATCCTTTTAGGGATCCATTACAAGACCGAGATGATGACAAATCAGACTACTTTGGCAGAAGGCGTTTTCAGGAGGCACGAAGCTTAAGGGATTTAAAAAATGAGCCATCTAGCTATCCTCCAAGGTATGGCAGCCACGAAGCTGGTTACGTTTCTAGTTCAAGGAACAGTGCCAGGAGACCAAAAAGCCCTAGCTTTGGATGGACATCTACTGAGCGAGAACGGGAAAGACAGAGAGACCGAGACCGAGACAGAGATGGTCGTTCAGCTCGTGAAGATTCTCCATCTTTTGGTTTATATAGCTCGTTTTCTTATCCCTCCCCTAGTAGGAGGTCTTCAAACCAGGGCTTTGATTTTGATGATAGTCGACATGCATTAGCTGCGGATTACACTTCAAGGGGAAAGGATAAAGAAGACAAACACCGTCACCACAGCCGTCGATGAATAGTCTGTTTAAGATAGTTGTAATATTCTGTACTCTTTTTTGTTACTGCTGTCAAACTACAGCAACAGCAAATCTTTGTAGAAGCACTTAGATTTGCTGTTTACTGGTGCAGATCACATGTTATTTCCCTCTTTCCACCATTAGTTGCTGCTGAAACCGAACTTACGTTTGTTATAGTTGCGGCTGTTGAAAGCCTCGTGTATTTTGATTCGTAGGAAAGACCCCCTAGGTTGAATCATGCTTGGCATTGGACTATAGAAATTGGATCGTAATTTTTCTGTTGATGATAGACAGGCCAGAATGCTCGGAAAAGATTCGGTCCTGTAATTCGGTAAGCCAGTGCTGCGGTTAGTTTGCCAATGAGCAATTGCAGCTTCTTGAAATGCTATATGACAGTTGAGGTGATATGGGGTGAGGTGAACTGATCATGGTTAGCATTGGATTGGCTTGATTCGACTCGTCGATGCCGGTGAAAGGAAGCCAGCCAGCTGATGCCTCATAGAGGTAAATGACTCCAACTTGGTGGGGAACACTCGTTAGGACGTGAAAAGAGTTTGGTCAGATACAAAGGCCATATGACAAGTGACAAAATCACTGTAGGTATGATATCATATTCCCTCTAGGTCTCTCAAATTGCGGCTGTGGCTGTGGTGTGGGGTTTGACTGATGACTCGGCATATGATTGAAACAAAGTGTGGTAAGTGAAGTGGGTGCATCCATTGAATTGGATTACAGTTGCTGGGCTTATTTCGAACTTAGAGGCTGAAATAAGATTCAAATCTCTTGACGTGTGTTGTCTGAAATGTGGGTTTCCAACTTAACTTGTGTTGGCTTTGGATTGGAATTTGCAGGTAATCAAAATTAGTAGTACAGTTATTAGTAGTGAATGTTGTTGTCTGCACATGGGAGGCCAGGCCACTTCAACAAATCCATGAAAATGACTGAAAACCTTTATATGAAACCACTAGATTTTACACAAAACCACCCCTAAATAGTAAAGTTCACATGTTTGTGCCTTCCATGATACTTATTATTACATAAAGTATATGTTACAATTAGTATGCTGTAAAGATATACTCCCTCCAATCCGATTGTATATGCAACACATTTGACTTTAGTGTATGTAGTTCTATATAAAATATTGATTTTTTTAATTAATTTTTTTACTTCATAATACTTAAGGGTGATTTTCTATTGTGATTTATGAGACATATTTTAAGGGTGGTTTTGTGCAATGTTACATATCCACCCCTTATACTTATTATTTTAGAAGCAGTTTCTTTGTAAAAGAATGAGCCACGTGTCCTCTTTGAGCAAAATTAAAACAAAAAACTTTCAACCTTCTCTCCCCCACGTTCTCTCCGTTCAACTGCCTACCCCTCTTGGTTAGGGGTTGTTTCAACATTATCTACGCGAGTTGAGATTTCATTATTTCAACATAATCTACGCTCGGTGACCGATTCATTCTCTACCGTCGAACTCTCCCGGAAGTCCAGAACAACCTGCTCAATCCAATCGAACGCCGTCGTATACATCCATCAACGGCGACAGCGACCTGGTCCTCCGCCGGATAGATTTCATGACTGGAATCGACATGACCGTCCGAATCCGTCGCATCTGCCAACGGAGGCAGCGCTTGTGACATTCGGAGATGTGTGGAGAGCTTCAACGACCGGATCTGACCATTGAGGAAGAGCTCATCGGCGGCAACGAGGATCCGATCTCCTCCGCAGCAGCGAATCTCCAGACAATCCGAAACCTGAATTCGACAACGCCGGATCCGATCGGAGGATTTGATAGCACCGAGGAGAGGGTCGTGGTGGCTGGGCGACGGTGGCTTCGAGATGGAGATCCTAGGGGAATGAAGAAGAAGAAGACGCAAGGGATGGAGAGATCTTGGAGATCCGGTTCAGAAGAGGACTTAATTAGAGGAGAATAGAGAGATCCTGGAGAGAGAGGGGAGTATGAGAGCGGCAGAGAGACAGATTAGGGTTGAGCAGCTCTTCTTAACAATTAAACAATTAATTGCTACAATTAATTGGTACTCCCTCCGATTAATTTTATAAGATTTTTTAGACTCATGCACAATATTTAAGGAAATAAAAGGTTTGAATTGAATTTCAATTTTTAAACCATCATAATTAATACTCTGAACCCCATAATTAATTATGACTACTGTGAAAGATTGACATGTAGGGAATTTTGTAATTAAAGGAGATTAATCAAAGGTAAAAGTGCAGAGGAGATGCAGGGTTTTATGATTAACTTTCTAAAACATCTAACAATTTCGATTAATTCACAACGCCTTAAATGTCCTATATAACTGATAGGAGGGAGTATTGTTTTGAATTGAAAGATAAAAGCAATTTAGTTAACAGTTTTGAAACCTAACCTTATTTCAAAACAATTAATTGTAAAATGGAGCAGTTTTTCAATTTTTCTAAATAGTTTTTCAATTTCAATTATTTTTGTCCACCCCTACTCTTGGTTGAGGTTTGGGTGGTGGAGGGGCGAGTGCTTTTCAACAAGACTCCATATGAACAAAATCTTTCAATCTCGGGGTAGATGTTTCAAGCAAAGAGAAAACATTGAGAGATTTGCCAAATTCAGGATTACGGGAGATTTGAGATCATCAAAATTCATGAGATTTGTGGGTTCTTGCTTTGAAATATACGGAGATTGCAAGAAGATTTAGGAAGAATTTTGAAGATCTATATTTTGGGCAGCGGGTGTTACTGTTTAGGGTTTGTGTTGGGTTGAGCATAGGTGGGGATAGTGAATTTGAGGACGAAATCCACATCAGAACCGGCGACGGAGGGGGCAACGATTTCGTGGAGGTCTTGAAGGTCGATTGCTGGGAAACTCGGGGAGGAGGCGGAGTCTTGGTGGAGGAGGAAGTTACCGGAGTGAAAGCGCTCACAGAAGGCGGTGGGGAGTCCACACGAGGGGTTTCTTTAATATACTCTTTCTCCCCCTCCACGTTTCTATTCAACTGGCTTCAAGTCCTAACCCTAGAAATTAATTAACTACTTCTGAACAGACGATATCTTTCTCGCTCTCCATCTCTCTCATACGGTATCTTTCTCCTCTCTAATTCTCAATAGTTTCACTTCTCAAGCAGTTTCGATTTCCTCCTCGCGTTCTCCATATCTTGAATCGTGGGTACCTAATTTTTTATTTTGAATTGTAGGATGGTAGCGCCAGCTTTGTGAGGGAGCATGGGGCGTCGCTCGGAGAAGAGGGCGGAGGAATTCAAGACATCGATCTCCTGACAGCGAAAACCTCGAAGGCAATGGAGATGAAGCCGTTCTCATTGTTGCGATCATCTACGAGGTAATCCTCCACCGGCGATCAAATGCCAGCGCCCAATCCGTCGCCGAAGAAGAAGCCTAATCAGCCAGGAATGCCAAGTAGTGACTACGCCTTCGAGTTCTCATCCATGGTAACTTCTTTTTTTGATTTCAATCGGCAATTTGGGGAATTCATCTTATTTTTCAGGCATATCTAATATCAGCTATGGTTTGATACAATTTCATTTTGTCCTGCACTTTAGGTGTTTGATGAAATGCCATCTAAAGAATATTTTGTCAAGAATTTCAGATTCCTCATCCTTACCCATGTGTGTTGTATTGATACAGTTTGTGATTCGACGCTGATTTGCGCACCAATAATGGCGGATTCCATCGATCAGATGCTCGCTCTGGTGTGCGGCGCGAAGGAGTAAGGCACATTTTTTAATATCGATCGTTTTATCTCAACACGTTTCACAACAATGGTGTGAAATAGTTAATGGCCATGAAACACATTTTTTAATATCTAATACATTATGAATATAAAAACCTACAAATATGTTGTCGTTGGGTTACATTTGGAATATATGGACTCCCATGGTAACATGCCGGTTGCCACACCTTAAAACCATCACAATGATGAATCCATAGTTTTTATCTCAGCACGTTTCACAACAATGGTGTGAAATAGTTAATGGCCATAAAACACATTTTTTAATATCTAATACATTATGAATATAAAAACCTACAAATTTATTGCGGTGGGGTTTTGTAATAACTACAGGGGAACTTTTGTGAAAAGCAATATATATAAAATAAAAAATATGTATATAATTTTTTTTTTGTGTGTATATAGTGGAACTTTTGTGATAATTAGAAACAGAATGTAGATTGAATAAGAAATTCCGCATAGCTCACTTGGTTATTTCAAAGGGAAAGAAAGTGTGGCTAGAACTAGGACCCGAGTCAAATCCCCATCACATCCCGATTTAATTTGACGTGTCGAATATTTTGTACTTAATATGTCAAACTCGACCGAAAATATTATGAAAACAACCGAACAAGGTTCGGAAAAAGTACTAGTTTTAAGGGTGATTTTCTACACTTTACCCGTATATTTAACCATCATTTACCGAAAATAGATAAAGGTATGAATAATATAAGAAAATAGATAAAAGGGTGATGACTTGTACGGGGTAAATAAAAATCATTTAAATGATGATTTTTATGTAATTTTGAATATGAGAGGTAGTTAGGTGGTTTTCTGTAAATTTCTCTAGTTAAAATTAGCTGTAGTTTTGTGTAATTAAGGCAAAAGGAAAAACAAACAAGAGGGGCAACTTGTGTCCTCTCTAAACACCGATTTTTTTTTAGCATCAACCAACACCTAATTCCATTTCATTTAATAAAACCAATACAGTTGGAAGTTCATGTATAGAGAAAAAAAGTGAATGACAAATAGGTCCCAAAGATGCTAGTCCATGAGTCACCTTGTTCCCATCTCGCCTTATATGAGACCAATTCACTAACTCAAAGGATTCAGCCAAGCTCTTGATTGCCGATATAAGATTGTAGAGAGCCCCTAGCCCACAACACCCACGCTGTAACTTGTGAATGAGCGCTTGGTTGTTGGATTCCATCTACAATCGATGCGTTCCCCTCTCCTTTGCCAGTTGAAGAGCCCCTCTCACATTTTATGCCTCAACCGTCTCTACACAGCTCGTGGGTTGATTCTCACGTTGTCCACGAGCCCCCTCTCACACCTTATCCAAGACACCTTCGGATGATGTTGTTCTCAAGAGGAAGAAGAATGCTCCACCTTGGGAGAAGATCCAAAGGTGCAAATAATGACATTTTAGACTCTCGTTCAGAATTTGATACGGGGTTAGCCGTGAGATGGTCCGATCTTCGACAACAAGCAAGAAACTCAAAGAAATTAGCAAGAACTGAACAAGAACTAAAGAAACGCAACAAGAACAATCAAGAAGACGCAAGAATTCAATCAAGATGATCAAGATCTTCCAAGAACGCAGCAAGACTCGACAAAGATGAATAAAGACTCGAAATTGAATTGCAAGAATTGAAAGACACGACCTGATATGGACTGAGTCGATCTATATAGAACAAGATAGAGACCCCAGGCTTCCGTAGAAGGTAGGAACCAATATCAATGACTATATAACCCGCCTCTGCAACCCTACACAACCAAGCGGACAACTTGGAGGCACAAGGAGAGGGCTCGTGGATACTAGGATCACCAAGTCTTGCGAGGTTGATGAACACAAAGCAAACCAAGCTAAAACGATACCAATTCGCAATTGAAGAGCACAACTCTATTCAATCGACAACCACTCATTGTGTTTCAACACAAAAAGAGAGCTTTTCTATTCAATATGTTCCAACTGAATTACAAATGAGGAATCGAAATATATAGATGTCTAGGGCCTGATGGGCCGATTCTAGGTAGCAAAGAAGATAAAAATAAGACTTAAAGGAATTAATAAAAATAACCTCTAAAGTTTCCTAAAATATCTTAAGTAAAATTAATACTAAAAATAGAAACATAAGGAGCGGTGAGGTTTTGTAATAACTACAGGGGAACTTTTGTGAAAAGCAATATATATAAAATAAAAAAATATGTATATAATTTTTTTTTGTGTGTGTATATAGTGGAACTTTTGTGATAATTAGAAACAGAATGTAGATTGAATAAGAAATTCCGCATAGCTCACTTGGTTATTTCAAAGGGAAGGAAAGTGTGGCTAGAACTAGGACCCGAGTAAAATCCCTATCACATCCCGATTTAATTTGACGTGTCGAATATTTTGTACTTAATATGTAAACTCGACCGAAAATATTATGAAAACACCCGAACAAGGTTCGGGAAAAGTACTAGTTTTAAGTAGGGGTGGGCGCGGGACGGGACGGGACGGGATTGGGCCGGGACGGGACTCGTCCCGCGAAATTTTTTCGGGACGGGATCGGGACGGGATTGACATTTTTTTTTCGAGACGGGATGGTGTCTGGACGGGACGGGATCGGGACGGGTCGGGCCTTGTCCCGCATATAAAAATAATAAAATATTATATAAATTTGCAAAGTGAAAAATGCTTTTATAATTCATTATTTAGTATAATATGTTGAATACGGTATTATTCTCAACTATATTATTCAATAATAATAATAATAATAATAATATTATTATAATACTATTATTAATTCATACAATGATTGTATAATTAATTATAATGTTCAACATATTTGGCTACATTATCTTACTAGATCAGGACGGAAAGGAATTGAGACGAGATTTACCAATATTGTCTAATTAATTATCGATTGATAATTAGGAAGAATACCGTATTTAATTAGCTATTTGCCTCTTGTAACTCTAAATGGGCGGGATGTGTGTGTCGATCTGACGGGATCCTCTCCATTGACTCAGTCTGGAATTTCTGACTTTATGCCTGGTCGTGCTGTTGTTGATGCTGCTCGACGTAAGTGTGTCAAGTATCGAGATTTGTGTACGGCGGCTGGTTATGGTTTCATACCCTTCTCATTCTCTTCATTGGGGGAGTTGGATACATATGTGGTTGCATTGCTGAAGCGGATTCAGAAATTCTCGGTATCTCAGGATGCTGGGGCTCGTGTTGCACGTTATATTTTTACTAGACTTGGCTTTGTTATCGCTAAAGGAGTGGGTGCCCAGATAGTATCTCGGTTGCCCACTAATTTCTTGTAATTTGTTTTTATTATAATAATAATAATAATAATAATAATAATAATAATAAATAATAATAATAATAATAATAATAAATAATAATAATAATCCCACGTTATAATTATACTTTACAAGAAAAAAATATAATATGATATAATAATAATAATTTTATTATAAATTAATATTATTATTAAATTATATTATAATAATAATAATAATAATATTATTATTATTATTATTATTATTATTATTATAAATTGAAAATTATTATTATATTTATAAATAATATTTGCTCAAAATAATAATACTAATAATATATTATTATTATTTTATAATATTATAATATTATTATTATTATAAAAATTATTATTATTATTATTATTATTATTATTATTATTATTATTATTATTATTATTATTATTATTATTATATGCGGGACGGGACGGGATTTGCGGGATCCCACCGGGATCGTCCCGCATTTCGTCCCGCATAATTTTTGCGGGACGGGATTCGCTATTTTGTCCTTAATCCCACCGGGATCGGGACGGGACCGGGACGGGATCGGGATTTGCGGGATTTGTGCCCACCCCTAGTTTTAAGGGTGATTTTCTACACTTTACCCGTATATTTAACCATCATTTACCGAAAATAGATAAAGGTATGAATAATATAAGAAAATAGATAAAAGGGTGATGACTTGTACGGAGTAAATAAAAATCATTTAAATGATGATTTTTCTGTAATTTTGAATATGAGAGGTAGTTAGGTGGTTTTCTGTAAATTTCTCTAGTTAAAATTAGCTGTAGTTTTGTGTAATTAAGGCAAAAGGAAAAACAAACAAGAGGGGCAACTTGTGTCCTCTCTAAGCACCGATTTTTTTTAGCATCAACCAACACCTAATTCCATTTCATTTAATAAAACCAATACAGTTGAAAGTTCATGTATAGAGAAAAAAAGTGAATGACAAATAGGTCTCAAAGATGCTAGTCCATGAGTCACCTTGATCCCATCTCGCCTTATATGAGACCAATTCACTAACTCAAAGGATTCAACCAAGCTCTTGATTGCCGATATAAGATTGTAGAGAGCCCCTAGCCCACAACACCCACGCTGTAACTTGTGAATGAGCGCTTGGTTGTCGGATTCCATCTACAATCGATGCGTTCCCCTCTCCTTTGCCAGTTGAAGAGCCCCTCTCACACTTTATGCCTCAGCCGTCTCTACACAGCTCGTGGGTTGAATCTCACGTTGTCCACCAAACAACATCTCGCCTTACTGTCTCTGCACACCACACCGATTGCAGCCTACCCAAAGGACGAGACGCTAGCATCACAATTAAGCTTGAGGATGTGTTCTTGCGGCTTCTTCCAGCGATTTTCCCCACCTGTTTGTTGCCGGTCAATTCCGGGATGAGCTACCACATCTTGATACAATTCATGTTCAATCAGCATCACATCCACCTCCTTTACGATCTCCTTGGGAAGCTTCTGAATCCCTTCAAAGATCCACTTATTCCTATTGCCCCAAATGTACCAGAGCGTTGTTGCCCACCCGAGTCGAGTACATATCAGCCTAGGTATCCACTTGTCATCCCATACAATGATCTCAGATCCATTGCCGACTGCCCACATCAACCCTTCCAGCAGAACATCTCTACCATTAACTATACTGCGCCAAGTATAGCTTGGGTTGTATCCCACCGGAGCTTGTTCGAAAGAGTACTAAGGATAATACCTAGCTTTCATCATTCTGGCTAACAACGATTTTGGGTCTAGCAAGATTCACCAAGCTTGTCTAGCCAAGAGGGCCCTGTTGAACATCTCCAAGTCCCGAAATCCCATGCCTCCTTTGTCCTTCGCCCTGCACATCCTCTTCCACTTCATCCAGTGGGTTTTGTTCCTCCCCGCACTCTCTCCATTAGAAAACATTGAGCATCATCTCGATATCCCTGCATAATCCCACCGGCAGTAGAAAACAGGACATCGTATAAGTGGAAATGGCCTGAGCAATCGCCTTAATCAGTACTTCCTTTTCCTGCTCTTGACATATCCTTTTCTTTCCAACCCCTCACCTTCTTCCACACTCCCTCCTTCAGCTGCTCAAAGATCACTTTCTTCGATCTGCCTACTGTAGTCGGCAATCCAAGATACCACTCATGCTTCAAGACCTCTCAAATGCCCAAGTTCTGATTTAGAGAAGTTAACATGTTGTTTGGACGCCTCTCCATAAGTATGGAGGATATGAATAATTTATGATCTCTGTTGACAGGATGCTTCTAAAAACAGAACAAAATCATCAACAAAGAAGAGATGCGAGATAGAAGGAGTTGTCGATGCTACTCTAATCCCTTTCAAGCGGTTCTGTGCCTCACTCACTTTGATCATACCCGACAAGCCTTCAGCGCATATCAGGAAGAGATACGGTGACAGAGGGTCACCCTAACGGAGACCCCTTTCGGGTGTAAAATTCGGCGATGGCACTCCCTCGATAAGAACCGAGAAACTCACCGATGTGACGCACTGCATGACCAAGGCGATCCACCTTTCCTCAAACCCAAACTTCCTCAAGCAATGCTGCAAGAAGCTCCACTCGACTCGATCATAGGCCTTCACCATGTCTAGCTTCAGGGCCATATATCCTTTCTTCCCACCTCTCCTTGTCTTCCTGTAGACCTGGGCAAACGCGGGTAGGCCCGCCCGCCCGCATTAGTGGGCAGGCTTGGGCATGGGGAAAAGCCCACGCGGGCTGCTAGGCCCGGCCCGCGCCCGCAGCGGGTGCGGGATTGGACATATCAATCAACCCGTTACGGGCCTAGCGGCCCGTAACGGGTACCCGCCTTTTTTTTATTAAAATTAATATATATGTATATATATAGATATAATAAATAATATTAAATATTCATTTCAAAAAATAAAAAACTATGTATGTATGTAAATAATTTAAGCAAAGTAACTATATACGGAGTATATATTTACATAAAACAGTAGGTAGTAATGTAGTATAAACACAGTAGTCAGTAGGTAGTATTTTTGGTTTTTTTTATTAGTGTAGGCTTGTTATAAAAATAGTAGGTAGTATATAAATAATATATGGCATATAAAAACAGGCATATAAATAATATATATAATATAATATATATTTAAAATTGATTATAATAGGCTTAGTATAGTTTTAATAAGAAAAACATATTAGATTTGCGGGTACCCGCGAGCTACCCGCACCCGCATTCGCGGACGGGCTTGGACACGACTTTCAACCCGTTAAGCGGGCTTAGCCCGGCCCGCGCCCGCAACAACGGGACAAAAATTCGAGTAAAGTCCGTCCCAAGCCCGGCCCGCGCTCGCGTTTGCCCGGGTCTATCTTCATGTAATGAAACACCTCGAAGGCCGTAAGCATATTGTCAGTGATAAGTCTCCTAGGGACGAAGACACTCTAACTTGCTGCAATCAATTTACCAAGAACTTTCTTCAACCTGATTGTTAGCATATTTGACAAAATTTTATATATAACGTTTCACATACTAATTGGACGGAGATTCTTCATTCTGGATGGTGTGAAAACCTTTGAGATTAAAGTAATAAAAATATGATTAAATCCCTCAGGAAGTGGGGCCCCATTCGGAATGTTAAGTATGAGAGTAGTGACATCCGTCCCAACAATATGCCAACACTTCTAATAAAAGAGCGTAG
Source organism: Persicaria tinctoria (assembly GCA_037127255.1). Classification (NCBI taxonomy): domain Eukaryota; kingdom Viridiplantae; phylum Streptophyta; class Magnoliopsida; order Caryophyllales; family Polygonaceae; genus Persicaria; species Persicaria tinctoria. Next base: position 66,558,243 of record JBANSL010000010.1, on the reverse strand, counting down.
GCATACCGTCAGACCCCGAAGCTTTTGTTGGATGCATTGAAAAGAGGGCATATTTTACCTTCTCTGCAGTAAAGGAAGGTGACAGCTCCAGGTTATCCTCTGTTGATAGTATAGGCTCGATTCCTTGAGAAGCCATGGTCGGGTCCGCATTAGCTTCTGACTGAAAGAGTTTGCCGAAATAGGTCATAGTTGCCTCCGTCGTACCCTCGAGAGATCTCCTCTCCAACCTATCCTCATCCACTAATTTCTGAATTTTATTTCTCTTCTGACAACCCGATGCTTTCTTATGAAAGTAGGTTGTGTTGAAACTACATAACTTCCTCCTTGTTCATAAGATCTCTTTCCTTCGCTTTCAGTTCCTTTCTTTCCCTCACTCGACTCTTTGTCATCTCCCTTCCTATATCCGCCGGCCTCTTCCTAACCTTCCTCAAGTTTGACCGCACATTGCCAAAGACACACTCATCCCAATCTTTTAGATCGGTTGCACACTTGCACATCCCTCTAGCTTCCCCGCTATGCCTTCCGTCGCATGCGTCGAGCCCGGGTTCAGCCACCCGTTGGATATGATCTCAAAGCAATCATCTTCCTTTAGCCACGTTGGTTCACGCCTTCCAACCACTCTTTGTGGGGCTCCATCCATACAAACTTTGATTGACGGGTGATCAGAATCACACTTTCCCAAATGTATCACAAGCAAGTTGGGAAACCTATTCATGAACTCGCCAGTGTCGAAAGCCATATCCTGCCTCTCTATATAAAGTTGTATATCCCTCGTTCCGCAATGCTCAATCAATATTATAATACTAAAGGAGAAGTCGCCTACGACATGTGGCGACTTCTCCTTTAATGTAGCTTTTTTTAATGAGATTTTTTTTTTTAAAGTAGTTTAAAGGAGATTAATTGGCTAACAAACCTTATCTAATTTAGAGGATAAAATCAAATCCTAACTAATTAGAAAATATTAACTACCTTAGCTAAATTATTACTCCCTCCGTTTCCTTTTAATTGACTTTTTACTATTCATGCACGTTTTTTAAGGTGTGAAAAACTATATGAAATAATAATTTTTTTAAATATTTTTTTCGACAATCTCATACTTATTGATGATAAGTATAATATTATTAAAAAAATATTTTTAAAATATTAATATTTAATATAGTTTTTATCGTTATAAAACTACGTGCATGACTTGAAAAAGTCATTTAAAAGGAAACGGAGGGAGTATTTATTATCAAATCTCATATATATTTATCTTGACCGGTTGTGAACAAGACAGGTGAAAATTCTTGAACCTATTCTCTCTTCATTTAAATTTTGTATTTAAATTAATATTGATCCATCTTTTTGTGCATAACTTTTAATTCTTTGGGATTAACTATGATCCCAATTATGCTTCATGAGTGATCAGTCGAAGAAGGAAACGGAGGGAGAGGCGGTGGCGGTCACAATTGTCGATCGATGAACACCTGCCCAAACTGACTTACGTAAGAAACCGACCTTCGATCTGTCTATATATCTACGGAGGAAGTAGAAAATTAGCAATTTGATATATTGTAAATGTTACTGCTTGAAATTAAGAAAATGTTTTCTTTTAACATCAAACCGACCTTCGATCTGTCCATCTATCTACGCAGAGACCAATGAATTAGCAATTTGGACATATTGAGGTTGCTTTATTTATCAATTAATAATATGCTTCCTTGCCGTGCTCTATAACCTTTAATTCTTTTAGGTTAAGGTTATTGTTGAAGTACATGTCTATAGCAGAGGTTCGATTGTAAGCACTGGTGAATAGATCTGGACGTTCAATGCTTTATTTTTCAATCACTATTTATCTAATACAATGCGATGTCAAAAAACAAAGGCAAGACGCCTATAGAGAACACCGCTAATGTGAAAAGGAGAGGTACATTAGATATTTAGTTTATAGGGACACTTGATTATATATATATATATATATATATATATATATATATATATATATATATATATATATATATATATATATATATATTTTGTAATCTTTTATCTTTAAGTATTTAATTTATTAACACTGCAATCATCTTCTTTACTTCATTGATTCTTCGTTAATATAAAACTGATCATTGATTCTTCATTATAAAACTGATTTTTTTCAGGCTATGGGCAATTTCATTAATTGGACGAGTTACTACCACAACAACAAAACACCTCGAGAATCCGATGGAATATTATTGTTCTGTGTTTTAAGAATGTCAACAACCCTAAGCTACAAATGATCCTGAACTGTTACAAAGAAATATTTAGGATTTGTTACTTAATTAGATTAATTATATTAATAATAAAAAGAATTAGATTTAAAAATTAAAATATTAATCGATTGTTATCCCACTTATCTGGTGGTTATGATTTTTATCCCACTTATTCGATTGTAGGTTTTTTTTTAGGTTTTTTTTTTGAATTTGTTAATTAATTACTCTAATTAATTTCTCTAATTAATACATGCCAATCACAAATCTACAGGAGTCTAAGGCAATAATTAATATATGCCGATAGGATTTATCGATTAGGTTGTTTTGATTAGGTGGTTATGATTTCATATATGTCGATTGGATTTGTTAATTAATTAATTTCAAATCAAATTAATGTGGTAATTAATAATTAATAAATAGAAATAATCATATATACCGATAGGATTTGTCGATCAGGTGGTTATGATTTGATTTTCATATATGTCGATAGTAATTAATTGCAAATTGAAAGATATAAAGGTAAGGCTCGGCTCACATATATTTTAGTTTTACCGTTAACTATATAATAATTAACAATGTTTAGATGTGAGGGGTATTTAGAGTTTAAAGTTTGACTACATAACTTTTTTATACAGTTTTTCAATATTAAAAGTATTATTTTTTAAAAATAATTAACAATGTTTAGATGTGAGGGGTATTTAGATGCGGGTACTAACCTAGTTTATAATACTAAAGCAGAAGTCGCCTACGACATGTGGCGGCTTCTCCTTTAAAGTAGGAATTTTTAATTTTTTTATTATAGGATTTATTCATTAGTAGGATTTTTTTATTAAATGTTAAGATTTGTTAGTTAGAAAATCTAAATAAGTAAAGATTCTACCTTATCTAATCAAGCAAACAAATCTACTTAAATATTACTTAAATAATTAAAATAATAGAAAAATCAATTAACGTAGTTAGTTAGAAAATCTCATATATATATATATATATATATATATATATATATATATATATATAGGGGTGGGCACGGGACGGGACGGGACGGGATTGGGCCGGGACGGGACTCGTCCCGCGAATTTTTTTCGGGACGGGATCGGGACGGGATTGACATTTTTTTTTCGGGACGGGATCGGGACGGGATGGTGTCTGGACGGGACGGGATCGGGACGGGACGGGCCTTGTCCCGCATATAAAAATAATAAAATATTATATAAATTTGCAAAGTGAAAAATGCTTTCATAATTCATTATTTAGTATAATATGTAGAATACGGTATTATTCTCAACTATATTATTCAATAATAATAATAATAATATTATAATACTATTATTAATTCATACAATGATTGTATAATTAATTATAATATTCAACATATCTGGCTACATTATCTTACTAGATGAGGACGGAAAGGAATTGAGACAAGATTTACCAATATTGTCTAATTATCGATTGATAGTTAGGAAGAATACCGTATTTAATTAGCTATTTGCCTCTTGTAACTCTAAATGGGCGGGATGTGTGTGTCGATTTGATGGGATCATCTCCATTGACTCAGTCTGGAATTTCTGACTTTATGCCTGGTCGTGCTGTTGTTGATGCTGCTCGACGTAAGTGTGTCAAGTATCGAGATTTGTGTACGGCGGCTGTTTATGGTTTCCTACCCTTCTCATTCTCTTCATTGGGGGAGTTGGATACAGATGCGGTTGCATTGCTGAAGCGGATTCAGAAATTCTCGGTATCTCAGGATGCTGGGGCTCGTGCTGCACGTTATATTTTTACTAGACTTGGCTTTGTTATCGCTAAAGGGGTGGGTGCCCATATAGTATCTCGGTTGCCCACTAATTTCTTGTAATATGTTTTTATTATAATAATAATAATAATAATAATAATAATAATAATAATAATAATAATCCCACATTATAATTAAAAATAAAATAAAATAATATTACTTATTTTTATTGTTATTATTATAAAATAATTATACTTTACAAGAAAAAAATATAATATGATATAAATTAATATTATTATTAAATTATATTATATTATTATAATATTATATAATAATAATATTATTATTATTATAAATTGAAAATTGAAAATTATTATTATAGTTATAAATAATATTTGCTCAAAATAATATATTATTATTATTCTATAATATTATAATAATAATATTATTATTATTATAAAAATTATTATTATTATTATTATTATTATTATTATTATATGCGGGACGGGACGGGATTTGCGGGATCCCACCGGGATCGTCCCGCGTTTCGTCCCGCATAATTTTTGCGGGACGGGATCGGGACGGGATTCGCTATTTTGTCCTAAATCCCACCGGGATCGGGACGGGATCGGGACGGGACCGGGACGGGATCGGGATTTGCGGGATTTGTGCCCACCCCTATATATATATATTAATTAGTAGGATATAACCGAATCTTAATAAATTAGAAAATCTAATTAATTAAAGATTCTACCTTATCTAATTAATTAAACAAATCTACTTAATTATTACTTAACTAATCAAAATATTAGAAAAATCAATTATGCAATCTCATCTCATATATACATATATTGATTTGGTGTCATGCAAGTCTTTCCTCATCCAACTCTCTGCAGGGGAACTTTCTGCCTTACAAAAACCGCTTGTTAAAAAATTATATTATATCCAACGCAATGTCAAATGAGAAAGGCAAGACGCATATATAGACAACAACAATAGTAATGTAAAAAGAAGAGGTACGCTAGATATTTAATTTTTACCTGTGTTTAGTATATGATATTGTTGGTATGAGAAATTACAAGTATTCGTCATATGTAAAATATTATGATCGGGGAATAGATACGTACATCTTAACCCTCGAATTGTGTCATCGACATTAAACAATAAAAGTATGATACCAGGTGAAACCAGGTTGATCATCCAATTTGCACAAATTTTGACCCACCGTGATGGTTAGTATTTAAAGACAATTATTTTATTAATATAAATATTGTACAACTTGGATGACATATTATTTTTTTCATACATTGGACTACATGTACTGTAACTTTGATGAATAATGATTAGTACAAGAATTTTCGTTGATCCAAATATAATGGAGATAAATTCATTCATTCATGGATTAGTTGCTCTATACATTGTCATGAAATATATATTGATTAATATATTCACCTAAACTAATATATGTTTATATGTTTTGTTGTAGATACCTTCCCATGAAAATACATGACGATGAAGATGCCATAGAAGAATTTCACAATGGTCTTAAAGATAGTCACCAACCAATTTGAAGAAATTATTCCAAGAATGTTAATAAATTTTGATTTTGTAGTTTAGATGTTTCGGTGACTATTGTCACCGAAGTTGAAATCAAGTCTCCAAGTTCTGTTTGTACATTGCAAACTGCAACTTTCATAAAAAACAATCAAGTCTCAAAAGAAATAACGAATTGTAATTGAGCATAAAAAAAATCTTGCATTGTTTTGTACGAATGTTTTTTCTCTCATTTCTCCCATGTAGGTGATGATCTTATAATCACAGGTGGTGAAGTGGATCTCCATCGCAAATTACAAGATATTATCAACATTATTATTATATATTTATCATATTCATTGTTTTTTAAATTATTTCAATTGTTTCTCAAACATTTCGTCAATTTCACTTTTTTCCATGTATTCTCTTATTTATGCATTATGATTGAAGTCATTATATTTATTGGAATTATATTGATGATATTTTTAATTCTAATGCTTTAATTTTCTTATTATTTAACAATTGATTTTTTTTATCATTCAATATATTACAAAATGCTCACTTTGAAAGGAATCAATATTATAATACTAAAGGAGAAGTCGCCTAAACCATGTGGCGACTTCTCCTTTAATGTAGGGTTTTTTAAGTTACATAAATTAATTAAGTTATTTTGTATAAGGAGATTTTCTTTTAATTCTTTATAATACGAATCGGTTGAGATATTCTCGATGATGTCGGATTTTTTAGTTACATAATAATTAATTAACTTATTTTGTATAATCGGATTTTCTTTTAATTCCTTATAATACGAGTCGGTTGGCTTATTCTCGATAATGTAGGATTTTTAGTTACGTAATAATTAATTAAGTTATTTTGTATAATCGGATTTTCTTTCAATTCCTTATAATATGAATTGGTTGAGATATTCTTGATAATGGATCATTTTTTAGTTACGTAAGAATTGATTAAGTTATTTTGTATAATCGAATTTTCTTTTAATTCCTTATAATACGAGTCGGTTGAGATATTCTCGATAATGTAGGATTTTTTAGTTACATAATAATTAATTAAGTTATTTTGTATAATCGGATTTTCTTTTAATTCCTTATAATATGAGTCGGTTGATATATTCTCGATAATGTATGATTTTTTAGTTACGTAATAATTAATTAAGTTATTTTGTATAATCAGATTTTCTTTTAATTCCTTATAATACGAATCGGTTGAGATATTCTCGATATTATGGCAATTTCTTAGTTTAGATATTCATTAGATAAAATTTAAATAAAATTATATTTATTTTTAATATAAATAAATAAATATGAGTTTATCTATTCGGATTTTTACCTGATACTCAACGCTCCAAAATCTAATTATTTACTTTTCTTGTATTGTTTCCTAAAGTTATTCATTTTTTTTGTCATTTTATAGGCAGTTGACATTTTTATAATCAATAATGGTGGATTAATGGATTTAATTTCTCCATGTAATTATTTCTATATTAGTGTAGTTCATGAAGAAAATCCATTCCACCACTCTTGATTACTAAGACATCATCTATGCGAAAAAAAATATGAAAAAATATTACCACCATTACATACTTTGATCTATTTGGAAGACTTATTTTTTGTAATTAGCTCAACTGTATCTCAAACGTATTCTTTAGTTTTATTTTTTACATTGCCTTATTTATTTCGTTTCATTATTATTCTAATTAATACTCCCTCTGTCCTAAAATACATTGCCTTTTAGCATTTTGCACAAGTTTTAATAAAACACCTTACTTTTAAAAAAACATCATCATTACACTAACTTTTTCATAAATTTTATTATTTTTTAACACCCACTACACATTTTAACCAATTAAATTATTTTAAAAAGTCAACAACACACAAACCAATACAAATCATTACAGTATAACTTTTTACCTAGAAAACCTAAAAGTCCATCTATTGTTGGACAAAAATTTACATATAAAAACCCATGTATTGTTGGACGGAGGGAGTATTTATTAGCATCATTTTGATACTAATAAAATTTACAAGCTTTACCAATATTTGGATAACGTTATGCTTATATTTGATTCTAATGCTTAAAGTTTATTATTCTTTAGCATATTTATTTATTTTAGTATTCAATTTGTTAGATAATGTTTATTTTTTATTACTTTGTTTGTGATACTTATAATATTTATGTCAAAAATAATGAATGATATTATATAAACATATATTTTAAAACAAAGATCCGTGCAATGCACGGGACACTGAGCTAGTTTTTTTTTATTATAGGATTTGTTAATTAGTAACATTTGTTATTAATTGTTAAGATTTGTTAGTTAGAAAATCTCATCTTATGTAAATTAATTAGTAAGAATTGCTAATTAGTAGGATTTGTTAAGATTTGTTAGATTTTTTTTGGTAAATTATCCTTTTTTGTTAATTAGTATGATTTATTATTAATTTTTAAGATTTGTTAATTAGTAGGATTTGTTAAGATTTGTTAGATTTTTTTGGTAAAGTATCATTTTTTTTGTTAATTAGTAGGATTTATTATTACGTTTTAAGATTTGTTAATTATTAGGATTTTTTTATTATCGATAACAAACGGATTAAGGGATATCGAGTAAGATATTGATTTAATTGTAGATAATTATGATATGTCATATATATTTGCTATAATAAAAAAGAAGAAGATAATTTAACAAAAAAAAATCTAAACTAATATTATCCTAATTGTCGTACGTATCCTATATCTATATTTGTTTGGGTAATCCTTTTGTTATCGATATGCATCCTAATTGGTTTATCCTATATCTATATTTGTTGGGGTAATTGTCGATATCTATCCTAAATGTTGTATCCTATATTTATATCTAATTGTCGTATCTTATCCGTGAATTTTGTCGTATATATCTAGATTAATTGGAGATATTCTAACTAAATAAAAAACATGTTATATATCTCTTCTCTATATATTGAGTTAGTAGTCCTATGGTATGACGTATGAATAAAAACAAATCTCAACTATTTATACTAAGAGATAAAAACAAATCTAAAACTATACCTAACAAATCATAATAAATAAATAAATTTACTAAACATTTTTCAAATATAAATACATGTTCATTTACATTGTTCCACAAGATAATTCAAAGATCACAGATGCATTCAAACATGACAAATGCATTCAACTATTCAAGGAGAAGAATAATAAAGAAAAATCATTTCAACTCTAAATAACGGTACATTGCATATATAATTTATGATTATTTGTACATACATGGATTTGGGTACAAATATTAATTACAATGGGATAAATTTTTGTTCTCTAATTACAAATATTTAAAGTTCTTTTTATCGTTATTTATATAATAATTAACAATATTTAGACGTGAGGGGTATTTAGAGTTTAAAGTTTACTTACAAATTTTTTTTATACATTTAGTATTAAATGTATTAATTTAAAAAATAGACCGCACAAAAGTGCGGGTACTAAACTAATTGTCTCCCTAAACACCGATTAAGGGTTCGTTTGGATTACCAACTTTATAAATATTGATTTTTGATTTATAAATTACACTCCAAAGAAACATTAATTTATGTTGGTTAAATCAAACATTTCCAAATCTACCTCTCAAACCCTCACGCTTTCACTAATCCCCTGCCCGCCGATGTAAGCCACTCACTTACCTAGCTAGGCCACCCATTGACAGATCTACTCTTGTACGCGCTCATATCTAGTGTTGAATCCTGATGAACAATATCTCTGCTGAACCAACAGAGGCATGAGAGCGAAAACGGTGACTCCGATGAGGCAACAAGAGTTGGCCCTAAAATTTGAAGAGATCTAGAGGGTTTGGTTGAATATTTGAATTGGATTTGTGTAACTATGGAGCCAATTGGATATAGGGTTTTCGTTCACAACGAATTGGGGGTAAAATTAGATTTTTGGGGGAACAATTTTAGTGGGGCGAACGATGAATTGGAACTAGAGAATGGAAGTGGTAACGGTGATGGCGAGCCATTAGTCGGAAAGACAGAACAGCCATGGTTGGTGTTGATGAAGGTGAAGGAGTAGCCATGGGAGGAAATAATACCTTTTGAAAAATAAATGCCAATAACGCATATAATTACATTATAATTTATAATACATGTAATCCAAACGAAGCCTAAAGAGGACACAGTTACAACGAGTATCTCAATTCCCCAATTTCCGGTGCTCAGTTACAAGTCAATTTCGGATTTACATACCTCCATCATCAAGGATCGATTTTTCGAAGATCAAAAGCCTTTGGCGCCAGATTCCTTGAGAACTACTGGCTTCTCAGCCATGGAGAGACAGTACTTAGCAATCTCCCTGAACCTGGGTACGCTCCTCAGATCAACCTTGGTCCCGTCGGTGAGGGTAATGATGACGTCACCCCACTCCCCAATGAACCTCGGCACCACCTGCACGTCCTTCACCACCTTGTACGAGAAATCGCTCCGCTCCTGCCCCGTGAACCCCGAAATCACCGTCACCCTAACGTTGGTGAACCTGTACCTCAGGAAAAACGCCCTCGAAACGGCCGCTAGTGTTAGCGGTAGCCAGAGGAGGGTAAACCCTAGGACCAGGTTCGCAACCAGGTCGCCGTAGTGGGCTCCCCCGTCGAAAAAGATTGTTTCTTTGGTGGGCTTGGTGGTGGCTGGGGCAGCGGCGCCGGTGGATTTGGGGGTTTTGTCGGTGGGTGAGGACACGAGGAGCCTCGTGATAGGTCTCGCGGGTTTCGGTTTAAAGGGGAGTGGGAAATGGTGGCGGTTGGTCGTTGATTTGGTGACTGGGGGGTGCGAGAGCGCGGCGGCGGCAGCGGTTGCGGTTGCGGCGGACATGATTTAATCGTTGGAAGGAGCCGAGGGTAATGGAGGAAGCAGTTGATTGGGCACTTGAGGACGATGGAAGAGATAGAGAACCAGTGGAGGGGTGACGTGGCAGATTGCTGACCATCCGTTTTTTGTACAGGCCCAATTATAATTGGGCCTTATTAGCCCAAACTCAAAATATAGGAGCCCATACCGGAATCATACTTTGAGCGAGAGACTGCGGTGGCGCTGGTGGAGATCGGAATCGCGAGTCTTCGTTGTCGCCGATGAGGCTGGAGAAGGGGACGAGGAGGTCGAGGGAGTCCGAGAAGGGACTGAGAGCCAAGTTCTCGATTGAATTGTCCAGGGAAGAGGTTGAATTGGATTATCTGGTGATGCTTGGTATCAGACCTCCTTGCCGCCCTAAGAAGAGACCTAAAATGTTGCAGAAGCAATTGGAGGTGAGTCAGTTATCAATCTAACAAAAAAACAATTTTCTTTTGCTGACGATGTTTGATTCGAGCTTTGAACTTTGTTTATTTCGAAATCTTGCAGTTCGTCTTTCCTGGTTCGTGGTTAGCAGAAATTACAATTGATAGATACAAAGTCCCTAATTGTGGCGAACCAGTCAAGGTAATTGATTGATGTAGATTCGGTAATTCCTAATCGGGACTCAAACTGCCGATTTGATTGACAAATGCCGTTATTGCAATGCAGGCCTAGAAATGAATTAGAGCCTGCAAAGTCTGGATGCTTGATTTGGTGTTCATCGGTGCTGGGTAACTTGAATTGGTGAAAGGGTGCAGGAATCTGATGTATAGAGCGATTGGAGATAGGAATTATATTATGATCTGCTTCTATGAGTTCGTATGGAGTTGCCTGTTATTGCTGAGGTCAATCTAATTAACTGACTTTCAATGTTCTAATTTATCATTTGGATGGTTACATTAGGTCTAGGAAATAGCCAGCCATAGGTTCAACATTTTGGGGAATGGAAGGGATTTTGCTGGGAGAAGAAATTCATTTCCAGCTTCTGAATAAAAGTCGTAACAAGAAAAGACCCATACTTGATTCCTCAATTGATATTTGTTTCAGTGAAATGTAGTTTTGCTTCATTCAATGGTTCAAGAATAATTAATTTTACCCACCTAAGCATAACCCCTTTCTTGAGTTTATGAGCCATGAAATCTTTTGTTTGCTCAGGAACTTGAACCTCTTCCTTGGTTGCACAGAATGCGAGGAATTGGGTAGACTCCTGGATATCTAGGTAAGTCGTGTCATGTATAGGTCCCTCTTTCTTTTTCTCTATGATTTCTTCTACTATTTCCCGACTATATCATTATATAGAGATCAGAAATGGCTGTAGTTAGCTGAATAATAGTGTTTGTTAAGGCTGCTTTCGAATCTAATGCTTTTTTTAAGGGTGTTCTTGTTAACAAAATGGTTGTCGAGTCCAGAGGTTGTTTCTTTTGGAGGGCAATTGACCCAGCTCTTGGTGCTTCCTAAATATCTATAAATGATGGTTGAGTTGTGTTATATTAGGTACCACATCTAGGCTACTGACCCATGTTTAATCATGTGAACTGGGCCATGTTTTGCCTGTTGGAGAACCATCCATTTTCCAGCTGGAGAAAGTCTGCAATTGTCTTATTTGTTCGGTCTAGTTTTCGTGTGACATATGGAACAATGGAACATGAGGGACCTAGCTGACCATTTCTGGTAGGCCTTTTGGGTCTGTTTGTTGAGCTAGGCTAGCTAGACGAGTTACATTTTTGCTCAAGAAAGTGTCACTTTGGTCAGTAATCCAGGAGGAAAGATCTCCTTAAGGTTTTGAACAGGAAGGATGTCCTATGTTGATTTTAAAATATACAGACTACAGGACCTCGAAACAGAAGAGGTTACTATTTCATAGTTTGCCTTGGTGACCTATTATTTTTGTTGATTGTAAACTAGAATACGACTTCGTGAGAGGAGGAGCATATAAATTTCTATTTCATACATATCTATTATAACGTCAATTTTTCTACACCTTCTGCGTTAAGTTAGCCAATACTCTTTTATGCCTTTTACTTCCCTACTACGCCTGCCTATGTAGGCACAACTTATTTTTGACCTGGATTCTTTTTGTACCTAGCATTTTTATAAAGAGCCAGAAGAAGCAGACCAGCCTTCAGGGATTACCATATTTGCTGACGAGGAGAGTAGAAAGGAAGGAGACCACGAAGATGGGGAAATTCTCGAAATTGATCAGGCTGAGCCACGGAGAAAAATGACTGGAGTTTCCTGGAATAAATTTCCCAATCCCAGAAAATGCAGAGAAAAGGAGGTGGGACGCCAGCGTTTCCGAGATGATGATAAATCAGACCACTTTGGCAGAAGGCGTTTTCAGGAGACACGAAGCTCAAGGGATTTAAAAAATGAGCCATCTAGTTATCCTCCAAGGTATGGCAGCAATGAAGCTGGTTACGTTTCTAGTTCAAGGAACAGTGTCAGGAGACCAAAAAGCCCTAGCTTTGGATGGACATATACTGACCGAGAACGGGAAAGCCAAGACTGAGATGGTCGTTCAGCTCGTGAAGATTCTCCATCTTTTGGTTTATATAGCTCTTTTTCTTATCCCTCCCCTAGTAGGAGGTCTTCAAACCAGGGCTTTGATTTTGATGATAGTCGACTTGCATTAGCTGTGGATTACATTCCAAGGGGAAAGGATAAAGAAGACAAACACCGTCACCACAGCCGTTGATGAATAGTCTGTTTAAGATATTTGTAATATTCTGTACTCTTTTTTGTTACTGCTGTCAAACTACAGCAACAGCAAATCTTTGCAGAAGCTCTTAGATTTGCTGTTTACAGGTGCAGATCATATGTTATTTCCTCCTTTCCACCATCAGTTGCTGCAGAGACTGAATTTACGTTTGTTATAGTTGCGGCTGTTGAAACCCTCTGTATTTTGATTTGGAGGAAAGATCCCTAGGTTGAATCATGCTTGGCATTGGACTATAGAATTCGGATTGCATTTTTTCTGTTGATGATACAGGCCAGAATACTCGGAAAAGATTCAGTCCTGTCATGCCTGAACCTTCCATGTAATTCAGCAAGTTCTTGAATTGTGATATGACAGTTAAGGTGATATGGGGTGAGGTGAACTGATCATGGTTAGCAATTTAGCATTGGGTTGGCTTGATTCGACTCGTCGATGCCGGTGAAAGGAGAGGAAAATGACTCCAACTTGGTGGGGAACACTGTGGTTAGGATGTGGAAAGAGTTTGGTCAGATACAAAGGCCATAAGACAAGTGACAAAATCACTGTAGGTATGATATCATATTCCCTCTTAAGGTCTCTCAAATTGTGGCTGAGGCTGTGGCTATGGACAGGGTTTGACTGATGACTCGGCATATGATTGAAACAACGTGTGGTAAGTGAAGTGGGTGCATCCATTGAATTGGATTACAGTTGCAGGGTTTATTTCGAAATTAGAGGTCTGAAATAAAATTTAAATCTCTGACATGTGTTGTCTGAAATGTGGGTTTCCAACTTAACTTGTGTTGGCTTTGGATTGGAATTTGCAGGTAATCAAAATTAGTAGTACAGTTATTAGTAGTGAATGTTGTTGTCTGCACATGGGAGGCCAGGCCACTTCAACAAATCCATGAAAACGACTGAAAACTTTTGTATGAAACCACTAGATTTTCCACAAAACCACCTCTAAAAATAGTAAAGTACACATGTTTATGCCTTCCCTGACCCAGCAAATATACTTAAACAGGATAAAGGATATGATCCAATTATAAAAACATCTGGTTTGTGAATAGTAAATGAAATATTTTGCGGAATCGTTTTTCAAGGCCTTTAATTCCATTCCAACATGAGATAACCCTATTTTGAAGTTCAATACACAACGTTTAAACTTTAAATGAAAATTCAAGTCAATGTAAGAAAGGTTGAATTTTACCTCAAAAAACTTAGGGAATGTTGAAAAATTGTAGCTCGAATTTATAGTTTAGGAATCAATTATGAGAGGCATAGCGATATGGATAGGGTTAATTTGAAACCAGTTTAACCAAATCCACTAACTAGTTGAGTCTTGAGGGAACGCCGCAAGCATATAATTATACTCCCTCCGTTCGGCAAAACTTGTCATTTTAACTCTCCACACAACTTTTAACAAAACTAATAATTACACTTATTTTTTACAAATTTACCCTCAATTATTACTCTACTTTTTACTTTATCAAAAACTACAACTCACAACACATCAATCAAATCAAGGGCATTTTAGTAAAGTAGAAGCAAAAATACCTAAAATGACAAGTTTTTCCGAACAAAAACAAAACTCTAAAACGACAAGTTTTGCCGAACGGGTAGTATATTGGATGAGAATGAAATGAGGAGACAGGAGACTATATAGTATATAGTATATACATTACAATTAGAGTTTGAAGTCGGCAATTAAGATTACACAAATGGGAACACTTTAAAGTGTCGTCCCCAACAGGCAATAGAGAGAGAAAGTGAGGTGCATCTAATTTGGGTCATTTCATTCTGGACTCCATGTCCGTCCCACTTTAATTATTAGTACTCCCTCCGTTTCCTTTTAAGTGACTTTTTCAAGTCATGCACGTAGTTTTAGAACGATAAAAACTATATTAAATATTAATATTTTAATAATATTTTTTTAATAATATGATACTTATTACCAATAAGTATGAGATTATCGAAAAAAATATTTAAAAAAATTATTATTTCATATAGTTTTTCACACCTTAAAAAACGTGCATGAATAGTAAAAAGTCAATTAAAAGGAAACGGAGGGAGTATTTAGTAGTATTCATTCATTGGGTTTCAACTGTTTAAACTCCAATTTTTTTTTTAATTAAAATTATTTTCCCAATAAAAATATTGTCATTTTTATACTACATTTTTTTTTATTATAAAATAATATTATAATTATGGGAATGACTTACATAAAGTTAGATGGGAGTCCCGTCACAAATTGAGCTCCAACACTTATTATTATTATTATTATTATTATTATTATTATTATTATTATTATTATTATTATTATTATTATTATTATTAAAAAGAACAGATTTACAAGAAATGAGGAGGCAACCGAGATACTATCTGGGCGCCCACTCCCTGAGCGATAACAAAACTAAGTCTAGTAAAAATATAAACGGAAGCACGCGCCCCAGCATCCTGAGATACTGAGAATTTCTGAATCTGCTTCAACAAGGCAACAACATCCGTATCTAACTCTCCCAACGAAGAGAAAGAGAAGGGTAAGAAACCATAACCAGCCGTCGTGCACAAATCTCGATACTTCGCACACTTGCGCTGAGCAGCAGTAACAACAGCGCGACTGGGCACAAAGTCAGCCATCCCAGATTGAGTCAAGGGGGAGGACCCCGTCAGATCGACACACACATCCCGCACACTGTCCCAGGAATAAAGGAGCAAATCCGCCGGACGAAGGGGCTTATCATGCCCATCAACCAAGCCGATATCGACCTCCTTACCGGCAGAAATCCCTGCCCTGTAGCAGATATCCAATAAAGTGTTGCGCACGAGGTTATGTTGATGTTTAATGCCCACGGAACCAGCACAGGACACAACATGGTCACCGTAGACATCACCATCAAAGACCCGAGAACAAGCAGGACAAGGCCTGGACACCGTGAACAATGGAACCCCCAATCGATAAATAAGCACACTACGATAGGTCATTCCATTCATAGTCAGCCCCAACCCAGAAATAGGTGTAATTCTTATCCACGTTCAAGACTCCACAGATCGGGAATCTAGAACGGGGTAAGAGAAGCAGAAACAACCAAAGAACATAAACCAAAGAACGGACGCAAGATTTACGTGGTTCGGCCGGAGCCTACGTCCACGGAGCCTCAGCCGAACGGCTTGAGAGCACTAATCCACTAATCAGTTAAGTAGGTTTACAGAACAGGTTGCCCTAACTCAAGACTACGGCAAATACAAGCAAAGAACAGAGAACGAGAGACATATGAGTGCAAGGAAGAGATAACGAAGCAAGTATAGGAAGAAAACACCCTAGATCTGAAGATCGGAGTCAGATCGTCGTCGGAGTGGACTGGAGAAGAAGATCTTCGCCGAAACTGTGGACAGTCGCCTTCTTCTTCTTCCTAGAAGCCGGATCTGGAGTCTCCGAAGGAGATCCGCTCGAGATCGGCCACTGGAACTTCGCCGGAGCTAGGAGAACAGCAAACCCTAGCAGAGCACCTCTCTCTTCTCTCTCTTTCTCTCTCTGGACTACCTGATGAGCGCCGCGTCGAATGAGCTCCAAACCCTAGCTGATGACTTATATAGAGCGAGCTTAGGTGAAACGCAGCATTCCACTTAACGCGGATCCAATGAGCTAAGACA
Source organism: Persicaria tinctoria (assembly GCA_037127255.1). NCBI lineage: Eukaryota > Viridiplantae > Streptophyta > Magnoliopsida > Caryophyllales > Polygonaceae > Persicaria > Persicaria tinctoria. The sequence continues at coordinate 66,541,515 of JBANSL010000010.1, read as the reverse complement.
TCAGGTGGATCATGGAGCTGGGCTAGCTATGGGCCTCAGAGTTGGGCCGAGCCAGAGAAACTAGCAACCAATACATACATGTAACATATAATGCATGGGCCACACATATATACTATACTTTATAGAGATGTAACATATATGAGCATAAGATGTAAAATCCCACACTTCTAATATATGATAGCTCTAAGTATAATATATATATGTTAGTCCTTTGCCTTAATCTACCAAGTAACCTAAGTTAGGGCCATCCAATATTCCTAGAACTAATGTTTAGATTAAGATTGACATTACAATTTTCCCTTCTAATCAAAACATTAGATCTATTAAAAACACAACCTAATGATCTGTGGATAAATATTCTCAAACCATTCAACCTCATCATCGGCTCAAAATACCTTTTATCTAAGGTGGTTCTCCAAGGTGGAGAAAATCCCTGCAAAACACAAATTTGTTAGTAGGGACTACTTTTGTCCAAAAGTCAGCAGGATTGATGTCGCCTTTGATTTTGTTCACTTCTAATTCCTGAGCTTCAACGCGATTACGAATAAAGTGAAAACGTACATCAATATGCTTAGTTTTTTCGTGATACATGGGATCTTTGCACAAGTAAAGTGCACTCTGACTATCCGTATGAATAACGGGTTTTGGTGGCTTTTGTAGGATTTCCCTAAGGATTCCTTTGAGCCATATGGCCTCTTTAGCAGCTTCAGTAGCGGCCATATATTCAGCTTCAGTTGATGACAAAGCAACAACTGTTTGCTGTTGGGATTTCCATGAAACACAGTTACCAGCCCATGTGAAAAAGTAGGCGGTGGTGGACTTGCGGTTATCCTTATTACTAGCAAAGTCAGCGTCTACATAACCATTTAGTTTATCAACAGACTCATGTAAACCATAATGTAAACATAGACTTTTAGTACCAGTAATGTAACGCAATAAGTATTTCATGGCAGTCCAGTGATCAGATCCAGGATTAGACATAAAACGACTTAGCACAGAAATGGCAAAAGCAAGGTCTGGGCGGGTGCACAACATTGCATACATAACGGACCCTACAGCTACGTCATAAGGGACCTTAGCCATTTCTTTTATGTCATCTGGCTTAGTGGGACAGCTTTTCTGGGTGAGCTCTAGGTGCCCTCCTAAGGGTATGGATGTTGGCTTAGAATTCAACATATTAAACCGATTTAGAACCTTAACTACATAATCATCCTAAGATAACCACATTTGCTTGTTAGGTCGGTTTCTAATAATATTGACACCAAGAATCTTCTTGGCATTTCCTAAGTCCTTCCTGTCAAAGTATTTCTTAAGATCCTTTTTAACAGAACTAATAGGAATCATAGAACTGCAGATCAATAGTATATCATCAATATATAATAACACATAGATCAAGGATGACTTAGAAACACTTTTGAAATAAAGACATGAATCATAACTGCTACGAGTAAACCCAAGTTTCTTGATCACATCGTCGAACTTAAGATTCCATTGTCTAGGAGACTACTTGAGTCCATAGATGGATCTTTTTAAGTGACACACATGATCAGGGAATTTGGAGTTTACAAACCCTTTGGGTTGTTTCATATAAATGGTTTCATCAAGAGTACCATGTAAGAAAGCAGTTTTGACATCCATTTGCTCTAATTCCCAGTCAAAAACAACACACATAGCAAGCATAATACGCATGGTTTTATACTTAACAACAGGTGAAAAGATATCATTATAGTCTATTCCTTCTCTCTGGGTAAACCCTTTTGCCACAAGGCGGGCTTTAAACCTAGGGGGCTCACTAGGGTTTAGACCTTTCTTAAGCTTATAGACCCATTTAGAGTCTATTAGCCGGGTTTTAGGAGGTCTAGGAACCAGACTCCATGTTTTGTTTGCATACATGGATTCCATCTCTTCTCTCATAGCAGTCAGCCACTGTTTGGCATGTCTATTCTTAAGGGCAGAATCATAAGAGCTAGGAGTAGTAGGATGTCTAACTATATCAGCAGTAAGAAAAGCATATTCCACAATATAAGAGGTATACTTCCTATTGGGGATAATGGTCCTAGGTTCTCTATCCCTAGTTAACTGATAATCATGCAAATTAGGTATAGCAGTAATATCAAAAGCATGTGAATCAGAAGGGAGGGAGGAGAAAACAGAGGACTCTCTTTGAGAGTCAATAGACAGACCATTTACATCACCAGAAGTAGAGGGAGAGGAAGTAGAAATAGGAGAGGGAGAAGAAACTTGCTCAGTGTTTGACTGAGGCTTGGATTCCTCTTGAGGATCTTGTTCTTCTGTATCCTCTTGTTCTTCCTCTTCCTGTTGTCCCCCCTGTAATGTGGAGTGTGTGCCCTTCGGGGCTGATATGAAAGTCCTACCAGTGTCATGCTCTTCATCATCTGAGGACTCACTTTATTCAGGTAACAACTGTTTTGTCTCTTCAGGGGTACCTGTAAACTCAGAGAAAGATGTTAGCTTTGTTTTTAAAGGAAAATCTATCTCATTAAATCTAACACTCCTAGCTGTGATGACTTTGTAGGGTCCAGGTTGCAAGAGAAGCACCCTGAACCCCTTTACTCCATCAGGGTAGCCAAGAAGAATACCCTTCAAAGCCCTTGGTTGCATCTTACCATCACTGATGTGAGGGTAGGCTGCACATCCAAAAGGTTTGAGGTACTCTAAGCTTGGTTGTTTACCTGTCCATTTGAACTGGGGAGTAACAAAGTTAAGCACAGAGGAGGGAGATCTGTTAATAAGATAGGCAGCAGTTAATACAGCTTCACCCCAAAGAGTAATCTTAAGGCCAGAACTAATTAACATGCATCTAACTTTTTCTAACAAAGTTCTATTCATTCTTTCTGCAGTTCCATTTTGTTGTGGGGTTCCAGGAACAGTTAAGTGTCTTTTAATCCCATGTTGCTGGCAATATGTATCAAATTCAGAATTACAAAATTCTAGACCATTGTCAGTTTTGAGACATTTCAGTTTATGATTGGACTGACTCTCTACCATTACCTTCCATCTTGTGAAAGCACCAAAGGCCTGATCCTTTGATTTCAGAAGGCTTACCCAAACTTTCCTTGAGAAGTGGTCAATGAAGCTAATAAAGTATCTCATACCTCCTGCAGTAGGGACTGGTGAAGGTCCCCATAGATCAGAGTGTACATATTCTAGAGGAGATTTAGCAAAATATGAAGACACAGGAAATTTAAGCTTGGCAGATTTGCCCAAAACACAATGTTCACGGAATTTGATATCAACAGGTTTCTTAGGTAATAGGCCAGATTTATGCAACTTTAATAAGCCCTTGTTGCCTATGTGACCAAGCCTGTTATGCCAGATTTTAGTCTCAGATAATGTCATAGAATCAGAAGCAGATACAGAATTCACTTCAGGTTTAGAAGAGAGAACACAATACAGTCTTTTCTTTCTAACAGCTTTGACAATCACAGTTCCATTTCTGGAAATAGTTCTCACACCATCAGAAGAATTAACATTGCATCCTATTTCTTCTAAAGCATATTCAGACATTAGACTTCTTCTAAGACTAGGGACCCACTTAACATTGGTGAAAACTCTAATAATGCCATCATGCATGAGTAAGGGAACATCACCTACACCTTTGATATGCAAGCAAGTATGATCACCCAACATGACATCACCATACACAGACTCATTTAAATTTCTAAAGAAATGCTTATGAGGAGTGGCATGCATTGTACATCCTGAATCTAATATCCATGCATCAGAAGAATCAACAGATGAAATCTCAGTACACATGAATAATTCAGCAGAGTATTCACACATATTTTCAAGGACAGCAGCAGACAATTCAGTGTTATTTTTCTTAGCAAGTTCCTCAGCCCTTTTCTTTTTTCTACATTCCTTAACCCAGTGACCTATATTACCACAGTAATTGCATTTGGAATTAGGGTCAGATTTCTCAGATTTCTCAGGTTTAGGCTTATCTTTCTTATTCTTCTTATTCTTATTCTGCTTATTGCCCTTCTTGTCATTGCCTATAGTGAATAGGACCTCAGGTTTGTCAACTTTATCATTTTTCAGACCTTTAATCTTGAAAACTTTCATGATTTCATTCTTTTCAATGATAGATTCAATCAGTTTATCCTTAGTAAGCTCATCACGACTAAACTGAATGACATCCTTGAAGTTATCAAACTGAGTAGGCAGAGAATTAAGAAGTAAAATAGCCTGGTGATAATCTTTTATGTCATCATTGCATCTTTCCAGTTCTTGAGTCATTTTAAGAAACTTGTAAAGGTTATCATCAAGAGTAAGAGCAGTATTCATCTTAAAAGTGAATAGACGACATAGCAGAGAAATCCTGGAGGGCAAGGATTTAGATTGAAAAAGCTCCTCCAGGGGATGCCAGAGGGAGTAAGCGGAAGAGTGTTTTACCACTTGTCGAGCAATGCCATCTGTAAGACGAAGCATTATCTCTGAGTGGGCTTTCATGTCCATCTCGAGCTCTTCAGCTGTGGACTGAGTGGTAGAGGATCCTCCTTCAACTTTCTTCTGTTTTTCATCAGTATTTGGTGGATCCTCATCATTGATGACAACTCCCTTGAGAAGGGAGGTCATCTCAGAGGTTGTGGTTGCAGGCTTCAAGACTGCCTTCCAACAACCCTCTTTGATGAGAACAGCTCTCATCTTGACTTGCCACATGACGAAGTCGATTACACCATCAAATGGCTTGATCTTCAAAGCATTATCCATGATGTTTGGTACCTGCAGTGTCCAAGAAACAGGTAAATATCAAAGTTTTTTTTTGTAAGCGGAAGCAAGAAGAGTGTATACAGTATACAAGACACTCAAGAAACCCTAGAATCACAGGTCTTTGAACGGATCTAGACCAGTGGTACGTCAGACAGGAGAGGAATAGACCAAGCCTGAGCTTTTTGAAGGACTACCCAATGTCCTGCCTCCAATCCCGCTCCCTGAAATCCAATAATGGCACAGGTAGGTAAGGAAAGGGACTCCTCGCTCTGATACCACTTTGTAATTCTTATGCACGTTCAAGACTCCACAGATCGGGAATCTAGAACGGGGTAAGAGAAGCAGAAACAACCAAAGAACATAAACCAAAGAACGGACGCAAGATTTACGTGGTTCGGCCGGAGCCTACGTCCACGGAGCCTCAGCCGAACGGCTTGAGAGCACTAATCCACTAATCAGTTAAGTAGGTTTACAGAACAGGTTGCCCTAACTCAAGACTACGGCAAATACAAGCAAAGAACAGAGAACGAGAGACATATGAGTGCAAGGAAGAGATAACGAAGCAAGTATAGAAAGAAAACACCCTAGATCTGAAGATCGGAGTCAGATCGTCGTCGGAGTGGACTGGAGAAGAAGATCTTCGCCGAAACCGTGGACAGTCGCCTTCTTCTTCTTCCTAGAAGCCGGATCTGGAGTCTACGAAGGAGATCCGCTCGAGATCGGCCACTGGAACTTCGCCGGAGCTAGGAGAACAGCAAACCCTAGCAGAGCACCTCTCTCTTCTCTCTCTTTCTCTCTCTGGACTACCTGATGAGCGCCGCGTCGAATGAGCTCCAAACCCTAGCTGATGACTTATATAGAGCGAGCTTAGGTGAAACGCAGCATTCCACTTAACGCGGATCCAATGAGCTAAGACATCAGGTGGATCATGGAGCTGGGCTAGGTATGGGCCTCAGAGTTGGGCCGAGCCAGAGAAACTAGCAACCAATACATACATGTAACATATAATGCATGGGCCACACATATATACTATACTTTATAGAGATGTAACATATATGAGCATAAGATGTAAAATCCCACACTTCTAATATATGATAGCTCTAAGTATAATATATATGTGTTAGTCCTTTGCCTTAATCTACCAAGTAACCTAAGTTAGGGCCATCCAATATTCCTAGAACTAATGTTTAGATTAAGATTGACATTACAATAGGAATTGCACGCAACCAATCAGAAGAGTGAGTACCCTGCTGAGACTTCCATAATGCCACCTGTCGTGGAGTCAATGAGAAAGCAAAGTCTGATGTAGCAGCAACCTTCGCGAAATATATATCTGCCAGTTTCTTCATAAGTTTAGGGGCAACGATTTCACTAGGATTGCGTAGAAGGTCAGAACTCGTGGTCTCATTAAAAGAACGACAAGCATCATCAAAAGTAGGGCTAGCAGCAATGATACTAGAAGGACGTAGGAGCTTAGCCCGCAACTCAGCAGACTGTAACCGGGACGCCAAAAAAGCATAATGTAGGACATCCCCAACATCATACACTCTGAGCCCACCAAAATGAAAAGGGAGGGTGGCAAGCCTCCACTGTCAATCTCCAAAACCAGGCCAAGACGCAGTGACAATACGTTCCAAGCTAGAACGGAGTTCCACATCAAAAGAAAGTTGCGCTGACCCAAAGACACGTGGAGAACAAGTACGCAAGACAAAGTAAAGTTTAGAAATACCCGTACAAGCCCGGAGCAGGAGCAACTCGCACTGTGGGTCATCAATCCTCGCGACAGAATCTATAAGCTCTATGGTCATACTCACTCTCTTCGCCAAAAGATCGTTGCCAAAGACTGGGCATACGCTGACAGGCCCACCCAGAACTTTGACATCGCGCGATGGCCGAGCAATAGAAGGGGGGAAACACCCGGAAGCCGACTCCTAGGGTCTTCTGTAGGCCAAAAAACCTCGGTCTTATCCACATTAAGATGAAGACCAAAGTGGGGACCATCTTCCATAATCAGATCCAAAACCTTCCCCATAACCAAAATGTCCCCAATAATAGTGCCATCATCCAAGTACCAAGCCTGCAGACTTAGGTCAAAAGAATCTCTGATCTTGCAAACGAAAGGATGCAACACCAAGGCAAAAAGCAGAGGGCCTAAAGGATCGCCTTGCTGAACCCCTCGACAAGACCATAAGCTATGCTCCCCATAATACAGTCGGGCGGGACTAGAGTAACAAAACTCCACCCATCGGGATAGAACCGGACAGTGACGACGAACTTCCTGTAATATGGTCACACGATCAACTAAGTTGAAAGCATTCTGGAAGTCGACCAACAACATGGAAAGACCCTTCTCACCACCACGAGCCTCAACAAACCGATTCAAAGAATGCAAAATAGTCTCTTCTCCACCAGATATCCCGACCCCAAACTAAAGACCTGAAAAATAACCAGACAAAGAAGGACCGACCAAACAAGCACCAACCTTAGAGACAAGGCGTCTCCAAATAGTGCCAAATTGCATAAAATAGCCCGAACTTTAGGGGTGGTTGCACTCAGTTGCACAAACTTTAAAAAATACAAAAAAATCACCAACTTTGGGGTTTAGTTGCGGTCAGCGGCACATTAGCTAATGTGGACTAGTGGGGGTGCTTACATGGAATTTTTTTAATTAAAAAAGCATATAGCGAGATATAAATTAGTGAGAATGCTTACAAGATTTTTTTTTTTAAAATTAAAAGACATAAAAGATGTGCCCAAATTATGAAACTAGCTAGGTTCCATTTTTATTTTTTATTTCATGTATTTTCAAATCAAAGATAATTGTGACAAATATAACATTTGTAAATTAAAATAGCTAGTACAGTAATTTATATATTTAGAGTGAAAATAAATACTATTACAAAGAAGTTAACGTGATCATATATATTTTGTTTCCTAAAGTGTGATTGATTTTATTTTTCAATGTAAAATATGTATAAAAATAAAGTAGTAATAGTTATTTTTTTTGCTAATTAATGAAAGGTGACACTTGGACAATCTTTCATTTCATATGAGAAGGTGAAAAACTAATTGTTGATGAGAGTATGTAGGTGTTTGATTTGGATGATTTTTGGGTTGAGTATGATTATTAGTATTTATTATGCTGAAAATGGAGGTGACAGTAGTGTCAAAAGAGGAGATGGAGTTGCGATTTCTTCAACTTATCTTTTTGGATTTTTGGATTTTGCTGCCTCCCATACATATATCTCCCTCCTTATTTTATTATTGCATATTCCAATAAACTACTCTTATTGGTCCCAACACTTTCTTCAAACCTTATTTCATCATCTAACTCTAAGTATGGGCTTAGCTTACTTCCTTTTTAAAAAGAAAGTTTTGATGTTATCCAAACAAAAAAAAAAGGATGGAGAGAAAGAAGGTTAATTTTGATGCATGTCATCTAAGTTTTGACAAAAATATGATCCAATTTTAAAATTTAATTTGATTCAAGGATATTGGATTTTAGTGAGGAAATTTTAACTTCAAATTCACCAACTCTAAAATAATATGAAATTATATGTTCATTTATAACCATCAAAATCACACTATTTATTGGAGAGTTTCATGATTATTAGGAGAGGCGTGTACCTTGTCAAACCCAAAAAACTTTATAATATACATGGTAGTATCTCATAGAGTTTTTGTGAGATTCAATGGATGTGTTTTAAAGATGTTAACTATCAATTTTAATTTACTTTAGTAGTACAAATCATATCATAATATTTGTTTAAACATCACATCTTATTATATTAATCCTCCTTTCAATATCCCCAAATTAATCTTTTTTCCACACTACCATCTCTTTTGGAGTATGATTGAGATATAAACTCTACCATTTCACATCAATTCTAGTGAACATATATATGCAAAATCCAATTGAACTAAACTCATTTGAGGTGATTTACATATGTTTATGTCCAATCTTTCAACACTGATTTTTCTTTAAAAACCTTTTCCCCATCACTAATTACAATTTAGCAATTGTCCACTTATGATAAGTGAAAAATGATTGAGCTAATGATCACTTCACTTGCCTTCAAATCACACATTTTCAATTTTTGTTATGGCTATCTTTTTTTGTTTTTTTTTGTATGACTATTTTTTTAAAGATAATATTTTTATTTATATATGATAACTACATACACATAGATGGTAAACGGGCAACAAGTTGCGCCGCCAACCCCTTCTGAATAGCAAAACCAATTCTTTTGAATACAACATCCATAGATTTAGGGGTCATAACATTGCTATGCATAACCTTTTGGACTCGTTTGAGAAGCGCGCTCGACAACATCAGATGCCAAAAAACTAAAGGTATCAAACGCAAATGGAACGAATACGATGAAATCTAATTCAATATTTGTTAGCTAATGGATTTTTAATTTATTTATCAATCTCCATTAGACCATGGATTATACTAGAGTTAGTTTATTAGTTAATGATAGATAGATATACGATGAAATTATAAAATATCCCATTCAAGTAAAACAAGGTAAAAATTTGAAATACCTAACAACACCCTCGTCTAATAAATTATGAAGTCGAAATAATCGGCAGACGAACCAATCGTCATGGTACAAGTAAATAAAAGAAAACGAGGACACAATACGAACGTTCGAACCCTAATTGAACACAACAACGAAAAAACTCAACACACGGAGAAAGTCGAGAAAGACTCTTAAGCGAGCAACGAATCCATCTTCATATCCATAAATATATAAATTAATTGTTTTTATTTTTATTAAAAACATTCAATTTATAAATAAAAATAAATTTTATTTCATTAAAAAAATTCAATTTATAGGCCCAACTTTTTCATTGTATTTTACACTAAATCCATGATGGCCCAGTGGCCCACCCACACAAATTGGATAAATCACCTTCAGGTGGGACCCATCTCAAGGGACACTGCCACAGAAGCTGGAATTGCCACGTGGGCCCAGATTTTATTTTATTTTATTTTTTTAATATGAAGCATCATCCAGTTGAAGAACAGTAAAATCTCTACCCCCAAATGCTGCTATAAATTGCCAACTCGGATCAATTCATCATCCCTAGCTCACCCACACAAAACACTCTGTTTTCTCTCTGAGAGTCTCTGTTTTTCCCCCAAAATCTCCATGGCCAACTTCACAGCAAATCTTCACACCAACAAACCATTTTACTCCAACATTGAAAACGATCTGAACATGGAACTAGTCTCCCCATTCCCGCCTCTGCACCCAATCGTTCAAGAGGATTTCAATCAGAACTTCCAGAGCATCATGGGGTTCTCCGTCGACAACTTCATGGGCTGCCAGATGCCCGAGTTCCCCGGCAAATTGTGGGAGAGCTTCCCGCCTCAAACCAGCGATTCGATCGACCAGGGATCCATGGAAATTGATGGATCCGGAGTTTATGGAAGCATTAAGAAGAGGAAAGTAGAGGATTTGACAGAGAGCAGTTCGAGAAATTCATCCCCCCCTGTTTCTGATAATGGGATCGCAATCAGACCTAGAAATGTAATTGCTCTGTTTTCTTCATCGCCTGCTTCGAAACATTGATTGAAATTTGTGATTTGGTTGATTGAATTTGGGGCTTTTGCAGGGTTTGGGAAGAGTGAAGAGAGGGAGGAGCAAGGAGAAGGGATCGGAGGAGGAGAAGAAGCCGAAGGAAGTTGTTCATGTTAGGGCTAAAAGAGGGCAAGCCACTGACAGTCACAGCTTAGCTGAAAGGGTATGAATTTGAATCTGAAATTTCTTAAATTTTGCACCTTTTCTATTTTTTTGGTCAATTACTCAACGTTTTTATGTTTAATCAATCAGGTTAGGAGAGGGAAAATCAATGAGAAATTGAAGTGCTTACAGGACATGGTTCCTGGCTGCTACAAGGTGTGTACCAGATTCGACCCGAATTCGATCAGATTTACACATTTTTTAAACCTATTTGACCTAAATTTTGGGGATGAAATTTGCAGGCAATGGGAATGGCAGTGATGCTTGATGAGATCATCAACTATGTCCAATCCCTCCAAAATCAAGTAGAGGTGAGATTTCAATCAACAGCTCCACCATCCAATATCAATCCAAGTTCAATTTTTGATCAGATGCTAACTCCTTCAATCTTGTGAATGCAGTTCCTTTCAATGAAGCTTGCAACCGCAAGCGCGCTTCATGACTTCAATGCTCAACCCAACTGCATCGACAACCTTCAGGTCCGTTGTCCTCACTTCCATCATACTCAACAGATAAAAATCGAATCTTTTTTGTGCATTAATGATCATTAGAGAGTTAACAATCTTGTGCTGACAATGTCGTTTTCGGGTTGGTGTATTCAGAAGGCAAAGGGATATGAGGCACAAGATGTGGACAGATTGTTGAGCAGTCAAGGAGGATATGAACAACAAATCCAACAACTCCAAGCAGCACAAGCAGCACTTGCTTGCTTTCAATCCACATGGCCTTTAATTTGACCTAATTTTTGGATGTTCTCCACACCCCCAAATTGTTACTACACATAGGACCACAACACCATTCGACATTCGTTGTAGTTGATGCTGCGGATTTTACTCCATATAGTGTATAATGTATATCTACTCTTGATCTTCACTGATGTGTACGCGCGACGAATTTTTTTTTAACAGTTAACTGAGCAAGAAATGAAATGTCACTTGATATATACATTCATGATTTCATTCATCAAGGGTATGACGAATTCTTCGTGTTGATTAGTCTCGCGTTGTCTCCTATTCGTTGTCTATTATTAATTCGTCGGGCTTGGATGGAGCTTTGTATGTAACATCAACAATAAATGTGTAGGACTATTAGCACTAATTGGTCAAGTTTGATCAATGTCTAATGCTTCTTAATGAATTGAAATGTTGTAGCTAATCAATCTAAGTTTTCAACTTAGATGGTGATAAGACAAAACTTGTTGATAAGCACAAAATCATGTCAGCATATATCAATTTTAAGATGCTTAAAGAGCAGTTGATGTGGAGAGGCAACCTACTTTAAAGCTCTATATATCATATGAAGCAACATGGACATGGACACATGGTATGGATCTTGTGGTCATGACACCATTTTAGCCTTTCCCCATCATCACAACTTCACATAAGAAGAAGCATTAATGTTATGTCAAGATAGCAAGAAGGCCTTCAGTGTAAAAACCTAACAGTACATTATGTGAAATTAGTCGGGCTCACAAAGTGGACCCAGATACTCAAGCAAACAATTAGACATCTTTGATATCGAATTCGCGACAAGGATTAATTAGCAAGATTTGTCATTACTCCAAAGAACACTTGCAGGAAAATTAGGGCTTCAAGCAAAGATAAAATGTCTGCAATTAGGGTTATAGATGGACTGTTTGATCAGTGACTTGCTTTTTTTTTTTCTTGCTTGAGGGTGTAGATAAATATGTTGGAAACAGCTATATGGGTGACAAAGAATTCCAAAAATCAACTGGGGATGTGGGTACTATGATAGCTACTTGGCAAAATGGTGGATTCCTAGTGGCAATTGTGGGTCACTTGGTGCCTATGGTTTACAGACACCAAAACCTTTCCTTTCAATTAATACAGAGCCCATCTTATATATGTCTATTTAATCTACAGTACAATTTTTATTTTCCCATTACAAAACTGTAAATTATCAAGGGAGACATAAAACTGTTCATTTGTTTGTTATAATGAATATCATTCAATACAGGGTCTATTAGTTTTTGCAGTACATTCCAGAAAAAAAAAAGTTTTGCTGTATTATAGACATGCCCATATTTGGTCTGAGAATATATATTGGATTTTTGGAAGAAGTTTTTCACTCAAATTTAGAAAAAAAAAATTTGGAATCAAAATGCTAAAATTTTATTATGACCTAAAAATCCAATATGACTTTGGAATTCAAACAATGAAATGCAAAAATTATTCTTATGTACCTATGATACCCCGACACTCCATTTCATAGCGGTTTCGCGTGTCTACATATGAAGAAACTCCGAAACTCCGAGGAAACACATCAGAAACGTTTATGAGAGGTCATAAATTTTGACCGTTTCGTTGACGAAAAAAGTCTGAAACTTTGACCGTTTCCGTTTGGTCAGAAACGTTTCTGACTTGCCAGATGACGTTTCCACTAATTTTATAGTTAAAAAAAATAAAATAAATCAAACCCTAAATCATACTTCCCCTTCCTCCCATCTGAAACTCCCGTTTCCCTCTATCCTTGCTGCCTACTTCTCCTCCATTTTCGGTCCTTCCTCCTCTCACTTGCTCAGTGCTCTCTCCCTTTAAACTCTCTTATGGTAAATCCTCACTTATAAAACATTCTCTTGATAAGCCATAACTCAAGGAAGAGTTAACTAAATAGAAGATTGATGTTGGATTGATTACTTTGTGTTGTTCTTGATTATGTTGTTATTTTAAAACTAAGTTACTTTATTTTGTTGGTTTGCAAGACATTTAATATATTTGACATTTCTATATTGAACTCTGTTCAGTAGTAAGGACACTGTTTATCACGATATTGAACATTTTAATTTGTAGCCTTAATGGTGCATTCTATGTGTATCATTTGGTGATATGTTTATTGCTCTTATTTATACCTTTAAATGAACATATAATTCATATTGCCGTTTTCTCGGAGTTTCAGTTTCCTACAAAATTTGGATTGTCGTTTCCCCGTTTCCGTTTCTCTCCCAGTTTCTGTTTCCGTGTAACATAGTGTAAAACTATAAAAATCCATTTGGCAATAGTCAATAGAGTTATATTGATCGGCACAGTATGTTTACAAAATGGACCTGAATATTCACGAAAATCCGAAAACAACATAATCATAAACGTTAATGTTCAATGGATAACTAAATCGAACCAGATTCGACCCAGTCGAGATCAAGCTTTCTTTCTATCTACTGTATAAAAGGATCCATAGGGTATTGATTAGTTTAGTTATACCTGTAAGAAAAGTTTTTGTTTTCCTAGATTTTAGTTAGCTGAAACATTAAAGATATATACATAGCAGATTTTGAACCACTGAATACCTTATTGAATACTGTACATATATGTATATTATCCACTTATATGTCCTTTCACCTGAATTAAGAATTCCAATTCAGCACTGGGCAGCATATTATGCCAAACAGTACAGTGGCAGTTCAATGCATAGAATCCCACAATGATATGTACTGTATGTGTTGCATTTGCATACCAAAAATAAAAATAAAAATGGTAGGGCCCCTCAAATAGTACGACGGGGGCACAAAATCTTAGAGATGTTGCCCCTTCATGAAGAAAATCATTGAATTATTAAAAATTCCATCTATATATAGAAGTAGTACTTCCTTAGGGTTTTTTAATTAGGCATTTAGGCCATTTTTTCTTAATCATATTATAACAAATAAATATATTAAAGCATCAAAACAACCTTAACTAAAAGTTAAAACAACCATCTCTTCCAAAGGTTTAAGCCCTAGCTAGCATGTAAAATGTTGAGCTCAGACTATGTTATATATTATAAATATTTGATGTGATTCAAATATCTAAGTTAATTAATTAATTTCAAGAGCCATTAACCATTTGAAAAAGATAAATATGATCGAAGACACGTACGCCATTAAAATTTCAACAGAATACTCTTTAAACAGACTAAATCTGGATCTCCAAATTATATCGACCAATACAGTATTAACCGACCCCGCCACCAGGCCAATCAAACTTCAACGCTTGTCGGATTGTGCCTTTGTCATTAATATTATACAAAAAATATTAAATGAAATGAATAATAGTTATTCAAGTAATAAATTTATAAACTCTATGTGTACATATATGAATTGAAATGTATTATTGAAGGAGGGGCATATAAAAGACAGATGCAATGAACTTAAAAGAAGGGGTTAGAATGGGGGGATGGGCAAGGTGGGACACTATCCAACTTAACACACAAACATGATAATTGATAAGAGGAGAGAGCTTCTCCCTCCTAATGGCTAATAGTATTATGTGAATCCATTCCCCACCCTCAACCCTCTCTCATCTCTCTCAACCTTCTTTTGTTTCCACCTTCTACTCATTTCTTTCTCAAGTCTTTTTTTTTTTAAAAAAAAAATGTTTCCTTTTCAATTGATTCCCTTAGAATTTTTAGGCCTCCTTTTGACCTAATACAATTCTTCACAAGGGATATGCATGTATTCAACAATTAATCATACTTCATTGCTTGGAAAGGAAACTCCCTTTTTTTGGTGGCCCCAATCTCTATTTGAATGTTATTTTTATTAGAGTTAATTCTCAACAACTTTGGATTTGGAGGAGTGTGTGTACATGTTTTTAACTCAATGTTCTATTGTGATGGAAAATACACCATGTAAATCTTATTCAGACTATATTTGATAAAATAATAGCTGATAAGGTAGCTGAAATTGATAGCGTAACTAAAGTTGATAAATTATTTGTGTTAAATATATATTAATAACCTAGTATGCTATTTGGTAAATCTAACTGTTATGACGACCGATGGAAACTTGTGAATAGAAAAACAAAAGCTCCGAAAGCTTTGATGAGTAGTTGTTGAAAAGCTCAAATTACAGTACAAGCTAATGAAACTAAAATCTTATATTTATTTATTTTAAAATTATATAATATCAAATCATAAGCTCTGAAAACTTAGATGATTTTATAGTTTTGTGCCAAATATAGCCATAACATAAATTTGATCCAACTTAAAAAAATGTATGGTTATAATTGAATACATCAACTTAAATATAACAATCTTCCTAACCTTTACTCTTAAAAACCTTGATCGAAAACAGGCACAGAACCAGGAATGAAAATCGGGGTAGGCTAAAATCGCCTTATACAAAAAACAAAATTTTAAAAGTTATATATATACACACACCTAAAAAAACTAATAAAGAGAAAAATAAAATATACAATGAACAAATTTATAAGAATTATTAAATATCACACATATGAACAAATTTATAAGAGTTATTAAATATCACATATATAACACATAAAAATAATAACGAGGAGAAAAAAATTATTAATATCACACACATGACACACCCCTAGACAAATAAACTTAATGAAAAGGAAAAAAAATAAAAAGAGTTGGGAGAGATGGGCATCTTGGGGGAATCAAACCCTGGCTCTTTCCAATGTAATAGGGATATTGAGATTTACTGATCAACCAACTGAGCAACATTAACTTTGTGTTATCTACCTACTACTATTATACAAGTTGGATTTTCGGGGTGGGCTGCAGCAAAGCCCAGCCCACCCCTAGATTTGTGCCCGATCGAAAAGATTTTCTACCAACTAACATAAAAGCGACCCTAGGAAAGTATTATTAAAAAATTTAAAATAATTTAATTTTGAGAAATATTTCTCAACTAAGCTTCTTAACCTATGCCGGACATATCTTAGAAAAACCAAATTTTAACTAGAGAAATATTTTTCAAAATAAGAGTCTTATATATCTTATATATACCAATGTTTAGAAAACCCATACATATAATTATCCAAAACTACCAATACCTCAACAAGCGTAGAGGGCCGGGGTAACTGGTAGGGTTAGAAAAGCAAGCTTTTGATATATGGGGGATGGAGACATATGGGTGTAGGGTACCCCCAAATATGGGCAAGTTCAAGGGTTCAGGTGCACAAAGTGTCCCCCCATCATGATTTGGGGGGCTTTAAGAGAAGTGGTAGCGGTTGTTAGCTTGTCAGGATTGGATTATTATAATATACTTCAAATATATATACATATATATATACATTGACCAGCTTGAGCCAGTGAAGCTGATCCATCCTGATTAACTACCAAAGATTTGCCACCTCTATCCATTTTTGGTTTGTTTTCAGAGTTTAGTTTAATTAGTGAAATTTTGACATCAACTGTGTAGTGTACGTGTACTGGTCAATAATCATACATAACATACTGCATTCAGTGGATATATATTGAATCATGTGTATCCTTCTTTATGCTTCTTTTTCAGCAGTCACATCTATAAAGTTATTGGAATATACTACTGTATATCCTTTATTTTGAAGATAAATATATACGTAGTAGTATATATTTATGCACGGTCGTTCAATAGATTTTGAAGGTCTTGTGTAAAACTTTATCCAAGGCGATATTCGACTGACGAAATTTGCACAAATATTGAAGTAAGAAAATATTTAACACAACTTCTTGGCTTAAAAACAATAACAAACAACTCTTTCGAGAGGTCAAGTTCAGAATAAAAAACATATTATCAACATGACCAATTTGTGCAAGATTATGCACAACCTGGTTGCCAGATCGCCGAACGTGTCTCCACCTACACACCGAACTCACGCAGAATCATCTTTGCCTTGTGTAGCAGCACCCCCTCGGTAAGACCTCGCCCCTTGCAATCCCTCATTCATCCTTTGTCAGTGGCGATTTACAACGCCCAAATCAGTGCTTCCAACTCGGCAGCAAGAGGTTATGAGAGCCTTCCTGAATCCATTTTGTTGCCGCTCACACCAATGCTCCACTCGAAGATGATGATGAAGAAATATATCAACCTTGAATAAATTAAACATTTTCTATTTTAGAAAACAAATTCTCACCACATTTATTTTTAGTTTGTGATTAGTTTTGTTTAGCAAATTTCAATCAATCACAAAATGTGTGTACGAGTAACTATAAATATTGTGTAATTATATTCAAATCAAATAAGAGAGAAACGATTCAGAATCCATAAGAAACATTCATCTTCTCTTCCTCTTTATTTTTGAGTTTAACGCTTCTGCGAGAGGGAATTAACAAGTTTCTTTTCCAACAGATGATGCATTGCAATTGATTTTCACAATCACACCTCCGACAGCTGCCATCGCAAAAAGACATTGTTGTCCTCTTAAACAACACCTTGCACTTGCTTGATCATTGTCTATTTTTACGAGGCCCATTGAATTTGGAGGCCCTGTGCAAGTGTTCACTTTGCACTTGTTCAGAACCGACATGTATTTATGCATGATGGTAAATTGCATAAAATTATCCTAGCTAGCCTCTATATAAATATGTTCACACATAACTATATATTATAATGAAATTATAGTCAACTAGCTAGTCTTACGTAGTTTGTATATCCTCGTTGATTTTATTATTCAATATCCAAATCCGTTTTCATCATAATTAATTAATTAGGAAATCATTAACAAGTGTGCAAATACATGTGAATACCTATCATATAGTAATATAGTATATACTAGATGTGAGAAGGTCGATTCAAGCCTTGTTGTATCTCTCATACAGAAGAATATCTTACCATCTCACCCTCTATTCATAAAGACTGGTGTATCCAGTTTCGATATGTTTTTATTGAAGACAACAGAGTGGCCGACTTTCTTACCAACTACTATACCCTTTTGCCTCCTACTGTAGTTTTGTTGGACGACCCTCATCCAGGTTGTTGTAATCGATCTACACTACGCCAGATGGCCTTTCGGGCGACGGACCGAAGTCGTCGCCTGAAAGATGTTTTGCCCTCTGACAACTCAGGCGACGGACTTCCGTCGCCTGAGTTGTGGTCGGGTGACTTTCATCCTTCCACCATTCAGTCGACGACCATCCGTATGTTCGTGGGCGGAGTTAACTCAGACGACGGAAAAAGTGTTCGTCGACTGATGATGTTGTCAGAGGCCAAGGGCCATCCAGGCCCGCCCATTAAGACTCAGGCGACGAGTTTAGTGTCATAAGTTCGTCGCCTGAGTCGGTCCATAGGGCAATGAAAGCATCCAGGCGACAGACTTTTTTCTTTATGTGTCGTCGCCTAGATAGTTTCAGGAGACGGACATAGAATTATTTTGTCTCCTGAGTGTAGTCTAAGGATGCATTCTCAGTTGTATGTCCGTAGCTGGAGTGTTCAGGAGACGAAATTTTATATAAGTCCGTCGCCTGAATAGGTTTAATGTTTTTTTTAGTAATAAGACGATGTAAGGTTGTTTGTTCGTCGCCTGAATTGTTTTGATTTTTAAAAAATAAAATTTAATAGGGCAGGTGCCCCTGTTCGAATGTACCTTATAGCACATGTTGTGCTCCTGTCCTAAACTCTATAAACAACAACACAAACAACAACATACTCAACAACACACAAGCACAAGCAATTCATTCCATCACATTAAAAACTTCACAAAAAACTTCACAAAAATATGTGACAAATATCCACCATAAACCTTGTCCAACATACCAAAAGTATGTGACAAATATCCATCTTGAGCAACTTCACAAAAAACTTCACAAAAAGTATACACAAATACTACAAATTCCATCCAACACAAGTTCTAAATGTTTCTCCAGAAAACCAAACCCAAGTTTTAGTTAGAGGGATATGAGGAGGGCGTCCTTACCTAGCTATTTCGGCTGGGGGGAGGGCCGACTGTCTGTTGGATGACCAGCTGAGTTTGTGGAGGGCTGAGGAGAAGCTGTGGCTGAAGGGACAGCCTGAGGACACACTACGGAGGTGAAGGATGGTTGTGAGTTGGCCTGACCACTTAGCATGCCCATCATGAGCCTCTCGATGCTGGCCATACGCTCCTACAGCTGCTCATTCTTGGTCTCGGTTAGGGTGGTTTTCTCACGCAGGCTTTCAATTTCAGCCTTCGCCTCCTCCAGCTCCTTGTCCCTCTCTGCAGCCCTTGCTGCCCATGGACCCCCTCTTTTCTTTGCAGGCCGCTCTCCAGTTGCACCCATTCCTTTCAAAAAAAGATTGAAAACATAATAAGTAAAATCAGTGGGATTGAACACATAATAAGAGCTGTAAGTAGTAAAAGATTGAAAACATAAGTAAAATATTGTTATGAACTATAAGTAAAATCAGTAATGGAAATTGTAAAACATAAATAAAATCTTGTTATGAAAACAAGATTGAAAATGTAAGTAAAATCTTGTAATGGAAATTGTAAAATCAGAAATTCAAACATAAGTAAAATCTTGATATGAATTACAACAAGTAAAATATTTTTATGAACTTCTGAAAATTGTAAAACAATAATAAAATAAGTGGGATTGAACTATACCTCGAACTTCTGTTCCTTTTCTTTCCCCAAAGCAATCCAAGATGATCTGTGTTTGTTCTTCGACAGAGAGGGGTGGTATTTGGCTTGGGTCTTCTGCTCCTTCTCCAACAGTGCAGACTTCATCAAGACGACGTTTCAATTTGGCCTACAAACACAGAAATTTATAAGTAAAATGAATATATATATAAGTAAAACACAGAAAGGAATGCATATATTGATTTCAAACCAGTAAAAGGAATATATAAGTAAAAGGAATATATAAGTAAAAGGAATATATATAAGTAAAACAAGTTATAAGATGTACACAAACTCAGAGAATAAGAAAGTCATACAGAAACTTAGGAAAAAATTACAGAAAATAAGAAAGTCATACAAGTTATACAAAGAATAAGAAAGTCATACAGAAACTTAGGAAAAAATTACAGAAAATAAGAAATTCATACAAGTTATACAGAGAATAAGAAAGTCATACAGAGAATAAGAAAGTCATACAAGTTATAGGATGTACACAAACTTAGGAAAAATTACAGAAATGCATTTTTGAACTTCTGATTTTACAATTTATAAGATATAAGAAAGTCATAGAAAAATTACAGTCAGTAAAACTCATACAGAAAATAAGAAAGTCATACAGAAACTCATACAGAAAACCTAAGTAAAACCTAAGTACCTAAGGTAAACCTAAGTGCTTAGGAGAAATAAGAAAGTCATACAGAAATGCATTTTTGAACAGGATTTATAAGAAATGCAATAATATAAGTAAAACCTAAGTACTTAGGAAAAATGACAGAAAAAAAAAGGTCATACCAGTCCATCTTGCGCACCCGGACACCCCTCGTAGGCTTCTATGGTTGTCTTAAGCCATGCCGCCGGATGGTTTTCCTTAACGATGAGCTCTTCTGCTCGGAAGCTCAGGGGCTTGGACCCATTGTGATGATTAAGGGGGTTCGGGTTCTTGGTCCTGTTTTGCTTGTTTCGCTCACACTGGGCCTGTAAAAAGATAATCAATCAGAAATCACAAGTGATAAACAATAAGATAAACGGCGAATAAAAAAACAAGTTAGGGAATTAATGAGAAATTACCATTCTCGCTTCGTCTGTGAAGTCACTCACCAAGAACCGCCACTGCTCAGGGCGAGCGACAAACTCAAGTGGTATGTCCTCGCCCCCCCACTCCAGGAAGTGTTGATGACAGTCATACTTCCAGGTCCCATATGCTTTTCCACTCTTCTTCTCTACGTATGAGTCAACTGCAGGGTCAATCTCATAGTACATCTACACATCCATATCAGGAAATTTTTTTTTTGAATAGGAGATAAGCAAAAGTAGATAAGCACAACCAAGCAAGGAAACAAAAAAAAAAAGCAACAATCAAGCAACAGTTAAGCAAGAAAAAAAAAATCAGAGCAAATAGATGAAAAGCAACAGTAGATAAGCATTTTGTGAAGGAAAAATAAGATAGGCAACAACCAAGCAAGCAAACTAAAACAATCTAATAGTAGATAAGCAAGCAAAAATAAGCAACAGTCTAGCAAGCAAACAAATCTCATAGTAGATAAGCAAGGAAAAAAAATTCATAGCAAATAGATGAAAAGCAACAATAGATAAGAATATTGTGAAGCAAAAATAAGATAGGCAACAACCAAGCAAGCAAACAAAAAAAATCTCATAGTAGATAAGCAAGCAAAATAAGCAACAATCAAGCAAGCAAACAAATCTCATAGTGCATCCACACATGACAGAAGATAGGCAACAACCAAGCAAGCAAAAAAAAAAAATTCAGTGCATAATAGATGTGAAGCACAAAACCAAATTAATTTTTAGGTAAAAGATATAAGTAATAAGTACTTAGGTAAAAGTTGCTTGAGGCCAGATCACACTATAAAGATCCAAGTAATAAGTACAGTAGATAAGTACAGTAGATTAGCATATTTTTTAGGTAAAAGATATAAGTAATAAGTGCAGTAGATAAGCATATTTTTTAGGTAAAAGATATAAGTAATAAGTATTTTTTAGGTAAAAATAAGCAACAGTCAAGAAAGCAAACACAGATCACACTATAAAGATATAAGTAATAAGTACTTAAATAAAATATAATAAAAAAAATAAACTACCTCCAAGTAATCTCTTACAGGGGACTGTTGCTCATCTGTTAGTTTGCTCCATGTTGATGCAAGCATCGACACTTTGTCCCTGATAGCACACCCAATGTCTCGGACAAAGGTGTCATGCAGTTGCTTGAGGCCAGGCTCCTTGTGGAAGCAGGACCACTCAATCTTCAGCTTCTTCCCTGCTGCTGCCTTGAGGAGTGCTGTTTTGTGACTCTTGATGGTTCGATATTTACCTAAAAATCATAAGAACATATCAGATAACAGGTGAGATAAGTAACATTAATAAGCAACAAAAAAAAAACACAATCATCATCAACATAAGTAACATTAATAAGCATAAAAAAAAAAGCAACATGTAGTGATATGGCTATGGTGAAGGTTAGGTAATGTAACAGATTGTTGGGGAAGGAGTAACAGAATGCTTGTGTGTATATTCAACATAAGTAACATTTAGGAAGTAAGTAACATTTAGGAGGTAACGTTGTGTGTCAAGACTTTTAGGAAGTAACATTTAGTAACATTTAGAAAGCAAGCAACATTTAGGAAGTAACATTTAGTAACATTTAGGAAGTAACATTTAGTAACATTTACAAAGCAAGCAACATTTAGGAAGTAACATTTAGGAAGTAACATTTAGTAACATTTAGAAAGCAACTACACTGCAGTCAAGACTTTTCTAAGGCAGAGAAAAAGAAAGCAAAGTTTCTGGATAAACTCAGCCAGCAAGACTCTAAATTAAAGAGAAGTACTGGCAAAATAAGGCCAATCAAACAAGTAAGTCCACAAATATCAAGCCAAAGGAAAAAGAAAGCAAAGTTAAAACAAAAAGACATTGAACAAAGTCTGTAGAGACACAAGACTATAGAGACACAAGCCAAAGGCAAAATAAGGTCTTGATCCCGTTTCACACAAGATTGTAGAGACACAAAGTCTCATTCAAAGGCTAAGTCCACAAATATCAAGCCAAAGGAAAAAAAAAATGAATCACTGCAGCTAGTTAAAACAAAAAGACATTGAACATACTTCCTGTTCAATTTCACACAAATCAAATTGAAACTCTAAATCCTAAATCAGATTGAAACCCTAAATCCTAAATCCTGAATCCTAAATCCTAAATCCTAAATCCTAAACCAGATTAAAACCCTAAATCCTTATACAAATTGAAACCCTAAATCCTATGAGATTGAAACCCTAAATCAGTATACAAATTGAAACCCTAAATCCTTATACAATTTTAAAGAATCTGACAGAGGGAGAGAGAGGTGCTAACCACGACATCAGATGGAGCGAGGGGCCTCGCCTGATGACGTAGCTACTGGGTTGGCGCCGACAATGGCCGTGGATGGCGCAGGGTTGCCATTGGTGAGAGATAGGAGAGGAGGTGGCACCGGGGTTGTTGCAGAGGGAGTGGGAGAGGGAGTAGGAGTCCCTGAGGCAGGAGGAGGAGTCGGGGCCGGGTTTGGAGAGGGAGTGGGAGTCGGGGTCGGGTTTGGAGAGGAAGTGGGAGTGGGAGTCAGGGCCGGATTTGGAGAGGGAGTCGGAGTGGAAATCGGGGACGGGTTTGGAGAGGGAGTGGGAGTGGGAGTCGGGGCCGGGTTTGGAGAGGGAGTCGGAGGCGCTGAAGCGGCTGAGTTCGATGGCGAGGTTTGCAGCGGTGGAGGAATCGGGGACGGAGTGGACGAGGTTTGCTTCTTTTTCCCCTTCACAGGGAGGCATTTAGGAGGCATGGCGGAGGATAGGTCGGAGGAGAGGTGGAGGAGGGACGAGAGGAGCGGCGGAGGAGAGGCGGAGGAGAGGTGGAGGAGGGACGAGAGGAGGGGCAGCGACAAGTTGGAGAGGGAGGAGGCGGAGGAGAGAGAAAGAGAGAGAGAGAGAGAGAGCGATGAGTGAAAATGATTTGGGGCTAGGGTTAGGGGAGGAGTCCGAGTTTGTAAAATCCTACATGTTCAGGCGACGGACATTTAAAACAATATTGTCGCCTGAAAATTTGGCGTAAATTCAAATTTTCGTGAAAATAAAGGGGGAAAATTCACTTTTCCATTGGGGAGACGTACTAGTAATAAGTTCGTCTCCTGAATCATGTCAGGCGACGAAAAATAAACAATTCCGTCGACTGACCATTTGGCGGAAATTCAATTTTTTGTGAAAATAATGGTGGGAAATGAAATTTTATTCGAGCCAAAATGGGGCAAAAATTCACTTTTCCATTGAGGAGACGTACTAGTAATAAGTTCGTCTCCTGAATCATTTCAGGCGACAAAAAATAAACAATTCCGTCGACTGACCATTTGGCGGAAATTCAAATTTTGGTGAAAATAAAGGTGGGAAATGAAATTTTATTCGAGCCAAAATGGTGTGAAATTCACTTTTCCATTGGGGAGACGTACTTTCAATAAGTTCGTCTGTTGAATACTCTCAGGCGACGGGAATTTAATTTTTCCGTCGCCTGAAAAAATACAGATTTTTTTAAAAAGAGCACTTGACATGTGTTATTGCCCTGTTTACCATAACTTAATGACAAATTGCACCAAAAAAAATAGTCTTAGAAGACATGATACCAACCATGTCATACACATACGAAAATAACCGCCATGTCTCACAAAAACAACGATTACAATATATGATTTATGGAATCCGATGACATTATCAACCTTCGTCATCGTCATTTTCCTCTTCGTCATCCTCTTGTTCATCTTCATCTTCATCGTCGTCTTCATCTTCATCTTCATCTTCATGTTCATGTTCATCTTCATCATGTTCATCTTCATCTTCATATTCATCATCATCGTCTTCTTCTTCTTCTTCCTCCATTTCAAGATCAATGGCGAGGTTCAAATTTTCGAAATAGATCACCGGGCCAATCTCCTGATAAGCTTCTTCCACCTCATTGGTAAGATCATCTCCGCGAGTTGCTAGAGTTTGAGGATCATACACATTCCTATGGGACATCACATTAACTACTTTCCAAGCATCACCCGCCTTTGGATCATCCACGTAAAACACTTGCCTCGCCGAGCGTGCAAGACAAAACGGGGAATCCTCATACCAACTGCTGTTTGTGTCCACAGAGAGCAAACCCATATCTACCTTGGTGCTTCCACTATTTTCAGGGTCGGTGTCAAACCACTTGCATTTAAACAACACAACTGGCATACAAGTAGCGTATATCAGCTCTACCACTTGTTCAAGTACCCCATAGTACTTAGCATCCGAAGTTTCCACTATCACCCCTGAATTTTGTGTTCTCAAATCTTTGTCTTTGTCCCATGCCACAAACTTCACCCCATTGACAGAGCAGGCCCAATACAGTTTGCATTGTAGTGGCCCCTTTGCCAAGTTCAGAACCTCCGGTTTTAGGTAGTTGTCTCCATCTCTGTGCAACTTAGAAACCTATACAACATAACATGTTAGAGTTCTGTTTTGGGAAAACAAACATGCAATTTGTTCAATGAAACATTACGTTCGTTCTTAAATGGATTGAATCCATCGGTTGCAAGTGCAAGTCTCACATTCCTCACGTCTTCAGAGAAATGCGGGTAGGTTTTGTTGAATTCTTTCCATGCCTCACCATCTGATGGGTGTTTCAACCATTCTGCATCTCTCACCCGCTCACCATGACATCGTATAGCCTTTGCAATGTTCGGCTCCATGAACAATCTCTTCAGTCTAGGGGTGAAGGGAAAGTACCGGAGAACCTTCCTGGGAACCTTGCCTCTCGTACCCTCCCTAGTACACCACCTAGGTGTGTTGCACTTGGGGCACGCTTCGAGATCTGCATATTGTTTGCGAAATAGCACACATTTATACTCACAAGCGTCGATCAGCTCGTACCCAAATGCAATGTCCCTAATCACACTCTTCATCTTCGCTCCATCCGTAGGATGTTTATGTCCTTTCGGCAACATGCGAGCAATGTGTGCGCACATGGCGTCCATGCTCCTATCTGTCCAACCAAACTCTGACTTCATCTGCATTGCATCCAGACAGGCATCCAGAACAGTCATATCGTTGTTCTCACACAATGGCATGTTTGCTGCCTCTACAAGCCTATTATATTTCTCGTCAACAACATATTGGAACGGAGGATCGTCGGGGACAGAGTGCGCCTCATATCCGGCATAAAACGGAAAAGCATCGTGCAAAATGTTCATAGCAGGACCATCAACGGAGGAAGATGCCCTTTCCTCCAAGATCTGCGTTCGTCGTTGCTCATTTGTCCTATCAACTGGGGCTTCGCCATGCTTGTCCCAAACAGTATAACTAGGCCACATTCCCATGTGGGCCAAATGACTGTGTATTTCATCTATTGGGTGCCATTCATTGTTGCGGCATCTCCGACACGGACATAGGAAATGAGTCATTTCATTCGCATTATCTCTAAGATTCTGCATAAAGAGAAATATTCCATTTTGATACTCCCCATGAGCGTGAGGGAGTAGCATCTAACTTTTGTCGCCCATTATCGTCCTATCATTATCAATCGATTCATATGAATTCATCACATTCTAAAATGAAATTGCACATAAACAATCCATTCTCATCATCTATGTCATTTTACACCACATTCTAAAATAAAATTGAATATAAACAATCCATTCACATACACAATCCATTCATACCTCAAACTCAATTTAAAATCAATTTCCAATCATAACGTTCTAAATTCCATTTTCATCAAAAACTCAAATAAAAATTCCATTCTCATCATCTGTGTCATTCTACACCACATTCTAAAATAAAATTGAACATAAACAATCTATTCACATAAACAATCAATTCATAACACAAACTCAATTTAACCTCCATTTAACCTCAATTTCAACTCCATATATACATACACAACTCTTTCCCCTCATAAACTCCATTCAAACAACTTTTTTACCATCCAAACTCCATTAAAAAAGACAAGCTCATCATCAAATATCCAAACAAACAATGTATATGCATATATTCAACAAAAAAAACAAAAAAATTTAAAATTTATACATACCTTCAATGGAGGTGTGAAATGGGGGAAGAGTTTTCGAGCCCTCTAGGGTTATTTTGGGAGAAAGGATGAAGATGAGAATGATTTATTGTACAGTACAACCGATTTTAATTGTTTGTTACGGAAAACACATTCAGGCGACGGATATATATATAACTCCGTCTCCTGAGTGAATAGTAATAAATATGGGGTCAACTACCCCACTTTTCAGGCGACGAACATATTTAAATATTCGTCTCCTGAATGAACAGTATTTAATATCCCCAACCAACCGGACTTTATTACTCTACTTTTGAAAAAGTCCAACGTTCAGGCGACGAACCACAAGAACTTCCGTCGCTACAAAGGCCCGAACAACGCTCAGACGAACCACTAGTATTTCCGTCGCTACAAAGGCCCATTCTGACAGCCGTCATTCGGATACCTATTTGGGCGACCGATCTTGAGCAAAGGTCGTCGCCTGAATTTATTCCGTCGCCTGAGTACAGTTCAGCCGACGAACATTGAGATTTTCTGGTCGGCTGAACATGGGTTGGAGGCGGTTTGGGCCTCCCAACGTTCAGGCGACGAGCCTTAGTAAGTTCGTCGCCCGAACCTGATTCAGGCGACGAACCTTTTGAGTTCCGTCGAGCAAGACGCAATCTGGCGTAGTGCTACTACACGGGGATATAGAGAGATTTTGTTACCTTGCTCTATATGTTTGTAATCTTTCGGTTTAATATAGGAATCTAAAATCCCACCATTAAGATAATAAAAAATGCTTTAAATATTGGGTGGCTTGAATTTTTTTTTTTTTTTGTGTGTGTCCATTCGGCTTTTATATAAGGGTTAGGCAAATGCATGGGCGGATCTAGGATCATTGCCTATCGAGACCAAAAAAAAATACAAGAATATTGGAGATCATTTTAAGTTATAAAAAAAATAGAAATTTTAATGCAAGTAGTTTAAGTGGTTTGTTGGTTGAACCCACGTCATCCATAAATGAATTGCATTCATCCCTTTTTTGAATCTCACTAGATTCATTTTTACCCTTTTTTTAAGGGTTATTTTGACAACTAGTACGTTATGAATATCTAACTAGCTAACTAGCACCCAAATAAAATTAATTAACTAGTCTAACACCTTCCCAAATTGACTATTAAGGTCAACGTTGACCGACTATTTTTTTTTTTTTTTAACCAATGATGCCACTTTTTACCATGATGCCATTTTTTTTATTACATTTTATTTTCGCTTTGATGTCACTTTTCTAATGAAATGGTATGATGACACTTTTTTCAAACATTGATGACATTTTTTATTTACTGTGATGTCACGTAAACCATTGATGCCTTTTTTTTTTTTACTGTTGACTACTGATGACACTTTTTTATGTTATTTTGTTGATGATTTTTTTTACCGTGATGCCATATTTTTTCAAAGTAGTGTTTTTGATGACATTTTTTCTTTAATGTAATGCGGCCTTTTTAAATTAGTGTTTTGATGCCATTTTTCTAATTTAGTTATTTGATGCCACTTTTTTTAATTTAATCAATTGTATATCGATATATTTTCATCGATTTTACTTTAATGTAATGATATTTTTTTTTACTGTGATGCCATATTTTTTCAAAGTAGTGATGTCACGTTGACCATTAATGATATTTTTACCGTGATGACATTTTTTGTTCACGTTGACTATTGATGCCATTTTTTTGTTACTGTTGGCTACTAATGATACTTTTTTTATGTCAATTTTTTTATTATATTTTTTTTTACCGTGATGCCATATTTTTTCAAGGTAGTGTTTTGATGACATCTTTTTTCTTTAATGTGATGTAACTTTTTCAAAGTATTGTTTTGATGCATTTTTTCTAATGTAATTATTTGATGCCACTTTTTAAATCAAATCGTTTGATGCCACTTTTTTTTTTTAATTTAATCAATTGTATATCGATTTATTTTCATCGATTCTACTTTTATTTACTGATGACATGTTTGTGATTATACTTCATTGATGCAATCACTTGTGGTGACATGTTTATTACATTTGTATTCATTGATGACATTTGTGATTGCACTTCATTAATGACATCTTTTATGTTTGATGAAATAAAGTCTTTTATTAATGGCTATTATTCTTTGATGACATTTTTTATTTATTAAACTTCATTGATCTCAATCGTTTCCGATGACATTTTTATATAATTGATGACATAGGAGCTCAAAACGTGGAATCAAAATAGAGTCCCGTATTGTACATAAAAAAAAAACACAAGGTCTTTGAAACTATGACATTAATATTGGTTGTATGCGTAAAAGCATCTATTATAACATCAACTCAAAAAAAAATTCACAATTTTAAAAAAGAAGTAATAAAGTTGTCAATACAATACTTACAACAAGAATCCAGCGTCATATTTGATCAATAATATTGATTTTTCTCCTATTTATTTCAATCTTAGAAATGGATTGATGGGTAAATAGGAGTCTCGCTCTAAACTAAACTAATAAGCCATAAAATGCATGCAATATAGCTTCCAAATTCCTTGCCCCTAGAAGCTCCCTTGCGTGCTGCTTGCACCTGTTAGTAACATTTAATTCATAAATTGAAATAGTGAACAGACATACAAATATATATATCAAGTACTTGAAACATTCTAAAGCTCAAATGAGCACAGTGGCAAAAATCAGTTCTACATGTACTTCAAATAAACAAATATACAAAAAATATCACCCATGTATCTAGTCATACATAAAATAAACTTCTTACTCAGCTTTTATACATGGTTGTAGAATTATTCCATACTTTTAGCACACAGTAATCTGTAAAAGTAAAGTGCAGAGGTATATTTTTGCCATTTATTCGAGCTCACCTTATTAAAATGCTCATACTGCCGGTTCCCAAGACCACGAGAAGCAAACATGAACTTCAGCATCTCCAAACTAACGAGTGCAGATTTGGAGAACATTTTACTCGTAAACCCACAAGATAAAGAACCTGCAAATTTTAACAATAACCAAGCTTGAAAGATTAGATTTACTCAATTGATCAAATGTCACAAACATTAATATCATATTAAAGCTTGCAAAGAACTTGTCAATTCTTCAAACTTATAAGTAGACAGATCCTTCGATTCCTCAATTGCAGCAACCACGTGGTCAAATTTCTTAGTTAAGCTTCTCAAAACCTTGCTAACAACAGTCTCACAACTTAAATTTTCACCATAAGACTTCATGTGATTTACAATTGCGGAAACTCTTGACAAGAAAACTTGCACAGATTCTTTCTCTTGCATATTTAGAGTTTCAAACTCACGTCGCAAGGATTGTAATTTAACGGTGATTACCTTCCTATCACCCATGTACTCCTGCCTGAGAATTTCCCAGGCTTCGTGAGATGTAGTCGCGGCTGCAATTCGAGGAAAGATCTCATCATCTAGGGCTGATTGGATCATGAATAAGGCCTTCGAATCCTTCTTCCTCTTATCTTTGAGTTGTTGATCAGGCTCTTCTGGTTGGTTATCTTCAAAACCCTTTTCTACCAATTCCCACAATTCTTGAGACTTGAATAATGTTGACATTTTCAAGCTCCAAAAATGATAATTTACTCCTTTAAAAATTGGCAGTTGAGGAGTACCAACGTTTCCTGATCCATTGTTCTGCATTTTGAACAATTAATATTTTCTCTCAACCCTTGTTTCCCTTGTGTATAATCTCTCACTTTTTTTCTCTCAATTCCCTGGATATAAACCCGGAAAAATGTGTTTGCTCTGATACCAATTTGTTGGATTTGTCAGAGGAAGAAGATGAAGAACAATGAAATATTTGTAGAGGAAGATTACTGCTTTTCTTCTTCTTAATTTAAAATGAAACAAGTACATCACTTAAATAGAGAAATCCTAGGCTATTAATATCTACACATTAATAATAGATTTGCTTAATTGAATTGTTACACATCAATAATAGATTGTCTAAATTATTTCTTCCTAAAATAACGTTTGAATCATATTTCAACACAAATCACCTCATCTTGGCCCGTTGTTGGGTTGCAAGTTGCGTTGAGAATAGACCAATCGAACACAGTAGGAACACGAAGATCACCTTTACTAAAATGGTCATCCTGGTAGGTCAGATTGACAGTTGAAAAGTTGAACGCAGTATCTTCGACCACAAACGCCGCGCTGCACGGATTGAAAGGTGACTGGCTGTGGTTCAAGTAGCTGGACAGATTGGTGTTGACACGGGTAGTGCCATCAGGGATGGGGGTCTCGCAGCAGCCGACTCCCGAGCATGTCCCGTTGTTGATGTGGTCCATGGAGGTGCAGTAGGTGTTGCACCCGGTGTAGTAGTAGTCGGTACCGTATCGGTAGCCCTGGAAGGTAGCTCTGGTGTCGCAGCCGATGGCAACAAACTTGTTCCTGGTGGTGTTAACCGTGAACTTGCCCATATATATGAAGCTGTAAACATTCGGGATGGAGTTGCTCCCGTCTTTGTAACAATCATAAGCAACGAAGGTGCTAAGGCGGGCGTAGTGGTCATCGAGGGAGATGTTGAGAACTGTAATGCTACCGTAAAGAGGGGTGGGAGGATTGGTGGTGTGATTACAAGTGATATTATAGTAACGGCCATAGCTAATTAAACCGCTGCTATCAGTGTGATTGTAGAAGCATCCGTCGCCAATTCCAAAAGGGTAGGGGATTTTGACACCGCCGCATTCATCGTCACAACCATGCTTTGCTATGGGAGATGCAACTGCTGCTGCTACTACAACTGCTGCCTGCACCAACACTAATACCAACATATTATTAATTTCATCCATTTCAATCCATTGATGTTTTATTTTTCTTTCGAGTGTGTTATGTATAACTCTACCTATCTAGATCGATCGCTAGTAATCATATGTTTATGCATCGTGTTGTCGATGACTTTAGGAGGTCTTTGAACAAGCCCACGTTAAGTCAATGTAAGGGGCCACGTATATGCACAGATACATCATGTTGATCACTACCAAAAAAAGAAGAAGATTATATTTATTTTTAAAATGGAAAGTGATTAGGATGAACTAAACGTGATTAGGATATCATTTCGGATGAGAACCTGTAGTTGTTAATCTGTGGTAGGGTTAAGAGTAGATGTTGTATAATCTAAGAAAGTCAATCTATCCGCTACACTGTTAGCTTCCCTAAACACATGACAAATATAGATTGTCTGGAAGCGACAAAGATCTATCAAAGAGTCAGAAATGATCATTTCGACTTCCCCATTAAGGGCATTTCCAAATACTGTTAAGTGCATTAATAATGTAAAGATTCTCACATTCTATCTCAATGTTTTTGGATATTCAGTTCTAGTGCCCTATGAATTATAGCTCTTAAAGCAGTGGTCTCGGCCCTGATGACCGAGCATATATATGATGGGATACTAACACCCTTTATTGAGATACATTTTGCTTCGTGATCCCGAATTACAAAATCAATTGCATAGTTTTCGGTGTCTTGAAATGATATATATGTCAAAATTTAGCTTTAAACCTAATCTTGTGGGGTTTTTCTCATTTGATTCATTTTTTCTATCGGTTTTCACCACCAAATGAGGTGTTAGGATGTTTTAGGGTTGGTATTAAAAGATCATCTCCGCAGAGTGTAGTCTCAATCCCGGCATCGGTTGTCCTACCCCGGCTTCGGCTGCCTCTACCCAAACCTAACTAGCCGCCTTCGGGTCGTTGTGGCTCCGTCAATTTGTTGTTCTGACGTGACTCTTGTTGTGGGTGGTGTCCGGTTACAACCTCCGAAAATCCCTTTCAATTTTCAGTTGAATCTGAATTGAGATGAGGCTTTGGTTTTCTCATGGTTCCCATCTCTGTTTCTACAATCTACTGGTTTTTCTTGAGCAAATTAATCTCTGATTTCATCTCCATATCTCGTTTGCTTGCTTGGCTCAACCGTATTCTATGGCGGCTCTCGAGCCGATTGCATAACCGCGTCCTTACCCATTTTCAATGGTGGATTCCCGTTCGCCTTTGGTGATTCCTAGGGTTGTTATGTGAAAACGAGTATCTCGAATTCGACAAAAAAAAAGCGATTAAAATTTTTCAAAAACTTTAAAATCTCCAAAATTATAAATTATTAGGGATGCTCTTGGTGGGTTATGGAGAAAATCAATTTTTATTACGAATATACTACATCAAATCTGTCTTAAAGTGTTTTTTTAATAACAAAAAAAATAATAAAACATGATACAAATTTGCAAAATAGACAGCGGGATCCAGTCACTACTACATATACAATTATACATACTAGACAATATTTCTTTGTTGCATATTGCCTAAAATTATTGAGTAAACACAATCACAATTCGATCTACACACACATATATATTTTGCAAGAAAATCAATCATCTTCCATCATCAAAATCGAGCAATAGATTTCCACTTGGAATGTTGGAAATGGCGCTATCTGCAGTGTTGCCCTCATTATCTTCAACTGGATAGGTGAGCAAAACCCGACATTCTTCCGAAAGTGTCAAAGCATTATAGCTCTTATCTCTTGCAATTTTCCGAATGGATTCAAGCTCTGCTGTGACTTCTTTCATGGTGGGCCTTTCCTCTCCTCTTAGCCTTAAACATTCCCTTGCAAGCTCCGCAACTGCCTTCACTTGCTCAAGGTTACCATTCATCGGGATTGCACGATCAACAATGTCAAGGACACGACCTGCCTTCATCTTACAAAGGAAATGCATTGCAAGAGACCTTTCCGCCTCAGGCATGTGGTAAGCAATTGCCTTCTTTCTCGTCAGCAATTCCACTAGAACCACGCCGAAGCTGTACACATCACTCTTCTGCGTGAGCTCGTGTGTTTGCATGTACTCTGGGTCTAAGTAGCCACAAGTACCTAAGACCACCGTTGCTAGTTGATCCTGATCTATAGGAACCAACTTTGAAGCTCCGAAATCTGACACTTTTGCTATGTAGTTCTCATCCAGAAGGATGTTCATTGACTTCATATCACGATGAATGATAGGTATTGCAATCGTGGTGTGCAGGTAAGACAACACACTAGCAACCGCTTCAGCGATACTCAGACGAATATCCAACGTCAAAAGAGACGCCTTTCTCTCATCGTGCAAATGCTCGTACAATGTCCCGTTGTTGATGAACTCATACACAAGCAAGGGAACTTCGGTATCCAAGCAACAGTCTAAGAGCTTCACCACATTTCGATTGTTGATTTCGGAAAGAACGAGAGTTTCATTGATGAACTGGTCAACTTGGGCGGGGTCCACCTTCAATGACCTCTTGATTGCGATCTCTTGGCCTTCCGACAACGTTCCCTTGTAGACCATTCCAAATCCTCCTCGGCCAATAACGTTGCTTTCGTTGAAATTAGCAGTTGCAATATCAAGCTCTTCAGAAGTGAAGATCTTGAACTTTTGAACTGATATATCTTGTCCACTGAGCTTTTGATGAAGAATTAAACCACCATTTTTCGCGGAAAAACTTCTTTTTAGATCCAAAAGTCTTTTCTTCTCATAGTACAAACGTGCAAAAATACCTCCAACGAGAAGAAATATGAACCCAATGCCAAGACCTGCACTCAATATAAAAAAATCTCCAAATTTTAGAAATAAAATATACTGTTTTTATTTTTAATCTTCAAATAAATAGGGTTGAATAGTCATTACAACAGGTCGGGCATGCCTATTAGGAAGATGGATCCAATTTAAACAGATCTTATAATATAACATATAAATAAATCTAGAGTTAGGAAGCTCGGCTCGAAAAAGTTCGACTCGAACTCGCCCATTTATTTAAACAAGTCGAGTTTGAAAAAAAAAATAAAGCTTGGTTGAAAGCTCGGCTCGTTCGAATAAAGCTCGAATAACTCTAATTCTTTGAAACTTCTAAAATTTCCTTTAAGTTAACAAGTTATAACCAAGTAGATCTATAAAAGCTCGAAAAAAGCTCGGTTCGAGCTCATTCATTTCCTAAACAAGCAAAGTTTGAACAAAATAAAAAGTTCATTTAAAAATTAGGTTCGGCTTGGCTCAAACTCGTTTAACAAATGAACCAAGCTTGAACATGTCAAACTCGGCTTGTTCGACTCGAATAACACCCCTATCTAGAGCGTATAAACAAGAAGATTTACGAATGATTAATAAAAGGTAAGTTTGAGTACCAAAAGTATTCATATAAATGACTCAACTATCCGCATAGAGCTATTTAAATGAAAAAGCTTGAACATGCCAAACTTGGTAAGTACTTACCAATACCAAGTTTAACTCCGGTTGACAAGTTAGTGGCTCTTTGAATGACATTATCCGCTATGCAGCGATCAGTGATGGTAGCATTCCCACGGTATCCTTGAGGGCACTTGCACTCGTATCCTCCTTCCCTATTCACACAGTACGACTTCTTCTCACAGTCGTTGAGGTTCTCCTTGCACTCGTCCACATCTGCAACCCAGATTCGTTGTCGGTTAATGAGATTTGAACCATGACCTCTTGCATATGATTCCTTTTCTTTCAAAGCTAAATAACATTTCTGTTATTTTTCACTTTTTTTTTTGTTTTAATAAATGCTATGTTTTTCCGTCGCCGAAGGGAGGACGGTCGCCTCCCTGCGCCGCCTGCGGCCACCACTGTTAGATCATAAGCCATAATTGAAGCATAATTATATATATAAAAATATACCTTGACATCCGTGGGGGAGATAGGGGTTACCAGAGTAACCACTCAAGCATTTACAACGGTAGGTCTTTGTCGTTAAGGCTGCCTTTTCTCCATCGACACACTGGGTGTTTGAACCACAAATCACCTGATCTTGGCCCGTTGTTGGGTTGCAAGATGCGTTGAGAATAGACCAGTCGAACACAGTAGGAACACGAAGATCACCTTGAGTATAATGGTCCGCCTGGTATGTGAGATTGAGAGTTGAAAAGTTGAACGCCCCATCTTCGACCACAAACGCGGTGCTGCACGGATTGAAAGGCGACCGGCTGTGGTTGAAGTAGCTAGACAGACTGGAGTTGACATGTGTAGTGCCATAAGGGACGGGGATCTCGCAGCAGCCGACTCCCGAGCAACTCCCGTTTTGAATAAAATTCATGGAGGTGCAGTAGGTGTTGCAGCCAGTGAAGAAGTAGTCTGTGCCGAATCGATAGCCCTGAAAAGTAGCTTTGGTGTCGCAGCCAATGGCGACGAACTTATTCCTGGTGGTGTTAACTGTGAACTCCGCCATATACAGGTATGGTTCAAAGTAGTTAGAGGACTTGTTGTTTAGGTAACAGTCATAAGACACAAGGGTGTTAAGACTTAAGGAATGGTGGTCGAGAGTTATGTTGAGAATCGGAATGTTTTCGCCGTAGATTGGGGTGGGTGGATTTGTGGTGGAGTTACATGTGATGCTGTAGGCATTGCCGTAGAAGCATCCGTCGCCGATGCCGAAAGGGTATGGGATTTGGACGCCGCCGCATTCGGCTGGGCAACCGGACTTTGCTATTGAGGATGCAACTGCTGCTACCTGCACCAAAACTAATAGGAATATGTTCATAATTCCATCCATCTTGATCGTTTCTCAATATATGGATTGATGTTTTATTTTTGTTTCTGAGTGTAGCTCTACCCAGATCGATCGATCAATGGTAGGTGGAGTAGATCAATTGATATATATATGTGCATCGATGGATGACTTTGGGAGGACTTGGACAAATACAGGCCAACGTTGCCAATGCAACTGGGGCTGCGGTATTATTATTATATCAATAGACACTATTATATCAATAGAGACATGTGTTAAATAACGGTGAATGGGTCACGCACGTCCAAACGCAACCAGATCAACTAGATCAGTAATCCAAACCACACCGCATTCAGTCAAACCTGACTCTAGTATCATGTCAATTTTCAATGTGGGACACTTTTAGTCTCTCCATGTATTTCGGTCTCTCAACAACACGGTGTTGACTGACTTAAATTTAGGGCACGCTTATATTTCACTATGTTTGGAAAATAACATTTTAAACATTAAATTAAAAACTAATTTTATCTGTGTAAAATTAAATTTAATCACCCAAAATAAATGGAGATAATTGGACTTAATTTGTTTTGTAAGCTATCTAATGAGTTATACATGGTTATCTAACCTCTTATTAACTTCCAAAAAAAATAATTTAATAATTTAGTTTGACATCTATTTTAACGATTTTTCTATCCTATGTCCTTGCGGCATCGGGTAAAATTCCCGTTATTTTAAATACCGGTACCCAACTACGGTAACTACCCATCATATTTATTTTACTTGTTTAGATCACCGACAATTTTGACTGAAAATCCAAACATTTTAATGCATGACCCATTTTAAAATTAATTAACAACTGCCATATGTACGTACGTGAAGGGATTAATAATGCCGAGCCAAAAAAATAAATAAATTAAGTCTCGTTTGAGAGTGGGTTTTGCGTGCCGCCACTAAACCCCAGGCTTTCATCTCTTTCCGTCTTGGCTTACCGCCGTTAGACACCGCCTCCAACCGATGCACCTCGATCCTCCGACTCCCACCGTCGTCCTCCTCATCCAATAGCGTCTAATATGAGGCGCCATAGCCATCAGATGCCCCCCGACCCTCCCGTTAAGCTATATATTCAAACTTAGTGTTAATATGTTTTTAATTATTAAAAAAAATTGATATTTTATATAAAGTTTGTAACTCTTAAAAAAAATGCACGTGTGAAAAGTCATATCATATTGATCTCATTTCCACTTTCATTAGATTATTAATTAATTTACTATAGCGTGCAGTTGTATAAATATATAGTTGTTTATACTTTTCAAAGTCTGTAAACATAATCGGAAGATGTTTATACTTTATAGTTTTCAGAGTATATGTATAAACATTGTTAGTCTTTCCATGAGTTATTAAAAAAAAAAATTTGCTAAATAAAACCAATTTTCCATTTCAATTTTTTAAAGGCATCCATTTTTTGGAATTTAATTGGGAGACTAACCATGCGAGTATCAATTTCACTTTGAGAAAAGGGGCATATGACTACCTGTAAAATAATCAAGTTTGTTAAGAGATAAAAACTTATCGTATTCATGTACACTTTTTTAAAATGATAAAAATTATATTAAATATTAACTTTTTTTAATATATGCTTTAATAAATTCATACTTAATAGTAATAGGTATGAAATTATTGAAAAAAATTATTAAAAAAGTTAATATTAAAACACCTAAAAAAAGCGTACGTGAATAGTAAAACATCAAGTTTTAATTAACGGATGGAGTAATAAAATTCATACACAATTACTTAAACTTTTGTGTTAAAAAGAAAGATGAATGTTGACATTATATTCAAAAAGTAAATAAACCTAACACAATATTTGCTTCTCACGATCTGACTAGGATTCCCAAAATTTAAAATTATCTTTAATATCTACATTTGTTTTTAGAACAAATTTTCTCTATGTAACGGTCCGAATATAATATTCGGGTTACGTTTCAAAGGTTGGATACCTTCGTTCGGATCATACAATTTAAGTACGGGTCGAGGTTTCATATCCAAAGTGTTAAGTTTCAAAAGAGGTGATTTCGAACCCCAAAGTGTGCGATAGGGTCGTTGGGTACCCATAACATGTTCTACTTGTCTAAGTTGCTTAAAACCATTTAAGTTCCAAGGCATAATAAAAGGAAATCCAAGGTACAACTCGCCACAATAGAGCCGGGTCAAAACCAAATACAAAGGAAAAACGAGTACGAAAGTATCATCCAAGTATCTCTCGTCGGAATGTCCCAAAAGGAAACCCTTGTCACGGAAGGAAGCATCAAGCAAGGATCATATACCTGAAACTAACCACGAAGTCAGACCGAGCCTCTCAGGCGGGCTCTAAAGACCTTGCTGAGGACACATAATACGCCTATACCTAGAATAAATGATGCTCTAATGCAGTACTGGAGTTTAAATCACACAAACATGTTGACAATTTATATATTAATAGTTTCCGTATGCCGACTTGTCGGCCATCGAAATTCATGCTTGTCTGATCTCGAATTCTTACCTAATAAAAAAACTAGGGTTATCAAATTAATAAATACTCCCTCCGATTTTTAATATAAGGCGTTTGACTTTTGTACACGTAGTTTAAGGAGCTGAAAACTATATAAAATATTAAATTTTTTAATTAAATTTTTTCACATTATAATACTTGTTATTAATAAGTTTAATAATGTAAAAACAATTAATTAAAAAAATCAATATTTTATATAGTTTTTAGCTCCTTAAACTACGTGTATAAAAATCAAATGCCTTATATTAGAAATCAGAGGGAGTATATATTTTACATACCCATCATCTTTATGTGACTTATGTACGTCACTTGTTTGTATCACACATAATTTTTAATGAAAATCTAAACACATGAACATTTTTAAATTAACCCACACATTCTTGTCACCTTTTTATTTAGAAAACTGATAGGAGTATTCAGATTACCTGCAAAATTGACCATAACCTGATTCAGCTCTTCATCATTTGGGTTCATAGGTGCTTTACCGTTCATCATTCTCATGACTTCACTGTAAACAGCTCGAACAACATCTGGATCACCAGTGGACTGTCTTCAACCTGTGCAACAAAGTTCCTCGGAGACTGTTGTATCTGGCCGTTTCCTTTGCCATCACTTCTAGGCCCAGTGTACCAATCCGGGTACCATATCAACTTAAAACATGTCTCCTTGACACGTCCCTTTGCACCACACAAGGTGCACTTCTGCTCATACTTAGCCTTCTTTTGCTCTTTCTTGAAGGCTTCAAGTATGTCATCATCTTCTTTTGAAGATTCTCCATGTCTAACTGATAACCTCTATTCACATTTAAAGCACTTGCATCCATTTTTGAGCTCGTTCCTCCTGTGACATCCTTCTGCCTCTCGATCTGCATAATCATGTGAAAGGCCTTGTTCACACACGGCAGAGACTCCATACACATTATGTGGTTCCTAGCATGCTCATACGTATCAGTAAGCCCCATCAAAAATTGCATCAACTTGGAATTAGCTTCCCTTTCAAGCATCCTACTAACAACTGCACATCTGCATTGAGTGAGTGCTCCAGATTCAGAGTTAATCGGTCCTTCTAGTGTGTTCAGTTCATCCCACAGCTTCTTAAGCTTTCCAAAATAAGCCGCTACGCTAAGATTCTCTTGTCGAGAATTGCCTAGTTCTCTATGAAGTTGATAAATCAGAGGAGCATTTGATTCCGAATACCTCTCCGTAATCTCATCCCATAATTCCTTGGCAGATTGAACATACATAAAATTCTCAGCTACCTCAGGACTCATAGAATTGATTATCCAACACATTACCATGTAGTCTGCCCTAGTCCATTTCTCCAGATCATCAGCATCATTAATAGGTTTAACGCACACACCTGTGATGAAGCCAAGCTTCATCTTCGCGCCAAGCGCCATCCGGATACCTCTGCTCCAGCTCGAGTGGTTGGATCCATTGAATTTAGCTGCGACAAGTTGCATTCCTGGATGATCTAATCCAGAAAGGAACAAAGGATTGTAGACGATTGCACTTTGTCGAAGCAGATCGCCTAGCTCTCCTTCTCGTCTAACTATATTGTCCGCCATCTTCACTGGTCTAAAGGATCTGAAATATGTAGATCAGTAACACCGCCACAGACCTTGAAAAGCTCAAGATCTTCGATCAGAAACGCTGGAAGCTTTTAGATCTCTACTTTAGAGCTCTGATACCATGTGGAAACTTCAAGAATTGGGAAATTTTCTGTTGTATTCATCAAGTAACAAAGTACAGGAGCTACACTATATATAACACATTTACGAGTGGACTGTGACCCAACTCGGTTATTTCATCACCACCATGTTCCACATGTGGAAAGATGAGAAATATATATAACCATCCCACATTGATTAAAGGATGAATCCAAGCCTTACATATAAGTCGGTGGGCTACCCCCACCTAACACCAATTGGTTTTAGGATGGAACCCCACTCGACTTGTGTGCTCGACTTGGTTGGTGCGCTTATTGCGCTTGGCGTGCGTGATCCCCCACGTCGTATGACCCACTATTATTTAACATGGTATTAGAGTTGGGGTTCGGCTAGGTACGGTGTGGTTTAAGTTTCTGGTCTAATTGGCTGGCCGGCCTTAAGGCTTATGTCGTCAAACTCAACTGGCAGATATTACGTGGCCAGACAGTTGCGCTTGAGGGGTGTACGAGGAAAGATGAGAAATATAACCATCCCACATTGATTAAATGATGAATCCAAATCTTGCATATAAGCCTTTGGGCTATCCCACCTAACACCAATTGGTTTTAGGATGAAATCCTGCTTGGCTTGGTTGATGTGCGTATTACGCTTGGCGTGCGTGGTCCCCACGTCGTATGATGCACCGTTATTTAACAGAATGGTTTAACAATGTCGAGCAGAATTTGAATACGTTGTGAATTGTGATTGGGTTTTAAATTTTCGCATGAAAATATTTAGTATTTAATCAAAAAATTAA
Organism: Persicaria tinctoria; assembly: GCA_037127255.1. NCBI lineage: Eukaryota > Viridiplantae > Streptophyta > Magnoliopsida > Caryophyllales > Polygonaceae > Persicaria > Persicaria tinctoria. The sequence continues at coordinate 66,500,116 of JBANSL010000010.1, read as the reverse complement.
AGGATTATAATTATTATAAAACGCAGCCTTTATAATTCAACTCAGGTTCCAACAAAAACAAAAATCAATTCAACTAGCTGCGAGCCTGCGAATAGTGTCTAAGGAAAAGGGAAGAGAATGAGATTTGGGAGTGATGAATGTAATGGATTGGGCTAAGATTTGTAATTGGGCTAGATATAAGCATATGGCCCATTAGCCTATATAAAACAAAGATATGTAGCTATTGTGGGTTATCAAGGAAATAACACATTCTTCGTCTCTAACCTCTAGTCTATTTCTCTCTGTCTATCTTTAAAAAATAATCAAACACAGTACATATTTACAAAAACAGAAAACTAGATTGTGTCACTACTTACTAGACAACAACACACACAACACACACATATACATGTATACACACACAACACACACAGTAAAATTATTAAGTAAATACAATCATTATTCATATCCATACAGTATATATAGTTATAATGTTCCATAAAAATGGATCATCTCCCATCATCAAAATCGAGCAACAGATTTTCATTTGGAATGTTGGAAATGGCGCTATCTGCAGTGTTGCCCTCATTATCTTCAACTGGATAGGTGAGCAAAGCCTGACATTCTTTCGGAACTGCTGAGGGATTATAGCTCTTATCTCTTGGAATTTTCCGAATGGATTCAAGCTCTGCTGCGACTTCCTTCATGGTCGGTCTTTCATCTCCTCTTAGCCTCAAACATTCTCTTGCAAGCTCCACAACCGCCTTCACTTGCTCAAGGTTACCATTCATAAGGATTGCACGATCGACAATGTCAAGCACACGTCCTTTCATCATCTTACACAGGAAATGCATTGCAAGAGACCTTTCTGCCTCAGGCATGTTGTAAGCAATCGCCTTCTTTCTCGTTAGCAATTCCACTAGAACCACGCCGAAGCTGTACACATCGCTCTTCTGCGTGAGCTCGTGTGTTTGCAAGTACTCTGGGTCTAGGTACCCACAAGTACCTAATTAACACCACTGTGGCTAGTTGATCCTGATCTATTGGAACCAACTTTGAAGCTCCAAAATCGGAAACTTTTGCAGTGTAGTTCTCATCCAAAAGAATATTCATTGATTTCATATCACGGTGAATGATAGGTATTGCAATCGTGGTGTGTAGGTAAGACAACACACTAGCAACCGCGCGCTTCAGCGATACTCAGACGAATATCCAACGTCAAAAGTGATGCCTTTCTCTCGTCGTGCAAATGCTCATATAGTGTCCCATTGTTGATGAACTCATACACAAGCAAGGGAACTTCGGTATCCAAGCAACAACCTAAGAGTTTCACCACGTTTCGATTGTTGATTTCGGAAAGAACGAGAGTTTCATTGATGAACTGATCAACTTGGGCTGGGTCCACCTTCAGTGACCTCTTGATTGCAATCTCTTGGGCATTAGGCAATGTTCCCTTGTAGACCATTCCAAACCCTCCTCGACCAATAACGTTGCTTTCGCTGAAGTTAGCAGTTGCAATATCAAGCTCTTCAGAAGTGAAGATCTTGAACTTTTGAACCGATATATCTCGTCCACTGAGCTTTTAATGAAGAATTAAACCACCATTTTTCGCGAAAAAACTCCTTTTCAGATCCAAAAGCCTTTTCTTGTCATAGAACAAGCGTATAAAAATACCTCCCACAAGAAGAAATATGAATCCAATGCCAAGACCTGGGCATGTAATAAAATTAAAGGTATGTTAATTAGTGTTGAATAGTCAATAACTCGATAGTCTACCTTCGTTTGGAAAAAAAATAAAAATATTGTAGATGAAATATAAGGTAGATTAACAAAATTAAGGGGACAAATAGTCAAATATTACATTAAATAACCTTTTTCTTTCACTCGTTAGATTTATTTTCGTTCAATATTTTTTCGGATAAAACTGATTTAAGTGTATAATAATTAACTATTTACACCCATAAAAATTTGTTTAGGTTAAATATATACTCATTCAAACATTAAAATTGAATTTATTTTTCAAATTTAGAACTATTTATAATATATAACTAAATTAAAAAACACACAAACAAACACATACATACTACATAGTGAATTATTCCTTTAATTTGATCCCCCCCGAAGCCATATAACGTCGAAAACAACGTGCAAACCTTCTGACTACTTAGCTTTTAAAAAAATTAATTAACCCCTTTTAATCATACACGTCGAAAAGGACGTGCATGATTTGGGGTGTATATAGCGAACAACACAAAATATATGCGAGTTTATTCTAATGTGCTTGGCAGTTGGCACATATATTAAACACATCCAATACGGAGAATTCAATTTTATCTTTCTTTAAATTTAAAGGAATTGTTTCTCTTGTGAGATTTATCTATTTTGCAATAAGTATATAAGCAATAGTTGTTCAGCTAAAAAAAAATCCTTATTTTCTCTAAAATTTGTAACTTTCTCTATTTTACTAGAGTGGTGAAGGTTAGTCGAATTGTAAATTAGGTGGATGAGACTATCAACCACGACAAAATGGCTTGCTACACCAATTATCAAGATCAATCAATGTGAATTGCATAATTAAAGGTTGTTGAATTGTAAATAAGATGGATGAAGGTACTTACTTACCAATACTAACTTTAACTCCTATTGGCAAGCTATTCCACCCATTCGCTATGCATTTATCTGTGTTTGTACCGTTCCCATGGTGTCCTGAAGGGCACTTGCAATAGTATCCTCCTTCCGTATTCACACAGTACTTGCTCTTCTCGCAATCGTTGAGTGTCGGATCGCTGCACTCATCAATATCTGCAACCGAAATTCGCCATGAATATCATATATATATGATCCATCATCCCATAATTGAACTGGAAATATAAATAAAATTAATTACCTTGACATCCCTGGGGGAGATAGGGGTTACCAGAGTAACCACTCCAGCATTGGCAACGATAGCTATTGGTTAAGTTTGCATAAACTCCATCAATGCAGTTGGTGTTTGAACCACAAATCACCTTATCTTGCCCCGTTGTTTGGTTGCAAGTTGCGTTGAGAATAGACCAGTCGACCACAATAGGGACACGAATATCACCTTCAGTATAAAGCTCCGTCTTGTATGTCAGATTGACAGTTGAAAAGTTGAACGCCCCATCTTCGACCACAAATGCGGTGCTGCAGGGATTGAAAGATGACTTGCTGTGGCTGTAGTAGCTGCCCAGATCAGAGCTGACATAGTCGGTGCCATAAGGGACGGAGGTCTCGCAGCAGCCAACTCCGGTGCAAGTCCCGTTTTGAATAAAATCCATGGAGGTGCAGTAGGTGATGCACCCAGTGGAGTAATAATAGACGTCTTTGCTGAAGCGATAGCCCTGGAAGGTAGCTATGGTGTCGCAACCAATGGCAACAAACTTATTCCTGGTGGTGTTAACCGTGAACCCCGTCATTCCCAGGACTGAGCGAAAGTGCTTACGGGACTGGTTGTTTGGGAAACATTCATAAGCGACAAGGGTGTTAAGACGGAAGGAATGGTCGTCGAGGTTGATGTTGAGAATCGGACTGCTGAGGGGGGTGTTGAGAATTGGAATGGTTGAATTGTAAATTGGGGTGTGAGGATCGGTGGTTTTATCGCAGGTGATGTTGTAAAAATAGCTTTGAAGATCAGGGCGAGTATAGAAGCATCCATCGCCGATGCCGAAAGGGTAGGGGATTTTGACACCGCCGCATTCATCTTCGCAACCACGCTTGGCTATGGGAAATGCAACTGCTGAAACTGCTACCTGCAGCACCAAAACTAATAGCAATATATTAATTCCATCCATCTGAATTAATTCGCAATGGATTGAATTAGTTTTATTTTCTTTGGAATCAACAGATGATACCTATAGCTAGGTAGATCGATCCCCGTATAATGATATATTTATGCAACGATTGTCGATGACTTTGGGAGGACTTTGAACAAGCCGACGTTAAGTCAATGTGGTGGGGCCGCTTAGCTAGCTGGATGCACAGATACATCGTCTTCACGGACAATATTAAATCAACTTGATATTTACTTCACGATGGTGTTGACTCGAATCGGTGGCTTTCCCCGAGAATCTAAACATTTAGCATATTTATTGGTGGTATTTGGAGTATCATAACCCTATTTTTAAATAAAAAATAAAAATAAATTTAAGAGTTGGTGTGGAAAAAGACAATCATTAAAAGTGAGTATAATAAGTTTTATCCAATGAACAATAGCATGTGGGGATCATTTTTTTTCCACCCCTATAAAGATTTAAAAATAAAATAAAATATATGTTAAAATACTTTTGTGAGTATCATGGTTGTTCATTCAAGTATCTTAAAATGATATGGTAAGAAAAGATGTAAGATATGATACTTAAATTGGGTATCATGAATAAAGATGTTCTTACTGCCATTTCTAAATTAACAACTTACGCATGTTAATCTAAACATTTCGAGCAAAAATTGAATAGGTTATTTGATTCGTTTTTTAAATTTTTAAATAAAAATATTTTGCATTTAATTCAAAAATCAATGGACTATAAAATATGTCTGTTTGAGAGTTTTTTTTTTCCACAAGTTTCAATTAACTATCATAATATAGTTAGGTTTATTAAACACCAAACTAATTTATTAACATATATTTTATATACCAAATAAGTTTCATCTACCTAGGGGTGTTATGTGAACACGAGCTGCTCGGATTCGACTCGAAAAACTCGGCTCGAGCTCGTTCACATTTAAAAAACGAGCCGAGTTCGAGCGGGTTCCCGAGCTCGAGTAGCTCGTAAAGCTCGAACAAATGTACCCTTTTTCTTTTTTTTCCCTTTAGTTTTATGGTTTCTCCCAAATCAATCTCGTTCACTTCAGGCATTCGAACGAGCTCACGAGCTCGAGCTCAAAAACGAGCTAAAAACGAGCTCAGAAACGAACTTCCAGCAAAAACAAGCTAAAACAATAACACGAGCTCGGCTCGAAAAAAACGAGCAAAACGAGCTCGAGCTCGAGCTTGTTCAAATACTCGCGAGCCGAGTTCGAGCTCACTTCTAAGCTCGACAACAATTTGAGCCGAGCTCGAGCTCGAACAAAAACGAGCCGAATATGAGCAGCCCCCTACTCGGCTCGTTCGACTCGAATAACACCCCTACATCTACCACATCAAGTACTATTTTACCAAACATACATTTAATAGTTATACTACTCATTTTTGGGGCGACAATCGGGCTGCATTTTCGAACTCATTCATTTTCTAAACAATCTGAGTATGAGCACATTTTCAAGCTCGGTTCAAATATCGCTCGCTCGATTTAAGCTCAAATAACTCAAATTTTGTAACATTTCTAAAATTTCATTTAAATTACGGAGTATTATGTTGTGAGCAAATATGGTTGTTTAATGCTTGAAAAAAGCTCGACTCGATCTCGGTTATTTCCTAAAGAAACCGAGTATGACCACATTTTTAAACTCGAGTAAATTTGGCTCGAGCTCGACTCGTTTCTAAACGAGCTGAATATTATGAAGTTACAGCAACTACAGATGTACTTCACAAGACCAACACAAATCTGGAATTTAGAGGTTTCCCGCCATGGGAGAGTGAGAGATTTTGTGGAAGTTTTCTGTATTACTCATCACAAAGAACAGCTAACAAATGTTACATATATACACACTTCTAACTAGAGCTGGCAAAAATTGACCCGATCCGAAAAAACCGATCCGTCCGATCCGAAATCGACCCGACCGATATCTGAGAAGAGAGAAAAATTTGTGATCCCCGAGACTGATCCGATCCGATTGAGACCGAAACGTTAAAAACCCGAATTTGTGGAGTACCCGAATCCGATTATAACCGAATGGATCAATTCGACATTAACCCGAAACCGAAATAGCCTGAACCCTATCAAATCCGAAATCCGAAACAGTCCGAACCCGACTGTATCAGAAATCCGGAATAACCCGAGCCCGATTGGATCCGAAATTTAAAATAACCCGAATTGAATTAAATATGAAATTTGAATCAAACTAAACACAATTCTATCTGAAACCGACAAAAATAGAACTTAATAGTATCGAAGTTAATAATACTACTAGCTTAATTGAATAGGGTAATATGTTTATTTAATGGTTAGTTACTTAGTTAGTGCCTTAGTGGGTGGTCCATTCCCTCCTAAAATATGGTTAATTAGTATCTTCCTCCCACCCAAGTCAATTTGGTGCGGTTGATTTTTTTTTTTTTTGTAAATTAATTTTTTGATCTTCAAAAGGTTAAAAACAAAATAATTAATTGTTTTTCTCCATTATCGGAAGATATCTATGAATTTTTTTATTATATAAATGTATTTAAATTACATATTAAAGGTGGATATAATATTCAACCTATTTTTATTTCTTCTTAATTACGGATTGAGAATATTTATTAAAATCATTAACATATAGTAAAAGTAGAAGATTAATTGTTATTGGGAAAAAGTGTTTTATGTCAATAAATGCTAACTAAATGTATATTTAAAAATAAAATCGTACTATTGCTAATTTATTATGATCTAAAAGTATAATACTACGTGTTCTATTAGATGCTAGGAATATAAGATATGCGATGTATTTTTCAAAATGAAGTTGTTTTTTTTAATTTAGTACTTCTTAACCTATTGTTATTTTCATATTATTTAATGAAAATGAATTATTGATTTCTTACTACGAGATTCTCATATTCTCCATAAAATTTTATCTCAGATCTCAATAGTGTTTATTGAATAGAAATTAGGCAAAAGCAATATATATAAAACATGGTAGCAAGTGAGGGAATTTTCAAATATACATAAGAAAATTTCAATCATAAGCTAATGAAATTAAATGTGATCTAAGATGAAATTAAATCATAAGAGCATTGTGAAATCTTAAATTCTCTTCAATATCCAAAAATATAATAAGATGAAAGAGTAAAATTGCAAATCATGAGTATTTAGGATTTAAAATTTTCAGATCATGAAGGCAAATAAGTTATTCGATCATGGTCAAATACTCGAATTATAAAACTTTTAAGGAAGAAGGCTAAAATGCATCAAGATAGCAAAGGGAAATGATGGATGTTTTCAAAAGATAAAACATAACATCAATATATATACACTCTTTTAAATAAGAAGTTTTGATGTAATATATCATCTCTTCAATCATATAAAGTGGTATTTATTGTAATATTATTTTCACACTATCATTTCATATTATATTAACATTCTTTATAAAAATCTATTTTTTTTTGCCAATATTTTTTTTGTTTTAGAAAAAATACCATATACTCCAAATCTTTATTTATAGGAAAATAAAAAAATCTTCATTTATTACTAATACTTTCAAGTACATAAATAATATTATACATTGCGTATTTAATATTCTAAAGGGCATGAATACAGAACAATACGGTAAAGTTTATTTTGCTAGTGCATAAATCATATGATATATTCCATATTATAAATTTATAACTGTTATAAATAATATTAATAAAAGTGCAGATCTTTTTGGGTAAAAATTATAGTGCATAAATAATATTCTAAAGTAAATGAATAACATTGTAAAGTTTCAAATTTGCGAGTGAATAAATAATATTATACAATTTGTATTTAATACTATAAAGTTTATAAATAATATTAATAAATTTTATTTTTATTTTAGATTAAAAAATCAAATATATTATTTAATAGTATATAAATATTATTTGAAAGTGTATGAATAAGATTATAAAGTTTATTATTAATATTTTCAAGTGCATAAATAATTATATAGTGCATATTTAATATGATCAAGCTTATAAATAATATTAATAAATATTTCCCTTGATTGAGGTAAAAATAAATTATAATTAAAAGTTCATAAATAATACTCTATAATTTATGTTTAATATTATAAAAATAAATAATATTAATAAATATGTACTTTATTTCTGATTATAGAATCATAACGGTGTATGAATAAAATTATATAGTACATGTTTAATATTAAAAAGTGTGTAAATAATATTTTATATTGTAATTTTAATTTTAATTTGAAAAAAATATTGCTGGGATGGTGAACATCATAAAAAAGGAAAAAACCGAAAGCGGGGGAGTCGTTAGTGTGAATCAAATACTTCAGTAAAAAAATTAAGCACTTTTAGAGATAAAAAAAATCATAATTAGTATTTAAAAGTACATAAATAATATTCTAAAAAGTGAATGAATATATTTTAAAGTTTATTATTAATATTTAATAGTTTTCAAATAATACAGAGCATTATGTAGTATATATTTAATATTATAAAGTTTGTAAATAATATTTAATATTTTCAATTGAATGAATGAAAATATAGATGGAAAGATTAACAATATTAAAAAGGAAATAGAATCGAACATTGCAGTTATAGAAAGCATGGGGGGCTCCAAACCGTTACCACTAACTACTGTGGCATTTCAAGAGAGTATTTAATTCTTATGAGGTCCAATTTTTAGTTAACCCATATAAGCGTACTTGAAAATCCAATTCTTGATCGACTCCAAATCATCGGATCCAACCTGATTAAGTCAAAAATCCAATTCATCAGACCGAATGAAGCTGATATTCAGTTAAATCAAAACCCGATTCATCCGACCCGATCATCTTAAAACCCAAATATGTCAACACCCGGTTCAAGCTGAACCCGATCTTGTATAATTTCGATTCAATTGAAACCCAACTTTATCGACCCGATTACGTCGAAACCCGATTTAACTTGATATGTTTTTTTCGATAATCCGATTTTATCCAATCCAGTGAAACTCCGAATTAACCCGACCCGACCCGATATAATCCGAATTTCGGTCAATTCGATATGAACCAGAGTTCAAAACAACCCGAATCCGAATCGTCCGACCGAGACCGATCCGACTCGCCCGATTGCCAGCTCTACTTCTAACCATCTAAACTAACCTTGATCAACACATTAACTCTCTTCCTAACTAGAGTTGTAACAACCGGAATGCTTAGCTAACAAACAAGTTTAACTAACACCTAAACCAGCTATACTAGTCCCTCTATATCCTCCCCTCAAGGTGGGTGTGTGTGGTGAAACACAAGGCCCAACTTGCAACTCAAAACAAAGTGTTGTTGGGCACCCAAAGCCTTTGTAAAAATATCAGCAATTTGCAAATGTGTAGGGACAAATACAGTGGATATGAGACCCTCTATGATCAGGTCCCGGATGAAATGGCAATCCACCCGAAGGTGCTTAGTTCTCTCATGGTAAACTGGGTTGATGGCCAGTTGAAGAGCAGATTTGTTATCGCACATGAGAGGAACAGGACTGGGCACCTGAATCTCCAAGTCTTGGAGGATGCCTGTAACCCAAACTACCTCACTCCCTGTTTGTGACATGTTTCTGTACTCACTCTCCGTGGAAGACTTGGGCACAATTTTCTGCTTCTTTGTCTTCCAAGAGACCAAGCAATCACCAAGGAAAATGCAATAACCAGTAAGAGATCTACTGGTGTCACGACAAGCACCCCAATCAGCATCTGAATATGCCCTGACACTCAAGGAGCTGTTGCTAGGATAGAAAAGAGCAGTGTGAACTGTACCCTTAAGGTACCTTAGAAGGAACAAAGCTGCTTGGAAATGAGGTGCTCTAAGAGTGCTCATGAATTGGGTTAACTGTTGGACAGTATAAGCAGTATCTGGACGAGTCATTGTGAGGAACAAAAGCCTACCAACCAGACGCCTATAGGTCTCAGGGTCTGGCAGTATCTCACCTTCATGAGTACTCAAATGCAAATTGCGCTGCATAGGAAATTTTGCAGCCTTGCAGTTCAACATGGAAGCATTGGACAACAGATCGACGATGTACTTCCTTTGGTTCAACAGAATACCATCATCTGATCTAGAGATTTCCATCCCTAAGAAATACCGTGACATCCCTAAATCTTTAATTGTGAAAGCAGCATCCAGTGACTGCTTGACATGAGTGATGAATTGCTCATCATTCCCTGTCAATAGCATATCATCAACATAGATCAAGGTCACTGTAAATCCAGTATCCCGAGCACAAGTGAAGAGGGAGTAGTCATGCCTTGATTGACAAAATCCCTGCTTTACCAGGTGTTCTGTGAGCTCCACATTCCACTGGCGACTTGCCTGCTTAAGGCCATAAATTGAACGATTCAGACGACAAACCTGGTTGCCTTGAGCCTTCTCATATCCTGGAGGTGGTGTCATGAATACTTCTTCATCAAGATAGCCATGTAAGAAGGCGTTATTTACATCTAATTGATGCAAATTCCAATGCTTGACAGAGGTTATAGCAAGAAGTATCCTTACTGTTGCAAACTTTGCAACAGGGGAAAATGTTTCTTTGTAGTCCCTATCTTTGACTTGGTTGAAACCCTTTGCAACCAATCGAGCCTTATACCTCTCCACCTATCCATCGGCTCTGAATTTGATCTTGAAGACCCATTTACATCCAATAGCACGCTTTCCAGCAGGTAGAGAAGTGATGGTCCATGTATTATTCTTTTCTAAAGCCTCCAATTCCTGACCCATAGCCACTCTCCATTCATGTACTTTCTTTGCTTGAGCATAAGAGGTAGGTTCAACAATGGTCAAGATATTGAACAAAGAATGAATGTAGTGTGGAGAATAAACACACAGGTCATGGGGTCGGATCACAGAGAACACTCCTGATAATGAATCACTTCCTGTCACCAGATTATCATTGTCAAGACCTGTGCTACGAGTAGGAAGATTTTGATACACAAAATCTTGCATGCGAGCAGGCCTTGTGATCTTCCTAGCTGCTCTAGGTATTAGGTAAGGGCTGCTCTTGAGGTCTGTCAACAGAACCTTGAGGAGAATGCAACTGGTGTCCACCTTGAACATCAGACCCCTCACTAGGAATTCTAGTTGCAGACTCAGAAGTGCTTGCTTCAGTATCATCTGCTTGAAAATCGTGTAAGGAACTGTGTTGTAAGTCATTGTTGTGGAATTCAGGTGAAGCAACTGGATTGACATTGTTCCCAATGCTGCTCAAACCTTCTCTATCCCCAAATGAAACTCTAGGAAGCTCAGGTCTGGCTGAAGTTTCTGTGGCTAATGAAACCTTTCTAAAGGGAAATTCATCTTCTCTAAAAACTACATCTCTGCTGACAAACACCCTATGAGTCTCCATATCATAGAGTTTGTAAGCCTTCATTCCTGGGGGATACCCTATAAAGACACACTTCCTTCCTGAGGCCTCTAGCTTATGTCTATGAACCTTAGGCACATGTGCAAAGCACAAACAACCAATCACTCTCAGTGATTCATAGTCTGGTTGTTTGTTGAACAACAGTTCATAAGGTGATTTCCAATTCAACACTGTTGTAGGCATTAGATTTATGAGGTGTGTAGCTCCAAGCACACACTCACCCCAAAATCTCATGGGCAACTATGCACTTAATCTAATAGCCCGGGCTGTCTCAATGATATGCATGTGCTTTCTTTCCACCCGGCCATTTTGCTCTGGAACATATGGAACAGATCTTTGATGAGAAATCCCAATCCCTCCCAACAACTCATTCAATGCCTTATTAACAAACTCTTATCCATTGTCGGATCTGATGCTCTTGACCTGTAGTCCAAACTGAGTTTGAACAAATTTCAAGAACCTCCTGATGATGCCTCCTACTTGTCCTTTGTCTCTCATGAGAAAGGTCCAAGTAGAACGGGTATGATCATCTACAACTGTTAAAAAGAAACGAGCACCACACAAGGATGGAGTGGAATATGGTCCCCACACATCCAAATGAACCAATTCAAAAGGTTGAGCAGCCACAAAAACACTTCTCATGAATGGCAACTTGTGAAATTTAGCTAAACAACATGTGTCACATTCAAACAAATTGAAATTTGCTCCATGAGCAGCACCCAAGTGTTTCATCTTGGAAATTGAAGGATGTCCTAAACGAGCATGAAATAGCTTTATTGAAATGTTCTTATTGAAAGATGCAGCAAACCTACTCAAAGACAGATTCTCATCAGTAACCCGAGTGATGCCAGTACACCTCAAAGGAGTGCAATCAAAGCCAGTGAACTTGTATATTCCTCCTTCTCTAGTGCCAACAACTATCCTCTCATCAGTTGAAGTGTCCTGCAGCCAGCAACTCCATTTCGAGAAAACAAACAAACATTTCTCGTCATCAAGGAGCTTAGACACAGACATCAAATTGTACTTGAAATTTGGCATGAACAACACGTTTTGTAAACAAATACGGTTGTTCATCTTCACAATTCCAGAATAATGAACAGATTGAGTCAATCCATCAGGGAATCCAATCACTATAGGCTTGGCAAGAGGATGCAGATCATCAAACATCTTCCTGTCACAAACTATGTGATCAGAGGCCCCTGAATCTACAATCCAAACCATGGATCTTTGATTCACTTGCTCTTTCGAGAATGAGTTAGAAACCATACCTGCAAAGTTCACAGATCCTGCACCAGGTGCCTCTGAATCCATGATTCCCTTTCCTTTGATTGCTTTCATGACTTCTGCCAGCACAGCATTCACCAAACTGAGATCTGTACCATCAAGCCGAGTATTACCAGATCCTGATCCCGACGCCTCACCACACATCAGAGGACTGACTTCAGCAACTATCTCTTGCACGTTGACCACCATCTTGTCATCCTGAGGACGCTTAGGACCAGTGTACCAATTTGGAAAGCCGACCAGCTTGAAGCAGGAGTCCTTGATGTGTCCCCTTTCTTTGCAGTAGTTACACACCATTTCCATCTTTGCCTTCTTAAAATCCTTCTTCTGATCAGATCCCTTCCAAGTGTTGTTGCCAGTAGCAGGTGCTTGTCCAGATCCTCCCTTACTAGAGCCAGAGCTTCCTGGATTTCCTCCTTTGCCATTGCCAGATCCTGAGTTTCCATAGTTCCTTGCAGCCAGGACCTCATGACTTTGCGAATTGACACTGGTGATTTCTTTCTGGCGTTCGATTTGAATCGCCATATGGAATGCTCGATTGACTGATGGAAGAGGCTCCATAGCCAAAATCTACTCCGAATTCCTTCGTAAGTGTCCGAGAGCCCCATAAGGAACTGCATCAGCTTAGTGATTGCTTCTCGCTCCAAGAGCTTCTTCAGAATTGCACAGGAGCACATCTTTAATCCTCCACATCTGCAAGTCGGAAATGGTTCGATCTCCTGAAGCTCGTCCCAAGCTTTCTTCCTCTTTCCAAAGTATTCCGAAACTGAGAGATTCTCCTGCTTGATTTCGCTTATTTCCTTCTTCAGCTGATACACCAATGGCGCATTGGCCTCAGCAAACCTTTCTCTAATCTCTTCCTAGAGTTCCTTTGTGGAATTGACATAGACAAAATCCTCGGCCAGATCTGGCTTTATCGAATTGATAATCCAGCTTGTGACCATAAAATCGCATCGCATCCAGCGATCATAGTCCTCATGAACCTCACATGGCTTCTCCACCTTGTCGTTGATGAAGCTGAGCTTCATCTTGGCTCCTAGTGCCATGCGTACAGCCCGAGTTCAGCTGTGAAAGTTCCTTCCATTGAACGACGCTGACACGAGCACCATCCCAGGGTGGTCGGAGTTTGAGAGGAACAACGGATCTGCCTGATTCGCTCCAAAATTCCGATCCACATGAGTTGTTGTCGATGATTCCGGAATTCCATCACCTTCGATCACGTTTTCTGCCATCTCAGATCAAATCAAGGCTAACACGAATTCAGAAATTCGTGGAGAGCTCTGATACCATATGAAGTTACAGCAGCTACAGTTGTACTTCACAAGACCAACACAGATCTGGAATTTAGAGGTTTCCCGCCATGGGAGAGTGAGAGAGTTTTGTGGAAGTTTTCTGTATTACTCATCACAAAGAACAGCTAACAAATGTTACATATATACACACTTCTAACCATCTAAACTAACCTTGATCAACACATTAACTCTCTTCCTAACTAGAGTTGTAACAACCGGAATGCTTAGCTAACAAACAAGTTTAACTAACACCTAAACCAGCTATACTAGTCCCTCTATAAATATTAAAAAAGCAATACTCGACTTGTTCGACTTGTTCGGTTTGAATAACACTCTAGCCAGGGTTAGGGTCGGGAGTACGTGCATCGTCGATGTGTTGACTGATTCAAACCTAAGTACAGAATATAAGTTAACTGTCGATTAGTGCGTTGGCCAAGTACGCTTTGATTTGGATTGATCTGAGCTAGCTAGCTACCACTTTTTTTTAACACGTACCAATAATTGCATATATGGAATTTTTCAAACCCGATCAATCATTCAATCCCCTAGACTCTATCGGTCAATATGTTTGGCAAAAATATACTCTATCCGTCTCAAAGTTTAAGTAATTTTAGACGGGCAAATTGTAAAAAAATAACACGAACTTTATAGGTGGTTGCGTTAAGTGACACCAACTTTTAAAAATTCTATAATAATCACAAACTTTGAAGGGTGGTGGTGGTTAGTAGCATAACCAAAAGTACACCCCTTATTAACATTTTATTTACAAAAAAAAATCACATTTTTCGATTGTTTTTTTAAACCCACTCACAATTTTCTTCATTTAAAAAAAACAATTTTCATTTTTATAAACTCAATTTCAATATTTCAAAAAACATCATTTTTCACAAATATAATTGTGATATTAATTGATATCTTTTTAAGACACTCATTTTTCATTTTAAAGACATTACTTATTATTTAATTTTTTGTAAAAAAAATTGAGTTTATGGAGAAAATGAAATTAGTTCTATTTTTACCCGGGTGTAAATAACGAGTGTATTTTTTTTAAGAAAAAAAGGAGAAAAGTAGTTTTTTATAAAATAAATTATATTTTTTTAAATTAAAAATGAAAATGGATTATTTATAAAAATGAAATATGGGCATTTTAAAAAAAAAATTTGGATGATTTTTTTATATAAAAAGAATGTTAATGAGAGGTAATATTTCAAAAAAAAAAAACAATTGAATTTTTTTTCAAAATATTCACAAAAAAATAATTAATTACCAAAATATTCAAGCTTTCAAAATATTTACAAAAATATTCAATTTTTGCAGGTTTGACAGAAAAACGCGATTTCATACCGCGTTTTATTCACAGGTGAAAATTATAGAATTACAAGAAAAGGTGACAAAAAAATTAACAAAAGAAACGCGAGTTGAATCCGCGTTTCTTTTATTAATTTTTTTTGGGTGAAATTATATAAATGTTAATTTTTTTTTACATTAGAGACGCGGTTTAAACCCGCGTCTCTTGTATTTTTTTAATTTTTTTTTTGGGAAAAGTTAAAACAGGGCAGCAGGGGCTCGGAAGGAGGAGGAAGGATGGGAGGCCGAAGGAGGAAGGAGGACAGGCCGGAGGACGGGCCGGATGCCGGAGGAGATTCGCCTCCTTGAAGGTCGGAGGCCGGAAGTCGGAAGTAGGGGCCGGTTGCCGGAGGAGCTCTCCTCCATCTTTGACCTCTGCATCTGAGCGAATCTCAACCGACGGTTTTCGTCCACTTGGAGGCCGGTGCCGCCTCCGAAAATCGCCTCCACTCTCCTCCTTCCCAGCGACAACCGGCGACCTCCGGCCTCTCCTCCTTCCTCATGGCCCCGGCCTCCGACCTCTCGAGGATAATTTGGGGCTTGGGAATTTGAGATTCAATCCGAGATCTAGGGTTTGAAATTACACCAGATCCGGCCTCCTTCTTACACCAGATCTTGTTGCTCGACCCACCGTCCACCTCCGGCGTCCCACCGTCCACCTGCGGCGGCCCAGCACCCTCCCTCCGGCGTCCCTCCTTCCTCCTCCGGCGGCCTACGACCCTCCCCTCCCCGTTCCCTCTGTTTTCCATTTTCCAAAAAAAAAAAAAAAAACAAGACACGCGGTTTCAAACCGCGTGTGTATTGTAAAAATATTAAAAACTTACCCATTTCATCCGGAAATAAAATTAGCAATAGAAACGCGGTTTCAAACCGCGTTTCTTTTGTTAATTTTTTGTCACTTTTTTTTCAATTTTAAAATTTTCACCCTGTGAATAAAACGCGGTCTGAAACCGCGTTTTTCTGACAAACCTGCAAAAAATGAATATTTTTGTAAATATTTTAAAAGCTTGAATATTTTGGTAATTAATTATTTTTTTGTGAATATTTTGAAAAAACCAGAACCAAAGTTGATGATTATTTTTAAAATTTTGAAAGTTCATGCCATTAAATGCAACTACTCCTAAAGTTCATGCTATTTTTCACAATTTGCCCATTTTAGACTAATTTAGTTGTATCAAAATTTAAATTATGTTATTTTAGATTTTTTAGGTAGGTAATAGTAATGATTTGTATTAATTTATGTATTGTTGACTTTTTAAAGATTTTGATTGGTTAAAAAATATAGTGAGTATTAAAAAAAACAATAAAATTTATAAAAAAAAGTTATTGGAATAGTGATATTATTTGAATGGTGAGTGTTTTATTAAAATTTGTGCAAAACTCTAAAATTACTTAAATTTTGAGACGGATGGAGTATTAAATATGTTTAATATAATAGTTTTTTTTTAACCGTGTAATATAATATGTGTAATATGTTTCACATTGTTTGGCTGGTTCATTTGGTTAACCGTTGAGAGGAAAGTGTTGTAAGCCTGGGTTCGAATCTCTCTCCCAACTCACTTCAATTTTTCTTTTCCCGCGCTATTGGTATTCAAGTAGATTCAATGGGTATTTATATTTAGTAAAACTCTATTATCTCTATAATTTAAATTTAGAGATTTTTTTCTTTGTAATTTTTAACTCAATATCCTAGATTTCATTGGTATTTATATTTAGTAAAACTCTATTATCTCTATAATTTAAATATACAGATTTTTTTTTATAATTTTTAACTCAATAGATATGGTGACAAACGGAAAAAAAATTATATGCAAATCCAGCATACCCAAGATTGTAATCCTGGTTCCGTGTCTGATCTAGGGGCTCGATATAACTGAAGTTCCCCTAACTCGGAAGAGATAACATAACATATTAACGTGTCATTTAGAGATCAAGTTGTTACGGCTGCAAATTAGTTAAAAGTTAGTTGAAAATCGTGTGGCTGAGATTGCCTCTGTCGTCTGAAGACTCTGAACAACGAACTCAGCTCTATATAAGAGCACGGAGCACCCACAACAGCCATATTTATTTGGGTGTCTTGACCTAATTTGGATCCCCTGCAACACTTTGTGTGTTACACTCGATGCTACACCTTATTATTTCGATTATAAATTAACATTAAAAAATTTTAAAATTTATATTTATACTCTATACGCTTGTATTAACATGTTTATAAATTTTTATTATTAAAATATATGTTTTAGTAAGTTAAAAAAAAATATTTTCCAAAATAATCAATTTTTTAATTATTTATAATTTTTAAAAACATTTTTTTCATAATAAAATTTTATAAATATGTTAATATAAGTGTATAATATAAATATAAATTTTATAAAAAAAATTAATGTAAATCTATAGCCGAAATAATTAAGTGTAATACTGAGTGTTACACCGAGTGTTACAGGGGATCTACACTGGTCTTGACCCCTTTTTTTATTAAAAAAAAAACAAAAATATCAGTAAAGGGCAAGATACTACACTTGATTAAAAAAAGAATTTCTTCTTCCAACCCCTTACTCACATTGGTTCAAACAAATTTCTGACTTTTCATTTAATGCTATGACAATTTCAGTTTTCTTTAGGAATATTTAATTTTTAAGACACCCAAAGGATAACCTTAGTCGATGCTCTAAACTGAGGAAGATGAGGTAACCTTTTCATGTAAACATACAGAAAGTACACACAGTGAATGAAGAGCTGATTCACTTTCATTCTCTCTTTGTCTCTGAATTATAGTTGCTCTCTTCTTCATCTTTCCGCCATTGTTAATCATGAACAATGTTATGTTCTTGATCAATTCTTAGTGTTCTCTTCGCATCAAAAGATTGTGCCAATATGAAATAAATTTTGTAATTTAATGATTACAGGCAATAATATCAAAAGGCACATTTTGTGTTGGAATATGGGGTTGTCCCACATTGAAAAGATTAAGATATCATGAACAATATATAAGCTTGACGGGCTAGTTCTCTCATTGTCAATTGGTTTTGAGATGTAACCCCGTTAGATTTGTATGTTTTTCATGTTCGCCGTACATGGACCCGCACACGACCTCTAATAGAGTTGTTATATTTTTATTTTTAAGAGCATCCTCAATAGCTCCTCTAAAAAATCTCTAAAATAGAGAACAAAATAACAAAATCTCTAAAAAATTTACACCACAACTCCAATAGATTCTCTATTATACAAATTGCTACATTTATTATACACTATAATAGATGCATAAATTCATAATTTAATAAATAAAATTCCAATAACTTCATTAAATCAATAGGCAACCACCAATGAATAAATAGGTAGACATTGAAAGGGATGAATGCATTAAATTTTACAGATTCTAACTCTTCATCTAATTTTAGAGATTTTTTCCTTCTCTCCATCTATTTCTCTATTTTAGAGATGAGTTTAGAGAAGCTATTGGGAGAATAAATGATTTTTTCTTTTAAAATATCTCATTTTCTCTATTTTAGAGAAGTTGTTGGGCTTGCTCTAACTCAACGGAGTTTAACTCTACCTAACAGAGTTGTTATATTAAAAAATATGTCCGTTTCTTGACCAAAAAAAAAAATTACGTCCGTTTCGTTTTACCTTAATATATATGGAGGTCGCTTGTTTCAAATCGATCTTCGGCCCACCTCACTAATCCGAGATATTTTTATAAGGAGCCAAATAAAATTGGGTACCGAAGCCAATCATGGCCCAGCCCAAGTAATTGACAATCAATTGGTTAAACAATTTGTGGTCTAGTTATATATACTTCCATCCATCCGTTAATTAAAACTTGATGTTTTACTATTTATATACACGTTTGTAGGTATTAAAAACTATGTAAAATGTTAACTTTTTTAATATATTTTTTCAAATAAGTCCATACTTATTACAATTAAGTATGAATTTATAAAAAACTAATATATAAAAATATTAATATTTTATATAGTTTTTATCATTCTAAAAATGCGTACATGAATAGTAAACGACATGTTTTGATTAACAAAGGGAGTCCAAGTCCCTCTTCATAAGCGCACGGTCAAAGCATTGAAAACAATATAATAGCATGCCCAAAACAATGTAGTGGAATTTTAAATTAACTATTCTAGAACTAGTTCAGTACTCGCACTATGTGCGGTTTTTTCAATTTAAATAAATTTGATACTAAAATCCGTTTATTCATTAATTAGTTAATTTCTTCCAAAATTTCTCCATTCATAATTAATATAAAATTAAATGAAATTCTTGTAATATATACATACATATATATATATATATATATATATATATATATATATATATATATGGTTTACTTCAAATGTAAAAAGTCCTTAAAGTGTAAAATATGCTTATTGTGTAAAATTTGCTAATGGGCCTAATTTAATTACTATTGGGCCTAATTTAATTACTAATGGGCCTAATTTTATTAGTAGAACATCTGCCCCCTTGCCCATGCGTGTGCCCCCCCTTGCCCCCCTTTCTCGGACCCGATTTTTTTTTTTTTTTTTTTTCCCAGAATTTTTTTTTTCGTGGTAACACTTTCTGCTGTGCAAGTATAACTTGCTTTTGTGCACATATAACATCTTATTGTGCAAATATAAGTTTATTTTGTGTAGACAAATAATTCATTATGGGGTAAATGTGTCTATTTCAATTATAAAAATTTATAATTGAAATATGTTTAATTTATGGGTAAATTGGTAAATATGTCTAATTTTATGGGTACATGCACTTTTTCCCGTTTTCGATACCTTTTGTGCAACTGTGAAGTGCATTTGTGGAACTGTGGAGTGCATTTGTGCAACTGTAAAGTGCATTTGTGCAACTGTAAAGTGCATTTGTGCAACTTTAATTGTGCAATTGTGCAAATTTAAAGTAGGATACAATTGTGCAAATTTAAATTACAATTGTGCAAAAGTAAGATACAATTGTGCAGATTAAGAATACAATTGTGCAAATGTAAGATCATAATGTGCATTAATAAGACAAAAGATGTACTTTTGAAATCGATGTTTTAATTTTGTTTTTTTTACTTTTGAGAGTTTGGGTTCACCTCTCGGCTAATTTAGGTTGATAGATGTAAGTTTGAAATCGATTTTTTTACGTATAAGTTTTTAGAATTAAAGTGCATAAATAAGATTAAAATGTGCATAATTAAGGTTAAAAGGTGCATAACTTAGATTATAATGTGCATGATTAACAATTTGCGATTGTTGCGCTCTTGTCTATTATGTAACCTATGTGGGATTTGAACCCACATCTTTTGTGCAAACGCACATTGCTCTACCAATTGAGCTAATAGGCTAAATTATGATTTTTATGCTAAAATAGAAGAACCTAATCGACCTAAAGCATATTGAAATAAAATTCTAAAATTCAATTAGCTCATGATTCACAAACAATTTGACAATGCCATAAACACGAAATTAGCTCCAAATCAACCCAACAACACAACCATATCATCAATTTCAGTCAATTTGGTTGTTGGAAAAAAACCCCAAATTCTAAAGCATATCGCAATATAAAATTCCAAACTTCAATTAGATCATGATCAATAAACAATTTGACAATGCTATAAACATGAAATTACCTCCAAATCAACCCAACAACACAACCATATCATCAATTTAAGTCAATTTTGCGTTTGGCAAAAAGCCCCAAATTCTAAAACATATCGCAATATAAAATTCTAAAATTCAATTAGCTCATGATCCATAAACAATTTGACAATGATATGAACATGAAATTAGCTCAAAATCAACCCAACAACCCAACCATATCATCAATTTCAATCAATTTGGCTTTTGGCAAAAAGCCCCAAATTCTAAAACATATCGCAATCTAAAATTCTAAAATTCAATTAGCTCATGATCCATAAACAATTTGACAATGATATGAACATTAAATTAGCTCAAAATCAACCCAACAACACAACCATATCATCAATTTCAATCAATTTGGCTTTTGGCAAAAAGCCCCAAATTCCGCTCCTAAATCAAACCCTAAATTTTCAATCTCAACCTAAATCATTCAAACAATCTAAATAGTTGTAATAAACAAGTTTAGGGTTAGAAATCATACCAAATTCGAGTGGAAACAAGGAGCAAAATCGGGATTTCGAAGGTATTCCGAGCCAAAAGTACCGATTAGCGTTGTTGGGGAAGATGGACTCGGTGTGGGCTCGGTTGGGCTCGAACCATGGGGGTTCCGGGCTCGGGGGGTGCGCCTGAGGGAGGGGGTTCGAGCTGGTCGGGGCTGGTGGCCGGAGGTGGCTCGTGGGTGGCATGGGAGGCCGATGAGAGATGAACGCCGTGAGTCTTCGACTGGCTCGCTTGGGCAGCAGTTGGCTCGAACCAAGCCTAGTCAAGGCTCCAGGGGTGCGCCCAGGGGTGGGCTCGAGCGCGGCCAGGCGCTGGTGGCCGGAGGTGGCTCGACGCGGGTGTTGGTGCGGCTCGACGCGGGTGTGGGTGCGGGAGGCCGAGAGCAAACGTGAGCGGGCGTTGAACGCGGTTGTTTTATGTGGGATTTGAAAATTTTACACGTTAAGCAAATTTTACACGTTAATGATATTTTACATTTTAAAGCTTCCCTATATATATATATATATATTCTTTCTTTCTTTTAATTAAAATAAATTTTATATTAAATAACAATTAAACAAACAATATTGCTTAAAAATGGAAGCAAACAACCTGCAATAACAACACCAAAAAAAAAAAAAAAAAAAGTCAACATTTGTGAAATAACATTAACAATATAAACTATATAGTCGGTTTGTGGTTGGTACGTGATTTATATGGTAATTTCCATACCATTTTGCTAGCCCTAATTCTTTTGGGAAGGTTGTGGCATTATGGCGGGGATTCTTTGCCATTTTTCGAATGCTCTTTAGCTCCAATCCCATAACTGGTCGACCTATCATCTCCTCTTAGCATCAAACACATCAATTGTGGTAAATAAGGTGGATAAAAAGGACAAATACGTACCTAGTCTGAAATATGTGAGTTGTCGATCGGGTTGGTAATTATATATTTTAATTGCGAAAATAAAAATTAATTGTTACCACCGATAATGAGTTTAAGTGAAGCAGGCTAGATATTCCAGTCGTGTCCAGATGAAGTTACTAGTTTGCAAGAATCTGACTTTGTACCGTTCCCATTGAAGCCCACGCCACAGTTGCAGTCATATCCCCCTTCCTAGCTTGTTAAAACAATATTCAATATTGTTTCTTCTCACAATCGTTGAGATTCGGATGCTCGCACTCATCAACATCTGCAACCAAATTTTTTATGACCACTTCATTCCATCAAAAAAAATCAATTGGCAATAACATAGACCAACTACTTATAATTATATAATAGACTTGGTTTGTTCGATGTTGGAAAATATTTTATCTTTTCACTTCTACTCTTTTTTTTTTAACTGTTTATTTCTTGCACCCATACGTACCCATAGTTGGCAGCTAGCTGCGAGCCTGCGAATAGTGCGAAAGGAGAGGAAAAGGAAAGAGAATGAGATTTGGGACTGATGAATGTAAGGGAGAGAATGAGATTTGGGACTGATGAATGTAAGGGAATGGGCTGAGATTTGTAATTGGTTTAGGTATAAGCATATGGGCCATTAGCCTATAATAATCCCTATATAAACAAAGATACGTAGCAATTGTGATTTATCAAGGAAATAACACATTCTTTATCCTTAACCTCTCTCTCTCTCTCATCTTTAAAAAATAATCAAACACAGGACAAACTTACAAAAACACAAAACTAGATTGAGGCATTACTTACCAGACAGTGTATATCTATATATAGAGAGGATAGATCTTGCGTAAGCAAGTCTTACAGTGTAATTTGTGAGCAAATCTTGAGCATCGGATTAATAATATCAAATGATTGAGATTAAAAGCAACTTGTGAACAGTGACGTTACTCGTAGGTACCAAGTGATTATTCGTATATACATACATGTGAATCCTTTTTTTTATATGGTAATGAAACCCCTGGAGAAGACTCCAAGGATATGATCGAATAATCCTTTGTTACATGATAGATTACATAGGTCTCCTATTGTATAGTGGGCTGAAAGCCCATTAAGGCCCAATACCTTGTAACCTATATATATATATGTTATATCAATGAATGGAAACTCTCAATGAGGACTTTACATCAATTCCGCTATCTTACATGGTATCACAGCCTTTTCTTCCTAACGGAACCCTAAATTGATCCTCCCTCTTCCTCCGACCTTCCTCCTCACCGCCGCCTCTCCGGCCCCTGCTCTCGACTACTCCGCGCACAGCGACACCGCCGCCTTCTCCCTCTCCAAGGCCACCGTCGCCGGAACCGCCATCCTCGGATCCCCTGCACCGCCACCCTTCCCCTCCCCCCTCTCTCTCGGCCCGCGTCGTCCCCAGGCGCGCCCGCGTCATTCTCAGCGCGCCCGCGTCATCCTCAGCGCGCCCGCGTCGTCCTCAGCGCGCCCGCGTCAGGCCACCCTCCAGCATCGTCCCCATGCACCCATACTCTACCTCTCGACATGCCGGCCCTCACGCCTGTCTGACATCGCCTGATCCAGGCTATGTTCCGCCAGCTCTGCATCACGCCTTCTCCTCTACGCAGCAGACATCTTCAGATTCTTCTTGGTACATGGACACTGGTGCCACCTCTCACATGACGAACTCCTCAGGTAACCTCTCCTCTATTTCTTTTAAGGGCCCTGCCCCCTCTATTATCGTCGGAAATGGTGGTCGTCTTGCTACTTCGGGTATTGGCCACGCCAATTTACAGACCCCAACCCACCCACTACATCTCAACAATGTCCTTATTGCCCCAAAGATTGTCAAAAACCTTATCTCTGTCCGTCGGTTCACTACTGACAACAACGTTTCCCTTACGTTTGATCCCTATGGTTTCTCTGTGAACGATCTTACTACGGGGGTTACTCGCATGAGATGTAACAGCACCGGGGAGCTCTACCCTGTCACACCACCTCCTGCGTCCCGTCAATCGTGTCCGGTCGCCCTCTCGGCATCGTCGTCCAGCCTCTGGCATGCACGTCTGGGCCATCCTAGCGCTGCCGTTCTAGATGTCCTCCGTTCCCAGAACCTTGTCACATGTACTAAAGACCCACGCTCTGGTTTATGCTCTTCCTGCCAACTAGGCAAACATGCCAGACTGCCGTTTCAACGGTCTTTGACCTCTACCCTTGCTCCATTTGATATCATTCACAGCGACATTTGGACCTCTCCCGTGCCTAGCAAGGAGGGTCACAAGTACTACCTCTTGTTTCTGGATGATTACACTCATTACTTATGGGTCTTCCCGTTGCATTTCAAGTCCCAAGTGTTTCCTATTTTTGCCAGATTCCATACCTACATCAAAACACAATTCTACATGTCCATCAAAAGTTTCCAATATGACAATGGTCGTGAATTTGACAACAGAGACTTTCACTCCTTCTTTGCTGCAAATGGGATCTCATATCGCTTGTCTTGCCCCTATACTTCTCAGCAGAATGGCAAGGCAGAAAGAATCATCAGAACCATTACATAGGTTTCCCGACTCCCTTTCACCCTCTGCCTCCGCCCGGACCTCCCTCTCCCCCATTCCCACCTCCCACAAAACAGCCCTCCTAGACCCGAATTGGCAGGCGGCTATGCTCGACGAATACAGGGCCCTTACGAAGAATGGTACTTGGGTTCTTGTGCCTCGCCCTCCTGAGGCGAACGTCATTCGCTGTATGTGGCTCTTCCGTCATAAGTTCCGCTCTGATGGGACATTGGAGCGCTACAAGGCCCGTCTGGTGGTTAACGGTAGATCTCAACAGGCAGGTATTGATTGTGA
Organism: Persicaria tinctoria; assembly: GCA_037127255.1. NCBI lineage: Eukaryota > Viridiplantae > Streptophyta > Magnoliopsida > Caryophyllales > Polygonaceae > Persicaria > Persicaria tinctoria. Next base: position 66,475,164 of record JBANSL010000010.1, on the reverse strand, counting down.
TGAGACCTTCAGCCCTGTGGTCAAGCCTGCCACTATCCGAGTGGTCCTGAGTCTGGCGCTGTCGCGCAACTGGGGCATCCATCAGCTGGATGTCAAGAACGCCTTCCTGCATGGTCATCTGAATGAGACGGTTTACATGTTTCAGCCTCCGGGGTTTGCTGATGCTGAGCGTCCAAAGCATGTCTGTCTCCTCAAGCGCTCTCTGTATGGTCTAAAACAGGCCCCACGGGCATGGTTTCAGCGGTTTGCCTCTCATCTGCTTCGCTTGGGTTTCACTGACAGCCGATCGGATACGTCTCTGTTTATCTATCACAGAGGCTCAAACTTGGCTTTCCTGCAGCTCTATGTCGACGACATCATTCTCACCGCCTCTTCTGATGCTCTACGAACGTCCATCATCTCAAGGTTGAGTGCGGAATTCGCCATGTCTGATCTGGGTCCGCTGTCTTACTTCTTGGGAGTTGCTGTTCAGCGGCATGCGTCTGGTCTCTTTCTCTCACAGAGTAAGTATGCTGCTGAGATTGTTGCTCGGGCTAAGATGGTCAACTGTAATCCCGTCGCCACCCCAGTCGATACATCCAACAAGCTCAGTGCTAATTCTGGTCCTCTGGTTGACGATCCAACATTATATAGAAGCCTCGCTGGTGCTCTTCAGTATCTCACTTTCACCAGGCCTGATATCAGTTATGCCGTTCAGCAGATCTGCTTGTTCATGCATGCCCCTAGGGAACCTCACTTTCAGGCTTTGAAGCGGATCATTCGGTACATCAGCGGCACACTTGAGCTCGGCACCACCATCACTCCTTCCTCTAAGCTTGACCTTGTGGCTTACACGGATGCGGATTGGGGTGGTTGTCCGGACACCCGTCGCTCCACGTCTGGTTACTGTGTCTTCCTCAATGACACTCTTGTGTCCTGGTCAGCTAAGCGTCAGTCTGTCGTGTCTCGCTCCAGCGCTGAAGCCGAGTACAGGGGCGTTGCCAACGTCGTCTCCGAGTGCTCTTGGCTCCGCAATCTCCTGCTTGAGCTCCGATACCTTGTAACCTATATATATATGTTATATCAATGAATGGAAACCCTCAAGGAGGACTTTACATCAATTCCGCTATCTTACATTACATACAAATAATTACATAACGTAGGTACCAAGTAATTATTTGTATCCTTTGTTACATACAAATAATTACATTTGTTCACACACACAAATTATTAGGTAAAGACAAGTAGACAACCATTGTTCATGTATATATTTTTGTTCATGTATATATTTTTATAATGTTCCATAAAAATGGATCATCTTCCATCATCAAAATCGAGCAACAAATTTCCAGTTGGAATGTTGGAAATGGTGCTATCTGCAGTGTTGTCCTCATTATCTTCAACTGGATATATGAGCAAAGCCTGACATTCCTCCGGAAGTGCTGAGACATTATAGCTCTTATCTCTTGTAATTTTCCGAATGGATTCAAGCTCCGCCGCGACTTCTTTCATAGTGGGTCTTTCCTCTCCTCTTAGCCTCAAACATTCCCTTGCAAGCTCCGCAACTGCCTTCACTTGCTCAAGCTGGTTACCATTAACCACGATTGCACGATCAACAATGTCAAGCACACGACCTTCCTTCATCTTACAAAGGAAATGCATTGCAAGAGACCTTTCTGCCTCAGGCATGTTGTAAGCAATCGCCTTCTTTCTTGTCAACAATTCCACTAGAACCACGCCGAAGCTGTACACATCGCTCTTTTGCGTGAGCTCGTGTGTTTGCATGTACTCTGGGTCTAGGTACCCACAAGTACCTAACACCACTGTGGCTAGTTGATCCTGATCTATTGGAACCAACTTTGAAGCTCCAAAATCTGACACTTTTGCTATGTAGTTCTCATCCAGAAGGATGTTCATTGACTTCATATCACGATGAATGATAGGTATTGCAATCGTAGTGTGCAGGTAAGACAACACACTAGCAACCGCTTCAGCGATACTCAGACGAATATCCAACGTTAAAAGAGACGCCTTTCTCTCATCGTGCAAATGCTCGTACAATGTCCCGTTGTTGATGAACTCATACACAAGCAAGGGAACTTCGGTATCCAAGCAACAACCTAAGAGCTTCACCACGTTTCGATTGTTGATTTCGGAGAGAACGAGAGTTTCATTGATGAACTGGTCAACCTGGGTGGGGTCTACCTTCAATGACCTCTTGATTGCGATCTCTTGGCCATCTAGTAAGGTTCCTTTGTAGACCATTCCAAATCCTCCTCGGCCAATAACACTGCTTTCACTGAAATTAGTAGTTGCAATATCAAGCTCTTCAGAAGTGAATATCTTGAACTTTTGAATCGATATATCTCGTCCACTGAGCTTTTGATGAAGAATTAAACCACCATTTTTCGCGAAAAAACCCTTTTTTAGATCCAAAAGCTTTTTCTTCTCGTAGAATAAACGTACAAAAATGCCTCCAATGAGAAGAAATATGAATCCAATGCCAAGACCTGCACATGTAATATAAAAGGTATTAGTCTTATTACTCGAGTTTGCTCGGTTTGTTGATAAATTTATTTTATTTTACTAATCTAGAAATAATGTAAACTAAAAAAGGAAAGTATTTTTTTATTCTATTATTTTTAGTTATGATATAAATACATGTGTTATTTTAGATACGGAGTATAGAATTATTTTGGCAGATAGAATTACTTACCAAAACTCTGGTTTTACTTCTTACATCCATCAATCATATTTAATCAATCAAAACTAATGATAGAAAAATACATCTTATATAATCCAAAAATTAAGTTTATAAATTAGTGTTAGTTGAAAACATATTTAATTTAAAATTGTTAATACATTTTATTAAGACTAATTGACAAAGTTGAGATCTTTAATACTCTGTATTCTACTTATCACAGTAATAGTAGTCATAGAATGTTTAAAAAATTAATAAAAATTTAATGGATTTTAAAAATCAAACATTAAATTTGGTTAAAGTGCTTAAAATAAAATATTGATACTATATAAAAATAATTAAATATTATTTTTCCAATACAAATTTAAATAATGATTTTCAAATAAATAAATTATTTTTAAACATTAGCTAAGATGATAACTGATAAATTAAATATTATAAATTTTAGATATAAAAGTTAAATAACGATTAATAAATAAAAGAAAAAAATAAATTCAAAACTTTGTTATAAAATCTCTGAATAAATAAATACTCTATCCGTTTGTAAATAAGTGACTTTTTTAAGTTGTACACAATTTTTAGGACGGTAAAAATTATGTAAAATATCATTTTTTAATTAATTTTTTAAAATTAATATTATATTTATTACTAAGAAGTATGATATTATTTTTAAAATTTTATTAAAAATTAATATTTTATATATTTTTTACCGTCACAAAAAATGTATGTGACTTAAAAAATCAATTATATATTTACAAATGGAGAGAGTAATGATTAATATGTTGTGTCCCGCCCAACAGAAAACTAGAGCTCTTGCTCAATGTAACAGTAACTGGATTTGGGAGTGGAATATGGGATGAGAAGTAGAATGTAGAGATAGAGATAGATGAGAGATAGAGAATAGGTTGGAGGGAAAATATGAATTCATTAATTGCATACACATCCTCTAAGTTTCAAGGTCTATTTATAGACCATGTTATGCTTGAGCCATAACATTGCCCACCCCTTAAGAAGCCTTGTCTCAAGGCTTACAATCAAGCTTATACACATGTGTCTAAGCACCTAGTGTAATGAGAAGTGAGGGAACTGTTGGAGGATGTGGGCAGAAGCCTCCCAAGTAGCTGCTGAAGCAGGTAGATTTATTTTTCCATTGAATCAACCATTCTGTAACTGGATCACCATTGGACAAGTAGTGGGCTCGTGTGTCCAAGATGGCTTCAGGTTCTGCTAATATCTGGCCATCTTCATCAGTTTCTGGTGGCACCTCAGCTATCGTAGGTCCCTTCCGTAGCTTCAATTGAGAGACATGGAAGACAGGGTGTATCCTGGAGGTGTCCGGCAGCTGCAACTTGTAGGCCACCTTGCCAATTTTAGCCAAGACCTTGTAAGGTCCATAGAACTTGGCACTGAGCTTGAGGTTCTTTACTGCTGCAGAAGATTGCCTATAAGGTTGAAGCTTAAGGAAAACCCAATCGCCCACTTTCAATTCCCTTTCTGTCCTGTTGGCATCAGCAAACTGCTTCATACGAGCTTGTGTCTGTTGTAAATGGTGCCTGAGCTGTTTAACCATGTGCTGTCGGGTAGTTAACCAATCTCCAACTAGTGTGGCAGTGGCAGACAAGGCAGGTAACCCCAACTGAGAGGGAGGACAACCATAGAGAGCTTCAAATGGGGTCATCTTAATAGAAGAGTGGAAAGTGGTGTTGTACCACCACTCGGCCAAGAACAACCATTGACGCCACTTTTTAGGGAGCTCGGATGTCATACAACGCAAGTACGTTTCTAAGCATTTGTTGACTCGCTCTGTTTGCCCATCAGACTGTGGGTGGTAGGCTGAGCTCATGTCTAAGCTTGTATGTAAAGCTTTGAAGAGAGACTGCCAAAATTGGCTAACAAAGATTTTATCTCTGTCTGAGACAATACTGACTGGTATGCCATGGAGTTTATAGATGTTTTCCATGAAAACTTCGGCCACAGAAGCAGCTGAGAAGGGATGGGAGAGGGCAATGAAGTGGGAATATTTTTTCAATCTATCCACCACTACCATAATAGCATCCTTTCCCTGAGATCTTGGTAACCCCTCTATAAAATCCATACATATGTGACTCCAGGGGCGCTCTGGAATTGGAAATGGTTGTAACAACCCTGGGGAAGCTACACTCTCATTCTTACTTCTCTGGCACACATCACAACTATTCACAAAATCAGTGACTGCAGCCTTCAAACCTTGCCAGTAGAAGAGGCTTTTAATTCTCTGATAGGTAGCTTGGATGCCTGAGTGCCCACACATGGCATCCTCATGAAATGCTCTTAGCAGTTTGACCCTTAAATCTGACTGGCACCCTATGATCATCCTCCCTTTGTATCGAAGTAACCCTTTTGTGACTGTGAATACTCCTAGAGAAGCAGACATTACAGTGAGAAATAATCCTTGAATGACCTGGTCATCTTTGTAGCTATAAAAAATTTCAGTGATCCATACTGGTTGCACAATGGACAATGCAGCACATTCACCTCCTTGATCTTCAAAAATTCTTGATAAGGCATCAGTTGCCTTATTCTCCACACCTTTGTTGTAGCCAATCTCACAGTGCAACCCAAGCAATTTCCTAACTGCTTTTCTTTGAAGCTGAGTTCTAAGCCTTTGATCTAGTAAATGCTTCAGAGGTTGGTGATCTGTTTTGATGAAGAATTTCCTGCCCTCTAGGTAGTGCCTCCACTTTTCCACTGCTAGAAGGATTGCCAATAACTCCTTCTCATGCACAGCTAGAAACAAGTGTCTTCCATGAAGGGCTTGGCTCAAGAATGCTAAGGGCTTGCCATTTTGCATCAACACAGCACCAATTCCAGAATCACAAGCATCCGTTCCAATGGTGAAGGGTAAGGTGAAATCAGACATAGCAAGGACGGGAGGGGTAGTTAAAATATGCTTGAGATCATTGAATGCTTTCTCTGCAGTCTCAGTCCATACAAACCCATCTTTCTTAAGCAAGTCTGTAAGTGGCTTGGCAATGCAACCATAGCCCTTAATGAACCTTCTATAGTAACCAGTCAAACCCAAGAATCCCCTTAGTGCTTTCAGATTCTTAGGAGTTGGCCAAGCCAGCATGGCAGAGATTTTCTTGGGATCAGTTGACACACCAGAGCCTGAGATAATGTGCCCCAAGTACTCAACCTCACTTTGACCAAACTCACACTTGGATCTTTTGGCAAAAAGTGTATGCTGCCTCATTAATGACGGCACTTCCTTCAAATGGTTCACATGCAGTTCCAAGGTACTACTATATACCAAAATATCATCAAAAAACACTAGGACTGATTTCCTTAGCAGTTTCCCAAACACATCATTCATCAAGCATTGAAAAGTAGCTGGAGCATTGGTGAGGCCAAATGGCATTACCTTAAACTCATAGTGCCCATGATGAGTTCTGAATACTGTTTTTGCTATATCTTCTTCCACCATTCTCACTTGGTGGTACCCAGCTCTTAAATCCAGTTTTGAGAAGACAGTAGCCTCATTCAATTCATCTAGCAAGTCTTCAATATGGGGTATGGGAAATTTGTCTTTGATTGTAATGTCATTCAATCTTCTATAATCAATACAAAACCTCCATGTCCCATCCTTTTTCTTTACTAGCAATGTTGGGGAGGCAAAAGGGCTATGACTAGGCCTTATTACCCCACTAAGCTGCATTTCTGAGACATGTTTCTCAATTTATGTTTTCTGAAAATATGCATATCTGTATGGCCTAGCAGCTACTGGAGATCCTCCCACTTTCAGGTTAACAACATGCTCATGGTTTCTAACAGGTGGGAGCCCTTTTGGCTCTTGAAAGACATCCCCAAATTCCTGCAACAATGTCTCAATTTCCACTGGTAATGCTGCCCTGGATGTCTGGACACTGCAGACCTGGACCACCTGTGTCATACCCACTAGGACCTGCAACTTACACCACTTCTGTAATTGCTTACATGTGATCATCTTTACACAAGCTTGACCAGAGTTCTGATCTTCTTTAAATCCCTTGATCACCACTTGCCTTCCCAATTTTGTGAAAGATATCTGAACTTCCACAAAATCAAATAGCACAGGGTTGAATCCAACCAACCAATATGTTCCTAGAATCATATCACTTCCTTCCATCTTCAATAGCCGGATGTCATGGTCATAATTGCACCCTTGCATCTCCCAAACAAACCCTTTACAAATCTTGCCACTGAACATTGTCCCATTTATAGTATTGACTTGCATAATATTTGCCTTACTAACCTCAAATCCAGCTTCTCTAGCAACTCTTGAGTCCAAGAAACTATGTGTTGCCCCACTATCGATTAGTATTGTGATTGGCCGGCCTTTCACTGAGCCTTTGACTCGGATGGTGATCCCTGATTCACCCCCAGTCAATGCGTGCACATAAACCTCAGTGTCCTCTTGCTCCTCATCAGGACCCCATTCATGGCCAGTCGTGTCTAATTCATGTTCTTTCCCTTCGACTTCTTGAGCAATCAAGCTGAAGAGAGACTGTGTCTTGCATTTGTGTCCATGAAAGAACTTATCTCCACACTTGTAACATAAGCCTTTCTTGGCGTCATTAGATCTGCCAGTGTTGGCTTCTGAACCTGTTGATGACGTAGGTTTGGTTGCTGAACCAAAACTCCTTGCATCACCTTTATCTCCTTTGCTCCTATTCTCTCTAGACCAAGACTGAGTCCTGAATCCAGAAGAGAGAGATCCGCTGGGCTGTGGTCGCCATTGATTCTTTGAAGCTCGGAATAATGCCTGCACAACCTTGTGATGAAGCCTTGCTTGTTCTAATACCTCCGCCATGGATGAAGGTCTACCAAGCTTAACCAACGATTGTATCTCTGATTTCAAGCCACTAATATAGCTTGAAACAAAGTAAGATTCGGTCAATTGGGGGTTGAAAGAGAGCATACTTGCACGTGGATCTTCGAAACGTTCATTGTACTCTTCTTGATCATCATGTTGCTCTAACTTGTTGAATTCCCCCACTACCTCAGCTTCTCGACTGTCGTCGAATCTCCTGCATATTGCCTCGCAGAAATCCAACCAAGAAGCTCTCGGATCTTGCATCAGATAGCCCTGTAACCATGTATCCGCCTTGTCCGTCAAGTACATGGCCGCTATCTCCAATTTTTGTGCATCCGGAATCGAGAAAATACCAAAGTACTTCTCGCATTTGCGGATCCAGTTGCGCGGATTCTTCCCGTCGAAGCTCGGAAAATCCAGCTTAGGAAATCGATAGAATCGATTGTCGCTTCCTCCTTGGCTTGAATTCGACTGGTTAGATCCTCCATTGAAGCTGGGGTGCCACCTTGATCCCGGAATCTCTTGATCCACTGGCCCCGATCCTGCTCTCAGGGATCCTCTTTCACCTCTGGATTGATGGCCCTCGCCTCTTGCTTCGTCTTGCTGTCGCTCTTGTCTGTTCTGATTCGAGGGATTTCTCACGTAGTCCACGAGTTGCTCCATCCTCAAATCATTGAGTTTCTTGAATTCCTCGAACTGTCTGATCTGTTCTTCTTGGATCCTTTGCAAGTCGGCCACGAATTTTGCTGTAGAAGCCATGAATGACCTGGTGTCATCCCGGAATTCTTGAGTTTGAGGATCCATCGTCTTTGATCGAGTACCTTCCGCCATTGAATCGGAAAACGTCGGCCGGAGTTCGTTGCTCTGATACCAAATCTGTTGTGTCCCGTCCAACAGAAAACTAGAGCTCTTGCTCAATGTAACAGTAACCGGATTTGGGAGTGGAATATGGGATGAGAAGTAGAATGTAGAGATAGAGATAGATGAGAGATAGAGAATAGGTTGGAGGGAAAATATGAATTCATTAATTGCATACCCATCCTTTAAGTTTCAAGGTCTATTTATAGACCATGTTATGCTTGAGTCATAACATAATAATGATTCAATATATTTAAGTCACGTCAGACAATGATTACATCTATTTTATACACATGTCATTAAGTGTGTCTATAATAATATCTTAAGTAGTTATAAAATCTAATATTTTAACATGAGTTACTTTATAAATATATTACTTTGAATTATTTTTTCTTTGACTTATCATTAATTGATGTTTCAAAAAATCCGAATCAGCTTACACCAAATTCGGCCAGAGTATACCACATAGGAGTTCACTTCTTTTTAGTATTATATATATTGATTGATATTGGATATTTAAGTGTTGAATAGTCAATACCACTCAATAGCCAATAAACCTTCGTTTGAAAAAATACAAGCAGTGTAACTTGCACCGGCCAACTAAATATATTCAATTTTAAATAGTTTTGATAAATATATTTATGTATATATATGGGTTTATAGGCAACTATTCCTTCAACTACGTAATATACTACTCCGTATTTTGTTTGTATTTTTTAAGCTCTTTAAAAAATCCATCTTTTTCATACAAAAGAAAACAATAAATCGTTTAGGATATAAAGCCCAAATTCATCAGTGAGGATCCCCTATAACACCGGGTGTTACATTCGGTGTTACACTTAATTATTTTATATATAAATTTAGATTAAAAAAATTATAAAAAATTATATTTATATTCTATACACTTATATTAACATGTTTATAAAATTTTATTATGAAAAATGATTATTTAAAATTACGGATAATTAAAAGATTGATTATTTTAGAAAATAATTTTTTTATTTTTCTAAAACATATATTTTCAAAATAAAATTTTATAAACATATTAATATAAGTATATATGATATAAATATAATTTTTTAATTTTATTAATATAAATTTATACTCGAAATAATGAGTGTAACACCGGGTGTAACACATTATGTGTTACAGATGCTAACCAGTTGGGTAACGTGTCAACGGAAACTTGCAGGTTATAGTAGTATAATTTTATTAATAATTTATGCGCTAATTGTACTTCATGTATAAAAAAAACGCGTTGGTTATATACACCCCAAATCATGCACGTCTTTAAGGACGTGCATGGTTAAAAGGGGTTAATTAATTTTTTTAAAAAGTTAATTAGTCACAAGGCTTGCACGTCCTTAAGGACGTGCATTTTTAGCCTTGTGATTTGTGGTGTATATAACCACATTATACTCCGTCCTTCCCTTCGCCATAAAGACATATAGTAATATACAATATTATAACATGTCGTTTACTATTTACGTATGCTTCTTTAGAATGAGATTTGATGAACCCAATGGATCGACGGAGAACCAGTCCGAGGCAACCTAGCCGATGGCAGAGACGCCTATGTCGATGCGAGTAGTGGCCATCGCCTCCTCGCAGCCATCGACTTGCGATATTCTAACAATATATAATATATTTTATATAGTTTTTATCTCCTAAAAAAACGTGTGTGAATAATATAGTGACATGTTTTGGCCGAACGGATGGACTATTAAAATTTGCAATTTGTCAACCACGACAAAACTGCTTGCTACACCAATTATCAAGATCAATCGATGTGAATTGTATGATTAAATTTTTTTTGAATTGTAAATAAGATGGAAGAAGGTATACTTACCAATACTAACTTTAACTCCTGTTGGCAAGCTATTCCACCCTTTCACGCTTAGTGGCTCCGCTATGCATTTATCTGTCTCTGTGGCATTCCCAGTGTATCCTGAAGGGCACTTGCAATGGTATCCTCCTTCCGTATTCACACAGTACTCTCTCTTCTCGCAATCGTTGAGTGTCTGATCGCTGCACTCATCAATATCTGCAACCCAAATTCGATCACCATATATATATATATATATATATATATATATATATATATATGTCTTATAATCTTATATATATGTACTATCGATCGATCAACCCATATATAAGAGCAACCCTAAGAGAAGCTCCAAAATAGAGAAAAATGGAAAATTTAGAGAAAAAGATAGATTTTATGGTCCAACAGCTCCTCTATATAGTTTTGTAAAATAGAGAAATGAGGAGGGAGGGTAAAAATTTCTCTATATTTAGAGGAAGAGAAAAATCTCTAAAATTAAATGTTTTCATCAAGCCCCATGTCAACCATTTAAGTCATAAATAAGATTTAAATGAGATTCAAAATATAAAGCTTAGTTGGACTTATAAATAATATATGAAACTAAAATGAGATTCAAAATATAAAGCTTTATTGGATTCATAATTTCCTTATATAATTTAATATATATCACAAATATTATATAGTATGAAATTAAAAATAAATAAAAAATAAAGGTTGATATTTTATAAAGTTTTTATCATCCTTAAAAATCATACATGATTAGTAAATGAAAAATAATAAAATGAAGACATTGATATTTTCAACAAAATAAATTATAATAATAATAAATAAATCAAATTTATTTATTTTATGGGATAAATCTCGTAAAAGGTACGAGAACTATACTAGTTATCTAAAGTTTAAAAAATTCATCTATTATATTATGAAATTCTGCATTTATTAGAATATATAATAAATGCAAAAATCGGTATAATAGAAAAGCTGTTGGAGTTGGAGGATAATTTTTTTTAGAGATTTTGATCTCTATTTTAGAGAATTTTTACCAGAGTTGTTGGGCTTGCTCTAATTACCTTGACATCCATGAGAGAGATAGGGGTTACCAGAGTAACCACTGGAGCATTTACAGCGATAGCTATTATTGGTCAAGGTTGAATTTACTCCATCAATGCACTGGGTGTTTGAACCACAGAGCACCTGATCTTGCCCCGTTGTTTGGTTGCAAGTTGCGTTGATAATGGACCAATCGAACACAGTAGGAACACGAATATCACCTTGAGTATAATGGTCCGCCTGGTATGTGAGATTGAGAGTTGAAAAGTTGAACGCCCCATCTTCGACCACAAACGCGGTGCTGCACGGATTGAAAGCTGAGTAGCGGTGTTCGTAGTAGCTGAACACACTGGACTTGACATGGGTGGTGCCATAAGGGACGGGGGTCTCACAGCAGCCAACTCCAGAGCAAGTCCCGTTTTCAGTAAAATTCATGGAGGTGCAGTAGGTGCTGCACCCAGTGAAGAAGTATTCTCTGCCGAATCGATAGCCCTCGAAGGTAGCTTTGGTGTCGCAACCAATGGCTACGAACTTATTCCTGGTGGTGTTAACCGTGAACTCCACCATATGCACGAATGAGGTAAAGGAGTTAGAGGACTCGTTGTTTAGGTAACAGTCATAAGCGACTGGGAGATTAAGACGTAATGAATGGTCGTCGAGGTTGATGTTGAGAACCGGAATGTCTGTACCATAAATTGGGGTGTGAGGATTGGTGGTTTGATTACAGGTGATGTTGTAGAAATAGCTTTCAAGATCAGGGCGAGTATAGAAACATCCATCGCCGATGCCGAAAGGGTACGGGATTTTGACACCCCCGCATTCTTCTGGGCAATTGGGCTTTGCTATAGAAGATGTATCTACTGCAACTGCAGCTACCTGCACCAAAACTAATACCAACATCTTAATAATTCTATCCATCTCAACTCGATCGAGATTGATTTTCTTACTAATAACTTACAATCGATCACTATATATGGAGAAATGTCTAAACTTGATGAAACCTATATATATTCAAACGGTGTTGTTAGGGCTGGTATTCGAGTCGAACGAGCCGAGTATTACTTGTTCATATTTAGTTCATTTAGAATATGAACGAGCTCGAGCCGAGCCTAAATTTTGACTCGAGCTTAAAAATGTGCTCATATTCGGCTCGTTTAGGAAATGAACGAGCTCGAGCCGAGCTTTTTTCGAGCTTTAGGCAATTCTACTTGCTCATTATACAATAACTTTAAGAAAACTTTAGAAATTTCATAAAATTCGAGCTATTCGAGTTTAATTCGAACGAGCCGAGCTTTGGAACGAGCTTAACAATGTGCTCATACTCGGCTTGTTTAGAAAATGAACGAGCTCGAGTCGAGTTTTATACGAGCCGAACCCGAGCCGATCACGAGTAGCTTGTCTCACATAACACCCCTAGGTGTTGTTAATGAGTTTGTAATTATTAAAGGAGACTAATTAAGAAAATTGATATTTTATACTACGTACTCCATCCGTCTCAAATTAAATGTCGTTAATTTTACTTTTCGGCACGCTAATAAGTATCAAATTATATAAAAAAAAATTAATTAAAAAAATAATATTTTATAGAGTTTTCCGCTCTTTAAAAAACGTGTAAAAAAAGACAAATAACATTTAATATGAGACGAAGGGAGTATACAATTGGGTCAAAATCAAAAGTCACATCATTCTCATTTCCACTTTCATTAGATTATTAATGACGGAGTAATTTACTTTATTTTTTTTTTGATCCAAAGTAATTTACTTTATTAATTACGGAGTACATTTCACAAGTAGCGTGCTGTTGTTTAAATATACACTCGTACGTAGTTGTTTATACTTTTCAAAGTAATCGGAAGATGTTTATACTTTATACTTTTTCAGAGTATATGCACCTTTCCATGAGTTATTAAAAAAGACAAATTTGCTAAATTAATCAATTTTCCATTTCAATTTGTTAAAGTCTCATCCATTTTTTGGAGTATCAATTTCACTTTGTGAAAAGGGGCATGAGTACTTGTAAAATAATTAGGTTTCCATTGACATTTGTCAAGTGGGGGCTTGTCAACGGTCAGGTTACACATATATTTCACCAGGAGATTAGTAAATGATGTATTCTCCAAACAGAGGCCTTTGTCTTCTGTATAGGAATGCAACTAGCGCTAACCAAAGAACTGCAAAAGGTTATCATCGAAGGGGATAACACGGAAATTATAAGGGTAATTTCCCTCGGCCTCTTGTTTTCCAGATTTGTTGCCATTTATGAATTCGAATTATTTCCTTTTCAAAGAGAAAATCCAAAAAACCTTGCCAAATTACTGAAGACCACCCCTTAAATATCTCAATTGGGTTAAAACCACCCCTACAATACATATTTCCAGAAAACCACCCCATATCCCCAAAACGTACGTTAACAAATAGCCACCCTTCACACGTGTGCCATCAAGAGTCTGTTAAAATGAAGCGGAATTATCCCTATACCCTTAAACCTTATCAATTGCCGATGGTTAGGCGAATGGGTTTCGTCTTGCCATTAGATGAAACTCATCTTACCGTTAGACTTACCCTATTATATAATAAAGTTCTTGACTGCTATCACCTACTACAATTTTATGTTTCTGCGCTCGTTAGAAATTGTATATCTATCAACCCGGGTATAGGTTATTTGATTCGACAACGAAACACTTTAAAATTTGTCATAGTAATGAATTTAATTAGTTGAATTTCTATATAGAGAAAAAACAGAGTACAATTGTGTGAAAATAGACAACTAGATGAGTTTTTGAAAGGGTTATTGAGAGTTGGGACAACAGTCCCACACGCGCGCACCATCGCCGGCGGTCTGTGTTCGTGACACATGCGCGATGTGGTGCTGGTCACCTTTTACGTCGTGTTTTATTTTTATCAATTAAATTGGCCTCGGATAGAGTTGAATTAGAGTTTTGACTAATTCAACTCCGTCAAACGTTTTGAAAAGTTGTTCAGATCCTTTTCGAGATTTTTGCAAAGTGGAGCGTCTTTCTTTTGTTTTAAAACCGACGTTTCCCTTCAGTTTTCAACACAGAACACGATCTCCTCCTTCTCTCTTCTTATGTAAACCGTTCTGGGTCCTGGGTGGTTCCATTGCTTCGACGGCGAGTGCACGCCTGAGAAGTCCGTTGTGTATCCTTGGGGGACGACACCTGTAGCCGACCTGCACCCCCGTGTCGGGCGATTTCGCTTATAAGGCAGTGGTTACCTTTTATACCACGCCACAACCTTCAACACTTTCAAACATGAGTTTTTCATTGATCTTTCAAAGCGGCTTTACAATCAAAATTGAGGCTACATTCGCAATCGCACCAACAATTTAGAAGCGAAATACCTTTGTTTCTGCGATGGCATTTCAGTTCTTCAAACCGCTCTTGGATCTCTCGAAATTGGAGCCGCTGGATGGGACCAACTACAAGCGATGGTCGCAGAAGATGCTCATCTTCTTCGAGCAATTGGAGATCGATTACGTCCTTCTTCAGGGCGCCCCTGCTGCAGCGGAAACCTCTTCCTCCACTTCAGTCGTTGTCGCTACAGACGCTAAGGGTAAGGACGACATTGGTGATGCTGTCGACAAGGGTAAGACTGTCAACAAGGGTAAGAATGTTGCTGATGATGACCTCGCTCGGGCTAAACAGTACGAGTCCGACAATATGTCTGTGCAAGGCCATCTTCTCAGCCATGTCTCGAACCCCATATTTGATCTGATCTTTGTTCATAAATCTGCTAAATTTATTTGGGATATGTTGAAGAAGAAATATGGGGCTGACGATGCAGGGAAAAAGAAATATGATGTTGGAAAGTTTATGCAGTTCAAGATGGTCGATGATAAACCAATCATGGACCAGGTGCATGAGTATGAGAACCTGGTGGCTGACATTCTCTCCGAGGGTATGAAGATGTGCGAGATCCTACATGCGAATTTTCTGATCGAAAAATTGCCTGACTCGTGGGCTGGCTACCGCAACCATCTGAAGCACAAGAAGAAGGATCTCACCCTGGAAGAGCTCGTCGGTCACATGAAGATCGAAGAGGCTAATCGCCTTAAAGACAACCCTAAGCCTAAATCTGTTGATACTGTGAAGGCTAATTTGGTTGAATCTTCTGTTAAGTCTGATAGGTCCAAGCAGGGAAACAAGTCTGGAGGTTCTAAGCCAAACATGAAACCAAAGAAGGGTCAGAAGTTCAAGAAGTCTGGCAATCAGCAGAAACAGGGAGGCACTGGGATCGGCTGCTATGTTTGTGGCATGCCAGGCCACAAGGCTTGGCAGTGTCGCAATCGGGTTGACATCCAGAACCAGGGGCGGATGGAGGGGGGGCATGCGGTGGCCCGAGCCCCCCCTGGAAAAATATAAAAAAAATTATATATATAGTTAATACTACATATATAGGAAAAGAGGTCTTAATAACACAAATGTACATTGCAACACAATGGTAGAATACATGTATGGGGAGAGTGGAGGTTAGGAGTTTGATTCCACGCTTCCACCCTTATTTTCTTTTTTTTTTACCTTCTACACCCTGTTGAGCCCCCCTTTGAACAAACTGTTGGCTCCGCCCCTGTCCAGAACCAAGGACAACAGTAGAACAAGCACGCAGCTCCAGCCCAGCAGCAAGCCAACGTTGTCCATGACAACAACCAGATGATAGCAATGATCACTGAGTTCAACAATGTGGGCGGCCAGGTCGATTGGCTCCTGGATAGCGGAGCTACTCGACACTTCTGCGCCAACAAGGACTTGTTTGTTGAGTTTGAGGATGCTACAAACATCGACCAGGTCTACATGGGCAACTCGAGCATCTCTCGAGTGCTAGGCAAAGGGAAGGTTGCACTCAAGCTCACCTCAGGGAAGTCTCTTACCCTAGTGAATATGCTTTATGTTTCTTCTCTGCGCCGAAATCTGATTTCGTATGGTTTGCTTGAGATAGCTGGAATTAAGCAAATGACTGATGCTGGCAAAATGGTTTTAACCAAAAATGGAGAATTTGTAGGAAAAGCTTATAGGGCTGATTTTCTGTATGTGCTTGAAACCATGATTGAGAATAATGAGAATGCTTCTACTTCTGCTTATATTGCTGAGTCTGTTGATTTATGACATGCTAGACTAGGACACGTGAATGCAAAATCTGTATGTCGATTGCATGATATGGGTTTGATTCCTAGCCTATCAAAACATGACCATAGCAAATGTGAAATATGTGTTGAGGCCAAATTTGATAAACAACCTTTTAAAACGGTGTTAGAAAGGACAACTGAATTGTTGGAGTTAGTCCATTCTGATTTGGCTGATTTTAAGAACACTGGGAGTAGAGGTGGCAAACGCTAATATATCACATTTGTGGATGACCATTCTAGATATACTAAGTTATACTTGCTTAGGTCTAAAGATGAAGCAGAAAGCAATGTTCTAAAAAACGCTTGGCGAGTGCTTGGCGGTAGGGTAGGGTCAAGGGTCTAGGCGGGGTGTAGGCGGATTTCATGGCGGAGCTTTGCTGTCTAGGCGGGTTTTGATAACCTTGACGGCCTTGGCGGTGGGGCAAGTTCAAGGGTTTTGGCGGGGGTCTAGGCGGGTCTTGAATGATTTTTTAGAACAGTGGCAGAAAGCATGTTTTATGTGTATAAAGCTGAAGTAGAAAACCAATTGAATCAAAAAATTAAAAGGCTTAGATCTGATAGAGGAGGTGAATATGTCACTCATTCTTTGAGAGAATTCTGTGAACAAAATGGCATTATTCATGAATTTACAGCTCCCTACAACAAAATGGTATTGCTGAAAGGAAAAACAGATTTCAAAGGAAATGATGAATGCTATGCTTTCTAGTTCTGGTTTGCCTGATAATATGTGGGGGGAAGCTGTATTGTCCGCAAATCATATTTTGAATAAGGTACCTTACAAGAAGCTTGACAAAACACCTTATGAACTTTGGAAAGGGCATCCGCCTAATCTGAAATTCTTGAAGGTGTGGGGGTGTCTAGCTAAGGTGGGGTTACCTTCGTTCAAAGTTGATACTATTGGATCTAAGACTTTTGATGCAATTATGATTGGTTATGCTGAAAACAGTGATGCATATCGTTTTATGTGTTTGAGTGATCGTACCTTTTGTGAATATCGTGATGCTGTTTTCTTTGAACATGTGTTTCCTTTAAAGAAATCTGCACTGCCTGCTAATGATTCTTCATCTCATGATGCATCTTCATCCATGCCTAATATTGTTGTGCCTAATGCTCATGTTGATCATGATGAACCTAGGAAGAGTAAAAGGCGTAGGAAGGAAACTAGTTTTGGTCCTGATTTTGTGACTACTTTTCTAGTTGAACTTAATGATTTAAATGAACTAGATGAGACGTTCATTAGTCTTCATATGATAGAAGATGATCCTAAGACCTATGATGAGGCAATAAGTTCATTATATGCTAGTTTCTGGAAAGATGCTATTAATAGTGAGATAGAATCCATTATGTCTAATCACACATGGGAACTAGTTGATATGCCTAAAGGAAATAGAGTCATTAGTTGTAAGTGGATCTTTAAGAAGAAGCTTAAAGTGGATGGCTCAATGGATAGATATAAGGCAAGACTAGTTATAAGAGGATTCACTCAGAGATATGGCATTGACTTCTTTGACACTTATTCTCCTGTTACAAAAATTGCTACCATTTGTGCATTGTTTGCTTTGGCTTCTAGCCATAAAATGCTTGTTCATCAGATGGATGTTAAAACTGCATTTTTGAATGGTGATCTAAATGAGGAAATTTATATGGAACAACCTCCAGGGTTCATTGTTCCAGGACAGGAAAACAAAGTGTGCAAGCTACAGAAGTCAATGTATGGACTCAAGCAAGCACCAAAGCAATGGTATGAGAAGTTTCACACAACTATCCTAAGCTTTGGATTTGAGGTAAACGGATCTGATGCATGTGTCTATTCTAAGAGGTTTGGTGTTGATTGTGTGAT
This sequence comes from Persicaria tinctoria, assembly GCA_037127255.1. Classification (NCBI taxonomy): domain Eukaryota; kingdom Viridiplantae; phylum Streptophyta; class Magnoliopsida; order Caryophyllales; family Polygonaceae; genus Persicaria; species Persicaria tinctoria. Next base: position 66,456,937 of record JBANSL010000010.1, on the reverse strand, counting down.
TATATGTTTATATGTGGATGACATGTTGTTATTTGGATCACACATAAATGCTATAAACACAACCAACCAATTTTTGTCATCTAAGTTTGAGATGAAAGACATGGGTGAAGCTGATGTTATTCTAGGAGTTAAAGTAACTAGAAAAGAAAATGGCTTCATTTTATCACAACCCCATTATGTAGAGAAAATGTTGAAAATGTTTGATAAATTTGATGTTGTGCCAGTTAGAACTCCTTATGGTGCTAGCATGCAATTGAAGAAAATTTTTGGAATTGGTGTGTCCCAAAATGAGTATGCTAAAATAATTGGGAGTTTAATGTTTCTGATGAATTATACTCCGCCTGATATTGCATATGTTGTTAATAGACTCAGTAGATACACCCATAACCCCAGTAGTGAGCATTTGATTGCACTTAATAGATTATTGAGATATCATAAAGGCACATTTGATTGGGGTTTACATTATGTGGGTTATCCCCGTGCTTTAGAGGGATACTGTGATGCAAACTGGGTCACTGACAATGATGAGGTTAGCTCCACTAGTGGTTATGTGTTCACTTTATGTGGTGGTGATATATCATGGAAGTCATCAAAACAAACTTGCATTGCTAGATCAACTATGGAATCTGAGTTCATAACATTAGATTTAGCTGGTCAAGAGGCTGAGTGGTTGAGGAGCTTACTGGCTGACTTACCTTTGTGGGGGCATAAGACCCCAACTATTTCTCTACATTGTGACTCACAATCTGCTATTTGTGTGGCTAACAGCAATACTTACAATGGTAAGAAGAGACACATACGGATTAGACATGAAGCTGTGAGACAGCTGATTGCTACCGGTGTCATTTGCTTGGAGTATGTTAAGTCCGAGAGGAATCTGCAGATCCGTTGACGAAGGGGCTGAACAGAAGGATGGTCCTTGAATCGTCTAAGGGAATGGGGCTCAAACCCACGTGAACTGAGATACACCATACTCATTCCCAGGACAGGTGTATGAGAAAGGATGAGTCTAGAACTCTTAATGAGTCCATAGCCCAGACTTGGGTGGTCCTATTGAGAAGGACTTGATGGATTCACCGAAAACTGCAGAGACTGAGCTTTGTGCTCTTAATGATACCATAGCCCTATAAGGGTGGTCCTATTGAGAAGGACTTGATGGAATCACCTACGAGAGTGTGAAGGGTTAGTCGCCTTCCAATTCTATGGAAGACTAGGGTTGTCTTTCTAGAGCACTCTTCAGCACCCAAGGTACGAGATGACTATTACAGTTGACAGTTAGATCGCGGAACCACCAGGGCAGTGGTGAAGGTATGTGTTGTTGAGGTCAACTCGCGAGTTTGGAAGTTCAAGATTCGTTCACTTCTATGACATGTGAGATACTCAGCTTCACTATGTGTTGGTTCAAGATCCGTTCATCGGCATTTAAGTACTTTCTCCACGAAACCAGCTCAGAACGATGTTTTTGTTTTAAAAACCCCAGTTCCTCACATTTGTGGGGGACTGTTGGGGAAATGTTCATTTGTGGATTTTTCCAAAGTGTTTTTTGGACTTCTTAAAGTACCCCATTGATTACAAAAGGGGTTGAGGGGTTGCTTTTAAGGAGGATGTTTTGAAAGGGTTATTGAGAGGTGGGATAGGAGTCACACACGCGCGCACCACCGCCGTCGGTCCGTGTTCTTGACACGTGCGCGGTGTGGTGCTGGTCACCTTTTACGTCGGGTTTTATTTTTATCAATTAAATTGGCCTCGGATAGAGTTGAATTAGGGGTTTGACTAATTCAACAACCTATTCAGATCCTTTTCGAGATTTTTGCAAAGTGGAGCGTCTTTCTTTTGTTTTAAAACCGACGTTTCCCTTCAGTTTTCAACACAGAACACGATCTCCTCCTTCTCTCTTCTTCTGTAAACCGTTCTGGGTCCTGGGTGGTTCCATTGCTTCGACGGCGCGTGCACGCTTGAGAAGTCTGCTGTGTATCCTTGGGGGACGACGCATGTAGCCGACCTGCACCACCTTGTCGGGGCGATTTCGCTTCTAAGGCAGTGGTTACCTTTTATACCATGCCACAACCTTCAACACTTTCAAACACGGGTTTTTCATTGATCTTTCAAAGCGGTTTTACAATCAAAATTGAGGCTACATTCGCAATCGCACCAACACAGTGTTGCCACCATTATCTTCAACTGGATATATGAGTAAAGCCCGACATTCCTCCGGAAGTGCTGAGACATTATAGCTCTTATCTCTTGCAATTTTATGAATGGATTCAAGCTCTGATGTGACTTCTTTCATGGTGGGTCTTTCCTCTCCTCTTAGCCTCAAACATTCCCTTGCAAAAGTTGCAAGCTCCGCAACTGCCTTCACTTGTTCAAGGTTACCATTCATAAGGATTGCACGATCTACAATGTCAAGCACACAACCTGCCTTCATCTTACAAAGGAAATGCATTGCAAGAGACCTTTCTGCCTCAAGCATGTTGTAAGCAATCGCCTTCTTTCTCGTCAGCAATTCCACTAGAACCACGCCGAAGCTGTACACGTCACTCTTCTATGTGAGCTCGTGTGTTTGCATGTACTCTGGGTATAAGTAGCCATAAGTCTTGTAGCCCTTAGACCACTTACAATGATAGCCCTTGGTTTTATTTTCTCGATTAATACAGTCTGTGTTTGGGCCACAAATCAGCTCATCATGACCCGTTGTTGATTTGCAAGTTGCGTTGCCAAGTATAGACCAATCGAATACCATAGGCACACGAAGACCTTTAAAATGGACCTCCGGGGAAGTGAGATTGGCAGTTGAAAAGGTAAACGCACCATCTTCAACAACAAACGTGGAGCTGCACGGATTGGAAGGAAAGTCGTTGTGGTTGTAGTAGCTGAACACCCTTGAAATGACTTTGGTAGTGCCATCAGGGACGGGAGTCTCGCAGCAGCCGACTCCAGAGCAAGTCCCATTTTGGATATCCTCCAGGGAGGTCGTGAAGTAGTAGTTGTCATTGATTCGATTGCCAAAGAGGGAGGCTTTCGTGTCGCATCCAATGGCAACGAACTTATTCCCGGTGGTGGAAACAGTGAACTCCACCATAGACAGGGATGATTGAGACCATCCAGAGGTTTGGTTGTTTTGGTAACAATCATAAGCAACAGTGTTAACGTTAATGCGGAAGGAATGATCATAGAGGGTGATGTTGAGAACCGGAATGTTTGTATCGTAAATAGGAGTGGTTGGTGGTGTGATTACAAGTGGTCCTATAGTAAAGGCCGCCATAGAAGACACTACCGTCTCTGCCATGAAAAGTGTGATTGTAGAAGCATCCATCACCGATGCCGAAAGGGTATGGGTCATTATGGGATTTTGACACCGCCGCATTCATCTTGGCAACCAGGCTTTGCTATTTGCTCAGCTGCACCGATCATCACAGATGTGATGACTCCGAGTACTACCTGCACCAAAACTAACAACATTTTCTCCTTTCCTTTTTTTTTTAAGTCTAGCTGGGTAGCTTGATATTATGAATTTAAGTTTTTTTTAAGCACATTTTTTTAATAAAAACTACTATGTTCCACAATACATGTCCTTTTACTTTTCGATATGTTTTTTAATGAGCGAAAAAATATATAAAATATTATTTTTTTAATTAGTTTTTTTATATAATTTGATACTTATTAGTTATTAGTAATAATATCAAATTATATAAAAAATAATATTTTATAGAGTTTTCAGCTCATTAAAAAGTGTGTCGAAAAGCAAAATGACATGTATTATGGAACGGAGGGAGTACATAAATTTTTTAACTTATAATACATTATTTAAAAAAAAATTATCATTTTAAAGAAACATATAAGAAAAAAAATCGAGAGAATATATATACATTATATAGCACTTAGGGATGGCAATTTCACCCGCACCCGACCCGAACCCGAATCACCCGACCCGATGAAAACCCGAAAAAAAGCGGGTGGAAAGTGGATGTGGGTGAAGTGGATATGGGTGGTGGGACTGGGTCGGGTGGGGTGAAATTTTTCTCCACCCGCACCCGATCCACCACCCGACCCACCACCCGCCACCCGACCTGACCCGTATAAAAATATATATTTTATATAAAAAATATATTTTATATAAAAAAAATATATACACTTTTGTAAACCCTAATTTCCCAGCTTCCCTTCATCCTCTCGTGTCTCTCTCTCTTGTTACGTAATACGCTCGGCGCTCGCTCAATCCTCCCTCCTTCGCACTCGCCGGCGAGGGCCCGAGCAAGGAGTTCCACCGACGGCGCCTCATCCTTATGTATGTATTTAAGACTTATTTAAGACTTAAATGTGTAAGATAATCATATTTTATACGGTGTTTTGTGTACCAAATTGATTGGAATTTAATTACATGCATTTAGGGAAAATCACCCACATTTCACCCATATCTCACTCATTTCACCCGATCATCCGATGGATATGAGCGAAGTGGATATGGGTGGGGTGATGGGTGGGAAAATGGGTCACCCATGGTGGATCGGGTGAAATGGGAGTCCATCCACCCACCACCCGACCCATTGTCATCCCTAAATTAGCACTGGAAATACCAAAAAGAAAATCATCGGCGTGTGCAAAAGTAACCTCCCCTACAAAATTTGCAAAAGTGACGGTTTTGAGGGCTAATTGCAAAATAACCAGTGATGCCCACCTGAGAATCTGGCTGAGATTATGAGTGGCCAAAATACCAAATTGGTATTTAAAACTGGCAATGTTGGACAAATTGGTATTTAAAAAAACTCCGGTGCCAAATTGGTATTTAAAAGTGCACCGATGGACAAATTGGTATTTTTTTGTAGCCGGAAATTCGGTTTGGCCGGTTTTCATGCACCAAACTCTTTTTTTATTTAGTTTTGCCGGTTTTCAACCCTTTTTTAATTTAATTTAGTCGGTTTTCATGCACTGAACCCTTTTTATTTATTTATTTCACACATATAACTCTCCTAGTTCAACAATATAACCGCACATATAAAATTGAATAGTGGATTTACCATCAGTGTTTAATGATGGTAAATCCACTGTGGATTTACCACCGCCACGACCCCAGCCAGACCCGACACCGGACGCAAGAGCTTCAACTCAAATTAGGACCGCCAAGAACAACTAGAAACACCGTCGAGAACCACCTTCGCAAGGAGCGCACCTGCAATCTCTTTCGGGAGATAATCAAGACCCTTTCGGGATTTGTCACTAACCATTTCAGGATTTTTATATATGTGCGGTTATATTGTTGAATTAGGGGAGTTATATGTGTGAAATAAATAAATAAAAAGGGTTCAGTGCATGAAAATCGGCCAAATTAAATTAACAAAGGGTTGAAAACCGGTCAAACTAAATAAAAAAAAGGGTTTGGTGCATGAAAACCAGCCAAACCGAATTTCCGGCTACAAAAAAAAATACCAATTTGTCTATCGGTGCACTTTTAAATACCAATTTGGCGCCGGAGTTTTTTTAAATATCAATTTGTCCAACATTGCCAGTTTTAAATACCAATTTGGTATTTTGGCCGATTATGAGTAGAAGGGACAAAAGGGAGAGGGAGGAAACGTGAGCTAGCTAGCAACCTTTCATAGAACAGAGGTGGATGAGATATTTTTCTAAAAAGGGATAAAGAGAGAGGGAAAAATGGGGACAACAAATCCGATCTGCTGTTAGACCATGTGCAATCATGGGTTTTACTTACTTTATAGGTCTAAAGGTAAACCCATGGTTGCAAGCCAAACCTCAAGGGAAGAGGTTGGAAGGGGTTACCCCTTCCCACTAAGGTAACATCTTCTCTTTTATTTTTACTTTCTCTTTTCTTTTTAAACACACAAGTGGGTCACTATACGTTATTTATATTTTTTTAAACACACATGTGGGGGAATAAGGTAACCTCATGGTTGCAAGGGTAACCTCTAAAGAAGAGGTAGAAAAATTAGAAAATAATTTAGAGAAAAAAACATATGAAGTGTCAAATTATAATAAGAGGATAAAAATTGAAAAGAGGAAGAGGTAACCTCATGGTTGCACGTGCTGTAACCTCTCCTCTCAGCCCCCCTCTCATCTACATTTAATGCTCCTCCAGTCCTCTCTCTTTCTTCCCTTTTTACTTATAATCGGTAGTTCGGTACTATACGTTAATATTTTTGCAAATATGACATCCTCTTGCAATTTTTGTCATGTCATGGCTACTTTTGTAAAGTGACACTCAAATTAGTATACTCTCGCAAATTAGCCATATATATAAATACACAATCAAATGCTCGAAAAAAGCCTATTCATTTCCTAAACGAATCGAGTATTTACACATTTTTAAACTCGAGTTCAAATTTATGCTCGATTCAAGCTCGACTTGTTTTTAAATGAGCTTACTCGACTCATTCTGGTGCAATAGAACCCAGTCTTCCTAACTTCTTCTTAATAACACCAAAAAATGGGAGTATTGAATTCCATGTTGACTCATTCAGTTTTTTTTTTCCTCATTATCACATTTAGGTTAAACCCTTGCTATGAATAAAAACTTGCATGTTGACTGCTGACTTACACTAGTAAATTGTAACCACTACCATTAACTTTTTTTTTATTAGGAAATAATTCGAGGCCAGACAAATCTAGACCTCGATGGCCGACAAATCGGCAGACAGAAACCGTCATAAAGAAGACAAAATACAACAAAGGTGCAAGAAACTACCACTAACTATATTCACTTATCAATACATAGTAGCAAATCTATAAATTAGTTTTTGGAATATTCAAGAATTGTTTTTTACTTTTATATGATAAATAATTTTTGGAAAAAATATATTTAAAAATCCTTATAAATAGTACAATATTTTTTTAGTTTAAAAAATTAAGAAAAATAAACATTTTCTCAAAATGAAACCAAAATATTTTGAACCCATAATATATCAATCTATTAGTTATTCTCAATCTAACAACTAAGTTAACAAAACTTTATAATTTCTAATTTTTTTTAATTAGGAAAGAATTTGGACAAATGAGCTCTACTTTATACTTTTCAATCAAGGCTTGAATCGCCATTGACCCTCTGCCACCACCCCTTCCTCGTAGGACTATTATTCGAACCGAACGAGCCGAGTATTACTTGTTCATATTAAGTTCATTTAAGATATGAATGAGATCGAGCCGAGCCTAAATTTTGACTCGAGCTTAAAAATGTGTTCATACTCGGCTCGTTTAAGAACTGAACGAGCTCGAGCCGAGCTTTTTTCGAGCTTTAAGCAGTTCTACTGCTCATTTTACAATAACTTAAAGGAAATTTTAGAAATTTCATAAAAAATCGAGCTTAGTTCGAACGAGCCAAACTTTGGACCAAATATTCATACTCGACTCGTTTAGAAAATAAACGAGCTCGAGTCGAGTTTTTATCAAGCAAGTACGAGTCGAATTTGAGCTACTCGTGTTAACAAAAACAACCCACCGAATCCAAATCCTAAAACGGAATGTGTTAACCAAAATTAATTTGAAGCAAGGAAAATAAATCTGCTCGAATGCATCATGAACCCAAAAATAAACAAAAAAAAAAGAACATTTTTTCATGTTCTGCCTTATTCCCCAAAAAAAGAGAAAATTGCAGAGCCAGAGAAAAAACATCTCTAATCCTCCAGCTAATTAATCAACTCTAAACAAATAAAAAAATCATTAAAAAATGAAAAATTGAAGAGATCTTAACTGCTCAATTGAACGGCATGTTGAAATCTATGAAATCGTATGTAGGATCACTTCTACCACCGCAACACAACAACTCATTATAACTATTATTACTGTGATTATTATTACTATTATTATTGGATCCTCCGGTGTAATGAGGAAGATTCATGTTCCCCATGAAAGAGCTCGTTGGATGATCTTGATGATAGCTCATTGAAGGAGCCCCAATGCAATTCGAGTTCACTTGCCCGTTGTCTGATCCCCCATTGCTAAACATGTCTTCATTCGTCGTAATCCCGGACATCGATTCGTTGTCCTCGTGGTTCGAACCCATGACCTTAATAGGATCAGGCCGATTGTTGCCTTGAGGATTGCGACTGATCATGAAATTACCATTGTTGACGTTGACGTCGATCTTCTTGTTATCGGTGGCGCCATGGTGAGGGTCGTCGGCCTCCTGATCGGAACGGGACATGCCGGTGAGCTTCTGGACCAATGCCATGAAGTCCTTGGGGTGGGTGTGGATGATCTTCGGAGAGTGGGTGTAGATGATCACCGGGGGCCGTTGTTGAGGCTTCGGAGGGTGCGGAGGGGGAGGCGGAGGAGGAGGAGGAGCAGGAGGAGAGGCGCCTTGGCTGCCTTGGGAGAGGCTGGAGGAGGACGAAGACGATGTCGTCGAAGACGGCTTCTTGATGATGTGAGACTCCTTGTTGATCTTCAAGGAATGATGCAACTGTTGTTGATGTTGATGAGGGTGGGTGTTTGAAGGGCACCAAGATCCATTCATGTTGGCATTCATAGGCCTCATGTGTTTGATCTCTTAAGTGTTTGATTGATTGATTGAATTTTATGTTTCTTTTGTTAGGGAGGATGATCAATTTTTGTTGCCTCCTGGGTTTTCTTGTATTTGCCCTTACTTTCTTGGGTTGTTCTTAGTTTGTTGAAAAGGGTAACAAAAAGAGGAGAAAAAAAGGGTATCTAAGGGTATGGTTTTGTTTTAATTTGTATGCCTTTGATTTGTGGTGTGTGCTCTAAGAGTGGGAGAGATCTTGGCTAGAGAGAGTGGGTATTTATAGGGAAGAGAAAGGAATAAAAGCCAACAAAATGAGTCCTTGCAAAGGGCAAATTAAAACAGAAAAGATTTGGGGTTTTGGGTAATTTTTTTGAAAAATGGTTTGTTTGTAAAATTATTGAGGGGTTATGTGTGATTTACTGATTAGAGGAAAGTGATAAGGTGAGAGTAGTGGAGGGTTTAGGAAGGGGAAATAAGAGTGGTTTCCGGGAAGGTTGTTGGGGAGGTAACAAATGGCTGCCATATGTATTTCTCTCAACAATTTCAGGGTGCTTTTAAGTTTTAACACATGTGTGTCTCCTTTTAGCCCTTGGGCCTTTAACTAATGCATATGTATTGGTGATTTGGTTACTTATTTTATTGGGCTCCTTTGTTTTTTGTTTGGTTTGGTGTTTATCCTTTTTGATTTTCTAACCTGCATTTGTTAAAATCTCTCAATTTTGTTGTTTGTTGATTGATAATCTAGAGCCAGAATTACCAATTTTCTTATTAGTTATTACTTTAGTCAATGAAAATGATAAAATTGATAAGCATTATATGAACTTTGTAGTTGGCCTTATAAGTTATAACTAGTCCAATGATGAAATTAATCGTGATGATTATAGTAAGGTTCTTGTCTGGATAATCTCATAAAAGATCATAGGATAAGATAAGATCTGAAATTATTTAAGGTTTGAATTCAACTGAAATTTATACATATTCAACTCAAGGTTAGTAATCAGGCAATTTCAGTTGATGTATTGTAGAAGATGTGAAAATAAACATCTCACTTTGATAATATAAAGTATCCAAGCCTTGTATTAATTCAGTGAACTACTCTTCATGACAATTGGTTTTAAGATGGAACTTTGTCGGTCTTGTGTGCTTGAATTGATTAGCATATGATGTGCTTGGATATGTGACCCCCACATTATCCAACATTGATAATATTATAAAGTATCTGAGTAAGCTTGGACGTGTGACCCCCGCATCGAAATTTAATATGTATCAGATTTGTTTGTTAATTGAGATATATAGTTGAATGATTTTAGATCTTTTTGTTGATCGAAAAATATATAAGGCATTTTCATGTCTTTCTTAATGTTTTTTTAAATATAGAAAATAGTTTTGATAAAAAAAAAATATAGAAAATAGTTGAAAACTCTCCATCCTTAGCCAGAGATTTAAGATCCGAATTTATTTTATGATTTACTGATTAAGGCAATAGAATACTTTTAACTCCCTTGTGAAGTTCAAGTCTGTCCATCCAATGTGAGGTTTGATTTCGCAAAAACACAAAGCTCACTATAAAAAGTTAGCAATATTCCTTGAATTGGTAAATAAAGAGCGGTCATTCCAGGGTTTGAATCGGGGACCAATGAGTACTAACCACAAATCTTTAATCTTTAAGTTAGCAATTTTCCACAATCGACATAAAGAGGCAAGGTATCTGGGCCGAAGGCAGCAGAAATCGCGGGACGGGCCGGGCCGGTCTGATAACGGGCTTTAGCCCATTGAATTGGGCCACAGTACGGCACGGTGATCCACCGATTCAGAGCTTTCATCGTTCGACTTGGTGGACAAATAAACTCACACCAGCCACCTGCGTTTCGCTGTCAATGGCAAAAACCCTGAACCCTTCTACCCCTTCTCTCCTCGTCTTCAAACTTGTTCAAGGATAAGGCCTTCAACGGAGAATATGGTACGGCTAATTACTTCCTGCCTGTAGTTGTTCCCTCCTATGTTTGCGTCAATTTATTGGGATGAATTTGTTTCATTTATTAATTTTTTCTTGTTATTCTCTCAGAGGACTGCTTTCCTCTTTGCGGCATTTCTTCAAACACTTTAATGGCATCATTTCAGATTCATAGGGGTGTATTGGCTTCCACTGGTACTGCTCGGTTTCGTCCTCTCATGGCCAAGGTATCCTTTGGTTCCCTAATTTTACACTGTTGAATTTTTTAAGCTTGATTTTCATTTATGTTCAGTTTATTTAATACTCTGTATTTGTTTACTTAGTTTTTTTAACCTCTAGAAGATTTTAGGCCAAGGTTTTAATTACAATTAAAAAATCTGATTGCTTCATTTTCTTTGCAGATTTTTTTGTTAAATGTGTAAATGTATGATCAGATAGCTTGAGCTGTGCTGCATATTTGTGCAGTTTTTTTTTTTAATATAAAACTGCTGATAATGGTATTTCAAAGCGACTAAGTAAGTGATTAAGAGAGTTATTTTTTTGTTAAATGTGTAAAAGTTTGCAGTGGCCCCGATGATTTTGGGGGATTAATCTGTCATTAGGAGCATTGGTACTTGTCTAGTTTAACATCTTCCTTTGTACAAGATAAAGCTGATGATGTTGCTAGGTTGATGCTTGCTCTTCTTGACTTCATTGTTGATGCTGCGGTAATGAGTAATGTGTTTTGCAGTTGGATGATGTACAATTAATGTGTTTTGCAGTTAAATTGCCAAGCATTTCAGACTCGTTTGCATGAGTGTTCACCTTGTTTACGAAATGGATTTGGTCCCATAGACAGAAAGAGTTCACAGATAAGATTTATGAAAAGCAGTATGCGTTGCAAGGTCTCGACTAGTTCCTTGACTGGTCGCATAGTTGGTCCACAGGTGGGTTCTTGCCTCTGTGGAAAAACAATGTTTGGGTCAGGGACTGACAATATAGTTCAATTTCCATCAAGATTCTGGTTCATGCATCCTGACTTGAATGTTAATACTTCAAGATATATGCCTTCTAATGGCGGTTTTACATTAAGTACATATAGTTTTGGGGCTGTTTTTAGAAGGGCTTTCTCTAAAAATGCAGAAATAAGATCCCAAAAGGTAAATGCTCTTGAGCCATTTATGAAAAAGGGTGTACGAAATGGCAGTAATTACAAAAAACCTGGAGCTTTCAGCACACATCAGAAGCAATCAAAATCTTTATCTGCACAGAGTGGTTTCATTCCTCGAGTATTACCAAGTAGCAGTTCCACAAGTTCAAGTGAATTACTGATTGAAGGTGGAAAGAAGGAAGAATCTCTTCAATCAGGCATTAAAAGCACAGATTCCAGCAGCTTGAAAAAAAGGCGACAACCACGAAGCCAAAAAAAGAAAGCAGAGCTTTCTTCAACTTCTGATGCAGGTAAGGCAGCCAATGCTGACAATTCAAAAGGAGCAAAAAGGGGTTCAACAGCCAAAGCTGGCAAGAGTAATCAAAATGAGGATTCATTGTTGCCTGGTGAGGTGAGCAATTGTTCATATTTTCAGTCAAAGACAAATAATCCATATTTTTCTCACAACTGTATTTTAACTAACACTGCAGTTTCTCAGAACAAGTCAACTGGGAGTACGCTTGAGAAAGTGGATGGTGCTCCTGACTCAACCCCAAAATTGCCTAAGAAGACAAGTAAGACCTCAAGGAAAAAAGGAAAGTCTCTCAAAGAAGCTGATGCTCCTGCAGTTATTAGTGGCATTTCACCTGAACCCAAAGGCAAATTAAAGCAGGCAAGCTCTAGCAGTAATTCAGATCGGACGCCAGTGCCCCAGACAACTGGGAAAATTAAGCAACAAGTTGGAAAGACATGCGAGCCATTGTATCCCCCTAGAGGGAAGTCTGTTGTTGTTGTCGAGTCGCTGACAAAGGCAAAGGTTATCCAGCGTTACCTTGGTGACATGTATGAAGTCCTGCCTAGTTATGGCCATATAAGAGACTTGGCTGCTAGGTCAGGGTCTGTACGTCCTGATGATGACTTCAGTATGGTATGGGAAGTTCCATCTCCTGCTTGGACTCATCTCAAGAGTATTAAGGTTGCAATAACAGGGTATGCTCTATCTTTATGGATAACCTTTTTTTTTTCTGTTTTTGTTTTTTAAGTATTAATGTGACCCCTAGCATTGGGAACTCTCACCGGTAGTAGTAGAAAACTCTTATTGTTCATCTATTTGTTTCAGTATCTGATTATACAGCGCTGACTTGGTATTGTTTTACCACTTTTAAATTTTGTGGGTTAGTTCTTCCGTTTTCTAAAACATTTTGCATCTATGTCTCAGAGCAGATTATCTCATTCTTGCATCAGATCCTGATCGTGAAGGGGAGGCAATAGCTTGGCATATTATGGAAATGCTACAGCAACAAGATGCTTTGCACAAAGATTTAACTGTTGCCAGGGTGGTATTCCAAGAAATAACAGAGTCAGCCATCAAAAGTGCTCTACAGAGTCCAAGAGATGTCGATGAAAATTTGGTCCAGGCCTATCTTGCTCGACGTGCTCTTGATTATTTGATTGGGTTTAACATTTCACCGCTTCTATGGAGAAAGCTACCAGGATGCCAATCTGCAGGGAGAGTACAGTCTGCTGCCCTGGCTCTCATATGTGACAGGGAAATGGAAATTATTCAGTTCAAACCGCAGGAGTATTGGACTGTAGATGCTTTGTTTCAGCCAACAGAAGCAGGCAACCATCTTGTACAAGCTCACTTGACTCATTTTAACTTAAAAAAGTTAAATCAGTTGTCTGTTGCTTCTGAAGCAGAGGCAAAGACTATTGAGCAAACAGTCAGTACATCAAGTTTCAAGATAATTGGGTCCAAAAGAAGCAAAATAAATAAAAATCCTCCTACACCTTATATTACATCAACACTGCAGCAAGATGCTGCAAATAAGTTGAATTTTGCAGCTACACATACAATGAAGCTTGCACAGAAGCTCTATGAGGGTGTCCCGCTGGCTGGTGGCAAGGAAGAAGGACTGATAACGTACATGAGAACAGATGGTTTGCATATATCTGATGAAGCTGTGCAGAACATTCGTTCAATGATCACAGAGAGATACGGCCAGATTTTTGTCTCTGCCAACCCACGCAAGTATTTTAAGAAGGTGAAGAATGCTCAAGAGGCACATGAAGCTATTCGGCCTACAGATATACGGAGATTGCCGTCAACGCTTGTTGGAAAGATTGATGAAGATTGCCTTAAGTTGTACACTCTCATTTGGTCACGCACTATGGCCTGCCAAATGGAGCCTGCTAAAGTCGACCTGATACAGGTGGATATTGGAGATATTAAAGAGACCATTGTTTTTCGTGCTGCATGTTCTAGAGTTGGGTTTCTTGGATTCAGGGCAGTTTATGAAGACAAAGAAACCAGGGTCACTAAAGGTGATGAAAATGAGACCAAAGATCTTGACACAGCTATTAGGGCTTTAAGTGATTTGAAAGTTGGAGATCCTATAGATCTTGGCAAAGTGGAACTAATGCAACACTATACTCAACCTCCACCACGCTATTCTGAGGCATCATTGGTTAAAAAGTTAGAAGAACTTGGAATTGGTAGACCGTCTACATATGCAGCAATCCTTAAAGTTTTACAGGATCGGAAATATGTAACCGTGAAAAGCCGAATATTATATCCTGAGTTTCGTGGCCGGATGGTGTCAGCATTCCTATCTCATTATTTCGCTGAAGTAACAGACTATAGTTTCACAGCTGACATGGAGACTGAGCTTGACAATGTCTCAGCTGGAATGACTGAATGGAAAGGGCTTCTGAAGGACTATTGGACGAGATTTAGCTCTTACTGTGATCGTGCTGGTAAAGTTCATATCCATCACGTGGAGAAAATGTTAGAAAAAACTTTTGGGGATGCCCTCTTCTCCAACATTCCCGGTGACAGCCGAACATGCCCAAGATGCTCAGAGGGAACTCTCATATTCAAAGTCAGCAGGTTTGGTGCTGGTTATTTCATTGGTTGTGATCAACACCCGAGATGCAAGTAAGTCCCCAACTTCATTAGCCCCCTTCTAATTGTATGTGCATAGTTTTTCTCATTAAACCATTCAGGGCAAGCCAAATTAGCATGTGTTCCTTAAATTAACTACTATTTTGTTTTATTTGTCTGCCTTCCTGCTTTTTGATACTTGCTGTCCGGTTAGTTCTGTGCTAGAATTTAGAATGGTGTTTGCTTAGAAGTGGTATTATGACTAATAATACTGATATCTTTTTCTAAACCTATAACATCCTGGTCCATATTGTGTCATGATTTCTTTTCGGTCTGTTACAACTGCTAAAGTACTTTATGATATATAAGCTGTGAACTTTGTTGGTAGGCACATAGCTAAGACTTTATATGGTGAAGAGGAAGATGATGATGCTCCTGAAACGGGCAAGTCTGTTGAGGAACCAAAGCTCTTGGGTGTTCATCCAGTTTCCAACGAAAAGGTTTGATCTCTTGACTTGGTGTAACCGTGTAACTGAACTATTTATACTTATTGTCCTATACTCTTCAGTTCTTTAACTTCTTTTTAACCTTATGGTTTAATGTGATATCTGTAGTTGAAGCAATGAACTCCTTGTTTCAGGTTTATCTTAAAAATGGCCCTTACGGGTCTTATGTGCAGCTTGGTGAAGATAGGAAGGGACAAGTGCCCAAAAGATCACCTGCTTCTCAGGTTAGTAGAACATTGTAAATTTGCTGTTACCTTGGATGGACTTGTGTCTTGTATGATGAACATTGTAAATTTCTCACATTTTTTTCTATATTATATGGCATTGGTTGTAACTGTTGATTTTGTAACGACATTCCCTGAAATTACACATGAATCCTATTACCTTCTGATGAATGAAATTTCCAATTAATTGACGCCTTCGATACGTTCTGTCAGATCATGCATATACGACAGCCCTTGAACAACATGCATCTAATTCTCATATTGTATCAAATTTCTTGATGCAAAACTTAGCATGAGTTGTTATCATCAGTGTACTTTATCTCTGAACTTTTGAACTGGATATCTTTCAGCTCAAGGATCCCAGTGCAATTACACTAGACGAAGCTCTTGAGCTACTTCGCTATCCTATAACATTGGTAAGGCAGCTTTAGTTGTTTGCATATATTTCATCTTTTGTCAATAATTTTACTGCTGTTGACATCAGATTGCTTGTTCTTTGCAATCTCGTTACGTAGGGGTATCATCCTAAGGACGGTCAACCAGTAGTGCTGAAGATTGCAAAAACAGGATATACTATCAGATATCGACGGAATTTTGCTTCAGTACCAAAGGTATATATGATAGTTCTGTCTTCAAACTTGATCCTCCAGCAATGTATACTCCTGTTTAACCCCCTGCAATTCATTCAACTGTTAACGCAGAACGTGAAGCCAAAGGATGTCACACTGGAAGCAGCACTGGAGCTGCTGAAGGGCAGAGTTACGCAAAGTGGACGACCTAAGAAAAGCAAGCCACAAGAGGAAGTGGTTGAGGCTTTATAGTACTGGCATGCCAATCTAATAGCAGAGCATGAAAAGATGATAAACTACTGATTCTTTTGAATGCATTTCAACCTCGCGTAAACGCGCTCTTCCGGCTCTTGGAGGCGCAGGGCGAAATGGCGAGATTTTGATTTTAGTCATTACAGTAGCATATAGATGATTCTTTGGGGGGCCTTAGAAAGGTGTTTAGTGTGTACCGGACTTTTTCTTATTTAACTACAGTTTGTTATATCTCAAGTTAATGATCTTTAATGTATTATGCCATTTTTTTGATGAAGGTAAAATGTATAAGTTAGGTTTCTTAGCACAAACACTCATACATCTTCTGTATCAACTATCAAGATTCATCTGTTGAATACTACATCCGTTCCATAATACATGAGCTTTTTCCTTTTTGACACGTTTTTTAAGGAGTGAAAAACTTTATGAAATATTATTTTTTTAATCAAATTTTTTATATCATTTGATACTTATTACTAATAAGTATCAAATTATATAAAAAATTTAATTAAAAAAATAATATTTCATATAGTTTTTCACTCCTTAAAAAGCGTGCCGAAAACTAAAACTCATGTATTTTGGAACGGAGGGAGTATATAGACTGGCACGCATTACGCATACCTTACCAAAGAAAATCCAATTGGAAACAACAGGTAGTGTCAGGTTGTTGGCGTTTGAAGATGGGGCCCACCTGTCTGGACAACAACAATTCAGTATATCCCGCGATTAGGCAAGGTCTGGAGGATTAGGATGCACGCACTCTTTTTCCAAACAAGTCGAGAAAGTGTTTCCGATAAACCCAAAACAATAGGTCACATACATCACATGGTAACATGCCAAATAATAGACAATGAGTCAATAGAAAGCAGAGAGTAAGGCAGCATAAACGAAAGGTCCCAACACCCATCCTCGAATTTTTACACATCAGAAGCCTGAATGCACCTCCTCCAAGAATCTCTATCCAAAGTCATATCTTCCGAAATGTTCAGTAGATTTAGATCCTGCTGGATAGCCTCCGTCTAACTCTTCTTCGGTTTACCTCTCCCTCTACAAATAGCTCCAAGTTCTATTACCCTTCTTTGTTAAAAATAAACAGGCTGCTTTTTACACTGTTAAATACTGTATTAATGGGGTCATAAAACTTCCTTAAACATAAAAATAAGATTTAACATAAGTTATTACGGAGTATGAGTAAAGATAGGGAAAAAAGGTGCCTTTTCTAAAGTTATCAAATCTGATTACTTAATTCTTTTTAACTTTAATTGTGTTCTTAATCTTTAAATCTCGTTCATTTACTAATTCAGCTAATAAGCCTATAACACGTTTTCCGAAATTGGATCACTGGTACTTTATTTATATCATGCATATAAAATATAAATACTCCGTATATTTTATTTGCTACTCTACTTATTCTTCATTTCTTATGAGTATATTTTTTTTTTTCCAAATTAACATTAATATTGAACTCTTTGTTCAATAAATGTGTATGTACACTGAAAAAAAAAGAAGAGGAAGATGGATGCATTAATGATACGTTATACGTTATGATTATCAATTCTTTATATCCAAATCTCATCCATATACATTAGTTTAATTAAAATATCAATGTTTAATCCAAATCTCCTCTTCTATGTTGGCTTACTCTTTGATCAAATGTTTAAGGATTTCCGTATTTGTTACTCCCTCCGTCCTAAAATACATGGTCTTTTAGCACTTTGCACAAGTTTTAATAAAACACTTTACTTTAAAAAAAAACATCATCATTACACTAACTTTTACATAAATTTTATTATTTTTTAACATTCACTACACATTTTAACCAATCAAATTATTTTAAAAAATCAACAGCACACAAACCAATACAAATCATTACTAGTATAACTTCCTACCTAGAAAACATAAAAGACCATCTATTGTTGGACAAAATTTTACCTCTAAAAACTCATGTATTGTTGGACGGATGGAATATTGTTCATTGATGTTTTTCTAGCTTTGATCATTTGTTGCCTTTTTATTTAATAATAGTCTATCTATTATGTCAAGTCTTCAAATACAATAATGGATTTTCTCAAAATAAACATTCCAATTTGAGAAATATTCCTTATATACGGTTAAAAATAGATTCTATTTACGGAAACAAATTTTCAATTCAGCTTCTTAACCTATATGTCTTTAGCATACAAGATAAATAAATCAATACATTAAATATGTCTCATATGTATCAAATCTCTTTTCATTATCATAAGAAAATATGAAAATTTCAAAAAGATACCCTCCTTGTATATTTTGATTTACATATTTATTATATTTGATATGTGACAATCCTATTTTTAACATCAAGCCTACATAAATAGACCATGCTTGGTGGTGGTGCTAACTTGGTCATTTTAAAGCTTTGTGAAAGGTTGGGAGCAACAAGCTAAAGTGCACAAAGGCAAAAGCAACATCACTAGTCCATATTTATAAATTACACACACACCTTAATTTATTACTTTATCCTTTCAAAGCTTTGAGCCTTCATTGCTTTGGCTTTTGTATTCTTAGTGTGAGAAACTAAGAAGATCAATTCAATCTAGAGAGAGAGAGTGTTCAATTGCTTAGTGGGAGAGGCAAACCACAAAGCATAGAAAGCAAACTAAAGAGAAAGAGACTCCAAAACAGACCCAAAAAAATTAAAAATTGGAAAAAAAGAGAGAGCAATGCCATTGCCATTGGCAAGTTCAAAAGAAACTCTAGTTTGGCTGTTTGTCTATGCCACCAGTGCCCTCAAGCTCCTCTTCTTCGTCGCCTTCCTCCTCTTCGCCTTCGCCTTCAAGCTCTTCACTTCTCTCTTTTGGTACCTACTTCTTCACTAAGTCTTCACAGAAGTCATTCTTCCATTGAATCTCTTATATTTGCATTTGTATTGCCTTTTTTTTTTACAGGCCTAGTCGCGAGTATGACTATGGTGAGCTGTACGAGGAGGAGGACATGCCGGAGGTGGTGGCTGCCACGGAGGAGGAGGAGGAAGAAGGGTTTGGATATTACAGTAATTTCCATGGAGATCAGCATGATGATCATGATCACTTGGTTGCAGAAGTCTTGGAGGGTGGAGAAGGGCTAGTTTTCCTACAACAAAGTGTTGTTTCAAGGAGTTCTTCTTCATCCACTGATGACTCTAGCCGATTTGAGGAGCCGAATGAGTCCTTCCAAGCTGGCTATCTCAGCGAAGAGGGTGTCGAAGAGGAAGACGAAGAAGAAGACGAAACTACTGAGGAAGAAGAGGAGGTTATTGTGGAAGATATCACTGGAAGAGAGGACACCTATTTGGATGAGGACTATGAAACCGACAACCGAGAATTATACAAGCACAAGTGTCCATCTCCAATCACCATTGAATTGTGCAAGAAGCAGGATTCATCAGCAACAAACACTCAAATTTCCCAAGGTGAATACACATCTTCTGGTATGTTTCGAAGCCGAAACATTTCTCTGATGATTGAGTTTGCAGGAGAGCGAAAGGAGGTGGAGGCGGCCAAGCTTTCGAGAGACGAAGAGTTCTTGAACTATACAGCTCCCCGGGTGGAGACTAAGAAGCAGTTTGTTAGTAACATCATCCAGCAGGATCATCAAAGACGCCATGGCGTTGTTGATGATCATGACGATGAGCCATGTGCTGACTCGTGCACCGTTGGATCCACCTCAAAGGGCTCATCAGACTGGAGGAGCTCCATCACCTTCAGGGACTCCTGCACCGATGATCCCTTCTCCTCGTCGTCGAGGAGGAGCTGCCCCAAGTGGGAGTCCTACACTGTGTTCCAAAAGTATGATGAGGAGATGATGTTTTTAGACCGAATCAGTGCCCAAAAGCTCCATGAGGCAGGTAAAGCAATTGGTTAAACAAGATCAATTTCATTTCAAGTTTTAGATTCTTAAGTCTATTTTTTTTGTTACTTCCAGAATCACTCAAATCTCTCAAGGTACAACCAAGATCAATTTCAAAGAGGATTGTTCACCAATTCGCGACAACAACAATACCGAAGAACGTACCATCAGATGGTTTCCACCACAGCAATCCATACTATGAGCTTGAAGCAGCCTATGTGGCTCAAGTCTGCCTAGCATGGGAAGCCCTAAGTTGGGACTACATTAACTTCCGTCGCAAGCTAGCGTTGCATAAACAGCAAGGAATCGCGTCGGATCTGGGTTGCCCTGCCCAAGTGGCCCAAGATTTTCAGCGGTTTCTAGTCCTCCTGCAGAGGTACATTGAGACAGAGCCTTACGAGTACGGAAAGAGGCCCGAGGTCTATGCCAGGATGAGAGCAAGTGTAGCCCCTAAGCTCCTTCTAGTCCCAGAGTATCAAGGTAGGTAACTTTTCGAGCTTTACCTTAATCTTGCTTCTATTCGGATTCATGTCAATGATGTTTACATGTATTAGTTGTCCCTAATGATTGACAAAATGATGCCTTGCAACGAAACAAGATTGCGAGGATGAACAGAAGGAGCAACAAGCACCAAGCTCAAGAATACCATCAGCATCATTTCGCGACATTATTGAAGAGTCGATTCGTGCTTTCATGATGTTTCTCAGTGCTGACAGAGAGAATCCCTACCATGCTTTGCTCAAAACTTTGTTCAGGAAAAAGAAGAGAGGTTCAGTTGATCCTGCCCTTGTCAAAGTGCTCAAAAAAGCTAACACAAAGGTTTGTTATTCCTAACAACTCATATACTATGTATCTTATCAAAGAAGAAACCATGAGTCCAAATTCCATTCCCTTTGATCTCTCCAAATGGAGGAGGGAAGCTAAACCAAAGGCCTCCCTACTAAAGTCCATCATCACATAAGCTGCGAGGGGGGTTCCATCCTAAAATCAACTGGCAATAGAAAACTAAGACTTGTTTGTTCATATTTTCAAGCTGATACTCTTTGGTCTCTTCACCTTTTCTCAACACTCCCGCAAAATACAAAAAGGTGAACCATACTGAGTCCACCGCAAAAATACAAAATCGATGGCTAAACTTTAAGCATTAGTTTCCATCTCCTATCCGCCACTTTAGTGGCTCTATCGAAATTCCATACGCATAACCATAACCGATACCTTGCACCGATTTGGCCCTAAATTTGAAGGAAATTTCATATTATAGCTAACTACAAAATTCCAGATTTTGGTATCTGAGCATGTGGGTATTAATTAAATGCCAACTGCATGATTGAATCTGCAGAAGAAGTTGAAGCTGAAGGAGATGAAGAGAGGAGGCAAGTGCATGAGGAAGAAGAAGCTAACAGGGGAAGAAGAGATGGTGATACTGATGGGGCAAATAGACCTGAAACTGGTGTCAAGGGTGCTGAGGATGTGGGACCTGACCCATGACCAGCTGAGGTGGTGTGAAGAGAAGATGACCAAACTCACCCTCACAAAACAAGGCAAGCTCCACAGAGATTCCACCCCACTTTTCTTCCCAGCACACTGACCCCATTTCTTTATCAAATCTACACACATGCCACAGCCAGGAAGGGGAAAAAAAGATGTTTAGATTAGATAGGAGTTGCTTTGATGACTAGGCAGTGAATGTTCAAAGAGAGAGACAGGTATATTGCATTGACAAGATTGAATATCCTTTGTGGAAACCCAAGACATACACACACTTTATCTTCTTTTTTTAACAGTAGAAACAAATCATGGAATGCAATAGTAGTAAGATGCATACATGTGATAGTATAAAACTAAATGAAAAGTGAAAAGCAGGAGAATCCATGGAAAGAGGGAGGGGTAGGTATGGGGAAACTGGCAAAGTGAGGACACAGAAAAGTGCAGAGAGCAAAGATAAAGCAAGGAACATGAAGATGATGAGCTTTACCTTTGTGGGTTTATCAAATTGTACCTTTATTTCTGGTTTTAAGCTTAGTGAAGGGTTTATCCCTATTCATCTCATCTGTTAGCAAAGCTGCTAGTAAACGTGGTTCGTCGGTGTGGAAAAGGCCCTTGCATATGGTTTCACACCATGGGTTTTGTGGCTGCTATCTCCTACTTTTATCAGTGGGATATAAAATATCCTGGATTTTATTTGCTTGTGATTAGAGCAATCAGTTAGTGACTTGATCACTCAACCTAAAAGCATAATTATTTAACTCAATCAAAATATCCTGGTTTTATTTTCTTACAATCAAAATATCAGTTATTGATTTAAGAGTTTCTTTGACACCCTAGTTTTGAAATTTTACTGCATAATCTTTAATAGGTGCAACTGTCCTCCTATAAACCGAATACAATGGAAAACTTCAACAATAAATGTATATTTTATACAAGTTTCAAGATAAAAAATAAACAGTACAATGGCGAATGCGAATGTATGTGAAATACTAAATGTCTCATATTCACGTGTAAGATAAAGCATTCATGGGCAATAAAGGAGAAAGTTAAGTTGAAGGAATCTTGGGAGCTTGTTTATACATGAAGTTGACATGGAAAGATTAATCTGATAATCGTTACTTTTGAATAAATGACGCATATGAACAGAAACCATACATGGATAAGATATGCACATCATACTGGTGAACAGGAGTCAGAGTTAGATGTAGTTAAGGTGCAAGCAAATAGAATTTATTAGTAGCTTTACTTGCGACGAAATGAAGATGCTCATGTTGATAAAGGAGAAAGAAAGAGCTAGGCTGCCTAGGCATATGTAAGAACATGCAAAATGAAAGAGCTAGGCATGATTGAAATGAGCCCCAAAGAATGCCACAAAAGCACTGTCATGAGCAGCCAAGGAAGTTTGCTGAAGTACCTCCTAAAATGTAGCTTGTCCTATGAAGGTGCTCGTGTCGACAAGGGAAAAAGACCGCTACACTTTAAGTCAATCTAAGCCAAACCTACCTTCTATTGTAACTTGTAAGCCATTGTTTATGACCTCATCCTGTAAACTTTCAATGGGGCCAATAGAGGGACATGTCATTCTACATCTAACATCAAGGTCCTTCCAAATGATGACCTAGCTCTCCTACTAAGAACTGAGACAGTTCAATTCAATTGCTATTGCAGAGTACTGGTCTTTTAATTTCAATTCATATCATTCCTATAGGTTCCTCCCTTTAACCATAACAATTAACAACCATTCAGAAGGCGATAAATCGAGCGATTGAAGTGATGCAAAATGCCAAGACATCATCTTACATGTTTGAAATTAGAGCCACAATTGATTTCCTCTACAATTTTGTTGCCAGATGCTTCTGTCCTATTTTCTGCTTGGAGCAGATACCAAAAGGCCAAAAGGTGTTCAAAATCATACTGAATGGTGATTGTATTGAGCCAAAACAAAGGAGAGTCGCTGATCTGCAAGTGTTTTGTGTTCTAAGAATGGAATGACAGCATTTAACCTAAACATTGTCAAGAGAACAAGCACCTCAACTGTCCGATGGGAACTTCCGAATTAATCATAACGAAGAAGCAGCATCAGCAAGTAGAAAAACACATGATTCATACCAAGATCGATGTGTTCCTGAATGCTGACCGATTTTCTCAGTACGCCGAATGTCGATCAATTGAACGAATAAAGAATCGAACAAAATTCGAAACCCTAAATACACACCGTTGGAGAAAACAATCTTGGAAGATGAATACAAGTATAGAACTGTTTTATTCTTTTGTTATGCGATACAGAACATCAATCCGTTGTAGTCTAGTTGGTCAGGATATCCGGCTCTCACCCGGAAGACCCGGGTTCAAGTCCCGGCAACGGAAATTTTTTTGAGTCTTTTTTTTTCTCATAATCTTCGTTTTCCTTTATAGTTTGGGTGGTTGCAATTTTGGAGGAGACGAGGGGTATTATCGTCATCGTGGTGAGAACCAAAAACCCTAGCACTTTTTATAGGAATCGAAGCTGCAACAGCCGCGGGGAATTTTTGCGGAATCCAGGAGAAGGCAAAGAGAGGGTTTGAGATCTCCGTTTACGAAAATGACGTCCAAAGATTCGAAGCTGGCGAACTCCATGAGGGAAATCAAAGTTCAAAAGCTCGTTCTCAACATCTCCGTCGGTGAAAGTGGAGATCGTCTTACTCGTGCTTCTAAGGTCAGTCTCTTACTCCCTCATTTCTACGTAGATATTGTCGAGCTGGACAGTTGATTGATGTTTCGGTTTCATTGAATGGTTTCGTGATTGATTTTCGTTTTGTGTTTGGATTTCTGGTTAGGTGTTGGAGCAATTGAGTGGCCAGACCCCGGTTTTCTCAAAAGGTAAGAATTAGGGTTTACAATAACCTTAACGTCGATTGTTTCCTTTGATTCTGTTTGGTTTTCTGTAGACCAGGAGAAATTCGGGAGCTTTCTAAATGATTTGCATTTGCAGCGAGGTACACCGTTCGATCTTTCGGTATCAGGCGTAACGAGAAGATCGCTTGCTACGTTACAGTGAGGGGTGAGAAAGCTATGCAGCTTCTGGAGAGTGGATTGAAGGTCAAGGAGTATGAATTGCTAAGGCGCAACTTCAGTGACACCGGCTGCTTTGGTTTTGGCATTCAGGAACACATTGATCTTGGTATCAAGTATGTATATCCAAGTGTTTTTCACATGAAACTATTGATTGATTAGCCATTGTTGTATGTTGTTCCTTATTGCTTATTTTCGATGCTGCTGCTTCGTGTGGGATTGTTTGGTTGCTTTGTTGGTGTTCTTCTCCTTCTTTGTATATGAGAATGTCACTGACTAGTACTTGTGGTTGAAATCGATAGACATTTTTTTCCTTT
Source organism: Persicaria tinctoria (assembly GCA_037127255.1). NCBI lineage: Eukaryota > Viridiplantae > Streptophyta > Magnoliopsida > Caryophyllales > Polygonaceae > Persicaria > Persicaria tinctoria. The sequence continues at coordinate 66,432,226 of JBANSL010000010.1, read as the reverse complement.
AGTCGGTGTTGTGAGTGGCACAAGTTGCACTAGCAGTTTTTCAATATAAATCCAACAATTAATCTCACAAGTGGCATAGGTTGCACTAGTTTATCTTGAACACGAATTCAACAGTTAGTCTGCATTGTAGTTAACATAGATTGAACCTGCAGTTCTTCAGTATGAATCCAACAATCAGTCGATGTTTAATGTGATAATAATGGTTGCACTTGCAGTTCTGCAGTATGAATCAAACAATTAGTCGGTGTTTTAGGTGACATAGTTTGCACTTGTTCAATATGAATCCAATTGTTGGCCCAAGATTGAACTGGAATAAGCTTTAAACCTCTTTATCTTAGACTTACAAATTCGCGATGTATATGCCATGTCCTATCTCTTTTGCATTTGTTTTTCCATGGGGTGTTGGCACAAAAAAAAATGCTTATCTGGAGTTATCATACACCCATTATCCCAAATATACAAGTATCTTGGTGGTAGTAAGATTTTCACCCTTTCTCCAACCCACTTTTATGAATTTTTGCTAACAAATTGCTGTTCCCAGGTATGATCCATCCACTGGTATCTATGGTATGGACTTCTATGTCGTATTGGAGCGCCCAGGATACCGTGTTGCCCGTCGCCGTAGATGCAAGTCAAGAATTGGAATTCAGCACAGAGTCACCAAGGACGATGCCATGAAGTGGTTCCAGATGAAATACGAGGGTGTCATCCTCAACAAGTCACAAAATATCACAGGCTAAGTTGCCAAGAGTTTTCTTTAGATAGCTGAGTTATTTTAATCCCTTTTCAAGTGTTTTCAGCAATATATTGCTCCTAATCCTTGGAAACCTCAACTTCTGCGGATCTGGTTTTTCTGTTTGTGTTTGTACTCTGGAGTATGGATGGCTTTCTTTATATAACTTGTGTTGAAATTTGTTTCATAAAGTAGTTTATCCAAGGATTTCTTCTCATTTACTGTACTGCGCCTGTGTTCGTCGGTTGCCCGAATTTGGGGTTGCTCTAGGAGTTTAGGAGTTGTCCAACTATATAGAGTGACCTTTGCCTCAACAGATGTACAGTCCATGCCCCCAGTTAGAGAGGCAAGACCAGTTCATAGTGAAATATGGAGAAAGAAAACCAAATCATAATTTCACTTGGAAAACCAAAGTACAAAAACACCAGCTTTTGAAATGGATCATCTTAATGGGCCCAATAATGTATTTGTGTTTGGGCCATTTGTAATGAGCCCGTTTAAGTCTAACTCGTGGCATTTGTGTTGTTGTCAAGATAAAAATAAAATGGGCATTGTATGGATTATAATATAATAATGTTTAATTATAATATAATATACTGTGTAAGTGGCTATCAAAACAATTTATTTATTTTAATCGCTTCAAGGCTCCAGAAATATTAATTTAATAACTGTTGGGAGTTGTCAAATTGTGGGCTGGAAGTGGAAACAAGGTTTAATTGAAGCGACCCCTTGGTTTGATATGAATATTAAGAAATATCGTCACCCACAAGAAACACCCAATGGAAACAACAATCTTTACACGCAAGTCGTATCTAAAAGGAAATTTAAAAGTCATTGTTTACTTATAACAGAGAGTAGTAAACTAATACACAAACCATCTCCAAACTGGGGGTCTTTTAATAGAGTACGTAGTAAACTAATACTCCCATTTTATGTGTATATTTATCCTCAAATAAAATATTTTATATTTAAGTATTTAGATTTTAATATACACAATTATTATTATATTCTATTTTGAAAAATAAATCCCTGCAAGATATTTTAGGATGATAAAACAAGAAATTTATAATAATAATAATTTTTTATTACTCGCTGTTCAAAAAATATTTTTTTGACTTTTTGGCATATTTTTTAAGAAACATAAAACTATATAAAATATCACTTCTTAAAAATTAATACTTACACTTAGTATTAGTAACAAGTATATAGTTTTCAAAAAAAAAAGTAACAAGTATATAATTATTTTAAAAAATTAATCAAAAAGTTGATATTTTATACTTTTTCTATTCGGCACAACATGCCATTTTATGATGTTAGTTTTGCTAAGAAAAATATGTCGTTATATGTATTTTGGTTTTATATTTACGAAAATGTTCTCTGTAATCATGATTGTTGGTTGTAATTTTTTTCATTCAAGTAAAAGTATAGTTTAATAAAAGATGATAAAAAAGTATATTTATTAATTTTCTTAAAGTTGTGTAGGAAGACAGAATGACATGTTTTGGTGAATAGAGGAAGTGCCGTTTCTAATTTGTTAAAAAAAATGTTTATATTTTTTTTAGCACAAGGATTTTTTTTTAGATTTAGTAATAATAAAGATATTTTATATAGATTTTTACTCTTTAAATTGAAAAGTATGTTTCATTTTTAGAGTGGTAGAAACTAATGAAATGTAAATGGTTTATTAATTTTTTTTTGCACATGTCTTTTTTTTAATCATTTTTTTATATTTTCAACAAATATATCATTTTTCAAAAAAATTAATAAATTCGTCGACCTGGCATGTCAATTTGAAAGATCGAAGACATGGCTGGTCACATATTCGAATTAAGTCGATCCTAACCCAAACCATTAACCCTTTGTCATGTATAACACAGACTCACAGACTCACCGGGTTCATGGTTTGATCTGTGGTCAATGGTCATGTCTAGCTAGCCTTGGGATATTCCCTCCGCTAGGGGAGGATTCAAGGGTGGATGACATCGGGCCGTCGCCCACCCCGATCCCGAAAAAAATACAAGAATATATGTTTTATGTACAAAAATTGAGAGGTAAAATACAAATATCTCTAGTAGCTTAGTGGTTAAGCCCATCCCATTTTAAATAGTATTTAATCAATCATGGTTCAAATCCCACTAGGCACATATTTTTATTAATTTTTTCCTCAATCCACTTTTCATTATTTTCAAATTCTTATAATTTATTTGATATTTTACAATTAAATAATTTTAATTTTTCTTAGGAGTTTAAGATATTCTTTTTATATATTTTTTAATAAATATTTCTAATACTAAAAATAATATAAAAAATTATTCAAAAAAAATTGTGCCTATCCCGAAAAAATTTCTGGATCCGTGTCTTCCCTCTGCATAATTGATCTGGGATAGTAAAGTTTCTTGATTTATTAATGATTTCATGGTATCACCTAGACACGGCCACGGGTCCGACAACCCGGGGAGGTCGACCCTAACCCTGACCCGGGGTTGGGACAGGTCGGCGGGTTGATTGACCCGGCGGGTCGACGGGTCGGCGGATCGGACTGCCGGGTCGGACACGTGGCATGGGAGACTCGAAATGGGTTGGACCCGGCGGGTCAGGCCGAGTTGGGTTATTTTTTTAAAAAAAAATTCGGATGTATATGTATTATGTATACGTGTGAATTGTATGTGCGAATTGTGGGTATTTGGATTTTGGGCTATTGGCCATTGATTGGGGAATAAAAAAAAAAGAGGGAAGAAGGGCTTGAATTGGTTTCCCAATTGCCTACGTATCCTCCCGGGTGAGAGGAATCAAAGCCCACGTAGTTCTTTACCTGTTTATCTGAACCCCGCTTACCTATTCGGCTATTCGTCGGTGTCGGATTGGCGCTGACTATGGGGATCGACGACTCCACCGTCCACGGAGGACCCGACCGATTCCGAGTCCGCTCCATCATCTTGCTCCGACCCGGTGTTGAGGAAGTTCTTCTGAATTCTCATCTCATCCCTCTTCCAATCGGCGAGGCATACTTGTGCTTCGAGGTTCTCAGGGAGCAAGTTTGATCTCTTCTCGGTAAGAATTTGGCCCCCTAGGCTGAATAATTGTTCCACTGCAACGGTGGAACAAGGGGCTCCTAGTATTTGTCGAGCGATCACCTGCAAGGTCGGAAATCGCTGTCTTTCTACTCGGCCCCACCATTCTAAAATATCGAAATCTTCATCTTCATCACTGCGAAATTCAAAGTTAGTAGACAAGTATTCGTCGAGCTCCGAGTGCGGGCTCGACGACGACCTCGACCTCTTTGTGCCAAAAATATCTCTGGCAAGAGCCTTAGTTCGAGAGGTAATACTAGTGTGTGAGGATCCGCTCGAGCTTGAAGGCGCAGGAGGAGGAATGTTAGGCGCTCTAGCGCCCGTAGAAAAATGAGTATATAATGATTCAAGTATTCCTCTAACTCTAGCAACTATAATTGAAACATTGCAATCAGGATCATCTTGGACTTCGAGCGTGGGAAAGTAGTTTTCTAAAAACTTTTGAAGCCCAGTTAATTTGTATCTAGGGTCGAAACAACAAGCTACGAGGAAAATATCGGGAATAACTTTGTAATAAGACAACCATTTCTCCCGCATGGTGAAAACAACGTCGGATATGCATTGCACTTGAAGCCCGTCCTGGAGGGCTATGGCAATGTTCATCGCGACAAAACAGAAAACACTAGAAGTAGGAATGTAAGCATGACTAAAAGTTTCGGTTGCATCGTTGAAAACCTTGAAAACCTCAATTATATCTCGAGCCACAACCCACACATCCCCAAAAACGTTTGAATCTGGGATGTTTTGGGTGGCAAAAGCGGAAAGAGCTTCTCTATATTGATAAGAATCACAAATCATTATGTAGGTCGAGTTCCACCGAGTGCTAACATCTCGGGGGAAGTTCTTCGGGCGAAGGTTGCTAGATCGACAAAACTGATGCCATTGGTGGCGAAGCTGTTTGCTTCGCCAAAGTGCCCGTAAAACAAATCGAATAGGTTCGGTAATCTGTTGTAAATACGCTAAACCATCTTGAACACATAAGTTTAAAATATGAGGTGCGCAACGAATATGGAAAAATCTCCCCCCTATCCCGGGCTGGCAATATTGTGTTAAATCTGGGATAAAGGCGGTGTTGGCGGATGCGTTGTCAAAACCGATTGAAAAAACTCTTTGAGTCAATCTATACTCTTGTAAAACTCTAAAAATAACCGCAGCTATGTTACGGGCCGTGTGGGCCTCGTCAAAAACTCGAAAAGCCAAAACTCGTTTGTGTAAGATGAACCGTTCATCCACCCAATGACAAGTAACACCCATATATGAGTGGTGTTGCCAATGGTCGGTCCAAATATCACTACAAATTGAAATATGTAAATCGCTATGTTTTTCAAAATATTCAATTAATTCAGCTTTGTGGGTGTTATACCTTTTTATCATTTTTCTCTTAACCGTATTTCGACTCATAGGTTGCCAAGCGGGCTGAACATTTTCCGTAATAAATTCGTTAAAACTTAAACGTTGTGCAAAACTATAAGCTAGGCCTTCGGCCGCTATCATTTCAGCAAAGTTATCACTACAACTAGCATAATCATAACTCCATATACCAGGGGGTTGAGAGGAAGTAGTTGCGTACCCGGTAAGTTGTGTTTGGCCTCTCGCCAAGCCGAGTTTCTCCGGATGCTTCGATTCGATATGACGTCCGTAGTTGCCATATCCGTTCCCCTTATTGTGTTTGTAGACCTGCGGGCAGAATCTGCACTTGACGGAGGAATAGTTTTCGCCCCATCCCTGTGTTGGCGGGCTCTTCGTGAACCAGAATTTCATTGTGGCGGCCTTAAAAGCGACTGGTGTGGCATCGGGATCGGGTGTGGCGGACGGATCCTCCTCGGCCTCCAAACCGGACTCCTGAGTCGGGATGGTTGATGGCATGGAAGGAGTTCCCAGAGGGGCAACTTCCTCCTCCTCGACTCCGACTCCGACATGCTCATCGAGTAGTGCCTGATCTCGACGTCGTCGGGATCCTGGTCCGGAAACGCAGGCACTACGTCGAAGGCTAGGCTCCGGTTGGTGACCCGATCCCGAGCCGCCTCCACGGTCTTCACCCCTGCTTGAGGACGGGGCTCCGCTAACGCTCCTTCGACCTCGTGAAAACATTTTCAATAAAAGTGGATTAGATATTTGTTGAAATAATATAAATATGTAATTAAGACAAATGACGAAATAATGAAAATAAAGAAAGAGATGATAGAAGTAGGAATTGGTGATGCGAATTCTCGGAATTCTTGATTCGTGAACCACCAACTTCCGACTTCCTCGATTCTTGAGCGATTAGAGAGCGATTAGAGAGTGATTAGAGAGTAGGAGATGTGATGAGATGAGATGGTGTGATGAAAATGGGAGGGAAAATGGTAGTATTTATAGGGGGAAATAGGGAGGGAAATCGGTCGGGTCCAATGTTCGACCCGGCGGGTCCGACGGCCGACCCGGCGGGTCGATCAGTTATTTTCAAAAAAAGAGCCGTTACTCATTTGTTTGTTTTTTTTAAACTTTCCGACCGTTGGGGAGTTTGGCTGGGTGGATTTTTGTAATTTTTTTTTTGTTTTTCAATTATTTCTATTTGTGTAATTGTTTTTTTAAATTCTAACTAAGGTTGTTAGTATTTTTTTTAAATGCTAAGGTTGTTATTTTGGAGTATGGATCAAATGTTTACAAGTCTTATTGTGTTTTGTGTTAACAAATCTTAACCGTTGATTTAGTGTAATTGAATGGATGAGATTAATCCATTATTTTTATTAATAAAAAATAAAAATGGGAAAAATACACCCCCAATCCTCTAAATACACGCGTGTATCACAATTTCAACCCTAACCACCACGATCTGCCAGTTTTAAAAGGGGAAGCGATATTCCCAGCCATGGAAGCGCCGTTCAAGCACCCGATCACACGTTCGCCATGGATCCGACAAGCGGCGCCGTCCATGGCCTCCCTCCTCGCCTCCTCGCACCCCCCACGGCATCCCTCGCTCGAATTCGAGACGGTGGCCTACTCGCCTCGCCGTGCCCGTCTTTTCCTCTCTTCTACTCGCCTCGCCGTGCTCGGATTCGAGATGGTGGCCTCCCTCGCTCGGATTTGCCTCGCCGTGCTCGGATTCGAGATGGTGGCCTCACTCTCTTCATCCGGTGGGCGATACTAGCGCCTGAGCGGCGGTCGGGGCGATCCGACCACTGTTCTCTTCCACCAGCGATTCCATCGCCCCCGCCTCCATTGCCCTTCGCCGGTTCTGCTTCTTCGCCGGTTCTGCCCTCTCAAACACCCCATCGACACCGCCTATTCTCAATCTGAGATCCGGTGACCTGCCCGCCTCCACTGCCCTCCGCCGGTTCTGCCATCTCAAACACCCCATCGACACCGCCTATTCTCGATTTGAGATCCGGCGACCTGGTACCTCAACTCAGCCGAGTCCCACTCATATGAGAACAAGATCGGAGTCACTATTCGGCACTTTTGTCTTTGAATTTCAGGGTTTTTTTTTTGTTGAATCAACATTTTTGTCTTTGTATTCGACAACTTCATAGTGATATTCGGTGATAATAAGCAATTATTCGGTGGAATTCATATGATTATTCTATTAATCTCATGTTCAGAGTCACTATACGACAAATTCATAGTTTCTATTCGGTAATAATAAGGAATTATTCGGTGATAGTAAGGAATTATTCGACAAGTTCACAGTTTCTATTCGGTAATAATAAGGAATTATTCGGTGGTAGTAAAGAATTATTCATATGTATGTGGTTAATTAGAGGTGGAAATCAAGAATTACATTTATATATTCTTTTAACCTAGCGAATAATTACTGTCAACTTGGCGAATAATTACTATCAGTCTGGCGAATAGTTGAAAAATTGACAAACCTTTTGCTATTATTGATAACTCATATTTATAGACGAATAATAACAATCAATTTAGCGAATAATTACTATTATCCTAGCGAATATTTTCATCGAACGCATAGTGTAAGCAAAATCTCCTCATCCCCAAAATAAAAAACGTTACCTAAAAAGATCAACGCACGCGCTTCCTCTACAGCAAGTTGGCTATTAAAGTGGTGGGACCTACTCTTTTTTATTTAAATAAAAAGGGAAAGTCTCAATTAATCTTACCCATTCATTCCTAATCAATCAATGGCCTATATTTGTTAACACAAAACACAATAAGGGGTGTAAACACCTGACCAACCTCGTTATTTTGACATGTTGGAATTTGGATTAGTTAAAAAACAAATTAATACACACATAACACACATTCTTATTACAAACCGAACAACGATTACAAACTCGTACCGGATTCATAGTCCGGTCGATATCGGGCTCGGGCGCTCGGCGATTCATCACGTCATGCGTGAGATTAAAAGTTTTCAACCTAGAAAACGAACTTACTTCCTACTTTATTTACTTCTTAAGTTCTTCATACGTTCATGTTTGAAGAACTTACTCCCGATGCTTGTAGTTGGACTTGGACTTACTTGTCGGGATGCTTCGTGGCAAGATGATTCCTCAAGTTGCCAATACAAAGGCTGTTCTCGATCTTGTACTTCTTACCACAATAGCAACACTCCGCTTCAGGCCCTCCTGTCTCGCCCGGGGCTTTGACTAGTTTCTTGAAATGGTGGTCGAACAATTCGGACGTGCTCGGCGTCGACGCCGTCGAGGACGAGGATCCACTTTTGCTTCCTTTGCTCGACATTACGACGGGATTGGATAAAATAAGAGTGATTTGATTGATTGATCATTGATGTGTAATAAAAATGAATTGGGAAGAACATCGAGCCTATTTATAGGCTCGAGCCTACTACAGCTAGCCGAGCAACAACTAGATTTAAAAAAAAAAAAAAAACGTTCAAAATGTGAGCCCCACCCAACTGTCAGATTTTTTCAAATTGTACGACCCGGCGGGTCACGGGTTCAGATTTAGCCGACCCTAACCCTAACCCTTAACCCTTCCCGACCCTCGGACCCGTGGACCCTGACCCGGCGGGCCACGGGTCGACCCGTGGCCGTGTCGGGTATCACCATTCACCCAATCCAATTTATGCTATCCCCAACTGCTTAGAATGAAATTAGTGTGATAATTTGGCTGGATTTCCACGAGAGGCATGTGGGACCTATACCCACCAACCAGTATTAAAACAACACAAACCTTGAATCGTACACTTAAATTACGGAGTAAATTCTAGCTAATTCAATTGAGAAATAGTACTGGAATATACTCGCAATTTCAAATAGTGCCAAAATTCAAAAACCAGAATTCTGGATTTTATTTTTATATTATTATTATCATTATTATTTCTAACATTAATTGAGTACTACAAAAGATGTACAGCTTTCCCGCATACATCTATACATGACACTACCCAAAAACATGGTGACTCAACTACTGACTCACTCCCTATTCTATTTCTATATCCATCTACATCTTCCAATCACAAAAATCCAACCTTTTTTTTGTTTTCTTTAATTGTTTCTTTTTCAACAAGGAAGAGTTAATGCAAGAGCTAATTCGGGCATCGACTCCGGCTCATCTTGGCCCGTGCTATTCAATTTCGCCTTTTGGGCCGGGCAGGACCCGAACCCGAGAGTCAGATCCAGCAAAACTCCTCCAGCCTCGGCCTCCACAGTCTCGGCGGAAACGGCGTCGCTTTCCCCTCCTCCGCTGTGGTGGCTAAGCCCGGACCCGTCCTTACTCGACCCGGATTTCGACACAAGCAACTCGGCCGGGTTCGGCTTTTTGGTCCGCTTGAACCGGGTTCGGCGGACCGGCTTCAGCAGCTTGTGAAGATCCTGCGGCTCCTCCGCCGGCTTGTCCTCGCCGTGCTTGGGAACGTGGCGGATGTCGCAGGCCTTGAACGGCAGGAGGAGGCTGGAGGGACTGTTCTTGCTCCCCTTCGCGACTGACTCCTCCGTCGGAATCGGCTCGATTGGGGCGCCTTTCAGGACGGCTTCCACGGCGGCTTGGCAGAGACTCCAGCTCCCCGTCCAGAGCAAGCCGACCGAGCCGTAGATCGGGTTCACTATCCGCCCACACGCCTCGTACAGCAACGACTTAAAGATCGCTGTTACCACAACATGCAAGAAACTCATCAACAAAATTGAAAATTCAAAACTGAAATTGAAATAAAGTAAAGGCGGATTTAGGGATTTACCAGGGCGGAGGTCGGGGGGGCCGGCATTGAGGAGGTTGAGGAGGCCGGCGCGGCCGTAGAACTTAGCGAGGAAGAGAGTGGAGTTCGCCTGGGCGTCGGGGGACTTGATCCAATCCAAACAAGGCCTAATGGAGCAGGTGTCGCTGCAGCCTTTCCGGAGGACTCGGCAACCGTTGCAACTCAGCCGCATGGTGGTGGAGGAGGCGGTGGAGATCTTTGAGGAAGGAGAGGGATTTGACAGGAGAGACAGAGAGAGAAGGTGGGGGAAAGCGTGAGGGGAGGAGGGGAGGTTTTTAAGGAGGGAGGGGGCGTGGGTTTGAGGGGGAGGGGGGTTTGGGGTGGGGCGGTGGGCCGCAGTGGTTTTCCAGATACCCTGTTTTAGGTGGGGCCCGCCTAGGGGACTTCTTACTTGACAAGCAAGAAGGGTGGAGGAGGTTGCTGGAATTACGGAGATGCCCCTGCTGGGTTTTGGGCGTTGGGATGCTTGTGGGAGATTCCGTAAGAAGGGGTTGGGTTGGAGGGTAAAATTGGAAATCTAGGTGGGGTGGGGGATGGATCCAATAAACATGGGGTTGTGGCGGCTCGCCACATATCGGCATTCGCTTGGTTTGGTTACCCACGCGCTTAAACCGCAGAGTTGCTCTCTGGGTGTGAGTTGTGGGCCCCTACCAATTGGGTAACCAGATTCCTTTCCCGGAATTCCTAATTTTGTAAGAATATAAGTATTATTTTATTTTATTATATGAAACGGACATCCAATTTTATACTTGAAAGGAAAAGGTCGGAGATTTTATAGAAATTCCCTCAAGTAAATGGAAATACATTCATAAAAGAAAAGGATAACTTTTTGATAGCTTTTGTAAAATACTCACTCGTTAACTTGTTGGAGGCTCGAGTCGAGCAAGCGTCTCGGGAGGCCAATTGAGTTATCGATAAGATTTTTCATGATTTCTTCTCATTATATCCATAGGAATTAATGTTATCGACTTTTTAGTTAAGATATACTCGACTCCTTTTAAATTTTTAACTTAACAATAAATAAATACTCATTTTTCAATAAAAATATGCCACTCGACCGTCTTTTATACAATTACAAGGAACTAATAAATATCGGTATAGTTTTGGTCACAATCATTTACCTTTTTACCTTCTTATAAGTTAGATTAACAATGTAGGGTTGATTTCGTGAGCCATTGTGCAAAGTAAACATTAAAATATTGAAAATCAAATCTCATATGTACAAATATTGAGATGATCGTACTCAACATCTGATCATTCTTCACTTTTTTTCGAGATGATTTAAATTACTCATATGTGTTTAATGAAATCCGGGATGTGAGAAACTAAATTGCATACTTATAACACTGTTTCTTTGTTGATTATATTCAAAACCATTAAATTTGTTATCATTCACAAGGATGGTTTCAATTGGTGGTTATGCAAATCACACACCATCTAACTCCTTGTCTTGTATCCTTTTGTTGAGAAAAATGTATTATTTTATGGTATAATTCTTACTTAAGCAAAATATTATCTCTTAAGGTTTTTTAATTTCCACTCTATCTACACAATTGCGCTTGCAATTTCACGATTTTTCAAGATGTTTTGAATTTTCATAATATAGTATTTGTTAATCTTTAACATTTATCAACAAATGTCATTTCAAAATATAGTATAGTATTTGTCAATCTTTAACATTTATCAAAAAAGTGAAGAATGATTGGTGTTATGAGGAGTAACCCACCCACTTTTATATATATATATATATATATATATATATATATATATATATATATATATATATATATGATTTGTATTCACTATATTTTCGATGTGGGATACTATCTCATTTTATATTATCAACAAAAAATATTTTATAATTATTGTCATTTTCACTTCTACATCAAATAAATAAAGAAAACCATCTTCCCAGGCAAGAGTTTTTACAAGGTTGACATCAAGTTTACAAATTGTTTAATAATATCATAAAAAAAATATATTACAACCATGTTTAGTTCAATTGAATAAATATATTCGATAGAAATCTCCTACTTCACTTAATATTTTACATATTTTAAAAATTAAAAAAATTAGATTCATATTTTAACCATCTTTTTTTTAATATATTTATATGTGTACTTAAAAAGTTATAAATTATAAAAAGTAAAATGTAAAAAATCATACTAGTATTTTATAAGCATATGAAAATATATAGATGAAATAAAAAACAGGAGGTCTCCACTGCAAGTTTACTGTTGTGTCCTTGTTTGTTAGATTTGATTATCTTAATTTAGGTGGCTTATCGGATCATCCGATCAATTGTTAGTTCATTAAAAATGGGTGAATAAATAAATAATTGAACCGCAATTGGCTGAAATTGGTACTCCCTCCGTTCCAAAATAGATGGACTTTTACTTTTCGGCACGTTTTTTAAGGAGCGGAAAACTCTATAAAATATTATTTTTTTGATTAATTTTTTTATATAATTTGATACTTATTAGTAATAAGTATTACATTATATAAAAAAATTAATCAAAAAAATTATATTTTAAAGACATTTTCGCTCCTTAAAAAGCGTGTCGAAAATCAAAAGGCCATCTATTTTGGAACGGAGGGAGTAATATTTAAATTAGTCGACAGTAATTGAGATATTGTGCGCGTGAGGGAAAGAGAGCGCAATGAAGACCAGTTTGTGGGAGTCCCGGTTTCGTGGAGGAAAAGCTGATTTGCAGGAAGGGGTAAAGCCGGAAATATAAAAAATACGCAGGGTCTGTGGGCGCAGTTTAAGCGCATCTTGGTTTTGAATCTCGAATTGACCGTGGCCCGTGGGTGCCTAATTTAATGCTTATCCTATAAACATGGAGCCCAAAACCATTAATTCGTCCCTCCCCAACTTGCTTGTCAATTTCACATCATCTCTTACATGTTCATTTTCGATTACCATTGCCTACTACAGTGGATCACTGTAACTCTCCCCCTACGGGAAGCATCTAGATTCTAGTCATTCCAAGGTCACAAGCTTTTGATACTCTGTATTGATAGAAAATCTTAGACCAATAGGCCTCTTGAGGTCCGGGTCTGTCCGGTCTCGAATTATTTCCTAATAAAAAAAAAAAGAAAAAGAGAGAGATTTCATGAATACGCCATCCATAGTTCGAGATTCAGGGTCGAACACATTTGGATATAAAATCCACGTTAAGAGCAATCTAGTGATGTAACAAATGTATTTGGCAAAAAACGCTCTCTTTCTTCCCCTCGCCAGAAAACCAAAACTTTGAAGCTCAACGCCGATAACCTCTTCGGAGGCCTATAAACCCTCTTCGGAGGCCAAATAACTCCTCTTCCGAGGTTAAAAACCAACTCCGTCGGTCCTTGGTTTCGGGCTTGCCCCGGACTGGTGCCGTCGGTCTCAATCTGGTGCGCCGGCGTCGATGCTCGGTGTAGCTCCCCTGTGTCAGCGATTCAGGTTGCCTTGTCTTGCCTGGTTCTCCCTCACACTACACCTCGCCTTGTTTGTTTTTAGGCGTTTTCCCCTTGAAATCCCTAATTAATTTGGGGCTTTTGCCATGGTTGTGGTCCGCCTGTGTGGGTCCGCCCTAAATCGACCTCCTCGGTGTTATCGAGTTCTCCGGGTGTTTCCCGATCGTCCTCTTCCCTTCTTCGTCTAAACGGGTTCAACTGAACCCCACCCCCCTCCTCGGAGTTCCTTCGAATTCCAGCCTGAATCCGGTGCCGCCTTCTGCCCGCTCATACTTCGCTTCACCCTTCTCGGGGTCCTTTCTCTCGGCTTGGGTGTTGTGGATCCGGCTCTTCCGACGCCACATCAATTTTTCGGCATCCTAGTTCGCGGATCTGGTTATCTCTCACATCGCTTCTATGGTCTCGGAATTTCCCATTGGGATTTCGTCTCCCCTGGGTGTTGCTTTTTTGGTCTGATGGCCCTGGCGGTTATGCCGCATAGCTCGCACCAGGCCTGTTCGGCGGCCGCGACTCCGGCGTTGCTTTTCTCCTGCTGTTGCTAACACCTTGCCGTCAGCCTTTGCTTCCTGGCCTGCGGCACTCCTGGTGTCCAAATTGCCCTGTCTTGGATTTGGGTTGTGTTCCTTGGGTCCGGGGCTAGCCCATCGAAATAAACTTTTAATAATTCTAAAATTAATATCTTGATTTGAATCCGGTTTCCTCTTGCGCTCTTTGCCCTCTCGCGGTCGTGCTTTCTCGGTTTGGTTGGAGTTCTGTTTGTTGGTTAGTGATTAGTTTCGGTTGAGGAGCAGTTCTACGGCCCTGATTGATCGAAGTGATCGTGTTGGTAGTGTTCGTGGTCTCCGAAGATCCTTCATCTTGGTGGAGGGAACGTCGTGTGATCCACACTTCCCTAGGTGTCGTCTTTGCCATATGTGGATTTCTGCTTTTCGTCTTTCCGGCGGTGAGACATCGTGTCAGTTGTGCTGTCCCATGCGCTCGCTATCCACTTCACCACGTCAGGTCTCCATCTTCTCGTTGCTGTGTCCGCCTGGTTGCTTAGGGTTTTGGGTTCTCCGGGTTTGTTTTGTGTAGTTCTTTTGCTGTATTAGGTGATTGTTTTCTGTTGTATTTTTGCTATGTTGTATGTTTAGACGGCTTGCCGTCTGCCGACTTTGTCGGCCTCTCGAGGTCTGGGCCTGTCCGACCTCGAATTATTTCCTTATTAAAAAAAAATGTATTTGGCAAATTAATCTTTACAATTATCGTTGACTGAATTCAAATACATCTGGATCATTTGGGCCCAAGAGAAGTGGGCCTATGTTAACTAAGGTCCAAGCCCAATAATACATAAAAATCACAACCGGTCCGGAAAAAGTAAGTAACGACGTCTTCTCGTGTGCTCGAGTTTCCCCCCTCCGAGATTTCGTTTCCGCGGGTGAAGGGCGAAGCCGGAGATGGTGACGGTAGAGAGTCCGATTATTTTGCCGCCTCATTCGGCCACCAACGTATGATGCAATTACACCTTTCGGCGCTATTTGATTTGATCGATGCTTGAATTATTCTCTTGCTCGCGGTGTCTATTTCAGATTATGCGATTTCCGGTCTTCAACGAGGGAAAATTTTGTTGTGGAAATCACTGTTGCTGGTTGCTTTGTTCAATCGCTTTGTCTATGTATATGGTTTCCTACTTGATCTAGTTATTAGGCGACCTGATTGCCGCTCTGAGCATCAAATAATTTGTATTTGCGAATATGCAGTGTTCGATTTTTTATTTATTTGGACGGATGATGGATTTTTCTAGGGTTTATGATGTGGTTAGTAGCAACAGGCAACAGCGTTTGCCTAAATGAAATTCAATGTCTATTTTTCTTTGATTACATTATTTAATTTGACCTGAGTCTATTGTGGAAGCGTGGCATAGTCAGTGTCGTTTTTCCTCTACTGTTGGTTTACCTTCTTGCTAGGTTTAATTTTTATACCCTCCCTCAATCAATGCTGTAAAATTTAGCTATTCAATCGCTGTTTCCATCTATTCGGATCCAGTGTCACCTTTAGGTGCTGTTTCTTGGTGTATACTGAATTACTGACCATCTGGAATAGACTTGTCGCCTCAAATTGGCCCATACCTTGTTGGCATTTGGACTTGGAGATGTTGGCCTAAGCCAAACTTTTGGTACTTTAAATTGCCTTATCAAGCTGTTCCTTAGTTACAAGATGTTAAGTAGAACTTGTGCTTTCAGTTGCAAGTAGAACTTGGTACTTTCAGTTGCCTTATCCAGGTGTTCTTTAGCTGCAGGACACAATCAATTATCAGTTCCTCAATTTTGTTTTGAAAACAAATCTTGTATATGATTAAACTAATATTTACCCATGCTCCTTGGTAGGGAAGGGCATTGAAAGACAGCATGTTTGTCGTTTTTGAGGCCTGGTTTCTTGTAAAGAGGAATGTGTGTCTTAAGCTGAGACCCACACTAAAACTTTTTTACTTGCATTTGCCTGTGGAGAGTAAGGAGATGAATGAATTTTCTGCTAAATGATGCATCATTTTACCTTCCCACTTCTCTTCGGAGTCATCTGGTTTTACCTTCCCACTTTGGATTTATGCGAAAACTTGGTTCTTTTGGATATGTTTGGATTTATGCGATCATCTCATCATAGTCAATATAGGAACCAAGTTGATTCCTTTTCTGGTTTTGAACATTTCATTCAAAAGGTCGCAACTTTTCCAATAAGGTGATCAGTGATCCTTTGGTTTATCCCTGGCTTATATTTGTTACCAACTCTTGACTGAAATCAAGTTCTAATCTGCATGTGATATTAACATAATAGAGTATATGTTTCTGTTTTTCAGGTCTCCATCCCATATTCCCATTACCTCCTAAAGTTCTTTTTTAAAGTAGTTAAGGCCCTATTGATGAATACCTTGATGGATCATAACAGCTAAATAGGGCACAAGAAGAGATAAATTCCATTATGATTGAGGATCATACAAGAAAAACTCCAATCTATAAAAGCTGAAAATAGCTCAAAGGAAAAGGAGGTCTATGGAAGAGATTTAACAAAGAGATGCTCCTACTTGACAAAGGTTAGCTTCTTTTATTGCATTTTCTTGGTCACAGGCTCAGAGTCGAGCATTTGCGTTATCGGCTGGAGCGTATGATGCAACCTGTAGCTTGCTTGGGCTCGGTTTTCCTCGCCTACCTACAACATGAAAAGAGAGACAAAGTGAGAAGAATAAGTGATACCCTTGTTGCAACCTTCATTTGGTGTCTGTTCCAACAGCAGACCTTTGCTACCTTCCGCTTCCAAAACAAAAAACACAAGGGTAAGCAAGCTTACTGCCTATAGCAAAACATAGTATGAGTAAAGATAAACTGCAAACTATTTTCTCTGTGATTATATTTCTTGCAGGCAAGGGGTATAATCGAGAGGAGCTCCCTTCAGTCCAATAAGTGAGCAAAGCAAGCAAAAGAGGTTGCTCCCACACCATGCAGATGGTAAAAACTCCTTACACGTCGGGTCGGACTTGTCGCATTGCGGCGAGTTTCGAGCCTTATACCAAAATGCATGAGATGGCAGCTCTCGACGACTTCTCGGCCCTCTTAATTGGACCGAAGGGAGCTCCTGTTTTGTGTCACCCCACATCTCATACTCTCATAGTGATTCTTAGCTTTGAAGGATCAATCTTTACAAACCTTAGCTTAAATAGGGCTTGTTCCTAGACATTAAAAACATTGGCAACCAACCCACTCCACGTCTAAACCAGCTGGGGCTATTCAAGGAAAGGGTAAATGATGAAGTTGGGAGAAAAGTGTACCTTTACTTGATCAGTTACTTAGCCATTTGGGTGTAAGAAGACCCCTTGCTAAACCTACATTCAACACTTGTTCTGAATCTCTTCCTCCCTCTCTGAGACTCAGCAATAAATTCCTCTGATAAATGGGCTTTATTTTTGTCTTCTTCTGCACTGTTTGCTTGTGGTTTTTACTCCATTACTCGGGCGTGCTGCAGGGGAACTAGCAAGCAGGAATCCCTTATTACTTTGATTTCAGGGAGGCTTTGCGTCATCTCCTTGCCTCTGTACTTTCCCTTTTTGGTTCCATCTTTGAATCTTTTGGAGATAAGAATTGATACCCCCTTCAGATTTTGCAGATTGGGTAAATCCTAACAACAGGGGGGAAAGTCTTTTTGACCATCACATAACAGGACCTTTCTCCGCACAGGATAATTTTGACTGAACAATTTCGGGTTGGTTTAGTCGGAAAGTACCTAAAGATTTCTTGTTTGAATCCCGCTCCGGATGGCCACGAGAGGTTTACCTGGTCGTTAACTTCATGACCCATGAGACATGGGATTAGTCAGGTGCTAGTAACATTGGACACCCATATAAGTTCAAAAAAAAATGCTGGGACTGTTTTGTGTTATACATACTGCTACAGTGGTTGGTGTTGGTAATTGGTTACATATGTGACATGGTGTTATAGTGTTTGGTTTAAGACGGTATTTAACTTTATCATATGAAGTCAAGTATAAAAGGGAGACTGCAAATGCAAATTAAAGAAACAAGAAAGCATACCCACCAAGGCATACACGAGTATATGAATATAGTATAATATAGGGTAAATTCCTTTGGTGGTCCCTAACCTTTAAGGGTTAGCCACTATTGGTCCCTAACCTTTGTAAGTGTTACTTTTAGTCCTTAACCTTTTAGGTATTGCTACTATTTGGTCATCCCGTCTATTTTCTAATTAAACTAAATAATAAAATTATTTAATTTTCTAAATAAAGCCAAGAGAGATTAGAAAATGGTTCTGTGACTTACGTCTAATGAATTTTAGGGGCCCCGTTCAATATTACCTTAATCTTAAAATATTTGATTTTTTCCCACTTGCTAATTATTAAAAAAATATTTTATGTGTAGTTTTTAACTTATTAAAAAATGTGTCAACAAGTTAAGCATCCACTATTTTGATACGAATAGAGTACTTATTACATTTACCAATCTTTCAAAAACATGTAGCATATAAATTATGTAAAATAAATGTATTCCTTTAAATAGGATAATTAAAAAAATGCCCAAATAAATTTAATATAGGACTTCTTCCTATTGGATTTTAAGTCATATATTTTAACTTTTTTTAATTATGTATCAATACATATAGTATTTTCACATTAAAAACTCATTCATTGTGTGAAGTTATAATTTACAAATAAAATTTTGAATATATATGTGAAAAATCTTAAAATATAATAAATTATACTCTAATACAAGAGTTTGTATTAAAATAACAAATAAAAATAGTTAATAAGGAGGCTCAATAACTAAAATAGTTTTTCATTTAGAAAAAAACAATTATAAAATGTACATTTAATAAAATTTTGGCATTTAATTGGATGGAAGGACCAATAGTAGCAACATGTAAAAGGTTAGGGACTAAAATTAACACTTAAAAAGGTTAGGGACTGATAGTGGCTAACCCTTAAAGGTTAGGGACTACCAAAGGAATTTACCCTATAATATATGATTTGAATTGCTTTACAATAATATAACAAGAGTGACAAATTACTCAAAAGCAATAGGAAGAAACAGCTTCAAATATCCGGAAAAAGGAATACAAATAACTTAATTATTGTACTCCCTACTAATAATCATACATGAACTGAACTATGGTGGTGAAGTCACTCGTCAGAATGTGACTTTCTTGATCATATTTACTTACACTCCCCTTGATCAACTCAAACTATAATACAAAAAGGAAAAAAAGAAAAAGATTGCCCTTGATTTGATTCAAGATCAAATCATATTAACATATATATATTATATAGTCTTATTCGTTACATTTGTCACATTAGAAGTCACTTGGATCGTTAGGCACAAACCAGTCGAGTGTCGACGAATTGAACTAGCTGTTATACCTTCATCAAGTAAGGGAACTTGGGGTCGATTCCGAGGGACGACGACGAAGAAACATAGTTTGAGGAAGAAGAGGTTCGTTTTACAAACCGGCCTTTCAACCGAGGTCTTTTCTCTGCGTTCAGTTTCCTCACTTCGTACCTTATCTTCTTTGAAAACAATCTAGTCTTTCTCTTCTCCCTGTACCTCAACACCCTTGCTCCTCTCCCTCCATCTCCGCCGTCCACGTGTCCCACCTCTCCCATTTGATTTCCTACCCCGGTCGGTCCCACTCCTCCCTATCATCAAACAATATCACACGGTCAGTATATGTAGCTCCAAATTTTACTTACCCTAATTTGTCAATTCAACATACCTTTCTTATTTTATGTGACCCAACTTTACTAAATTGTCAAATCAATCATATGGTACTGTTTCATTGAAAACAAAATGAAAAAAAAAATTCTATTTATGATCCAAATATATTTAGCCCAATTATAGAATTTGATTTTTTTCCATAAAAATTATTAATTATTCATATATATCTCCAACATTTGTCAAGGTCAAGTATCTTGTAAATAATCTGAATTGAAAGCAATGTATCAAATATCAAGTATCGACTAATTGACCTTAGTGTATGCAAAAACAAAACTATCCACGCATGTCACTGTTTTGAATTTTCAAACTACATGAAATTGATCTGTGGGATTAATTTAACCCCTGGATAAAACTTTATTATTTACGGTTTTTCTATTCTATACACTAAAGACATAGGATAAGAGCACTAATTATAAAATGTTTTTTAAATTTTAATTAGAGTTATAGGGTCGCTTATATTTTTAGTAGGGAATCTTTCTCAATTTAGAATCTGATCGTATTAATGTTTGAATGAATAGAAACTTGAATTAGTAAATTAAGAAGAAGAAGGACAATGTACATACCAGACAACTAGGCCAGGCCTCCATGGGGTCGAATTCGGGGCGGGAACCGGATATCCATGGCGAACCCTTGCTTGACCAAGCACTCATCACTTCTTCATAATTCAATCTCAAAAATATCTTCCTCTTGTTGTTAGTTTCACTTGCTTTTCCTCCTCCATCGCCGCCGCCGCCGCCACCGACTTCCAGCCACCTCTCCGGTTTCTCCTCCACCGCCTCCTCGAACCCCCAACACGGAACCGCAGCTATGCTACCACTCTCTCCTAAATGATCATCTTCAACTTTCATCATCCCAAAATTCTCAATCTTATGATCATCCAATAAGGGCATGATCCCCTTCATCCTCCCTTCTTCGTCGTCGTCGATCAGCAGCGTCTCCACGTCAGCAGCGAACTCCGCCAGGTCAGCGTCCGAGGGCAAGAACCCCGGAATGTTACCCCATTTGTTTTCGTCATCATCATCATGGTCTCGCCCTAATTGATCACACCCATCATCAAACCCTATCAAGGACATATCAAACTCGGCCTCAAAATCCATCGCATCTGATCCCGATCCGCCACCGAACACCTTCGAGTTCTCGCAGAATTCATTCTGATGATCGATTTCTGAGCTGATCTCGAACGGCTCGAACACCGGAACACTGAACATCAACGATTGATCATCCTCTTGAATATTCCTCAGCTCATCCTCTCCTTCGTTATCGCTCCCGATCTCGGGAACCACCACCGGATTGCTCTTACAGATGTGCTTGTGCTTCGCACTGTGTCGTGGTGTACGAGCTTTACGAGTGACCCCTCCCTGCCAGGGAGGGAGGGTGGAAGGAGAAAGGGAGATAAGAGAGGAATTTTTGCTAGGCTTATGGAGATTAGGGTTTGGGATATGTGTGTGTCCAATCGAAGTCGAGGCGGTTTCGAGGCGGACTCGTTTGTGGCGGCTGGCGAGTATGTTGGCGAGGTGGACGGAGGAGTCGCAGGCATGGCAAAGGAAGGCATCATCGGAGGCGCAGTACCACCGGGCTCTCCTCCTTAGGCAGCTTTCGCAGGCTCTCGCCGTCTTCCCGGCGAGAGCGCAGCTTGTTGCTTTGGCAGCCTTGGAGGAGGCTTGCATCATTGGAATGGGTTTGAATGGAGGAGGAGGGAGAGTTCAAAGAGAGTGGAGGCTGTGGCAAGTGAAGGTCATAAGGTGTGTGTGCTTTCTATAGGTAGCTAGTTGCTATTTGGTATTTATTTGTGTATGGTGGATACAAAAAGGTTGCAATTATTGTGCAGGACATTCATCGGTGTGAAATTGGACCACAAATTTGTGACAATTTTTTTATATTTTTTTCAAGAAAAGATCGACTAGTACTGACGTGGCCCACCGTCGAGTATCTTTATGGATGAGAACTTAAAGTACTCTATGATCATAGATAAGTTGAGTAACAAGAAAGGAGCAACCTAGAAGAGTCAAACAATTAGTTATATAGTTGATTAATTTCCTATAGACATACTGAATTTATACCTTATAAAGTTTTGTTAGATCTAAACGGGAATATCAGATAATTATCTCAATATTTCAAGGACATTTCCAATTGTCTTTCAATGCATCAACAACACACAGGCATGGTTATTAGGATCTCGATCCGGATCTTACAATCTTACAATTCTAGGCAAGGTTTTGATCCAGATCGGGCATATAGACTCCTTCGTCCTAGGATCTACCTATGATTGTGTGGGATTAGTAGGATATACCTAGGATCTACCGATCCTAGAAAAAAATATCCGATCCTAGCAAAAATCATATTTGTGTAATTGTGTTTGTTTTGTTTGGATATTGTGCCTTCTGTATACGATAAACCTTTTTATTTTTTATTTTGTTGGTAGCCCATCTCCTTAGAAATTGAAGGCAATAGAGTGAAGACGTTGAATTGAAACCCTAAAAAACTTTTGTTTCGTTACTCAACTCGACAAATCCACGTCTGAGCGTATGAAATTGTTCATGATGTGGTTAATTGCGATGATGACATTTAAAACTAGAGATGACATTGGATATTTGGATGTGTGATTTATTGATTGTATATTTGTCATATTTTAAGACATTATCCTTGTCTGTTTCACCTTTTAAGACAGTATTCTTGACAAATTATAAATATTAAGTGTTTATTATTGGACTATTTTAGTTACTTAATTTGTTTACTAAAGGAAAAACAGGTTTTATTTTTAAATTAAGGTATTTGTTTAGGATGGTTTATTTTTATTTTATTATTTATTTTATTTTTAATTTTTGTCTCGGGCATATAGATCTTACGCCCTTATCTCGATCTCACGCTATGATACCGATCCTAAAAACCATGCACACAAGTTATCTCATTCAATTTCGATATATTGAATGTTGAGATTAAATGACTCTTGTAATTGGTTCATAAGAGCGAAGGCTTCTGCCATCGAAACCGAAGATATATACAAAGCATCGACCGATATATTTTCATACAGACTTATCACATTAGATTTGGGAGAAGGTCATAAATCAACCTGAAGTGACAATATATAATGACTTTTTTTCATATAGTATTACACCTTATCTCTTAAGGGCATACACAATCAACTTATAGTGACAAGGAGATGTATACAAGTTATTTTAAAAGTGTTTTGTAATGACTAAATTAAATGCTTACCTGGAAAATAAAAAATAAAAATTTATAGTGTTACAATTAAATATGTGGTGTCAATCTTAAAAAAGTAGTAGTATGTTTTAAGGGTTTAGTTGTTACAATATATATTCCTTGAGCTTTAAATTTGTTTTGTTTTATTTTTTGAGAAAACAAATGTTTCTAAACAAAACAAGGAATATATAGAGTTTAATTTAATTTTTGTTATAAGGGTAAAGTCTGATAAAGAGAGATTTGTTTGATAGGATGGGAAGGGAAAAGAGGGCAAATGTGGGCTTGGAAGGTAATGTAGTTATTATTAATTTCATTATTATATGTAATGTAAGTTAGGGGAGCCACTAGCCAGGTGGAGGAGGGGGTGATAGAAAAGGATATATTTACACTTTTGTGGGGCCCATGATTAGTCCTATCTGCCCTCTGATTGGAGGAACCCCTTAAATCTCATCCTAATTTCTGTATTCTCATTGGTCACTTCTTTTATTTGCAGGATTCCTTGTGTCCCTTTGTGGGGGTCCCACTACCTCCCCCTCACTATGCACGTGGTCCCCACCCCCCCTCCCTATCACTTCTTCGGTCTCATACGTGGACTTGTTGTTTCCTAAAAGACTTTAACTTAACCCCATCTTCAATCATCTAATCCGTATGTAGGTGAATGTAATTAGTGTTAATGTGATTACATTATCTCAGGTATGGATTAGGGCTTTGTTTGGCATCAATTCGTACCATTAACTAATTTTGCGGAGCTTTCGGTTTTGATATTACATAATTTTAAATAAAATATTTTAATTTAATTAACATAAAATCGGGATTTTTCAACAGCTAATCACCAAACTTTTTGAAGTTTTTGGTTTTTTATTCACGTGTTTCCATCGATTATCCTAATAGTTAGGTTTACCAATCACTTCTTATATAAAAATAGTGAAGTGTGTTAGAATAATACTCCATCCGTTCGGCAAAACTTGTCGTTTTAGAGTTTTGTTTTTGTTCGAAAAAACTTGTCATTTTAGGTATTTTTGCTTCTACTTTACTAAAATGTACTTGATTTGATTGGTGTGTTGTGAGTTGTAGTTTTTAATAAAGTAAAAAAAATAGAGTAATAAATGAGGGTAAATTAGTAAAAAAAAATGAGTGTAATTATTAACTTTATTAAAAGTTGTGTGGAAAGTTAAAATGACAAGTTTTGCCGAACGGATGGAGTATATAACTTTGTTGCTTTTTATAATTGTCAATTATTTTGAGGTATAATTAATTTATCCAATGCATGCAAATCACCAAATTGACTCAACTTTTGAACCAAAAAAACTTACTCCGTAGTATTTAAAAATTAAGGTTAAGAATGAATATCAAATTTAGATTAAAGTGCGACTCTTTATACGTACTGACACCAATACAGAACAACTAGTTGGTTCAATTCATAAAACATAATATAACGATTGTATAACAACAAGAGCCTCGACGAGAGAGAAGCTATATGGGCCGGGATCGAAGGAAAAAAGAGAACGAAGTAATTAATTGTCGAATTTGTGATTGGAATAAATATTCGAGTGGAGGTTTGCGGCATATTGCACAAACAAAGGTCCCCAATTGAGAGGTTGCTTTCAGAGATGCTTCATCAATTTGATGCTCTCTCACAATTCCAAAATCTCACTTCCATTTTCAACAAAATTAAAGATTTTGGGGATCACCATTCACCACACCAACTGTACGTTGCTAGCTTGCGCGCGTCGGCAATTCCTGGCATTTTCCCACTCCTTAATTCCATCCATCATTCATTCATTCATTCATTCTTCCAACTTCATTCATTCTATTTACACCGGATCCGGGACAACTAACGACTAGTATGTATGGAAACAAGATCTAGAGTTTAATTTAAGGTTTATTTATACTCTAAAAAGTGCTTGGTTTTACCTATACACTTTGAAAATCAAATGTTCTATTATATATATACGGAGTAAGTTGTTTCGAGAAAAGATAGTTTCAAATATTTAGGTCGGTGATGGGGAGCGTCGGAGATGTTGATAAGGATATCGGTCATCGATCCGATATCCTTATGCGATAGATGGGATGGTGGAGGGTTACATCAGGAGTTTTATGCGATAGAAAATGGTACGCATAGACGGATATAGGCGGGGGAAAGCGGGAGCATACACCCCCCTTTCATTCGATGAATTATCTATATTTGTTCTACACATTGCGATAGCTTCGGTTTGATATATTATAAGCCTGAATCCGATAAACGAGTAAAAAGTTATGACCGTTTGAAAGTTAAACACAAATTAATTATTTCAAATGTCTTTTAATAAACCACGATTCTTTTATATTTTACTTAATTAGATATTTTGTCAATATAATTCAACCAGAGAGCTTCGAAACAAGAGGTTATAATACTAAATTCGATAATTATATAAGAAATTATGTAAGTTTAAAGTTTGTATATCTTATTACACGTTAAGAGAACAATAAGTTGAATACTGACTTAGTGACTTTGTAGGTTTAAAACGATATATTTTTAGACCAAAAAAAGAAAAAACAACATTGTTTTTTTTTTTCATTTAAAGATAAAAAATATATATATATAACCACTAATTACACAATTTTAAATTAAAACACCACAGTTTTCAACAAAAAAACATTGTGTTTTGAACTAAAAAAACATTGTTTAAAACTAAAATATCATCATTTAATCTAAAATATTCATAGTTTTGGTTCGCTAAACATACTATAAAAAAATCTATCGAAGAGTTAATCAACCATTTGTATAAAACTTCGCCCCTCCTTCGATGAATTTCTGGCTCCGTCTCTGGTTGTACGGAGTGGAGGGTTGGGCGACTACGAAGACACAAGAGTCGAGGCTAATAGTGGTAGAGATGAGGATGATCATATGGATGAGTGGATTTACCAAACTCGACAAGATCAGGATTAAGGTTATCCGCGATAAGGTAGAAGTAAACAGTATTCGAGATAAGCTGTGTGAGTTAAGGCTTTGTTGGTTTGGTCATGTGCAAATGAGAGATCTGAGTGTGCCACTGTGTATATATATGTGATAATTTGGAGATTGATAAAGCGTGGCGGAGCAAAGGGAAACCAAAGAAAAGTTGGAGGGAGGTGGGATAGGATGTAGTGAAGGAGCATCGTCCATGTCAGATAAGGTTAGGTTAATTGGGCGCAGAGGATTGACATAGATCGTATCCATTCCACACCATGTTCTTACACCATGTTTTTTTTCTTAATCTCTTTCACTTTATTGTATATTATACCCGTCCCTTTGATTTGTCATATGTTCATATATGTCTGTGTTTGGTCCACTCGGAAACATTCTAAACCCTGACCAGACTGGATAATTAAGAATGGTGTTGTATATGTAATTATAACAACGTACAAGAATCTTTTCGATCGAAAACAGACTTTCTCAAACATTTTGAGAATTGGTCCAAGGAAAGGAATTGTGGAATCCAGATATTTGTAAGGATGAAGGGTGTGTTTGGATTCCAAATGCATTAAGTTTATAATGCAAAATGACAAGGTGGTGTATGGTCAACACAAATTTTAAGATGCTTAAATTAGGATTTTTTAGATTTTACAGTGTATTAATTATAATATAATTATTTTATCTCAATTTATATGATTATTTAGTTAAATTACGATTTTACATTAGTTTTTATGAGATTTTTATTTTTATAATCAATTGCTCACCTAAAACGAAGTAAAACAATTACATTATAATTAAAATACAATCGAATCCAAATACACCAGAATGGTTAGAACTTAGACGTGTATTAGAGCGGGCCCGATTGAATGATTTTTGGGCGAAACTTTCAACGGGTTTCTGAGTTTATCACTTTATCTTATACAGATTACAGGTGGGGTCATCAATCAATTACTACACCAAACGGGCCCCGCTCTACTTAAAGGAGTACAACTCAGCTAGTCCATTCACCATTGGAGTGGGTCCCATCCACCCCCCACGTACATTGGTCGTATTTCTAATTTGTTTTCGGTGACTTTATACAAATCAACTCCTGTTTCAAAATAAAAGTCGTTTGACTTTTTTACACGTATTTTTATGAGGTAAAAATTATATAAAATATTATTTTTTTAATAAATTTATTTCGATAAGTTTATCCTTAGGGCTACTAAGTATGAAATGATTGAAAAAAGTTGATAAAAATAATATTTTATAGTGTTTTTTTTATCTCATTAAAAAACGTGCAGAAAAAAAGACAAACGATTTATATTTTAAAACAGAGGGAGTATATGTATATATGTGGCTTTGTACATGACGGGTTGATAATTAAAATCACTCCAATTTATAAACTAATTGGAATGTTTTTTTTTTGTCAGCAACTAAGAGCATCAGCACTCATGGGGTAACCCCATCCCTCTCTCTCCTCGTAATATTTCGACACCTCATTTTCCACTAACTCTACCCCATCCTATAAGAATTTTAACTTTTATCCCACATCCATAAGTTTACCTCATTACTATTTTTTTAACTTTAATAATACCCCACCACATATTTTAACCAATCAAAACTTAACCCACTTAATAAAAAAAATAAAAAATCTCACTTTTATTAATTTTATAAAATTAAATGGGATGGGGGAGGGATGAGTTTAACCCATTCCACTAGGGTTGCCCCTTCCCTTTGGTGGAATGGGTTTTATCCCACATCCATGGATTTACCCCATAGGAGGGATGGGGTAGGGTAACCCATGGATGGTGATGCTCTAATTGAAATGTACTCCGTATTAATTGTGTGAAATAAAGTTTAAGGGTTGATAAACTCTAAATGAGATACGTTAAAGAGTTTATTGGTAAAATATGGGATTTATTTGAAAATTGATTGTAGAATGAGGCAAAAGGTGTAATTTCATAGCAAATAAACCACAAACCATTTGAATAAGCTTCCATTTAATTTTTTTTTCCTTTCAATTCACTCGTATACTTATTTTTATTTTATTTCAATACATGATGGTTAGTTCATCTCTCGGCTTGTCTGGACTCTCGGTTTCTCTAGGTAATCGAATTTCTTTCCTTTTATAAAAAAAAGTTTATTTTTATTTCAACCCTTTTATATATAAAAAAACCCAATCAATCAATAGATGTATAAGTATGCATAATAGATGACACTTGATGTTTGAACAAGTTTTTTTGAAAAATGCAATTTAAAGCATCCAGGCTTGAGCTATGGATCCGGGGATCCGAATGCTTAGACACCACATCGACTATTTTTTTTAAGAGAGCATAATACATAGAGCATGCATCATTGGTTAAAGTCGGTTGTATGCAGAAGCATAAGTCGAAGCGCAGTTGTAATGTGTGATTGCAACGATATCCCACCGCTAATTTTTACTATTTCCACTGCTAATTACCGCATAGATATACGGTGGATTTAATAACAGTCAACGATTCCAACGCATACCTATGCGGTGGGTCGAGAAGTATACAGGTTTAAAACCGTCGTCATAATAGTCTAAAATCGTCGCTATAACCCACCGCATAGGTATACGATGAGTTTGAACCGTCGTCATAACAGTCAAAACCGTCGCAATAACGGTCCAAAATCGTCGCTATAACCCACCGCATACCTATGCGGTGGGTTATGACGACGGTTTTGGACCCCTTCTACAAACCGTTTTCAATTGCCCAAAAACTGACCGCATGTATACGGTCGTCATAAGTCACCGCATAGGTATGCGGTGGGTTTGTATACGGTCAACGGATCCACCGCATGTATATGCGGTGGGTCTGGGAAAATGTGGATTAAGACGGTATGCGGTGATTAGCGGTGGAAATAGTAAAAATTAGCGGTGAAGATATCATCACCCAAACATATCGCACCTAAAACTCCTTAGGGTCAGTTTGGTAACACGGAGTTGATGGAGTAGCTGAAGCTGATAGGGTAGTTGAAGCTGGTGGATTAAGTGTGTTGAATATATGTTAAATTGGAGTTTTCATAAGCTAGTAAGGTGTTTGGTAACCCAGCTGATACAAACTAGCTGATCAGATAGGAGAAAATGAAAAGAATTCTAAAAAGCTTGCGGTTAGTAGCCGTTGAAAATCCAATTTCAAAAGCTAATTAAATTAGGGTCCGTTTGGTAATACAAGTAGCTTTTCGGAGCTTTTGGTTTTAATAATCTATAGTTTTAAATAAGTTAAATATAATATTTTAATTTAATTAGCTTTTAAAATTAGATTTTCAACAGCTACTGACCACAAGCTTTTCAGAATTCTATTCATTTTCTCCTATTTGATCAGCTAGTTTGTATCAGCTACTCTATCAGCTGGGTCACCAAACACTTTACTAGCTTATGAAAACTTCAATTCAACATATATTTAACACACTTAATCCATCAGCTTCAGCTACCCTATCAGCTTCAGTTACCCCATCAGCTTCAGCTACCCCATCAGCTCCGTGTTACCAAACTGAAAATCTTATATTTAACTTATTTAAAACTTTAAATTATTAAAACCAAAAGCTCCGAAAAGCTATCTGCATTACCAAACGGACCCTAATCTCCTCATTAGAAGAGATGTCAACCATTAGTCAGTAGAACCTAACGTTTTTAGAATCCTTACCTAGTTACAAAATTAATTAATTAATTAATTAAAACAAAAACAAAAGAGTCGGTCGAAGGCTCGAAGCAACAAGAGTATACTTCATACATGAACTTTTGCTTTTCGACACACTTTTTAAGAATCGAAAAAATCTATAAAATAATTTTTTTAAATAATTTGATACTTATTACTACTCCCTCTGTTCAACAAATTAAACTTGACGTTTTACTATTCATGCACGCTTTTTTATGAGCTAAAAACTATATAAAATATCGACTTTTTAAATAATTTTTTTTAACAATTTCGTAGTTATTATTAATAAGTACAAACTTGTTAAAAAAAATTTAAAAAAATGAATATTTTATATAGTTTTTATCATTCTAAAAAAGCGTGCGTGAATAGTAAACGATAAGTTTTGTTGAACAGAGAGTAATAATTATCAAATTATAGTATGTTTTTTTATTAGGTAAGAATTCGGTAGGACAAGCATAACCGATAACATCCTTGCGGATAAGGTCAAGAAGAGCGCGGAAGATCATTTTGATTCACATGTCCCGAAGCAAAGTGACAAATTTGTGCAACCTTATCAACCACTTTATTGCCGTTGCGAGGGAAATGAGAAAGAGAATATGTTTCAATCTCACGTAGGAGAAGTGTGATATCGAACATGATAAGTTCGATTCCCCATGGGCATTTTGATTTGCCTTTTAGATAGAATATAATTATTAACGAGTCTCCTTCAATTTGTAAGTTGGAGATTCGAAGTTCACGAGCTTTTTGTAAACCCGATAGCAAAGCCAGAGCTTCAGCCATGATGGGTGTTTGATTTCCCACCTTTTTACCTCCAATAAAGATTGGATGTTCATTCCAGTCTCGGAGAATGAACCCTCCCGAACTGTTACCATTAGTAAGAGTAGAACCATCAAAATTTAGCTTAATGGTTCCGATCGACGGTTTTTTCCATATAACATTTTTATTGTTGGTGGTCTTGCTTGTAATCGTTTGCTTTTGTTTCTGATTGTGGGAACTAGGGTATTGATGTTCACTGAATTTACAAGCTTATAACCAGTAACGAATATGGGTTTTGAGCTCTGTTATTGAACACCTCCATAGATGGGATTGTAGTATTTGAGATCTATGTAGCACGGAAACGGAAACGGACACAGGACACGGACACGGAAAGACACGGGGAAACGGCAATTTCAAAAAACATAGGACACGGACACGACAAAGATATATGATATATATATCATTTTAAAGGTCTAATTACAAAGATGTATACATTTATACTAATAAGAGTCACCTATATGTTAAGACCAATGAAATATAAATAAATAATTATATAACATTTCAAATCAAATTATATACAAATAAACATTGCTAAGTCTAAAAATAAATCAAAGTATAGAGAGGAGGTCGTCCACCATCGTGTCTTGTTAGTTGTTACCCCCCTCCCGATGTTGTGCCAACTATATCAAGTTATCAACGTAATCACAAAGTGATCCGCTCCACCTTCACGTTATGTTTCAATGAAACACCCCCGACCCTCTGCTACCTTCATTAGTTTGTGGGCCCGAACCATCATCAATTTCTAGATCCTACATCTAAATCTCATATAAATTGAAATCAAACATCACTCAATCAAAGTAACCCTAAATCTGAAAATAAATCAAGGTATAGAGAGGGAGTGAGATCGCACTACTACAATTAAGGTATATTGTAGCAGTTGATTGCAGCGGTTGTTCTATTGTGGCGGTTTTTGTGGCGGTTTTATCTATTGTGGTGGTTCATGTAACGGTTTTGTGAGTGTATTGGGCATTTGTGGGGAAGTAGCTATTGTGGTGGTTTAAATTATTCTATTGTAGCGTCTAAATAGGCTAATGAAGCGGGGTTTTTTTTTTTTGGTAAGAAAAACGAGAGCAAAGGCTCTAGGCTCGGCAAGAGCCAAACAGGACTACAAACGGATGAGGCGGGGAGTAGTCCTTCCCCTAGTGTCTTCCTCTAACAGTACTAAAAGGTCCTCATGCGGATCGGACAAAACATGTAGTCCAATCGGGAGGGAAAAAGCAAAAGAAGCAAGGGAGTCGGCGATGAAATTCGCTTCCCTAAAGACATGACGAAGTTTGATCTCCCAACTTCGGGAGAGAAAGCCTTGACACTGCGTAACAAGGCTGGAGAGAGGATGGCTTGGGTTCACCTTCCCGTTGACAAGGGAAGCAGCAACCTTCGAATCAGTCTCGATGAGTACTTTGCGGAACCCCTTGTCCCAGGCTAACCTGAGGCCATCCAGCAGGCCCCAAAGCTCGGCCATAGGCACACTGCACATGCCTATGTTGTGTGCAAAACCCACAACCCAATCGCCCTCGTCGCTACGCAGAAGGCCTCCCGCAGTTGCAAGCCCTTCACCGTTCACAGCTCCATCCGTGTTGATCTTGATCCACCCTTCCGGTGGCTTCTCCCAGCGCACAAGCGTCATTATCTGGTCATTGCTGATGCGCCCCTCTCCCATTCCTTTGTTTGCCATAGCATACTCTTTGGTGCGCTCCGTCACGAATCTTCCTCTGTCAAGGTGGGTGTCCTTGTTATTGAAAGTTTTGTCGTTTCTCCACCTCCAGCTCCACCAGAGAGCCATAGCAAACCAGCAACACCAATCAGTTCCATCTTCCATTTTGTCGACCCTCATCACGTTGTCCCTGATCCATTCTGCAAAGGCAACCTGAAAGAAGTAAGTCGACGGCAATTTAATAGCTTCCCACATACCTCGTGTCTTCCTGCAGTCCCGGAAGAGATGGATTAGGGTCTCTGGCATATTCTGACATTCCAAACATTCATCATTGGAGGTCAAGTGCCTTCTCCTTCTCTCCACATTGGTGAGTACGACCCCCTTCACAAGCATCCAGACGAAGCATTTCACTCTCTCCGGTACCCCGATCTTCCACAATTTTTGGTAAACCTGCGTGTCTAGACAAGCGAAATTAGAGTTCCCATTAATAATGTTGTAGGCAGAAGTGATAGAGTATTGGCCATCCGGGGTCCCTGTCCAACACAAGGTGTCGGGAATGGACCCGTCTTCCACCACTGCCACCGTTGCCAATTTCATCAACACGCTCGCCGGAAGCACCGGGGAGAGGGCGTTCCAGTCCCAACCACTGCCATTAATCCACACGCTGCTGGCCTTATCATTGTTTATAGCCTCTCGGCGGTTGCTATGCACCAGGTCCGCAAGTCGCTCCTCCATGAGCCACCTATCGTTCCAAAATCTGATGCTCGAACCATTGCCCAACACCCATCGCGTACCCTGCGTAACCACCTCGCTCATGCCCTTCAAGATGCAAGCCCAGACCGCCGAATGACCCGTAGTGGTCGCACCTGAGTCACGGATATACTTGGTCTGCAACACAACACTCCACATATCATTCTCATTACTCATTAAAAATCTCCAAGCCAATTTACCTGCTGTGGCAATATTGATGTCTTTCATAGCTTTTAGTCCAAGTCCCCCAATACTTCTTGGTTTGCAAATCTCATCCCAGGCAACAAGATGAATTCTTCTTTGGTTCACACAATCACCCCAAATGAATCTCCGACAGATACTATCAATTTTTTCGCAAGTAGCGGTAGGGACAATAGTTGTCGCCATGGAATAGAGGGGGATCGAGTTTAGCACCGTCTTCGCGAGTGTGACTCGGCCGGCGAAGCTCAGGTGTTTCCCTTTCCATCCGGAAAGTTTACTGTTCACTCTTTCGATGATGTGGGCAAAGGTCTCACCGGTAATCCTTTTGTGGAGGACGGGCATGCCGAGGTAACTGCCCAGATTGGAAGTAACTTCAAACCCGCTTTCCCTGCGAAGATCATTGATAACCATGTCAGTAACATTTGGAGAAACAAAAAGCTTAGACTTACCTATGTTTATTTTCTGCCCCGAGCTCGCACAGAAAACATTCAGAATCCTCATGATCTGTTTCATTTGATCCACCGAGGCTTCAGCCGCAAGA
Source organism: Persicaria tinctoria (assembly GCA_037127255.1). Taxonomy (NCBI): domain Eukaryota; kingdom Viridiplantae; phylum Streptophyta; class Magnoliopsida; order Caryophyllales; family Polygonaceae; genus Persicaria; species Persicaria tinctoria. The sequence continues at coordinate 66,398,790 of JBANSL010000010.1, read as the reverse complement.
ATCAAATCGTCCGCAAACATCACATGTGATATCTCCGGGCCCGCACGAGTGACCTTGATCGCCCTCCAATCACCATTCTCAACCGCTCCCTGGATGGCGTGGCTGAGCCTTTCCAGGCAGAGGATGAAAATGTAAGGAGATATGGGGTCGCCTTGACGGATGCCTCTGCTTGGCACGAAAACATCAGTGATCTCACCGTTAACCAGGACCCTAGTTCGAGAGGTGCTAATGCACTCCTCAATCCAGCGAGCCCAGTTGTCCGGGAAGCCAGCTTCCTTGATCGTATCCACCACAAAGTCCCAGCGCAGTCTATCGTAGGCCTTCTCCAAGTCAATCTTTAGTAACATCCAACCCTTCCTGCCTTTTTTCTTTCTCATCGAATGCACCAGCTCTTGCATAATTACAATGTTATCGGTAATCATCCTTCCGGGGAGGAAGCTCCCCTGCATAGGACCAACAAGAGAAGCAAGAAGAGGCCTGATACGATTAACCATTACCTTGGTAATAATCTTGTAGAGAACATTACAAAGACTTATGGGGCGATATTGAGAGACGCCTTCCGGTTTAGCCACCTTCGCAAGGAGGACAATAAGAGTGTCATTAACCCCCGTAGGAAGAGAACCGGTAGCAAAGAAGTTTTTAACAAACTCCCTGACAGACTCCCCCATCGTCTCCCAACACTTCTGAAAGAAGACCGGCTGGAATCCGTCAAGACCAGGAGCTTTGAAGGCTCCCATCTCCTTAACCGCAGTCCAGATCTCAGCATCAGTGATCGGGGTTTGAATTGCCTCCCAATCGGAATCGGGCAGAGCGGGGAAAGCAGCCCCAGCTAAGCTAACATGGTCCAACTCACCGGATTGAGAAGCATAAAGCGACCGGAAGTATTCCATAACTAAGGCATCTATCTCCTTTCTGGCAGTCACCATGGTACCGTCCTCCCTTTTAAGGGCGTCGATCCGATTGCGCTTCCTCCTGACAATGGTCGAGAGGTGGAAAAAAGACGTATTACGATCCCCGGCTTTTAACCATAACTCCCTAGACTTCTGGAACCATAAGAGCTCCTCCTGTTCAAGTGCCAGGTTGAGCAAGTCATGAGTTCTCGCCTCTCGGTCAATGAGATCAGCAGTAACCCTCCTCTCGAGATCTCTCTGTATGGTCTTGAGCTCCTCCATCAAGCGGCTCTTCCTATCAAAGATATCTCCAAAAGTCTCCTTGTTCCATTTCAGAAGGCAGTGCCGTAGGTGGATAAGCGCCACATGGGCGGCACTCCAACCATCCCAAGAGTCTTTAACCAACCCATGGAAATCCTTGTGGGTTAGCCAAGCCGCTTGGAACCGGAAAGGCCTCTTCTTCTTATTGATTTGGAGCTGTACGTCGGTGTTCAGGAGTAAAGGCATATGGTCCGACCCAAACTTTTGCAGATGTCGGACAGCCGCCTCCGGCCAATCGAGCCTTGCTCGAGCATTGGCGAAGACCCTATCCAGTCTCTTGGCAATGTACGTCTCCGGTGTTCTGCCTCTAGACCAAGTAAACGTTGTACCCGTAAAACCCAAGTCAATCATCTCCGTAGAGTCCATCCAATCAAAGAAATTGTCCGTGTCCGACGAGAGCTGCCCACTGATGCAATCCCGCTCCCAATCATGAAGGGTACTGTTGAAATCACCTCCCACGAAGAGAGGTCCTTCAACCTGATTGACAACATCTTTAAGCTCATCCCAGAAGCGCCTCCTTTCAAAGTCGGCATGGGGGGCATAAACAACAAGAAGATGAAAAGCCCTGTTGCCGCTACCAACCCTGGCCAAGATGTATCTGTCGTGAGAACCAACCACTGAAATATCAACATTGTTGCCATTCCAGAGGAGCCAAACTCCTCCCCTGAAGCCAGTAGCCTCAACAATAAACCTGTTATTAAAGATCATCCTGTCACAGACCTCCTGGGCACGGACACCCGAGATCTTAGGTTCAAAAATCGCAAGAACATCCACCTTGTGATGCTTAGTCAAATAGCGAATAGCTCTGCGGAAACCAACTCTACTGGCTCCGCAGCAATTCCAAAAAAGGCAATTCATCATAAACAGAAAAGGAATGAGAACCAACAGAGCCCTAGGCACTCCTCGAGTCCATAGACTCGCTTCCCATGATCGTATCCCCCACCTGAAGAGGGCCAGAATTTTGCCTTTCAGACGTCGGGAGTTTGGGATCCTCATCGCATAATCCTTTGTTGATTTTGAGGACTTCTGCCGAATCTTCTCTCCGTTCAACATCCGGATTTCGAGTACCGTCTTGATGTACCTGCAAGTTCATATTAGGGGAAGTATTAATAAACGGAGTGTTATTAATTATTGGGCCATTGGGCCCAACTTCTTCCGGGTCATTGACCCTATTCAACACATCAAAAGAATTATGGATCTTAGGGCAAAAAGTAAGAGGAGTGGTCTCATTTCTGGCCCGTTTTGTAGGCCCTTGCTTGGTCTCTTGGGCCGGCCCACCAGTTTTCTTATTAGTCTTCTTCTTATTCACTTTTTGAGCTTTCTCCACGTGCTTAGTATTGCTCTTGGTACCCATGTTGAACCTAGGGTTCTGGGTCTTTTCTTTTTCCACTACTATAGAGCCGCCATCGGTACTCATTCCCGAGCCGTCTTTTGGTTTTCCCGCATTAACTTTCTTGGTACCCTTCGAGGCATCCTTCATGATTATTCCTTTATCCAACGGCTCTTTCTGGGTGTTCGACGCGTTTTGATTTGTCCCGGCATGCCTGCCGGCGCCGGGTCGTTTGCCATCCTCCTCCGCCGTGTTCTTGCTCGTGCTGCCCCCTTCCTTCGATTGCTTCATTCCTCCTCTTTCATGCTCAAGTTTCTGATCATTTGGACCTTATGCATTTCCACCAGTTGAGCCTTTGTTTTTCTTATTTTGAACTCGTCTCCTCCGTGGAGCTTCCATCCATGGCCCATACAACCCCCCTGCGATACCTTCCCCCGTCTGGCTATCTACATCAACCGCCTTTTTCCCAGTATCCCTTCTCTCTTCAGTGTTGCCTCCCTCCTTAACCACCTGTGGCGCAGACGAAGGGCACTCAGAAGCAATATGGCCATACCGGCCACATTTGAAGCATATGAGGTGAAGACCTTCATACTCAAGGAAATGCAACTGGTTGTTGATGGTGATGGTCCCTTTTAAGGGTTTCTTCAAGTCAACCTCGACACAAACCCTAGCAAATCGGCACCGGTTAGAGAACAGGGTCCTTGTGTCAACTTTGATTGGCCTTCCTATCCCTTCTGCGATCTTCATGATGATATTTTCTTCATAGTACATGATAGGCAGTTTAGTGATGCGCACCCACGCCGGCGAGGTTGTAATCTCATCCGTATCCGGATTAAACGACGGTGTCCATGCCTTAATGATCAAATAGTGCCCGAACAATGTCCATGGGCCACCGGTGAGGGCATGATAGTAATCGAATTCCGCTTCAAACCGGACAACATAGTATCCGTTGGGAAGATCAGCAATCAGCATTCTCCCTGTGGGCTGCCACATATCGCGAATCTTCCTTTCCATTATGTGGTATGGAACAAAACCTCCTAGTGTTTTGATAATCAGGGCCGACTTCCACACCTCCGAGAGGGCGTTGATTACTTCAGCATTGATGGAGACAATGGGATCTCCCTCCCCACCGTTCTGGAACGTGATATCTATCTTACCTTCCAGGAAGGCCGGTTCAAGGACAGGTCTGCATGTTCCGGGGGCTTCGCCGGCTACCATTTCTTTCCATGTCTTCCTTTTGTCCGGCGGGTCCCCCGGTGGGGCTAGGGGTGCAACAGGAGCGATTGGTGCCGACATATCCATCGGTGTTGTCGATGGCGTTTGCAAACTCATCGGAGAAAATCAGGGTTTGGATGCTTTTTGCAAACTCATCGGTGTTGTCGATGGCGGTTTTATAAAAAGCGTTTTGTTCAACCCTGCGGTTCTGAAATTTTATTAATTTTTTAAAAATAAAATCCATATTCCTGTCGATTATAATCCGCAGGCGTGTCTCTCTCATCTAAGAGTGCGAACGACCGAAGAATCGTGAAAGAGGCCACCACTGATAGCTTCCGATCGAAGAAGGGGAACTGATAGCTTCGGATTGAAGAAGGGGAACTTATAGCTTCGGATTGAAGAAGGGGAACTGATAGCTTTCGATCTGCGTCCTCTTTATGCAGCAGACCTTTCTCTCAAAATCAAATCCTCTCTAGTATGATTTTTCAGTTTTTTCTTAATTTCCAGGGTTTGGATTTTTATGTTTGTGTCCTCTTTCAGATCGAAGAAGGCGGTAGGACTCTTCTCGCTGATGTTATTTGCGCAGACTACTCGGGAGGACTTTTCTCGCTGCTGTAATGTCTACCGCCCCTAATAACATCCAAATCCTAAACCACTGTTGTCGCCGTTATTCAGGTATCAATCCATTCCATTCAATTTGTTGTGCATTCGGTCGGCTTCAGCGCAATCCATTCGATTTGTTGGATTTTCTGTTCTTTATTTCTAGGGTTTGAATTTTTATGTTTGTTATGTGTTTGTGTGTGATTTATTTACAGGTTTCTATTACCCATTCGATTTAAATCTGAAAGTTAACATTTGTGGATCGAGACCTAAAGATTTTACAGATAAAAGAAATCCATACCCAATGAATTTTCTTTGTTCATTGTATGATCATGAAAACTATCGATTATGAGAGAAATATGTCAATTTGGGTAACCATGTTTCTCCTTGTGATGTTGCTTATGTGCAAATTGGTTTTGATTTCTCATTGCTGATATCATAATAGAATTTGGCTATGTATCTATACATACTTTTTTTAATATGTTTTAGTGGGTTTTTTTTGTGTGTGATCAATGTGAACTTAATCAGTGCAAGAGTTGTTCAATAAAAACTAATTTGATCTTTGTTATAGTTGAATCTTGATCTTGTAGTTTTTATTTGATTGATTGCTTGATCATGGGGCGGGAGTTAATGAAATAAGTGTGAATTATGTAGCCTATGTCGATCAAAGATGGCCACTTTGTTAGTGTGAATTGCTCTTGATCAAAATGTTAGATTTGAGACTGCTTCACTTTCTTATGTAGGTTTTGAGTTGGAAATTGATTAAAAAAAAGAATGAATGAGTTTATGGTTTTCCCACTTACCCTTCATGTATACCCTATGATGACTGAAACATGAACAGTAGGACACTTTTTAAATTCTGCCTATGCAGGAGTATCAGCTTAACTTGTTTTTTTTTTCTCTTATCACAGTTTCATCTGGGTCATCCTAAGGGTTTATACTATAGATAAATTTCGATGCTCATCTTTTCCTTTATTGCCAACAATAGTCAGCCTTGTCTTTCATATTCCTATTCTAGATGAAGAATATAGAGGGTTATGCAAATCTGCTTAAAAGTGCTGGAATCTCCATGGAAATTAAGGTACACTTGAGATGATTTTTTAATATATGCGTGTGATACTCAAACTTGCTTCCCTACCATTTACCTCAAGCATGTGTTTACTCTACAATGCAATTCTGCAGAGCCCATTATAAAGATGCAAAGTTTTTCTATGATACTGACATGTGGAAAAAGTTCTCGGAGCCCATTATAGTAAGGGAAGTTTAGCTTGCTGTAAACTACTGCCTTCTGGCTTTACCCGGGTCAAAATGGAGGAGTTGAAGCGTGTATTAAGCCACCCTCAGGTTGGATAATCTTCTGTCATGGCTTCATAGTGTTTCTGATTGTAAAGTCTCCAAAAAAAATTCTTGCTATCCAGAAATCATGACATATCCTTACCTACAGGCACTTGATCGGTGTGAAATGACAGTAAGCAACTTAGGTCTTGTCTGAATCAGCGCATCAGATACTGCTGGTGCTGCTTATGTAAGATCAGCTTTTTAAACGTCCATGATTGAATCATGATTGGTGCATTACTTATCCTTGGAAGTTGTTTTATGTTTCCTTGGTTAGACTGTAATCACTGAAGGTGTAAGAGGCAAAGGAGCTATTGCAAGTGCTCGAGCTGCTGGGATATATGGTCTTAATGTCCTTCAAGAAAAGATGCAGGTTAGACTTACCCTCCATATGTATTTATAACATGTCATATGCCAGTGATCTTGAGAATTTACTCTTTAAAAAACTTGTAAATGAGCTTGCATTAATGACTTTTGATTGGAATAATTGACAGCAAGAGTTTTTAAAGGTCCCAGTAATATTTGATTAATTTAATGAAAGTGGTGTACATATTCAGCAATTTTCATGAATAATTGGTTAATGATTTTTGCTTGCTACCACTTGGAGAATCTCCAAAACTGATCAAAGGTTAGTACACAATTTTATAAAAAATACATCAGGATTTGTGAAGTGGGTAGTTAATGAGTTTTTGAAAGCCATTGTGTAATGTCAAATTCTACTTTGAGAATTTAAGTTAATAATTGTATGTTTCTTAATTGGAATTGTGTCTTTGCGCATTGGTGAACGGAAATATTTGGTAATGTTGCGAGGTGTATCCATGGTATCGAACTTGCAGCCTATTTGGATGGAAATGGAAAAGATTAGAAGGAATTATCTCCTTTGCAAATTCCTTTTGTGTTTTCTTATCTTTGCTCGTTTGCTTTCTCCTTATGTTGTAGGAATTATTTCACCATTTAATTTTGTAATCTTGTAGGCCGCAACTACAGGTTTACCAGCAAGTGTTGATTTCACTATAAGAGGTGTTCACCTAAGCTACTAGCAGATTAATGCTATCAGGACACAACTGATGCTACTCTTGAACTTAGTGTATATATTTTGAACTAGGGTAACACTTAAATGTGTTGTTTTGTAAATGAATTTTAGATATTAATACTTTAATGGGATTATTTTGATGTAATGGATTATATTATGGTGATATATATGATGATTTATATATTTTGGTTAATCAAATATTTTTTTATTATTTTTCTGGATTTTATTATTATACATTTTATTTAATTATTAGTCATATTATTTTATGAAACATATATAACAAAAACAGCTACGGTAGACAATATATGTGAGAATGTAAAACCGCCACAATAGCACAAACCATCATTGCAATACTCTAAAACTGCCACATTAGATAAGGAAATTGCCACAATAGATAAGAAATAACCGCCACATTAGATAGGTCTATTGTGGCGGTTTACTTACCTATTGCGACAGTTTTTAATTTCCATAATAAACCGCCACAATAGACCCAAAAACCGCCACATTAGACCTAATGCAACCCGAGCAACAGAGGCGGGTAAAAACCGCCATAATAGGTCTTTTGTGGCGGTTTTTAGGCCACATTAGCCCTTTATTTTATTAGTGTCGGGAGAGAAGAGTTGAAGAAAGATTGACAGGAACGACACTCATTTGTGTTCAGAAAGCCCGACGATCGACGTTGGCTGGTGCAAATCGAAGAACGACGGTGGCTAGTGTAGAACAGCGCTCGGCGGTGGCTAGTGCAAAAGGACGCTCAAGAAGAAAAGGGCAAAGGTTGATAGTCGGGTTTGCTTTTTTCTTTTTTATTTTAATTATGAACCGTTTTTTTTTTAATTCCAAACCGTGCCCATTATTTGTGAACCGTGTCTAAGGCGTTTCCGTCGCGTTTTCATACATGTCCGAAGTTTGACCGTTTCTTGACCGTGTCTTGACCGTTTCCAGGCGTTTTCGAGGTGTCTCGTGTCGTGTCCGTGTTTCCGACACGACCCTGTGCCCTACATAGGCGTTTCCGTGCTACGTAGTTTGAGATTTGATTTCTGAAATACCAAACGGGACACCGGCTGAAATTATTATAGTATGTATGTATGCAGTATGCAGGGCTATAAATTAATCACTTACAAATCGAATTACATACATATATATAGTCCCATTAGCTTAAGTGATCATGAATCGCCCTTTTTTATGTAGCTACTTTTTTTTTTTTTTACTTTAACATGTTTATTTCTTTGATCAGAAAAAAAAAAATGACATGAAAATAGTTTGTGTGGAGCATTTATTCAAATTAGAACCACGAAATGATAAGAACAAATGACAGCGTCAATTTCATTAATAATAATAATAATAATAATAATAATGGGTAAATTACGCCACTAGTCCCCAACGTTTTATACTTTTTTCTTGTTAGTCCCTAACCTTTCATTCATTCTATTCAAGTCCCTAACCTTTTATACCTATTTCATATTGGCCCTTAACCTTCTATTCATTCCATTCAAGTCCCTAACCTATTGAATTTCTTGCACTATAAGTCTATATTATTTTTAAAATTGAAAAATAAAATCAGATATTTTATTTTATTTTAAATAATTTAGACTAAATTGTAATTCTTAGGTGAATCTTTAAGATTGGTTAAGAAAAATTTTAATTAAATAATCTCATTGTTAATTTATTTTTAATACCTATAATTTATAATTTTTAGTAAAAATACATCCCTTTGTCCAAAAAGAAACACAATTTTTTCCAAAATATTGTGGTTCAATTTATTTAATACTCCGTACAATAATTTCGATCAATTAACATTAGAAATGTTCATTATTTAAAATCTACAAATCTTAGGCATTCCCCTAAAAATTTCCAATTTATTCTAATTTATTAAATTAGAAATAGTAATCCTACACACAAAAAAAAAAAAATATCGCACAAACAGGAGGTTTTTAATTTTAGAAAGTGGAAATGAAGTAGATTTCAAACACTAAAAATTTATAAAGTTAATTTATATATATATATTTTTATTAATTAAAATTAACCGCACTATAAAGTGAACTTATTTTATTTATTTATTATTATTATATTTCGAAGTTTATGAAATACTCCGTATTATTTAATTAAAATTTAATATTTTTCTTAACCAATCTTAAATATTCAACTAAAAATTACAATTTAGTATATATTATTTTTAAAATAATTTTTTTTTAATTTTTTAAAATAATTTAGACTAATAGTGCAACAAATTCAATAGGTTAGGGACTTGAATGGAATGAATAGAAGTTTAAGGACTAATATGAAATAGGTATAAAAGGTTAGGGACTTGAATAGAATGAATGAAAGGTTAGAAACTAACAAGAAAAAAGTATGAAACGTTGGGGACTAATGGCGTAATTTACCCTAATAATAATAATAATAATAATAAGAATAATAATAAGAATAATAAGAATAAGAATAAGAATAATAATAAGAATAATAATTTAAAAAAAAAACAAATTTATGTTTGGACAATCGTCTCCCTGAGTTGTGAACCACATAGGAATAGAGAATGTAAGTGTTTGGAGAACTGAGTCCTTAGTGGATCTCAGAGGCCTACTCCTGTATATATATCAATGGGTGACAACCCTGAGGGTACAATCGTAACTGTACATGATATGGACATATATAAATAATATAATGCTAACATCCTCCCTCAGTCGCAGCTAGAGGTGAGCGAATAGCAAGACTGGAACGAAAAGAAGTAAAAAGAGGAGTAGGTAAGCCTTTTGTGAAAATGTCCGCATATTGATGTGCGGAAGGGACATGAAGAACTCGGACCTGGCCAAGGGCGACCTTGTCTCTGACGAAATGGATGTCAATCTCGATATGCTTCGTCCGCTGGTGCTGAACTGGGTTCGATGACAAATAAACAGCGGAGACATTGTCGCAGTAGACCAGGGTAGCCGATCGAAGGGGTACACGGAGCTCGCAGAGAAGGTTGCGGAGCCAGCAGGTCTCAGCCACGGCATTGGCAACGCCACGATACTCGGCCTCGACACTCGAGCGGGAGATGGTGGCCTGACGCTTGGAGGACCACGAGACTAGATTGTCACCAAGGTACACTGCGAAACCAGATGTGGAGCGGCGAGTTTCAGGACAACCCGCCCAGTCAGCGTCAGAATAGGCGGTGAGGGAGTCAAACCGGCTGCGACCGAGATGTAAACCCATGTCAGAGGTGCCCTTGATGTACCGGATAATCCTCTTGAGCGCCTGAAGATGGTGCTCGCGGGGATCATGCATGTATAAGCAGATCTGCTGGACGGCGAAGGCAATGTCCGGTCTGGTGAATGTCAGATACTGGAGAGCACCGGCTAGACTGCGGTAGGCTGTAGGATCCTCAACCTTGGGACTGGAGGCAGCGTCTAGCTTGGACTTGCTGTCGACAGGGGTGGTGGCGGGCTTGCAAGACGACATGCCGGCTTTGTCGACGATCTCAAGAGCATACTTCTGCTGATGAAGAAACAGTGCAGTAGGAGTGCGTGAGACAGAGACGCCGAGGAAGTAGCTTAGAGAACCGAGATCAGTCATGGCAAATTCTGAACGCAGCAGGACCATTAGCCTAGACAGGAGGGATGTAGAGGAAGCGGTGAGCACAATGTCATCGACGTACAGGAGAAGATAGGCGGTGTCAGACCCTGAGTGGAACACAAAGAGGGAGTGATCAGACTGACTGCCCTGAAATCCAATGCTAGTGAGGTACGTGGCGAATCGCTGATACCAGGCGCGAGGCGCCTGTTTCAACCCATAGAGAGACTTCCGGAGAAGGCAGACGTGAGATGGGCGGGTGCGATCATAGAAGCCTGGTGGCTGATGCATATACACAGTCTCCTGAAGGTTGCCGTGAAGAAAGGCATTCTTGACGTCAAGCTGATGGATAGGCCAGTCCTTGGTAAGGGCGATACTCAGAACTGTGCGGATGGTGGCCGGTTTGACGACCGGGCTGAACGTCTCGTCACAATCAACTCCAACTTCCTGCGACTTGCCGTTGACCACTAGGCGAGCCTTATGTCGCTCAAGAGTCCCGTCTGACCTGTACTTATGCTTGAACAACCACATGCAGTTAATGATATTAGTGTCCCGAGGCCTTGGAACGAGGTCCCACGTGCCGTTTTTAATAAGAGCACTAAACTCATCCATCATGGCGGCATGCCAGTTCGGGTCCTGCAAGGCCTTGTGGGGTGATTTGGGGAGAGGGGATATGTCGGGGGATGGAGTGAGAAGGTTGTATTTGGGGTTAGGTTTGAAGATCCCGGACTGAGACCGGGTCTTCATGGATGGGGCGGGGGGTGCAGGCGGAGGCGGGTGGTTAAGTGGGGCTACCTGCGAGGGGGGAAGGAGAGGGTTTTGGTTTGCGGCAGGCTGTGCGGCGGGCGCCGCAAGGGGTGCTGCGGGCGCCGCATTGTGCTGCGCCCGCCGCCAATCAAATTGGGCAAGGGTTTGGGTTGCGGCGGGCGCCGCCAGGGGAGATGACCCCGCTGCATGGGTTGCTGCGGGCGCAGCATTGTGCTGCGCCCGCCGCCAATCAAATTGGGCGGGGGGTTGGTTTGTTGCGGGCGTTGTTCCGGATGAAGCTTGTTGAAATATGTGGCGAAGGAGGGGTGGGAAGTCGTCAGAACTGGGTGATGTGGATGGGTTGGGAACAATAGGGGTGGGTGGTGTGGCGAAAGGGAAGGTCTGTTCGTCGAAAATCACATGGCGCGAAGTGACAACCCGATTGGTATCCAAGCGAAGACAACGGTAGCCTCGATGGTGTGGGGAGATGCCCAAGAAGACACATTTGGTGGAACGTGGGGAGAGCTTGTGATGGGCGGTGGCACTCATGTTGGGGAAACAGAGACATCCAAACACTCTAATGTGATCGTAGGACGGGTAGCGCTTGTAGAGTGCCAAGGTTGGGATGGAGTTGCCAATTGCTTTGGAGGGAAGTATATTGTGGAGATAGGTGGCCATGTGAAGTGCCTCAACCCAAAAGGAGAGGGGGAGAGAGGCGTGATGTAGGAGTGTTCGAGTTTTGTCATTGAGGGTGCGGAGGATGCGTTCCGCCTTGCCATTTTGTGGAGAGGTTTGAGGACAAGAGAAGCGGAGGGCTATCCCCTGGTGTTGACAAAAGGAGCGGACGACAGTATTGTCAAATTCGCCTCCCATGTCGCACTGAATAGCCTTGACAGGCAAATTGAATTGCGTGCGGACAAATGTGTGAAAGTTTACAATATGACTTTGTGTTTCCGATTTGTGGCGTAGGGGAAAAACCCAAACAAAATTGGTGAAATCATCAAGGACAACCAAATAGTATCGAAAACCACTAGCACTCGGAATAGGAGATGTCCACAAGTCACAATGTATAATATCAAATGGTGCAAAAGTATGGGAATGGGAGAGACTAAAGGGTAGTCTTTTGCTCTTGGTAATTTGACATGAAGAACAAACGGCGGAGGCCTTATGACAAGAAATAAAATGGTTTGAACGGAGAGTGTCCAGGACATGGTCGCCAGGGTGTCCTAGACGAGCATGCCAGACGTCCGAACGGAGAATGATGTTGGCAGAGGGGACGGCGAGAGGTGTCTGACTAGCTGCGGTGGTTACTGGGTATAAGTCTCCTGAGCTATTGCACCGCATTACTGGGGTGCCCGTACGTAGATCCGTCACAAGAAAACCAAACGGGTCAAATTGAATCGCCACGTGATTATCGATGGTGAATTGGCGAACGGAGATAAGGTTTTTGACAATGGCAGGGGCAAGGAGCACATTATTGAGTTTCAAAGGACAGTCAGTGGCTAGGGTAGCAGGGCCCGAACCAACAATTGGAATACGATTTCCGTTCCCGACATAAACCGAAGGCAAAGTGCTAGAATTAAAAACAGTTTGTGGGTTACCTGGATTGTTCGTCATGTGAGAAGAGGCTCCGGTATCCATATACCAATTTCCGTCCGGCTGCTGAAGACCCAAAGGGGCCGTGGGTTGCGACAACGACGCCGCTGGTTGTGTTGTAGACAGCGCCTGTGGTGGAGGTGGGGAACCGGGTAGCAGTAGGGTTGCTGCAGGTAGGGTAGCGGGTAGCCGGCCCAGGGCTGAGGCCAGTACGGCGAAGGGCTAGGTTGGGTGTCCTCCCTGAGTAGCATGTTGGGAGCGACGAGGAAAGGCGACATCGGGGAATTGACTGTGTCGGTCATTGCGAGGGGTTGGGGCAAGAGAGAGGCGGCGGCGGCAAGGGTGCAAGGGGCAGCGGCGGCGGCTAGGGGTAGCGGAGGCGGCTGCGACGGCTAGGGCGGCGGTGGCCTTGGGGGCGGCGGCGGCAGGAAGGGGTGGCGGCGGCGGCTTAGGAGCGGCGGCGGCGGCGGATCGTAGGTGTGAAACGAAAAATTAGGGTTTCACACAAGGCTGTGATACCATGTAAGTGTTTGGAGAACTGAGTCCTTAGTGGATCTCAGAGGCCTACTCCTGTATATATATCAATGGGTGACAACTCTGAAGGTACAATCGTAACTGTACATGATATGGACATATATAAATAATATAATGCTAACAGAGAAGACATCCGCAGCATCACAAACTTTGACAACATGTCCTCTCTTGAAAATTGCTTCTTTTGTTTTGTAATTTGAACGTCAAACGAAGCAATTAATATTTTTTTAAATATTATTATGTAATCGTATATAAGATTTTAGACACATACTTGTGATATTTTATTATTGGAATCATTGATTCATTTCAAATAACATCAAGATCAATAAAAAAAAATAGGACTAGTTTTTTATTTTGGGGGAAAAGTAAATCAAATCTATATCTATATATCTATTCTATATAAACTCTTAATTTAAAAAAGTTAAGGACGATGTGTCAAGCTTAGAGGAATTTTAGGAGTCTCGACCAATTATTATTTTTGCCATTTTTCTTTGATTTTCTTTAATTATAATTTTTTCCTTCTTTTTCCTTTAATTCTATTTTTTCTTTAATTTTACTAACTATCTATATCTATATCTATATAAACTCTTAATTTAGAAGAGTCAAGGATGATGTGTCAAGCTTATAAGAATTTTAGGAGTATCGACCCATCATTATTTTTGCCATTTTTCTTTGATTTTCTTTAATTCTATTTTTTTTTTTTCTTTTTCCTTTAATTCTATATTTTCTTTAATTTTACTAACTATCTATATCTATCTATATAAACTCTTAATTTAGAAGAGTTAAAGATGATGTGTCAAGCTTAGAGAAATTTTAGGAGTCTCAACCAATCATTATTTTTGCCATTTTTCTTTGATTTTCTTTAATTCTAATTTTTTTTTTCTTTTTCCTTTAATTTATTTTTTCTTTAATTTTACTAACTATTGGGCTTAATTCAAAACATTGATCTTAGCCTAAATTGTAATTTTAGTAGTTTTTTTTCTCTAAAAAAACAATCTATCTATATAAACTCTTAATTTAGAAGAGTTAAGGATGATATGTCAAGCTTAGAGAAATTTTAGGAGTCTCGGCCAATCATTATTTTTGCCATTTTTCTTTGATTTTCTTTAATTCTAATTTTTTTTCTTCTTTTTCCTTTAATTTATTTTTTCTTTAATTTTACTAACTATTGGGCTTAATTCAAAACATTGATCTTAGCCTAAATTGTAATTTTAGTAGTTTTTTTTCTCTAAAAAAACAATGGGATTAATTCAAAACATAAAATTAATAATAAGAAAATATAAAATTAATATTAGTAGTCTACATCTATATCTATATATATCTATATATACTACTTTAATCGTTTTCTCAACCCATGAGTTTAACTCAAAATATTTAATTATCTGAACTTTTACAATTATGTTATAATATTAATTTAATATATTACTAAAAATTTATTTATAAAAAATCGCGTCATGGCGCGGGATCATACTAGTTATTGGTTATATATGGAAAAAAATATATCAAAAGACTGTTTTTAGGTGAGCTCGGGCTCACAAGTCACAAGGGGTATTTGTGGATCAAGGCCCGCTCCATTTTTTTGGCAAAATTTTGGACATGAAACGACGTCGTTTTGCAAGGCAATGGGGGCGAAATTCGTCATTTCATATGTGTGGCCAAGGCCGCCAAGCTAATGCATCGCTTCCATGAGGCAGCGTTGTGTAATTTTTTTAAGCCGATTTCCGCCCTTTTTTGTTAAAAAAAAAAAAAAATTATATAATTTATTTTTACCTATTCATATACACCCATTTTACATATCGTTTTTTTAAGAAAAAATGAAACATATAAATACCCTTATTTCACTTCTTACCCTACATATATTGTTTTATGTTTACCTCATTTTTTTCCTTATAAATAACCCTCTCCCTCTTTATCTTTTTTTTTTTTAGCACCAACCCACTCATTCATTATAAATCATATGCAAGAAATACATCAACGTCACCAGGTAATGAATGAAGAGTAAAATACAGTGAATTTCGAATGGGTCTAATCCCTGCCAAATTGTGAGCTGCCTTATTGCCGTCTCGCCGAACATCCGACCACACGACCTCCCTGAAATAGCTTGCAGCCTTCTTTATAGTTTCAATCAGCATACCGAGGACGCCCAACCCCGCATAGTCACCTCGAAGCTTCGTTATCAAGGAGAGACAATCTGATTCAAAGTGAACGTCCTGCATCCCTCTCTCCCTCGCAATCTCTACAGCCCATCGAACCGCTTCAGCTTCGGCAACCTCCACATCACTCGTGCATACAATCTCTCGCTGACCCGCCATAACAAAACTCCCATCACCTGCTCGTCCGATAAAGCTAATACTTGATCCCCTCTCCTTCGTGACTGCCGCATCACAGTTGAACTTTGTGAATCCCCTTCTCGGTCTCTCCCATACTGTGCTCCCTGGTTGTACAACCATTGTACGCTCCACTGTCGTGCAGTCCGTATACCTTCGGTACTCCTTGAGCTCCGCATCCACTCCCTGCAGCACCTCCCTTGCCAGCTTCTCCCCTCCCTCGAATATCCTCCTGTTTCTATTCCTCCAAATATGCCACACAATCATCGCCCATCTTTGCCTCTCCGTCATCGTTCCCCGCGTGAAGACATACTGGAAGGTCTCATACACCGATCGCGATCTCCTCCAGTACTTCTTCAAGCTTGCAGCTCCCTTCCACACTTCTGCAGCTATTCGACACTCATACAACACATGGAAGCCGCTCTCTTGTCTTCCACATAATTCACATAAATCATCCCTTGTAATTTTCCTCTTAAGAAGGTTTACCTTGCAAGGTAAAATCTCTCGTGCTGCCCTCCATACAAAGGATGATACTTTCGGTATCATTTTCATCTTCCATAGCGCCTTCCAAGCTATATCTTGCTGGCTTCTATCTGCTGGTCCTACATCCCCTCCATCTGCACCTCTCCTCTCTAGTTGCATATAATATGCTGATCGCACAGAAAACAAACCATTCTTATTTTGATACCAAACATGATGATCAGCGCAGCCCGGGTCAATAAGCTTAATCTGGAGCACCAGTTCAACATCACAAGGGAGAAGAACTTGCCTCACCTTGCCAATATCCCAACGCCCACTTGCCCAATCAATCAATTCAACAACCCGCATATTTGGATCCCCGCCTTTGACATTACCCACCACTTTGAAAGAGCTCGGTCGAGGTATCCACCGATCGTCCCACACACTCACGTCTACCCCATTACCAATGCTCCATATCAACCCCTCATTCAACACTCCTTGGCCCGATATCAGGCTCCTCCAAGTATAACTTAGATTGTACCCCAACTTTGCTTGCAAGAAAGATGTGTTTGGGAAGTATCTAGCCTTAAGCAGCCTGCCGACTAGCGAATCCGGTTCTCTTACCAACCTCCACCCTTGCTTAGCTAGGAGAGCGAGGTTAAAGAGCTCTAGATCTCTGAATCCCATTCCCCCATCTTTCTTAGACCGACACATACGCTTCCAACTCATCCAATGAACTCTCCTCCGTCCGTCTCCATCCCCCCACCAGAAATCCCCCAACACATTCTCAAAATCCCTACACAGGCCCACTGGAAGCTGAAAGCACGACATCGTGTTTGTGGGAATTGCTTGAGCAACAGACTTAATCAAGACTTCCTTCCCGACTCTTGATAGACACTTCTCCTTCCATCCCTTTACCTTCTTCCATACCCACTCCTTCAATTGTTGGAATATGACCTTCTTAGACCTTCCTATCATCGTCGGCAAGCCCAAGTACTTCTCATGCTTATCGACTTCTCGAATCCCTAGTCGATCCTTTATTACCACCCGTTTGTCATTGTCCACATTCTTACTGAAAGAGATCTCCGACTTTGAGAAATTCACCTGTTGATCGGACGCCTCTCCATAACTATGGAGGATATTGACCACTTCGCTACTCTGTTGACGGGATGCTCTCAAAAATAGGACACAATCATCAGCAAAGAAAAGGTGTGAAATAACGGGTGCTGTCGCAGCAATTCGGATTCCTTGAAGCCGCCCTTGAGCCTCACTCGCTCGTAGCATTCCAGACAAACCCTCAGCACAAAGCAAGAACAAAAAAGGAGACAGTGGATCCCCTTGTCTTAGCTAGTCCCCTCGTTGGCACGATCTCTGGAGACGGCTCTCCATCCATTAGCACCGAGAAAGACACGGTACTGACACACTTCATCACCAACGAGATCCATCGTTCATCAAAGCCAAACCTGACCATACAGTGCTCCAAAAAAGTCCACTCAACCCCATCATAAGCTTTAGCCATGTCGAGCTTGAGTGCCATATACCCTCTTTTTCGTCCCTGCCTAGTCTTCATAAAGTGGAAAAACTCGAACGCAGCCAACACATTGTCTGTAATTAATCTCCCGGGGACAAAAGCACTTTGACTCGGCGCAATCAATTTTCCTAGAATCTTTTTCAACCTGTTGGTAATCACCTTTGACAGAATCTTGTAAACTACATTACATAAACTGATAGGACGTAAATCTTTCATCCTAGACGGGTCCGACACCTTAGGGATCAACGTTATAAACGTATGATTGAGCCCTGGGGCATCGGCTGTCCGTTTAGGATATCAAGCACATAATTGGTCACATCGGTCCCTACAACATGCCAGCACCTTTGATAAAAAAGTGCAGGCATACCATCCGGCCCGGGTGCTTTTGTTGGATGCATTGAGAAAAGGGCGTGTTTTACCTCATTTGCAGCGAAGGGCCGTAACAACTCCATGTTATCCTCCTCCGTCACGAAAGGCTCGATTCCTTGGGTAGCCACCTCCGGGGGTGCTTTGACATCAGATTCAAACAGATTATTGAAATAGTTCATTGTTATCCTCACCATCCCATCAAAGGACTTTTCCTCCACTCCATCATCATCAATCAACCTACGAAGCTTATTTCTTCTTCTCCTACCTGTTGCCTTCTTATGAAAATATTGCATGTTTCGATCTCCACACCGAAATTCATTAGCTCTAGCCCGCTGAAACCACATCATCTCTTCCTTATCCATAAGCTCTCTCTCCTCCCTCTCCAGCTCCTTTCTTACCCTCACTAGATCCCCTCTCATTCCATTAGCCGAGATCTCCTTCAATCGGCTCCGTATCACATCCAACCTAGTTCTGACATGCCCAAACCAGTGTCTATCCCACTCCTTCAAATCAGCAGCACACCTCTCAATTTTACCCATGACACTCCGATCAACCTGCCCTGACCCCGGATTAGCCCAGCCGTTCTGAATGACTTCTAAGAAGTCCTCTTCGGTTAGCCACATAGATTCGAATCGAAACGGCATTTTCCTCCGTCTCCGATTACCCTCGACATCCCCCTCTAGTGATACCTTGATCGGTAAATGGTCCGACTTGCACCTCTCCAAGTGTCGAACCAAGATGTGCGGGAACATTTCAGCCATTTGTTCATTGCAAAACGCCATATCAAGCCTTTCCTGAATAAACTCATCATCCTCACGACCGTTATCCCACGTAAACCGACTTCCTGTAAAAGGCACCTCCCTCAATCCACATTTCTCAATTACTTCCCGAAACTCTGAAATACCCCAAATTATCTTTGGGTATTTCTTTTTAAGTAAATATAATTTTGATAATAAGAGTTATTTTATTTTGGACTGAGAGATATTCTATCTTTTAAACTGAGTATGTATAAAGTTTTATAACTAGTTACGCGATATTTCATCTTTATTTAATTATATGCACTTATAATAAAGGAATTACTAGTTTTTAAGTTATATTATTTTAAGATGAAGTTGTATATTTTTTTCCTTAAAATAAAGAGAAGGATTTACAATTATAACTTATTTTAATGTACGTAAAGTATTTAATATTACGTTTTAGGAAAATGTGGCTACATAAAGTAAAATGTATTTAATTAAACCATTTTTTTATTACTATGATTTAAATTGGGGGATTTTAATAAAAAAAAATTTGGATAAACATAAAGATGTATATTTATAAATTGGAAAAAAATCGAACCGGTTTTTTTTTGGGTTCAGGTGAACCGAACCATGAGATAAAGAAAAAATAAAAAATGATGAACCGGATTGAGTGAACCCTCCTCCTTCCTCCCGCATGTCGACCTACTGTTGCACAAGGTGAAATTTCACTCCCTCCAATCTCGCCCAAATCTCAACCTAAATGCTTCTAGAACGTTCCCCACGTGTTCTTATCTGAATATCTTTAACCAATTTTGAGGTTTCGGATAGAAACGAGCTCAAACGAACCCGATCGGATTTCGCCCCAAATCGAGATTCCATGAAATCCGGTCATGTAACGACCTTATCTGAATGAATTGAACATAAGAATATCTTCTAATGATCTTATCCAAGCTAATCCAGGGATCAATTTCATCCAGTTTCATTCCGAATCCTCCCCTATAAATACAAGAGGTTTTCGGTTCTCAAGCTCACACCATCACCACTCCTCTCCATCTCCGAGCTCTCAACCTATTCCATGGCATCCTAAACGCCTCTAGCAACGTTTCCCTTCACAAAGTTATCAGAAAATCATCCCGAATCCAAAACCCCTAATTTCGAGTCTCCTCGTCGGAGCCACTCGGTAGCCCTCGTCCGCCGCTGCCGGAGCCACCAGCCGCCACCCGGAGGAGCGCTCAGATGCCAGGAAGCCGTAGCCGCCAGCCTCGTGCGCCGCCGTGAGCCGTACCGCCGCCAGGAGCTTGCCGAAGTGCGTCGGAAGCCTCGCCGGAAAGCTCCTGTGCTAGGTTGAAGGAGGGTAATTACAGAAAACCTTCCTAAGTTTTGGTTTTGTCAAAATATGCCCTTTCCCAGTTTTCTAAAATTCCAAATTCTAACTCGTATTTTTATGTGGGCATAAATTGCTTCCAATTCCGTTAAATCGCAGAGAATCGTCAACCCTTACGCCCATACGAGGGAATTTGAGTCAACCCAACCATTTAAGTCAAAGCTTGCGACTTCATATCAAGGCAAGTGACTTTCCGAGCTTTTCCGCTCATTTCGGTGCCTTCGTGTCTTGTTGTTTTCGTTCCTTAAAATGCTTGCCAAATTAATTAAAATAAATTACAATCCATCCGCCTTGTGTGATTTATTTATCCGTTAGCTTGAATTTGGCAAGTATAATTGGGTAATGTTATTATTCGACGTATATATATAATAATGACATAGATACCCACATGTTTATTAAAGCATGATTTATTTTTGTTCTTTCATGCTAATTGGTTAAGAAAGGGATATGTTTCTTTTATGTATCCATTCTATTTATTTCGTTGTGATCAATCTTGTGAATAAGTAGTAATATTGTGAGGATTGTTGTAGTAATATTGTGAGGATTGTTGTTGCGAGTGAAACTCAATTGAATCCAAACCAATCAAAGTAAAACATATCAATCATCGAAAAACAATGTGGAATTGTGAGTAAAAACGTACCAATCAACGAAAAGCAATGTGAAATGGTAAAACAATGTGTGAAGTAAAGTGAAAGTGATGTTGTAAAGTGTAGGTCAGGGCCGTTACTCCTCGGTCTTAAGGTTTCATGAAACTACACTTCCATGCGAGGTGTTACACAACCAATGAAACCACACTTCCATGCGAGGTGTTACACAACCAATGGTTGTAGGTCGCTATAAACCATAGACAGAGTGGGACCGGTAGTAGTTGATGAAAAGATAAAAGATGTAAAATGCATATCATGTGAGTAAGTGAGTGAAGAATAATGTAAAGTAACAAACATGGTTTGAAGTTTGAACTAGGTATTGGGGGAGACAAGATCAACCCTTAATCGACTGTCTCAGCCCGCGGTTTAAAACTCTCCGGAAGAGTCCTGCCCTCTGGGTTGATTTTGGGCCACATCGAGTACCTTTTGAACCAATACTTAGTTTAGACAGTATAATAAACAGTGTATTAATAAAGTAATGGGTAGTAATCATAATTTGTTTCAAGCTATGTCATATTCCATCCGTAATCGGGATATGATTCCTAATACATCTTTTCTTACTCAACCCTTTTGGGTTATCCGTGTCATAGGAGGGTCCGGTTACAAATAAGCCAATCCACTTCAAATATTCAAGTCTCATTTGGATTTAATCCTTACCGTTTCATGGTCACTTGAATCCAGAGTTGTCCCAGTTTTCGAGTCGTCATTTGCTAGTTCTTGCGAACTAACCGTCCTATATTTGGATGGCTGGTGTCCTTCATTCCGGATGCCAGACCAGTCTTCGCAGGTTTAGGTCGAGTCTCAAAAGAGCAGAGAAGTTGAGAAGACATTAAAGTTACTTTTAACATTGTATTTAAATTTTAAAATTCCTAGATATGTTGTATAAGAGTTTTATTGTTTTAATTTTATTTAAAAGTCTTCCGCTGTATTGTTCTCAATTTGTAATTAAATCCTCGATTTTTGAGGAGAGTTTAATAGAGAATTATTTTTATATTTCAAGACTTCCGCTATTAAATTTTATTTCATTTATGTATTTAATTGTTATCATCTTGTTTATGGGAGCATGGTTGCATGTCCCTATAAGCCTAAGGTGGTTACAAAGACATTAAAGTCCGAGTAATCACTGGCGCTGTGGCATTCCCTTGGGTTATAAAAGGGGGTGTTACAAACTCCACTAAACGTCCAAAATCAGGTATGTTGCCGCCCTCTTTGTCTTCTAGCGATGTTAGGAGATTGAAATCCCCCAAACACATCAAAGCTTGATGAGGATCCTCATGCAGTCTTGACAAAAGACCTAGAGTGTAGTGCTTTTGTACTCCGTAAGCCCAACCATAAACACCTGTAATTCTCCACTGCACTCCCCCTTCCATTTGGACCATAGCATCAATATGATGCTGAGTATATGACACCACACTAACACTACATTCCTCCCCCCACAGTAGTGCTAACCCCCCAAATCTTCCTATTTTGTCCACCACAAACATGTTCTTGTATCCAAGTTTTGACCTTAAATCATCCATTTTCCTCCTATCGCTTTTAGTTTCCATAAAAAATAATATCACCGGGGCCTCTCTTCTTACCATCATGGTAAGCTTGTCAACTGCACGGGCCTTCCCCACTCCCCGGCAGTTATAGCTAATGCAATTCATTGTGTCCGGCGGGAGACCTCGTCCCCGGCCGATATCATATTGACATCCGTCATGCTTCCTTCTATCCGTCTCTTCTTCTCAATATCTCCACGGTTGCCCTCCATTGCATAACCCTCTCTGTCGCTCCTCCCTAGCTCCCCTCCTTCGTCCTCCTTCCTCTTTTTTCCACTAATTACATTTTTTGGGTCCCCCTCTAAATTCACCCCTCCTCCCACTCCCTTGGCAGCTCTCTTCCAACTACCTACTCCCTCCTTTTTTCTTTGGAATATAATATTACCCCTCTCACCTACTCCTCCCTCTATACCACTGCCTATTTCCCCCCCATCACCACTCTTGCTCCCCAATCCCACGCCATCCCCTTCCTTTTGTCCTACAACTTGCTCCTCACCCCCCCCTTATAAACTCCCTCCGTTTCCCTACTAATTTTAACTTTTTCAACCCTCACAATCACATTCTCAGCCTCCATACTCAGCTCCTTTTCAACAGCATGCATACCCTCCTCCTCCTCCTTTTCCCTCTCTTCCAACAGTTCAATCAAAGTTTTCCTCCCACCACCCTTCCTTCTATCCCTCTCTTTTTCCCCTTCTTTCGCCCCCTTATTTTCTCCAGGAAATCCCTCTCCTTCTCTCTCTCATACCCACTCTTTTCCTTGTGAGCTTTCATAGGCGACGCTCGCATCCAATCCCCGTACTCCTCCGTGAGCTTTCCTTCGTCGTCTTCCATCTCACAATCAACAGCAACATGCCCAATTAGACCACACGAGTAACAAAAGTTTGGTAAACGTTCATACTTCACCTCCAGCCACATCTTCTTGCCCCCAAGAGTGATCATGATTCCCCTTCTTAAAGGCCTTGTTAGATCCAACATCACCCTCATTCTAATGAACCTCCCACAGATAAGCAAATCACTCTCATCCATCTCCAAAATCCCCCCAAAGGCTCGTCCCAACATGTTCGTCATGGCCTTCGTATAAGCCTCATACGAACCCAGAACGCTGTCTGCCTGTCTTTGTGAAACATGTTCGTCATAAATCCCCACACCAATCCCTAGGGTTTTTATCTTCCAGCATCCCTCCCTCTTTATCAATCCCCACACCAATCCCTTCCAACTTCTCTCTCTTCTTTGAAACTTTTATAATCTTGTGAGTACAGGTCCCAAACATCCATATTGAACTCATCAAGCTTATTTCTCAATACCATATGGAGGACTTTATCGTAATAATAATAATAGTACTCTGTAATAATAATAATAATAATAATAATAATAATAATAATAATAATAATAATAATAATAATAATAATAATAATAATAATAATAATAATAATAAGGCAACTGCATGTTCTGCAAGCGGTGAGAGGAGAAAGAGCACATGATTTTTTGCTAACTACTCCCATTGAGGGTCTTGCTCAGACAATGCCGTCTCGCCAGTTTCGTTCTGTTCTCCAATACCATCTCTCAATCCCTATGTTTAGTGGCTATCCGATATGTCCCAGTTGTGAGCTCGACAAGATGGACCCATTTGGAGACCATGCTCTACATTGCAGTCGGGGCATTGGGACTAAGCACCGACACAACATGGTCCGAGATGTTCTCGCGGACATTTGCTATAAAGCAGGCATCGCAGTTCAGAAGGAAGCACATACAGGTATGAGCAGTGCTGATCAGGGGCGGATCCTGGACTGACTTCTCGGGGATGCTCGAAGATAAAGGTTTTACCATTTCGAGTAAAAGATATTTTTTTTCCTTTTGTATTTTTTTTACGGGTGGGGATGCTTGAGGGTAAAATTTTTAAAATTAACACTAAGAAAATTTAAAAAAAAATTTGTGGGGATGCTCAAGCATCCCCAACCATTAACATAGATCCGCCCCTGGTGCTGATGGTGTTGAGCTGAGGCCAGGTGATTTATTGGTATATGGATGGGACAAGGGTAGAGACACTTGTGTTGACGTGGTTGGGGCTTCGCCGTTCACAACTAGATCCAATGATTCCTTTCTACCCGACAAGGCGGTTTTCCAAGCCACTAAAAGGAAGAAGAAGAAGTACGTCGATATCTGTGCTGCTAAGGGGTATTGCCTTATGGCATTTGCGTTCTCTACTTTTGGAGAGCTGGGTGATGATGTTATTGGTTTTATAAAGCGGGTTCAATTGGTTACAAAAAGTCATGGGGCGGGGTCTGATATTGGTGATTTCATATTTCATAGAGTTGGTTTTACTGTTCAAAAAGGAGTTGGATCCCAGTTTGTTACGAGGCTTCCGACTAACTTTCTGTAAGCCACTTTTATAATAATAATAATAATAATAATAATAATAATAATAATAATAATAATAACAATTTGTTTTTGTAAATTTGAAGAAAAAAGAGGAATGGGTTAAAAATAAAGTTAGGTCATCCTTGTTCGAGCATGTACCCATACCTTTAATTTACTTTTCTTCTGCCACATCAACTTAAGAGCCTCGATCCATCTTTTTATTATTTGCACCTGAAGAAACTCGAGCTAAAAAAGTCTCCATTTTTTGTGGAACCCGGGAATAAACCCAGTGGAGCCATCAATATTCCCAACGGACTTACCTGACCCGTACCGAAATAAGCGATACGGCCCAACCTATGACGCGGGAATAATCTTATTTTTTTGGCTTTCATAGATAATACCCCCTAATCGAGATTGCTTCAGACGAAGCGAGGATCGGCCATTTACCTGTCACCGTTTACTAACTTTTTGGGCTCGACGGTCTTAAATTCACGATTCTCTCTTCGGGCTCCCGAACAGCAAAGATGAGTCGAAACTAGCTACCCGCGGATGGGGTTTGATGCTTGTCCGCGGAGTGGTCCTATACCCTTTTAAGAGTTTTGAATATCTCGCTTCTTTCTCTCGCTTTCCCTATTTTATGTTTCACTCTTTTCAGGATATTAGATCCAGGTCCGCCTCTTTCTTTCCTTTCTCGCCGTCCAAAAGTCCCTCTTTGTATGTTAGTTTTTTGCTTTTATAGGTGATAGGCGAGCTTCGGATGACTTGCCACGTGGGGTTTTTTGTTTGACATGTGTCCAACTCGTGGGGTGTGGGCATGTCTGACACGCGCCCCTCTCTTCTGTCCGCGGATGATATAGCTCACGTGAGTGATGGTTTTCTATTGAACTCGTCCGCTGATGATCTTGGTAACGGTCTGAGGTGACTTCTGTGATGATTTTTACTATTTTCGCCTATTGATGTGATTTATTTTAATGTCTAGTCAGATGTTTTTATTGTTGGTTTCGTCAGCACCCTCATTCGTGAGCCCGACTCTCAGACCCTTATGGCACATGCATCCGTGAGCCTGGAGGCCCATAGGAGTGCCAGGTTGAACAAAAAAAAAGAGCCCATGAGGCCAGGGATACATGCAGACGAGCCTAGAAAAGTTGGGCTCATAAGGACACGTATCCAAATCAAAGAGAAGGAAGACCGAGGTATTTAATTTTATTTATCCATAGGAACCCATATTACATATATTTGAGATTTGAGATAATTTTTTATCCGAATAAATAATACTCATATGTTCTTTTTCAAATATTAAAAAAATAAATTTTGCACACAGTATGTATGTTATTATTAAATAAATAGATAAATAAATAATAGAATAATTTATTAAATACAAAAGAAATAGTAAAAAACTAGTTCTTTTCCCGAACCGTGTTCGGGTTTTTTCATAATATTTCCGGTCGAGTTTGAACTTTTAAATAAAATATTCGACACGTCAATTTTCTACTAACATATTATTCATGCTTCTTATCATGTTTTTCGAAATCTTTGGTTATCATGATGAAATACTCTTTTTTGAGACGATAGATACTTCAAATTTAGCAAAAAAAAAAACCTAAATGTTCATCAAATTGAAGCCATAAAGGATTAGTTTCAAGCAATTTTTTTATTGCAAAATTACATTGACAGAGTGACTCCTTTGAAAATCAAGCACTTTTTTTTCATTCTAGATAAAATAAAGAAATTATCAGGTTTTTGCCATTAGATAAGATGGAAGTTTACAACAAATGAAACTTTTTTTTTTTGGTCCAAAAAGGGGGCTAGAGCCCATTTTGTAAACTACTAAAGAAGGCGTGGACATTGTTTGCGGGGGCATAGCCCCGTCTGCAGACATTAACATCATCCGGCGAGGTAAAAGCTTGTTTAGCGAGGAGGTCCGCCACCTTGTTTGCCCTCCTGTCAATCTGCTGGACATGAATGGACCAACCGGGCGCCCTGATCAGCTGGTGACATTGGCGAATCAGTAGCAGATCCGTTTAGCCTCCGGCGGGTCGTCCAGGAGTAATTTGTAGACCTCAGATGAGTCCGTTTCCAGCTGTATGCTTCGGGTTTCAGAGTTAATGCACTGGCGAATGCCATGGGCAACGACCATTGACTCTGCTCGAAGCGCCGAACAGATGCCCATAGAATCTTTGCAGGAAGTCACCCATGATGTCCCTTAAGATGCCGCCACAGCTCGCAATACCAGGGTTGCCCTGAGACGTTCCATCCACTTTAAGCTTTACCCAATCCGGAGGGGGGCCATCCATGACGTACTCTGGTCGGGATTGGTGCTTGTCTTCGACAGGCTTGCTAGGTGCTTGTTCCCATACAACTCAAAAAGAGATGCCGACGTTCTCGCTCTCCTCATCAGCAGTGGAAGGTCCTCTAAGTCACCCTTGAACACTTTCTCGTTCCTCCTTTTCGAAATGATCCATATAAAATAGCCAGAGAGCTCTCCAAGAATCAGCCTTCCTGATATTGCAGTATAGCCACTCCTTCATATCAAGATTGAACAATTGATCGGGTAAGTTATGTTCGGTTGCCCGCCCAATTAGGCCCAGGCCGCCTTGGTGTCTGCAAGAAACAAATAGACAATTGTACATAGTGCTAGCTATATCATTAACTAACTAATGACTTTGTCGGTCAACATATGACTAACATATTTTGAGTTTCTTCAAGAAACAAATAGACAATTTTTCAAACAAAAACAAATAAAACATTGCGCTGCCACTTAGAAATTGAAACTTGTCCAAATCAAGAATAAAGATGCACTTACTGGGGTGACCTCTTCCAGCAAGACCAATGGATGATAAAAAAAAATGGTGTGAAGTTGCACCCACCATTTTATTCTAAATTCCTTTCCAGGAGGCATAAGTGTTGAGGTATTTGAAAGCCAAACCACCTAACACCATCACAAGAATATTGCATTAGTAGAAAATACAAAGGTGTATAAAGGTGTCAACAGTTGCACAGTGGAATGAACATGTGCACACAGGGATTCAAGTATAGCAGTTCACCCCCATCCCTGCATCAACTAAGACCCATAGTCCCAAGCAAATGGTGGCCCAATATGTACCTATGCTAACTTTCTCTTATGTGTAACGAGTTCTGGAATTCAACAAAAAAAAATGTCAATCATAAATCCAGAAGCACAATATTTCAGTCACCATATTATCACAAAAGAAGCATCCAATAACAAAATACAAAACATAATAGAACAAAACCATGAGTCATTGACAACCACTGAATTTAATACAACTAATATGAAAGTACATACCTTTGTTTACATGAAGATAATGCATGAAATGCACTATTTCTATGTTTCTGCAGACATCTCCTTATTTTGGCTACTTATACAAATTGAGATCAGTACTTTTTCAGGGAGGCGCAATATGAACCGATCGTGCAGCCAATAGAATATTTCAGGAATGAATACTTGTAGATTGTTACTGTTACTTGCTTACCATAACAATATTATTTAGCCTTGGAGTGTATATATCAATTGATTTTCAGGTCCTTCTTAAGAGTACAAAAGGTGCCCAGAGTTAGATTTATGCATACTAAACACAAGCACAATAAAAAATCACTCCAGAGCGATCTGTCCATTCCCCATCTATGCCCCGGTGAGGAGGTGCAAGCGAAAACAACCCCTTCTCCCCTGGAAAAGAAAAAGAATTGTAGCATTCACATGAAAGGAAAAATAAACAAAATCATGTTTCAAGCACATAACTAAGGATTTCAAGTCTTCAAGAAACTCAATAGCAAATTTATGTAAAACTGTGCCAAAATTAAGCAAGCTTCGGACTTATTATTGAATATCTGTTCAACATAGATTCCTTAAGGTGACTAATGTACATATTTTCATGCATTTTCTCTGATGCAACCCTAAATTAAACACTCTTAACACAATCTCACTATATTCTGACATATATTGTCATAGTTTAATAGCAATAAACATCCTCTTAACACAATCTCACTCCTTATTTTGTCAAGAGAAGAAGGATGAGTATGAAGATAGTTTGCATAGAATTGATTAAACCAAAAAAAATATGTGAGAAGAAAAGCCTTGAGGAGTAAAAAAACATCTTCATCAAAATCATCAAGGCCAAGGAGACCTGCTGCACGAAATGCCCATTCATCAAAATCTAGTGCTTTCTCAGTAATCAAGAGCCAAAAGTAGCACAGTCAGCCTCTCATGAAGAAAAAATCAAATCAGAAAGATCAAACATGAGATTGCAATAAAGAAATTAATTAGGCAATAACACTTAAAAAGCATAGCTCATTCTCAAAATTCATAACCTCAAACCATGTCATAATCAGGAAAAAAACAAAGTACCAACTACAAAATCAATTAGCCTACTTCAGAACTAACCCTAAATCTGTGAAATCTTGATTACACACACTTTTATTTCAACAAAAAATAAAATTTTGAATTCAGAGATAAGTTGTTTCACCGAATGTACTCCGAATTTGAACAGATAAGGTAACTAATATCAGCTGAATTACTACACATGTAGCACTAAAATTAAACGAAATTACATACCTTGCATTATCCATGATTGAATAAAATTCCTACTGTATTGTTGGAACCTATCTAGGCATACTTCATCTAATCTCTTTCTTCTGAAATCACAAATTCAATTACAGCTATGATAAGAAACCTAACTGGACACTCAACGATGAATTTTACCGCTATCAGCGATGAGAATCACTTAAATCCTTGGCTCACATGAGTCACATCAAATTGGGTCATCCCTATCAGCTACATGGACAATGGAAGAATAGTGTTATACCTGCTTCTCTTGTTCACCTTTCAGCACTTCATTGTCCATATCAGCTTCAGGATCTCCAATGCATTTGCTGATTTTGTCGGCAGGTAAATCTACATAGGCCAACAAATTAAATATAATGAAATACATGACCAGATAGCTACTCTCATAGTGTGTCAAACTTATGCTAATTAACAACTTACCGAGGGACTTCAGTACATCTTCAGTGCACTCTTTGCTATATTTCTTCTCCTTCATGGAGCACCTGATATGGAAATCTTTTACATAATCCCACCAAACCCATGATCTGTTCTCTGTTTTGGTGACTCTATGGACACAAAGCTGTCTCAAATTCTCAAATACCACATCTTAGCCTTCTCCAAAATCCATTTCAGGATCAGGTACACAATACCTCCCGTTTTTATGCACTGCGACTTGCAGTGTCTGCTTTTTATGAAAGGATGAGGGAAAAACCAAGTGATATAGTAAGTGTAAATTGAATTACAACTATGATAAGAAACCTAACTGGACACTCAACACAAAATATAAAACGCAGTGGTTTTTATTACTTCCTTGTTAGCTGCATCTTCCCTCCCTACATAGCAGAGAAGCATCTCAAAGGACACCCCTTTTTCCCTCTACTCCATGGCACTGGTTTCACACAAAAAAGAGGCATAAATTAGCAAAATTGAAGATGAAATTAACCTAATGAAAGGGGAAATTTAAGAAATAGGCCCACGAATTCATAATTGTACATTAGCAAAATTGAAGATGAAAATAACCTAATGAAAGGGAGAATTTGATAACTACGCCTAGGAATTCATAACTGGAATCAATTATTCAGGAGAGCTCAAACACACCTAAATCGAATAAGAAAAATTTGTGGCGAGTATCTTTCATCATTATCATCCGAGAGACATCCTGCCAAAAAAAATAAAGATTACACTGATAGACGATAGTGTCAAAATATTTATTGTTCATGAAAATTCAGAACCTCTTCTACTTCCAAGATATTTATATGCTTTAGATGGGGTCATGGGCCCTCTCTTTTAGATCCATCTTCAGCTCTTAAGTGCGAGTATGACTCTATTAGTCTATTGTTCTCTCCAAGCCCTGGAGTAAAGAATAATGTCAGTCATACACTCGTAACCATCAACTTTTCTCTCCCAAGATGACATTCTGAATTAGAGCTGTGAGAGATTATCACATGAAATTTAACTGTTTGTTATGTCAAGGTTTGTCCCACAACATATATTACAACAGAGTAGAAAAGAAAAATTCACTGCTACACATTCTTTAATGTTTTTCTTTTACTTTCCCCTAGTCATCGAAGCAATCAGCAATGCCATCCACAAAGAGCATTGAATCAAAATTAGCAAATAAGCAATGCCTTTTCACAATTTTATGCACATCCTTACCATGTTATATTGTTCTCTCTTGTCTGTATCTCTTAGAGTCTAGAAAACATCAAAAGTTCATGAGATTTAGACGTGAAACCACATAGAGAGAAAAAACTCAAAATTCTACAGCAATACAGCACCAAGCCAAATCTCTTGCATCACTATAACCACAAACCTCATAGGCATCTCTTATTTACAGAAATTTCCTCTTTGCGGTTGAAATATTCATAATAAATCTTATTCTTAAGAGTCCAGAGTAAATTTATATGTTTGAAGCAAATATATTCCTTAATGTTCTCCGATTTTGAAGGATGAATTCATGAGTAACTTCCATTGTATCAGATTAAAACGCAAACATTAGGCCTTTACCTCGTGATATGCCTTCTTAATCTCATCACGACTGACATAATCTACAGTCTTTTCCCCATTACAAATCTGTTAATAAACGAATCTGTACAATAATCGTACAGCCAAAATCAGCAAACCGGTATCAAATTTTAAAAACAATATACATTACATAAGAATGTATTCATGCATAGCTCACTTCTATCATGAATTAGCGTCTGTTTTAGCAGCGAATGCGCATCTACATCTTTCTTTGGACATGCATTGTACTCCTCTGTGGTTTGATAAGCAGAAGGAAATTCCGTAAAATATTCGAAGTTGATGTTGCTGCTTAGATTGAGGGGCTACCAGAAGTTCAGTTTCTCTGCTAAGAATATAGGAAATCACCAAAAAGAAAATTAAAAAAAAAAGATCATTGGAGATGGTTAGAAATAAAGGGAATGATTACTGGCCATAACGACACTTATGAAATAAGGTACTGTGCAACTAAAAGCAACAATCAACGAAAGCAAGATTCATAGGCAAGATTCACAATTTAGTCTAACGATCCCAACAGACGTTGATTTCTTAGTTAAAAACACAAGGTCATCCGAAAATCCCTAATTCATAATCAATTTAATTTTGAACCAACCAGTACATAGGAACCATTAATCCATCATCATAAAATTGTTCATCCAAATTACAATTCTGAAAACCTAATCAATAAGTTGAAAATGAAGATCAAATTCAGATAAGTGAAAAAAAGAGGAAACCTTTGAATTAGTACTCCAAAGAAGGCCAGCCACGACTGGAGCAGATGGCCCTGCCGGGATCCTTCACAGAGATGCAATTAGTTAATTTACCGATTACCTTAGCGAAGCCACGGGACTTGCTGTAACAGATGCGGGAAAGTCTTCGGAGAAGGATGAGGAGGATGCACCTCCGTTGTGGCGGCGGGGGGGAGGCGCCACGGTACCTGGACTTGGCTTGGCTCCGCCAGAGCCGTCGTCGGGAGCAAGATGTGAGGAGGTGCCACAGGAGCTTTAGATTTGGTTTTGCGAGTGGCGGAAAGCCGAGATTTGAGAGAGAGAAGAGAGATAGAGGTTTTTTCAGAGCATAGTAGTGTTTGTGGGGAAGAGAACGTGGGTAGGGGAAGCGGTTTCTTAAGTTTGTAAAGATAGGACACGTGGCTCAATTTTTTAGAAAAGGATTGCTTCTAAAATAATAAGTACTAGTATTAATACCCGTGCGCTGCACGGCGGTTTATGTATGTGTTTGTAACGATAAATGAGCTGAGTATATTAAACGCATAACTTTCATGAAGAATAATTCATAGACCGAAACCGATACTAAAGTGAAAGTTGTATAAAATTGATGAATAAATTACATTAAATGTTATGAAAGACCTCTTTATAAACTATATTTTTTGTAGTGTTTGCGGTATAACCCTCATCATCACAAATTAGAATTTTTAATCCCGCTCGAGTTGTAACTCTTGATAATGCCACATAGAGTTGTCCATGAGTGAACACCGGTCTTGGGAGATACAACCCAACGCGTGAAAGGGATTGGCCTTGACTCTTGTTGATAGTCATCGCAAAGCAGACGCTGAGAGGGAACTGGCGACGTTGAAATGCGAACGGCAAAGTGGTGTCTGAAGGTGTAAGTACCAATCTGGGAATGAAGACCTTAAATCCAATATTTGTACCAGATATGATCTTAGCTTCAACCGTGTGATTCAGCAGCCTAGTGACAATCAATCTTGTGTCGTTGCACAATCCAGATGATTGATCAATATTGCGGAGCAGCATGACAGGAACTCCAACCTTAAGCTTCAGAGAATGATTAGGAATGCCTGATAGCTTGATGGTGTTGAGATATTCAATGGAATACAGATCTTCATTACCTTGGGCCTTGCAAACAGAATCTGAGCTGATATACTCCTTTTCAGTACCAGGAAGCAATGACATAACATATTCATTAATAGTGTCAACTATTTCATGAGTAGGAGCAAGTATCGTCCTGTTCTGATAATAGCCTTCATCTGATAAACTGTCCAATATGGAAGGATAAGTATCTTGAACAATACTTCTGACCGGATCCTCGGTTGATTTTATCAATAAATCATCTGGTATTTCAATCATTGCTTCTCCGTCATTAGGCTCACTTAGGGTACCATCTCCAACACTTAGTATCCACTTTGAGAATTGCTGAAGACTTTGTGAATGGGGATCTTGAGATCCAATTTGAAGTCTCATGTTTCTTGTTAAACGAAGTACCTTACAATATTTCCATAGATACGATGAATTGATTGTTGCCGATACAATATCTTGTCGAGTTCCTTTAGTCACAACTGGTAATATCTGTCTGAAGTCTCCACCGAATACAATGACCTTACCACCAAACGGCTGTTGTGAACTGTTTGGGTTGGAATGCTGCAGAACATCTCTAAGACTTCGATCCAATGCCTCGAAACAGTGTTTGCTAGTCATT
The DNA here is from genome assembly GCA_037127255.1 of Persicaria tinctoria. Lineage (NCBI taxonomy): Eukaryota > Viridiplantae > Streptophyta > Magnoliopsida > Caryophyllales > Polygonaceae > Persicaria > Persicaria tinctoria. Next base: position 66,365,274 of record JBANSL010000010.1, on the reverse strand, counting down.
GGAGCTTCATCCCAAATAATAAGTTTTGATTTCGCAATAAGTTCTGCCAATGGGGTACCTGGTCTGATTTCGCATGTTGAATGGCCAGTCATATTCAAAGGTATGGCAAACCTTGAATGTGCTGTCCTTCCTCCGGGTATTAGAAGTGATGCTATTCCGCTTGAAGCTACAGTGAGTACAATTCCTCCTTCAGATCGTATTGCAGCTGAAAGGGATCTCCAAATAAAGGTTTTCCCTGTTCCTCCATATCCATATAAGAAGAAGATTCCACCGTCTCCACTTGAAACTGCACTTAATATCTGATTATAGATTTGTTTCTGTTCATCAGTGAAGGTAGACATTAGCCTCTTGTGTTCGCGTTTTAGTTCTTCTTTGTCATAGAGGAGTTCATCCTGTATGAGCTTGTTAAGGCCTTGTGCTATAAGTATTTCATCAAGAGGAGGCATTGACTGAAATCTGCGAAGATTACTCCCATTTCGCTGCAAGAAAATATCTATCTCTGCAAGTGTGTACTGTTTCAGCTGCTCTTCGGTTAATTGAAGATCTGTTGTGTGATTGTTTGGAGGGGAAAAATTATAAATAAGTCAGAATTTATAATATGAATGATATTTGAGCATAATATATAGATGGTTTTTATGAATGTAGAAAGTGGAAACATACCTTTATTACGGAATTTGGCTCTTTGTTTATGAAGAATATCCTCTGATAGAGCATGCCATGTTTTCTCTCATACAAATTCTGGTCTCGATAACGTGCCAGACAATAATAACATGGCAAACAGATTCCTTACGTAACTCCCTGAACTCCATGTAATTGCTTCCAAAATGGCGTCGATGTATTCCTTTTCATCATCAAGCAACCCTAAAGCGTAGCAAGCATCTTTAAAAGATGGATGTATGATTCCTTTGACAGTCTTCAAGTCATCGTATGAAGTGGCTCCCTTTATATGATTTAATAAGATTCTAAGATAATATCTTTCACCGGTGCCAGGGGTAGCATTGTATATCCGACCTATTGAAAAACCAGATTTTCTTGGTGCCCATTCATTTTGTTGCTTCTTCCAAACAAACTCTGTTGGGAATTCATGGTAAAGGAGATTTCTCGCATTTTCAAACTTCTTGTTACAATCCATCCACGCCATGAACATAGATGTATTTGCTCCTGGTTTTTGTATAACCGATTGTATATTGTCGCTGTCACTGTATACAACATTTTGCTCACCAGGAAGGTGGAAATTAAGCCTTTCCACCGGAAGAGTCCTATAATGGATATCAAATTGAAATATCCTCCAAACAGCTTCACATGGAGATACATACCTGGATAATGCAATATAGACTTGTTAAAATAATAAATCATATTTTTATAGAATACATAAGTATTGAGAATATATCATTTGAATCAGATGGATGGAGTATTTACATACCTGCAGTCATAGTACTGTTGAAGTTCATCAATACCCTTTGATTTTGCATTCCTCTTGTCTCCTGTTTCAAGCGCTACGGTGACTCGATCATGACCTTTGCTAATGTATTTGAATAGATACTTGATAGATCTAGACTGATTGCACCATTCGATGTTGATATGAGCTCTATATTTCAATAATAGAGTTGGATTATATGGAACCACGTAGCGGTTATCCAATACATTCTCATTCTTTTCAACAGTGATTCCATTATCCCGTCTTTTATATAATGGATAGCCTTCTTTGTCGACAGTAGTTTGTTGAACATAATTCCTGGGGTAGTATTTTGAGCACTTATGATTGTTCATACAGGGTGAATTTGGATTCATAGTGCCACAGGGACCATGCATCATATATTCCTTAACAGCTGCGTACAAAGCAGGTTTAGTGGCTGGATTAGGAAGTTCAGCCGATATAATTCTGTCAATGTCTGCGGCATTATTCAACTTGTTAGCACGATCCAAGAACAAAACTATGTGAGCATGAGGCAAACCTCGTTTTTGGAACTCGATAGTGTAGATTACTGCAATCATTTTATACACAGAGATTAGTTAAATATAGAGAGTAAATACCAACGGTTTGATGATTTAATTTATATGGAATCGATTTCATACCTGATTGAACTTTTCCCAAGATGTTGTTGACTTTGAAGTCTTTGATCATCTCATTAAGCTTGATTTGAAATATTCTTGCAAGGATGTCAGGTCGGTCCTCTGGGCTAAGATTGTTTTTTGCCAAATATCTTGCAATTTCATGCCATTTAGGATTGCAAGTAAACGTAATAAAAAGGTCTGGGTGGCCAAGCCTTTTGCAAATAGCCATTGCATCTTGATAGTTTTGTACCATGTATCGACTGCCACCTGTAAAGGTTGAAGGTAGAACGATTCTTTTTCCAGTTGATGTCGGATCAGTGGTACCTCCATTAACAGCTTCTGAAAGACTTTTGTAGCTATCACTGCGCAAATCTTTCTGATGTGTTCGAAAGTAATAAATCCTTTGAGATTCGACCATTGTATACCCATCAACTACCAATTGCTGTAATAGCTTTCGACAAAGAAGAATTATGGATGGCTCACCATCTCTGTCTTGCAGTCGAAATGCGAAGAACTCCCTGATAGTCAATTTTGACCTTCTTGATTCTGGGTCATCTGGATTAGGGTCATTGTGTTTCACATCAGTTCTGTATCCATCTTCTCCATACGGGAACAATAAGGGATATTGAAGAGGTAGATATAGAGGGTGCAATTCACTGATACGCTGTAGCATCCTGCTTCGTGTCTCGACAATAATATCCCTTAGGTCACCATTTTGGCCAATATCGTCAACAATTAAGGCTGCTACTTCAGAAGTTGTTGGAAGATTGTATGTCCTTCCATCTGATTCTCTGTTGAATATGAGTCTGAGCTTCATATTAGGTTGTGGGCTTGTCTGATTCTTTCTCTGGTCATTCTGTATACTTTTGCCACTGGATTATTCTCATCTATCATTTTCTTCAAATCGCTTACAATCGATTCATTCAAAGATTGTCCTTTTGTTTTGGATCTGTATGATTTTGCTGCAAATTAGATATAATAGGCGAAGGATAACGTTATAAAGATGAGCAATTTAATTCTGGAATTCAGGAAACTAACCTCACTGCATTAATGCGATTTTTTTCTTCGTTTTCAATGTCATATATGTATAATTGGGAGAATTTTGGCTGGTCATCTTCTGGCAGCAAGCTTCCAATTCTGTGGCAGTTCTGACCATTCAACCGGAAGACGTAAGGTCCTTGACCCTTATTTTCAGTTAGCCTTCCTCCCATTGATGTGAAAGAGAACATCATATTGTACGATCTGATGTCACGCAAGAATTGGTTGCTCCTTGGATCTTTCTTCATTATAAGGTTGCTGAGCAATTGTGGTGGATGTTGTAAGAGTGACAACCGAACCTTCCCTTTCATGCAACAGAGAGAGAATTTTGGGTTCTTTTGTTCGCTGTTTTTTAGTGCTCTTTCTTGATACCACATTATAGCACCACAGAACTCACAAGTGCAGGTTGGATCTCCAATATCGACATATTCTGTGCACAGTGGGAGAAATTATGTTTGTGTTAAAAGGATGAGATACATTTTTACTTGTAAGTTAATAGGTATAGGTGGATGAATATGTCAAAACATGATAGCATACCTTGTTCCAGAATGTGTTATGTTTGTATATAAGCTGATTTTTGGTCTCTGGTACGCTTTCTTGTCATTTCATGTTTCCTCTTCAATCTGTTTTTCTTTTGGACTTCAGCCCTTTGCTCCTATGTAGGTAAAGTTTAATAAAATACTATAGATAATGTGGATATTTATAATAGTCGAACCTAAATGGGAGTGATATTACCAGATTGAAATTGTATGTTGCGGTGGTCGCAGTAAGATGTGCAGTTTTGCTGGTGTTGGGTGCTGAATCAGATATTGAATGTGTTTTGGGTTGTGCTCCTTAAAGAAGATTATCAAACTCAGAGCAATGGAGTTGTAAAAACAAAAGAAATTATTACTGGCTACAATTAGAAGTATAAAGTTATAATAATACCAGTAGCATTTGAGTTATTTGCAGCTAAGCGTTTCCTTATAATCTCACATCTTCTTTTCATTCTGTTCTGTTTTTGCCATTCTGCCTTTTGTTCCTGATATTGGAATTAAAAATAGCTTTTAGTAGTAATTGAAGAAAATTAACGAAAGAATGGATCTGTCTATAGACTGCACAATTATACATTTACCTTGGATAGAGTTTGCTGATTATTTATGACAGTTGAAGAGGCTATCATATTATTCTTCAATGTCATATGATTTCCTGTCATAGGGGACTCCCAAGCTATGTAATAATATTAGTATTGAATGATAAATATATCTAAAGAATCAAATACTGAACATATCACCTTCTTTTTGGCACATTGTTTTCTGATGCTTTTCTCCCATAGTTGTCTTTTGATCATCGCTGCTGAGTTGTCGCTTTTTTCTTTGGTCCATACCTTATTTCCTGCAACTTCTGTTGGACAATTTATGCAAAATCAATGTGCTTTATGCAAAATAGTGACAAACAGTGTAGAGTAGGTGTACAGTTACCTACTTGGTGGAAGATGACACTGCTTTCTGGAAGAAACCCTCAAAGACTCAAACATAATCGTTCATAGTTTCAACTGAGGTAAGTATATTTATACATACCATATAAATTTGAAGATAAATCTTTTTATAAATTTGAAGATTTTATTAATTTGAAGATAAATAATACTACTATATAGGTAGATTTATCTTATTTTTTATAAATTAAAATAAGATAAATTTGAAGATAAATCGTAAATTATAAATAATACTATATAGATAGATTGTGATCTACAAAAAGATATTTCTGCAAATTTATAAAAAAGATTTATCTTATTTTAATTTTTATAATCAGAGAAGATTTAGTGTATATTTTTGTAATCAGAAAATGATATTTTTAATAAACTTTGGTAATTAGAAAAGATTTAACTAAATCCATATATTTTATAAAAAAAATTAAATGTATATATAATAGTTTGAATTCGGAGGAGGAGAAGATCTTATTTGAAGAATCATATATCGTTATGCCCTGAATGTGGTTTTCTTCAAGTGGCAAGATCAGATGCAAATTTCTTGTACGTGTCGTATGAATTGATGGGATGCACTTGGTTGGCCAGCCGTAATCTTGTGTACAATTTTATCCATGGAACGCTCATGTTAAGGTGATTTCTGCTCACGGAGTACATGGTCGTTCAAGGCATACGAATGAAGGTCTGTCCAGTTTGTGGTTCAGTTTTAGATCGATCCGTGTATTATTTTAGGAAACACAGAGGTTGTGTATTTTATAAATCAATTCTCTTTTGGTTATTACAACAGAGTAGAAAAGAAAAATTCACTGCTACACATTCTTTAATGTTTTTCTTTTACTTTCCCCTAGTCATCGAAGCAATCAGCAATGCCATCCACAAAGAGCATTGAATCAAAATTAGCAAATAAGCAATGCCTTTTCACAATTTTATGCACATCCTTACCATGTTATATTGTTCTCTCTTGTCTGTATCTCTTAGAGTCTAGAAAACATCAAAAGTTCATGAGATTTAGACGTCAAACCACATAGAGAGAAAAAACTCAAAATTCTACAGCAATACAACACCAAGCCAAATCTCTTGCATCACTATAACCACAAACCTCATAGGCATCTCTTATTTACAGAAATTTCCTCTTTGCAGTTGAAATATTCATAATAAATCTTATTCTTAAGAGTCCAGAGTAAATTTATATGTTTGAAGCAAATATATTCCTTAATGTTCTCCGATTTTGAAGGATGAATTCATGAGTAACTTCCATTGTATCAGATTAAAACGCAAACATTAGGCCTTTACCTCGTGATATGCCTTCTTAATCTCATCACGACTGACATAATCTACAGTCTTTTCCCCAATTACAAATCTGTTAATAAACGAATCTGTACAATAATCGTACAGCCAAAATCAGCAAACCGGTATCAAATTTTAAAAACAATATACATTACATAAGAATGTATTCATGCATAGCTCACTTCTATCATGAATTAGCGTCTGTTTTAGCAGCGAATGCGCATCTACATCTTTCTTTGGACATGCATTGTACTCCTCTGTGGTTTGATAAGCAGAAGGAAATTCCGTAAAATATTCGAAGTTGATGTTGCTGCTTAGATTGAGGGGCTACCAGAAGTTCAGTTTCTCTGCTAAGAATATAGGAAATCACCAAAAAGAAAATTAAAAAAAAAAGATCATTGGAGATGGTTAGAAATAAAGGGAATGATTACTGGCCATAACGACACTTATGAAATAAGGTACTGTGCAACTAAAAGCAACAATCAACGAAAGCAAGATTCATAGGCAAGATTCACAATTTAGTCTAACGATCCCAACAGACGTTGATTTCTTAGTTAAAAACACAAGGTCATCCGAAAATCCCTAATTCATAATCAATTTAATTTTGAACCAACCAGTACATAGGAACCATTAATCCATCATCATAAAATTGTTCATCCAAATTACAATTCTGAAAACCTAATCAATAAGTTGAAAATGAAGATCAAATTCAGATAAGTGAAAAAAAGAGGAAACCTTTGAATTAGTACTCCAAAGAAGGCCAGCCACGACTGGAGCAGATGGCCAAGCCGGGATCCTTCACAGAGATGCAATTAGTTAATTTACCGATTACCTTAGCGAAGCCACGGGACTTGCTGTAACAGATGCGGGAAAGTCTTCGGAGAAGGATGAGGAGGATGCACCTCCGTTGTGGCGGCGGGGGGGGGGAGGCGCCACGGTACCTGGACTTGGCTTGGCTCCGCCAGAGCCGTCGCCGGGAGCAAGATGTGAGGAGGTGCCACAGGAGCTTTAGATTTGGTTTTGCGAGTGGCGGAAAGCCGAGATTTGAGAGAGAGAAGAGAGATAGAGGTTTTTTCAGAGCATAGTAGTGTTTGTGGGGAAGAGAACGTGGGTAGGAGAAGCGGTTTCTTAAGTTTGTAAAGATAGGACACGTGGCTCAATTTTTTAGAAAAAGATTGCTTCTAAAATAATAAGTATTAGGGGTTGATAAGTTGTGAGTTCGAACGAGGTTGAAAAAAATAAATTGAAATAGGGTTCTTAAGCTGAAAAGTAATTTTTATGGGCCGAGGTTGGGCTCACGAAAGCAGATCAACTAAGCTCCGGCAAAGCTTGTAAGCAAAGTGAAGGCAAATGCAGCAATAAAAAATCAAAATAGGGCCGTTTATCTACCCGCCACCACTGAACCGCCACCGTTTTACCGATCAGTTGGCCACGCTCCGCCCGATTCTTAGTGATTTCTTCGCTATGTCAGGCGACCACCGGTTTTCCCGCACCGGCATTTTCGGCCACCATTCCGTGGCAAGTCGTTCTCGACGCATCAATAAAAAAGGCAAATCCATTTCCTCGTCTGAAACCCTAACCCTAAAGCAATGCATTGTTCACCGCGAATCCAGATCCTCACATGGACCAAGTATGTCTTCTTCCGACAATCGCACGAGGCCTATCAGACGGAAATCGTCAAGAAAGGATGTGCATCGGCGGTGGATTTACTCTCCTCTAGATTGCTCTGGTTTCGAAGGTATGTCTTTTGTTCTCCATTAGAAACCAAAATTATTAGTTGAATAATTATAGGACGATTGTATAAGTTGAGTTTCCGGCCGTAATTAATAGCTTTTCCTCGGAGATTCAACGCTTTTATGTGCTGAGTAAGATTCCTATTATCGTTTGGTTCTTTGTCATTGTTCAATTGGTTGATATAAGTTTGGGATATATTGTAATCGACATACAGAAGGGGATGCTTGGGGTATCAATGTTGATAGATTGATGTTAAAGTCAAAGATGGATTTTGTTTGTGAATTAACTGTGTAATAATGCTCAACTGAACAACCCTGGTTTGGTATAAATATCAATTTATAGGTAGGAAGATCGGGGCAGCTCAATGATTTATATGTATCATTTGTGGAATCTTTATGAATTGGTAATTTTTATTTTTTAAAATGGGGTTTTAGGATTGCTTCATACAAGTAAATTCTGTAAATGTGTTCTCAGAAAACTAGGCGGCGTATTGATACTTGTTTGAAGACAACCATTCTGGAGTCATAATTTTGGGTTAGTATTGGAAGTTGAGATTTTGTAAGGAGGGTACTAGCTTGCTAGGTCTTGTACAATGAATCACTGAAGTGTAATTGCAATTTTTTAGCACTCTAGTAACCTCATGGATAACCTGAAAGTTATAATGCTAGGCTGTTATGGTATTTATGAATAATTAGAGGCCTCTATTGGTACTACTTACTAGATACAATCCTATCACAGAACAGATCTATGCTTCAGTTAATGGCACGGGTATTTTAGTACTTGGTAATTCATTAAACACTTTGCTTGTACATACTGACATGTGATGTTCTGATATGGATATTGTCGTGATTTAATCTATTCTTCTCTTGTTTGCTTTCATTTCAATGTGCCCCTTATACTTTCCTTCTCTATTCATCTTGCAGACAAAGTAGTCATTGTTTCCTATAATATTCTTGGTGTTGAGAATGCATCCAAACATCCAGATCTGTATTATAACATTCATCCTGAGTGCCTGGATTGGAATAACAGGAAAAAACTTATATTTAAGGAGATCAAACATTACTCCTCTGACATTCTATGCTTTCAGGCAAGTTCAAACTTAAATGCATACAATTGTAATTCTACCCTTTGTTGGCCACTTGGCCTACTAAATATTTTCTTCAACAAATATGAAAATACAATGCATCTCAGATTTGGATTCATTTAATGTTCTATAAAGAATTAAAATATTTTTATTTGAGTGCAAGTGAAAATCCATTATCCAAAGTAATTTTTTTTTTTTGTGATTGCAGGAAGTTGATCGTTTTCAAGATATGAACCATGGTCTCCATAAGTATGGATTTAAAGGTGTTTATAAGGTAGCTGAGGACTTATATGTAAGCATAAATTGCACATGTATATGTTGTCCAGACTTCCTAAAGTAATTTCACTTGTTATAGGCACGCACAGGGGATGCAAATGATGGATGTGCTATTTTTTGGAAAGAAGAAAGGTAGTGAATTCTTTTTTATCATAGAAGGATGATGTCATTGAATATTTGTTTGATATGGATTTGGCGACATCAGTGTTTGAAATTTTGGAATCGTTTTTGGGATTTTGTAGAATACATTTTCCAAAGAAAATAATCTGACCATCATAAAACATGTTGAAAACCTCTGCTTTTAATAATCAATAAAAAAAACTGGAGAATCAACTTATTGCTAAGACTGCATAGACATGTAAAAACTTTTTCCTTTTAAGGAAGAACAGTGTAGCATTGTAATAATTCTACAATAAGCAATTTTCATTAAGAGTTGAATACTTTCCTCGTTGATTGATTAATAGTATGCGTCAAAACTTACCATCATATTCACTCAGAAGAGAACAGTATATTCATCCTTGGTGTTTGTTTGTCGTATGATTGTCCATTGGCTTCTGACTCGCTTTACATGGTAAACACAGGTTTACCCTTTTGCATGAAGAACACATAGAATTTCAGAAATTCGGCCTTTTCAATAATGTTGCACAATTTTGTGTTCTGAAGGTATGCCTACTCCTTAATTGAGTGAAACATGATATGCTCTTTATTGTTAGCTTTTTTTTAAACATATATCGTTTTTGTTGAAACAACACACCTAGTAAACCTGGGAATATCAGTTACTATGCCTTCTAGAAATCCAAGCAACTGGGAATTTTATAAATAAAAGGATGAATTTGCAATATCAGTTGAAAACAACAAGGAATTTAGGTTTCAGAGAAAAGCACCCAGTAAACCTGTGGTATCCTTTTGTAATAGTTACTATGTGTTTCACGAAAGAGAGGAAAAGGTGTAGCAGGTTACGGGTTAAACCTGTACCAACCCAGCTATTATGTAGTGTAGCTTTTGACTAAGTTATGCAGCTAGACTTAAAACAGCCCCCCCAGTGCCTAAGGGTGGATGAAAGGAATCAAAGGATACAATTGGTGGGCTAATTTTTGTTAAGATCACATCTAATATATCCCTTTGACTCATCTGAAGGACCTGTGTTCAGTCATTGAATACCTCCTTAAACCTTTCACTTGTAGTTCTATCCTGGTATATATTCATCCCAACTAGGCAATGGAAAAGTGAACTATGCAGAGTCCTGGTGATTCCTATGATAAGCAAGCCAACTTTAACTTCCTCGTGTCATGTTCTAATGGTCCTTGCAGATAATTGTTTCCTTTTTACTTTTATCCCATTATCTCCATCGATATGGTAAAATTTATTTATGAGTTGGATTAGTGACTTGTTTATCAATTTTTATGTATTTTTTGATCTAGATGACCATTGATCAAGATAGATCTGGCATTGATCAAGATAAATCTGGCATTGATGGGTCAAAATCAAAGTAAGCATCACCTTTGTTAGGCCCATTTTATGGAAATAGTAGGATACTATTGGCAGGCTCATATTAAGGATACTGGTTGTTAGGCACTGGATGATTTTAAAGCCTTTTCCCTTGCTAAAAATTTTTCTGATTTCCTATAGCAAACATATTATTGTGGGTGTGAATAGGTCAAAGTGGATTAAATGTTTCCCGCTTTAAAGTAATTCCTCATTAAAAAAATATTTGGCCTATTTCTTTATCGTATGGCTCCTCTTCTGGAAATGTTTCTCTATCTGTCTGTTGATTCCTCAAAAATTAAATGGGCATTTATTACAGTTTTCTAGTCCCATATTCTCAGCTTTGACCTTTTCATCTATTTCCTTTATCAATAAATATGTTAGTATATGAAAAAAGAACTACTCTGTTTTGGCTGACGTTGTTGTGCATGTTCTTTTAGGAGGGCTGTATCTTCTAGATGCCTAGTTGTGGGTAACACACATGTTCTCTTCAACCCAAAGCGTGGAGATGTTAAACTAGGGCAGGTACGCAACATTTTATGTATTATCCAAGTGATGTTGAAATGAAAGAAACTCCCTTGCCAAGTTTTTTTTTGTTGCAGCTCATGTAAATGCGCTTGCTTGCACATTTGTTCAATGGTTATTTATTTATCACTTGTTTTATTGATCATTGTTCTTTTTTGAGTCTGAAATTGTAACAATACTCATGGCCCATGGTGAACTATGGGTATTGCTTCCTTAATTGTTTCAAACACGAACCAAGCATGGGTAACTAGATAACTGAGTCACGATATTCTCTACATAATACAGGCTGTGAAGATTTTCTCTTGAGTTAGTATTATTGCATCAGAACAGCTATATGTCTGCTGTTAAATTATACCTACCATTTTGAATCTAGCAAAAAAAAATACCTGCCATTTTTGTAGATGAGATAATATCTAGCGGCCTGATGTAGAAATTCCAAGGTGGTTCTGCAACATTTTTTTATAGATCCATATATAGCCTCTATGAAGTTGACATGATTGTATAGAAGTTGTGAAGATTTCTTATTTAACTTAGTTTTTCAATTTTTTAGATGCGGTTGTTTCTTGAGAAGGCTCACAAATTGTCTGAAGAATGGGGTGGGATTCCAGTTGTTCTTGCTGGTGACTTGAATAGTGTTCCTCAGGTTACATCTCATCTTATAATAGTTAGATCAGTATAAAATCCACTGATAATTTATGTTATCCTTACATCTGTCTGCTTTGCTTCCTTTTATTGTCAGAGTGCTCTGTATCAGTTTATGTCCACAAAAAAGGTATTGATCCTAGCCTAATGGAGTAATTTGCACTGTATTTCATACTCTACCCTGTTATAATTTCAATACCATGTTTCTGCATTCCCGTCATTATGCAGTTGGATCTCTTAAAACATGACCGCAAAAGGATATCTGGGCAGTTTGATGGAGCTTTACATCGAAGGGCCTTTTATTACCAGAATAAAGATTCACGGAGGTGTGTTTTGCATTTACCAGTACTAGCAAAATAAAAGATGAGAAAAATAGACATGGAAGTCTACCAAAGTAGGACTACTTGAATTTGTGGCCCAATGTTGTGAAAAACATGACCTGGTCAATAACGTCTACAAAAGATGAGTTTTTTCTGAGGCATTGTTGAATACTCCATATTAATGAGGTGTGTATAAATTTAAAAGATATATCATAGTCTCCTATCCTTTCTTTGTAGTTGAAATTTGATGTAGCAGGAAATAATATAGGTTACAAATTTTTGCTGCGATGCCCTCTAGCAAGCTTATGCTGTGAGAAAAGAGCATCTTTAGATGGTGCAGCATCAGCTATATTTGATTCTTGCCCTCAGTTCGATATCATTATTATATTTAATTTATTGAGAGAGTACGTTGTCACTTATCGAGAATTAGATAACAATAGGCAGCTTATGCAAACAAGAAAATTAAAAACATTTTCTTCTACTAATAGTATCCAAAACTAACCTCTTTGCAGGCCAAGTTCAAGTTGGAACAGTGAAGAATTGGAGCTTGCTACTGGTGATGGACGAGAGACATTACTTCAGAACCCTCTAAAGCTTTCTAGTGCATACCATGGAGTCCCGGTAAGATATCCGGGTTTGGCTCAACATTTTATGCTATAGCTTGTTAGCAGAGCTTTAATTTCTTCACTAAACAAGTTAGGATGAACTTGCTTAATGACCACACCAATAAAATGTGGAATAGACCTTTACAAAAATCAACGCTGTCAGCCCAATATTTTACCTGCCAAACATCTAAGAATTTTTTCAGAATATCATTTGGCTTAAAGCCTTAAACTGACCTAATTTGATGGATTAATTCTAAAACACAACTATGTCTGATAATCAAGCTAACCTAAATCTTGTAGCACCCAACTTGGAGTAGTTAAAACCCAGGATAAAGGGGAAGGAGACTTACTGGACATCTGAGATTGAATCAGCGAGATCGTGTAAGTCCTTATGGTACTGAATATGGATTATGGAAGCTCAAAATACACATTATGGCCAAAACTTGTAGAATAGGTTTCCCTAATTCATTGCTGCTAGGGGTTGGGCTTCTTATTTAATTCTCCTAGACCCAAGCAAAACCAACCTGAATTGAGCTGCCTAACCCATTCGAAAACGTTTGCATGTCCAAATCAACTTGGATCCACAGTGGCCGTACATTGAAATGAAATGATGTCAAATGCAAGACAATCTGATTGATAAACTGGTAGGATGAGGAAGTTCTCTATGGAAATTATATGACAGTTGGATTGGCTAAGTGATTGACTGATTGCAGAAGCAGATACTAATGACTAACCCTGAAAAAAATAAAAGAAGACAAGGCTTGGTTTCAGAGTCGCTTCATGATTGTAATTTGGATAGAATTCCTTTCGGAAATAAAGAGTAGAAAAATGGATGGTAATGTGTGAAAGATGCAAAAGAGCATTATGGCTAATAAGAAAAGAATTAAGCTAAAAGCATACTGTGATGTTTGTCTGCATCTTTTATTAACTACCTGGATTGGTCAGGCAAACTCCAATACCAGAGATCATCTTGCTGAGCCCTTGGTGACATCCTACCACTCTAAATTTATGGGAACCGTTGATTACTTGTGGTAACGAATCTGCTGTAAACAAATCTCTGGTATTGATTTGATTTTTGATGTTTTGAGTTCTGAGATATTTCCTGTTCCTGCAGGCACACTGAGGACTTGGCTCCTGTCAGAGTACTAGATACTCTACCTGTTGATGCTTTAAGAAAAATTGGTGGGCTTCCCTCTCAGGTACAAATGCTTCATGGTTTGTAAAGAGCTATACCTTCTGAACTTGACTAATACCTATCAGAATCCCAGAGAACATCTCGTTCTATCTATTTCATGGAAATATTGGTTAGACTAATGTGCAAAAATGGTGGAAATCTTTTAAGTATGATGTTGTCTTTCTGAGGGCGGGAAGGGACTTATGAGTTATGACGAGAGTTCTAGCATATTAGCGATTATACAATTTACACTCCTAGAGTCCTAGTAGGTCCGTGTGCCACACCTAACTAAATTATGGTTGTAAATGCAGATATGGGCCAGTGATCATCTAGCACTTGTGTGCGAATTCGCATTTGCAAAGACAATGGATTGCATTTGACTTGTACAAGCTATTTATTACTCCTTTCATCATCATTGAGTCCCAAATGCAGAAGATTGAGTTTTCTCATTTTGGCAGGGCAGAAAGAACTAAGGTACAACTCACAAGCAACAATGCTTTTGTACGTTCATTTCTGCCAACATTGTGAAAGTAGTCAGAGGTTAGAGTATAGAATTGATCTTTCCTTGGTCAATAGTGAAGATCTAATTGAAGCTCTTGTACATTCTGGGCTGTTAGCCAATAATGACTGACGCTCAATAGTGGCATGTGTGGCTTGGATAGATGCATGCGCCTTGTGAGAGCTGTTCGCTTCTTCCTTCCCTCATTCTAGACAAGGTCAAGGGCTTTATTTAGTTTCTTTAGATTTTTGTACCTAACAAATTGTAAAACTGTCCAGTTGAGGACAGGATATTAGCTTATTCTACAGCATTTGAATTTTTTGATTTTAAGAAGTCTCTGCAAGTCTGATTATTCTGTAGGCATGATATCCTTAGCAATGGACTGCTTCAACATTAGTCTCCGAATGAAACTCTTGGTCATTTTTATTCGAAGCCAGGTGAGGATGGAACGAAACTATCCGATAATCCAAGGCAGATGGCCAGATGCGGTATCATAGTTTGCGGCCATTTTTTGTATAGTATGATGTTTTGGGGATTTGAACAAACCGATACACAGGTTGCAAATCGTTTGTCACTGATGCTTGAATTCAGAGTTGCACCTTGAAGTAATTCAGCATTGATGTAAAAACGATATATGCATTTTCAGATTAATATCGACATTTACTGTATGATTAGTCAATCATCAAGTTCTAATGGTCTATCAAACCTCGAATCCACAGAGGCTCAAAACTTCATTAAGCCAAGAAAAATCTTCCTTGTCCAAATCCAATAAAGAACTGGAATTGGGGAGATCAGCAAGATCGCCTAGATTACACTTCAGAAAGTCCTCTGGCCTCAGCTCATCAAATACGATTTCAAAGTCGTCTGCGCAAGCTGAAGTGCGAAACAAATCCTGAATTTGGTGTCCCAAATCAGACTTCATCTTCACTTCAACTTCAAATTTCTCTTCCTTGATCTCCTTTTCATTGCAATCAGAAGGCTGATTCACAATGTCGTTAGCATTCGTATCAACCCCATGTGAAGTCACACTGAATACTACGTCGAGGACAGAAGAGGGTGACAGACGAGTGCGCGTTGCAGGGATTTCCTTAGAAGTAGAAGGCAGAGCCACAGAATGTACAATATGGAGATTGCTTTGAGTTGTAGTCGACTTGTTCGCCCTCTTCTGTTCTGCCGATTTCTGAAACTCTAGCTTCTTCCTCTCATAAGCCAAATGAGCCTCCTCTTCGGTATTGTAAGTACCGAGCCATGTCCTAACACCACAACTCGGATCCCGAATCTCTGCTACCCATCTCCCCACCGTCTTTTGCCTAACCCCGACATACTTAGAAGCCGATTTCACACCATTTTGACTTAGAAGCTTTGCATTCTTCTCATGGGCAGTGTAACAGTTTGCTCCACCACCAGCATCTCTCTTAACCCGAGCAGAACTCCCGAATATCTGCACTTCCCGTCTCCACAGCTTCACGCCGCAAGAAGTCCGTTCATCATCCCTTGTTCCTTGTTCATCGTCACTAGACGAATCCGTGGCATCTGGGTCTGAGACGATAACACGGATCGTTTGCAACAATCTCTGCTGATTCTGATTACTCCCTTTCTTTTTCTGCTTCGCAGAATCCATGCCTGCGTTCAACTGTCGTGTTGAAACTCCAGGCATTCTAATACAATCTCCCCCAAATTGTACAAGAATATGTGCAAAATTATCGAAGAATTCTTCAAATATCTTCTGTCTGAGCAATGCTCAATCCCACAATATGCGATCCTTCCCGTAAAAATGCTTTCTTTGAGAAATTCTCAACAGTTTCACACTGCAAGAAGTCCTGCAATAGCAATAACCAGCATTGGCGAAACCCACCATGTGTGAGTGTGAGCATCGAATTGAAAAAACAAAACATTGATATCCATATCGTATGAATTCAGAGTGCAAAACTCAAAAATCCCAACTTTACACAAGATGCAGAACGGGAAATCGATCAGAGTGCAAAACTCGTTCAAGTTCAAACCTAAAAATCCCAACTTTACACAAGATGCAGAATCTGAAATCGAAACGTGCAAATTAAGATCATGCCCTAACAAGACCCAAATAATCCGAAATCATTCAACATAACAAGTCGTGGGTTCAATTTCTAAAACCCTAGTTAAACCCTAGTTACAAGAAGATGATCGGAAATCAGCAGAAGTAGGAACCTAGTACCTTGTTGACCCGATACGCATGGGAAATTGGGGCGAAAAAGGGATCATCAATTGAAGAAAACAGAGAGAGGGCGAACAACGACAACAACAACCTTTATCAACGAGAAAAACATAAAATTTCTTCTCCCAACCAACCCGTTTCTCCTCCACTGCAAGAACATCAACATGATCAAGAACAGAGCAAGAGCAAGAAGATATGCAACAGCAAAATCGTGGGATATATTTTGTTATATTTAATCAAACCAAAGGCTTGGGCCATGTTTCAGTAGTTGGGCTGTAGCCCATTAGCCCCTTTAAAATCTTTAGCCCGTTTTGATTTTCGTATTCTAGCTGGCATTAGCCTGTCCTGTCCTCTACTGTAACAACCTTCGACTTCAGTAGTGCGCATTCAAGAAAAAGACCACCTTGAACCTCCGTCTGAAAACTCTCTTTCTGAAAGCAAGGTTTCCAGCGACTTCGAATCGATTTCTATCTCATATCGATTTCTAGTTCTGGTCACAACTGGTTTCAGATTCGAAAATCGAATCTCTAGCCGGGAGTTCTATCCTATTTATTCATTTGTTTCACTTCTTGCGGGGTGTCGGGTAACGGCCATCGGGATATATGAGACAAAAAGTCTAATCATCTTGTTCGGAGCCACCGAGATGTCGGCTTTCAAAGACAATGCTCTATAACAGGAATATAGTGGTATGAGACACTTATATCCCATATCGAGAATTCATAAACTCGATGCGAGAATATAAGTGAGAGCCCAACTAGCTTTGAGGGGTGGGAACGGGACCCCGCTTGTATACTCGTTACATTAGTATATATTTTGTTATGTTTAATCAAACCTAAGTCCTTGGGCCGTGTTTAAGTAGTTGGATCGTAGCCCTTTAGCTCCTTTAAGATATTTAGCCCGTTAATATTTCTCTTGTCTTTTTTTTTTAATCGACTCTAGCTCTAGCTGGCATTGGCATGTCCTCTATTTAATGGCCTTCGACCTCAGTAATGCGCATCCAAGAAAAAGACCAACTTGAACCTCTGTCTGAAAACTCACTTTCTGCAAGCAAGGTTTCCAGTGCCTTCGAATCAATTTCTATCTCATATCGATTTCTAGTTATGATCACACCTGGTTTCATATTCGAAAACTAGCCGGGAGTTCTATCCTATTTATTCATCTGTTTCACTTCTTGTCGGGTGTCGATGAACGATCATCGGGATGTAAGAGGAAAAAAATCCAATCCTCTTGTTCGGACCCACCAAGACGTCGACTTTCAAAGACAGTGCTCTATAATAGGAATATATTGGTTTGGGATACTTATATCCCACATCGGGAATTCATGAACCCGATGCGGGTATATTGTAATGTTATGTGTTTACTTTCCTAAGCTTTTCCTTTGGCATGTAATATTGTTTTATGTATGCTTGGACATGTATGTGTGTATGATGATTATACAGGTAACTTATAGTATATGTTATACATATATGATGCATTATAGTGTGTGTCTCGACTGAGTCGTATTGAGCCTATTTAGGCTTGATCCTCTAACGAGATCATAACTATAGCGGAGTTAACATATATGCATAAACTATACTATATATGTTATTTGTATAAGGTATGATGGGAAGATGTAACATAACCTGGTATTGGGCTTTAGCCCGTTACTCGACCCAGGTAGCCCAGCCTAGTGACGCCGGAAGCTAACCCTACCTCTCTTAGCTGGAACGCTGCGTTTTGGTGTTGGGCGCTTGACCTAGCTATAAAGCTTTGCTTCCTGTCCTTGGAGCCAGACACTTCAGCTTTTATCTTCTCTCTCCTCACAAACGCTCTCTCCGTTAGGGTTTCTAGGGTTTGAAGTTTTTCTCCTTCTCTTGCCGCCGGTTCTTGAGCGCTCGGAGAAGAAAGGTTGTTGGTGGCTCCTCTGGAAGGTGGATCGAGCTCCGGCATCCTTCTGGGTGGCCGCTCTCCTCGTCTTCTGAGATCTAGGGTTCTAGAGATCGATTTCTTCATCGATCTTCTGGTTTTATCCCATACAGGGGGATTTCTTCTTCTTCCTTGTACCTCTGATTCACATGCATGTTAGTTTAGGGTTGCTTGCTCTCATTGCTTGTATCATCCCTTGTACGAACTCTCTTATAGTGGATTTGGCCAACTCTTGAGGCCCCGTGGATGTAGGTATTATACCGTGAAATACCCCAAATTATTTTTGGGTTATTTCTTATTTTTATTTAATTAAATAAATCTATATTATATTAAACTATAATATATCTTGTGAATTTGGTCATTTAATAAATTCATCTAAGATATATGGTATGAATTAGAATAATGTAATTATTCTAAAAAGTATAATATATGATGGATTTAATTACATAGCTCATCTAAATACTCTTATTATTTAATTTATGAAGTTAAATTAAATAATATTCACTCCGGTAAAGTGAAGAAACCTATCTTCTATTTTCATCTTTATCCGTTTCTTTTAATTATTTTCCTTAAAATCTATAACCTATTCTTAATCTTTATCTTTAACTGATTCTTAATGATTAAGAATCTATATTTTATCTACACCGTTACCTCCACTTTTACCCCGATTAGTTAAAACTAATTCCCTTGCTGCAAGCGATCAGTTCCGATTCCTTCGGTCTGAGTTACCTCGAGCATATCCTCTCCCGTTCAATCAAACCTCAGTTTTGTCATATAATTATTACTTTCAGCCTTGCCTTGCCTATCCCACTCGCATCAGCATCCCCTCTCGATCAACCCTCTTCCGCCGATCTGAAGGCCATCACCGGAGCAGCCCGTACAAGCCCCGAAGCCAGGTTATCCACAGTAGCGTGTACGAACCCAGCAGCCAGACAGCTACTTTCCGAGCGCTGTGACTGCCTCCACGACGCACCACTGTGACCACCATTGGTTCGGGGGTGAAGCTTGCAGTGCCATCTTCACAACGCCACAACTTGCAGACAACCGCCGGTGCTCTTGCAAGCTCAGGAAATCGGTAAACAGGGCATCCTCGCGAGTTTCAATCCGTCTATATATATATTTATATACTACGAACTGGATTGTACTCACTGTTCCGATCCTTCTCGATCCCAGGTCCGACCCAGTCGTTCCCCGTTTTTCCTTCCCTTGCAGTACTCTCACGCCCCACAATCACCCTCATGAGCGGTACGCCACGATTTGCACTCGTTTTGGAATTAATCGTTATTAAACTCAGAACACCCAACTGACCAAGGAGGCGACTTTGTGACCAATTTCTGCAGTAATCAGACTTCCATTCAAGCCGCTATCTGCATCAAATCGAGCGTGGTATCGCTGAGTCCGATTGGTAAGTTGACTCCAATCTGTTTCGATACCTCGAACTCATATCGAATTGCTGCTGAACTTGCATACTTGCACATATGGGGTATGCTGTCAAGTAACTTTGGGGACATGTCTCCTGCAGCCGTGAAGGATCGATTTTAGTTGCGATCATGATCGAGCCAACCTCCGCCTGACCTCGCCCATCGCCTCCGACTGCCGTCGCCAATCTCCGTGCCGGTCATGGTTCCCAATCGCCGACTGCCGTGAGCCATCACCGCCGAGGAGCTTCGTCAATTAGTCCCTCCGTTTCTGTACGTAATTCAAAGAGAATGAAAGCAGGGAGTTTTGATTTCTTTTGAAGAAATTACAAAAAAATCTCCCTTGTTTTTATTCTATTCCTGTTTTTGGCCCTAAGTTAATTATTTATTAAGTTAAGTGGCCAATATTTCTAAACTATTCGATTCTTGCCCATTTCAGCGACACCAAGGAATCTCGAAGCACCCATGCCGGATCCCGCTTCCCGAGAAATTCATATTGGTATGGATTTTTAACTTTATAGAATTAATTCAATTTTAAATTGAGTTAAGTAAAGTTAATTGTATAAAATATCAATATTAAATGTTCCTTTTTCCGTTGGATTCAATAGGTGCTAAAACCCCGCCTGGTTGTCATTAGCTGATCATCGGAAGTCAAGGCAAGTGATTTCGTTCAACGCCCTTTGCGTGTTTCGTGATTTTCTTTTGGCGTGCCTTTATATTCTTCTGTGTCGAATGCGGCCCTATGGCCAATTTCCTTGCCAGTTTCGATAAATTGCATATCCGTCTGCTTGATGTAATTTATCTCCTTATTCATAAATTGGCATGAGTATAAATTAATGGGCAATTATTAATTATTAATTTAATTATAGTGATATGTGTATTAAATGTGTTATTTGGTTATAACTCGAGATAAGTGAAAATTGCCCATTTTCCTCTTCCTAATTGCATGAACTTCTGCTTGTTTCTTTCATGCAAATTAATAGCATGCGATATTAAGATCCTTTGAAATATCCGTGTTTGTACATCCTGGTTGGTTTGATGTCGTTATTATGATCACCTACTATAAACTAGTTATGTATGATAAGTTAAGATAGGCACCATGTGATGCTTATGTATGATATGTTAAGATGTGCATCTCACGTGGTGCGAATTGACTTAAAGTCAGTGCGAGGGCTATCTCGCAGGTTGGGAATAGTGTAAAGCCCAATCTAAAAGGTTCCATGGAATATCTAGACTTCAAACAGTCTCAGGTCGCAGTCCTAGTTGAGTCTGGACCCGTGTCCATATTAGACTTCAGTGTCTCAGGTCGCAGTCCTAGTTGAGTCTGGACCCGTGTCCCTATTAGACTTCAAAGTCTCAGGTCGCAGTCCTAGTTGAGTCTGGACCCGTGTCACTATGTTTTATATTTTGTTATTTACTTATATACATTATTGTTATTATTATTGAGATTATTAATAGGTGATCAATTCAGTTATATTATACTTCACTCTTACTCGAGGTATAATTCCTTATCTTATCGTATCATCGATCCTCACGATCATCTGAGTCATGTTTGGAATTTTACCTTTTTACCAGTTTCCACTTTAAATATTCGTGTCATTCCCTTAACCTGGGACATACCGTTTTATGGTCACTGTAGGGTTAAAGTCTAAACATTTTCCCTATCATTTGCTAGTCTTTATTGTACTAACCATCCTATTTATTGGATGGCTGGTGTCCTTCGTTCTCACGAAACACCAGACCATATTCCACAGGTCTAGTGCAAACAACGGAGCAGGAGAGAGTTGAAGAGCGGGCTATCAGTTATTGACTACAAGTTTTGAACCCTTTAAAGTTTCCGCACCGCTACTTTCCTTTCATTTATTTTGGGAATTTATTTATACTTTATGGTTTCAGTGTTCTTATTATTATTATTATGAACATATATTTTAAACTAATAAATTTTATTTACTTCCGCCCATTTTATTATATTTATATTATCATCTTGTTTATGGGAGCATGGTTGCATGTCCCTATAAGCCTCAGGTGAATTCAAAGACATTAAAGTCCGCGGATTCACTGGCGCTGCAACACCCCTTTGGGATCTAAAAAGGGGTGTTACAGAAGGTGGTATCAGAGCCAGGTTTTAAAATGTTTTCATTCGGATTTTGAAATGATTTCTAAATTAAATTTCAAGATAATTTCAAAATAGTTGTCCGATAGTCCTGCTCAAGCTCCTGCACCTGCCATAGACTAATCTTAGATTCTTTATTCTTGTTTCCTCTAAATCTCGCATATCTGATTATCTCGCTCGAGTACTGATTACTTCTCGCCCTCCTTGATAAACGTCTAATGTTCGCAAGACCCCAGAACTGCAGCCCCGGAAAATGGCAAGGAGCTCATCTGCAAGTGGTACAAGGGATATAATTTTGGAACTTTTCAATTCTATAGAAAGCAAGAAAAAGGTAGCAAGGGAAAAGAGAGTCATGCCAGCTCCCCTGGATGACAAGTGGAGAAAGTACCTCCAGAATGTCGTCCTAGTGTACGACATGGAACTATCTCAAAATCCCAGTGACGAGAAGTCAAAGAAGAGATCATTTTTGGAAACCCTAGCATATGAGAAAGCATTCCAAGCTTTGCAAACAAGAGGAGCGAGGCAGAGGATGCGCGTGAGGGAGACCAGGGAAATATACAAGAATAAGGAACGAATTGTGAATGAGCTGGAGAAATGTTGTGATCAGGCTAGAGATGAGATCAAAAAGAGATGTGTGAGCATGTTGAGTCAGAGAGGGAAGCAGCATCACAAAAGCATAGCTCTGGAGTGGACAAACTCGTCGAGCTGTATGTCTTTGCATAAGATGACAAGGATTAAGATCTCATCAGAAATATCAGCCGAAAACCCAGATTCCTGCAGGTTCACAACCGACTGTGAACAAAGGAAAGAATGTCGTTGGGCCATCTCAGCAGGGTCCGCGACTATATGAAATGCGTAGTCTGGATGACACTACTTCTTCTATGGCTTAAGGTGTTATCTATCACTGGGCTGAGCCAATTAATATTCTTTTTTATTCAAGTGCTTCTCATTTTTTTTTATAGCCGAGCAAACTGTTGAAAGACTCGGATTAGAATCTGTGACTTTAGATGATTCCTTTATTGTGAAATTCCCTAGTGGGGATAGAGTTCGAGGGAGGAAAATGTTATTCCGCTTCCCCATTGCGATAGGTGGCGATGAGTACCTTGCCGATCTTGTTCTGCTTCCGATCCTTCCTCAGGACATCATTCTCGGTATGGATTGACTTACTCGCCATGGTGCAATCATCGATTGTGGACGGAGACTCGTGACCCTCTCATCGGACGGTAAGGTTGTGTGCAGATTTCGTGGGCGCATCCCCGATGAGGATGGCCGTGTTATTAATGTGATGCAAGCAGCCAGATTGTTACGTCAAGGGCGTACCGGGTTTTTATGCTATCTGCAAGATCAGCCGTCCGACCCGGTCTCTATCTCCGATATTTCTGTAGTTCGGAAATTCCCTGATGTTTTCCCGACAAGATTCCTGGTTTACCTCCAAAGCGGTTCATTGAGTTCACCATCGACTTAGAGCCAAGAACCGCTCATATTTCCAAAGCCCCATATCACATGGCTCTAGTGGAGATGCAAGAATTAAAGAGACAACTTGAACAGTTGTTAGAGAATGGTATTATTGGACACAGTGCTTCACCTTAGGGTGCTCCCATGCTGTTTGTGAAGGAAAAAGACGACTCCTTCCATCTATGTATTGATTATCGGGAGCTGAAGTGACGATCAAGAACAAGTATATTCTCCAAGATTGACCTTCGATCTGGTTACCATCAGCTCCGAGTTCGTGATGAGGATATTCCAAAGACCGCTTTCAGGACATGTTATGGGCACTATGAGTTCGTGATGATTCCCTTTGGCTTAACAAATGCCCCAACAATCTTCATGGATTTGATGAACCGTTGTTTCGCCAATATTTGGACAAAATCGTCGTAGTTTTCATCGACGACATTTTGATCTACTCGTCGAACGAGGAGGCTCACTCCGAACACTTGAGAACTATTTTGATGACGTGGCGAGAGCATCAGCTATACGCAAAGTTGTCTAAGTGTGACTTTTGGTTGAAGCATGTGGCATTCCTAGGCCACATCATCTCAGAGAAGGGGTGATGGTCGACCCCCAGAAGATAGTGATTGTAGAGAAGTGGAATCCGCCAAAGAACGTTAAGGAGATACAGAGTTTTATGGGATTAGCAGGGTACTACAGGAGGTTCATGGAAGGGTTTTCTAAATTGGTCCAACCACTGACCTTACTTCGGCGTAAATCCCAGAAATTCGTTTGGAATGAGAAGTGCAAACCGAGCTTCTATGAGCTCAAGAAGCGGTTGACCACATAACCTATTCTGACACTTCCTAAGGAGTTAGAGGATTATATGATTTACAGTTATGCTTCCAAGCAAGGTTTGAGTTGTGCATTGATGCAAGATGGGAAGGTGATAGCCTATGCATCACGACAGTTGAGGCCGTACGAGGAGAACTACCCAGTGCATGATTTGGAACTAGTTGTTGTGGTATTTTCTCTAAAAATCTGGCGCCATTAGCTGTATGGTATTCGTTGCCAGATATACCCCGACCAAAAAAGCCTCAAGTATGTATTCACCTAGAAGGAGTTGAACATGAGACAGAGACGCTGGCTAGAGCTGATTAAGGATTATGACATTGAGCTTCTCTATCATCCTAGAAAGGCTAATGTCATAGTCGATGCTTTAAGCCGCAAATCTCAGCATGAGGCTATGATCAGTTGTGTGACAGGAAGTACTACTCTGCAGAAGGATGCTAGTTGGGTGATTGTTGATCGACTCACCAAATGTGCACACTTCATTGTTATCCGATCTAACTTGAAGTTGGCAAAGCTAGCAGAGTTGTACCTTCAGCACATAGTCTGCCTTCACGATGTTCCGTTGTCCATTGTCTATGATCGTGATGGGCGATTAATCTCAGAGTTCTGGAAGAAGTTACATGAGAGACTTGAAACTCAGCTGAATCTCAATACTTCTTTTTATCCTTAGACAGATGGTCAGTTAGAGAAGACCATCCAAACACTATAGGATATGCTACGAGCCTGTATCCTGGATAGGCCGACAGATTGGGAGATCAGTTTAAGTTTGATTGAGTTCACCTACAACAATAGCTGGCATTCATCCATAAAGACGACTCCTTTTGAAGCCCTATGGACAGAAGTGTCAATCACCAGTGTGTTGGGATGATGCGACATATGCTATCCATATAGGTCCGGAGTTGTTAGAGAAGGCAACTGAATAAGTTGAGATGATCAGGCAACGAATGTTGACCGCTCAGAGTCGCCAAAAGCCTTATGCTCGTTGCCTTCTCAGAGTCGACAAAAGCCTTATGCTAACCCTAGGCGTAAAGAGGTCATTTTTGAGGTGAGCGACAAGGTGTTCGTGAAAGTGTCACTCACGAAGGTAATCTTCCGGTTCGGAAAGCAATGAAAGTTTAACCCTCGATATGTCGGGCCGTTTGAGATTCTGCAGCGTGTAGGCAATGTTGCCTACCGCCTTGCTCTACTTCCGTCAGCTCATCCAGTACATGAAGTCTTCCATGTATCACTGCTACGGAAGTACGTGCCTCACCTAAATCACATTTTGAGCTATGAGGATTTTGAGGTCCGCTCCATCGGAACCTATAATGCGAAATAAGAACAAGGTCTCAATGGAAGGAACGTCTAAGCAAGGTCTTAAGCTTTACACCTTAGATGCCATTACCGAGGCTGATGAACATGAGTAAGCCACACTATAAAAGTTGTGCAACGTCAAGCTTTTTAGTAATTTCTTTATGCTAGTACGTTCTAGCATTTCAATAAAGGGAGTCAAAGGACAAGTATTTCCGATAAACTCCATATCTAGCACGCAAAATTCCGGTATCGTTATTCTAAGTAGTCAATTTTGGATTCATCCTTACAACCTTACAGGTTGAAGTCAAAGTGTGGAATTGATGTGCGAATTGTTAATATTCTAACGTTGAATACCATATAAGCTTTGCACACTTCCCTTCTAATATTCATTTCATGTTATACAGTCAGCTTCAGTATGTTGATACTTCTGATTCCATACCAATCTGGTCAACCCGTGTTTTTTATAGACATCGAAAAAGAGTCGGGAAGTGCTCCCTATAGACTCTAGAAGGGATCTCCTGCTTCACTTGTGTATAAGCAGGAATAATACCCGCATGTGTGAAATCAGTAATTAACAATTGATATGTCATACGTAGATATGTTCACTTTTCCTAAATCTTGATAGTATTAAACGATCATGGGTTATATATCTCATCTCTCCTTTCCATGATCGAGCAACCGAACTCTCATTGGTAAAAAGCTTGAGAATAGTATTTTTAAATATAGTATACACGATTTATATTTATGAAGAAGATAAGGACGCATATGCTGAAGAACCGGACAACGTTCATGTCGATAAACTAGAAGACGAAGACCCGCATATCATCTCATATGAATAAGGCTGGCTAGTTTTGTCACAATGGTTGCCTTCAAAGCCACCCGGGCCATTTGGCAACCTGGAAAAGGAAGCCAGATGGGGCTAAGACGAAAGCCAATGACAAGCTAGTTAACCATGTTTCTTATGTGATGCGAGTTCACTTATCTCGAGCAACGAGTGCGAATATTAGAAGATGTATTTCAAAATTTTATTATCCTTATTTTAGATAATTGTAACTACGGAGATACACTCTATTCATAGGAGTAATAATTTTAAGCTTTGCCATTGAGGAGTTCGGAAAACAATAAGTTACTTTAGATGTAAGTCTCATCGCTCATTTATTCGATAAGTACATTAAGCGAATCATGCTTAAATTCTACCCATTCGGGAACCATTGTCAGGTATACCTAGCTCTGATTTGATCACCCTATAGTCTATATCCTCTCGTCTATTTCAAGGTTACTATCTTACCTTCGATTAATTTCTCGTTTCTTTTCTAAGTTTCGGGACGAAACTTATTTTTAGTGGGGAAGTATGAAATACCCCAAATTATTTTTGGGTTATTTCTTATTTTTATTTAATTAAATAAATCTATATTATATTAAACTATAATATATCTTGTGAATTTGGTCATTTAATAAATTCATCTAAGATATATGGTATGAATTAGAATAATGTAATTATTCTAAAAAGTATAATATATGATGGATTTAATTACATAGCTCATCTAAATACTCTTATTATTTAATTTATGAAGTTAAATTAAATAATATTCACTCCGGTAAAGTGAAGAAACCTATCTTCTATTTTCATCTTTATCCGTTTCTTTTAATTATTTTCCTTAAAATCTATAACCTATTCTTAATCTTTATCTTTAACTGATTCTTAATGATTAAGAATCTATATTTTATCTACACCGTTACCTCCACTTTTACCCCGATTAGTTAAAACTAATTCCCTTGCTGCAAGCGATCAGTTCCGATTCCTTCGGTCTGAGTTACCTCGAGCATATCCTCTCCCGTTCAATCAAACCTCAGTTTTGTCATATAATTATTACTTTCAGCCTTGCCTTGCCTATCCCACTCGCATCAGCATCCCCTCTCGATCAACCCTCTTCCGCCGATCTGAAGGCCATCACCGGAGCAGCCCGTACAAGCCCCGAAGCCAGGTTATCCACAGTAGCGTGTACGAACCCAGCAGCCAGACAGCTACTTTCCGAGCGCTGTGACTGCCTCCACGACGCACCACTGTGACCACCATTGGTTCGGGGGTGAAGCTTGCAGTGCCATCTTCACAACGCCACAACTTGCAGACAACCGCCGGTGCTCTTGCAAGCTCAGGAAATCGGTAAACAGGGCATCCTCGCGAGTTTCAATCCGTCTATATATATATTTATATACTACGAACTGGATTGTACTCACTGTTCCGATCCTTCTCGATCCCAGGTCCGACCCAGTCGTTCCCCGTTTTTCCTTCCCTTGCAGTACTCTCACGCCCCACAATCACCCTCATGAGCGGTACGCCACGATTTGCACTCGTTTTGGAATTAATCGTTATTAAACTCAGAACACCCAACTGACCAAGGAGGCGACTTTGTGACCAATTTCTGCAGTAATCAGACTTCCATTCAAGCCGCTATCTGCATCAAATCGAGCGTGGTATCGCTGAGTCCGATTGGTAAGTTGACTCCAATCTGTTTCGATACCTCGAACTCATATCGAATTGCTGCTGAACTTGCATACTTGCACATATGGGGTATGCTGTCAAGTAACTTTGGGGACATGTCTCCTGCAGCCGTGAAGGATCGATTTTAGTTGCGATCATGATCGAGCCAACCTCCGCCTGACCTCGCCCATCGCCTCCGACTGCCGTCGCCAATCTCCGTGCCGGTCATGGTTCCCAATCGCCGACTGCCGTGAGCCATCACCGCCGAGGAGCTTCGTCAATTAGTCCCTCCGTTTCTGTACGTAATTCAAAGAGAATGAAAGCAGGGAGTTTTGATTTCTTTTGAAGAAATTACAAAAAAATCTCCCTTGTTTTTATTCTATTCCTGTTTTTGGCCCTAAGTTAATTATTTATTAAGTTAAGTGGCCAATATTTCTAAACTATTCGATTCTTGCCCATTTCAGCGACACCAAGGAATCTCGAAGCACCCATGCCGGATCCCGCTTCCCGAGAAATTCATATTGGTATGGATTTTTAACTTTATAGAATTAATTCAATTTTAAATTGAGTTAAGTAAAGTTAATTGTATAAAATATCAATATTAAATGTTCCTTTTTCCGTTGGATTCAATAGGTGCTAAAACCCCGCCTGGTTGTCATTAGCTGATCATCGGAAGTCAAGGCAAGTGATTTCGTTCAACGCCCTTTGCGTGTTTCGTGATTTTCTTTTGGCGTGCCTTTATATTCTTCTGTGTCGAATGCGGCCCTATGGCCAATTTCCTTGCCAGTTTCGATAAATTGCATATCCGTCTGCTTGATGTAATTTATCTCCTTATTCATAAATTGGCATGAGTATAAATTAATGGGCAATTATTAATTATTAATTTAATTATAGTGATATGTGTATTAAATGTGTTATTTGGTTATAACTCGAGATAAGTGAAAATTGCCCATTTTCCTCTTCCTAATTGCATGAACTTCTGCTTGTTTCTTTCATGCAAATTAATAGCATGCGATATTAAGATCCTTTGAAATATCCGTGTTTGTACATCCTGGTTGGTTTGATGTCGTTATTATGATCACCTACTATAAACTAGTTATGTATGATAAGTTAAGATAGGCACCATGTGATGCTTATGTATGATATGTTAAGATGTGCATCTCACGTGGTGCGAATTGACTTAAAGTCAGTGCGAGGGCTATCTCGCAGGTTGGGAATAGTGTAAAGCCCAATCTAAAAGGTTCCATGGAATATCTAGACTTCAAACAGTCTCAGGTCGCAGTCCTAGTTGAGTCTGGACCCGTGTCCATATTAGACTTCAGTGTCTCAGGTCGCAGTCCTAGTTGAGTCTGGACCCGTGTCCCTATTAGACTTCAAAGTCTCAGGTCGCAGTCCTAGTTGAGTCTGGACCCGTGTCACTATGTTTTATATTTTGTTATTTACTTATATACATTATTGTTATTATTATTGAGATTATTAATAGGTGATCAATTCAGTTATATTATACTTCACTCTTACTCGAGGTATAATTCCTTATCTTATCGTATCATCGATCCTCACGATCATCTGAGTCATGTTTGGAATTTTACCTTTTTACCAGTTTCCACTTTAAATATTCGTGTCATTCCCTTAACCTGGGACATACCGTTTTATGGTCACTGTAGGGTTAAAGTCTAAACATTTTCCCTATCATTTGCTAGTCTTTATTGTACTAACCATCCTATTTATTGGATGGCTGGTGTCCTTCGTTCTCACGAAACACCAGACCATATTCCACAGGTCTAGTGCAAACAACGGAGCAGGAGAGAGTTGAAGAGCGGGCTATCAGTTATTGACTACAAGTTTTGAACCCTTTAAAGTTTCCGCACCGCTACTTTCCTTTCATTTATTTTGGGAATTTATTTATACTTTATGGTTTCAGTGTTCTTATTATTATTATTATGAACATATATTTTAAACTAATAAATTTTATTTACTTCCGCCCATTTTATTATATTTATATTATCATCTTGTTTATGGGAGCATGGTTGCATGTCCCTATAAGCCTCAGGTGAATTCAAAGACATTAAAGTCCGCGGATTCACTGGCGCTGCAACATCCCTTTGGGATCTAAAAAGGGGTGTTACAGAAGGTGGTATCAGAGCCAGGTTTTAAAATGTTTTCATTCGGATTTTGAAATGATTTCTAAATTAAATTTCAAGATAATTTCAAAATAGTTGTCCGATAGTCCTGCTCAAGCTCCTGCACCTGCCATAGACTAATCTTAGATTCTTTATTCTTGTTTCCTCTAAATCTCGCATATCTGATTATCTCGCTCGAGTACTGATTACTTCTCGCCCTCCTTGATAAACGTCTAATGTTCGCAAGACCCCAGAACTGCAGCCCCGGAAAATGGCAAGGAGCTCATCTGCAAGTGGTACAAGGGATATAATTTTGGAACTTTTCAATTCTATAGAAAGCAAGAAAAAGGTAGCAAGGGAAAAGAGAGTCATGCCAGCTCCCCTGGATGACAAGTGGAGAAAGTACCTCCAGAATGTCGTCCTAGTGTACGACATGGAACTATCTCAAAATCCCAGTGACGAGAAGTCAAAGAAGAGATCATTTTTGGAAACCCTAGCATATGAGAAAGCATTCCAAGCTTTGCAAACAAGAGGAGCGAGGCAGAGGATGCGCGTGAGGGAGACCAGGGAAATATACAAGAATAAGGAACGAATTGTGAATGAGCTGGAGAAATGTTGTGATCAGGCTAGAGATGAGATCAAAAAGAGATGTGTGAGCATGTTGAGTCAGAGAGGGAAGCAGCATCACAAAAGCATAGCTCTGGAGTGGACAAACTCGTCGAGCTGTATGTCTTTGCATAAGATGACAAGGATTAAGATCTCATCAGAAATATCAGCCGAAAACCCAGATTCCTGCAGGTTCACAACCGACTGTGAACAAAGGAAAGAATGTCGTTGGGCCATCTCAGCAGGGTCCGCGACTATATGAAATGCGTAGTCTGGATGACACTACTTCTTCTATGGCTTAAGGTGTTATCTATCACTGGGCTGAGCCAATTAATATTCTTTTTTATTCAAGTGCTTCTCTTTTTTTTTTATAGCCGAGCAAACTGTTGAAAGACTCGGATTAGAATCTGTGACTTTAGATGATTCCTTTATTGTGAAATTCCCTAGTGGGGATAGAGTTCGAGGGAGGAAAATGTTATTCCGCTTCCCCATTGCGATAGGTGGCGATGAGTACCTTGCCGATCTTGTTCTGCTTCCGATCCTTCCTCAGGACATCATTCTCGGTATGGATTGACTTACTCGCCATGGTGCAATCATCGATTGTGGACGGAGACTCGTGACCCTCTCATCGGACGGTAAGGTTGTGTGCAGATTTCGTGGGCGCATCCCCGATGAGGATGGCCGTGTTATTAATGTGATGCAAGCAGCCAGATTGTTACGTCAAGGGCGTACCGGGTTTTTATGCTATCTGCAAGATCAGCCGTCCGACCCGGTCTCTATCTCCGATATTTCTGTAGTTCGGAAATTCCCTGATGTTTTCCCGACAAGATTCCTGGTTTACCTCCAAAGCGGTTCATTGAGTTCACCATCGACTTAGAGCCAAGAACCGCTCATATTTCCAAAGCCCCATATCACATGGCTCTAGTGGAGATGCAAGAATTAAAGAGACAACTTGAACAGTTGTTAGAGAATGGTATTATTGGACACAGTGCTTCACCTTAGGGTGCTCCCATGCTGTTTGTGAAGGAAAAAGACGACTCCTTCCATCTATGTATTGATTATCGGGAGCTGAAGTGACGATCAAGAACAAGTATATTCTCCAAGATTGACCTTCGATCTGGTTACCATCAGCTCCGAGTTCGTGATGAGGATATTCCAAAGACCGCTTTCAGGACATGTTATGGGCACTATGAGTTCGTGATGATTCCCTTTGGCTTAACAAATGCCCCAACAATCTTCATGGATTTGATGAACCGTTGTTTCGCCAATATTTGGACAAAATCGTCGTAGTTTTCATCGACGACATTTTGATCTACTCGTCGAACGAGGAGGCTCACTCCGAACACTTGAGAACTATTTTGATGACGTGGCGAGAGCATCAGCTATACGCAAAGTTGTCTAAGTGTGACTTTTGGTTGAAGCATGTGGCATTCCTAGGCCACATCATCTCAGAGAAGGGGTGATGGTCGACCCCCAGAAGATAGTGATTGTAGAGAAGTGGAATCCGCCAAAGAACGTTAAGGAGATACAGAGTTTTCTGGGATTAGCAGGGTACTACAGGAGGTTCATGGAAGGGTTTTCTAAATTGGTCCAACCACTGACCTTACTTCGGCGTAAATCCCAGAAATTCGTTTGGAATGAGAAGTGCAAACCGAGCTTCTATGAGCTCAAGAAGCGGTTGACCACATAACCTATTCTGACACTTCCTAAGGAGTTAGAGGATTATATGATTTACAGTTATGCTTCCAAGCAAGGTTTGAGTTGTGCATTGATGCAAGATGGGAAGGTGATAGCCTATGCATCACGACAGTTGAGGCCGTACGAGGAGAACTACCCAGTGCATGATTTGGAACTAGTTGTTGTGGTATTTTCTCTAAAAATCTGGCGCCATTAGCTGTATGGTATTCGTTGCCAGATATACCCCGACCAAAAAAGCCTCAAGTATGTATTCACCTAGAAGGAGTTGAACATGAGACAGAGACGCTGGCTAGAGCTGATTAAGGATTATGACATTGAGCTTCTCTATCATCCTAGAAAGGCTAATGTCATAGTCGATGCTTTAAGCCGCAAATCTCAGCATGAGGCTATGATCAGTTGTGTGACAGGAAGTACTACTCTGCAGAAGGATGCTAGTTGGGTGATTGTTGATCGACTCACCAAATGTGCACACTTCATTGTTATCCGATCTAACTTGAAGTTGGCAAAGCTAGCAGAGTTGTACCTTCAGCACATAGTCTGCCTTCACGATGTTCCGTTGTCCATTGTCTATGATCGTGATGGGCGATTAATCTCAGAGTTCTGGAAGAAGTTACATGAGAGACTTGAAACTCAGCTGAATCTCAATACTTCTTTTTATCCTTAGACAGATGGTCAGTTAGAGAAGACCATCCAAACACTATAGGATATGCTACGAGCCTGTATCCTGGATAGGCCGACAGATTGGGAGATCAGTTTAAGTTTGATTGAGTTCACCTACAACAATAGCTGGCATTCATCCATAAAGACGACTCCTTTTGAAGCCCTATGGACAGAAGTGTCAATCACCAGTGTGTTGGGATGATGCGACATATGCTATCCATATAGGTCCGGAGTTGTTAGAGAAGGCAACTGAATAAGTTGAGATGATCAGGCAACGAATGTTGACCGCTCAGAGTCGCCAAAAGCCTTATGCTCGTTGCCTGCTCAGAGTCGACAAAAGCCTTATGCTAACCCTAGGCGTAAAGAGGTCATTTTTGAGGTGAGCGACAAGGTGTTCGTGAAAGTGTCACTCACGAAGGTAATCTTCCGGTTCGGAAAGCAATGAAAGTTTAACCCTCGATATGTCGGGCCGTTTGAGATTCTGCAGCGTGTAGGCAATGTTGCCTACCGCCTTGCTCTACTTCCGTCAGCTCATCCAGTACATGAAGTCTTCCATGTATCACTGCTACGGAAGTACGTGCCTCACCTAAATCACATTTTGAGCTATGAGGATTTTGAGGTCCGCTCCATCGGAACCTATAATGCGAAATAAGAACAAGGTCTCAATGGAAGGAACGTCTAAGCAAGGTCTTAAGCTTTACACCTTAGATGCCATTACCGAGGCTGATGAACATGAGTAAGCCACACTATAAAAGTTGTGCAACGTCAAGCTTTTTAGTAATTTCTTTATGCTAGTACGTTCTAGCATTTCAATAAAGGGAGTCAAAGGACAAGTATTTCCGATAAACTCCATATCTAGCACGCAAAATTCCGGTATCGTTATTCTAAGTAGTCAATTTTGGATTCATCCTTACAACCTTACAGGTTGAAGTCAAAGTGTGGAATTGATGTGCGAATTGTTAATATTCTAACGTTGAATACCATATAAGCTTTGCACACTTCCCTTCTAATATTCATTTCATGTTATACAGTCAGCTTCAGTATGTTGATACTTCTGATTCCATACCAATCTGGTCAACCCGTGTTTTTTATAGACATCGAAAAAGAGTCGGGAAGTGCTCCCTATAGACTCTAGAAGGGATCTCCTGCTTCACTTGTGTATAAGCAGGAATAATACCCGCATGTGTGAAATCAGTAATTAACAATTGATATGTCATACGTAGATATGTTCACTTTTCCTAAATCTTGATAGTATTAAACAATCATGGGTTATATATCTCATCTCTCCTTTCCATGATCGAGCAACCGAACTCTCATTGGTAAAAAGCTTGAGAATAGTATTTTTAAATATAGTATACACGATTTATATTTATGAAGAAGATAAGGACGCATATGCTGAAGAACCGGACAACGTTCATGTCGATAAACTAGAAGACGAAGACCCGCATATCATCTCATATGAATAAGGCTGGCTAGTTTTGTCACAATGGTTGCCTTCAAAGCCACCCGGGCCATTTGGCAACCTGGAAAAGGAAGCCAGATGGGGCTAAGACGAAAGCCAATGACAAGCTAGTTAACCATGTTTCTTATGTGATGCGAGTTCACTTATCTCGAGCAACGAGTGCGAATATTAGAAGATGTATTTCAAAATTTTATTATCCTTATTTTAGATAATTGTAACTACGGAGATACACTCTATTCATAGGAGTAATAATTTTAAGCTTTGCCATTGAGGAGTTCGGAAAACAATAAGTTACTTTAGATGTAAGTCTCATCGCTCATTTATTCGATAAGTACATTAAGCGAATCATGCTTAAATTCTACCCATTCGGGAACCATTGTCAGGTATACCTAGCTCTGATTTGATCACCCTATAGTCTATATCCTCTCGTCTATTTCAAGGTTACTATCTTACCTTCGATTAATTTCTCGTTTCTTTTCTAAGTTTCGGGACGAAACTTATTTTTAGTGGGGAAGTATGAAATACCCCAAATTATTTTTGGGTTATTTCTTATTTTTATTTAATTAAATAAATCTATATTATATTAAACTATAATATATCTTGTGAATTTGGTCATTTAATAAATTCATCTAAGATATATGGTATGAATTAGAATAATGTAATTATTCTAAAAAGTATAATATATGATGGATTTAATTACATAGCTCATCTAAATACTCTTATTATTTAATTTATGAAGTTAAATTAAATAATATTCACTCCGGTAAAGTGAAGAAACCTATCTTCTATTTTCATCTTTATCCGTTTCTTTTAATTATTTTCCTTAAAATCTATAACCTATTCTTAATCTTTATCTTTAACTGATTCTTAATGATTAAGAATCTATATTTTATCTACACCGTTACCTCCACTTTTACCCCGATTAGTTAAAACTAATTCCCTTGCTGCAAGCGATCAGTTCCGATTCCTTCGGTCTGAGTTACCTCGAGCATATCCTCTCCCGTTCAATCAAACCTCAGTTTTGTCATATAATTATTACTTTCAGCCTTGCCTTGCCTATCCCACTCGCATCAGCATCCCCTCTCGATCAACCCTCTTCCGCCGATCTGAAGGCCATCACCGGAGCAGCCCGTACAAGCCCCGAAGCCAGGTTATCCACAGTAGCGTGTACGAACCCAGCAGCCAGACAGCTACTTTCCGAGCGCTGTGACTGCCTCCACGACGCACCACTGTGACCACCATTGGTTCGGGGGTGAAGCTTGCAGTGCCATCTTCACAACGCCACAACTTGCAGACAACCGCCGGTGCTCTTGCAAGCTCAGGAAATCGGTAAACAGGGCATCCTCGCGAGTTTCAATCCGTCTATATATATATTTATATACTACGAACTGGATTGTACTCACTGTTCCGATCCTTCTCGATCCCAGGTCCGACCCAGTCGTTCCCCGTTTTTCCTTCCCTTGCAGTACTCTCACGCCCCACAATCACCCTCATGAGCGGTACGCCACGATTTGCACTCGTTTTGGAATTAATCGTTATTAAACTCAGAACACCCAACTGACCAAGGAGGCGACTTTGTGACCAATTTCTGCAGTAATCAGACTTCCATTCAAGCCGCTATCTGCATCAAATCGAGCGTGGTATCGCTGAGTCCGATTGGTAAGTTGACTCCAATCTGTTTCGATACCTCGAACTCATATCGAATTGCTGCTGAACTTGCATACTTGCACATATGGGGTATGCTGTCAAGTAACTTTGGGGACATGTCTCCTGCAGCCGTGAAGGATCGATTTTAGTTGCGATCATGATCGAGCCAACCTCCGCCTGACCTCGCCCATCGCCTCCGACTGCCGTCGCCAATCTCCGTGCCGGTCATGGTTCCCAATCGCCGACTGCCGTGAGCCATCACCGCCGAGGAGCTTCGTCAATTAGTCCCTCCGTTTCTGTACGTAATTCAAAGAGAATGAAAGCAGGGAGTTTTGATTTCTTTTGAAGAAATTACAAAAAAATCTCCCTTGTTTTTATTCTATTCCTGTTTTTGGCCCTAAGTTAATTATTTATTAAGTTAAGTGGCCAATATTTCTAAACTATTCGATTCTTGCCCATTTCAGCGACACCAAGGAATCTCGAAGCACCCATGCCGGATCCCGCTTCCCGAGAAATTCATATTGGTATGGATTTTTAACTTTATAGAATTAATTCAATTTTAAATTGAGTTAAGTAAAGTTAATTGTATAAAATATCAATATTAAATGTTCCTTTTTCCGTTGGATTCAATAGGTGCTAAAACCCCGCCTGGTTGTCATTAGCTGATCATCGGAAGTCAAGGCAAGTGATTTCGTTCAACGCCCTTTGCGTGTTTCGTGATTTTCTTTTGGCGTGCCTTTATATTCTTCTGTGTCGAATGCGGCCCTATGGCCAATTTCCTTGCCAGTTTCGATAAATTGCATATCCGTCTGCTTGATGTAATTTATCTCCTTATTCATAAATTGGCATGAGTATAAATTAATGGGCAATTATTAATTATTAATTTAATTATAGTGATATGTGTATTAAATGTGTTATTTGGTTATAACTCGAGATAAGTGAAAATTGCCCATTTTCCTCTTCCTAATTGCATGAACTTCTGCTTGTTTCTTTCATGCAAATTAATAGCATGCGATATTAAGATCCTTTGAAATATCCGTGTTTGTACATCCTGGTTGGTTTGATGTCGTTATTATGATCACCTACTATAAACTAGTTATGTATGATAAGTTAAGATAGGCACCATGTGATGCTTATGTATGATATGTTAAGATGTGCATCTCACGTGGTGCGAATTGACTTAAAGTCAGTGCGAGGGCTATCTCGCAGGTTGGGAATAGTGTAAAGCCCAATCTAAAAGGTTCCATGGAATATCTAGACTTCAAACAGTCTCAGGTCGCAGTCCTAGTTGAGTCTGGACCCGTGTCCATATTAGACTTCAGTGTCTCAGGTCGCAGTCCTAGTTGAGTCTGGACCCGTGTCCCTATTAGACTTCAAAGTCTCAGGTCGCAGTCCTAGTTGAGTCTGGACCCGTGTCACTATGTTTTATATTTTGTTATTTACTTATATACATTATTGTTATTATTATTGAGATTATTAATAGGTGATCAATTCAGTTATATTATACTTCACTCTTACTCGAGGTATAATTCCTTATCTTATCGTATCATCGATCCTCACGATCATCTGAGTCATGTTTGGAATTTTACCTTTTTACCAGTTTCCACTTTAAATATTCGTGTCATTCCCTTAACCTGGGACATACCGTTTTATGGTCACTGTAGGGTTAAAGTCTAAACATTTTCCCTATCATTTGCTAGTCTTTATTGTACTAACCATCCTATTTATTGGATGGCTGGTGTCCTTCGTTCTCACGAAACACCAGACCATATTCCACAGGTCTAGTGCAAACAACGGAGCAGGAGAGAGTTGAAGAGCGGGCTATCAGTTATTGACTACAAGTTTTGAACCCTTTAAAGTTTCCGCACCGCTACTTTCCTTTCATTTATTTTGGGAATTTATTTATACTTTATGGTTTCAGTGTTCTTATTATTATTATTATGAACATATATTTTAAACTAATAAATTTTATTTACTTCCGCCCATTTTATTATATTTATATTATCATCTTGTTTATGGGAGCATGGTTGCATGTCCCTATAAGCCTCAGGTGAATTCAAAGACATTAAAGTCCGCGGATTCACTGGCGCTGCAACACCCCTTTGGGATCTAAAAAGGGGTGTTACAGAAGGTGGTATCAGAGCCAGGTTTTAAAATGTTTTCATTCGGATTTTGAAATGATTTCTAAATTAAATTTCAAGATAATTTCAAAATAGTTGTCCGATAGTCCTGCTCAAGCTCCTGCACCTGCCATAGACTAATCTTAGATTCTTTATTCTTGTTTCCTCTAAATCTCGCATATCTGATTATCTCGCTCGAGTACTGATTACTTCTCGCCCTCCTTGATAAACGTCTAATGTTCGCAAGACCCCAGAACTGCAGCCCCGGAAAATGGCAAGGAGCTCATCTGCAAGTGGTACAAGGGATATAATTTTGGAACTTTTCAATTCTATAGAAAGCAAGAAAAAGGTAGCAAGGGAAAAGAGAGTCATGCCAGCTCCCCTGGATGACAAGTGGAGAAAGTACCTCCAGAATGTCGTCCTAGTGTACGACATGGAACTATCTCAAAATCCCAGTGACGAGAAGTCAAAGAAGAGATCATTTTTGGAAACCCTAGCATATGAGAAAGCATTCCAAGCTTTGCAAACAAGAGGAGCGAGGCAGAGGATGCGCGTGAGGGAGACCAGGGAAATATACAAGAATAAGGAACGAATTGTGAATGAGCTGGAGAAATGTTGTGATCAGGCTAGAGATGAGATCAAAAAGAGATGTGTGAGCATGTTGAGTCAGAGAGGGAAGCAGCATCACAAAAGCATAGCTCTGGAGTGGACAAACTCGTCGAGCTGTATGTCTTTGCATAAGATGACAAGGATTAAGATCTCATCAGAAATATCAGCCGAAAACCCAGATTCCTGCAGGTTCACAACCGACTGTGAACAAAGGAAAGAATGTCGTTGGGCCATCTCAGCAGGGTCCGCGACTATATGAAATGCGTAGTCTGGATGACACTACTTCTTCTATGGCTTAAGGTGTTATCTATCACTGGGCTGAGCCAATTAATATTCTTTTTTATTCAAGTGCTTCTCATTTTTTTTTATAGCCGAGCAAACTGTTGAAAGACTCGGATTAGAATCTGTGACTTTAGATGATTCCTTTATTGTGAAATTCCCTAGTGGGGATAGAGTTCGAGGGAGGAAAATGTTATTCCGCTTCCCCATTGCGATAGGTGGCGATGAGTACCTTGCCGATCTTGTTCTGCTTCCGATCCTTCCTCAGGACATCATTCTCGGTATGGATTGACTTACTCGCCATGGTGCAATCATCGATTGTGGACGGAGACTCGTGACCCTCTCATCGGACGGTAAGGTTGTGTGCAGATTTCGTGGGCGCATCCCCGATGAGGATGGCCGTGTTATTAATGTGATGCAAGCAGCCAGATTGTTACGTCAAGGGCGTACCGGGTTTTTATGCTATCTGCAAGATCAGCCGTCCGACCCGGTCTCTATCTCCGATATTTCTGTAGTTCGGAAATTCCCTGATGTTTTCCCGACAAGATTCCTGGTTTACCTCCAAAGCGGTTCATTGAGTTCACCATCGACTTAGAGCCAAGAACCGCTCATATTTCCAAAGCCCCATATCACATGGCTCTAGTGGAGATGCAAGAATTAAAGAGACAACTTGAACAGTTGTTAGAGAATGGTATTATTGGACACAGTGCTTCACCTTAGGGTGCTCCCATGCTGTTTGTGAAGGAAAAAGACGACTCCTTCCATCTATGTATTGATTATCGGGAGCTGAAGTGACGATCAAGAACAAGTATATTCTCCAAGATTGACCTTCGATCTGGTTACCATCAGCTCCGAGTTCGTGATGAGGATATTCCAAAGACCGCTTTCAGGACATGTTATGGGCACTATGAGTTCGTGATGATTCCCTTTGGCTTAACAAATGCCCCAACAATCTTCATGGATTTGATGAACCGTTGTTTCGCCAATATTTGGACAAAATCGTCGTAGTTTTCATCGACGACATTTTGATCTACTCGTCGAACGAGGAGGCTCACTCCGAACACTTGAGAACTATTTTGATGACGTGGCGAGAGCATCAGCTATACGCAAAGTTGTCTAAGTGTGACTTTTGGTTGAAGCATGTGGCATTCCTAGGCCACATCATCTCAGAGAAGGGGTGATGGTCGACCCCCAGAAGATAGTGATTGTAGAGAAGTGGAATCCGCCAAAGAACGTTAAGGAGATACAGAGTTTTCTGGGATTAGCAGGGTACTACAGGAGGTTCATGGAAGGGTTTTCTAAATTGGTCCAACCACTGACCTTACTTCGGCGTAAATCCCAGAAATTCGTTTGGAATGAGAAGTGCAAACCGAGCTTCTATGAGCTCAAGAAGCGGTTGACCACATAACCTATTCTGACACTTCCTAAGGAGTTAGAGGATTATATGATTTACAGTTATGCTTCCAAGCAAGGTTTGAGTTGTGCATTGATGCAAGATGGGAAGGTGATAGCCTATGCATCACGACAGTTGAGGCCGTACGAGGAGAACTACCCAGTGCATGATTTGGAACTAGTTGTTGTGGTATTTTCTCTAAAAATCTGGCGCCATTAGCTGTATGGTATTCGTTGCCAGATATACCCCGACCAAAAAAGCCTCAAGTATGTATTCACCTAGAAGGAGTTGAACATGAGACAGAGACGCTGGCTAGAGCTGATTAAGGATTATGACATTGAGCTTCTCTATCATCCTAGAAAGGCTAATGTCATAGTCGATGCTTTAAGCCGCAAATCTCAGCATGAGGCTATGATCAGTTGTGTGACAGGAAGTACTACTCTGCAGAAGGATGCTAGTTGGGTGATTGTTGATCGACTCACCAAATGTGCACACTTCATTGTTATCCGATCTAACTTGAAGTTGGCAAAGCTAGCAGAGTTGTACCTTCAGCACATAGTCTGCCTTCACGATGTTCCGTTGTCCATTGTCTATGATCGTGATGGGCGATTAATCTCAGAGTTCTGGAAGAAGTTACATGAGAGACTTGAAACTCAGCTGAATCTCAATACTTCTTTTTATCCTTAGACAGATGGTCAGTTAGAGAAGACCATCCAAACACTATAGGATATGCTACGAGCCTGTATCCTGGATAGGCCGACAGATTGGGAGATCAGTTTAAGTTTGATTGAGTTCACCTACAACAATAGCTGGCATTCATCCATAAAGACGACTCCTTTTGAAGCCCTATGGACAGAAGTGTCAATCACCAGTGTGTTGGGATGATGCGACATATGCTATCCATATAGGTCCGGAGTTGTTAGAGAAGGCAACTGAATAAGTTGAGATGATCAGGCAACGAATGTTGACCGCTCAGAGTCGCCAAAAGCCTTATGCTCGTTGCCTTCTCAGAGTCGACAAAAGCCTTATGCTAACCCTAGGCGTAAAGAGGTCATTTTTGAGGTGAGCGACAAGGTGTTCGTGAAAGTGTCACTCACGAAGGTAATCTTCCGGTTCGGAAAGCAATGAAAGTTTAACCCTCGATATGTCGGGCCGTTTGAGATTCTGCAGCGTGTAGGCAATGTTGCCTACCGCCTTGCTCTACTTCCGTCAGCTCATCCAGTACATGAAGTCTTCCATGTATCACTGCTACGGAAGTACGTGCCTCACCTAAATCACATTTTGAGCTATGAGGATTTTGAGGTCCGCTCCATCGGAACCTATAATGCGAAATAAGAACAAGGTCTCAATGGAAGGAACGTCTAAGCAAGGTCTTAAGCTTTACACCTTAGATGCCATTACCGAGGCTGATGAACATGAGTAAGCCACACTATAAAAGTTGTGCAACGTCAAGCTTTTTAGTAATTTCTTTATGCTAGTACGTTCTAGCATTTCAATAAAGGGAGTCAAAGGACAAGTATTTCCGATAAACTCCATATCTAGCACGCAAAATTCCGGTATCGTTATTCTAAGTAGTCAATTTTGGATTCATCCTTACAACCTTACAGGTTGAAGTCAAAGTGTGGAATTGATGTGCGAATTGTTAATATTCTAACGTTGAATACCATATAAGCTTTGCACACTTCCCTTCTAATATTCATTTCATGTTATACAGTCAGCTTCAGTATGTTGATACTTCTGATTCCATACCAATCTGGTCAACCCGTGTTTTTTATAGACATCGAAAAAGAGTCGGGAAGTGCTCCCTATAGACTCTAGAAGGGATCTCCTGCTTCACTTGTGTATAAGCAGGAATAATACCCGCATGTGTGAAATCAGTAATTAACAATTGATATGTCATACGTAGATATGTTCACTTTTCCTAAATCTTGATAGTATTAAACGATCATGGGTTATATATCTCATCTCTCCTTTCCATGATCGAGCAACCGAACTCTCATTGGTAAAAAGCTTGAGAATAGTATTTTTAAATATAGTATACACGATTTATATTTATGAAGAAGATAAGGACGCATATGCTGAAGAACCGGACAACGTTCATGTCGATAAACTAGAAGACGAAGACCCGCATATCATCTCATATGAATAAGGCTGGCTAGTTTTGTCACAATGGTTGCCTTCAAAGCCACCCGGGCCATTTGGCAACCTGGAAAAGGAAGCCAGATGGGGCTAAGACGAAAGCCAATGACAAGCTAGTTAACCATGTTTCTTATGTGATGCGAGTTCACTTATCTCGAGCAACGAGTGCGAATATTAGAAGATGTATTTCAAAATTTTATTATCCTTATTTTAGATAATTGTAACTACGGAGATACACTCTATTCATAGGAGTAATAATTTTAAGCTTTGCCATTGAGGAGTTCGGAAAACAATAAGTTACTTTAGATGTAAGTCTCATCGCTCATTTATTCGATAAGTACATTAAGCGAATCATGCTTAAATTCTACCCATTCGGGAACCATTGTCAGGTATACCTAGCTCTGATTTGATCACCCTATAGTCTATATCCTCTCGTCTATTTCAAGGTTACTATCTTACCTTCGATTAATTTCTCGTTTCTTTTCTAAGTTTCGGGACGAAACTTATTTTTAGTGGGGAAGTATGAAATACCCCAAATTATTTTTGGGTTATTTCTTATTTTTATTTAATTAAATAAATCTATATTATATTAAACTATAATATATCTTGTGAATTTGGTCATTTAATAAATTC
The DNA here is from genome assembly GCA_037127255.1 of Persicaria tinctoria. NCBI lineage: Eukaryota > Viridiplantae > Streptophyta > Magnoliopsida > Caryophyllales > Polygonaceae > Persicaria > Persicaria tinctoria. The sequence continues at coordinate 66,322,034 of JBANSL010000010.1, read as the reverse complement.
ATCTAAGATATATGGTATGAATTAGAATAATGTAATTATTCTAAAAAGTATAATATATGATGGATTTAATTACATAGCTCATCTAAATACTCTTATTATTTAATTTATGAAGTTAAATTAAATAATATTCACTCCGGTAAAGTGAAGAAACCTATCTTCTATTTTCATCTTTATCCGTTTCTTTTAATTATTTTCCTTAAAATCTATAACCTATTCTTAATCTTTATCTTTAACTGATTCTTAATGATTAAGAATCTATATTTTATCTACACCGTTACCTCCACTTTTACCCCGATTAGTTAAAACTAATTCCCTTGCTGCAAGGGATCAGTTCCGATCCCTATGGCCAATTTCCTTGCCAGTTTCGATAAATTGCATATCCGTCTGCTTGATGTAATTTATCTCCTTATTCATAAATTGGCATGAGTATAAATTAATGGGCAATTATTAATTATTAATTTAATTATAGTGATATGTGTATTAAATGTGTTATTTGGTTATAACTCGAGATAAGTGAAAATTGCCCATTTTCCTCTTCCTAATTGCATGAACTTCTGCTTGTTTCTTTCATGCAAATTAATAGCATGCGATATTAAGATCCTTTGAAATATCCGTGTTTGTACATCCTGGTTGGTTTGATGTCGTTATTATGATCACCTACTATAAACTAGTTATGTATGATAAGTTAAGATAGGCACCATGTGATGCTTATGTATGATATGTTAAGATGTGCATCTCACGTGGTGCGAATTGACTTAAAGTCAGTGCGAGGGCTATCTCGCGGGTTGGGAATAGTGTAAAGCCCAATCTAAAAGGTTCCATGGAATATCTAGACTTCAAACAGTCTCAGGTCGCAGTCCTAGTTGAGTCTGGACCCGTGTCCATATTAGACTTCAGTGTCTCAGGTCGCAGTCCTAGTTGAGTCTGGACCCATGTCCCTATTAGACTTCAAAGTCTCAGGTCGCAGTCCTAGTTGAGTCTGGACCCGTGTCACTATGTTTTATATTTTGTTATTTACTTATATACATTATTGTTATTATTATTGAGATTATTAATAGGTGATCAATTCAGTTATATTATACTTCACTCTTACTCGAGGTATAATTCCTTATCTTATCGTATCATCGATCCTCACGATCATCTGAGTCATGTTTGGAATTTTACCTTTTTACCAGTTTCCACTTTAAATATTCGTGTCATTCCCTTAACCTGGGACATACCGTTTTATGGTCACTGTAGGGTTAAAGTCTGAACATTTTCCCTATCATTTGCTAGTCTTTATTGTACTAACCATCCTATTTATTGGATGGCTGGTGTCCTTCGTTCTCACGAAACACCAGACCATATTCCACAGGTCTAGTGCAAACAACGGAGCAGGAGAGAGTTGAAGAGCGGGCTATCAGTTATTGACTACAAGTTTTGAACCCTTTAATGTTTCCGCACCGCTACTTTCCTTTCATTTATTTTGGGAATTTATTTATACTTTATGGTTTCAGTGTTCTTATTATTATTATGAACATATATTTTAAACTAATAAATTTTATTTACTTCCGCCCATTTTATTATATTTATATTATCATCTTGTTTATGGGAGCATGGTTGCATGTCCCTATAAGCCTCAGGTGAATTCAAAGACATTAAAGTCCGCGGATTCACTGGCGCTGCAACACCCCTTTGGGATCTAAAAAGGGGTGTTACATACCGAACCACGTAAAATTGCTTGTGTGTTCTATTGCATGTGATTCTTGCTTGATCTTTCGTTTATCGTTTAGATCTTATTCGCTTCCGCTTATCAAAACCGATTTCTAGTTGGATCTAGGTTTTACATATATAAGTGGGAGCCCCGCTACCCTAATGCCTAACTTTTAGGGGTGGGAACGAGATCCCGCTTGTATACCCGTTACATTGATATCAGAGCTTGAATCGGCCTCTTGACAACGACATACCCGTTCCGAACAAAGGTAAAAATAGAAACCCGGTTCTTGCAGGGTGTCGGGCATCAGGATGTAAGAAGCAAAAAGTCTAATACTCTTGTTCGGAGGTGCCGAAACTCCGGTTTTCAAGGACGATGCTATGTGACAAGAATATGGTAGTATGATACACTTATATCCCACATCTGAAAATCATGAACCCCGATGTGGGTATATAATGAGAGTCCCACTACCCCTAATGACTAGCTTTTAGGGGTGGGAATGGAATCTCGCTTGTATACTCGTTAAAAGTAGACATGAGCACGGGTCGGACCCGCCGGGTCAAGGGTCCGACCCGCCAGGTCAAGGGTCAACCCTTTGACCCGTCGGGTCATGACATGTCATTTTTTTTAAAGTTTTTTAAGTTAAAAAAAATAAAAATAAAAAGGAAGAAGGGTATGGACCGGTTTTCTAGTTGTGTACGTATCTCTCAGGAAAGAGGAATGAAAGCACACGTAGTTCTTTACATTCGTTCTGATCCCTACTTATCTTATCTCATGCTAAGACTCTTCTCCTTGCTTTGCATCTGAGCTCCTGACCATTGTGTCATCGTCGAGCTCTTCATCCGAGTCTGACTCGATTAAGTGGTCATTATTTTGAATTCGCATCTCCACCCTCTTCCAATCGTTTATGCAAACTTGATCTTCTAGAGTCTCGCCGTCTCGGGCAATAGTCTTGATCTCTTCTCGCTTAATATTTGACCACATTGGCTAAAATGTTGCTCCACCGCTAGAGTTGAGCAAGGAGCGGCGAATATTTGACGAGCGATTGCTTACATAGTAAGAAATTAGGATCTCTCTAGATGGCTCTGTCATTCTATAATGTTGAATTCCTCTTCCTCTTCACCTCGATTTTTTGGAAAAAAATAGATGACTCGGCGGGTTGACCCTACGGGTTGACCCTACGGGTCGACCCGCCGGGTCTACGGGTCAAAATCAGCATGACCCTAACCCTAACCCTTGACCCGCCTCGACCCTGACCCTTGTTGACCCTAACCCGTCGGGTCCGGGTCGACCCTTGACCCTTGCTCATGTCTAGTTAAAAGATATCTTTATGTAAGAACACAGAAAAAAGTTGCCTTTTTCATTACCGAAATCAGATTTAAAAAAATCTGCCCACTCAAGCAAATCAGTTTCCTTCTCCGATTAAACAGAATATGGGAGATTTGCAATACAATTAATGGTTCGTAGGGCTGTTATTCTGTTAACTGAGCTGAACAGCTCGAGTTCGGCTCGGGCTCGGCTCGAAAAAGCTCGAGCTCGGCTCGTTCGTAGAAGTAAAACAAGCCCAGCTCGAACAATGTTTTAGGCTCGAACCGAGCCCGAGCCGAGATCAGAAGCTCGGTACATATAATTACAAATATACCCCTAGGGTTATGTAGGAGGGTTTTAAGCGTGGAAAGGGCTTGTTCTTTTGCTTTCGGCCGCTTCCCTCTCTTCTCTCTCCTGTCGTTCGTTCATCTCACATGTTCCTCTGGTTCGCTTGTCCTCCTCAAGCGGCGTCGGCGAACAGCATCAGCACCACGAGACTCATGTGGCGCCGACAATCTTCCTTCACTCAATCATTCCTCGACTCGGACTCGTCACTGTTCATTCGTTCGGCGGTCTCGTTCATTCGTTCGGCGGTCATTCCTCGACTCGGACTCAGGCTATCTTCCAACAGCAGCACAGGTAAGCCGCCCTAGTTCATTCGTTCAGCGGTCTTCCTTGTTAATCTTCTTGTTATAGTTTGGTTGATTAATTTTGTCCTAGTTCCCCTTACTCCCTGGATGATTCCCTCAATTGATTATTTAGTGAATTTGCAATTCTGTATGTAATTTTGAATAAACAATTGATTTGTTCGTTTTTGTTCCCCTTATTGTTTCTCAGGTACTGGATGATTTAGTACCCCTTCAGATCTATCCTTTTCGTTTATTGTTCAACAGTGGATTTGTATGAAATTAGGTTTTGCTGCTTCGATTTTTTGTTTTAAGAGGTGAGAATTCCATGTCAAAGATCTAAAATTAAGAGTTGGGATTAGTTGGATCTTGCTTTTGCATTGTGGTATTTGAGTGCTTTTCAGACAGATGTATTGTTAGATCTTGTTTATTTGAGAATTTTGTATTGTTGGATCTTCATTCTATCTATATTGTTGGATCTTATTTTTCTGTATTGTGGCATTCGAGTGCTTGTTACACAGTTGCCATTGTATCTTAAAAACACAGCTGCTACCCTAATATTTACATTTAGGGTTTGAACGGTATACCGAGCTCGAACGAGCTTGGGCTCGTTCATTCGGCTTGTTCGAGCCAAACAAGCCGAGCTCGAGTTTGAGGTTAGGCTCACGAGCCGAGCTTGAGCGCCAATAAAACTCGAATAAATTTTGGGCTCGAGCTTGGCTCGGCTACCATTCGAGCCAATTCAAACTTGAATATGTGAAACTCGACTCGTTCGGCTCGAATATCACCCCTAATGGTGAAGGAATTGTGTCCTTTAATTTAATGTGCAATGACTAATTATGAAATAGGACAATTGATAGAGATATCTAATCCGATTATTTTAGGAGTCGTAATGCTTTGCTAGAAGCCAACTACGATTAATGGGCTTAAACGGGTTAAACCCATGGCTATTATAAACGGGTCCTATGCGGTCACACACTTAGAGTTGACGAACTTGATCAAAAGATAGATGATTTTATTATTAGTGTATATTAGATATATATTAATAATAATGGGATAAGATTTATTTGTGAAATAAATAATTAATTAAATAGAGTATAAATATGGGCTTATTAAGAAGGGCTTATGAGAACTTAACCTAATTAACACATCCCAAAAAGAACGTGAGTTTTTGCGGCAACAATTAGTTGCGAGGGCTGAATTCCACCATCATCAATCAAGAGCAATTTGATTGTTCACCTTTCTATCTTCGTCCTAGCAGTCGAAGGAAAGGGAGATCTAGACCGGGCTCTTGTGGACCAAGTAGAGGAGCAACGCGTGGGGCTCTCATCTTTCCGTGCATATCCGAGAAGGTCCGGTTCACGCATCAACAGATATCTCCTATGAACAATGATTTGATCTATCGATTTTATGCATGAAGATCTTGCGATTAGATGATAAAAAATAATTTCTAAAAATTCCGCTGCACATCTAATTATCAACAAATGGTTCGTGTTATTCGGGGCTCTAGGCAAGTTTGGAGTGGCAAGACGAGTGTTTGGGCTTGTTTGTGTTGTACCTCTCTGCAAATTCCGCATGGCCGAGGAACGACAGAAGAAAGTGAGGCGGATGGGTCACAAAAATCACCGTTGAGGAGATGTGGCCCCCACATCGCCTTCGCTTCATTTCTAATTTTATAATCTTTGCCCAAGTTCCTTGCAATTCAAAAAGGAAACTAAAATCACTTGACTCATCCGATGTTTGGACTCACACACTTATTCATTAAGTGTCGTCACACTATAAGTCTCATCCGACGTTTAAACCCAACAGTTAAACAAGTTCTACAAAATATTAACACAAGTGATATAAACATAAAGAGAAACATTATAGAACTATTTGACAAACTAAGCCACAAACAAAGGCAACTTCTTCTACAACATGGTGGTGTTTGTGAACAAATTGAAATAGGAAATTTTTTGACCAAACTAACTCAAAGACAATGCAAAACATGAAATACACGACATGTCAGACATTAAAGAACAGGGAAGACACCAAAAAAACTTGATCAAAAGGACAAAATATCAAACATTAGAACCAACCTGCCTACAAAACGAAAAAAATCTTAGATGGGAAAAACCACAAGAAAGAACCTACAAAATAAATTCTGATAGTAGCAATTGTGACCTCGGCCCGAAGACGGTTGGATTCATTATTCGGGATCATCGTGATGAAAAGGTTGCTTGTGAAGGGGCATAGGTTGGACAACGATTGACCATCGTGGCAGAAGCGTTGGCTCTCAAGCTTGGGATCTTGAAGGTTAAAGAGTTTGGTCTTTTCAATATCACCGTGGAAGGGGACATTTTTGCGGTAATCAATGCTTTGAAGGGATGATAGCCATGTACGGGAGATTGAGTTGCGCATCACCAATGTTCTTCTCATTCTCCAGCACTTCGAGGCGGTGTCCTTCTCACACGTCTTTCGTGTAGTCAACAAATGTGCAGGTCATATCGCCTGGTGTTTCCAGGCCTACTCCGCACCAGATCTCCGGGCAGATCAAGAACTCAACATCCCTCATTCGTCAGGATGATATTGGAATGTGAACTAGCAGAATCTAACTTCATCCAAATTATTTCCTATATAAAAAAAAACAAAAAGGAAATTAAAATTGACCAAGATTACATCAATCATCTATTGCATACTTCAAACTCGAGAACTCGAATAAGTCGTCGGGTAAATAAATTAAAATTGGCCAAGATTACTACAACCATCTTTTGGTACGCAATTCTTTTGGTGGCAAGCTTCATGCACGTAACTCAGCCGACAAGAGCTACATATGACTCACTAATAAAGAGTAAGACAAATCTTAAATTTTCACTCAAGAAAAGGGTCGAAGGCATTAATTGAACCCGGACCTACTTAATCCCCCTACTCCACAATCCACACCGCTGGACCATCTCGACTAAAACTATCTTGCAAATATTAAAATTCGAATTATGAGATTTTTTTTCGGAGGTAGGCATTATCACCATTATGAGAATAAGGTGCTCATATGTCACGCATTTTTGGTAAAGAGTGATGAAAGAATATTGGCAATTTTACACATTTAATTACAAGTTTGTCTCTTGCAATGCTAAGTTCTTCAAAGGTCACTACCAGGAGGAGTTGTTCGATATTCCCCGATTACTTCTTTTGGAACAACGAATTTATGTCCATTTTTGTACTCTTAGAAATTCCATGGTCCTTACATATATTTGGACACTTATATGTGCTCCAGTTATTTCTAATTCAGTTGATGACTTTCCGGTGGGATTGGATTTCATTATTTGTAAGTACCAAGACTAAGTAATTTACATTCGTTTGCTGCTAAAAAAAAAAAAAAAACTAAAAAATTCTCATCAGACGGTAAAAAAAAAAAAGTGGCAAATTACAACATTGTATAAATACTTTCAAATACGAGGTAAATATGGACAATATTAGCTTACTAACAAATGCAAATCAACGTTATAGTGTGCCAATACTTTTAAGCGGCACTCGAGCTATGCGAGAGAAATCATTTAGGGTTTTTATTTCTCAATTGGATTTGATTTTGAAGATGAGAACGTTTATAATTGGGAATAGTTAACACTTAGTACTAGTATGACACCGGTAATATAGTTATAAATTATAGAAATTATGTATATATTTTTACAATACTCTATATAATTTATATAATTATAATTATATATAATATTATTATAATACCGGGCCGGGCGGGTTGGCCCATGTTTGCTCATGTCTAGGAAGGGGTAATCCCATCCCTTCCCCATCCGCCTTTTGTTTTACAAAAATAATAAAAGTGGGGTCCTATAATTATTTTATTGAGTGGATTAAAATTTGATTGGTTAAAAATATGTGATGGGGTATAAATAAAGTTAAAAAAAATAGTTATGGGGTAAACTTATGGATGAGGGTTAAAAGTTAGAAATTCTTAAAGGATAGGGTAGAGTTAGTGGAATATGAGGTGTCAAAATATTACGAGGAGAGAGACGAAAGGGGTTAACCCATGAGTGCTGATGCTCTAATACCCGTGCCTTGAAGGCACGGGAGCTTGATCTATTTTAATTTGAACATCATTTTATATATTTTAATTTGAACATCATTCTTAAAGGATAGGGTAGAGTTTGTGTTTACAACAAAAATATGTATAAAATATTTTTTTATAATTTATAAATTAGTTGGAAAGAGATACGATACAAATTTTGAAAATGATTTAATAAGGTAAAGTAGTAATAATACGCAAACACACCATCTAATATAATTTGAAATAAATATATAATTATTATCATTAGCATAGATCTAAAAAAGTAAAATATAAGCTCCCGTACAAATATTAAAAAATCATAAGCACATGATTGTGTGAATAATTTTGAAGTTAAATATGTAGATGTACATAACTTATTGATTATTTTCATGAGAAAGATGGTTAGAAAGATAGAGAAATTAATAGTGAAAATAAAGGTAAGATGGTCAAAAAAGATCATTAAAGGTAGAAAAGTGATCTAAGAAGCCTCATCCAAGATATAAAATAAGCATTAGTAATGCTTGTGAGTCTTAAAATATTATTTATTTTTCGATAGTCATTTAAGATGTCTAAAATAATTAAATTATAAAATAACACTTATTTGGCTCTAATTGATTTTTATAATTAATTTTTGAAATCGAATATTTACAAATTGATTATTACATGTTCGTTGTATGTAGACACTTTGGGGAATATTGCAATCGGTTAAAAATGATAAATCAACAATTTCAATATCCAAAAATAAAATCAGCCAAGAATTGACGAATGTTCAATGTACGTAGACGATTAAAATAGATCACAAATTGACATACAACATATCAAATTAAATAATATTTTATTATAAAAATAGGAAACAAATATGTTTTAAATAGGAAACAGATATTTTAAAATTTCAGCAATAATATTGACCAATAAGAAAATACCATTTTAATAAAAAAAATTCAAGTTTAATTGTGAGCGTGACACATCAGCAATATAACCGAAAAGAGATTGCAATCATGAAAAAATTGGAAACATGTCTCAATATTTACGACAATATAACCGGAAAAAAGGGAATGGATTCAAATCATATTTAAAATAGGAAACAAAGATTTTAAAGTTTCCATAATAATATTGACCAATAAGAAAATCTCATTTGAATAAAAAATTCAACTTTAATTGTGGGCGTGACACGTCAGCAAAATGCTAGCAGAATTAGTAATATTAATAGATAGATAGATAGATAGATTATTAATTAATTATTATTAATTAATAGATTTTTATTTTGACATTTGAATTAATTGTCTAGATATTTTTAATATGATTGTGATGAATATAATATAGGAAACAAATATTTAAACTTCCCTTAAAAACATCAATTAATAAGAAAGGAAACTTTTGATTAAAAAATTCAACTTTAATTTACAGAGCGACACGTTAACAAAATGCTAGCAGAATTAGTAATATTAATAGATTTTTATTTTGACATTTGAATTAATTGTCTAGATATTTTTAATATGATTGTGATGAATATGATATAGGAAACAAGTATTTAAACTTCCCTTAAAAACATCATTTAATAAGAAAGGAAACTTTTGATTAAAAATTTCAACTTTAATTTACAGAGCGACACGTCAAAATGCTAGTAGAATTAGTAATATTAATAGATTACGGAGTATTAAGTAGCAAATGTTAAAAAAAAAAAGGGTAGAAAACAACTAAAATAAAAGGATATTAATTAATAATGATACATTTAGGCTAAAAATAAAAAGACTCGTATATAGCAGCTTCTCTCGAAGGGCCCACTGCCGACACCCCACATGCTGAAAAACCTCTACGGATGCCGTAAGCCGTAAGAGGCTATACCACCCGTTATCCTGCTCAACGGGTGCGCATGTTAGCACCAACGGGCCGGAACGGTACCCGTTTCATCCGACTCACTCTAATCACCGTTCGCCTCCGACGCTTCTGCGGGAACGACGTTTAGGTCAAAACCAACGGAGTCGTTGGCCTGGCCACTCGTTTTCGTCTCCGTTTTTTTCACCTTAGAGGCTCCGCCGTTAAGTGACGGCACAGGCAACGGAGTCCATCTCCTGGTCCCGTTACCGTCCCCGAGGCCGCTCTTACCGTAGCACTTGACGGCGGCGTGCATCCGCCGGAGTATGGCGAAGAACGCCTCGACCTCCTCGTCCCCCGGCGTGGCAGGATAAGGCTTGGCCGTGGTGCCCTCCGCCTCCTTGGTTATGTCGGAGGAATTGCCGGAGTTGAGTTGTCGGAGATGTGGCTGATCGGGATGCGGCCGCTTCCGCTTCCTCTCCGGTGCGCCCTCCGAACCAGGTGCTTTCATGACCGATCCTCCGTTTTTTCGGGAGCAATTAGATGTGGAGATGGGTGAATTGAATGGTGGGGACTGGTGGCGGTGGCGGTGGCGGTGGCGGTGAGGTCGAATTGAAGGTGGATTGGTGTGTGTTTGGGAGATAATTAGGCGATGTGGGCGCAGAAGCTCTTTCAATCCTTTAATGGGTGTGGTTTGGTACGAACGGGTCCGGGTTTTGTAAACCAAGCACTCCTTTGGTCGACGATTTATTTTATTATTATCAAGTACTCCATCCGTCTCCATCCGTCTCAAAATTGAAGTCGTTTTAGAATTTTACACAAATTTTAATAAAACACTCCTTCATCAATCAATATCATTATTTCACTGACTTTCCCATAAATTTTACTGTATTTTTTTTAATATTCACTACATTTTTTATCTAATCAAAATCTTTATAAAAGTCAACAACAAACAAATCGATACAAATCATTACTATCCTCCACTTAGAAAACCTAAAACGACATAAATTTTGAGACGGATGGAGTAAGATTTTGAGATGACATGTAATAAAGTTGTCTGATGACTTAGAAGGTAGATAAATCGGCAGGTAATAACTACACGCTCTATAAAATTCGTCAGCCTGTAAAGAACATGGGAGAGTGCGAAAACTCATCATCGGAAAGGACCACCAGGAGAAGTACGGATCACCGACGTTCCTACACCTAAATGAGGGATCTTCGAAGACCACAGACACTGCCATGATCCAATCTATTAAACAGGACGCTCGATATTACAACCTCTCTCATAACTAATCGCAGTTCCACCAAGGCAGCGACCCAATACCAAAAGACGGAACAAATATGGACGAGTAAGAGAATATCAAATATCAAACGAAAATTTGTGAACAAAATTCCCATGAACATGCTAACCGGTTGTTTTATCAAAGATTGGATAGTTTTATCAACAATGAAGACACAAGAGGGAAGAGAAATCGATAGGAGCTTTGTTGGTGGCGTTTGCGATCACCCAATCTTAGTCGTTGATTGGTCTGGCTCCTTAGTGTCACTATCAACAACATCCATTGATCGTGTTTTCATATCAACATAGAAATACAAGTGATATGAGCAACGCAGGGGTATTCACGCCCGTCGTCGAAATTGGAGTTGGTATCAGATGACATATGGCTCAAAGAAAGGCGGCGACAATTGAAGTTCCATCAATGATCGGAGCTTTCAAATTGATAGGTTTGGCCGGTTATGGATTCTTATATGCAAACTGTGCATATAAACGAGAATTTTGTGTGTGAAATAAACAGATGAATTAGGGTTTAAACTTTTGGATCGTTCTCCTCTCTTTGTGCGATGAATAGATCAACTTCCGTATACAAAGACTTGTATGTAATTGAATTCAAATTATCTTATCAATAGTCATTTTAAAATCTTGTTAACAACCTTTATAAAAATCCAATTAAACTTTATTTTAAATCCACTGATTTGGACTTTAAGGAAATTGAATTATTAAGAAGCAACTTCCCAAAAATTATAATCAATCAATTCCAAATTTAATGGATTCTTCAAATTTTAGTTTTTGAATTTTTTTAATTTAAAGTCTTTTTTTTTTAAATTATTGATTCCTCGTTATAGTTATATCCCCTTTGAAAAATGGTTGATTAGATAAATACTCTACTTAAATGACATTAGTGATGTGACAACAATTTATTTTAATTTTTCTTCAGGGTTAACTAGATAAATACTTAAATGAACCATTTAATACTCCATACTGTATTTATTACTGTACTTTGGAGTTTGCAGTATGTGATTCCATTTTTTGAATTTTTTTCTAAAATATTCATTAAAAATTATTGAGAATTAAAAAAGAAAAAAAAAACAAGAAGAAGAGGCAGCGTTCAGCAACTTGTCGAAGGTCGGCCGGGACAATCGACGGAGAGAGCTTCTGGAGAGTGATGGCAGTGGGCGGAGGACTTCCGGAGAGTGATGGCAATGGGTAGAGGACGTAGCCAACGCCTCGCAGGTGGTGGTGGACGAATTGCAGCTCTGCCCGCCGCTGGCGGTGTTGTCTGGTGGAGCGCCGGTATGGGGAAGAAGAAGTTGATGCCGAGTAGGCGAATACATGATGATGCGACAGTTGCTAGCCCAGATCTGATTGTTGAATCGAAATTGGAGAAAAAGGGTGAAGTGAATGGGATTTGGACGACGGAGGCAGAGGAGTCCAGACAACGACGAAGGCGGCGTTCAACTCCGATGGCCAAGGTCTCGCAGGCGGTGGTGGGTGACGTTCAATTGAAGGACGCCGTCGGTGGTTGAGAGCTCTAGCGAACCTCTTCGGCCAGTCCTCTTCGTCGATTGTCCCGGCAGGCCTTTAAGAAGCCCTGGCCTCTCCGTCGATTGTCCCGGGCAGCCTTCGAGAAGCGGATGAGCGCTTCTTCTTCTTCTTCTTCTTGTTTTTTCTTCAGGCCGCGTTTTACATAAAAAAAATTTTGTTTTTTTAATTAAGAAATAAAAAGTATCCAATTAACACCTGAAACACGGTCTCAGACCGCGTTTTTCTGACGTATCTGCAAATTTTGAATATTTGTGTAAATAGTTTTAATGTTTGAATTTATCCGTAATTTTTTTTTAATGAATATTTCGAAGAAAAAAAATCCCTTTTTTTATAATTAATTTTATACTCTACTTCACACTTAACCACCAAACTTGTCTTTTTTTTTCCAACTTTTTACACTTTTTAAAAAAGTTAAAAACTTTATAAAAATATCAAAATTTTAAAATATTTTCATAGATCATTGTATTAAATATATCATTGTATTAAATATAAAATTATTTTTATAAATTAATATATCATTAATATTTCACATAAATTTATCATTCATAAAATTTAAAAACTTGCCAAAAGTAAAACTCTTTCCAATAATGTGCTAAAATGAGATAAATGTAAGAAAGTCTCATTCCCATATATTAAGCCCTTGGGAATTTTACATCATCAATTTATTCCTTTTTATTGTATTAATTACGAGATTTATTGTTAAAACTTGTCCATACATATCATATTACTCCGTAACATAAGTTTTTGTCTGTAACCTTTTTTTTTTGGTTCACGTTAGATTCGCAATCAAGCTTAGAAACACTTTATAGGAATTTAAGTATTAAACTAAAGGCCTGGTGATTTTATAAAGAATCCGTTTGCAGAGAGTTCCTTCCTCCTCTTCCAGCACCTCCTCCGAGAGCAGCATTGCCTCCTCCGAGAGCAGCCAGCACCTCCTCCGGGAGCTCAAACCTCCTTCGGGAGCCTAAATCTTCTCCGGGAGCCTAGATCTCCTTCGGGAGCCCCACCTCTTACTTCGGGAGCCTCGCCTCCTCGAACCTTATAACCACCGGAAACACCAAGGACTCACATCCTTCTGCTCACCTACGGTCTTCTCCCGTCGGGTGAGCCCAAATCCTTGCTTCGACCGCCGCTTATTGGCTCCGGCTGCCACTAATTAGCTCCGACAGCCCTACTTGGGGCTCGTACCCCCCTGTTCTCCTGGTGCGGTACCCCGATCTCTGGCTTAGGCCCTTTGTACATCCGTCAGCGATTTTCCGTCACTGCTCGCTCTCATTACCCGCTTCTCCTTCATCTGGGGCGGCTTGTGCGTGTCGGGCGGCCAATCCGGCCGTTTTCGCCTTCGTTCTCGTGCTTGCTCCACTCTTCCATCTTTACTCTCCTTAATCGATCACGGTGGGGTTGGTTTGGGTTATCGGGTTCTCAGATCCGCCTCTCCCTCTAACCGTCGGCGATTTCTGTCTGTCGGGTCTTAGTTTCGATCGGTGGTGTTGATAGGGCTGGCTTCGGTCCTCCCCTGGCCCCCTTTCACTTTCACTGCTGCTATCGTTTCCCCCATCCTTGGACTGGTCCTCGCCGCGTTCGCCCGGGTCTGGCGCCGTCTGGGTTTCGGCCGGCTGTCAGCCGTTTGCCTCCTTCGCCGGGGATCGTCCTGGCTGTCACTTGTCCTCTTCCCTGCTTATCCTTGTCCGGCACGACTCTACGAGGCATAATCCCGGATTTCTCGGGATCTCTTTGGTTGTACTGTGCAAGTTTGAGGCTTCAATAACTTTTAATTATAAAAAGGAAAAAGAAAATATTGGAGTATAGCTATATACATACAGTATTGCTATATTATATGTAGTTATATATATATTTATATATATATACCCGAATTAAATGGTTTCCCAAATTCAGCCCCTTTAACCCAAGTTTCGTCCTCCTTGCGGCTGTGCTTTCATTTACTCGTGTGTTTTGGTGGCCGTCTGTTGGTCGTGGTTAGTTTCGGTAGAGGAACAGTTCTGCGGCCCTGGTTGATCAACGTGATCGTGTTGGTGGTGTTGTGGTCTCCGAAGATCCTTCATCCAGGTGGGGGAACGTCGTGTGATCCACACTTCCCCAGGTGTCGCCTTTGCCTTAATTGGATTGCTGTTTTCCGTCTTTCCGGCGGCGAGACATCGTGTCAACAAGAGCTGTCCCATGCGCTCGCTATCCACTTCTCCGCGACGATTTCCGTTCTCCCGATGATGTGTCCGCTGGTTTGATTTGTCTTGAGTTTTTCCGGGTTTTCTTTGGGTGCTCTTTTATTGTATTTTATGTTTTATTTTCTATTTCACTGTTGTATGTTTAAACGGCTTGCCGTCTGCCGACTTTGTCGGCCTCTCGAGGTCCGGACCTGTCCGGACTCGAATTATTTCCTTATCAAAAAAAAAAAAAAAAAACTTTATAGGAATTTAATTTAAAGCGTCAAATACCAATAATTAAAACGGATGGAGTAGTTTCGTTTGCATTACACCAGGGTACGTAACGTAACAAAACTGCTTACCTATATATGTATATGTATTGATTGATGTCGGCCACGTACCTTAATTAATTAATAAAGTAACCATAATAATTAGGAAAAGTGACTCAAAACAATACTCCCTCCGTAACGCAATACTTGTCCATTTGGGTGTTTTCACACTTATTAAGAAACCTACAAATAGTAAGTGGATGATAGAATCTATAATTAAATGAATAAATTATTAGTCAGTCATCCCAATGTAATTAATGTTTATTGCTTTTTACTCCATGCTGCAATTACACCATCTGTACTCTGTAGTGCTTATATACTCCCAATATCCATATATTCCCAATGTCCAAATACAAGTGGGGGTTAGTTGAAGAGGTGTGCAGTCCATTCACTTTCAATTAAAAATTTGGAGGCAAAACAACACCTGAAATTAGAGGGAATGTTGACATACGTACAAAGAGGCAAACATCTCTTAAAATTTGTGATTTCAAATGTTGAAATTTTTATAAATTTAGAGGGAAATTAAAATTCAGAATTTATATATACCCCGTACCCATTTTGCATCAAAACACATGAGATATACCCATGGAGCCAATGAGATTTGACTTAAATACTCTTCCTGCAGAAGATGTTGATGATCTTCCTCATGAACATGTCAATGTTGTGGCGCCTGCAGAATTTGATTTGAATGACATGCCCATGGAAGAGGTTGAAGAAGGTGAGTTGTCCTAGTTTTACTACTCCTAGATGAACTTGTTTACTCCTTTAACTTATAAGTTGGCTAATTAGTGGATTTTTCATATCCTAGATGTTGGCGATGAAGTTGAAGAACAACCCAAACACAACAAATTCCTATCAAATGGGGAGAGACGGATGATTTACAATGCATTGCTTGAGAGGAGTGTCGATGGGAACCTCAAGCGCAGCACACCACGAGAAGTGTCAACACTGTTTTCGGTGCACCCGAAAACAGTTAAACGGATTTGGCAACGAGCAAAAAGCACTCCGATTGGCACAAATAATACAAACTATATCCACTTATAAACTATGAAATATGAACCAACTATGAAATATGAACCAAAAATAATACAAACTATATCCACTTATAAACAAAAATAATACAAAATTTTGAACTTAAATTAGGATAACATTCAAAATAAAATTTTATTTATCAAAATTATAAAAAATCTATAATTATTCATATTTTGCACAAAATCCATCTTTTATATTTTAAATACATCAAACCCACTATTTGGTTGTCCAACTATGTATAATATAATCCAACTTTTAGAAATTTCGCAAAATTACATATATGAATAATTATGGATAAAATCACGTTAACTTTATCCATAATTATTAAAAAAATAAAAGATTTTTTTTTTTAATAATTATGGATAAAGTGGATGTGATTTTATTTAATTTTAAAATAAAAAGTGATATTTTTTTAAAGTTGAATAAATAAACAATACGGAGTACGTGGTTTTGGTGTATTTTAAAAATAAGGGGATGCATTAGTGCAAAGTGTGACTATATACACATATTTTTGTAATTTTGGTAAGTAATGTTTTTGTTATGATTCTTCTTCTAGTCCAACTTCAAAAGTTTGTATTAGGGGTGGGCGCGGGACGGGACGGGACGGGATTGGGCCGGGACGGGACTCGTCCCGCGAAATTTTTTCGGGACGGGATCGGGACGGGATTGACATTTTTTTTTCGGGACGGGATGGTGTCTGGACGGGACGGGATCGGGACGGGACGGGCCTTGTCCCGCATATAAAAATAATAAAATATTATATAAATTTGCAAAGTGAAAAATGCTTTCATAATTCATTATTTAGTATAATATGTTGAATACGGTATTATTCTCAACTATATTATTCAATAATAATAATAATAATAATATAATACTATTATTAATTCATACAATGATTGTATAATTAATTATAATGTTCAACATATTTGGCTACATTATCTTACTAGATTAGGATGGAAAGGAATTGAGACGAGATTTACCAATATTGTCTAATTATCGATTGATAGTTAGGAAGAATACCGTATTTAATTAGCTATTTGCCTCTTGTAACTCTAAATGGGCGGGGTGTGTGTCGATCTGATGTGATCCTCTCCATTGACTCAGTCTGGAATTTCTGATTTTATGCCTGGTCGTGCTGTTGTTGATGCTGCTCGACATAAGTGTGTCAAGTATCGAGATTTGTGTACGTCGGCTGGTTATGGTTTCCTACCCTTCTCATTCTTTTCATTGGGAGAGTTGGATACAGATGCGGTTGCATTGCTGAAGCGGATTCAGAAATTCTCGGTATCTTAGGATGTTGGGGCTCGTGTTGCACGTTATATTTTTACTAGACTTGGCTTTGTTATCGCTAAAGGAGTGGGTGCCCAGATAGTATCTCGGTTGCCCACTAATTTCTTGTAATATGTTTTTATTATAATAATAATAATAATAAATAATAATAATAATAAATAATAAATAATAATAATCCCACGTTATAATTATACTTTACAAGAAAAAAATATAATATGATATAATAATAATAATAATAATTTTATTATAAATTAATATTATTATTAAATTATATTATAATATTATTATTATTATAGTTATAAATAATATTTGCTCAAAATAATAATACTAATAATATATTATTATTATTTTCTAATATTATTATTATTATAAAAATTATTATTATTATTATTATTATTATTATTATTATTATTATTATTATTATTATTATTATATGCGGGACGGGACGGGATTTGCGGGATCCCACCGGGATCGTCCCGCGTTTCGTCCCGCATAATTTTTGCGGGACGGGATCGGGACGGGATTCGCTATTTTGTCCTAAATCCCACCGGGATCGGGACGGGATCGGGACGGGACCGGGACGGGATCGGGATTTGCGGGATTTGTGCCCACCCCTAGTTTGTATTATTTTAATTAAATCCAAATTTCATTGATTGCATTATTTTTGGTTGATTTTAGAGTTTGTATTATTTTTGATTTATAGGTGGATAATTTGTATAATTTTGAGACCTTTTTTTAGTTCGTATTAATATTTTTTGTTCATATGTGATAGTTGATATTATTTTGAACCATTTTTAATAATAATTAAAACGACTTTTACTTTAAGGCAGAGAATAAGAATCTAAATAGAATAATTTAAATATGGGCTATTAATATTGTATGCCTCAAGTTAAGAACCTACATTTGTAAAGATTTTTAAAACTTAAATAATTTTAATCATATAAAAATGTTTTCCTAGATTAATTAGGGTTCGTTTGGTTTAACACGGGAAGAACAATTCCTAGGAAGTTACTTCCCGGGAATTCAATTCTCATGTATTGCACTTCCCGGGAATTGAAAAAATATGTTTGGTTGGATTTTAAATGGTAGGAATTAAAATAGAGAAATTGAAATTTCTTTTTATAAAAGGTGGAATTGGAACTTACCTAGGGGGAAGTAGTTAAGTTAAATTCCCTTGAAATGGATGAATTTAGATTCATGGGAATTTAACTTCCTGGGTTTTCATATGACTAAAACTCCAACCAAACACATATATTTTCTCTACTTCCTGAGTTTTTCTACTTCCTGGATTTTTCAGTTGCTAACCAAACGAACTCTTATATACATTTTTTAATACTCCCTCCGTCCAACAATACATGGGTTTTTAGAGGTAAAATTTTGTCCAACAATAGATCGTCTTTTATGTTTTCTAGATAGGAAATTATAATGATTTGTATTGGTTTGTGTGCTGTTGACTTTTTAAAATAATTTGATTGGTTAAAATGTGTAGTGGTCCTAGTGGGTGTTAAAAAATAATAAAATTTATGTAAAAGTTAGTGTAATGATGATGTTTTTTTTAAAGTAAATTGTTTTATTAAAACTTGTGCAAAATACTAAAAGACCATGTATTTTAGGACGGAGGGATTATAGAATTTTCCCTGTAGAATAGAAACACCTTAAAATAATAGGGAGTTGATATGTGTACGTATGAAAGGTTGCATGCAAAGCTAACCTCTTCATTCGTGGCAGGCAATTAATCCTCCAAGGCCTAACGTCAAGTCTAGTCAACTTTTGCATTTTTTCTAATAAGGGTTTTTAAATTATTAATTAATCTTTCACCTAATAAGCTTAATTTTTTTAATCAAATATAGTAATTCGTAACTTGTACTCCGTAATAAGCATTTTTTTTTATCAAAATAATGGCAGTGAGATAAAAAAAAATACCTCTCTTTTATTACTAGAACAAGTTATTTATTAATAACTCTTTGCGTATTTAATAAATTTAAATCGCTATTTTTTTTAATTAAGTCATAGAACTGAAAGTTGTAAGAAAGACATGAACAATATACAAATCCAACAGTTCGATTTTATTTTAAAATCAATTAGTAATGAGAAGAGTAATCCGTCAAACTTATATGTTGTTCACGACATCCTAATATTATCAACGTGAGACAAACCCTTATTCTAACATCTCAATGAATCTTACAAAACGAAAATTAGATGAATGATAATCAATAGATCTATGAAATGAAATTGTTTTGTTAAAAATAATACTGTATGTTAATTAAGGTATAGATTACATGATCCCTAAGACCCTAACGCTTAGCCATGGTTTGAAATTACAATTCTAACATTTTTAATGAGTTATTAGTCTCCTCAATGGTTAGTTTCCGTATTATATACTACCTCCGTTCGGAAAAACTTGATACTTTACTATTCATGCACGTTTATTTAGGAGATAAAAACTATATAAAATATCTAGATTTTTTAATAATTTTTTTAACAACTTCGTAGTTATTATTAATAAGTACAAACTTGTAAAAAAAAATTATAAAAAAATGAATATTTCATATAGTTTTTATCGTTCTAAAAAAACGTACATGAATAGTAAATGACAAGTTTTTCCGAACGGAGGGAGTACTACGTATGTAATCTAAACAATATACTCCCTCCGTCTCGAAAAACAAGTCGTTTTAGACTTGTTGAGTTGTATCAAAATACATGTCGTTTTAGGTTTTCTAGGTAGGGAGATAGTAATGATTTGTATTGGTTTTTGTGTTGTTGACTTTTTTAAAGAGTTTGATTGGTTAAAAAATATAGTGGATATTTAAAAATAATAAAATTAATGAAAAAAGTTAGTGGAATGATGATGTTGATTGATGGGTGAGTGTTTTATTAAAACTAGTGCACAATACTAAAACGACTTATTTTTCGAGACGGAGGGAGTATTGAATAGTAAACGATCGGTTTTAATTATGGGTTAGTGTAGTTCTATTTCTTTAGTTGCTATATACGGAGAAAAATTCTACTGTAAATTCTTTCCTTTATAAAAAAAAAAAAAAGAGGAAGGTTCGTGGAAGCTGCAGGAATAGACACGGGGTATGAAGAAGGAATATGGCTGGCTGAGGGAAGATTGGAGGCGAAGTGGGGGATGACGTGGTGCCTACATGTTTAAAAGTCGTGGTTGCAAGAGGTCATACGTGAACAGTACTGCTGATATCATCCGTGACGTCACGTCTATGGAAGGTGACGTCGCCGGATCTCGGAGCTAATTAAACAATTCCATGAGCGCGGTGGTTGATTTCCGTAATTCCTGCTTCCCACTTACCAATACGTTATGCATCTTTATTTTGCAATGTCACCCAATATAATAATATATTATTTACGTCTTCTTTAACCTCTAATTCTTAAAGTTGGATTGTGTACGTATATTACCTTTCCAAATTAAGCTAAAACCACCTTATTTGTCTCTGTTTTAAATACTTTTCAATGGTAATTTCTAAGATATCAAAAAGACAAAACTTTTGCAAATTTAACCCTCTTTTAAAATAATTGCAGAACTTACCAGTCACTTTCAAATTTTGCATAAATGACCGGGGACTCTCACCCCTATGCCCCTATTTGTATGTGATCGCAATAATGGTTGTTATTACGCTAACAATAGCGGAGCTATGGGGTGTTGCCCATGGCTTGAGTCTTGCTTGGGACAAAGGGTTTCGGTGTGTATTTGTGGAAGTTGACTCAAGGTCGGTTCTTGATTAGTCACACGCTAAATTATTTTATTCTTCTAACCTCTTGCGTTCTTTCAAAAAAAAAAAAATTTGTTGTGTACGTTTATAACATTTTATTTGAATTTTTTTTGTAAATAGCCAAAAGTGGAGAAAATATTAGGGAATTAGCCAAAATCCGAAAGATTTTAGGGATTTAGCCAAAACAGTAACAACGATTTTACCTAATATTTTTTTAAAAATTAATAAAATAGGGAAGTCGCTGTTTGTAACAACAACTTACCTCTAATTTGTATTTTTTTTTTAATTTTAAGTGAAAAAAATTGATTTTGTCTAAAAACTTTGAAAAAAAAATAAATATTGGGACGACTCTACCTTTTTAATTTATTTTTTCAAAACCTAGTAATCAGTTCCGGGAAACGAAGAAGCATGCCGGCTGCAACTCCTCCGCCGCGCCTCCGGCCACCACCCCACCATTTCAACGAGCAGCAACACCAGCATCTCCACCCCAACCGCAACCCCGTCCTCTTCCAGCAGCCCCGGCGACTCGTCGATTCTATGCCTGCACGGCTGCACCCACTTCGGCATCCCCTTCTTCCACTCCACTAGCAACAACAGCGCCTCCGGCCACCACCCCAAATGGCAGGCCTCGAAAGGCTCCTCCAACTACCGCCTCTGCCGCCCTGCCCCCTCCCCTCCTCCCAAATCCCAATTAAATCGGTGGAATCTCCCAAAAAATAAATTGAAGCAGAGTAATGGAATTTTTCCCGTCGACCTCCTCGCCGCTCCAAGATGCTCCTCGCCTCCTCCGTCTGAATCGACCAGATGTACGCCCCGGCCCCCTCGCCTCTCCAAGCTATCGCCGTCGTCGCCTCTAGATTGGGGGATGCGGCTTCCTCGATCGAAGGCCGTCGCTGCGCCTTCAGAGAAGGAACTGGAGGCCACGATGCGGCTTTCCTCTTGATTTAATTGTTGTTTTGCTCCGATCTGCTCATCCGAATTCAACGATTCCTATTTTCGGCGAAGGGGTCTGTTTTCCTCCTCTGATTCAATCGTTGTTTTGGAAAAAATAAATTAACCCAATATTTATTTATTTTAAAAAAAGTTTTCAATAAAATCAAATTTTTAACCTAAAATTAAAAAAAAAATACAAAATAGTGGTAAGTCGGTGTTACAAACAGCGACTTACCTATTTTATTAATTTTTAAAAAAATATTGGGTAAAGTCACTGTTATAAACAACGACTTTACCCTGTTTTGACTAAATCCCTAAAATCTTTCGGAGTTTGGCTATTTTCCTAATATTTTCTCCACTTTTGACTATTTACGAAAAAAATCATTTTATTTTCGAAAAGTCATTTATAAATATATTAATAGTAAAAATATGTTTTTTCATGTAATATAATTATAATTTTTCGAAATGTGATTTTTTCAAAATAAAAACTTGTAAGCATATAAATAATGGTTTATAACAAAAAAAAATTAAAAATTTATTAAAGCTAAATTGAAGTGTTAAATGAGTAAATAAACCACCAAAACTCTCTCAATAAACTTTTATCCTTATGTTTGGATTTCATTATATTATATATTGTGTCATTGTTAGGCCAAACGCTCTCTTTTTTGAGGAAAAAAAACCCCTTTCTTTGGAAAGGCTGTCCCTGCCGCTCTCGAGCCTGGCCGACCATCTCACCGCCGCTCCCCTCAGTTAGCGACGCTGCCTTTCCACCGCCATGGATTTTCTCTGATCGAAACTCTCTCTTCGGAGAGCTCAAATCTCTCTTCGGAGAGCCCAAATCTCTCTTCGGAGAGCCCAAATCCCTCTCCTCGGAGAGTACTCGGAAAGCAATTAATTACTCCTACGTGGGATTTCTTTTCACATACCCCTTCTCTGCTAGGCTTGTATTTTCCGGCCCGGTGTTGGTACCTCTTTTTCGGTTTGCTCCTACCCGGTGCCTTCGGCTCCGTCGCTCTGCCCACCTCCGGCTCTGGCCGCCTTGGTGTGTTGCTGTACGGATTCTTGAAAACCTTCTCCGATTTCGATTATGACAGATTCGAACAAATCTGCTTGGAATTTCAGTTCTAGGGATTGTTTCTCTGCGTCCTGAAATTCCGGCCCCAATCCCACCCCGACCGGTGTCACCCGCCGTCGGCCGTCGTCCTCCTTGTCGGGGTTTGGGTTTGGTGCGGACTCTTGTCCCTTCCCACTTCCCAAGTGTGATCCAATTTGGAACCACTCATCTGATTTCGCATCGCCTCTGCCGGATTCGTTCGGTCGGGAGTTCCCCGTCGGCGTTGGCTGTGGTTGCCTCGTCGCCATCTTCATGGGTTGGGCGGGTTCGATGTCGACCGGGGTTGTCCCGTCGCCTTCTCGCCGCTGCTCCTCCGGCCAACCATCACCCCAATCGCCCACCCTTTCTTCTAGCCTTCTATCGCTGACCTCCTTGTGTCCTCCGCCCGATGTTTCCTTTTTGGCCGTGTTACCCACTTGCCCTTCTCTTGCTTGGTGAGCCCGGGTTTGGTGGGTCGGGCCAATTCTTGTTGCTTGGGCCCAAAGTGCCCGGTGTTTCACTTATTTTATATATATATGTATATATAATGAAAAAAAAAAATTGTTAATTTGTCATTTGTGTATATAAATCCCGAAAGGATCATCAATTAATTCCCGAGAGGGCTTCATTTAAATCCCGAAAGGGTCTTTGGTGCATCGTACTATGGTGGTTCTTGGCTGCGGGTCTGGTTGTTCGTGGCGTTCTTCGTCTGAGTTGGAGCTCTGACGTCCGATGTTGGGTCTGGCTGGGGTCGAGGCAGTGTGTATCGAGGCGACTCCGCATTACGGAATTTCCTTGGAGGTTCGTCTTCACTGCCCACAGGTCTCCTGATGTACCGCTGGCCAGCGGTGCCATTTCTTGGTGGTGCTTGGCGTCGGCTCTAGTCTACGTTGTCTCCAGCCTGGTGGGCTTAGTTCGCTTGTTCGACTGCATCTGCGTGTCTCCCTCTGTTTGTACCACACCTTTCTTTTTTTTTTTCCGTTTTTCTATGTTGTATTTTCCTTTTCTTTGTTGTATGTTTTGACGGCTTGCCGTCTGCCGACTTCGTCGGCCTCTCGAGGTCCGGGCCTGTCCGGCCTCGAATTATTTCTTAATCAAAAAAAAATAAAATATTGTGTCATTGTTTAATTGACTTACCCACTTTATAATATATTTTATTTTAAATTCAATTTGATTGAAACACCTTCTCAATAAATCCAAATACAACCAAAATCTAATTAATTAATTAATTAATTAGTTATAGTGACTTTGCAGTTTTCTTAAAATTTGATTCCAATTTAAAGGGTTCAATTTGTACCATTCCTTTTCTCCCATCAAAGCCTGGAATATTCCTTTATTTTTTCCCACCCACCACCTATTAAAAGTCTTCAAATCTCACAGCGCATCAACTGCACATTCCCGTTACCATTACCTATTTCACTTGTTATATTTACCCTTTAGTTTTTACCACCCAGCAATGCACCTCATGACTGGTAACTAATTGCAATTTTAATTTTGGATTTTACCTCCTTTTTAGTTTTTACCCATAACAAATTACCACTGCACTATATATAAAGGACCCTTTTATTTTTCCTCCCTTTCACTTCCATCTATTGCCAGATTCACCAGTGTGCGTAATTTAACCCTCTAACCGGCAGTTTTTACGATTATACCCCTCTACATGGAGCCGACGACGGAAGGCCACAACTCGGGCGGCAAAAGAAGAGACCGAGTCGACTCGGGCGATTCGGAATTGGATTGTAAGCGTGCCCGAATTGACTCGCCCGAGTCGGACCGTCCCGTTCCTACCAAGGCGGATGAATCTGAATCGGAGGCCGACATTGTTAGGGTTCTGGGGATCCTGGAGGACGAGGTTGATATTGGACCTGAGATTCAGGGACTCGAATCGCTGATCCGCAGCCTGGAAGAGGAGATTAATCCGCCGGCGCCGGCGCCAACTCCGGCGATGGAGATGGACGGAGATCAGCTTGATCTCGGATACCTCCTTGAAGCATCTGAATGCGAGCTTGGCTTGCCGCTGACGTCATCCTCCGGCAACAGCGCGGGAGCGGAGATCTGTTCATCGACGGTGAAACTGGCCGGCGTGATTGCTTCCGATGACGAGATATTGGGGCTTGACAATTCAATACAGCAAGGGAACCCCGGTGGAGAGAGTGACGCCGGCGGTATCTTGAAGAACTTATTTGATTGCGCTGGATGTGATACCTCCGAGGTGCCGGAATTGCAGAGGTGGCCGGAGTCTATGCCGGCACTGCAGGGATGACGTACGGAGACGCCAACAATCTCGCCGGCCGGTGGAGACCGCGTGTTTTTAGTAGGTCGCCGGCAATGGGGATTGATTTCCTAATTGATTTGGGCACTTCGTTAAAATTAGAGAGTAGAATTTGTTGAATTTTCTGGTTGATGATTCATGATTGTATACCCTGCTTGCTTCGAAGCTGAAAATCTCATCTTTTTTTTTAGGATCGGAAAATATCATCTGTAAACGACGGAAGTAGTAAAATTGGGCCGTTGAAGAATAAATTTTGATTTTATTTATTTATATATTCGAATTAATTGATGTGTTTGATTTACTTTCTATTACTGTAATTTTTATGTTCTTTCTAGCAAATATTGACTATAGAAAAAAAAAATCAACTATAGGAAAAAAAAAATTGAGTATATAAAAACATGAAAACAACTTTAATTTTTTTTAAACAATCTAAATCGAAAGAATCATTCCAAATTAATTATTAATTATTTAAACTTATATCTTAAGTTAGAAAACCTTATTTTTAAATCTACTCCTTTTTGCAAGTTAGGTAGTTATACACATTTTAACAATTGTTCAAAACTAATCAATTAATTTCTTCCTATCCTGAATTGCACTTAGTCCAGGGTTATTATATGAGTCGAGTAACTCGAACTTGTTTCGAAATTGGTACAAAAAAAATTCAGCTCAAACTCGCTTATTTGTTAAAAAAATCGAATATAAATACATTTTTATACTCGATTCAAATACATTCAACTCTACTCGAGTTTAAATAACTCAATAAATGAGTAAAGTTGCCCTAGAATCGAACAAAACTCTATTTTTGATAATACGATCCAAATATGGACACATTTTAAAACTCATTTATTTCTAAATTTATGCTTGACTGGGCCTCATTTATTTATGAGAAAATTTCAGCCTAAGGCACAAATTTTTGTCTTAATTACAGGAGTATCCTAGCTTTTGTAAAATTTACTAGAGTGTCCACTTTTCTAATTTCGGATGTTTATTTTCCGATATTACCCTTCTTCTATTATACGGTCAAAATCCCTAACCCCATTGCCGCACAAGCCGATGCCCTAATGTGAATCTGATCCTTCTCGTTTCACCCTCTTCCTCCTCGCTCCTCCATCAGATCTCTCTCCGTTGCTTCAGATCTCTCTGCACTCCATCGATTCTCCGGCGTTCCCAACATCAAAAGGCTCGCCGACGCCGCCTTGTTCATGGCCAAGACCGTCGAGCAGAGCTATCGCAAGCCCGACAAGCCTCGGTCCTCCAGCGACGATGACTCCGTTTAGCTATCACCAGAAGCTAGTCGTCGCGATCTCCACCTTCTCCGGTGTCTTCCACCTCCTCTGCCCCAACCATTCCGGCGAGCTTGGAGCCGGCTCTGCCGAGTTCCTCTTGTTGACGTCCTGATTCTCAGTCAGATCTGCATAGCAGGGGGACGCCATCTTCTGTCGTCGATTCTTCATTCATCTTCTTCTGTTGTGATTGAATCTAGACGGGGGATTCTCAATCTGAACCGGTTTGGCCGCCTCTCGCAACCCATTTTTGATATCTGGCCTCCAATCAGCACTATCAGGTATTTCTTTTAATTAATTGAATTGTTGCTACTATGATATGAATGTGAGGAATTGCTCCTACCTAGAATTGAATTGAATTTTGTCAAAATACTGCAGTAGTAATTCAATTAATTGAATTGAATTGCTGCTACTATGATTTATGCTTCACTTCATTCGAATTGAAAATGGATAAATTCACATTCGCCTCTGCGTTTCTATGATTGCTTGTTGATTGTGAATTGAATCTATGGAATTGGGAACAAACTGATCAAAAAATCTGTCTCAAATTCTAGTGATTTTAATGCACTCATTAATAGATTTTGACAGATCAAACTGATGAAAAAATATGCATGTCTCAATTTCTATTTTTGTGCAATTCAAGTTGATGTGGATTTGGAATCTGGAACCTACTTTGGTTTTATGAATTTATATGAAATCTAGAACCTACTTTGGTTTTGGGGCTAATGTTCCTAATTTGCACAAATTCCTTTCCCTTTAAGGGAGGGATCATGGTTTTATACGCTTTTTAGGGTATATATCACAAGCATTTAAGCTTGTTAGAGGTATCAAAACTGCAATTGTCCAGCTTCTTAGCAATTGTCTAGCTTCTAAGATCTGTGTTTTTCTATGCTGAAATAGGGCGGATTTGTGTTCTTTTTCGATGATGATCGTGCATTTCTGATCAATTGTCCAACTTCTGGAAATGTTGACATCTTCTTGAAATGCTGACATCTTCTGAAATGATGACATCTCCAATATAAGATTATTTTTGTGTAATTAAGTAGACCATTTCCAATATAAGATTATCAGCTACATTATATAAGATTTAGAAACATATGTGCTTAATTCGAAACTAGAGATGCTTGCCTAGTATGCGGTCTCGGTAGAGAAAATTACAGGAATGGACATTCCTATTACTATTAACCTAATAAAATTAAAAATTAAAAATTAAAAATTAAAACTCTTCATTCTGGTTTTCAAGTTTGTGAAAGTTATCTGTTGGGCATTTGTTTCTTTGGTACTTGAGCAAATAACTGAATTCTTAATCTTAGTTTTTCCTTCTCTGGAAATGTCATTTTTGTTGATTATTGATCTTGATTTTTGGACTTGCAATTTGCTCGAACATGAATTTAGGGATCTGAATTTAGGCCTTTGCTCGAATTTGAAGTCTACATATTTAGATCTGAATTTGGTTTTTATTTGAAAAGATGTAAAAGAAGTTGCTGACATCTTCAATGCTGACATATTTAGATCTGAATTTGGTTTGTAAAAGAAGCTGCATATTTAGATCTGAACTTGCATTATTTAGATCTTCAGCAAGGAATTGCAAATCCAAACCCTAGGTTCTTCGAAAATCTTTTGTGCTCAAATTGACAGATTATTTGATCGCAAGTTGTGCTTGATGATGTGCGTCTTTTGCATCTGATTTGATCATTTCTACATATGCATTTATCTGTTAATATGTGCGTATTTTGCATCTGTCAATATGTGTATTTATCTGTCAATATATGCATTTATCATTTTCATTAGTACAACTCCACAAATCTGTCAATATGTGCATCTTTTGCATCTGTCAATATGTGCATTTATCAGTTTCATTAGTATAGCCCCATGAATCTGCGATTACTTTCTTTGTAAACTGTATGATTCATCAAACTTGTAAATGCTGACATCTTCTGCAAACTTGTAAATGCTGACATCTTCTGAAAACTTGTAAATGCTGACATCTTCTGAATGATTCATTAAAATCTTATGGAAATAAAATATTCTTGAATTGCTTTTATTGATCAGGTGAAATCTTATTCTGATCTTTTAATTCTTGTGAAATTCGAAGTGGTTTGGATGGATCTTATGTTCAGTTAGAGTTTGTATCACCCAGATTATCATTGCGCTTGCTTTATTTCTGAACTGGTCTTGTTTTGGCTAATTTCTGAACTGGTATTCGAGTTCTTTTCATGTCAGATTGGTTGTTTTTCTGTGTGATTGAAATTGAGCATACATCTGACATTTTTCCCTGAATTTGGGATGTGAACCCATTGATTGTGAGTGAACCCTGCAGATTTCCTTTTCTTTTTCTCTTGTTTTTTCGAATGGTTTAGTCTTCATCTTATCACTATTGATGAATTATGCCACTGAATATAGTTCCCTGTGCATTTTGGTCCTACTGAAATTTCTCTGTGCATTTTGGTCCTATTTTTTGGGTATGTTTTACTGTTGGCTCTTCCCCCACCTGAACCGAACTGTTTTATTTTGGAAGAATTATGAGAAGCTGTAATTTAAGAAATCTGTAATTCCTGAAATCTGTAATATCAGGAATCTGTAATATCTGAAATCTGTAATTTCTGTAATTCCTAAAATCTGTAAATCACATTTTAATATTTATAAATTCTGTAATTTCAGTTTTCTGTAATTTCGTAAATTAGTTTTCTCACATTTTAGAACAGTTGTAATTCTGTAATTTCTGTAAATCAATTTTCTGAAATCTGTACTTCCTGAATTCTGTAATTTCAGTTTTAAAATCTGTAAATTAAGTTTTAAAATATTTAAATTCACATTTTAATATGTAATTCAAGCAATATGTAATTTCAGAAAACTAAAATTTTAGAAATCTGTAATTTCCTAAATATGCAATTTCAGCAATATGTAATTTAAGAAATCTGTATTTATGAATTCTGTAAAACAAGTTCAATTTGATTTTTCTCTTGCTTAGCTCTTTACTAGACTTATTGTTGGGAGGAATATGATTTTTCACATTATTTGCTTAAAATTAAGATGGAATAACAATCTTGATGACATCCGATGTCAGCAGTTTCAATTTGCATAACAGATTGTTATATGTGCATATCATGAAGTTTTATTTGCATAACAGTAACTTATATTTGCACAAAATAAACTTCTTATTTTTCACTTTTTTTTTAATTAACTTTCTCTTTTTTCTTTTTCCTTTTTTTGTTATCTAAGAACATAGCAAGGTTTTGTGATCCGTTTTGCTATTTATGCTATATTTATCCAATTCTCCCTATGGAGTATGAATTTTCTTGCTAGTTATGCTATGTTTTAGTACACCAGTTTTTGCTAGTTATGCATCTTGCATTTTGAGAAATCTGATGCTGTCTGAACTATTGCTACCAGGCAACTATTGCTACCAGGCATTTGATCAGCAGCAACAGGACCTAGTTGATGATTTATCAAAAGCTCTTTCTTATAGATAAGATATAATTGAAGAAAATGTTTGCCTAACATATGCATTACATGTACTCCCTCCGTTCCTTTTTATTTGTCATTTTACTATTCAGGCACGTTTTTTAAGGTGACAAAAACTATAATAAATATTTATTTATTTAATAATTTTTTTTAATAAGCTCATACTTATTAGTACTAAGTGTAATATTATTAAAAAAGATTGAATATAAAGTTAATATTTTATATAGTTTTTACATTTCTAAAAAAACGTGCAAATTAGAAAATGTCAAATATTAAGGAACGGAGGGAGTATTGTGTTTTCGTTTTCTCTTTTATCTTTTTTTTTTATATATAAAAAAACTATATTATGGTCTTTATGGATGATGCCCTTTGTTCCCATATTTGTGTGTTGGATATAAAAAAAATCTAGCTGACATCTTCTTGAAATGTTGAAATCTTCTTGAAATGCTGACATCTTGAAAATGCTGACATCTCCAATATAATATTATTTTTCTGTAATTAAGTAGACCATTTCCAATATAATATTATTTTTATGTAATTAAGTTTATGTTGTGCAAATATAATCTTGTGCTGACATGTTGAATTTTTTTTAGAGATTTTGACATTTTCTCTTTGAAATTAGTGTTTGGGTATGTTTGAATGCTGACATCTTCTGGCTCTTGTAGTTGTGAAGCTTAATCTCTCTTTCTGATGCTTAATCTATTTTTTTTTCTGATTTTACTGGTGTTGCAAACATCTAGATGACATTTTCTAGAAATGTTGACATCTTCTTGAAATGTTGACATCTTCTGAAATGATGACATCTCCAATATAAGATTTGAGTTTTTCTTCTTCTTTTTAGATTTGAGTCTTTTATGCAGTTGCTTTGCATAGTAAGAAAATGTTTGCCTAACATATGCATTACAGGTATTGTGTTTTCGTTTTCTCTTTTATCTTTTTTTTTTATATGTAAAAAAACTATATTATGGTCTTTATGGATGATGCCCTTTGTTCCCATATTTGTGTGTTGGATATAAAAAAAATCTAGCTGACATCTTCTTGAAATGTTGACATCTTCTTGAAATGCTGACATCTTGAAAATGCTGACATCTCCAATATAATATTATTTTTCTGTAATTAAGTAGACCATTTCCAATATAATATTATTTTTGTGTAATTAAGTTTATGTTGTGCAAATATAATCTTGTGCTGACATGTTGAATTTTTTTTAGAGATTTTGACATTTTCTCTTTGAAATTAGTGTTTGGGTATGTTTGAATGCTGACATCTTCTGGCTCTTGTAGTTGTGAAGCTTAATCTCTCTTTCTGATGCTTAATCTATTTTTTTTTTTTCTGATTTTACTGGTGTTGCAAACATCTAGATGACATTTTCTAGAAATGTTGACATCTTCTTGAAATGTTGAAATCTTCTGAAATGATGACATCTCCAATATAAGATTTGAGTTTTTCTTCTTCTTTTTAGATTTGAGTCTTTTATGCAGTTGCTTTGCATAGTAAGGATATCCTATTTATAGACTGATCATTTCCTAACCTAGATGTCGAGATTCAAAGCTGTTATGGTTGCTGTTTTGGTTACTGCTGACATTTGCTGTTATGGTTGTTGTTATGTATCATCTCCTGATTTTTCATGTTTCTTTTCTATGTTTAAGGAAGTCATTAAGGTGTAAGCTTGATGTTGCACATTGCGTGTATGGGAATTATGCAAACATGTTGTTTTAGTGTGCTAATTTAACTATTAAAGATATAGAACGTCCATGAACTCAGAAATTTTGTGCCGTAAAATTTCTTACTAGCACTCTTATGCTCATATGCTTGGCTTACCTTCTGATGCCAGTAAAATCCAGGTTCAGATGTATACATCCTTCTGTTGCAAATGAAAGAATCAAACAATTCTTAAGTGTTTCCGTTCGATTCAATTTGCTTGTATTATTATTTTTCCAATAGGGATTCTCTTCTATTCTATGTCCGTCTTGGTCTTTAGCGAACTCTATACTGCTGTTGTTTGTTGGAAGTCAACATTTCAGCTGTGAATTGTGGTAACTACGATAGTTAAGTGCAAGATATCTGTTAAATGCATCTTTCTAGTATTTGTGCTGATTTTAATCCTTTTGTCCTTGGATTCAGTGTTGGTGCTGGCTGCTCCCAACTTTTCTGTTATATGCAAGCTTTTAAGGTAATTATACATGTATTACTCTCTTCTTTATTTCTGGATACTGGTTTCTTTCTTTGATCATGCCAAAAAGGTTCTGGTTTTGATTATATAGATTTCTCCATTATTGAGTAGGCTGCAAACCCTGGTTGTATTCTTGAAGACTTCGTAAGATGGCACTCTCCTCCTGATTGGACAGAAGCTGAATCAGATAATTAGGCAATTGACACAACAAATGAAGGGTCTTCAAGAGGTCGACTAAGTAGTCGAATGCAGAAAGCGGGTCAGTTTATTGCAAGTCACACATGTTTTCCAACTATTCCAAACTTCATCATTACCTTTTTGCCACTAAAAAAGACTGACACAGAATTGAATATGTGCTGACATCTTCTGGAAATGTCAACATTTCCAGTAGACCATTTCCAATATAAGATTATCAGTTGCTATATATATAAGATTCAGAAACATATGTGCTGACACAGATTGAATATGTGCTGACATGTGCTATTTTTGTTCAATTCAAGTAGATGTATAGGTTATTTTTGAGGCTACTAGGTAAACTTTGTTGGTCACAACCATCAAACCAGCTCTTGAACTGAACATCTGTCCTCTTTTATGCTTATTTCAGCAAAGTTTAGTCTTAGCTTAGTTGAAAATCACCACACTAGGTTTATTTATATCCGAAATAATCTTCCATTACATTTGTTGAATAACTTTGAAGAATCAGAATTTCTTTGAAGTCCTCATTTTTTGGGTTGGTTTTGACTGAATTGAAATCCGGTTAGATCTTTGTGTTTTTCCCAGTTTTGCACATGAATGAATTGATCTGTTTTGTCATGCTTGTATGTATAGGTTCTTTGTTACTTGTCAATGAAAAATAGGTCGAGATGTTGTTCGAATTGCTTTGACATCAATTATGCTCCTATTTGCATCTGTTCGATTGTGCTGACATGTTCGATTGTGCTGACATGTGCTCTTTTTATGCTGACATGTTCTCTTTTTGTGCTCGAATCTGCATGTTTATATTTGAATTAAATGGAAAATGTGTTATGAATGTCATATATGATTTTAAAATTAAGAGGGAATAACAATCTTGTTGGTGGATGTCAGTAGTTTCAATTTGCATAACAGAATTTTATATTTGCATAACAGATTGTTACATGTGCATATCTTAAAGTTATATTTGCATAACAGTAACTTATATTTGCACAAGATAAACTTCTTATTTTTAACTTTTTTTAAATTAACTTCCTCTTTTTTCATAACATAACAGAATGTATCTGAACTGGGTGACTGAATTGGACTGGCATTGAAGTGTTGTTGGTCGTTTGCTTGGCAGATTTCATGCTCTTCCAAAATTTGATGAGGGGAAGCGAAGTTGTAGAAGACGTCTGGCAGGTCATAATAGGAGGAGGAGGAAGATACAACCTGAGCCTGTTGTTGGTGTACAGCCTGTAAACGACGAGCAAGCAAGCAAGCAATGTTATCTTAGTCAGTCTGCTAAAGATGATTTCTCATATGCACAGTGAGTTTCTACTTTCTTTAACCATATTAGTTAAGCCTCTTATTTTGTATTTGTCGTTACTCGTGATAAATTTTAGGAAAGCAATTAAGAATTAGGTTTGGTCTGATTGTGTTTTCCGTTTCTTTCAGTTGGATATTAATAATGCCAAATACGCATGTTGCCAATTTAGCATCACGTTATGAAGTTTAAATGTCAATTGGTAATATATAATGTTAGAAATGTATATACGTTATAAATAAGTAAAAAAAAATGTTAGAAGTGGTTGTTTTGTTTCTTGTTCATTGTTGCAAACATCTAGCAGTAGTTGATGTAGTTGTAAAGCTTGTAAATGCTGACATCTTCAATGTTGACATCTTTAATGCTGACATCTTTTGAAAACTTTAGAAATTCATTAAAATCTTCAATGCTGTTGTAGCTTCTGAATTTCACTTGCATCTTGCTTCTGCTTATTTTGGGTCTCTTTTAAGAGCTGTTGTAGCTTCTGAATTTCATCTTCTGTTGTTGTATCTGTTGTCACTTAAATGTTGACATTTGACTTCAATATTGACATTTAGTTTCAATGTTGACATTTAGCCTAAATGTTGACATTTAGCCGTTGATGGGCAAAAACTTTATATTTTACTATTTCTTTTCACATTATTTGCTTAAAATTAAGAAGGAATAACAATCTTGCTGACATTCGGTGTCAGCAGTTTCAATTTGTATAAGAGATTGTTATATTTGCATAACAGATAGTTATATGTGCATATCATGAAGTTAAATCTGCATAACAGTAACTTAAATTTGCATAACATAAACTTCTTAATTTTCACTTTTTTTAATTAACTTCCTCTTTTTTCTTTTTTCTTTTTTTGGTTATATGAGAACATAGCAAATGTTTTGTGATCTGTTTTGCTAGTTATGCTATATTTATCCCATTCTCCCTTATGAAGTATGAATTTTCTTACTAGTTATGCTATGTTTTATATTGATTTGATATTTATTGTTCACATGTTATTGCTCTTGCTAAAAGTTACTCATATACTGTAGAATTTGTTAACTATGTTGATTTGAAAATAGATAAACGGAAAGAAGAGATACATGTGCTGACATGATCTCTTTTTGTGCAATTCAAGTTCATGTGTATGTTTTTTCTCTATATTTCTATTTGTGTGCTGACATTGTCTTTTTTTTTGTGCAATTCAAGTTGATGTATAAGTTCTTTTTTATTTCTAATTGTGTGCTAAAATGACCTCGTTTTGTGCAAATGTGTATACAAATGTTTACTGTTTATTAGGAGTTCCTACTCTTTTTTTTTCTCCTTTTTTGGTTGTGGCGTGAACATAACTCTTACTTGTTTGTTTGAATGTTATCTTATAATATAATTAAAAGCCTTTTAGCTCAATGGTAGAGTGATGTGCTTATGCGCAAATATGTGGGTTCGAATCCCGCATAGGCTAAAATTTATAATAATTCTAGTAATTTACAAAATTTTCTAATAATTGTTCAATAATAAGATATATTAGTGTAATTTTCTAGTTGCATATTATACGTTTACATTTGCATATCATACTTTCACATTTGCATATCATCAATTTATATTTGCATATTTTAATCTTATATTTGCATATCATCAATTTATAACTGCATATCATACTTTTATATTTGCACACCATCAATTTATATTTGCATAGTATAATCATACATTTTCACAACATCAATTTGTATTTTCCCAACTTATTTTTATTTCCCCAACTTATTTTTATATTTGCATATCATCAACTTATATTTGCATATCATCAATTTATATTTGCATATCATCAACTTATATTTGCATATCGTCAATTTATATTTGCATATCATACTTAACTACATCAAATGTCAGCACTATAACAGATTTTTACATTAATTCAATTCATTCTAAAATCAAAAATCAGATTTTGGTTGTGGATAATCATTACAAGCTAGTAACACAATATCTCACTGCATTTTAATATTAGAAGTCATTCAACCAACACATTAGACCGAGCTCAACAATCACTTTTCAACAACACCAGATTTTTGCATAAGTAATAATTAGTAGTAGCACAACTATTCTTTCTTTTAGACTTATCACTACTAATTTATTTTTAGTTTCAATACAAAGAGTAGTAACTTCATAAATTTCACTTCATTATATCAAACGTCAGCAGTGTAACAGATTTTTACAGTAATTCAATTGGTTTTGACATCAAAATCAGATTTTGGTTGTGCATAATCATTAAAAGCTAGTAACATAATATCTCACTACATGTTAGCATTAGAAGCCATTCAACCAACACATTAGACCGATCTCAACTATCACTTGTCAACAACACCCGATTTTTGCATAAGTATTAATTAGTAGTAGCACAACTATTCTTTCTTTTAGACTTATCATTACTAATTTATTTTTAGTTTCAATGCAAAGAGTAGTAACTTCATAAACTTCAATCTAAATTTGTGCCGAATGCACAAATTTTACTTCATTATATCAAACGTCAGCACTGTAACAGATTTTTAAAGTAATTCAATTCATTCTAAAATCAAAATCAGATTTTGGTTGTTCATAATCATTACAAGCTACTAACACAACATCTCACTGCATTTTAGCATTAGAAGCCATTCAACAGACACATTAGACCGAGCTCAACTATCACTTGTCAACAACACCAGATTTTTGCATATGTATTAATTAATAGTAGCACAACTATTCTTTCTTTCAGACTTATCAGTTCTAATTTATTTCTAGTTTCAATACAAAAAGTAGTAACTTCATAAATTTCAACCTAAATTTGTGCCGAAGGCACAAATTTTACTTCATTATATCAAACGTCAGCAGTGTAACAGATTTTTACAGTAATTCAATTCGTTCTGACATCAAAATCAGATTTTGGTTGTGCATAATCATTACAAGTTACTAACACAACATCTCACTGCATTTTAAATTATAAGCCATTCAACCAACACATTAGACCGAGCTCAACTATCACTTGTCAACAACACCAGATTTTTGCATAAGTATTAATTAGTAGTAGCACAACTATTCTTTCTTTTAGACTTATCACTACTAATTTATATTTAGTTTCAATACAAAGAGTAGTAACTTCATAAATTTCAATCTAAATTTGTGCCGAAGACACAAATTTTACTTCATTACATCAAATGTCAACACTATAACAGATTTTTACATTAATTTAATTCATTCTAAAATAAAAAATCAGATTTTGGTTGTGCACAATCATTACAAGCTAGTAACACAATATCTCACTGCATTTTAACATTAGAAGTCATTCAACCAACACATTAGACCGAGCTCAACTATCACTTGTCAACAACACCAGATTTTTGCATAAGTATTAATTAGTAGTAGCACAACTATTCTTTCTTTTAGACTTATCACTACTAATTTATTTTTAGTTTCAATACAAAGAGTAGTAACTTCATAAATTTCAATCTAAATTTGTGCCGAATGCACAAATTTTACTTCATTATATCAAACGTCAGCAGTGTAACAGATTTTTACATTAATTCAATTCATTCTGAAATCAAAATCAGATTTTTGTTGTGCATAATCATTACAAGCTACTAACACAACATCTCACTGCATTTTACATTAGAAGACATTCAACCAACTCCTTATATTGAGCTCAACTAATACTTGTTAGCAGCATTCGAGGTTTGCATATGTACTACATAATAGTAGCACAACTGGTATTTCTTTCATACTGATCACTATTAATTTCTTTTTAGTTTTAATACAAAGAGTAGTAACTTCATAAATTTCAATCTAAATTTGTGCCGAAGGCACAAATTTTACTTCATTACATCAAATGTCAACACTATAACAGATTTTTACATTAATTCAATTCATTATAAAATCAAAAATTAGATTTGGGTGGTGCATAATCATTACAAGCTAGTAACACAATATCTCACTGCATTTTAGCATTAGAAGCGATTCAACCAACACATTAGACCGAGCTCAACTATCACTTGTCAACAACACCAGATTTTTGCATAAGTATTAATTAGTAGTAGCACAACTATTCTTTCTTTCAGACTTATCACTACTAATTTATATTTAGTTTCAATACAAAGAGTAGTAACTTCATAAATTTCAATCTAAATTTGCGCCGAAGGCACAAATTTTACTTCATTATATCAAACGTCAGCAGTGTAACAGATTTTTACAGTAATTCAATTCATTCTGAATTCAAAATCAGATTTTAGTTGTGCATAATATTACAAGCTACTAACACAACACCTCACTGTATTTTACATTAGAAGACATGCAATCAACACCTTATATTGAGCTCAACTAATACTTGTCAACAGCATCCGAGGTTTGCATATGTACTACATAATAGTAGCACAACTGGTATTTCTTTTATACTGATTAGTATTAATGGCAGCAACGTCAGCATCTCCGATGTCGGCGTCAGCCGACATCAGTGTCAGCGCTGACACGGGAAATGTTAGTGGTGTTCGTAATGTTAATGGTGACAGTGTCAGCAGTGTCAACAATATTAGTGCTTACACGAAAAAAAGAAGTGTTGGCACAAAAAAAAGCATACTCGACGTCGGCGTCAGCCGACATCTCCGATGTCAGCGTCAGCAGCGTCAACATCTCCGATGTCAGCGTCAGCCGACATTAACGTAAACGCTAATACGGAAAATGTTGGTGGCAAGGTTATTAGGATCGGGATTCTAGGATCGAATCACAATAGAGTCCGTGGATCGGATCGTAAGATCCCATTAGGGATCGTAAGATCCTCGAAAAATAATAAAATAATAAAATAAAAATATATATAACAAAGTTGCTTAATTTAAAGTTCTAGAATGAGGGAAAAAATATTAGTTATATAATATATTTTGATTTTAAGACATAACAATCTACATTTACGACCTTAGACATTGTCATATTGGTTAAAAGACTCGAAAACAATTGTCTCTAAACTATTTTTCACGTTCCTTACATGAATATGTACATTTAAACACCTTAAAATCAACCAAAGAAAACAAAACAAATGTTTAAAAAAATACATATTGTTAATAAAAATAGGATCTTTAGGATCGTGTGGGATCGTAAGATCCTATCGCTCCATTAAGATTCTAAAGATCCCAGTGTAGATCCTACACAAAAAAGATCCTATGCATAGATCCGGATCGGGCCCCTAGGTAGGATCGTAGGATCTTAAGATTCTAAAGATCCGGTTCGAGATTCTAATAACAATGGTTGGTGGTGTTCGCAATGTGAGTGGTGACAGTGTTAGCAGTGTCAGCAATGTCAGTGTCAACGGTGTCAGAAATATTGGTGTTAGCAACATCGGGTTTGACATTAATGCAATTTTAAAGCCTCTTATGTCAATAAATGGTAGAGCAATGTGCTTATGTGAAAATAAGATATATTAATGCAATTTTAAAATACATATGGATTTGCATATTCTTCTCATAAGGTTTTTTAAGCTTGCATAACATAGTATTATATTTGCATATCATAATATCCTATTTGCATAACATCGGGTTATAGTTGCATATTTGAAAGTGCTGACATGAATTTTTATTTTTTTTTTAAAAAAAAAATACGAAATACTTGGTCAACGTTGACCGGTCAATGGTCAACGTTGACCGGACGTTGACCGGTCAATGGTCAAGCGAGGGGGGGCAAGGGGGATGGACACTTTGGTAATCAACGGAGATCCCCTACATCACATTATGTAACACTTGATGCATCACTTAATTATTTTGTGTATAATTTAACATTGAAAATAAAAATAAAAATTATATTTATATTCCACACACTTATATTTACATGTTTATAAAAAATTGTCATGAAAAATTATTATTTAAAAATTATAAAAAATTATTTTTCAATATAATCAATCTTTTAATTATATGTAATTTTTTTAAATGATTTTTTATGATGAAAATGCATAAATATGTAAATATAAGTGTATGAAATATGAATATAATTTTTTTAAAAAAATTAAATGTTAAATTGTACATAAAATAATTAAGTGATGCACCGAGTGTTACACCGTGTGATGTAGAGGATCTTCATTGGTTTTGTAATATATTCAAACATGTGGATACTTCTTTAATTTAGGTAATTTTTTTGGATATTTTTGTAAACGTCCCTTTATTTATAAACCGTTGGCTACGCCTCAATAGGTTGGAGCCGGACTTGTCCAATAGCAAATTGGATACTCCACATAAGGTTGGGCTTACTTGGTATGGCCACATGAATTCAATCCGAATCAAAGTAATCAAACGATCATAGTAGGATCGGGAATGTATTCACATGAGTTAAACATTCATGTAAATAGTTGGAACGTGATTGTCCTACATCGGTAATATAGAGAATGCTTGAATAATATATAAGGTTGAAGGGTTTATGTGTTGTTTGAGTCTCCTGTATGTGGGCCAGTACACACGATCTCCCTCCAGCTTGTCTTGACCCCACCGGGCCAAGCCGACTTTAGCACTATTTACAGTAATCCAATTCGTTCGTAAAAACACTCTATGTTATCTTCGATTTTTTAAAATTTTAAAAATATATTATTTTATACTCATTTATTGTATTATTTTTTTTTACTTTATCAAAAATTACAATAAATAATCTTCTAATTATTACAATGATATTTTTGTAAATTAAAATTCAAAACACTTAGCATGTTTCATGTTTTGTGGAACTTAGAAATTACATCGATATGCCTTTTTCACTATGATTCTAGTCGATATATTTTGTAGCCACACATGGGATAGGATTGTTCAGCTCGACTTGAGCTCTTTTATTTATCTAAACAAGCCGAGTCTGACCATGATTTTAAGCTCGGTTGAAAGTTCGGACCGTTCGATTAAAGCTCGAATAACTCGAATTTTGTGAAATTTATAAAATTTCATTTAAATTAATATGTTATGACCAAGTGTCCAAGTAGAACTGTTTTAATTAAAGCTCGAAAAAAGTTCGGCTCGAACTCGTTCATTTTATAAACAAGCCAAGCTTGATTATAAAAGAAAACTCGTTTAAAACTTGGGCTCAGCTCATCTCAAACTCATTTAACAAATGAACCAAGTTTGAAATGCTAAACTCGGCTCATTCGGCTCGAATAACAGTTATAACACCCCTACACATGGACGATAGATCATAGATGAATTCATTTGTAAGTTGGGTGCACTTAGTGGGGAACCTTGACACTATCTATATGTGAGATATAGGTAAGTTGAACCAAAGCGTGTGAGCCACATTACATATTTACAATCCTTTACATTCTTACAACGTGCACTCAACTCTCCCCTTTAGGTCCCTTAAGATGTTTCTCCCTACTATCATGACTAGACTACCACTCCTCTTCATACTCCCCTCCCCTCTTCCTACATTACTATCAACCACCCTAACACCCCACCATGGAACCCAACAAGCCCCACCGCCGCTCCCCGGCCGCCACCGTCCCCCGATCTCCCCGTCTTCCCCGTACCGCGAGTGGCGATTCCGCCTCCTCCCTCCCCGACTCGCGACGTCGCTCCCTCACCCCTCAGTCGTCCCCTCGCCTATCCGTCACCCGTCCCTCGAGGTCCGCCACCTCGTCCCCTCGACCGTCCGTCGATCGGTCTAGGTCCACCGTCAAGCTCAGAACCTCCACCTCCGCCACCTCCACCACCACCCCTAGATTAGAGAGGGTAAAGGAATCATCAAAACTCTTGCCCTCCCTTAGCAGCCCCCATAGCCTCTCCCTAAGAAGGGCTAGGTCAACGTTGACCGGTACCGGCTCCCCCTCAGCATGGGCATTGTCCCCTGGACGGCCATTTCCGCTGCCTCCGTCTTCGCCTTCTTCGCCCTCGCCGTCGTCCAGCCTCGATACCTCGTCGTCGAAGGGGAGAAGTCTTAGCAGCAGCGTATTGAAGTACTTCCAGAGGCAGAAGAAGACGTCGCCGGAGGAGGAGGAAGGCTTCCATCAGTACCGTATGATGCACAACAGCCTCCTCCAATGGCGGTTCGCCAATGCCAAGTCCGAGGCATCCCTCCACACCATCAAGAAAAAGGCGGAGGTGGTTACTCTTTCCATTCATCGTGCTTATGTGCTGAGCTTAGATTATGATCGAAAACTCAATGTGAATTGCAGGCGAAATTGTTTGCAGTGTGGATAAAAGTGTGCAAGATGAGGAACTCGATCGCGGAGAAGCGAAGCAGAGTGGAACGGTTGAGGCTAAAGATCAAGCTACTAGGGATAGTATCCCCTCAGCTTCAACTCCTCTACGAATGGGAAGTCGTCGATAAGAGAAACACCGAAGCCATCGGTCGTGTCGCTAGGAAGTTGACTGCCTTCTCCATGAAGCTTCCTTTAGTCCATGGTGCTAAGGTCGATATAATAGACTTGTACGAGGCCATGTGTTCGGCCATGGAAGTTCTCCAAGACGTCGAGATGAACATCACCACCTTCCTTTCTCAGGTACGAACACGTATACATATAGCTTCGTCGTCGATCTCTGAGTTGTAATATGTCTATATTTGTGATCAATGATAGGCGGAGGAGACATGTTACATTCTAACAGAACTAGTAAGCGTGATGGGAGAACACGATAAGTGCTTCCAAGAACTAGACAAGGCAATCTCCATGATCGTGTCACTAGAGGTACCTGGCTAGTAGTTACATACATACATATATACATACATATGAAAAGTGCAGTGATTGAAGATAGGGTGGATGTGTTGAATAGGCGGAAGAGACGAGCTTAAGAGCGAATGTGATGCAAGCGGGGGAGGAGGTGTGGGAAAGGCAGAACAGTTGCAAGTACCATCGGTTCATTTCGTTTAGAAGGGGCGCCATTGGCACCTCAGGCGGAGGAGTCATCACCTTCAATCCTCTGTTTTCGCTCCTCAATGTTTCGTAACTGTGAGGTTCGTTTGGCTATCAATTCCATCTGTAGGCAAAGAAATGAAGATAGTTGAGTTGAAGCTTTACTTACCGGCTTTATATAGTTAGGCATCGATCGTTTGTTCGTAGGAACTATGTGTTGCCACTCGAATACTCGATCATATGCTTTGATTTTTATGATCATATATAAAGTGTACAAAGGAGAAGTCGA
Organism: Persicaria tinctoria; assembly: GCA_037127255.1. NCBI lineage: Eukaryota > Viridiplantae > Streptophyta > Magnoliopsida > Caryophyllales > Polygonaceae > Persicaria > Persicaria tinctoria. The sequence continues at coordinate 66,279,381 of JBANSL010000010.1, read as the reverse complement.
ATTAATTATGCGCCTTTAATAGTTTGTTTGAATTGATCTAATCGTTTGTGGTTAATTAAGATTCATTCAATCACTATATACACGTATGTTATGTTGTATGTATGCAAAAATATAGGTACATGTGGATTGTGGATTTGACATATATAGTATTGTTGTTATGCGATGGATAATTAACTCGTATCTAAAAATATAAGAATTTAAAAACCTTATCGATAATTACACTCAATTGTTTACTTTTTTAGTCTTTCTATTGCCAATTTACTTTAAAATAACTCTACTGGTGCTCAGCTTGGGCTAGTGAATGATATGCTTGGATGTGTGTCCCTCTCATATTATATGGCCCATCGGAATTTACCACGGTATTGGAGCGGTATGACGTTCGAGTTATAATTTATGCTTTTTTTTTAATGATGAGGAAATCCACCATTTGATGGCAAATGCACCAAGAAAATCGACTTGTGTCAACTGGCTCGACCCACTAGTAGAGATCAAACCCGGGACCTCCTCCCTCTGCTCTACACTATTGGGCCACCCCATCAGCTACATAATTTATGATATTTTGGATGAGGTACCTAAGATTGGAGTGATCTCGAAAAGGACATAGTCTAGTGATATTTACACCCACAATTTTTACTATATACACCACATATCCCATTTTTTAAAAAATAGATTCTACTCCTCTTAGGTCACAGACGTGTGACTCAAAAGGCACACGGTATTTTATACTTCCTCCGATCCAAAATAAGTGTCATTTTAACTCTTGACACAATTTTTAAGTAAGTATTAATTATCATTGATTTTATACAATTTTTTCTAAATCTTGTCATTTATTAAATGCTTACCAACTTTTTTAGCCAATAAATGGAGAGTTTGAAGTCAACAAATACAATTTTCATTAATCAATCTATTAAATTGCCTGGAAAACATAAAACATCACTTATTTTTGATCAAATTCAAAAGTCTAAAACGACACTTATTTTGGATCGGGGGAGTATGTAATACACTGCGTCTCTTCAGTCACGAATCTATGACTCAAGAGGAGCAATGTGTCGCACACTGGCATATATAGCAACACCCAAAAATAATTTATGCTATTTTTCACAACTTCAAAAGTTTGGACTAATTTTTGTAATTTATAATTGTTAGAAATGAAGTATTTTATTGTTATCTTTCCTTGCTCGGTTGCTTGGTCTTCCAAATCACCTTTCTGGGTTCCATCTTTGAAGTTTCGACGCTCGTCGAATTTGGTTGATTCCTTTTGTGCCAAGGAAACTGGAATCCGTGGATTATGAATTCAGCCGTTACTTCGTTCTCTTCCTCATTCTCGGCCGCTCTCAATCCGCGGGCTTGCTTTTCTCGGATTTTCTCTCCTCCGAGTCCGCGCCCCTTCAAAACCCTAAAACTATCCCCTTTCTTCCTTCAAAGGAGGGCATCCAATTTCGCTTGCTTCTCCTCATCTTCCATGGACAATTCGGACGTTTCTCGATCGCCGGGAGCTACGACTTCGCTTCCCGGTGCTGTCTCCCCCAAGCCAAAGCCTTGGCTCATCGTTGGACTCGGCAATCCCGGCAAAAAGTATAACGGTACTCGTCATAATGTACGCTTTCCCTCTCTCAATTGCTTGTTTGCTCTGTTGCTTTGCTTGAAGTTGGTTGATTTCTGATCCAGTTTGCAGCTTAACAGCCGTTCCTGAGTTTTAATTTCCTTTTCTTGTTGGGTTTGGAGTGGTGGAGAGACGAGGATTTCACTAGCTAGTATTCAATTAGTCAATATTTTATCGGCTGAGAGGACGATGGATGAAACTTGAAAGCAACTGCATTAGGATTTGTAGAAGTAATTGCAGCATTTCATGAAGTTCTAGTTTTGATAAGCTTTTCTTTTTGTTATGGGATTGTTTATTATAATGGACATCGTTTTTCCCTGAGCTTGCGGACTTTGATACAGTGATCTCCATGATTTAAAAAGCTTCAGTATTTCAAGAGGTAGTATGCTTGATGCGGTCTTTGGACAAGCTGAATGGGATTTTTCATATATTTTGTTTTTGGATCCTGGGAGATATTCTCTACCATGGAAATCTGCATTGCTCTTGACCGTAATATATGTTTTATGTCGTGTTTCCAATCCTAGGATAAATGATGCAACTTGCTCATAGTCGCACTGTTCTGTCATATAGATTCCTGGATTTGGTTAATCCTGTATTTCTGGATAATTATTGATTTGGTCATGTTATCTGTAGGTGGGATTTGAGATGGTAGACTCAATAGCTGAAGCTGAAGGAATTGCAGTAAGCAGTGTTTCCTTTAGAGCTCTTTTTGGGAAAGGTTTGAATCTTTATTTTCCAACTGTTTGTAGTTTCTAATATATGAATTTCTGGCCCAGGAGCAGCCCTGTTAATGCTATTGCCTGAAATGGATACTGAGTTGAAGTATAGGGAGTGCAGGTGGAACTAGCTACTAATGTTGTGGTTTGGCCAATGAATGGCACAGATAATCCTAACTTAACTATTGTGCATATATGCTAAATCAACTTTCTAGAACTAGAAGAACTTGTGGTCCACTGAATGAATAATAACCTCTCTTGATTTAGTGGTGGCAAAATATGCCAATGGATTTTTATTTAGTACGGAAGTTTTTTTTTTTAATAAAAAATCAAACGAAAATATATTTGCAAAAAATATCTGGTAGTTCATAATGAACATTTTGCAGAATCCTTCTCTTTTTTGTTTCCCGTCGTATTACTACTTTTGAACTGTGAAACTTTTTCCAAGGAAACATTGATAGGCATATATACCACCCTGCTCAAGTGCTCATTTCGATGCTTTTTCAGGATTTATTGGAAATGTTCCTGTTATTCTTGCGAAGCCTCAAACCTATATGAATGCTAGTGGTGAGTCTGTAAGTAATCTCCCAAATACATTCAATGGAAACAGTTCATTGTTATGTCCTAATATCTGTGTGTTTATTCATGCATCCTTTGCTTGTTGTTTTCCAAGGTTGGCCAAATAGTGTCATATTACAAGATCCCTCTGCAGCAAGTGCTTGTGGTAAAAGCATATCCTAAATTTTCCTGGAACTTTATGATTCAGTGTGTTGAACATCCAGACTTGGTTTTTATTCATGTTTTCTTCTTTTGGGCGCAGATATATGATGATATGGATCTTCCTTTTGCAAAACTGCGGCTTTTGCCCAAAGGTGGACATGGGGGACATAATGGGTAGATAACATTAAAATCTTTAACCTCGCTCTAAGCATAATCTACTTCTGGGACTAAAATTTATTTTGGAGAGTATCTTTTATCATAGTTACTAATTGGACGATAGTGTTTCTAACCAAAATTTACTTCCTAATGCTTCAATTGATTCCGTTTGAATGGGAACTTATCTTTTAACATTAAGCTTCCAGTCATCGTTATGCTTATGAGTAACATATATCTTAGCACTAAGAATGTCCTCTTAGATTCAGTATGTATAAACAGTTTTTCTTGATAATGTAGGATGCGAAATATCATTGATCACTTTAAGGGGAGCCGTGATTTTCCACGTCTGAGAATAGGTACGGCTTGTAAAAAAACACAAATATTTGTGTCCATACCCTCCTTGTATTTGGGATGATCTTTGTACATGTTTGTGTTTATTGTGCCCTGATATATCGACTGTACTCTAGGAATTGGCCGGCCTCCTGGGAAGATGGATGCTGTCAATTATGTTCTCCGTCCTTTTAATAGGGATGAACGTCAAGAGGTATTTAATAGTATAGTATTTAGTATCTTCCTCGTCTTCTTTTTTCCTTATTGTTGAAATGATTTTAAAATTACATGAAACTTAGCACAAATTGACATCTTAACCACTGGATCAGGAATTTGATGCCTCTAAAACAAATTTTGTGCTCCAGACTCTTGTTCATGTCTTAAATTTATCAGATGAATCATGCTTCAAACCACAGCAGTAACTTCATTGGCTCTAGAATCTGTAAAAAACTACACTAATACTGCATGAAATGGACTACTCTGATTAACCAACTTCTACATTCTGTACAGTTGGATTTCGCCTTCCAAATCGGATTGGAAGCAGTCCACATTATTTTGCTTGAAGGGATGAATAAAAGTGCAACATTCGTGAACAGTAGCAAGCCATTTGAGCAGCTTGCCTGATGCCGAAGATAGTACTCAGTCAGATACTTGTCTTGACTCTTATGTATCATTGCTTTAGCGGAGACAATCAAGAGAACGGCCTGCTGAAGCCGATGAAGAAACTGCAGTAGGCTACTACAGCTCGCTCATTCGCGGGCAACTATTTTGCTGGGCAACAATGCCATTGGATATTTGGGACTTCCTCCTGTGAGTGTACACTTGATCTATTAGGTCATTATTTTATAAAGATTTCAACAATATAATAAATTGGGGTAGTATAAAAAATTGAATTTGTTTAGTAAAGGTGGATAATTGTTGAATTAGAATAGTTCCTTCATGTTCTGTCATATTTGAACAATGCAACTTTAAAATAAAAGGCTAATTGATATTTTCTTCATATTTAATTTTGAGATTTTGGTTCCATCTGAACCTGGTGTTTGTTGGTTTTAGTAGATAAGTTGTAAATTGCAGGACAATATTGTATAAAATTTGCCTGTTCTCCTGCCCGAGCCTCCATTGCAGTGTGTTGTTGAAGTCAAGCTCGGGATTCCTGGAAATGACCAGGTCACAATAAGTTGGAGATCAGGTTAAGCCTGATACGGACTATGGTATTATCGGCTAGGGACTTATTTGGCTGTTTTTATGACAGCATTATCAGCAGCTATAAATAAAGAAACATCTACTCCGTCGATTCTCATTAGAACATACACAATCCGAGAACGGAAGTTCGTGATCTCGATCGAGTAATTGCGCATACTTGAGTATTAGGAACAAAAAATAGATCTTGCCATGGAATCAGGACTCTTTTCCTGGCAAGCAAAAAAATACCTTCCAGGAAAAATCACCGGTGGCAGACAAACAGTGTGAACGAATGAGTTCCCTTGCTGGATGGATTCGTAAAGTACAAACAGGCCAACATAAAATGGGAAGACAGCTGAAGTAACCACTTCCTCTATTTTCAAGGAACTGGGCCTCGTTTTCATTGCATCCTTGTTGACTTCGAAGAGGATGAAAAAGAGGTCACTTCATTGGGAATGGATACAAGGATTACTACTCCGTACTACATTATGTCATCTTTTGAAATTATTTATAGGATTTTTATTATTATTTTTATGATTTTCTTACATAACTTATACTCTCCGGGGTAGATGATACCCCATCTGTCTTAAAATATAGGTCGTTATATTTTTTGATATGTTTTTTAATGAGCTAAAAATTCTATAAAATTTATTTTTTAAGTAAAATGAATTAGTATTACTCCCTCTGTTAATTAAAACTTGTCGTTTATTATTCATGCACGTTTTTTTAGAACGATAAAAACTATATAAAATATTAACTTTTTTTTACATTTGTAGTAATAAGTATGATATTATTTAAAAAAATTATTTAAAAAGTTAATATTTTATATAGTTTTTAACACCTAAAAATGCGTGCGTGAATAGTAAAACGTCAAGTTTTAATTAACGGAGGGAGTATATTTTAAAAAGGAGGTAGTACAAACTAAGATATTTTTCTTATAATTTACTCCGTATAGATTTCAACTTCGGCACCGGTTCGTAGAAGCGAGAATTTGGTTCTGTGAGCTACTCGTAGAGGGAGAGGTATGCCGAATAAGAGTTGAATGGAGGTCATCCGATATAACCTCATTCTTTTGAATCTTTCGAAAGATATGACTCTAGATAAAAACCAGTGGCAGAGGTGCATCCAGACGACATGTGTTTAGTGTCCTGGGTTGTAGAGTGGTGTCTAGTGTAGCTATGTATATAGACTTCTTTTATGTCTCTCAACCTCCTTATTGGTCTACTTGTTATTGAAAATACTCTCTCGATTAGATCGGAGAAAGAGTGTACATTCTAATATTTCAGGTCCCGCTTAATCGCGGGATATACTGAATTGTTATTATTGTTTGTAGATTTCAACTTCGGAAATTAAAGTTTGCTTTTCAAATTGATTGATTCATTAACACCCCATTACTCCTCCTCTTAATGCATACACTTACCTTGAGATACGATTGGCCATTTAGTTTAGAGTGTTACTAATAATGACGTTTTTTGACCATTTCACATAAACCTAGCTACCGTCGCTTTTTCCATAAAGCGCCCTCACTAATTGTCTGCTTGATTGATGGAAAGTTAAGAGATCACTTTACTGTATTCTAAACTTAATGCCGCATTTAGTGACAAATTGCATCTTTTTTTTACACAATTTAATACGGAGTAATCTACTTACATAATCCCATTCGTATGATCTTGAATTATACATACAGAAACAGTAGAAAAGAGATTAAGCTATTGGCAACAAAAGAAGCGTTGGAGGCCTTCCGATAATTAAGGGAACCTCACTTTTCCGTCACCAATAAATTCATTACGGTTGGTGGAAGCGTTACTAATTTTCAACGTCGCGTCAATATACAAAGTCTCCCGAAAATCATGTGACTACTACTACCGTGGCTCCCACACCACACCACACCACTTGTTTGATTTTTTTCATCTAGAACAAAAAAATAAATAATAATAACAAAGTGTTATTAAGTGATTAATATAAAAGCAGATTCCCTTAATCTCCCTCCCGGGGTTTGTAGTTGACGCTTTCATGCAGATGGGTGGTTGTGTTGTGGGCTTCGATCGTATCGACATGTCAGCGTTACATGTGATGTGGTAATCACACATCAAAACAGACAAACACGCAACTCCTACTGTACTCAATCCGAGACACATATAATTACACACCTTGATTTGTTTTCTTGCTTCCCTCTTTCGAATATTCAACCGCTAAAAATCCCCATTTACAGTAATATTCCACATTCCCCCTCTATATATTATTATAATGACATTTTTGGGCCCACGTTTCTCACCATCAATGCTATTAGTCTCACACACATATGTTCACGAGATATGTGTAAATATAATACAACCCCCTCATTAATCCATCTTTTGTGGGTGCATTCAATTTCATATCAACTTACTAGTCATGTGTCAACATACATACACTGATGATACATCATACACCAACATATATAGCTTCACTTTTTAACATTTTTTTAGTAAAGAAAAACAATATATAAAATTATCATTGTTTAATTAACTTTTTTTATAAAATTTTACCCATCTATTATTAAATGGAGTAAAAAATAGTGTTCGAACTTGTGAGAAATTACGGAGTAGTCAATAGCTTTAAAAATTTTCATATGACCACATTATTAGTTTAAAAAAAAAACACTCCATCTATTATTTAAAAAATGTCATTTTAGGAGTTTAGTTTGACTAGTTTCCATAAAATAATGATTACTACCTCTTGTCTAAAAAACCGATTATTTATTATTTTTATATTTTTTATGAACTAAAAACTATATAAAATATTAATTTCTTTTAATTAATTTTTTAAAATAATTGTATAGATATTACAATAATATCTATTACAATAACAAGTATAATCTTATTTTAAAAAATTAATATTTTATGTATATATATTTTAGCTCGTTAAAAAACGTGCTAAAAAATCCAAATCTGAGTAGTAAATTTTTTAATTTATTAAAATGGGTGTCAATTTCTAACACAGAAAGTATATACTGGTTCAATTATTATTGCCTTACTGTAATTATTTTTGAACTTAAAACTGCACTATTTGGAATTTTTTTTCAAAATATTCAAAGAAAAATAACAACAACCCAGTATATCCCGCAACGAAGCAGGGTCTGGGGGATCGGGATGTACGCACTCTTTCCCCGAACTAGTCGAGAGAGTGTTTCCGGAAGACCCAAAACCATAGAGCAAAGGAAACCCAACGTCCCAGGGCATCTAGTAGGAGATAGGTAATAGCCAGCAGAAAGATAGAGAACAGATATGTAGATAACCGACAGAAAGCAGATAGAAGCAGGAAGAAAGGTAGAACGGAAGCAAAATGAATGACTCAACACCCATCCTAGGGGTTCTAGACATCCGACGCCCGAATGCATCTCCTCCAGTGGTCCCTATCCGAAGTCATATCCTCCGAGAGGTTCAGCGCATTGAGATCCTGTCGAATAACCTCCATCCAGCTCTTCTTCGGTCGACCTCTTCCTCGGCACAAAGCTCCAAGCTCCAAACTCTCACACCGTCGCACATGCACTGTAATTTGCCTTCTACGAACATGCCCAAACCATCGCAACCTGGACTCCCGAAGTTTATCAACGATACTCACAACCCCAAACCATTACAAAAAAATTCACAAGTTGTAAATATTTACAAAAATATTCAAAATTTGCAGGGAATAAGAAAAATACGGTCTTAAACCGCATTTTATTCACAAGAAGGAAAATCTGAAGAGTGGAAAAAAACAAATGAAAGAAACGCGGTTTTAAATCGCGTTTTATGACTAATTTTGCGTAAAACGCGGTTTCAAACCACGTTTTTACCTATTTTTATTTTTAAATTAAAAAAAATGCGCCTGAAACGCAGCCTCAAGCCGCGTTTTATTCCTTTCCCAAAGAACCAGAGAGAAAGGGGGAGATGGCGCAAGAGGATGGAGGCGGAGCGGTGGACCGGTGCCAGATCGGACGTCACGGAGCTAGAGGGAGGGAGGCCAATCCGCCGCCTCCGCCATGGCTATCGCCACCTCCGCCAATCCGCCGCCTTATCTCCCTTCTCCACTTCCTCCTCCATCTCGCCCCATGAATCCCTACCCCCCACCGGCAACCGCCTCCGTTGGCCTCTCCGTCGCCGGGTACGAGCCCTATTGTCGAGATCTGCGCCGGTGAAGGTGCAGATCTGGATGTGCAGCCATTGGATCGGGAAGGGAGGTCGGCCAACGTTGCCTCTGTTGTGGTCGAGTGAAGGCGATTGCCGTGGTCGATCGGAAAAGAACAAGCTCCGGGCTCCGGGATTCAGGATCTCGACGGTGGACAAGGCTTGTGGCTGCTCCGGGCTCTGGCTCCCCGCTGGGCGCCTCCCCATCTTCTGCCCTTCCCCCATCGTCTTCCCTTATTTTTTTTATAACGTAAAACGCTCATTAATTTTATTTTATTTTAAATGTGAAAATGCAAAGTGATAAAGACGCGGTTTCAAACCGCGTTTTATCCAAAACGACTTATAAAACATGGTTTGAAACCGCTTTGCTTTCACAACTTTAAATTTGATCAAATTTTTCCGAGAGTGGGATATCACTTGCCAATAAAACGCGGTTTTAGACCGCGTTTTTCTGACTCCCTTACAAATTTTAAATATTTTTATAAATATTTACGACTTGTGAATTTTTTTATTTTTATTTAAATATTTTGAAAAAAAAAATCCACTAGAACTCGATACGTGTCAGTCTCTCCTTAATTCTCTCTCTTCCGCCAATCAAATTTTTTTCACCCTTCTTTAATTATTTATTTCCTCTAATTTTTTATTTATCCATTTATCTCTTTGAATCAATTATATTTTTTCTTTTCTTTTTTTTAATATATTTACTAACTATTGGACTTAATTTAAAATATTCAATTCAATCTAATATAACTATCTATATATATCTATATAAACTCTTAATTTAAAAAAGTTTATGCTTAGGTGTCAACATTAGAGAGATTTTAGGGGTTTTGACTAATTATAATTTTCTTTTTTCTCTTTAATCCTTTTTTTAATTCTCTTTTTTTCTTCTTTTTCTTTTAATTCTGTTTTTTTTCATTTAATCTTACTAACTATCTATATCTATATCTATATCTATATCTATATCTATATAAACTCTTAATTTAGAAGAGTTTATGCTGAGGTGTCAACATTAGAGAGATTTTAGGAGTTTTGTCCAATTATAATTTTCTTTTTTCTCTTTAATCCTTTTTTTAATTCTCCCTTTTTTCTTTTTTTTTTTTAATTTTTTTTTTTTTTAATCTTACTAACTATTGAGCTTAATTCAAAACATTGAATTCAATCTAATATTCTAATATAACTATTGGGTTTAACTCAAATTCATTTACTAACTACATATATCTATATACTATATTAATTTATGTCACATGTCCCCTCCATGTTCAAAGTTATTTGTGAAAATATTATTTACATAATATCATTTTACTATGGTAACTATATTTTCTAATATTATTTTTTTGAAATATATTTTAATATTAATTATCCAATATTATTCGGTGTTAAATTTTTTAACCAATGAGATTAATTCAAAACTTTTATCTTTCACTATTTATTATTTATTTTTCTCTTTATCTCTATAACCCAAGTGTATTTTTTTCTATTATTTTTAACACATTTACTAATCAATGGGTTTAATTAAAAATATTAAATTAAATCTAATATCTAGGATTTATCTATATCTAAATATTATTTATAAAAAATCGCGCTTTGGCGCGGGTATGTTACTAGTTTTTTTTTAAAGGGTAAAAACCGGATCAAGATTCTTCGAAAAGTCGAGAGTGAAAAATGTGATCTTTTACGGGATAAAAAGGTAAACTCATTGCATTAAATTTTCACACAAATAGCAACTCCTATGGCCCACATTTGCTTATCCATGTGTGCCCCACTTGACGACCATTTATCAAGAATCTATCCCCATTTCTGCCTACCCACCACTATCTCAAATTTAATACTCCCCATCTCCTTTCACATCAAAGGATAAAACTGTAAAACCATTCAATGTAAAATAAAAATTACTGTAGTGAAATACTACTACTCACGTCCTTTTTTCATCATAAATTTTACCCTATTCCCACTTTCACCCCTGCAGGTTGCCACCAACGTAAGGGCCCCACATTTTACAAAATTACAAACCGCGTTCGCTGTTAATAAAAGCGACTTCAGCAATTATTCTGAGAGAACGCCACAGAGGAGCGGGCCAGATCGAAGTGGACACGTGTCCCCTGCTGCTGTACGTTCCCAATTATTGACAAAGACGACGTCGTTGGGGCGAACGCGAAGCAAAACGTCCCCGCCGAGTCCACCGGGATCAGGTAGTTCTTCGCCGGCAGCTGCAGCGATCCCCCGCCCGCGAAATTGAACGCCACCGTCGGCACCCTCACTCTCGTCATCGATGATAGATCGTAGCACGTGTCGAACAACGCCACCGTCCCCGCCGACGGCAGGTGCTGAGTCAGCCGAGTGAACGCGTCGCGGAGCGAGTTGTACGCCTGAGTCGGAAGCCGAGTCACGGCGGTCCCGGAGTCGACGATCACTCCCCCGCTCCCCACCTGGTCTGAGAACAGCGACGGCGGGATCGACAGCGGCTGGCCGCCGACGCTCATCCCGGAGAGCGCGACGTAGTAGAACGTGTCGACTTTGCCGGTGGTCAACCGAGCGCTGACCGAGCCGCTCGGGGGGGCCGTGTTGAACTCGAGCGTGGAGGAGCTTCTCGAATCTCGATCTACAAGGCAGTACGAGAACGACGTCGCTTTGATCTGCTTTGTGAGCGATAACCGCCCCCCACCGAGCCCTAACAGGCCAGCGGCGCCGACGAAGAGCCCCTCGTTATCGTGGCCGCAGCCGATTGCGACGCGGTTGACGGCGCCGGAGGATCCGAAGGAGAGGGTTTCGGTGACGAAATCGCCGACGGTGTACGATCCGTCGCCGTATGAGACCTGGTACAAACATTTGGAGCTCTGGCAGACGCTGATATCGAGGCTGGTGCAGAGAGGGGAGGAGCAAGGGACGGGGGAGAAGGAGGAGGAGGAGGAAGGCTGGTAGATGGGGTCGGATTGCTGGTAGCAGTCGGAGCAGGGCTGGCACTGGAGCCAGCTGACGTCACTGCCGGTGTCGATGACCATATAGTAGGGGCGGGTAGGGTTACCGACGCCGACACGGGAGAAGTACTCGCCGCTGCCTTGGCTGGTGCCGGAGCTGACGGGGGCGGCGAGGGCCTCCTGGCCGTAGCCGTAGCGGACGGAGGAAGAATCGGAGGAATCGGGGTGGAGGTCGGAATTGGAGAGGCCGCGGAGGGAGAGCTGGAGCCTGGAATTGAGGGAGGAGACGCGGGAGGAGTCGCGGGCGAGGCGGGAGGCGGTTAGGGATTGGTAGTCCGGGTGGCGGTGGGAGGACGGGAGGGAGATTCGGGGATGGATCTTGACGGAGAGCGGGAGTTGATGGGAGTGGGAGAGCAGCTCCTCGGATAGTACTTGTTCTTGTTCAGGTTGAGGTTGTTGGTGAGGGTGGAGGGCGGAGGCGGCGGAGCGGAGGGAGGCGGAGACGTCGAGGACATGGGAGTGAGGGAGGGGGTGGGAGAGGGAGAGGGAGAGGAGGGAGAAGGTGAGGAGGAGGAGGAGGAAATTAGGGGCGGCCATTACGGGGTTTGTGGGGGGTATGGAGAGTGAGAGAGTGAGTGAGTGAGTGAGGGGTTTATATTGACGAGTCAATTGAAATTTGAAAGGGGGGTAAAGGTAAAGGTTAGTAGTTGAAATAATACGGGGTGGTTGAGGTAGCGTTAGCCGTTATTTAATTCTAGACGATGGATTTACATTTCATGCATTATTGATATTCACATCTTCATGTTATTCTTTTTATTGCATTAATTGGATATGGTTTTATTTCGTTTGTAAGTAGTTGTCATATATAAATGGTTAACTTCACTTTTAAGTTTGGTTGATAACAGATGACACAACAATAATTCGAGTAACCATTTAAGTGTAATCTTGTCATTTCTTTTGAGTTGGACCGATAATCCTTATGACGAAGATATTATATCTCTTTTTTATACCTTTATTATAAATATATAATTGTCAGTCAATCACATAAGCCTAAAGTGTTGAATAAGGTTTCTCTAAAACCAAAAACATGGATGAGTTTTATGAACCTTTAGTAAAATCACATAACATATGCTTAGATAACAGTTTATTTTTTAAAAAAGGAAATTAAAAATGGGAAGGGGAGAAGCATACATGAAATATAAATTTTTATAGAGGGAAAAGAATACATGAATAGATTACCTATATCAATGGTTACGAGTGAAGACGTTGGCTAACGACTTGGCCTCAAGGTAGACAACGACAAAGAAAGAAACTAGTTCCATTCAAACTTTTATGCTTTTGTAGCTAAAATTGTTACTTGTCAAGAGAAAAATTGTCTAATCTATTTAGCCAAAAAAAAAAAAACCTATATTCATTTAGATTTTTTTTTTTTGACAATGCATTAGATTTGAGCACATATTGAAAAAAATCGGGGAGAAAAAAACCAAACAAACCATGTCTTCCAGTGTGCAGCCGTGATGTTCCCATGACCATCGGCTTAATCATGGCGGGGCCGTGTCGTCATTACGGGTTGGATGATTGCATTGATATGTGGCGGGACAAAGATGAAAGGGAGCTTCATTGTCATACTCATACATGATACATGGCTGGTTTGGGAGATTGTCGAACAAACCTGGTCCACGCCGGCCTCTTTTTTAAACTAGTTTTGGGCCAATAGCTCTAAACTGGTATCCACAGAGATCGGGCTTTTTGTCTGCATTTTGGGCTTCATTATCCAAATTCGATTGATCCACAGCCAAGGCCCAATTACAATATTTTCATTGGATAACTTGCCGACATCCGTGTGGGTTTGCGCATAGGGCCTTGTAGACTTTGTAGATTGATTCGACATCATACATAGGTATCGTTTGGTTATCTAAGGAAAAATTCAGAATGTTTAAAAAGCCATAAATTATGATTAATAATTTAATATATGTTTTAATTAAAATTTATTCACTTATGTAGGGGGTTATAAAAGTTCCATTTCCACCGTTTTTCATGGATTTTTTTTTACTCTCATATTACTATTTTAAAGTTCAACTAGACATTTTTCTTTAACTAATTATTAGGTAGTGCAATTTATAGAAATTCAATTTTTATGAAGTAAATGATGTGAACCCAAAGTTTGACGAGCTACCGTAGAGCAACAAGGAAGACTCGAGATTAGTGACACTTCTCGTTAATCGGATTTTGTGATGAGACTCGACAATGATTGATCCTCATCGTTCCAATGGTGTTTGTGTGTTTCGAGCATCCGTTAGATCGAATTCGACTCTCATTTGATCGGTTTAGCCAACCCTCATTCGTATTTTGACCAACAAACACACACATCGCTCCATGGAAAGTAAGTATAATAGTCATCATACCAATTAAGCAAATAAGGATTTGTTTATGCTAATTGGTGATCTAATTTGACAACCACGAGTTCAAATTCGGAAAAACAATTACCACGAGATCAAATTCGGAAAAACAATTATGATGATGTAACGGCCCCACCAAGTGCGTTATTATTACACCACTTTACATGTGAGTCCTGGGCCCACACGCAACATAGCCTGCACGCACCATCACTGGATCCCTCCCTCCCTCCATGATTATCCTTCCATTTTTTATTTTATTAAAATAATGATCAAATAGGAGTCAGCAACTAAAAACATGTGGTGGATACACTACACGTGTTCCCTTACTCACCCTTCCGTTTACCGCATGCACCATCGCACTCTTTCTCCATTATCCCGTTTCTCAATTTTCACAAGCAACAAATTCTTTATCAAAAAGGCAGATAAATAAAACGGCGTCGCTTTGTTCATCATACGTGTCTCACCGACTATTAAAACGACGCATATCAGGGGAACCAATATAAGCCCGCCACGTATTCACCGATGGCCGAGATATATAAAACGGCGTTGCTTTCTCCGTTCGCCGTCGTTTTGGGTTTCTCCGTGTTGCTTTGAGTTTATGCTTTGCGAAAAATCCAATTCCCCCCCCTTTGCCGGAATTTCTTCTAGATTTTCTCCTCCCGTCTCTCTATCTTTTTCAGATGGAAGAACAACGAAAGGGATTTTGATTTGATTTTCCTTTCTGGATTCTTCCTCCTGAATTCGTGAGCCAAAATCTAGACAATTTCGTGTCGGTTGTGTTTCTTTTTGTAAAAAATAAAGGAGAAATTATGCAGCGACTCGTCGACAACGTTCTTGCCGTTACCAAGGAGTAAGTCGATTTTCTCTCTTCTCTCCGTTTGTGACTCCTGTTTGGCTCAATATTGATCAAATCTTGATGTACGTTCTCTGTGGTGTTGGTGTTAATTTGATCGTCATTTGGGAATTTGGGAGGGAATGGAGCTTCCCGTTGCGAATAGGACGAATTCGGTGTTAATTTGATCGTCATTTGGGTTGTTGAAGGTGTGAAAGAGGATAATTAGAGTTGATTGGTGAGAGCTAGTGTGCGAATAGGACGAATTCGGTGTTTATTTTCGTCTATGACGATTTTTCAATATCCTAGTGGAAAAGGGGGCCGAAACTGAAATCAAATAGGATAATATGGACGCTTTTGAACCTAGTTATCGATTAGCCCTTTTGGATTAAACTGGATTCGACATTCAGGTGAAATTAACTACAAAGCAAATTTTTGGCTTATCAATCGCTTTAAAATGACTTGTAGTATAAATGATACCATCTAAGGTGCAAGATTACAAGGTACCTTCTGAAATTCCTCCGGGGTTTGAGGTCTTCTAAAACCCCAAGGGAGCTCTGGAAGGAATGGATCAATGTGAATAGGGACATTGTGGGCTGAACCTTCCAATATATATATCATTTCCTCTTGTTTTCTTCATTTATTTGATACATATTACCTTTTCAGTCAAACTGTAGGCTTGATCAACTGCGTACCTACGTCAAATTCATGTTTTGTTGATGCATAAATCTGTTATGACTTTCATAAATACTTTTCTCTTACCAGAAGGAAGAGGGGTGGGTTTATGTGTTTGAAAACAAAAGGGGCAAGGATTGGTTTCACGAAAAATTATTAAGAGGTGGTTTGATTAAATTACTCCTAAATAAGGGTATTGCATTGCATCTTCCCCAAATATTGCCTTTCTAAGTTGTCCATCTTAGATTCTCTACCATCAATACCGTTTATTCCATTGCTCGCTAGAATGTGTGTGGTTTTAAAGATTCAAACTGACGCTGTGTCATGTGTATGTCAGATCTGTAAAGACAGTTACATATGAGGCCCTGAACAATATTGTGAGGCTGATAAATGGCATTTCAGCTCTTTTGTTGGCCATCTTACCTTGGAAAGGTAATGTTCTTGAAGGTCTGCATGGATGGGAACTGAGACCAACTTTTCGTGGGCCTCGTCTTCCTCGTTGGATGGGGAAGTAAGTGTAATTTTACTTTTATCATCTTCTTAAAGATTATTTTGTTAATTGCCCTGAAATTTTGCAAAATGCCTTGAACTGGGATCTTTTCTCTCCCTTGTCCCAATTAGTAGCATTGAAACAGGATAAAAGTGATTTGATTTTCTCTCCCTTGTCCCAATTAGTAGCATTGAAACAGGATAAAAGTGATTTGATGAAGCATATTTTCTGTAGTTTACTTGGTAAAGCTGATATAAGTGGTCGCTGAAAACAGCAGCTTGGGGATATCTATTATTTTTTCCATTATTATTATTACCACTGAAGGAAGTTAGTATGGTGCTTTATCTTCTCCTATATAATGAATTATGTGGTTTGTCTCAATTCTCTACCATAGAGCAATAAAAGATAAGAAATCCCCTCATTGATTTTTTTTTAATTATGTTTTTTTATTGTTACTTTCAGTTTACCCCACCTTTTGCATTGTTGGTATTTTTATTTCCATTTGAATGACGATTACTTGGAAATTTATTAATTAGAAAACAAAGCAAGCATTTTACAAATTTTCTGAATTAAACCTTGATATTGTAGCTTGGTCACTAATTTACAATATATATCTGCATTGAGACTTTAGAACCACTCATTTATCCATAGAAGAAGTTCAAATATATTGATTTGTATTGTTTAAATTGATCATATTATTCATATATTTTAGATAAATATTTAAAAACAGTTGCAAATTTATTCTGATTCACAGTCTTTTCTTCTTAATGCCAGTGGTGTCTCTTCTTTCAACCAGTTCATTCACGAGCTTTCTGTGGACTCTGATGCATCAAGCGTTGATTACTCATCCGGCGAAGAAGATAGTGATGTTGACACGTGCCCTCCATCACCTTTGTCTCATAGTTCTAGATCATCTCGTGCTAGTGGCATGAACAAGAACGATGAACACTGGGCACAGTGGATTATATATATATTTTCTTGGATTCTGCTTCCATTCAAGCTGTTGTTAGGTTTGCCCTTGTGGTTCTACCATCTTTGTTTTAGGGGATCTAGATCTCACTCTACACATCAACCACTTTGTCCTGAATCTCCCAGAAAGGTGCTAAGCTTGAAGGAACATGCAGTCCACAATGCCACTGATCGTCGTCGTGGAGTTGTAGAGGTTTGTGCTTGAATTGCCTTTACAAGAGTTTGTAGCACGTGGATGTGCTTGAAGCTGCATAAGTGTTTATCTGATTCATGTTTCTCGGTTTAACTGTACTTGATTTTCCCTTTCAGGATCTCCATCTAGCCATTGAGATATCCATCGAAGCAATATTTGATTGCATCCATAAAGCAGCTCATTTAATTCTTTCACCTACCCGTGCTTTTGGGACTCTTTCTGGATATCTTTTTGGACGTCCGAGGGTCACCATTGATTATGATGATGACAATCCCACTGAAACTTTTCCTTCGGCTACGCTTGGGGAGAATGATCCAACTCCTACCGAAAGTAAATCCAATTTTAGCGCTCTCAATACAGATGCTCGGACTTGTCAAGACGTTATTACAGAACTAGGGTATGATTAATTTCGAATGCCATGTACTGCAGTCCTTGATGCTGTGCAAATCTGCCTGTTAATTGCAATATTGATGTTATATTTAACTGAATTTAGCATGTTCTTTTCTTTTTAAGGTATCCATATGAAGCAATTCATGTCGTCACGCCTGATGGGTATATACTCCTCCTTGAAAGGATTCCTAGGTACGGTTATTTTTGCTCTGTATTTGAATAAAAATTATGTGTTGGATTTTATCAAAAAGGAAAAGAAAAGGTGTTAATTTTGGGGAGCGCAAGAATTTGAATAGGGACATGACATGTCCTGCTTCATAATCATTCCAGTTTCTCCTACTAATGCTGAAGCTGATAGATATTCTCCTTAATTATTTATTAATGATGTATATAAAATGATGCAGACGGGATTCAAAGAAGGTTGTGTTTTTGCAGCATGGAGTACTGGATTCATCCATGGGGTGAGTAACTTTCCCTGTTATTTTTGGACAGTGAAGTTTTTTATTGTATTAACTATCATGAGGCGATTCAGATTGGAGAGATTACACCAAAGGTGCTTCCTCTGTGTGTATGTTTGTTGGTATTCCTGACAAACTAATTTGCTATGCAGGTGGGTGTCAAATGGAATTGTTGGCTCCCCAGCTTTTGCTGCATTTGATCAAGGTCTGTAAATTGCGCTTGCTGCTTTTTATCTTTGCGAGAGATGAGTCCTTGCCCACTTTAGATTATAATCTCGTGAGCCCTTTGCAGGCTATGATGTTTTCCTCGGTAACTTCCGCGGTCTGGTCTCCAGGGAACATGTTGACCGGAATATTTCTTCTAAGCGGTCAGCTCTCTGATAGCATGAATTCCTGTTTGATTTGTTGCTTATAGCTGAATTTTTTCGTAGTATTTTGTTTTTGTGTTTGCTGGATTACATTTGTTCTTCAGCACTTCATTCTGATAATCCTTTCTATTAAAGTGGCTCTTATTTGATAGACGATAAAAACACAATCCAGGTACTGGAGGTACTCCATCAACGAGCATGGGACAGCAGACATACCTGCAATGATAGAAAAGATTCATGAGGTAAAGACTTCTGAATTGAAACTGCGCCAACCAGATACTGAAGAAGACGGTAATGAGCAACCATACAACCTCGGTGTAGTCTGCCACAGCTTAGGAGGGGCTGCTATCCTCATGTACATTGTCACCCGCAGAATCCAACAGAAGCCTCACAGGCTCTCTAGGCTGATCTTGTTATCGCCTGCAGGGTTCCACCACGATTCAACCTTTGTTTTCACTGCCTTTGAGTATGTCTTCCTCACCCTGGCTCCCCTTTTGGCACCCATCATTCCTGCCTTCTACATTCCGACTAGATTCTTCCGAATGCTGCTCAACAAGCTGGCACGTGACTTCCACAATTATCCAGCAGTCGGAGGTCTTGTTCAGACCCTTATGGGCTATGCTGTGGGCGGAGACAGCTCCAATTGGGTCGGTGTTCTCGGCCTACCACACTACAACATGAACGACATGCCAGGGATCTCATTTTACGTGACTCTGCACTTGGCCCAGATGAAACGCAGTGGCCGTTTCAGAATGTTCGACTATGGTAGCGTGGCTGCCAACATACGTGCATATGGAACCCCCGAACCACTAGACGTCTCCGAGCACTACAACCTTATTGACGTCCCTGTCGATCTGGTTGGTGGGAGGAACGACAAGGTGATCCGGCCATCAATGGTGAGGAAGCACTACCGGATAATGAAAGACGCCGGTGTAGAGGTCTCGTATAACGAGTTTGAGTATGCCCATCTGGACTTCACGTTCTCCCATCGCGAAGAGCTCCTGGCCTATGTGATGTCTCGGTTACAGCTTGTGCAACCCGCCGGGAAGCGGAATCGAACCCGTAAAGCAGGTAAAGCTGAAGACTAATCAAGGAGCCAAAGTGATGGCAGGTTTTGTTGTATGTTAAAAGAACAAAATTGCTCCATGCCGCATATGTTTCTTTGATCGTTTGGGGCTGTGTATGTTTCATGTTGTGGGTACATATAGAGAAAAGGGTCTTATATAGTTCATACAGGTTCTCTATACCCAAAGTCTCTCTCAATGATGTTTTTTGATTTTGAAGGGAGGTGAAGTTTGGGTTATCAGAAGAACCTTACATGAAGGGAACTTGTTTGTTTGTAGGTTTCCTGTTGGAACCAAAATCCCCCTTTGGATCCTTTACATGTTGTGAATGAAATAGAAGACGACGATGTTCTTTTTTGGACTCTTTTCTCGTTTTACTTGTGATTTTATGTAAATTTTTGGTGGTTTTATTCCAAGAGGGAAACGATTCACAAAGGAAAATCCATGACAATGGTCAGAAATAACCGGCGGATACCACCTCCACTCGCTTCACCCGTATTAATTTTGTGGGCGAAAACCCGCAAAAAAATGGGTGACAGGTGGAGCGGGTGATGGATGGAGAATGGGTGAAGATTCATACACGTCATACTGAGGTTGATAATGTTATGAATAGTCGAACATAGACTGATAAATGTGTAATAATTTATCGGTTTTTGGTAGCAGTGTATTGAACGTGTGATTAATTTGTTTCAAGATCTTCTCCGACAAAAAAAAAAAAAACGTTTTACAACTTTGATGATGGATGGTTCTATCTTAAGCAATATTTCTGGTAAAATCCTTTCGGCATACCATCCGGATTCGGGCCGTTGTTCCCATTGAAGTAAGGGTGTTATATGAACACGAGCAGTTCAAATTCGACTCGTACTCGCTCGATAAAAACTCGGCCCGAGCTCGTTTATTTTCTAAACGAGCCGAGTATGAGCACAATTTTAAGTTCGGTCCAAAGCTCGTCTCGTTCAAATTAAGTTCGAATAACTTGAATTTTATGGAATTTCTATTTTTTTTTTTAAGTTACTGCGTAATGAGCAAGTAGAATTTATTAAAGTTCGAAAAAAGCTCAGGTTGAACTCATTCATTTCCTAAACGAGCCGAGTATGAACATATTTTTAAACTCAAGTCAAAAGCTTGAACTCATATCATTCATCCGCTAAATAAATTGAATATGAACCGATCTATACTTGGCTGGTTGGGCTCGAAAAACAGTCGTACGGTTGAAGACTTTAGTTCCAATTTTGAAACGTTGACTATCCTACTTTCCAAGTTTCTCCTATAAAAGCATCTACCCTTCTCCCTTTCTCTCCGCCAAGCCTAAAATAAAACACAGTGATTGACTCGACAGGAGCCAAGATGAAGATGGTCAAATCTGCAATTGTCGTATGGCTAACTGTTGCCATATCCCTCGCCTCGATAACGGCAGCCACCGAGACACAAGGCGTCGAGGAGGTGGGCAGGTGGTTCAGCCAGCTGGCATCCAGACCACAGAGGCTCGCCCACCTCCATTTCTACGTCCACGACATCATAACCGGCGAGAACGCCACCGCTATCAAGGTGGCCGATTCGCCCCTCTCCAAGAAGTTCCAATCCGGGTTTGGATTCATCAACATAGCCGACGACAAGATCACCGCGGGCCCCGATCCCAGCTCGGAGGAGCTCGGCCGGGCTCAGGGCTTCTACGGCTCGTCCGATCAAAAGGAGCGGGCTTTCATCACGGAGCTTAATTTCGTCTTCACGGCGGGGGAGTACAATGGCAGCACTCTCTCCATGATCGGCCGTAACCCGATTCTCCGCAAGAACCATGAGCTGCCTATCGTCGGAGGCACCGGCGTCTTCCGACTCGCGACCGGCTCCGCCGTTCTCAATACTATCAAGAGGAACCCCGTCACTCGGAACGCCGTGGTGGAGTATGACATTTTTGTGCTCCATTACTGATCACCTTATATACCTGCTTCATATGTCTTTGATTTGATTGGATTCTTAAATGTGCAATATAAATCTCGAAACAAATTAATTAATTTACTTGCATTACATTTAGTTTTGATTGAATTGAGTGATTGTCACACAAGGTTGGTTCTTAGATGCATTTTATCGAACATGTAGTGTGCAAATCAACCAGTTAGGTCAACGTGGACTCGGATTCCGCAGGCAATTTCCGGGAAGCCGAGAAAAGCGTAATTGGCGTGCCGAGAAAGGGACTCTTTTTCCCCAGTTCAAAGATGCTTTCAATGATTTAAAGCAAAGTTTGACATTTGCGTTTGTTTCTTCACTTCAAATTTCAATTGGATGTAAATGGAGAATGATCCTTTGTCACATATTCACATCAAGTTGGGCTAATGTGTCATTGTCACCGTCAGTATCTCCTTACGGAAAAAAAACTAGAGGTGGGCACAAATCAAGCAACTCTCGGGTGTGTCTCGATCCCGGTGGGATTTGGAAAAAAAAATAAAAAAATTATCCCGTCCCGCAAATATGCCCGTGGACACGCGCTCTGCAAGAAATGACTGCACCTTGGCCATCACGGATGACAAACCAGAAGCAGCAAGTCCATTGTCAACCTTAGCTCCATCAAATTTTAGTTTCATGGGGTTTCCATGTCTTCTTGTTCCTCTGTTTTTGTTTTTCTCCGGCTTGAACTATATTGTTTTATATACTTGGTCATTTTCGACACATATTCATGTGTAAAAAACAACAAATAAAAATAAAAAAATCAGTTTCTCAATTTGGCACCATTAATGGAATATTTAACGGTACATAAAAGTGTGGGATGGCTGACATGGTGGGGTTAAATACAAGTTATGAATCGAGGAGACTGACTCACTCACTGTACAGTGTAACCCGTAAGCAGGTATAGAAGGGTCATCTGATATCATTTAAACGCGTTCTTAGTCAATACATTCAGCACCATTGATACAAGCATTTGGATGCGATGCATCTTACTGGTCGTTCACACAGCAAGGTGATCAGTGTCATGAGGAGAATCCCAGGATTAAGATGTGGTCACCTCGTTCGAACCAGCTCAAGTGGAAAAGTCTCTGATGCAGTCTGAACAAGAGTGAAGAGGGTTAAATTTAACAGTTCACATATAATGTGGTTTTCCTGACCAGCAATGGCAATGATATGCTTACCCATAGCCTTGGTGTCCGGGGATCTGGTCTTGGGTGCAACTTGGATAGGTCCGAATTGAAAGTGACAACAATATAAACCTTGAACTCAATTGAGAATGGGCTGCACGGAGAATTTGAGATTAGGGAAGTACCCACTTCCAGAATAAATTTGTTAAACCAAAAGGATAAACTATCAACAGGTACACCAACTATATCGCTTAAATGCGGATAACAAGTACCAGTGAGCTTAATCATGCTTACCCAGCCAAAATTGTTGGACAAGTTAAGAGACGAGGTAGTATTACATAAATGGGAAGAGAACGGCCTCGACAGACATCACCATCTGCTATCTGACAAGATGAAAAAGCACATCAAAACAGATCTTATTAACTAGGTAATGCATTCATGGACAGGTGTGCAAAGATGAAAGCTTGATATTACCAACACTAAAACTAATCAGTTAGGGTCAATATTGTCTCAGCATTTTAGTAAACCAGGACTTATTACAGAGTGACATAGCACACCTGAGTAGCTTGAATGACAGAAGTTTCCGTAGAAACCCTTTCTCCAACAAGAATTGACTCAACACGAATCAAGTGGATATCAATTGACTGAATTGGAGCGGATGATGCTTCTACAGTTAGCTCCCCGCTAAGAGGATCTGTCAATGAACACTGTGTGGGAATTTTGCCTGTCACTTTGAAACCACCTACATAACATCTTTTGGTATCAAAGGTAGTTTTCATAAAATAGAACAGCACAACCATTAGAAAAATTGGTTTAACATATATTACCAACAAAAATAATTAAACTTTTTTCCTTCTTGGAGCTAAGAGTCATGCACGATATGGAGTTACAGGTATGTTTCACATGAATAATTGACCTTCTTGGAGCTAATTTAATCATCACTCATGCCCAAGCTTCCAAATGGCAGACTAATTTCACTATCACGTCTTACTTGTCCTTTTTTCCATTCTACCAGCAAGCTTTATTCCTTTTATGGAATTTTAAAAGATATATCAAGCATGAATAAAAAACTAATCTCATTCCCAATCATTGACTACCAGTTTACCATATATCAAATAGGGTACAGAATCATTTAACGATGACAGATGAGTAAAAAACCTGATTTCAGTTCAGGAAGCAGTGGGTGTCTTTGTGTGTCCTGTGTTATATAGAATGTAACAAGTTCAGATGAAACTGGGGGCTCAGGATGTTCCACTGAAGATAAAACATCAATAGATCAAGTCATTACTATTGCAATATGGTGAAATATTTTCTTATAAATTTTCGTTGCTTGTGCACTCAAGACAAGGATAGGGACTTCACCTGTTCCATTTTCAATAATGAACTCCAAAGTTCCTGACAGTGACTTATGAAGGTATCCCCTTGCTATATCTACAGTTAACAGATACTATAAACATAGTTCAATCCTTCAGCCACACATGACATTTCCAATTGGAAAATATATATTAAGATATCTTAAACACACTTGGCCCAATCCACCCCTTTCACAAATCAAAGGGGAAATCAAGAAGGCAAGAAAGCAAAAGGACATCGGTAGATATTTGAAGGCTAACCTGGATGCTTATATTTGCTCCATGAAACGTCTCATAGAACTTTTCCAAGTTGTCCTCTCCTGGATTTTTTAGAGCTACTGAAAAGGGTATCTGTAGCCATGGAGCAATCACCCTATTACAAATCCATCAAAAGAAAACTGAAAAGAGACTAGAAATACCTATTATTAAAAGGTTCTTGTACCAATCAGCTTTAAAGGTTCTTGGACCAGACTACACCTTAACAAACACAATTGCAGTGTTTTTTGAGAACCCTAAAGTTGAAAAATAAAAATGTGTGATGCCTATGGAATTATTTAAACCTTCAGAGTTCAGACTTCAGAACCTAATCAGTAATCATTATCCCCTTGCTAATGTTTTTCTCTCAAATCTCAACTTCTCAACTTAATAAACATTGATAAAATGTTTCATGCAACTTATGAATGCTCATTTCAAATGCAACTTTTCATGAAGCAAACTTATCACTCAATTTTTGTAACTCATCACTACCACCTAAATTCATATCATGCAAAAGCTCTGTCATGACTCATGAGATCATCTTCCTAGAGTAAACTTGTCAATCCCCAGTAATAGCCTCAGTTATCATATCAAGAAAATGGCATCATACATTCATACCTCCGTGGTGCCAGAGCTCATCCTCCCAGAAGATTTAATTTCAATGCTTTTGTTCCTGTTTCATGTTGAAAACAGGAATAAGTTAACCCAACTGTTGAAAACAGGAGTAAGCTAACCCAACTGCTTGGCCAAGAATAATTGGTAAGCGTGTAAAATTATAATCACATATAGACGCTAATCAGGATGCATTTGAAACTTTCAATCCACCAAAGGAGAGACACGTACGTCATCTATACACTTAGATTGGCATATTGCCTGCCCTACATTTCTAAAACAACAGGGGCTTGCTGCTGTGTAACTTTTTACATGTATACAAGCAGTGGCGGAGCCAGGGTGTGCTTGGGGGTGCTCGAGCACCCCCCGGCTCGGAAAAAAAATACAAAAAAATAATAATTTTTTTTGCATATATTTAGTATTTTTAAGGTACTATAACATCTTTAAATGATATTTGGAACAAGATTGCTATCTAGCTCAAGTGGTAAAAGAAGGAAGGAAGTAAAAGGTCTTGGGTTCAAATCCCAACCTACTACTACACTTTTTTATTTGTCTATATCATTTATTTTTCTTAATTTCTCTCTCTATTTTTTTTTCTATCAACTATTTCATTAAAACAATGTCATTTATGTTTGAAATTAAATGTTTAAATTAAAAAAAGTCAAAATCTTAGTGTTTTTTCAATATTTTTTAAAAAAATCTTCTTAATAAATATACACCAAAAAACAATATTTCACAAAAAAATAATTAGCACCCCCCTAGCCAAATTCCTGGCTCCGCCACTGTATACAAGGATTGCAGAAAATGAAGAAAAATTGATCAAGCCTTCCTGAATCAGCATGTTACTTCGAAATCACAACAGAAAAGTTGTCTTCTAGAATCTAGATTAACAATAAGTAATAAATGTAACTTCTACACAGAAATGAGAAATAATTACATTGATTTGCCAACTTTGTCATACCCCAAAACAGCAGGGACTTGCATTATCTATACACTTACATTGGCATATTGCCTGCCCTACATTTCTAAAACAACAGGGACTTGCTACTGTGTAACTTTGTACATGTATACCTATTGCACTAACTCATTAACTTTCCGTTGGAGAAAACAAGCGATTGACCTTATTGTATTCAGGATTTAAAGATCAATGCTCCTATGACTCTTATGTACTCTCAGACACTTCTTGGTCATAACATTTACTAGAGAAGGAAACTGGCCAAATATGGATACCGAGACAGTGAGACTCATTGAGGATTGCAGAAAATGAAGAAAAATTGATCAAGCCTTCCCGAATCAGCATGTTAATTCCAAAACACAAGAGAAAAGTTGTCTTCTAAAATCTAGATTAACAATAAGTAATAAAATGAAACTTCTACACAGAAATGAGAAATAATTCCATTGATTTGCCAACTTTGTTATACCCCAAAAAATATACTCTCTTCTATTCCCCAACAGTTTGTAGATCAAATATGGATATACAAAAATCAAACAGAGATTGAAGATTCAGGTACCCTCGTCTCTTGCAGATCATGGTGGGATTACGAAAATCATGAATCACAGCTGGAATGGAATTGGTAGATCAAGTACTAGAATTTGGAAGCAGAAGCAAACTTACACAATGCAGACAGGCTTGATAACACCCACAAGTGACTCAATAACACCAGCGGATCCTCCACGAACCTTTTTCAGAACCATTCGAACCAAAAATTAGGAAGAGAAAAACGATGGTTTGGGATTGAATTGCAGAGCCAAAATTGCGCACTATGAAACACAGAGAAGGAAACCTGCATGGTGACTGATCCATTGACGGTCAAGCGAATAGAGCCGTGGGAAATGGATGAAGACAGCTTCGTAACGATTTTGCCTTCGATTGGCTCCTGAAACCGGAGAACGATCGTTAGACACTGTATGTATGTCTGTGCCGATTAAGAAAGAAAAAGTAACAGACATGGGGGCGAAAGACACGGTTTGGACGGGAAAGCTTGATCAGTACGGCCATGGCCGCTACCGATTTCTCGCTTTGCAGATTCTGCGGCCTCTCGATCTCGATTGAAGCTCAAATCAGGGGCGCTTTGCAGATCCAAAGATAGAGAGAATCACAGAGTGAAAGATCCAAACTTCCACACTCAACAGCCCCGGAGAAACCGAGGATCGGAAGTGGAAAGCGGCGGCATTGGTTGTCTGCTAAATTTTCTTCCCAACTATAAATGTGAAAAATATACAGAAATTGTCCATTATTTTAATTATTAAAAAAAAATCATTTTTTTTTACAGAGGTGTTAAATACACTGAAAAACATGAAAATATGAGACAGACAATGAAACAAGTCAGTATTTAGAATTTCATAGCAAGCAGTAACCAACTGCAATCTTGTAATATCACACATTCTTCAAGCTACAAGTGGAAAGATAACAACACATTTCAAAGATGTCTTAGATTTCAGAGTCAACCGAAAATATGTTCAGCAACAGCCTTGCCCATTCGGAGGATAATGCGTCGAAAGACTGAGGTTACAGGTGCCTATAAACTTCAAACAGTTAAAAACACTTGTGTTTCTGACATCACATCTTTGAAGCAGTACTCATACTGCACTGCAGCTATCTGAGCTATATTATATGGAGGTGCTGACAAAAAGGAATTTCGGTTCCTGTAGGAAGACTGGAAAAGACTACAAACTGGAACGAGAAATCAAGCGAATCTAAGCATGAGCAACCAGAGGAGCGTGATGATCATCGTCATGGGAATCTCCACCGTCAGCTTCTTTATTAAGTGTCGTTGCGTTGGTTGTGTCTGCGCCAACTTGATTTGGTTGACTTGATCCAGCGTTTAGCTGCCTTCTGAATACCCTTCTAGCTGTCTTCCCAGACAGATTCATTTCTCTAAAACCTTCTTCTAACTTGGCTTCATCCTCAGCTGAGAAGAAAACGACATCCTTTCCTCCAAGCTCTTCGTACAGCTTCTCAATTTTGGATTTCCAGAGAAGACCCATCTCAGTGTCCATCTTCTGATATGGCGTTTTCAGGAGGTACTCGTCAATCCCACCAGCCTTGTCAATGCAACGAAGTGCATGGGTGCTTACTTTGACACGAATGTGGCGGTCAAGGATGTAGCTGAAAAGCCGCTTATCTTGTACATTAGGCTTCCATGACCTCCTTGACCTGCCAGTGATAAGAACAGATTTTTAGAAGCAGCATTACTTCCTAATAAAATTGGTTGAAATTAGGCAATATCATACATCAAACTGATCATTAAGGAAACAAAGCTTCAACTAAAACTCATCAGAGAACAATTACAGCAGCAAGGGGTCAAAGTCATATTGGGGAACAGTGTCACACAGGTTACGAGTCAAGCTCAAAAAAGCTAATTCTATGCTTCTCTGGCCTTACTAGAACCTAAGAATGATTATTATAAGTTATCAAATGATTTTGTTATCCTGCGACCATCGTTTTTTTTTAATCACTTGGTATTTAGTAGTTATTAGGACTTGGGAGATATTTGCTACTGCTTCCTATTCTAGGCTCTTTCACATGAAATGGATTAGAAAAGTCCTCTCCAAAACATAAACAATCGAACAAAATCCATGTTAATCCCAAGCTACCTAAGATATAGCTAGTGGCCATTGAGCAATACTATGGATACCAAAGTCACCAACTCACCATCAAGATCATTCACATTATCAATAAATCTCATGCCACTACCATAGTAACATTTGCTGCTGCATTTTAATCATGTGCTCCCACGAGACTACTGCATCTGGTGCAGGATGCCAATGATATAGGAAGAAAATAACTCCCGCACTTCAGAAAGAGTCCATCTTTGGCAAGCTGGCACATAAAGTTTAACATATTTTCCCTTTAATTTCTCATTCTTCCTAAATTTGGTTGATTGCAAGATCAACCTCCACCCAAAATAAGCACTTCAATCAAATTTACCTGTCAACCATAAGAATCTTACACAGATCTTGATAGAAAGTTTCTTACAAGTTCAAAATAAAAATTCTCTGATCCATATTCAAATCTATTTTGCTTCAGTAAAGATTATACAGTACATGCCAATTAAAATGATTACTGAAGTGTCCTTCTGGTAGAATAGTTGTATCAATGTTTTCCTAGGAATTTCTCATTCTTCCTAGATTGGAGTTGTTTCTTGAGGCCGAGGTCGACGACGGGGCAAGCAAGATCAAAACCCCGATTCAGACAACTCTGGAAGACATTGAAGTGGAAGAACAAGGGACACAAGCGCCAAGTCTCGCGGCTGTTGATGAATTTCAAGACTGCTAGGAAGAGGTTGAAGCTTCGCTTGCAAATGCTAATCAGGAAATTGATCGTCGTTTTTTCAGAGGCTACTTCACTTAATGAAAGCGACGAGCCCTTTCTAGACAACGAGTTCATTCCAGATCTTGACACCCAGAGCAAGTCGTCAAGGAAGGTAATTGTCGATTCCTTAGATGTTTCGATTGACTTGATCGGGATTGAATCCATAGAAAGTAGGTGGGCTAATCTCAGGCTAAATTCATCTAGTTGCTTGGGAACTTTGAGTGCCCAAGGCAGCGGTCAAGAATTAATTGCAGTTGCTGATTGTACATCCGGTTATCTTTGATCCAGGAGATGGAGGATGTGAATTTAGCGGGGCTGATTTTAGGAGTATGTTGGCTGAATTTTTTGAAAACTCAACAGCAGACCATGTTTTTGAAGAAATGCCTAAGTATACTGGATTAGGCTGTAAGAAATTTTGGATGAGTCATGGGATGACAGGTGCTGAAGTAGTGGATGATTTTTGCTTAGATCTTTGATAGCTTCAAGCTGAGCGATGCTAGTTTTGGTATGGGACTGAGCCACAAATTGATCAAATTGCTTTATGATAGAGGAAAATCAGGAAAGGAGACATGGTCTGATTATTCTTCGTTGGTCTTAGCTGATTGCTGCATTATAAAAGTGGTTGATGTCCAAATTGTTAATGGAAGACGAGTAGACCCCGAAGAAGCAATTTAATACCCAATTAAGAGACCCTATGATAGGGGAAGGCCTGTTATGACCTCTATGGGTCCACAGTGGGTATTTTGTGGTATCTTTGTCTTTGATCAGGGTGGAGAAATGGCATTTATGTTGTCGTGCATGTGCTTTGCTAGTGTGCATTTACGGGGAGATTGCTGTCATAGGAGGTACTGTGCTAGTGTGCATTTACGGGGAGATTGCTGTCATAGGAGGCGCTGTGCTAGGGTTCTAGGGAAAGGTTGGGCAGCAACCATGCCATGGGTGGAAGTGACAGCTTGGGCTGTTCAGGAACATTGGAATCAAGTGCAGGTTGTTGTACAGGGTGATTCAAAGGGATTGCTGGTGTTGGGAGCAAGCAAGCTGAAACTTTAATATTTTGCCGGGATGGACAACAAGTCAAGATGAATGAATGGAGGTCTGTTGGAGGTATAGTATGACAGCAGATCATGGAAAGCAAATAGGTGAAAGTGGCATGATGAGCTGAAACTTCTCTAGGCTGTCCAATTGCCTTTGATAACAATTTTATTTCTAGTAGTAAGAAGCCACTGTGGTGGGCTAATCAATGGTGCCAACACACATGGGACAGGAAGAGCTCATTGAAATTCAACATGCTTGCTTGCCTTTGCGGAAGGATGCAACGTAAACACATACGAGTATTCCATCATGTATATCTTGCAGCCATGGATATGTTGCTTGTTGCTGTCATAGATGGCTGCTGTCATGGATATGGCAGGTATTGTCGGGCAGTGAATGGGAGGCTATAAGAGGCTATGTCGGGCAAGTGTGGATAGTGTTTTTACATACTGCACAACGATCAAATGGGGAGCCATGACTTCAGCACTTGCATTTTTAGTTTGGTTAGTCTATTTTTACATTGTATATACAAGCTTTAGGACAAAGCTAAGCTTTCATAAGGGGAATGCAATGTGATGTCCTTAGTAGATATTGGATTTTAGGAATTAAGGGTATAAATACCCTAATGGTTGTAATTGATCGTTATCAAGGAAATAATCCAATCTCTTAACCTTCCTCTCTCCTACTCTCTATCTCTCTCGTTCTATCTTTCCTATCTGAACTCTATCTTCTTCCTCTAATCCCCATTCCTTTCTATCTCAATTCACCATGGAAGTCAAAGCTTCCTCCTAAATGACCTTCGGGTCATAACAAAACGCTTATGATACAGATAACCTAATGAATGAGTGGTTGTGTCAAAAAGAGAGATGAAAATGCAGAAATACATACTTGTTGCCACCATCTTCACTAATACTGTTGCCGAATTGAATATGACGACCAGCAAAAAGACCTCGCTTGGCGCGGCCCATGATCACTTTGTTGTCAGGGATGCTTCGCTTGAGAGCATCTTTCAATTTGGGATTCATTTTACCTTCCCCGACATTCTTCAGGATTTTCTTCATCGTTTCCCTTGATCTGAACGCCATTTGCCCCAAATTCTTCTGTCTATTCCGCACTCGAAGCTGCAAAAGGGCTTGACAGACCCAATATCAAAACCCCAGTCGATAATCGATGAAATTGAGAATTAGGAAATAAATCAGTACAATCATAGAATCGTAGGCACTCAACCGAGGTCAAAAGTTACAGGTACCTGTCAGCGAGAGAGACAGGCGAAAGTGTTGCACCGCGTATAGCAGAGTTCGTCGTCGTCGCCACCGATGCTGGTTGGAGATAGGCGAATGAGGGGGTTTTAGGTCAGAATCGCAATGTCGAGCCTTTCAAGAGTGTACCCTTTATTTTTTCAAAATTTCAGGATATGTCCGAAGTTTCGGAGAAATTTAAACATTGTCCCTTTGAAATAAGCATAAATACCGTAAAACACAGTAATAGAAGAAGAGAATCGGAGGTGAACCAAATCAACACTCAACTCCACTTACCTCCGGCGACCCACCGCCTGCAGTCGACTTTCCGGTGACTTCTCCTCTCCCCTCCTTTAATTATATCGTTACTGCTCAATTTTCCATATTTAAGCTTCGTCTCCGTGACTGACAAGCGCCAAAAATTCGATGGTCAACCTTTGTATCGATTTCTGTAAAATTCAATCAATCTCAATATTGAATTCTAGGGTTTCTTTATGTAATTTCTTTTATTTTGCTGGGGTCCAGAGCTTGTTTGTGAGTTTCAGCTATAAATGATGCGGTAATCTCTGTCAGTCATTCCGAGTATGCAGATATGGAGTATTTTCTCCTTTTGCAATTCAGTTCTAATAATCGTCACATCCCAGTGTTTACGAGGTCAATTTGAGTGTGCAGGGAGGGAGCTGAAATCGAATAGAATATAGAGTGATTGTGAGTCTTCTGGTTGATAAAATACAATGAATCGGAGAAATATCGACTCCTCGGAGAAGGGACTAATCTGGAAGCTCCCTGAATTGAGAACCAACAATCTTGGTAAGGTTGGCCCTGCTTTTGCTTTCGGAATCGGCTGTGGTGCTGGTTTCGGGGTTGGCCTCATCGGAGGTAAATCTTTTTATTTCTCAAGTATTTATTCTATGATTCATTTTAGTTGGCAATTGGCATTAGTTTCCAAGCATACAAATTTGTGCATTAAGTTAGGTTTTTTTTCATCCAGTGCAGAATTTGTTGTATTTTATATTTACAGCTTGTATGAACTATGAACCATCATATCCATTTCCTGAGCACATAGTCTGTTGATTTGCGATGCCACTTATCAGAATATGTTGTGTTTTACACTACCTGAGCTTCTTGAGACATAATCAGAGGATTTGTAATTGGTAATCTGATGGATGGACTTATCTCATCCCGTAAATAAGTGTAAGCAACCCCAACGGATTCCCCATATTGAATATTTGGAGAATATTAAGATTGATTTGGGTCCAACAGATTCCCCATTACATACTCCAAAATAGAGAATGGGGAGAAAAATGGAGATCATTCCCTAAATTTGGAGAAAACTCTATATATTTTGGAGTAAACTCCATAATGGAGAATCTGTTGGAATTCAGCCCAAAAAAATCTAGAATATGTGATCAATAATTCTCCATTTTGAAGAATTTTTTAGAGAAGCTGCTAACGTACTCTTTTGGTGTAAATATGGAGCTAGGAGAAATGCATTAACCGTAAATTCACTGTGATAAAAATAAAATACCAGCACTCTTTCTGCCCACTAGCTATGTTCCACTCCAACCCTTAGTTGTGTGAATTTTCATGGGGAAAATTGAATTTGAAAGAAT
Source organism: Persicaria tinctoria (assembly GCA_037127255.1). Taxonomy (NCBI): domain Eukaryota; kingdom Viridiplantae; phylum Streptophyta; class Magnoliopsida; order Caryophyllales; family Polygonaceae; genus Persicaria; species Persicaria tinctoria. The sequence goes on along the minus strand of JBANSL010000010.1, from coordinate 66,246,288 downwards.
AAACATTCAACATGCTCATCATTGTTACTGCACATTACACATTTTGTTACTCAACAGTCATTACCAATCCCTGGCTAGCTACTCGTTCAGTGTTTTGACTTTATTGCTGACCACCAACTAAAATTATACAGTACTTAGTTATTAGGAAAATAAAATATCACTTCAATGGAGTTGGAATCATGCTGGAGTTTTCTTTTAGTAGCTAAGGACTTCCTGAACATTCCGTACACTTTGACAATCCCCTTTAGTCACACTCACATCACAATATCACATCCCTTAATCTGCAACACAAAGCAAATCCTCCCTAACTCCATTAATTTTCCTTTGTACCGTGATGCATCTTGACTTTTGAGGGATACAGATACTCGTATTGATATGATAGTTGAACTTTTAGAAGTTCTATATGGAACCTCTATACAGACTTTTCTATGTGCAGGACTCAAATTTTCAATTCTCCATTTAATGCCCTTGAGTTTGCCGTGCCTATTTGTTCTCCAATTATGCTAGTTCTAACCTGAAGTTTCAATTTTCTTCATCGTGACCATAATTTAATTTTACCAATATGAAGCTCAATGTGATAGTTAATGTCAAAGGGTTCATGATCTCATCCTCCTTTTCATGATTTCAGGTGCAGGAATTGGGCCGGGAATTCCTGGATTACAGCTTGGTTTTGGAGTTGGTGTTGGATGTGGTGTTGGTCTGGGCTTTGGATATGGTGTAGGCAAAGGCATAGCTTATGATGAGAACAGGAAGTACTCTAACGTTGGCAGGATGTCGCAGGGGATAGGAGACTTTCCATCTCAGTATGTTCTTCTGAAGATGATGCTTTCTTCAATACCAACTCACACACTGAAATTAGGAGCTAGGGCTTAAATTAGTGCATTTTCTTTTGCTTTACTATTTGTTTCAACTCAGTACAAACCTACCCTTTTGCCATATAGAAAATATGTGCAACTTGATTTTGATGATTAGTTAATTGGAGAGGGAATCACCATGGAAGGGAAAGGAGAGTTGTTTAACAAGGATGAGAAAGCAAAAAAAATAAGCCTTAATTTCCCTGCCTTGAAAATGTGTCCCTAATCCATCGGGGTTGGCTCCTATAAAAGCAATCATGTTTCGAGTCTTTTTACAGCATCAGCTTATTGCTGTACTCTGCCCTCCCTGGATTGTTTTTGAATTTTGATGCACAGATCAAGTATTCAGTATTGATTTTGTATCACTTATAGATGCTGATTTTGGCTGTGCTTTTCAGAGATGAACTGACCGCGGTTGTTGATGAGCTTCTCGTAAGTACTCGAAAGGTGATTAAAGCAGCATCAAAGGAAATAGACAAATGGAGGCGCTGATGTGAGTGCTAGACATTCACATGATTGAACTTGTCTGCCGGGGTGGTTACTGGTGTTGGTAGTACATATAATTACATAGCATGAATGTTTCTATGTGGGGCAAATGTTGGGTATGTTATGTAGGATCCTGTTGCCATATTGTGATGTTTCTGGGACTCCCATATACATTATTTGTCGTACATTTTAATTTTTTCAATCAGGACGATGCATTTCAATCTGCGTTATGTGAACCTTTGGACATAAAGGAGGAAAAAATGAATGTTTCTATGTGGGGCAAATGTTGGGTATGTTATGTAGGATCCTGTTGCCATATTGTGATGTTTCTGGGACTCCCATATACATTATTTGTCGTACATTTTAATTTTTTCAATCAGGACGATGCATTTCAATCTGCGTTATGTGAACCTTTGGACATAAAGGAGGAAAAAATGATCAATGCACGGATGGATCGATTGCTGCTATTGTCGCAACACTTCTGTTTGTCACATTATACAAGTGAATGTAGTGATACATTTATTCCCAAATTTAGTGTTCTCATGTTAGAAAACATTTCATTAGTTCTTCAACAACTTAGATCAATCTCTCAATCACAAAGGAGATTGTTTTTCCAATCAATTTTTTTTTTACAAAGATTTGCTGACAAACATTCAAAGAATACAAATTTTAAACCTAACGCTCCCAAGTGCCTAATGCGTTTCGCCGCCGCCGCCACAACAATGGCCTCCATGCTCATTTCCCCACCTGGTCTGAGCCCAACCGCCTCTACCCAACCTTCTTCGTCTAAGCCGTCACTCCCTCCTCCTAATAGACTGTCCAGATGTTCACCGGTTCCCCCGAAACTAACATAGGTCGGCAGGCCGCCGCTCGCCAACAGCCAAATCGGCTCCACAGGCCACACCGACCTCCGTCACCACACTGGAGCCTCCGCCGGTTCCGTCTCCCTTGTTCTACAGGGTCTACGCAACCCACCGGCTCCACCGCATACATCTCCGACCGCCCTTCCTCTACAAGATGGTCATGACGCCTCTTCGAGGTTCCGATGCCTAATACCCACCCACGGTTGACCTCCTCTCCGGGAGTTTGAGCTTCGATCCAATCTCAATCCGTTCTTCCGCCTCGATGTCTTTTTGATTGTTGTTCATTTCTTCTCTTTTGACCCGTTTCATCCGTCCTGGAGGGTTTGGGATGGGTTTGGGGGTTTTAATGGACGATGGTTTGGCTTGGAGTCGGTTTTGCGGGTTGATGTGCAGTGTTGTTCTTGTTGTGTTGCAGGTTTCTTTGAGCGATGTTTGATTTGTCATGTTCGATGATGTCGTGGATGTGCGTTGACATCTGATGGCTCGCCTTGAGTCCACAATCTGAGGTGTCCGTTGTTGTCCCCAGAGTTCTCTGTGTGTGTCGTCTCTTTGACCGATCGTTTTCGTTTCTCTCTTTGCTTGTGATTCTCAAATGTAGAATGGCGGCTTGCACGGTTTATTTGTAATTTTATTTCTGTCATTTACTTCTGTTACTTGCTTCAGTCATTTGCTTTCAGTTGTACATGATGGTTAGTTCATCCACCGGCTTATCCTGTATCTCGGTTTTTCCTATACTTGTCTAGGGAACCGAATTCTTATTTTGCTTCAAAAAAAAAAATACTATATTTTTATCCAAAACCGGATCTGGTCGAACCCGGCCAGCGATCACAACGTTTCGGTTCGCACCAGTTTCCCCGTCCCTAAAAAACCCACGTTTCGTCTGGAACCCTAAAATCTGAAGTCCGGCGATTTCTCAATCGTATGATTCCCTAGTAGAAGTAAATCTTTCAGCTTCAAGTCAGTCGTGAACTCGAATAGATTTTACCATGCAATCAGCTTCACGGCGATGGGGCAATGCTCGGATCATGGTAGGCACCATTCTCGGTGGTATACTAGGGTTTTATGCGATGCACCGTGCCGAATTGAGCTACAAGGTTTTCCCTTTTTACTCTCTATTTTTCTTCATCTTCAATAGTTTGTTTTCGTTTTCGGTCGGTGTGTAATCTGCTTCCGTTTGTTGACTGTCCAGAGGATGTGGGATGAGAGGTTGAAGAAGTACGTAGAGGAGAAGCAGCTCAGGGAAGAGAAAGCGCGACAAGAAGTTGACTTTAGCGTCGGAGAATCTGAAAGCGGAATCGAAAACACTCTGCACAGTAGTTGAGGGTGAGTTGGCCCTCTGTTGAATCTATGAAAAGATCATGAACTAAACTGCTCCCATTGCGATCTCTTTGCTTGCTAGTCGTATTCATCATGTTCTTTTACAATGTAGGTTGTCAATGAAGTCCTTTGTTTTCATCTTGTGGCTTGAGAATCAGAATAATCAACAAGCGTTGGGGTCTCAATCCATCATCATACACCAGGACATGGTAATGTTCTGTCTCTCTGTCGACTATTGGGGTGTGTTCTTGATCAATTGAAGTGAGTTTCTGGAAGTTTAAATTATTGAATTAGATCCCATCACTTGGTAGTTGGACCATAGTTGGCAATGCGGTGTTCGGGTGTTGTCATCCTATGGATTCGCAGTCAATTACTATTGGATATACTGATAAAGGCCTCTTTGGAGTTGCCTTTTCTGTGTGTGAAGAGAATGGTATAGGGAATTTTTGTGTATGTGATATATTATTAATCTCTTTAACTTGAAAACTTTAAACACTGAACTTCTCCCCGACAAAATGAAACTATATTTGTTCACTCAATATCTTTTAAGATACTTTTGCTCTCTATGGTAGTGACCATGCTCGTTTCACACCCATGGTCACACATGCGTATCGAATAGAACTGTATTTAATCCATTTGTTTTGAGGCGAATGGTTTGGGAAAGAGGCTAGTTACTCTGTAAAATGCTGATTGTGAAATATCACTTGCTTCCATCATAGAGGTAAAGTGACTCGACTACTTTGACCCAGACATTCTATTCAATGATGCACAATGTTCAGTTTCAAAAGGTAAAAGAGAGTGGTTGAAAATCTGGCTTTATTAAGCTAATTTTCACTTTTTCAGTTACCGTTCTTCATACTGATCACCTATCTTTGACAAAATTCAGTTTGCATAAATAAAGTCTTTGAAAGAAATCTTCATCTCATCACTTTGATGAAGCTTGTTTGTCAAGGGTCACTAAATTTCATACAAGGCCAGCCATAAAATTTCACAGAAGGCCTTACAAACACAATGAAATATGCTCATAATTTTAAAGAGAATCTGCTGTCACTCTCTTCATGTAATTCACAGAACCAGGTAAAAATATTGGGTGTTTTGAGTAAATTTATTGCCACCTTTGCTGTTTTGGGCATAAACTGCCCACAAACACAATAGTGTAATATTTGAACAGCTTAATAGTACATGTCAGGTCTTAAGAAATCAAATCATACTTTATGTAGTTTAGACCTATCCTATTCCTAACTATGTTAGTTACTAGTACCCTATGTAGATCTTCCACCTTTTGGAAAGTTGTAATTGTCATATATTGATGACATTATTCATATATCAGGGGAATCATGTTTTTGGATTATTTCCTTGTTTCTAAGACATTGCTATGATTTGTGATAAAAGTAGAGTTTGATATATATTTTTGTTCACGACTAAGCTTGCTCAACGGTAGTCAGTAGGTAGGGCTCTTTTAATATTTGGGTATGTGTTGATTACCATTTGAAGTTTTGCAGTCCTTCATCACTATATATTGTGGACTAATAGTTATCTCTGTTCTGAAGTTAGTTTCTCAAGCTCCCATCTCACTCCCCTCCATGATACTGTTTGATAACAAGAAGAAGTCGGTTCTTCCCATTCCATCTCCCCCTCCCGTCCTCTATGCTTTTGATAGTTTAGACAATAGCGAACGGGAACCTGCTTGCCCTGCAGGCTGCACACCACCTGTGTCCCCGCACTGCCAAAACATGGGTTCAATTTCATCATCCCCTCAGCTTCTTAGTTTCAGTTTTGGGGTGAATCGAAAATTGGAAGGGAGAGGTATAAGATGGAAGGGGAAATGGTTTCATGGTGGATACAAGACAGAATCTGGGTCAGGTTGGATAATTAGGGTCATCTTGGATTCTTGGTCATGGTTGGGTTACCTGTAGGAGTAAATTGAAATTTGATGAGGGTGCCTGGGTTTTTCAGAAATTAAAGTTACTTGTGAAACATCCACATCAGGTGTCGGCAATCCCTTTAGTTGATGTACTTGCCAGGAATCTTCTTCAAATCTTGATTGAAAGCTAATGACTACCTGTTGCATATTGAGCCTCAAATTAGAACTCACAAAATTGTCAAATGGTATAATTATGTTGAGTTTGATTCAAAAATCAATATGATATTTAGAATTGATCATCTTTTTGGGTTGGGTTTTGCACCCATTAACACAAACTTTTCCTCATTGTAAAAATCTGCAACAACTATGAGAAGGTTTGAATGAGAACACAGATTGTAAATTTTGATGGTAATGTGAAAACTTGTTAGTATCCTAATTACTAACTAGTTCAGAACTGTTTGATTTTCCATGTTTGATTTATATGAACACATCTCACTCCATGCTTCACACCTTCAGTTGATTTTAGAGTTGCAGTACAAGTCATCTTCATTATTGATGATGGAAGGTAAAGAAGCAAAATTTATTTCAAATGCATACATTAATGTGAAGCTGAATAAATACCAATGACAGTGGGTCATGTTATGTGCCCCATTATATACATATTCAGTGTCCATCAACTTCAATTCAACCCCATCTACAGAGCAAACTTTAGAGGTCAAATCAAATCAACGAATCTAACCAACCAAATACCCCACCCTCAATTCCACATCACATTCAACATTACAGTGTGTGTCAAATTTAGCCTAGTGATTTTCAAATGTGAAATATTGCAATACATAGATAGTTCATATGAACCCTTATGTACGGTCACCGTTGTCCCTAACCTGATTTTAAAATTACATATGGATTCTTATTGTGATTAATTTATATCGACCACTTTTATATGTATGGTAGCTTAATAAATTGAGTATTGACTTTTCAGGCTTCAATTTGTATCCATTTATATACATTAAAAAATAAATTAAATGCTTCTGTAACCTCAAAGTCAGAGGAGTGTATGTTTGCCGCCCCTTCACTCCAGGCTCCTCTGTTTCCCAACCAAGCCCTGGCACAGCTCCCCCCACTTCATCTCTAAGGCCGTGTTTGGTTCGACAAAAGACGTGAGTTGGTACTGCTCGAAGTCGTTATGGTTTACAGGGTTGGATTATCTTTAAGGAGGAGATGTCGAACCCGAAGCTCCATTGATGGTCATTTGTCAATGTATAATGTCATGATCACAATTCTTCAAGACCCGCCTAAACCCTTGAACTCGCCCCGTCGTCAAAACCCACCTAGACTCTAAAGACCCGCCATTAAATCCGCTTAGACCTCGCCTACGCCCTGCCTAGACCCTTAACCCTACCCTAACGTCGAGCGTTTTTTAGAACATTGGTCAGGATTAGAACCCGAATATCGATTCCTACCAGCAATCCAAACACGGCCTTAAGAAGTATCTCTCTTTCTTCCTTTCTCAGGTCAGCCCATATATAATTCCCAGCTTTGAAAATCTGCCCTTTTACATTCCTACTTCCTTAAACGTAAAGGCAGCTTCTTTTGAAGGCCTGTCTCCCTCTCCCAGCTTGTGAAGAAATTATAAAAAAGGACACATAAATAAACTCCAATTATAAAATTAGCCTTAGAGAGCAAAAAATGAGCCATAAACTCGGAGGAGATCTCATGGGTCATCAAAAATAAACCCCCCCAACCCCCAATGTCAACCCTATTTCCTCCTTTCAATCCACTTATGCTTTCCCCTCTTAATCTCCCTCCCAAAACAACTCCTCATTCCTACCATTTCAATGGCTTTCAATCCCTCTTCCCACCTTAGATCCTCCTCTCTCTTCATCCTTCTTGTCTTCATCTTCTTCTTGGTGTTGCACTCTCTCTCCTCCTTGTCGTCGTCGTCTGTTTCCGATAAGAATCCGATCGTGGTTTCGAGCATTAGGCATAGGAAGATACTGCTGGCAGCTGCTCCGAAGGATAAGGAGTTGTTTGATTTCACACCATTCAAGAGGCGTCACCACCACCACCACCACCGGAAGCACGTCCCGACCCAGCCCGATGAGCCAGGGGGGGACGAGATCGACCCGAGGTATGGGGCCGAGAAACGGCTCGTCCCCACCGGGCCGAACCCGCTGCACCATTGAGTGGCTCGGTTGGTTGTACAACCGTTGTACATTGTGGGTGTTGGTTGGGGTAGAAGCTAAGGAAATATTCCATCTGTGCAGTGAGTGAGTACCTGCCTCTCTTTTTTATTTTTATTTTTTTGGTATTTTCATAAATACAACTTTTTAGTTTTATTTTCTTAATTTCCCTTTGAAACTTGAAAGATTTATCCTGTGATTTTTCAAATATAATGGAAGATCAATATACTATACAGTTTTGTACCACAGATCTTGAATATTATTTCAATTAATGTAGTTATGTAGATCAAGTTTTAATTATAAATTTTAATAATTTTTGTGAGAAAACAAGATCCGTTTTTTCAGAGAGGAAATCCCCGTTGCAAGTATATGTAACTATATATTAACTGGATCCATAAACAAACAAAAATAAATACATTAAAAAAATAAATTAGATCCGGTATAATTGTGATTATCAATAATTGATCATTGTTGAGTGTAAATTTCAACTTTTGCACTCCAATCTACGAATTAATTAAAATAATTCAACATGGGGATTGAAAATTTTGGTTGTACAAGTTGATCATTTTCATGCATTCGGGAAATTATTTCAATTTTTGATGCAGTAATTAGATGATTAATTATAAAATGTATCTATTTTTGTTACTGTAAAATGTAATTTAGTGTTGATCAATTACATCATAGGATGGAAATGAAGGGTAAGGTGTTAACTCTGAGAATATTTTTTTCATGATTTTGATTATATATATATTATGGTTTGAACAACCGAAAGGGTGGTTGTGACGGCACGGCAAAATTGAAAAATGACACCCAACTTATTAATGTGTTAGCATTTATGATTCCACATATATAGGTTAGTTAGAGGTTAAGCTGAGAAATAAAATATATATATACAATTGAACAACATTACTTATTTAATTGTAAATAAATTATTATATATTGTCTGGGGTGTTACGTGACACGAGTAGCTCGAATTCAACTCGTACTCGCTCGATAAAGACTCAAGTCGAGCTCGTTCATTTTCTAAACGAGCCGAGTATGAGCACGTTTTTAAGCTCGGTCCAAAGCTCGGGTTGTTCGAATTAAACTCGAATAGTTCGAATTTTATGGAATTTCTAAAATTTCATTTAAGTTACTGTATAATGAGCAAGTAGAACTGCTTAAAGCTCGAAAAAAGCTCGACTCGAACATGTTCCTTTTCTAAACGAGCCGAGTATGAATACATTTTTAAGCTCGAGTCAAAATTTAGGCTCGGCTCTAGCTCGTTCATATCCTAAATGAACTGAATATAAATAAGTAATACTCAACTCGTTCGGTTCGAATAACAACCATGCCGATTGGCTGTAGTTGTTGTGCATGTGCAGATATGAGATTGTGTAATTTGATGATTAAATATTAGTAACGCAAGTAGTACAAAATTCAAGCTACCAAAAGTCTTTCACATCCCAACCATTGAACAAGTACCTATACATAGGGGTGTGCGTTACCGGGTATCCGACACGACACGGTTAACCGTGTCGGATATCCGAAACCGTTTAACTCTAATATGTCGAACCGTGCACGAACCGCTACGAACCGGGTATCCGACACGGTAAAGGTATCCGATTACGTGTCGGATACCCGTGTTATCCGATCCGACACGGTAAAGGCTGAGTAAGGCTTTTTTTCTTTCTTTTTTTTTCTTTGCCAGGCTTGTGTTGGCGTATGGCGGACTGTTACGGTTGAATGCTCAGTTGCTCACCTGCTGTAATCTCAAATCACACAAAGATTCACATTTGACAACCCAAATAGCATAAAATCAACACAACTAGGCATGAAATGGTTAAGAAAGATCAAAGCAAGCCACGATTCTTCAAATCTGTTGTCGATTTTTCAGATCTGTATAGAGCCAAGACCAGAGAGGAAAGGAGAAGACGAACAACCCGATTTTTCAGATCTGCTAGAGCCGAGACTTCAGATCTGCTGTCGGATTTTCAGATCTGTGTAGAGCCGAGAACAGAGAGGAAGGGAGAAGACGAACAACCCGATTTTTCAGATCTTAGGAGGCCGCTGGGAATCGAACTTGCGCCTGTACAAAACATCACCAGCCCCTATACCACCTGAGCTACTTTAAAGTACTGATTTTTAAACAACCGTACTTGATATATGTATCCAAACTCTATATTTAAAAAAAAAAAAAAAAAATTAAACGGTTCGGTGGTTCGTGTCGGGTACCCGGCAACGAGATTTCCCCGAACCAAACACGAACCACTTATTCTCGTATTTTCCCAGTTCGTGTCATTATCGTGTCGTGTCATTTTCGTTTCGTGTCGTGTCGCTCCGGTTTCGTGTCGTGTCAGCCGTGTCGTGTTTTTCTGCACACCCTGCGGCTATACAAATGTATAATTTAATTGCATATGGGAAAAGACTAATCGATGTATATATTCGTTGTACCTTAGCTGTACACAAGCAATTAATATGTAATTTTTATTTGTGATTTTCAATTAAATTAATTGAACAATAATTTTCCCGTCTTTGATCTAACATGTTAAAATAGGTAATTAAACTTCTAAGCGATCTATTCAATAACAACCCTATATTCGACTATTTCACATGCCATCGTATCTCTGTGAAGTGAAAGTGCAAATCACTCGTAGACAGATTGGGATGTAGAGAGGGATATGGTGGAGTTTTGACTCATTTACTTGTCACATTGGTAGTTTTGGAGGATGCAGAGAGGTTAACCGTTTCGGAATGGCTCACCGGAAAGGACTTGTGGGTAGTACTCATAAGTTCCCGGTTCGAACCCCGGAATGATCGCTCTTTATTTAACTATTCAAGGAGGATGCAGAGAGGTAGGAAATGGTAGTTAGTAGAGAGTTTGGTGGGGTATAGAGGGGGCTTTTAGGTATACAACCCGTTCTATTTTTTGTAAGACCACTTGTTTGGTCTTACTCTTTTTTTGTACTTTTGGTTTAGCCACCACATCGATCTATGTATTTACCTTTGCAGGAGATACATTCAATAACAAACCTATATTCGTCTATAGTACATAAACAAACTATAGTGTTGACTATGGTTTGTGTTGTAACTAGAACGGTAATAGAAAAGAAAGATATGGAGATTTACATGGTTTGATATACATCCATTGGTAGAGGAATATGATTCTTTGTTATGGAAGTGAAGAACAAAACTGATTACAAAATTATGGCATTTGAGACTCATGAAATCATAATCAGAGTATCAGACCATTGGTCATAAACCCAAAACAGCTCACGTTAAGTCCGTTAATATAAAACATAAAGTGTCATGGGGTGTTGTCCCTAGGCCTGTCCACGGGTCACGGGTCAACCCGTGAACCTGTCAATCGATAATTTTTTATTTTTTTTAAAAAAAAGGCTGTTTTGGGGTAAAATTAAAAAAAATTGCTTTTTAAAAAAAAAACGGGTCGACCCGACTCCCCACAGGTCATGATTTTATGATCCATGACTTGCCGAGTCCGACCCATGGCTAGGCCTAGTTGTCCCCCGGACCCCTCCGCCCCTATGAGAAAAACACTGTACACATGGAAAGTAGACCGCTTGGGAATATTGTACTAGATAGCTCGTGTGTTAGCTATTCTCATGTAAACTCGTATACTATATTTTTATTATTATATTTTTGATGCCTTGGTGGCACTCTCTATGTGGTGTCGACAGTTGACTTTGGTTAGCATCCTTCATTGGTTGATTTTCTCATGTGTGTAAGCAAACAATATTAAGTCCTTTTGATGTTACATTTAGATGCTTCAACTATGTAGATTTGTTCAAACAAAGTGTATTTGTCATGTGAGGTATACGTTGAATTTGGATTTTAATTACTTAGGAGTTACATTATTTTCTCGTGTTTGGTTAGACTTTCAGATATAGGTTGAAATTATATTGAATGTCGACGTATCGAATTCAATACCTCATATCCCGAATCTAAGTAACTCGGTCTAATCAAAGATGAAGTTTTATGAGTAACTATTAAAGTTCAATGTATAATGAATGAATCAAATCGAAGCTCAACGGTTAATTTGAATATTAGAGCATCTCCAACAGCTTTCCTAAATTTTTTCAAAAATGGGGAAACAAAATACATAATCTCCAAATTATTTTTTCTTTAAATCCAACCGTTTTCCCATTTCGAAAATTTGGAGAATTATTTAATTTGGAGAATGTTATAAATTTAGGAATCCTCTCCTTTTTTTTTTTTGCTGCCCTTCTCTATTTTGGAGAATTTGATAGGAAATCTGTTGGACCAAAAATCCCCTTAAAATTCCCTAAAAACTCCAAAATCCTCAAAATGGGGAAATTGTTGGAGATGCTCTTAAGAACTCCAAATAGGCAAATACACACGGAAAAAAAAATGTTGGAGCTTTGCAATAGAAAGCTAATTAACTCAACCACATGCTCTCCTTGCAAGAGGTCAAACATTCAAATCTCATTATTTACATGTTTGTATAATCAGTGGGTGCTCAACTCTTCTTTGATTTTGATGAGCCTACCTGGTGGCTTGCCGCCTAGCTTACCAATTTGCGTCCTTTGCAAGCTAGGGCTCGCTAGGCAGTACATGACTTAAATCGATGTTCTATTTTGCAAAGACGAAAAAAGCTAACAAATGGTGATCAAGTTATCAGATGAGATAAATGTTTGTAAAATTTTAGAAGAAAGTGATATATGACAACTCAAACTTGGAATATGTTATCTATGTACTACTTTCGTCTTATAAAATTTACATCACTTTATTTTTTGATATATTTTTTAAGAAGCTAATGACCTTGTAAATTTTTTTTAAAAAAAAAAACTAAAAATTAAGTGCTCGTTTGGATAAAAGGGATAAATATAAATACAATTCCTGTTAATTTAATATATGGGAAGTCTAATTCCCTATAATTAAAATTACTGGGATTTTGAAAAATATGTTTGGTTAACTTTTAATTCCCATGAATTAAATTACTAAATTTCGTCTGGTTGCACAAGAGAACTTTATGGGAATTTATGAGTAATTATTATTTTAACCTTTATCTATGAAGGTTGGGATATGTATGGAGGGTAAAAATAGGGATTTTATTTTTTGGTAAAAAAAAGGGATTTTATTAAAATCAAAAGGGTGGAAGAAATCTTACCTACTCCCCCTTGGTGATTCGACCTCCTGTATTTTGGAGGAAGTACAAATCCCAGGAAGATAACTTCTAGGGTTTTTTATTTTTTGTTTTTTCATCCAAACACGTATATTAACGTTGACTTCGTGGGATATTGCAATTCCTAGGATTTTTAACCCTATCCAAACAAGCACTAATACGGAGAGAACATAATTTTCCTCTTAATCTTGAATAAACTCCATTATTAGTTATTTGGCTTATTTCAGCGCTTCATTATTTGATGGTGTGGTAGGGGTGTTATTCAAGCCGAATGAGCCGAGCTTAGCATATTCAAGATCGGTTCGTTTGTTAAACGAGCTCGAGCCGAGCCCAATTTTTAAACGAGCTTTTTTTTAATTAAGCTTACTTGTTTAAAATATGAACGAGCTCGAGTCGAGCTTTAAACCGTTCTACTTGATCATAACATATTAATTTAAATGAAATTTTAGGAATTTCATAAAATTCAAGCTTACATCGAACGAGACGAGCTTTCAACTAATCTTGAAATTATGTGCAGGTTCGACTTGTTTAAGTAAGTAAACGGGCTCTAGTCGATCTTTTTTTTCGAACCAAGCTCGAACTTTTCAGTTTATACAACAATCTCATAATAAGGCTCTACAAGTTCTACTACATGGAATTTGGAATGTTCAGTTGCTCAGGCCCATTTGACTAATAATGCCCATTTTGTAAATCCTTAAATTATAATAGGCCCATGAGGCCCATTTCCTTAATGATGTATGGGCTTTACAAGGAGTAGAGCCTGTATTGTTTTTACAGGACCACTCAATTCCTTGTCTTACGATGATGGCAATTGCCAACCAAATCCAATCCAAATCACATGTAGCATACAAGTATACAACATTCCAAATTCCATGTACTAGCACTTGTAGTGTTATTTTAACTAGTCGGATCTTTTTATATTCATTTGTTTATAAATAAAAAAATATTTTTTTATTTAACTATGAAATCAATCGATCAATTATTACATAGTGATACATACATCAATGCAACAATAATGCTACAAATAATTTCAGTTCGACATAAAATATACTAGCACTTATTAGCAGAGATTGTGATTTTCAAAAAAAAAAAAGAGCAGAGATTATGACTGTTTCATTTTTAAAAAAAAAATCAAAACATGATTTTTTTAGCTAAATTATTTTATAAACATGTAAGAATATATTTTTTTATGAGTAAACTTGTAAGAATAAAATATAAATGTAATTTTTTTTAAAAAAAGCAAAAATAATTTTGATAGTGGAGGGCAGAGGTCCTATCATTGTCAAATACTTTATAGAAAAGTAAAAATGAAAAGCAAAAGTAATTGTAAATCCCAAATAGCGAATGATGTGAACACGTCGAGCACACGCCACAACCAACTAACATATTCTAATTTAGATCTGTAAAAATGCAACCCGACCCGACCGATCCGAAAAATTTTCGATCCGAACCCGAAAATTTTGATCCGAATTTTTTTTCCGATCCGAACCCGAAATTTTCCGGGTAATCTGGGTTTCAACCCGGTGACCCGATTGACCCGGTTGATTTATAATTATATATAATTAATTCTTTATATATATAATTAAAATTTATCACAAAATTATCAAATAATGATTTTTTTAATTTAAAAAAGAAAAAATTGACAAACCCGAAATCGATCAGAAATCGACCCGAACCCGACCCAAAACCCGGTCAAACCTGAGATCGAGTCAACCCGAAAAACCCGAAACCCGTTTTACCCAAAATCCGAAGTGACCCGACTCGAATGACCCGTTTGACAGGTGTATTCTAATTCATAAATTCAACGCATGTTGTCACCGTCGAGCCTTTTTCCGGCCACATTCAAGGGCTGTATTGTACGTCCAAGTTCCAACCAACCAAACCTGCAAGTCTCCTACCTATATTTGGAATTAAAATAATTTGACCCAAAGGAAAATATAGTAATAATTTGGTTAAATCAAATAGACAAATACTCCAATCTCGAAACGTTCTTATAAATCACCTCTAAAAAAATGCTCTTGACTCTTAATTTCTCTTATTTTTAAATATGGGATAAGATCTTTTAAATGTAAAATTTTCCCAAAACATGGCAGAGTAGTTTTTAAGCATTAAATTTAACTAACTTCACAGTCTTCACTTGAATGCAAATTACTGTATATAGCGACCTTCGGCCCAACCTACCAAGTCACAATCCATCAAGTATCCAACTTATAACGATGAAGATGATGATAACGACAACCTTTTTTTTTTTTTTCTTTTTTGGTCGAATAAGGACAGGCCATTTCTATTTGCCCTCTTTGCTCTTGCCTGCCGGCCATTTTGTGCTCTTGCTTTGCTTCTTCATTTCAAACTAGCATAAGTAGCTACTTCTACTATCCTCCCTCGAACGATCGAAAATAAATGATGTTTGATTTTTTTGCACTTAGTTGTAGGTGTTTTAGGAGCTAACAACTATATAAGATATTATTTGTTTTAATTAATTTTTTTCGTAGTTTAATATTTAGTAGTAATAAGTATTAGATTGTGAAAAAAATTAATTAAAAGAAATAAAATTTATATAGTTTTTACTTTCTAAAACTACGTGTACAAAATCATTAATTAGGTTGAGTGGTGCACTTACATAGATACTATTGCTCTTTATCACGAGTTATTCAACGAGGAGGCACAATACGCCTATGTGCAAATGTTGGATAAGCTTAAGCTTCGCTAATCTTGTAAGAGTCGACTCTTACTAGCGTAGTTGATAATGATGATACTGATATATAGTCGGTAATATAACATAGAGTTTATACTTTAGATTTCTTATCATGAAACAAAAAATAGTCTTGTTGTTGGACATCCCTCGATTCCCTCCTTTGTACTTGAATCAAAATTTCAAATTAGTATAGCTTATCAACTCCATGCCAATTACATTTACAGGATTAACAAAATTATGAAATATGAAAAAATTTCACATACTATGAAAAAAAAATGGAGATTTATTACCTAGGTAACTGTTAAATAAACAAAATATACTTAGAAATACATGAAAAATAAATTGTATTTGTATAAAAAAAAAAAAGGCATGTTTGTATTTTTATAGAGTATATATCTCAACCCCAATAATCAAATTTATTTCAATGATTGTCTTCAGTTAGTTTGAACTAGACAGTTTAGATCAATGACAATTAGCATGCATGACCATGAAAGTAAAGAATAATAGAACACGAAAAAAGGAGTAGATACTAGTACAAGAAAAGGAAAAATGGCTCTAAATAAAGCAACATCTTTACATAAATATAATACAAATGTTACATATATATATATAATATGCTCGTATATTATCAAAATTCGGTCAAAATTTTAATCAAAATGCTAACGGGAAAAATTACATGTTTTAAGAAACAAAAGATTGACCAAACAATTGAAAAAAAGGCAAGATTTTGAGTTTTCAAATATTTTTTTGGTTAAACTCAATTTTTTTTATTAATATGAGAATAATTTATATACTACGTATAAAATTAGTTATAATTTTAAAGTTTAATTTTTTTTAAAGACTATGTTACTTTTGATTCCATTATTTAAAGTGGTTTTTACAAGAAAAAAATCACCTTCCAAGGAGAGTTTGATCAATTCAGCAAACATTATCCATTCCCACACACCAAGCCAAAACAAATTATAATAATTTCAAATCATATAAGATATCATATGGAGTATATATGGTAATTATTTTATATTCATTTTTTTACTTTTAGGGGTATCTGTGAGAGTGAGAGAGAGAGAGAGAGAGAGGCTAAAAAAAGTGGATTGCTTTGTTTTTATGTTCATGAATGAATGTATTCCCCAAACAACCTCAATTCCCAAATCAGCTTCCTCTTTCCTCTCCATCCATGGTGCCCACTGAAACCCGCCCATAGACCAGACAAAACCCATCCATTTCCCCTCTCTCTTTCCGTTTTCCGACTTTAAACTCCCAGATTTTCATCTGAACAGTGACCTATCTTTCAATCGGAAACGCCCACCGAATATCCGTGCCGGGATGAGTCGCCGAAGGGAAGCGATGAGCTGGAGGAGGGTGGGGAAGTCGGCGCAGACCTTCTCCGCTCACGCCTTTCTTTTCTCCTTCACCCTCTTGCTCGTTCTCAAGCTCGATCGTGGCCTCTCCTACTCCTGGTGGTTCGGCTTCTTTTTCAATTTCACTCCTTATAGCCCTTCAATTCAGTAGTTGTCTGACTAATTTTGAAACCCAGAAGCCCCAATTTGTTAACCTCTTGTTAATTTTGTGCTTCTCTGAGGTACTTGAATTCAGTAGCTCGGTGGGTTGTGTTAAAGTTTTAATTACATGGCCCTTTTTTTAATCTGTAATTGCCAGGGGATTTTGGTAAAGTGGTTCTAACTGAGCAATTTTGTTAATTTATTCAATTGGGTTGACTCGAATGTTTATTTGTGTTATTTTTCTTCTTTTGGATTGCATTTGGGAACTCGAGATGCATCCATGGTATCCCAAGTGATTCGACATTGACTTCCAAGGTTGAAGCTTTCTAGTTTTATTTGACTTTTAATTGAATTGGGTGCTTAATCAAAGTATAGAAATTGTGGGATATAACGAGCTCAGTACTGTGTTTAATGAGAGGCATTAGGTATAATAACTCTCCAGCTACATTGAGTTGCTAAAACATTATCACTGTAATGGGCTCTTTGTTTATATGTGGATTTAACTGAATGGCTGAGGTTCTGATTTGCAGGATAGTCTTTTTCCCCTTATGGCTATTCCATGCAGTTGTTGCTCGGGGAAGATTCTCCTTACCGGCTCCATCTGTACCACATGATCGTCATGTATGGTTCTTTATCCGCCTATTCTTCCATGGGTTTTCATGTGAAATATAATCATTTTGTTGCTATGTTAATGAATAATGACTGCTAGTTAGAGGAAGTGATTGCCTATCATTATCTGTTTTCTATTGCAGTGGGCCCCATGTCATGCTGTTGTCGCTACTCCACTGCTTATTGCCTTTGAGCTGCAGCTTTGTATATATCTGGAGATCACTTATGGTACAGCACTGTGATACCTCATATCTGACTATTGCTTCATACAATGCATTATTGTAAAAATGGGTATTGATAGTTTAGAAGATCCCATGATCATAGTAAAACATGGGGTTATCACTGTCTGTACCAGTTTTATCATGGCTTGTAGTTCGATATTTGAAGCTCATTTATTTATTTTTATTTTTTTTGCAAAATTCTCCCTTCCTAAGATGCAAATATCAATGAGTACTACATTATTATTCATAAGGAATAATGGCCATCAATGATTATAATGACCAAAGAAGGTTTTTTTTTACTGATACAGGCTGAAGTTTTGTAAATTCTCCTCTCCTTTCTGACCGTGACATCTTATCTATATGAATTTGTTTTCTAACATTAATCATGTTGCAGCTATAAACTTGAAGATTGTTTTCCTGCCTTTAATGTTCTTGGAAGCAATTATTCTAGTAGACAATTTCAGGTACTTCTTTTTCCATCCATCCACTGGTTCTTTTTGTAGACCTATTAATGTCTCTACCTGCCTCAATCAAAACACGCGAGTTATTTCTAACCGAGTATTGTTCAATTCCATTCATTCAAGGATCCATGATTCTAGAAATCAACTCGAAGATGGTTCTCTAAAAAAGGAAGCACAAGTTTTGAGAAAAGGCAAGACTAATAACAAAAACGGTCATCTGTGTAAAACATGACCTGTGAAATTCTGCACGAACCCATATGATTCTTTCACTACTTGGTCTTATATGATTATAATATTTGTTTGCCCAAGATGAAAAACAAAAAATTGAGCTAATCTTTATAGTCTTCAATGTTTTCTTACATTTTTTATCCTTATCTTTTGGATCATTTGTTTCCTTTTCAACCATTTGCTTATCCTCAATAAGACTCTTAACCGTTGATAATTTAATTGCAGAATGTGCAGGGCACTTATGCCTGGGGATGAGGAGAGCATGAGCGATGAAGCTATTTGGGAGACACTTCCTGTAAGTTCAGTTTACCTAGATGCTGTTTTTTTGGTCTGACAGTTTACCTAGATTCGAAAGCCCGTGTATTGCCAAAAATTAAGTTTATGTTACACTTTCTTAGGCTCTCTTTCTATTAATCACTTCAGCTTTTCCTTTATTATATTGTTTAGGAAACATGATATAGGATCTAAGAACTTGAGGTCCATGAAATCTTTCTTTTTTGTGCAGCATTTCTGGATTGCTATATCCATGGTCTTCTTCTTTGCTGCAACACTTTTCTCGGTCTTAAAGCTATGCGGTATTGCCTTATTTCCTCACTATTATACCATATGATGTTGGATTGTGATAAAACCATTCTTGCATCTGGAGCTTGCTCTAGTTGTGAGCTGGTTTCCGAATTCAAGTTTTCTTAGTGCTCAAAACTTATTGTAGTCTAATCTCGAGCTATGTTTCTGTTCTCTTTTTAATGACGTCATTTCAGCTCCTTCCTTGACACTGCACATTGCGTGTATGGAAATTATGCGAACATGTTGTTTTAGTCCTTTTTTTTTTTTAATTCACGCTTCATCCTTTATTATGTCCAGTTCAATTGCATTGAAACTTGAAGGAGAAAGTGAACCTTTTGTCATTGATGCAGATAGATTTCTTCTTTATTCATCGTTTGAATTCCACCCATCAATTCTTGCAGGTGATATTGCTGCATTAGGATGGTGGGACTTGTTTATTAATTTTAGGTATTAATAATGATCTCTGTTGCATCTTTATAATAAAAATATTACGTGGACGATTTCTTCTAGTAGTTTCATATCTAAGCTTTTCATATGAGATTGGATTTTTAGCTCAATATGTTGTTACAGTAAGAAGACGGAGATGATGAATAAGTGCTTACTTGTCTTTCTACAGTATTGGCGAATGCTTTGCCTTCCTTGTCTGTACAAAATGGTCCAATCCAATGATTCATAGGCGTTCTCAAACAAGAGAGAGTAGTTCATCATCTTCCACTTTTGTTCATCTTGGCTGGACAAGTGGTTTGGTTGTCCAGTCAGAAGAAGATCAAAATCAGGGTGGAATTTGTGGTTTGCAGGATATTGGAGGTCATGTTATGAAAGTTCTGATAATTGGATTCCAGATCCTTCTTTGCATGTACTTGGAGGTATGCTGTGTTTTGAGTTTAATCATTTGCAAGAGTGTAATGTCATTTAAGGGTTAATATGGTGTATATCTTGGTGCATAACAACCATATTCTTGAAATAAATTGCAGGGAACACCTGCTAAAGCTAGAGATATGCCCATCTCTGTCATTTTCTCTCCCCTTTTCCTTTTGCAAGGGGTTGGTGTTCTCTTTTCTGCATCACGGCTGATTGAAAGAATTGTTCTTCTGCTCAATAGTGGAGCTAATACAGGAAGATATTTTACATTCTCTTCACGAGCCCGTGACTCCCTTGAATTTATGTTCCGTGGTTCAAGGTAGATACTTTGTGGCTCCTTGTAGGCCTCCTTACATGTTGCTCTTTGATTAATTTGCCCTTTTATATGTACATTAGCATTATTGTTTCCACACATAATTTTTATCTTTCATTGTAGGCTTCTGGGCTGGTGGTCAATCGATGAAGGAAGTAGAGAAGAGCAGGCTTGGATTCTGCATGAAGGTGCATCCGGGTTAGTGCTCTCTCTGATACTTGTACATTTATGCTTGCTCACGTGTGTCAGTGTGTGGTTACTTGTTACATATATCTATCAGCATTGTATGCTCACATGTCCCATTGCATTCCTCGTCGATTACGAGGATGTGAGATATGCTCATAATTTAGGATAACAGATTCTAAAGAGCTTGTTTGAGATGGGTCAGTGGCTCTCAAATCCATCTTTGGTACTAAAATGAACCCCAGACCATACACATGCTGCAATGTGATGATGTCAATGTTCCCTCTGTACATCAACCTGACTAAGGACTAATTTAGAATATGGCATTTTTATGGAATTCTTGAAAACAATGAGGTGATTCATTGTTTTTGGATATATAATAATTTGCAAGCCAGTTGAAATGCAAGATCAATATGATAAACATTGACTTCACATTAAATAATAAATATTTTATATTTAAAAGCAAAAGTGCCTTAGCAATCTATGAACACACTAGCAATATGACATGGCTTGATTGTGCAATGTATACCTTTCTTAAGTTCTTTATATTTGTACAGATACAATACGTTTTGCAACTATACACCTGATGCTGTGAAGAAAATGCCCAAGAAAGATCTTGCAGAGGAGGTTTTTAATTTCCTTTATCATACTATTCCTTTTGCCCCACAATTTCCTACAAATGCCATCACTTTAATGTGCTTTTAAGCGGGGAGGCTAAATTTTGTTTCTGAAACATTTCTCATTTTCTCCCGATTTGCTGAAAAAGCAAACTTTCTATGTAGCTAATTAATTTCTTCCACTGTAGGTTTGGAGACTACAAGCAGCGCTGGGTGAGCAGGCTGAGATCACAAAATTTAGTCAGCAAGAGTATGAGCGTCTTCAAAATGTATCCGTTCTGTTCTCATAACTTACAATCTTAACCATATTCAATAATTTGACGAGTTTCTTTTCCAAATTATGCTTTACCCCTGGCCTGTCCAGCCATTGTGAAATAATAAATAAATAGATAGAAAATGTTTCTTGTCCATCTTTGGAAATTCTGATTCTGCTCGCCGCTATGTTACACTTCACACTATAATATTATTCTTGCTCGTCTTTTGACATGGATGGCTATGATACAATGCGACTAGTTTGAAAAGGATATGAACTTCATCTTATAGAGTTAATCATGCTTGCGTAATTTTCTGTTAAATTAGTACTTATTCACTTCTTTTTTTATGTTAGTGGCATAATTTGTTTCTATTACTTATTTTGAAACATTTCAGGAAAAAGTTCTATGTAGAGTTTGCTTTGAGAGGGAGATAGCAATTGTGTTGCTTCCCTGCAGGCATCGGATCCTCTGCAGGTGATTTTTCTCATCAACTTGACCTTGTTACATAGGAGTTTCTTCTGTCTTTTTTTTTTTTCATTTTGAATTTTTAATCGTCTAAAATTTTGCTCAGAAGGAGAAAGGAAAAACTACAAGAGAAAAATAGTATTTCGAATTCACTATGTAAATTTCATATTCCTGTCTTCTTTCATCTCCTGAATCACAAGTTTTCATGGTGCAGCTCATGCTGCGAGAAGTGCAAAAAGTGTCCAGTCTGCCGGGTCTCCATTGACGAACGGCTGCCAGTATACGATGTATAGCCTTGTCATGTATAAAAAAAAACAAAGAAACCGAAAAGCTTTCCCTGCACAACTTCATCAACGTTGCACATTTTAGACGCGAGCTAAGAAAACAAACCCGTACTGATGCTGTGACTTCCCATCCCCAAAACTTCTTGCTGGTTGGCCCCGGTTTTGCTCAAATTGAGCTTTCCTTCGAAACGTGCATCAAACCTATCATGTAATAGTAGCCTTTATGTAAATATGCAGGATACTAGTGTGAAGGGTGTGACAGGTACAAAGGTATAAATTTGAACTCACTGTTAAATCTTTGGTGTTGCTGAGCTGATGTTTTAAGTATGCTGCTCGATTTGCCCTGTATTTTTTCGATCCTGTCCTCCGGCTCTTCCTTCTGTCATCTACTTGTTCTTACACTCTGCTTAATCGCCGTTCCGGTTTTCTGGCATTGAAACTGCGACATCTTACACCAATGCTAATAGAATCTCCCCAAGGCATAGTCGAATTTATCTCTCCTGATCCGCTTTTGACTTTCCCCACTCAAACTGGCACCGAAACTGCTAAAAGAAGACAACGAGGAGGCTGAAAGAAAGAAAGAGGTTTAAAAATAAAAAAATAATAAATAAATAAATATAATAATAATAAAAAAATCCGCATGGGTTTAGCTCAACTGGTCAAGGTAGGGATGGAAATGGGGCGGGTTATTGGTGGTTGAAGTTAGGGGTGGGCGCGGGGCGGGACGGGACGGGACGGGATGGGGGTCGTCCCGCGTCCCGTCCCGCGTAATTTTTGCGGGATGGGACCGGGACGGGATTCACTACTTTTTTTTCAATCCCGCACGGGCCTTGTCCCTCGCGGGACGGGACGGGATCGGAACGGGACGAGCCCTGTCCCTCAAATAAAAATACGTTATAAAAAAATCTAAAATTCTTATATATTTTACGTTCAAATGCATAACATATAAATTTATAATATTTTTATATATTTTTATTTTCCTTATATATATACACACAACCGGATACATTATACATATAATTACACAATATATATACACCCTGTATAGAATTGCTAACTAAGAAGAACAGTACATTGAACAAAGTATATACACTGTAAAAACAGTGTGTGTATATACACACACTATATATATTACAGTGTGTATGTATACGTACACTATATATATAATCTATATTGTACTCCCTCCGTTCCAAAATAGATGGGCTTTTACTTTTTGGCACGTTTTTTAAGAAGCGGAAAACTCTATAAAATATTATTTTTTTAATTAAAATTTTCATACTATTTGATACTTATTACTAATAAGTATCTAATTATATAAAAAAATTAATTAAAAAAATAATATTTCATAGAGTTTTTCGCTCCTTAAAAAGCGTGCTGAAATGTAAAAGACCATGTATTTTGGAACGGAGGGAGTACTATATTACAGTGTGTATGTAATCTATTATATGCTATATTGTATTTATAAATAATATATAATATATTGTATACCATAATATATTATATATAGTATTACATTATATATATGCGGGACGGGACGAGATTTGCGGGATTGGAACAGGTCATCCCGCGTCCCGTCCCGCATAATTTTTGCGGGACGGGACCGGGACGGGATTTACTATTTTTTTTCGAAATCCCACTGGGATCGGGACGGGACCGGGATTTGCGGGATTTGTGCCCACCCCTAGTTGAAGTCACTCCATCACCCGCCCCGCGGGTAAATAATCTCACCCGCTCCACCCATCACCCGCAAACTCCCTCACCCGCCCCGCGCGGGTGATGCGGGTGGAGCGGGTACCCAATGGGTGTAGTGATGATTTTTTGAGTAACTTTGAAAGATGAATAAAAACTTAAAATTTAATTTATAAATACTACAAATATAAGTTCGTGGAATTCAAATACGTGTTATACACTCATACATTACAATAACGTGTTACTTAAAATTACAAAATGAAACTAAAATTGATGAGAATGGAACTTGAAGAGTAGATAGTAGTAGAATCGCATGTTTTCCCTTTTCAATAATTGAGCAGATCCACCACAGTATCGATCCTAGCATGCACATGAACAAATAAAACTATATGTTCTCTATTAAACATGTAAAAAAAAGATAGACAACTACAATTAGAGAAAAATAACTTACATTTTCAATTGGAAAGGGTAAAATAGTCAAATCACACACATATATATATATAGATAAACTTTTAGAGTTTTATGCAGGTATGCGGGGCGGGTGAATGGGGCGGGTTAATGGGTGGATTATTGGGGCGGTAATGGGTCAAAAATCTTCACCCATAATCCATTCATCACCCGCTTCACCTGCACCCGCTCCATCCGTCACCCACTTTTTTGCGGGTTTTCACCCGCAAAATTAATGCGGGTGGAGCGGTTACCCGCGGGTAATTTCCAGCCCTAGTCACAGGGGTGACATTTGGAACAAGAGACTAAGGATCGAGTCTCACCAACGGCAGTGTGGGAGCAACCTCTCAAATGAGGGGGCTCCTTGTGCGTAGTGAGCACTGGTCTTGGCCTCTGTGGTCGGTTGAGTCACCATGATTTATCTCCTCTCACAATCCCCTTTAGGCGCCCGGGGTGAGCGATTTCACCTTTTTTGGAACAAGAGGTTTTAAAAAAAGCTTATAATCTGGCAACGAAGAAAAGAAGTCTCAGCTTTTCCATGTTGTAAGATCTCGATAATAACTATATATAAAAAAATTCTCTCACGCACTTAATCAATACGTAGTATGTAGTACGGAGTATATTTTAAGATAAAAAATTTTTGGACAGTAATTCTATCTATAATTCATATTTAAAAAAAATCTATTGCACGAGACATGGATATTTTGTAAAGTTAAAATAATATTATATAAGGTTTATCTATCTATATACATATACTAAAACCGATGCATAGCGTCCTGCGTGGCGGCATGTGAGTGAATCTGCCTACATGGCGGCACGTGAGTGCGTCTCACAAAACTTTCTCCCGTCAAAAAGGAAATCTGATAAAAATAATTATTTTATTTTACCATTAACTCTTATAATTGGATAGATATGAAATATCTTATAAGGAAAAAATTATATCAATATAGCACAATCAATATAATTAAACATACTACTACTACTACTACTACTACTACTACTACTACTACTACTACTACTACTACTACTACTACTACTACTAATAATAATAATAATAATAATAATAATAATAATAATAATAATAATAATATCTATATACATATACTAAAACCGATGCATAGTGTCCTACGTGGCGACATGTGAGTGAATCTGCCTACGTGGCGGCACGTGAGTGCGTCTCACAAAACTTTCTCCCGTCAAAAAGGAAATCTGATAAAAATAATTATTTTATTTTACCATTAACTCTTATAATTGGATAGATATGAAATATCTTATAAGGAAAAAATTATATCAATATAGCACAATCAATATAATTAAACATACTACTACTACTACTAATAATAATAATAATAATATCTCCCACCAAAAAACTTTGTCATATACAATTACAGTACGTATATAAAAGTTATATTAGATAATTTGCTCATAATGTATATTCGTTCATTATGTATATTCAATATAATTAGATATAATTAAACATTTATATTTATATTTTTTATTTATGTCTATATTAATTTTTGGTGAAAATTTTATATACATTTATATATTTTTTTTATTTATTGAAATCTATCTAAATTATTTATAATATTGTATTAATGTATTCCCCGTACATGTGAGTAAATCTGCCTACGTGGCGGCGCGTGAGAGCGTCTCGCAAAGCTTTCTCCCGTCAAAAAGGAAATCTAATAAAAATAATTAGATGGAATATCTTATAAAAGAGTAAATATTATATAAGGAAAAAATCTCTAAGAAAATACTATATGAATTTTTTTCCACCCCCAACCAAAAAAATAATACTATTAAACAATGCAAACTCCGAACTTTACCGAAGCAAGGAAGAACAATCGAGCGAATCAATCCGGAAAAAGCACCAAGCCGGAAAACGAACAACGAACCAAGCCAGGGAACGCAAGATGAAAAACTTCGAGCAAAGAGAGAGTTGGAAAGAGGAGGAAATCGATTTTCTCGGAAACAGGAAAAACTGTCCGTACAAAGCGAAATTAGGTATATATAGGGGCCATTTTGCAAAATTGTCCAAATACGTGACCATTTTGCAAAAACGTCCAAATAATTAATTAGATGGAATATCGACGCATAGCCGCTTACGGCACGTGAGGACTTTTAAAATGTAATGAATGAAGAATAATTTTTTTTAAAATTATTTATAAATAAATTTTTTTTATCCTTAATTAATTATTTATAAATAATTGATATAATTTTATAATATTGTTAATACATTCCCGTACACGGGACGGGCCTTGCACTGGTATTATATATAACGAAAGATCAAATTGTTTATGCATTCCTGCAAAAAATAATTAAGCAGTTATATTATCTAAGGTTTGACATTTGGTTTATTTTAAAATCATAAAATTAGTAGAATGAGTATTAATACTAAATTTATTTAAATTCAATTTTTAAATAATAGTAGTACTATATATATATGTATATATTATAATAACTTTTTTTAATTTCTATATTAATTACATAACAATTCATATGTATTGAAATAAATTAATTAGTTGATTGAACATATATTAATATCATATTTATTTAAATTAAAAAAACTTGTGCGGGGTTGTACTAGTTAAATTGTACGTGTTATGATTTTTTTTAATTAGGTAATAGTTCGAAATCAGACCGCTAGTAGACGTGAGAACCGTCTAAAAAGCGAAACATACAATAATATACAAAGCGATGCAAACTCAGACAAAACGCACCCTATAAAAAACGAGACCAAGCAAAACCTAAACCAAACCAGATGTGGACGAAGAAGGCAGACGAAGTTAAGCTCCACCCTAAAGCAGAATCGTAGGTCAACGATACATCTGGACCCGATCATCTTGTGGGCAGTGAGGACGAAACTCCAGATATGCAGTCAACCCGAGTAATGGAGACGTCACAATACACACTACCACAACCTCAACCCATCCCGACTTCGACATCCAGAACCAAATCCACTGAGAAGATCGCCAAGTCACGCCACCGCAGAGCCGCACAATGTCAGAGTAAAGAGCACCCAGAACCCTAATGGAAATTAGTCAACTCTAACGGGATTTTAGTACCCGCTCATACAAGTAGGGTTTGATACCTTTACGGGATTTTATATTTTTTTTAAACCATATAAATTTATATAATCTAAAAAAATTATTTATTATTTATTATAACTTTCGGACCGTTATGGGCCCAAGCCAAAGCACACAACCAAGGCCAAATAACGGGTCACACGGGCCAGTCACAAAACAAACGTTTGCAGAAGGGCGAAGCCTTGATTTGCCAAGCAGCCATCATTAACGGCCACCATCCAACGCCCACTACCCGGGAAGGACCAAACCGGTTTCTCCTTCCCGGGTGGTGGGCGTTTGGTTGATATATATATAAAAAAAGGTAAATTATACAAAACCATCCCTAAATTAGTTATTCTTAAATCCTAAATGTGTTGCTTAATTTATCTTATAGAGTATTATGGGGTGATTTTTTGAAATAAAACTTAATTTGCGGACGAGTTTTGGGAATTGTTTTTAAGGCCTGGTATTTATTCAGCCAGAAGGAAACCCTATATATCATTCTCCCGCCGCCCAGCTTCCCTATTTTCTTGCCGCCGTCGTACTACACCTCACCGAATCACTGCCGCAGGCGACCACCGACCTCCCAAGCATACGCCCAGATTCTCTGCAGTTTCCACCGCTCAGCGCATTGACTCTGCGATTCTCCACCAACGTTAGTGTCGGCCGGACTAGGGTTTGTTCGAATTTGTATTAGTTTAGTCAGGCAAATTGAATTTGTGGAAAGGCAGGGACAACAGACCGTTGTTGAGGTTTTGAATAGATGTTCCATGTCATTTAGGTTGCAATGGAGAAAGGAGACAATCACGAAGTGAAGAGCTCGGTTGCAATTGAGGAAGGAGACAATCACGAAGTGAAGAGCTCGGTTGCAATTGAGGAAGGAGACATTCAACAAGTGAATTCGTTCAAGGAGCTTGGATTATGCGACCAGCTAGTAGAGGCATGTGCCAACTTGGGATGGACAGTTCCTTCTAAGATTCAAGTAGACGCTATCCCTCATGCTCTTGAAGGTATTCTTATCTCCTTTCCTGGCTCTCTTCTGTTTGGATTTTTTTAAAATCATGTCAATTTCGGGTCTTGATTTTGAAATTGGTCTTCTGCAAATGCAGGTAAGGATGTTATTGGGCTCGCAAAGACGGGTTCGGGTAAAACTGGGGCCTTTGCCCTTCCAATACTCCAAGCTCTTTTGGAGTCACCTCAGGCATTCTTCGGTTGTGTTCTCTCCCCTACTCGGTAATGCTATGTTTTATTTTAATGGTTAAAAATGGAAGTTAATTTTGAATTATTGCATTTGATGGTGATTTTGTGTGTTTGTCAAATTCATTGTTTGCAACCTAGAGAGCTAGCAATCCAAATCGCGGAGCAGTTTGAAGCTTTGGGTTCTAGTATTGACTTAAAAACCGCAGTGGTACGTGTTTATTTGATAAGTTTTGCTTCAAACTTTTGTTCTTTCAAAATGGTCCTTTAAAAAAAATAGAGATGCTACCCTTTTTTTCTTCTTGTTTATGGTGTTTTGGATTTGTGCTAAATTGCAATCATACATGTATAATTCTTGTGCTTTTCCTTTGTATTGATTCAAGTGTGCTTTTCATCTTGCAGCTTGTTGGTGGGGTAGATATGACTCAACAGCAACTAGCCTTGGGGAGAAGGCCACACATCATAGTAAGTAGTCATTTGAGATGCATTATAAAGTGATAACTGATATTGAGTTTGTAAGGTTCAATTTTTATTATACCTTCCTGTTTATCTCCTATGCTGATATGACTTTATAATGATAACTGGATAGTGCAATTTATGGTTATTGTGGTGTATATGTATTGGATACCAAGTATTGGACTCAAATCTTACAAAAAGCACATATTTCCTACTATGATAATAATGCTGACTAGTAAAGTTTGAAAGTGTGGTCCATATTTAGTTTTATATAGTGGATTTGTCCTGATTTTACCATGAAAACTTTTCATTGTGAAATTTCCCTTGTGCTGTTCATATCATTTTAGTTCTCCTGTGATTTTCTAGAAGTGACGAGTGGCTCCCAGGAGCCAAGTCTCTGTCTTACAAAACAAATGTAAATGTCATATTATCAAAGAGTTACTGTAGAGGACAGTATTCAGCTTAGTCAGTTCTTTAGTCGTGTATTTTTTTTTTTCAATTAGGAATGTTATTAGGGTCACCCTTGAATATGGTTGGGTAGAGCCATGGGAAGTTGGTTTGCGGGTTGCTACCCCTTGCCCCCCCCCAGCTGTGGCTTGTAAAATTGTACAAAATGAGAAGATGAATGAAGTTGAGTAGCCTGCTCTGTGAATAATGTGAGGTTTGCAAATTATGATTTTTACATCGTGGCCAGTTCCGAAGGCCGATTTCAAGCTTTAGCATGGGAGACATTTTATTGGATGGATGCATCTTTAGTACCCTTTCCCTGAATTTATTGTCTTGTTTTAACAAAAAAAATACATGAAGAAAGCTTTCACATATTCTATGCGGTCTTTCCTTTTTGTCCTCTTGTAGGTTGGAAAATTGTCACCACGGAAACTTTGCTTTTATACTACAAGTCTACAATGTTTCCTAACACCTTTTGTCAGTTTTCTTGCTAGTTTCTGGTATCTTTGTTTACTTTTGTGTATTTCTGTTAAGGTTGCAACTCCTGGCCGTCTTGTGGATCACCTCACAAACACAAAGGGATTCTCTCTCCGCACACTGAAGTATTTGGTATGATATGCTGTTATACATTGTAGAAGTTATTCGTTCCTCTACAAGTATGTGTTCTGCAGTGAAGTGCTTTTATCATTATCGTAACATCTTCATGCATCTGGGAAAGATAATGTCAAGTAAACATGTAAAGAACAAGGATTCAGGAATCTTGATTTTGGGAACATACAATCACAACCTTTGCTTAGTAGTGCAAGACTCTGTCCTAGTCATCATATTCCACCATCTGTTTTTCTCCAACAGCCTCCCCCTTTGGAGTGTATGCTACACAACTGAAGATTTTGGATCCTTCATTTCTACATCTTCTTCTTATTCTTGGCACACTGTCTGCACTAACTCGTAGGCTGCTGTCTGCTTCAGTCCCTCCCACCAAGCCTGATGCTTTAAACTTATCTATTGTATGCTTAACAGGTATTAGATGAAGCTGATAGGCTGCTAAATGAAGATTTTGAGAAAGCAATTGATGACATATTAAAGGATATCCCTCGTGAGCGAAGGACATTCCTGTTCTCTGCCACAATGACCAAGAAGGTACATTGCATGCTTCATTTTTTTGGCAGATGCAAACATATCTGATCTGTAGACAATTTTTAAAAATACTTTTCATGAGCAACGGTAACTTGAGTGAGCGTAATTGTTAAAAGTATTTTTCTCCTTGTCCCATAAAGGTCTCTAAACTATCAAACGACTTATTGAAGTCCTAACGGCACATTATTTTTCAGACATAGTCCTTTAATGCACTTTATTGAATTTTTCAACAAAAAAGCCCTTTGTTATACAATATTTTATTTTATTTTTACCAGGAAACACCCCTTCTTTGTTTTCCATTTTATATGCATAAAAAAACTCTTCTTTTGTTTTTTACTCTTTTTTTTTCCACAAAACATTAATTTTAATTTAGTCATCAAATAACACTTTATTTACATTAATTTCCACAAAATACTACTTTTTTAATTAAAAAAATGCATATGTTTTTTCTTATCTTGTGGGTGCTCTTATGCAACGGTAACCATGTGGGAGAGGATAGTTTAGTTTCTAGCTTGGTGTCCATGGAGTTGTAGGGTGTTGGCGGTTTTCTTCCATGCTTTTCTTGCGGTATCTTCTCATATGTTTTATTTGGCTCTCACGCACTGATTACCCTTAGTATGTTTCCTTGCATTGCTCTTCAAATATCCTTTAAGTTTGTTGATACTTGTAGTATTCCCTTAGTAAAGTTTTCGCTGATATTGTTGAGTTCTATTTATTTTTTAGGTGAAGAAGCTCCAACGAGCTTGTCTGAGGAATCCAGTCAAGGTGAGCCATATATTTTCCATGTGAATAATTCAAGAAAAAAACGTTCTTCTAGCATTCCTGTACATCTACTAATGGTTGCATTTTTGGTATGTTGGACCTTGTTTGTAGATTGAGTCAGCATCAAAATATTCCACTGTGGACGGATTGAAGCAGCAATATCTTTTCATTCCAGCCAAATACAAGGTTTTCCCCATATTTCTCATAAGCTTTTCTACGGTTCTACCTTATGTTAATCAATGCGGATAAGAGTGGTGGATAAACTATCTTTTCCATGAGGTTAAAAGAGACGTGCATGGTATTGTGAAACAAGCCTTTATGCGCCCTGTGTTTTCTTCAACTTTCTTGACTGAGGCTTTCATATTTATCAAGATGTGTAGATTTGACTCAGTTCTGATAGCACAATACTCGTATTTTATGTTTGGGGTTGAGTAAGTTTACCTCCCAATATTGCTTGATTCACTCCCTCTTAGTTGAATATGTGTAATCAAAGTTCTATTATTGGTTTGTGTCAATATTGACGAAGAATTATTATTCCACTATGATGGATTGGTGGGTGTGTTAGGGGCTCCATCTGACTGGGATATTTTAAAGTAATGGATATATCATCTTAACTAGTGTCATATTTTCATTATGTGAAATATAACACTCAATTATATTCTGCTTGATTCGCATGATATTGAAATCTAAGATCATATGTGCTTTTCATCCACTGAAAAATAAATATGGATTCTTTTCCCATGACCTCGTGCTTATAAAGGAGCTTTTTCAAGGTTTTCTTGA
The DNA here is from genome assembly GCA_037127255.1 of Persicaria tinctoria. NCBI lineage: Eukaryota > Viridiplantae > Streptophyta > Magnoliopsida > Caryophyllales > Polygonaceae > Persicaria > Persicaria tinctoria. The sequence goes on along the minus strand of JBANSL010000010.1, from coordinate 66,214,341 downwards.
CCCGAGAGCTGCTAGATGGCAGACTGATAAACTGTCTACTTATCCTAAATTTCTGCCTTTCTTGTCAGGATTGCTACTTTGTGTACGTTTTGACTGAGATGTCTGGAAGTTCATCAATGGTTTTTACGCGCACCTGTGAATCAACAAATCTGTTGGCATTGATGCTTCGAAATCTTGGTTTTAGGGCAATTCCAATCAGTGGCCATATGACTCAGGTGCTCAAATGCTATATTACTTTGTTATATTGTAGTGTTAATCGTTGACAACTATCTTCCTCTAATATTCACAAGTAACCGGTGAATCTTACTCCACTTTGGGTGCATTTTGCAGGCAAAGAGACTAGGAGCATTGAACAAATTTAAAGCAGGAGTCTGTAATATCCTTGTCTGCACCGATGTGGCTAGTAGAGGGCTTGATATCCCTTTGGTGGATATGGTTATAAACTATGACATTCCATGCAATTCCAAGGTCAGTATTCTCTTCCTGACTCGGTTTTGTGCTTCCGGGATTAAATTGTAATTTTTAAACAGGGAAGCAGAGAAAAAAAAAAACAATACTCCGTACAAAATAAATGTTGGGGTATATTGACCTATCTAACTTACTAAAAGGACATACATACATGTACTGACATGATTCTTCCATGGAGTTTACTTGCATTTGTCTTTTATAACCTTTATCTATCTAAAAGAATAATTTAATTTCGAAGTTGCCTTTTTAATTGCATGAATTCTTGTTGTAACTTGATACATCAATTGTTTTCAGGACTATATACACCGTGTGGGAAGAACTGCTCGTGCTGGAAGAACCGGTGTTGCAGTTTCACTAGTTAATCAATATGAGATAGAATGGTATACGCAGATAGAGAAGCTAATGAGTAATAATTTCTTCCCTCTGGTTATGTTCATTGGATTTCTGGTTATGGAGTGTATACACTAAAGCGATGTAATCTTTTGTACAGACCAGAAGTTACCTCAGTATCCAGCCGAGGAACAGGAAGTTCTGTTGCTACTAGAACGTGTTACAGAAGCTAAGAGACTCGCTCAAATGGTAACGTTCTTGCATTAGTACTTTAATTCACGAAATCACATAACAGATACATATAGGTTCAATAACACGCGCTCTGCATAAATCCATCCATTTTGGGCTTCCACATTTTCATTCATTCACTCAATTATCATATTTGCCGTCTGGGTCTACCATGCTGACAAATTTACCTTATCTGTGCAGAAAATGAAGGAAGGAGGCGGGAAAAGGAACCGGAGAGGCGAAGATGATGGTGAAGAAATTGACAAATATTTAAGCCACAAGGATGGGAAGAGGGGTAGAGATGGCAGCAGAGGTAGCGGCGGGAACAGGGGTAGGGGTGGCAAGTCTTTTAAGAAGCAGAGAAGGTAATTGGTAGGATTCGGACTGGAAGAATAGATCAATGAGGGGATTTTTTTCGGCACAAATGATCAACTTTCAGTCATTAGATTGTGACAATATAACTAAAATTTTGATTCACAGTTTTAACCATTCCTTGTTCTAAAATGATTTCATTTGGGTATTACTGTGAGTAATTAGTTGAATATTTAAATCTGTCCAACAAATTTAACTTCATCCCTAACTCAACTTGTCTAAGAACTGGTACCATGTTATTAGACAAGTTGAGTACTTGGTACAGGATGCCAAGAACAAGTGTTTGCAGAAACCAACAAATATCTGAATTTCATGCTCAACTTGTTCAATTCTGCAACTACTGTGTATATTAGACAAGTTGAGTAATTGGTGTAGGAAGCCAAAAGAGGTGTTTTTCACACAACTGATACACTTGTGACAAGGAAAAAGTGCACTATCTGTCCTATATGTGTAGTTGTTAATGTAGCCAACTTTCGAATTGATCGTCGAATTCATCCTCAGTTGTGCTTTGTGAAACGAAACCCTTTCTTTGATTCCACAATATCTAGTCTAGTGCGTGGAAGCTATAAAGTTACAATCACAATATACCTTGCTAGTTTTGTATGAAATGCACTCATGTTTTTGTTGAATGTAAATCAAATGCGCCAATATAACTTATTTATTCATTTATTTATAGTGTGGATACAATACAATGCACTAATTTTGATTCATTGACTGTATGATTTAACCCGAACCAAACAATATTGGTGGTCGATTTTTCATGGACGGGCAAAGTGGATGATTACTCAGTGGATTGGTGGTGGGTCCATTAAACCCTAGAACAAGAACCACACATGTTTCATGTTTTCCACAAAACCCTAAAATTGCACTCCATTGGATCAACTTATAAAGTTTAGCATGCATTAAAATTTTGCGCTTATTATATCAATAATTTTGTTTCATGAAATTTCGATCTCCATATATATAGAAATTACATTAGCCCTTAGTTGGTTGGCAAGTATGAATTCAAAAATAATGATACAAAATCCCTAAAAATAAATAGATGTGTTTTAAAACGGTTTTATATTCTCGCGATTTAAATTCAGCGATTTGATTAAAAAAAAAAGCCTCAATCAATTCAAAATTATGGGTGTGTTTGGATTCCATTGCATTTTAATTATAATGTAATTATTTTACCTCGTTTTATACGAGCGTTTGGTTATAAAAATAAAAAACTTGTAAAAATCGAGATAAAACCGTAATTTAACCAAATAATCACATAAATTAAGATAAAATAATTGTATTATAATTAATACACCGTATAAACCAAAAGCACCCTTATTAAAACATTTTACAAATTGTGTTAACTTAACATCACCTTATTTTTTATTTTTTTATAAACATAATGCATTTGAAATCCAAACACTTTTTGGCTCTTCAGTGCAAAATGTAACGATCTTAAAACTCTCAACGATGAACGAATGCGTGGGGCCACGGGTGAGTTGAGTCAACCCCCATAACTCGACCCACTTGGCTGTTGGCACTTTGCAGAAGACAACAACAAAGATGACCTTCCTCCTAAAATAAAAAACAGACGACCTTCATATTGCAATGACGACTGAGCTGAGTTAGCCGCACTTTGACTTAGATTTTTTTTTTATATATAAAAAGAAAAGAAAAAGAAAAGCAAGGAGTTGTATGGTTGGTCTAAAAACGCTGCGTCTTGTGCTGCCAAATTTTCATGGCCGTGGATGACCCTCCACAGACACAGTCCACATCAATGTACAATATGATCACTGCATAACTTGACAGGATCCATTATCACTCTTGCCAAAATTGTTTGGGGGTTTTGCAAAAGGGTTGTTATCTCGAATCTCGATGCTCTTTCAATCACTAATTAACATAATCATTGACGGATTTAGGGGTGGCCTAGTATGATCGCGAGCCCATCCCAATCCCGGAAAAAAATACGAAAGGTTAACTATATAAAAAATAAAAAATAAAAAGGTCTAAATTAATTTAGAAGTGAAAATGGATCAAAAAGTTTACTTTGTCTAGTTGATAAAGTATAAATGGGAAACTTTTTCCTATTTATCTAGAGCTTAAGAGCACCCACAATGGGGTGTTTAAAGAACAAAAATAAAGAACCTAACAATAAAATAATAGAGAAATGATATATTGGGTTAAGGAATGATGTGATAGGTTTACTAGCAAGGAACTCTTAAAAACTCAAAAAGAAAGAAGATGGGTGAGAGGGTAGGAAAGAGAAAGAGAGGGGTTTGGGTAAGTGGTGGGGCTAATTTTAATTTTATTATTTAGTTTATAATAAAATGGGCTGTAGGGATGTTGGTAAAAAATTATGTTGGGTTTCTTAAAGAGAGAGAGAAATAAAAAAGGGAGTTAAGGAACCGAATTAGGTTTCATGGATGCGGATGCTCTTGCTCTTAGAGCATCCGCATCCATGATTTTTGAAGATTACAATTATAATTCCATTATAGTTAAAATAAAATGGAATCCAAACACACCCTTACATGTGGGGTAAGGCAAAAAAAACCCTCAAATACACGGTGACGGTGATGATCACGGCCCGTATGAAATATAGGGTTGGCATGGCCATGGTTTTTGAAGCCATGAAGAGCCTTCTAAAGCCATCACCGGGTCCTGGAGTTGGGTTGTACGTCCATAGGGTTAGGCTTGACGGGTTTTGTAATGCATAAAATCTGCATCATAGCTGTTGAAGGAGATCGATCTTGATCACCCTCTCAATCCGAACCCTAGCCTGCAAAATAAGAACGAACGAGGTCGGGGCGGGGCTTGTCTCCCCGGATAACCCTCCGACGCTCAAGTCCGTTCTCTCCTCCGTATTGATGTCGACCGAGGCATTAAGTATGAGAAACGGTCGAGGCATTTATGTGGGTCATCACAATAGAATAAGCGGTAATTGATAAAAGACGGAACCGCCCCTGCATCGTGATCTCGGGATTTTCCCTCTTACAATTGCCCCTCGGGTTTCCTCATCATGTCTCAATGATGAAGGAGGCCCGAAAAATCGGTGATTCATTGGCCATAAATGGCGACTTATTGGCCTTGAGCGGTTGTTTTGGCCTTGAGTGGCTGTCGTTGATCATAAGTGGCTATTGGCCGTAAATAACGAGTAATTGGCCGTAAGTTGCGATTTCCGGTGGCCGTAAATGGCGATTTCTGGTGGCCTTAAGTGGCGAATTCTGGGGGCCGTCAGTGGCGATTTCCGGTGGCCGTAAGTGGCGATTTTCTATTTCCGGTGGCCGTAAGTGGCGATTTTCGGTGGCCGTAAGTGGCGATTTCTATTTCCGATGGCCGTAAGTGGCGATTTCCGGTGGCCGTAAGTGGCGATTTCTATTTCCGGTGGCCGTAAGTGGCAATTTCCATTTCCGGTGGCCGTAAGTGGCGATTTCCATTTCCGGTGGCCGTAAGTGGCGATTTCCGGTGGCCGTAAGTGGCGATTTCTATTTCCGGTGGCCGTAAGTGGCGATTTCCGGTGGCCGTAAGTGGCGATTTCCATTTCCGGTGGCCGTAAGTGGCGATTTCCATTTCCGGTGGCCGTAAGTGGCGATTTCCGGTGGCCGTAAGTGGCGATTTCCATTTCCGGTGGCCGTAAGTGGCGATTTCTATTTCCGGTGGCCGTAAGTGGCGATTTCTATCTCATTTGCGCCAACTTGAAAGCACCAACCTTATACAAAAGTTAGTCATTGACGAAGAATAATACGTGTGAAACTAATTAAGAAAATATAGGAATCATAAAACATTGTGTATTAAAAATCATATTATTAAGAGGGAGAAAAAAGGTTTTGAGCACTTCCCGGTCTCGACTTGGGGTTTTAATGCTACTTGGTCTTGCCCCTTGCCATCTTTTTTTTTAATCCATCGGAAATAGGAGGCTGCCGGGACAAAAATCTACAACTTTGAAAGTCTGGACCGCTCGTGTAATTACTTGAAAAGATCAAGCCAATTTCGAAATTTGTAAGAGTTCCGGGCCGGATTTGTAATTAACAAAATAAAAACCTGCAACAATTGAGTGCTTCGTCTTCCTCATGCGAAGCGGCACCGGGGCATCCCATTCGTCGCCTTCCTCCGTCGATCTCCGATCCCCAACTCCTCCCCTCAAGGACTACCGCCACCACCGTCATTCTGTTTTGCGGGCGCGTCAGATTGATGATCCCAATCTCACAAAGAAATAACACATGAAAATCAGATCCAATTAGAGCCTTCATGAATCAAAGGAAATTAATAAATAAATAAAGTAGTAGTAGGCTCCGGCCATCGATATTAGTATGCGCTTGAGAGGGCTCATCCTCCACTTGAAATCTCTGTCCCGTCCTCGCGGTGGAGGTGGAGGCGGAGATTGGTTCCGATCGTAGAGATCGTCACCGCCGCCACGACGGTTTGGAGGAAGATCGAAGTCGATCCTTGTCGTCCCTCCGCTCTATGGAATCCTCGACTCCGAATCCAACCATCGACGCAGTCTTCGCGAAAGAAGTGCGAGCAGGGATTGACAAACCGACTCTGGAAATAAGCACCGGGGTTGTGGTCGCCGACTCGCCGGCGCGGCGAAAGGCGCACCGCCCCACACCGGTTGATGCAGGAGGGATCCGGCATGCCCCTGACATTGGTAAGCAATTGACGAGCACCCTGATTGTGCCCTTGACAGCCGGTGACGGTGGTAGGACCTTCCATCTTGTTCACGAGGGCTCCGATCTTAGGGCTTTTTGATCGGGTCCCCACGGACGGGGCCAAATGTAATGCATAAAATCTGCATCATAGCTGTTGAAGGAGATCGATCTTGATCACCCTCTCAATCCGAACCCTAGCCTGCAAAATAAGAACGAACGAGGTCGGGGCGGGGCTTGTCTCCCCGGATAACCCTCCGACGCTCAAGTCCGTTCTCTCCTCCGTATTGATGTCGACCGAGGCATTAAGTATGAGAAACGGTCGAGGCATTTATGTGGGTCATCACAATAGAATAAGCGGTAATTGATAAAAGACGGAACCGCCCCTGCATCGTGATCTCGGGATTTTCCCTCTTACAGGTTTGGATTGGAGTAAGATGTAGTTGATCGACCACAGTTAAGCCATGAAATCTATTTATGGTCACGACTTCTAAAACCAGCAAAATACTATATAATCATAATTGTTCATCTGTAATTTTGAAAGTCGTAATCATATATAATTGTTTATTTGACGAGATAATCACTGTATTGGAGAAATTAATGAAAACATTACATGATATATACATCAACATGTATATATATATATATATATAGATATATAGGGTCGGGTTCGGGTGCAAAGGTCCCCAATAGTGAGAAGGAAAGAAGCCTTGTGATTGGCTGAAAAACGCATCTACCACGCGCCAAGGATTTTGCCCACTCGCAATATAGCGCGTCATCCCACGCGTCTTTTATAAAAGGTGTATTATTTTCCTCTTTTTTTTCTGTTTATCTCCTTTCTTGTTTTCCAAGCTACGAAGACCCCGATTTTCGACCTTTCCTCTCAGATCTGCGACTTTAATCTTCGAATTCCCTCTTCGTATCATCGATGACAATCGAAGAACTCAAATCTCAAGATGTGGATCGTGAAATAGAGAACATCTTCTCAAATTCTGGAAATCAAAACATGATTAATGGTGTCGACATATCTGCTGGTGCTACTGCGACTTCGATTGAAACAGGTATCAACAACAACAATGATAAATTATATTTGTAATTGTTCTTCCTTCTATTAAATTACCTCAATTATGATGAACCACTTCCTATTACAAACCTAATTGCAGATATGGAATGAGTTATGATAAACACTATTTGTTGTACATGCTGCACCACATATTATTGTAACTGCTATGTCTACTTACAATGGTGATTGCATTAATCTTTCATTATCGAAATAATTTATCGATGTTTTACGATTCAGTTGTAGAGAATCATTGCTCATATATTCATGCTGAACACTCTCCTGGTGAAAATACTGAACCATATGCTATTATATGCATATATTGCTTTGTATTTTATTTAATGAACAGTTGAGGGATGCTTGTGTTATCATCATACCTATATTGTTTTACTCTGATGAACCACTATATGATGTTTATATTGAACTTCCTATCTCTGAACCACGTGCTAAAAATAACTCTGAACCAAACTCAGAATAGTGAACAACCCTCGATTATATCTCTGAACTACATCCTGTAATAACTCTGAACCAACCTCAATAATTCACAATTGTATATGTTGTTATCATCATACATCCTAGTTGTTATAATGAACCACGTTCTAAACCATTCCTTGATATACACTGAATCAAATTCAATTATATATACTGAACCACTTCTTGATATTTACATTGAACCCATCACCAAACTCAATAATTTACAGTTGTAAAATTAGAAACACAAATGCTGAACCCATTCTCTGTTCTATCTCTGAACCACGTGCTAAGGAGAACTCTAAACCAAACTCAGAATATTGAACAACCCTCAGTTATATCTCTGAACCACATTCTGAAATTACTCTGAACCAACCTCAATTATATTGCTTTGTATTTTATTTAATGAACAGTTGATGGATGCTTGTCTTATCATCATACCTATATTGCTTTGCTCTGATGAACCACTATATGATGTTTATACTGAACTTCCTATTTTCCTAAACTGCTCTGTATATAATGAACCAATTCTTGGTGTGGCTGCAAACATCTATCTGCTATCTTACAGTGAACATTTTTTTATTTGATGTACAGATGAGGGATGCTTGTTTTATCATCATAAAACAAGTACTGAACCTAGTACAATCAAATATTGAACCGTGTAAAATACTGAGTCAAGTATTAGATAAAAGTACTGAACCAATTAAAAATAGAATAATTATAAGCCAGTTTTTTGTCCCTATGAACCAAATACAAAATAGTTGTTGAACCAATTCTTAATAACCTCCTGAACAACACATGCAGTAGTAAACACGCATTGATAAATAGTCGAGATAGATTACATGTTATATATAATGAACAGCACACTACAAAATGCTGGATCAAATAACAGTACGTAATACAGAACCAATTAAGAATACCCTATTTAACGCCGTGATTTTTTCTCTGAACCAATTACAATCATAGATACTGAGCCCCTGAACCAATTCTTTGTAAAAATACTGAGTCAGTTATCCGATAAAAGTAATGAACCAATAAAAAATAGAATACTCGAAGGCCAGTATTTCGTCCTGTGAACCAGATACAAAAATAGGTGTTGAACCAATTCTTTGTAAAATCCTGAACAGCGCATGCAGTTATGACCACACATTATTAAATAGACCAGATAGACTATCTGTTATCATACATATCAAAACACAAAAAGTTGCCATTGTCGTTGATACACAAAAATAACTGTCCAACAATCCAGAATACATCCGCATAATCAACTAATAAAAGTTTCAACAAAAACTACAAATATCACATTAAAATCTTCAATTCCCCGGCTGGTAATCAGTAATTCTTGCAATAACAGACGGCCTTTCTTCGTTGATAAGAGACCAAACAATCGCATGCGTATATAACCTTCGAAGATCAGATAACGCATTGCTTGGGTTCTTGGATAAGCCACAACTCCAATTATTTATGCCCCGGTAAGTCTCCAAATGACGCATGCAGAAAATGCCACATTCAGTGTAATTGCTAGTAGTCGCCCATGGTAAATCCAGACAGAATGGTTTACATTCGCGAATAAGGTCCGCCTTGCTGGGCAGCATCATCTTGTCTAGGTAGTGACTCATCAATTTAACCTTAAAAGTTGACAGCAAAACAAAACCAAAAAGTGGATGTTGATACAGGAAGAATAAATCAAACACACGCATATGACAAGGGATGTATATACTTACAGCTACTTCTGGGATGTCAGAGTATCTCAAGCCAAAGCCAACTTCCAGCTTCATGTTATCAATAATAACAACTTCCTTTAACTTAAAATTAAAGCATATAATGTAATAGTGCTCAGATGCAAGGATTGGCAGCATGATCTGCATAATGAGAAATTTAATTTAAATTATTTAATTCAAATTTAGTATTAGAATAAATACACAGCTCAACACCACCAAAAATATTCAAATCTAATTGAAATTCTTTAAATAAACTTACTAATTCAAACCCAGCCAAAATTTGAAACAGATGAGTCTCTAAGAAGCTGATCAAATTTAGTATGAAACATGTAGAATCGCCTTTCAAAGCTTACATTAGGGTTAGCAACAACTGAACCTAACTGAAAAATATTAACAACGCTGAATTATGTAATGAATTAAAACAAATATTCAACACTCAATCACATGCATTAAAATTTAAAACTTACACTGAGATTACAAGTGCCCAGGTATCTCTTACAGCCATAAAATGTCTCTTGGTAGTTAAGAACTCCAACAAAAGTATCAATCACTTGTGCATCAACATATTCATTGGGGAGTAAGGATTGAAACAACACACGTGGGACAATTCGATCTTTGTACTTAAAAAGAACTTCCCTGTTATAATACCATAAGAATAATTTGCTATCAGTTTGAAATTAAACAAACTATATTTCTTTCATGCACAACATTACCTGTGTAATCAATGAATTTCATATATATAAGAGCAACTTACATCATGTCATACTCAGGTTCAGCAACATAACTGATAAGCTTGCAAAGAAATGGTGAACTTAGAAGACAGGGATTAACGGCTTGGCTTCTCAAAGGGAGGTTTGATTCTTCTGATCCATTCACTTCATCCCCCTGTCGATTTTCCCTGATTTTCCTCTGTTTTTCCCGTTCATTCTTTATTTGTCCCTTCAACTGTGCCATTGTTGTTTCATCTACGAAAAAATTAATTAATATCTAGTTAATTTGAACAACATACAATATAGTTACTGAATCCCACTCCAATATAACACTGAATCATACAAACTCCAATAAAGGGGACTGCAGGGATGGCCTCCACAGATCTAGATCACTGAACCATGTTCAAAATAGGCAAATGAACTAACGTAAAATAAAACACTAAATCACCCCCCTTCAAGTTATAAACAATTGTTGGAATGAACCCCACACAATTGGAACATCTGAACTACATGCAATATAGGTACTGAACCAAATTCAACAAAAACACTGAATCATCCAAAAGTCCAGGTAAAGGATCGAAGGGATGAACCCCAAATAGCTAGATCCCTGAACCACATTCAAACTAAAAAGCACTAATTTTGTAAGGCATCCTACTTATGAACAACAGAAAAAAAAAAAAAAGGAACAACATACAATATAGTTACTGAATCCCACTCCAATATAACACTGAATCATACAAACTCCAATAAAGGGGACTGCAGGGATGGCCTCCACAGATCTAGATCACTGAACCATGTTCAAAATAGGCAAATGAACTAACGTAAAATAAAACACTAAATCATCCCCCTTCAAGTTATAAACAATTGTTGGAATGAACCCCACACAATTGGAACATCTGAACTACATGCAATATAGGTACTGAACCAAATTCAACAAAAACACTGAATCGTCCAAAAGTCCAGGTAAGGGATCGAAGGGATGAACCCCAAATAGCTAGATCACTGAACCACATTCAAAATATCAAAGCACTAATTTTGTAAGGCGTCCTACTTATGAACAACAGAAATAAAAGGAACAACATACAATATAGTTACTGAATCCCACTCCACTATAACACCGAATCATACAAACTCCAATAAAGGGGACTGCAGGGATGGCCTCCACAGATCTAGATCACCGAACCATGTTCAAAATAGGCAAATGAACTAACGTAAAATAAAACACTAAATCACCCCCCTTCAAGTTATAAACAATTGTTGGAATGAACCCCACACAATTGGAACATCTGAACTACATGCAATATAGGTACTGAACCAAATTCAACAAAAACACTGAATCATCCAAAAGTCCAGGTAAGGGATCGAAGGGATGAACCCCAAATAGCTAGATCACTGAACCACATTCAACTAAAAAGCACTAATTTTGTAAGGCGTCCTACTTATGAACAACAGAAATAAAAGGAACAACATGCAACAAAACACATCGTCGTACCGCTGAAGGTGATGTTTTCCATTGAAAGCGAATACAACCAGCAACTTCAAAACTCCGAATATGGATGTAACGTGGAGCAAAATACGGCGCTACTGGAGATTTTAAGTTCAGAAGCAACAAAACAAAACGAACTTTTAGAGAGAAACAGAATACAAAACTCGATTAAACTTTGAGTCCGAAAATCGGGAAGCGTAAAGAGAGAGAAGAGAGAAATCGATTACCTCCAGACGGCGATGATGCTTTTCTCTGGACGAAATCCCTAGGGCAGATATAGAATCAAAGATGGTGGAAGTTGAAAAGACATGAACGGCATTCAAAAAGACAAAAATACCCCCGCTTTTTTAGACGCGCCTCACGCGCCAGCCAATTCCGCGCATCTCAAAATATTATTATTTTAATCAAAATCACCCAATTACACCTCTTCTTTCCTTCTCACCGGTACGGGGGCTTCTCACTTGAACCCTACCCTATATATATATATATATATATATATATATATATATATATATATATATATATATATGTATATAAGGTACGTAGTGGTACCATATAGCTTTGAAGTTACCACTTCTTATACTTTATAGTTTGGGTATTGTTGAAAAACGTTAACACCAGTTTTGGAGAATTAATAGAGACATATATAAAGAAGCGTTTATTCCCATGCCTTTTTGTACTTATCAAAAGCCTAACTAGTAACTATAGCTTTTAGTGTTGTTCATGCCATGGTGATGTATGATGTATCTACTTCACACTTCGTTTTCTTTCAATTTGCAGTCGAAGAAAGGATCAACGGATGAGATCATGACATGCCTTTACATGCCCATCAGTTTTATTTTATTTTTATTTCTATTTACTAATATACTACAATATATTACTCCGTATGACACAAAGGAGTATATATGTATGTATATTACTCCCTCCGTCTCATATTAAATGTCATTTGGACTTTTACGCACACATTTTAAGGAGGAAAAACTATATAAAATATTACATTTTTTAAAAATAATTTTATTCTTGTTAATAATAAGTATAATATTTTATAGAATTTTTACCTCTTTAAAATAAGTGTTGAAAGGTAAAGTGACATTTATAATGAAACAGAGAGTAACAATTTAACACCTATTAATCTATTGTCATTTATCAGAACATTAAATTTCCACACCATAATAATCTATCTATCTATCTATTATATTATATTATAATAAAGGAATCGTTGTAACACATAACACCTTATCTTTAATTGTAGTAATATTAATTAATCAACAATTATCTCATCATCTTAATATCAAATTTATTTAAATTAAAATAAATATGCAAATGCATAGTGTTAGTACTAAACTAGTTTTATTAAAAGATCCGATCACTATTCAACAATTAACACTACTCTACCTTATCGGATTGAGTCCGTCTGACCGCTTGTCGAATGACTTTCCTTGTTCAAGTGATTGCAGACTAAGGGTCCGTTTGACAATGCAAATAGCTTTTCTGAGCTTTTGATTTTAATATTTTATAGTTTTAAATATGTTAAATATATGATTTTAATTTAATTAGCTTTTGAAATTGGATTTTCAACCGCTACTCACCCCAAACTTTTCATAATTTTATTCAATTTTTTCTATCTGATCAGCTAGTTTGCATCAACTACTCTATCAGCTGGGTTACCCAACACCCTACTAGCTTTTGAAAACTCTAATTTAACATATATTTAATACACTTAATCCATCAGCTTCAACTGTCCTATCAACTTCAGCTACCTCATCAGCTATGTTTTACCAAACTGACCCTAATTCTCAAATCCATAGAAATTATTGATATCTTTAGATATTTTTCCTTATAATTGAAAGATTCATATATTAATTTAGCATTTCAAAGCGGGGATATATTTTAATTAAATTATCCATAAAAAAACATATATATCTTTTTTTGGAAGGAAGTTTATACCAATGAATTCAATAATTGTTGTTTTTTAAAGGAAGTTTATAATAATGATCAATTCCTTAAGTTTGATCTTCTATATAACCCCACCCCAATATATTCCTTATTAAAATAAAATAAAATAAACCATTTTGGATATCAATGGTTTATATGCTAATTGATAACTTTATAATTCCTTAATGGGTTTAAATTGCTTTTAGACAATCTATATTCATCTTGTGATTAATTATGTAAATTAACAGTGTAGCATATATATTAACCTTTTGAAGTCATACATCCGCTACCCTCAACTCTATCATATATTTAGAACTTTAGATTCTCTTATGCTTTAAAATGGACGAATTCGCCAATTATGAGTTGGGCGCGGACTATTGAGAGTACATAATTTCCCCTAATTAATGCGTTAATTTTTTATTTTTTTTTACTACAAGGAAAGAAATTAGTGACGGAATGTCCAAACACAGTTACACAGGTCATTCCAGTCCTAGAGCGTTTTTTCGGACGAGATCTTAAAATTCAATCTGGATCTTACAATAAATCTATATCGGCAGGGATACAGTAGGCTGGATGAGCAATCCTATCTTGCAATTAATGCTTTCAATTTGCTTAAATGCTAAATTAGCTAGCATATATATTCCAAATCAGTATTTAATTCTTGTTTACTAAAGTGGTACAAGATAAGGGTGGTGAATTGGTGATAGAAGGTCAACCAAAAAAAATCGACCCCACTTTGTTAATGCAAATACCGGTCACCCAAACACATCATCACCCACCACAACCTTCCCTCAAATAAACACACACCTTATATATACAACACACACCAAAACTCCTCCCAACACTTAACCATAAAACACACAAAATCTCACCAAATTTACAAACCATTATATGGGGCACACAAGCGCCAAGAACGCCCTTGGCTCATCAAAGCTCCTAGCCATCGGGCTCCTCGAGTCGGTCGTGGCGCTCGCCTACGTGGTCGCCAAGCACACGGGCCGCGCCTCCAAGAAGCTCCTCCGCAAGGTGTCCACCAAGGGCTCCAACATCAAATGCCTCACCGGCCGCCGCGCCAATAGAGAGGAGGATTTCGACTTCGGCGATGGCGGCTTGTGGCAGCGCTCGATCTTGATGGGCGATCGCTGCGAGCCCCTCGACTTCTCCGGTGTCATTTACTACGACTGCGACGGTCGGAAGGTCGACGAGCCGCCCATGAAGTCGCCCCGCGCCAGCCCCTTTGCTGGCCTCGGCAGCCCCCGGTTGGCCCTTGAGGGCCCCGGTAGCCTGTGATATGGCAGCGCGTCACCCGCCTGTCACGTAGTTTCCGTCACGGACCAATCCGTATGTGTAGTTGTACCAAGTTTCTTGTGGTTGATCAGTTTTCATGGTTGTTGATTTTGAAGTGGTGAATTTTAATACAAAAGTTACTTATTTGGACAAAATTTGTATGTAAAAAAGTATGAAATTCATGGCTACCAATTTCAGGCCAATTTTACAAATTTCATCAAATTAAGAGGGCAAACATAAAATTGAAATAGTTAATTAATTATTATTTTTTTCTACTCCAAAAAATTACAATATTTTAATAGATGATGCAAGTTTTCACAATTTTAATTATCATAAGAACTCTTCAACAAAAGAAATTAGTCTTAAGAATTGAATATTAATTTGATTGACACAAATGCATTTTTTTCCCCATTTTTAATCAATAATCGGCCCATTGCGTATGTACTTAAAATAAAACCTTATTGATGGATAAATACCGGCCGGTAAAAAAGAATATTGGTGAGATTTGGGGATTGTTTTTCACTTTATAGATTCTAAATTTGTTAGTCTAAAGTGAGAATTGTAAATATTCAGCGGACCGCAATGTGTATGAAGCAAAAGGCATATATGGTCAGTTGCCAAAAAGTAGTGACCGGCCTAACAATTCAACTTGTACATTATAATTATATATTTATATGGAGGATATGGACCCATCACTTGACCGCTTCAAATTGCTGAAATTACATACTACAAAACGAACTTGAAATGACACTTTAAAATAAAAATTATATCAATAAATAAATATAATATAAAGGTTAATTTTTTATTGAGATGTTTGGTATGAGAGTATTCATCCCACATTGATTAGAAAAGAGTTAAAATGATGGGTTATAAGGAAGAGTGAAACTCTACACAACTGCTTAAATTTTTGTGTTAAATTGGTGAATCCCGATTTTATAATCGTCAAAATAATAATAACAAATCAATGTAACAATTCAATATAGAGGGTAAGTAATAAAAGATATGCATCATACAAAACTACAAAGCTACACATACAAGTGGAGTTTTACCTTGAATAGATCAACCTCAAACTTAATTTCAAAGTAATTTTCACCAACTCCTGCTAACCTATTTAATTCGTTATATTTTTCTATTGAGGGGGGTTCGACTTTTGCATCTTTAGTACATTAATATAAACCAAGTTTACTACTTTTTAGGGTTGTTATACGATTAATTTGTTATATTTATGGGGCAAGCAAATCCTAAACGGTTGACCACCAACTCTCCTCCCCAAGTTTCCTTTAATATATATATTCTTAGTTACAGTGACCAACAAACGTACCTAAACTCAATCCACAGGTCCATACTTGTTAATTGTTTTCCCCTCCATCAGTCTCAATCAATGGTTACATAATTACATGTGAATTTTTATGCGAAATAGACCCATGATTTGTGATATCACATAGCAATGGTTAAGTACTTAAAATTAAAGTATATATATTATAATTAATCAATTAATTTAAATGACACATATTATATATATACCATTGAAATGTAGGAGTCCAAGAGGGTGTGATTTACGTTACGACATATGGAATAAGTATAATGTATTGTTGGGCTTGGTTACCGGCCTGCATATGCGTTCTCTTCAAAGTCCGATTAGTTGAACCGTACATACTTCCAATTAATTGGTTGGAATTTTAATTTAATTATCAATGTGAAATTTCTTAGGCATATATGGATGTCTTTACCCCCGATTTATCAACTTTCAAACGGATGGAATATTTGACTGAATTCGACATGTTGCCATTTTTACAAAATGAAACCTTAATAATAATATAAATTAACATTATATAATTAAATAAAATATTAGTTTTATGTTCTAAATTAAAATTATAAAAACAAACTTATAAGGGAAAGGTGTAATATAAATTCAAGATAGACTCTATTATGATAGTATATATAATGATTTATAAATAGATAATATGTTATATATTAATTTAATATTTTGAATTAAACTCATTGATTAACTGAAATATGAAAATCAATTGCAAAGAGACAAAAAGAGGATTGGTTGAAAATGAGTATTGTGGTGAATGTGATACATAGGCGAAAACTTTTCTATTTTAATAATTTATATTGATATAGATATAAGATATAGATACATATAGTTATACAAATTCGATTTTTTAACCTATATTAATTTCAAGGTACACGTTAAGCATTTTCATTTAGAAAAAATTTAATGGGAATTTATTATTATTATTATTATTATTATTTACAACTTTGCAATTTTTTGTTGAAAATGGTTCCCGTAGGCCATAACTCCAAACTTCTAAACCTAGTCACAAAGTTGGCCCACAGTTAGACCTGTGCAAACATGGGTCAATCTGTGCGGTCTGACCAACTCGCCCGACTAAATTTACGAGCTTGGGTGAAACAATTGGACCAAGGATCAAGTCCAAGCGGGCCGGTAGGCCCGACCCGTCGATATATATTATTTATATGAAATTGTAGTAAAATAATAGATATATTGATTATATAATTTATACTTGTACATCTATTAGTACTTTATTAATACTAAATGACTAATAGTATTCAAATCACATATAAATTAAGGAATACAATATTATTAAATGAATTATTTTCAAGTTTTTTTCCATTGAAATGAACCTACGCTAAAGATTTAGGGTGTGATTTCAAAGTTGTGTAACTTGTGCACCTTTATTTTGTATGAAATTTTAATCTTTTGAAATACTTAGCACATATTGTAAATTTTGACATCAAACACAAAAATAAAAAATTTAAAAAATATTTCACAAATTTTTAATGGGCGGTCCGGTGATCTACCTTGCCTGCCCATGTGGGCGAACTTAAACAAGATAGTTGGCTCAAAAACCGGGTCTGGCCCAAGCCCGACCCATACTCAGTTTACACACAGGAAATCATCTTTGATGTCGCACTTGACAAAATTTCGAAATGACTCACCGGAAAGGACTTGTGGGTAGTACCCATAGGTCTCCGGTTCGAACCCCGGAATGGCCGCTCTTTATTTACCTATTCAAGGAATACTCTTATTAAGTGGCCAAACACGACCTTGCTTCAACTATATGTGACTGGCATTGTTTGCTAAAATTAATAGCTTTTCGTAGATTTTAATTTTAATATTATATAATTTTAAATAAGTTAAAATTCCAATTAAAATTTAATATTATTATGTCTCAACTCTCAATAGTTACGCACCTTGAGATATTTAAATTATTTTTATACTTCCAAATTTTTAGAGATAATGAGCTTTATAGACATTTTTTCATTGTTTTTTTAAGTTTATAAACCCCATAATAAATTCTTTAATTATATAGACTTTTTCATATATATTGTTCCATCTATACCCTTCAATGCCTTTTATTTTCTTAAAAGTTAACATCTTTAATAATAAATTTGAAAAATGAGTACAAAAAAAATCTTCAAATTAAATATAATATACATTATAAGAAAAAAATAATAGTTTATTATATTCAATCCCTAATAAAATATCTAGGTACGTACATTACAATTAATATTATTAATTATTGTAAGTTGTAACACAATAACTTGTGTATTGTGATACAATATTTCACCTTTATTGTAAGAATTTTTTTTCATAATATTCACAAAAAAATAATTATTTAACAAAATATTCAAACTTTGAAAGTATTTACACAAATATTCATTTTTTACAGGCCGGTCAGAAAAACGCGGTCTCAGACCGCGTTTTATTATTAAGGTCAAAAATTAAAATTGGATGAAAAGAGGTAAAAAAAAACTAACACAAAAACGCGGCCCCAGGCCGCGTTTCTTGTTTTTTTTTTTTTCAGAAAAACTAAAAAGGGAAAGGGGAGAGACGGGTAAGGGCCGGAGGAGAGAGGTAGTGGCGGAGGGAGAGAGAGGGATGGCCGGAGGGAGGCGGAGGGAGAGAGAGGAAGTCGGAGGCCGGGGGGCGGAGGAGAGAGGGATGGCCGGAGGCCAGGCGGAGAGAGAGAGAGAGGAAGGGGCGGAGGGAGAGAGAAGGGAGGCGGAGGGAGAGAGAGGAAGGGGCGGAGGGGAACAGAGGCGCCGGAGGGAGAGAGAGGAAGGGGCGGAGAGAGAGGAAGATGCTGGCGACGCTGGGATTCCGGCCGGAGAACAGAGGCGCCGGAGAACGGAGGCGAAGGAAGGGGAGGCTGGCGAAGGAAGGGGAGGCGCCGGAGAACGCTGGGATTCCTCTCTCTCCGCCCCTTCCTCTCTCTCCCTTCGGCGCCTCTGTTCCCCTCCGCCCCTTCCTCTCTCTCCCTCCGCCTCCCTGCTCTCTCCCTCCGCCCTTCCTTCTCTCTCCCTCCGCCTGGATCTCCGGCGCCCTTCCTTCTCTCTCCCTCCGCCCCTTCCTCTCTCCTCCGACTTCCTCTCTCTCGCTCCGCCTGGCCTCCGGCCATCCCTCTCTCCTCCGCCCCCCCGGCCTCCGACTTCCTCTCTCTCCCTCCGCCTCCCTCCGGCCCTTACCCGTCTTACCCGTCTCTCCCCTTTTCAGTTTTTCGGAAAAAAAAAAAAAAAAAACAAGAGACGCGGCCTGGGGCCGCGTCTTTTGTGTTAGTTTTTTTTACAGCCTTTCACCCAATTTCAATTTTTGACCTTAATAATAAAACGCGGCCTGAGACCGCGTTTTTCTGACCGACCTGCAAAAAATGAATATTTGTGTAAATACTTTCGAAGTTTGAATATTTTGTTAAATAATTATTTTTTTGTGAATATTTTGAAAAAAAAATCTTATTGTAATACAATATTACCATCGTAGAAATTCCATATTGTAATACAATGAATAATTTAATGTAATTATTCATGTATTAAAATAAATACAATTTTTATTGTAGATGTATTGTAATTGATTATTCTAATCGCATATGTAAATATTAAAAACAAAGATAATGTCAATATATATGTTATGCTATAAATTAGTGTATTATATGAATGTAGAATTTCAAAAAAAAAATATCTTTAACTATTTTTAAAAAATACTTTTCAATTTTATTATTTAAGTATATTAACTTTTTATTAAACTAAAACAATTAAGGGTAAACAAGTAATAACACCAACAAAAGGGTCTATATACTTAAAAGATTTATTACGGGGTCTATTAACTAAACAAATTATGAAAAAGGGTCATGATTCTCCAATTATCTCAAATTTTTATCTTTCCTCCACTAAGATCATCCACACTGAAAACACTCCATTGAGTGTCTTCCTTTAAAAAAAAGAACATGCAAACTGACACAAGGTGTGTCTTACCGTAGAAACTACTGGCTAAAAATAAGACATCCAACCTGCCACACACACTACACAACACATCCCAGATTGTAAATATAACAAAGTATATTTTATCTAGTAATGAATTACTGTATTTTATACACATAATCTATTAGATTAAACTACTTGTCGGTTATATTTTGGTATTTTATACACAACCTATCAATTTAAACGTTTATAGTTACTAAACTTAACCCTTATGTCCTCCCAAAATACACATTTTGGATGTAGTTTTTTTTTTTTTTTTAAATGGTGGTTGATGCATTGGGCCGAGTTAGCCCACACAAATAATAGGCCCAGAAGATGAACCAATTTTCATTAGGCCATTCATATTTTGATTTAGAATCTACAAAACCCCAAAATCGTCAAGTGAAAGCCATTTATTTATTTTTAATTTCTATTCATTGATTAACTTATAAATATGGTTTCTATCATTTCAAATAATCTGAATTTCGTAACAAGCCATAAATGTTATTGCAATCACAATCTTAAAATAACATCCTTTATTTATTGCTCTTTGTAGTAGTATAAGTTGTAACAGATTCAGGGTTCATTTAGATAGCCAAACAAACCCTTTTACAATTTATCAAACAACATAATTTGGGCTGTTAACAAAGCCAATAATACATCCTTTATTTAATTATTTTTATATTTCTATTCATCAAGTAGTGTTCTTTACTAGGGTTTGTTTGGATAAATAACCCTTTATTATATAACTTTGTCTTTCACACTTCCAAGGATGCAATTTAAAGATTGTGTGATTTCCACCAGATCAATCTTTAAATCACATCCTTAGATGTTCACCTCACAAGGGTATAGTTAAAGAAGGGTGCCAAAGAAGTGTTCATCAAGTAATCAGCAACTATCTGATATGTTCTCTCTGAAGGGTGAGCTGAATCCCAGAACATATACTTGGTCCTATCCGGGCATATAGGTGTTAGCCTGTTACAGAAGGCACCCGCCTCGAACCTTCCTGTCCCGCAGCATGCCCTATCAACCACCTCAAATCCTGCTCATCCATAACAGAAAAGCATCAATAGTCGGAATGAGACATTGCATGTTGAGAATGTGAAGAGACCAAAAGAGTTCTACGTTGAAAATAGGAAAGATAAAGTATTAGCACATAAGCTAGTGGATTACTCCTCTTATTATCAATTGGTTTTAGGATGAAACTGTGTGCAACTTATATCCTAAGACTCATTGTTGAAGTGTCAACTAGAGGCGAAAACAACTCTAGTTACAGTTGCGGGGCGTGGCGTGTTGAGAATGTGAAGAGATCAAAAGAGTCCCATATTGAAAATATGAAAGATAAAGTCTTATTATATAAGCTGGTGGGTTACTCCTCCTATTGTCAGTTGGTTTTAGGATGGAACCCGCTTGTCTTATGTGATGTACTATAGCTTTTCAAGATCGACTTACTTACCATATGATTGAGGGTTGGTGAACATGTCGTTTAACAAATCGTAGACGCCAGCGAAAACCAGTATTATCCCGGGGAGCTCTCCGTTGAGCTTGATGACCAAGCTATTGAGCTTGACATTGAAGCTTCTAGCAACTGTGTTGTAGTTCTCCTTGCAAGAAGTCGGATTTCCGAGGTTGACGGTCCTCTCTATTGGAATGCACCCCATAGGGGAAATCCCTAAAAGGGCAATCTTCCGGGCTCCAAGGCCGTAGAGTTGGCGGAGGAAGTTCTCCATGATTTGTATTAGGAACAACTGGTAGTTTTCGATTGTGTACTCTAATCTTCTTCTTGGTAACAAGAAGTAGTTCTCGATGAAGTCATTCGTTCCGATGCTTACGATGTACAAAGCCTCGGCTATGACCTCTGTCGCCCCATTATCGCCTAGATAGGCTCGCAATCTCTCTTGGTATTCCTTGTAGTATTGTAGTTGTCTCCATAGAGGTATTACTGGCTGCAAGTTAACACACTAATCAGTTTCCGAAAACCTCGATTTAGTGTAATTCAGATGTTTTCTTTCTAAGATAGTAAGAACTCAAGGGGGTGATCATGCTTGTTGTTTAATAGCATCCACATATATCAATCTCATACAATATCTTGATTTCAAGATATTGTTACCAATAGGCCCTTAGTCACACACTGTTTGTGTGGTTTCACGCCATCAGATATTAGATATCAGATATCAGATATAAGATAGTAAGAACGTGAGGGGACTTACAAGAAAATCACCGGTGGTATTGTCTAAGCCAGAGCCAGCAGAGGCAAAATCAACTCCAGCCGCGAGGTCCGATATGCCAAGGTTGGGATCCAAGTAAGCAGGGACCAGCTCCTTGAGCCCTAAGGCTTGGGAAGCGAAATCCGGAGCTAGCTTCCCATTGCAGAATCGCCCTGTGGGCATCCTGCTAGGGAGGTCCCTGCCGTAAGGCGGGAAATTGGCCCTCGCAACCGTGGGTATGTAGTTGTTGTTGCCTGAGTCGACTGTGGAGTCTCCAAAGACGATCACCGCGGACACGTTGGCGCCTTCGCACAAGGCGCCGAGGTGCAATAGGAGCACTGCTTGGAGGAGGAATGGCACCATCATTATGTGTTTGTACATTTTTGGTTAGTTTCTTGGTAGTGTTTTTGAGTTAAAGAGTATATGGTATATAAAGGATGTTAGTAGGAGATGTGTTTTTGGCTTTAGAGTGAGATGTATGTGGTTTTCAATCAACTAGTTATATTTATAGCTTAATTTTAGTTATATAAAATAATTTAATATAAAATATCTGATGTTCACAAGTTTTTTTGTGCATATATATGAACACAAGTCATATATCTTTTTTATTTTTATCCATTAATGTTAGGACTCTAATAATGTGAATTATGTATAATGAGACCTAATATAACTAATAAATAAAGTTTAATAATAAATAATTAAGATAAATAAAAAATAATCCTCATTTTATAATAAAACTAAAAATTCATTTAATCTGAACATACCTAACTCAACTCGACCCCAACCTACCGTCATAATATTTCCGACATATAATCGAATTCAAATAAATATATCCAATCATGATCCGAATAACCCGATTGTCATCTCTAATTTCGACCTTCCAAATACTCATGAATCGCATATCATCTATTTCTTTGTCA
This sequence comes from Persicaria tinctoria, assembly GCA_037127255.1. Taxonomy (NCBI): domain Eukaryota; kingdom Viridiplantae; phylum Streptophyta; class Magnoliopsida; order Caryophyllales; family Polygonaceae; genus Persicaria; species Persicaria tinctoria. Next base: position 66,191,256 of record JBANSL010000010.1, on the reverse strand, counting down.
AAAAAAAAATTGATTATTTGGTTTTAATTAAGAGTTTTATGTAAGTGTTTTTTATAACAAAAGTTGTAAGAGCATAAATGAATTAACAACAGCAACAACCCGCTTAGAGCATGGTCTGGGGAGTTGAGATGTACGCATCCTTGCGTCGACTAGGTCGAGAGGGTGTTTCCGAGTGACCCATGACTGGACATCAAGGAAAGAGGAAAACCACACCACTAGAAATTGGAAATTAAGATGATAAAAACGCAAAAAGGGACAAAGATGAAAAGATGGAAAGGATGCACGCAAGGAAAGTTGAGATAAAAGGGAAATATGAGCGAGAAACGTTGCTCCCGACTAGCGTTCGTCAATACAGATAGCTAGCACTCCTCCATTGAATCATGTTGCGTGTCATCTCCTCTGAGAGTCCCAGAGCGGTCAGATCATGTCTAATCACTTCACCCCAGCTCTTCTTTGGACGAACAACTCTTCCTCGTCGAACTCTTTCGATAGCCAAGTTGTCACACCTACGCAGCGGCGCATCTAGATCTTTCCTCTGAACATGCCCATACCATCGGAGTCTCGATTCTCGCAACTTAGCCTGAATACTAGCCACTCCCAGGGGCGGAGGGAGGGGGGGCATGAGGTGGCTCGAGCCCCCCCCTGGGTTGGGGGAAAACGTAAAAAAATAAATAAAAAATATGTATTTTTTTTGTAATTTTTGATAATTTAAGGGTTAAAAGAAGTTAAAAAGAGTAAAAAATCAATAAGTATGTCTAGCTTAGTTGGTATGGGGTGTGAATATAAAGGAGGAGGTCTTGAGTTCAATTCCCCGTGTCTTCCTTTTATGGATTTTTTTCCTTTTTAGCTTTTCAAATCATACCCATGGCTACATTTTATGGATTTTTTTTTCTTTTAGCTTTTTAAATCATATATTTAATGTGTTCTCTACTATATTCTTTACAAAAAAAATTGTATCTTATATATATTCAAAAAAAAAAATCCCAATAAAATAGGCGAGCCCCCCCTGAATTTTTTCCTGGCTCCGGCCCTGGCCACTCCTACCTTTTCTCAAATTAGAGTTATGATTTGGAAACAACTTAGCCTGAATAAGAGCATAAATGAATTAGAGTTATGATTTGGAAACAAATTTATTGTTTTTTTTTTTCCAAAAAAAGAAACAAATTAAATATATTATTTTAGTTAATTATTATGGGGTTTCTTTTTTGAAAAAGATATGTCCGAGCTAGTTTTTTTTGTTCTAACCTTAGCTAGGTTGAATAGATAGAAAATTAGGTAGTTTCGGTTGAGGAGCAGTTCTGCGGCCTTGGTTGATCGAAGTGATCGTGTTGGTGGTGTTTGTGGTCTCCGAAGATCCTTCATCTAGGTGAAGGAAACGTCGTGTGATCCACACTTCCCCAGGAGTCGTCTTTGCCCTACGTGGATTACTGCTTTCCGTCTTTCCGGCGGCGAGACATCGTGTCAGCTGTGCTGTCCCATGCGCTCGCTATCCACTTCTCCACGTCGGGTCTCCTTCTTCTCGTTGTTATGTCCGTTTTTTGGCTTAGGGTCTGGGGTTTCCGGGTTTGTTTCATTTAGTTCTTTTGTTGTATTAGGTAATTGTTTTATGTTGTATTTCTTTTACGATATTGTATGTTTAGACGGCGTGCCGTCTGCCGACTTTGTCGGCCTTTCGAGGTCCGGGCCTGTCCGGCCTCGAATTATTTCCTTATCAAAAAAAAAAAAAAAAGATAGAAAATTAGGTTTCTTAGCTCATGCATGCTCTTATAATATATGTTTGAATGAATATACAATCCTAGTAGGTTTATTCATTTACATTACTAAATAAAAAATGTGGTTTATTTTATTTTTGATAAAACAAAATTTTGGGTCGCATTAGTTTCGACTGGTACATCAACTAATAACATCTCTAAAATTGAGAGTTTGGACCTTGGATGTAGAGTCATCTTGAAGTGAGTGACCAAGTAGCAAAGACGAGCAACACAGCCTGCAACACCGTACGTCGATCTCTTAAATGATGTTCTTAATTGAATACGTAGTATCATCAACTGAAAAGACTGGGGCAATAAAATGATATCTACGATGAGCATTTTAATCTCCCATTGGCATTTTGATCTCCCGTCATTGCTTCTCGTGATGGGAAATCACATATATTGGAGACTCTAGGGGAAGATGGTTATACCATTTGATATCCTTCTTCCTTCTTTAGGTACGTAATTGGCGTCTACCATTTACAAGTGATATATCATTTTCAGAGGTAATTTTCGTATTTTCCCATCTTTCAATTTGGTGGCTAATTCTTCCACATTATGTCTAGTTTATATTTATAAAATAGATGTCATCATAAATTAATTGCTAGTTTTTTTAGTCTAATTAATCTAGCTAGGTTTGTTCATTTCAGTATGTGAATAGTTATAATTAGGTCGGTTAACCGGCCCATTCTCTTATAAATGTAATAATTATGCACGTACAATACTTTTTTTTTTTTTTTTTGAGCTCAAACAAAGACTTTTTATTCATTCACATCCCCAGCCAAGCTTACAAGAGCAGCTTGAGGCATTGAATCCTTATCAAAAAACAGAGTATCAAATATAGGCCTAACATTGGCTAACTCATGTGCAACTGTGTTCCCTCGCCTTCTTAAATGAGACCATTCGACTGAAGCAAAACCTGTCGCCTGTCTCTGGATTTTGTCAACCATATGCCGCAGGGTGCCCAGCCCCTCATATCCTCTTCCCAACTTCGTAATCAGACTAAGGCAATCAGACTCTAGGTGAATTCGCATGTAGCCTCTTTCCCCGACCCGAGCTAATGCCCATTGCACACTCTCCGCTTCAACAACCTCGATGTCCTTGGAGGCCTGCACCCCTTTGTGTCCCGCCATCACGAAGTTGCCTTCTTCATCCCGCACTATAAAACCAATGCCTGCGCTTCCGTCCGCCGAAACCGATCCATCGCAGTTGATCTTGAACACTCCCGGTGCTGGTCTCTTCCACCTCTCCCCTCCTGGTTTTGCGGGTTCCCTTGGAGCTGGTGCCGCCGGGTCTTTGTACCTCTTGAATTCCTCTAACAGTTCTTGCACCCTCCTCATTAGTTGTTTTGGCTCTTTACGAACCCCCTCGAATAGCAATTTATTTCGCGCCTCCCATGCTTGCCAGACCATCATCGACCACAATTGTCGCTCGTCCTCCTTGCAACTCGAGAAGACAAGTATAAAGGCTTCGAAGACAGATTGTCCCGTGAGCCATCGTCTTTCCAAAGCCGGTTGCAGGCGCCACAATGCTCTGACATAAGGGCACTCAAAAACTGCATGATACCCTGTCTCCTCTCGACCACATAGCTCACACAAAGGCTCTTCCACCATCTTGCGCCTGTGCAGGTTCCACTTGCAGGGTAATACCTCCCTTGACGCCCTCCAAACTAATGATGTGACCTTTGGCAAAAGTTTGAGACGCCACAGAGCATTCCAAGCTCTCCTTGTGACACTCGGATCCGACTGTCCCGCCCTCTCGACCTCTCCTTCCTTCTTCTCTCTGATCATATGATAGGCCGATCGAACCGAGAACAACCCATTTTTGGTGTGTTTCCAAATCAACCTGTCGTTGATGTCCGGATCAGTCAGCCGTAAGCTCAAGACCCTCTCCGCATCCCCTGGCAGCATCACCTGCCGTATAGCCTCCTCCTTCCATCGACCACAGTCCCAGTCGATCAGTTCAATCACTCTCAAATTCGGATCTCCCCCAAAAAAATTCCCAATTACCCGTCCGGAACACGTACCAGGTAGCCATCTATCAGCCCACACGTTCACCTCGGATCCGTTTCCGATGCACCAAATCAGTCCCTCTTTCAATGCATCTCGCCCCGCCAGCAGGCTCCTCCAAGTGTAGCTCGGTTGATGACCCATCGAGGCTTCCAGCAGCGACGAGTGAGGGTAGTACTTTGCCCTCAACAACCGAGCAAGCAGCGATTCCGGTTCTTGCAATAGTCTCCAGGCCTGTCGTGCTAGTAGCGCGACATTGAAGCTCTCTAGATCTCGGAACCCCATACCCCCATCGCACTTGGCTTTACACATTCTTTTCCAACTCATCCAATGTGTTTTCCGCTTACCTCCTTGCTCGCCCCACCAAAAATTACTCATGAGCATCTCTAACTCCTTGCATAGCCCATCCGGGAGCATAAAACAAGACATTGTGTAGGTTGGTATGGCCTGCGCGACAGACTTGATCAAGATCTCTTTACCCGCTCTCGACAGGGTCTTTTCCTTCCATCCCTTCATTTTCTTCCACACCCTCTCCTTCAACTGCTGGAAGATCACCTTTTTTGACCTCCCGACCATAGTCGGAAGGCCCAAATACCGCTCATGCTTTGACACCTCCCGAATGTTCGTCACTCCCTGAATCGCACCCCTAAGCTCCTCACTGACATTTCTGCTGAAGGACAGTTCTGACTTAGCGAAATTCACCTGTTGTCCGGACGCCTCTCCATAAGTACGGAGGATATTCATCACTGTCTCGCTCTGCTGGCAGGAGGCTCGCAAGAACAAAACACAGTCATCAGCAAAAAATAAATGAGATATAGAAGGTGCTCTAGGGGAGATCCGGATGCCTTCCAAGCGCAATTGGGACTCAGCAACCCGGAGCATCCCGGACAAGCCCTCAGCGCAGATTAGGAAGAGGTACGGAGACAGAGGATCGCCTTGTCTCAATCCCCTGCCTGGCGTGAAGGTCTGGGACGGCCTCCCCTCCATCAGAACCGAAAAGGTAACGGTCCTCACACATCCCATGATTAGAGAGATCCACCTCTCGTCAAACCCAAATCTCTTCATACAGTGCTCGAGAAAACCCCATTCGACTCGATCATACGCCTTTGCCATATCCAGTTTCAGGGCCATGAACCCTTTCTTCCCTTTCCTTGTCTTCATATGGTGGAAAACTTCGAAGGCAGCAAGTACATTATCTGTTATGAGCCTGCCGGGTACAAAAGCACTCTGACTAGGTGCTATCAGCTTCCCTAGGACTTTCTTCAACCTGTTGGTTAGTACTTTCGAAATAATCTTATACAACACATTGCATAGACTGATTGGTCGAAGATCCTTCATTCTGCATGGGTCCGAAACCTTCGGGATCAAAGTTATGAAAGTGTGATTCAATCCCGGAGGTATCGGCTGGCCATTCAGAATCCCAAGAACAAACCTAGTGACATCGTTCCCGACGATATGCCAACATTTTTGGTAAAAAAGTGCTGGCATCCCGTCCGGACCCGGAGCTTTTGTGGGATGCATAGAAAAAAGGGCAGATTTTACCTCTCCAGCGGTGAAGGGACATGACAGCTCATGGTTATCTTCCGCCGACACGAGAGGCTCGATTCCTTGAGTAGCCGTATCAGGGTTGGCTAAGACATTGGATTCAAACAATTTACAAAAGTAATCAATCGCCACCGCGTTCTTCCCAGCCCAACTATACTCCTCTCTGCCATCCTCCCCTATCAATTTTCGCACCATATTCCTTTTCCTCCTTCCCGTGGCCTTCTTGTGGAAAAAACTGGTGTTTCTATCCCCACACCGAAACTCATTCGCCCTAGCCCTTTGAAACCACATAACCTCTTCCTTATCCATCAACAACTTCTCTTTCCTTTCCAGCCCCCGTCTCTCCTGCACGTACAATACTAGCTAGCCGCTAATTGGCTTATTCATTTGTAAATAGATATATCCTAATCACTAGGTTTATTTTATTTTTGACAAATTCAAGATTGGATTTATGGTTTCGGTTTCGACTAGTGCGTCAACTAATATATCATCCCAAATGAAAATGATGAGATCTTGAAGCGATGGATGTAGAATCAATGAACAGTGAAGGTGGGCAACAAAATCCGCAATACTCCCTCCGTTCGGCAAAACTTGTCGTTTACTATTCATGCACGTTTTTTTACAACGATAAAAACTATATAAAATATTAATTTTTTTTAACAAGTTTGTACTTATTAATAATAACTACGAAGTTGTTAAAAAAATTATTAAAAAAATCGATATTTTATATATAGTTTTTTGTCTCCTAAAAAAACGTGCATGAATAGTAAAGTGTCAAGTTTTTTCCGAACGGAGGCAGTAACATTGATCTCTCAAAAGATGTGCTTGAATGCCAACAATTAGAAAGAGTACTGGGACAAATCAGAAACACCATATATCGCTTCAAATACATTATCTCCATCAATCAACAAGTCTAATTCTAGGTAGGTTTATTCATATGTCAATTTGTGAATAGTTATAAAATTAGGTTTTTTTAACCCATTCTCTTATATAATAGGTTTGAATGTAACATCCAATTCTAGGTCTATATATATAATTTATTTCAATTTTTACAAGATATGTCCTAACTAGGTACGTTTATTTTATTTTTGATAAAGTAAACATTTGCATGACGTTACGTTGGAAATTGAAATGCTTAATTATCTCAATTATTAATAGCAACTTCGATCATTAATCTCGATCAAAATGATATTTGAAATAAGCATTTCAATCTCTAACGGGCATTTTAATCGTCAGATCTACATATCATATCCTTCAATACCAAATGTTAGAGGCCAACCCCAGGAGAAGGTACGTTTCCCTTGAATGTTCTTCCTCTTTTTTGCCTACCATATGCTTGTCGAAGGTAATTATTTTGCGTTTTCATCCCCATATTTGAATATGGTATCTAATTCGTCTATATTCCGTTTAGTTTTTTTTTTATTCTTAATTAAAAAAAAATATGACTTAGCTACTTTTTATTTTGTAGGTACGTAGGTTTCTTCATTTCAACTTGTTAATATAGTACGTGATTTCTAAACCCATTGTCTTATAATATAGGTTTGAATGGTGAACGTACGTACAATCCTATGGCTAGGTTTATTCATTTCAATTTGTAAATAGATATGTCTTGATTAGGTTCATTTTATTTTTAATAAAAGAAGAAATAGATATGTCTGGATTGGGAGTAGCCTAGCACGTACACAAGCCGAGATAGATTCAATTCTAAAACCAATTGACAATAGAAGGAATAGTCCACCGACTTATATATTAGGACTTGTTATGTTCAGATTTCGATGTGGGACACTTTTTAGTCTAATTCACATCTCTCAATAGGTTTTACTTAATTGTTTCATTATTGCGCCTGTTTTCTGTTTGTAATGTATGTTTAGACAGTTTCGTCTGTCGCTCATCGACCTCTCGATAATCGGACTTGGCTGTTCTCGAATTTTTACTTAATTAAAAAAATATAAATTGGTCTAAGTTAGCCCAAACAAATAATAGGGTCAGAATACGCATTAATTAGTTTTTCATTAGGTCATATTCATATTTTGATTTAAAGTATCCACAATAGACATATTCATATTCATATTTTGATATAGAGCTCCCACAATGGCTATATTTATATTCATATTTTGGTTTAGACTTTAGAGTATCCACAATAGATATAACTAAGTGGGTGTCTCCATTTTGAAAAAAAAAAATTTAGAAGATAATATCAAAGAAATTTTGCCTTGAAAGATGTAACAATTTCCACCTCTGGAAAAAAAACTCAAAAACTACGAAAATTTAAATCTGAAAAAGCTGAAATTTACAAACTCCATTTGCTTCTCTTTTCTTTTTTAATGAAGACACCAATTTTGCTATTTACACCTGCACCTCTATGCAAATAAACTTCTGCCATCTTAAAAAAAAAAATTAAAAAAAACTTGCGACTATAACTATGTAGATTGTAGACTCTATGCCTCTAAAGAGCAAGATAGTAAAATTTTGTGGGTGCATTTGACAACCCGGTTACACATTCTCTCACAATCCAATTTGAACTTCACTTGAGTGATCTCTTGTCATGTTGAGATGTGTCTCAAAAGTGTCCCACATTGAAAAATTGAACATATCATGTATATGAGTCGGTGGGCTACTCCTTCTATTGTCAATTGGTTTTAAAATGAAACCTCACTCGGCTTGTGTGCTAGGCTACTAGCGCATGTGCGCCCGTGCACACGACCCCCAGTCATCGGTCCGAGTGGGACTTTGATATGGTATCAGAGCGGTTAGCCTAACGCCCCGTCTTTCGATCCTGGTCTGGGTTACCAGTGGTCCAAGTGTCAACTAGATGGTCATTCATAGTTGCACTTGCGGAGGCGTGTTGAGATGTGAATGAGACCAAAAGTGTCCCACATTGGAAAATTGAACATATCAAGCCCTAGTATATGAGTTGGTGGGCTACTCCTTCTATTGTCAATTGATTTTAGAATGGAACCCCGCTCGACTTATGTGTTAGCTTACTAGCGCATGTGCGCCCATGCACACGACTCCCAGTCATCGGTTCGAGTCGGATTTTGATATGCCAGAACTCTTTGCATGCATTAGTGCATGTCACATTTTGGGTATTCTGATTGAGATCTAGATCCATCTTATAACACAAGCCAATGTGCAGGGAGAATCATTTTCACAACACATTTGTGCAATGTTGAAACTTCTAGCTCCACGAATCCAACCCACCCTTAACATGCATGCTTTCACAAGGTTTCTTCACATACACTCCACACATCATAAACCATATAGGTCTCCAAGTTGATCAACCAAACAAAACTTAAAAGAAAAAGGGAAAAATGAACCGGCCGGTTTACTTCAATCTATACTCAAAACCCAACCTCCGCGGGGTTCAAACCGGGTTCAGGCCCCAGGAGCGGCGTCTTTCACTTTACTCTGGAGACTGGAGGTACCCGCCGTACAACACACTACACAACACAGGTCCAGATTTTTTATTATTTTTTTTTTATTAGGAAATAATTCGAGGCCGGATAGGCCCGGACCTCGAGAGGCCGACAAAGTCGGCAGACGGCAAGCCGTCTAAACATACAACAAAGAAAAAGAAAATACAACGTAGAAACAGAAAAAAATGTGCAGTACAAGCGGAGGGAGACACGCAAATTCAGTCGAACAAGCGAACTAAGCCCACCCGGCTGGAGACAACGTAGACAAGAGCCGACGCCAAGCACCACCAAGAAGTGACACCGCTGGCCAGCGGTACATCAGGAGTCCTGCGGGCAGTGAAGACGAACCTCCAAGGAAATTTCCGTAATGCGGAGTCGCCTCGATACACACCGCCTCGACCCCAGCCAGACCCGACATCGGTCGCCAGAGCTCCAACACAGACGAAGAACGCCACGAACAACCAGACTCGCCGCCGAGAACCACCATAGTACGACGCACCAAAAGACCCTTTCGGGATTTAATAGAAGCCCTCTCGGGATTTATTGTTATTTAAATATATATATATATATATATATATATATATATATATATATATATATATATATATATATATATATATATATATATTTAAAGAAATAGACCAAACTCTTTATTATTATTTTAATCCCCATTTTGATGTCCCCATCCAAATGTGAACACCTCCCGTGCCTTGCAAGGCAAAATCAGGGAAAGGATCCCGGAAAATCCGGCCACCAGCCTTGGAGCGCAGGTGATAGATTACATAGGTCTCCTATTGTATAGTGGGCTGAAAGCCCGTTAAGGCCCAATACCTTGTAACCTATATATATGTTATATCAATGAATGGAAACCCTCAAGGAGGACATTACAATCAATCTCATGATCTTACATGGTATCACAGCCTAAGATCCAAAGACCCTAAATTCTTTTTCTCTAACCCTAGCCGCCACCTCCTTCTCTCTCCCCTCGCCGTCTCTCTCATCGCCGCCAATCTCCCACTGTCGGCCAAACCCTAGCGCGCCCGCGCCACCTCCCAACGCGGCCGCGCCACATCCCACCGTCGGCCCCCCTCCTTCTCTCTCTCGCTCGCTAGCCCTTCTGCACCCCGCCCTTAGCCTTCCCTTCTCATCCCAATGGCTAACCCACAACCTACCGACCCTATTAAGCCACCCTACCATTCCGCCCTCACCATCTCCAACATCAAAAATTGCATCCCTATCATTCTTGATCATGAGTCCAGTACCTACACCATGTGGTCGCACCTTTTCACGACCCATGTTAAGGCTCATAAAGTCCTCCACCACATCGACTCCTCCGCTAACCGCCCTGCAAGCGAAGACGACGATCTCTTCGCTCAACTTGACACCATTGTTCTTCAATGGATCTTTAACACCATCTCAAAAGATCTTTTGACCACCATCCTTGACCCCAAAGACAACGCCTTGAAAGCTTGGAAGAAACTTCAGGATCTTTTTCAAGACAACAAGTCCACCCGTGCTGTCTATCTCGAGCACGAATTCTCAGGTTGCAAGCTTTCCTCTTTTCCGTCGATATCTGCCTACTGTCAGCACATCAAGACCCTGGCTGATCAGCTCGACGCTGTCGACTCCAAACCCAGTGCCACCCGTCTGGTTCTCCAGGTTCTCTCTGGTCTCCCTCCTGAATACAACGCTGCTGCTACTCATATCCAGCAGACAGAGCCTCTCCCTACATTCGAGAAGACCCGGTCTCAACTGATCCTGGAGGAGACTCGCATTCAACGTCAGACAACCGACGCCGCCAAAGACAAGACGGCATTGGTCTCATCCAGCGACATCATCGAGCAACTCGCCCTCCAGCCAGGCCGCACCAACGATCAGCAAGGACCTAGAGGCGGCGCACGCAACGCGGCCGCGGCGCCCGCAGCACCTGGCGCCCGCAGCAACATGATAACCGCCACCCCTCTTGGTACCCCAACCCTGGCTACCCTCCTTGGATGCCCTATGGCTACCCCGGTGCGTCGTTTCGTGGACCTGCCCCGCATCCCAACCGTCAGCAGGGCTTGTTGGGTCCTGCTCCCCGTCCATCGTCCGATCAGGCATACCCGACTGATGTGCACAACGCCTTCTCTTCCATGCAGCTGACACCTCCTGACGGCTCTTGGTACATGGACACTGGCGCTACCTCTCATATGACGAACTCCTCAGGTACTCTCTCATCTCATTCTTTTAAGGGTCCTGCTCATTCTATTATCGTTGGCAACGGTGGTCGCCTTGCTACTTCGGGCATTGGCCACACCACACTACCAACCCCTACCAATCCTTTGCACCTAAACAATGTCCTTATTGCCCCCAAACTTGTCAAAAACCTTATCTCTGTCCGTCGGTTTACCACTGACAATGATGTTTCTCTTGAGTTTGATCCGTTTGGTTTCTCTGTGAAGGATCATACTACGGGGGTTACTCGCCTGAGATGTAATAGCACTGGGGAGCTCTATCCTGTGTCGTCGCCTTCACCATCCAGCCCGTCAAGTCCAGTCGCCCTCTCGGCATCATCATCCAGTCTTTGGCATACTTCGTTCTAAGAGTCTTGTCATTTGTAATAAAGAGCACCGCTCTGGTTTATGTTCTTCTTGTCAGTTAGGCAAGCATGCCAGACTTCCGTTTCAGCGTTCTTTAAACACTACTTTCGCACCTTTTGATATTATTCATAGTGATATTTGGACACCTCCTGTGCCTAGCAAGGAGGGTCATAAGTATTAACTTTTGTTTCTGGATGATTTTACACACTTCTTATGGGTTTTCCCTTTGCACTTTAAATCTCAAGTGTTCCCTATCTTTGCCAAATTCCATGCTTACATTAAAACACAGTTTCACACCTCTGTCAAGTGTTTCCAATGCGACAATGGTCGTGAATTTGACAATAAAGATTTCCACACTTTCTTTAATACCAATGGGATCTCCTATCGCTTATCCTGCCCCTACACCTCGCAACAAAATGGCAAAGCCGAACGTGTCATCCGCACCATCACCAATATGATGCGCACTCTTCTCTTCCACGCATCCATTCCCCTCCCTTATTGGCCTTACGCCTTGGCCACCACATGCTACCTCCTCAACATTCTCCCTACCACCACCCTCAACCATCGCTCACCGTTTCAGTCACTGTATTTCGCTTTGCCCATATATGATCACCTTCGTACATTTGGTTGCTTATGCTTTCCCAATCAAGCATCCACCGCCCCCCATAAGCTTCACCCTCGCTCTACCCCTTGTGTCTTTCTTGGCTACCCGTCTGATCATCGCGGTTACATTTGCCTTGATATCAAGACTCACAGGATCATTCTCTCTCGCCATGTCACCTTTGATGAGTCGCGATTTCCCTTCGCGTCTCCCACACCCCCTGTGTCGTCGTCAGAGTCTGAGTCACCATTTCCTCACTTCATTCTTCCCTAGAGCTCTCCCGGTGCTCCTGCGTCTCCCCCTCCCCCACCTCCCTCGCCACCCCCCACAACCAGACCTCACACCCGCAGCGTCTCCGGTGTCTTCAGACCCCGACAGATCGTCTCCATGACCACCGACCATCACCCCGCTATCCACAGTCCGCAAGCATCATCCCATCCCCTACGTGCGGCGCCCGCAGCAAGATTCCCCCCCTGGCGGCGCCCGCCGCACCCCCAGCTGCGGCGCCCGCCGCAAGATTTCCCCCCCTGGCGGCACCCGCCGCAATAACCTCGCCCCTCCCTCCCCCAACGTCCCAAGCTGGCGCGCCCGCGCCCCACCCAGGCGCGCCCGCGCCCCGACCTGGCGCGCCCGCGCCCCAAGCTGGCGTGCCCGCGTCCTTCGCTGGCGTGCCCGCGTCCTTCGCCTCTCCTGCCCCCATCTTTCCCGACTCCCTTTCACCCTCTGCCTCCGCCCAGACCTCCCTCTCCCCCGTTCCCACCTCCCACAAAACCGCCCTCCTAGACCCGAATTGGCAGGCGGCTATGCTCGACGAATACAGGGCCCTTACGAAGAATGGCACTTGGGTTCTTGTGCCTCGCCCTCCTGAGGCGAACGTCATTCGTTGTATGTGGCTCTTCCGTCACAAGTTCCGCTCTGATGGGACATTGGAGCGCTACAAGGCCCGTCTGGTGGTTAACGGTAGATCTCAACAGGCCGGTATTGATTGTGATGAGACCTTCAGCCCTGTGGTCAAGCCTGCCACTATCCGAGTGGTCCTGAGTCTGGCGCTGTCACGCAACTGGGGCATCCATCAGCTGGATGTCAAGAACGCCTTCCAGCATGGTCATCTGAATGAGACGGTTTACATGTTTCAGCCTCCGGGGTTTGCTGATGCTGAGCGTCCAAAGCATGTCTGTCTCCTCAAGCGCTCTCTGTATGGTCTGAAACAGGCTCCACGGGCATGGTTCCAGCGGTTTGCGTCTCATCTGCTCCGCTTGGGTTTCACTGGCAGCCGATCAGATACGTCTCTGTTTATCTATCGCAGAGGCTCGGACTTGGCTTTCCTGCTGCTCTATGTCGACGACATCATTCTCACCGCCTCTTCTGATGCTCTTCGAACGTCCATCATCTCGAGGTTGAGTGCGGAATTCGCCATGTCTGATCTAGGTCCGCTGTCTTACTTCTTGGGAGTTGCTGTTCAGCGGCATGCGTCTGGTCTCTTTCTCTCACAGAGTAAGTATGCTGCTGAGATTGTTGCTCGGGCTAAGATGGTCAACTGCAATCCCGTCGCAACCCCAGTCGATACCTCCAACAAGCTCAGTGCTCATTCTGGTCCTTTGGTTGATGATCCGACACTGTACAGGAGCCTCGCTGGTGCTCTTCAGTATCTCACTTTCACCAGGCCTGATATCAGTTACGCCGTCCAGCAGATCTGCTTGTTCATGCATGCCCCTAGGGAACCTCATTTCCAGGCTTTGAAGCGGATCATTCGGTACATCAGCGGCACCCTCGAGCTCGGCACCACCATCACTCCTTCCTCTAAGCTTGATCTTGTGGCGTACACTGATGCGGATTGGGGTGGTTGTCCTGACACACGTCGCTCCACGTCTGGTTACTGTGTCTTCCTCAATGACACTCTTGTGTCTTGGTCAGCCAAGCGTCAGTCCGTCGTGTCTCGCTCCAGCGCTGAAGCCGAATACCGGGGTGTTGCCAACGTTGTCTCTGAGTGCTCTTGGCTCCGCAATCTCCTGCTTGAGCTACGATGCCCCTTACAGAAGGCCACTCTGGTCTACACTGACAACGTCTCCGCCGTCTACCTGGCTAGCAACCCAGTCCAACATCAACGCACGAAGCACATTGAGCTTGATCTCCACTTCGTCAGGGACAAGGTTGCCATTGGACATGTCCGCGTTCTCCATGTCCCGTCCTCTTATCAGTACGCTGATATATTCACCAAGGGTTTACCTAGACAGTTATTCATTGATTTTCGTTCCAGTCTCACTGCACGGACCCCTCCCGTTTCGACTGCGGGGGTTTGATAGATTACATAGGTCTCCTATTGTATAGTGGGCTGAAAGCCCGTTAAGGCCCAATACCTTGTAACCTATATATATGTTATATCAATGAATGGAAACCCTCAAGGAGGACATTACAATCAATCTCATGATCTTACAGCAGGGAAGGCTAGAACCCGAGAATCGCCGGTGGTGACGGGGAGAGAAGACACCGACACCGAGATTACACCACCGGCAACACCACGCAAGGGAAAGCGGAGGGGCGAATAGGAAGATGGTGGCCGGACGAGATACAGGAGGTGACGTTGGAGGCCGAAACCCGGGTTGCATCAAAAGAGATCGGAGTCGGCAGTAGCGCCAGTCGACGATGGCCAGGAAACGTCGATGAGCAGGGACAACAGCCGCCGAACCAAAGTAGGGAAGGTTGAAGGCGACAAAGTTCAACCTTGGTGACGGCGGCGCCACCGCAAAGAGAAGATGGCGAGGAGGAGAAGGAGGTGTAGCTATGGGTTTTGAAATTTGAAGCACTAATTGGACATGGGGAAGATGAGATCGAGACCATGAGCCAAGAAGCAATAAAAGCCCCAAATTGATTTTTGATTTTGTAAACCTCCCGAGGACTGATTCCGGAATTGAAATTGTCATGTTCTTGTTCTACAGGGACGCCGGAACACATGTGTGGCGGCGCCACTGTGGTACGGATGCCGTCGACACCGGAATGGGAAGGCCGGAGCAGGATTGGGAGCGCTCTGAGAGAGCCGGCTTGCCCACCAAAGACCGGCGGAGCTGAGAACCGTCCTCCGAAGAGATGATTAAGAACCTCCGACGAGGAGCACCTCGATCGAAAGGAAAACCGACCTCCGAAGAGGGATTGATTGAGCCTCCGAAGAGGAGATATTGGGCCTCCGAAGAGGGGTTATTGAGCCTCCGAAGAGGAGATATTGGGCCTCCGAAGAGGGTTTCAGATCCGACGAAAGTCGGAAACCGTCGTAGGATATTTAAACGTCACCGTGTTGGTGGTGGTTCAGGCCGTCAGGGGGAAACCCCGATGGATTTCTTTCGAGAGTTTTTGGTGCTAAAACCCTCTCTCATTTCCAACACAGGTCCAGATTGTTTCAATTAACTACCCTATCATCCAGATTTACTAAACAAAATTTAACAATTAATTATAACACAGTATATTTTATTTTATCTAGTAATGGATTACTGTATTTTGTACACATAATTTATTGGGTTAAAGTGTTAAACTACTCGTCGGTTATATTTTGGTATTTTAAACACAACCTATCAATTTAAACTTTTCTAGGGTACCAAACTTAACCCTTAGACGGACTCCAATGATTAAATGTGTAAATGTACACATTTGCACAGGGTGTTCAAAAATGCACATCACTTTTTTATATTTTACTACATAAGTTAAATTTGTATTTTATACACATCCATCTCTAAATAATTTTGATTAAATTAGAAAGCGAAAAGAAAAACTTTAAAACAACAAATAGAAATGACTCATAATTTATTGAAAAGTGATAAAAGTTTTTACACATTGAGAGGTGATGTGCATATATTTGAGCACTTTGTGTGCAAGTGTGCACATTTTGAACACCCAAAAATAACCATTGGAGCACAATTTGTATCAAAAATATGTACATTTAAGTATTTGCACTATACCATTGCAGTTACTCTTAGACTTAGTCCTCCCAAAATACACATTTTGAAGGTAGATTTGTTCTTTTTCTTTTTTAAATGGTGATTGCTGAATTGGGCCGAGTGAGCCCAAATAAAACAATAGGCCCAGAATATGCATTGTTTAGATTTTCATTAGGCCATTCATATTTTGATTTAGAATCTATAAGGGCTTAGATTCCTCTAACCCATGACTCCATGAGGAATGTTATTGCAATCACAATCTTAAAATTCCATCCTTTATTCATTCATTGCTCTTTGTAACAGAATCAGGGTTCGTTTGAACTTTGAATAGCCAAACAAACCTGAAATTTATCATACAATATAATTTGGACTGTCAACAAAGCCAATAATACATCCTTTATTTTTTTTATATTCATTAAGTAGTGTTCTTTATTAGGGTTTGTTTGGATGGGCCTGCAGCATATATGTATTATATAACCTTGTCTTTCAAACTTCCAAGGACGCAATTTAAAGATTGTGTTCAGAACCTTTAAATCACGTTCTTAGATGTTCATCTCACAAGGATATATTCAATTAAAGAAGGATGACAGAGAAGTGTTCATCAAGTAATCAGCAACTATCTGATATGTTCTCTCTGTAGGGTGAGCTGAATCCCAGAACATATACTTGGTCCGATCCGGGCATATGGGTGTTAGCCTGTTACAGAAGAAACCCATCTCGAACCTTCCTGTCCCGCAGCATGCCCTATCGATCACCTCAAATCCTGTTCATCCATAAGAAAAAACCATCAATTAATAGTCGGAACGAGGCGTTTTCGTATTAGCTATCAAGATCCAGTGGCGGAGCCACGATATCCGTCGGGGGTGCTAAAAAAATTTCTTGAAATATTTTTTTGGTGTATACTTATTAAGAAGATTTTTTTAAAAAAAAATGAAAAACACTAAAATTGTATTTTATTTTTTTTAATGATTTTTTGTATTTAAATAGTTAAGAGTAACAAAAAAAATAGAAGAAAAACAAAAAAATATAAAAAAAAATCACAAAGAATTACTTTTAAAACAATATTGAAATAAAAGTTAAATATTGTATAATGTAAACATAAATATGGCATTTTTTTAATGAAATAGTTGATAGAAAAAAAAATATAGAGAGAAATCAAGAAAAATTTAATGATATAGTAAAGCAAATAAAAAATGATGGACTTGGGATTTAAACCAAGACTTTTTTATTTTCCTTTCTAACGTAGCCCATTCTTTTACCACTTGAGTTAGATATCACTCTTGCTTTAAATATCATTTAAACTTTAAAGATGTTATATTACCTTAAAAATAATAAATATATACAAAAAAATTATTATTGTTTTGTATTTTTTTTCGGCTAGGGAGGCTCGAGCACCCCCTAGTTCCACCACTGTCAAGATCGACTTACTTACCATATGATTGAGGGTTGTTGAACATGTCGATGAACAAATCGTAGACGCCAGCAAAAACCAGTGTCATCTCGGGGAGCTCTCCATTGAGCTTGATGACCAAGCTATTGAGCTTGACATTGAAGCTTCTAGCAACGTGGTTGTACTCCTCGTTGCAAGAAGTCAGATTCCTGAGGTTGATGGTCCTCTCTATCGGGATGCACCCCATAGGGGAAAGCCCTAGAAGGGAGATCTTCCGGGCTCCAAGGCCGTAGAGTTCACGGAGGAAGTTCTCCATGATTTGTAATAGGAAAAGCTGGTAGTTGTCGATTGTGTACTCTAATCTTCTTCTTGGTACCAAGAAGTAGTTCTCGATGAAATCATTCGTTCCGATGCTTACAATGTAGAAGGCCTCAGTTATAACCTTTGTCACCTCATTGTCGCCTAGATATGCTCGCAATCTCTCTTGGTATTCCTTGTAGTATTGTAGTTGTCTCCATAGAGGTATTACTGGCTGCAAGATAACACAATCATCAGTTTCCAAAAACCTCGATTTAGTGTAATTCGGATGTGTTCTTTCTAAGATAGTAAGAACTCAAGGGGGTAGTCCAGCTTGCTGTTTAATAGTATCCACATATATCAATCTCATACAAATCTTGATTTCAAGATATTGTTACCAATAGGCCCTTAGTCACACACTGTTTGTGTGGCTTCGTGCCATCAGATATTAGATATCAGATATCAGATAGTAAGAACATGAGGTGACTTACAAGAAAATTAAATCACCGGTTGTATTGTCCAAGCCAGAGCCAGCGGAGGCAAAATTAACTCCAGTCGCGAGGTCCGATATGCCAAGGTTGGGATCCAAGTAAGCAAAGACTAGCTCCTTGAGCCCGAAGGTTTGGGAAGCGAAATCCGAAGCTAGCTTCCCATTGCAGAATCGCCCTGTGGGCATCCTGCTAGGGAGGTCCTTGCCGTAAGGCGAGAAATTGGCCCTCGCAACCGTGGGTATGTAGTTGTTGTTGCCTGGGTCGACTGTGGAGTCCCCAAAGACGATCACCGCGGACACGTTGGCGCCTTCGCACAAGGCGCCGAGGTGCAATAGGAGCACTGCTTGGAGGAGGAATAGCACCATCACCGTGTGTTTGTACATTTTTGGTTAGTTTATTGGTAGTGTTTTGAGTTAAAGAGTATATGGTATATAAAGGAGGTTGATCCTAGCTTGGATGTCGAGTCATCGAGAAGTGAGTGACCAAGTAGTGAAGACGGGCACACATCCTGCAACATTGTACATTGATCTCTTAAAAGATGTGCTTAATTGAATACTCCGTATCATTAACGGAAAAGACTGAGACAATAAAATACTACTCTTTCTGTTTCCGTAGTTTTAGAACGATAAAAATTATATTAAATATGAATATTTTCATTAAATTTTTTAATAATATTATACTTATCACCAATAAGTATGAGATTGTTGAAAAAAATTATTTAAAAATTATTATTTTATATAGTTTTTCAGACTTTAAATACGTACATAAATACTAAAAAATCAATCGAAATGAAATGGAGGGAGTAATATGTAGGATGAGTCTCTCATTGACATTTCAATCTCCCGTCATTCCTTCTCATGATGGAAAATCACATCAGAGACTCTGTGAAGAAGATGGTTATACCATTTGAT
Source organism: Persicaria tinctoria (assembly GCA_037127255.1). NCBI lineage: Eukaryota > Viridiplantae > Streptophyta > Magnoliopsida > Caryophyllales > Polygonaceae > Persicaria > Persicaria tinctoria. Next base: position 66,172,340 of record JBANSL010000010.1, on the reverse strand, counting down.
ACCCTTCTTCCTTCTTTATGTACGTAATTGGTGCCTACCATCTACAAGTGATATATCATTTTCAGAGGTATTTTTCGTATTTTCCCATCTTTCAATTTTGTGTTTAATTCTTCCACATTATGCCTAGTTTATATTTATAAAATAGATGTCATATATTGCTAGTTTTTTTTAGTCTAATATACTACATCCGTTCAGAAATAAGTGACATTTGACTTTTTGACACATTTTTTAAGGAGTTAAAAACTAAATAAAATATAGAGTTTTTAATTGATTTTTTAAAATAATTTTATACATATTAGCTATATTTATATGTTTAAAATTATTTTAAAAAATTAATAAAAAAGTTAATATTTTATATAGTTTTTAGCTCCTTAAAAACGTGTCAAAAAATCAAACGACACTTATTAATGAACGGAGGGAGTATATTCTAACCATTTCGGAATGGCTCACCGGAAATGACTTGTGGGTAGTGCCCACAGGTCCTCGGTTTGAACCCCAGATGACCGCTCATTATTTACCAATTCAAGGAGGGAGTATATTCTAGCTAGGTTTGTTCATTTCAGTATGTGAATAGTTATATATAATTAGAGGTCTGTTAACCCATTCTCTTATAAATGTTATAATTATGCACGTACATTAATACTAGCTAGGCTTATTCATTTCAATTTGTAAATACTAAATGTCCGAAATAACATTGATCTCTCCTAAAAGATGTGCTTGAATGACAACAATTAATTATAAAGATTGGGAGAACAAAATGATATGAGCATTTCAATCACCATATTCTTATGCACCATGGCTATATTATTGATAATCGTCTAGTATATTATCTCCTTCATTAATCAACATGTGTTAGAGGCCTAGCGACTTTGCGAGTTTACGACCAAAACTTAGAATGGAGGGCATGAACTTCGGCCTTTAAAGCGAATACAACAGACCCACAAAACAAAGCAACCAAAGCTACAAACATCCCATTTGAATTTGATGTTCTTCTTTCTTCTGTCGTAATTTTTATCTACTATTTACTTTTGATGTATCGTTTTTAGAAGTAATTAATGCGATTTCCCATCTTTGAATTTGATGTCCAATTCCTCTCTATTTGCATTGGGCTCTTTTTTTTCAAAAAAAAAAAAAAGATCGTCTAGCTTTTTAAGTCTAATTCTAGGTAGGTTTATTCATGTCAATTTGCGAATAGTTATAAAATTAGGTTTTTAAACCCATTCTCTTATATTATAGGTTTGAATGATGCATGTATGTTGTGATGCATGTGTGGATGATTGTCCCACATCGAAAAACATAGAACCCCGAGCCTTGCATATAAGTCAGTGGGCCACTTTTCCTACTGTCAATTGGTTTTAGGATGGAACCCCGCTGGTCTTGTATGCTCGACTTGGGTTTGCATATGCACTCGGACGTGTGGACCCCTTAAAATGATATTTGAGATAAGCATTACAATCTCTAACGGACATTCAGATGTATCATGCATATCCTGTTGAAGAAATAGCAATTTCCTATTTTTAGTTTTGATGAAAGAAAGTAATCAAACAATAACCATTTTTTTGTTTAGGATGTGTTAAATAAAGAAAACTAAAATGGGAGGTGAGATTGTTACAAGCCTCCAATATTAGATTGTTGCAAGCCTATATAAATGAGAAAGTTTTCATTTGTAAATCTAATCCAAAAACACAGAGAGAGAAAAGCTTAGTTTAAAGCATTAAACAGAGAGAAGCTTTCGGGGGAATTTTCTGCGTAAAATTCCAGAGTGTAGATTTGGGTGTGGGTGTCAAGTAATTTAGTTGTAATCGGGTTATCATTCTATTAAAGTTTTGCTGCAAATTAGAAACGTCTTGTGTGTGTGTTTTCTATCATTGTCATTCTCATTATTCTGATTTTCGGGAAAGTTGAGCGTATTTTTCCCAACAATTGGTATCAGAGCCAGATTATAAACAATCCACATAAAGTCAGATTTGAGTGGGAGCAATGGCCGCAGAAGATAGAAAGGTGAAACTAGACAAGTTCGATGGTGCAGATTTCGGATTTTGGAAGATGCAAATCGAAGATTATTTGTACCAGAAAAAACTTTATCAACCTCTGTCAGAAAAGAAGCCCGAGGGCATGAAGGATGAAGATTGGAATCTCCTGGATAGACAAGCCCTTGGAGTTATCCGACTTACGTTATCACGCAATGTTGCCTTCAACATAGCAAAGGAAACTACCACGACAGGTCTTATGTCAGCCCTTTCTAATATGTACGAGAAGCCATCTGCCTCTAACAAAGTTCATTTGATGAGGCGATTATTCAATTTGCGGATGACAGAAGGCGCATCGGTAGCTCAACATCTCAATGAACTCAACACAGTCACAACCCAGTTGAGTTCAGTTGGGATTGAATTTGATGAGGAAGTACGAGCCTTGATACTTTTGTCTTCTCTTCCAGATAGTTGGAATGCTACCGTCACGGCTGTGAGTAGCTCAACGGGAAGCAATAAGTTAAAGTTTGATGATGTTCGTGATCTGGTGCTCAGTGAAGAGATCCGACGGAGAGGGTCAGGTGAATCATCAACCTCTTCAGTTTTACGTACAGAGTCAAGAGGGAGAAATTCAATCAGAGGAAATGGACATGGAAGATCGAACAATCAAGGCAGACCAAAAGACAAGAGGTCGAGGTCAAGGAATCCCAATAGTTCCTCTGGCTCGAAGACCATCGAGTGTTGGAATTGCGGGAATACCGGGCACTACAAAAATCAATGCAAGAGCGCTCCACAAAAACAAGAGACGAAGATGGAGGCAAATGTTAGCTTTAATCCTAGAGCAGATGATGCATTGATATGTTCCTTGGAGAGAAAGGACGAATCTTGGGTGTTAGATTCTGGAGCATCATTTCATGCTACCTCAAAGAAAGAGCTCTTTGAGAGCTATGTCCCGGGGAACCTTGGAAATGTATATCTTGGTGATGATCAACCTTGTGCAATTATCGGTAAAGGTCAAGTGAAGATTAAGTTGAATGGCTTTGTATGGGAGCTAAAAGACGTTCGACACATTCCTGATCTAAGAAAGAACTTGATATCAGTAGGCCAGTTGGCAGATGAAGGCTATGATACAATTTTCAATGGTGATAAATGGAAGATTTCAAAGGGTGCAATGACAATAGTGCATGGAAAGAAGAGTGGTACTCTTTACATGACAGCAGGGGCACGTTGCTCAATTGCAGTTGCATCAGGAAATGAAGATTCCAAAATGTGGCACCAGAGACTTGGCCACATGAGTGAGAAAGGGATGAAACTCATGCATTCAAAGGGAAAGCTTCCAGGTTTACGCTCAGTTGAAATGGGCATGTGTGAAGATTGCATACTTGGAAAGCAGAAGAGGGTAAGCTTTCAAACAAATGGCAGATCTCCAAAGAAGAATCGGCTAGAGCTTGTCCACTCTGATGTTTGGGGGCCAACCACTACAACATCCATTGGCGGAAAGCACTATTTTGTGACTTTCATCGATGATTACTCTCGGAAAGTATGGGTGTACTTTCTGAAACATAAGTCTGAAGTTTTTGAGGCTTTCAAAAGATGGAAAGCTATGGTTGAAAATGAGACAGGTGTGAAAGTTAAAAGGCTTAGAACCGACAATGGTGGCGAGTATGTAGACACCATGTTCAAAAGCTTTTGTTATGAGAATGGGATCCGAATGGAGAGAACAGTTCCAGGCACACCTCAGCAAAACGGTGTAGCTGAGCGTATGAACCGAACATTGACAGAAAGAGCCAGAAGCATTCGTATACAGTCAGGTCTACCAAAGCATTTCTGGGCAGAAGCAGTCAATACGGCATGTTACTTGATCAATCGAGGTCCCTCGGTTCCATTAGATTACCAAATACCAGAAGAGGTATGGAGCGGTAAAGAGATAAAACTTTTGCACTTGAAAGTTTTTGGTTGCGTAGCATATGTGCATATTGGTGATCATGGCAGGAATAAGCTTGATCCGAAATCTAAGAAATGCACTTTCATCGGCTATGGAGAGGACGAGTTTGGCTATCGCATCTGGGATGATGAAAAGAAGAAGGTGATCCGTAGTAGAGATGTGATTTTCAATGAGTCAGTCATGTATAAGGACTTGACAAAAAGTGACGCCATTAATTCAAAGCAGAGTGGCCCAATATTTGCAGATGCAGATTATATTCCAGATTGTTCTATGACAGAACCGGTCGCAATAAATCCTCAGTCAGAGGAGCACGTCGGAGAAAGTAGTGCACAACAGTCTGACACGTCACTACATTCTACTCCAACTCCTGTATTGAGAAGATCTTCTCGGCCGCATGTGCCTAACAGGAGATATATGAATTATTTGTTGTTGACTGATGGAGGGGAGCCCGAATGTTATGATGAAGCTTGCCAGAGCGGTGAAGCAAGCCAGTGGGAGCTTGCAATGAAAGATGAGATGCAGTCTTTGATTTCTAACCAGACGTGGGAACTTGCTGAGTTGCCCATAGGGAAGAAGGCACTTCACAATAGATGGTTGTACCGGGTAAAAGATGAGCATGATGGCTCTAAGAGGTACAAAGCTCGACTAGTTGTCAAAGGATTTCAGCAAAAAGAAGGTGTTGATTACACAGAGATTTTTGCCCCGGTTGTAAAGCATACTACTATTAGATCTGTGTTGAGTATTGTTTCCATTGAAGATCTCCATCTTGAACAGTTAGATGTGAAGACTGCATTTCTTCACGGAGACTTAGATGAGGAGATATACATGCATCAACCAGAAGGTTTCTCAGAAAAGGGAAAAGAGAAGATGGTGTGCAGACTCAAGAAGAGCTTGTATGGCCTAAAGCAAGCTCCGAGACAGTGGTACAAAAAGTTTGATGGCTTCATGCACAAGGAAGGTTTCCAGAAGTGTAACGCCGACCACTGTTGCTACGTCAAAAGACATCAGTCCAGTTATATCATTTTACTCTTATATGTTGATGATATGTTGGTAGCAGGTTCTGATATGAATGATATCAGAAGGTTGAAGAACCAGTTATCAAAAGAGTTTGACATGAAGGACTTGGGTCCAGCAAAGAAGATTCTTGGAATGCAAATTACAAGAGATAGACAAAAAGGGACATTGCAGTTGTCTCAGTCAGAGTACATCAAACGTGTCTTGCAAAGGTTCAACATGGGCAATGCAAAACCAGTTGGGACACCCTTGGCTAATCATTTTCGCTTATCCAAGGATCAATCTCCTAAAACAGAAGAAGAAAGAGCTCTCATGGCTAAGATTCCTTATGCCTCGGCTATCAGGAGTTTGATGTATGCAATGGTCTGTACAAGACCAGATATTGGACAAGCAGTGGGAGCTGTCAGTAGGTTTATGTCAAATCCGGGGAAAATTCACTGGGAAGCGGTGAAATGGATTTTAAGGTACCTACAAGGAACGACAGAAAAATGTTTGTACTTTGGTAATGGTGAATTAAAAGTACAAGGCTATGTAGATGCTGACTTTGGAGGTGAAGTCGATCACCGGAAGAGCACAACCGGTTACATATTAACTGTCGGAAATACAGCTGTTAGTTGGATGTCACAATTACAGAAGATTGTTGCTCTATCGACTACAGAGGCTGAGTATGTAGCAGTGACTGAAGCTAGTAAAGAAATGATATGGCTTCAAGGCTTGTTAACAGAGCTAGGATTCATGCAAGAGAATAATGTCTTGTACAGTGATAGTCAGAGTGCAATACATTTGGCAAAGAATTCGGCATTTCATTCTAGAACCAAGCACATTGGACTTCGATACCATTTCATCAGATCGTTGTTGGAAGATGATGTATTGAAACTAGAGAAGATCCAAGGCAGTAAGAATCCAACAGACATGTTAACAAAGACGGTGACTATTGACAAATTGAAGTTGTGTTAAACTTCAGTTGGCCTGCAGGAGTGTCAATACCATGTTTGTGAAGACAGATTGAAATCAGTCTTCAAGTGGGAGATTGTTGAAGAAATAGCAATTTCCTATTTTTAGTTTTGATGAAAGAAAGTAATCAAACAATAACCATTCTTTTGTTTAGGATGTGTTAAATAAAGAAAACTAAAATGGGAGGTGAGATTGTTACAAGCCTCCAATATTAGATTGTTGCAAGCCTATATAAATGAGAAAGTTTTCATTTGTAAATCTAATCCAAAAACACAGAGAGAGAAAAGCTTAGTTTAAAGCATTAAACAGAGAGAAGCTTTCGGGGGAATTTTCTGCGTAAAATTCCAGAGTGTAGATTTGGGTGTGGGTGTCAAGTAATTTAGTTGTAATCGGGTTATCATTCTATTAAAGTTTTGCTGCAGATTAGAAACGTCTTGTGTGTGTGTTTTCTATCATTGTCATTCTCATTATTCTGATTTTCGGGAAAGTTGAGCGTATTTTTCCCAACATATCCTTCAATGCCAACCCCAATGAGGAGAAGGTTTCCCTTGAGTTCTTCCTTTTTTGTTATCTACCAAATGCTTGTGGTATATCATTTTCGAAGGTAATTATTTTGTGTTTAATTTCCCCATATTTGAATATGGTATCAGCTAATTCGTCTATGTATATTCCGTTTAGTTTTTTTATTCTTAATTAAAAAATATATATATGACTTGGCTATTTTTTTTAGTCTAATAGTGATTTCTAGGTAGGTTTCTTCATTTCAACTTGTTAATAGTACGTGGTTTCTAAACCCATTCTCTTATAATATATAGTTATAGTTATTCATTTCAATTTGAAAATAGATATGTCTTGATTAGGTTTATATATTTTATTTTTAACAAAAGGAGAAATATATATGTCTGGATTAGGAGTAATTCTGTTTTGGACGTTTTTTTAGAGTTTGGTTCTGCTTGTTTCATTACACTTGTTTTCTGTTTGTACGGTATGTTTAGGCAGTTTTCGCCTGTCAGCTCATCGACCTCTCGAGAATCGGACCTGACATCAAATCTTTACTTAATTAAGTGGTCTAAGTTAGCCCAAACCAAAAATAGGCCCAGAATACGCATTGGTTAGATTTTCATTAGGCCATATTCATATTTTGACTTAGAGTATCCACAATGGACATATTCATGTTTTGGTTTAGAGCATCCACAATGGAGACAACCAAGTGAGTCTCTCATTGTGGATGATGTTAGATAACCGACTACATGGTGATATTATATATTAATTTGCACCCACAAATTTTGGTATTCACACCTGCACCTCTAGAGACTTGGGTTACAAATAAACTTGCGCAAGGACGAAACTGGGAGTGGGTTGGTGTATGCTACAACTCACCCCATTTTACTAGTAATATATATAATATAGGTATATTTATATCACATTGTTTGATTGACTTAGAGCATCCACATTTGTCATCCTCAAATACAACAACAACAACAAGCCCAGTATATCCCGCTCAAAGAGCAGGGTCTGGGGGGTCGGATTGTACGCACCCTTTCCCCGACTAGGTCGAGAGGGTGTTTCCTAGTGACCCAAAGACAAGACAAAAAGGGAAGATGGTAGCACATAATCCACATATCCTACATCCTCAAATGAGTGTCTTAATTTAATTTTATTTAAAAAAAAAAAAAGAATGTCAGTTGATTACACTTGAACCAAGAAAATGAGTGTCTTCTTCCACATACTATATCACATTGGGCTTCTCACAAACATGATTTTTTACTGACATTTTCTTTTTTCTTTGAAATTTTTAAATTTTAAGACACCCATAACATGTGGGTTGTGGGCGGAGCGGATCCCCTGTCACTAGTTCATCCATGTGCCACTGTCCCTTCTCACCAAATATCAACTCTTTACTATTTTTTTTTCAAACTTTAATCAATTTCTTTTTTCTTTAATTAGGGGGGTTGGGGAGGGGAAAACATGGGGGGCCTGTCCCCAAAGTGATCCCACCCGGGGTTGTGGGTGTTCTTAGTTGGTTGAAAGTAAAGAAGGAGGCGTTGTAGCCCAGGTTCGAATCTCTTTCATTTTTTGTGCCTTCTGCTACCCAGTTCCATTTGGTGGTGGGCCACTGTTGCAGTGTTGCCAGATCGATCACCTTTGTTACCCACTTCCAATTTTTTTTTTGTGATAAGGAAAAAATTCGACGTTAAACAAACCTGAACCTTGAGGGCCGACAAATCTGCAGACGGATAATTGTCATAAACCAACAAAATAGAAGGATGGTGCAGATAACAGACAAGACACTCTACAAGGCGAGACTAAACACAACCAAACTGAAAGAGATGGAAATCTAGATGACGAACGGAACCAAACACTACCCTCTTTCATTTGGTGGTGCACAAGCTAGCCATTAATTTTTTTATCACTAATTTAAATTAGTGATAATAGTTTAAAAAACATGGATTAATTTCATCTGCATATTTGATATATATTAAACTTAAAGAATACTTGATAAATAATTATTATATTATTGTTAATTTAAATATAGATAAAAAAAAATTGACGAAACCCGTTTTTTAGACTCCTGTGTCGGCGGGTTTCGAGATCAAGTTGGACGCGGGCGAGCTCAGACGATTGGGCTTACCTGAGATGCGCGACGAGATTGCTGTCGGCGTACCCAAACTTGTGTCGATCCGAGCTCAAGCCATCCACGGAACACCACCCTTCTAGGGCTCCACCAACGTCGGTTTTTTACCATCCGAGACTAATCCCGCTTGAAAGGGGTCTCAAAGCTAGGGAATCCGATCTAAGCCGTTGGAGATCCCAATTTCCGACCTCTGCTAATGAGACATCACCCTCTTATTTATATTACAAGCACTTGTTCATGCAAGCCCACTCATCGCCAAGTGTCACATGTTGAATGATTGTTGCTAATCCAAGGTTCAAGCAAGCTGTGAAGCTTTGTTCAGCTGGATGTCTTAGGCTTTGTCGAGATAGAGTACCAGCAATGTGTGTTAGTCTAGTGTGGTAGTTGGTTTGTCGATATTGACACAGTTTTGTCAATATCGATTAGTATGACAGATAGAGTTAGTTTCTTTGTTTTGAATCACTTCCTAGGAAATGTGTTAGTGGGGAAGTGGATTAAGATGTCAGTTTTATGCAGTTATCTTTGGTTTGTATTAGTCTTTGTAGTTGGATGCGAATCAATGAATGAGTTGTGTTTTTGTGGAAAAATTGTCAAGTGTGTGTGGGTGAGTTTTGTGTTCTTCCTAGTAGTCCTGTCCTCGAATCTGTATTGGGTGTGTTGTGTGATCCTCAATTGTATTCCAACAGTTGGTATCATAGCTAAGAGCAGTGCTCTTGCTGGGGTTGAGTGTCGGATTGAGTGAAGTAAGGAAAACACAGGGAAACACAAGTTGTGAGAGACATTGTTCAATATGCAGAACAATGGAAGCAGTGGTGTTGGCAATCCTCAATTGCCTATGTTCAAAGGTGTGAACTACCACTTTTGGAGCTTGAAGATGACAACCCTCTTCAAGTCTCAGGAAGTTTGGAACTTGGTGGATCAAGGTTTCGAGGACAATGCTGTTGGTGAGCCAGATCAACAACTGAGAGAGAAGAGGAAAAAGGACTCCAAGGCCTTGTTCATGACACAGTCAGCCTTGGATGATGAGGTGTTCCCAAGGATAGCAGCCTCTCAGACAGCACATGATGCTTGGGAGGTGTTGAAGCAAGAGTATATGGGTGACAGAAGGGTCATCACAGTGAAGCTTCAATCTCTTAAAAGAGATTTTGAAACCTTGGTGATGCAAAACAAGGAATCAGTGCAGGCCTATTTGTCAAGGGTCACAGGTATTGTGAACCACATGAGAACCTATGGTGAAGAGGTGAGTAATGAGACGGTTGTGAGTAAGGTTTTGAGGAGCCTTACAAAGAAATTTGATCATGTAGTAGCTGCAATAGAAGAGTCTAAGGACCTGGCAGTTTACAGATTTGAAGAGTTAACTAGTTCTCTTCATGCACATGAAGAAAGGCTAAGTAGAGGCAGTGATGCCAAGGAGGAGAAATTGCTTCAAGTCAAGGATGAAAGTTCAAAGAACAAAGGTGAGAGCTCTTCAAATAGAGGTGGTTACAGAGGTGGCCATAGAGGAAGAGGTGGTTACAAAGGTAATGGCAGAGGTCGTGGTGGTAGAGGTCAAGGAAGAAGCTCTTCTAATGGTCAAGGAAGAGGCCATGGAAGTGAGAATGGTAGAGATCAGTGGAAAGATTCCTCAAGAGGAAATCACAGTGACTCAAGATCTTACAGGAGTAACATTAAATGTTACTATTGCAAGAGATATGGGCATAAGGAGGCTCAGTGCTGGGACAAGCAAGAAAATGAAAGCAAAGGGGCAAACTTCTCAGAAAATGCAGACAAAGAGGAGAAGTTGTTCATGGCTCTTACCACCACTGAAGAGAAAGGATCTGCTATGTGGTACTTGGATAGTGGTTGCTCAAACCACATGTCAAGCTCAAGGAAAATGTTCAAGGAGCTTGATGAAACCAAGAGAAGTAAGGTGAGACTTGGAGATGATAAAGTGCTGCAAGTTGAAGGGAGAGGCACAGTGACAATTGCTAGTGTGCAGGTGTTGTTGCAGGAGTAAGTCAAGTATAAAATCAGATATAGTTCAGAACGACTCCCCTGTCTCAGCAAATAATTACAAGACTTCCTCCCGTTGTAGTAAGAGAAAATTCAGGATCGAATCCACGAGGAAGCACGTCAGCAGTTCTCAGATAGCTATCAGATTCTCACAGACACAGCAGAAAAGCAGAGAAACAGAAATAAACCCGGCAAGGGCAACTAAAACAAAAGCAAATAAACAAAACAAAGACAGAAATAAAGTAAAGGAAAAGAGCAAAGACCGAAAGCAAAAGCAAGCAAAGGAGAAACGAAAAGCAAAGGCAAGGCAGAAAGTCGTACTCGATCTCGACCGGAAGCTTGTCGATATCGACAAGGGTCACTCGACACAGACGACAGAAAGTAACAATCGACAAAAGACAACAGAAACCCAACTCGACCGAGCTTGTCGACAAGACTTGTCGATGTCGACAAGAACTCGACACAGAAACAGATCGACAAAAACAGAAAGAACTCGATCTCAGTGAATGAACTCCTCGACGTCGACAAGATATATCGATATCGACAAGATTTTTCCGAGATCGATAAGTAACAGAAATTTAAATGCAAATGCTTTCGAACACGGAACACGAATTTCAATGAAATAAATCAATAAACTAAAGACTTCCAAGGCTAGGGTTTCGACACCACAACGATAACCATGCAAAGTAACACATAAAGGCATAAAAGATCATGCTTTCCATCAAATAACTTTCGTCATTAACAAATAGGCATATAGAGGCTTTCGCATAAACCCTAATTGTTACTAACCCTTTTTCACATAATTAATCCAAGTTGCATTAAGATCACTTTCGCTTCAATAATACAAACAAGGATCACCTTCAACTCTCGCAAAAGAATCATGCTCATAGGGATAGAAGATGAATCGCATAAAAATCTGACCTTTGTCGCATCGCCTCACATGGCCACCGTCGGGCTCACCCCAGCCCCAGAAGTGGGTGGACTACTCACGCCTCATCGCAGTAACAGACATTTTTGATTTAAAAGAAATAAATTGCATTAAACAAACTAAATTCAAAGCCTTTATAATTCCGGCAATCAACTCTCGTAAATCGCCAAAACCTTAAAAACCTTAGAACTCCTAAACTACTCTACTTCTCTCTCTCCTCCTCCTCCTCCTCCTTGCGTCCTTAGACGACTTGACTTGAATGATGAATAAAACTGAGCCCCTAGGGCCTTATTTATAGCCTTCATTCCCTAGCTATTCTAGGAAAGAAGATATATATCTTTATCTAAAAAGCTTAAAAGATAAATAAATGACATAATGGAATTAAATCTAAAAGGAAAAAGATAAAACTAAATAGGTAACTTGTCTTCATCTTGATAGATTCCGCCTTCCATAGATAGAACTTGATAAATTGGATAGAATCTTTCGCCTTCGGCACCAAGGAATCCAATTCTACTCGGACAAGGGCTTGTCGAGAAACTTCTGGAAGCTGAGTCTACTCGACCTCGAGTTGGGCTCGTCTATCTCGAGTAGACTTGGTCGTCTCGGCTAGCTCTGCTCGATGTGGCTCAGACTCTGGCTCACTGGTCCTCGTTGACTTCGACCACGCCTAGTCGACCTCGAGTTACTTTGCTCGCCGACTAGGGTTTCTCGAGTAGATCTCCTCGACTACCTCGGATCTGGGCTTAGGGCTTGTCGATCTCGACAAAGGTTCGTCGAGATCGAGTAGATCTGTGCTCGGCTTCTCGTCCTCGGCTTCTCGGACAGCTCTTCTCCTCGTCGACTCCGGGCATGACTTAGGGTTTTTGTCGACCTCGACCAGTGGCTCATCGAGATCGAGTAAGGTCCCGGAGTCTGGGTTGTCTGACTTGCTCGATCAGGTCTTGTCGATCAAGGTTGGTCGGCCAAGTCTTGTCTAGGTTGAGTAGACTTACTCGACATCGAGTAGACCTGACTCCTAGACTTGTTCCGCTGCTTTGACCTTGGACTTCTGTAGTGGTTTTCCGAGCTTTTCCCGACCTTCTGTAGAATTGTTGTAAATGCCTCGATTTCTGTGATTTAAACAGAAACCGGTGTAGATTCCATAATTTTGGCAAATAAACATAAACTATACAGATTCTGTACTATCTTAACCCAAATGCATGAAATGTATACAGAAATCGATATAAAAGTTACTGTAAAATATGGCAAATTCCACTCACAACAAACACCCCATACTTAAGCTTGCTTGTCCTCAAGCAATACTTTTATTTGTCATTCAGGGGAAGAATTCAAAACTCTCAACATTTTAGATTCATTGCCATATGTCCCTGCAATCAATTACCATCCTTGCAAAGGTACTAGTGTCACAGATTCATGCATGTGCAAATATGTAAAAGCAACATCTACTCACAAAAGGAGGGTTATGCACAAATAATTTTTATGTGACAAAGCATTGATAATCAAGAAGACTTTAATTTAAGCTCATGAAGGAGTAGATTGGTAAAAGGCTAAAAGGTGGGCAATTTTTGGTAATGTGGTGCTTTTATGATCCGGGGAAATGGAGTATTTTCCAAACTTGCGTTTCATTCCACATTCCTTTCTCCATATAATTCATCACCTTTCATATTGCTTTTATCAATAATAATGCTTTTACCTCTCTAACCTCAGCACTGCCTTCTCGCGAGTCGCAAACATGGGTGTCATGAATGGCCCCGGATACTTAGTGCTTTGGACTCCTCACAATGTGTCCCATCTCTCCAAACTATTATCTTAGAGAGCAGGGTCAATCTACCTTTATCTCCTGAGGTGATTGGATTTTCTTTCACTCATTAAATTTTCCATACATTTCAAATAATTTCCTTCCAAACTCCAAATATGATAATAACAACACAAAACACCATATAACATCTCCATAATGTAACATCATTTTCAACATAATCCCCGGATAAGGTAAAGAATGGCAATTATTTAGATTATGTGGAGCAATATATGAAATAAGGCATATTTTGGCTTTTGTGATGCATAAGCATAGGTAAGGCTAGGATTTAAACAATATGAGCATTATATGGAAATATAAAGTCCTCCATCCTCTTATCATGCAACATGTCAAAAGCAATTTCAAATTTTACCTCCTTTCATGGTTTTCAATAAATAATGCACTTCATTGTGACTTCCCTTTACTAGGCAATTTCATGCTATATCTCTAATGAATCTAATTTTGCATCGTCGAGTTCAATATAAACTCCCATGACATTAATCAAAATTTTCAATGGGGGTCATTTTTCAAATTTTTGGAAAACATGCATATAAGCACATAAATCAAATAATGCATTCCAAAATAGCCATGTAGCAATTCAAAGCAATAAATTCTAAATATGCACAAATAATGTCAAATATGGAAATTATGCATGAAGTAAGCCCTTCCCCCACCCCATACTTAAACATTACAGTGTCCTCACTGTATAAAAACAAGGTAAAGGGTAAAGAAAAGAAACTCACAAGACATGTGTGCAGAGCTGCAAGATTTTGAATGGAGCACCCCCTAGTCCGAATTGCCTGGTTCTATCCATGGTCCTGAAAAAGTAGAAGACATATACCCAAAAATAGAAAAAACAAAAAATAAAAACAAAGTCCCAAAATGTCTTAAAAAAAGTCTATGTACATGCTCTAGATTTTATAGTTGCTAGGCCGACTTTCATTAATGCTCAAGGTGGCATCTGCAGGGCCCATGTAGCTTGGGCCTCAAATAGGACTCCATTCTTGTCCATCAGCTGTAATCCTCCAGAATGGATCTTGTTCACCACGAACGGTCCCATCCGCTTCTTGTTGAACTTGTTAGGAAACCAATGATCCTTTGATTTAGAGACATAGAGCTTGTCTCCAATTTCATACTCCTTAGGCTCATCATTGGAAATCCTGCACAATCGCACATACCAAGGCAAACCTCTCCCATGTATAGATAAATCTTTGATGGAAATAGGAGAAGATAGATCCATACCTTGACTTACCTTTGCAGAGACGGAATCGGGCACCACGGTGTTTGGTCGATCTCGACTAGGGCTCCTCGAGATCGACGAGTCTACTGGTCCTGGTGGTGGGCTCGTCTATCTCGAGTAGACTTGGTCGTCTCGGCTAGCTCTGCTCGATGTGGCTCAGACTCTGGCTCACTGGTCCTCGTTGACTTCGACCACGCCTAGTCGACCTCGAGTTACTTTGCTCGCCGACTAGGGTTTCTCGAGTAGATCTCCTCGACTACCTCGGATCTGGGCTTAGGGCTTGTCGATCTCGACAAAGGTTCGTCGAGATCGAGTAGATCTGTGCTCGGCTTCTTGTCCTCGGCTTCTCGGACAGCTCTTCTCCTCGTCGACTCCGGGCATGACTTAGGGTTTTTGTCGACCTCGACCAGTGGCTCATCGAGATCGAGTAAGGTCCCGGAGTCTGGGTTGTCTGACTTGCTCGATCAGGTCTTGTCGATCAAGGTTGGTCGGCCAAGTCTTGTCTAGGTTGAGTAGACTTACTCGACATCGAGTAGACCTGACTCCTAGACTTGTTCCGCTGCTTTGACCTTGGACTTCTGTAGTGGTTTTCCGAGCTTTTCCCGACCTTCTGTAGAATTGTTGTAAATGCCTCGATTTCTGTGATTTAAACAGAAACCGGTGTAGATTCCATAATTTTGGCAAATAAACATAAACTATACAGATTCTGTACTATCTTAACCCAAATGCATGAAATGTATACAGAAATCGATATAAAAGTTACTGTAAAATATGGCAAATTCCACTCACAACAGCGGGGTGGAGAAAAGGCATTATGTGATGTTCAGTTTGTGCCTGGTGTAGCTCATAATTTATTGAGTGTTAGACAGTTGCAGCAAAGTGGTTTCTCCTTGTTGTTTGATGAAGATAAATGTGTGATCAGAGAAAAGAAGACAGGTCACATAGTAGTTAGTGTGTCAATGACTGCTAATAGGATGTTTCCTATTAACTTGGCTTCAGATTTGAGCAAGGCAATGGCAGTCAAGAGTGTAGAAGAATCTGAATTGTGGCATCAGAGGTATGGACATCTGAATATGCAAAGTTTGAAGATGTTGGGTGCAAAAGAAATGGTTCAAGGTCTGCCTAAGATCAATGATCTAGAGTTTTGTGAAGGGTGTGTGTATGGTAAGCAGCTTCGAGGATCCTTTCCAAGTGGATTAGCTTGGAGAGCAACTCAGTGCTTAGAGTTGCTACATGCAGATCTTTGTGGACCAATGCAAACAGAATCTATGGGAGGAAGTAAGTATTTTTTGATGATAACAGATGATTACAGCAAGATGAGCTGGGTGTTTTTTCAAAAGCATAAGTCTGAAGCTTTCTCAAACTTCAAAAGATTTAGAGTGATGATTGAGAATCAGTTGGAGAGCAAGATCAAGGCTCTCAGAACTGATAGAGGAGGTGAATTCTTATCAAATGAATTCAATGAGTTCTGCTATGAGAATGGGATTAGAAGAGATTTGAAAGCCTCATACACTCCTGAGCAAAATGGAGTGGCAGAGAGAAAGAATAGAACTGTTGTTGAGATGGCCAGAAGCATGATGAAGGCCAAGGGAGTTCCAAACAAGTTTTGGTGTGAAGTAGTAGCAACTGCAGTGTACTTGTTGAATATTTCTCCAACAAAGGTTGTGTTGAATAGAACTCCATATGAAGTGTTGAAGGGAAGAAAGCCAAGAGTTGATCATTTGAAAGTGTTTGGCTGTGTAGCATACACTTTGGTCAACTTGAGACAGAAATTAGATGACAAGGCAGAGAAGTGCTTGTTCATTGGATATGCTTCACAATCAAAAGCATATAAGTTGTTCAATCCTGCAAATGGGAGAGTAATTATCAGCAGGAATGTGGTTTTTGATGAAGGCAGTAAGTGGGAATGGAAGAGAGGTGAGAAAAGAGATGGGTTGCACGAGTTGATCTCTCTAGACAGTACAAATGAGGAGACTGATCAAGGTGAAGAGTTTAGTGACAGTGATGGCTCAACTCCAAGTACACCAGCAACACCATCAACTCCCTCTGATCTTGCCAGTTCATCAAGCAGTCATGGTGGTTCTCCTTCAAGTTCTTCAAATGACTCTCCTCCTAGAAAAATGAGATCACTTGCTGAGGTGTATGACAGAACTGTGAGAGTTGGCTTTGCATTGCTTGCAACAGATCCAGTGAGCTTTGATGAAGCAAAGGGTGAGAACCAGTGGCAACAAGCTATGAATGAAGAGATGAAAGCCATTATAAAGAATGACACCTGAGAGCTTAGTGATTTGCCTGAGGGAAAGAATGTTATTGGTCTTAAATGGGTATTTAGGACCAAGTACAACACAGATGGAAGTATTCAAAAGCACAAGGCAAGGCTTGTGGCTATGGGATACTCACAGCAAGAAGGGATAGATTATGAAGAAACCTTCTCACATGTAGCAAGGTTAGAGATAGTAAGAGTTGTGCTAGCACTGGCAGCTCAGTGGAAGCTACCTATTTTTCAGTTAGATGTTAAATCAGCATTTTTGAATGGTGAGCTACAAGAAGAAGTGTTTGTGGAGCAGCCTTTGGGATATGAAAAGAAAGATGATGAATTCAAGGTGTACAAATTAAAGAAGGCATTGTATGGACTCAAGCAAGCTCCTAGAGCTTTGGTACAGCAAGATAGATGATTTCTTCCTAAGAAATCAGTTTATGAGAAGTGAAAATGAGCCAACCCTTTATGTCAAGAAGGGAAGAAAAGGGGAGTTCATTATTGTGTGTTTGTATGTAGATGACATCATCTACTTGAGCAATTCACAAGAGATGTTAGAACAGTTCAAGAGTGCCATGATGAAGAAATTTGAGATGACAGATCTGGGATTACTTCAGTATTTTCTTGGGCTAGAGGTGAAGCAAAGTGGAGAAGGTGTGTTTCTGTGCCAAGAAAAATATGCCCGAGATCTCTTGAAGAAATTTCAATTGGAGAAGTGTGAGATTTCTCACACTCCAATGAACATGATTAATGAGAAGCTGCAGAGGATGGATGGTACTGAGAAGGCAGATGAAAAGTGCTACAGAAGTCTTGTGGGAGGCTTGAATTATCTTACTCATACTAGGCCAGACATTGCCTATTGTGTGAGTGTTGTATCGAGGTATATGCATGAGCCAACAAAGCAGCACATGGGAGCTGCAAAGAGGATACTAAAGTATGTTGCATGGACCCTACAATTGGGAATTTGGTATGAAAATGTGAAAGATTTCAAGCTGCAAGGCTATACAGACAGTGACTGGGCAGGCTGTATAGATGACAGGAAGAGCACTTCAGAGTCTGTCTTTGGATTTGGATAAGGTGCCATCACATGGAGCTCTAAGAAGCAAGAGATTGTGGCTCTATCATCCTCAGAAGCTGAGTATGTAGCAGCTGGTGCAGCTGCAAGACAAGCATTGTGGCTAGGGAAATTGTTGTCTGATTTTGGAATTGAGCAAAGTGAAGCTATGGAGATTTGGTGTGACAACAAATCAGCCATAGCCATGACAAAGAATCCAGCTTTTCATGCCAGAACAAAGCACATAGATGTGCAGCACCATTTCATTCGAGAATTGGTGGCAAAGAGCAAAGTTGTGTTGAAATTTTGTGGAACTAATAAACAGAATGCAGATCTGTTCACCAAGGCTTTGTGTGGAGCAAAGCATGAGTATTTTGTTGAGAAGATTGGCATGAGGAACCTTGAATTAAGGGGAGGTGTTGAATGATTGTTGCTAATCCAAGGTTCAAGCAAGCTGTGAAGCTTTGTTCAACTGGATGTCTTAGGCTTTGTCGAGATAGAGTACCAGCAATGTGTGTTAGTCTAGTGTGGTAGTTGGTTTGTTGATATTGACACAGTTTTGTCAATATCGATTAGTATGACAGTTAGAGTTAGTTTCTTTATTTTGAATCACTTCCTAGGAAATGTGTTAGTGGGGAAGTGGATTAAGATGTCAGTTTTATGCAGTTATCTTTGGTTTGTATTAGTCTTTGTAGTTGGATGCGAATCAATGAATGAGTTGTGGTTTTGTGGAATGTCAAGTGTGTGTGGGTGAGTTTTGTGTTCTTCCTAGTAGTCCTGTCCTCGAATCTGTATTGGGTGTGTTGTGTGATCCTCAATTGTATTCCAACATCACATGCCTCGTGACATGTGGGAGGGAGGCATGGATGCCACGTGTCGGTATGAGTTTTTAGTTGGTTTTTCCGCATCTTGGTCGGGTTTATAATCAACCTAAAAATGGGTTTATTTATATAGCGGGAACCCGATTATGCATATGATAATAAATATTATTTATTTTTTTGGTGTTTCGTAAAAAATATTTTAAATCTTTAACTCAATAGATATAGTGATAGACGAAGAAAAAATTAAAATTATATGCAAATCCAGCCTACTCAATATTGTAATCCTGATTCCGTGCAAAACTTGCGCCATTTTAAAAAAAAAAGTATGTGGTGTAAATAGTAAATTTTGTGGGGGCACGTGACAAATCAGTTTAGGGCTGGCATGGTACGGTACCATGGTAAATTTTCGATTACCACGTACCGTACCGATACCATTCGGTATGGAATTTTTTGTACCACGTACCAACCGTTAATATCGGTAACCGATATTGTTGGTACCGAAACTTTTGGTTACCGAATGTCGGTACCGTGATAACCAACACCGCAAATTTTAATAATCAATTTACGTTTTATACTCTGTGGTACCGGTGGTACAAATGATACCATTTATCAAATATTTTATTTTGTACTGATGGTACCGCAAATATTTTGTACCATATATATCAAATACTCCGTATATTTTATTTTTAAAAAAAATACATATATAATCGGTACCAACGGTACCACAGTATTTGGGTTTTCATACCGTGTACCGGACCGACTTCTTTCGGTACCGACTAGTTGGTACCAAAGTCATGTTGGTACGGTAATTTTTTTACCACCACCCAACCCTAGTTACACCTTCTCTCACGATCCAATTTATTTGAACTTCACTTGAGTGACCTCTCGGCAGAACTCTTTGCATGCATTGATTAGTGTCACATTTTGGGTATTTTGATTGAGATCTAGATCCATCTTATAACACAAGATTAACTCCAAGCCAATGTGTAGGAGTATCATTCTCACGCCACGTCTTTGCAATGTGAAACTTCTCCACGAATCCAATCAACCCAACCTTAACATGCATGCATGCTTTCACAAGATTAATTTCTTCACATACAATCACAGCATAAACCTTATAGGTGTCCAAGTTGATCAACCAAACAAAACTTAACAGAAAATTAAAGGAAAAAATGAACCAGCCGGTTCACTTCAATCTATACTCAAAACCGGGGTTCAAACCGGGTTCAGGCCCCAGGAGCGGCGTCTTTCACTTTACTCTGGAGGTACCCGCCGTACTCCCGGGCGTAATCCTTCACATGGCTGGCCGTGCTGGCGATCTGGCTCCGAGCGTAATCCACCCTCTCCGATCCGATCGGGTGCATCCCCTGGAAGTACCTGTACATCCACGCGGCCGCCGCCACGGTCGCCGCCGCGGCCCCGGAGAGGCAGATGAAGCCGACGACGGTGAAAATGAGCACGGCGGCGAGGGGGACCCAGATCGGGCTGGAGAGGATGATGATCGGCGAGAAGAAGATGAGGACGAGGACGGCGGCCGTGATCGTCACCCCCGTGAAGAGGAGGAGGACGCCGCCGGTGATGATTAGGGTTAGGAAGCCGAATAGCTGGACGGAGCCGGGGGCGCTCTGGTGGATGTTGCGGAGGAACGCGGCGGGGCCGGGGCTGGTGGGAGCGCGCGGTGGCGTGCGGAGGGGAGGCGGTGGGCGATCGGCCATGGCTGGAATCGGAGTTGAGAGTGAGGGCGATTGTCAAGGGAGAAAGAGCGTGATATAGGAGAATCAAGAAGGGGAAGGAGGACAGGGCAACACGTGTGGGAGGGATACCCTGTTTTAGGGCATGCGAGGGAGCACGTGTAATGGGGCGGGACCCACCCCATTCGGCTACGTAGATTGCAGGAGGGTGATACACATACACCTAGTGTATGTTTTAAAGTATACACTACGAATTAGAGAGAGTGACATGTGTACAATTGTTTTTTAAAAATAACCACCCAATTTTATTTAAATTGGAAAAAATAAATCTTAAAATTAAGTAACTTCCAATAAAAAAAAATTTGAATAACTACCCACTACTTTCTAAATAACAAAAATTAAATCCTATTAAGTATAAAATAATTATTTTTAGCATTCATTCATAATCGACTACTTTTTCAGATGCTAAAACATATATATTTCATAATTTATATACTGTATTATATATTTGAAAATAATTTGATGATTTTTTTGAAACAATATAGTCAAATATTTTTTCGTAAGAAATAATATATTAACTCCTACATACATAAATAACAAAACTTTCTAACATTCGGTTCATATTATAGTCTAAACTTAGCCGGTTCATACTATTGTCTTAGTTAATTAGGTTGATTTCTACATATAATTTATAATCGTTTAGTTTGAAAAACACTACAACCTAAAATAATTAATTTATATTTTACTCGATCTATAATTGATACATTTATTTATTCATAAAATACATTACGTATTATTTATATTAAAAATTTCCTTAATTATAAAATATTGATAAATTTACTAATGTAAATAATAACGATTTAAAATGTTAAATAAAAACAACTAATCTTATTTCTAAAATTTATAATATAGAAAGACATGAAAAATATTTTAGTAATGGAATGGTTTGTAGCCAAAAATCAAAATCAAAATCTGTAAATTTACTTTGAATCAAAAAAAAAAAAAATCTGTAAACTTACTTGCAACGGTTACAAATTCAAA
This sequence comes from Persicaria tinctoria, assembly GCA_037127255.1. Classification (NCBI taxonomy): domain Eukaryota; kingdom Viridiplantae; phylum Streptophyta; class Magnoliopsida; order Caryophyllales; family Polygonaceae; genus Persicaria; species Persicaria tinctoria. Next base: position 66,151,003 of record JBANSL010000010.1, on the reverse strand, counting down.
TTTTGGAGGTTTTAATTGAGTTTACATTTTTTTGGCAGAAAATTTCGTTTACATTTTTATTTTTATTTGTAATTATTAATTAATTTTTTTTCTTTAAAAGGACAAGTGGCAATAATCTATTGGTGGTGTAGAATTTTAATCCCACACTTGGTGTATGTGTAGAGTTGTCCTAGATTGCAGGTAGAAGTAGAACCATAAAAAAAAAAAAAAAAAAGGTCGAGAAAATTACGTGTTTGCTCATTTTATGGTTTAAAACCAGGTGTTATGTGAGACAAGCTACTAACAAGCCGAGTATGAGCACATTTTTAAGCTCGGTTCAAAGCTCGGCTCGTTCGAATTAAACTCGGATAGCTCGAATTTTATGAAATTTCTAAAATTTTCTTAAAGTTATTGTATAATGAGCCAGTAGAATTGCCTAAAGCTCGAAAAAAGCTCGGCTCGAGCTCGCTCATTTCCTAAACGAACCGAATATGAGCACATTTTTAAGCTCAAGTCAAAATTTAGGCTCGGCTCGAGCTCGTTCATATTCTAAATAAACTAAATATGAACAAGTAATACTCGGCTCGTTCGGCTCGAATAACAGCCCTATTTAAAACAGAATTTTGGACAATTGAAAGACTAATATTTTCCACATTGACTAATATATCTATCATTGTCTTAAGGAAATAATAATCAAAGATAACGATTTTCGACTAAAAAAAAAAAGATAACGATTTAGCTAATTTAGCTAATTGTATTCTACAAAATACAAATAACGGTTATTTTGCAAATTTATACAAATCAAATGCGTTTTAAAAAATAAAAACACTTGTACTCACATTTCAATAAATTATACTCCTTAAGAGTGAGATATTAGAGCATGTGTAATGGTGAGCCCCAACCTCGAGCCGTGAACTTTTTTTTCTTATGCCACATCAGCTTAACTGCTTAAGAGTCTCATTATAACTTTTTAGTTTTTCACCTTCATTCGTGAGCTCGAGTCTTGGGCTCTTAAATTACTTTTTATTATTTTTCATTTTTATTTAGTCAATTCTTTTAATAATAATAATAATAATAATAATAAGTAATTAATTTATAAACATATCATAAAAATTAATTTTTTAATGTTTAAAAAGAAAAATATGGGTATTATTCAAATGATTTTTTTCCACAAACATATTCAAAAGAGGTGTCTATATGTAGATAAAATTAAATTAAATTCAAAAATAAATTTTTTATTTTTTTAAGCAAATGAAAAATAATCGAAAAACATTTAAAAGTAAATAAAACATAAGTTCTGTCATGTGATAGTTTTAAACCCAACTTTTTTAGTCTCATAAATAAAGGTCCCAAACAATAGGGTCTTACATTGAATTTTTATTTTTCACCAATTTTTTTCCCTATGTGACAATTAAAGCTCACCATTGTAAATGCTCTTAACTTCTCAAGGCTTGGAGTAAGGGCATGGATGGCTTGAACCCATCTCTAACTAAAATGGAATAAAAAGAAAAGTTATGAGTTTTTTTAAAATGACTTTTACTAAATTTAGAACTAGATTAAAAGGAGTAATAAATTATAAACTTTATTTAAATTAACTAGTATAGGTTGAGTATTTAGACAAAAGTCATAGATAAAACATATTCTCCCCTCTATTCACATGTTTATTTAAGAGGATAAAAATTATATAAAATATTTTTTTTATTAATTTTTTAAAAATAATTTTCTACGTATTAGTATTAAATATTATTTAATTTTTTTTAGTATTTTAAATAGTTTTTAGACTCTTAATTCTTAAATACGTGTATATGAATAATAAATTATTTATAAAAAAAAATAGCAGAGGGAGTATATTTTAACACTTCTAATTTTTTTAACTATAAATAAATATTTTAATTTTTTTTTGTCAATGTATATTTTTAAAAAATCTTTTCTCTCATATACTAATGCAAGTTTGCAACAAGACTTTGGACACGGTCTTTAATTTCTTCCCTTTATAATTCTACAATAATAAATCGCCAGAGATTGCCAAAATTACGGAAGATTGGGGGTAAAGAAAACAGAGAAATCCTCAAACCTAGAATCCCAATCACGCCCAAAAACCCTTGTCAATGGATCCTCGGCGACCCCCCAGAACGGTGATCGATCCCATGGTCCGCCAGGTCGGCTTCCTCCCCAACCACCCTCCCGACCCGACCGCCGTCGCCTCCACCTCCGCCGCTGCCGGAGCCTCCTTCCCATCCTCCCCTCCGATCACTTCTCTCTCCCCCGTCATGATCCCCCTTCCTATCCCCGACACCTCCCTACCTCGCCCCGTCCCCGCCCACCGCCGCTTCTCCGCCGCCGAGAGCATGCCAGTCGGAAGCTACGGACGCTCCGATTCACTCCTCGCCGGGTCGCCGGCCTCCCCTGCCCCCATTCGGGATGCGGGGGACTCCGATGGGGAGAACTCATCGGTTTGGCTCAGGACCGAGTCTGGGAAGCTCGGCGGTTTGTCTCCGGTTCCTAGCTTGGGATTCAACATGTCCGGTGTTAATTCGATGGAGGAGGATTCCGCTGGCGAGGGCAAAGGAGATGTGAAGAGTTCGGAGACTACCATTACTAAGTTGGTGTCCAATGGTTAGGGTTTCTGCCTGCTGAATATTGATCCATATTCAAATTGTACTGTTTATGTTCATAGGATTGAAAATTGAGAATAGTATGTTTGCTGATTATGGATAAGGTGATCAATTGTCTTCGGCTTTGGTGTGATTTCCCAATTACCTGAATATTGGGATTACTCTGCTCATTTGGCTTGATCCACCTTCCACGAGATGATCTGTTAATCTCCATCCGTTTTTATTTTTATTTTATTTTCGACATTAGTTTAAGAAGGGCTTGCTACAAATTGATATTGCTAGAGTGTTTAATGTTCTTGTTCATATTTGCATATTAGAAGCTAGTAGTAGGAACTAGGAAGAATCTGTTTGGCATTGTTTGAGTTATGATATGTGTTCTAACTTCCAAATTATTAATATCCAAATATATATGTTATTGTGGTTAGTATAAGGAGATGACCGTTGAAATACAAAACAATTGGTTTCAAATTCGTCTTTATATTTTATTTACAGTGCCCGTATATTGATTAGTTTTAGCTATTATTGCACATTCTTCGTGATTTTTTCTTCCATCTTCCTGTTTCCTGACTTTTTCTGCTTCCTCGACTTCCTCCATTGCTGATCTGTTCCATCATGTCTGCTACCATTTGCTGCTTTTACTCACTGACCTCTGTCAACAACCACCACCTTGAGTCCTCGATCCCTGGTCTCTGACCCCTGAGTTCTCCCTTTCACTTCCCTTCCTCCAATCAATCACCTTGTCTGCTTATGTTCCCTATTCCTGGTTGAGTCCGAATCAGGAAATTAGCTTTACAACTAGATTTGGAATAGTATCGGTGAATGCGGAGGCAGGGAGAGGAAGTGATAAATGGGAGGAGGATAATGTGTGCATTGGGGATACAGAGAGGGGTAAAGAGTAAGGACTAGTTGTGAGACTTCCTTGGTCTTTTTCATTGATTCCCAATTTGCTACACTGGAACTCTACGGTTGGCTATGTGAATTTGAATTGATTAAAAGAGGGTCCCTTGTGGGTGAATTTTTGTTTGGTTGTTTGTATATTGAGTACTCTTCTTATCAATGCTTTTGTGTCTAGTTTGCTAATATCTGGATTCCTTTAAAGAGGCATGTTGCACTATGCTGATGGAAACAATCATGCAGGAAAGAGTGAGAGCAATGTTACACAGAAGAGGGAAGATATTCAGCCAAAATTGAATTCTGCGAAGGATAAAATGACAAAAGCTGAAAGGCGTGCACTTCAAGAAGCTCAGAGAGCTTCCAAAGGTAATATCCTGTAATCTGTATGAACTATTATTATTGTGACACTTGTTCTGTATTTGTAGTTTCTAGTTTGATATTGTTTGGTTTGCCTTCTCTATATCCCCACACTTGGAATCGCTTCTTACTAGTTCACCATCTCCATCTGATGAGATTGTCTACACTGTGGTGTGGATGTTGTCCACTTCCACCCTTCACTATGCAACATTCATTGTTTTCTATTCATCGGCCTACTTTACTGAAACATTCTAGAAGATTTCTTTAATATAGAATGTTTTTCCGTTTGAGGTATAAATGACTATTAAAAAAATTCCTTTTCTCTTGAATTCTTTTCCACCTGACTACCTGAGGTAATAAAGGTTTGTTTGGCTACTTTGGCATCACCTACCTTATGTATTATAAGGATCTTATTTGCACCAAGAGGTTTTTTTTTTTTTTTACACAAATTAGTACATAATCCGGACAAATTAGTGCCTACTGCCTTATAAGCAAGCAACACATCATGTCAAACAAACCCTAAGTGACAGTTACTAAGATTTTTTTTCAGATTGTTTTAATACAAAAGAAAGGTGTATTTTTCACCATCACTGTCCTGTCTATACAAACCTTTCATTTTGAGACACTCCCCCCGAGATCAAATCATTTTTCATATATCTACATATTCGTGTATACCTTGATCATCACCATAACAAGTTTTGGCATCATCATCTTCATTCCATCGGTTTCTGTTTCAGTTAGAGTCATCCATGATAGAGGACATTTTAATGAATGCTTGACCTTATTAAAAAAACAGGATGGCTACTGAACATTAAACAATGACTTGCTTCTCTTTTCTACTCTTCTTGATGAAGGAGTAGGGACATGTGCATTTGTATATTCTTAGTTGTGCATTGTGGATTGTGTTAACAGTTTAACTGAAAATTCCGTGGAAAAGAAAAGGAAATCTCCTGCTGCCAAGCTAACAAATATGCATCATATTTTCTGTTTCATAGCTATTTTAGACTCTCTTAAGAGTGAGGTTACTAGAACCTCATTTTTTCTTTAATAGTCACCTTAATTTTCCATCTGTGGTCGTGGTCAATGCTATTGCAACTTTTCAAGTCATGATATTATTATACAATTGACTGAGAGTATATTACTTTCTTTAGGGCCTGATTGGTATAAAATTATATAAGATAAACGGAATGGAAATACATTGTGAATGGGGAAATATATTGTAGAGAAGTTTTGGGAGTCTAAATGAGAGAAGCATGCTCATTTTTGCATAAAAAGTAAGATAAGAGGGGTAATGATTAGAGGAGTATATGGTTATCCCTTGTTCAAATGGGTGATTGAAAGGAGGAAACAAAACAATTTTTTTTCTGAAAAATTGGGAGATGGGGTAATGATTCAAATTTCTAACAATGTATCTTGAATTAAAAATAGACTACATTCATCCCGTTTCGGTTTACCTTGACAAATTTTACACCAAACGGGCCCTTGTCCTTTGGTGATTCTAATTTCCAAGTCTCCCTTGCCTTTTCTCTTTCCTATCTTTTTCTTCCTCCCTTGTTCTTTTGGGATTACTCGGAGATGTTGATGGGTCCTAATGAGTGGCGATCTTGGCCCTTGTGGTGCATTATAATTTGACATGTAGTTTTTCACTTTTCCATGCATCCCTTGACTCTGTGGTTCAAACAAACTTTTGGTTAATGTTATATAAATAATACCATTTCTCTAGTGAGGATAAATATCGTTATGGTTTCGTTTCTTTTATCTATTACTTTTTCTTACCGAACTTCATACATCTTTAGCCGAGGCAAAAATGTCTACCAATAGGCACCTAGTTGGCACAGATGATAAAGCTGGTAAAGCTGTGAAGCAACCTTCACATAAGAAGGATGCTTACCCAGTGGCTGCTTTTCCATCAGCTTCTGATAAGAAAGGAGTTGATCGACCTATAGATAAAGATAAGAAGAGAGATCTGCCTGCTCCCCGCATGCAGTATGATGATAAGAAGCGAGTGGACAAAGCTAAAAAGCGGTCAATTGTCAAACAAACTGAAGCAAGAAACTGGGTAGAACTGTTTCAGCATTTGCCCCAATATGAACATGGAAATCAACTGCAAGATTTGGAAGCAAAGTTTTTCCATGTTGGCGTGATGCATCCAGCTGTGTACAAGGTTCTTATTTCTTAACAATTATGTTATCATGGCATTCTGTAAAGCCTTTTTTTCACTTTATGGTCTTTAAAGTGTGTGTTTTGTATAGCCGTATTAGTTTTGGAACTGAAGTATCTGAAATATATAATGAAGTATATGTATTTTCCAGGTTGGTTTGCAGCATTTAGCTGGTGATATAACTGGATCTAACGCTCGATGCATTGCTATGCTTCTGGCTTTCAAAGATGCAATTAAAGACCACCATCTTTCAGCTGAAAAGATTCTGAGTAGAGACTTAACTGCAAGAATCGGCAGTTATGTGTCATTTTTAAGTGAATGTCGGCCTTTATCAATCAGTATGGGAAATGCTATACGATTTTTAAAGAGCTCCATTGCCAAGTTGCCTACAGATGTCGCTGAATCAGAAGCTAAAGCTACTCTTTGCTTAGATATTGATCGCTTCATTAATGAGAAAATAATAATAGCTCAAACAGTTATTGTCAGACATGCTGCTACAAAAATCCGAGATGGTGATGTTCTTCTGACATATGGGTCTTCAACTGCAGTAGAGATGTTACTATCGTATGCACATGAACAAGGAAAACAGTTCCGGGTTGTGATCATAGACTCGCGTCCAATGCTTGAGGGTCAAGCTTTGCTCCGTAGGCTAGTGGCTAAGGGTCTAAACTGCACCTACACACACATCAATGCTGTGTCCTATATCATGCATGAAGTTACATTGGTTCTCCTTGGAGCGACATCTGTGCTGTCTAATGGAACAGTTTATTCGAGGATAGGGACAGCAAGTGTTGCAATGGTTGCTCATGCGTTTCGGCTTCCTGTGCTGGTTTGCTGTGAAGCTTATAAGTTCCATGAGAGGGTGCAGCTTGATTCAATTTGCTCAAATGAACTGGGTAAAGCTATTTTTTATGTAGATTCAGTTGATTATGAAGTTAATTCTGTTAAGCTGACCACACTGCTGCCTTATGTAGGTGATCCTGATGCCATTTCAAAGGTACCTGGAAGAAGCAATGTGAATTTCCTGGATAACTGGACCCAAACAGAAAACCTGCAGCTCCTTAATTTACTGTGAGTTGCATTTTTACCAGTATAGAAAAATATTGTTTTGTTCATTCAGTCGATGCTAAGAGAGCCCTTTTGTTGTACAGCTATGATCTCACGCCTGCAGATTATGTGTCTATGATAGTTACAGATTATGGCATGGTGAGTCGTTTCATTATATTACATTCAATAATGTATTTATTTTATTTCCCCTTCCAGTTTAGCAGATTGTTTAGATGTTAGCAGATTTTATAGCTGTTTATTTTTGCTCTTGGTGCTTATTCAGATTCCACCAACAAGCGTGCCCGTAATCGTGCACGAATACCGGAAAGAGCATATGTTGATATGAAAACAGAATAGTTCAGTCTACACTCTACACCACTTGATCAAAATGCCGTCACTAATTTCCCTTTGTCGTTAATGCTTGTTAGCCTTTTTGTACATCTGGGTCATAATTTTTGCCAATTTTTTGTGAAATGTGAATAGCTTACACCAATTGGCGCTGAATACACAGGTACTGATGTATTGTTTGTTGGGTTTCCAAAAAATGTAAGTTTCTTCCTATAGCTTGCTCTTTTGTTCTTTATTTTTGGGCTTTGTAACGGTGACTTGAAAAACATTTTACACTATTTGTTGAAGATATCACCTTGTTCTCAATAACTACTGTTGTGATTATTGCAAGCAACTTCTGGATTTGATTATTTTTAGGATTTGTGGGTTAGGTTTAACAATTCTAGATTATCTTTATATTTCAGGTTGCAACAAATTCAGGTTATAGCATATTTTGTTGGAATAACTAGGTTTAAGATAGTGTACAACACTTCGAGTACAAAAACAAGCACTGTACAAACACACACAAAAACAAAAGTAACACTATAAAATGTATGGAGGTGCAGTACTACATCAGAGTTTAAACATTTAGCAAAATCGATCCACTCATTTGTCTCCTATCCGTATATGAATGCAAATCTATTCCCCTTCTCAATTTTTTTTTTACAATTTCCTGAAAGCGAAAGGAATTAAATAGAGAGGAAACTAAGGAGCATGTCTTCTTCTCCTCGTTTTCCTTGATCTCCTCCATATGATAGCATATGGGCTTGGACATATTCGATATGGGATCTTCTGTGGCTGGATTTCCGGGATCCTGCACACACAATCAATAAATTTAATACAAATAAGAATAAGAATACCGAAGAGATGTTATTGCTGATAAAAATAAAACTTATTGCTGATAAGAAGTATTAAGAACATCAACATTATTGTTTCTTTCCCCTTTGAGTAAACCAAGAGATGTTATACATTATACTATACATAGCAGCCTGAATGTGTCAGGAGGGTTTCAATGGAAATGGGGCCTTTTAACTCTAATCTTTGTTTTAGACTTGGTAAAAGATACCCCACCAAGAGAAGGGGCCATGGCCATCCCCAAGCCAGCCAATTTCTGAGTGCTGCCATAATTTGTCAGTATTATAGTTGTTGATTAGGTTAATATGTTTGCTTGAGACTTGTAATGTCTTTACCTAAAATCAGTATTCAGAGATTGGGTCAAATTTTACCTAGTTTTGCTATGACAGTAAGTAGATGGGCTGAAATTTCACCTAATAAGTAAGAATCGCATGAAAATAGAGGGGGCAAAGAATCTTACTGCAAGCCGGAAACCTCGATCTGGGAGAAGGTGACGCTAGGTGAACTGAGGAAGTCAGCAGCGACGCCGTTGGGCAGCGAAGATATTGATGCAAAGGAAGAGTGCCTGCTTGAATTTCTACTCGCCCCAGTCTGTACTGAAGTTGCTGGTGTAGCTGCTGCTTGAGGGTGCTTCACGGCCAGCACCCTGCAGTTGAACGCGCTTGCTAGGTTGCTGTGGGTCATTGCCAACCTGCATTTCCCACATTACATGCCCCAATCATACCAGTTAAGTTCAAATTCATTGAGACCGTGATCCGGCTTTATCCGACATGTAATTAAGGCCAATGGGGAATGTAGTACACATGAATTAATGGTTACATTTAAATTAGATTAGGGTTGTGTTCATAGGTTCGAAGTGAACCCTAACCTAGTCCGCGCCTAATGTTGAATTAGTTCCAAACTGCAGCAAAGACATGGGGACATGTTTTGACCCATACCCATGTTACCTGTAATAAATGAATTAGATGACAAGTATAAATTTTATTCCCAAACAATATGCACCTAGACCTGTTTGACAGGGATTGATCGGTTCAATTTCAACTATTGGATAAGTTTGATTATCTACAAAATTGGACACAAATGTTCAACCCTAACCAATGAATTTTTCACTTGGATCGTTTGGGTTATTTCAATCAGTTGGGTTATTTCAGATGATTTTCAATTGTTCGTTTTTGAAGCCTTATGAATTCTAGTTGATTTTTTTTCATAGTATTTTCAGGATCAGATAACATTTTGACATCTTTAATTATATACCTATTTTTTCCCTTTCTCCAATGAAACTATGTACCAGTTTTTTAAATACAGAGTATGGTGTAATTCCAAAATAGGGAAGACAGACGTTAGCCAAATCCCAGTAAGTCCCACTCGACGCTGTCAAGTTGATAGTCGTGTGGACTAACACGATTGATGTTTTTGTGAAGCTTTGAGGTCCATTCATTGCTAGCCACAAATAAACAACAACAGTGAACAACTACCAAAGACATATAATACCAACTGTGGTTCATTAGCCTAAACCAAACCGAAGCTATCATTTACATATTACCATGTTCAAGCTTCAAGAATCACAAGTTTCCAATATAATCCTTTGTTTGGACTTTCCCATTGTGTCTTTCAATAGTAAACTTAGTTGGGTGGCCAACACAGAACCACAACTACATCTAAAATGCATATAAGTAAAACTGCCATTTTTACCTTCTGCTTCCATATATTTACTTTTTTCACATGTATGTACTGCCATGAAAACGCGGTTTCCCATTTCTTGGCACATTAAAACTTTCTATAACACATCTATCATTTATGACATAGGACTTGAAAACTTTCTCACTTACATATTCTGTACGGAATAATAAATATGTAGTGATTCTTGAGGATAAATAATACAGTAAGAACAACAATATGGTGTGTAAAAATGAGAGAGATTTAAATTAGTTGAGAAAGTTCAAAATGAAAAAGCAGCTGAACCCTTACAAAAATTGCAAATAATAAATTTCAAAGCTAAGAGAGTGACCCTACCCAAATATATATGAATGAGATTAATTATTAGAATGGTTTAGGTGAAATTTGGAAAGACACTACTTACAAGTTACAACCTTTCCATTAATGTTTAATACTCCATATTATTAGTCAATTTATCATATATTTTCTCAACACAAGGTTGATTTTGTAATGTTCCCATAAATAAATAAACTCATTCATAATTTCATATAGCCTACCATGAGTTTGCAACTGCAAATTGATTAATTGTGGATTAATCAACACTCCCATTAATTTGTCTTTTTATATGTTTGTCTCTATCTTGTGTAGGTTTCTTCTAATATATCTCAACCATTATTTTTTTTAAATAGATCAAAACTTTAAAGCATGAACAGCTAAAATTGTCATTTATTTCTTTTAATCATAAAAAAAAAATGGAACCCAACAATAACGACAGCTACTAGCCCCCTCTTCGGCTCGTCCACTCCTTTTCTAATTTGTGAATGGAAAACCAAATGATATGATATGCTCTCAAATCGATCAATCACACATCAATCAGGCTTTCAGAGATTACGGAGCAAATCAAAATTTGGGGGAAAAATTAGGGTGAAGTTAACAGAAACATACTTGTAGAGAAAGCTGTGATCGTGAAGGCCAGCAACCAAAGCGAAAGCGCCGATTTCTCGAACAAGAGTCAGAATCCGGCCGCCGTCCTGGCGATCGTCATCTTCGGTGACAACGATCTCTATCCTCGTCTGTCAACAGAAACCTATATTAATGATCAATACGAAGCGAATTAAACAAATCTCATCCAAAACCGAGCAATTACCGGCAGACATATATATTTCACACCATCAACAATCAGATAGCGAAATCAATCCACTGCTGCGAACAAATTAAGATGGAGACTAACATTGAAGAAATTGGAGCAAAGCTCCTTGAAGGAGAGGGCGAGCTGGTAGCCTTTGAGGCGGAGGAGGCGGAGCTGCTTCTTCTTCTTCTTGGAGGCGGAGGTGCCGGGGCGGGGATTGGGGGAGGGGAAGACGTGGAGGAGGGTGAGGACGTCGCCGTAGCGGAGGAGGTTGTGGAGGGCCCACTGTAACGCCGTCTTGGAGGCGTCGAGGTCTTCGACGACCACCACTATGTTTTTACTCTCATCATCCATTTGGGAATTTGGATCCTCCCTCTCCCTCTCTCTCTGCCTGTGTCGCTGTGGACCTTTAAAAAGGGCCTTTTGAGGAGGAAGGTGGGGGGTTCGGTTTAACTTTTTCTCTTTGAATTTTAACTTTTTATTTTTATATTTTTTGCACGAAAATTTGATGAGTTAATAAGTCTAAAGTTTCCAACCCACTCCAAGTTGCAACATTTTGTCAATTCTAATTTAGGATGACATACTTTTATCAGGAAAAAAAAACACTAGGATGACATACTCCTCTTTTAATATTGCTAAAAGAAAGATAAAAATATATTTTTTTAGGATGACATGCTTATAATTTTTAATTAAAATTTTAAAATAATATCACACTTATTAATAATAAGCAGTGTTCTAAAAAGAGCTAGATGGATCCTATGCGGGATTTTTAGGATGACATGCACATGCTTATTAATACTAAACAGTGTTCTAAAAAGCGCTAGATGGATCCTGAGCGGTGAGGGGCCACCTAGCGCCTATACGAGATTTTTAGAAATATTATAATAAGTATGATATTATTTTTACAAATTTAATTAAAAAAATTAATATTTAAAATAATTTTTATTAATCTAAAACATTTACTTAAAAAGAAATGGAGAGAGTATTAACAACATTTGATTGTTAATGATAATGAATAAATATAAATATATAGTACTTTAAATGGGTTTGTTATGCGTTCATGGCTGGACTTGGCCCACTCAAAAACACTCTCGAAATAGTCGAAAGAAGAGTTGGCACAACTTGACCCTTTAGAGTCTCAGATCCTGTCTAGGTCGATAAAATGGGAATGTTGTTGTTGTAGTATATAATACTTTAAATTATTATCTATATTTAACTATTAATTAAGAATTTTTTCTTACTTGTCATAATGTCCTTGATTTTACATTTTTTTTGTCATTTTTATTTTATTTTATCAGCTATAATCTTATTATTTTATTCTAACTTTTGTTAATATTTTATTTTATTTTATAATAGTAATGTATTATATTATTAATATTTTATTTTAAGAAATGCATCATGATGCGTGAATTGTTTTAGTATTTATTAATCTCCAACATCCTTTTTCTTATAAGTATTTGGATAATTATTTATGACAGAACTCTCTCCAATAATTTAGAGAAGGTTGTAGATTTAATAGCATCTCTTTATTTTTTCTATTGATTATTTATTTTGAAAAATGAAATAAAAAATTTGTTATCTATTATAAAATATAACTTGGAGTTTTTTAAACCCTAAGTTTCTCTAAAATTGAAAAACAGTGGAAAATGCTCGTATGCAAATTTTCGAAAGTTAAAACTATAAATATTGGGAATATATATTGAATACAAATTTAAAGAAAAAAATCATGTTATTAAAATACATTACTTTTTTAAGTGAATTAATAAACAATTTCAAGTTGGTCTACGATAAAGAAATTGTTAATTTCGCAAAGAACACCCAAATTGTTAACCGTTCAAGAATAGCTCACCGGAAAGGACTTGTAGAGTTGTAGTTACTAATCTTACTATGATAAAAGCAATTCAAGGCATACTATGATAAAAGCAATCAGTAGTTTGATAGTATAATTATAGCCCTTGCAAGAGGTCAAGGGTTCAAATCCCACTTCTTACACAATTTGTATATTAGTGGGTGCTCAAGCCTTCATTGACTTGGGTGAGCCTGCCTGGTGGCTTGCCGCCTGGCTAAACCGGTTCGCGTCCTTTGCAGGCTAGGGTCCGGACCCGTGGGGATTAGTCGATAACCTCGGAACCCCCACGTCCAAAAAAAAAAAAAAAAATTATAGCAACTCTGTGGTCGATAAACTTTTGCTGGCTCTAAATTGGGCCTATAACTAGTTTTTGTGGCCACCTATAAATTGTTACGCGGCCCAACATCCACAGCTACTTGTATTACTAGTACACTTGTAGTTGTAATTAGACCGGAGCAGACCTGGGTCAACCCGCTCGGCCCGTCCGGAAAAATAAGCGGGCTTGGATAGAGTAGGTGGCTCGGGCGGGTCAATAGGCCCGGCCCGGTAGGCCCACTGGGCCGGGCTTGGACTAGAGTTTTAGCCCAGGTGGGCCGGCAGGCTCGCCCGGTAATATATATATAAAATATACCGAGTGTGTATGTATACATACTATTTGTATATTACACAATTACCGTGTGTATACACAACACATGCATTACTACATTTATGTACTCCAAAATTGAGTACAGAGGCAGCTTATGCTATTGTATTCTTTATAATATTTTTATTTATTTTAATGTTGGGATAAAATATTAATATATAATATACATATGTTTTTATTAATTTTAATTATAGATATAGATATAGATATAAATATATATATATATATATAGAGGGTAGATCATATGAGAACAACCCTTATTGTGTATATATATATATATATATATATATATATATATATATATATATATATATATATATATATATATATATATATATATATATGCAGGACGGGACGGGATATGCGGGACGAGAACTCTCCGTCCCGCGCAATTTTTAAATGTTTAGGCCCATTTGGCCCGGTGGGCAACTCGGGCCGCCAATGTGGGCGGGCTTGGGCGAGGTAAGTGGCCCAAGCACCGAGCCTGGCTCAAGCCCGACCCGGTATAGTGGTGACGAAACCGTACAAGAAAAAGTATGTGGCCCCCCACGTCCCCATGAGGGGGTATGCTTTGGATTTCCTTTTATGGAAATTGGGTAATACGGACTTACCTGAAACCCTTTCCCCCCAGTTAACCCCCGGTCGGGGCGACAAAACAGGGGGAAAAAGACCTTTACCTGAGCCGCTTACCCTAAAGGAAATAAGGACGGTCTTACCCATTACCTGGGATCCCCACAAATTACGGGGGTCCCACGATCGGAGCCGCCGAGTCTTTCGAGAAGACTCGCATCTCTACTTATTCGGATTCATCAAATGACCCAATGGTAAAGGAGATACGCTCGTCTAATACAGTAGAAGTTGAGGGTGAAATGATTCCATGTGCTCCCCGACCCCTTAGACTGACGTCCGACTACCTGTCCTGGTTAGTTATGTTGTTCTTCTCCCTTAAGGCATCCGCAGACATGTGGTACGGAGATGAGTCAGGATGGGAACCTCGGCGTGGCTATTTCTCTCTCAACTCTCTTTGGAACTAGCGTATCCTCCCTGGTTTTTCCAAAAAGTCCTTTTCTTTAGCTCCCTTTCTGCCTTTTATAGTACATTTCTTCGTCTGTCAAACAGGGGAGATGTTCCCCTCTTTCGGCCATTTGTCGATGTCGCATTGCCAGGTGTCTAGGGAAAGTGATGCACTTGGATGGGGGGCGTGAACGCCACCTGTCTCTTTGTGCGCCATCTGTCCCATTTGTGCATGCGTTCTTCGTCCGCGGATCGTAGGCCGTTATGTTTGTTCTTTGGAGTCTATTTCCATTAACCTTTTGAGCCCTCTTTAATTGTTTCTTTAATTCCGTTATCTTTTGGGCGTCATCAAGTGGGCTGAAAAATACTCGTAGGTCCGGCCCAAGCCCACCCATGCTCAGGTCTAGTTGTAATTAATACTCATTATGTAAAGATAAACTTGATCAATCAAATATTACCTTTGCCATCCCACATGTTGTTGAAATATGAAAACTCTTATCTAATTTGTCCATCATCAAAAAATCCCTATTACGTTTTGTTTATTACTCTCCATCTGTTAATTAAAACTTGTCAATTTAGAAATCTACACACTTATTAAGAAAACAAACAAAAATACACATATACTTAAATATACCCTTAAGACTAACTCCAATAGTCGTGTGCAAATGTCTAAATGTGCATTTTTTGACATTTTTGAGCTCCATTGATTACTTTTGGGGTATGCAAATGTGCACATTTGAGCATGTAATGTGCAAATTTGAGCACCTCACCTCCCCACGTGCAAAAACTTTTTCAAAAAGCAAGACAATTTTATTGGTGTGTTTTTTATGATTTTTGCTTTCTTTTTTGTTTTAAATTAATTGTATTTGAATGGTGTGTAAAAAATACACATTTGACCATTTGAGCAAAATACCAAAAAGTAAGGTGTATTTGTACACACCTTGTGCAAATGTATACATTATAGACAAAACCATTGTGGATAGTCTAATTATTACTCTACTTTTTTACTTTCTCAAAAATTACAACTCGCAACTATCTAACCATTACAAGGATAATTTCGTAAAGTGAGTGACAAAATAACTAAACTGACAAATTTACTTTATAAAACAAAAAAGTTTTAATTAACGGATGGAGTATTATTTTATCTTCCTCCCCCAACCTTCTCCTCTATTGAGATTATTCTATTCCACACATACATATATTTCTCACTTATGCAAATACTTTTAAATCTCATAGTTTCTTATCGAGTTTTTAAACAATACAAATAAATTCATTAAATAAATCCCAAAATAACCCATGGCCTAGTACATCTTGTTTTTCTATTAGAGTTTAGAGTAGTTATATAAATACATTTTATAACTCAAATTTAAATGGAGGCTTAGTTTGACTCGAACTCAAATGACTTGAATAGTGTTGAATTTATATTTAAAAAAAAAATCCTTTACCCGGTCATGAGTAAGTAGATCCACTCTATGTTCAAATAAAGCTCAATTTCAGTTTTTTTTATTTACTAAACGATGAGAGTATGAGATCCATCAGGCCCATTGATCCATTTATTAGGCTCACAGGCCCATTTACGGGTTCGTCAATGATAGCCCATTTGCTACCTCTTCCACCTTCACCTCCACGGTTCCACCCCCATTGTTGTTGAGGTTTAGGGTTTATAAGTCCTGTCGCGAAACCATCAATTCCCCTGCAATTTCAAAAGCTCCAACAATGGCGACCTCCATGGCTGCTGTTTCTCGACGGCTATACCATCGTCTCCTCCTCACTAGCCCCAAATATTCGTCCCCTCAAATCTCCAGGAGCTTGTTCTCCACCAAATCGGATTCCGATGTGGAGGCCTCCGCTCTGAACTCCGACTCCGATAACTCTCCTGATCTTGAATTGGATTCTTCCACCTCATCCGCTCCACCGTCTTCTTCTGCGTCCGATTCTGCACCGTCCACGAACAAACGAACTTTCGTTGATGCGGTGCTGGAGGATGGTCTTGATGTCGGCATTTACAAGGTAACAGAAAATGAGTGGCTAATTTCACTGTTTGTTGAACGCGGCAAGTTTCTCTTTATGAGTTTCGTATGCATCTGCATTTGATCATTTACAATTTGTGGATATCTGGATGATATTTGTTATCGAGAAATGTCGGGTCACTACTCACTATTGAATCGGGGAAATTTTAATTGATTGGAAACTTGTGTAGTTGGAATGAGCATTGGGTTAAAATTTAGTATTTGAATATGATGGCTCACCATCGGTAGGTCTTTGAACTTCAAGATGTGATGATTGTTCAATCTTGGGTGCAGGGGATGTGATTTTAGAGTTTTAGCTCTGGTATTTGTCCTGCAGGTTAAAATGAAAGAAGCATATGGTTTGATGAGTTGATGTCCTTCATTGAGACCTTGTTTATTTTTCTTGCATTCTGGTGGCAGGCAGTCATTGTAGGACAAATCGGGCAAATTCCACTTGAGAAGAAAAATAAGAATGGAACTTCAGTGATTCTGACAAGTGTCGGGACAGGTGGATTGCGAAATGAGCGGGTTCCATTTGCCAATGAGCAGCCCAGGGAGTATGCTGATAGATCTACAGTTCAATGGCACAGGGTTGCAGTTTACCATCCTAGCTTGGGTAAAGTTTTAATGTCCCAAGGACAGCCCGGGTAAGATTATTTTTTGCTGTTTATTGTAATAATTACTATTGCAAAGTGTATCTGGTTTATCTTTTACATCATTATAAGACAGCCATATATTGTCTTCTCTTGTTATTGAAACCTTTGTTGATAAAAATCATTTGCACACATTTGCGTGTTACGTTCTTGAGGGTGAATTGCTGATTAAAAATCTAAGCACTCTCTCCTTTCTATAATAAATTATTTGCGGTTGTTGTTTCCAGACAAGCCGATTGCTTAGTATTTGTTCCGTGTTATTCTAACCCATATATGGATTTGTGGATCAACCAAGACTCGGGATTTAAAATAATAGTGGTCTCCGGAAAATTGACCTTTAGTTGCTTACATTCTGTTATGACTTTTGAGGAGATATATTGGGGTTGTTATGAGATCTTTTTGCATTGCTCTTATCTTGAACGATTAGCGATGGCAACCAATTAATTCGACGACCATGCAGTTATGTGCATTTACATTGGACATTAAGGTTTATCGCATATGGAATGGTGTGAATTGGGGATCTGTTCCTTAAGTTGTTTGATTGCCTGTGATTAACTACTCTGTATTAGGGTGTTAGTATGATGCGGTAGCTAGTGATGGAGAGTTACAGAGAATATGTGATTAAGAACTATTAGGGTGGTAGTACTTAGTAGGATTCAGTACCTAGTGATGGAGATTGGAGAGTAACAGACAATCTACTATCCTTGGAAGTTGTTGGTGTTGCTAGGTATTTTGAACCAATATTACCAATCTAATCTGGCATGCTTGAAAGTAAAAAGGAGCAAACAAGGTCAATGGGCTATACCTAAGATCAAACTCGTTCGTAGTCCGTAGAATACTCTCTTTTTTGTCTCAAGTCTGGTGATAAGTCAGTATATTTTTCATTCCTCTTATCTATGTTCTGGTTGGAGAAGGGTACCGTACCTGCCTCTTGTATTTCTCGACATCTGCTGCTAAATTGACTTCCTTGATGTTTGGTTAATTTTGCTCTTATGTGGTGTTTTTCTATCTGCAGCACACTAGTTTATTTGGAGGGAAATCTGGAAACCAGAATCTTTTCAGATCCAATATCAGGGCTTGTACGTCGCATTAGGGAGATCGCAGTTCGTAGAAATGGTTTGCATTCAACTCTCTGTATATTTCTTAGGCTAATTATTTGTTACATTCTCTTCATACGTGACCTGCATTTTGCACCTGTGTATATATCTATATTTGTGTTTCTTGGCTACAAATTTCATACATATATTTTATATTGAAAGCTTCATATATTAATTAATAATTAACGTAGTAAATATAAGAAGTACGACCAGATAGCTGGTGCATATTACTTCCAGATTGGACAGTCTGTCTTGCTGTGTTCATGTTTGGTGCCATACTGTTTCAAAATTTCCGAGTTTTTACTTGAAAGAGTCAGCTCTAGAATGACCCCTTTCTGTCAGTGCTGAGTGATTACACTTAGCCTTATTATTTCTATAAATAAAATTGTCACTGAATTTGTGTATTGTATTTTACATATCTGGTAAGGATTATCTTACACTGGTCATTATTAATGACTGTTTGGCAAGCAGCAATTTTAAGAGAATCAGTAAATTTTATGTTATCTTCTAATCTTAAGCTCTTATTTCAGCTTTTTGTCCAAACAAAATCTTAAAACAATACTCCCTCTGTCTCATGTTATTAGTCTACATCTGGTTGTTTAGTGACATCTATTTACACATCATTTTTGCATCACAGGACGCATTGTATTTCTTGGGGGAGGCAGTGATTATAAACCCTCCGATGCTGAGATTAGAGGCGTGGGCTACTTCTGAAGTTCCAAGGTTTACTTCCTCGCTAGCGCTATAGACAAATGGTTGCTTACGAGGACAAAACGATGTCTCATTAACAGCGTCAAGTTCAATCTTTTGCTTCTTCCATGTTTTGTTGACCTGGTTGTAACGATTTATAACTCTGGTATAAAGTACAAAGAAATTGGAACACCCAATGACATGGTCAGCTGTTGCTCTTTGAGAGTTTGTTCAGTTTCAGCCCAATAAGTATGCCTTTGTCACATTTGGATGTGTGATGCCTCCTTTCCATCCCGAGTTGACCAGGATAAAATGCTCCGCCTTGTTTGACTTGTAAAGATTAATCTAATTTACGGCTATAAATTTAGTTAGTTTAGAGGAAATTTTTTGATGAAATTATAGAGATATATTAAAATTTTAAATCTGGGCGATTTAGACAGACTTATTTAAACACGTGTAATTGTAACCATAATTTTTTTTAAAAAAAACAAGTCAAACTTTTAAATTGGATTGTATTTTACGATTCTACCAAGCTATGAAATCATAGCAGATTTACCATAAGATAGGCCAATTAAATTGATTCTTTTTAGTGAACTTTGAACTTCTTTTCAGGTCTGTTACATTATTATATTACATTACATGATAATGCAGGTTATTGTCTTTAAACTATCGTTATCGAGATATAATATAATTTATTTATTATAAACTGATACTATCATCTAATCAATTTTAAAATATCACTAGTTAATTAAAAAAAACCACTGATATTATAATCAACAAAAAGACAAGGAGAAACTTTGCCCCCAACTCCTATTTAATATTTATATTTATGCATATTATTATGTTTGGACCCCACGACTTTGTAACAACTGACCGTTTGAGTTTTTAAGGTGGGGCCCTTGTTTTTTGACCGTTACACATTTCGAACAGGGGCATCATTTAGTTCTCGCTCACTCTTTGCCGTTCAAAACCCATCTCTACACATCTCTCGATCTCAACCGTCCATTGCTTCCTAACCTCACCGAATCAACGGCTCCAATTTCGCCCCCAATTTTCTCCCTTCATATCGCACCAAATCCTTCCAAAATCTCTCTCTGTTTTCAATTCGTTCGGAGCCTCAAATCCCTAGCTTCCATTTCATCCATTAGTCAAACCTCCCTCTCAAATTTAGAGTTAGATTTTTTGAGCCCAAATTGCAACAGGAAGAAATTCGCGGTATGTCTGGGTAACCAGATTTATCGAGTCCAAATTGCAACAGGAAGAAATCTTGACAATGCCAGTGACAACAAGGGCTCAGATCCTGGGCAGCAACAGCCAAGATCAAGAACAATCTCAGATGTCCAGCTACGCGTTGCGGAATCCTCACCATGGATTGAAGGAAAAGCTCAAATCCCTAACGCAACACTACGAGCAGCACAAGCTGGCTTCTGCAGCCAACTATTACTTCAAAAACCCTAACCGAGATGCTCAGGAAGCGACGGCTACGACTACTGCAGCAACCAGATCGGAAGTACAAGTGACGAGAGAGAATTGGAGTTCAGATCCCAATTTGCATTCAAATTCAAATTTGCCTAATGCAACGGTTACGAAAACCTACCTGCTTCCACCGCAACCGCCACCCCCAAATCCAACACTTACCGATGACGCGAAGGAGAATTTCGCGGCCGTCAATGGCGGCGACCGAATCGTAGGGTTCTCCTGCCCGAGAAAGCAGCCGGTTTCAACCGCAGTTGCGAGGAAGCTCTCGCTTGGCTCCCAGCTTGACCACCGGACGATTGCGCAGATCCAAGATCCGGCTCCCATGTCTCGTGCAGTCAAAGCTGGCAACAACAGGATCATGGTGTTCGTACGGCTCCGGCCGATGATGAGGAAGGAGAAGGAGACCGGGGCGAGGAGCTGCGTGAAGATCGCCAACCGGAGAGACGTTTACCTGACGGAATTCGCGTCGGAGCACGACTATCTCCGGCTGAAGAGGCTCCGTGGACGGCATTTCACCTTCGACGCTTCGTTCTCGGAGAGTGCTTCCCAGCCAGATGTCTACTCTGCTACGTGAGTCCTATTTTTTTTTTTTTAACTCATGGTTGAACTCTTTATTTCAAATTTAGGGTTTTCAATTGCACTTATTTAGTTGCTTTGATCGATTAGGGTTGTGAGTTTCGGTGTGCCATTCAGTTTTTCTGATAGTATTTTCAGTGGTAGACTTTCAATTTTAGACAGTACTCCGTATTAGGTAGACGTGCTCATCATGATTTGAACTGCAACAGGAAAATCATATTGATTATGCACTAAATGACTATATTTAACTATTTTTGCTTAATTATTAATCATAAATACACCTTCTCAGAAAAAAATCATAATTGCAAAATGCCAAATGAAGTTGGTGTATTAGAAAACAAAACTGGTCAGTAAGCGTGATGATGAAGTGTTGGGGAAGCTGTGAGAATTTAAAATTGTTGTTGGTCATTACAAATCATATTTTGGGGACAAATTCAACTTCCCAATATACAGTACCATTTACTGTTTTGGATATTGTCAGATTCAACTTCCCAATCAGTAACATGATTTGCCAACTGAATACAATTGAATATTTCCCAAATTAAGATTTTAAGGGCATAGGCTACTGAAACTCATCGTTGGATGTTTGTCAAATTCAACTTCTCAGTCAGTAAACATGATTTGCTAACTGAATACATTGAATACTTTCCAAATTGGGAGGGGGCATAAGTTAGTTAAACTCATCACAGACCTCCTGGTGCTTGTTATGGTTCTAGTGCATTGAATTGGAAAAATACAGTAACTACTGTAAATGGAGAAAGCTGGGCAAACCCCGGAATGGCCGCTCTTTATTTACCAATTCAAGGTGAAAGCTGGGCAAATGATGTAATGTTTTGGTTGCAGGACTGCAGAGCTGGTAGAAGCAGTGTTAGAGGGGAGGAATGGATCGGTGTTCTGCTATGGAGCGACAGGGGCTGGTAAGACATACACAATGCTGGGGACAGTCGAGAATCCAGGCGTTATGGTGTTAGCTATCAAGGATCTCTTTAACAAGATCAGGCAGAGAAGTGTTGATGGTAATCATGTGGTTCATTTGTCGTACCTTGAGGTATATAATGAAACTGTTAGAGACCTTCTTTCTCCTGGGAGACCTCTAGTCCTCCGTGAAGATAAACAGGTGCGTTCTCTAGTCATGTAGAATTCATGGCCTATAGTGAGGAAAATAGACCTTTAATTTCAAAGATACAAGGTGATATTGTCACTAAAGGGATTGCTTTGGGTGACAGAAGCTGATTGGTTATGTTGATTTTGTCTTTTACAGGGAATTGTAGCAGCTGGACTTACTCAATATAGAGCTTACTCTACAGATGAGGTGATTAGCATTCTCATTTTTACTTCACTTGAGCAAGAAGTAAATAACCAAGTAGTGTTTAGTGGATCAAGGAAATAAAAAGCACTAAAACTTGAACTAGTTCAAGGAAATTGCATCATTTATTCTGATTTATTGTTTGAAGATGTTCTTTTCATATTCCTACATCTGCACAAAAATTTAAATTGAAGTTCTGTTTTTTACTGTATTCCAATGGTCATTCATAGGTGATGGCATTGCTTCTGCAAGGGAATAAAAATAGAACCACTGAGCCAACTCGTGTGAACGAGACATCTTCACGCTCCCATGCCATTCTACAGGTAAAACCTTCATATGTTAGATTACTGTTATAGAACATCAATCAGGAGCCTAGTGATGTTATATCCGTTCAGGGTTGAAGTCCTAAAATTAGTTGATATGCACAGGTTATGATTGAATATAGAACAAGAGATGCTTCCATGAATGTTGTTAATCGAGTGGGTAAGCTCTCTCTAATTGATCTTGCTGGATCTGAGAGGGCCTTAGCAACAGATCAGAGAACGGTGAGGTCAATAGAAGGCGCTAACATAAACCGCTCCCTCCTTGCACTCAGTAGCTGCATCAATGCACTTGTTGAGGGCAAAAGGCATATTCCTTACAGAAACTCCAAGCTCACTCAGCTCTTGAAGGACTCCTTAGGAGGAGCTTGTAATACTGTGATGATCGCGAACATTAGTCCTAGTAACATGTCATTTGGAGAGACGCAAAATACACTACATTGGGCTGATCGAGCCAAGGAAATCCGAAACAAGGTAAAACCACTTCTCAATTCAATGCATTTTAGATGAATCGAATACTTTTGGACATTGTGTTTGAACCCTTTACCTCTGGTGCTCTAAAATGCCAGACATACGACATAAACGAGGAACTAGTTCCTGAATCCGATGCTGATCAGGCCAAATTACTCCTTGAAGTGCAAAAGGAGAATCGGGAACTACGGGTACAGCTTGCAAAGCAACAGCAGAAGCTACTTACCCTCCAAGCACAATCCTTGGCTGCAAATTCTTCCTCACCAGCCCCCTCCTCAGTAAGCTCCTTCTTGTCTCCACCGCTCTCTTCAGCCAAGGCCACAAAACAAAGGTTGAGACCCTCCTTAGCTAGGAACTGTGCTACACCGGAACCCAGGAAAGCAAAAGCATCCGAGGAAACAATCAGGGAGCTTCAGCAGGCTGTGAAGACGTTAGAGGCCGAAATGGAGAGGATGAAGAAGAATCACGCGATGCAGCTAAAGAAGAAAGACGAAATCATACAAGAGCTTTCTCAGAAGGCTTCAAACAAGAGGTCGGTAGTGGGAGGTGGGGATGGAGAAGGGATAAAGTTTTTAGTAACAAGGGCAAGCTTGAGACCAAAGAACAATCAGGCAACCAGTAACAACACTGAGCTGAAAACTCCTCGTCATCGATTTCATTCTCCAGGACCAACTGCCAAGAAGAGGTCTTTCTGGGACATAACAACAGCCAATAGTCCTTCAGCTACATCATTGAATGGGAGAAAAACTAGAAGCTATGTTACCACTGAGGTCGCGGCGCTTCCTCCTCCTTCAATGCTTCTCCAGGTAACAAGTTCATTTAGGCACTGAATCAAACATATTCTGAAAACCACACAAATACATTTACATTATTTTTTGTATGTGAATGCCTCTTTCATTCCGCAACTGATGCAGCTTGCGTATCCATGTTTATGGTTTGTGTTAACGTTCGGGCCACACCTTGCAAACGGAATCTTGCAGCCTGGATTTGCTCGGCAAAGAGCTAGCCCCTTCAGGCAGTAAGGAGATGTCAAAATGCAAGTGGGTTCCAATTCAAATGCACAACCAAAGACATGGTCTTAGTTTGCTATAAGACAAAGATGGTGGCATAAGAAATGGATTGCTGATCGTCGTGCACTCTCACCGTCTCTTCCGCGAGCCAGGAAGGGTAGAAGGTGCGCGCGCCAAGGCTGAGTCTCGGTTCAATTCAGTCTGATATGTTGGCTCTCTTGACTTACCTCTTAGAAATTCCCCATTTCAATTGGTTTGTTGGGACTTGTTTTTATTTAATTAGGTTCATGTAGAATGAATTTAATCATGAATTTCTTCTTATATCAAGAAAGAAAGTCAGTTTTAGTTAATCTAATCTCCTTTGTAGAATTTATGGGCTTTTTTTCCCCATTTGTAAATTCTACTTATTATTCTTATTCAAATTCAGTGTAGAATTTTGAGGGTTTCCTCGTTTGTAAGTGGCCATTGGCTTCCTCTTAATTAAGTCGAGCAATTGCGTAAGATATATAGGGTGTGTATGGGCAAAAAAAAAAACAGTTAAAAAAGGGTTAAAAAAAAACAGTGTTTGGATGCTTAAATAGCTCATGTTTGTTGTTTAAAAACAGGGTTAAAAAAAAGGCTACAAAAAGCTACTTATTTGGGGTTTATTTGGTGTTTATTTGTTTATTTGGTTTGAAAGTACCATAATACCTCTAATAATCACCAAATATACACCACTTTTTTTACAAATAAACATTTTTTCGTCCCATTATTATATTGTATGACCCTTAACACTTGTACATTTTTAACTACATTTTTTCATAAATTTTTAACTACTTTTACCAACAATTTATAAATTTTACCCTATTTATAATTTTAGCATGTTTATTAACTACGTCTCATACGAACCCGTAATCTTTGTGGATCACCTTCTAAAGAATATTGGAAAGTTGTCAAACGCGACCTTATTTAAGCCTCGAGATTATTATAATTGTACGACCCTTAACACTAAAAGATTAATTGTGATGACCTTTAAACCCTTATAACGGGTTAGCATATAGCAGTGCTAACTCTTAGAGCATCTTCCCCCGTAGGTCATAATGGTTAGGGAAAATAGCCTACCAAAAGAGAATATTCTATAAAATATTATCTTTTAGCCTATTGTGCGGTTTGATTGTTCCCACCGTAGGCCAATTTTGGCAGGCTAATTTTCTATAAATACTCATACAATTTAAAACTTTCACATCTCATTTCCGTCACTCGATTATATCGTTATGGTAACTATAACCAATTCCAAAGTCAATCTGAAGTTGCATGCATGATAATGAAAATTTCGGTAGTCAAAATTATGGCTATGGTAGCTTTCGAACGAGCAGTGACAAATATATGCATGAAGATGATCAAAGTGATGGCTTCGGAACAAGAAATGGTTATGAAGAGAAAGAAATGGTTATGAAGAGAGTAATGCGAATCTACCAGGACATTATTTGTGCAATATGAAAAAAGATTAATGTCATTTTCTAAAAATATTATTTGTGCAATATAATAATTCAAATATGTCAAATATTATAGTCATATCGGAGAACTCTTGAATATCTTAACAATAATACAAATTTTATTTTTAATTGAAAATCATAACTATATACTCCCTCCGTTCGGCAAAACTTGTCGTTTACTATTCACGCACGTTTTTTTAGAAGGATAAAAACTATATAAAATATTCATTTTTTAATAAATTTTTTTAAACAAGTTTGTACTTATTAATAATAACTACGAAATTGTTAAAAAAATTATTAAAAAAACTAGATATTTTATATAGTTTTTATCTCCTAAAAAAGCGTGCGTGAATAGTAAAGTGTCAAGTTTTTCCGAACGGAGGGAGTAATATATAGATTTATAATCGTATTTTTATAAATTTACATAAATGTTAAACACTTAAAAATAAATAAATAAATAGGATTTGGCCTTCCAAAAGTGGAAGCCAAATTTGGCCTTAGTTTTGGAATTAGGCCAAATATAAAAAGGCGGGAGTAAAATGGATTTTGGCCTAAGGTGGGAGTAAAATTTAACCAAAACCCATTTTTTAGCATACCATGAGAGATGCCCTTAGCACCGTTATAATGAGTCAACATTATTATATTGAATGACCCTTAACACTTATAAACCGATAAAAACAACTTAATTAATCGACCAAAACAAACCGAGAAAAACAACCCTCGAAAAACTATTAACCACATAGAGATCCAGCTGAGCGAGGAAAAACAACTTAATTTGAAGGTATCTTGATTGTTCTCAATATATATCAGATATTTTTAAACTACTACAGCATAATTAAAAATAAACTTGTTTCTCCAAATATGTATTATTGTCTCTAATTTAAGCTACATCGCTTAATTTATGTTAATTAGTACTACGTGTCGACTGCTGCGATTGTGTGTACGTGCTATGTAAGTAGGCCAGTCTTTGGCAGTCAAAATTTAGCCACTTACTCCTCGAGACGATAATTTGTTAGGCTGCTCAACACTTGCTGCACATATTTCTCGTCCAACATAAAGTACTACATATGATACTGTATAAAAAATGATGATTAATAGTACTCCGTATAATTAAAATTTAGACATTTAGTAAATTCTTATAAGGATTTATTCATTTAGTAACGAATTATTTCCTAAAGTAAAAATGAATAAATTTAGCAAGTTTTCTATTAATATATTCATTTTTTTTTATGAACTTAATACAGTATAAACACAATTTAAGTTTTTAAATTAAGCATACTTAGTCCATCACATAATCTGAGTAAGATTGTTCTATCTTAAAAACCAATTGATAATAAGAGAAATAGATCACTAGCTTATATACTAAGACCACCCACAATGGTTTTATGCAAAATGTACACATTTGCACATGATGTGTAAAAATACTCATCACTTTTTAGCAATTTGTTCCATTGGTGAAATGTGCATTTTTTACACACCCTTGAAATACAATTCATTTAAAATAAAAAAGGAAAATAAAATCATAAAAAAATAAACCAATGAAATTGTCTTACTTTTTGTAAAAGTTTTTGCACATGGAGAAGATGGTGTGCTCAAATTTGCACATCACATGTTCAAATGTGCACATTTGCACACACCCAATATAACCAATGTAGCTAAAAAATGTCTAAAAATACACATTTACACATTTGCACACCACCATTGTGGATGGTCTAAGACTTGATATTTTTTATCTCTTTACATATCTCAATAATACTATAAATGCAAAGATTCGCTAGAAAATCATTTTGAAGTGCATGAGGTTCATGAACTCGTTTTTAAACTCATTACTCGATCTTTTTTTTTTAACTGAAAAATATATTATCAAACCTTTCAAACCAAGTAAAAGTCATGGGAAATTCTACCACTTAGCTAAGGCGCGCTAAGTTTTTTTCTTGTTCAAAATTAATGACCTATTTTATGTTTTTGTTAGTCTTTTTTGTAAATTTTAGGTTGGGTAAACTTTTTTCAGAAAAAACTTTTGCGAAAATAAAGTTATTTTAATGCTTTGGGCAAGAGAGAAACAAAAGGAAAGATTACCTGCCAAAAGAAGTATGTGAAAGCCATGGAACGTGGAAAAAGTACTGTGGAACCCTCAGAATAATACAGTATTTAAATTATTAATTAAATACCAAGTATTTGATACGGAGTATGTTATATATTTTGGAGTAATTTTTTTTTTTTTGTTAGATATATTGTGGAGTAAATTATACTTTGCATACCATTTATTATATATATTAGCCATTAAAAATTTATACAGATAGTCTAATATTAAGATAAAACTTTCCATTAATATAAATAATTATCAGATGTATATATTGCATTCTTGAAAAGAAACTACATTAGTCACATTAAAAAAAAAACTAAAATTGAATGTTATTTTAGAAAAATTGTATGGGAAAAATAAATTAAGATGGATAAATATATAAAATACTCTAGTGCAAGTACACATTATGATTGATTCCATTATTCCAAGTTGATGAGCTATAATGCATTCTCATCATGATCATGAAAAATATTACTATTTGTTAATTGAACCGATTTTATTTTTAGGAAGAAAAAAAAGTAGTCCAATATGCCTTTCGATCCATTTTTTTTTTTTTTTTTTTTACAGTAGGCAAACATTGGGAGCTGCTGCTAAAACAACAACCTAACTCTCGGATCATCCTGACGGATGATGTTACAAAGATCCCTATGATAGGGGATAGAGTTTAAATTACAAATTACACCTCTTTTAGCTATATAATCCGCAGTATTGTTTGCTTCCCTGAATATATGTCGGATTTCTGCTGAGGAGAAGTCAGCTGCAAGCCTTTGGATTTCTTCTATTTGATGTAGAACTTCCCATTTAGGCGGTTGCTCTCTCTTGACTGCTTTTACCAGTATCTGATTGTCACTTTCCAATATAATCTTTCTTAGTCCCTTCTGTCTTGCTCTTTGAAGACCTAAAATCATTGCAGAGGCTTCTGTTTGGATTGCTGAACCAACATTAGCTTCTTAAGAAAAAATATCGATAATCTGTCCTTCAGAATCACGAATGATCCCCCCAACCTGACTTTTGCCAGAAAGGGTAAAAGAACCATCTACATTAATTTTGTAGATAGTTCTAGGTGGTCTTGTCCATTTGGCTCTCACCCTCCTTGTTGATCTTGTTTGCACTTTGGTGTTGTCATGTCCTCCGTTGATCCAGTCGGTTATGCTCTGGCTAACCTTCTGTATCACAATGGATGCTCTTGTTGGATCTTTAGATCTGAAAATTTTGTCATTCCTAGCATCCCAAATTGATTGCCAAATAAAAGCTAGATTTATAAACCTGTTGTTAGTATTCCTGATTCTTTCCAAATTTTCATGCATGGGACCTTGGATATTAAGGTCCTGAAAGTACAAACCTGATTTCTGTTCGTATTGAGCTATTACTTCCCTCGTAAACGCACACTTAGTGAAAAGGTGGGCTGCATCTTCATCTGCTTGATCACAAAGAGAGCACTGACTTGGAACTCTATTGACATACCTGTTTAGTCTGGTGGTCGTAGGGAGGCCATCAATTTTTATCTTCCAAAGTAAGTTTTTGATTCGGGGAGGGAGCTTGAGCTTCCAAATCCAGCTTTGTGATGTATAGTCTTGGGGTTGTGTGCCCAGAATTTTCTTCACTGATCTAGTAGAGAACTTCCCTTCCGGATCGGGCCTCCAGATCAGATTATCTTGAGCCTGCCACTGGGGGATTTTTACCTTTAGAATCCTGTCAATGATCCCTCGGGGGAAAATTTGTCTTAACACTTCTTCCTTCCATAGCTTCCTGTCATTGATAAGATATTCAACTGTCATGTTAGGGTCGTTTGATCCTCTGAAATCCTTGAGGCTAATCGAAGGGATCCAGTGGTCATCCCACACATTGATGGCCGAACCATTCCCAACAATCCAAAGTAGACCTTCCTCAAATTTTGCCCTTAAGGTGAGTAGTCTTCCGAATTGCCAAGATGTTTCTTTTTTTTGAAAATTTCTTATGCTTTCTTGTTGGAGGTATTTCTCTTTAATAATTTGAACCCAAATACTATCTTCATTCTTATAAATTTTCCATAAGAGCTTCATTTGAAGAGCAATGTTTAATTCCTCGGCCTTCCTAATGCCAAGACCTCCTAATGACTTGCTTTTGCATATTGTGTCCCAACTGATAAGGGGTATGTATTTGTCTGTTGGGGATTTGTTCCAAAAGAAATTCCTGTTGATTTGGTCCATCTGGTTAAGAACTCCTTTGGGGAGTAGGAAATTTTGCATTAAGTAGTTAGTTTTTGAGCTTAAATTTGACTGGATAAGAACAGTTCTACCGGCTTGGGAGAGAGTTGAGGCTTTCCACTTCGAGAGTTGTTTTTTCATATTCTGAATTGCATCATCAAAAACACTATTTTTTATTCTACCATTGACAAGAGGGATTCCTAGATACTTTTCGACGGTTTTAGAGACCGGAACACCCATGTGGGCTGCCAAATCTCGAGCCAAATTAGGATTAACATTTCTAGAGCATTGGAGAGAGCTTTTGCTATAATTTATGGTTAGGCCTGACATATTTGAAAAATTATTTATCATGTTTTGGATCGTATTTAAACTGGTGTGAGCAGCTTTTGCAAATATAATGGTATCATCAGCAAATGTTAAGAAAGGGATAGAAGTGCCATTTTTCGCCAGTTTGATACCGATTAATGCATCCTCAAGAAGGGCTTCCTTATGTAGTTCCCTAGATAAACCTTCCATTACTAGGATAAAAAGGTAAGGAGCTAGAGGATCACCCTGTCGGATTCCCCTATTAGGTTTAAAGCGTGGACCAGGTGTATTGTTAATCAGGATAGAGAAAGAAGTAGTTGATATGCATTTCATAACCCAGTTGATCCACGTTTGATGGAATCCAAATTTATCAAGAACCGCCTTAATGTAATTCCAATTTAACTTATCATAAGCTTTTTCCATATCTAATTTTAGAGCCATCAATCCTTTTTTCCCTTTTTGTTTATGGAAAGTATGGAAAATCTCGTGAGCTATTAGAGTGTTATCTTGAATCGATCTTCCTTCCACAAAAGCCCCTTGGAAAGGATTAATTAGTTTAGGAAGAATCGGTTTCAAGCGATTTGCGATTATTTTTGAGATAATTTTATATACCGTATTACAAAGGCTAATAGGTCTGTAGTGATTGATAGAAGTGGGGTTATCAACTTTTGGGATAAGAGCTATAAAAGTTTGGTTTATATCAGATAACATTTGACCAGAGTGGAAGAAGGATTTAACAGCTTTACAGCAGGATTGGCCTATGATATTCCAGTAGCGTTTATAGAATTCTGGAGGGTAACCATCCGGTCCTGGTGATTTGTCATCAGCCATACTGAAGAGAGTATTTTTTATTTCTGCATTTGTGGGTGGGGAGATGAGCTTAATATTTTCTTCATGCGTAACTTGGGCTTGTATATTCCAAACTTGATTTGTAGTGACATTGGATTGGTTAGAACCTACTCCCTCCGTTAATTAAAACTTGACGTTTTACTATTCACGCACGCATTTTTAGGTGTTAAAAACTATATAAAATATTAACTTTTTTAATAATTTTTTTAAATAATATCATACTTATTACTATTAAGTATGAATTTATAAAAACAAATTTAAAAAAAAGTTAATATTTTATATAGTTTTTATCGTTCTAAAAAAGCGTGCATGAATAGTAAATGACAAGTTTTAATTAACGGAGGGAGTATGAATCTTTCCGACATTTCTGCTGTAATGTGGTCTGAAATCATATCTTGATCTGTTAAGATCACATTCTGTTTTGTTGTGAAGGATCTAGTGGATCTTTTAAAGTTTCTGATTCTAGCAGAGATTTGGAAAAACTTAGTATTCCTATCACCTAACTGAATATGTTTAGTTTTAGCTCTTTGTTTCCAAAATTTATAATTAAAATCTAGAAGACGGGATCTTTTATGCTCTAGTCTCTTAAGCTTAAGTTCGTCAGCTATGGAGACAGAGCCCCATGGCAGACGCCCCTGAAGATCTTTTATTTGATTCTCAACAAAGGAGAGTTGCCTAGTGATGTTGTTTGGGTGAGTTTTACACCAAGATTTTATTCTTCTCTTAAGTAATCTCTGTTTCTGCATAAGTTTATAGCCATTAGAGCCATCTAACTTGTAAGACCAAACATTCTTGATCAAAGTTTCAGTCATCTTATTTGAAGTCCATGCCATTTCAAATCTGAAAGGTGAGCCTTTCTTATTTCTTTGGAGACCAAGTTCAAGGGAGATAGGACAATGATCAGAATTTGAAAATGAGTGGTGTTTAGTACAGAGATTAGGAAACCAGGTTAGAATTTGTTGGTGAACCAAGATTCTATCAAGTCTTTCAAAAGTATTGTTTTGAGCAGATTTGCTTTTCCTCCATGTAAAGGGAGAGCCAGAGAAAGGAAGAGTATGAAGATCAAGCTCTTCTTTCACAAATCTTAATCTTCTAAATTTGTTAAGGGTGGGATTAGCACCCCCAACTTTTTCGGTGTCAGATTCAATATCATTAAGGTCACCTATTATCATGAGAGGGATATTAAATCTGCTGAGGGAGTTAAAAATTTCTTTCCAAAAGTGATCTTTTTCATTTTCGACAGAGGGGGCATAGACAAATGCAAGAATAAGATCATGATTCTCTATTGTGCATTTAATTAGAATATATCTAGGATTTTCTTCAAGAACAGCACTGACCTCTGCAATATCAGTTTTCTGGAGGATCCATAATCCACCCTTACTACCATTAGATTTGATGCAGATGGATTTATGGAATCCTGAGACCTTTAGCTGAGCCTCCAAGGGTGGTGACTCTGATTTGGTTTCCGTAAGAACTAGCATATCCAGATTGTTAGTATGTCTCAAATGATTGATTTCTTGCCACAGAAGTGGCCTCCTTGTGCCTCTTACATTCCAATATGCTATATTAATCATATAATAACTTGATATAGTTACAAGTTTGAAATTTCTTTCTACCATAGAATTTACATATTACAATGTACTGACATACAATAGAGATCTTACAATAAGTCTTCTTTTCAGCTTCTGCTTTCTTGTTATCTTCATTCGCTATGGTTGAGTTTCTTCCTTCATCAGATTCGTATGGAATCTCCTTCAGGCAGGGTGACAGTTGCTCTTGTTGAGTTTCTCTTGAAATCGCTGTGTAGTTGAGAATTGTGGAAGCAAGTTTTGCAGAAAATTTGGTTTGCAAGGGTTTGATTGTAAGGTTTAGGCAGCTTACCACCACTAGGTAATCAAAGACACCAGTGGGGATTGGCTTGAGTTTTTTGTTGAGAGTTTTGAAGATTGACATACCTTGAGTTGCACCCCAGTTCTTATATGTACTTTCCACTAGAAGCCTACCTGAGATCCTTGTTTGAGCTCTGAACCATGACTTCTTCCATTTCCTACAGTTATTTAGCTGAAGCATATTTTCTGGCCGGTGTTTATGAGTTAAGCAGGGAAAATTGGTTATAGCTGAACTTTCATCTGTGTAGTTCTTGAGCACCACCAAATTCCTTTTCTTTTTACCAAGAGGACAACTTCTCAATAAAACTCGCATCATCATATAATAGATTCTAAGATTAACATTGAAATAATTAAAAATACAATCAGGTTTCTCAAGCATAAGGGGAAGTTTAGAGAGCTCTAACAGCATAACATCATTAAAGCTAAGCTGGAAAAACTTAACAATCTGATAAGGGATCTTATTACTGGCGGCAAGGGATTGGATACAAAACAGAATATTGTTCAGAATCATTGCATCTTCAGAAAAGTAAACATCATTAATCCTCTTTTGCAATCTATCAAAAAGGGATTGAGCAAACCTACAAGTCTTAATATTCATAGTAAAATAAGCATTAAGCTGGCAGCCAAGCAGAAGTAAGAAATCATACATAGGAACCAGATTCCAGCATACTAAAGAAATAAGAGTAATATTATAAGCATCAATGTTTAGAAACTTATCTCTCAGAGGTAGAGTTCTGCTTATTGGATTGATGCCCATCTTGGAGCCAAGTTGCCCCGGACGAGCTAGGTTGTGAGCGACCAAGTTGCATGCAAGGATCCGAGTCTTATCTGTTCTTGGAATCGTATTGATAGTTGATCTGGCGCCTTCCATAGTCTTAACCTGCAGATCTAGAGGATTGGTATTCTGCCTGAACCAGTAACTTTCGCACATATAGGCCTGGGAAGAGTAGAGACTGAAGCAAAGGAATTTACTGAAACAGTAAAGCGACTTAAAAGTTTTTTGCTGAATTTTTTTTGAAGATTTGGGTTTGCAAGTGTTTTTTCCCCAGATTTGGAGAGAGTTGTGAGAAGCCTGAAATGTAGACCGAGATTTACAAATAAAGGGTAGCTCCTCAGCCAGTGTTGACAGCAGCCAAGGCGTACAACTGCAGCATCCGGTTCCCGAGTGTGGGTCACACAGCAGGGGAGCCAAACGCGCCAGAAAAGGCCAGAACTGTTGGAGTTGTTGATGATGTGAGTTCTTGAGAAGGAGGCGGTCACCCATCCACATAGAGAATGGAAGTCGTCCTCTCGGGTTGGAGATGTTGGACAAACTGGAGAGGGGGTTGCCCAAAACGAAGCCCTCAGGCCACGGCAAAACCAAATTCGGACAATCCCAGCCACCAATCCAGTTGCATGTATCAGATTCAGTTTGAAGATTGATAAATTGAGGGTTGCAGACAAAAGTTTGGGGAAATTTGGGAGGGGTTTTAGATCTAGAAAAGTTAGGGTTAGTTTGATGTTTGTTTGAGGAATGAGATTTGGTGAAAGGGGATTCAAGAATAGAGCTCAGGTAGGAGGCCAAAGGCGGCGGCAGCGCCGCGCCATGGCCAATCGGTCGGAGAAGGCGGCGCAAGAGGAACACCGGGGACGGAGAGAAGAGAGAGGAGAGAAGAGAGATTAGATGCCTTTCGATCCATATTGAAAAATCATATTGAATCAAAAGCAAAGGGCGTACGTGGAAGTTAGAATCATAAATACTGTTTTTGGAAAACCAGCTATAGAATAATATAATCGAAAATTTTGTAATGGTTGATTACCAAAAGATGTTATATTAAAATTTCGAATTAGCAATGTGAAATTAATAAAGGGATTCCACGAAAAAGGTGTACATCGTATAATTCAAACACACTCTTAATTTAAACACATTAAAATTTGTGTTTATCAAATACGGAGTATTACCTAATCTATTTACATTATAAGTATAATACAATTGGAATCCAAACACACATTTCAATCAATAACTTTGTAAGAAAAATCATTGACCCTGCCTACCAATGCAGAAGCCAGAAAAATTCAAACCCCAAACAATTGTGACGATGGGCACAATTTTCCAAAAAAAAAAATTCAAGGCATGAATCATGAAAGTTTTGTTCTCTTGGAGTAGATATATAGTTATATATATCCAGGTACCGCGGGATGTGCTTCAGCAATTGTCCAACCACCCCCTTTATACCATTTGGTTCCGGTGATGTAATAATGTTAGGGAGTACACAGGGAGTTGGTGTGGACTCACCTCAGAGGATCTTTCCTCTTGTAACAGGTGAACTCGTGATTGTGGAATTGGATGCCCTTCACTGCCTTCAGAGGAATGGGACTTGGGATTTGGTTGCATTACCTCCCAACAAATCTCTTGTAACGTGTAAATGGTTGTTCAAGTTAAAGTTCAAATCAGATGGAACTTTGGACAGATACAAGGCACGACTAGTAGCTCGTGGTTTCACTCAACTTGAGGGAATAGATTATAGTGAAACATTTGCCCTTGTAGCTCGTATGATTACTGTGAGAGCTCTTCTAGCTGTTGCAGCAGTCAAGCAGTGGCCTGTTACACAAATGGATGTCACGAATGCGTTCCTCCATGGTGATCTAGACGAAGAAGTGTTTATGACTCTTCCACCCGAATATCAGTTTCTCAAGCAATATAAAGCTCATACAAGCTCTGATGTTTCTGCTGCAAACTCCACCAATCTCGTGTGCAAGCTCAACAAATCATTATATGGTCTAAAGCAGGCGCCTCGTCAATGGTTTCTCAAGTTTTCTGAGGTGGTGCTAGCAGCTGATTTTGTTCATTCATATTCCGATTACTCTCTCTTCACCAGGACCAAATGTGACTCCTTTATTGCGCTCCTTGTCTATGTAGACGACATGTTAATCACTGGGAATGATCCAAGTGCAATTGCTGGTTTAAAGGAGCGTCTTCACAAGAATTTTCAAATCAAGGACCTTGGGCCTTTACGCTACTTTCTTGGCATAGAGGTGGACAGGTCTGCTGATGGTTTCCATCTTAATCAACGCAAGTACACTTTGGATCTTCTTCATGATCCAGGAATGGAGAATGTCATGCCTCTGAACACTCCTCTTGATGTTCATCAGAGGCTCACCAGTGAGGGGGAGTCTCTTCCTGATCCTATGCTCTATAGGCGTGTGATAGGTAAATTGATATACCTTACAATCACACGACCTGACATTGTGTACTCTGTACAAGTATTGAGTCAGTTTGTACAGAATCCCACCACAAATCATTGGGTTGCTACAAAGCATCTGCTCCGCTACCTAAAGGCTACACCAGGTCAAGGCCTTCGCTTGAGCAGTGCATCACAACTTCAACTACGAGCCTTTTGTGATGCTGACTGGCATGCTTGCCCAGTCTCTCGACGGTCTCTCACGGGGTTCTGCATATTTCTAGGATCTTCTCTGATCTCATGGCGCACGAAAAAGCAATCCTTTGTTGCTATGTCCACTGCCGAGTCCGAATACAGAGCAATGGCGGCCACTTGCTGTGAAATTACTTGGCTAATTCGGGTACTTCAGGATCTCTCAGTTCGATCAAAGGCCCCAGTAGATCTCTTTTGTGATAACCAGGCAGCTATTCACATCGCTAGGAATCCGGTATTCCATGAGCGAACCAAACATATCGAGGCGGATTGTCATCTAGTCCGTGATATGGTGCGACGACGTGAGATTACTACCTCTTACATCAACACTATGGAGCAACCGACAGATTTTTTCACTAAGGTTCTTTCTTGTGATAGAATGTCTAAACTGTTGTGCAAGCTAGGAGTGGAAAATGTGTTCTCTCCCTCTTAGCTTGAGGGGGAGTGATGTAATAATGTTAGGGAGTACACATGGAGTTGGTGTGGACTCACCTTAGAGGATCTTTCCTCTTGTAACAGACTGGTGAACACCTCTATATAAGAGGTGATTCAGGCTCTGTAAGAACGTACACATGAATTACAGCAACAACTTGAGCTCAGTTCATTCATCAATGGAGAAAAGACCTTTAACTAGCCAATAATTCTCCTTGTAACAATTATAACTGATCCATAATAAAGACCTTTAACTAGCCAATAAGACAACAACAAAATGCCTCAATTCATCAAAAAATGTAAACACTTATATAATTAACAACTTGAAAATTAAATATGGATCAAAAAAAAAAAAAAAAACTTGAAAATTAAATGGTTTCTATATCAGCTAATGAAACTAAACCGAAGCTAGTGGTACCTCCACTACTTAACAAGTTATGATTTAGGGTTTGATGAAATTGAGGATGGTACATTACATTATTATACTGTATTTGATTTTGCAATTAGAAAGACAAAAGAAACACTACTTGCCAAAAGGAGAATGTTAAAGCCTTGAAATGTGGAAAAGCATCACTGCAACTTGTTTCCATTTTCGATCTATACGCACTCATTTTATCAAATTTTTAAATTGTTTTTTTAAACAAGAAAATACTGTAATAAAATTACACCTTGGGTAATGCGGAGATTAATTAGGAGATATGGATAATAATTTATACTGTAAAATATACATACAATACAAGTAAGTACATCATTTGGATTTGGATTCCATTGATTAATTATTCCAAACTTGTGGGGCTAATTAGCTTCCTTTGATGACCAATCATTAGTCTTTTTTTCCTTGAAAATTTGGCAAATTTAACACGGTAAACGTACTCTTTATGCTGTGTATTTAGCATTTAATCAGTTGGAAATTTTAAATTTTAATCTGTTGGAATTATTAAACCTAGCTTGTATAGAACTGGATTTGATTATTTTGTAGTTTAAATGATAAAATTGTTCTAAATAATTATTACATTACTTGTAATAATTAACTTTTCTCTAATATACACCAATGTTTTTTAAAATTTATATAATTGTTAGGATGCTAATTAAATATGTTTTCTTTAATTTTCTCTTGGATTACCCCCAATTCAAATATATTTTGTTTTCTCTTGGATTATGATGGAGTGAATAACCCGGTTTAGTACATTGTATAGGTAAACCGGGTTCGTGAGGAAATGAATCCCGTGCTCACCACGTGACTGGCATATAAAAACCCAGTTCTCCTCTGTAATTGTCGATTTAACTCATTGATTCATCTCAATCAAGAAATGTAACAGAAAAACTCTCTCAACAAATTCAGTTTGCTTTCAGTTCTTCTTCAAGCTTCAATAAAGCTTCTCACATGGTGATTTGACTTGATCCCCAATTTCCACAGATTACCATTATGGCATTATCCAAGAGAAAAGCTAGAAAACATATTTAGCATCCAAACATATACCACGTTGCATCTTTGATAGTTTGATTTTATATCTTTGAACCACAGTTTTGAAAGTTTGCACAAGCCTAATGATACATATTGGATACTAGTACTTGGTTCTAAGTTAGTGACATATCACATATATATATAGAGGCAAGTATATATTAATTGCGCACAACTTATGAATGTTCATAAATACATATTGAGATTGAAGATGAACACAAATTGAGATTGAAGGTGACTCATTAAATAGTCATCGATCAACTCCATGATCAGAAAATGAAAATGCCCATGAGAAATTGAGATCATAATATATGATATTCTCTATCAATCATTGTTGTTCTCCTTTGTTTCATTCAAGCACATTCTTCGAGAAGGCAATTCAGTTACCGATAAGATTGCACATCTGGATCAACATTCCGAGGATATTGCTATCTGTGACCATATATGATCAAAAGACACCCTCGAATGACACCGAATGTTCGTAAGCTGTTGAGTCACCGAAATGTAATACTATCTTTTTTCATATACCATTATATATTACAGTATGTACTATTACACATTGTACATTATTTTATCATTGAAAAAATTGGTCACATATTTGTATAAGACTGTAGAAAGAACTATTACAAAAGCAGGATATGCCTGCAGGAATAGCAAACTGTGAAAAAGGCAATGTAGATGATTAGGCCTTCAAGCGTTCTGTTCTTTATGGTTTTAAAATTCATTTTTATGATAAGAAATGCATATAGATTGGTCAATCTAAAAGGAGAGAGATAATTAAAAAATCCATATATAGTTGTAGACTGTCAAAAATCAAAATGAGTTGGGGTAAAAAAATTGCACTTCCACAGCCATACCACTTCACAAGTACTCCTGAAACTCTGAAAGAATCAAATGACAACGGTTAGCTTTTCCCAAAAAAAAGAAGAGCTTTGAACAAAGACACAGTCAGTCAGCAAAACCCCAAAGCCCAAAAAAAAAAAAAAAAAAAAGGAGCAAAGGGTAAAGAGGCATTGGTCAGATGGGATAAACCCCTTTTGCAATTCTTTACGTTAGTTTGTGAAATTGAATTGCCTTATGAGGCTTGAGGGCCCAAACTTTAGAAACTTTAGGTTATTTTAGTTGAATTAGGGATTGCTTTTTGGGTACTTTGATGATTGCTGTAAGTAGACAAATATATAAATACATAAATAGAGTATGCAGTATGCACTATAGTCTATAGATGATATTGGAGGGTGTCAATTCCAATTGGAAAACGCTTTAATGATCGTCCAATCAAAACTCGACGCCCATTACTAAATGATTCGATAACTGCTACAGTTGCATAGATATATTTGGATCTGTGTATTTAATGGAGGGGGAGATGGAGATTGGGAATTGAAATTGAAATCAGCTTAGGATCGAATGACAGCTTTTATGGATCTATCTACACAGCTAAGGATTAGATATGAGTGTAGGGTTTATCCACTGGATCTTAACCTTTGGTGAAGTTGTTAATTTGTTGGAGTGGCCTCACGGCCTGGCGGTGGCACTACACGTACCCTACCCTTTTAATTGCTGTGTCTTCTTCTACCTTCTTTATGTATGCAATACACTGTAGCTTAGTAAACTTGGAGTACAGTTTGATTGATATCATGTATTGAATGCATTACCCCTACCTACTCTTTAGGTGTTTCTTTTGATATAGCACCCACATTCTATAACTTCAAATTAATACGGAGTATATACTCTAGTTTGGGTAAGAGACTAAGAGTCCATCTTTTTTTTCTTTCTTTTTTGATTAGGTAAAAATTCGAAAGGGAAAAACTATCTGAAAGCATCATGTCGGATGAGGCCTAAAAGACCTGAATCAAGATATACATCTATGAAGATTATCACATTACTTTCATATTATTATGTTAGTTATTTTACATTGAATAAATTGGCCAAATATGGCCTCTGCTGGCATTAGCTGGAATGTGGTCCTGAAGCCATATTCTCGGTTGTTTGTCATCTTGTGAGGTAAGGGTTTGCTACCACATGTGCCTTGCATTCCATACCTTGCATACTATATAAGACAATGTTTTGTTCCCTTAAATGTAGGGTTTTAGGGATTGCAGCCGACTATCATAAAGGCTTGAAAGTCATTTCTTTCTATTTGCAGTATCTGTTACAGATGGCTTGAATGTTCCATTTTGTGTTGATTGATTGCTTTGATTGGTATTTATTTATGTTTTACAGTAGTATTTCTTCTTAACATCTGGCCCCCTGGTAGAGTAGCAAAGGTGTGCAACCTTATCCGCTACCTGGTTACCAATGCGGGAGACTAAGAGTCCATCAATTCATGGATTTATAAGCTAGGTTTTTTGTTTTTAATTAAGATTAAATAAATGGATTGGCTTATCACATTTTATGTGATTAATTAAGCCTTAAGCGACGTAGCTACTTTCCATTTATCATCCATGTGTATTTTTGAAGGGATAAAAATTATGTAAGATATTGACTTTTTTTTTATTTTAAAATAATTTTATACTTAATAATAATAATAATAATAATAAGTATGCAATTATTTTTAAAAAATAATAAAAATTAATATTTTATATATTTTTCTATTTTTTAAACATGCGTGAATAATAAATAGTACTGTATTTGTTAATCAAAACTTATCATTTACTATTACTGTACGTTTTTATAGAATGATAAAAAATATAAAAAATATTAATTTTTTTAAATTTATTTTTATAAGTTCATACTTAATACGAAGTAGTAATAAATATTATTAAGTATGAACTTATTTTTTTAAAAAAACTATTAAAAAAGTTAATATTTATACATTATACTCCCTCTGTTTGGGAAAACATGTCGTTTACTATTCACGCACGCTTCTTTAGAATGATAAAAATTACATAAAATATTCATTTTTTTATATAATTTTTTAAACGAGTTTGTACTTATTAACAATAACTACAATTTTTTTTAAAAACTATTAAAAAAAACTTAGATATTTTATATAGTTTTTATCTCCTTAAAAAAACGTGTGTGAATAGTAAAGTGACATGTTTTGCCGAATGGATAGAGTAGTTTTTAGAATCTAAAAAAAACGTGTGTGAATAATAAAACGTAAAGTTTCAATTAACGGAGAGTATTTTGTACTCCCTCCTTATCAAAATACTTGTTATTTTAGTTTGGGCACGTTTTTTAAGAACGATAAA
The DNA here is from genome assembly GCA_037127255.1 of Persicaria tinctoria. NCBI lineage: Eukaryota > Viridiplantae > Streptophyta > Magnoliopsida > Caryophyllales > Polygonaceae > Persicaria > Persicaria tinctoria. The sequence continues at coordinate 66,109,577 of JBANSL010000010.1, read as the reverse complement.
AACTATATAAAATATCAATGATTTTGAGTATTAATTTACAAAAATAATTTCATACTTAATATAATTATCTATAAAAATTATGAAAAAACTTAATATTTTATAGATTTTTTCGCTTATTAAAAAGCGTAAGAAAAATAAAACTATAAGTTTTGTAATGTTTTTTTTTTGAAGCAAGATAAGAAATTCGGTTCGCTAGACAAGCCTAGCGAAACCGAGAGACCGGACAAGCCGGTAGATGGACTAACCATCATGTACACCTGAAGGAAATGACAGAAAGGAAATTACAGAAGCAAATGACAGAAAGGAAAATACAGATGCAAATGACATAAACAAACACAAAGAATGTACAAGCCATCCTACATTGTCATGTAATACTACTTCGTCGCAAACTATTACTATTGTCATGTAATTGTGATGTCAGCATATGTCACTTTAAGATTTGTGATGAGTAAAAACATGATCACTCTATCGATCGAAATAGTCCTTTGATTTCTTTTCTTTCTTGAAAATTGACCGTTGTTCGGATTCCATTTGTATGCAATTTGTGTAGCTTTGATTTATTTAATTTATTTTAAAATCGATTAATGCAGCATTGCACGCATCACAATTGTTACAAATAGGAGTAATTAATATTCCACTTGCCTGCCTCACAAGTCACAAGGGCGCTAATAAGTTAAAAATAGGAGTAAGTATTTGTAAATTACCTCTCTTTGTAACCGTAACCCGATCAGTTAAACTCAGTTCATCTCTATCATCACATTCATCAACAATTTTACAGAATTCACCTTGTATGAAAAGTTAAATATATAGATGTACGTGGTGGTTAAACCAAGGAACAAAAAGTGAGATCATACACGGGGTCCCACATAAAATACAGAATTCACATTGTATATATACTGAAGTTCCATCCTAGCTCACGCAATTTGACTCGATCTAGTTAATACTTAGATAATACGTCTATTATCTAAGCATGGTGAGATTTTCATCTTAAAATCAATTGATTATAGTCTATATAGATGGAATATCTCATCAACTTATATAATAAAGTTTAACTTTCCACGTAGAACTCTGTTAATTGGTCTCGTTACTAGCTAGATCACAACAAATTTTTTGTTATTTGAAACTAGTGAATATATATACAAGTAGCAAAAAAGAAGCAGTTTAGCTTGGCAGAGTCACAAACATGTTTTCGAAAATTAGCTAAGAGCTGTCCTTTTTGTCTCCTCAACAAAAGTTGGTGTGTTGCCATTGCATATGATTTTGATGAGTTTTGTTGCGGCCCTACCTATGGATTTCCCCAAGTTTTGTTTCCCTATCTTTCTATTCATAAGCACCATTTACCCTCTAATCATTTCATTTCAAACCCATTTTACTTATAGCTTATACCAGGAAAATTAGAGATTGCCCAATCCATGAATAAGGTTCAAATAAAAAAAAAAATTAAAAATTTAAACAACTGATAAGTGAAAGTGATAATCATGCCTAGCTAAACCACAAAGCAGGCGTTGTTCGTGGTCCCTTTACTTACTACTGTACTAATTTACTGTACCATTTGCTTAATGGATAGATAGAGCCACTCACCCACTATCTCTCACCTAATTTAGCTACCATTAATTTCCTTATTTATTGCCTTTTAATTCACTAGATTAGACATATCTCCATTTTTCCAACTTCATAAATGCTTGCCCATGAATACTTACTGCACTAATTAATGACTCCACCAAACACATGATTAATTTAGTTAATTAACCATTGGCATTAGAACAAAAAAAAAAGCTTGTATACCATTACATTACATCCCCATCCCCCATTCCCCAAAAGGATCATTAAACCCAGCCCCAAATTAACACCGTTTGATCAAGCCCTAATTTGATTAAACCCCCTCTAGTAATTTAGTACACTTAGACATGGATCGATCCACAGGTGAAAAAGCAAAAGCAAGTAGCCCTAATTCAATTCCATGTTCACACACCAGAAAAAGCTCCGATCGACGACCTTTTTATTCATTCAATTCAGACTCTCAGCAAGTAGATGCTGAGCTCAGGTGCACCGTCGCAGTCCGGGTTCATCATGTAGAACGCCTCTGAATCCCTGGACCCCACCACCCTCTCGAACTTCGCCCTCATGTACATCATCTCCCCCTCCGCGCCTGATAGCCCTGCCCCATCGAACCCGGGCAGGACTCCGGCCCCCATTGAGATCGGTTCGACCGCCTTTAAGATCTTCAGCTCGCCTGGACCCGGTTCGCGCTTATTCGCGAACCCGCATTTCTTCCCGTTGCAGTAGCTCCTCCAAACCGGTTCATCTAGAAGCTTCTTTGAGGACGAAGTCGAAGACGAAGATCTCGATCGGCCTTTTGGTTTGCCTCGGCGAGAGGTTTCGTCGGGGTGGTCTGGCTTGTCGCATTCGAGAGCGATTCGGACGAGGCCGGAGGCCATTTCCTTGACGAGCGTGGTGATCGGTGTTGCGAGCTCGACGAAGAACACAGGGGAGGTGTTGTGCTCCCGCTGGAAGACGAAGTTGACGTGGCCTTTCCGGTGGCCGAAGAGTGTGCCGATGACCTTCGGGCCGAGTCCTCGCGGAGTGTGCGGGGACCGGCCGGATGCGGAGCCGGAGAAAGCCGTTACGAGCACCGATTTGATGCGGGAGACGGAGATTGCAGGGAGCTTTCTCCTCTGGGGAGCGTCGGAGGAGGACGCGAGGCTCTTGCTCTTGCTAATTTCGTCCTTGAGCCTCTGGAGGTCATCGGCGTCTTGGGAGGTGTCGCGGTGGTCGTCCTCTTCGCTGGTGGTGACCTTGGAGGAGGACCAGTGGAAGTGGCGCCTGCTGCGGGAGGTGGACAAGAGATCCTGGGCGCTCCTCCTGCCGGAAGCCATGGCGGTGGTGGTCGCCTTCATGTGATGAATTCCAAATTGGTTGGCAATTGGCACAGGGGAAGGTCGAATTTCAGTCCTTTAAGCAAATCGTGGAGAGGGAGGGAGGGAGAGGAAAAAGGAAAAGGGGGAGAATCTGAGGAAGTAATCTTTAATGGGATTTGTTTGGGAGTTCATATAATCGTTTGTTGTTTTATGAGGCGAAAGGGGCGGAGTCTGACAAAAGAAGGGAATAAAAGAGGGGTACCTGGGTGCCCCACCATTATCAAATCCCACACTAGCTAAGCGAGCTATCAACAGGAGCGAGGAAGATCAAATACCAAATCTAAGTATCTGTCACTCAAATTTAATGATATAATTAAGGAATAAAAAAATACACTAATCTTCAATGGATAAAGAAAAAGGACACTACTAAATGAATACATGAATTAATGGATGAAAATAAGTAGAACTCATATATTATCTAAAATTTCTTATATTGTAGATACATATATGTATATAAGTATCTCTATGAAGTTTATTACTCCGTGTTTTTTTTTATTTTTTGTTAGATACAAGGTAAGATTTTAGAAGGTGTTAGATTTTGCTGACCCATCAACCAATAACATCTCTCTAGACAAGTGAAATAAAGTCCAACTGCAACAGGAGAGCATCATGTCCATCACGTGATGTAGCTGAACCACCTTGTCAGCTATCTGGTTGACTTTGCGAAAGACGTGAATGCAAGACGACCATTCGAACAGTTTGAAAAGTTGCAAGATGTCCGAAATAATAGTCTGTATATATTTCCCATGAGCACCTCCACTTGAAGGAGATAGCCTCATAGCCTTACAATCATCTCTATGAAGTTTTTAATTAGGTGTTTTTTTCATTTGAACATATTTGTTTTCATACTCGTTTTTTCTTCGAATGTAGTTGTTTTAATTTCTCGATTTATTAGACAAAAAGAATGAATGTTGTCTAGTGTTTATAATTATTTTTCAATTTTTTTTTTTTTTGAACAAGTAACCATTCGAAATACCGAACATAAGTATGGTAAATCGTCACGATAAAATGAAAACCAAATGATCCACAATGTATGAACTCATTGAACAAGCTAACCATCAGAACTATAGATCTGGTAGAAATCCAACTGCACGATGATGAAATAACTCGATAAGGAGAAGTGAATAGTGAATTTGAAAACGAATTGATAATAGAACGAGCAAGCTTGATATACAAACAACATCTACAAGAACAATCGTAAGGAAAACAGGAGGGAGGAGAAACGAATCTGAAGGGTGGGGGAGACAAGGAGATTGTGAAATCGTTTTCCGGGGGTGGGGTATACATTGCTGAGTGAGGGCCCAAACCCACTGCATTGACTGGCTCTCTTTTTCTCTTTTGACCTCACCACTCCCCTCCCTCACAGCTTGTCACAGGCTCACAGCAACGCCACCCTTAAAAAAATATATTAAACCAAAATAAATAAAGGGTAAAAAAAAAGAGGGATAGTGACTAAAGCCATGGTAAAGCGAAGAGGTCACTGTTGTTACTAGACATACACTAGTGTGTAAGTAGTAACACCACACACTCCCATTTCCTACCATAAATGATACAAATTGTGCTCAACTTACCGCAATGAAATCCATTTATACCCAGCCTACACCCTGCCTTGCCGCCAAACACAGGCCAAGCGTTATTTAGAATATTGATTAAAGTTCGATACAAAAACATTACTCGATCGTCACTTGTCGATCGATCAATGGAGTTACTTTGATAAAGAACTCAGTTTGTCCTTTTGATCTGTAGATACTTGCACTTGATCATCACGCCAATATCTCCATCAAAGTTGGTAGTATATCCCAAATTGCATTTTGATGAATATTATTAATTCAAATTTGGGGGAAAATTCAGAGTTGGGGAGACAAGAACCAGTTGGGCAGGGGGAACATCCCTATGCCTGTTATAGTTCAGACATATGCTCATCTCTGCTTATTCGATCGAAATTGACCCTTCATGTATAGTTTCTTCCTTACATTCTGCATCACCCCAACCCCACCCCACCCCACACACAGATCAATCAATTATCTATACCTTCAAATTTCATCTCTCTCTCTCTGAGCTGCACAGATTCAAAATCCCATGTGACTTGCATTTCTTGATTATATTCCAACTTTGTAATTTACAATTATCTTTTGCCGGGTGTGAGTAATTATTATTTTTAGTTAATCCTAGTAAAATGGTTGTTTGGAATGTGGCTTTTGCAAAGGATAAAGAGCAGTAAAGCAGTAGTACTGGCATCTTCTTTTACTTTTTTTTTTTTTGCCCCTTTTTTTTAAAAAAAAAAAATTTCTTAAATGTGTTTAAATTGCAATGTGTTTCTTAAGCTGTTTCTCGGTGTATTTGAATTTCATATTGTTTTTAATCGGTGAAAGCTGCGAGGGGAAAGAGCTTATTTATTTAGATGGAGAAGTAGAACTTTTTTACTTTCTGCAGGACAACTATGTGTAATTTCTTTTGAGTACTCTATTACTAGTGCCGAAATTAAATTTGGACTTAAACTAAGACAGGTTAATTTGGTTTTTACTTTTACGTGTGTATACATGCATATCTGTAATCTATATAACAGATAAATGAATTTCGTATTAAAAATATATAACAGATAAATGAATTAATAAGAATACATATATATGGTCACGCATTTTCTTACGAGTCCATATCATTAGACATGTAACCTTCCGTCGTTTGTCATTTCAACATTGATAGGGGAAAATAATACTGTAATGAGTTCACAAACATACATAGCAACGATTGGTATTGCTGGATGTAACTATTTATCTATTGAAAATTCGCCGCCATATCTTTATAATTTGAATTAAAAAAAAAACAATATTATTATAATTATGATAACATTTGGTATGAACTATGAAAGTATGAAGTCATTCAGTTCAATGGGTTGCTAAAAAAAATTCAATTAAATGGCGGAGGGAGAGGGAACTTGTAAGTTGTAACCAAATACTTATGGAGTGAAGAATGGGCTGGATCTCGTTGCCGGTTATCTTCCGGCCCACTAGATTGCTAGCCCAGTCCTGAACGATATATATTGAAGGAAATGGATTTCACGTTAGATATGCGTTCTTTTTTTTTGTATGAGACCTAGAATAGTACCCTGCCACGGTACAGACCCGGGTTCGATTCCCGGCTGGTGCAATCTTTAGCTGTGATGATTCATTGCGTTTAATGTGGGTGATTTGGGTCCCCCACAATCGTCTGATCTAAGGACGAATCCATGCGCATCTGAGCTAATATTTTTTTGTCATCCAAGGTTTCAATTGCAAATTGTTTTTATAAAAAAATTAGTACTGCTCTTCACATCTTGAAAATTTTGTGTGTTTTTATATAAAAAGTTCAAAATGCTAATATATTACTCCTTTGGAGTATTTATTTACTTTATGCTAATGCTAATGACGGTTACATATACGGGTTAACACATAGACTTCTTTGGATAGAATGGTTAAGATGTGCAACCTTGTCAGTCACTCTATTACCCAATTGGGACACATTAAAGAAAACAACTTCTCTAATACATCCAAGAAGAGAGTTTAATATCTGACATTATTAATTTGATGTCCCAAGGACATTTAATTCTATTCAATAAATGATCGATAATGATTTTCGAATCATCTTCTATATGAAGGTAGTTTATTTTAAATATATTTGCCTTTTATTACTCACAGTTTTAAAGCCGATGTCTCAACCATAAGAGGAGAAGTAGGGCCAAGTTTCTTAAAATCCACATTAATTGGGAAACCGTCCAATCCCGATAATAATTCCAGAAATACTTTCTTTGTTTTGTGAAGAAGATCCATCAAAATTGAGTTAAAAAAACTAATAAGTAGGTTTTGTCCACCGAACTTGTCGGGGTTTTTGCTTAGAGCAAATCCTTAATTTGTTTGTTATCTGATTTAATGGTAAGGTTGTTATCGTTCTCATCAAACTGGCAAACATGCAACCAATTACCATAATGTCTTTTCATAAAGGTTGAAAGTTCGTCGTTGTTTGGTACCATCCCTTGACTAAAGATTACATTGTTACGGAAGTACCAAGTTGTCCACCAGACGATGGATACATTTTTATCTTTACTTAAGGCCGAGCCTACCCAGACCTAGGTATATGAAAATTTTGTCTCGTAGAACTCAAGCAAAAACACACAAATACTGCTCCCAACGCACATGTAATCAAAATATCTTAAAATCCCTTCAATTGGTAATTAACCACACTACTTTCCTATTTAGTGTGGTTAAAGCCTTATTTTGTCTAAAATTATCAAATAAAAAAGGAAATTAGCGCTAAAAGAAATAACAACAATTTGACAGCTCGAACTTGATGAATATCCAGACAAGTCTGATTCTTGAGAGGTCAACTAGTCGACCACGAAAACTGCCTAAACACACCGTACAAATAGAAAACGGTATTTTATCACCTTAATATAAGGCAATAAGGCATGCGTAGTTTTCTAATTTAGGAAGGTAAATCTTTATTTCGTAAAGGATAAAAGCTTATGCGTACAACCAAAGAAGGGAGTCGGAATTCAATACATAACACAAACTGATTGGTTCCAAGCAACCGATCCGAATCCTCACTCTGAACAAAACCTAGGCCAATGGGGAGGTACGAGTGCTGGCTGGTTTTTGGTCCATGTTCAACCAAGAGCTTCTAGCATCTGTATTCTTCGAATTCCTGCCTTCTGCGCTGTGGAGCTGACCCTTGGTCGCCTCCTTGTGTTTGATGGTGGGTGGGGTAACAGTTCTCCGATCATTATATGCATCGGAAAATCTAACCGACATGCTCCTACATATTTTGGGGATTGCGTACTGTTATCGTCTCCAATTATAATCAGTTATTATGAAGATTAGTTATTGGAACTGTAGAGGCATGGGTCGAAGGACTTTTTGGACCGATATAAGCACCAGGTGTAATGCAGAACATATTCACTTGCTTGCGCTAGCAGAAACCAAAACTGAAAATATTCTTGATCCTTCTGTTTGGAGGGGAGCGGGATTAATGTAGTCTAGTCGCCAGCTGTCGGTAAGTCTGGCGGTCTTGGTGTCTTGTGGAAAGAGGCCTATCTTTCTTCTGAGACTATTGAGCTCGTTCTGCAACGACCAAGAATCATTGCTTTAAAATATTCGAACTTAACTACCAATTTCTCCTGCATTGTGTGATGTGTGTATGCTCCACCACAGGAATCGCAGAAAATTGCGTTTTGGGAGTATTTAACGAATGAAATTAATATTACCCAACTGCCAAGTCTGGTCATAGGTGACCTTAATGAGATTAGCGCTTTCTCAGATAAAGAAGGGGGAGCAAACACCTTACCTGGGAGATTTAACCAGCTAACAACATTTAAAAGTGTGTGCTCGTTGCTGGAAATTCCTTCTTGGGGAAATCCTTTCACTTGGAGAAAGAATAGCGGAGATCAAGACAATATCAAGGAAAAGTTAGACCGAGTCCTGGTACAGCATGAAATTTTACAGCAGTTCCCGCAGCTGGCTACTAAAAATGGTGCATTCTCTTTCTCTGATCATTGCACAATTACTATAGAACTTACGAATAACCAATCATATAAATCCCCACCTTTCAAATTTGAAAACGCTTGGTTACAACGAGGTGACTTCAGGAACATAGTTAAACAATCATGGCGGTTGTGTTGTCCTAGGTCCGTTATGTTTCAACTTACAAGGAAAACGATGCTATTAAAACAAAAGGCTAAGATTTGGAACAAAATGTCTTTTGGAAATATATTTAGGCAACTGAGCCAGGTGGAAGACCAACTATTAAAGATACAACAAAGCAGGCAGCCTAGCTCGTCAACCCGTATGCACTCGAAAGAACAAAACCTTATAAAGAAGAAAGAAAAACTTATTTTGTTCCAAAAATCTTATTGGAATCAAAGAGCAAAAACGAAGCACACTAGTTTGACAGACTCTAACACAAGATACTTTCACAAGATTGCGACATGCAAAAGGAATCGTAAAATGATTCGCCACATAACGACGGCTGATGGAACCCAGATTATGGGGGAGGCAAACATAAATACGGAAATCAGGAGGGACTTCCAGAAACGGTTTCAAAGACAACCCATCGATAAAATAAAATTAATGGATTATCTCCAACTTATCCCACCAACGATAACCAGTGAAGAAAACACAATGCTTACGGCCATCCCATCAAATGGGGAGATAAAAAATGCGGTGTTCTGTCTTGGGTCAAATAAAGCACCTGGCCCGGATGGAATGACTGCTGAGTTTTATAAACACTCGTGGAGCATTGTCAGCGCTTCAGTGATCTGGGCTGTAAAAAGTTTCTTTCTATCTGGTCACCTTTTAAAGCAAATAAACCACACATTTATCACATTATTACAAAAAATTGATAACCCAACGACAACTGCCCACTACAGACATATTAGTCTATGCTCCACAATATATAAAATTATTTCTAAAATTCTCACGGAACGATTAAAAAAGGTCACGGGGAGTTTAATTGATCCCCTACAAGGTGCGTTCGTGTCTGACCGGGCTATTCAGGACAATGTCCTAATAGCCCATGAGATATTCCACTCCTTCAAAACACGAAAAGGAAAAGAAGGCTGGATTGCCCTTAAATTGGATATGGAAAAGGCATATGATAGGGTGGACTGGGAATTCACTGAACTAGTATTACGCCAATATGGCTTTCATTTGACCTTTTTTAATTGGATCAAAGAATGTATCTCTTTTGTTTCATTCTCTGTTCTCGTTAACAATGGTCCCACAGATCAATTCATCCCTTCCAGGGGTCTGATGCAAGGTGATCCGCTTTCGCCCTTCCTATTCATCCTGGGAGCAGAGATCTTAGCTCGTAAGCTGGCCATGGAAGCAAGGCATGAAAACAAGCTTATAGGATTTAGATTTGGTTCCGAAGGCCCGGTTATACCATTTTTAGCCTTTGCTGATGACATTCTGATATTCACTAAAGGAAGTGTTTCTGCATGTCAAAGAATCAAGATCATTCTAGAGGAGTATTGCCAGATATCCGGGCAAAAAGTGAATTATAACAAATCGGCGTTTCAGGTTACAAAAGGTGTTGCTCGGAACCGGATTACGGAACTTGAAAACGCACTGGGAATCAAACACACCGTCTCAATTGAAAAGTACTTGGGTTGTTCCATTATAAACGACAAAGTAAATACAGATACATTTGATGACATCATACTCAAATCAAGGGACCAATTGGCCAAGTGGCGCGCAGAATCTCTATCGCAGCAAGGTAGGGCTGTGCTAATCTCTGCTAATCTCCCCGTCAAACCGTTATACATAATGCAGAACTTTATGATCCCTGCAACTATGCACAAAGAATTAGATACTCTGAACAGAACGTTCTTCTGGAATAAGGACGCGCAACACCAACCCCTGATTGGGTGGAATAAAATATGTAAACCAAAAAAGGAAGGGGGATTAGGACTTCGGAAAACAAAAGAAATGAATGAATCATTACAACTCAAACTACTTTGGAAAGTCATCGCTGAACCCAGAAATGCTTGGGTGCAAATAATCAACTACAAATACCTAAGAAACATTCATATACTAAACTACAAACGTTCTGGCCCGGCCTCCTGGCAATGGTCTAAGGTCTCTGGCCTGTTAGACCAGTTCAAAAAGGGGCTTATGTGGTCAATAGGAAATGGAAAATCTGTGAAGTTCTGGACGGACAACTGGCTCACACAGATTCCTATACGTAACAGGGTTGGTTGCTCACACAATATCGACGTTAATGAAAACGTCTGTGATTACATAATGGGTGGATAGTGGTGGCTGGAGAAGCTACGTAATCGTCTCCCGTGTGAGCTGGTTGAAGAGATTTCCTCAATTCCTTTACCAATATATCACATTGAGGATAGATTATATTGGTGACCTGACAAGAAAGACTGGTTTACTACCTCGTCAGCATATAAGATGTTGACAAATGAAACCGGAATGTGTGAAGGAGGATTCGAATGGATTTGGAAGTTGAAGTTATCTCCCAAAATTAAGAATTTCCTATGGAAGTTATCCTTCTCCGGATTGCCCACAAAAGTCAGGCTTGCAACTAGAGGTGTCCATGTGCCTTCAGTCTGCCAAATCTGCAATGACCGCAATGAAGATGATATACATATCTTGATAGAATGTTACCCAGAGCTTACTAACAGATTTCTTACTCATGCTGAACAAAAGGAACTCCAACAACACATCGTGAGGACCCATGATATGGCGCTGATTCTGGAATGGATTAAGAAGTTGGCAAAAGACAAAATCCAAAATATTGTCACTGGATGGTGGGCCATCTGGTATTTTAGGAATGGTTCGATCTTTCGAGGTCAGACTCCGACAACATCAAAAACCATTGCGTGTTTTTGTGTCCAACAATTAGATTCCTGGAAACGTGCATGTTCCTTTGCGGGTGCATCCATCTCGCAGGATAAGGAGTGCTTAACAACCACAAAACCACCAACAAAGACAAAATGGAAAGACAGAAGGAAAAAATGGACAAAACCGCCATATATGGAACTAAAAATGAATTTTGATGGGTCTTCTTTACTATCCGGGGCTAGTAGTGCTGGTATTATCATTCGTGATTGGCACGGAAACCCTATCCAAATCACCGCTAAAAAACTCGGGAATACTTCCCCATTAATGGCTGAGGCCCTGGCCCTTCGGCTAGGCCTAAGTGAAGTCAGAAAACTGGGAATTCAGGACATCATAATTGAAGGTGACTCGAAAATTATTATTGACTACCTACAAAATAAAACACGATGCCCTTGGGAAATAGAACTAATCATGTCTGACATACAATTATTGGAAAAAGACATGAGAAAGGTGGTCTTTTCTCATGTTCCCCGAGCTGGCAATAGAGTGGCTGACAATGTTGCACACCTTGGCCATTCTGCCATGAGGAATACTGTCAATCACAACCCAGATCTTCTTGATCTCATCCGCCTGGATGCAATTGGGTAGTCTTCTGCCCAAATTTTTTCCTAATAATAAAAAAAAAAAAATAGCTGTAAAATGACTTCAATCTGACTTGGGCGGAAAGCAATTGACCAGGTAAGACTCAAGAGTAGTACTCTTGGATGTTAGAGTACCGTTACGCGCGTCGATATATGCCCCTAATCTGTTTCCGATTTCTGATGCATAGCTTCGATCAATTGTTCTTTCGATGTCTCTCCTAGGGTTTATCTCTCTTGATCAAACGATTGCCGGTTTCTTGGTTTATTCTGAATTTCAATTTTACACGTTGAGGCTTCATGGGAGGAATCGTCTCTTCTGTGTCGATCGTACGTCTTCAATGGTTACAGAATTTGCGATTTCACCAACAATTGCGGCCGGATTCAGCCTCGGAGAGATCGACCAGGAAAGAAACATCTAGATCTTGCACGTATGTTTTATTTTGAACCCCATGGGATATGTAAATTTGATTGCAGGGTCTCGTACTCTCGTCTGCGTAACCTTCCGTGAATTTGGCCAGAACGAATTCGATGCGTGCACAAGAACGGATAAAACGCCGAAAAGCTGTTGCTGCCCTTCTCAAAGAAGTCACATCTAGCATGGATCGCCTGGCAAGGCCTCAGCCACAAGTTCACAACTCCTCAACAACACACAGAGTACCTAATTACTACTCTAATTAATGACATATAATAATATAGTTTTTCCTATTCTACTAATTGGACCAAACCCTAACTTAATTTGAGTTTATGATCGCAGCAGATATGTCGGATATGGAATGAGTTCCTTTCCTTACCCAGAGTATATTCTGGGGGAAATTAGAGGTGTGTACTTATGGCTTCTGTTAGTTACTGTTATTCTGTTGTTGCTTCTTTTAGCTACTGTTATTCTGTTGTGCAATGCAAGTTCATATCCTGATCCTAAACTCAATTTATGACTCTCTAATAGTGCACATGCACATCTTCTGTGGCAATGCATTGCTTCGATTGGCCATGACACGTGGAATTTTGATGGCATTGATATTGGTATGGCATCTTATTCTTAAGTTAATTGACAGATTTGTTCAATCATAACATGCAGATGATCGAATTGAATCTTGGCATTTACTTTTCCTAAACAGGCCTTGCTCCTGTACATTGATGCCCATGAGAATCCTCTATAGGCTTGTATCTGTAAGAACTCAACATAATTTTCATTCATGACTCTATTCAAATGCAACTCTTTGAGCTACTAGTGAAGGCCTACTCTTTTGGCACTGCTAAAATTCCAATGTCGCAAGAAAAGCAATGTCAAAGTGTTAAAGTATCTGCTGTGAGATATTCGAGTCAAGGACTCCTGATTTCTGTCTTGTATTTTTCCGTTCTCCAATCTTTATACTTCTTGTGTGTCTGTAGAATTCTGAAAACCAAAGGTTTGCTAATTGCGAAACCAAGAGCAAATTGGACAAATCGAAGGCCTGGAAAGTTCTTTAAGTCAGTTAGATGTGTAAAGGGCCTTAACCTTCCTTTTCTGGCTAAGCAATTACCTCCCTATCATGTATTAATTTAATTTTGAAGTTGGTCTTTTATTGTGGGTATGTCTAACTTTTTGAATTTTTTTTTTTTTTTTTTTATGTATGTTCCGTCAAGAGATTGTTGGTTCTGAAATTTTTGAATGTTGGAACGTGTCATCCCTCAGCAAGAATCTCGATTTGTTCATTCCAGTTTCTTAAAAAGGAGAAATTCAAGGACAGTCTTCCCAAGTATCCTTATCGTCAGTTTTGATGTTTTTTAGGTTGGAATTGACTGTGGGTATTCATTATTTCTTAGCTTAGTCTCTTAGCTCCTGTCTTTATATTGGTGGTTAGCTGGGCCTACCTACATCATTGCTATGTGTGTCTTGCATTGCAGTGTGAAGTATATAGGTTCCTCACTGATTCTTCTCACCGTGAATCTGTTTTATGATTTAGTCTCCTGTTACATAATGAAATTATCAGATATGATCGTTGCAGGTTGTCCTCCCATGGAACAAGAAACAAGGTATGTTATTCCTTGTGTCCGTTGAAAAACAAGCTGCAGTCAAACACAGTTATCATGACCTCTAAAAGTGATTCGGGGGATTAGTACAGGTGATAACTAGGAACAGATTCCTGGGTGCCGCAGATTATCTTCAATTCATTCAAGATCGGGACATAGATAATGTCAACTATGAATATTTGTTGGATAATTTAACACTCTTTCCTCTCCAAGTTCAATTGTCTGATTGATCATACTTTTTAACTCTTCATGCAGGCTTTGAATATTTGCAAATTCACCCTGAATTCAATTTAAAAAGGGCTGGGCATCATCGGCTATTTCTAACTTTCTACAAGTTAAACAGGTAAAACTTGCAAATTGAAACAGATCTGAGTTTCTGCACTATGCTAAAATGTCCACTTGAAAAGTTGCTTCTACATCTTTTGTCAGAGACTCAGATTTCACCGTTCTCTAATTTTGCATTCTACTTTCTGACCTCCAATGAATTCTATGTACAATATAGTATTCGATATTACTCCAATTTTATCTAGTTAGAACTTATAATAGAAGAAAAAGATAGATTTGAGATTTCCGTACATAGAGAGAGATCTAGAGAGGGAATTAATATTGTTATATCTCTCTCTCTATATATAATACTTAGGTTTGTCCTTGTCGTCCTATCTACTACACTCGATCGATCCAGGACAATAAGAATGGGTAGTTGAATCCACATTCTCTGGCACAGTGTCCCCTCTATCTCGCAGTGCTTCATCAATGGTCCTTGCCAGAGAATGCCGATTCAATTACTCGTTCTTATTGTCCGATGCCTATTGTGAGGACTCCTCCATCCACTTCTCCCTCGACCAGATGGACATGATAGCCATCAAGTCCCTCGGTTAGTACTTGATATACATTTCTGTTTTGTGTTCTTCAATAATACATCCATTGCGCTTATTTTCTACTTGATGATATTGATATCCTTGTCCTGATATTGACTCATTTTGTTGATATGTCAGTGCAATATTGCACATGCAGATCTCATGCATGTGACATATCCCCAGCTTCGATCCGTATCTACATTTTCAGGCTGAGGTTAAAATTGTTATTTTAAGCTTCTACAGTTGTTATTTTTCATAATAAAAATGCCCAGAAATCAAATCCTTGTTGCTTTTTGCAGGTGAATAGCAAGCTTAGTGAACATCAAGCTAGAGGAGATTATTATCCTAGCTCTCTCCACACTTCAAATTTATTTGTATAATTAGAATTTGATGCACAGGTAAGTGTGTCAGCTGTCAAAGAACCAGAAATCCATGTTTGATTCTCATCCACACTTCAGATGTCTAAGAGGTTAAAATCAATAAAAGTGGAAAAGAAAGAGGAAACTCTGTTGGTTATAATTCCATATGTTTGTCATTGACAAAAGGTAGTTTGGTAGTTATTTTTTATTTTTTATGTGGTGTCATTGACCAAGGTACTTGTGTAAGCTATTTGGAGTTCGATTCCCTTTGTTTCAATGGTCTATAACATACAAGAAAAAAGTGTTTGTTCATTGGAACAGTGAGAAGCAGACTGATCCACTATGCACAAACTGCACAGTGGTTTCTGCATGGATGGATGGAAAAAATTGCCATATAACTATATAAGTACTCGCAAATGCCATGGCAGAAATCGTATCGATATTAGATTAGTGTGGACATGTGTAGTTTTGATGGAATTCATATTGGTATGATATCTTATTCTCAAGCTAATTGGCAAAATTTCTTCAATCAAAACACATGAATGCTTAGAGTTTTACTTTTCCTGAACAGGTCTTGCTAACTCAAACCATCTACTGCTCCTTTACAAATGGGGCCAGTGAGAACCTTCTAGAGGTTTGTTTCTGTAACAACAACTCAACATAGTTTTATTCATGATTCTCTAGCATCCCGACAACCAAAGCTTGCTGACTGTGAAACCGAGAGTAAATTGGAGCTTGTCCCCTGAAATTGAGTTTGGGGATATAAACGAAAGGCCTGCTCTCATATGCAACTTTTTTGCTACAGGTTGATGCATCATGGGGAGCAAATGTACATAGGTTCCTGGATAAGAGAGCCCTTTGCACATGACATTCAAGTTGATGGAGGTACTGAATGTGTATATAGTTTTGGTTCATCATTACTTGTAGAAAACTCTTTTATTTACTGTTATCAAAACTCAATTTATGTCTGCCTAATAGTGTACCTGCACATCTTCTGTGACAATGTATTGCTTCGGTTAGCCATGAAACGTGGAGTTTTGATGGCATTCATATTGGTAAGGCATCTTAATCTTAAGTTAATTGACAAATTTGTTCAATTATAACAGATGATCGAATTGAATTTTGACAGTTCTGCTTTTCCTGAACAGGTCTTGCTCTTGTACTTTGGTACCGATGAGATTCCTCTATAGGTTTGTATCTATAACAACTCAACATAGTTTTCATTCATGATTCTATTAAAATGCAACTGTTTCAGCTACTATTGAAGGCCTACTCTTTTGGCACTGCTAAAATTCCAATGTTGCAAGAAAAGCAATGTCATCAAGAGGAGATCAGAAATCAAATCCTTATTGCTTTTTGCAGGTGGATATCAAGCTTAGTGAACATCAAGAGGAGATTATTGTCCTTACTATCTCCTCCACTTCAACTGTATTTGTATAATTGTATGATTAGGATTTGATGCCTCAGGTAAGTGAGTTTTTAGTGTCAGCCATCAAAGAACCAGAAATCCAAGTTTGATTCTCATCCACACTTCAGGTTTCTAAGAGCTCAAGAACCCTTGCACTTGATTGCACATGACAGAAGTTCATGTGCACAGAGGAGATTATTGTCCTAGCTATATCCTCCACTTTGATGCTTATTATGAGAACTTGTTGCAACAACTTTTCCGGATGTAGGAGATTTGGTACAAGAAAGAATAGAACATTGTGTACGGATAAGAAAAAGAGAATAGAACATTCTGTAGAAGAAGTTAGATGTTGCACTATAGCTTTTGTGAGCATGGATCTGGATCGAGAAATCTTGGTGGTAGGAAATGCTATACGTTCAGGGATGATTGGGATTGTATTTTTATGAGGTGGATTAGAAACATCAAGGGCCGTTGGCCTATTGGTAGGGTAATACCCTGTTCATGGGAAAGACCCGGGTTCGATTCCCGATTCTGTATATTCTTAGCTGTGATGATACCCTGCGTTTCATGTGGCTGACTTGGGTTCTGCTACAATCGTCTGAATTTGAGGACGACTCATAGAAAGCGCATCTGAGCTATTATATTTTTTCCCCAATCACTACTTCTCATATCATTGGTGTGTGGGTGTTTTTTATTTGGATTCATTCATTTGGAAAGAGCTGCTCATAATACAGCCTTGAGAATATTTAGGTTTGACTTTTACAGTAGTTCTTACTTCCAAAACTATCAACCAGCTCCTGCTGCCTTTTAGCATCTATTGCTGGATGGAAGACGAATCCCTCTTCTACATACATGACACTCTGATGGAAGACGCATCCCTCTCATAATTGGGATGAGAATATGAGATTGAAAAGTATATCTTGGGGCTGATAAAATGTGATGGCTGGAAATTGATACAATGAAGATTTATGTGAAATCAGATAGCAGAAACACCTGAAAGCTGTGGACAAATCATAGAAAGCACATCTGAGCTTCGATATTGATTGTGGGCATTGTTTCTTAGCTTCTGCGATTATTGTTGGTTAGTTGGGTGTACCTACCTCATTGCCGTGTGTGTCCTGCAGTGCAGATCAAGTAAAGTACAGCTTTCTCACTGATCTTCTCTTTTCTGGCCGTGAAATTCTTTTATGATTTGGTCTCCTGTTACATAATGACTTTAATTATAAACATATGATTTTTGAAGGTTGTCCTCCCGTGGAACAGGAAATAAAGCATATTGTTCCTTTGATGAATGCTTCTAGTTCTATTCGTATACAATTGCGGTTGACTAAGGTGATAATTGTTATTTAAATTTCTACAGTTGTTAATTTGTTATTTTTCATAATAAGAACGATCAGAAATCAACTCCTTGTTGCTTTTTGCAGGTGTATAGCAAGCTTAGAGAACATCAGGAGGGAGATTATTGTAGTAAGCTTACTCCACCACTTCAGTGTCCTAACAAAGGATGATGGTCTGGAAACCATGTCAATAGATGAAGTAGCTGTACATTTTGAGCAGTTCTACATGGGACTACTAGGCACTAGCTATGACACTGAAGACATTGATATAAGATATGTAAGAGATGGGGGCACAACTCTGAACAGAGACAGACATGAAGGCCTGATACAGCAAGTCAGCCCAGAAGAAATTAAGCAGGCATTGTGGGACATTGGCGATGATAAGTCTCCGGGGCCAGATGGATATACCTCAAAATTCTTCAAAGACACATGGGAAATTACAGGGGATCAGTTTGTTAAAGCCAGTACAGGAGTTTTTTGTCTCAGGGCAGCTCCTAAAGCAGATTAACCACACAAGCATTGCTTTAATTGCCAAGTCATCAAATGCAAAAACAGTAAATGAATTTAGGCCTATATCCTGTTGCAATGTAACATACAAGGTAATTACAAAGATTTTAGCTACAAGACTTAGGCCTGAACTTACAACTCTAATGAGTGAAAATATTCTGTTACTTCAAGAACTTGTTAGAAAATATACAAGAAAGAGAATCAGTCCTAGGTGTATTCTCAATCTGGATCTTAGGAAAGCTTATGATTCTATCTCATGGAAATTTATATAACACATGTTATATGCTTTGAACTTCCCATCTAGATTCATATCATGGGTACTTGAATGCATCTCCACAACATCATTTTTCATTAACATAAATGGTAGCATGCATGGTTTTTTCAAAGGCAAGAGGGGTCTGATACAGGGAGATCCCCTCTCCCCCTCATTTTTGTTTTGTCCATGGACTATCTCTCTAGAGTTCTGAATTGCAAAACCAGTCACCCTTCTTTTCGTTTCCATCCTAAATGTGGCTTGATGCAAATTTCACATCTAGCATATGCAGATGATATTCTCCTACTGTCTAGAGGTGACACTACTTCAATAAAGGTCCTTTTGGATGCGCTAGACCATTTTACAGCAGTGTCAGGCCTACAGGTAAGTGCTACAAAATCTTCTTATTATCTGGCAGGAGTAAAGGAGGAAGTAAAGGCATACTTTGTGAACAGGACAGGTTTCTCACAAGGACACTTTCCTTTTAGATATCTTGGTATACCAATATCTTCAGGAAGGCTCACAATTTCTCAATTTTCTCCCCTCCTAGATAAGTTGCTTACAAACATAAGCTACTGGAACTCAAAAACACTTTCATATGCAGGGAGAGTTGAGCTTATTAAGACTGTTTTGCAAGGAATTCAAGCCTTTTGGTTCTCCATTCTACCTTCCCCTTCCACTTTAATTGACAAAATTAACAGCTTGTGTGCAAAGTTTCTATGGAAGTCACACAGGATCAAATGGTCTCATGTTTGTGTACCCAAAACAGAAGGTGGATTAGGTTTAAAAGATCTTAAGGCATGGAACAAAGGTTTCCTCTCACGGCTGCTATGGGACATATGGAGGAAAAAAGACTCTCTCTCGATTAGATGGATACACCACCAGTACATTCAACATAATGATGTATGGGGATGGGAGGCACACAAGATAAATGACTCCCCACTTATAAAGAAACTAGTGGAGATTAAAAATGAGATACTAACCTATGCAGGATCTGATGACCAAGCTATACAACTACTTACCTCATGGTACCAAGGAGGCAAATTCAGAATAGGAGCTGCTTACGACCACTTCAGAAGAAAACTACCAAAGCCCCCTTGGTCCTCAGTAGTATGGGACACCAGCCTAATGCCAAAACATTCCTTCATACTATGGCTAGCTGCAAAGAAGAGGTTGTCGACTAAAGACAAAATAAAATCAAGGGAAGTGGACTTAAATTGCAAACTATGTAACCAAGCTCCAGAATCACATGAACATATCTTCTTTGCTTGTGATTTTTCTTCCCAAATTTGGATGCAGGTTAAAAAACATGGTTGGACATATGGAGAGACATGAGTACTATGCCAGGAGCACTTAAATGGATGAAGAAGGAAGCAAGAGGGAAGGGATGGATTTCAAAAGCAAAAAGAGCAGCCATGGGAGCAACAGTCTACTACATATGGAAGACAAGAAATGAGAAGATATTTGAAGATATTACAAAGAGTCCAGATCAAATTGTATATCTCATAAAGGCCCATGTCTACAAGTAGCTGAGCCACTCCCACTCGCTATTATTCAACTCAGCTAACACACTCCAGGAAGGATTGCTTAGGGAAGAAAGCATTGACATCCCACAACAGAGCTGAAAAGACAATGTAGGCGCAACTTTTTGAATTCCTACATTGATTCATCTACTGTATGGCCTTGCATTAGTTTAGTTAAGGCAACATTTTGTAACCAGTTGCCTTTTGTCATTGTTTGTATCCTATTCTGGATTATGGGGGATACCAAAGGCATGTAGTCTCATGGATATGGGGTGCTCGGTGTAGTTTGATATAGCCTCCTTGATGGCATAGCCGAAGGGGAGGGTATATTATGCTACACTTTGATGTGTGTGTCCGACTTCCGATAGCCATGGCTTGAAGAGATAGGAACCACACGAGGAGTTAGTCCTAAACGCCCCAATTGGTAGCAAAGGATGTGAGCCTTACTCACTTAGAAGGCTAGCTAGCTTCCCTAGTAAAGTCTATGGCCTTTTGACATTTTTGTAAATATTTCATTTCCAGTTTTAATATATTTACCTTCAAAATAAAATAAAATAAAATATATCTTCAGGATTTAATGCACAGGTGAGTGTCAACTGTCAAAGAAACAGGAATCTAAGTTTGATTCTCATCCACACTTGTTGTCTAATAGGTTATGAAACCAAAAAAGTGGAAAAGAAATAGGAAGCTCTGCTGGTTATAATTCCATACCTTTAGTTCGTTGATGCTTTCTTTTTTCATGTGGTGTCATTGAACAAGGTACTTATTTGACGTTTCATTCCCTTTTTTACAATGATCTATAACACATAAGAAAAAAAATGTTTGTTCATTAGAACAGTGAGCAGCTAACTCAATCC
Source organism: Persicaria tinctoria (assembly GCA_037127255.1). Taxonomy (NCBI): domain Eukaryota; kingdom Viridiplantae; phylum Streptophyta; class Magnoliopsida; order Caryophyllales; family Polygonaceae; genus Persicaria; species Persicaria tinctoria. Next base: position 66,088,586 of record JBANSL010000010.1, on the reverse strand, counting down.
ACTCTGCACCGTGGTTTCTGTAATTGTGAGTTTGCACTTCAGAGCATGGATGGATGGTAAAAATAGCAGGTGAGCAATTCATTTGTTATAAGCAGTTTTTAAAGGTTTTAAGTTTCTCTTTGCATATCAATATGGTGCAATGTGGATACTCTTTGGAAAGTTCATGAACTTTAAAATGGTTCTATCTTATGTAGTGGGGTGGGTCCTTAAGAGAGAGGTCCAATGACACATGTTTCTGAGTCAGTCAACATAAGCTTTGAAGATGGAAATAGAATTTCTTGCTTGCCTATCTTGTAATTATGGTGTTCATGTTTTTTACTTGCCAAGAAAACTTGGGATCTTGGAAATTTTCAATGCCAATGCAGGATTGTTCTACTTCCTTGCATGTAAACCTTTGGTTGGATGTAGATTGAAGAGGCATCAAACACCAGTCAAATACTGATTGTTGGTTCTAAAATTTTGCAGGTTGAATGTTGGAACATGTTGTCCCTCAGAAAGAATGTCGATTTATTCATTCCAGTTTCTTAAAAAGGAGAAATTCAAGGACACTCTTCCCAAGTATCCTTATCTTCAGTTTTACTGGTTTTTAGGGTGAAATTGATTGTGGGTATTCATTGTTTCTTAGCTTAGTCTCTTAGCTTCTGTCTTTATTGGTGATTAGCTGGGTGTACCTACATCAGCGCAGAGTGAGCAAAGTATATAGGTTTCTCACTGATTCTCTCTTCTCACCGTGAATTTGTTTTATGATTTAGTCTCCTGTACTTACATAATGAAATTATAAACATATGATCGTTGCAAGTTGTCCTCCCATGGAACAAGAAACAAGGCCTGTTATTCCTTGTGTCTATTGAAAGGCAAGCTGTAGTCAAACGCAATTATCATGACCTGTACAAGCGATTTGTGGGATTAGAAACTCATTCAAGATCGGGACATAGATAATGTCAACTATCAGGTACATGAATATTTGTTGGATAATTTAACACTCTTTCCCCTCCAAGTTCAATTGTCTTATTGATAGTACTTTTTAACTCTTCATGCAGGTTTTGAATATTTGTGAATTCGCCCTGTATTCATTTTAAGGGCACCATTGGCTTTTTCTGACTTTCTACAAGTCCAACAGGTAAAACTTGCAAATTGAAACAGATTTGAGTTTCTTCACTATGCTAAAATGTCCAGTTGATAAGATGCTTCTATATCTTTAATCAGAGATTCAGATTACACCGTTCTCTAATGAATTCAAAGTACAACATCATAAAATCCACTGCACTTATTTTCTAGCTACTTGATGAATTTGATAACCTTGTCCTGATACTGACTCATTTTGTTTTACATGTCTGTGTAATACTGCACCTACGGATCTCAGGTGACTTGATATTTGATGAATATTTCGATTCATATCTACAATTTTTCAGGCTGAGGTAAAAATTGTTACTTTAAGCTTCTACAGTTGTTTATATAATAAACGTGATCAGAAATCAAATCCTTATTGCCTTTTGCAGGTGAATATCAAGCTTAGTGAACATCAAGAGGAGATTATTGTCCTAGCTATATCCTCCACTTTGATGCTTATTATCAGAACTTGTTGCAACAACTTTTCCTGATGTAGGAGATTTGGTACGAGAAAGAATAGAACATTCTGTACGGATTAAAAAAAAAAGGATAGAACATTTTGTAGAAGAAGTTTGATGTTGCACTATAGCTTTTGTGAGCATGGATCTGGTCCTCTGGATCGAGAAATCTTGGTGGTAGGAAATGCTATATGTTCAGGGATGATTGGGATTCTATTTTTATAAGGTGGATTAGAAGCATCAAGGGCCGTTTGTATATTGGTGGGGTAATATCTTGTCATGAGACAGACCCGGGTTCGATTCCCGATCTGTATATTCTTAGCTGTGATGATACTCTACGTTTCATGTGGCTGACTTGGGTTCTGCCACAATCGTCTGATTTGTGGACGATTAATAGAAAGCGCATCTGAGCTACGATATTTTTTCCCCCAATCACTACTTCTCATATCATTGGTGTGGGGGCGTTTTTTATTTGGAAAGAGCTGCTCATAATACATCCTTGAGAATATTTAGGTTTGACTTTTACAGTAGTTCTTACTTCCAAAACTATCAACCAGCTCCTGCTGCCTTTTAGCATCTATTGCTGGATGGAACACGAATCCCTCTTCTACATACATGACACTCTGATGGAAGACGCATCCCTCCCATAATTGAGATGAGAATATGAGATTGAAAAGTATATGTCGGGGCTGATAAAATGTGATGGCTGGAAATTGATATTCAATGAAGATTTATGTGAAATCAGATAGCAGAAACACCTGAAAGCTGTGGACAACTCATAGAAAGCACATCTAAGCTTCGATATTGATTGTGGGCATTGTTTCTTAGCTTCTGCGAACCTCATTTCCGTGTGTGTCCTGCAGTGCAGATCAAGTAAAGTACAGATTTCTCACTGATCTTCTCTTTTCTGTGGCCTGAAATTCTTTTATGATTTGGTCTCCTGTTACATAATGACTTTATAAACATATGATTGTTGCAGGTTGTCCTCCCGTGGAACAGGAAACAAAGCCTATTGTTCCTTTGATGAATACTTCTAGTTCTATTCGTATACAATTGCGTTTGACTAAGGTGATAATTGATATTTAAGTTTATACAGTTGTTAATTTGTTATTTTTCATAATAAGAACGATCAGAAATCAAATCCTTATTGCTTTTTGCAGGTGAATAGCAAGCTTAGAGAACATCAGGAGAGAGATTATTGTCCTAGCTTACTCCACCACTTCAAATGTATTTATATCTTCAGGATTTAATGCACAGGTTGAGTGTCAGCTGTCAAAGAAACAGGAATCTAAGTTTGATTCTCATCCACACTCTGTTGTCTAATAGGTTATGAAACCAAAAAAAGTGGAAAAGAACGAGGAAGCTCTGCTGGTTATAATTTCATACATTTAGTTTGTTGATGCTTTCTTTTTTCACGTGGTGTCATTGAATAAGGTACTTATTTGACGTTTCATTCCCTTTTTAACAATGATCTATATAACACCTAAGAAAAAAATGTTTGTTCATTGGAACAGTGAGAAGCAGACAGTCTGCTCTGCACCGTGGTTTCTGTAATTGTGTGTTTGCACTTCAGAGCATGGATGGATGGAAAAATAGCAGTTGAGCAGTTCATTTGTTATAAGCAGTTTTTAAAGGTTTTAAGTTTCTCTTTGCATATCAATATGGTATGGTATCAAGCAATACTGCAATAGTCAATGATATACTGCTTCGATTAGCGGTGATGGAACTCATATTGGCATGGTATCTTATTGTCTAGAATTAGATAGTTTATTGGCAAAATTTGAAAATCATAAATATGTGAAAGTTTACAAATCTACTTTTCCTGAACAGGTCTTGCTTAATCAAAGCATCTTTTGCTTCTTTACAAATGTGGCAGTGAGAAGCATCTAGAAGTTTGTTTCCGTAACAGCTCAACATAGTTTCATTCATGAATCTCTTGATAGGCAGGTATGCAACTATTTCAGGCTTTCAGCTACCATTGGAAGCCTACTCCTTTGGCCACTAAAATTTCAATGTTGCAGGAAAGGACGTCGTGTACTTGTGTTTATGTATCTGTTGTGAGAAATTTGCACCAAGCATTCATGAATCATGATTCATCTCCAGCGTTTTTTTTTTTGACACAATTTATTCTTATGTATGTGTAGCATCCTGACAACCAAAGCTTGCTGACTGTGAAACCACGAGTAAATTAGAGCTTGTCCCCTGACGCTGACATTGGGGATATAGACAAGAAAGGACATATGCAACATTTTCCTAAGGGTTGGTGCATTAAGGGGAGTAAATGTAGGTTTCTGCTTAAGAGCGCCCTTGCACATGACATCCAAGTTGATGGAGGTACTGAATGTATATAGTTTTGGTTGATTTATAGAAAACCCTTGAACATCACCCTCCACTTTTGATACTTGTTATGAGAACCTTCTTTTTGTAACAGCTTATCCGGATGCAGGTGATATGGTAACAGAAAGGAGCTTTTCTTGTAAGAAATGGTATACGTTACGGGATTATAAATTAAAGATGCGCGTTGTAATTTGTAAACAACAAGCACCAGTGGTCTAGTGGTAGAATAGTACCCTGCCACGGTACAGACCCGGGTTCGATTCCCGGCTGGTGCACATTACCTGTGATGATTCATTGCGTTTCATGTGGGGTTGATTAGGGTCTCCCACAATCGTCTGATCCAAAGACGAATCCAAAGAAAAGCGCATCTGAGCTTTGAAATTTTTTTCCTCATCAGTGGGAATGTCGGTTACAATATCGGTTACAACTTGCAATTATGTTAGGATGGGTTGCATTTTAGGTTTTATCGACTGTTTTTCTGCTGTGGAAACCCCTTTTCGATACAGTAGTCAGCAAATGGGCATTGTAATTTTATAAAGGTACATATGAAGCAACAAGCACCAGTGGTCTAGTGGTAGAATAGTACCCTGCCACGGTACAGACCCGGGTTCGATTCCCGGCTGGTGCACATTTGGCTATGATGATCCATTGCGTTTCATGTGGGCTGAATTTAGGGTCTCCCACAATCGTCTGATCCAAGACGAATCAAAGAAAGCGCATCTGAGCTTTGAACAATTTTTTTTTTATCTGCATTCATTTGGAAAGAGCCCCAATATAGCCTTGAGAATATTTATACTTGACTTTTACAATTTTTACAGTTGTTCCTACTTCCAAACAATGAACCAGCTCCCGCTGCCTTTCAGCATCTATTGCTGGATGGAAGACAAAACCCTCTCCGAGCACTCTGATGGGCCTTTTTTATATATAGTTCAACGATTTAATTAATGGTGGAGATTGGAATAGGTATTCAATGAAGATTTATGTGAAATCAGATAGCAGAAACACCCGGATACGGTGGACAAGTTTTTGCACATTTTTTATGTATCGATTATGTCTTTAATCTTGAAGTTCTTGAGTTCTCATGGCAATTTTGGTTTGGACTGTGTAAATGCAGTTGACATTGATGAGGGAGTTAAAGGTGTTATTTTGAATGAGGAGCTCATCAAGGAGAGGTACATAGGTCTCCAACAACTAACCATTTGAGAGGTTCACTTTTTTTCTTTGAACATGTGGAGCTCCTCCTAAATCAATGCAAAGATCTAATCCAATGATTCAGTTTTAAAGATTGCTCATTTCATGCTAGTGGCATAAATATGTCACTCTTTGCAGGAATAAACACGAGGAATTAAATGGCGACAAGGAATTGCATTTGCTGAACTTAAGGTCAGCAATGTCAAATTACAATGTGTTTCTTAATATTGCTTCTCTCTATATCTCAAATTAATATATCTAGTGTGATATTGGAATTAGAAATGACTAGAGGTTTAAACATACAAGGTACAAAAGGAAATGTGCATTGTAATTTTATACAGGTACATTTGAAGCAACAAGCACCAGTGGTCTAGTGGTAGAATAGTACCCTGCCACGGTACAGACCCGGGTTCGATTCCCGGCTGGTGCACTCTTTAGCTGTGATGATTCCATTGCGTTTCTAGTGGGCTGATTAGGGTCTCCCACAATCGTCTGATCTTAGGACGAAATCATAGAAAAGCGCATCTGAGCTTCTTTTTATTTTTTTCCCCAATCTATCAGTGCTGCTGTAGTAGCTGCCTCAAGTCAATAAAGGATTAAAAAAAGTACCAACCCTTCTCAGTCTCTTTCACTGCTTTTCTGTCACAAAAATGTTATCCACCTTCCAGTCCAACTGTCCTAACGGTCCAACCTCACTTGAAATTCCATTCCCGCCCGCTTTCTTTAATGTAATTCACTCTCCCCTTTTTTCTCGGGGTAATGCAGATTCCTAATCTACCAGTCTCATAATTTGGTATAAAAATTATCAAGCATGTAGATTTTCGGGTTAGTTCAAACTGCACGCCGCATCTGAGGTTTGGTTTCCATTGTCCATAGCATCTTAATTAATGTTCCTGAACTAGTAGCTGATCCTCGTATGATATCCCACACGTGCTTGCCCACAAAGAAGGCCTCTGTCTGGTTTCTAACTGCTGGTCAAATTCGGAAGTAGAGGAATTCATTAGCCTTTTTCCCATCTGCAAGGGGCTATCCGGGATTTTCCCAAATTCTGTGTTTCTTCTGATTTGTAGCTGAGGCTCTTAACAAGAGGGGTTTTGATAATTTAGATGTAGTTAAGGATTTAAGTGTTTTTGAGGATTCATGTTTGAAGTTTGAATCCTCTACACATTCTCCCATTTTTGAGATTATAGGCCAAGGGGGCCCGGGTTTTAATGGCTCGTGGGAAGAAGAAGCAACACAGGATTCATGCCTTCTCCACGGGCAAGTTACCGTCATTCCAAGATGACAGTGATCACTCATTGATTGGAGGGCCGGGGTTTTCTAGGAGAGTTTATTGTAATGATCCTGAATGCCTTGAGGCTGGACAGTACAAGTACTGCAGCAACTATGTTAGCACTACAAAGTATAATCTTGCAACTTTCTTGCCCAAGTCCTTGTTCGAGCAGTTCAGAAGAGTCGCCAATTTGTATTTTCTCTTGTGCGCGCTGTTGTCTTTCACTCCGCTCTCACCCTATTCAGCTGTCAGTAATGTTCTCCCTCTTGTCGTTGTCGTGGCTGCAACTATGGGGAAGGAAATTATCGAAGATTGGAGGCGAAAACTTCAGGTAACAATGTCTGATTCCTGCTTCAAATTTTTCTCATTTGGACATTGCTTACAATGCAGCTTCATTATTTAGGTAGTTATGCTGATCATTGAAGTATTTACATGTAAACCAATGTAGTGATAGACTGATAGATCAGTGCTTTTGCTGTTGTTGTTGTTGTCAGTAGCCTCATTTAGATATAGTAGTTTCCATCATGGAAAACTTAATTTGATCTTCGGTAACATTTCCAGGACAATGCTTACAATGCAGCTTCATCTGATTTTATTGCATTATCTAGAAAGGGAATTTTTAACTTGAGTGCCAAGAGATTGATGTATTTACATGTAAACTAATGTAGTGATAGATCAGTGCACTTGATTTGTTTTTTAGTTGTTGTTAGTAGCCTCATTTAGATAGATAGCAGGTTCCATCATGGTAAACATGATTTGATCTTCGGAAACATTTACAGGACATTGAGGCAAACAACAGAAAAGTTAAAGTACACCGCGGAGATGGCATTTTTGAGCAGTCTAAGTGGATGGAATTGAGAGTTGGAGATGTTATTAAGGTAGAAAAAGACGAGTTTTTCCCTGCAGACCTCATCTTAGTTTCATCAAGCTATGATGATGTGCCAATCTGCTACGTCGAGACCATGAACTTAGATGGAGAAACCAACCTCAAGCAGAAGCAAGGCTTAGAGGCAACCGCAGAGTTTAATGAAGACTCCAAGTATCAAAACTTCAAGGCTGTCATTAGGTGTGAAGATCCGAATGCAAATCTCTACACTTTCATTGGAAGCTTAGAAGTTGGAGAGCAGCAATACCCTCTTTCGCCTCAGCAGCTTCTCCTTAGGGACTCGAAGCTAAGGAATACAGATTACGTCTATGGAGTGGTGATCTTCACTGGTCATGACACCAAGGTCATGCAAAACTCAACAGCTCCTCCTTCCAAGAGAAGCAAGATTGAGAGGAGGACTGATAAGATTGTGTATTTCTTGTTTTTCGTGTTAGTCTTGCTCTCGGTCATTGGCTCAATTTACTTTGGGATAGTGACGAGTATGGATCTGGAAGACGGTTCCATGACAAGATGGTACCTTAGACCGGATAAAACCACCATCTATTATGATCCGAAAAGAGCAGGGATTGCAGCCATATTGCATTTCATCACAGCTGTTATGTTGTATGGATACTTGATCCCGATATCACTTTATGTATCAATTGAAATTGTGAAGGTTCTACAAAGTGTTTTCATCAACAACGACGTGCAAATGTACTATGAACCAACCGACCTGCCAGCCAGTGCACGGACATCAAACTTGAATGAGGAGCTAGGCCAAGTTGGTACTATACTTTCTGATAAGACAGGTACTTTGACGTGCAACTCAATGGAGTTTATCAAGTGTTCAATAGCTGGGACAGCGTATGGACAAGGTGTGACAGAGGTTGAGAAGGCCATGGCCAGGAGAAAAGGAGAAGATATTGAAGAAGATATAGGGAAGGATGACATAGTTGAAGATGATCCGAAGCCAGCTAGTCCGTCTGTGAAAGGGTATAACTTTTCGGATGAAAGGATCACTGATGGAAGGTGGGTTAATGAGCCTCATTCAGATGCTATACAGATGTTCCTACAACTTTTGGCTGTTTGTCATACTGCTATACCTGATGTTGATGAGGAAAGCGGGAGTTTGTCGTATGAAGCCGAGTCACCTGATGAGGCAGCATTTGTGGTAGCAGCAAAAGAACTCGGGTTTGAGTTCTATGAAAGGAGCAACACGAGCATCTCTGTACGCGAATTTGATCCTCTCTCTGGCACAAAGGTTGAAAGGTCAGTCCTTTTTGTAAATTCCTTCTCTGAATGAAGTTCTCAAAGACTGAATCTATGGAGTTACATTTGTTAATACCTTCCCTTTTACTGTCTGTTGCAGAAGTTACAAACTATTGAATGTCATCGAATTTAGCAGCTCTAGGAAGCGAATGTCGGTGGTTGTAAAGAATGAGGAAGGAAAACTTCTACTTCTCTGCAAAGGTGCTGACAGGTTTGTATAACTTGACATTCAAAATTAGCCCTGAAAAAAGGTCACCTCTTGGATTGCTTTACTAGAGATGGTGTTAGAGTTCATTGTCCTGTTAGTATACCATATACTTACGCGTAAATGATTTATGGACTCGTGCACCAGTGTCATGTTTGAGAGATTAGCACCAGATGGAAGAGAATTTGAGCAGCAGACAAGAGAGCACATCAACGCGTATGCTGAAGCTGGTCTGAGGACTCTAATACTTGCATACCGTGAAGTTGATGGGTGTGAGTGTGAAGAGTTCAATGAAGCATTTACTGAGGCTAAAAACACTGTCAGTGCAGACCGAGATGAGCTAGTTGAAGAAGTGGCAAATAAATTTGAGAGGGGCCTGATCCTTCTCGGTGCCACAGCTGTAGAAGACAAACTACAAAATGGAGTATGTGTTACTATGTAAATACACACAAATTTTGGCTTTTCAGGGCTAAGTGGTTATTTATAATGGGTGTTCTTTCTTGATTAGGTGCCTGAGTGCATTGACAAGCTTGCACAAGCTGGGATCAAATTGTGGGTTTTAACCGGAGATAAGATGGAAACAGCCATCAACATCGGGTATGTTCATCAGAAATTTTGTATAGATGAAACACGAGTGCTGAACTGCTGATATGAGTCTCGGTTCTGAATCGCTGTGCCTTTTACAGCTATGCCTGTAGCTTACTAAGAGAAGGTATGAGGCAAATAGTGATCAGCTCCGAGGCACACGAAACCAAAGCACTGCAGAAAGCTTCAGATAAGTCTGCCATGGATGAGGCAAGTATGAGTTGGATATATTATTCTTTTGAAGTGTTGTTAGAGAAATACATAACATGTAACGTCTAATCTAGTGATTTTATGTGCAAATACATTTTGAGTTTTCAAACTAAAGATTTTTATTGAGTGAAATCTTCTGATCCATCCAGGCGTTGAAGGCTAGCGTTCTGCAACAAATAACTGAAGGAAAGGAACTTCTTGCCGCGTCATGTGAGAACTCTGAGGCATTGGCTCTTATCATTGATGGGAAATCACTGACATATGCTTTGGAGGATGATGTCAAGGACATGTTTTTAGAGCTTGCTGTAGGCTGTGCATCAGTCATTTGCTGTCGTTCATCACCGAAGCAGAAGGCACTGGTAATTCTCGGCTTCTCTTTAGTCTTTAGAGCTTGTACACCATGGCCGATATACATTGTCATATCAATATCTTGTATGATTTCCAGGTTACCCGATTGGTGAAACTCCGAACAAATTCAACAACTCTAGCCATAGGGGATGGGGCAAATGACGTTGGCATGCTTCAAGAAGCAGACATTGGAATTGGGATCAGCGGCGTTGAAGGAATGCAGGTATCTTCATAAATGCTCAAAGTAAACTGCTCTACAACAATGAAAACCCACCTCCGTCACTTTCCCTAACGTTGATGTCATAACTACGACACAAACAGGCAGTCATGGCAAGCGACATTGCAATAGCTCAATTCCGATTCTTGGAGCGCTTGCTTCTTGTTCATGGACACTGGTGCTACAGAAGAGTCTCAGCCATGGTATACACTATACATCAATCCTTATCAGTTGTATCCTTCAATTTATATTTCCAATGGCTGATATTGCACATCTCTAAACTCCACTTGTGCAGATATGCTACTTCTTCTACAAGAACATAGTTTTCGGCTTCACCCTCTTCTACTACGAAGCATACGCGTCTTTCTCAGGCGAAGCCTTCTACAACGACTGGTATCTCTCGCTCTACAACGTCACCTTCACAGCCCTCCCTGTGATTGCTCTCGGAGTCTTTGATCAGGACGTCTCATCACAGCTCTGTCTAAAGGTATAACAATCTCAAAACCGCAAACTTCTCAGAGGCATTTCATCAAACATCTAATGTGCACACTCATCACAAAATTGCAGTTCCCAAATCTCTACCAAGAAGGCGTGCAAAACCTCCTCTTCAGCTGGAGGAAAATCCTCGGCTGGTCCTTCAACGGCGTCCTGAGCGCCACCACAATCTTCTTCTTCTGCGTCTGGTCCATGGAAAGCCAGGCCTTCCGGCGCGGCGGCGAGGTGGTGGGATTCGAAATCCTGGGAGCCACAATGTACACCTGCGTAGTGCTGGTGGTGAACACGCAGATGGCGCTGTCAATCAACTACTTCACCTACATCCAGCACATCTTCATATGGGGGAGCATCGCCCTCTGGTACATCTTCCTGGTGGCGTACGGGGCCATGGACCCCGACATCTCGACGACGGCGTACAAGGTGTTCGTGGAGGCGTGCGCGCCGTCGGCGGTGTTCTGGCTGACGACGCTGTTCGTGCTGGTGTCGACGCTGATCCCCTACTTCGCGTACGCAGCGGTGCAGATGCGGTTCTTCCCGCTGTACCACCAGATCGTGCAGGTGATGAGGGCGAACGGGAAGTCGGAGGATCCGGAGTACTGCCAGATGGTGAGGCAGAGGTCGTCGACGCCCAACACGGTTGGATTCACGGCGCGGTTGGAGGCTAGGTCGGCCTCCGGGTGTAGCTCCGGATCGAGCCTAGGCTGATAAACTGGGATTTTTTTGTTCTTGAACGATCCATTTTGAGTTGTTTGCAGTTGCAGTTTGTAGGTTGGAGGGAAGCCAAATTTGCAAACAAATTTCAATGTTTTTCGTTGCAAGTTTTGAAGTTCGGAGAAAATTATACGCAAATCGTTTATATAGAAAATTTACAAGATTAAATGTAACATAATACGGAGTAAAAACATATGTAAAAGCACCCTCTAATTTTTTTTTTTGATGCTAAGCACCCTCTAAGAGGCTGTTTTCTCCCCCACCTTCATGGAAGGGGTGGAAATTCCCTCCACCTCCCCTACCTCCTCTCACAAGGTACCAAATTTCCCCCCTATCTCCACCTCTTCCACCTCCTAAAATTGTGGTGAGAAAACACAGCCTAAAAATTTGTACTTAAATTAAAAATACTAATCGAGGAGGTTTAAAATTAAAAAAAATAAAAGTTCTAACAATTAACCGCATACTCCATCCGATCAAAAATAAAAGTTTTAACAATAAGATTTTATTATTCAGCACGTATTAATATTGGACTATATAAATATTAATATTGGACTAATTTTTTTAAAAATAAACTTAATATTAATACTAATAGTTAGTTAACTTTTTAATAAAATAATAAAATTTTATATAGTTTTTAGCTTTTCAAAATAACAAGTCAATTTCCTATAATTTATTTTTTTATCAGAAGAGTACCACACTACATTGAAAATCTAAAACATGAAATTAATCAAAATTAAAATACTAAAACATTTAACATTCAATCATGAATGGAGTATAAATTATTAGATATACGATAATCTTAAAAAATACGAGTATAAGAGCAAGCCCAACAGCTTTGGTAAAAAAATCTCTAGAATAGAGATTAAAATATCAAAATCTCTAAAAAAAATTCACTCCAACTCCAACAACTTCTCTATTTTACAGATTTTTACATTTATTAAAGACTATAATAAATAAATGCATTTAATAAAGATATTCAATTCTACATTTCTAAAAACTTCATTTAAACTTAATTCTAACATTTAGCCTCACATTTGTTGATGTACTAACATATGTTACTCATACTCTTTCACAACATATTATTTTATTTATTATTATTATTATTATTATTATTATTATTATATTATCGCAAGATATTTTTTTAAAAATAAAAATCTAGTGATAAATTTGATATTTATTTTTAAATGGTATTAATATTAAATTTAGATTGTTACTATAAAAGTTATCATAAAATTGGATAAAATATTATTCAAATTGAATCTTAATATTTTCAATTTGTTAATATATATTATTAAAAATTAGATTGGTGATTGATCATATATGATTAATTAATTAAATAATTATCTAATAATGCTTACTTTATAATTTATATAAAAAAAAAAGCATTCCAATATGAGTTATGACTTCAAGTGAATATTTTTTGAAGTGAAAATTTCATATACTAATTTTTTAATGTGAATTTTATAGCATTAAATTGGATGAAATTAATTATGCTATTTTATTTATAAAAGTTAACATAAAATTATGATGTTTTGTTTATCTATATATATTGATTTAACATAATTAATTTATATATTATATCAAATCATATCCTTTTTTTTTATTAATTTTAAAAAATAATTATATTTTTATTGCTAGTAAATAAGTATGAAACTATATTTTTTCTATATTATGGGTGAAAATATGGGGTTGTATCATTAAATTCTATATGGGGATAAGTGAACATTAAATTATAGAGATCAACTTCTCTTCCTACAAATTTAGAGATTTTTTCACTCTTTCTATCCATTTCTCTATTTTAGAAATGAGTTTAGAGAAGTTGTTGGGGTGAAAAAATGGTTTTTTTATCTAAAATCTCACATTTTCTCTATTTTAACAAAGTTGTTGGGCTTGCTCTAATACTACTATTATTTTGATACGTTTGTCATTAAATTTTCTTAAGAATTTAATAAAATTATTGAAGTGTTTGTTTTGATTGAAAAAATGGATATCGAAAGAATAAAAAGATCAAAACGGCTAGCCGCTTGGCTTCTGAAAGACCTGACGTGCATTCCACAGAGAAGAGAATAGGAAGGGAGACGGCCGGCGAACTCGGAACGACGACGAATGCTCTACTTGTGCTGACTCGTGGGCAGTGTGGTGCTCCATCCACAGGTATGTGTTAAGTTTATGTCGAGTCATTTTTTTTTCCCCGAAAATTAGGGTTTAGGTGTTTGAATTGGGGATTTTGTCCAATTTGAGCAATCTTTTGCAAATTTTTAGGTTTTAGAGTGAGGGATTTTGATTTAGGCAGTTATTATTGTTAATTTGTGTGGTTTGCAGTTAGGGATTTAGATTGACATTGGGGATTTTTGTTGATTTAGATTGAGCTTTGATTGGTTGTTGGTTTATGGAAGTTGCTGATTTTTGCTCGTTTAACATTTAGGGGTATCCCATTTCATCTAAGCTCACTTTGCTGCACATTTATGGATTTCAAAAACCTGATTTTATTTGTATTGGTAGGGTGGCTATACCAGACTGATAACATGATGATTTATGTCAGTTGAGTGAATACTTTTTAACTCACTAGCAGCCATTAGATATGGGGTGAATAAATATACCAATGGCTGGGATTAGTTTCTAACGCCGAGTTAATTCGTTCATCTATCTTTCTGTACTGCTTAAATCATTTGTCTCCTTTTCTCCATAGTACTTCTCTTTAATGGTTTGAATCTTGAATTTAGATTTAGACAATTTACACTCTTTTCCTACTGTAATTGCGCACAAGGTGATTGAGTATTATGTTTGATATAGTATTTTTTGAATTTGTGGCTGAATGTTTGGTTCTACTTTCCCTCATTCCTTTACTCTCTCTTGGGTTTTACTTCATATATGATATTGATCTTCTATTATTTGCAATACAGAAAAATACAATCGTTTGCACTTGGAATGGATAGCTGAATTCAACACTGCAAACATTCTCTAAATCTGGATCTAATTAAGAGAACATCTTTTCTATGTAATTTCAGATGTTTGACATTGCAATGGGGAAAAGGCATATTGTGATTTTCCAAGGGGGCAATGCATGACAAAGGCCGAGTTTACTGGCAGCCATGTCTAGCAAAGCTGCATTTAAATGGTCCAAGCAAATAACAACATCTCTAGTTGAGCAATTAATCCGATCTGAAAAGGACCTCAAAAGAGCCATTTCAATATTTGATGCTGCCACAGCTGAATATCCAAGTGGATTTAGGCATGATGGTAGTACATTCGGGCTCATGATTTCCCGGCTGGTGTCAGCTAACCAATTCAGGCCAGCTGAGGAACTCATTAGCCGGATGAAAGAGGAGAAATGTGAGGTTACTGAGGATGTTTGCCTCACACTTTGTAGAGGGTATGGCCGGGTTCACAAGCCATTGGAGGTTGTTCGAATTTTCCAGAAGATGAGCGAATCTCATTGCCAACCATCCGAGAAAGCTTTCATTACAGTGTTGTCTATTCTTATTGATGAGAATCAGTTGAAGCTTGCTATGAGGTTTTATCGTTATATGAGGAAGATTGGTATTCCCCCAAGTGTGGTTTCCCTTAATGTGTTGATTAAAGCCCTGTGCAAGAATGGAGGGACCATTGATTCTGCCTTGAAAATTTTTCACGAGATGCATAATCATGGTTGTGATCCAGATACTTATACATATGGTACTTTGATAAGTGGGATGTGTAAATTCGGAAGAATCAATGAAGCAAGTGAGCTGTTTCAAAAGATGGGGAGTAAAGGTTGCTTGGCAACTGTTGTAACTTATACTTCTTTGATACATGGTTTATGTCAGTCTGAGAAGGTGGAGGAAGCTTTGGAGTTGTTTAAGGACATGACGTGCAAGGGAATCAAGCCAAATGTGTTCACTTATAGCTCTCTGATGGATGGCCTTTGCAAGCATGGGTGTTCTTTGCAGGCTTTGAAGCTGTTGGAGATGATGGTCACTAAAGGGATTTCTCCTAACATGGTGACTTACAGTACTTTGATTCATGGACTTTGCAAGGAAGGAAAGATTCAAGAGGCCCTGGAGCTGTTTGACAGAATGAAGCTGCAGGGTTTGAAACCAGATGCAGGATTGTATTGGAAGATCATAAATGGGTTTTGTGGTGTTGGCAAGTTCCAAGAGTCTGCCAATTTTCTTGACGAGATGGTCCTTTTGGGAGTCTCATTAAACAGGCTTACGTGGAGTAGTCACGCTAAAATTCATAATGTTGTGGTCCAAGGACTTTGCACCACAGCTGATCAACAACGAGCATTTCAGCTGTTTTTGAGTATGCGAAGTAGGGGTATCTCAACAGATACGGAGACTTTTAGTGCTATTTTAAGACGTGTCTGCAAGAAAGGGGACTTGAACCAAGCTTGCCGTGTTATCAACGAAATGATGGTGGATGGTTGTACTCCTGACAGGGCATTGTGGGCCGATATCCTGTATGGTTTTTGGAATAAAAAGGAAGTGCAAGAGAATTGTGAGTTATTAGTTGTTTCATTGACATCTACAAATACTGCCAGAGATTAACCTGTGAGCAAGTTTAAATTGACATTCCAATTGTTCTAAGATCAATTTTTTAAACACCAACTTGGTAATTGGTAGGTATTTGCTCATTACCTTTTATTCAGATAGAAATTTGCATCTTTGTGCCCTCCAGCTTTGAATAGTTCAATTGCATCATTGGTGTAGATTAATTTATCTTTCCTGCCAAAGGATCTTGCTAGGGTATCACCGGAGGACGAATGCAAAGGACTCAACTTAAACCACACCATCATCTTGAATGCTTTTTTATGTTCATACAAAGCCAATCAAATAGCGCAATCGCATCAAAAACCAGGCCAGACAAGATAGAATGCACAAAATCCAGGACTTGAATTGGGCACTTGGAGGGTGAAGAACAGCTGATCAAACAAGTAGCTTATCTCATGGTCCAATTATTCCAATTGATCCTTTCACAAAAGAAGCTTGCAATGTATCCGCATCTAATGGAGTGCCACTAGTCCGGCTTATACTGTGCCTTTTGTCTGTTCATATTTGACAGAGATCTATTTTTTCACTATATTTTTGGAAATAAAGCATCGATCTTTACCAGTCAAGGTTGATCAAAGGGTAGAAAAAGGTTTGGCCAACTATTTGAAATTGGATAGAAACAAAAAAGGGTGGACCAGTAAAATCATTTACATCCTCTTTTAAAGCAACAAATAAGGAAGCGCCATGACACAGAGAAGCCCCCACCCTGAGGAAAGAGAACCAGATTTCCAAATATGACCTTTGACAGAAACCCAATGCCGTACGGCCCGATTTGCTGATCACTCCTCCAGATTTCCTTCCTCCTCTCTCAAATCTCTCTCTTTCTTATCTTCTACGCCCCTATAAATGCAAGATTTCGGATATTTTATTTTTCTAGAATCGACAGATCGAGGTCGAGCTATGTGCCCTGCCTTGGCTTGATTCCCCTTTCCAGTTATTTTCTGTTTGATATAATTTGACAGGATTTTCAGATCTGTGATGCAAATTTGTTCACCACTTGGTTCTGTTCATGTGTGCTTGATTGATTTCTTGGATATTGGGGTTTTGCGGGTGAAATTATTTGCTTGCTTGTTTGTTTGTCTGATCTATATAGTGGATGTTGCTGAGATGGTTTGAGGTCACTGGAGGCAGCGGTTCATCGATCTGTTCCTGGAATTTTGGTTTGACTCGTTCTTCTCATTTTCAGTAATCGATCGATAAACCTCTGCATCCAGCGCTCAATCCCTCTCCATTTGTGCTTCAATTTGATCTCCCCTTACTCGTTACCCTACACAATGTTTATCCTTGACTTTTATTTCAAATTGATTTTCCCCTTGCATGTTCAGTTGTGATTCCTTTTTCTTTCTTTCATTGTTTGGATCTCCTTAAATATAGAGGTAAAGATCGATTTTTTTCCTTTTTGGGCGGAGGGATTATGATTTACTGTAATCAGGTTATTCCTTCAATTTTTAATCTTTTTCCCATTATCTGGATGAATCTTCTGTAGCTTTTGCTGCCATTTAACTGAGTGCATTGCCTAGTGTTTATAATTGATGCTTTGAAATCAATGATTCAGCAATGTTTCTGAATTTAGTAATTGCATTTCCATCACCAATATGTGGTATGATTTGTGCATTTGTTATTTGGGATCGATATGATTGAAGATTTGAATGGGGTTGAGTGAGTGCAGGAATTATTATACCCTTGCCTGGTTTTAATTGGTCTATACTATATATGATATGTAACCTTTATAGGATTCTCAAGGATGGATGCTTTTCAGGTTATCTTTCCTTTTGTAATTCCTAAAAAAATAGGCATATGTGCTTGCGGTGTTTTGCTGCCTAGTTCTTATTGATGGTGTGATTTGTCTTGTTGCAGTTTATATTTGTTTGTGCATTTGTTTTGGACCTGAATATCTATCTGCAAACATGGATTTTTATTTTTTTTTGATATGATGTGAATGAAAATCAAACAAATTACTTGTGTGGTGGCTTACGGTAGTTTTACTTTTGAGTAGTTTGGTTTGTCATCTAAGTATCTTGCAGAATGCAATGAAGCTTAAGCTAACTATATATTTTTAATTATTGTTTTGTAAGCAACTTTTAATTTATTCATGTAGATGGTCATGTGTGATGTGCTTGTTTGTTCCTCCATGTAGATGGTCATGGTCATTTGTTTGTTCCTGTCATTTGTAATTGGGTGGATTATGCACGTTTGCGTCTGTATACACATCTTTTTTTACCCAGTATGATCATACTTGGGAAATATCTTTGATTGAGAGGCTGATCGGCAAGCTTCTTCTGACTGTCTACAATTGATAATATAAGAAATTCAAGCCTTGTATATAAGCCTTGGCTTGGTTAGCGCATGGTACACTTGGACATATGGCCCTCACACCGTATTTGTTACTCCACGTGGGGTTGCAGCTTAAACCTCTAATTTCATAAGATACTTTTGCTTTGTGTGCAGTGCAAATGCCCTACTATCATCTTCCTCTTCCGCACAGAAAGGAATCTACTATATTGTTTTCAGGTGAACTACTCAACTTAAAAGGAGGGGCTGCCTTCGGTGGAAGTCCTATAATGGGAGATTCTATGGCTTCTTCCATGTTACAAAGATGGGATTTTTTTTGGAAAAAAATGCCCCACCAACAGATGGTGGATTTCCGGTCCTGAGAACATGAAATGATACTTTCTTGTGGAATATATATATGGAACTCGTTATGTGGACTTGTTTGTGGTCAATTTCATACAAGTATCGGAGCAAAAGTGAATCTTTTGGTGTTATCAATTCGAGAAGTTGTGGATGAGGAGTTTTGTTCTTTTATACACGTTTGATTTCTAATTGATTCTTTGCTAGTTCCACCTTACTTCATCTGAGGGTTCCTCCATGAAAAAGGTCCCATCTTTATGGTTTCGTCAGGTGCTGAGGCATGAAGTCTTGTTTTGATGGACAAGGGTGAATGCAAGCAACAAAACTACTTAAAGGCGAGGTTTGAACTCCCGGCCAGCTCCATTCAGAGGGTCGCCTATGGACTATAGTTACCATATCTCCTACTGTAATGCATATATTCAGTTTAAGACCTTGCCTCTTCCCAAGCTCCGGCAACCCTAAACTAAAACCTTTCGATCGTTTGCCGTTTTATGATCAATTTCTTTTGGTTTTAAACAATCTGCTGTTGGATGATTTAAATTAATCAATTTTTTTAGGGTAAATTTCAAACTATAATGCGAATAAAGCCAGTGAATCACATATCCACACTCCATTTTCAGGATACCCACGTCAAGCGATAGCCCATAGGCCATAATGCCATATGAGCTAGTCTTATTTCTCCACCATATTGATTGATAAATAGACCCCCTGTCTATTTTGGTCACACCGTGTGGCCCACACGGCACCAATTCAATATTTGATTAATTAAATACTAAAAATGGGTGGACGTCAAGAGGCCATTATCCATCCATATCCAAGAAACACTTAGCTGCTCAATCTGTAGCTGAGATCTACCGCAATTAATCCCACCTTTGCCTTCACAAAAGTAAACACAACACCATCGATGGTTGATGCATCGGCCGCTGCCGGTGCTGCCAAGTGGATCGGTTCAACCCTCATTACAGAGGCCGAGTATCTCTATGGCGCTGAAGACAAAGTTGAAGGTCTTCAGAGGGACTTGGAATGCATGCAACAATTCCTAGAGAAGGTAGATGCAAAACCCCACCTGACTCGTGAAGATGGACAACTGCGCAATTTCGTTCAGCACATCCGAGAGTTGGTCTTTCGTGCTGAGGATGTCATCGATTCCTATATTGTTGATGTTGAGACCAAGATTAATAGGAAGAGTCGCGTCTTGAAGTGTGCCTGCCTTACTGCTCATTGCTACCCGGTCCGCGTGTTGATTAAGGAGATAGAGGCCATCCAACAAGAAATAAAGGATGCCAGACAAAGATTTGATACGTTCGGAAGCGTACTGAAAACTTCCGAGAATAATGGATCAAGCAGCTCCTCGCGACCAAGACCTGCGGAAAACTACATACACCTTGATGATGAAGTTGTCGTGGGGATAGATGCTGACATTAGCAGTCTCGCGAAGCGCCTTGTTGATCTAGAAGATGATTTCAAAGTACTTGCCATTGTTGGAACCGGAGGTGCAGGTAAAACCACTTTAGCCGTCCAGCTTTATAATCATGCCCGAGTTAAAAATGTGTTTCCACATAAAGCTTTTGTTTCTATATCTCAACAATGGAGTAGAATCGATGTCCTCCAACGCATATTTAAGGAGGTTAAGGGGGGTGATGTGATTCCTTCCGGTGACAGGGAATTAGCGAGGGAAGTCCATGATTTTTTAAAGGATAAACAATGTTTGATCGTTCTTGATGACATGTGGAAAACAGAAGCTTGGGATGATATTTATCCTATGCTTCCTCGTTCCAATAAAGGTTGTAGAGTTATAATCACAACTCGGATAGAAGAAGTTCCCTTGCACGCTGATACCAAATGCATCATTCATAAACCAAAACTACTCACGATGGACCAAAAGTGGGAATTGTTTAGCAAGATCGCAATGGAGGGGCGAGTAGAAATTGAGAAGAACACTGAATTTGAGAAGCTAGGTAGACAGATGTTGGAAAAATGCGAAGGGCTACCTCTTGCAGTGGTCACACTAGCAGGTGTTTTGCGAACAAAGCAAGAGTGGTATCAATGGGAGGAGGTCAGTAAGGAACATGCCAAGTACATTATCAAAGGAAAGGAAAAGCACAATTATGGAGTTGTGGAGGACATGCTGGAATTGAGCTATTTTGACCTGCCTACTTATTTAAAACCATGCCTTTTGTACTTTGCAATCTTTCTTGAAGATTGGGTATTTGAAGTCCGCGACGTTATTGGAATGTGGATTGCCGAAGGATTTGTCACAAATGACCTCCAGACGGGACATGAAACACTTGAAGATGTTGGAATCTGCTTACTTGAAGACCTAGCTCGGCGTTGCGTTCTGCAAGTCATAAATAGAAATATTCAAGGAGAAATTCAAGATTTTCGGGTGCATGACCTTATGCGAGAGTTTTGCATTAAGAAGGCCGAGGAATATCATTTTGTTGGGGCGGTTTCTTCCACATTTGGATCAAGGAAACCAAGAAGAATCGGTGTTTTTCCCAGGTATTTATACGATATTTGTTTAAGTAATACCAAACCTTACCCAATATAGGAAATGAAATGGTCCATATGCGATTAAATATAAGACCTGTTAATTGGGTTATTCGGGTCAAGTTCGGGTTACATCGTTTGTGGTTTCGGATAAAACGGATTTCGGGTAAAATGGGTTTCGGGTAGTTCTGAGTTAACTCGAACCCGGATTTGCCCCAGTTTCGGGTCAAATCGATTCAATTTCGGGTTTGTCAATATTTGCATTTTTTTAATACAAAAATCGTATTTTGATGAAGTTGAGATATCTTCAAAATGTTAAAGTTAAAGAAGTAGTTACTAAGTTGTTCTTTTTGGGCCCTATAGTTATTAGAAGATGTCATCCTAAGCTCGAACGCTTGTAATTATATACTAATTCTGATATAAAATATTTGATATTTACTATTAATGTTTTTTAATAAAATTTAAAACTCTCTAAAATAAAAGTTTTAATTAACTTTTTAAAATTATTTCATACAGATTAGTAATTACTATAAAATCATTTTAAAATTTTGATTTAAAATTTTAAAATTTTATCGTGGTAAAAAATAAAAAAAAATCAAATATTATCAATTAGACAGAGTAAAATACAATACAAATAAATATAAAAATTGATTTGAAAAAGAAAGATTGAGTGTTTGAAATTATAAAACGTAATAAATTGAAACCTCCGTGAATAATTTAAATAATTTATAATTATATATTAATTAATTTTCATAATATATTAATTACATAACTTACCCTAATACGACTTTAGGTGTGTTTGGATTCCATTGCATTTTCATTATAATGCAATTATTTTACCTCGTTTTATGTGTCCGTTTAGTTGTAAAAATAAAAATCTCGTAAAAATCGACGTAAAATCGTAATTTAACCAAATAATCACATAAACCGAGATAAAATAATTGCATTTTAATTAATATGTCGTGGAACCCAAAAACATCATAATTTAAACACCTTGAAAATTTTGTTAACCAAACATCGCCTTATCATTTGGCATTATAAGCATAATGCATTTGGAATCCAAACACACCTTTTGAGATTTTTTGGCATTTTAATAGGTCAAAGTTTTATTTTAACAAACCGGATAAGTCGGGTAACCGGGTCAAAACCCATTTAACCTAGAAAAATAGCGGTTTTTCGGGTTTCGATCAACAAAAAATCCCGAATAAAAAATGTCGGATCTTGATCCAAAATTTTCCGGACATTCGGGTTGAATCAGTCGGGTCGAGTTAGGTTTTAACGGCTCTAATCTTAAACACACTTATATAATTTTAATATTTAAGATATATATATATATATATATATATATATATATATATATATATATATATATATATATATATATATATATATATACACACACTAGTTGGCCTGTCAGCAGGATAATAACCTCTATTTAATTTGATACCTCTATATATATATACTTTTTTTTTAATTAGGTAAAAATTCGATGGTCAGACAAGCCTGACTCATCGAGTGGTCAACAAAGTCAACAAACGGTGAACCGTCAAGCGTAGAACCTAACAATACAGAAATACAGAAAACAAGTGTAATGAAACAAGCAGAAAAAGCTTTACAACAAGATGACTCAAGAAGACCAACATATATTTGAACCATGTATCACATGATTTTAATTGTCTACTTCTATGGTTATCTAGCTAGTATGAATTTGTGGCGGTTTTGTAGTTAATTTTGTGATATCTTTAATTTGTGACAAGTCAAGTTACTTTTAGCAGTTGTCTTACTAGAACAATTCGGATTTTTAAAACTAACTAAATAAAAAGGAATCTATTTTTGAAATAAAAAAGACAATTATATTAGGGAATATATATCATTAACATTTGTAATATTTAAATAATATATTCAATATAATTGGGTAAAATCTTTTCAAAATCTTTTCAAAATACCTTTAGCATCTATTGTTATATTAATTTTCTAAAACTATATCTGTATTGTTGAAATTGGGTACAATCTTATAGAAATTGAAAAAATATTATCTTAAGATTAATTATAATCGGGAAAACTTTTTTGATTGGTTAATAATACTATGATTAAGGAGAAACTGACATGTGACTAAAAATATGAAATCATTAATTAATGTGTCTTAAATATATATGATCATTATTAATTGACATATTAAAAAGTTTTAATCATTTTAAAATATAAACAATAATTTACCCAATTTCAATTTTAACATTTAAGTGATTGACGAATTATTTACCTTACTATTAAGAATAATAAAAACAATAATTTGTAAATTTAATTCAGTGATTTTTTTAAATCAGCAGAAATCCTTTTTTTAAAGGGTCTATAAGATTTTTTTTTAGTTTATCAAAATTCATTAGATTTATGTAAATAAGTCAAAAAATATTATTAAAATGTAACTAAGCAAGATATGATAATTAAGATTTTGTTATTTAAATCAATTGTGATGTTAATAACGATAAGGTTTTGTTCTTTCGCTTCCAAGATTTTTCTTATCATAATTCAGCGCTTCTCGGTTCATTCTTGCAGGGAACTTTATCCAAATGAGAATCATCATTTGAGAACACTTTTCAATTCAGGTTATGATGGGGAACTGCCGATTGAAGCTAGAGGGAACTTGGAGTCAGTCCCTAACAAGTTCAAACTGCTGAGAGTTTTGTGCATCTGGTACCTGGATTATGCTGCTTTGCCCGACGAAATTGGGAAACTCATACACCTCAGATACCTGAGCATCCTGAGATCCAAAATTTTAGTTCTTCCGAAATCTATTAGGAGCCTACGGAACCTCATGTACTTGATTTATAGAACACCCGACGTGGTTGAAGTGCCCGATGCTCTTGTAGGCAACATGGAGAATCTTAGAGGACTTTGGTTACCAAGGTCTCTAAAGCGTGGCTCCTTAAACATATTGGGATTAAATGGCCCAAAGAACTTGCAGTTGCTGAGTACCGGTGCAGGCAAGTGGATGACAAAAGAGCTACCAACCTTAAGCACCACCGTACACCACTTACAAATATTGAATATACAAAAAAAGGAAGAGATGGAAGCACTTTATCAGTGTTCGTGCATCAGGGAGGACAGTCTTCGTCGATTGATGCTCAGTTATGACATATCAATGTCATCGGAGGAAGGTTTGGAATTCGACCTCGAGAAACTGAGGGGCTGCACAACATTATGGGAGCTAGTGTTGGATTTTCAACTAGCAAGCAAATGTAATGGAACTAATATTCAGTTCCCTCCTAACCTGGTGAGCCTGTATTTATACCGTAGCGCGATTAAAGAACGGGATGATCTTATAAACGTTCTTGGAGAGCTTCCTAAACTCAAAGAGCTAAATTTAAGCCAGGATTCGTACTTGGGGACGAAACTAAGTTGTACAAATAGTGGCTTCCAACAACTCCAGACACTTTCATTGGGATGGTTGAAAAATTTAGAGGAATTGAGGATGGAAGAAGGGGCAATGGCTCGTCTCAGAAATCTGTGGATTGAAAAGTGTCCGAAATTGAAGAGACTTCCGGAAAGTATAAGATCCATCACCACCCTCAAAGAGTTGAAGATCACAGATATGCCTGAAGAATTTTGCAGGAGGATTGGGCACAAAGGATCAACTAGTGAAGCAGAAGATTCCTATATTATTCAACACATTCCCACTGTTATTGTCAGTGTTGGATCTTAATCTGGGGTAATATGACTATTTCCTCAATCTCCGGCACTCGGTAAGCAATAAATTGCAATTTTCACACAGAGTTTGTTGGTTTTCCAAAAATTCCCATTTGCATTTCAGTTTCAACTTAAAAAGCTGTGTGTTGGCGATGTTTCAAAAATAATATGCAGGCTGGTGGCCATTCTCAAGTGTTTGGAGACATCCACTTCTGAAGCATTTCAAAAGTCATTTGTTCGAGTTTGGAGGCTTCATTGTTTTCAGAAACTGCTCGTTGGAGTTCAGCAGTTTATTCCATCAAGTTTGTGATTGTTTAAGGAGTTTTGTGCTTGTTTATGAGACTCATAACTGAAATAAGTCGTGTGTGTTGGTGTTGTTTAGTTTCAAGAAATAAGAACGGGATGATCTTATGAATGTTCTTGGGGAACTGCTCGCTCACTGAGTTCAGAAGTTTGTTCTATGAAGTCATGTTTTTTTTCTCCTCTTTTATTTTCTACTAAAAAAGACTGATATTGTTTGTTAAATTTCCATTTCAGTGTTTTTGGTTGTGAACTTTGTTTGTTATTTCTATTCGTTCCGCCCTGAAAAGTAAGCATGATCGAAGGCAAATTGCAGGAGGTCTGAACAGCATTCGCAATGGAAAATTGCAGGAGGTGCAACCATAACACAACCTTCGCTAAAGCTTGCTCCACATTTTTGCAGACAGGATTTGCGATTGCAGAGTCACTAGTCTTCAAAGACTTCCCAGTAAGTTGATTTCGCCATGGTGAAGCCTACAGTGTGGTGGTGGCTTTGTTTGCAAATTTCAACACCCAATGTAGCGTCAGAATACAACAGGTTATGAGTCCATTACTTTAAAATAGTATGCTAAAGATAATAAGCATGAATTTGGTATCATCAAATAGCAGCACTGTTACGAAAACCATCCATTGATACACAAAAAAAAAAAAACTACAAAATGTGATTAATGATCAACTTATAAGTTGAGGCTTCTTTTATTTCGGTTAATCATGTTCAAAATTGTACACTGTAACAGCTCAAAACAGTTAATTTCAATTAATCAGAACTTTTGGTTAATCATGCTGCTATTTTAAGTCGATCCATGAAATAAAACAAGGTGAGTGCTACCCTCACAAATGCCATATAGCTGTTTGCTGTCATAGGAACACACTCTGTGCTTTCATTTCGCTGAACCCCAAATCGGCTTGCTTTCTGAATTCCTTTGATCTTCTCCCTGCTTTCCCCTTTGTTCTCGACTTTCCTAGCAGCTTTCTTAGAAGATGGTTGTTGCCAGACCTCTTCCTCAGCATTCTGTTTACCTTTACTTTGCGGAACTGATGTCTGAACCTCAATAGCAGCAGCTGGTGCGTTCTGTATTGTTGTACACAAATTGTATTGCAGCCTCCTTTTCACTGTTACTCTCCATCTGTCCACTGTTAGACTCTTCGTGCATCATCACTCCCTTCCCCACATCAGTCTTGTCTTAAGATGTTACCAAGCTCGACTGAGCAACATGCTCAGCCAAAGGACCTGGTGCACTCTCATACATCTCTGCTGTTATAGCTTTCTGTGCTGCTGTTATAGCTTTCAACAAATGGGTAAGCTATTGTTGTGCCCCATGTTGCTAAAGCTCAATCACAAGTTTGTTCCACAGCTATGATGCCACATCTCATGATCAAATATATTCAAGTTTTGATTCCTTGTTTAGCCATTAAACACGTCCTATTTCAGAAGATTGAAACCAATCATCCCAGCTTTCGCCTTCACAAGAGAAAACAACATTGATCCCAGTTTTTATTCCAAGAGGGCAGAACCGATCCACTGTAGGTGCTGTCAAGTGGATTGTTACCAACTTCGTTATTGGGATGTGGACTGCTTAAGGATTTATTACAAATGACCTCCACAGGACAAAGCCTACTAATATCCAAAATAGAACAAAAAAGAAGATTATTTACTAGATAAGGCTAAGCATGTGCGCATTCTTTTTCCCTATTCGTGTAACACCTGATCATCTACTCGCAACAATCTATGCAGTAGATGATAATGAAGATTTCAATTGCAGGTGATGTAGTCATAGCAGCACCTTCGCTGGTTTTAACTAGTGTGCTAAAGATATGCATAAATTGGGTACAATCAAATGGCACCACCTTACTAAAACAATTCAAATTGTAGAAAATAAAAAAAGGTAAGCATTGGCCAACCCGTGATACACATCACATCCAGGATCAATTTTTCACATTAGAAAACATTATGGTGTTGGTTTGTTTCTGGTTACAAAAGTGACAACATACTTACCTTGATTTCAATTTAATAATTACAGCTAAGGTTATTTTTAGTTTTAAGTCAAATTACTTTGTATTTAGAATATTTTTACAATTGAGTTTCATCAAGTACTATGCCTGTTCAAATAATTACAATCAAAATTCTCAATTCTCGAATCTAAGGTGAAGAAGCTGAGGGTCGATTAAGGGATAGTGATTGCTTCGATCTGAAAACTCTCTAACTTCATCTATTCGTGTTTGGAGGAGGGATCAAGCTTTTCAGAAATCGCTCACAGATTGAACTCAGAAGAGTTTGGGATTTTGTAATGAGGCCGTTGGGGTCTGTTTGATAAATTTTCAGAAATCGCTCACAGATTGAACTTGGTTGCGAAACTCAAAAAGCGCAGCTGTGTAGTCATCATAAACTTGTATGGGGGAATATGGGTATTCTATCACTCAAAACTCATTCAATCATGTTTGGAGTCTCTTCCCCAAATTTTTATATATATAAAATTGTGCACAAAAAAGAGCTAGAAAGTTAAAAAAATATGTTTATCAATCTCCCAATTATTCAATTTATCAATAATCTCTCAGGAGACTTTAAATAATATTACTGCAAATGACTCTTTTATTCCATTCACATTGATACAGATTGCTACTTCTAATGCAATGAAGGTCGATGATAAATAAATAAGTGATACAGATTGCTTCTGAAGCACCTAATAAATCATGATTGGTTTCAAAGGAATATCCGACGGCAACTGACTCTTTTTTATTCACAAAATCACTTCTTCTTTTTTCCATGATGATGAATGAAGATGCAGATGTGTTCATTGTACCGGCGACCAATGCAGATGTATTATTTTGTTACAAATTGCAGTTATTAATAATATTTCTGCCAGTTGACTTACAGGGTAATGGGTAATTCTAAAAGCGAAAATAATTTCATTGACTATCGAAATCAATCGATCTGTACACAAGAAACAACAACTGCTCAACCTGTACCAAAGATCAAAATCAAACCCAGCTTTACCTTCACAAAAGTTAACGCAACACCATCTATGGTTGATGCATCGGCTGCTGCCGGTGCTGCCAAGTGGATCGGAGCAGCCCTCATTGCAGAGGCCAACTATCTCTATGGCGCTGAAGACCATGTTCTCAATCTTCAAAGGAACTTGGTATACATGCAACAACTCTTACAAGATGTGGATGCAAATCCCCACCTCACTCATCAAGACGGACAACTACGCAATTTCACTCAGGATATCCGAGAGTTGGCTTTTCGTGCGGAGGATGTCATCGACTCCTATATACTTAATGTTGCGACTAAGATTAATAGGAAGAGTTGCTTCTTGAAGTGTGCTTGCCTTACTGCTCATTCTTACCCGGTCCACGTGTTGATTAAGGAGATCGAGGCCATCCAACAAGGTATACAAAACGCCAGGCAGAGATTGGATACATTTGGAATAGTACTCAAAATTGCGGGGAATACTGGATCAAGCAGCTCCTCACGACCACTCCCCCTTGCAGAAAACTACATCCACCTTGATGATGTTGTTGTGGGGATAGATGCCGACATTAGCCGTCTTGCAGAGTACCTTGTTGACCCAGAAAAGGATTTCAAAGTCCTTGGAATTGTTGGAACCGGAGGTGCAGGTAAAACCACTTTAGCTGCCCAACTTTATAATCATGCCCAAGTTAAAAGTCGTTTTCCCCATAGAGCTTTTGTTTCTATATCTCAAAAATGGACTAAAATTGACATCCTTCAACGCATATTCATGGAGATTAAGGGGGGTGATGTGGTTCCTTCTAGTGAACTGGAATTAGAGAGAGAACTCCATGATTTTTTAGAGGATAAACAATTTTTGATAGTTCTTGATGACATGTGGAAGAAAGAAGCTTGGGACAATATTTGTCCTATGTTTCCTAGTTCCAATAAAGGTTGTAGAGTTATAATCACAACTCGGAATGAAGAGGTGCCCTTGCATGCTGATAGCAAATGCATCCGTCATTGGCCAATACTCCTTACGGAGGAACAAAAGTGGGAATTGTTTAGCAAGGTTGCAATGGACGGGCGAGTAGGAATCGAGAAGAACGCTGAATTTGAGATGCTAGGTAAACAGATGTTGGGAAAATGTGAAGGGCTACCTCTTGAAGTGGTCACACTGGCAGGTGTTTTGCGCACAAAGCAAGAGTGGTATCAATGGGAGGAGATCAGTAAGGCACACGCCAAGTACATTCTCGAAGGAAAGGAAAAGCCCAATTACGGAGTTGTGGAGGACATGATGGAGTTGAGCTATCTTGACTTGCCTACTTATTTGAAACCATGCTTGCTATACTTTGCAATCTTTCTTGAAGATTGGGAATTTTATGCCATCTCCGTTATTGGAATGTGGATTGCCGAAGGATTTGTCACAAATGACCTCCAGACAGGACATGAAACACTTGAAGACGTTGCAATGCGCTTACTTGAAGCACTAGCCCGGCGTTGCGTTCTACAAGTCATAGATAGAAATATTCGAGGACAAATTGAACAATTTCGGGTGCACGACCTAATGCGAGAGTTTTGCATTAAGAAGGCCAAGGAATATCATTTTGCTGGTGTGGTTTCTTCCACATTTGGATCAAGGAAACCAAGACGAATAGGTGTTTTTGCCAGGTATTGTATATGATATTTGTTTAAAGTAATACCAAACCTAACCCAATATGGGAAAGAGAATGGTCCATATTGTTTTGCATTGGTTGCTTAAACCCTTATGCGATTAAATAGCATCTTAAACTCACTTAATTTTAATATTGAAGATATACGAGTTGGGAACCTTTTGTCAGGATATTGGCCTCTATTTGCTACCACTATATATTTGAACCAAGTATCATTGATTTTAATTGGCTACTTACATGGTTATCTAGTATGAATCTGTGGCGGTTTCGTGGTTGATTTTAATTCATGACAAGTCGAGTTACTTTTAGCAGTTGTCTTACTATATATAACAATTTGGAATTATAAAACTGACTAAAAGAGTGTAACAAAACAAACATGCCTTGATATCATTCGTTTCTTCTAAAGAGAGAAGTCACATTCTTTCTTTGAGTGTGTGTAGTGGTGGAGTCGAGATACAGCAACAACTTAGGGGTAATTTGGTACTTTCAACTGACAACTTGCTCTCCCCTAACCGATTATATTAGGCGCGCGGGAGAGTTAGTTTTGGAACTAAACTTTTCCTTGATTAATGCTGCAAAATCTTCCCCTTCAATGGAGTTTTATGTGTTTTCCCTCTCTTGATTTCTACTGCAATTCACACTAGTTTTCTGGTTTTCGACTTCTTCAAACTTTCGCTTTCGAGGTTTTTCTTATCATAACCCAACTTCTGGATTTATTCTTGCAGGGAACTTTATCCAAATGAGAATGAACATTTGAGAACACTTTTCAATTCAGGTGATTGTGAGGAACTGCTGGCTGATGTTAGAGGGAACTTGGAGTCAATCCCTAACAAGTTCAAACTGTTGAGAGTTTTGTGCATCTGGAATCTGGATTATGCCGCTTTGCCTGACCAAATTGGGAAACTCATACACCTGAGATACCTGAGCATCGAGAATTCCAAAATTTTTGTTCTTCCGAAATCTATTAGGAACCTACGGAACCTCATGTACTTGATTTATACAACTAGGGCTAATACAGATGTGGTTGAAGTGCCCGATGGTCTTGTAGACAACATGGAGAATCTCAGAGGACTTACTTTACGAGGGTCTCTAAAGCATGGCTCCTTAAACAGATTGGGATTAAATGGCCCAAAGAATTTGCAGTGTGATAGATTCCACTGAGTACGATGGACTCGTACACAGGACACCACTCAAGCAATTGATTTGCAAGAGGAAAACCACTCTAGGCAAATACCAAGAGGACAATTTGTGCAGGAGAATTCCCACTTTTGTGACTCAATTGATTGATAAACTTTTCATGTCCTTACAAATAAACTTAACTAAGACTTAAATAGCCTACTGCAGAAACTACCCATAACTACCCACTAAACCCACTAACTTCTAATGCACTACAAATGAAGGAAACTAACTTTGACTCTTCCCCTTCAAATAACTACCCTAAAAATAGAAGAATAAACACTAGAATTAAATACTGAAATAATATAAATTAAGCTAAGCTAATTGGATTCCTGGGATCGTATCATTGCATGCCCCTCAAAAATCGCCTTGTCCACAAGGCGAAATTTTAGGCACCCCTATTGGCCTTCTATGTAACCGCACCCATGTAGCTTCCCCATGGTTCCTCTATGCCTTGACTAGCTCGTGACATTTCTGGCCCTTCTTCGAAAAAGAGGATGGTGATGGAGGACTTTTGATTTTGTGGGATATCACGGTTGAGGCCCTTGAGGAGGAGACTGGTGATAAGTGGTAGGATATGAGAGGGCTGAAATGTGGGGTTATTAAGAGCTCTGGGACATTCTTCTTCATCAGATTTTGCCTCAATCTCCCCCTCTTTTGTCACCTGAGCAACCTTCACATCCTCCTCTGCTGCCACTGCAGCCTCCATTTCCTCTGCTGCCATTAGACCAGCCTCCATTTCCTCTTCTGCATCAGCTTTCAGAGGCTCCTCCTTTGCTGTCACTGTAGCAACCTTCATCTCCTCTTCTGCTGCAGCTTTCTTTTTCTCTAAGACCACTGCAGCCGCTTTCATTGGCTCCATTGTTTCAGGGATGTTGTTGATGGGCTGTTGAGGGCCATAGTACACCTGCAGCCTTGAAACTTCAGCACTCAAAAGAGGCAGAATTTTCTTCAATTGAGAGATAACCGAAGCTAGTTCGTCAGTATAGGTGTAGTAGGTTGATGGATATGGTGGAAAGTTGTGGTGGTGGTTGTGGTGGAACGAAGGATAACGGGCTGACACCATCACCACGTCGGATCGACGAGGCTCTGATACCAATTGATAGATTCCACTGAGTACGATGGACTCGTACACAGGACACCACTCAAGCAATTGATTTGCAAGAGGAAAACCACTCTAGGCAAATACCAAGAGGACAATTTGTGCAGGAGAATTCCCACTTTTGTGACTCAATTGATTGATAAACTTTTCATGTCCTTACAAATAAACTTAACTAAGACTTAAATAGCCTACTGCAGAAACTACCCATAACTACCCACTAAACCCACTAACTTCTAATGCACTACAAATGAAGGAAACTAACTTTGACTCTTCCCCTTCAAATAACTACCCTAAAAATAGAAGAATAAACACTAGAATTAAATACTGAAATAATATAAATTAAGCTAAGCTAATTGGATTCCTGGGATCGTATCACAGTGGCTATGGACCGGTGCAGGCACCTGGATGACAAAAGAGCTACCAACATTGAGCACCACCTTACACTGCTTAGAAATACTGAGAATACAAAAAAAGGAAGAGATGGAAGCACTTTATCAGTGTTCATGCATCACAGAGTACAATCTTCGTCGATTGAAGCTCGGTTACAAAAAATCGACGTCGTTAGAGGAGGAGGGTTTGGAATTCGACCTCGAGAAACTGGGGGCTTGCGGAACATTATGGGAGCTGGTGTTGGATTATCCACTAGCAAGCAATTATAAGGGAACTATTATTCAGTTCCCTACTAACTTGGTGAGGCTGTGTTTATACAACAGTGCGATTAAAGGACGGGATGATCTTATGCACGTTCTTGGGGAGCTTCCTAAACTCAAACAGCTAATTTTAGGTTGGGATTCGTACTTGGGGACACAACTAAGTTGTACTGCTAGTAGCTTCCCACAACTCCAGGAGCTTCGATTGATAGAGGTGGGAAATTTAGAGGAATGGAGAATGGAAGAAGGCGCAATGGCTCGTCTCAGCAAGATGTGGATCAACAATTGTCCGAAGTTGAAGAGACTTCCGGAAAGCATAAGATTCATCACCGCCCTCAAGGAGTTGAAGATCACAGAGATGCCTGAAGAATTTTGCAGTAGGATTGGGTACAAAGCAGAAGATTACTACATTATTCAACACATTCCCTCCGTCATCGTCAGTGTTGAGTATGAAGATTAGATATTGCCCTCGGTAAGCAAATACATTGCAATTTAGATACATATAGTTTGTAGATATTCCTAAAATTTCCATTTGCATTTCAGTTTCTTTTATTTGGTTACAACTTAAAGCAGTGTTTCAAAATAATTAGATGCAGGCTGGTGGCAATTCTCAAGTGTTTGGAGACATCACGCTATGAAGGATCCTTTTCACAAACTGCTCAATGGAGTTTAGCAGTTTGTTCCATCGAGTTTATGATTGTTTGAGTTTGTTGCTGGTTTGTTTGGTGAATTTATTGATTGCATTCAGTGGCGGATCCAAGGGGTTGGGGTTGGGGTGGTTGAAGCCCTCTAGCCCGAAAAAAAAAAACATTGAAAAAAAATTAAAGAATAATTTCATAGGAAGGAGAGATGTTTATTAGCTCGAGGACATGATTCAGCTATCAAATTTAAGTTTTTCTCCAATATATTTTAATAAAAACATTCTTTTCTATATATACCTTAAAAGAAATTATGATTTTTGTTTGTCTTTAATTTTTTCTATAAGAATGTCTAGTTAACTCACAAATTAATTTTTTTTATATAAAATGTTTATTTGAATCACAAATTTAAAGTTTTTTCTAATATATTTAAACAAAAAATATTTGTTCATGTATATATGTAAAAAAAAAAAAAATTGCCCCGCTAAAAAAAAAATTGGATCTGCCACTGTTTGCATTCAAATCTTTCTGGTTACGAGACTCGGAACATAAATAAGTCGTGTGGGTTGGTGTTGTTTAGTTTCAAAAAATAAGATGCTCAAGGCGCTGCAGAGCTGGTGGTCGTCAAAGTGATATGGATTGTTTTTGAAGCATGCCATAACTCATCCATTCATATGTTTGAGTACGTCATTGCTCTCACTGAGTTCAGAAGTTTGTTGTATGAAGTCATGTTTTTTCTTCCTCTTTTATTTTCTACTCAAAAGAATTGGTATTGTTTGTTAAATTTCCATTTGGGTGTTTTTGGTTGAGACTTGTGAGATTGGGAACACAAAGTTGTGTGTGATGTAATGTTTTTCAAAAATTAAGCTGTGAGCTTTGTTTGTTATTTCTATTCGCTTCACACTGGAGGCAAATTGCAGGAGGTCTGAATAGCATTGGCAATGGCAAATTGCAGGAGGTGCAGCCATAACACAACCTTCGCTCATGGTTTTTCCGCGTTTTGCAGTCAGAGTTTGTGGTTGCAGGGCCATAGTTTAGGTTGATTCAAACTACTTTGGATTTTGAATATTCTTACAATTGATTTTTTATCAAGTACCTGTTCAAAAAACTACAACCAAAATTCTAAATTCTCAGTCTTAGGTATAAAAAAAACTTACCACTGAGTTATAACAGGTTATTTGCTGAATATGCCTCTCTTTCTCCTTATCTTCCGATGATCGCACTGGCCTGTGTATCACATTGAGCATTATATTGGTAGTTTGGCCTCAAGCAACAACAAAATCTGAGTTCTGTGTTCTCTTTTTCAAGAATAAGAACATATTCAAGGATGCAAGGTAGTGTATCAGTGTATGTAGTAGATTCTGACATGAGATGGGTGCAAATCCACGACACATCTAATCTAGTATCAGATTTCCATGTAAAGATGCATGATATCAGACGGGTACAAGGACTTGGTTCTTCCACAACATGATTGAGGATCAAATCACAAATCATTAACTATGACAGTAGGGTATTAAATAAATCAAACAGAGACAGGGCAGGGGAAGACAATAGTCAGTAGAAGCCATAAGGAATAAACCTAAGCATAGATCAGAATTGGCATTAAGAGAGCATAAAACAGTACTTGGCATAAAGAGAGCATATAGATCAGTACTGGCATCAGGAGAGATGCACAAAAAGTGATGCTTGTTTCTAAATTTGACACCTCTTATGGGAGAAACACCTATGGCAAGTTACAAATCCAGATCAATGTTAATAACAAGAATCAAATGCAGTAGAGCTTTTTTTGTTCCTTGCACATAAATATTCATATACTGATTTAGACAATCACCATGATGTAAACACAACTACAGAACTGCTATAATGATTTTATGACACATTGACACAAGAAATGAGAGCATTTTTTTCCCAAATTGAGTTGTTGATTTACAATAGCTTGAACCCCTGCATATAAAATCAATCATAAATCTAGAAGGGGAAATCAAAAGGTACACAAATATACAATTCGGTTTTGATTGATGCATATTTGCATAGTATATGAAGCATAAAAATGTTTTCAAGGCTCATATTCAACCCTTTCATCATATGCTTCCATGTTAAAGTGGCTCTCAGCAAAACATCTAAGCTCATGCCAGAACATATCCATCCTACCATCCAAAAATCTTCGCAAATCGTGGTCCTGGAAATCAGGAATTTGAGCAGAAGAAGACAAATTTGACCTGTCAATCGCTCTGACAAACAATTCAGATGCGACAGCAACAAGAAGAGTAGGATCTGGATCGTTGAGTAACGCGCGCAACTCCCTCCGTATCCATGGCTCTATTCTCCGTGCAATGCTCTCTTTTGTTTCAGTACTTAACGATCTGCCGGTCCGCTTGAAATAGGCGGTGTTCCTACCGGGCACTGCTCTCAAACGCTGCCTGTATATGCTGCCTCGCCACCGAACCCGATCGAAATCCCTACCGAACGATCTCCGGCGCGGCGTTGTAATCGCTGCCGAGAATCTTGAGGAGAAGGTCCTGGAAGAAGGAGGAGGCGGATTAAGGTGGGGAGGGTCGCGAGGAGGAGGGAGGTGAAGTTTGCGGAAGGTTCGGGAAGAGATCTGGTTGTGGTTGGAGAAGTAGGAGAGGAATTCGGCGTTGCAGAGAGGACAGCGGCGCTTGTAAGCAGTCCAACGGAGGAGGCAGCTGTGGCAGTAGGCGTGCATACAGCCGGCGATGACAGACGCTCGGCGGGGGTCGACGTGGCGCAGGCAGATTGGGCAGGTTTTGCCTGACACTGCTGCCGCTGGTGAGGTTGCCCACCGCTGGAAGGTGGGCGAAGATGATTCCATGGCTATTAATTGAGTGGAAGATAAGGGGTTCGGTGATGGGAACTGGTAACGGGATTACGGGAGACACCGGAGAAATCACCGTCGGCGGGAGGGAGAAGAAAGCGGGATTGACCGATTGGGGGGAAAGTGAGTTTCCAACCTAATCTATCTTCTCATCAGATTAACATTAGGGTGTGTTTGGATTATTATTTCTCGTCAGGTTAGGACATTAGGGTGTGTTTGGATTTTACTGTATTATTTTAAGGCAAAAATGCATAAAATCACCCACTATTCATTGTTGTTTTCAAATAATCACCCCTTATTCAAAAATTGTCAAATAACCATTCAATATTCATTGTTGTTTGCAAATAACCACCTCTTATTCAAAAAATGTCAAATAACCACCCATTAAATATAGGTTGTTTGCAACTAACCACTCATACCCCTTTTCTTATTAAACCTCACTTAATTTAATATGAAAAGACAATTATACCCCTATTCTTATTAAACCTCACTTAATTTAATATGAAAAGACAATTATACCCCTATTCTTATTAAACCTCACTTAATTTAATATGAAAAGACAATTATACCCCTATTCTTTAATGTTTCATTTTTAGTAAAAAGACAATTATACTTCTCTTTATTGCTTGATTTTTCAGATATTACAATTAGACCTGTCAAATGGGTCATTCGGGTCGGGTCACTTCGGATCCCGAGTAAAACTGGTTTCGGGTACATCGGTTTGACACGTAAGCAAAAAATAATCATCGTTTTAATGCAGAAAAATCCATGGATGTGAGATCGCACTATATATTTTAAACACTAAATGGAAAATACATTTATTTAAAATTTAACTAAATTACTACCCTACCTACTCTAATAATTCCAATCTTCTTATTTTTGATAAATTAAGATCAAACAAATCGAAGATCTAATGATCTAAAAAAAATCGAAGATCTGATGAAAATAATGCATGAATGTATCTAATAAAAATAAGACATGAACGTTAACTTTTTCATTAAAATTTTGGATATTTTCGACATCTTCATGGGTTTTGAGTGGTTTGAGTTGAGAATGTGATTACTTGTTTCAAAAGTTGTTAAAAGTGGTATTCATTTGTGTTCATAACAGTAGTAAATAAGTGTCTTTTAAACAAATAGGAAAAAATTAGTCGACTTTTGCATTTTGGTTGGGATTTTAATTGAATTGATTTCGGTAACGATTATAGAGGATAAACGTGTGGTTGCTGCGACCCGGGAGAGATTGGTCGTTGCGACGAAGTGCAACATTGTTCACAACAACCATATGCCTTTAAACTTATATTTTGTCTGTATTGATTGCAACGACCAGCAATGCCACGAGTCGTTGCGGTCATGGTCATTGCGATCATTATAGTGTTTGATGATTCCCCTTAAACTTTAGATTTCGATATTTATTTTTCTATTATAAAGATTAATTTACTTAAGATACTACCTCTACCTCTGTTCTGAAAAAAAAAAATATGTCACAAAAAAAAAAATTGATATGGGTTTAGTTTTTTTTTTTAAACACAAAAAACATTGAAGAAAGGTTGGACAGCAATAGTACTATACTAAACATAATTAAACCAACCAACGAGAAGGAAAGATGATCATCTACCAACTAAAGGCCAAGGCTAAGCATGCAAATGTCTCTTCCTTTTTTGATCGCTCCTGATGATGTAACAGCTTACGGAGTAGACGACAACGAGGATGCCTAAGATGACAGCATTCACAACCGCAAAGTGCCGCCACCACCTCCTTATGTTGAAGAGAACGCCCGCCTTACACGAGCTGCAGTCATAGCACAGCCTTCCTCGGTCGTTGCTCCATGTCTTGCAGTCAGGATTCGCGGCTACAGAGCCACCCTTCGTGGCCTCCCAGTCCGTCGAGTTCACCTTGGTGAACCCACATTCTCCCGGTGGCTTGCAACACCCGGCCTACAATTCATCATCACCATATTAGTAATTAACAATAACATGCTACATTGTTTAGTACATACGTATCAATCGGCACCGTGTATATGACAAATCAATTAGTTTTAACAATTAAGTTGAAGACGACCATGTTTAGGCATATCCAATGAAAAGATACTATGCCACTCCACTTGACTAAAACTACAATATATAGTTTGATTGATTTTGTTGCAAATATATTGTTTGGTATGCATTCGCCCTCACTTTTGTCACCGAGGATCCCTGTAACATCGTTGTTACACTTAATTATTTCATATATAAATTTATATTAAAAAATATTTCATATAAGTATATAGGTTATAAATATATTTTTTTTAATGTAAATTTATATCCGAAATGTTAAAATTAATTTCCCTAAATTAGTAAAATTGCCCTTATATTTACAATAAAATTTTGTAGTGAAATGAAGCACACACCTGTATAGGAGAGAGGGCCTTCTTATAAATTTGATTTTCACAAACATTGGCGTCAACCAAACAGCTCCTAATCCGACTCCAATTCGTACCATTGACCACGCGATCCTGAAGCCAATCCGAGTAGTCGCCGAGCCTGACCTGACCCGAGAACCCGAAACCGGACACGGCCTTGCCGGCGCCCTTGTTGGTGACGGCGAACACGAAGACCGAGAACCCGATCCACCCGACTATGATCACGAAGATGAGTGCCACGTAGGCCCACATGAGGGCCCGGACCCGGCACCAGGATCCGCATAGGCCCAACACGGACACGGCCAAGAGGCCCAGCCCGAATACTAAAACGGGCCATTGGAGCGCGCGTTGGCAGTGGGTCGGGTTCCCCTGGCCGGCCAG
The DNA here is from genome assembly GCA_037127255.1 of Persicaria tinctoria. Lineage (NCBI taxonomy): Eukaryota > Viridiplantae > Streptophyta > Magnoliopsida > Caryophyllales > Polygonaceae > Persicaria > Persicaria tinctoria. The sequence continues at coordinate 66,049,869 of JBANSL010000010.1, read as the reverse complement.
GAAGCGGAGGTAGAGGTATAAGCCGAGCGCCGCCAGGGCGATGACGGTGGTGACAGCGTTGACGGTGGTGATTGTGGCGTTGCTTAAGCGGCGCATGGTTGCCGGCCGGGAGGAGATTGAGTGAAATGATTAATGAGAAGAAATTTAAATGAAGAACGGTTTTAAAATGGAAGCAGTTAATTGATCGATATATGAACGATGAAAGGAAGAAGCGGTTATCGTTTACGTGAGTTTGAGATTTTGTGAACGTGTGTGAGAAATTATGAAATTGAAACTGCCAATAATTGTAAGATATATACCAGTTGTATGTTATTACAAATAATTTATTCGTCTTATTAATCAGTTGGTGTCCAAATAGCACACAAACTCATAATTTATGAGTTTTGAGTCATACATATTTTAGATATTGGTTGATGCTATATATGCAAGCTATGCAGGGATTATAATATATTGATTTCATGGGTCATTTGATTTATTAAGATCGATTTTTATAAGGTATAAATGTTGAAATGAATTAAAATTATCTCATTCATTAACGGTCATAAATTTCAAACAAACCAAAAGTCTAGAAGAACTATTCAAATATATAAAAAGTAAAAAATAAATTTAATTCGAACAATAAAATAAGCATGCAAGTAAATTGTTTGCCCCCTAAATCCCTAATAAGGTATCAATCAATCATGCAAGGTAAAAATCTCTAGCCTCGAGGCCCTCGACCCAATCATCTTCTTCAAAATGAAACGCAATGCATTTCTCAAACATAATAAGGTACTGCATATTTTTATTCAAGTGAATTTAACAATTACAATCCACAAACATGTGTCAAACCACCATCTCTTTTTTTATAACAGTCAAGCCTTCATCCGATGAAAATTGAAGTAAAAAAAATGTGTTTTTTTTTTTTTCAAATTTGTGACTTAACTCATAAGCACCATACATATATAACTCATTATAGCTCGAGGTTTACCCATTTGAAGAGACAACAATTGTAAACTCACCAAGTACTATAGACCTAAGTTGTCCAAACATGATGCACACTTTGTAACAATATAATATACTCAATTGTCTACCCTACAATACCATACTCACCAAATCTTGACTAAAAATCCCAAATTGATCTAGATCGTAAATCACCTTAGACCAGAAATACTAATTTTAAGTGATCCTCTATCTTATAAAAACAACAATTACCGCAATACTAGTTTTAAGAGTAAAATTAATTATATAATATTTCGCTCTATTTATAAAATATTAGAAAAACTAAACTTCTAATATTGCTTGGATATTTATTCACAAACATAGAATCAAATAAAGCATCAAAATATTTAGAAAATAATTTACAATGAATTAAAAATGATTGAAATGTTATAAATCAAATAAATCTTGATCTAAAACTTATTTTATATTGAAAATTTGATTAAAGCATAAAAGTAAATTTGATTAAGCCTGCAAACACATACTTAATTTGCAAGACAAAAAAGGAAGAGTTTGTAAATATTATTCATATTATGACATAATTTATTAATTTTAAAAAAAGTGTGAGATACAATGAACGCTCCCAAAATCAAATAATTTTTTGAAGTGTTTACAAGCAAGGTGCCATGTTTCGAGTCCTAAAATTGAAGTACATGACAAACCGTGAATAGGTGCCTTATCATTTTACTACTGTCATTACTTGTCTCATACAGCTTCTATTTGTCATGACAATTTCAAAGTTGCTCAAAACAAGTGCAGTTATATGAGTATAAAATAACCAACTCACTCAACTCCAGAGGTTTCCTTCAACACACTTTACATACATTACAAATTGGATTTCACATAATATGAAACTCATTCAAGACAGAGTATGCGATTGCACAATGTTGCTAAATTACACAGAGGAATTGTTCACTAGTTTACCCAGAGGATCAAGCTTTCTTAATTTCATCAAGGAAGAGCTGAAGATCTGACAGATTGAGATTGGACAAACCTGCAAATTTGTGCAAGCATCACGTAACCATCTGCTTGAATGATTATAGAAACTAAGACAACATGAGTTGAAAGTGTTACCCTTGCTACAATTGAGCTTAGAGATATCTTCCTTCGATCCGTTTAACCTCTCTCTCCTGCCTTGCTCATTTTCTTCCATCCGCTTTGCCCTCAGCTTCTCCATTTTTGCACGAAGCTGTGCTGCAGTATCCATCATCTCTGAGGAAATCAGTAATAAACTAGTTCAGTGAAAGGTCATAGTTGGCAGATAATATCAGCAAGCTCATAATAATATGCATGTTGTACTGCAAATCGGTGCCATAGTTGTACTGCAAATCCTTTTAGACAGTTCCAATTTTCCCTAACGAATGCATTCTTTTCTTGAGTTTTGGACTAAGAACCCCTGCGACATTGGAAAGGTGAGATGGTCTTAATACTGATCATTTTCAATTGCTACATGCCTCCACCAACCATTTAGATTATAGAACCTATTTAAGTTCAAGGACACAACTTACATTTTGTTTCATCCTCAATATACTCCACATCACATTCACAAAGGTAGAGCTCCTTAATATGGTGCGTTGGTGCACATAAACCCAAACCTAGTCTCCAAAAAAGTACATAGTGTTCAAAATTTGAAGGTATGAATATGCAACCTGCCCTCCATTGCTTTATGATTTGGTTGTACAACGCAGCAGAACAAGATGAGGTGCTAATGCTCACATATGTTCAACTGAAATGCAGTCTAAGGCTCTAAGCAATCCATCTAAGCCATCATTCTATTCCAAGCATGACATTGGCAAGGACAGGTACGACTTCCATATCTATCCCACTTAGCTACAAGCAACATCCGCAGTACAATCATTTTCAAAGCACATAAAAACACAAGTTTTACCAGGCAAAAGCATTCAGTTTAAATTAATCCCAAGTACTTTAGTCTAACACAAAGTCCTTTGTTACCTCCAAACAATCCATGAGCATTTTCATCGTACAACTTCAGCGCTTCAGTCACAGCAGTAGCACAATGATTGCTCATATTATGCTGCCTTTCTAATGCCTGAAGTTGTCTGTTGAGCTCAGCAGACTCCTTTCCAACCTTGAGTTGCATGGTGCATTTGGAGGAAGAATGTTAAAAGATCATATGAGCATGTAAATGAATTACAAACCTTAAGATTACCTGAGAAAGTCTGTCCCTCAGTATATTAAGCTGTGAATCAGCCTGCTGATTTTCAAGTACATCGAGATCCATTGCAAAGCCATCCATGGGTTTGTCATCCTGTCAAGAAAAAAACACAAGTTGTCATAATTTACTAAAAGAGGGGGTGGGCGGTGAAGGAGAGGGTCAATAGAAATCACTGTGATGTGAAATAACTGCTATGTTTTCTTGCCATGAAATAACTACAACTATCACTTCAGAAATATGGGGTATTAAATTTTTCACTGTATGTCAATGTTGGATGCAAAATATGGGTTGCAACACTGTTATGAGGATGGCATGAAAAGAGTTTATGAACGAGTGCATAGGAGTTATTTGTTTGTTACAGAATTTTGCTGAATGTTCTTCAATGAGTGATTAGTTACGTGTAGGAGACTAAGAGTTATAAACCTTAAGGAGCACATAATAGAGTAGCTGGGTGCTAACAAGACAAAACTGACACAGTGACACTCGTCAAATATAACTTATTGTTGCAGAACATAATGTCCTTTAAATAGGATTCGTTAAAACTCATTAGCCTCTAAACCAATCTGAATCTAGGATGCCAAAAAAATTCAAGTTTCGGGATAATTATATGCTGAATAGCGGAAATTGGCATTGAGCATTTTGCTAGGAGAAATTTCATGGCAAACAAACAGTAAAAAAATCTGCATGATTGTTCATAAATCATAACCAACAGGTCTCGGAAAGAAGCCAACCTTATCAGGCAATGAAAAGCTGTCAGGAACAACAAAGCAGTGATGAAGGCAGTATTTTTCCCACATTGTGAGTCTCTTATTTAGAGTAGCATTAACCAGATGATGAATATAATCAACCCCCTGCATAGAAAAGTGATAAGCAACTCCAATTTGCAATTAACCAGTACACAAACAATTATACATATTGGTTTCTGTGTATAGAGGGGAAAAGGAATCAGAGAAGAGAGAGGCATTGGAAGAAAGTAAGCAATCAGACTGCTTAGAGACGTTCTATTGGAAACGAATAGAATATGCTCTAGTTCAGTTCATAAATACCTAACCCTAATTCGTAAACTAACATCAATCATCCAAAATTGGCATGCTCCATTGATGTATTTCAGATTGCAGTCTATTCAAAAACTTGAAAATGGGGCGAAATTGCTCAATCTGAACTTGTCAAAGTTCTGTGAGTAACAGCCCCGAGCAAGTGAGGGGAAAATGCAATTTCGATTAACCTTTTTCAAATCGGCGGCCTTATCAGTGCCATCTGTCTTCAACAAGTCCGACGCCTCCCTGAAATCGAAAAATACGACATTGAAGGCCAGAGAAAACCCTAGAAACGGGGTGGGGAAAGAGGAAAAGGAGAAGGAATTACTGGTGAAAGAAGTCGAAGGCGCCATCGACCAAGTCGTCGACTGAATTGAGGACTTCGTTGATGAACAGCTGAGGATTCACGTTGAGCGATTCGAAAATCGCTTCGCTGTCGGTGCCTTCCATTTTCTTCGTCCTCCAGAGCAGCGGGAGGGATTCTGAATGTTTCCCGCCAAGTGCAGTGCTCAGTTCTTGCTCGTCCACTTTTCTCCTGTCAACTTGACGGATGGCTGAAAAGCCTAACTTTAAAAAAAAGTTGGGCTACCAAACGAAAATTTGGAAATTTTGGTCCACCACCGCGAATATTTTTTTATCTTGGTCCAATTCGATCGACTTAATCGCTTCACATCTGGATTAGGATTCGAACTTCGAATCTCTTGACACGAGATGTAGCAAGGCCGTTTATGAGGGTGGTTCAAAAGGTACGACTGCACCTGACGCGGAAATTTTAAGGGTCTCATAATTTTAAAACTAGCATATAACTATCTAAGAATCTTTATTATAATGGTTGTGGCAACACTTTATTTTCCTCCCTCCTTATTCGATTCCCCTCATCAACAATTTTTTTCACAAAATTAATACAGGCCAAAAAAAATTGTTGCATAGGGCCCCTAAAATCCTCGGAACGACCTTGGAGGTAGGCATGTAGCTACACAATCACTACACTAACTTGTGATTGGTCCACCACCACGAATATTGCAAGACTTTGAGGTAGACTTGTTATTTATATCATTTATATCAAAGGTCGGGTTATTCACTTATTCAGGTTTTAAGTAATTGAGTTTTGGATCAATCAGGTCGTGAGTGTTTTAGGTTGAATTAAACCGAGATTGCCCTGATTTTCAAGATCTCAAATCGAACTAATAATTGATTTTTTTACTTTTTATTAACTTTTAAAAACTATTCAAATTAAATTATAATATCAATATACGGAGTATAAATTAAACTAAACATATTATAATTAAATTTAAAAATATTATAATAATACACAAGTATTTTAAGTATAAAATATGTATTATATTTATCACGTTTGACTGTTTGGACTTTGGAGACATCTGATTTGGTGTCGTGCGGCTCGTGCCCTTGCCCTCAAAATTCATTTCAAAATCAATACTTGATGTGGTTCGCATCTCCATCTCCAACCAAAATCCTAAGAAGAACACGAGTCACACACAGACCCGAAAAAATATCCGCGGAAGAAGAAAATTCACACAGCTTCCCCCGATCCCAAACGGGAAGTGGGTAGAAAAACATATTGATAAACCTATCCATATGCGCTCGTGATTTATCTCTCTCAGGGATGACAAGGGGAAGCTCTAAAATGGGAATCCAGTCCGTCTACGAGTTCTGCAAGAAGACGCTTTCTCCTTCTGGAATCACCCCTCCTTCTTCCCAACTCGTTCAGAACCTCTGCTCCCTCATGGGTACTCTTAATTTCCCCAACTTTTGATTTCCCCCCCTTGTCAGACCCAAATCGGGAATTGAGTTTTTGGTTTCTGGAGTTGTTGGAAATTAGAGTGCCTAAGCATTGAGGTGGGCGTTGATTGGGTACTCTTGCTGCTTCTTTTGGGGTTTTGATTCAAATTAGAAAATTGTGTAATCTCAGATTGCTGTTTTATTGAGAACAAACTACTTAGGGTGCATTAGGGATGGATGTGTCTGAGGACACTGGTTTGGCTATCTGGTATAAAAGAGAACTAGAACTATTTATCGGTTTGTGTTGGAAAATCTGCTCAATTTGCGAGTCACTCGTGATGGGTGATGATTTGGGAATTTAGTAACAAATGACCATATTCGCGGTTCATTTGGCCCAATGTGCTATTGTTTATAAGCCAAAGAGACCCTTAATGTCTTGTTATTTCCTGCAAATTTTCAAATTGGAGGAATATATTTGGTTTTTTTTACTGTCATACAAGTCTTGGACATGCAACATTATGTATTGTCTTTCTTTTACCTTTACATGGCATGTTGTAACTATGCAAGTAGATGCCAACGCATGAGTCAATCTGTATGAAACGACAAATAAAATGGGAAGGAGGGAGTAGTTGTTTTTAGCAGATGCACCTTTTAACTTTGCTTTGTCTGCCTAGTCCTTTTAAAGTAGCTGTTATACATTCAACGCCATTACTCATGGCTGTGCTATGTTGAAATCTAGATAAAAGATTGTGAGCAAATAAGCATGCATTCATGTTAAAATAAATAGAACACCTCTCTTATTTTTCCTTTGCTGGATCTTTCTTGTAACATCATTGTTGTATTCACCGTTTGACAAACTATTTTGCATTATTCGAAAGAAAAGTTATCGTCATTTGTTGTGAAGCATGCCTGTTGTTAAACGTGTTTCATTGTTCAGTTTTTCCTATAATCATTACCAGAAGATGGAACATAGTTATTGTCAGGTTAATTTTACTTGCAAGTTGTTTTTCATGTTGCAGATACTCTTACTCCAGCAGATGTTGGGCTGAAGGAGGAGAATGCGGTGGATGACCGTGGGTATGGCCTTTCTTCGTTGAACCCCTTCAATCGGATAGCTCGATGGGCTCAACCTATAACCTATGTTGATGTAGTTGAGGATAGTAGTTTTACGGTAAGTTTTGGCTTTTTGTAATTTTGTGTAGGATTTTATTTCACCGTATAATTTTTTCCTAAAACATGTTTATTTGCATACCAAAATAAATCACCCAAGGTGGTTTTGTGAAATTTACTACATTACTTATTATTCATGTGTAGAGTTTTGTGTTCAGTTCTTGTCCTTAATATGTTTGGACGTTTGGTGACCTTGAATATGTTGATGTAGATGTGCATTTTCTGCTTTCCAACGTCCTCAGTTATTCCACTCCATGACCATCCTGATATGATGGTTTTCAGCAAAATTCTGTATGGATCCTTGCATGTGAAGGCCTATGACTGGGTTGAGCCCCCAAGGATCATGGCAGTCAAAGGACCAAGTTTCTCTCAAGGTATTTCCAACTTTGCGAGTTCAGTTTAATTAAATGATACAAAAAAAAAACCGCTGCATAAAACAAACCACCTATACGCACTCTTAAGATTTTGTGCTACATTATTTCCCAGCCGGGTCACCTTATCTGTACTGTCATTTGAATTTTCCGTGTGTTAAGCAGGAACATATCTTGTTTATTAGAAGGTATATAGATTTATACAACATGCACTTGAAAAAAAATGACATGATGTTCTAAAATTGAGAATGTAGTCTGTAATGCTTCGGGAAGGCTATCCCCTTAATGTCAGGCTCTTGAATCTGGACTGCATTTTATACATAAATGTAATCGAGGCTATAGTGAAGAAATATATGGCATATTCAAATTTGAAGTTCTTAATTATTGATGACATGATGTAGATCTCTTTCTGCATATTTTGCAGTAGATATTCAATAACCAAACTGTTCAAAAGAGAAATTTTAGATGCAGTAGGGAGCAAATTTAGTAACTCGTTCCTTTAGCCCCATTGATACTTCTTCATCTTGGTATACTTGTTCTCCTGTTAGCAAGAGAATTTTCAAATGTTTCCAATCTTTCTTTCACTCAGTCAGATTGGCAAAACTGAGTGTGGATAAACTTCTGACTCCGTCATCGGGCACTGCTGTACTCTTCCCCAAAAGTGGAGGAAATTTGCATTGCTTCACTGCCGTCGCTCCTTGTGCAGTGCTTGATGTTCTCACGCCGCCTTATGCAGAACATTTGGGCAGGAAATGCTCTTACTACCATGACTACCCGTATTCCAGCTTGTGTGAGTATTGCCTTACTTTTCAATTAGCCTTGAAGATTCTCATTTTTCTCCCATGGACTGCTCTCTTTTCAAGTAAAAAACGACAAATTGTAAACACCACTTGAAAGCTTCAGGCTCCTCATGCATTGTTCCTTTGCAGCTCAAGGCCTACCAGTTCCAGGTGATGGGAAAGAAGAGGATTATGCGTGGCTTGCAGAGATAAACACGCCAGACGATCTTTACATGGACACGGGAGTTTACTCAGGTCCAGTTATTCAACCTTAGCATTTAAATCAATGATCAGTGCGGTACCATATGTAAGATCCCTGCTCAGTTATGCAAAATTGAACATGAATTTGATGAGCAGTTCTAAATATCAACACAACTGACAACTCAAAAATCAGAAGAGGGGAAAATGGTTGATGATTTGTGATTTGGTCATGGGGTTAAGTTGCTACTTGTTAGATTACTGTAACTGCATATGTAATTTAGTGGCTGCGGCTCCTGTTGGACTTGCTTTTGAAAGATCTTGATAAACCCTAGATTCCAAGTTCATTTAAACAGGTGTTACAGGTGGTCAAGTTTTTGGATGGTTTGGTATGGTATGTAACAAACTGGTCAAATATAATGCAATCTTGGACATTCTGTATAGCTTGATTGACTCGATCCCAGACGGACTAATTGTTTAAACCTGACCAGAAATTTGGTATGATTTCCAAAACTAAGCAGATGGCAACAAAAGTAAGAACTGGAATGCTAAAGAAATCAAACAAAGTCAATGAACAATAGCATCCGGATACATTTATCGTTTTCTATCAAATTTTACCATTGGGTTAGTTTGGGAAAATTCTATAAACTAGTTTGATTCCTATTTCATAATCATGTATTTTTCACTCCGGATTATTGTATATCGCTAGAGGTTAGGGGTTCAATTCTCGCTTCTTACAATTTGTGAGAGTATGTGTCAAAACCTTCATTGGTTTGGATGACCAATGACTTGCCCGCCGCTTGTTTTCCCGACACGAGTGCTTTTCTCAGGTCCATGGAACTATGGAAGAGTAGCCGATAACATCGAAACCTTCACGTCACTATTTTCTTTTTTATGTAGTTTACGAGTGTTTAGTGCCATATTATTTTTTATTTGCATTTCTGTTTCTCTTTATTTCTTCTCTCTTCTGCCTCTACCTTTTGGTGGCATTACCGATCATTCGAAAACACCTTCTCAACTTTGTTAGAGAAAGATGTGTGCACCTAATCTTACACCCTGTTCCGAGTGGTATAGATTAGGTTTGTTATCGTTGTTAATTTTTTTTTAAATTTTTTTTATTACTTTAACTTTTTCCCCCTTATGAGAGAGAGAAGAAAAACAGAATTTTTCATTCTAGATGTACTGGGTCTGGACATAGGCCCAAACTACGATCTTCCATAGCTCGGCCCAAAAAGTAGTCCAGCCCATATATAAACTTACATCTAACCCTCGCAATTTGTGTAGTTGTCGAGTAAAACCCTTCCCCTCTCATAAACCCTAGAAATCTGTTGCTGCCTTCCGCCATTAACAATTCATTCCATACAATTCAGAGAGTGAAAGAGAGAGATGGGGAGCGACAGCGAAACGGAGAAGTCGTCGGTGAAGGACAAGAAGAAGGTGATTTCTCTTGCTCCCATCGCTAAGCCACTTGCTGGTAAAAAGCTCAGCAAGCGAACCCTCAAGCTCGTCCGTAAAGGTATTTTCCTTCGCTCCCGCCTGCACAAATTCTCTTCTTCTTGATCCTCGTTGCGTTCTTTTGTTTTTTTTCCCCATATTTATCTTCTCCTGTGTTAAACGCTTTTGTTTGTATCTGATTGTTGTAGCTGCTGAGCACAAGTGCTTGAAGAGAGGTGTTAAGGAAGTTGTCAAGAGTATCAGGCGTGGTAACAAGGGGTATGTATACGTTTCTATCACTTCACAGTAATTTGATAGCTCGCCATATTGTTGAAGAAGTAAGGTTGAATTTGAGTTGGATTTCGAAAAATAGGGTTTGCGGTTTGCGCTGTCAGGGTTGATTGCAGTTTGTTGTATGTTTTAAATATGAACCTACTAACTGCGTTGTTAGAGAACATTATTTGAACTGGAATGGAAAATTGAACGGACTCAAATGATTGCAGGCAGTAGCTGTGTTACTTGTAAGCATGTTATTTCAGGATGAAGGAGGCTGTGTTTTTTGATCTTGTAACATTCAATTCAACTTGTTCTTTTGGGGATTTGTTTTAGCATGTATTTTGGCTTTGCACCAAAGTTTACCTATTGTTGATTTTTAACTATGATATTGAGCTTAGAGTTGGATTGGACTAACTGTTGAATGGTGTAGAGTTTAGTGGTGCAATGTATTATGATGCATATTGTGATTTGTCTTCTTTACTCTTTGCCCTGTAAAATTGCAGATTTTGTGTCATTGCTGGTAACATCTCTCCCATTGATGTCATAACACATGTTCCAATTATGTGTGAAGAGGCGGATATTCCTTACATTTACGTTACATCTAAGGAAGTAAGCTTTCTTTCTTTAATAGTGTACCCGCCTTTTTGTAACTGTTTGAATTGGCCTCCCATTAGGTTAAGCACTTGAGCTTTATCCTCTTAAGACGTCCTCTTCATATGGTGCATGCCTATAATAATACCATTTTGTAACTGGTTTCTGAATGCTGTCAACGCATCCTAACAGGATCCTTCCAGAGTTTCTCATAAATTGTAGTTGCATGCATACTTACAAGGCCTTATTTGTAAATTGAAATTGCAGGAACTCGCTAATGCCGGAGCCACCAAGAGACCAACCTGCTGTGTTCTCGTGCTAACCAAGCCGACCAAGGGAGAGCTACCGCAGGAGGAGCAGGAGAAGCTCCAGGCTGATTACGATCAAGTTGTTTCAGAAGCACGTGAAGCTCTTTCTAAAGAAGTCTGGGGGGCTGTATAACTAAACTAAGGGAGAACTAGTACTGAAGCAGCAGACAAAACTCTAGGATGATTACAATCAAGGTGTTTCGGATGTGCATGAATTTGATCAGCCTCTTCAGATTATAACATCCCTGTCCTTTGGTGTATTTTTGTTTTCAATGGAATGAATGACTAAATTGACATTTTAGTTTTGCTATAAATTTTGACCTTTTAGCCTGTCATATGAATTTAAGTCTTTTGATGCTCTTATTAGGTTGGGATCTTGACATTGGTCCATTTTGTTTTTGAAAGAAAATGATGCAAAACCATTTTTAAGTGAGTCACTGCCAAACCCAGTACCCCACCAAGGGGAAAAAAGTCCCAATGTCTTTGATTTTTAATTGTGTGCTCTTTCCCCTGTTTTTGTAGTCAAGAGTTATATATTGGTACCGGTCCTAAAAACAGAATATAAAGCAAAACTGTCGTAGCATTTACATAGGAAAAATGATATACTCCCTCCACTATAATTAAAACTTACTGTAAGTGCACGCTTTTTTAGGTGTTAAAAATATATAAAATATTAATTTTTTTAATATTTTTTTTTAATAATTTCATACTTGTTACTATTAAGTACGGAGTATGAATTTATAAAAATAAATTTTTACAAAATTTAATATTTCATATAGTTTTTATCATTGTAAAAAAAACGTGCATGAATAGTAAACGATAAATTTTAATTAACCGATGGAGTATTTATTTAGGGATCAATACGATTTTTTTTACTCCTTATTCTGTTGTAATATGTTGGTCACAAGAAACTGATTCAAAATACATGTCCTTTTGATTTTCAGCATGTTTTTTAATAAGCTAAAATTATATACAATATTATTTTTGTAATTAATTTTTTTGTTATATAAAAAGACATATATTGTGGAACGGATGGAGTATTAATCTATAAATCTCAACATTGAACATATTTTTAAAGATCAATGACAACTAGTTTTTGTGGGTTCAAACCCTCTATCCCCAACCTTATCCCCTTCCCCTATCCCCTCTCGCAAAATCATTCAACTTTTTAATGTTTTATTTTTCCTTTTTTTTTAATGTCGAAATGTGAGAAGGGGACACCGGAGAGAGCCAAACGGGGGGACACATGATTTGGCTCCAGTTTTTGTATAGATCCTTTTTTTATATATTCAGAAATAATGATAAGTTGATAACTAGGAGAATTATTTAACAAAAGATAAAATTTTGATGCTTAAATTATTATATTTACATTGCTAAACAACAATAAATATCAAAATTTTGTATTATATTTACACTACATATTAGTACAGTAATACCTAAAATAAAATAATAGGTCAACCTTGTACAGTTTACCCTTGCAAAGGGAAATACAGTTTACCCTTCTAATTGCACGCGCCCCTCTTCTTCAACGCTTTCCTCCTGGTTCGCCTCTTTCTTCTCCGGCCGGTTGGCCATGGAGCGGCAGCGCCGCTGCCTTTGGCTCCCTTCTTAAGCCTTACTATTGATTATTTCCTCACCACTCTCCAATCTCCAACTAAACCTCAACTTAACCCCAATTTTCCTAAATCTAAATCTCCTCACAAATTTCCTCAAACAATAGCTTGTAGACTCCAGCACAATTCCTCATCTGATGCTTCAAGCTCTCTACACTTGTCTTTGAGCTACAAGGTTGATTCCCTTGATCAATCCAATGATTTTGTCTGCTGGGTTGTATTCTTGGGTTTAATCAACCGAGTACTCGGACTCTTAACTACACCTCTCCAAACAAATCTTTATACCAACCACAACTTTGAAACCCAAAACTGTTTGAAAACCCATTATTCCTCCAGGTTCAAGACTCAGATCCTTACATGCAACAGAGATCTTGAGCCTTGCCGCCCGAATTCGGTCCATGTCCTACTGATCGGAGTCGGTGTGGGTAGGCTTTTAAACAGCTCAGCTACCAACTTGAAGCTGTCCTTTGGCGCTACTGGAGACCCGAGAGAGATGTACAAAGTCCCCCATATACGGGCCCGACGGTGCCTCTTTTGGTGTCTTGATGGTATGCTCCAAGGTACCTCACCAAGAATTGAGACCATCACTCATCAAATCAGGTCCTCCCATCTCTTGTTAATCTACTCTTATTTGAACACTAACAACTTTCCTACGTATATTAATAATATAGTAATTATGAGCATCATATCTACTTTGTTAGTGTTTATTTTTAAGTATCTAAATGTTATAGATTACCATTGCATGTTTAGAGGTATGGTGGATGATCTGTCTAATTCTCATTCTAGCATCAAATACAATGGCCTGATGCATGTCTATCAACCTCTATTAAACCTTCCTAGTATTGATTATTTTTTCTGGCTTTTTAATGTGATTAAGATGAACTCCAATCTAGCTAAGAATTTTAAAGGGAACAGGTCTGGAGTTCTTGGTGTTGGTAGGTGCGTGGTTAGGACTTATCCTTCCTTCTGCATTTCTGTCTTGATCATCCCTGGGTTTGTTGACAGGGTGATCGTAGGATTGTTTTTTTATCCTTTATTTTCTATAACAACTCAGCCGATTCCCATCGAACCTGTTGTGGTTCTGGTGGTGGTAAGTTACAATAAACTTTGCTATCTCCTTATCACACGTTGCAGCAATCTTAGTGGCAGATTAAACCTCCAAATTATCAAGCCTGTTGGTTGGGAGACTCTGTTGCTCAGCCCGAGTGACAGTTTTTCTGACTACTGCTGTGTAAAGTCGACTCGAAGGCAAAGAGGTATGAGTTACTCTAACTTGTGCAACCCAACTCTTCAACGTTATCCCACTAGATCCTCTTTGGATTTAATGGTGGTAAGCTACAAAAACCCTCAACAACAACAAGTTCAAAACAAGAGCCATGGTGAAGTTACAGGTATGTCACTTACTTATGCTCAAGTAAAAAACTTTAAGCTGAACCCCACTGGCGTCCTTGGTGATCAAGTGGTGGTAAGCTGCCCCAACCTTACACTCAAACCTTTACAAAACAAAGCTTCTGCAACATTTGTTTCCACAAAATTCACATACACAGCAAGGATCAGAAAGAGAATGCAAGAGAAGCTTATACTTCGACTAAACCAGCCACCACACAAGATTGATAGAGGAAGACACAAAAGCATTGACACTGAGAACAACAAAGAAGCAGACTCTGTACGGAAGGCTTCTAGCTACATTTGCACTGGGCAAGCTTTTGATCAATCTAGTCTTACGAAGTATGAACCACACCTTGTAAACTATAAAGTTCAATGTAGGAAGAAAAATCTAGCTACATTTGGTTTACAAAGTATGAATCACAGCACTTCTAGTTTTTATTGTCTGAAGCTTTATGTCTTTTTTTGTCTCAATCATGAACGTAGTAAGATCAATGCTAGCAGCATCAGTAAGGCTGCTTTGTATGGGAGTCTCCAGCGATTTTCAAATCTTGTTGGGCTCCCCCAATCTTTAAATAATATAATTAACGGGAATGTTAGCTATTACAATGTGTGTTCTGCTCTCTCTGGTGTGCCTTGGTGTGTTGTGTTTTCTTATGTTAGAACTTCTGTCCACTGGAGGCCTATCTGCTACTGGTCCGAAGGGCATCTCAACTGGTTTAATTATGATGCTTTCTTTTTTGTGGCCACTTATAGATCCTTCTATGGTGAGTATACTCCTTCTATTCTGTCTTCTTTCTTGCAAACCTTCTGGCTTAACCCCATCTGCTTTCATAGCTGTGTGGATGGTGGCCAATCTAAACCTTACTACCAACCATTATCAATTACAACTTGCTACAAAAACTACTTCCACTCTAAAAATCACAGTGGAAGGATTACTAGCACCAAGATAAAACTACATGTCTGCCCTTATGTACCATTGACAGAACACAACAGTAAAGAAAATAATATAAGAATAGTAAGGATCAGATCTAACTGGTTTAGAAACTGGTGGATCAAAACCAACAGAAACTACCTGCCAAACAGTCTTGGATTTGTTAACAGCTATAAAAAACCTTGCACAAAGCAAAAGCACATACCAACTGACAACATTTACCAGCCTCTGGGCAGATTTATAAGGAGTTTAAATGATTAATATAGGTTATTGGAATATCAGGGGCTCTAGGAGGCTGTCCTTGTGGCCAGAACTTAAACACATCCGACTAAAAAACAAGCTGGATATCCTTGCTGTATCTGAAACTAAGGCTATGATCCCTCCCTCTGACGCACAAATAAAGGAAGCAGGATTCCAAAAATTGATCTTCATTGCATCTATAGGACTCAAGGGAGGCATGTGGATTCTTTTTAAGAATGATAAGCTTATAGAGGATAGCTCAGTCTTGGAGACGACGGATAGAATGGTCATGATAAAACTCTCTATAGACACCCTAACCATACTACTCACCTTTGTCTATGCTCCTGCTATTGAAGGTGAAAAAACTGATTTCTGGGAAGACATATATGTTAAAACAAACCAGCACAATCTCCCAATCCTCATTATTGGGGACCTAAACGACATAGAGAATGATAATGAAAAGGTAGGTGGTTCCAATCCCTCCACCAACAGATTCAGAAGACTAAGAGAGATAAAAAACGAATTAAACCTTCATACCATACCCTTCCAAGGATCTCCCTTCACTTGGAGGAAGAATCAAAACAAGATTGATAACACATTTGAAAGATTAGATAGGATCTTGGCTCACCATGATATCTATACTAAATTTAGAGATATGGTTACTCAGCATCACTCATTCTCTACCTCGGATCACTCTCTGATCACCACAAGATTGGGAACTGCATCCATTGATAAGGGCTCTCCTTTCAGATTTGAGATGGCTTGGACCTTTAATCCAACTTGTTGGATAAATTAGTATTAATATTCTGTCCTAGTTAGTTGGGTGTTGTATTTATTGTGTTAGGTCTCTGCAGCTTTAGGTTTAATTCTCTAGCTGTTGGTGTATATTTCCTAGGCGTAGTTATTATGTCTTTTCAGCTTTTTTCTGTATTTATTCTGGGATATTCTCCCTTTGGAATACAACCAAAATTATCCTTCTTCCTCTGGTTACTCACATGGCATCAGAGCTTTAGGGTTTTATCTCTTCTGAAAAACTCTTTCTTACTCCAGCAACCTTCATTGTTGCTCCAGCAACCTTCATTGTTGCCTTTCAAGCTGTAGCCTTCATTGCTACGCTTTTTCTTGTAGCCTTCATTGCTACATAGCCTTTGTTGCTGTTTTTCTTTATTCCCATCATGTCTAATTCGGAGGTTACCTCACATGGTTCTACTCCTCAAAATTCGGAGGTTACCTCACATGGTTCTACTCCTCAAAAGACTGATCTTATGAATATTCAGCCAGCTTACAAGTTTAGTGGGAAGAACTACCTTGCATGGTCCCAGGTTGTAAAAACCTACCTCAAGGGCAAAGAGAAATTCAAACATCTCACTGATTCTCCTCCAGCAGTGACAGATCCTCAATTTTCTTCTTGGGAGGCAGCAGACTCTATGATTATGTCGTGGCTTTGGGACTCAATGGATCCCTCGATTAGCCTGACATGCATGTTCTTTGGTACATCCAAGGAAATTTGGGAGTTTCTGCACAGATCCTATTCTAAAGCCAAGGATGAAGCACTTGTCTTTGATCTCACCGTCAAGTCCTATTCTACGAAACAAGGTGAGAATTCTTCCATTGCTGAATATGCTACTTCCCTACAGAATTTGTGGCAAGAGCTCGATCAGTACCAAACTTTAGAGATGCAATGCGTTGCTGATGCTGCTGCGTTCAAGAAGTCCGTTGAGAAAAATAGATCGTATATTTTCTTGGCTGGGCTCAAACCTGAATTTGACCCAATTCGAGTTCAAGTGTTGGGCAGGAGCGAATTTCCCTCTCTTGAGGAAATTATCTTCTTGATGAGGGCTGAAGAAAGCCGCAGGGGTGTTATGTTGGAACCAAAGCCTACTGAAAGCATTGCCCTTGCTGCTGCTTCTGAGAAGAAGGATCACAAAGCAGATTTGTGGTGCACCTACTGCAGGAAACCAAGGCATACCAAGGAGAAATGTTGGAAACTACATGGCAAACCTCCTAGTCAAGAATGGGGTACCAAGGATCAGCCTCGGTCTCAATCTCATTTGGCGGAGCATAAGAAGGATTCAAAGACAATCGTTCCAAATTTCAGCTCAGAAGATATCACCAGGCTTCAACACTTGATCCAGGCTCTCGGGTCATCTTCAACATCTGCTGATAATTCCTCCTCCCAAGCCTTACACATCTCAGGTAGTTCTACATGCCTTAACTCATTTAAGCAGCCCATAAAGCCCACAAACTCTTGTTGGATACTTGATTCAGGTGCCACAAATCACATGACTTCATCATCTAATGGGTTTAACACCTATTCCCCTTGCACCACTCCTAAGAAACTATTGACTGCCAACGGTTCTGCAGCTGATATTATAGGAGAAGGAAACATATCTTTCTCTTCAGATTTAAGGCTCACTAAAGTCCTTCATGTTCCCACATTATCAGCTGACCTTATTTCTATTAAAAGGTTGATTCATGACCTTAATTGCATTGTTATATTCTGTGCTTCTTGTGGTATTATTTTGGAACAGGGATCGGGGAGGATGATTGGAGTTGCTAAAGAAAGAGATGGGCTTTACTTCCTAGCTGCACCAAGAGGGACCTCACCTACCACTTCTGCCTTTTTGAGCACCACAAACAAGACCACCATCTGGTTACACCACCACCGATTAGGCCATCCATCTTTTTCTGTTCTTAACCACTTGTACCCTTCCCTTTTTCAAGGTTTCGCTGTCACTGATTTTCATTGTGAAATTTGTGAGAAAGCAAAACAATCTCGTGTTTCATTTCCTATTAGTAATACAAGAAGTCAATTTCCCTTCCAAATACTACATAGTGACATTTGGGGACCATCTTCTATTGCTAATATCAATGGGTCGCGTTGGTTTCTAACCATTATTGATGATTGCACTAGAGTCACCTGGGTTTATCTCTTGAAACACAAATCTGAAGTTAGTGCAATCATCCCTTCTTTCGTCTCTATGATACAAACACAGTTTGGCACGTCCATCAAATGCTTTAGAACGGATAATGCTAAGGATTACTTCAACCAATCCTTAGGATCATTCTTCTCTGATAAAGGCATTATACATGAATCTTCATGTGTTTATACTCCACAACAAAATGGCCTTGCCGAAAGAAAAAATGGTCACCTCCTAAATGTTTGTCGTGCTTTGCTATTTCATCACAATGTTCCTAAACACTTTTGGGGGGAGGCTGTTCTTGTTGCTACATACCTAACAAATCGTTTACCTTCCAAAGTCCTAAACTTTCAAAGCCCAACTGCATACCTTAATACTTTTTTCCCTCATCTTAGTCTTAGTCGTGGTCCTGCTCTAAAAGTGTTTGGTTGTACTGCCTTTGTTCATATTCATGAGCATTTGAGAGGAAAACTTGATCCTAAGGCCCTTAAATGCATTTTCATTGGCTATTCTAGTACACAAAAGGGGTACAAGTGCTACAATCCTGCCACTAAAAGAACCTACATCTCAGCTGATGTCACCTTTTTGGAAAATTCTGCATATTTTCCAGACCATTCTAGTGCAGTGTTTGAGGAGATAGGGTGTGCTGACTCGTATGAACCTACACCCATTCCAGCCCTCGACATCTCACCTGCTGAACCAGGCACATCACCTCAAATCAGTGTCAAACCACCAACTTCCGCAGCTACTTCTGATCAGCCACCATCACAACCATCCTCTTTTCGGCGTTTCTCTGAAGTGTACACTAGAAGGAACCCCATCTCTGAATTTCAGCAAGTCCACGCATCTGATCCGAGACTTGTGACTGATGATACAACAACTCCCACACCTGAGATTGACCAACCGATTGCTCTAAGGAAAGGTACTAGAGACTGTAGATCTAGACCTCTTTATCCCCTTTCTAATTTTGTATCCTTGCAACGGTTCTCACCTACACATCAGCAATTTGTTGCTAACCTTCACCAAGTTTCTATTCCAAAGAATGCTAAGGAGGCCATTAGTCAACCTGAGTGGCGTAAGGCAATGGAGGAGGAAATGTGTGCATTGAAAAAGAATGAAACTTGGGTCCTTGTTGATCGCCCTCAAAGGACAAATATTGTCGATTGTAAATGGGTATTTACACTAAAATACAAAGCTGATGGCTCTCTTGAAAGATATAAAGCTCGGCTGGTAGCCAAGGGTTTCACACAAACCTATGGAATTGACTATCAGGAGACTTTTGCCCCGGTTGCAAAGATGAATACAGTCAGAATCTTGCTTTCCTTGGCTGCTCATTTTGGATGGAACTTACTTCAATTTGATGTCAAAAATGCTTTCCTTAATGGATGCCTTAATGAAGACATCTACATGCACTTGCCCCCTGGTTTCTCAGCTTCATCCCCAAATAAGGTGTGCAAACTAAAGAAGGCCCTCTATGGCCTCAAACAGTCCCCTAGGGCATGGTTTGGCAGACTTACTAGCGTCATGAAAGCTGTTGGATATTGTCAAAGTCAGGGTGACCACACATTATTCGTTCGTCATTCCAAGTCAGGGGGAGTCACAATGCTACTTGTGTATGTTGATGATATTATTATTTCAGGAAATGATATCCAAGAACAGGGAAGATTGAAGAAGAAACTTGCAAGTGAATTTGAAATAAAAGAGCTTGGAAGGTTGAAATACTTCCTTGGGATTGAAGTTGCTCATTCAAAAGAAGGCATCTTTATATCCCAACAAAAGTATATCACTGATCTGCTAGAAGAAACCGGAAAGAGTGGATGCAAACCAGCCACTACTCCAATGGATCCAAATTGTAAATTAGATGAGGCAAGAGATGCTAAACCTGTTGATAAAGGTATATATCAACGTTTGTGTGGAAAACTAATATATCTTGCGCACACTCGACCAGATATTGCTTTTTCTGTGAGTGTTATCAGCCAGTTTATGCATGATCCGAGAGAGCCACATCTGCATGCTGCTCTCAGAATTTTACACTATCTGAAGGGAAGCCCAGGTAAAGGTATCTTATTCAGGAGAAATGGAAAGATGTCCTTGGAAGCTTACACTGATGCGGACTATGCTGGATGTGTTGTAGATAGGCGATCTACAACAGGATATTGCATTTTTTTAGCTGGAAATTTGATTGCATGGAGAAGCAAGAAACAAGGAGTTGTAGCACGATCTAGTGCTGAATCAGAATTCAGAGCTCTTGCTCATGGGATTTGCGAGTTACTATGGCTGAGAATTATTCTCCGTGATTTGAAGGTGAAGTGGGAGGATCCTATGAAATTGTTTTGTGACAACAAATCTGCCATCAGCATAGCCCATGATCCAATTCAACATGATAGAACCAAACATGTTGAGGTAGACAGACACTTCATTAAAGAGAAAATTGAGGCTGGAATCATCAAGATAGCCTACATACCAACTCAAGAACAGCTCGCTGATGTGCTTACTAAAAGTCTTCATTGTAGCAGATTTCAAGAGCTTACATCCAAGCTGGGAATGGAAGACCTTTACAAACCCAGCTTGAGGGGGAGTGTTGGATAAATTAGTATTAATATTCTGTCCTAGTTAGTTGGGTGTTGTATTTATTGTGTTAGGTCTCTGCAGCTTTAGGTTTAATTCTCTAGCTGTTGGTGTATATTTCCTAGGCGTAGTTATTATGTCTTTTCAGCTTTTTTCTGTATTTATTCTGGGATATTCTCCCTTTGGAATACAACCAAAATTATCCTTCTTCCTCTGGTTACTCACACAACTTATGAGAAAATTGTAGCTAATGTTTGGAAAAATATAATGACAGGCTCCTTTGGCTTCAAGCTTGTCCAAAAACAAAAGTTGCTTAAACAAAATACAAAAAACTGGTGCAAAACAAACAGAAACAACTTTGATAAACAACTGCAGGAAGTTGATCAAAAAATCATGGCCCTTCAACAAGCCCTTCCTTGGGGAGCTTTGTCTTCCCAGGATGTGAGTAAACTAAATAGATTAGAAAATAAGCGAATACAGATTCTTAAATACAGCCATCAATTCTGGAAACAAAGAGCTAGAACAAGGCATTTACATCTTACAGATAAGAACACTAGGTATTTCCAATCGTTGGCTAAAGTCAGAAGCAATCGAAATGCAACCACAAGTTTTACCACAAAACATGGTATGATTATCAATGATAAAACCCAGATCAGAGATCATATCACTAATGAGTTGAAAGAGCGTTTTATATCCCCCTGTAGATACCCAATTGATCCTAATCAACTCACCTTCTTGCATCCGGAGATTACTCGTGAACAAAATAACACTCTCATTAAACAGCCTACAACTAGAGAAATTAAAGATACAATCTTTAGCATGGCGGAAGATAAATCTCCAGGTCCTGATGGCTTTCCGCCCGAATTCTATACCAAATACTGGAATATAGTTGGAGACTCTGTATGTAAAGCAGTGAAAGCTTTTTTTCATTCTGGTTCGATTCTAACAGAGATAAATCAGACATTCCTAGCACTAATACCAAAAGTAGATAATCCTACCACAATCCACCATTATCGACCAATAAGTCTTTGCAACACAATCTATAAGACTATCACAAAAATCCTAGCTAATCGATTAAAGCCGATTCTACCGGGTATTATCAACCCCTTTCAAGGTGCGTTTGTGCAAGGGAGATCAATCCAAGACAACACTCTTATAGCACACGAAGTATTCCATTCTTTCCATAAGAAAAAGGGTAAGACTGGCTGGATGGCGCTGAAACTGGACATGGAAAAGGCATACGACAAGCTCAGCTGGAGCTTCATAGAAGCTTCACTCAAAAAATTGGGTTTTCATGAACAATGGATCAAATGGGTCATGAAATGCCTAACTACATCTACATTCTCTGTTTTGGTTAACAATAATCCAGGAAAACCTTTTAAACCTGAACGAGGTCTCCGACAAGGTGATCCTTTAGCTCCATACATCTTTATTATAGTAATGGAAAGTCTAGCAAGGGAACTGCAGAAAGAGTCCCAATTAGATGATGCACTAGTGGGTGTGAAAATTACTCCCAATAGTACCCCAATCCCCCTCCTAACATTTGCGGATGATACCTTAATCTTTGCGAAGGCTTCTTACAAAAGTCTTGATACAATAAAAAATATACTTAACCATTTCTCTAACATGTCAGGATTAACCATAAACTACCAGAAGAGCTCTATGCAGTTCTCCAAAAATGTGAACAGAACCAGAGCCTTAAATCTGGCACATCAAATGAATATCCCTATGGCTACGGGATTGGAAAAATACCTGGGTATACCTATTATGAATGGGCGAGTTAAAAATGAGGTCTTTGAAGATGCTCTTCAAAGCCTGAAAAAGCAACTTCCCAAATGGAAATCTAGTTCAATATCTCAAGCAGGGAGAATGGCTCTTATCAAAGCCAATCTTAGCTCAAAAACGAATTACTTAATGCAAAGTTTCCTACTCCCAAAAGGAATATTAGCAAAGATTGATCAGATTAACAAGAATTTTTTCTGGAACAAAACACAATCACAAAACTACAGACCACTAATTAGTTGGGACAAAATATGTGCCTCAAAGGCAATGGGTGGCTTAGGAATCAAGAAAGCAGAGGAACAGAATATAGCTTTACAACTGAAACTACTCTGGAAGCTATACACTGACCCTGATAATATATGGGTCAAAGTCATAACAGAAAAGTACCTTCAAAATCGCCAGATTTCAGAGTTAAATATACATAACACGTCCTGGCAATTTGGTCGCCTCCTACAATTAAGAGATAGATTTTCTGATGGACTCTTGTGGATCATTGGTGATGGTACAAACGTAAACATTTGGTCTGATCCATGGTTAATGGGAGAGAACCTTGAGCAATACAGAAATAATAACAACCCGGACATGAAGGTGTCAGATATAATTAAGGACGATAAGATGTGGAATGTAGACCTAATTACCTCTTTATTTCCGCATACAATAGTTCGAAAAATCGTTCAGATTGCCATCCCGACCTGGGATGCTAGAGACAAACTAGTTTGGAAATTTAACAAGGAAGGGATATATACAACTAAAACAAGTACCGATAAATCAATACACATAACCTCAACTAATGATGATAATGCCTGGATCTGGAAACTACATGTCCCACCAAGAACACATAACTTCATATGGAAGATAACTTCAGATGGCTTGGCAACAACTGACCGATTAAACAGATATTTTAACAGAGTGCCTAGTCTTTGCTGCCTCTGCAATGCAGAAAGTGAGGACAACGATCACTTACTCCTCAAATGCTCTATCACAAAAATGATAATTGCGAAATATGAACAACTGAGCGGTGATAGGTTCTTTGCCCTTAATGACACTAGGGTATCAATGACAGATTTGCCTAACATAAGAAGGACCAATCCACAATTTGAACACCTATGTATTTTATGGCAGCACATATGGGAATTCCGTAATTCTGTCATCTTTAAAGGAAGCAAACCAGATAATTTGGAAGCAATAGTAAGGAAAGCTAATCACAGCATAAGGGAATGGATTAATCTTACAAAAGATGGTGAATCTAAGAACCTTAAGCCCAAAAGGAGGATAAATATAAAATGGGCAAAGCTCCCAATGCCTATCTACAAAATCAATGTAGATGGGTCGGTTAAACCGTCGGGCGATTGCCGTATTGGGGGGATTGTCAGAAATTGGAATGGAAAGGTAATTGATATATTCTATGAAGATATTCCTAATGGATCTGTAATCCTAACAGAATCCCTTGCTTTCTGCAAAGGGTTAGAAATAGCCCGCATAAGAGGATGGAGAAAGGTCATTATCGAAGGAGATAGCTTGGGAGTTGTCAAGGCAATTGAAGATCAGACATCAAGTTCATGGGAGATTCTAAGAGTGATTGAAAAGATCAGATTACTTCAGAAGGAATTTGCATCAGCTAAAGTTCAGCACTGCTACCGCGAGGCCAACCAAGCTGCTGATTTCATAGCTAAGAATAGTGTTAGTTGTAATCCTAGTTTCCCTTTTTATAGGGAGCTTTGTTACATCATTTTTCGGGATGATCAAGAATGATCTTTTTTCAAAGACATTCTACTGGTTGCCTACTGTAAAAAAAAAAAAAAGGAAATACGGAGTAATTACAAAAATTGCTTGTTTGTTTTTAAATAAATATAAAAAAGCAGTATAAATCTGAGACCAGATCTCGAAGTAGTGGCATGAAACTCATCGATTGACTCCATTGAAGGAAGCAAGGGAAGAGGGAGAGATGGGTTGCTCCTTCTCAGGTCTGAATGCACTCTACGACGCCGTTAACGGCGGTGGAGATGTGTGGATCAATGACAACCGATTCAAGATCGTCCGGCAGCTCGGCGAAGGCGGCTTTGCCTACGTTTTCCTCGTCAAAGAGGTTCTTGCCGACGGTTCTGCTTCCGGTGGCCTTGCTCCGAAATTGAAGGACCCTTCCTTCATCTCAGGTTCCGTATTCCAATATCCCCGTTCCGATTTTTACTGCTTCCAACTTCATGGATTTGGCTTCGTAGTGATAATTTAGCTTCAGATTGATGATCTATTTAAGAATTTTCGCAGTATTTGACTTCAGATTTGTGAATTTGTGTGATGTTGTGGTTTTGATCGAGGATAATTGAGGATGTGAATTCATACAGTTGACTCAGATTAGTGCGTTTTTTTTTCAATGTAGTTGTAGACTTGTGGAGACTGTAGATCTGCGTGAAATCGTTATACAATTTGTTTGACTGTGAAATTCAGTAAGAGCGGTGGCGGTTTTAGTAGATATTAGTTACAGATCGACTGAATACATGGAGGAACAATTTTTGTTAGTATTAAGTTTCGGATGTTTGATCTGTGATAGTTAGATTGAATCGTGTTGTCTTGTAGATGATGGGACCTATGCCATGAAGAAAGTGTTGATTCAGAACAAAGAGCAGTTGGAATTGGTGAGAGAAGAGATCCGTATTTCGTCGTTATTCACCCATCGGAATCTGCTGCCTCTTCTTGATCATGCTATTATTGAAGTCAAGGTAATCCCTCACTGATGAGTTGTTTTATTTTATCACTCAGCTTTTCCTTTGTGATATCAAGTGTTTTGAATTTAGTTAGTTGCTTGTGCTCTTTGTTCCCTCAAATCACTTTTTGGTGAAATGTTCTGTAGTGGAACTATTGACTTTTCTAGGTTTTTTTTAAAAGATCTGCATCACATTCTATCTAACATCAGCATGGACACTTAAGACGGATGAGTGAATAAAGTCTAGGTCATTGTTAATTTTTGCTCTCCAAGATGTTTGTTTTCTCACTCTTTTATACAGTGATAAGCTTACTGGTGATATGTTCTTGCCTCTAGTAAAGAACATAACAGCTGCTGTTAAATGATAGTATATGATCTATTATTTGTAGAGCCATCTCTAGCGGACTTGTTCTTAATATCTTGTTCCCAGGTAAGGGGTTATAGTCCAGATAACTCTCTATTTGATTGTAGATTGATCCAACTTCTCGAGCTCACTATTTATCAGATATCAATTTTTAAGCTGCAACACCGTTCCTTATGCTTTTAAAATTAGCCCATCTTTTTGTTTGTTGCTGAGGTTGTTTTTGTCTTTCAAATGTTAGTGGATGGTTATAAGTTATAACTGGGTAGTTGTTGCCTGTTGGCGGCTATCATTGCTTTTCAGAGTGAAGTATTTGGTGCTACTAATACTACTAGCTCATTCCATTAACTATTGGGTGTGCAGTGAGTCAATGACAATTTTTTTTATGTCACAAAAATTCTGGCAATCAATTTTGTGTGTGTGTGTGTGTGTTTGGTGGTGGGGGGGGGGAGTGGAATTTTAGACATGAATTAATGCAACCAATAGTCAAATCTTTACTCTGTAGCTTTTGATGATCCATACTGCTTGTATAGAAGGTGAAGCTGAAGCTCAACACAGCACGACCAATGCTTGCCTCTCAGGAAATAAGCCCATAATTATGCACTAGAATCAGCTTTATATAAGTTTAGTCTTGAGAAAATATCACCAATCAATTGTTTTGCGTGTCTGCCTAGTGACATCTTTAAAATGACGACCAGCTTCATCACCATTTTGTTAACTTAATGTGAACTTTGTAGCGAATCGATTATATTATTATGTCTTAAAAAAAGAGTTATTGCTTGTGCAGCTTCTTTTGCTTGCATTTTATGTTTTACAAGTGCCCTTTGCTCTTTTTGCCTCTGCTTTTTCTTGCATTATCTTCTGAATATCTAATTACTCACTAGAAGGTCTCATATCATTGATTAGGCCACTCAAGAACAAGCTCAAAAGAATGAAGCATATTTGCTGTTCCCAGTCCATCTTGATGGGACTTTAGTTGACCATGCAAAAGCCATGACAACAAAGAAGGAGCTCTTTACTACATCAGATGTTCTTCAAATCTTTAGACAGGTGAGTTCAGCAAGGCATTCCCCAATTTTGTTATAGGTTACCGCAACTGTTCTTATGATTATCTTGCAAGCTACTTGCTCTTCATCATGTTAGTTCAGTGCCCTCTTAATTTGATCTTGCCTAGTACAAGTATTAAGATATTCAGGATCAGCTGTCTCTTAAATTAAGGCTCCGTTTGCATGTTTAAGAATGTAATTATAAGTGGGTCATTATGTATTATAATAACCAACCTTTATAAAAAGCGTTTGGCATAACAAAAAATAAAAAATAAATTATATTTCATCCATTCATCCCCTCCAGGCCTCCACATCTCATATCTGTGATTGAACATGAAGATGGAGCCAAGGAGGGCACCCGCAGCCATTAATCTGTGATTATAATACTTCAATTTTGCTCCTTTGGATTAAGCTCTTTCCCTTCCCCTCTCCCTTTCTGCCTCCTCCTCTTTCACCATTCTTGGCTCGCCCCTCCCTGGCCTCGCCCCGGAGCCAACAACCACCCCTAGCGCCTCCGCCCTCCTCCCTCAACTCCCTCACCACTCCTCTGCCTGAAATTAGAGAGCACCTCGGCCTATCGCCTCTGATCGACCAACCTCCCCTTCGCTCCGGTTTCCACCGCCTCCATGACCGCCCCACCCCACCCCACTACGCCCGTCCTTGCCTCAACATCACCGCCTCTATTAACTTCCACCCACGGCGGCCTGTTTCTTCCCCACACAGCCATATGCCCTCATCAATCATCCCACGATCCGAGTCAGATCTAGCTAATTGGATTTGGAGTCCTAGATCCATCTAATTGAAATTCCCTCTTTTATTTTGATTTGAGTAAGATAAGCAGATTGATGGTGGAGATTTTTTTGATAAGTAGATTGATGGTGGAGACTGCGAGACTGGGGAGAGGTGAATCAGAAAACTTTTGTGTAGGATATAGATTGAGATTGAGACTAGGGAGGGAGATAGGAGGAGATGAGGGGGCAGTGGTAAGAGGGAGATGAAGAGTCAAAAAGAATAATTATTCGATATAATTAATTTTTTTTAAAACTCATTAATGCATTGTGTAAAATAATGATCCATAATGCATAATTGCATTATAAATGTCATCCAAACGAAGCCTAACCATGAAGTATTAAATCTAATATAATGAAAGGATTTTCCACATATTTCTCTATTCAATATAAAACTTAAACTGAAGTATACTTGCATTAAGCTTTTTTGTATCTTCTGCATGTCTGATTTTTATTTATTTTTCTTGATGTTTTGCTAAGCTCAAAACCTTGGTTCAGCTCTGTGCAGGACTGAAGCATATGCACAGTTTCAATCCACCCTATGCACACAATGATGTCAAACCTGGGAATGTCCTGATAACGTATATGAAAGGACAAGCACCTCTTGCTATATTGATGGACTTTGGAAGTGCTCGACCTGCTAGGCGACAAATTCGTTCTCGTTCTGAAGCCCTGCAGTTGCAGGTAATTGGAATTTTACCCTGGTTTCTTTTTCTATAACATGCATGCTTTGTTGTTTTTTCTATAGCATACATGCTTTGTTGTTTATGGTAATTGGTTGTGCCTGGGAATTGCATTCTAAGAAAATTTCTTGACTTGTGGCAGTATTTGGTAATGAGTGGGCAAGATTGATTTTTTTTATCTGACACTTTAGAAAGATCAATTGGTTTATCTATTTCACTTCTTCTGATGCTTAATTTTTTTTTTTTAAATATTAAAATTTTGTAAAAAATACTTGTTGTTTATGGTAATTGGTTGTGCCTGGGAATTGCATTCTAAGAAAACTTCTTGACTTGTGGCAGTATTTTGTAATGAGTGGGCAAGATTGATTTTTTTTATCTGACACTTTTGAAAGATCAATTGGTTTATCTATTTCACTTCTTCTGATGCTTAAATTTTTTTTAAAAATATTAAAATTTTGTAAAAAAATACTTGTTGTTTATGGTAATTGGTTGTGCCTGGGAATTGCATTCTAAGAAAATTTCTTGACTTGTGGCAGTATTTTGTAATGAGTGGGCTAGATTGATTTTTTTTATCTGACACTTTAGAAAGATCAATTGGTTTATCTATTTCACTTCTTCTGATGCTTAAATTTTTTGAAAAAATATTAAAATTTTGTAAAAAATACTTGTTGATTTTTTTTTACCCACAGTTTTTAAATAAATTGAATATAATTTTGAAAGACTAAAACATAATTTCAAATAAGTGATCCGAATAGAGATTCTGACTCAAACTACACAATGAGAGTGAAGTGGACGTAGCCTGATTCAAGCTTGAGCCAATGCAACACAAACCTGACCTGAACTTCACATTTCACGCCTCTGCGATTCTGACCTCTTCCTATACTGAGTGGACAGAGTCTGATCTGTCAATTCCTGCGACTACATGACTCTTGGCAACTTGGGTGCATTGACCTCATTGTTCATATTTAATGTGATATATCTGTAGGAATGGGCATCCGAACACTGCACAGCCCCTTATCGTGCTCCTGAATTATGGGATTGCCCAAGTCATGCTGATATTGATGAAAGAACTGACATTTGGTCTTTGGGTTGCACTTTGTATGCAATAATGTAAGTATTTATCTTCTTTACCATTTCCCCTAGCTAGCTGATTGGTTATGCTAAACTGTAAATGCACTTTTCTTGTCAAACATGTGGGATTTGGTTGCAATTTAACTGTTAAAATGGTGAACCACTTAAGCAGATGAAAACCTAGTCCTTCTCGCCAGATTCTCCTGTTTGTACTTGGATTAAATTGTTATTGGAAGTTTGAAGTAAACTTTACTTCCTGAGCAGCTGAGCTCGGAATCTATATTCTTTTCAGAGAACTAATTGTTTATCAAGATGCCAATGGTGGAAACTGAACAAAATAAGAAACTGGCCATGTTTTTATGCTTAAACCATGTCTTGTCACTAAATTGTACAACATTGAACTCCTCTCTACCATGTTCATAGGTATGGCGTCTCTCCATTTGAGTACGCCCTGGGAGAATCAGGGGGAAGCCTACAACTGGCCATTGTGAACGCGCAGGTAAAGTGGCCGACAGGCCCTGGAACCCCGAAATACCCAGAAGCTCTCCACCAGTTTGTGACATGGATGCTTCAGCCACAGGCCACTGTGAGGCCCCGTATTGATGACATTATCATTCATGTCGATAAGTTGATCACAAAGTACTCAAACTGAAGATGAGATGTCAAGGTTTGCCCGTTTGGCCGAGAACAAGATCTTCACAGGTCTACCATGAAAAACCTTCTAAATTATAATCTTCCTGTTAGATACATAATTTATAGCCCTCCATAGTTTGTCTTTCTTACCTTCTTCTACATGCCAGGTGAAGGAAAATTTCACAGCTGCAGTTTCATGTATGAGTGTAAGACCAATTTTTTATATATTTTTGTTTGAGGTATAGGATCTGCAGAGGAGTACTTTGTTAATTGGATGGTGATTTGTATGGGTTTTCCAGTTTTTCATTCAATGACATTTATATAGAAATCTGAAATCAAATACCTACAACTACAAGTAATTTTTTTTGTGACAAATAAATTTTATTTATGGATATTTATATTCAGCATGAAGAATTTTATCCTGACAGTTTGAGGAAACTGATTGAGCTCCATAATTTCGAAAATCGCCCATAATGGCTCCAAACAAAACCCTAACATGTGGTTATTTTCAAAAAAAATCAATTCCACATGTGAAATTTTAATCAATTTACGATATTTAACGGGTGGTTTTTGGATAAATTGACATAAATTTACTACCTGTAAAACGTAGCTGCTTGAGCGGTTGAGCCTGCACTACAAAACCCAGTATGTATCCATCGTTTTCAATATGGATCGAGGTCAGATAAGAAATGTGTTAAGTAGCAGCATTTATGTATTTGTCTGTATCTCCCATCTGCAAAGAAATTGCCTTTCACCCCCAATGTGACCCAAAAGTATTCACAATTAACCTAAAAACTTATCTCAGGAATTTTCTTCGGACTTCTTAGATTTATTTGTCAACAAAATAAGTTATTTCTTGTCTCATAAAAAAAAGAAGGAACAACTTAGCTAAGTTGTATTTTGACATTATCTTATTTAACAATTAAAAAAAATCTTTTTATGTAATGCGGAGGAAAAATAACTCAAAATAATACGAAATATCAACTTTTAACCGAAAATAATACGAACTTTAGTTTTAACAAATCTATGTACGAACTATGTCTGTATTATCCAAAACAATATGCCTATATTATCCAAAACAACATCAATTCCAGCTATTTTTCCGGCAAAAATTTAGGAATTGAGAACCCTATTGTTTTGGGTTAATTTGGAAAAGGGTATTTTAGCAAGCGAAATCGTAGGAAATACTAAAAGAGAAGGTATTTTGGCGGGCAAAATCGTCGAAAAAATAGCCAAAATTGAGAATCATATTGTTTTGGGCTAATATGAGCATACTTCGTACATGGATTAGTTAAAAATAAAGTTCATATTATTTTTCGGTTAAAAGTTGATATTTTGTATCATTTTGAGTTATTTTTCCTAATGCTGAAATTTATGGATTAATGATAAAAGAAGAGATAATAATATATATTTGTATAACATATATAAAATCTCAATTATATGTGAGCAAAAATCTAGCTACTTATGTGATAGAAAAAGGATAGGTAATGGAGATCACCCAAAACATGCAATTAACCAACTCCAGCACTTTCATTCATCGATCTCTATCTTCGCCATGGATTTGTTTCGATTAATCGATCTATACATTGTGTGTTCAACTCAGCGCGAATGGGGATTAAGAAGCCTCATTTGGGGTGTTGGGGATGCTTCATCATCATTTCCGTCTTGTTGCATCCCCCAACACCCCTTTCTTCTTCACCGCCACTTTCTCCTTAGAAAGCGAACCTTTCTTCTCCTTCTTCCTCGCTTTATCGTCTCCATGGTGCTCGCCTCCTTGGTTTGTTCTCTCCCGAGCTCCCTTCACTGCCCATGGATAATGAAGATGATTCGGGCCGGATGATGCATCCGAAGCCACGGAATCATCATCGTCATCCTCATCATCATCATGGATATGGATACGATGATTGTAATCAACGTTGTCATCATCGGCGAAATCATCTTTAGGAGGCGGAGGAGAAGGGGATCCAAGGTACATTGTCCACCCAGACTCACTGCTGCTTTGACACTCTTCGTCATCGACTTTTCCTGGATCCATCAAAATCTATGGAGTATATCAATAAATAAAGAAGAACAGTTTAATTTGGAAAGGAAAAGGGAATTAAAATTCATGGACCTGAAATGTGGTAGGAAATATATAAATGAGGTAGGAGATATATATAAGAGCACAAAATAACTGAAATTGGATAAATTCAAAAAATTATAAGATAATTCATATATAATTTTCTAAAATATATTTTTTCTAAAAACAAATATGAACCGAAATTGTAAAATAGCAATATTTTTATAAAAAATATTTTTAAAAGTATAATTTTTTAAAATATTTTTAAGCGTATGAATCATCAATTATATTATTATATTATTGATATGATTTTTTGAATTTTTTTTATTAACCGTTTTTATCTGAAATAATTTTGTGTAATGTTAAATATCACACAAAAGATCAAAATCTGTAAGTGTACCTATCAATGATAGATGAATTTGCATAACTGAGACCCGATCTAGTCAAGATTAGACACAGAATCAGAAATAAAAATTCGAATAAGTTAGATAGACTAATTTTTGATAGACTAATTTTTTTATATCCATAATTTTAATTAAAAACCCCTTAATTTAATAAATAAATAAATAATTTTCTGCTAATTTTCCTTAACTTTTTATCTATTATTTTATTTTTAAAAAAATAGGGTAGACTAAGCGACATCAGCTCGCCTCTCGATCCATGCCTGGCCAACAAACATCAAGCGAAGATCAAACGATCAAATCAAAGGTTTCATGTCCCCCAACCCCATATCAAGCTAGTAAAACATTTCAATCTTTCACTAACCAATAATTCCACAGCTTGATTTATTCATCTCTCGATCAACCAGTAGATTTTGTCTGGTTTATGCATAATTTTCTTTGGAATATATACTATATATATGTTGGAGTTTGTGACGGTTTGTCACATATAAAGGGATCAGAGATGTCCACCTTGTATCCTGGTAGCTAAACAAAAGAACATATATCCCATAAATTTTGATTTATATATTCTAAAGATAAGACAATTTCCCTTTTCACTGGAAAAAAAAAAGACAAATCATCTTTGAATTATTTACCTTACCTGAACTATTGTCAATTTTATTTATTAGGATTGATCTGCTAAACTATTTTTTATTTGACTTAGACCGAAATTTTTTTTACTTAAAAAGGTAGGAAAATTGTAAATATATATAATTTATGTATTTTAACAACGGTTTTTCTATCCAAATGGCATAAGATAAGAACCTTGATGGCTTAATAAGGAAAGATTCCATACCAAACAAAGCATCCCGACCCTAAAAAAATCATTTTTAGAAAAGCTAAAATAATTTAATTTGGGAAAATCTTTCCCAATCAAGCTATGCTCCGGCCTCCGGGGCATAGGATAGAAAAATCGTTTTAACAATTAAAAAAATATCATGTGAGGTTTTTATAAGAAAAAAATATATATTAGGTTTTTGAAAAAAAAATACTACAAAATTAGTATATTTATCAATCAAAATTGCAAAAAAAAATTGACAATGTTTTTTATTGATGGGTCGACGGTAGATTTGTAATTAAATTTAATAGGATTTGAAGAATGTTTTAGTAACATCTTTTTATTAATAAATAATAAATGGAGTATGTTTTTAGCTAGATGGATTATTTTTTCAGTTCAACAAGAGGCAATTTTTTTAGGATTGGGAATGCGGAAATAAATTTTGCATCAACCCTGGAAATTTAAGACCTCCATAAATTCTCTGGAGGATTTGTTCCCCCTCTTGCCAGAAGCCAGCTATTATTTGATTTTACTATCAGTATTGAGAATTGAGATTTTGTCAAAGTCTTTTAATTGATAAAAATGGCATGTGAAAAATAATAGATCACAAATTTAAGTTATCTTTTTTTTTTACTTGTTGTGATGTGTTGGAGGCTGGAGCCTTTGTCTCACATCGAAAAACACGAGAACCCGAGCCTTGTATATAAGTTAGTGGGTCACTCCTCCTATTGCCAATTGATTTTAGGATGGAACCCCGCTGGTCTTGTGTGCTCTGCTTGGGTGCGCATGATGCGCTCAGACGTGTGGACCCCCCACGGTTATATGGCCCACCGGGATTTAACATGGTATCAGAGCGGTGCGGTCCGGGACCCTGGTCTATTACTGGACTAGTCGGCCTTAAGGCAAGACATCAAGTGCAACTGGCATATATAGCGGGGCCAGGCAGTTGCACTTGGACCCTGGTCTATTACTGGGCTAGCCGGCCTTAAGGCAAGACATCAAGTGCAACTGGCATATATAGCGGGGCTGTGCAACTGGCATATATAGCGGGGCCAGACAGTTGCACTTGAGGGGGCGTGTTGTGATGTGTTGGAGCCTTTGTCCCACATCGAAAAACACGAGAACCCGAGCCTTGCATATAAGTTAGTGGGTCACTCATCTTATTGCCAATTGGTTTTAGGATGAAACTTAACCCCGCTCGGCTTGGGTGCACATGATGCGCTCGGACGTTTGGACCCCCCACGATTATATGGCCCACCGGGATTTAACATTACTTCTTAATTGTAATGAACAAAATGGCCTTTCTATACTAACCAATAAAAATGGAGATTTTCTCATGGATGTCCAATGAGCGGTTCAACATATAAAAATACTAATTAAGGAGACAAAGTTCTAAAATCCAACAAAAAAAATAAATTTTCAATTCTCAATATTTACTAGTACTCGTATTATACAGTATTTGGGATAACTAGTTCAGTACTCTTGCCATGCACAAACGTATTTCTGAAATAATTATGTGTTTAATATCTCTAATATTTTGTGGTTGGTAAGTTGTATAAGAGTTCTTTTTATAGGTGGATGCATAGTTAGAAAGTCGATCTTTAACTTTAAAAAATGTTGATAACATGAAGACTAAATAGATAGAATAAGATGAGCAAAATTAAATAATACTCGTATAACAGTAATGAGCGTAAATGTTGTTGGAAGTGTCAATAAAACAAAATTAAAGGAGTTAATGATTTTTGTAGGGAAACATAGAGGTTATAGCCGAGAAACAACATCGAACAATTTTCCTGCACAAAGAGAACATACAAAAGAGTTGTGATGATATTATGAGTGAAACATATCGGAATGACCGCTCTTTATTTACCAATTCAAAGAAACATGTCATACTTTTGTGCAAATCATATTTGTATTAATAATTGAGCTTTTACAAATTAACTTATACTTTTTTAAGAATTAGGGACAGTTCTGACTAGGTGATCGACATATTTCACCAGAAAGGAAGAAAGGGATCTATTATTCAAACAAAAGCGGATGTCTTCTGCCTGGGAGACCAGAAGCAAGCCATTGACAAATGACTTACAAAGATGATAATTGAAGGTGACAACATAAAAGTAGTAGATGCAATAAATGATTGTTCCAAAGTCGATTGGAAAATTTGCGGATCCATTGAGAAGATCAATATGATGAAAGGAAGATTTGAAAAAAATTGAATTCAGGCATTGCTTCAGAAAGTCAAACGTAACAATTGATTATATTACTAAGACTCGAGAGATCTGTAATTTATCAACTCTCCCCTTACATGGATACCTTATTAACATTATCTTTAATGATGATCAAGAATGTACTTTGCGTTATTAGGACATTCTATTTCTTGTCTACTGTAAAATAAAAAAAAAAACTTTAATCAGCAATTTAATTAGAATCATGTCGAGGTGAGAGGGAGAAGGAACGGGGATAGGAGGTTGCTTGAAAGGGAGGAGACAAGTAGCTTCCGTAGGTGGCTGGAGTTCAACTCATAATATGAACCCCCCATTGTCACCGGGCCCCACAGAGTTGTTCTTAAATTCATAGCTGCTCCATTTTGGGCGGCATTAATTAATACATGGAGAGGAGGAATTGAATTGAAGATGGTCTGAAAGTTGGAGGGCCTGTAATTGCATATGCTGATTCAGTCATTCAGATTGCCTAGTACTAGCTTTTACATCTATTGTTAATATAAAATGGAATAGAATTGCTGATAAGGTTGTAAATTAAATCTTAGACGTTCTTTGCAGGAGCAAGCATTTAAAACAAATCTAGATCTGCTTGGCCGACCTCATCCGACATGATACGATCGATTAGGTCTATGCCAGTTGAAACTTTACCTTATATAGATAACAAAAAAATATAACATGCTTTCATTAATTTTTTTTGGTCAATTCAGAAATTATTCATCTTTTATTTTTTTTATGAAGAATGTCGTGCGTTCGAATATCGAATTTTTTTTTCCATATATTGATTATTGTTATGTTTTTTTTCAAATGTATGTCCTCATGATTAATTAATCGAGTATATGGGTTCGTATGGGACGGAGTTAATAAACTGACTAAAATTATAAACAAGATAAAATTTATAAACTGTTGATAAAAGTAGTTAAAATTTTAAACTGCAATATAAGCTGCGTATGGGGCACAAGTGTTTTAATTTTGATATATGAATTTAGTAGTTGTGAAAAGGGTGTTTTGATTTTTGTAGCTTAATAATTTGGGATAACCTTGATAAATTTTACAACAATGAGCAATCCTACAATTACACATACAAATGTCTGCGATGACAACGTCGTAATAAGGGTGGTTAATCTTCGAATAGTCGACAATTTTTACAACAATAGACACTCTTACAATAATATGTACATTGTCTGGGATTGGTACATCCTAATAAGGATGGCTATTCATCCATTTTGAGATGCCCAAACAATGTCTGCGATCTCATCTCGCAACATCTTCATAACATCGCTTGGAGCACCACTTGGGCCGTCGACCCCAGTGGTATCAGCGTCTGTAGGGGCGTTGTTGGGCATGGGTTGTTGCCTTGGATTGTTGTCTTCGTCGTCCGAAAAATGTTCCGAGTGCAGGCGAATAAAGTTGTGAAGTGCCATGGTAGCTAGGATGATATCAATCTGTATTTCTTCATCGTAATTGGGCATTGTAGACAACACCTTGAATTTCTTCTTCCACACGCCAAATGTACGTTCCACAACGTTACGTAATTGCGAGTGAAGGAACAATTGCTCGTGTTATCGGTATCTTGTGAGACATCCATTTTCTGTCATTAACAACCAAAACATTCTCATCCAAGGCAAATGTTTTCAAAACATGCATCAAGTGTGACCTTACTCCCTACAAATTACTCTTGGCATACGTGAGATACACTAAAACATACCAAACGTGAAAAAAAAATAGCATTCAGATTACTTTTAGTGTGTCTCTTGTTCTAACAAGAGATACACTAATATTTTGTTTTGATCTATATATGCTATATTCTGAACACAATATATCGTGCAGGTTATCTACACACATCCACTCAGAAGGAAATAAAGTCTTAGGGTAGGGAAAACTGTTTTATTTTTTTTTAACAAACTTAAGAGATGATTTTGTTGCTGCTTAGTTTTAGTTTGCAGTGTATCTTAACAAACATACTGAAACTTTAAGCCCCCGTCAAAAAAATAATTCAAAACTTAAAGAAAAAAATGGGACCTTAATTTTTGTCTCATGTCTATGAAGACAAACGTAAGGCAATAAGACCCAAGAAAAAGTGCATGACTTACTTTCCTATCACTTTAATAAGGTATTTCTTTCAGTAACAATCCCTGTGGTAATGTTCAACATCAGTTCATTGATCCTACATTTATGATATATGATGCAGCATCACTGTAAACGCTAAAACTCAACCATGATTTTACATAAATCATATGCTTCCTTATCAATGCTCATTTAGTAATTAGTAAGCAACTAACAAACGCTAAAACTCAACCATGATTTGAAATTATTTGCAACAAATTCAAATCCAACAAGAGCAGCATCACTGTAAAAACACCCAACAGAGCCAGAGCAACAATTTGGAAACCAAGATCTGATAGAGCTAAAATCACTAAGAACAACAATTGATTCACCCTATTTCGCACTACAGCAGCACTACAGCAGTAACAACCCTAAGCGATCTTCGTTCCATTGATTCACCCTATTTCGCACTACAGCAGCACTACAACAGAATTCCATTGATTCACCCTATTTCGCACACATTCGAAATTAATGGATCAAGGTGAGTGACATACGTACCTTAGTGATCTTCGTTCTTCGTAGCCCTCACAGCCGCCTCGGAATAACGCCGGAGCAACCCTTAATTTGTCTTCTGGCGCCGATTTTCGTCTCCTGCGGCAGATGGAAAATAGATGGAAGATGGGAGATTGATGTAAGATAGATGGAAGATGAGGGGGAGTTACATACCGCCGGTTTTCGTCTCCGGTCCGGTTGAACTTCGTCTTCAGCGCCACAGATGGAGATGTCGCCGCTCCTCTGCTCCTAAGAGAGAACAACCCCAAGCGCTTGTATTTTGGTAAAAATCTGGGCAGGTTGTGAATTTGCTAAAATATGAGGGGTAAATTTGTAATTGTGGAAAAATAAACCCCTAAATAAGGGGCATTGTCCGTCTTATATTTAAACCAAAATTTTTAACCGGTTTTTTACTTCTTTTGACTCCCATACCCCAATTAAACCGGTTGAATTTTTTAACAGCTACAAGTTACTAATTTGAACCGGTTTATTTGGGCAACCATACAAAACCTATATGTATGTAATTTTTTTAATGTAATGTAATTTGCCTAGCTAAAGTTTACTGCACTAACCTACTTAAAATTAACAATTCCCTTTTCACAAATTAAAGTGATTAGATTACAAAGGGACGGTAATTTGTAAAAACGTGCTGGAATATGATTGTCCTATATATATGTATAAAAAAATTAATATAAAATCAATCACAACGCGCCACATAGAACGTTATGCATCAATTTTAGTATATATACATAGATACCGAGGGGAGTTGTTTGAAAGAGGTTGGAACTTGGGAGGGGAGCTTCTAATTCATTTACCTCCCCATTTTGGTAACTACAAGTCCTCCCTCTTCAATTCTCCCATGTCTTGTCCATTGCCAAAAATACAATCATATATGATATATATCCTTCTCATTTCACTTTCCATCCCCATTCAATCATTTTCTCTTCCACATTTTTGGTTTAAACATTTTTTAATCACGTTTTATTTTGTGGATAGTTTTAAAAAAAGGAGTGGATGTGGGAACACAAATTCACAATATGCATTAAATGTAGCTAGTTAATCTAGTAAGGATATCCGTTGGGCTAAATACATAACTATAAGTCAAATGGGGTTTTATCCTAAATTCGATTGATAATAGGAACTTATATACTCAGACTTGTTATACTCAAGTACGACTTTCTTTAGTCTCTCTACTGTCTACACCACTCAACAATTATATAAAGGTTACGAATTTGATCCCCTCGTCCATTGTTATAAGTCACAATATGTATTAAATGTAGCCGTAGTAGCACAATTATTAAAAATAATATATATAAAAAATAAATAAATAAACCATTCCGGAATGGCTCACTGGAAATGACTTGTGGATAATAGTCATATGTCCCCGGTTCGAACCCCGGAATGACCGCTCTTTATTTACCAATTCAAGAGAATGATGGTGTATTTGGATTTTACACTCGGTTAATATACAATTTATAATAGGTTTAAATAAACATAAATCTTATTTAATAAGCCAATCATCCGATAAAAGCGGAGGGGCAGAAATCCTACCTGGAAGATTTATGAGGATAATGGAATTCAAAGATGCATGCTCCTTGCTGGAGATCCCCTCATACGGTAACCCATTTACTTGGAGAAAGAAGCAATTTGGCCCAGACAACATTCTGGAAAAACTTGACAGGGTGCTTGTCCATCATGAAATAATCGACATGTTCCCCGAATTGGCAACTAAAAATGGAGCATTCTCTAACTCGGACCACTGTCCTATCTCAATTAACATCTCCAAGAACACTAGCTTTAAACCACCCCCTTTTAAATTTGAAAACCTTTGGCTGCAAAGGAAAGACTTCCGAAATATTGTTAAACAAGCATGGAGAGCTTCATGTGCAGGCTCTGCTATGTTCCGAATTACACACAAATAAAAAATCCTCAAACAAAAGGCAAAAAATTGGAATAAAAAAACATTTGGAAACATCTTCCGACAAATACAAGACGTTGATAAAGCCCTAATCGAAATACAATCTATCCAACAAACTAGCCAAAACCCAGAGTCATACACAAAAGAACAAAATCTATTATCTAAAAGAGAAAAACTACTCCTTTTTCATAAAACTTATTGGAACCAAAGAGCTAAATCAAAACACTTAAAGTTAGCAGATACCAACTCCTCCTATTTCCATAGAGTAGCCACAGGGAGAAGAAATCAGAAGATAATTAGAACAATTACCTCCGCAGAAGGAACTAACATAATTGGCAATGAAAACATGAAAAGGGAAATTCAAAGAGATTTTGAGAAAAGATTTAATCGGGAACAAATGTATAGAACCCCCCAATTAGAAGAATACCTTTCAGAAATCAACCCGGTCATTACAGAAGAGGAAAACGAATCACTTATTCAACAACCAACAAACAGTGAAATAAAAAAAGCAGTCTTCTCAATGGGGAACAACAAATCCCCTGGCCCTGATGGAATGACGGCTGAGTTTTACAAAAATTATTGGGACATCGTTGGCTCCGATATCATCCGGGCTACAAAAGCTTTCTTTCACTCTAGCAAAATGTTAAAACAAATTAATCACACTTTTATCTCCCTCATACCAAAAATTGATAACCCCTCCATGACTACACACTATCGCCCGATTAGCCTATGTTCTACCTTATATAAAATCATCTCAAAGATAATAACAGAACGACTGAAAACGGTAATAGGAAAACTTATACACCCACTACAAGGAGCCTTTGTTTCCGACAGAGCAATCCAAGACAATATCCTAATAGCACACGAGATATTCCACTCCTTTCGTACTAGAAAAGGTACCAAGGGTTGGGCTGCAATAAAACTTGATATGGAGAAAGCATACGACAGAGTAGATTGGCATTTCACGAAAGCAGTTCTCCAAAAATTTGGATTCAACCAAAAATTTGTGGATATTATTATGGAATGTGTGACCACAGTCTCTTTCTCTGTTTTAGTAAACAACGGCCCTACGGATCCTTTCAAACCTTCAAGGGGTCTGAGGCAAGGGGACCCCCTCTCCCCGTTTCTCTTCTTGCTCGGGGCAGAAATTCTTGCTCGTAAACTCTCGAGGGAGGCAGAATCTAACCACAACAGCATCGGATTTAAATTTGGCCATTCGGGCCCCTGCGTTCCGTTCTTGGCCTTTGCGGACGACATAATAATATTCTCGAAAGGAAGTAATGATGCATGTAAGAAAGTTAAAGAGATAATTGAAGACTATTGTAAGTTCTCAGGGCAAAAAGTAAATTACCACAAATCATCCTTTCAAACCACCCCAGGTATTTCTAGATCAAGAGCTCGAGACTTGGAAGGAATTCTAAACATACCCCTTGAACGAAACCTGGAAAAATACTTAGGCTGTCCCATCATTAATGGGAGGGTTACCAAGGAAACCTTTGGCGAAATGATATGCAAATCTAAAGACCAATTGAGCAAATGGCGTGCTAATGCCCTTTCTCAACAAGGCAGAGCAACCCTAATAATGTCTAATTTATCATCAAAACCTTTATACTCAATGCAGAGCTTCATGCTTCCGGTAGCGGTCCACAAACAACTAGATCAAATCAACAGAACCTTTTTTTGGAACAAAGATGCGCAACATAGCCCATTAATCAGTTGGGACAAAATATGTAAATCAAAAAGGGATGGAGGACTGGGAATTAGAAAATCCAAAGATATGAATGAAGCTCTTCAATTAAAACTCCTCTGGAAAATTCTAGCTGAACCGGAAAATAACTGGGTCAAAATCATACAATACAAGTATCTGAAAGAAAACCACATCCTTACCTACTCTAGAAAAGGCAATGCCTCGTGGCAATGGTCGAAACTGAGTTATCTAATCCCCAAATTCAAAAAGGGACTCATCTGGCAGGTGGGGGATGGGAAATCAATTAAGTTCTGGGAAGATAATTGGGTGACTACGACACCTCTAAAGGACAAAATAGACTCTCAACATAACATTAATCCACATGATTCCGTAAGCAATTTCATAATAGGAGGACAATGGTGGAAGGAAAAACTTGTGTCGATGCTTCCTAAGCCCATAGTAGAGGATATTATGAAAATCCCCTTGCCAATCACCCCCCTTACAGACAGACTATATTGGTGGCCCGCCAAAAAGGGATGGTTCACAACGACAAGCGCGTATAACTTAATATCATCCACACCACAAAGATCATCGGATGAATTCTCATGGATCTGGAAACTCGATGCCCCACCTAAAGTTAAGAACTTTATTTGGAAAATAAAACAAAAAGGCCTCGCCACGGCTACCCGACTGGCCCTAAAAGGGGTGGCAGTACCGAACACATGTACCCTGTGCAACCAGTTCGTGGAAGATGATATTCACCTATTCATAGAATGTCCCATCAACAATTTCCAACAACAATTCCCTCGACAAATATCTCAAAACATTAACAGCCTAATTACAGAAAACAGAGATATGAATCAAATTTTACAAATTTTAGGCTCCACTCTTCCGATGGAGAAGAAACAACAAATTGCAATCAGATGGTGGACCATTTGGTTTATAAGAAATCAAACAATCTTTAGAAACGAAACCATCCCTACTGCAGAGGCTATAAATAAAATGATCACGAACAATATTGATAACTGGATGAAAGCTAGTAGATGGAATGAAATGGAGAATGACGGTATACAGAAACAAAGTAAAGGAAAAGGGCTCTCTCGGAACAATTGGAAAACCTACCGATGGAGGAAACCTCCGACGGGTAAATATAAGCTAAACTTTGACGGATCATTTAAATCAACCACAAATAGTTCCATTGGATACATCATCAGAGACTGGCGTGGAGACCCAGTCAACATTGGTGGAAAAGCTAATGGTGGACAATCACCCCTTATAGCAGAAGCCTTAGCTCTACGCCTAGG
The DNA here is from genome assembly GCA_037127255.1 of Persicaria tinctoria. NCBI lineage: Eukaryota > Viridiplantae > Streptophyta > Magnoliopsida > Caryophyllales > Polygonaceae > Persicaria > Persicaria tinctoria. The sequence goes on along the minus strand of JBANSL010000010.1, from coordinate 66,007,084 downwards.
ATTAGAAAAAGCGAGAGAATTAAACATAACCGATCTAATAATAGAAGGAGATTCTAAGATTATCACGGACTACCTAAGATCACAAGTTGGATGTCCTTGGGAAATAGAAATGGTTATGTCAGATATCCAAAGCCTTCTCCAAGGAATAAGGAACGTTAGTGTATCACATATTCCCCGCATTGGTAACCGGGTAGCGGATAAGGTTGCACACCTTTGCTACTCTACCAGGGGGGCTGAGCTATACCTAGATACAGGTCTTCTTGACCTCATCCGGCAGGATGCTTTCGGATAGGATTCCCCATCCGAATTTTTACCTGATCAAAAAAAAAAAAAAAAAAAAAAACATAAATCTTATTAATTGAATTAAATTTATTGCATTCATTTTATAAATTTTAATATGCTCACACCAATTCAAGAGCTTGTTTGCAACAAATCTGCAGATGGGTGTGAGCAGATTGAAATTTAAATATATAGGTACGGTGTTATAGGAGGGTCCATGACTTCATTAGCTTTGATTGCTGTTTCAGGGGTGACTAATCAATACATAAAAATCTAGGCTATGTCTTTACAGTAACAGCAGTGACTACTTTTTATCTCCTCTGTTGAGTGCAATTCAGAATCTCTGGTTTCATCTCTCATGGAGGATAAAGACACTTCCATTGGGACAACTTGTGTTTAATGCCTCCTGCAGTTCTATATATCAACACAACGGATCCTGTTTCGGTGGAGTTCAAGGATAACTCTACCAAGTAGAGTTTCCTTTTTCTCTCACAAAAATTAAAAGAAAAGAAAAAAAAAAAAAAAATTGAGGATGGTGGTGGAGGGAGGGAAAGGAGGGGGGAGATTTTTAACCACTGATTTTAAAATCAGTGGTTGAGATTCTCCCAACTTTATGGTAGAGTTTTTTTCCAAACTCCACCCAAACTCTACACCTTTCTAGCTACCATGTTATCATATCTGCAGATTTATTATGAGGGGTAGTGTATCAATTTCCTTTACAAAAAGACCCACAAAATCATCCCTATTTTTTTTTGGCAAAATTACAGAAAACCACCCATTAAATATGGGTGTTTTCACTTAACCACCCCTTAAATTCAAAATTACAGAAAACCACCCTTTAAATGGTATTTGCTTACAACTCACCACCCATTCAACTATTTTCTTTAATTTATCATTAAATATATTATATTTTAATATTTTTAAACTCAAATTTGATTGTAAATATATTCATATCTTGAATATAAGGGCTCGGTCATATTTTAGGGATTATTTTATTTATTTTTAAAAAATAATAATAAATATAGCCTAGAATTATTATCTTAATTTATGGTTGAAAATGTTTATAAAATTTTAAAATATTATGGAAATTACTCTCATTTATTTATATTTTGAATAAGGGTAATTTACATAATGTTTTAAAAATTTATAAACATTTTCAAACATAAATTAAGATAATAATTCTAGGATTTATTGATTATTATTTTTAAAAATAAATACAAAATTCCCTAAAATATAATTGGATCCTTAAATTCAAAATTTGAATATATTTATAATCAAATTTGAGTTTAAAAATATTAAAATATAATATATTTAATGATAAAGTAACGAAAATAGTTAAATGGGTGGTGAGTTGTAAACAAATAACATTTAAAGGGTGGTTTTCTGTAATTTTGAATTTAAGGGGTGGTTAAGTGAAAACACCCATATTTAATGGGTGGTTTTCTGTAATTTTCCCTTTTTTTTTTATATAAAAAGGTAAGAATTCGAAAAACAAGACAAAACATTGTCTGATTAATCGAGATGTCGAAAAAATTCGACGGACAGAGAAATTGTCAATAGCACAAACAAGTAGATAGGGATGGCAATGGGTCGGGTGATGGGTGGATGATCTACTTCCGTCACCTGACCCACCATCCAAAATTTCTCACCCTACCCGACCCATCACCCACCAAATATTTCACCCGCCCCATCCACCCATCACCCACCGGGTGATCGGGTGGATCGGGTGATAATTTGGGTGAAATACATGACATCAAATTCATCAAAAAAAATTATTGAAAAATATACGTTGAACACATCGACGAATAAACAAGTACCAAATATAGTCAAATTCGGTCAAATACGTGTAAACATCCACAACTTTCAACAGTTCAAGCTAGAGAAAACATTACAACAATTATGAATAAAAAGAAGAGAAAACATAATCTTCAACGACCAAAGCCTTTAAGGTCGAAATCATTTATAGGTATCTTCAATTAGGGTTTATGGGGGTATATTAGTAATTTCACATATAAAATATAATTATATAATATAAGTTGGGTGACAGGTCGGGTGAAGGGTGGGGAATGTCTTCACTCGAATCCGACCCGACCCATCACCCGTTCACCCATCACCCATTTAATATCCGCTTTATTTCGGATTTTCACCCACTTTTTCGGGTCGGGTGAGACGGATATCCGTTGAGTGCGGGTGAAATTGACATCCCTACAAGTAGATTGAAGTTAACACAGATGACGACAGACAACCAACAAAGCGCCGAACCAATACTTGTTGGGGTTTGTGGGCCGGTAAAGTCCCACATTGAGAATTGAGGTGAATACCAACCCAAAATATAAGAAAAAGTGGCTTAAGCTTTTATGTTAGAAGAGTGGATATATTCCGACAACCATGGTGTAAGGTCTCCAAAGTGTCACTATGGCCTAATTAAGGCCGTGTTTGGCAACGGGATGAGGGTAGGTGGATGGGGATGTAATTTTGGGGATGGAAGGAATGTGGATGGAATTTCGGGGTGGAAGGGGTGGAATTTCTAATCCAGTTTAATCCCGTTCGTGTTTGGTTTTGGTTTGAAGTTTATGGGATGGATGACACTGACAAAGACAAATTTGCCCCCACTAATTGACATAAAAAGACAAAATTGCCCCTAAAAAATACCCATCAACTGCCCCGATCCCTCCGCCTGGTCCCACCTCGTCCTCCACATGGACGCCGATTGCCAGGGGGAGTAGTACGATCACATCGTCGCCGTCTGGATATTGTCGGCGCCGAGATCCTCCGCACCGGCACCCCCGAGGCGATTCCTGACGGGATCTTCTGGAACGTTCGCAAGGACGTCACCAGGTACTCCTCTCTGTTCGCGCAATCGAACGCCTCTCTCTCCATGATGCTTGAGAATGTCGTCAACGACGTCTTCACCGACGTTTTCCATGTGAATCTCACTCTGTTGGTTTACACGGAATCGGCCGGTGAGGCTCCGTCTCTCGGGAGCTGGTTTACGAAATTAGGGTTTGGATTGGAGGATTTGGAGGAGAGTGACCGGAATCAATTGGATTGGGTCGAGAGAGGGAAGGGGAAGGGGCAAAAGCAATTTGACATCGGCGGTGCTGCTGCGGGAGGGACGGCGGTGAGGCTGTTGACGGCCGGTTGCGGAAGTTGATGGGTGGTTTTCGGCGCTTACTTTAGTTGGTGAAGGGGCTGGTGTGGTGGCCGGCGACAGAAGGAAGGTGGTTGAGGTGGGTGATGGTTGGTGGTGGCGGCTAACATGAAAAACAATTAAGGAAATGAGGGTTTTGGGTTTGAGGGCAAATTTGGGCCACCCCCACCTTCCCATCCCCTCAATCCTCCTTCAACCAGGTGGACTCCGCACCCCTTCCCATCCCCCGCATCCCCTGCTTCCCATCCTCCTCCATCTCGCACACCCCTTGCCAACCACGCCGTCGCGCGCCCCGAGAACCCATCCCCACCCGCGGCATCCCCTTCCACCCCCTAACAAACACGCCCTAAATTAATTCAAAGCGACTTATCAGTAATCACATCTCGATCCCTTGACTCCATTTTTATTTTACTTAAATTAATTAAAAGCGACTTATCAGTGATCAAATCTCCCTTGACTCCATTTTTATTTAATTAAATTAATTAAAAGCGACTTATCAGTAATAACATCTCACTGACTCCATTTTTATTTGAGTAGCAGCTATAGTTCCAATGTGGCTTGTTTAGTCTAAATTAGTATCACATCGTCTTCCACCAAAAATGATTTTTTTTTGGATCCAGTCGAATAAACTTTGACTGAGCTTCCTATCTAAATTAAATTAATACTCCGTCCATTTTAAAATACATGTCGTTTTACTTAGAACATATATATATATATATATATATATATATATATATATATATATTTGTGATGATTCACAATATATTTATAATTTTTTAGATAATCTATGCACCATTCAATTCTATCTCAATTCTTCCATTCATTATCTTTCTTATATGTAATTATTTTTTAATATATATTCGTGTACTATTAAAATGACAAATCTTAAACCTTATAATAGCATTAAGTTGTAAATGAATAGTAACTCTCACTTACAAATTTTTAATTGTTTTTTATGGTTGAAATGTCTATTTTGCCCTTACAAATTGTATTCCCATCTTCTATATGCTATACCCTTTTAGGTGATTTCCTTATTTGTTTGTAAAATGCTTTTTTTAACCTAAAAAGTTTGAATTTAAAAATATTAATTTTTTTATTTCAATGTCCTTTTATGTCTTTTTAAAATTATAAATTTTCATATTTCATCAATTTCACCCAACTTTATGTTTTTTCTTAAAATACCCAAATTACAACTTTAAAGTTTTCTCAAATAAATCATACTTTATGTTTTAAATTAAACCACCCAAATTGTAACTTTTAGGTTTTATTAATTATAACTTATATTTCATCAATTTCACCCAATTTTATGTTTTTTTTCTTAAAATACCCTAACTGCAACTTTAACGTTTTCTTAAATCAACCATATTTTATGGTTTTAATTAAACTACCCAAATTATAACTTTTAGGTTTTCTGAATCAACCCGACTTATATACATTAAATGATAAAAAGTTATCCTACCAATTAATTTATAACTAAATTAATATATGAAATAATAATATTGAAACGGACATTTTCTAGGAACTATGAATTCTTAAAAAAATATTTAGTACGTTTTGGGTTTCTTTTTTGTTTTGATTAATAAAATTTTAAAAAGACTACCTTTATTTATATTTTTTTTAATTGAAAGAAATCATTCTTATTACCTTAAAAAATTTCAAAATAATATACTTACAGTTTCTTATAATGATGCAATTATTATTTTTACTATATATTATAAAATTGTATAAGGAAAATAACTCAGTTAGAACTATTTGTACATATGAATATTTACACGCATATAAAAAGTAACGTGTACAACATTTGTAAGGAAAACAATCAAGTTACAACTATTTGCATATATAAATATTTACACACATATAAAAAGTAATTTGTACAGTCCATATACGATTAGACCGCGCGCATGCGCGCGGCGCCTGGCCTAGTATAAAGAAATGGAGGAAAAAGTAGTTTGAATATAAATTCATAATCCATTGGTAACTATTGTAAAACATTGATAATGATTTATATATATATTGATCGATGACAATATTTGCATGCATGCTAACACATCAATTAGATTTTCTGACCGAGTACAACAATGTTTAAAAATGCACAACACCACATGTGTGTGCAAGTGCATGTATCGCCGAGAACTCGAAGTCATTGAAAGCTTGAAACTGATATTATTATTTCTATTTATTACATCAATCAAATTAAATCACATACTAGTATAATGCTCTATATCATTGACATGCTTTTCAAGTGATCTTCTCGATCAGTTTTTTTTTCATTTTCACTTGAAAGTGATAGAGTTAAGATTAACAATATATGACAATTCAGAAAATTAACAATGACTAATCAAAATTTTAATGCCAATCAATCCGATAAACATGTTTGTGGATACGAATACCAGTCTAGAGTTAAGATTGGGAGTGTACGTAATGTCGTGTTTTGATGCAACTATTTGTAATCGGTCTTCTGAATTCAGGTGAAAGGTGAATATAATAGATGGAAAGGTAAGAGGATGGATCGAAAATGACTATATACTACTCAGACCCATTACTGGGGTTGTTGGAGAAATGTTCACTGTGGGGGTTTTCAAAAGTGTCTTTTGAACTTCCTTTTTATCCCAAATTGATTACAAAAGGGGTTTGGGGGATTGTTTTTAAGGAGGAGTTTTTCAATGGGTTATTGAGAGTTGGGATAGGGATCCCACACGCGCGCACCACTATAAAAACAAGTGGTGCGCGCGTGGAGGAGTTTTCAATGCTTTTTAATTGAAAGATTGACGTTTGTGGGTTTTGATCGCAAACTCATCGCCTTTCAAATTGCATAATCGTGGGGCACTTGAATTTCATAGAGTGCATGATAGTTCTCACATTCTTGGTTACATGATTACTCCTCTTGTATATCCTATAACTAAAAAGGCGGGAACCATTCTTAGAACGAACTGTTGCTTTATAATCCATTGCAAAGGATGCCTGCATCTAAGTTGTTATTAACATGTGGGTTCAGACTGCCCTTGGGAGTGTACTTAATATATGATACTCCTTTTCCCAGTAAGATTATTAGATTTGTGGGGAGTGGCCCGATGTGATTTAATGTCAAGTTTTCATTAATTACATTTGCTTAGGTGACCAAAATCTATCTCATGGTCCAATATAGTGGGAATAAGTGATGCTTCAGTCAATGACTTCTAGATCCATCACAAGTACTTGATTGTATTCTGAAATCGTTGTGCAGGAGTTTATTGCTAATGAAGGTGCTGGAGAGGTGCCTTTACTCAGAGGAATCAATTCCTGACATGACATCATCAACCGAGTTAAGTGTGTAACTTATTTTCATGATTTACATATTATCATTTCTTTTGTTTTTGCTGGGAACTAATGAATTATTTGCTAAACAAAAGGATTTTAAAAAGTGAGAAACTGATGACATTGTGAAATGATGATTTAACACAGGCATTATGTCAGTCTACAAAAGATATACCAGGCTAAGGCTTTCTTGCTATGGAGCAACGAACAAGAAAATTGTGAAGAGAATTGGCCAAGATCCAAATAGCATCACCAAGATTACCATAAAGAGTTTCTGTAAGAACACGATCTTGAAGGTGATTTGATTGCTTGTTCCTCTTCATCATCTGTCATTTTCCATTACGTTTTCTTACTTGCGTCTACTATTTGATTTCATACATTTCTATAAAGGTACTTCACCTAAGTGACTAAGTTGGGCTAAACTATTTATGTGTTGCTGCTTCTTAGTACGTGGAAGGTTCAAGTTGAATAGCAGTAGCATCATTTACAACAGTCAATCCTACACCAAAGAGAAGGTGATTATCCTTTTTGTATCTAATTAATAATGCATTAATTGCTATTTGTTTCCTATATAATATGTTAAATAGAGAGCAAGCTAAAGAATGATGTTAGTAGCCTATCAGATTGGGTTCAACTAGAGCTTGATTAAGGATGATCTTTCAAAAAAAGAATATGGCAAATTAGGCTTGTACCTAACTAACGGAAATTCATAATTTTTAAGTAGATGTAATTAAGCATAAATTCATCATGGCTTTATATTTCTATGATTGCATAACAAGATAATAGATTTTTCTATTTTCCTGCCCGTCAAAGTCACCAAAATTCAGGTTCATGGGCTGTTATGTTTGTGCAAAATTCAGTTCAGAAGTTGATGCTGCAAGGAATGGAAGTTGGTAGTGTTTGCTTCGCTGCTGTTTGGTTGCACAGTCTGCGATGTTGCTGTGGTGTAGTTAATGATTTGTGTTGCTGCTTTGATGTGGTTTTGGGGCTGCGAGGGTCAACCATTGATGATGGTTCACATCCTCTGATGGACTGATGTCTATGAGAATTGATAGGGAGCTGATTAGGCTGCCTGGACATTGCGAGATCAGATGGGTTGTTCTTTTGTTGTATTGTTGCTGATATTTGAGGGTAAAGGCAACCTGATCTTCGCGCGCATCATACACCTAGTATAATAGATGGACCCTCGCATTATATGATCCATTCATAATTCACACACGATCTATTACCATCCCTAATTTCAACCATTGAGTAAAGAGCATCACAGAAATGTAGAGAATCTTGAAAATAGCTTCAATTCGACTCTCAAATCATACCTTTGTATCAAATAAAGTACGAGTTTAACAACCCGTTTTTACCAACACATGTACTACCAATAACACAAAAAATCATTTTATTTTGCCTAAGATTTTAATAAACTTGAAACACAAATAATAATATCTATATCTTTTCGAACAAAACGCATTAACTTAAACTGCTAGGTTAATTGGAACTAATATTAAACCTAGTAAAAAATGATCAAATTGGATCAATTTTGATCGAGATACAAGGGTTCAATTTGACAGAGACAAAAAAAGGATTAGAATGAAGGGTTTGAATTCAGCAACTACGAATAGTTGCCGTGATAACCATTGTCGTCGACAAAGCCCATGCCAATTTACGGTAATTGAGCATCACTCCAAAAGAGATGACTAGATGAGATTCATTTTATTAAAAATGAAAAAAAAAAATTGAAAAACGCCGTTGCCGGGGATCGAACCCGGGTCACCCGCGTGACAGGCGGGAATACTTACCACTATACTACAACGACTTTGTTGATTACACAATTGACCAACTAAATTTAATACCAAATATATGTTTCAAACGGAAAAAAAAAACAGTAAGTCATTAATTTGTGTTACCTCTGCAACTCTCCTTCCCAAAGACGCCGCCGAAGGTTTCCCTCCACTCCTGCCATCGTTGAAGCCTCCTACCGACGTTCGGAATTGTATCCTTTAGGCGACTCCATCTGTGGTGCCTTGCTTCACCTCCAACCGACTGTGATCTCTCTCTCCCCCACCTGTTGAAATCCAATAACATTGGTGTTCCTCCCGCTTTGCATCGACGGTAGACAACACCGGAGGTTCCCGCTGCAACTCCCCCACCATCGTCCACAGGTAGGCAACACTTTGAATTCGATGAATGATGTTTTCTAATTAGGGATTTGAATAGGAATGTCGAAAATAGTAGATTTAGGGTTCCGACTTTTCAATTTTGTTTTTTTTTTCCTTGGAGATGTCTAGCACTGCCCGTCGCTGCCTCCCTCCTTCTCCAGTTCCAGTTCTCCCGTGAACCGCCGTCGCCGACCGGAGCCACGCCGCATCCTTCCTTCCTTCTCCATTTGGGTTGCTGAGTGCTGCACTGCTGCCGCTGCTGAGCTTCTGGTCTACCGTCGAAACTCGAAAGGTAAATTATTAATCTAACTCCTTTTCATTTACAAAATTATTGAGATTATTCCTTTAGAATTGATATTGATGTTGAAATTTTGAATTGGAAATTTATAATTTGATTTGAGATTGATATTGAATTGGATTCAGTTAACAGTTTGTTTGAATAGATAGGAACATGATAAATTTGTTATTGAATTTAGAATTTTGAATTGAATTGAGATTGATTTTAGGATTGAGATTGTCAAATTGATATTGCATTTATTTTGAATTGGATTTGGTTAGCATTTTGTTTGAATAGATAGGAAAATGAGATTTATATTGCATTTTGTTCGAATTTAGATTGGATTTTGTTTGAATTGAGATTGATTTGAGGATTGAGATTCATATTGAATTCAGGGCATGAAAACTCGGAAAATGGATTTACCTCATTTATCCTCGAGTTGAACTATTTAGTAGAATAAATATCTAATTACAAGGAATGAAACTCTCTTTGTAGTAGTTTGTAATATTGTTTGACACTGATCTTATTATCGTTTGGCACTGGTTTGCATTATCGGACATGTTGTGTGTTTTACGACTTTTTTCTTGTTCTTATTGTGTACTACTATGGTGAACCCCCCAAATGTTTCTGGCTCCGTCCCTGATTGAGCCGGTGTTCAGCTCAATTCAAGGGAAAGATAGTGGATTAGCAAAATTTGATTTGCTTTTGAGCTTAAAGAAATCTGGGAACAGGTAACTTGATGTTGGAAATTCATATTATGGGTTGAGACGGTTGATTTTGAAAGCTCGTAAAATTGCATTTTCCCTTCGGTGATGGTAATCCAACAAACCATTGGTTGGATACTTGGATAGAAACTGAATCTTGTTTGACTGAATTTATCAGTTGTTTGATGACTATTGAAGATTCCATTTTTATCAAAGCTAAAATCCATGGTTGTTCATTTTGAGATGAATCAAATGCATGACTCTTCTATGGAATTGATTGCAGATTCTACTAATCAGCTTCAATGTTCACGAACGAAAGACGACAAGAAGAGCGCACTGGCAAGTATGGCACTTCAAGGCAGCAATACTTGCAGGAACTGGTGAGCCAGTTCCAGAACGCGGAAAGTGAAGAGACGAAGGAGAAATATGTTGCCAACTTAGCGAACTTCGCCTATGATCCTTACAACTACGCAATCCTCCGGCAGCTCAACGTGTTGGAGCTCTTCTTGGACTGCATAACAGAGCCCAATGAGAAGCTTGTTGAGTTTGGGATTGGTGGTGTCTGCAATGCCTGTGCAGACCCTGAAAATTCCAAGATAATAGCACAATGTGGGGGTGTGGAACTCACAATCCAGTGCCTATCAAGCCCCGTGAGGAACACCGTGAACTATGCTCTTGGCGCACTCTATTACCTCTGCGAAGATAGGCATATTAAGCAAGATGCCCTTAAGGATGAGGTGGTGGAGCTGATCAAGAGGTACGCTGATGCAAAGGACGTCGTCAGTTTTAGTAATCTTGCAAAGGCATTCTTGGACAAGCATGTCCCTGGACATTAGTGTCATGGAAAACTTGTTAGTGTGTTATGCCTCAGATTGAATGAACTCGCGCTTGCTACATCAAATCGAGGTTTTGTACGTATAGTTGAGATATACTCTCTCTTGCCCTTTCAACTTGTATGAAAACAACTCGAAATGACCTTTGATGTTTGTGTTGTGTCTACGCCAGTCGTTTAGGTACCGTTCAAGTTGATTGGTTTCGAGTTCATGTGATTTTGTTGTCAAATAATTTTAGGTTGCAAGTTGTAAGATTTAAGAGGTTCAGCTGTAATTCATTGTATGAGTTATACACAGTGTTCTAAATATCGGATATATCGGCCGATATATCGGGGATATTTAGAACCCGATACGATATCGGCATATCGGGTGAAAATATCGGTCAACGTGATATATCGGTTCAATATCGGCAATATATCGGGTCAATATCGGAGATATATCGGGGATATTTAGAACTGCCAACTTTTATAAGACAACTTAAGCCCTTATGACCCGATATATCGGGTCAATATCGGCGATATATCGGGGATATTTAAAATTGTCAACTTTGATAAGGTAACTTTAGCCTTTATGAATGAAGTTGTTTTTATTTTGTGAAGTTTATTTGATAATTTTGTATTTTAAATATTCATTTTTCATGTGTATTTTTACATTATGAAGTATAAATATAATATTTATAATAAAAATTAGCAAAATCGATAAATCCGATATATCACCGATATATCATTTTTACTCCTAACCGATACGATCCCGATACCCGATATTTAGAACCTTGGTTAATGGTTATACACTTATACATACTGCAAGAAGCTGAACCGGTAGTAGAAACTAGAAAGGGGGCAACCAAACCGGGTTCAAAGTAATAAAAAATGGCAATCATTCAACCAGACCGGGTTTAATAGTTAAAATAATCCTAGAGAGTACAGATGCTGTGCATCACATTCACGGGTCTCTCTCTCTTGTCGGTTATCGAACTCAAAACCCCAACCGGCAATGGCGGCACAGGGAACTTCTACGCCGGCGTCGTCGCCTCCCTCCACTTCCAACTCACAGAGCTCTTCCACCCTCCCGCTTTCTCACCTTCCGGCTATTGCTCCGGCGCCGTCGCTGCCTTCTCAGACATCGCATCACCAGGTTCTCTCTCTTCCTATCGCTCTTCATCTCTCCCCGCATGTTTGGTAGAAGAAATGTTGTTCAAAGGACATGTTAACTCAGGAAGAAGCTGCGGCCAACAATGGCGTCAAAGAAGACGTTAATGTCAAGTCCGATACTGGCGTCAAATTAGAGCCCATCGTTAGTCCTAAGGAAGAAGAATTCGACGTCATGAAAGCGACTGAGCCAGAAACTGTTATCCCGTAAATTCTTCCACTTCTTATTTGATTTTCCGGTTGACTAATTCAGATTGTGTAAAGGATAAAATTGTTATTCGAAAAATTGTCTTGTTTGTTGTTCCTGCTTTTGTTTCTTGTTTTCGTGTTTAATTTAGGATTCATTGTGATTTATTGTCTGAATCTTCAATCGAAAGAAACTTCTGTAGATTTTAGTTTCTACTAGCTGTGAAATGATTAAGACCTAGTGTTAATGGTGTTGGAATGATACACTTGTGCAACTTGAGAATAGGAGAATACAACTGTAGAACTTACTGATAGGTAACAGGTTCAAGATTAAATGCCTGTTGGTTTGGGATAAATCTGATAATTTATCATCACCAATTCACCATTCCATTCACGATATATATTTTTTTCCAGCATTTTTTTAACAAATCATTACCTGAAAGGAGAAGTCTCTTAATGAAAGACTATTCAGCATGTCCCGTTTCTGAGGCTTGAATTCTAAATATCTTGTTAAGAATGTAGTGACCTTCTTATAATAAGTGATCAACGTTCTTCTGTTTAATTATTTACTGATCTTACTATTCAGCATGTATTGCTCTAATTATGGGATGTGTTTTCATATTAGAATTCTAGAATGCATGCCTTATTTTTACAAACCTTGATACTGATCAGTCTCCCTACTTATCAATGTCTTGTAAGCAGTGGCGCTGAGAGTGAAGAATCTATCGAGAAATTTAAAAAATATGAAGCAGATTATGCCCATCGTCTTATAGCAAAATACTTCTCAAACAAGGACATCTATGGAGGTGAGATGATGCCATGTTGAGTTTGCACTTTTATTTGTTGTCTCTGATGGCTGTTTACAAGTTTGAAGGTTTTTCCCTATATTATCCCAAGGAGGAAATCTAGATGGAAGGGATCAAATTTCAACAAGTTTCTCTTATGGGCATCATCGGAGTTGTTTCTACGTTATATGTGATTACTCTGTTAGGGAAATAGTGTTGTATTCTTATAAAATGAAATGAACATATTACATGTTGTGATGTTTGTTCAAAAAGTTGAACTCAAATTGCTCCTTTTTGCAGGAATAAATAATAATTATTTTGAATACAATTCAAGCTCATCCAATTCAGTTTCAATGAAATCTGTCCCAAGTCTCATTTATTCATGATAGGTCAAATGACTTATGAGTTCTTACATGTCAAGGGACATTCAGTCAAATGATGCCAGATCATTTTAGTATAAGTTTGTACATCAAACATCAATAGTTTTTCAATCTTCCCCATTCACATCTACATTTCATGAAGAAGCTGTCAATTTTGTATGTATTCTTACCTTGCAAAAGCTGCATAGTTTCAAAAGGCCAAGTAAAAGGATTGTCCCGCCAGAATATCCCATCATTTATGTCACCTAAAAATGTTTTTAACTAGTATTTTGTTTTTGAGATGGTAAAAAGTTACTAAATGAACTTACAAGTTTTTAAGCACTAGATTAGAATTATAAAAAAAAAAACTAAGAATAAGAAAATTATAATGCATCTCAACCATGTTTACTTGAAAGATTTTTGTTTCCAAATACAAAATTATGTGAGTGGGCCATCACAAAATGAACTAAATAATATGGCTGAAAAGTAAATCCATTGGTGGAATCTTATGAATGAAAAAAATTTCGTTGATTAAGGGAAGAGAGCTTTTCACTCCTACATTTCATGTGTGTGGGATTTAACATAATCGCAATTTCAAATAATAGACTCAGAAAAAGACAACTGAATTATTCCTTTATATGATAATCCAACATAATTGCAATTGAATTATTCCTTTATATGATAATCCAACATAATTGCAATTGAACTGCTGGGATCGCTGGGAAGCTACAATGGCATACCCACCCCACTGCAGTATGATGTAAAGTTGCCTCCAGGTAGAGCCTACTACTTCTGTTGAGGAGAAATGTGACAGAAAATTTCTCCAAAAATGCTCGAATCAAAATTCATGCATCCTAATTCCTAAATATTCATGTTTGATAGTGTTCTGGACAAGCCAGTCATATATTTGTGCTAAAATTTAGGTTGCCTACTCCAACTTTGCCTGTCTACATTTCTTTTGTTTAGTAATCATCTTTTTTAATCTCTTGTTTTTCTTTAGCACACTTGCTAATCCTGTTAGTATCATCTAAAGATATCATGGATGCATGTTAATCATTTAATCTCCAGATTGTAGATATTTTCTCATGTCTCTGCTTCACAATTAAGGTGCACATACTTGATTTCACATTTGATTAGTGACATAATTTTTGTATCCCCCTAGGCACAAACAGGTATTTAGTTAACTCTTTCGTTGAACTTTTTACCAGCCCTTCTTGCCGCCGAAAGTTTTGGTCTATTAATTGCTTTGAAGACGACTTCACTGTTTTATAGTTTTTCCCCTTGTGGTATGCAACTCATCTATCCTCGTCATTTAGCATATGTAGGAATGAGTTTCTTATATCCAACATCCGAAATTAGTTTGTTGAAACCTAGTGATAATTTATTGTGAATTTATCCTTTTGGATAGTATTTTTCTAGTGTACGCTTAGGTTTAACCTTGTCATCTTTGACTTTTAACTTCCACTATTTTTTGGCATATAAGATAGAATTCCAGGATAGAAGCCTCCTAGCAAATCATCGAGGTATCTTACTGAAATTAAACTAGATCATTCCGTAGGCTCTCAAGCACTTATGCCTTCCCTTGTAAATTGTAATGACTTCTCAGATACACAACCTCAAAATGTTAACCTTGTCCCTGACTATGCTAATTGCCATTAGTAGCTATAGTGGTTGATCACATCATGTAAAATTTTCTGTTTTTGGCCAGCCATCTAATCTTGCAACTTTGAACAAACTGACCACTTCAACCAGTGACTGGCTGAACATCTAGCTTAAGTGAAAGACATGAGGCTTGTTAAGTCTAAATAAACCAGGCAGTTTAGGCTGAGATTTGTAATGTCTTCTGAATAAGTTTTCTTGTTTGGAGCCTCAACCTCACGCACTTGCTTATAATATCACATCCATTGCTTATGATGTATATTGGCATATGTTTTATTTCTAGTACCTTTATTATATTTTCTTAGCTTCCAAGGCCTTATAAAATAACAAGCTACTTCATGGAGATGAACATCTTATACATTTGTCCATCTTGCTGCCTAGCTTTATACATGTTTGCTGTATAACACTGACAAGATTTTGTTATGTTGCCAATACGTGTTTGAGTAAACATTTATTGATGGTCCAATCAATTACATCACTTAACTTGGGACCATCAGGTTGCTTGTATTAACATTGGATCCTATAATCCTATTAGAATAGGCGGACTGAAATTTAGAAGCAGAATCCTATAATATTCAAAGTTTTTGATGTGTTCATCCTGTTTTTCTTCTCTTTTAGGAATTCAGGAAGGGGTGACTCTAGAATGATTTTTCTCTTTTTGACTAATTGCTAAAGGGGAATATTAATGTTGGAGAACCGTAGCAGAAAGATTGAAAATCAAACTGTGCCACGGAGGGAGTAGAAATTGTTATATGGAATTTTTTCCAAATGAGTAGCAAAAGCAGGCATTTTTTTTTGTGTTTTTAATATAGACTTACCAATAATATTCTTCATTGCATTATAATTGATTTTTGGATTGCCAAGTGCCAACTGCCATTAACATAATGTGAAGGTTTGATTAATGAATTGCTGGAATATTTTCTTTTTCAGGAAAAGGGGGATTTTTGAACTGGACATTTTTCTCCATTTTTAGTTCATGCATTAAGAACTTTAAGCAAATAGGAAAGTGATCAGATTTAGTTTTTTCTATTGTTTCGATTCTACTACCTTATTAATAATTAGTGATGATTCTTATGGTTTGTTGATAGCTTTTGGTTTAATGCTTATCACTGATTAGCTGGGGCTGGGGGAGAGTGATTTAAAAAGAATCCCAATCCATAGTCCGTTTGAGTGAAGCTGGAAGGATTGGTTAGAGGGTATCAGCTACATTCCTCACCTTGTTTGAATGCTATGGATTCCCAATGAAACTTTCATTTGAATCATGTTTCCTGTATCCAATGATAAACATTTTTGTCCTTCCTCGGGTTGTTCATAAACTGTGGTTATTTTGTATCATGAACTCTCTGCGACTTCAACAGGTGCAGGCCGTCATGACATATTTTCTTTTAGTTTTTACTTGATACACATAAACTGAATCAAATGTGGAAAAAAATCAGTAGATTGTCTAGGCACAGTGTTTGATTGGGATGAATTTTTAAATGAGGCTAGATCACTATTTGATTTTGTGCAAGCTGATCCAACATAGATAAGCCACTAACATGACTATAGGGTTTAATGTGATTGTTTCTTATTTCCAATTTTCCATGCTTAGATGACATGATTTACTATCACAGCACTGAAATTGTGGAATCAACCTAGTGTATTTTTCTCCATGTTCAGATGACATATTCGAGGTGAATTTTCCCATAGATGATGCAAGCATAAGAGCAAGCAGGTAGAAGATATGCTTTCACCCTTTTTGCATGATTTTTGTTTTCCACTCAAAAATAGCTGATCCATTCTCATGACATTGCATAGGTGGCCTTGCATGCGATCATACGCCGATCCACTGCAAAGTTATACACAACTCAGGGAAAGCACCTCACCTCCTGATGCAGGGATGGCAGGTAATATTCCTAATGGTTTAGTGATGGAAGAGTAGGTTATTCCGGTTTGCTAGCTTCTCACTGATTTGTATAATATATAATGATCCTCAACGGTGATTCAACAGTAATAAAAACAAGCTAGTTATGGAGCCAGATTAAAACTTTATTGCACATGAGTGCTGATCCAAATAATTGCTATCACATACCTTGATGTTCATGCAGATTTCAGGGGGTAAAGTGAAACAGAAAATTGAAATTATCAAATGCAGAAGCTAATTTTTATGATCGGTGCTTCTGTGCATGGCCCTAAACTTGCTATATATTAAAGCATTCATTTTAAAGTTTCTGTAACGCTTCCTCAATCCTCATATATTGTTGATATTTGCTGATTGCACCTCCGCGTCCCTCAAAAGCTAATAAATACTGGCATGCTGGATAAATTATTAAGTTTGATTCTCAATCTCTTCTTTCTATATACACTGAAAGTTGTAGATTATGTATATAATGATAGACCCATTATTCAGCCAAGGCATACAAACATAAATTGAGAGCTCATTGATCATCTAATAGTGATCTGGTTTTAATTATGCTTCTACTATATAGTGTTACGGCCATCAGCCTGAGGAAGGCTAAAATTCATCAAAAAGGTACGTCTCATTATGCTAGCAGACACTTACATACAGGCAACTAGTGTTCACTAATCAGCGGATAATATCCATAGAACTAGTGATGGTATGATTAGCTCTCACCCGGATCATGTTTCTTTCAACCTCGTCGTCACCACCACCATTGCTTCCTGATCCCGCAATCGCCTGTGGCCCCACGTGATGATCATGATCATGAAGATGTTGATGATTCATCAAGTCACCGACAACCATCCTAAGAGAGGAATTGTCTTCTTTCAGCTGGGAGTTCTCCTGCAGCACCCTGTAGTTGCATTCCAGCACGCTGTTGAGCTTCTCGGTCAGCTGGTGGTTGGCTGCAAGAAGCTGCAGAACCTGCCCTTGCAGCTCCTCAAGCTGCTTCCTCTTCCTCATCCTCGACCTCCGAGCTGACTCCCGGTTCGATAGCAACCTCCTCACCCTCCTCTCATTCACGATCATGTCGAACTCCTCCATTTGCTCCTCGTGCTTGGTTTCAGCAACGCTGAAACTAACGACACCGTCCGCTGAGTTGAGGGTCAGGGATGACGCCTCTGAAGACGAAGAGATCTCATGGGGCAACCAGAACTGGCTCGGCAAGCTGCTTCTGGGGGTGTTGGAGAACAATCTCTGGAAGTTAAGATTCAAATGGGCTTGTGGGTGGTGGTAATTGGGCAACGTTGGCGGATCTTGATCGGGAACAAATTGGTGATGGGCGAAAGAGGGCTGTTTGTTTGGAAGCACAATGCCTCCATGAAGGCGAGCTTGCGGGATCTGAAGGACTCCCCTGTTAGCTTCCTGTCGATCCTGATGCATTTTCGACGCGAAAAATGAGCAAGAAGCTAGAAAGAAGAGGGGGATTTATGGATCAGTTGCATTGGCAGAAGGGGAAAAAGAGTGGTGCAGTTATGAGAGTCTCTTTTTCTTATAAAAAGGTGAAAACTTGAAAAGGATAGATAACTTGGGGTGTCAAAAATAGGCGCCAAAGAAAAGGAAAGAAAATTGATTTGGAAACCTTTGGAGTGAAATGTGCACACGGAACTTATTTATGCGCATCATGACGATGGAATTTAAGATTTTGATTACTCAATGTGGATATCATTAATGAGGGGCTTAAAGAAACTCAATTTGAAAATGCTAACCGGCCCATGTAATTTTTAAGAATATATTTACACTACATTGTCAATACAACCGCGGTTGTAATATCACTCAAGAGCGTCATTTTGAACGACATTGTCAATACCAGGGATCTCTAATATGCAATGTTCGAAGCTAACCTAGCTTTAGCAATGCAGTTCGCAACCTGGTTCCCTTCTCTCTCTCTGTTTTTTTTTTTTTGATACAAGGTAAGATTTTGGGTGGTGTCAGACTCTACTGATCCACCTCCCAATAGGGTCCTTATGAACGAGAGTAAGAAGTTCTTGATGAGAAGCAAGAAGGTCAAGATTTTGGGTGGTTCCCTTCTCTAAATGTATGGGTGAAGGAGAACACGACTTTCTTTTAGTGTCGGGAAAGGGATACATAGATGATCTGAATTTTTTTTGTGTTGAAATTAAAATTGGCAATTGTCTTAAGGAAATGAAAATCAAATATGTGAAATTTGTTTTATAAAATTGTAAATGTGTGTGTGAAAACATTAAATATGTATTAATAAGAGATATTTTAAACATTAGCTTTGTTAAGGTTGTACTAGTAATGATAAAATGATAAAATGATAATGGGTGGCCAATTGCAAACAAATCATTGATAAAGGGCGTTTAAATGCAATGTTTAAAATAAAGGATGATTTAATAGAAATAAATAAATAAAAGGTGTAAGAGCACCCACAATGGACATACTCAATTTGGTGTCTTATTATTTTTTTTTAAAAGGAAAAATGTAAACTGACACACCAAGTTTCTTGCTTTAGAAACTAAAGACTAAAATTAAGACACTCAAGTCTGTCACAATCTGACATACACACTGAACACCACAAATTTTTCAGACTTTTTTTTTTAAATGTAAAGTACCCAACATATAACCAATGTGGATGCTCTAACAATGAAATTGGACGATTTTCGTTTTTTACACTGAAGCTGATTCATCTACTGAGAGAAATGCTTGCCATATATTCTTCTATAGACGGATTTTAATCCTTGTGATGCCTTCATTTAGGGCTATTAAAAATATCTACTCAAATTAGGAACTTGCAGCTTGAAATTATTTGAATGAGTTAAATCAATAATGTCACCTAAATATAGAAGATCCAACTTTTATATGGCCCAAAAAAGAAAAAAAGAAAAAAAAATGACCCAACTTATCATCCACCGCCTCCTAATAATGACCGAAAATACAAGTTCATTGGTTGGTTTTGAGTTTTTGACAGATGCTGTGATTTAGCTTTTAGCAAATTTGGAGTAAAGAAAGCTGCAATTTAATGTGTGACCACCTCAAATATAAACTACAACCCCTTTTCAGCAACTCAAAATTTCAAATTTATTGACTAAATCAAGCCACTTATAAGGAAAGATTTAGGTTGCAACTCCCATGCCTCTTTAAGGGTGTTTTTTATTTATAAAGATTTTAGGTTAACTTATACACTGAGAAGTGAGAACCTTGTAGTTTAATGTTTATGGATACCACTTTCGCAGATAGCTAAGAATTTATGTATATCCTGCCAACACGTCTTTTTCGCTCCAGGTAATGTATTAACACTATTCTTAATTTAAAAAATATATTTTTATGATTTTATCTATACAATTTAAACAGTGTCAATGTGTGTTTAGATTTAAATGAATTATAAACACGATTCTTAATTCATTTTACAATGTGTTTAAAATAACATAAAATTAAAATAAGATGCATTGTAAATTATGTTAATCAATTACATTATGTTTATAATGTAATTTTAAAATTTTACACAATAATGTATGTTTAATTGACATAATTTACAAGATATTTCATTTAAAATTTACGCTATTTTAAACCCATTGTAAAATGAGTGAACCAAACACTATTAAAGTGTTTATAACTATAATTACATTCTAATGATAATGCATTGGAATCCAAACACACCCTAAGCTTCATATACAGAAATATCCTTTATGACTAGCTACTAAAGCTATAGGCTATATTGATATAGTAGTACTGTTGCATCATCTCTACATAGTTGGTCTAGTGGAACGAATAAGATTTCATATACGTTGACAAGTCATCTCTAGATATCTTGTAAAAGCTTAACATCTTCATATGGAACTATTACTAACTAGTAACATACTCACATCACTAAAGTTTAACATCTTCATATGGAACGAATAAGTATCTAGTATCTACCTTGCAAAATTCATTTCCAAATGAAAGTGACGTACTCACATCACTAAAAATTCAGTGATCTTGCTACAAAATTAGAATAAACCAGCTTGGCGATTTGCGTTATTTACATCTCTAGATTTCCTAAATAATCTTACAATGCATACCATAAACATCTTGAAAAGGCCTCTATTTTCACCTGCAGCTTGTAACTTGTGAGCGCCCACACAGCTTAACTATCACATAATTAAATCTTAGTTGAAAGCCACAAAGGAACTGAACTTATTTTCTATCTGTGCTATCAGCCTTCATCTTCTTGATTGAATCCACTAGCGAGGATTTGTCCTGGTTGTTTGATGGCTTTGCAAATGGATTTGATTGACGGACATCTTTTTCACCAGCTGACTTTGCAAAAGGATTAGTAGATGGACCTGTTAGCTGCACTCTATGCAAATCTGTAACGCTTTTAAGCTTTTCCGTTCCATTTGCATGAGTAACTATTTTGTCATCAGAACTTTGAAGCTTGTCGGAATTGCCCACTCCACTCGGTTCTGGCTTGTTTTTCTCGGCACTGGATCCTTCTTGCACTTTGGTTTTCCTTCTGAACATGGGTGCTACAAACCGTGGAGTCAAGGGACTGTTTCCTTCAGATGGCTTACTGCTTCCTGCTGATGTCAAGGGTTTGGTGCTCATGGAAGTGTTATTTTGAGCTACACGGTTGTTTGCAATGGCATTGCTTGCGTTTGGGGCCCTGATCACTGGCTCCACTTTGGTGAAATTTTCGGCAATGGGATTAGGGAGAGGGATGGTTGAACTTTTGGCTTTCTCGAGCATCCGTTCCTGAGAGTGGAAATAGGGTCAAGTTGTAAGAACCTCATAGGTGATAGGTATAGTTGAACTATAATGTTATTGATTCAGAACATTCAGAAAGCTTACTTCTAATATGCTACTGAACCTCTCAGCCAGATTAGGAAGCTTTAAAGTAGTGACAAGTTTTATGGCACCCTTCATTGATTTTTCCAGTACCAGAAGCTTCATGAGCTCTATAGCTCTCACAAGCTTATCACCTGAAATGGTAGAGGATTAAGTATGCTTGAAACTCAACAACAAGAGTGGATTTCAGCATCGTCAAAACAAGAGACATACCATTGCAACATGAAGCAATGAGCCTCAGTATGCACCTATCAAGAGCTGCTTCCATGTTGAATGCTTCATCATCAAGAGATGTGGTGTCGAGACCAGCAGCAATCATATCATCAATTGTTTTCTGAACCTGAAAGAGGAACAAGTTTCATCATCACTTGTTGATTCTCTATAGAACGAAACACAAATGCTTGCACAGCTTGCCAGAAATCAGTGGCATATCAATATCAGATACAGTTGCTACCACAATAAAAGAAAGAATGGTGAAAGAAGTTATACATTCATTCATTAATACAAGGAGGGAGGGGGTTAGAGAGTCAGCAAACCTTCCAAAGATGCATATTCCTGAGCATGAACTCATTTTCAAGTGCATCAGCTCCGAGATCAGAGGAAGGAAGAGGAATTGAGAGATCGAGCAGTGTAAGGATTGGTTTGGGTGCGACCTGTACAAATAAGCAAGTTAAATGAAATCTGATAAGAAATAAAACATTTGAAAGTGTTCGATAAGAATACCTTTGGATACAAATCAGGAGACTTGCAAACAATACAGAACAGCTTCTCAGCGTTTAAACCAACAATCCAGTAGTTTTCAGACTTCTTCACTTTGCTAGCACTGTCCAATAAGATTTGAAGAATCAGCAAAGACTACATTCCAAAAGGCCAATGGCATATAACATTCTGACATTAGGAGAGGAAGTAAACCTGAATACAGGAAACCAACTGCCTCCATACTGTTGCGTATACACTCTCAGGACTCCCTATCCATTTTTAAGAACACTTAAGTCAAGCTCTCAGAGAAAGCAGAAAGGCTAGGTGCTAGCTGGAAATGCAAGCAATGCATACCTTTGAATCATAGGAACTCAGCTGGCCTTCTTCACTAAAACCAAACCAACTCAGATATGACCCAGGAGATATTGGAAGACGACCTCTAAGAGGTTGTGTTCCATTAGCGATGTTAATCACTCTGAATTCTAGCATCTGCAAATTCAAAGAGACCAAATATCAGTTTCTAGAATCTAAAAATATCACCCATTTCCCACATAGCATGCAAGTTGGCAGCATAAGTTTCCCAGTATCATCATTGTGACTCAACATTGATTATAGATCATATCAACATGCTGGAAAACAAGGACACAAATCACGATACCTGATCATTATTAAGAGGCTGAGAAGCATGGGTGACAACAGCTAGTTCATCCCCCGAGCCTACTGCAGTAACCACGGGTCCATCAAGGGAGATAACATGTTTCTGCAACATATTTCAATTTTTTTTTTAAAACATCTTTCACATTAAAATGTAAGCAGTTGGATATTTTCAACTGAATTGCCCTAATTTATGTAGATTGATTCAGACTTATGCTATAGCTAAACTAAAACGTCTCAGCTGAGAACAAGTTGCATCCTACAGGGCCCGTTATCTAGGACAGAGGATGAAAAGAGGAGGATATACAATCTTTGATCATCCCAATTCTAGCTTGTTATAGAACATGGCAGATATTAGTATTACCCAAAATTGCCTAACTTTAAAAAAAAATCAGAACGTTTTACTGCTAGAAAATGTAGATGGTTAGCTTCATATTTTTACATATATCCACGTAAAGATGAGCTAAAAAAGCTTATCTGGGGGAAGGCTACCATGAAAAAATGAAAAGATTTACAAACTTTAATATATGTACCTGTAAACCACCCTCAGAAAAGACACGCAGAAAGTTTAGGCTTGTCACAGCAGCCACCCAAGCAGCACCCAATGCCACACACTTCACTTCTTCTCCTTCAAATCTCATTGACCACTGCATTCAATTATGCACAATTGATATATGCGCACATCGGAATTACAAGTAACAATCACCTTACTAGCATGTTATACAAATCACCCATGTAATGCAAAATACAAACACAGGCATGCAATTACATATGCATTAGTGTTTATTATTTAAGAGGATTTGATATTATCCTGTTGGAAGTTTGAACCAACCTCACTATTACTTGCCCAGCTTTGAAATGGTCGATACATTAGAGTACTCAAGCTCTTATCGCCCTTGGATGGATTTGCAAAGACACTTCCATGCTCATTGAGTGCAGCCATTGAGAAGCCAAAATAGTCAGTCATGGATGGAACTCTGGGGCCTTGGCTTGTATCGTGAAAATCGATCTGAAACCAAGAATGACAATATTTAGCATTTACCACAAACTAGGTTTTCATCTTCTGGATTTCAGAACTTAAAAGTATCAAGCAGAATTCGATTTATAAGATGGCAGTGAAAGAACAGAGAAAAAAACCTCTATATGAGAATATCCATCGTGTTCCATTGAGGTTATGGATCCAAGCATGTTATAGCATATGAAGTGCCTTGTCGCTGCTTGAATAGGAGTAGAACCTGGCTGAAATGCCTCTTGCATTTTTGCAGTAGTGCTAGTCACCCCACCTTTAAAATCTGAAGATCCACCTGATTGTTCCTTGTGAACATGAGAAGGTTTTTTAGGCAAATGAACCACAGAATCTATATTTTCCTCTTCATTTATATCTTCATATGAATTATCATCTAAAAATGACTTTTTCCGCAGCCTTTTTCTGCTATGAGGTTCAGATTCGAAGTGAACATCTTCTACTGGCTCACTTAAACTACCGGACATGCTCGGATCTTGCTCCTCCTCATCAAACAGGAGAAGGCCATTCCGGTTCTTTAAATCTGAGCTAGGAAGATCTTCAGTTGGAGACTTCATTGATGATGGAATGACAGATTCCCAAACACCAAACTTGCCCATGACATCAATAACAGCCAGTGCATTCCCAATCGGTTTCCATGCCATGCAACAAATCCTGTCCTCAAACTTCTGTCTGTCAATATCTTGCCTCTGATCAACATCCCAGATAATGACTTGTTTGTCTAAACCAGAGGTAGCCACATATTTACTATTAGGAGACCATGATACAAAGCAGATAGATTCTTCATGATCACCCCTCAGCGTAAATAACTTTTCAGCTGTGTCCCTGTCATACATCACTACATCCCTTTTCAGGCCTGGAACAGATAAAAGCTCACCATCAGGACTCCAGCTTAGTACATTTCTTATAGACATGTCTGAACCAGTCTCAGGAGCCACTCCTTTAAGGTTGTGTAATATATCTCCAGATTCAAGCTCCCAAACTAGGACTGTGCCTTTTGAGTCAGTGGATGCAAGGTACTCATTGTTAGGATCAAAAGCCAAACAAGTGACAGATCCTCTATGCCCTTTGAGAATTCTTGCAATAGTACCATCAATGGTGCTAATAAGTTTGATGCCCTCGTCATCACCAGCAGCTGCTAACATGCTGCCTGACTTGTTGAAGGAAAGGGTGCGAATTGGCAAAGTAAATCTTGTAATGTTGGTCTCAAATTCCCCACCTGCAAAATAAAATTCCAAATGAAGTAAGAAATAGAACAAATTTGTAGATATAATTGCTCTATCATGACTAACACAATTCATATAGATACCTAAAGAAAGCTAGTTGAAGCTCCTCAATGAAAATAGCAGATCAATGTAATAAAGTTTTATGTTGAAAGTACCAAAAACTATGCTGAAGAGAGTGAAATTATGCCATGATGTTAATATTGTAAAATCTTGTAATGTTAATATATACTGAAGTCAATGAAAATAGCAGATCAATAGAATAAAGTTTTATGTTGAAGGTATGAAAAACTATTATAGTAGCATTGTCTACTTCTAGGTGGCATATTATTCTATGAAAGAATGAGACATTTGAAGTCGCAGTGTTGTGAACTCTTTGAGACTCACACATACAGCCCAAACCAAAGGGCTGTTGTCGATCTATTGCACATATGAAGATGGATGCACTGATTAAATCATCCAAATGCAACTACGAAAAGATAAACCAACACCGTAGAATTGGCTTGGACATTTCAAATCTCTAAACCGCAATACCAAATCTATCAATCGCCACCAACACAATATGAAGCCCTATCAGAAAAGTATCTCAGAGATATTAATCAGGAACCTGGTCAATTTCATCAGACAGTTGGAATTTGCTCTAACTTTTCCTTTAATCACGTTGCAAACCGGTATGAGTATGAACCTAGGTTAGACACGCTATATGCATTTTTAACTATAAACACAAATAACCTTTGAAGCTCCCAATCAATCAAATCAGGAAGAGAAACGAAAACAGATCGAGCAAAAAAGAAACGAAGTATTAAAGATCCAGAAGACGAAGAAATACTTGGAAACTTGTAGAGCTTAACAGAGTGATCAATAGATCCAGAGGCAAGACAGGTGGAGTTAGGGCTAAGAGCGAGCGAAGTGACGCCATCACGATGATGGCGGAGAAGCTTGGGAGCGGCCGAGAGGAGAAGTGAATCGTAGAGGGAGATGACGTTGTCGGATGAAGAAGCGGTGACGATGTGGTGAGCCCGGTTGTCCCACAACACTGAGCAGAAGGCAGGGATCCCGTTGTTGACCTTGTGAGCATCTCTGAGCTTCACCGACCTTACTCTCATGGCTGCTCCTTTACCAGATCCGAGCTTGGAGAGAATGAGAGAACGGAAATTAGACGAGATTTGGGAAATGTAGGGCTAGGGTTTCGAAATTGGGGCTAAATGATTTTGGGCGGGTTTTGAGCGGGAAATTGGAGGGCTTGCTTTTACGCGGGAGTTTCACGCGACGTTGAGTTTTAACATGGAGAGAGCAATATTTTTGGCGGGAACATTTTATTCGTTTCTCGTGAAGAAAAAAAATCAGAAATTTTATACGGTATGATAGGAAATATTTTACGGAGTATTTGTTTCAGATTTAACTTTATTTGGCTTTTTTCTCAGAAAAAAAAACACTGTATATATTTGACTGATTATAAATAGAAGGAAAATAACATATTCAGCTGCAATTTTTTACAAATTCTAATGAAATTTCCATATTTTAATCTAAGAGGCCATTTATTTTATTCTTTTGGTTACATTAAAAAAGAATACACTACACAGGTAGACACAAATATAAATATTAATATTCATAATTACATTTTCTTGTAGAACAATGCATTTGTCAAGAATCAGACTTCCATATCGTCAACGAGTTCATCCCCTACCTTCCGTAGCGTCCATGCCGAAGTTCGGCCAACTGGGCACACCCAAGAGCTCTCAGTATCTCTTGGATCAGTCAAACCATAATCATTAAAAGAAATGCAAGCTTTAAATACTGGAATATAAGAGTAGAAGTTGAAAGAAAAAGGTTCAAGATTTCTCAGAACTAATCTGCAAACAAAGTGCTAAATCACTCCCTTTAATTACACAGCCAAATTGGAAAGCAAAACATTTTTTGGCTGCAAAGACAAGAATACATTTCTCTATTGGGTGGATCCTCCAGCTGCAGTTGCAGGTGTGGGAGCGGGCTGTGGCTGTTGGGATACGGGCGCAGGGGGCGCTGGAGGCTGCATTCTCGGTTGAGATTGAGGTTGCTGGGCTGCTGGCGCAGGGGGCGGTGGAGGCGGCATCCCTGACTGATACTGAGGGTAGTGCTGGTACTGGGGTGGTGGACCAGGTGGTGGCATGTAACCATATGGAGGATAAAATGGTTGCTGATATTGCCCATGTGGCGGAGGCATCATGTTGTAACCGTAGTGACCAGGTTTTGCCTCTCCAGAACTGGTACCAGCACTAGAAGCACCCTCCTGAGAGGAGACGACTGCACCCATTCTCTGTGGGTCCATTGAAGGGTAGAAGTTCCTTTCTTGCTGGGGAGGAGGTGGAATGTTGAAGTAGTTCATTGGCGGGATTGGTTCCTGCATGCCCGGTGGATGAAGTTGGTTCTGTTGCTGGGATATAACTGCCCTTGGCAGCAACCCACTGCGAGCAACCGCCGCTTGTCTAGCTTCGTCTGAACCATCGTTCTCTGGTTTAGGCTGCTGGGGTCTACCCCACATTAGCTTCAACCGCAAGCCCTTAATGACAAGCTTGTTGGAGAGCTCGTCTGCAGCCTTCTCAGCAGCGTCTCGAGTTGTGTATGTTACAAAAGCACATGCTCGCTGGAGTACCATTCTAATGGATTCAATTTCACCGTGGGCATAGAAGTTGTCCCTTAGGTCTTGCTCGTTGATTCTTGCATCAAGCCCACCTACATATAGAGTCTTGATGCTCTCATCATCGGGAGGTTGTAATGAGGACATTTCCCCAGCTTTGTTGAGCAGCTTTAATGCAACGGGATCATTCACTCTGTTAAGAAACAACATGAGAATTTCAGCAAGCAGGAATGAACGAGGCATCATCAGGGAGAAAAAAAAATGAACCATTCAAACATGCTAAAGAAAAGAGCGGAAAAGGGACTAGGCAGAGCTAGCCAAAGATATTCCAGATGATAACAAAAATATGGCTGACTGAAACAATTAAACCTTGCCATCTCAGAGCAAGCTCTGAAAGTACTTCAATATACTGATATGATAATTTTTTAAACCTTTCCAAAACTAAGTTCTCAAAGAATGTTAGACCAAGTTTATAGTCTACCGCGTTGCACCCATGCAGAAGAAATTTCCAGCTCTTAAAACAGAACACCGTGTTTATATTATATATTATTAAAAACAAAACAACTCAACTGTTCCAATGTGTCTTATTTCCTATTCCTGCCCTTCCGGAAAAAAAAAAATGAGTCCATTCCTTGAAATTTAGAAAATTCCTAGGTCATGAAAAACTAACATTGAAATCTATCAGTTAAAACACATAAATATGGCCATCTGTACTTGTAATGGAACAAGGAAGCAAACTTTGGTATATTCGTACGAATTTTACAATAATTTAAAACTAAACAGACACTTGTACTGGGACAAAAGGAGTAGAAAAATATAAAATCCATGATGAGCAACATAAACACTTCCAATGTACAGGTAAACAAGTTATCTATTACCGAAAAAATATGTTCAAAAGAATAGCTCAACCAAATAGACAACCAGAAATAGATAAAAGTTAAATCTGACTGGAATTTTATCCAGAAGCCGAAGTACGAAGAACAGACAGCATGCATCATGGTCAATCTAATTTAATATTCTTGGATCAGAAAGTTAAGATGAGAAAGTGCAGAAAGCAAAAGCAGTTTGTGTTGTATGGACAGAGCTTCAAAAGCAAAAGAGCTTTGAATTAATTTCAGTCTGTTGCTCTTATTTACACCGTCAAACTCTATACTTATCCTTTCTCACCAAAAGTCTATACATATCCCTACTACCTAGTTCTTGCTTTCTTTTTTTAAGAAGATATATCTAGTTTATTAATGCATGACAACCAGAGAAATAATAAAGCACGCTTGCACATACCCATAATAACGATCTTTTATATTCTGCTGGGATAACTCCCCTTCCACAGGCATCTCGTGCCTGTATGGACACTCTGCACCTCTGGTACATTCCCCTCTTATATAGAAACTGCAAACATGTGCTCGATTTCTTTTGTAATAAGGTGTTGTCCTCTGGAGCTTCATGATAGTATCATTTGGTCTCACCTTCCCATAAGAGGATTCATAATCCAATCCAGCTTTAGCCTGCAAAAATATAATTAGCATGCTCAGATTACCATGAAAAGAACATGAGTAAAGGAATCCAAAACAGAGAGTGACAATATGCGCTAGTTAGCAATTTTCTTGTTGACAATATGCATACCTTACGGTCATGTTCTTCAGCGAAATACTCCCTATTGACATCACTCTTGGGAATCGAATCATTTGAGTTGATACTGAGAGCAGTATCTCGGACCTGAACTGGCAAACCGTATTCAAGATCCAAAAGGCAGACTTGACAGACATTTTTTAACTTACTACATGTCTGACAAATCTCAGTCTTCTTGTATCTTGCATCACGGCCTGGTCTCCAGCGGAAAACCGTGAAAGGCCTAGTACAAATCTTGCATTCTTTGTCATATTCTGCTTTTGTCTGCAAGTACACAGGTCCAGAGAGTAGGAAGAATAGATTAGTTCAAGTGCAAGAAACACATATTAGAACAAATGATGATCAAACCTTCATCAACAGTTGAAACGGCATCGAAATCTGGCTATACAATACAAAAAGTTAAACCAATTTTAAATCTAAGGTGAACAAATCAATCCTGGAGATCTATGCTTCTAAGTTCGAAAAGTCAAGGCAAATCACAATTCCAACTAAAAACTTCGAGGGGGTAAAAATTGATTTGAAAGGGGAGGTAGGGAAGCCCTCCTCGTATGACAATACCATCCCCTTCATCCATACAGAAACTTGCAAACACCAATCTAAATACAATTCCAACTAAAATCGTCAAAGCTGGTAGAAATTGCCTCAACAACCATAGTAGGTAAGAAAGGATGATAAATAAGAATCGTATTTACAGCAATATTGAGCTCGACTAAAATCGCTTCTATAACAATCACACAAATCCCCTTGAGCTGAGTACCGCTAAAACCCCCGCAAAATCTGATCTCTAAGCCTCTCAATCCCCGGTGAACTAAAGAGGAACGAAACAAGTAAACCAGCAGAGCCAATTACAGATCTGCCATGACAACACAGTTCCGAATCGCAAACAGGAGGGATGAACAAGTTACCATGCGAACGTAGGGGTTGTCGCCGAGACAGGATTCGCAGATGATGGGGAAATCGGAACGCTCCCAGCCATCGGCCTCGAGATTCCTCAGCAACCTGTGCGCCATTAGCGTGCCCTAATTCCGAGTCGAGAAAAGAGGGAAAGGCGAGTGGAGGAGAAAACGAGTTGTTCTAGCTCAGCTTCCTCTCGGGTCTCTAGTAGGTCAATTTGGGGCCAATTGGGCTTTGTAC
Organism: Persicaria tinctoria; assembly: GCA_037127255.1. NCBI lineage: Eukaryota > Viridiplantae > Streptophyta > Magnoliopsida > Caryophyllales > Polygonaceae > Persicaria > Persicaria tinctoria. The sequence continues at coordinate 65,976,549 of JBANSL010000010.1, read as the reverse complement.
AATATCATGCGGCCCAATATGTAAAGAACGTTCGTCACCGACTCAAATATTTGACCCATATATACTTTATTTCTTCATTCAAATATTAAATTGATACTGTAGTAAAATACTCGATAACTTAATAAACCCACTAAATTAATACTTTTCTTCGGTTTTAATTTGGATTAGTGAAAAATGTTAGCGCATTTTGATACGATAATATTTTTTAAAACATATAAGGTCCCAAAAATATCATAAATTAATAATTATATAAAAATTACATATAATTATAAATAACTAAAAAATGAAGACGACTTAGTAAAATACGATTTCAGTGTATTTTCTTAAAGCTTAAGCTGATCTCTAACTTTTCTTATCACATCTAAGATTTTCTTCTATTGTGTTCTTAAACTGTATCAAAAAACTATGAAGAGTTTAAATCATAATATAAATGCTTATTTCCTCCATATTGTCGTTAATTTCATTAGCAACATTAGTATCAAGGATTGTAGACACAATTTATCTTAAATTTTACAAACTAATAAAATATTACGGTCCCGACCTTATTACTGTAATTTAAAGAGGTTCTATTACACATGTATCTAGTCTACAAATTATTCAAAAAAAAAAAATTAGGAAAAGTTTTTAAATTACCATTGTTATATTTATAACTTAATTATAAACTTTAAACAATAATTAGTGTCCAACTGGGAACTGGCACAATTTCTAAGATATTTTTATTTAAAATTCCATTATTTTAAACACATTATACAAATATGTTAAACAAACAATGTGACTTTTTTATAGAGAATATTTTCCAATTTAGTGTCTTTATCATAATAAGATAGAAAACCAGATAAATCATTAGTCATTATAAAAATAGATAGGTTTTATACCGGTAAGGTATTGTAATGACTAATGATTTATCTGTTTTTCTATCTATTTTGGAGTACGTTTTTTTTCTTATTGCGTTTTGTTTGTTTTACGAGTGTTACCCAAAAAGTCATATCAGAGACTCAGACGGTGCAGCGCCGTCCGCTCATCGACTATCGCCCGAGAAAGACAGGCCTGAGCCTAACCACCATTCCACCCCAACCCTCCTCCAATGGCGACCGACTCATCCCTACAACCCGATCCAGAGCCTCATCCCGAATCCCCTCCCTCCAAACGCCCCGAATTAGTCCCGGAACCCTCTCCGATTTCTCCTTCCTCTAAGGGCAAAGCACCGATGGAGGAACCCTCCGCCGCAGCCGAATTGGGCGACGCCAGCGAAGGCGATGCGTATTTGCAGGCGTCATGTTGCGGAATTTGTCTCTCGGAAGAAGGCAGCGCCGTTAGGGGTTACATTGACAGCTGCGATCACTACTTTTGCTTCCTTTGCATCATTGAGTGGTCGAAGATTGAGTCCCGGTGTCCCCTCTGCAAGGGACGCTTCGGCAGTATTCGTAGGATGAGGACGGATGGGAGCTTCATCGGTGAACGCTCTGTTGTTGTTCCAGTTCGTGATCAGGTTGGTGGTTCTTCCTTTTTTTTTTTGGTTCGATTTTTCTGGTTCTTTGCAATTACTTGTCCTTGGTTTCGAATTATGTATTGAATTGGTAGTGTGTACTGTGTTAAGAATTAAGATTGCTGGGAGTTGTTTGGAAAATTTGTGTTGAAATCGGGATACTGTTTGTTTAATTTAATTCAGCCACTAGGGTTACACTGTTTGAAGGGATGAATTTGGAAGGAAGAGAAACATAGAAGCAATTAGGTAGATGGAATAAGGAGGGGAAAGAATGAAAGATATATATTTTCGGTTTCGAATAGCGGAATATATAATTGTTTTCAGAGAATTATGGATTAAAAAAAGTTAGGAATCAATACAATGAGGAAAATAAGTGCTTGATTGCATTTTTGGGTTCAGAAGCTCCCTTCCTTGAATAGCTTATCTGGGCTGCTGAAATTTTCTGGCTAGTAAAAGAATCATTTGCATTGCTATGAAGATCTAAAATAATGAACTTTGGTTGGAATGGAAGTATGGAGAACAAGATCTTCCTTTCCAAAGTGCTTGTTTCAATCCAGCCCACAACTTTGCAGAAATGAAAAGAAAAGATTGAATCTTTTTGCGAATAACTATTCCAAATGTGCTTCCTCCATTGGCCAATTATCCCTCTTTCTTTGCGGATTTTAAACTTGTACCTTCTCCAAGTGGCTTCAAAGTGTGCATACCCTATTCTATTTATTTTTGATCCATTTTGTATATACACAAGTGAGCATTATATTTCCATCTTCTTCCGTTACCTTATTTGCCTTTCCTTTTCCTTTCTTTCCTATTACTTTTTTGGACAAAAGTGGCTATTAGAGGTTTACCCTTCGTCTGCAGTGATACGATGAACTTTGTGACGGTGTGACCATTCATTTATATTTATTTCCATAATAAGTGTAACCATTTACATCTACTTCCACCTTGAGTGTGACCATTTAGAGATGGCTGGTCACTTTTCTCTCTTATCTTCTCAGATGGTGATCATGGAAGATGAAAATGGCAAAATAAGCTGTACTGTTTTTTCAGTTCAAAATATTAATTGTTTAGTCGTTCGAACAGCTTGAGAAGGTTGATTGAGTTAATGATGTCAATAGCAGCCCGACTACAGTGTAATTAGCTAGTATAAACCCAAAGCATAATATAGTTAGGTAATTTAGGTTATATAGAGAAATGGAACCTGGGAAGTGACTTATTGAGAAATTTGGTATTTTATGTATTTCAGCTTTTCAGTTGTGACAGGAGCTTTTTATTGTACGAAAGTTATCTTCTGGGATTTAGTTTTATATGCTTTCCTCCTTATCTGAATATTTGTTAACTTCACTTGCTGTCTGGTTTGAGATTCCTAACCCTATCTCTATCATTGCAGATTTATGATCATGAAAGAAATACCACATCTGGACCTATTGATCCTTATTCGAATATAAGCTGTAACATATGTGCTGGTTCTTCGGATGAGAATCTCATGCTACTTTGTGATCTTTGTGACACAGCAGTACATACATATTGTTCTGGCCTTGGTGCCACTGTTCCTGAAGATGATTGGTTTTGCCAGGAGTGTGCTCAGATGAAAGCAGAAGAGTTGAATGGTGAGCCGGTTACTAATATGGGAAGTTCAACCTCTACCAATCGCAACAGAGAAAAACCATATGTTCAGGCTCCATCCTCAATATTTGATATTGTCAGGGGGCCTCAAGAACCCGGTGATCCAGAGGTTGAGAGGCTTTTGACATTATTTTCACCACAACAGCAGCGGTCACTCTCATCAGCCAATGCTCGTCCCCGCCAAGCAAACCGAAATGTAGCTGGTGTGTCTAAACGGGGTTCCAGCAGCGGTATAAATTCTGAGAACAAAGTGACAAGGTCAAGTGTTAGAACACTTCACCGCTGCCGTGATGTTAACAAGTATATACGAGACTTGCGTGAGAACTGGAATGCCCTCAGAAGTGGATCTTTGAGCTTCTCTTCCGGACAAATTGACTCTCGTGCAACAAATAATTCAAGAGTGGATGGCTCAAGTCATGGTCACGGATCCAATGGTTCTTTTTGTGGGGACACATCAAACAGGTCCTTATATGATGTTGATCGAGCTTGGAAAATGTTTGAAGTTGCAAAGTCAAAGCAGCCTCAAAAGTTGAGTGGTACAACTCCTCCAACCTCAAGGAATCTCTCTCTGAAAGTATCTTCTTTGAAGGATTCAAAGAATTTGTCTCTAGGTGCATCATCTCAAAGTGTCCCATCAAAAACCAAGAGTAGCACATTCAGTGAATTGACAATGCAGCAGTCATTCAAAAAGTCGAGTGGTACTACTCCTTCGACCTCAAGGAATCTCTCTCTGAAAGTATCTTCTTCAAAGGATTCCGAGAATTTGATTCTAGGTGCATCATCTAAAAGTGTGCCATCAAAAACCAAGAGTAGCACGCTCAGTGGATTGAAAATGCATCAGTCATTCAAAAAGTTGAGTGTTACAACTCCTTTGACCTCAAGGAATCTCTCTGTGGAAGTATCTTCTTCAAATGATTCAAAGAATTTGTTTCTAGGTGCATCATCTAAAAGTGTAGTATCAAAAACCAAGAGTTGCACATTCAGTGCACTGGAAATGCATCAATCATTCAAAAAGCATGATGAATGTGGATCGAAAAGATCCGGGCAACAGAAAAATTGTATTATATTGGGAAGAGAAAATACTTCTTTCAGTTACACAGGCCTGGCAACTTCTGCTTTCCAGGGAAAGTGCATCATCCCTTCAAACAAGAACACAGAGAACACAAACAAGCAGGAGTCAGTACAAAATGATGTTTTCCATGGAAGAGCTGCCATGTCATCACAGGAAAAGCTAGGCCAAGGCTCATCGCATGTCTACCATGAGCGGGTTTTCTCTTCCTGCACAAAATCGCCAGTTGGGTCTCTGACAGGAGCTTCTAGTATGTCGTGTACAAATTTACAGGTAAATGCTGCTTCCTTGAATTTGGAAGTGTGTTCTGGCCAAAACATGCACAGTGTCTCCAAAAATACCAGTGTCAGCAGTCAGTTACATAAATCTGCTGGGAAAAGAGGGAATTCAGAAAATATTGGCTGTGAACGGAAACGTGTAAAGGTTGATGATGAGGCCAAGAGTGAGATCCAGTCTCTTGTCAAGCTCAACCTAAAGCTCCTAACTGCAGGGAAAAAATTAGGTATGCTCGTTAATGCACTGCCATTATAATATTTTTGCTTCTCGTGTTTGCTGAATAGCGCTTCCTGCATTTGTTTTGCTTGTTTGCTGTCATTTAGAATCCTGTAATGCATCTTATGTTTATGGCTTTCCATAGTTGTCATTGTTGTTTGTGTATGCATTTCTGTTACCTTGCTGCTCTTAAATTGAGGAACCTACGTCTCAAGTTTTATGAAGTTTTCTTCTTTGATCTACTGTAGCCTGTAGGAAGAGTGTTGGTACTTTTGTCGCTTTTAGAAATCTTTACAATTGGAATCTTAATGAATGCCTCCTTTGTGGTCTTTGTTTCATTCTGTATGGTGTCGTGTATGAACAAATGTGTCTGTCAATACTCAAGAACAATATGTTGGTTTTGCAGAAGTTGACATGTTCAAAGACATTGCAAGGCGTTCTACCCATGAAATCCTGGCTGCGTGTGGGCTGGAGTCCCGGATACACAGCAGAATACCCATCATCCCAAAGCCGAATTGCTGCCATTATGATCGGATTAAGCATCAGAGTAAGTCATCCCTGATGCCTCGCTCCTGCAGAGAGTGTTTCTACGCCTTTGTAAAAGATATGGTCAGCTCAGTAATGTCTGCGAAAATTTCAGGTGGTAAGTCTTGATATGTAGTTAGATTTAGGTTAGGTTCATTCGGCGCAACTGACAGCAGTGTCATATGATTCCTTGTGATGTGATAAGGTGCTTATTTGTGTTGATAGTATGATAAAGGAGCTTATAATTTGTAAGTTGAGCGCCAAAAACAAATCATAATTTAGACAGTTTATTTTATTGGCACGTTGTCAGTAATGCATATTGCAGACAATCTTATTTACCTTTGTTTCTGTAATATGTAACAGTACTGGAATTTTTAAAAAAAAAAATATTTCCCTATGAAGGTGTAAACTGTAAAATCTACTGCATCAATTGTGCTCAGTTCATGTTTTACTTCCTGAGAATTGCAAAATCCCTAGTGTTTGATTGAATAGGTCTGAATTTTATTTCTCGGCTCACCATCGAACATTTTATCGCGCACCATGATAGGCCTCGCTTGCAGATTGATCAACACTATGCACGCGGATTGCGCGTTAAGATTGTTTCCAGTGCAATTATCATCTCCCAATTGAAACAGCAATTACATACAGGAAATTGGGCAAGAGTTGGTCCTCGTTACTAGTGTTCAACAACTATAAAAAAATTCATACTGTGTGCAACCAAACCAACCAACCCTTTGGAGTTACATGAGGGCATATCTGTAAATAAAGGATTGGTTTCTGATATTGTTGGGCCGGCAAGCATTGAAAGTTTGGGCTTTTGGGCCCAAATTGTAAATAAAACTCTTTCACAATGTCAATTTTTCACTTCGCCGCATCCTTCACAGAAAGATTGTGCATCATTCACTTATTATAGTTTTCCATTTTGTTTTTTAATGGTTTTAAAAATTAGGTCTTGTTTGGTTAAACTCAAGAATTTCACTTTCTAAGAAATAGAATTCCCGTTGATTTTAGTTTTCAAAAAGCATGAAAATGTCCAGGAAACACCCTCTCAATTGTTGTCAAGGAAAGAGTGCGTACAACTTGGCCCTCCAGATCCGGCTCCAACGGGATAAACTTGTTGTTGTTGTTGAAAAGCATGAAAAATATGTTTAGTTGAATCTAAATTTAAATGAATCCAATTGCAACAATTTGTTTGATTGAACATGAGAATCTCATACCAATTTGTTTAGAATTACTCTTATAATCTTTATTTATTAATACACTCCTCTTATTGTCTTAATAAAATTAAAATTTCCTTTATCAAAAATAAAATAAAAAAGAAATTTGAGAGGAAAAAAGAAAAAAAAAGTCGATCTTATCCACCCCTCAAGGCATTTTTTGTAGAAATTTCAATTCTCGAAAATTTTAATTCCTGGACTTTTAATGGGTTTTTTTTTATCAAATACGTGTATATTTTAAATTATTTCTAGATTTTTATACTGGAAAAGTAAATAGATAACCAAGCGATTTTTAATTTAAAAACTACAAAACTGGAAACTTAGCTAATACGAAATGAACGAACCCAACAAGTTAAGTAATTTCTAATTTCGTTAAGACTTTGTGTTTAAAATTTATCAAGATTTAAGAATTGCGTATATGTGATTCTAACAGAAAATGATAAGTTGTTCACAGCTAGTATTGTAAAAGCGGGGATCAGAATATCAGATACATCTCTTTCATTTAATGTGTGCCAAATACCACCGACACGTGTCAATCAGAGATGTGCCCACGTCTGATGAAGTCTCGACTAGCCAACCAACGGAGGAAAGGAGAAGTCACGCGAGGAGACACGTGAGTACGGTGACACGTCACCCAGCCGATAACACGAAACGACACAGCACTGAGCACATGCTCCCACGCTTCACCTTTTTTTTAGAAACCCTTTATTTATTTTTTAATTTTCTTTTTTTATTTAGGTGGTTGTTTGTGGTGGGCCCAGGGCATACACACCACACGTGACAGCCGGCCGGCCGTCACGGGAAAGGAAGGGGAGACCCACCATGACAACCACCCCACCACCACCCCCGTTGGCCGTCGCCATCCCCCTAGCACGTGCCTACCCACACGTACGCCAAAAACCTCTCTGTAATGTGAATGCTGTGAATCTGTGATTACTGATTTTCCCATTATGGATTTCTTCACATTCATCATGTTCCCCCCACCCAAACTTGAGTATGTGTGATCAAACTGATAATTGCTTTCTTCGTAATAAAATGGGGATTCTTTAACCCAAATTTAAGAAATTTAATACTATTTTATTTGAGATTGTAAAAAATAGGTTAAGGAACGATTTGACATGTTTTCTCCTAAGGAACTCTTAAACACCCTACAAAAGAGAGAAATTGGGGACCACATCAAAAAAAAGTTGAAAAAAGAGTGAAGAGATAAAAGATAAAAAGAGAGTTAAGAAACTCTTATGAGTTCTAGGGATGTGAGTGAAAATGTATAATGTGTTGTTTAAACAATAGTAAAGAGAGAGAAAGATAAAAAGTGGAGTTAAGAAACCCAAATGGGTTCGAGGGATGCGGATGCTCTAATAAAGCTATACTCCGTAATATTATTATGAATTAGATGAGTCGGTATTTATTTATCAAAAAAATTGGATGCCTCTGATTTTTATATTATATATATATAGTTTTAAATTAAATAAATATAGGATTTTAGTTTAATTAGTCCTTAAAATCTAAGTTTTTCAATAGCTGTTCACCCCAAAAAAAATCTTGTCTTTTTTTTTTTTTTTTTCAAAAGTTTTCATCAGCTACCCTAACAATTAGGTTTATTAGACATTATACGAGTTTATTAACATATATTTAATACAAATAATGGTTTATAATAATTTAAATCGACGCATGTTGATCAATTTATGTCATTGTAATATAGGAACAAACTCATAATGTTGTAGCCAACATAGTGTCATATATCATCTTTATATTTTTTCATCAGTCATTTGTTTTTCGGCCTTACAATTTACGCAATATATTAGTGTCAAATATTTCGAATCCTTACCTTCATCTTAAAAAACCATCTTTACCCATGTAAAGGAAATATATTTACCATTTAATATTGTAAGATTTGATTGAACATGTGTATTTTGTATCAATGGGGTTTGTCCAATTACTCCCTATTAAAACACACACATAAAAATATATGATATTTTACATGATATCTTACCAATTAATGATGTCTTCTCGACCCTTTTCAATTATAATAATTTGAAATTACAAGGAAACAATATATATAACCCTACTCGTCTATTCGGTAATATATGAGTTTTTAGCCCATTGAAAAAAAAAAAATCACCCATCTAAAAATATAATAATTATTTCTTAACACCGTTGAAAAAAATTAATAACGGACAAATCAATTAAAATGATTATAATCACCTACCTATAAAATATAAAACTACATATATTGTTGAAAATAAAATATCGCTTAAAAGTCTATATATGTATTATCGTCCGAAGGAGGTAATGATGTTATGTAATTTATTTTGTAATACCCAAAGGTGAAGCTTGTGGTTTGAACTTTAAAGGGTTTGAAATCTAGCCTAGTCGATCAGACAAAAATATAAATAAAATAGAAATTAGCATTTTGTGATGATATGAAATTTTAAAACAAAGAAATTTCCTTAACTCAATTGATAGATTAGGAAGAGGTTGACTTTTGACATTACAATGGAAAGATAGTTATATCACATTAGAGGTGAGGTTTGTTATTCTTACCAACTAGCCTATTAAAATTTAACAATAATAGTTTTTTGTTCAGTTGTGTCTATGGGATCCCTTATCAGTTATCACAATATAGACCAAAAAGGATTTAAAAAAAAGTCCTAATTTCAATATATTAATCCCAGTGATAAGTGGCGGATTATGAAAGTGTTGATTGAGGGGGCGGAAAATTACGATATAAAAAATATTGTCGATAAAATTAAACCCTACTTTTTGTTTTCCGAAAAATCATCAAATATTATGCATGTATAACTAGAATAAAAATATAAATCTTGCATGATTTATTTCATTGTTTTCAAATATTTCAATATAACCTCCTAATTTGAAGTTTTTGGATATAATTATATTATAATTAAGATAAAGTTTAACAAATGATAATTACGATAAAAGTATATCAGCTTGGTAAATGATGTAGGAAATAATTAATTTACATATGTTCGGTCATGAAAATTGAAATGTTTATAACTTTTTGTTCAGATATCGGATTTGAGCTTATTATATATATCAAATCGAAGCTATCGACAAGATGAATATGTATGTTAAATTTCATTTTCGATTGGGGGCGACTATCACCCCTTGTCCTAAAGAGAATCCTCCTCCGCTAGTGATCTACCAATGGTCCAATACCGCATTACCGTAAATTAGGGTTTAGGGCACCACGTCGATATGAACATAGACATAGTGTGCGTCGATATGAACGCGATGCTCTAAATCCTGATTTGTCTTACTTCTATGTTGATTCGGACGTGGCATCACGTCAATTGGACGTGCACTAGTATAATCCGGATTTACGGTAAGCCCGCATTTTGTAAAGTGATGTGCTTAAATATTAAATCAAACTTAATCTCCTCGCATACACACCTATATAACCTAAATTCAAACTTAAAAGCATTTCTTAAGCAACTAGCCAACATGGATCACCCATATATACTTGGAGAGGTTAAAATGGCTAATCCACAGTACCCCTAAAGGAACAAAATAGGTCTTTGAGGAACGTGTGCGGGTCTCTTCGGATTTAAGTCATGTTTCCTAGAGTAGTCCGGTGTGTAATACCAAACGACACCAACTTTTGTCGTTTAGGCTGATCCGATACCCGATTTCACTGTTGGACAAATGCGTAGCAACAGTCCCATCGCACTTGCTAAGCCCTCCCCACGTAGACCCACTTGCGTAAAGCTTTGCTCCGTAACGGAGTGAGTTAACGGCAACGAACGTTGATCGGAAAACGGCTTCCGTTGGGGACGGAAGGGAGTCAGAGGGTGTCCCCACCGCACGCGAGACGGCAGCCAGTGTGGCAGATGAACGGCAAGGGATGGCCGCACGTGACCGCCCGCTTCCCTCACTCACGTGCGTTCCTTGGCCCCTCCCACCAATCCCACCTCCTCTTTTCTGTTTTGTATTTTCAAGATAACAATCAAGCCGATTTTTTTTAATCGGGATTCGGGGAGCCTCACCGAGCGTAGGCTCTGCTCGTTTGGATTGGTTTGAAAAATTCGGAAAGTTGAATATCATATGAAGTTAGATAGAACATTTGTGTTTGGTCAAAAAAATTTATCTTCTAAAAATAGAAATTGAAATTCTTATTAATTTAACTTCCTGAGAAATACGAAAATTAGAATTATTAAGGGATACCTAGTAACACAATTTTTATCATTTTCTTACTAATAAAAATCTCTTATTTATCTCACTATATCAAATCCACAATTATTTCATTTTTCAACCAAACATGTTTCATAAAATCCCAAAATGTATAATTCATGGGAAGTATACTTCTCATAAATTAAATTCTCGGAAAATAGACTTCCTACATATATCCAAACGAGCACTATATGTGTGGATTTAGGATTCATTTGAACGGTATGATAGCATCTGTCTAGTAATAAATGCATGATGAATAGATACTTGATTCGTTCACATTATATTTTTTTGGGAAAAAATAGATCCGTTTATTTTAAAGTTGAAACTTTTGTTTTAAAATTTTAACACGAACGAATTATAAATCCGTTTGTGTTATTCTCCAAAATTGAACGGATTTATAATTTTTTTTGTAACTTTAAAAAAAAAAATCATAATCATTATCCAAAACGTGTCAAATACAACAAAATTACCCCAGTTTGAATAGCGATCTTTTTTTTGTTGTTGTTTTTTTACAACTGAAAATATTTCATATTTAAAGATTTTGGTTAAAAAGAAAAGGTAGATGACCATTGGAGAGATAGCTCAATGGTCTTAATGTGGTTTTGTATGTTTGTATTTAGTTTCAGATAAGATATAGTCATATAAAATCTTATTGATCATATCGTTTAATTTTATTGTTGACATTTGATAATTTGATCGATTGAGATCTCGTCGTTAGATCGAAGGTAAACACAGCCTTCAAACGACCCATTTCACTAAGATGTCGTGTAAGATACGTTTTCAAGACAATTTACTTCGACAGAAGACTTCTTTATTTGCTTCTTTTAATCTTTATACCAACTAACCCGATGTGATGCCTACTCCGAATACTCTAGGACGACATCGTTCTTCTTCATTTGTTCACGAATCATCACAGATTCATCGCCAAGATCAATGCATTCATAAGACTCAAAATTGTCCCTATCAATGGAAGCTACACGGCGATCTAAAGACCCTCGTTGACATGCACTCAACCCTTCCTCGTAAATCATCTCTTTTAATTTTCAGTTGTAGATTTACGATTTTAATTTTCTTGTATGACATCATGTTAGCTTCAGCTATTCAATATTAATTTTTATTTAAAATCTACATCTAAATTTTCAGCTTCGGGGTGTCTGACTTCTATTTTGTTAAAATACTTCAAGTTTACTTAGAGCACCCACATTGGGGTGTTTAAAGGAGAAAAACAAGAAACCTAACAATAAAATAATAGAGAAATGATATGTTGTGTTAAGGAATGATTTGATAAGTTTACTAGTAAGGAACTCTTAAAAACACACAAAAAAAAAAAAGATGGGTGAGAGGGTAGGAAAGAGAAAGAGAGGAGTTTGGATAAGCGGTGAGGCTAATTTTAATTTTATACTCCGTATTATTTAGTTTGTAATAAAATGGGTTGTTGGAATGTGGGTAAAAAATTAAGTTTGATTTTTTTAAGAGGAGATAAAAATAAAAAGGAGAGTGAATGTGCTGAATTGGATTCCATAGATGCGGATAATCTTAACTACTCTGCATATTTTATTTGGTGCTCCGTATTTTAAAGAGATAATGAGCTTTATAGACCTTTTTCATTATTTTTTTAATTTTATAGACCCCATAATAAATTCTTTAATTATATAGATCTTTTCCTATATATTGTTCCATTTATACCCTCAATGCTTTTTATTTATTTTTTAAAGTTAACATCTTTAATAATAAATTTGAAAAATGGGTAAAATTAAAAATCATCAAATTAAATATGATAAGGAAAAAAATAATAATTTATTATATTCAATCCCTAATAAAAATATCTAATGACGTACATTACAATAAAATTATTAATTATTGTAACACAATAACTTGTGTGTATCATCTTTATTGTAATACAATATTACTACCGTAGAGATTCCATATTGTAATACAATGAGTCATTTAGTGTAATTATTCATGTATTACAATAAATACAATATTTATTGTAAATGTATTGTAATTGATTATTCTAATCGCATATGTAAATATTACAAACAAAGCTAATATCAATATATATATAATATGCTATAAATTAGTGCATCCTCGTATTATTATAATGTAGAATTTCAAAAAATATATATAATTATCTTTAACTATCTAATTTTAAAAATAGTTTTCAATTTTGTGATTAAAGTATATTAATTTTTTTTATTAAACTAAAACAATTAAGGGTAAACAAGTAATAACACCAACAAAAAGGTTTATAAACTTAAAAGATTTATTATGGGGTCTATTAACTAAAGAAATTATGGAAAAGGGTTTAAATCCTCCAATTATCTCTATTTTAAAATCTATAATAAAAAAAAAAAAAAAAACTCGATGGGTAAATGAGTGGGGACCACCACTCCGCCAACGGTGAGTTGTCCACGTGATTTGGGAGGCGGGACGTTGTGGGGTTCGGAGTAGGCAGAAATATTTTCGATCACGTGATGCGGTGCGCCAACCACGGGGATACCGCCACGTGTCCCTCTCCCCCCCTCATCATGCTTACCTTTATTTATGCTACAAAATTTTGTGCTATAATATCAAGATCTGCCAAGATATAAAGCGTTATGCTCTTTCCAATTTTTACATTATATTTTCTTTATATTTACCAAAAATCCAAATAATACTGAGGTTCGAAAAAATACTTTAAATAATGTTTACAATACTTTAAAATAACGTTTTTAAGTTAAAACCAGCTGATACAAGGACTTTAGCCCACTTGTTGGAATATTATCAACAAAATCTCAATTAGTCTTTAATTCATTTATAGAACGATTTTAAAAATGAACTAGACTTTTTTCTTACTAAAAAAAATCCGTACTTTAAAAGGATAAACATTTCGAATAAAAAAAAAGGATAAACATTTAAGGAAAAAAAAAATACTCCGTATTTAAAAAATGAGAATGATGATGAAGATGATAATAATAGAGGATAATTGGAAGGACAGGAAATAAAGGAGAGGATTAGTTAACTAATCCCTAGGCTGATACCTTAAGCCAGGGAATGTCCTTGTTTCCAGGGACCCTTTTTCTATTTTTTAATGCCTCTCTTTTTTTTTTTCTTTTTTTTAAGACAAAATTAATGCATGAAAATTATGCAACTAGGTAACTCCGTGATTATCGCAAGATTAAAATATTGTACTGTTCAATATTAATATTCCTTTTAATTTCACATTTTTTTTAAAGCCAATTTCACCTCTTCCTTTAAACAACATTGATGTGCAAGTCAATTATGGTATTTATATAAACAAACTTATGTTTATTGAGACCGTTTGGCTGTAATGCCCTATGTTGGATTGGTACGTATCTATGGATTATTGAGATGATGATCACCGATGTTCTCGCCATATGCAGAGCGTTTGAAGTTGTCTTTTTTCTACCACACATTTCAGGAAGGCGAGTTGCAGGATAGATTGACACACATTGGCTTGTCCTCATCCTTCACTTCTGCATAGGGGTGTTATGCGGACACAAGCCGCTCGGATTCGGCTCTAAAAACTCGGCTCGAGCTCGTTCACATTTGAAAAACGAGCCGAGTACGAGCTCGAGTAGCTCGTATTACTCGGATAATTTTGCCCCTGGGCTTTTTCACCTTTAGTTTTAGGGTTTCTTCCCGTGTGTCTCCAGTAACGAGCTCAGAAACGAGCCAAAAACGAGCTCGGAAACGAACTTCCAACAAAAACAAGGTAAAACAATAACACGAGCTTAAACGAGCTCGGCTCGGAAAAAAACGAGCAAAACGAGCTCGAGCTTGTTCAAATACTCGTGAGCCGAGTTCGAGCTTGCTTATAAGCTCGAGTAAAATTCGAGCCGAGCTCGAGCTTGAACAGTACCGAGCTGAGTACGAGCAGCTCACTACTCGGCTCGTTCAACTCGAATAACACCCATACTTCTGCAGGATGCCCTGCCGAGCTCAAGGATTATATCCGCGTGGATGCTATTGGGCAGTGGTTCGACCGAGGTTGACCACCTCTAAATTTTCACCTTGTATACATATATATAGTTAAATATTTCAATTTAATAAAAAATCTCATATATATAATTAATTAGCTATTTTAAAAATATTTTTATGAGGCATATATGTTCTCTTATATTTAGGAAATGATTTTGAAATCAGTAGAAAGACTTTTATAATTACACACCATTTGATCAATAAAACATAAATAATAATTTTTCGGTTAATCTTTTAATTGTTTGTATTATTCTATACACTATAATATCCATACATAATAATGGCATTAATCATCAAAACCACGTACTTTGTACGTAATTTTAAAAATTACCCACGAGTACGTACTATATATAATTAATTGGCTCATAAATACACTAATTTAATTAATGTTCCATATGTAATGATCAAAAAGCATGATATGCAGTGGGATTAACTGGAGTTGGATTTTTAATTTAAATTTAAATTTAAAATATGGCCAATATACATTATTTCTTGAATGCTGCCCTTTATTCAACTATTCATGAACCATACATAAGCGCTGTCCATGTCCACATTTTGGAATCTTTACCCACTTGTAAAAAGATATTGTCCTATATATTTCGGAAAAAAATGCATTTCTCCTCAAGAATATATATATTTATATTTAGTAAATAAATACTTGTGATTTGGAAGGGTTCAAATTTCTTTACGAATATACTATACACAAAAAGGAAAACACTGATCAATAAATCCAAAGTGCAAACCCATGCCATTAGCTTCTTTAATGGCAGCTTTTTTATTTGGATATTTCAATTTTTTTTAATACGGATAATTTATTAATTTTTGCTTGCATAGCATCTCAAATTCTCAATCTGTACGCACGCTCCACCTGTGTATTATGGAGATGAAAATAAACCCGAGGATACCTAAGTCATCTATTAATCTACCTAAAAAATAACCCCGTATGATGCACATTCGAATAAATGAATAAATAAGAAGATTATAAGTTAATTGATGATAGATCGGGTTAGATATGAATGAAAAGATATCCAGTCCATCAAAGTTAATTAACTTGATTCGAATATTGACCCATCTATTGTATTTTACTTGAGTTGATATCTATTTTAAACTTCTTTCTTATTAAATATTGATTGTAGATGGATGAGTAATTTATTTAATATTATAATAATTTATTTTCTTTTGAAGGCTAATTGTTTAGTGTGATTTAATTTCAATAATATTCAAAAATTCTCTCTATTTGTAGAAATGATAAAAAAAAAATTCCAAACACTCTACATTAAATGTGAGCACAAGATTCAATTCAATTCAATTCAACACTGGTCTTTCTATCATATGCTCTTAGGACATAAGATAAGATCCTAATTGAGAAAGATACCCTAGAAAAAATAAACGACCATATGAATCTAATTCAAAATTGGCTTATACATTTTAACTAGGGATATTTTTTTTTTAAAACTGATAGATAAAAGTAGTGACACTTAAAACTTCTATTAAATATAAAAATATGTAAAATAGAAAAATTATTGGAATTTGATCACAGCTTTTTAAAAGATTTTATTCTCCATTTTTTAGATTTTTTTACAAAATGAAATGCTCTAAGAGATCGGATTAATGGGTAATTTACTAATTTGTACTCCCTCTATTAATTAAAACTTGTTATTTACTATTAATGCACACTTTTTTTATAATGATAAAAACTATATAAAATATTAATTTTTTCACATTTATTTTTATAAATTCATACTTAACAGTAATAAATATGAGATTGTTAAAAAAATACTCCCTCCGTTCTAAAATATAAGACTTTTACTATTCACGCACGTTTTCTTAGGATGTTAAAAACTATATAAAATATTAATTTTTTTTAATAATCTCGTACTTATTAGTAAGAAGTATGAGATTATTTAAAAAAATTAATAAAAAAATTAATATTTTATATAATTTTTATCATCATAAGAAAGCGTGCGTAAATAGTAAAAGTCTTATATTTTAGAACGGAGGGAGTATTAAAAAGTTAATATTTTATATAGTTCTTAACACCTCAAAAAACGTGTGTGAATAGTAAAACGTCAAATTTTAATTAATGGATGGAGTATTAAATAGATTTTATCAAAAAAATAAGGGTAAATTATATAGAAGGAAGGAAATGATTGAAGGCGCAACAGGACACGGAGGCATACACCCCCAAATCGCGGGAATTAATCTCTCACTTATTTGAGGGTTGTCCAGCCTTTAGTTTACTACCACTCGTTTCATATGGCGCTCAGTGCATTCTAAATTCACCTATTTAACTATTCTTCATTAATCCCTATATATTTATTTAAAGCTAGTTACCCCCATCCATGACAAGAAATCACTTCGATCTAAATCTAAGTTAAGAAAACAATTAATCAAGTGAGAGTTAATTGGGTGGGTGAGTGGGGTCGCCATAAAATGGGAATGCGCATGCATATTAACCTTTTAGTAACAGAGGAAGACTGTAGATGGAGATGAGGATGATGATCGAGATCGAGATCGATCCATCCATGCTTAATTTAGGGGTGGTTGTATAGCACGTGACCTGCGGGGTCAACTCACATGCCCTTTACTATACTCTCCAATTCTCCATACTTGAAAGTGACTTACTTTCTTGAATTTCTAAACTTTTCTTTTAATTAAATTAGATTTTTCTAACAAATTTTTAAAAATTATTATGGTAATTTGAAAATTGTAATCCAAATTTTATTTTTTTAATTTATTCAGAATGATTTTTGAGATATTGGTCTCGAATGCTCTCTTCCTGCTTTGACTTTTAGAGGAGATCTCATGTATTCATACCTAAGCATAGTTGCAGTCGGGTGGTTCCATATAGAACTACACGTCCTCGTTTGTAAAGCACTTGATCAGTGGTTCTGTATACGTAGTGACTCCACCTAGATTATCATAAAAAATATTGATTATGACAATAAATATAGTGACATTCAACTGGCTTGCATTCTGTAATTTTCTGGTCCATCTATTAAGTAAAACATATCATTTTATTAAGATAAATATATTATTTTTAAGTATTTTGGTATCCTTTTTTTTTTTCTATTAAGATAAAAAAAAGTTATTTTTTGAGAACTAAAAATATGGTCTAAGTGTGCGTGTACATCCTTTTTTTTGTTGTTGAAATTTATTTATTTATTTTCTTTAAAAATAGGGTAAAAATTGTTAAATTAATAGTATGTTTAAAAATAGGGTAAAAATTGTTAAATTAATAGTACTAACACAACCGACATTTTAATGAAATTAAATACAAGTAAGATTACAACATACATTAATGACTATGTCATTGATAGATGAATTTAATCCTCCCAAATGCTTGTTTGATTAACTAATTTAATTACTCCTTGCAACGTGATGGAACTTGGAAGTGACATCTTTTTTTGAAACTAAGCAATATAGATGTTCAATCATGATGTATATATATTATTAACCTTATATAATTAATTCATGCCTCTTAACTATAGTTTCTATTGAAAATGATGGATTATACGTGCTAATCCAATCAAATTATTTTTCTCTAGCCACGATTAGATTGACCATTACACTCCACCTAAAAATGAGTACAAACTAATTAAATCGATTTTATCTGATCACTTCTTTAGTGACTAAATTTAGTGGAGTTGATCACTTATGTAGTGACTAAAATGAGTACAAACTGATAGATTACATGAGTCTTAATATCGTATAGTGGGATAAAAGCCCATTAAAGCTCAATACCTTTATAACATATATATATATATATATATATATATATATATATATATATATATATATATATATATATATATATATATATATATATATGTTATATCAATGAATAGAAACCCTCAAGGAGGACTTTACATCAATTTAATTATTCTACATGGTATCACAGCCTTTTCTTCCTCACGGAACCCCAATTTGATCCTCCCACCCCACCCCTCTTCTTCCGCCGCCGGCGTCGTCCCCTCGCCTCACCGGCCTCGCCGCCCTCCTCCTCCCTGTCCTGCCTTGCCGCCGCTCCAATTGGAATTCCACGGTCAACCTCTCTCTCGCCTCTTGCTAATTAGTTAACAAATTAGCCCTTGCTAATTACTCTTTGTTATTTGATTGCACCAATCACCGCGGCCACCATCCCCCACAACCTCTTTCTCACCTTTTTTTATTTTTCCAAAAAAAAAAAAAAACTTACCATGGCCTTCTCCGATCGCCAACGACCTCTCGTCGGGATCATCGCCCCTCCAAAGTCTCTGCACCAACATCACGCCTTCTCCTCTATGCAGCCGACATCTTCAGACTCTTCTTGGTACATGGACACTGGTGCCACCTCCCACATGACGAACTCCTCAGGTAACCTCTCATCTATTTCTTTTAAGGGCCCTGCCCACTCTATTATCGTCGGAAATGGCGGTCGTCTTGCTACTTCGGGAATTGGCCACGCCAAATTACAGACCCCAACCCACCCACTACACCTAACAATGTCCTTATTGTCCCCAAAGATTGTCAAAAACCTTATCTCTGTCCGTCGGTTCACTACTGACAACAACGTTTCCCTTACGTTTGATCTCTATGGTTTCTCTGTGAACGATCTTACTACGGGGGTTACTCGCATGAGATGTAACAGCACCAGGGAGCTCTACCCTGTCACACCACCTTCTGCGTCCAGTCAGTCGTGTCCGGTCGCCCTCTCGGCATCATCGTCCAGCCTGTGGCATGCACGCCTGGGCCATCCCAGCGCTGCCGTTCTAGATGTCCTCCGTTCCCAGAACCTTGTCACCTGTACTAAAGACCCACGCTCTGGTTTATGCTCTTCCTACCAACTAGGCAAACAAGCCAGACTGCCGTTCCAACGGCCTTTGACCTCTACCCTTGCTCCCTTTGATATCATTCACAACGACATTTGGACATCTCCCGTGCCTAGCAAGGAGGGTCACAAGTACTACCTCCTGTTTCTTGATGATTACACTCATTACTTATGGGTCTTCCCGTTGCATTTCAAGTCCCAAGTGTTTCTTGTCTTTGCCAGATTCCATGCCTACATCAAAACACAGTTTCACATATCCATCAAATGTTTCCAATGTGACAATGACGGTGAATTTGACAACAAAGACTTTCACTCCTTCTTTGCCGCAAATGGGATCTCCTATCGCTTGTCTTGCCCCTATACTTCTCAGCAGAATGGCAAGGCAAAAAGAATCATCAGAACCATTACCAACATGATGCGCTCTCTCCTCTTCCACGCATCTATTCCCCTTCCCTATTGGCCTCACGCCTTATCCACCACATGTTATCTCCTCAACATTCTCCCTTCCACTACCCTACACCATCGCTCGTCAACTCAGACACTTTATTACGCCGAGCCTAGGTATGATCACCTTCGCACCTTCGGGTGCTTGTGTTTCCCAAACCAGTCCTCCACAGCCCCGCACAAGCTTCACCCGCGCTCCACTCCATGTGTCTTCCTAGGCTATCCGTTTGATCATCGCGGTTACATTTGCCTCGATATCAAGACCCACAAGATCATTCTCTCACGTCATGTCACCTTTGATGAATCGCGATTTCCCGCTGCCTTAAACCTTTCCCTGGCGGCGCCCGCCACAAGTCATGCGGCGCCCGCCGCAGTTCATGTTGCGCCCGCCCTATGTACAAATGCTGCGCCCGCAACTTTACACCCCTCCCTGGCGGCGGCGGCCGCAAGTCATGCGGCGCCCGCTGCAACCCTCGCCGCCTTTGATCCACCCGCCGCCTCTTCCCCTTGCTTAGCCCCTCTTGCCCCCGTCCTTCCCGACTCCCATTCACCCTCTGCCCCCACCCAAACCTCCCTCTCCCCCGTTCCCACCTCCCACAAAACAGCCCTCCTCGACCCGAATTGGCAGGCGGCTATGCTCGACGAATACAGGGCCCTTACGAAGAATGGTACTTGGGTTCTTGTTCCTCGCCCTCCTGAGGCGAACGTCATTTGCTGTATGTGGATTTTTCGTCACAAGTTCCGCTCTGATGGGACGTTGGAGCGCTACAAGGCCCGTCTTGTGGTGAACGGTAGATCTCAGCAGACCGGTATTGATTGTGATGAGACCTTCAGTCCTGTAGTCAAGCCTGCCACTATCCGAGTGGTCCTAAGTCTGGCTTTGTCGCGCAACTGGGCCATCCATCAGTTAGATGTCAAGAACGCCTTTCTGCATGGTCATCTGAACGAGACAGTTTACATGTTTCAGCCGCCAGGGTTTACTGATGCTGAGCGTCCAAAGCATGTCTGTCTCCTCAAGCGCTCTCTATATGGTCTGAAATATGCTCCGCGGGCGTGGTTCTAGCGTTTTGCCTCTCATCTGCTCCGTTTGGGTTTCACTGGCAGCCGTTCGGATACGTCTATGTTTATCTATCGCAGAGGCTCAGACTTGGCATTCCTGCTGCTTTATGTCGATGACATTATTCTCACCGCCTCTTATGATGCTCTTCAGACGTCGATAATCTCGCAATTGAGTGCGGAATTCGCCATGTCTGATCTGGGTCAGCTGTCTTACTTCTTGGGAGTTGCTGTTCAGCGGCATGCGTCTAGTCTGTTTCTCTCACAAAGTAAGTATGCTGCAGAGATTGTTGCTCGGGCTAAGATGGTCAACTGTAATCCCGTCGCGACCCCAGTCGATACATCCAACAAGCTCAGTGCTCATTCTGGTCCTTTGGTTGACGATCCCACACTGTACAGAAGCCTCGCCGGTGCTCTTCAGTATCTCACTTTCACCAGGCCTGATATCAGTTACGCTGTTCAGCAGGTCTGTTTGTTCATGCATGCCCCTAGGGAACCTCACTTTCAGGCTTTGAAGCGGATCATTCGGTACATCAGCGACACCCTCGAGCTCGGCACCACCATCACTCCTTCCTCTAAGCTTGATCTTGTGGCTTACACTGATGCGAATTGAGGTGGCTGTCCAGACACACGTCACTCCACGTCTGGTTACTGTGTCTTCCTCAATGACACTCTTGTATCTTGGTCAGCCAAGCGTCAGTCCGTCGTGTCTCGCTCCAGCGTTGAAGCCGAATACAGGGGTGTTGTCAACGTTGTCTCCGAGTGCTCTTGGCTCCACAATCTCCTGCTTGAGCTACGATGCCCCTTGCAGAAGGCCACTCTAGTCTACACTGACAACGTCTCCGCCGTCTACCTGGCTAGCAACCCAGTCCAGCATCAACGCACGAAGCACATTGAGCTTGATCTCCACTTCGTCAAGGACAAGGTTGCCATTGGACATGTCCGCGTTCTACATGTCCCGTCCTCTTATCAGTACGCTGATATATTCACCAAGGGTTTAGCTAGACAGTTGTTCATTGATTTTCGTTCCAGTCTCACTGTACGGACCCCTCCCGTTTCGACTGCGTGAGTTTGATAGATTACATAGGTCTTAATATTGTATAGTGGGCTAAAAGCCCATTAAGGCCCAATACCTTTGTAACCTATATATATGTTATATCAATTAATGGAAACCCTCAATGAGGACTTTACATCAATTTCATTATTCTACACAAACTAATTAAATCGATTTTATCTTATCACTGGGGTGTGTCATGTGTGTTTGGATTCCATTATATTTTAATTATAATATATTTATTTTACCTCATTTTATGTGAGCGTTTGATTGTACAAATAAAATTCTCATGAAAACTGAGGTAAAACCGTAATTTAACCAAATAATAACATAAATCGAGATAAAATATTACATTATACTTAATACATCACTGAATCCAAACACACCATTAATTTAAACACTAACCAAACACCACCTTATGCATTTGCATTATAAATATAATACAATTTGAATTAAAACACCCCCGTGAAGATAACTAAATTTAATTATTGATTGAGATTTAAATTCTATTTAGTTAATATTTTATTGAGATAATTATCTCTTTTTTTTCACATTGATTTTAACATTGCTTATAAATTAATTAATTTTAGAGGTAAAAATAAATTCAACAATCTTTGGCTTTATTTTTTTTTCACATTGAATTTTAAACTTTTTGAAAATTCGGATTTCTAATGGAAACCGGTTGTAAAAACCGGTTTCCCCGAACGGATCTCCTAAAACATCTTTAAAGTTTAAACAAATTTTCACATGGAGACAGGTTATTATAACCGATATCCATCTACTGATTTCCCAAATCACCAAAGTGATATCTATATTGGAGATTTCCGATGTCTGTGCGGTCTGTCCTCGATCAATTATAGGCTCTTCATGGTTCGGTGCACGTATTTCGGTTCAAATTCCACTCTGAGAATGACCAAAAAGCTTGATCGGGACCAACCTAAACTGATCCCAGTTCGTAGTGTTGGGATTGGCTTCGTTGGGTCCTGATCAAGCTTTTTGGTCATTCTCGGAGTGGAATTTACACCGAACTGCGTACACCGAACCATGGAGAGCCGATAATCGATCAAGGACGAACCGTACGAGACGGGTTCATGAAATTTCACCTATACTTATTACCTCAGCATGACGACAAGAAGTCTTAAAATACCTGCAAGCCTTAGCCGAGAGGGGCGATGATCAAATTATATACTTATTAGTCCAAGCTATGGGGGTGGTAAGTTTGGCTCGCGATGGGTTAATCTTTTCAATCGTCGTCCTTAGAGGAAGTCGGGTGGTGTTTTTATTCCAAGAACGTTCTTCTCCGGTCAAAGACCTTAAGAACTCAACTCCGGCGGTTTTAGGTCCGGGAGATAATCAAGGCTCTTCTTATTCTCTCTTCAATCGCCCCCCTGTGTTGGAGGCTAACAACAACAACAACCCAGTTAATCCCACAATAAAACGGGGTCTGGGGGTCAGGATGTACGCACTCGTACCCCGAACATGTCGGGAGAGTGTTTCCGATAGACCCAGAATAATAGGACAATAGAACCACATAGTAATAGGACACAGAGAAGGGACAGAGAGAGCAGGGAATAAGAAGGGGGAGGCACAGGGAAGAGGCATGAAATTAAACAATGGCACGAGGGCTCAACTCAGATAAAAACCATAACATATGACATTAGACATCAGCATCTCGGATGCTCCTCCTCCAGTGGTCTTTGTCCGAAGTCATATCCTCTGATAGGTTCAGCAGATTGAGATCATGTCTGATAACCTCCAACCAGCTCTTCTTAGGTCTACCTCTCCCCCTACGGAATTCTCCCAAATTCAGAAATTCACACTTCCGAACCAGAGCCGAAGCAGGTCTCCTACTGACGTGCCCAAACCAACGTAATCTGGACTCACTCAATTTATCCACAATACTCGCAACTCTAACCTCTCTCCTGATGTCATCGTTTCGGATTCTGTCGAGTCTCGTGTGCCCCGTCATCCCTCTCAACATTCCCATCTCTGCAACTGACAACTTCTGTTCTTGCGCTTTAGTAATAGACCAACACTCAGAGCCGTACAACAAGGTCGGTCTCACTACCACTTTATAAAATTGTCCCTTCAGTTTAGCAGGGACTTTTTTGTCACAAAGCACGCTTGGCGCTCTTCTCCACCTTAGCCACCCAGTCTGAACTCGATGCTCGATATCTCTATCAATACCCCCATCACTCTGAACGTACAAACCCAGGTACTTGAAATAATCCTTCCTGTGTGGAATGTAACCTCCCCCAATGCAACTGCGGATCCCTGACCATACCCCTCTCCAAAGCTAAACCGAACATACTCGGTCTTGTTCCTACTCAATCTGAGACCCTGAGACTCTAACACCACCCTCCAGTTTTCAAGCATGCGAGCCAAACCCGCTCTTGAGTTGTCCACAAGCACACTGTCATCTGCAAGCAGCATACACCAAGGGATCTCTTCTTGTAGTGGGACAGAAAGACAATCCATGACAAGAGTGAAAAGAAACGGACTGAGAGCCGAACCCCGATGAAGCCCCACCCGAACATGGAAGTACTCAGAATCTCCACACAGCGTTCTAACACTAGTCAAGGAACCCTCATACATATCTTTGATAACTCTGATATACGTCCCAAGCACTCATTTCTCAACCAGGCAACCCCAAAGCAAGTCTCTCGAAAATTTATCATACACCTTTTCTAGAGGGGGTATTTATAGTGAGGTACTGAAGTTAAGCGAGCAGCTTGCTGGTAACCTCGTGGACAAACAGGGGACACGTGTAGCATATGCCTTGGTGCTCAGGGGACCATGAGCTACACGTGGTGCTGTTAGAGGAGAGGTGCTTAACTAGCGAGCTGTTTGTTTAGGACCCTGAAGGACCACGAGGTACCGGTGGGACCTGCCATGGTTTCCATGTATGCTTATGTTAATGATTGAATCGTGAGGCACTCTAGACTGAAGATACTTAGGATCTAGAGTTCGGCTAGAGTATGTCTGAGTATACTTTTCGCGATGAATCTTGCAGAGGGATCAGAGGTCTTTTGCATTGGGTGATCTATTTATGACGTCATATCCCTGTTAATTAATAGGCCTATTTTCTACGGCATCATCAGTACGAACATCGAAAATCTTCATATATAGAGACCGATTTTTGAAAACCAATTTTTGTATAGCCTGAAGACCGGGTTTTGAAAAATCGGTATTAATTAAATCGCGAATCTTGCATCTATTAATACCACACCAGAAATTAGGAGTGTTATATGAGTTGAACAGCTCGAGCTCGACTTGAGCTCGCTCATTTATTTAAACAAGCCGAGCTTAAACAAAATTTTAAGCTCGGTTGAAAGCTCGATTCGTTCGAATGAAGCTCGAATAGCTCAAATTCTATATATTTCCTAAAATTTCATGTAAGTTAACATGTTATAACCAAGTAGAACTACTTAAAGCTCGAAAAGAGCTCAGTTCGAGCTCGTTCATTTTCTAAAAAGGTCGAGCTTGAATAAAATAAAAAAGATCGTTTAAAAATTAGGCTCGGCTCGACTAGAGCTCGTTTGACAAATGAACCAAGCTTTAACATGACAAGTTTGACTCGTTCGGCTCGAATAACGTCTCCGTCTTGTAAAAAAATTGGTATTCCGTTTTCTATGCTAGTGATAGATTGTTCAAAATAGATCATAGTGTAAAAAAAAAATCCCTTTTTTTATCTTTCAAATTTCCGCAAACCCTTAGAAGATAGAGCTATATTATAATATTTCTGAAATTTTACTTTATCAAAGAAGGGAATTTATTAATCTGATAAAATCGTTGTGACTTGTGATGGGGCCGGATAAATCCTTCCCCACTAATCCACTATGGACCATTAACGTTAAACAATTTACACCCAAAAAAATAATTAAACACCAAACAATCACAGATAGCGCCTATCAAATAGTACTTTAACTCTACTAAAATATTTTATATTCCTATAGTCAAAATACTTTGAATATTTTAATAAAAAAGATACCAACTTTTTGAAATATTATTATAGATAATAAAAAAATTATGAATGGTTATCATATATAGGCGGTGTGTACATACGAAACTGCAAGATGGATTAGTGTTTGGCTTCCATCTAATTTATTATTTGGGCATTAATGGCTGTTGCCATCACTAAAGGTAGCTTAATCCATGTGTTGATCACATGTTAATTCATTAATTTATTGTGATGCATATTGTTTGTCAATTAGTATTAATTTAATTACTCCGTATTATACTTGATTTGTAGATTAAACTTGTCATTTAGTCATAATAAAAGTATAGACTAATAAATGATATTTTACAGAGAATTATCATGTATAGATTTTGTTAAATATATTACCGATCATGTAATATATTAAATTTCAAATACGCAATTTATTAAAGCAAAAACTATTTTATTTTTCCCATTTATTCGAGTAGATATTTACCAAGACATGTGTTTATATGGATGTGGTAGAGTTTAAGATTTTTTTAAAAATTATTGTTTACTATTTAATGCGATTGAAAGTGCACAAGCTAACATTCATACATTGCACTACAATTTTTTTTATAGGAGGTAACTCACATTTAGTTATAAGTCCCGACACATTATCCAGCTGACAAAAGCCACATAATAAGTAAATTGATTTGCTCTAGCCAGATTGATCCAAGAGGAAGAAGAACAAGGTGAATCTTGATTTTTTTCACCAAAAGAAAGGATCATAAACTTCTCATTAATGTCACTCACTTCTTACCCTATCATGAAGCGCCAAATACGAAATACCTAAAAACTTCCTCTCTCATAAAAACAAAATTATCACGAATTACTTAATTATGACCATGAATACCAAATTGATATTGATGTACTTTATTTTGACCTAGTGTTTTTTCTTTCCTTTCCCATGGGCAAGCTAGTGTATTTAAAATTTATGATTTCATAAAGTTTACTCCCTCCGATCCAAAATATAAGTTGTTTGACTTTTCAACACGTATTTTAAGAAGCCAAAAACTATATAAAATATCAACTTTTTTAAAATTAATTTTTTACAACTTAATATTTGTTGGTAATAAGTATTGAATTGTAAAAAAATAATAATAAAAAAGTTAATACAGTATATTATATAGTTTTTAGCTCCTTAAAATATGTGTTAAAAAGTCAAACGACATACATTTTGGATCGGAGGTAGTATATTATTACTCCAAAAATAATAAATAAATTACATAGATTGATGTTCAAGGGAAGAGCATCCGATAACCCCGCTGGACAAGGGGCCGGTGTTATGTGAGACAAGCTACTCGTGATCGGCTCGGGTTCGGCTCGTATAAAACTCGACTCGAGCTCGTTCATTTTCTAAACAAGCCGAGTATGAGCACATTTTTAAGCTCGTTCCAAAACTCGACTCGTTCGAATTAAACTCGAATAGCTCGAATTTTATGAAATTTCTAAAATTTTCTTAAAGTTATTGTATAATGAGCTAGTAGAATTGCCTAAAGCTCGAAAAAAGCTCGGCTCGAGCTCGCTCATTTCCTAAACGAGCCGAATATGAACACATTTTTTAGCTCGAGTCAAAATTTAGGCCCGGCTCGAGCTCGTTCATATTCTAAATGAACTAAATATGAACAAGTAATACTCGGCTCGTTCGACTCGAATAACAGCCTGGCGACCGCTGGTCAACTACAACAGTCGGGCGGTCAACGTCACTCGTTGCATTAGCCACCACCGGTCCACCACCACTGTCAAAATGACCCTTTTAAATAGATCAAAATCGTCCATCCTTACCAATGACAACATTGGCTTAATGATGATTCATCGCTAATAAGGAGTTTGACTGATTTTTTTTTATGACTGGTTACGTTACTACGATGAATCTTTTTTCCGGTTGAGTTACTGTCGAGAGTCCTTGCACTCTCCCGCGTTCGTGGCACTCGTGGCGCGTCTTGATTCTCCATCGATTTCTCTGTCGTTTTGATTTCTTGTATGGGTTGATTGTGTGTTTCTTTCTTCTCTGTTGTTTTGTGATGATTGTGTTCTGTTTGTATTGACGGTTTCCGTCTACTGACTTAGTCGACCCTCGAGTTACATGTATGCCTGAATTCAAATTTTTACCTAAAAAAAAAGAAAGCGATGAATCTTTTTGGAAATCGAAGGTGACAATCTAACTGTTATCAACAACTTAAAAGGTCTTAGGAAACCTTCAGGAGACTCCGAAATGATTATCTCGGACAGTTTATAGTCTCGCTAGGTTTCTTCTCTTCTGTTGAGATTCGTCATGTCTATCGCGAGGCAAACCAAGTTGCGGACTGCCTAACGCATCTGAATTTTGACATGCACAACCATATTAGCCCTGTCGATTCTTTGCTTCGCTCTCTCATCCTCATGGTAAAGCCAAATTATTTCCGGTTAAAAAAAAAAATAGAAAAATGGATGGGGGGTGGGATGGCACGTGATATTTGCTGTGACAGTACCAACAAGCCCCGGTACTCAACTTTATCAGTCAGTGCACAGAGATGGTAATGTTTTTCGGGGTGCGTAATCCAAATGAAATTACTGTGATTTAATTACGGAGTAATTAGGAGGATGGTATCCGTGCACTAATCACATGCTTTCATCGCTTTAATCCATTTAATACAGTAGCAGCTGCAGATAAGGTTTCACGAGTCAATTACCAATTTCAGTTTCTATATCAACTCTCCTTTTCTTTTCCCGGCCTCCATACTCCATAGTCCATAGTCCATACCCTCCGTCGCCCTTTCCTCACGTGACGCACACTAAAAGATGGGTACTCCACAAACAAATATTCCATTTTTCAACCTATATTTTTTAAAAAAGAAAATGATACGAAGATTCCGAAGTTATCGACATATCCCATTGATCGAGTATTAACCTGTAAAGCACTTGAGTTGAAAAAATAAGCGATAAGATGTCTTTAATCCACGTCAAAGTAAGTCAAGACTGTTTCGATTGGATATTGCTATATAATGAAAGAGAAGCCGCATATAATCCATCCGTCTCAAATTAAATGTCTTTTTACTTTTCGGCACGCTTTAATTTTAAGGAGTGAAAAACTCTATAAAATATTATTTTTTTAATTAATTTTTTTTATATAATTTGATACTTAGTAGTAATAAGTATAACATTATATAGAAAAATTAATTAAAATATTAGGTAATACTTTATAGAGTTTTTCGCTCCTTAGAAAACGTGCAAATTAAAAAAACAAAAGATATTTTATATGAGACAGAGGGAGTAGTATTTTTTACCAATATATTTTTTTCCTATTAATTAATATTGTACAATATATTAATATGTGCTAAGGTAAGATTTTATTTAATTTTGTTAAATGTCGGTATATTTTTACAAGATCTATATAATATACTAAACAAAGATTTGAAGTCTCATTTGCTGCGATTCGTATATATGTGTTGTCTTTTGATGCAATCAAACCCGGGATTTGAACATATCATGATTCAATATATTTAAGTCATATCATATAATAATTACCTCGTCTATATATCCATGTGTCATCCTATTTGTCTACCTTAATCGATAAGTGCAATTAGTTTTTATCATTTGAACACTAAAATTTTATCATCAATATACATACAAGTGTGTGTATATATTCCCTTTTAATATTTTCTTGTAACAAAATAAGATATAGTTAATAATCTCTCTTAATACTCAATTACTCCGTATATTATTATCATGTATATGTATAAATTGGTTAATTGATTTGAAGATTTAATACCCATAAGATAAACTTTTTCGGGCCATTTGCAAAACTAACCCAAAAAATCGGTTGGGTTGCACCCCCTATCCCATATCCATATTAATTGCAAAAGGTTAACCATAATCCTTTAAAAATTGCATCACAACCGGTTACAATTGAGGGAGAGAGAGTGAGACGTGGGGGGGGGGGGGGGGGGGGGGGGGGGGGGGGGGGGAATTGACAGGTTTTTCTAGGGGTGGGCACGGGACGGGACGGGATTGGGTCGGGCCGGGACTCGTCCCGCGAAATTTTTTCGAGACGGGATTGACATTTTTTTTCCGGGACGGGATGGTGTCTGGACGGAACGGGATCGGGACGGGACGGGCCTTGTCCCGCATATAAAAATAATAAAATATTATATAAATTTGCAAAGTGAAAAATGCTTTCATAATTCATTATTTAGTATAATATGTTGAATACAGTATTATTCTCAACTATATTATTCAATAATAATAATAATAATAATATAATACTATTATTAATTCATACAATGATTGTATAATTAATTATAATGTTCAGCATATTTGGCTACATTATCTTACTAGATCAGGACGGAAAGGAATTGAGACGAGATTTACCAATATTGTCTAATTATCGATTGATAGTTAGGAAGAATGCCGTATTTAATTAGCTATTTGCCTCTTGTAACTCTAAATGGGTATAATAATAATAATAATAATAATAATAATAATAATAATAATAATAATAATAATAATAATAATCTCACGTTATAATTAAAAATAAAATAAAATAATACTACTTATTTTTATTGTTATTATTATAAAATAATTATACTTTACAAGAAAAAAAATAATATGATATAATAATAATAATATAAAAATAATAATAATAATAATTTTATTATAAATTAATATTATTATTAAATTATATTATAATATTATATAATATTATTATTTTTATTATTATAAATTGAAAATTATTATTATAGTTATAAATAATATT
The DNA here is from genome assembly GCA_037127255.1 of Persicaria tinctoria. NCBI lineage: Eukaryota > Viridiplantae > Streptophyta > Magnoliopsida > Caryophyllales > Polygonaceae > Persicaria > Persicaria tinctoria. The sequence goes on along the minus strand of JBANSL010000010.1, from coordinate 65,945,890 downwards.
TGCTCAAAATAATAATACTAATAATATATTATTATTATTCTATAATATTACAATATTATTATTATTATTATTATTATTATTATATGCGGGACGGGACGGGATCCCACCGGGATCGTCCCGCGTTTCGTCCCGCATAATTTTTGCGGGACGGGATCGGGACGGGATTCTCTATTTTGTCCTAAATCCCACCGGGATCGGGACGGGATCGGGATTTGCGGGATTTGTGCCCACCCCTAGGTTTTTCTGTCAAGTCAACTGTCGATTAGAGAGAGGGTTTACAAAGGGGAAGGGGGAGGCCGAGAGTTTCTATATCTCTCTCTCTCTGAAAATCGAAAACGGAAGGAAGAAGAGGAAGGAGTTCGAAGAAGAACAAGAGCAAGTCTGCAGAGGAGAAGAAGAAGCGGACATCAAACATACCACACACCCCGAAAATGGATATATTGGTTGTAGTTAGATGGGGAAATTGGGAGAATGGGGGGATTGGAGAAATTGGGGATTTTGGGGGAATTGGGGAAATTGGGGAACGATTATGTGGAATACAAAATACCAGGAGTAGGGCGACTTGGATATGTTTAATCTTGCGATACCTTTGAACATTTAATGGATTTGCCAACACTTTGATTTTTGTCATGTTTGTAGTAGTCAGATGTCATGTTTATAACTCAACCTGTCATGTGAAATTTGAAACTACCTCGACGTATATTCGGTTGAACCTTATAAAAGCTTACAAAGTTTGCTCTGAATGCGGAAACGTTTGATATGTAATTATAATTGTAATCAACACAATCTCATTATTGTTACTAATTTGTTGTAGGTAATAATATATTTTATTCTTATAACTAATTGCTTATACCTAAAATTATTATAACGATCGAATTCTTGTAACCAGAATTGACGATTGGACTTTGAGTTACAAGCAATAGTCCACATGAAGCAATCGTCCGCTTGGATGCTTTCGTCCTTCACCTTCGTTCTGATGGCTTTTCTAGGCCAATTCGAGGCGAGGGGAGGCCGGATTTGGAGTAGAGAAGGTGGAATCGAAGTGCAGGAGCCATAGCATAGGCTTGGTGGACCGCTTTGTTTTTTTTTTAATTGATGAATGAACAATATAACAACTTTCCACTATGTGGTTTCTTATTGGACACCCTTTAGTACTCCACTGGACACCATTTGGTACTCTACTGGACACTCAATGATTTTCTACTAGACACTCTATGGTTGTTTCCTGTCTTGCGTGTTGTTCAATGTTTCTCTGGTTCTAGTGTCGCCTCTAAGCCCAGTCGGTAAAAAGAGAGAGGACAGAGGGGATAAGACAGAGACATAGATAGAGGGGGGGGGGGAGAGTGACGATAAGTTTGCTTTTCATAAACAATCAGATTCACCATCGACTTTGGATAGAAAATGAGTAAGTTTGCTTTCGATAAAAAATCAGAGAGAGAGGAAAGCAAGAGAAAATCTACAGAGGAGAGAGAAAGTCTGTAGAGGAGAAATAGGACGGGAGAGGGAGAGAGAGAGAAGTGAAAAAGAAAAGTAACGTTGCAGAGAGGAGAGAGATTAGTGAGGATAGGACAGAGAGAGATGGAAGCTAGAGTGACAGTGAGGGGACATTAATATAATTTGAATTAAATCTTAAGTTTCAGATAAAACCATCGAAGAAGAAGCAATTGGGAGGGGTTTATTTGCAGGTTGACATGTAAGCAGTTAGTTTTCACTGGACACCCAAAGCAAAACGACATGACACGTATTTGAATTGACTGGAAAAGAGTTATCGGAGAAACAGATTCACCATCGACTTCAAATAGAAAATGGGTAAATTTGCTTCAGATTTGGGAGACACCTCTCGCATAACCTTTATCGAAAGCAAGCTTGCCTATTTTCTATCCGAAATCGACGATGAATCTGTTTCTCCGATAACTCTTGTCCAGTCGATTCCAATATGTGTCATGTCGTTTTGCGTTGAGTGTACAGTTAAAACTATTTCCTTACACGTCAACCTGCAAATAAACCCCCGACAAATTGCTTCTTCGAAGTGAAAAAGCAACAGTAACGTCGCAGAGGAGAGATGACTCTTCCATCTCTCTCTGTCATATCGTCATTGATCTCTCTCTCCTCCGCAACTTTATTTTTTTTACTCCTCTCTCTCTCCTGTCCTTCTTTCTTAATTGTTTTCTCTCTCTCATCTGCAGATGAGACTTGTTTTTTTCCTCCTCCTCTCTCTCCCCCCCTCCCCTCCTTTTCTCACTCTCTCTGCCTCTCTCCTATGAGGTATCACACAATGCACAACTGGCCCCCACCATCCTTACCTGCTACCGGCTGCCCGGGTTCCCCAAATATCCGGTTTAACCCAATTATAAATTGGGTTGGGTTAACCTTGCAATACTTTCGGTTTTTTGGGTTAGTTGTGCATTTCCCTCAACTTTTTCATTTATGATGTTCTAAAATCTTATCCAATATAACTAATGTAATCATTTAAAAAAAATTAAAACATTTTTTTTATCATCCAAAGCAATACAATCTAATATTCATAACTCATAAGAGAAACTTTTTCATTTATATGAGATAAAATCAATTAACCGGTTTATATACTTTTTTTATATAAGTAAAAAATCAACAGATCAAGTAATACAATAATAGCTGTATATGCTTTTTTTAATTTAAAATAATGAAAAAATCTTTTATTTTATCATGTATTTTTTATTGGATATATAAGTGAAAAAATAACAAGGAAGATCGAGTATTTATACTTATGAGATATAACAAAATATAATTAATTAACAAAACGGGCAAGAGCGTGAATAACAAATACTAGTTTTATATATGTTTATGATGATATTTTACCCAATTTGACTATATATATGGATAAATTATATCAATTCATCTATTATATCCAAAATTAATCATATATCTTTGCCAAAAAATAATCCGTATAGTTAAATTCTTGTCAAATTTACCAATCTATTATATAAATAATATTTTTTAATTGACAACTGATTTATAATTATATTTTTAAGTGAAAATAAGGCGAAGTAGAGTGAATTGAAGCTTTTTTTTCATTTAGACTTTACATATAGATAGATAGATCTAGTGAATTGAAGCTTTTTTTTTATTATCATTCTTAAGTTAGTTTGAATCATATCTAAATTTGTTAAATTTAAAAGATATTATATTTTTTTCCTATTTTAAATTAACTACTCTCTCCTCGAATTAAAACTTGGCGTTTTACTATTTTCGCACGTGTTTTTAAGTGTTAAAAACTTTATAAAATATTAATAATTTTAATAATTTTTTAATAGTTTCATACTTATTTCTATTAAGTACTTATGAATTCATAAAAAACAAATATAAAAAAATATTAATATTTTAGATAATTTTTAGTATTTTAAAAAAACGTGCGTGAATAATAAATGACAAGTTTTAATTAACAGGGAGAGTATTTTATAAAAAAATGTCTACATAAGCGATTGAAATAGTATCTATTTATGTAGGCAAAATTACAGAAAACCACCCATTAAATATGGGTGTTTTCACTTAACCACCCCTTAAATTTAAAATTACAGAAAACCACCCTTTAAATGGCATTTGTTTACAACTCACCACCCATTCAACTATTTTATTTAATTTATCATTAAATATATTATATTTTAATATTTTTAAACTCAAATTTGATTGTAAATATATTCATATTTTGAATTTAAGGGCTCGGTCATATTTTAGGGATTATTTTATTTATTTTTAAATAATAATAATAAATATAGCATAGAATTATTATCTTAATTTATGGTTGAAAATGTTTATAAAATTTTAAAATATTATGGAAATTACTCTCATTTATTTATATTTTGAATAAGAGTAATTTACATAATATTTTAAAAATTTATAAACATTTTCAAACATAAATTAAGATAATAATTCTAGGCTTTATTGATTATTATTTTTAAAAATAAATACAAAATTCCCTAAAATATAATTGGATCCTTAAATTCAAAATTTGAATATATTTACAATCAAATTTGAGTTTAAAAATATTAAAATATAATATATTTAATGATAAAGTAACAAAAATAGTTGAATGGGTGGTGAGTTGTAAACAAATAACATTTAAAGGGTGGTTTTCTGTAATTTTGAATTTAAGGGGTGGTTAAGTGAAAACACCCATATTTAATGGGTGGTTTTATGTAATTTTCCCATTTATGTATTATGATTGTTTACAAGTGTCCAACGTGAAACGTATTAATCAAGGTTACAATAAGTTAAATTAAATGAACTCGTGACTTAAAGAACTACCCTCCTAGTATTATGGTAGTTGATAAATCACCACCTTTTCTAGATTCCCCAATCCCTACATCAAAATTAATTAAAAAAAAATACATATTTAAAAAACAAAAATACAGTATTAATAATGTAAAGTTTTAAAAAAGCAAGGATAATATCTTAAATAATTAATCGGGATCGTCAAAGGAATAAAATAATAAAAAAGTAGTAGATTAATTAAATCCGTAATCCCGTGTCGATCCGAAGTCTCTCCGTTTTCTTTTCATCACCCAAACGGCGAGGCCGTCCCTGACGCTTAACGCCGTTACCTCCCCCGCAACGTTACTGATAAACGGCGTTACGGGCAACTACGCAACCCCGCTTTTTATAAACCACAAGCGAAACAAACAGGAAGAGGAAGAAACAGACGCTGGAGTATATAAACATCTTTTCCATCCCTACCCACAGATAGAGAAGAGAGAGAGAGGGAAAGAGGGAGGGAGGAGAGAGATCGAGAGAGAAAGAGAGAGAGAGAGAGAGAGGAAGGCAGGTAACTGTCGCGCGCAAAGCGTGGTTTGCGGGGAAGTGATAGATCGAATTCTGCCAAGAAAAGCATGAGCACAAAACGTACAGTTCGAATTGTTTAATTAGTGTTCTGGTGAATTGAAGAGCTCAACGTGATTTGTCCGTTTCCAATTTCGCTGACAGCTTACGGTGCTTACCAGAGGCAGTCCTGGAATTCTGCGAAATTATGCTTAATTGCGAGCTTTTGTGGCTTGAATTCGCTTAAAAGGTATGCGTTTAATTTTTGCTTGGTGTCTTTGTCTTTCGCTTCATCCAGATCTTTCAGATGTATGAGTACCTTTGGCGTCTAATTCTTAGTCGCGGGATTTCTCGTTGACCTGTAATTCGCCATTTTTGTTCTGAAGCTAGCTAGCTAGGTCAAAATTCAATTGCGGTGTTTCCGTTTTCAGAACTGTTGAGGATTCGTCGTAGCTGGCGTTGTGTGTTTTGTACTCGCATTTCAAATTCTCAACGTTCCAATTTCCTCTTGCAGATTTAATTTTGGGCTCATTTGCTGAATTATCTCAACTATTGGTGTGTTCGCGAGTTGGGGGGGGGGGGGGAGAGAGAGTACTCCGATTGTTTTCTGAAGAAGGCTGTAAATTAAGCTCTCCTTGCTCCTCGCACGAGTCAGATCTGTGAGTCGGTGTTGCTGGATTCGGATCTACCTTTACAGGTTTCACTAAGACCGATCTTGAGTATTCAAGCTGCCAGGCGCGAAAATTCTTATTCATTTAGCGGAATTCGACAGTTTCTCGCCGAAATTCCTCTTCGATTTTGTCTCCAGTTGCATGATTCGGCTGGAAATTTTGTTAAAACTCATCAGTTAGCGGCTAGTGCTGTACCAGTTGTCCATGGAGCTCCCACAACCATCTCGTCCGTACGCAACAGAAGGTATTTACCGAAACGAATTCTCAGAAGATACCAAAATACGAAATCAAAATTAAACTTTTCCTCTTTGGTTGGTTGGGAAAATTAGTGTTATTGCTTAATTATTTGTTTTAATTTTAAAAAATCTTTGCTCATGCAAAAGTACAGGTAGGAAAACAACGCATGACTTTCTTTCTCTGTACAGTCATTCACCTGTACAACAAGATCCACGCCCCTCGTCGCATGGTAATTTTATTCCTATCCCCTTCTTGTAGATTTTTTTTTCATATAAAAAACAAATATTAATGAATATTGCATCTTTATGCATGTGATGGTACAAACCTCTACCATAAAATATACTCGTATAAAGGAAGAAGGAAGGAAAAATAAACCACTTTCTTATCACTTGCAATAATTAGGGTCAGGATGCCTAATTATTAGGGTATGCTTAGGGATGCATGTGAGGAGCAAAAACTTTCTTTTGGTGTACTGGCAAATACTTTTTTGCTTTATGTGAAGTTGGCGAGTCCATGGATCTAGCCGATGATGTAAGTGGGCCAAAATATAGGACTTAACTTGGCCCAATTCTGAAAAGTGGGTTGGAGGGGTTACATAGTAAAGTCTGTTAGATTGGTCTCTGAGTCTTTGTCAACTGGGAAGGGATGGTTCTTGAATCTTTGGGGCCCAAAGAAGGTTTAAGTAATTAGTGCTTTCGTTTCTTTTCTCCTCATATTCTTTCAAAAATATGTGTATAAAATATCCTCATATAGATACATGGTTTGCATCAAGATAAAATCAGATACAATAAGTTTATAAAATTCCATGTTTCGGAGTCTGTTTATGGTGTGCTCAAGGCTTAACCTTTAGTAACACGTGTTGGAGAATGGAGATAATATGTATGTTGGAAGAGACCTGTGTTTGGAGATATCTCTCACAAGTCATGCCCCTACCAATAGAAATTAATGTGTTGAAAACTTTAGATTTATGACATCCACAAAAGAAGGCCCAGGAGTATTTAGTATGAAGGTCCAATTTATTATATTATTTTCATCAAGATTAGCTACTTGATTATTGACGTTGCTGCTAAAATCTAACACCATCCAATAGTGTCTAGCTAGTAACTGTTGATTAATTTGATAATGAAAAGGTTTACTATGAAAATCAGCTCATGATTTAATTATTCCACAAATATAGCAAATGGATCAGCTACATTTGAGATATGGGATTAAAAGTTCGTCGTGTAACTCACTGGTCTCCCATGTGCATCGGGTAGCTAGGTCCTCACAGTGAACTAAAATTTCCTAAATGTTTCATTCATTTCTTTCTCTACCTTTTAACGCCTTGTGAATCTTTGACCAAGTCTTGCTTGTTCTTATCCGGCAGTTGCAGTGTCATTTTGTCTTGGCTTGCTTGGACCCATATGTTGATACACATTATCAAAATAGAAGCATTGTGATAGGTTCATTTTGATGATAAAGCCAACTACTTTAGATTAAATAGAACAAGTAAATAATGACTTCACATATGAGCAACACACATTGGCCACATTTTGGTCTGATAAGCTGTCACCTTAGTCATATCATAGTTCAACAAATAATTATTTCTGCTAAAATATGATAAATTTGTTGAATATGAACAGGAGGTTTTCTTAAAACTCATAATTTCCTCCAACCTTTGGAGAAAGAGGACAAGAACAGTGTAAAGGGAAACAACACTACTGAGATAAACGTGGAAAAATCTCCACCACCAGCTCACCCTTCAGAAGAGCGTGTTTTGCATGGAGGGATTGGAACTTACAGTATCAGCCATATTTCCTGTTTCAACCCAAGAATGCCAAAGCCAGAGGAATCTGCCTTTACTGTAGCTCCGGGAGTCAGCAGTAATGATTTGAATGATGAAAACTCTAACTGCAGTTCTTATACTGCTGGAAGCAGCTTCACCTTGTGGGAAGAATCATCCACCAGGAAGGGAAAGACAGGGAAGGAGAATTTAGGTGAATTAAACATCACAAAAGGTAACACAAGTTACTCCTACAGTCTCACCATTCATTTTCATGGATGCACTAGTTATAAGATGTATAAACAGATGCACCTCAAATCACACTACTTTTCACATTATCTTGACCAGAAAATTTTAAACCAAGCGATCTACTAATATATAGTCAGTTCCATTTTTATTTTTATTTTTAAATAATCATATTTAGTAACTTATAATCTGGAATTGAAGCCTTAATGGATACATTGAAATAATTGTAGGTGTTTAAATTTCTTGAGTAAATTACAAATTTACAATTAAAATTGAGCTGGATAATCTTCTCGAAAGCTGATAATTCAACTGTTTTACCGATGTTGATGAGCAGAGCAAATGGTTAGAGCAGGACATTGGCCTATGGATAGACCATCAGAGTCATCGTCAAATCATCACAATAGTTTCAGTGCTCGATCATCTTCCCAGTCAGTCACTCGCCTTTCTTGTTCACCTGCATTAGTTTTGTATTTCCATCTCCTGACCTGTCTATTGAAATATTTATCACTTATCAGGCCTCCTGCACAAAACAGTCAGAGTTTTTTGGAGATGTTAAATTCTGCAGAGGGACTTCGTGCCAAGGAAGAAGATGACGATGAAGGTTTTATTATCAATAAAGAAACCACTCATCAAAGAGGTTTGTTAAGTCATAAACTCATCATTACATTCCTTTGCATTCTGGTTGCTTATAATCCTAGCAGATTCACCTGTAGCATGAATTTAACATTGAAAAAGATATTGTTTAGGAGCTAATTTTAAACCTCTGAGAATCAGCATAGACTGCATTTGAAAGAATACAAATGGTAGGATAGATTGTGATAGAAATCAGTAATGATGGAGTGTATAAAACGTGTGACTTGGCAGGGGACCTGAAAATAAAAGTTGATGGCAAAGGCAGTAATGATCAGAAAGCAAGCACACCAAGATCAAAACATTCTGCCACCGAGCAGCGTAGAAGGTGCAAGATCAATGACAGGCAAGTTTATCCCGTCCTTGGTAGAATGCTAGTGTTGAATGAAAAAATCACTGTATGCTCTATCACACAATCATAGTTTTTGTGCATTGGAAATACAAATCTTCACGATACTTTTCATTTCATTTAGTTTAAAATAATTGCAAAGGAATATGGATGTGATGTTTGAAATAATAGTAACATTGGTATGAACAAGGCAAAGGTATGAATAAGCTATAGTGACAGTGACTGGAGATATTAGCAAAATGCTTTGGCTGAAGTTATGGTGCTTATATGTCATGCAAAACACTCATTTTCTGAGAAATAGAAGTAATTAGGCTATAACATCTCAAACAGTGTGTTTGGCAGATTGAGGTTCCAGCCGTTTGAATGGCCTCCTTATATCTTCCCGTTGCACGAATGTTGTTTCTTATTTATATCTCTAGGTAGGCTATGACTTACAAGCACACATTCTGTAATTATCTGTCCATAAAGTGAGATGCTGATATCTTGAAGGTGTTTTGTAGATTCCAAATGTTGAGACAACTAATCCCCAATAGTGATCAAAAGAGAGACAAGGCATCTTTCCTACTGGAGGTATGCTTCTTTTTCTTGTACATCACTTGACTATACTTGTGTCCCAAAATACTGAACGAGCTAAGCCAATAATGCAGCATCCATATGGAACATATATATATGTACTCATCTTTTTTTACCACTTCCTTTTGCAGGTAGTTGAATACATTCAAATTTTACAGGAGAAAGTGACCAGATATGAAGGTTTCCACCCAGGTTGGAGCAGTGAACCTGCAAAATTGATGCCCTGGGTGAGTCTTTATTCTTTTGAATATAGTTAATTTTTTGCATGAGTTCAACATTTGCACTCATGCAGGTTGCTTGATTTATTTAGACTGCAGTATTTTCGATGAAAAATCTTACTCTACCATTGCACTTAATGTTTTTTGCCCTGAAAGAGTAAATATATATAGATGTGGTGGTTAAACCAGAAACTTTACAAAACTATTAAGACCAAACCGAGGGTCTCACCAAAAATACAAACCAGAAACTAGTAAGACCAAACCAGAAACTTAATGGTTTTTGCCTTTGGACACAGGGGAGCAGCTCCAAGTTAGCAGAGAACTTTGCAGATCAACCTCGAGGAGTAAATGGACCAGTATCGATGTTTAATCCTGATGATAAATCTAGAGTTATCACCTCAAATGCCCCAGGAAAGCCACTTAATTCAGCAGATCCAAATGCCATTATTCCTATTAAATCCGCACCAGTTCCAGCTCCACTTCAAACGAATATCACAGGCATCTTCCCTTCCACGAGGACTAATAATGATGTCATGCAACCTGCTCCTAGAGTGGCAGCTTCAGATGCCGAGAATGCATCTTTACTTCAGCCACAGTTATGGCAAACCAGGGCATGTTCCAGTAACCAGGAACTGGCCGTTGAAGGTGGTACCATCAACATCTCTAGCATGTACTCACAAGGGTAAGTCTCAGAGACGCACTTCTCGGTTTGTCGACAACATCTCAGCACTTCTACAAATTACTAGACTAACAAGAGCATAACCTTGTTACATAGTAAAAAAAATGATGCAAGCTGTAAATAAATGTTGGCAGGCTGTTGAATACTTTGACACAAGCTCTAAAGAGCTCAGGAGTGGATTTGTCTCGCGCTACCATCTCAGTTCAGGTCGACATAGGAAAGCGAGCAAATGCTGCACCAAATGCTCAGAGGACACCTGATAAGGTAAGTTTTAAACTGTCAGGTTCAACAATGAGAAGCTTAGTTATCATGTAAGCACGTCCGGTAACTTGTATTCTGATATCACCAGGAATTTGCCATTAACCGGGAGAAACGTTCGCTTGTAAATGAAAGCAGTCGCTTGGATGACCCCAGTCAAGCGGCTAAGAGGCTGAAGACTGCCAAGAGCTAGCGTAAGATTCATGAGATACATGCTACTTTGGCCCTGGTGATTAACTCACTCCTCATCCTCCTTCGTCTTCTCCATTTTTTTTCCTCGCTTGCTCGGAGGATACATTCATCTGCGGTCCTGGTTGAGAAATCACCAGTAGAGAGCGCTATACTTGACCATCTACGAAACTGTACATGTGTTCCTTCTTCTATTGATTTTTTTTATCGTGTTGGGACCAGCATATATCGCCTTCCCCCAACATAGGATGATACTTATGCCCATTTTTATTCTGCCACGCCCTTCGTTTTCTTCATTTTTTCGGGTATACAAGCTTCCACTGTGATGATGAGAAGCTGCCATTTTCATTCTAAAAAGATTCCATTGATGAGGAATTTTTATTTATGTAGCCTATATGATTCTTTCTTCACATTTCCTGGCTACCAATTGTTGGATTTAATGCTTAAAGTGGGGCTTAATCTAATTTACAGTGTCTCTTTTGAATGTTTTGGCATGAATTTTACATCTCAATCTTAGCATCTACTGTGTGACTGTGTCCTTTCATTGCTTAACATGGATTTCAGGGAGCTTAAACTGAGCTCAATATACAGGTCCAGTGACATTTCAATGGAACAAACCAACAGATTAAAGAGTTGCAGGAAAAGCAGGTTGAGAAGATGGGCAAAAATGACAGAAAGTGTCAAATTGTATTTGATCAAACAAAGAATACAAAAAAGTAGAAACATAAACTAAGGGATGTTAGGTTCTATGCACTGGTCAGCTTGAACTCTCATAGGCACAAGGTTGATCATTCAGAAAGTTTACTGAATTCTCCTGTAAGCAGGGTTAGAAAAAGCTTGGAGCCTTCCTAGAATCGACACAGGCGGAGGCATACTTTACGAGACTTTTGCTTCCTGAACCGCCCCAGCTCAGGTTTCGGCCATATGTCCGGACTACCAATCCATTGCCATTGCAACCTGCAATGCACACTTTTCTGTTTTCAAAACCTCCTTGTCACACAGATTATGCTGTTCTTAGGTATGTTTATGCCATATGCAGTGACTTACTCTGGGAACTCGAAAGAGCTTGAGCTGCTTCTGAGTGATTCTTCGCTTGAATTGCTTGATGCAGCAGATATCCGCGCTGGCTCCTCGTGATCTTCCAGCTGATCCTCCTCTCCTGTCTCTGACCTGCCTGTGTCACTTGCGGCAGCTGATCCTCTCCCTGATTGCTCGTCATCACCCGGGCTCCCTTCTTGTTGTGACTCTGCACTCAGGTACACACTCTCTTCCTCGTCAACCTGCAACCAGTCTCTAAAGGATTACTTAGCCAGCCTAAAGAAACTACCAAAACAAGAGATAGAGAGAAGCTGTGCACCATGTTCTTGGATACCATGGAGCTTGTTATTTCTGCAAGGCTTTCAGGGCTGCCTTCTGTGTTCAACACTTGACCATCTTGGGTCCGCGGAGATGAAGAAGAGAGCCTGATCTCTTCTTGATCCTCCTCGGCGAGTTGAAGTGTCTGTTCCCAATCTGATTGACTGGACCCTGTGGATTCAGCTGAGCCATTCACACACTCAATGGACGTGTCGCGAAATTCAAAATCTTCTTCATCATTTATGTCGTCTTCTTGATCATCATCATCATCATCCAATTGGCCTCGGTTCTTGATTCCATCCATCTCCTTGCATTCCATGTCTACATCCACCCTACCGCGAGCTTCTACCACGCGATCCATTTCTTCATACTTCTTGAATCTCGTCGAGCTTCTGATTCCATCCGATTGCAGCCGTGGACTAAAGTAAAATCTCTCTTCCTCTACCTACAAGAAAAAACAACAACAATAACATCAACTCAACACAGAGAACAACACAAGAAGAGATCAATTCATAGCCAATCAAAAAACCTTGAGGTTATGAGGCCTTGGGCTGCCATCGCTACAGCCATGCTCCGAGCAATCTTGGGACCTCGAGTTTTCCTCCATCTTCACCTGGAACTCGCCGTCTTCAAAGCAGAAGACAATGTAATCCTCGTCGGCAAAAGGTGGCCACTCGGCCTCATCACCACCACCAATGCCACCAGCATCATCAACTGATGTCTGGTTTGACCCAATGGTTACCCTCCTCTTGACCTTCCCTCTCGTGACCAATGTCGTCGCTGAGATTGGTCCTCTAACATCTGGATGACTTGGTTGTTGTTTTGGTTGTGGTGTTGGTGGTTCGGAGTCTTCGGATGGCTGGATCGGGGTTCCGACGGGCTTGGTAGGGTGCTCCTTTTTGACTGTGTAGGAACACTTGCACATCATAGAGAAGATAAAGGGATGGGAATGCATGGAAAAACAAGAACTGTGTTGTTTTCTTAAGCTATTTGATTGCCTTTGAGTTGGATTTTTGGGTCTCTTTCTTCTATTGAAGAGGAAGCCTCTGTTTTTCCTTCTTTGATTCATCCTCGATCGATCAGTTAGTCGTCTGTCTGATTAGTTAGTTAGTTAGTTTATGGCTGCCATGTTTAGATATGATGACCATTTATGTTGGATTGCATTTTATACCAATTATTATTAGAATGGTATTAGCATTAATATTCTAATTGTCCTAATTTTTTTCAACCTATACGCTCAAGGCATATATGATGTATGCAATCATTTATTTTAAGAAATATTTTTTCAATTTATTAATTAATTCGATTTTTCTATCATATGCTTCAAAGGGACATATAATAGCACTAATTAGGAAATGTTTTTAAATTTTAATTAGTTTAGTTTTTTTTTTAAAATTAGACTTATAAGGGATTAACTGGGTGGTTGTTGTTGTAGACTTATAGGGTCCTTATTTTATTTTTTTTGGTAGGGAGTCTTTATCAATTTATTAGGGTTTGGAAGGCATATGATAGAAAAATCGTTAGATTTGTTTTGGATATCCAAAAATATTTATTTGTCGAGTTCGGGCCCCAACAATTTTTTTTTTTAAAAAAAATATCGAAAGCCAGTTTTGCCTGTTTTCAATGCAAGTCATTTTTTTAAAAAAAAAATTAGGCCCGACCTACAATTTTTTTTATTTATATATAAACAAACTTAATGGGTCATTTGATATGCAACTTTGGATGCCCCTATCAAATTTTTATGTGTGGAATTAAGGCCTCCGTTTATTAATCTACCTCATAAGACCCTTACATTTTGATGTTTTAAGCTAAATTTTCCATTATTGAGACTTTGCATTTTAGCCACCTTGCATAACAAAACATTAATTCACTACAATCACATGAGATTTTGTCAATCTCATGATCAAGGGAAGCATGTCTAGTTCGGGTTCAGTACTATTTCGACTTAGCTTCGTTATAGGTACAAAATCTTTTACAGTAAGTAATTTTGATGAAACAATAGGGGGAAATTTTAATATTTTTAAAATTTAACGGCCATTTTTTTTTTAAATAAAAAAACCCTAATTTGATTTAGTTTGGAAAACGAAGGAAATTGGAGTATGAACTAGGGATGACAATGGGGTGGGTTCGTCCCCGTCCCCGTTTTTAAAAAGTCTCCCCGTCCCCGTTCCTGTTCGGGGATAAAAAATGTCCCTCGTTCCCATCCCCGTCGGGTCCCCGTCCTCATCGGGAATCCCCATCCCCGCTTAATATTCCCCGTTTGCATTCCCCGCGGGTTTCCCATTTAAAACTCATGATTTCCCCCTATTTAATTATTAGAAAACTATAAGATATTATTAAATTTATGTAAAAAAATATGATATGAATATTACATACTCCGTATAATATCTTATAAATGTAAATTGTAAGATAGAAGTTTAAAAATAAAAGAAAATTATTAAAACGTTTGTAAGATCTAAGCAAAACGGAGATTTCATACTCCCAATCGGGGATCCGCGGGATCATTTTAGCCTCGTCCCAATCCCCATTTAATTTACCCATCCCCATCCCCGCGACGAGGATTCCCACGGGGATCGGGAGTCTCCGCCCCATTGCCATTGCCATTGCCATCCCTGAACCAAACACAAATAAATAAGGCAACTTTAAAAAGAAAGAAATATTTCGTTCTATTCCTGACAGATCGCGAATCTCCGAGTCGGTTTGTAATATTCTCGTTAAATCTCGCGCGTAACGGTTGGATTGTCGCCAAATCCCTCCTTTCAAACCTAAATTCTTCGGCAGTCATGGCGGAAGGAGTGGAGGGAGAGACCGGCGGTGCAGCAATGGCGGATCAAGAAACGCAAGTTCAAGTCCGAACTCTCACCGGCGATTCCATCACCCTCTCAATCCCCCCCGGCAAAACTATACACGATCTCAAGCTCCTCCTGCGCCAGCGCTTCTCTCGCGCAATTACTTCTCCCTCTTTCCACCTTTTTCTCAGAGTAATCTTCCTGTCTTTCTCTATCCGTGTTTTATTTTTGCTCGATTTTCGTTTTCCGCGTAAACATTGATGCTTTTCTGCGAAACTTCACTTCCAGAGCGCGAAATTAGGGTTGAAGAGCCAGGTAGGAAGCCTAGGGATGAACTCCAACGAATTTATGGTTCTTGTTCCTTTCACCAAGAAGGCTGGAAGCCAAGGCAAAATTCTAAAGCCTTGTCAATCTAGCAGTTCCCAAAAGCCTGTGCAGTCCGACGTGATGAGAGATTTGTCAAGTTTGGGCAATACAGTGCACAGTGAAGAAGGCAATCTGGATGAGGCCGGTCTGCCACGAAAACGTAGAAGGCTTTCTGAAGAGAATAAGGAGGATTCCAATGCCTCTGATGAGGTTATTTCAATCATATTGCAGTCTGTTAGTAAGAATGTGATGGATGATGACGTTTGTCGGTGTTTTGTTAGGGTTTTGGAGTCTGTCAACTGCTTTTCAGATGTGCAATCTGGCAAGTGTATGATTCTGAACAATCCTAATTTGCAATGCAAATCAGGCATTGAGAAATCGGCTTTATGTGCATGTCCGCCATGGTTGAAGGTTTTAATGAAGGCATTCTCTTTGTTGAACATTTTTTCGGGCTTTATGTTAGCTCAGCTAAAGAGAGTAACAGTGGATAGTGTGAGGGATGCACTTGATAAGCTCGGGAAATTGGGACTTGGTGTCAGTATGGAAGATTTGAGCCATCTTTCAGTTATTTGTCCTTTGGTATTCCATCTAGTCCCTTGCTGATCTTATCGTCATCATAATTTGTATTGTGCTCCATATATGAACTGAACTCTAATTTCTGTTGTATGTTTTCTATCTGGGAGGCCCAACTAGTGAAATGATTCTCACACTTGAATTCAGTTGTGCTGTTTGGGTTGGGAGCTTTGCTATTATTACTGCCTTACTGGCAATCTTGTGTACTGTCTTAACCTGGTAACTGTTAGTTACTAAAATTGGATTGTGGATACACTATTTCAAAATTGAAAACTAATGACACTGTTTAGGTATTGAAGTAAATTACTAGATGCAGGGTTCTGATCATATTTCCTGTTAAAGTGGCTCTTGATGAGAATATTTGTCAAGAGAGTTGCGGACATGTTGATGCCTCAGTAACTTTGCCTTGTTGTAATTGAGCTTGTTAGACAAATGATTTGTCATCCTGTAGGACCTATACTGATGGGAAGCTTGAAGTTGCTTTCAGTTTGATAAGCTGTACTGGTATAGGCTCGGACCCCTTTGGCTTTTGGAGCAACTAATCTTCATATAGAATTTGATGTTAGTACACTTAGAGTTTCCTGAGGTGTAAATAATTCTAGATTCTATATTTAATTATTCACTTGTTCTATTTTCATACCTATCAATCATAGAGTTGTTGTTAGATGACCAGGTTTTCAAGCGGGGTGATGTTTCTTTTTAGGTGGTTTCTTTTTCCGATCATGAAGCAGAGAGTTACAAGTCACATAATATGCTTATTACCATTGCCCTAAGGGAACAAGATGGAAATACTGTAATATGTAATTTTGTGACTCTGCTCATTTCTCTTAATTTGGAACAATTCTATCAAGATTGAATCATCTCAACTCCTTTTCTTTTTATGTGTAGACTGTAGAGGTTTTTACATGATCTTTAATTTGCTTATAATCATGTTGTGCAGTTGAAAGGCGGACTCCTCTGTCAAGGATTATCACTACTCTGAAGCAGAGGGAAACATTCTTCAGAACAAATTTGCAAGATGTGCTTGAATCTTATATGGTGCATGTCAGACCTAATGCTCTTTCCTTTCATTGCCTTGGAAAAGAAAATTGCTTCTTATTTTCCTGTTAAGATGTGGTGCTTAATACTTTCTGTTGTGCTTCTGTAACTAATCTGTTCATAGTGGCATATTGTTTCCATATGAGGTTCTATTTGCACAGCTCTTGTCTCATTTTGGTTTGATGACTTTGATCAAGTTGAGCAGAAAAGCAACACAGTAATTTTCATTTTCAATACTTAATATTATAGGCAAAGTAGAATGATCTGAAAGTGCTAGATTCTGGACAATTTTGTGAATCGTTGGTTTTTCCATAGAATATTTATGCAGGGAAGAAAAGCAGTGGAATAAGTTTCATTCTTTGTAATGGGTTTATATTATTGTTCTTGGTTGAAGTATTATTAGCTGTGTTGAAACTTTAAACATAAGTAGTGGATCTTGTTTTTTCAATGGATATTGAGGCTTGAATGTTCATTTGTTTCTCATTATACGCATAGTTCACTTCTCTTCCTTCAGTATTTATCTTCTCAATCCGGATCATTGTTGTTGATCAAAGTTTTAGCTAGTCTGCTGTTATCTTCATATGCAGTACCATGTGAAAGATGGATACAAGACATTAAATTCGTTGGAAGAATTAATTACCTTAGTAAAGGAGGCTGGTTCCTCCATACGTCCAAATAAAGGAAATCAGGCGTCAGCATCCTACTCAACTCCAAGGCGATGTCATGTAAGCATTCTAGTTACCGTTATTTGAACTACATCTATATTCATCAATATTATTACTCCCAATATGCCTGAAAAATAATAAATGGTGGGCAAGAAAATATACTCAGATCAGGAGTGTGCTTGTTTACAAGGGAAAGGAAGGAAAGCAGAATAGGCAAATTTACTAGGCAGATAATCTGATGTATTATTTATAACTTTCTTGTCGCTATTTTGATATCTATCACTCCCTCCGTTAATTAAAACATGATGTATAGATAAAAAAAACTTTTTTTAATGTTTTTTGGTTTTAATTTCATACTTGTTACTATAAAGTATACAACAACAACAACCCAGTATATCCCATGATTAAGGAGGGTCTGGGTTCAAGATGTACGCACTCTTTCCCCGAACAAGTCGAGATAGTGTTTCCGATAGACCCAAAACAATAAAGTATGGATTTTTAAAAACAATAAAGTCAAGAGAGTGTTACTATAAGTACGGATTTATAAAAAAAATGTAAAAAATGTTGATTTTTTATATAGTTTTTATCGGAAACACTCTCTCGACTTGTTCGGGGCAAGAGTACGTACATCCTAACCCCCCAGACCCTGCTTTAGCGGGATTGACTGGGTTGTTGTTGTATCATTCTAAAAAAGCATGCATGAATAGTAAATGGTATGTTTTAATTAACCGAGGGAGTATATGATTTATCTTCTTAAAACCCAATTCTTCAACAGGAACTCATTAAACTCATGTGTATCGAATTATGGTTTATATTCATAAATGCAGAAGACTCATCAACTTTCACCCTCGCAAATTGTTGAACACCTCAGGAATGGATTTGGTTCTAAAGGGCAGGTATGGACCTATTTACATGGAAGACAAAGTAGTTGTAGGACATTGTATATCTTGTAACAGCTTGAACTTTGGAGGACCTCTTAAGGGTATGCTAAATAGGGTTTTGTTTTCTATAGATAGTACACGTGGAAGAAATAAGTGGTAGAATGGCATCTTTCAGTGATATCCCTGATGGGCTCTCAGAAAATGCAAGATCTTCTCTGAAATCTCTTGGGATATCTAAGCTATACAGTCATCAGGTTTGGATGGAACTTTCCTGATTTGCCCTGTAAAGGAAGTTTATAGATAAATGCTAATTGCCTTCTAGCTATACAGGCTGATTCAGTAAGGGCTTCACTAGCTGGACAGAATGTTGTAGTGTCCACGACAACATCTAGTGGCAAATCTCTTTGCTATAATCTACCAGTTTTAGAGGCGATGACAGAAGACATGCTATCTTGTGCTCTCTATCTTTTCCCGACAAAGGTAAAGTGCAAAGATTTTTTTCCTGGTTATAAATGAGTCGTGAGTGATATGCCTATCTATCTTTGTTGATTTGATGATGTTCTTTTTGATAGATGTATTTTCTTTCATTTGTTCTGATTATTTCCAATTTTTTGTTCCTTACATGATTGTTGTATGTATAAAGATATAATCATACATGTCTCTTTCTTATAAAGTGGTAGACGACTTGTAATTTTTGTTTGATGTTTTCTATTTCTTTTGATTTTTGTAGAGCAGGAGCTCTTTTACAGTTATTTATCTGTTAAAGTCTCCTTTCTTTATATGCTGGAGATGTAATTATAGTTACTGACATAGGCATTAGCTCAAGATCAGCAAAGAGCATTACGGACCATGACTGAAGGGTTTGGTACTAACTTAGCCTTTGGTGTGTACGATGGTGACACTTCTCAAGCAGATAGGCTTCAGTTACTAGATAATGCTAGACTGGTAATCTTTCCGATACACGGTAGTATTAGTCACAATTATAATAATAACGTGGACTATGGACTCAGGGCTGCCTTTATTCCTGAAAATTTGGATGTTTGTCTACTTGCTCCCAGTTGATCACGAATCCAGATATGTTGCATGTGTCAATCTTGCCATTCCACAAGAAGTTTAAGCGTATTCTATCAAATCTTAGGTAATTAATGTTGATGGTATTCTTTCTACGTTAAACGTCTTTCTGTTTGTGAGCCGTTCTTGTCTGGATTTAGACGCATATTTCTTATGCTAAATTTCAATATCTGTAATCAGGTATGTAGTGATTGATGAAGCCCATACTTACAAGGGACCATTTGGGTGTCATACTGCCCTTATACTGAGAAGGCTTCGCCGTATATGTTCTCACGGTAGAAGTTTGTTATTTAAATTTTTTGTGAAATGGTTTTGAATGAACGAACTCCTATTTTTCTTAATAATGTTTGAAACTCAATCCAACTTTTTCTTTGTGCAGTCTATGGTTCTGACCCATCCTTCGTGTTCTGCACAGCAACTTCCACAAATCCTTGTCAACATGCAATGGTAAGAAATTTTTTCCATAACTACAATGCTTTCTTTCTTTTATTATTTCTCTATAATAATATCTTCCATCAAACCAAAGATGGTGACAGTTTATCTCACCCACCCCAGTAATTTGCTTTGCTTTATGCCATAGGTCAAAATGTTTTCATTGAATTGGGATTCTTTGTAAAACAAAAGATGTGCTGTAAGTTTTTTAGTAATTGAGATCTAAGGTAGGCATAACTAACAAGGAAATTTAAGGTTAAAACATGAAAAAGATTGTGGACATTGTCTTGTCTGATTTGGAATTTGTTGTGTTTAACATCTATGCAAATAATATTGTTTGATTTCCACACTTCCATCTTTTTCCCTGTTCTTTAAACTTCCACACATATTTTAACCTTCAATGTCTTGGTATTTTCTGGTTTCATCCGTTTCTCCTCCTTGGTGTATGGGAGTCTGTTTGTCAAGAGAGAGTCTGATGGAACAAAAAAGTGTATGTAGTTTGTCATGGATTGCAGGCTACTACAAGTATCTGAACTGCAGCCTTTGACCTGTACAACCGTCTGTCTTTAGATGTTAGCATCCTCAAATAATCCCCGTGTATTTGTGGCTAGCAGTTTCTTCAGTTATCCTTTCTCATGAAGGTGATGCAAGGTGAGTGGAGGAGGTTGGGGGATTTTGGGGAGTTATTCTTGATCTTTTAGTTATGCTTGAGACATTTTGTCCTTTGACAAACTCCGATTCAGATGTAGAACCTTGATTGATTTTGATCAACTATGGCGCAACTGTTGCCCGACTTGTCTTCTAATAGATAACACAAGTTTTGCCACTGCAATCTTATGATTATAACAATGAATTGTGATATTTGGTGCTTTAGAACAGCTAATTTACAACATCTTCATACCCTTACACATATTCCAGAATCTTGCAAATCTGTCAACACTCGAGCTGATTCAGAAGGATGGAAGTCCATCTGGCCCAAAGCAGTTTGTTCTCTGGAACCCTCCTTTACTGACAGAAAGTGTTGGTTCTCTCGTCATCATATTGCTACATTCTCATTTCAAAAGTTAAACCATCTTTAGTATTGCTTATTAACTGTTTGTAAATTCTGTAGGCTGGTGGGAAGATCAATGAGGAAGAGCCTGTTCTCAACAAAAGGTCAAGGTAGGATATGCTGTTTCCTAGTATTAGAAGTTTTCTGTACTTGTCTTCTCATTGCTATTGTTTATTATCACAGAGAAAGTCAAGAACATATTTGTTTTGCATATACATCACCTGCTAATTCTGTCCTATATTCTGTGAAAAGTGGATGTTGTTCAATGTAGGATATTCTATTTTTGCTTTTTGCAGCCCCATGGTGGAGATATCTCATCTGCTTGCAGAAATGGTACAGCATGGGCTTCGCTGCATTGCTTTCTGCAAAACTCGCAAGTTTTGTGAACTTGTTTTGTCTTATACGTAAGTCAATCTCAAGCCACTTCAATGTTTGTATCTTAAACTCATCTAAATGAATGCTCCCAATCCATCACCCTGATACAGTGAACTACTTGTACATTCAAAGGATGCTGTGTTGTGTATGAACTATGAAGCAAATTATTGACTCCCTTCCTACCTTTTGTATTTAGTTTTGTATAACTTGAACTGTTAATTCTAATTCTAAATCCATTTAATTGCTTTTGATAGTCGTGACATCCTCAAGGTTACAGCTCCTCATCTTATGGATTCTGTTCGTTCTTATCGAGGTGGCTATGTGGCAAAGGTAAGTATTATATGATCCCTATTTTATCTATTTAATTTTTCATCTCCAACGAAATTCTTCAAACTACTTCTCATATAATTGTTTATCGATTTGTATCATTATGCATAATAGATGCACTTCCGGCACTTAAATCATTGTCTAAATGAAAAGAATAATATTAACAGTGCACATCTTCATCTTTCCATCATTTTAGATGGTGAATTCCCCATGTCCAGGCATATTGAACAAAGTTTATAGTTGGTTGTAGGTGCATTATTTCATACTCCCTCCGTTAAAAAAAGTATGTATTTCATCTTTCTTGTAAAATGACATATTTATGTGTACATGCACACACATACATTTGTCTTTAAAACATTGTAGGCTTTATTCTTCTTTTTGTGGGAGTTGTTGCTTCTCTGTTTCCATTTCCATGCTACTTGGCTTTGAATATTGAAGTGCATGTCATTCTAATGGAAAGTATGCTTAAAATGATCTATTCACATCATTTTGGAATGAGATAGGGAGACACAACAATCATCATTTGTTTCTTCGATGATTCCTGGATGGAAAGATTGTTTTTGAATATTTTGTAGTGTTGCACCTGCCGGGTTCAACTCAATCTGGACATTATCTGGCTTGATTATGTTGTAGCTTGCAACCTCGTGTTTCTTGGGTTTCCACTTCTAAGCTTATTTTGAATCAGAATTTATTTGCTGTGCTGTTGACCTTGCAATGGAGCAGGATAGGAGAAGAATTGAAAGTGAATTCTTCGGTGGTAAAATTTGTGGAATTGCTGCTACTAACGCTCTTGAATTAGGCATTGATGTTGGAGAAATTGATATTACACTGCATCTTGGTTTTCCTGGAAGTATTGCTAGGTGAGATACGCATCATCTCCAGTTGCATGTAAATAGCATGTAATAATGTCCAAATATGTTGTTACACTTGCACCTAAGTATACGATTGTCTTGTCCTCCAGTCTTTGGCAACAGGCTGGCCGGTCTGGGAGAAGAGGAAGACCATCAGTTGCAGTATATGTTGCATTTGACGGGCCTCTGGATCAATACTTTATGAAATTTCCTGAGAAATTGTTCAGAAGTCCTATTGAATGCTGTCATGTTGATGCTCAAAATCCACAGGTACACATATTATCCTGTTGTAAGATGACAGATCTGAATTAATTTATCTGAACTTCTGTTTCATTTATCTGGTTATCTTTACAAACTTTAATGTTATTATACTATGATTTATTGTAGGTTCTTGAACAGCACTTGCTTTGTGCTGCAGTTGAGCTTCCGTTGAGTTTGATCCATGATGAGAATTATTTTGGTTCTGGTTTAAAACAATCTATTATCTCTCTTGCAAATGTGGGAAACCTCTCTTCCAATCCATCACGTAGTTCTTCAGCTACGGTGTGGAGGTACATTGGGCACGAGGTATGTCTGCTAGATACATTGATGGTGTCTTTCGTTTCCCCTAGGGATGAAATGCAGGAGACACAGCTCCAGATCACGCAGTGTTCTCCCTAGGAAGGAAACACAGTGTCCCCTCTAACCTGAACAATTTATGTTGTCCCTATGGCCTCATGCTTCTGTAAACTATCCTGCAAGTAACTTAATTTGCAGAAGCAAGGCTGAATAGTGATGTTATAATATACTAATAAAATACTGTATTTGAAACGAATTTTTGCTGTGGACTACTATTTGGTTGCTATTAGAGTGAGGTTGACATCATTTACAATGAAGTGACTTGTATTTTTCAGGTTGACTCAGTTTCTAACATCGCTAACCTGATATGTGAGTCGTCATCAAAAGTTTGGGCATGGTTCAAAATTGAGGAATATTATGTATACATGAAATGCACTTTGTTTTTGTCTCTGACTAACTCCTTTCTTTCTTGCAGTAGAATGCACTTTATTTATTTTTTTGTTTCTGATGCAGATGATGTTTTGTTTGACTTCACTCTTTTTTTTTTCTTTCCCCCCCTTTTTTATGATTGTTTACTCCAGAAATTGCCATCACGTGCAATTAATATCCGGTCAATAGAATCAGAGAGATACGAAGTCATTGATAAGCAAACCAATGAGGTCCTTGAAGAGATTGAGGAAAGTCGTGCCTTTTTTCAGGTTAGATGTTCATGATTTCCTTTTCGTAAGCTTAAAAGGGGAAAGGAGTAGGAGCGCATTTCTGATATGTACCTCTTTTCGCACATATTTAATTTGCCACTAGTTCTTTCCTACTGACTTGAGTGCCCCACTTATTGCCTTGAGATCTTTTTCCATTAGTTGACAAAGTGTGGTTATGGAAAATTGAAAATTGGACTTCTTTGTGCAAGTGGATGAATTTGAGTGCAGATATTCAGCTATCCACAGCTTATCAAACATATTTGAAATTTCAAATTTCTGAAGAGTTTATTTGTATTCAGGTTTATGAAGGTGCTGTATATATGAACCAAGGGAACACCTATCTGGTTCAGGAGTTAAATTTGTCAAGCAAAATTGCTGTTTGCCAAAGAGCAGATTTCAAGTATTATACAAGGCCTCTCTATTTCACAGAGATTCATGTTAGAGGAGGTGATATAGTAAGTAACCTTTCTTAATAAGGAATAAAGCGAATGAAATTGCATGTGCAGATATGCAGTATGACTAACTCTATGGGTTATTTTCTTACTCCGTGTAATACAATTATCCATTGAAACTTAATTTTCATTCACTGTGCAATTTTGTGTTGTAGAATCTTGTCAATTCACAACCATATGTATTCTGAAGATGAGAGATCAGGTAGTTTTTTCCCCTGTGTTAATGATGTTTAAGGTGGTCTAGACCATTGCAACCATTGCTGATTAAAGGAACTAATTTCTGAGTTTATGCAAATTCTAGAAGATCCTATCCACTAACTAGTTTGGAAATAAAAAGCAAGGGCAAATTGGATTAAATTAAGGCAAAGTTCTCTGCAAGAATGGTCAAATTAACCGCCTGACCTAAAGCCTCCGGAAAATAGCTATTAGATGGACTCCTTGCAGTTGTTTTCTTTTTCATATACAAAATAAAAAACCAGTGTATCCCGCTTATAGTGGGGTCTAGGGGGTCAAGATGTACGCACCCATTCCCCTAAAGCCTCCAGAAAATAGCTGTTATATGGACTCTTTGCAGTTGTTTTCTTTCTCATATACAACAACAGCAACAACTTGGTGTATCCTGCTTATAGTGGGGTCTAGGGGGTCGAGATGTGCGCACTCATTCCCCCAAGCAAGCAGGGAGGGTGTTTTCTTTCTTATATCTGACCAGTTATTTCTTCAGTTATTGATCCTGCCTGATTTAGCCCATACGATCACTCTGGATGGTGGTTTTAATTTTTTTTTTCTCAATTTGTTTTAGTCCTGATTTGAATTTTTTTTTAAGAAGCTTGCCTTCCTGGTTTCTACTAGGCTTATTCAGCAAGGGCCTGCAACCTAACAAAGACAACAGCCCAAGCACATCCTTGCAAAGTGACTACAAGATGGCATAGCTTTTCCCGCGTTTGCAAGAAAAGCCATAAAGCATTTGAAACGATAAAGCATTCGCTCCCACCATTTACATATGAATCACAGGTTCAAATTGCTTGCTGATTTTTTTTTTTTTGGGTTTCAATTGTGCTCTACATATCAACTACGAATTGTTTCCTGATTTAATAACCTTGGGTGAGCTGTGAGCAGGCTGTTTGGGTTCAGGTACCTCAATCAGTAAAAAATGCAGTAATGAGCAAAGAACTTCCTTTTCACATGGGTATACATGCTGCTTCTCATGCTGCTCGCAATGTTGTGCCCCTGTAAGTCATCTCATGCAATTTTTGAGGTTGCAGTTGGGTGATATGATATTATTTATTATGTATGAACCTCAAAGAATAGAAAAATGATTACTTGGAATAATCTAATTGGCCATTTGGGTTAATCAATAATTTCTCTTTCCCAATCTTCTCTAGCTTGGCATTTGGAATGCAACATTTTGCATTGTCTTGCATAATATGCTGAAATTCTTATAAATAAATGTATGGGTCATGCAAAGATTTTGATTGCTGCCCTAAATGCTTTACCAGTTTTGGTTGTCGTCCACAAATCTAGTGTCTCCTTGTGATAGTTACTTCCGTACTGCAGATGTCAAGATTCCAACTTGATATTATGGCCATTATTAGTTTGTATGAGATATTCTTCCGGATGAGCATGGTGAATTATGGCCATTGGATACTGAGAGGCTCATATTTGTGTGGTTTTTTAAATTTCCATTTTCGGTCATTGATTATGGGTTGCTAAATCAAGAAGGGGCCTTGGTCTAACCATTTGGTAGACATACGGCCTTTGTATTGCTTGGATTTTACATAATATCTGAAACATAACTATGGTGATATATCTTCTTGTTAGATCAACTTTCATGATATATGAATGCAGGTACGTAATTTGCAACTCATCTGATTTGGCTTCAGAGTGTGTAATTCCTGATGAAGATCGCTATTCACCAGAAAGAATATTGCTGTATGACCCGCACCCTGGAGGAACTGGTCTTTCCCGACAGGTATTGGTTTATTTCAATGAAGCAAAATATTTTCAAAAACCCTTGGACCCTTATTCAAGCACTGGTGTATTCCTTGTAACTCAGTAGAGCTCCAGAACAACCACCAATACCAAACTGGGTATTTATAGTTTGGCATTTCTACGGAGAAGTGAAGAACCCATGGAATCTTTTCAGAAAATTAAATTTCATATATTCATATGGTCAATCAATCGGATAATTTGATTTATTTATTTAGCAGGAGAGCATTTTTATCCTATTTTTGGGCCATGTTGAGCTACAGTTGTGCAGTGTCTGATTCTGCCTTTTTGTGCAGTGTCTGATTCTGCCTTTTTTCTTCCTTTCAACAGATTCAGCCAGTTTTCTCACAAATATTGAACACTGCCTTGGAACTTCTCACATCGTGTCCCTGTACCATGAACCTTGGCTGTCCTAACTGTACCCAGGTAAAACTACACCTTCTATTCTACTGAGCCCCATGTTTATAACTTCGTTCACTAGTCATCAGCTTGAGGATCTTCTAATTTCGCAGACCTTTTCTTGCCATGAGTATAACGTGTTCCTCCACAAGAAAGCAGCCATTATGATTATCCAGGTTCTAGGCCTTGCAATTTGATGTCCTTTGATCACTTGGTTTCTCATACTCTTTCTTAGGGATTTACTGACGTGCTTTTACTTGTTAGGGTGTTCTGGAATCCGAAAAATTGCATTTTGAAGGAGCCCCATCCGATGGCCCTTCAGACAGGTTTTCTTAAGTTTTAGTTTCTCATTTCCACTTTCAGAGTTTTTAGGCATTATACCCATGATGCTGAATTTTATTGATTAATTATTTTTATAGGATTAGGAGTTAGTTATTTGCTTAACAATGAGGTCGTTGAAATATTGAATTCGGACTGGATTATTGAACTGAATACCAATTGAGGATTCCTTATACATTGGCTGATTTACGAGATTCTATCACATTCCATGTCGACATGTACATTGTTCCAAGAAACAAGTCGCGTCAGCACGTCGTCTTTAAGCTGATGACCATCTGATTATAGACAACTATTATGCGACAAAAGTTCATTCACAACTTGCCTTGTTTCTTTATTTTTCTTGTCACTAACAAAGCTTAGTACGACGTCGTGTCTGTAACCAAGGGTGGCCCCATTATTTTGGCAAAATGTACAATTTCACATGATCTCAAGCTTAATAATACTAACTTAATTGGTAGCTCGGTTGGTTGGGTACGCATTTTTCAATCGAATTGTTTGATTCTAGTTGATATTTCTTTGTAATGTCATATTTTTATTTATTTGTCATTGTTTATTAGACATGTAATTAGAGATTATATAATCGTGTTTTTATGATATAAATGAATGATATGATATATTATAAGATTTGATAAATTTGTTTATTATGAGTTGAAGGACCGGCCTTGCTAATAACTTGACTCCATGATTGATACACATCTTTAAGACCAATAGACGACCTGTTGGGAATTTTTGACAGGTTGTATGGGGTAAATTCAGACACTAGAGAGTTACTGTAGTTTATAAGCATATGGTCAGTATTAACCCAATTATGTAATTTCATGTCAGTTATGAATCCTAAACAATATTATCCAGATCCCTCATCCCTGCCTTATCATGTGAAGCTGTCGATTCCCAATATATCACTAACATTTACTATCTAATATTTTAACATTTGATGCATTTTTTTTTAAAATTAGTCCATAATTATAAACAACATAAACTTTTATATCAAAATCATTTAATTATCATTATCCTTCATTTTAAAAAAAAAATAATTGCATAATTTACTATACAGAACTGAAAGGTTTGGATTTTGTTGTAGTTTTTTTTTTTTTTTTTTTTTTTTGATCAGGAAAAAATTCGGGAGAGCAGGCTCTACCCGAAAGCATCCATACGGATGAGGTCTGAGAGACCAGTGTTGTTGTAAATATCATCATCACAGGCAGAGTGGCAAAGGTGTGCAACCTTGTCCGCCACTCTATTGCCCAAACGGGGTATATGAAAGAAAGAGACTTCCTTCAGATTTGATAGTAATAATTGGACATCCGATAGAATGAGTTCAATTTCCCAAGGACATCTAGATTTATTGTTTAGGTGGTTTATTATTATGCTGGAGTCTCCTTCAATTTGAACTTTGTCGATGTGAAGATCAAGAACAAGTTGTACCCCTAGTTTAAGGGCTAAGGCTTCAGCCATAAGGGGGCTTTTCGCTCCTAGTTTTCGGTATCCAATGCGCATCGGTTGACCGTTCCAGTCTGATTTTGTTGTAGTTATTTTGTTATATTAGGTATCTATATTCTGTTTCCTTGTTGTATTTTTGCTTTGTTGTATGTTTAGACGGCTTATCGTCTGCCGACTTTGTCGGCCTCTCGAGGTCCGGACCTGTCCGGTCTTGAATTATTTCCTTATCAAAAAAAAAAAAAAAAAAAGGTTTGGATTTTAGATCCCTATATTAAACTGAAAATTTACAAATATAGAGTGAGGGAACGAAATTCCTCTCATATCTTTTGTGTTTAAGAGGTTATAACAACTTAGAGGAGGGTTTTTCGGGCCATGGTAGGAGACAAAGGAGTTCTTGACCTGGAGTGGAAGTCGACCATTTTTTTGTGTTTAAGATCCCCTGTAACACTACTCGATGTTACACTTAATTATTTCGAGTATAAATTCACATTAATTTTTTTAAAAAATTATATTTATACTATATACACTTATATTAACATGCCTATAAACTTTTAATATAAAAATATACGTTTGAAAAAAAATATAAAAAATATTTTCTAAAAGAATCAATCTTTTAATTATCTATAATTTTTAATAATATTTTTTCGTAATAAAATTTTATAAATATGTTAATATAAGTGTATAGAATATATATATAATTTTTAAATTTTTTTTAATGTCAATTTATACCTTAAATAATTAAGTATAACACCGAGTGTAACGCTCGGTGTAACAAGGGATCCGGACTGATTTTATTGATCTCATCGAATACGTGTTAGAATCGGATATACCACATTATTGATCAAAATTAACATAATAAAATATCAAACATTAGTGATAACTTATACTCTATCGACTTATCGGCCTCTTGAGTTTCGGTATCGTCTAAACTCAAATTTTTACTTAATTAAAAAAATTTATTGACAACTTATGGAAGTGCGTGCCCTTTTTCATTACACAAAAAGAAAAAAGAAAAAGAAATTTCTATTAAAATCGGTTTATAAAGAATTCGCTGGGTTGGTCGTCAGCATCCCCTGTTTCCAGTGTTAGTTGGAGAGAGGAGTGAGAGATCAGAGATGGGGTGGGCGATTGCTTTACACGGCGGCGCCGGCGACATCCCTCTCTCTCTTCCTCCTGAACGCCGCCTTCCCCGTGAAGCCTGCCTCCGTCACTGCCTCCAGGTGGGCGTCGACGCCCTCCGCTCCAACAAATCCGCCCTTGACGTCGTCGAACTCGTCGTACGCAATCACATCTCTCTCTCCCTCTCCCTCTCTCTGATTGATCCAATTGAATTATTTCTCGCCATGATTCAACCGTTAAAAGTCCCTATTTCTCCAGATGAATTGTTATCATTTGATTGGAATTCGTTTATAGGGATTCTTAACCTCAATTTCGATCAGGTACGAGAGCTGGAGAACAATCCACACTTCAACGCCGGTAAAGGCTCAGTCCTAACCACCAACGGCACAGTAGAGATGGAAGCTTGTATAATGGATGATACAAAGAGGTGTGGAGCTGTTTCTGGCCTCAGTACTGTTGTGAATCCCATCTCTCTTGCACGCTTGGTGATGGAGAAAACGCCTCATGTCTATCTCGCCTTTTCCGGTGCTGAAGATTTCGCTAGGGAACAAGTTAGTCATCTCAATCTCTCTAATCTCTCTATGTTTGATTTTGCTGAATATGCTGTTTGTACAATTGAAGTTAATTTAGCTTCCATATAGTTAATATCGCTGTCTTCTTGTGTTACCACAGGGTGTTGAAACTGTAAAACCCAGCGAGTTGATCACAGATGAGAACATTGAGAGGCTCAAACAAGCCAAAGAGGCTAACCGAGTTCAGGTATATATACGTTAAATTTCTCAATTTCATATGTTAGTCACATGAGTTCACCTGGCTTAGTTGTTAAAATCTCGATCTGATTTTACGATTCAAGCGATCCTATTGATCAAAAAATGGTAGAATGATCCTGATTGTAGGTAGGATCTTACGAGCATCTCCAATAGATTCTCCATTTTGAGGATTTTGGAGAATATTAAGACGTTTTTTTGGTCCACCAGATTCCCCATCTCATTCTCCTAAATCGGGACGCAACAGGAAAAAAATATAGAGGCTTCCCTAAATCTGCAGCATTCTCGACAAGTGAATCATTCTCCAAATTTTAAAAATGGGGGAGCGGTTGAAGTTAAAGTAAAAATAATTTAAAGAATACGGAGTATGAATTTTGTTTTCCCATTTTAGAGAAACCGTTGGAGATGGTCTACAATCGTACAAAATGTCCATTATAAAAATATTGTAATATTTTAACCTTAATTGTAAGAAATTTATAGTATTTAGTCTATTCTATATTAATGGTTTATTTGACTAATATAAAACATATTAACTCAACATTTTTAAAATTTCATCGATACGATAGTCGATAGGATCTTACGATCTTATGATTCGATTCTACGATCGAGCTTTAGACCCTGTATGATTCGATCCTAAAATCTAAATCCTATGACCTTCTTTTTGCATCTCTACGATTTTGAAATGTGAATTGCAACACACTTTGGATTTGGTTGTTGGAAGTTACTGATACACAATTGAAATTTGTAGATAGACTATACTGAGCCTAGCCAGGAAGAAATCAAAGGGGAAACATGCTTAGCTAATGGGGATAGCCAGCTGGGCACCGTAGGCTGCGTGGCAATCGACACGAATGGCAACATGGCAACCGCCACCTCAACTGGCGGTTTAGTCAACAAGATGGTTGGAAGGATCGGTGACACCCCTATCGTAGGCTCAGGCACCTACGCCAATTCTATATGCGCGGTCTCAGCTACAGGCAAAGGCGAATACATCATCCGCGCCACAGTTGCAAGGGATGTGGCAGCCCTGATGGAGTACAAGGGCCTCTCCCTCAAGGAGGCTGCTGCCTATGTTGTCGAGAATGTCCCGACAGGCAATGTTGGCCTTGTCGCGGTATCTGCCTCTGGAGAGGTGACCATGCCTTTCAACACGACTGGTATGTTCCGAGCATGCGCTACTGAAGATGGTCACTCAGAAGTTGCCATACACTGAAACCGATCCCTTAGATTCTTCTACCATGGGCTAGATGAATATATCCTTGTTTGATGATCAATAATGTTAAGTATCCTTCAAGCTAGTGTGCGTTTCAGACTTCCTGCGTTATTGCTTGATTTTGAATTGCATTTGCATAGCTTATTGAACACTTAAAGCTAGTGTTATGTGCAAAGAAATTAATCAAAAGCAGCTTGTGGATCTCTGAGGCCAGTAATTGTTATTTGTACGTGGACATATAATTTTTTTTTGGTGGGCTACGTGGACATATAATGGGACACCTGGTTTGCACCCAAAAAAAAAAAGGCTGTTAATCACGCACTCTTCCATGGTAAAAGACAAAAAATATTTTTAGAAAAGGACTGCATTTATGTGGAATTAGTACATTATCAATTTATTTTTTCGTTTACGATGTACCAACCAATTTGAATTGGTAATTGTAAAACTCCTACCATTACCAACCATCGAAGGGTTTGTACCAATTTAATTGATAACCAATTAAGTTGGTTGGTACAGGTTGGTAATGGTAATTTACCATGTTTTGTGTGTTGAGAAAAAAAAACATACAAATACAATACAACTTAATTATAATTTAAAAGTTATTGCAACGCTTAAGGTTTCGTCTAAACAGAAAATATTTAAACACTAAAGTAACATTAAACATATAAGTGATTACAACGTATTTAAGCACTAAAGCAACCTAAAATACAAATTGGACTGACAGTATTAAAGATGTCAACATGAGAACTTCCTACAAACGCTTAGATTTTCGTCTGAACCAAGGCCGAGTTAGTATTTCTCCTTTGATTAAAAGCATTTTATGCAAAAAAAAATATTTAAAAGAAATAAAAAATAAATTTAAAAATATGTATTAAAAAAACTAAATATATATTGATAGGAATTGGTTGGTATTACCGTTACCAACCAATTTCAAATAGGTTTGGAATGGTAATACCAACTTTTTAGTTTTCATTACCGTTACCGTACCAAATTTCGGAAGTTGGTTCGGTTGGTACGTGTTGGTTTGGTTTGTCGTGGTACGTTTTCCCCAGCCCTAACTACATTAGTATTGTAAAGATATTCAAGAGTTATTCGATATGACTATAATATTTGACATATTTGAATTATCAGTGCATAAATAATATTTTTAGAAAATGATATTAATCTTTTTTTTTCCTATTATATATTCATCAAAATTATAATAAAAAATAAAGATTAGATCGAGGGACGAAAATGAGATGTGAAAATTCATGATTACATTAGTATTTATAGGACATTTAACCTACCAAAGTTGGCCTACGAAGGACGACAAAATCGTATAATATGCCAAAAGAGAATATCTATAGAATATGTCCTAAAGGGATGCAAATGGGAATTTTTTTCGTGTGTATAAAGTTGCAAACTACCCACCGTTTTAATATTGTTTTCTTGCTAGTTTGATAATTGCAGAAAATTCAAAATTGTGATTGTCAATTTTAGGTTGTAGCATGGTTAATTAGTAGGATTCCAATTTGGATTGTAGGATCTTACAAAGCTATGATTCCAGGCAAGTTCTTGATTGGGATCATGGCTAAATACTCGTAAATGCTAGGATCGACCCAGAACTAGGGCGTGCTGTTATATGAGCTAAACAGCTCGAGCTCGGCTCGGGATCGACTCGAGCTCGTTCACTTACCTAAACAAGCCGAGCTTGAACATGATTTTGAGCTCGGTTGAAAGCTCGACTCGTTCGATTTAGGCTCGAATAACTCGAATTCTATGGAAGTTCTAAAATTTTCTTTAAGTTAATATGTTATAACCAAGTAAAACTTCTTAAAGCTCGAAAAAAGCTCGGCTCGAGCTCGTTCATTTACTAAAACAAGCCGAGCTTGAACAAAAAAGAAAGCTCGTTTAAAAATTAGGCTCGGTCGACTCGAGCTCGTTTAACAAATGAACATGACAAGCTTGGCTCGTTCGGTTCGAATAACACCCCTAGATATTGGGCTTTAGTTTTGGCCCAGAACTGAAGCCCAATATCTACCCAATTTGAATATTTCAAATTCACTAATTTAGAAATCCATCACCCATTAAATATGAATTATCCTAACACAATTCACGTACAAATGATCAAATGTATATTTTTCATAACAAAATCAGCATTTAATCAAAATCATAAAAGTGGTTGCTATAAGGATTTTAACACAATCAGCCTCTGATCATTAATTAAATCAATATTTTTACACAAAAACTGAAATCAACACAACATTTGTCAGACTATACGCAATCAGCCTCTGATCATTAATTAAATCAATATTTTTACACAAAAACTGAAATCAACACAACATTTGAGGAATCTTCGCAGGCAAGGCAACCTCCTTGGATTCCGACGATGTGGGAGGCATGCTATCGATCGACTTCCGTCTTGTGGCCGCCATCCTCTCGATAAGGTCGGCAAAAGCGAAATCCAACTCATCATAGGGATCGATTGACATTGACCCCTCGAAGCGAAAATCGCACCATTCTTGATCGGTCATCGAGTACTCCTCAAGATTCGGAGGAGTAGGAAGACTGGACAGTGCTGGAATCGTGGGCTCGGAATTGTGGGCTAGCGGTGGTGACAGCGGCTGGACAGTGTTTCCTTCAGCAAGAAGGTGACTATTCATCGGTGGCTGCGTGGATGGAACGTTGTAGATGTGCCACCATTCTTGATCCGTGAGGGAGTAATCCTCCAGATTCGAAGTCGGATGAAGATCGGAGCCTAGCATTGTGGGCTTGGAGTACGTTGTGGACGAAGCTAAGGAAGGATCGATCGAACTCTGGAGTATTAATTTGAGGCTTGATTTCTATGAGAAATTTGTTTGTCTATATAGTTTCTCAATATATATAGGGAGTGGCTTAGGGCTTACTTGCTTGCGTTACAATCAAGTATATACAGGAATATTTTTGGAAACAATTATGTATATTAATTAGTAATTAAGTTTATTAAAATACTCTTATTAAACAATGAAGTTTGATTCAGATAAATAAAATAAGGAAGTTTCGATTAAAATCCATCAATTAAATTAAAGGAAATAATACGTAGAAAAACAGACATATACCATATACCTACCAAAAATTAAAGCATAAAGCCCTAACAAATTAACTAAAATACGTAGTGCTAATGATTAGGGCCTGTTTGGCGCCAGAGGTTAATTTAGGTTAAGATTATAATCTAGTTTAAGATTAAAATCTAGATGAAATTTTTGATACTATTTTAGCTTTGTGGATAGATTAAAAGAGTACATTAATTTTTGTTTAACATGGCAAATTATATATATTGAGTTTTGTAAAGCTATTTTTTAAAAAACTGCAAAAAGTTTTGCCACAATTCTTTGAAATGCTCCAATTAATAAAGTTTTTCCAAACAGGCCTTAGGTATATCTAAGAAAAATCTTCCTCTACAACATGAAATTTGACGAAGATTTTGTAATGATTTTCCTTGTTATAAATTTTTATTTATATTTTGTTAGTTTTATAATTTTAGATCATCTCCAACAACAACTTCCTTAAAATTTCCCCAAATAGAGAAACATAATACATATTCTTTAAATTATTTTTGTTTTAACTCTCCAACAACTTATCAATTTCGAAGATTTGGAGAATCGGTTAGTTTGGAGAATGCTGCAAATTTAGAGAATCATCTCTATTTTTTATGTTACTTCTCCATTTTTGGATAATGTGACGAGGAATCTATTAAATATTAAAACACATAGGGT
Organism: Persicaria tinctoria; assembly: GCA_037127255.1. Lineage (NCBI taxonomy): Eukaryota > Viridiplantae > Streptophyta > Magnoliopsida > Caryophyllales > Polygonaceae > Persicaria > Persicaria tinctoria. The sequence continues at coordinate 65,910,804 of JBANSL010000010.1, read as the reverse complement.
GTGTATTGTTGGTGTTTATTTTTGTTAAAAATTAATCATTTGTGGATGTTTATTTTTTAAATAGCTTTTTTTTTTGTTTGGATGACCAAAATAAACAAAAACGTGTTAAAAAAAAGCTACAAAATGGAAGTTATTTGAGTGTTTATTTTGTACAAGTACTATTTTACCCATTTCCTTTTATCTTATTTGGGTTCAAAGTATCACAATACCCCTAATAATAATCAAATAAATTGTTTTTCGCCCCATACGGAGATTATCTTGTTGTTTAAATTTTTAACTACTTTTACCAACCGTTTATAAATTTTACTCTGTTTATAATTTTAGTCAGTCTATTAACTCCATCACATACGAACGCATAAGCTCAAACATTTTGGACTACATTAGCTAGCTAGACTTGATTATCTTTCAAGAGATACGTAAGGTAACCCATGCTAAAAATTCAAGTGCAGTTCAAATCACCAAAACCACTCAAATATTGGTGTTGATACGACTTCGAATAAAGAATATAACCAAAATGAGTCGAACTCAAATATTAAAATTAAATAAAATCTGTTTTATATAATTATTTGTGCAATTCCCCCCCCCCCCCCCCCCCTATAGAATCTCAATTCTCAATCCTAATAACCTTGATGGGTCGAGAGATTAACGTATATGCCTAGCGCAATATACACATAAATAAGTCTTTTGGTACATGTCAAATATATTGTGTTGATGGAAGTTTATGTAATATGTTCTTTTTTTTTTTTACTAACCTTTTGAGAATGATCAATACCCTCTTCAAAGATGAACAAGTGTGGTATATGATTTAATTACACAACATGAGAAAAGATGATTCAGTACGAGGAAGCTAGAAGAAGAGAATCAAGAGAGAGAGAGAGAGAGAGCGGAAGCAAATATGCACAACCTAACACCCCACTTTCACCTTATTACAATTAATCACCCTTATTTTATATTTACTATACTTGTCCCATTCTTACAAATGTACACAAATATGCACAATACCCCTTACAACACATGCCAAAAAACAACTCCTAATTGAAAGTGACCTCTGATACCATATGTAAGACTTCTTATATCTTCTAAGCAATTAGCTAATATGATACTAATTAATCAAACTCTTTCCGTATATGTGTCTTTCGAAAACACCATTTCAATTTACTTGAAGTAGGGTGCATATATATATATATATATATATTGGTCTAAATCCCTCGAACCTTATTTTAAGCGGTATTACACTAGGTTGATAAGTAAATCGACAGCATATGCTCGTGTCAGTCTTGGGTGATACAATGTCCGATCCTTGTCTATAATATTGTTTGTACATGAATATTGAAATTTGCAATTTTATTCAAAACCAATGAATGAGCAAATATTTAATTCATCATAAATCAATGCATTAAAATGTTAGAGATCCTTGAACATTAACAATATTTGGAGGTAAAATGTGATACATAAATCTTGAAATTAAAGTACATTATGGATACCAATGAGAGATTGATTTAGAATCACAACACAACTTGATAGAAATCCACACAAATCCAAAGCAATAACAAACACCTACAACAATCAAAAGATCGGTAGCCGGGAATATCGAACAACCGAGCTAGTGTTCCTTACAATTGAAGACTCTAGGCACATTGGAAGTCAGAAGGAAGCTTCTTGCCACAGGTGTTGACAAGAAGGCTAAGAGCAATGGGAATGTTGAGGTTGAGGCCAAGGATGTTAGCCTTGATGGCGGTGCAAAGGCAAGCCGCGACCTCAAGGTCAAGGAGGCCATCGAGCACCGTGCAACAAGGGTGGTCAGGCGGCGTGCCCACCACCGCGTTCACAGGGCCATTGAGCACCTTGGCACATATCCCGAGTTTTAGGGCATCCCTCGGGCAATGGCCGGATGTCGAAGGGGTCGGGATGGGGACGGTAGGGGTAGTAGGGCTTGGCTTGGTGGGCTGCCCACAAGTGTAGCAGCTGCTCACAACTGCAAAGGAGATGAGGTTTATGTAAAGGAAAACTGCAGTTGCTACTGAAGAGCTCTTGGGATCCATTGTGAATTGGAGTAGTTAGTACTGGATTTTTGTTAGGGCGTGTTTGGTTGTTTATGGTGCAGATTGGGAATTAGTCAGGTGGGTATTTATAGGGAGCATGCACTGCACTTCATGCACCATGCAAGTTGCTTGCATTGGCTTCTCCAATAAACTAATTAAGGCAAACAAATTAAACTTGTAAACAATACTATAGAATATAATTTATACTATAAAGGACAAATAATAGGTCACGAGAGAAAATGTATTGGAGATTTAATTAGTACCACATATATGGCAGAAGATATTTTGCATATGTACAGTATATACTGAGCGCGCAGGACTACACCAAAGTATTGTACTACCAACAGGCAACGGGCCTGACGAATGACCTCCTGCCTTAGTGGTAACTGGTAAAGGAGAGGTAACTCTTGCAAAAAATCAAGCATTCTTTACTAATTAGTGGGTGTTCAAGCCTTAATTAATTGACTTGGATGAGTTTGTCTGGTGACTTGTCGACTGGCTTACCGGTTCACGTCTTTTGCAGGCTACGGCTTGAATCCGTGGAGATTAGTCGACAATCTCAGAACCCCCATGTTACACAAAAAAAAAAAAAGGCAACACGCCGGCCGCCGGGCTTAATCGGCTTAATTCCTACAAAATAAAATTAACACATATATATATATCAACGATTTTTCTATCATATACCCTTGGGGTATAAGATAATAGCACTAACATGCAAATGTTTTTTTAAATATTAATTAGTTTAGTTTTTTTTAAAAATTAGATTCCTAAGATCGATTGTTTTTTTAGTAGGGAATCTTTCCCAATTTAGAATCTTATCCTATGCCATTTGAACATAGGATAGAAAAAACTGATATATCAAACCTCGTAATTTATTCGGAACAAATTAAGTATATGTTTTTTCCGTATTTATAGATTTGTATTTATGTTTTTATCAGAATCAGATCTAGAGAGATTTGGTAAATTTTGTAATGAGGCGATTAAAGTATTTTCTTATAAGTTTTATTTCTAAGAAACTTAAATATTTAAACGGATACACCCAATTTAGTTATTTTTAAATTAGATTATGTAATCATTTTCTTTTAAGACTTTCTTTTCTAATAAAGTATTCGTATCCTATGTTTTTTGGACACACAAGTAAGGAAATAGACAAATCGATATATTTAAATAAGGGTATAGATTTTGTGTATATGTGCATCAGTGTGTGCAAGAATTTCCTACTTTTCATAGAGAAACTTGATATTCCATAATAAAAGTCACTTGACTTTTCGGCACGCATTTTAATAAGGAAAAAACTCTATAAAATATTATTTTTTTAACGAATTTTTTTTATAAGTTCATACTTATAACTAACAAGTATGAAATTATTAAAAAATATTGATTAAAAAAATAATATTTTATAGTGTTTTTACCTTCTTAAAAAGCGTGCATGTAAGGACAAACGACATTTATTTTGAAACGGATGGAGTAACAAGTTTGTTTCCATGTTGACATTGGTATTCCTATATATATCTAAATTATCTAATGTTAAAAAAAAATAAAAAAAAAAAATCGAGGAAGCATTGTGAACCAATAAAAATTGTACTTACGGTCACTTGTGGGCATCTCCTGCCATGATGAGCTGGAAATTCAATTAATTACCTAGCCTAAGATAATATAATACTCTCCTGCCTATATGAATTCTTACACATAAAATAATTTTTAAATATAATATATATATTGAAGGAGGAAAAAAAATAAAAATTAAACTCTCTGTTGGACCAGCGGAGGAGGTGTAAAGAGAGAGAAGGAAGAAGAAGAAGACAAAAAACATGTTTCTAGAGAGGGGCTCTGTCCCTCTCTCTAGAAATCCTCAATCCTTAACCCGAGAACCCTATAACACCAAAAATCCACAAACCCAGCACCACCGCAGCCCCGCCGCCATGTCCACCTCCATCGTCATCTTCTTCAGTGTCCGGTTGGCGTCTTCCTTGGTCCTCGATTGGCCCCTCGTCGCCTTTGGATGACCCCTTTTTGCGCCCCCGCACCGCCCCCCTCTTCTCTTGACAAACCCTAATGTCCAAATCCACTCCTAAACCTTGAATCGGGCTTCAATCGGCGTGTTTGGTGGCTGAATTCGGGTTCCCTTCCTCTGAATTCGTTGTTGTCGCCGCCGATTTGGGTGCCATTGATCCCTTGGCTTCCGGTGGTTGTCGATGCCGCTTGCTGCCTCCTTTGGGCTTCGCCGTCATCACCCTCTCCGGTTCTACACCCCTCCCCGCTCATCCCTTCACTGGCTTCGCTCCTCCGGTCGGCTGCTACTGGTGTGCTTGGCCGCTCAGTTGCGTTGTGCTGCCTGTGCACATTTGCCCCAATTGGGCAATTAAAGAAATAAAAAAACAAAAAAAAAAGGGGATGCATTTCTATGTATAAATCTGATCTCATAGGATTTATATATGGTTTTTCATTCTCTAAATAAACCCGTCCGATTAGGACTAACTAAATCCCGAAAGGGCTTGATTAAATCCCGAAAGGGTTTCAATAAAATTCCTTGATCGCGTCCGGAGGTGCTTTCTATTGGGCTTGAAGACTAGCGGCTTTTGTGCGGTGCTTTTCTCCGTTGTCGTCTGCGAGAGGTCGTGGACGTGATCGAAACCTGAAGGCTCGCCGTCGTTCGGGTCCAAATCTGAGGTTTCCACAAGTTCCCCAGGTGTTCCTGAGTTGCCTCTACTTTCTATCGTCGGAGTGGTTTCACTGCATGCTCGTTCCTCGTTCGATAGTGCTAGTATTTGCCTCTGTTGCATCTTTGTTTCTCGATTTTGTAGGGTTACTTTACTTTTTTGTATCTGTTGGTATGACGGGTTTCCGTCGCCGTTTCGACGGCCTCTCGACCCACCGGGCCTGTCCGGTGCGTCGAATTTTTACTTAATCAAAAAAAAAAAAAAAAAAAAAAAAAAAGAAGAAGAAGAAGAAGAAAGAAGAAGAAGACGGTGAACATGTATCCGGTGGGCAGCAAATCCAAAGAAGAGCTCACCCGTGACTTGTTCTTGGATGTTTCTAGAATTTACTATTTCGCTCTGTATGTAGTTTTGGATGGCTCCCCCATTTTAGATCCACTGATCCAGGCCACCTCCAGCTCATTGGTGACTTTATATATGCTTAGCTTTTGGTTTTTACTGCACTTGTGGTCAATATTGGTCACCGACTTTGATGATTATCAACTTCAGAAAAATTTGGGAAATATTGGTTTTTACTGATTAAAAAAAAAAACTTGTTTTAATTATGGAAATATACACAACTTGTATTTTCATTTTTAAAATTTTTATCTGTTCTGTTAGGGTAACAATTAAGAGAGCGAATGTGTGCCTCTAGTCCTCTACAAATATAGTTAAAGTCGTGGCGTAATTAATTAAAAAATAAACTAAACTTTTGTAAGAGTACAGTGTTAATAAAAATATCTACATTCATCTTTGAAATGTAAGAAAAATAACTCAAGATGGTAAGAGCAAGCCCAACCGCTTCTCTAAAATAGAAAAAATAAGGAATTTTAGAGAAAAATGTCATTTTTTCTGTCTAACAGCTTCTCTAAACTCATCTCTAAAATAAAGAAATTGATGGAAAGAGGGAAAAAATCTCTAAATTTGGAGGAAGAGAAGTTGATCTCTATAATTTAATGTTCACTTGTCCCTATATAGAATTTAATGACACGTACAACCCCACATTTTCACCCATAATATAGAAAAAAATATAATTTCATACTTAATTACCAGTAATAAAAATATAATTAAAAACATTGATATGATTTGATATAATATATAAATTAATTATGTTAAATCAATATAGATAGAACAAAACATCATAATTCTACGTTAACTTTTATAAATAAAACATCACAACTAATTTCATCAAATTTAATGCTATAAAATTCACATTACAAAATTAGTCTATAAAATTTTCACTCCAAAAAATATTCACTTGAACTGATAACTCATATTGGAATGATTTTATTTTTATAAATTAAGCTTTATTGGTTAATTAATTAATCATATATGATCAATCACCAATCTAATTTATAATAAAGTATATAGTAACTAATTGAAAATAATAAGATTAAGTTTGAATAATATTTTAACTTTTATAGTAACAATCTAAATTTAATATTAATACCATTTAAAAATTCAATATCAAATTTATCACTAGATTTTGTTTTGAAAAAATATCACATGAGAATATAATAATAATAATAATAATAATAATAATAATAAAATTACTATGTCGTGCAAGAAGATAGGTAACATATAATAGTTCACCAACAAGTGCAAGAAGACATGTAGAATGAAATATCTTTAATAAATGCATTTATTTATTATAATCTTTAATAAATGTAAAAATCTGTAAAATAGAGAAGCTGTTGGAGTTTGAGTGAATTATTTTTAGAGATTTTGATATTTTAATCTCTATTTTAGAGATTTTTTACCAAAGCTGTTAGGCTTGCTCTAACAAAGTATTTCAACTAATTTTTCTGACTATAAATTAGTCAAAAAAACAATTACCGAAATCTCGGAATCCGGATTTATGATTAAAAAAAATTGAGATATAATATACTAAAACGAGACCTAATGATTTAATTAAAATAAAATGAGTAAACTAGAATCCTTAAAATAAGGTTCAACATTTTTCACCTCAACGGAACAAAAAAAATGCCCAAATTAAATGAAAGTTGCGATTAATTAACGTCAAGCTGTAAAACAGAAAAATCAATTAATTAAAAACAGTAGAGGGTGTAGAAATTAGAGGAGAAGCGATTCCGTGAGTGGTGACCAGGATCTTGATCTTCATTTATTCTTCATCATGTCATGTTCATCTAAATTAATACAGTAGTCAAGATTCCATCTTGGTAGTGTCACTGTCAACCCCGTGACCTGCTTTGTTCAACACTTGTGGACCTGTGCTGATTGGTGAACCTCCATATTTCCCAAATTTCCGCCTACGCTCCTTATGGAATGGGCCAACCCATATTCTAATTTATTGGGCTTTGTGGCCCAATAAAAAAGACAACTTTCTCCAAAATATGTCGGTTTATTTTGGGGATTATTTGTCTTTTCGGGTAAAAAAAATTTACTCCGCACAAACAATTTTTATAGTTTAAAGATAAAAATTATTTTAATTCAATTTTTAATAATTTATAAATTCAACCCCATACGGAACCTAATCATGGTCAGTGAAATTACATCCCCACCGATTCCCTAAATCTAACCATTTTCTCGTTCGTTCAAAAAAATTTATGATAAAATTCTTTTCAAAATTTTAAAAAATACTTATTATCTTAAAAACAGAGTTACTTGTGAGAGAAATGATCAAATAGGTTCTATAGTATCTGATTCAGATATAGAGTCGTTTCGGCCTATAAAACTGGATTAAAAAAGAGATAGATACGTACTCTTAATCCTTTATTGGGGTATTCAACAAATACAACTATTATGGCTGTGTATGGCTTGCATATAAGCAAGCTAAAAAACGTGAAATTATTAACTGTTAAAAAAATAAACAGGTTTAAATGGTGTATGGGAACAACAAATAAGCTTTAGTCAGTTAAAAAAAGGGTTTATAAATAAGCTTCCGATTGAAGCTTATTTTGAGGTTTATATTTCATAATTACTATTTTACCCCTTCTCTTTTATCTTATTTGGTTTGAAAGTACCACAATACCCCTAATAAAAACCAAATAAACTCCACTTTTTACAAATAAACTGTTTTTCTCCCCATACGGAGTTTATATTTTTTCATAATTTTTTAACTACTTTTACTAACAGTTTATAAATTTTTACCCTGTTTATAATTTTAGTCAGTTTATTAACCCCGTCCCATACGAACCCTATGTGTTTTTCATTGGACTTGAGCAATTCTCTCTTAATAATAAGATCAATCGTTTTAACACAATAAAATTCTACTGAAAATAAAAAACAAATTGTTGTTTTAGGTGAATCAACAAACAACAAACAAACAATAATTACAGAAAAAAACCTCCCTTTGAGAAACCCCCTTTTTGGGTCTGAAATTACGCCGGTGGTGTTTGTAGGCTGCTTCGCCACCGTGCCCTCATCCCGATCGCTTTCGACTCACCACCTTCCCCCCACACCGGCAAACGTTCCATCCACCTCCCTCTCAGTTTGCCTTTCAACCTCGGTAATTGTGGCCCCCGCCTGCTTCATCCTCCCCTTCCTCCTCCGTTCCTATCTCGTCACGTTCCTTCAATCTTCACGATTGCCCTCTAATTTCAGCCCCCTTTCGCTCCGGCAAGCGCCCCACCCACCTCCCGTCCTGCTTGCCCCTTTAATTTCGACGATTGATTTCCGTCCGCCTCCGCCTCTTCCTTCCTCCCTTTCCTCCTCCGTTTCCGATCTCCCCCTTCCTTCATTTTTCTCGGTTGCCCTCAAATTCTACCCGGCTTGTGCTGGTTGTCGTCGTGGTTCGTTGCCCTCGGTGGCCGTTTGGTCTCCCGACGACGCTTCCTCGATGTGGAGCCTGCACCTCCGGCGCACCTTCAGTTCGACCCCAACCTTCTTCGTCTTCCTTTCGGCGCTCGTCTCTCCTCGTGGCTTGCCCGTTTGGCCGTCGGCGGTGCCGTCTGCCTTGTCGGGTTCCTTGTCGTGCAAGAGTGGTAGTCCTTGTCGTGCAAGCCTGGTTCTGTGTTGCTGGCCTTGGTGTGCAAGTATGGTAGTCCTGCTGTGTCGATCAGAAGGCTGCCTCTGTAGGCTTGCACGCCAAGTTGGGCCTTTTGAGTATTTCCTCAAGTCTTGATTTTTTATTAAAATTGTTTAAGTCTAAATGAATGCAACCCGAAAAGGTTTGAGTAAATCCACCCGAAATGGTTTGAGTAAATCCCGTAAGGGCTTGACGATTTTTTTGTAGGTGAGAAAATTCCGAATTGGATCTGTAGTGTTTGACAGGTTGCTGAATTGCTTGGTGGTGTGATGGTGGGGCTTTCAAGGCTAGCAGTTTCTGAGCGGTGTTTCTTCTTATTTATCGACGTGCGAGAGGTCGTGGACGTGATCGAGACCTGATGGCTCACTGACAGAGTCCAAATATGAGGTTTCCACTTAGTTCCCCAAGGATCCCCTGCGTTGCCTCTACCAACTGATGGATGAGTTGCCGCACACTGCTTCGGTTCTTTCATCTTTTACTAGTCTTTGCCTTTATTTGCACTCTTGTAATTTGTCGGCTCTGCCTTATTGTTGGTTTATGTCTTTAGCTTATTTTGACGGTTTATCCGTCGCCGAGTTCTTCGGTGGCCTGTCCGGGCGTCGAATTCTTACTTAATCAAAAAAAAAAATTACAGTTAGGCGTGGCCACGGGTCGGACCCGCCGGGTCAAGGGTCAGGGTTGGCCGACCCGAACCCTAACCCGTAAATCTCACGGGTTGACGGGTTTGGGTCGACCCGTTGACCCGCCGGGTCGACCCGGCGGGTTACATTATTTTAAAAAAAAATCTTTTTTTTTAAAAAATGACTATTAAAAATAAATAAATAAATAATATGTAAAGATTTTATCTTCACAACACATTTTATCACTTTCATATGAAGTGTTAAAAATGTAGGAAGATTATATCTCCATATTAATTCTTTCATCCACAATAATTTCATTGTGTGATGTAAGAGAGAAAAAAAATATGAGAATATACTATTAATTAAGCAAAAAGAAGTGACATATATTGAAGTTGAACTGCTTGTTAAATAAACCAATCATGCGCGCAACCAAACCCTAACCAGGACATATAACATGAACAAGGAGATAACAAATGCGCGATAAAACATATATCCCTTTTCCTCGCATTCCTAGCTTACAAGTGAAGTATGTACGTATATACAAATACAACGTTCTACCATACAATGAAAAGGACGTCGATAGTGAAGAAAATGACATTGATGGAACTATATGAACGGAAGACAAAACAACATTCAAGAAAGACAAACAATTAAGATACATCATCATCAACCGCGTACAATTAGCTAGTCTGCCTATCTAGATACCAAAAATACTCATATGTATATGGTGGAGAGGGCGAAATCAATAGTACATCCAAATAACACTGAAGATCCAATAGTGCAATCAATTAAGATATCCATACCCTGGAATTCAATTTTACATCCAAAGGTACTCAATGAACATCAAATTGAATCAAAACATACTCCTTTGAGTTATGTACCCTAACATCTTTTAGCTAAACAAAACTTATTTCCATATGAGAATTAATTAGCATTAATTACAACTAGCAAGTTAGTTGACTCCTATTAAAAACTAATATGTGAAAAACATAGCATGGACTTCCTTTAATTTGTAAATAAAGAGCGACCATATCCTGGACTTCCATTAAAATAGAGAAATTATAAATTCCCAACAAGACTCTCTTCAGGTAGTCAAATGCCTCTTCATCTAATAACCTGGACTTCCATTAAAATAGAGAAAGCTCATATCTTGAATAAAAAGGGAACATAAGTTGAGGTAGCTCTGAAGACCATGCACTATACAATAAGCTAGATTCCTGTTTAAATTCAGATTACTTTTTGTGACTAATGTCAATCACATTATATATGGAGTATATCATGTTTGCTTGAATATTAATGAGAAATTCTAAATTCCCCACAAGGTGTATTTTGAAACATAAAAGTGATTTTTAAATGGGTTATATTGTGTGTTTTTTTGTCCTCCAGATGATAAATTTGCAGCATTGGAACTCAAAGGGCAGCCTTTATGTCTCTAAATAAGTTGAATTGAAACTATAAAAACCAATAAAAGCAATCAGCAGACTCAAAACCTCCTGATCTGCAGCAACGTCACATCTCTGAAAAAAAATTGAAAATCAAATCTCAACAGTGACCGGTCTATATAGTGTTCTTTGTCTTTTACTCTAGATTCCTCCATCTCTATACATTTAATTCCCCGTCTCCTATCAAAATTAATGATAAATAAGATCTTCAATACAGCAGAAAACAAGATCCAAATTCCAAACTCGATCTCAATTATAGATTTATAGCTAGTCGTTCCACACCCACTCCCCCAAATCATCAAATGCCCTAATTCAGTCAAACCCCACCATCCATGATCAACCCCAAATTCTTAATTAACAACGAAAACCATGACTTGGAAATTGGAATGAAATCGCAAATTCTATCTAAGGAGGCCAAGTGGCTGCAACTGTAACCACCAATCAAGATCTTTACAGCTTCAGTGCAAAATCCCCAAAATCTAGGGCTAAACATGTGAAAAAACAAAAAAGCTAGGGTTTTTCATTCATGAGCTAGAGAAAAACACAAAAAGGATCATAGAGTAGAGATAGATCAGATCAGATAAGGTACCTATTGATGCTGCTGAACTCATAAAGCTTGCCCCTTGTGGAGAAGATGATAAGGGCAACCTCAGCATCACAAAGCACAGAGAGTTCATATGCTTTCTTGAGGAGTCCATTTCTCCTCTTTGCAAAGGTCACCTGCCTGTTGATCTTGTTCTCTATCCTCTTCAGTTCAACCCTCCCCCTCCCCATTTATTTATTGGCCTTTTTTTCCCCAAATTTCCTCTTTCAAATTACAACAAACTAAAAAAAATAAAATAAAGATTGCTTCTTTTTCTTTGTATACCCAAAATTTCAGGCCTTCTTTGTTTGGCAAAGTGTAAGGTCTCCTTTATAAAGGGATCTACTGTCTTAGTCTACCATTACAGAGAGGTTGAGAGGGAGATGGAGGGAGAACACTCAAGCAAAATGGAAACCCTGGGATGGTTTGCTCTTATCTTTTCAGTTCCTTACAACACCCCTTTTATAAACCACACCTATTTTTTGCCCCCTTTATTTTATTTTTATTTACCAACCAGGAAATTTAATAAATGTAATTTTGCTTCTCTTTTATTGGTATATAAATATAAATAAATAAATAAAAGATGAAGTAAAAAGTAAAAAAAAAAAGTGTAAAAATGGAGGAATATAGATACCTTGGAATGCCTAATGGATGGAAGCTCTAACCTTAAAAAGGGCCATTCCAGGTCTGTGGAGGACACGTGTCGGTGGCTGATTAGCTGATGGATGATGCCTTGCCCCTCTCTGTTTACTGTTCAGTGCTCAGACTCTTCCTTGCCCTGGTTTTGTAAGGCGCCTGTACGTACTCATCCCTGCTTTCTTCATTATGATTATTTTTCCCTTTTTTTTCTTTTTTACTTCTTGATACATTTAATTATATGAAGCATCAAATAGTTAAAAATTGTGTATATTTTTAAAAGTTTGGGATTAATAATTTCTTTTGATGAAACTAAAAATTAAATTACATAATATTTGTTGGAGGAAAATGCTTGAAATGGGTTTTGTGGAAGGTGAAAGGTTTGAAGAGTCTCACATACATTGATTTCTAGGGACAGGATCGAAAGGGTTGATTTATAAAGGTCTATTTTTCATCCCTATGATTGAGAGATGCAATAGAAGACTTATACGTGCGCACCACCACCGCTGGTTCGGGTTCCGAAAAGAACATTCATTGTGATTCCAACCTTCATTTTCGAGTGCACGATCAAGAGGGTGTGCTATGTAACCTTGGGGGTGACGTCAGTTGCCGACTTACACCTACAATCGGGGCGAAATCGCTAAGGCAGTGGGTTCAGATCATACCACGCTACAGACTTCATGTTTTCAAACACTACGAGTTTTCCAACTGTTTTACATTGGTTTTTCTAAGGCCCTCCATTGCACTAACAATATTAACTTAATTCAATTAATTGACACAATATAAAAGTTGTATAGTACTACTTAAGGCCTTGTTTGTTTGAGTAGCAGGAAATATAAGGGAAATGAATCAAATTTTATGTGTAACATTGGTATGATTATCACTTTTTGGTAAGTCTAGAGAAGGAGAGAAATGGTTAGAGTATTCGAGGGGATCAGATATACCCTAGGCTCAGATTAGGTAATTAGATTGAGGAAAGGAAATAAATTTTATGGAAAATGAAGAAAGAAATGTAATATTTAAAATATTGATAATTAAATGAATCTTAACTTAAAAACAGCCTAGATTCAGAAAGTTAACCATTATATTTCTTTACCTACAAACAAACCCGAGGTAAGTGTTTATATTTATAAATGCATTATAATTATAATGCATTAGTTGAAATCCAAACACACCATATATAGGTTATGGTATTCAACCTTTCTGAACAACAACAATGGAGTACTATATATACATCTTATGATTTTTACTATTTCCTATCTTTTTTTTAAAACTAGTGAGTCACTCAAAGTCTCAAACTGACTATAAAATATTTAATTTTCAATTAATAAGAAAGGTATTAACACAAAAAAAGGCTGCAAATTAAGGCATGCATTGGATTAAATACAGGCTGACAGTAGTAAGAGCAACACCTACTGGTTTATGTGTTTCCACACTAAACATTCTCATGTACCACCGTTTTTCATTCTGCATCTAGCTATAGCTACCTACCTTTCTCACTTTCTAATTTCCATAATTAATTACAGTAATTAAATTTTATTCTGTATTTATCAACCAACAGATTAAAATTAAAATATTAGGGTAAGCTGCATAAAACTTCCCCTAGGAGAAAAAATGATTAAACATTTTACACTTTTTGTAGTGCATTGAAATGACTGTGTGGGGGATGAAATATATATAAACAAAACATGACTAAATCAAGGGGGATTTAGTGCAAAAATGATTTAAATCATGGAGCATATGAGACCTTAATGAAGGCGAGAGCTTCATTTAATCTCATCTTAATTATGTTGTGGTTAGCTATTAGTATGTAATGACACATGTAATTGTTAGGGCTAGGAGGGTTGTTAGATACACTGCAGATCTAAATTAAGCATACGAATGTTCTAATTGATGTGGTGCCACATCCTTGTTAACATGTAGGTGGCCGGACATTGGAATTTGAAGTCAAATCAAGGTTAGGGTACCACGTTCATATCGATGTGGTACCATAAACCCTGATTTGCGGTGTATTTAATGTCCGCGAATAGTAAGGGTATAAATATACCCTATAATACCTTTGTAATCAAGATCATATCAAATGTCAATTACTCTTTTCTCCTTCCTTTTTCCCTAAACACAACCTCTATCCCAATCTCGATCTCTAACCCTAAACTCTTTTCTCCCTGATCTTCCTTAATTACTCCCTTGCTCCTTCCTTATCAATATGAATCATGATCAGGACATGACATAGTAGCATATATAGTTCCATAACTAAAGATCAATGCCAGTAATTACAAGTGGAGATTGGGTTGATTTTCATTATCCTAGCTAGCTAGTAAATTAGCTATCTTGCGCGCATTTGTTAAATATATCAATTCACAGTTTATAACTAAAGATCAACATCAGTGACCCGCATTTCCTCAAGTGTCGTCCTTTTCAATGGTGGGTTACTGCTCTCTATTTTCTCGGCGTCGAGACATTGTGTGAGTCTTCGCACCCTCTCATACGTTCTCGGCATTCGTGGTTCGCCTTGGGTTTTCCTCGACTTCTTTGCTAGCTGATAGATTTTAATATTTTATGAGGTTTTGAGTTTTTCTTTCATCTTTGTTGATTTGTGTTTTTTAATGTGTGATGTATGTTGACAGATAATCCGTCTATCGATTCGTGAATCTCTTGAATTACCAGACTGCATATTGTCTTGTTTCTCAAATTCTTCCATGAAAAAAAAAATTCACAACTTATAATTTAATTTGTTTGGAAAATGAATTTATAGTTACGAATTAAGGTAGTGCATTTTAAGCCTAATTCGACCCGAATTGAACTGCCTCACTAGTTTAGGAATGGGGAAAAATTAATTGGGTAATAACTTAAATTTTCCACAAATAATATTGGTCATTTATTAGTATTAATTAGAAACTTTATATCTTAGGAAGTAGAGAACACATGGCCTGTGTTTATAACGGATTGGTCGAATTGGTGAAACCGTTTCATTGTGAAAACCTGCCCCAAATAACACAAACTTTCCAAAACTCGGTATATATGTTTGGTTGAATTTATATTGATATTTGCTTGGATTAGCAATAAATTTATAAAGTAATGTTTATCGCATTTGGTAATCAAGTTCGATTCCAAGTTTATATATTATTCCCTTAAACTGGTTTTTATAACTCATGCCCCAGTTTTAATAGGAAATATTTTTTGAAAATTAAATTATTTTAGCTATTCCTAACACTATTATTTTTTAGAGTCGCTTCTTTATTTGATAGAGATTTTTTTTTGGGGCGTTTTGCAAAATGGCCACCAAATTAGACCTAATTTGCGAAATAGCCGCGTTTTGGGACAAATTAGGGAAATAGACGCAATATAAACAATTTTCTCTCTCTCCCCTCCTAATTCTCTCTCCTCTCTCCCCGCTCCCCGGACGTCTCTCCTATCTCGCTCTCTTCCGTCTCTGACGCCGGAGGTGGACAAACCGGAGTTCGCGCGGGATCTCTCCTCTCCTCGATCCGAGATCTCCGAGATTCGAGATCCGTCGAGGCGCAGCGGCGAGGTTCGAGATCCGAGATCCGAGATTCGAGATCCGTCGAGGCGCAGCGGCGAGCGCCGGAGAGCGTAGGCCGAGCGCCGAAGGCCGGAGCGGCCGGAGGCGGCGAGGTCGAGCGACGCCGAGCGACGATGCGAGATTCAGATCCGGCCTGGAGGCCGAGCCAGATCCGAGCGAGGCCGAGCCAGATCCGAGCGAGGCCGAACCAGATCCGACCGAGCCGGAGGCGGCGAGGCGAGCCGGCCGCGCGTTCTCTTCACAATAATCGGGAGGAAGAAGAAGGAATTTTTATTAAATTACAAAACTTACCCCATAATTATGAAAATTAAAAAAAACTATCTATATTTTATTATGTGATCCATAATCTATATTTTTATTTTTATTTTTGCACAAAAAAATGTTATACTTGCAAAACATATGATTATATTTGCACAAGCACAACATACAGTTATATTTGCATGACAAAATGTAAAATAAAATTAAAAAAAAAACTAAACTCGAGTCATATTTGCACAACTTACGAATATATTTGCATAACATACTCTTATATTTGCACGACAAAATGTTAAAGAAATAAAAAAAATATAGATTATGGATCGCTTACACTTTATTGAGAAAGTCTGAAATTATATTGAGATAAAATAAGATCATGTTGAGAATAATTTCACAAGTCTCGATTGTCGTGCAACTCTTAAAACAGAGTCGTGCAACTCCTACAACAGAGTCGTGCAACTCCTACAACAGAGCCGTGCAACTCCTACAACAGAGCCGTGCAACTCCTACAACAGAGTCGTGCAACTCTTAAAACAGAGTCGTCCAACTCCCGCAACAGAGCCGTGCAACTCTTAAAATAATATTGAGAGAACATAAAATCATGTTGAGAACAATTTCAGAAATCTCGATTGTTTTGCAAAAAAATAACCTATTGTTGAGCAAAAATAAGAGTAAGTTGTGCAAATATAAGAGGACGTTGTGCAAATTTAATCATAAGTTGTGCAAATATGATCCAAGTCTAGTTTAGAGTTGCACTTTTTTCCGTGTCAACACTTTTTTTCCCATGTCAGCACTTTTTTTAGAGTTGCACAAGCATGGATAACAATTTCACAAAGAATCGAATTTCATAAAGTATCGATGAGCAAAAATAAGAGCATGTTGTGCAATAATTTATTGAGAAAGTATGAAATTATATTGAGAGAAAATAAGATCATGTTGAGAACAAATTCACGAGTTTCGATCGTTGTGCAAAAATAACCTATAGTTGAGCAAAAATAAGATGACGTTGAGCAAAATTTCACCAATCTCCCATGTTGTGCAATTATTGTCTATTGATGAGCAAAAATAAAATCATATTGTGCAATAATCTATAAAAAAACTATAAAATTATATTTACAAAAAGTAAGATCATCTTGAGACACAATTTCACAAATTTCGATTGTTGTGCAAAAATAAAGAATTGTTGAGCAACAATAAGAGCATGTTGTGCAATAAATCGATTGAGAAAGTATGAAAACATATTGAGAGAAAATAAAATCATGTTGAGAGTCGTGCAACTCTTACAACAGAGACGTGCAACTCTTAAAACAGAGTCGTGCAACTCTTAAAACCGAGTCGTGCGTGTAACTCTTAAAACAAAAGTCGTGCAACTCTTAAAACAGAGTCGTGCAACTCTTAATACAGAGTCGTGCAACTCTTAATACAGAGTCGTGCAACTCTTAATACAGAGTCGTGCAACTCTTAAAACAAGAGTCGTGCAACTCTTACAACAGAGTCGTGCAACTCTTACAACAGAGTCGTGCAAATTTAAGTTTATGTTGTGCAATTATAATATGAGAAAATTTGCACCATAGACGCAAATTTTCGGACAAAATACGTATAAAAACGATGTCAGCACTAATAATATGTTGTGCAAATTTAAGTTTAGGTTGTGCAAATATAAATGAAAAAATACGTATAAAAACGATGTCAGCACTAATAATCTAGTTTTATTAGGAATTCATGGTCGTGCAACTCTTGCAACATAGTCGTGCAACTCTTAAAACATAGTCGTGCAATTCTTAAAATAATATTGAGAGAACATAAAATCTTGTTGAGAACAATTTCAGAAATTTGTTTTGCAAAAAATAACCTATTGTTGAGCAAAAATAAGAGTAAGTTGTGCAAATATAAGAGGACGTTGTGCAAATTTAATCATAAGTTGTGCAAATATGACCCTAGTCTAGTTTTTATTTATTTTATTTTTTTAACTTTTTATCGTGCAAATTTAAGAGTACTTTACTTTTTTTAGAGTTGCACAAGCATGGATAACAATTTCACAAAGAATCAAAGAAGCACATGACAAATGAATCATAAGCCGATCAAACGATGTCGAACAATTCCATCAAGCCTGGATAACAATTTCACAAATATGATCCAAATCTAGTTTTTTTTTCTACATGGATAACAATTTTTTTTACTTTATAATATTATTTGTGCGCATTTTATTCTAATTTGTGCACTTTTTATTCTATTTGTGTCAGCACTTTTTTCAAATTTTTTTTTTCGCGTCAGCACTTTTTTAAAATAAGATCATGTTGAGAATAAATTCACAAGTCTCGATTGTCGTGCAAATCTTAAAACAGAGTCGTGCAACTCTTAAAACAAGAGTTGTACAACTCTTAAAACCGAGTCGTGCAACTCTTAAAACCGAGTCGTGCAACTCGTAAAACAGAGTCGTGCAACTCGTAAAACAGAGTCGTGCAACTGTTACAACAGAGTCGTGCAACTCTTACAATAGAGTCGTGCGACTCTTACATCGTATGTTGTGCAAAATTATAATTTTTTCCGCTTTTTTTTTCGTTTCAGAACTTTTTGTTTTGCAAAAATAACTTTACGTTGTGCACATTTATGGACTGATCGAGACGCACTCGACAAGCAACAAGAACCTGAAATCTCAAGGGCTTGTGTGGTTCAATTTCAAGTTTTCTGTGTATGAAACAATTACTTCAAAGCATACTGAGGAACAATTAAAAACTAGTTGTGTGAGCAAATCTACTTTTAATTTATGAAAAAAAAAAACTCAAAATTCAGAAGATGTAATCAGCTTGAAATCCAAAACAAAGCCACAATGATGGAACAAATGAGCAAAAACATTAATTCCTTTGAAGTAAAGGTGCTGAACAGAAACTGCCATTGGATGTCTTATTCACATGGTAGCATGGAAAGATATGGAACCAATACTGAAATAAACCTTATTTAAGACATGGATAAGCTTGAAACATTCAACCATTGTCTGGCTCTCATACAAAAAATCCAAACATGAGGGGAAAGAAACAGTTTCAGCAATCCCACCCCCAAACCTAGCTACTATTGTGCTTGAATAACCTACAAGAGAATACGAGTAACTCGAATTTGAATTTTCTGAGATTTCTTCTCCTTCAGACCAGACAGTTTGAATCTCAATTAAGCAAAGGCACCAGTGTAGGCAGTTGCAGGAGCACTTTGACAGTACAGTTCCGCCTTATGACATTTTCTGTTCTAGCCAAATCATTTCATGTACAGTTGCTCCATTGAGTTTTCAAGCACCCGAGAGATGAACTTCGTTTCTCTTAAGCTGAATCTGCTCCTTCTACCTGCTGTCTTGCCAAGTATCTTTCTCTTCTCTCCTTCTGTTAACAGATTGGCGGGAGTCAATTGTCAGAATTTGGAAATGTTGTCTTTTGGACTGTTAACTTATTTAGAGACGTTAGAATATCACCGATGATGAAAAGATTCTTGATAGTCTAAACTCACCCATTCATCTATCACGAGTCCTTCACCAATGATCTTTGGACCCTTGTCTTCAGGTGGCTTTTTGCTTGCCTCAACTTCAGCCTCCGCTTCAGCTAACATCCTATTCAACTTCTCAAGAGCCTTCATTATTTAAAATTTAAAAAGAAGAAGGTACCGTTAGAACAAGCATTCAGACATTCAAAATTTTAAACAAGACTTGCAAAGAAATAAAACTTAAATGAAGGCTTACTGGGGTAGGTCGATCAACATCAAGAAAAACGACATGCAATATCTGCTCAATAGCCACCTGATCCTTCTGTTCGTCAAACTGCATCTCACCAAAAACACGACAATTCTTCAGCATCTCAAAGATGATTCCGAAATTCATGCCTAAGCCACAGAAGTCCCACGACAATTAAGGTCTACGAAATGCAACAGAGGTCATCCAGTACAATTTTAATAGTGTTCCTCTATTTAACCAAGCACAATTCAACCCATTGGGATCACAACAGATCCATCCATGGAGGCAGTGAAATCAGCAACTTATATATTGTTCTAGCACCAAAAAAAAAAAGCACTACCCATTTGGCCCCTCCTTTAACAAGCTTATCTATATTGACCATTAAAGGGGCTCTTAGGCACATAAATCATTCACAACACAAGGCATAATCATGCATAGAGAAGCACACAAGATTTGTCGCCCCTTGGATAGAAAGTCAAAAGCCCTGTCCAAATGAATATATTTATTATACACAGTTCATTTAATGATCCTTGAAACTTTTATTCTCAGTTCTGGTCGAACTCAGTAGATACTCCAACAAAGAGATTACACCAGAAGATGGACTTAAACCCCCAACAGCAGCAACTATATTCAAGTCAGTCTGTACCATTTCAGCAACTATATTCTAGTCTACAACTTAACAAATGGCAAGGTCAAACACGAGATACAATAAGGCAAGTGCATATAGCTTACCATTTCAGGAACATAGTCCATTTGTCCTTTCACATTCAGGCTCATGATTTTGAACATATAGCTTACCATCTCAGGCTCATGAATTGTGCAAGAGGAAACTAGAAAGAATTAACAAATGGAATATTACCCTGCCTGAATCTTCACAAGAGGGATAAGCAACTTTCATATCATATGAAGTTCCATAAAACTTTCTGAAATTACTAAAAATGTGGGTAGGATGCAAAAATGCCCCACCACAACCATTGACAATGAGATGCTGCACATATACAGGTTTATCAGAAGGCACATATGAACTATGTCAGCACTTTTCTTGAAGCAAATCCTTTTGCTTTAAATGTGCACTCTAGCCTTCATCCTCTTGTTTTAAATGTGTACTTCTAGCAACACCTGCACTCAAATCGTTGTTTAAGTTGGTGTTTATGCTAGTCTCATCTCTTTCTGGGATGCTTTAGGTTTTCACTGTAAATTACAATTGTTGAAGCTCCGAAATTAAAAAGAGTTCATCTAATATGATTGAATGAAGATTATAAGTGTAACAATCATAACAAAGCAAAGAAGATTGCTTACTTACAGAAAGCAACATACAAATACAATCAAGAGCAAGGAAATCAGCATTAACTTCAAAGTAGAAGCCCTTAGAAGGTTCATAGTGTACAGGAAATGCAACAGCAAATATCTTAGGTGCAGAAACAACGTTAAAAGTAGCAATTTGCAAATCAACTGAAAACTAAAAAATCAAGTATCACTTCTGATTTCTTTATATTTATCTTCACAAATCAGACATTTTGACAAACATGTGGTGGGCTGGAAATCCTCATCAAATTCACAATCAGTACTCAAACTAGCTTCTTGATTTCATATAAATCATCAAACCAGTTTTCAATATTCCAAACAAAATCAAAGTTTAAATGTTGGATTCCTACTAGTAAATAGAGAAGGGGAATGAAACGTTTGATTCACATTCTGAACCTATACACAGTGAGCACAGAGATCACATAGATCAATTGAAGTAGCCAGTGGTGATGTTAAGTTGAAACTATACCGAGATCTGAGGTGATGAAGAAGAGCCGCTCCCTCAACCTCCGTCTGCTCGACCTTGCTCGCTCACTCGATCTCAGAGGATGCACTCACTCCAGCGATCGCTCGCTTCGGCTGCTCGACCTCCCTCGCTGACGCTCGCTCGCTCGACCTCCGAGTTCGCTCCTCCTCCGTCCATGGCGACTCTTCAATGGAAAAAGGAAGAATTTGTCAAATTGGGGAATAAAAAACCAAATTTGTGAAATTGCCAGTGAATTGGACAAATCTGATGCGAAAACCTCTAACGATTAATGTCCTCGCGGAGGAAGATGGACGGAGATCTCAGATCCAAAGCCGTCTTGCGCTCCTCGATCTGTCTGGCTGCTCGACCTCGCACACCGCCATGGCGGTAGATCTGAAACTTCGACGAAGCCGGAGCGCATCGCGAGGGCGAGGGCGACAGACATCGAGAGGGCGAGTGCATCGCGAGGGCGCACCGCCATGGCAGTTGCAGGGAGGGAGGAGACTGGAGAGCGATGGATACGGAGAGAGAAAGAGAGAGAAATTAACATTGAATTAGGGTTAAATAGTGACCATTTTGCAAAATTGTCCAAACAAGCGTCTATTTCGAAAAAATGTCCACTTAATGTGCCTATTTCGCAAATTTTTTCTTTTTTTTTTTAGATTGAGCTTCTTAGTTAACCTATATCTTAGAATATAAGTTAGAAACAGTGGCAGATTCAAGGGGATCAGAGTGGTTGAAGTCTCCTACACCCCTTCTGGAATCAAATCTCGTGTCCTAAAAAATGTCCCCCCCCCCCCCCAAAAAAAACATAGGAATTTTTTTACGGGGTTCTTTTGGTAATTTTTACAAATTTTTGAGATAAAAGACTGTCAAATGAGTAATGAATCACTAAGACAGTTTAACTTAATTTAAGCTTAACTCATTTTTAAACGAATTAAACATGAATCATCAAAGATCGTTCACTTCGAATATCAGCCCTGAAATTAGGGGTGTGCAGAAAAACCCGAAACCGATAACACGACACGAAAACACGACAACACGACACGAAAAAACCCGAAACCGAAAAAACACGACACGATAATGACACGAACCGAGAAAACACGGCTGTAAACGGTTCGTGTTCGGGTCGGGCAAATCGCCTTTTCGGATACCCGACACGAACCGTTTAAATTTTTTTTTTTTAATTTTTAAGCTGAGTAGTATAGTACTAGTATAAACAGAATCCTGTATGTATCAAATAGCTCCGCTAGCTCAATTGGTTCTAGGTAAGCGCTTTCTTTCAGTTAATACAAAAGAGGCCCAGGTTCGAATCCCCTTCTGCTGTCTTTTTATTTGTTTTTCCTTAGGTTCTTTCCTAACCCTAACTCATTTTTTTACAACAGAGAGCCGCCGCACAGCACACACGCCCCATCTGCTGCCTTTTTATTTGTTTTTCCTTAGGTTCTTTCCTAACACTAACTCATTTTTTTTTTCAACAGAGAGCCGCTCACACTCCTCGCGGTCTCGCACAGCACACACGCAGCAGAGAGCCGCTCGCACTCCTCGCGGTCTCGCACAGCACACACGCAGAGGCGCTGTTGAGTATTGGCGTTGTTCTTTCGAATCCTCATATCTCTCCCCTCAAATCCTCACAAATCTTCACATCTTCTTCTTCTCTCTTTTGTTTTTGGTTGAGTAGAAGCATTTTTCCGGGGTGCAATTGTTGTGGGATTTTGTAGATCTCTCAGATTTAGGGCTTATTCTTTTAGATTTGGATGATTTTTGTCGTGATTTTCATTTTCGGTGTTGGAATCGGACTTGGATTGGGAAGGCGAGGAAAGATTTCAATGGTGGCGGGACTGGCGGCAGCCGGCAGGTATTGGTTTAGCATTTAGGGTTCACCTCCGAGTCTCCTACTGTGTGCACTATGAGACGGTTCGTGTCGGATAACCCGGGGATCCGACACGGAACCGGTTAGGATATCCGTGTCGGATACCCGGATTTATCCGTGTCGGATACGGTTCGAGCATTTTGGACTAAACGGTTTCGGGTACCCGACACGATTAACCGGTTCGTGTCGGGTACCCGGATATGCACACCCCTACCTGAAATGGGTAAAGATAACTGTTGTAAGGTTTTAGGAAATGTGGGTTATTTCCTGTAATTAGGAGAATAAGAGGGTAGGCAGTTAGAACTCCCCCTCTCCTTGTAACAGACTTAAATAGAGGTGCTTGGCCTATGTACAATCTGTTTTTCGACATTGTAAAATTCTATAGTTTGAGAGGACAGCTTTTATTCTCTCCTTGAATCTGAGTGTTCTTGAGTGTTTTGATCTTCATGGTATCAGAGTTGCAGGAGTTCACGCGGATCTTCGATTGATCAATCACTGTGATCAATTGGAATCAATCGCTGTGCTGCAAGCTGAGTTCAATTTCCGCAAATTGGTGTTCTTCGCTTCAGATCTTGATCGCTCCAGTCGTCGAAATCAAATTGGTGAGGAGACGTCATGGCTGAAGAGAGATCGCAAGAGCGAGAGCGAAGACGAAGTGATCTGATCACAGGAACAGATCTGCAGAATCCATTGTTCATTCACCCATCCGACAACTCTGGTATGATTCTAACCACAATTCAATTAACTGGTGAGAATTTTCGTCGATGGAAGAAAGCTATGTCAAAGGCTTTGTCTGTGAAGAACAAATTAGGTTTTGTAGAGGGAACTGTGATTGAGAATGCTGAAAACACTGCACTGTGGACTAGGTGCAATGACATGGTCTGTTTTTGGATATTAAACACTGTGTCTAAAGAAATTTATGCAACTTTAGATGAGTTTGATACTTCCAAACAGATGTGGGATGATCTGACTGAGAGTTTTGGCCAAAGAAATGGTCCATTGCTGTTCCAATTGAAGAAAGAATTGCAAGACTGCGAGCAACATTCAACTGGCATCACTGAATACTTCACCAAACTGAAGGGATACTGGCAGCAATTGTCAGGACTGATTCCACCAATTAGATGCACTTGTGGAAAGTGTGAGTATGAGCTAAACAGGAAGATTGAAGCTGCAGAATCAGAGGAGAAGCTCATGAAATTTCTCATGGGGCTAAATCCTCAATACATCCCAGCCAGAAGGTAATTTCTACTGCAGACACCTCTTCCATCTGCAAGTTTGTCTCACTCTCTACTCTTGCAAGATGAATCCAGCTCCAAGATGAAGGACATTGGGGTGAAGACTGACACCACTGCACTAATGTCCAAGAAAGAACAGCAAAGGGACACTGAATCCTCAAAGACGGATACATCTGAGCAGCCAAGAAAGAAGAAGTGCCACCACTGTGATGGAAATCACCCAGCTGATAAGTGTTGGGAAGTGATAGGTTATCCATCTTGGCACTCCAAGAGCAAGTACAAACCACAAGGAGGTGCAAGATACACTGTTGATCCAAAGAAAGGACAGTTTAGAGCCAATGCCACCCTTGAAGGCTCTAGTGATGGCCACCTGAAGCTGTTCCAAGGCCTGTCTGATGACAATCAAAAGTTGATGGCCTCTCTTCTGCAATTGATGAGTCAACCTAAGGAGAAGCACACTGATGTCCATATAGCAGGTACAACCTTTCATTTTTGTTGTAATGTCTCTGGCTTGTCTGATGCTTGGATAATAGATAGTGGTGCCACACACCATATGACACACAAACAATCTATTCTATCACAAATAACACCTATTACACATCCTTCCACTATCCATTTTCCAGATGGCAGTACCAACCCTATCACTCACAAGGTACAGTCATCTTACCTCAATTGACCTTATCCAATATTCTATACATACCTAGCTTCAAATTAAATCTCCTATCTGTCAGCTCTCTCATCCTTGAGTATTAATGTGATATTAACTTTCGGGATAATCTGTGCATTATCCAGGACCATGCAAGGACGAGAGTGATAGCTGTTGGTAAAGACATTGGGGGACTGTACTATCTTGTCAATGAGCCAGAAAAGAAGAAACTGTTAGCCACAACCTTCTCTGCAAACACAGCACCTCAGTTACCTTTGTTTCTTGAACATTCAAATTGTAAATCTGATCTAGGTGCTCTCTGGCATCTTAGATTGGGGCATGCCCCACCAAACAAACTTCTTTCTGTTCCTTACATTAAAAAAGACATCAATAATATGTCTGATATTACTTGCACTATTTGTCCCCTGGCAAAACAAACCAGGAAAAGTTTCAATTCTAGTACATCTCTTGCTGCACATAACTTTGAGCTTTTACATTGTGATCTGTGGGGGCCCTATGAAACTCCAACATACAATGGCCACAAGTACTTCTTAACCATTGTCGATGACAGAAGTAGGAGTGTATGGGCTATCCTCCTCAAATCTAAAACTGAAACACCTTCCTCTCTTCAAAATTTCATCACCAGAATTGAGACTCAATTCAATACAACAGTAAAAAGAATTCGATCTGATCAAGGCACTGAATTCTTCAATTCAGATGTCCCATCCTTTCTAAACACAAAGGGTATTATACATGAGAGTTCCTGCACATCCACACCCCAACAAAATGGGAGAGTTGAGAGAAAGCATAGATACATACTTGAAACTGCACGAGCCCTCAGATTTCATGCTTCTCTACCTCTCAGATTTTGGGGAGATTGCATTCTCACAGCTACATATCTCATAAACAGATTACCTACCCCACTTCTCAACCACATATCACCTTATGAAACTCTATTTCATCAACCACTGACTACTCTACACTCAGAGTATTTGGGTGCCTATGTTACATCTCCACTCTTGGGAGCAACAGGAAAAAGTTTGATGCTCGTGCAGATCCCTGTGTTTTCCTAGGATATCCTTTTGGGTTCAAGGGATATAAGGTCTACAATTTAAAATCTCAAAAATTGTGTGTCAGCAGAGATGTTACTTTTCTTGAAAATCAATTTCCTTTTGCTATTGATCATCCTTCCTCTCCCAAGCTCTCTATGCCTGCCACTCCTCAAACAGACCCTCATCTCTACTCTGATGATTACATCTCACCTTATGCCCCATTGTTTGAGCCAATTGAACCCCATATCCCAACACTGTCACCATCTCTCAATCCTATCTCACTTGCTGAGTCCTTAGCTGATTACTCACCCTCACCTGTTCCTCCTTTGTTTGATGAGATTCCCACTGAGATCTCACCTGAACCACCCATACTTGACCCACCTCCACGAAAATCTACAAGGACTCACTCAACCCCATACTGGCTCAAAGATTTTGTATGTAGTACCTCCAATGTTGATACTAAGGCTACACTCTCAACCAACAGGTTTACCTCTCCTTATCCTATATCTTCTTGTATGTCTTATTCCTCATGTTCCCCATCATACAAAGCCTTCATTTCCAATGTGGCACCTCTTTCTGAACCAACATCAGTAGCTGAGGCCTTACACAAACCTGAATGGTGTAAAGCCATGCTACTTGAATTAAATGCTCTTGAATCAACTGGCACATGGGACATTGTGTCAAGGCCCAGTGATCAGTCAGTTGTTACTTGCAAATGGTTGTTCAAACTGAAATACAAGGCTGCTGGTACCCTGGATAGGTATAAGGCATGTCTTGTTGCAAGAGGATTCTCCCAAGTAGAAGGAATTGACTATAGTGAGACATTTGCTCCAGTGGCCAGAATGATTTCAGTAAGAACTCTCCTCACTCTAGCAGCTGCTAAAGACTGGCATGTCTCCCAAATGGATGTGACAAATGCTTTTCTTCATGGTGAACTTGAGGAGGAAGTATTCATGGAGCTACCTCCTGCCTATGACCACCTAAAGGAATACCAGCATTGCTCACAGGAGGAGAAGGTTGATGAGAGCAACACTGTCAAGAATACAATAGCAGAAAAGGTCTGCAAACTGAGAAAGTCTCTATATGGACTGAAACAGGCACCAAGACAATGGTTTGCCAAATTTTCCCAAGTTGTAAGGGAAGAAGGATATGTGCAGTCAGAAGCTGTTCACTCTCTATTCACAAAGAAGACAGAAGAGACATACACTGCACTTCTAGTGTATGTGGATGACATGATCATAGCTGGAGATAGCAAAACTGAAATACAGAAACTAAAGGAACATCTAAACAAGAATTTTCAGATGAAGGAACTGAGAGAGCTTAGGTATTTCTTGGGGATTGAAGTGGACAGAACTGAGCAAGGATTTTATCTAAATCAGAAAAAGTATGCTCTCGACGTACTAAAAGAAACTGGCATGACAGATGCTAAACCTGTGGCTACTCCTTTGGATCCAAAGGTGAAATTGGACATGAAGGGAAGCAGGTCAAATGTGAATCCTATAGCCTACAGAAGGTTAGTGGGCAGATTGATATATCTAACCATCACTAGGCCTGATATTTGCTATGCAGTGCAAGTGCTCAGGCAGTTCATGCATGCACCAACTGATGATCACTGGATAGCAGCAAAGCATGTTCTAAGATACTTGAAAAATGCTCCTGGACAAGGATTACTACTGGCCAAGAGTAAGGATCTAGAGCTAAGAGCCTTCTGTGATGCTGACTGGCAAAGTTGCCCGATGACCAGAAAATCTCTTACAGGTTTTTGTATAATGTTGGGGCCTTCACTAATCTCCTGGAGATCTAAGAAGCAGTCATATGTTGCCATGCCTACAGCTGAAGCTGAGTACAGAGCAATGGCTATGACCTGTTGTGAAATTACTTGGTTGGTAAAGCTGCTAAAGGATCTGGGAGTAATGATAGACTGTGTAAAAATGTTTTGTGACAACCAATCTGCTCTACACATAGCAAGGAATCCAGTGTTCCATGAGAGAACAAAGCATATTGAAGGAGATTGCCACCTTGTGAGGAACAAGGTCTTAAGAAAGGAAGTTGCTCTTGGTTACATTTCAACAAAGGAGCAACCTGCAGACATTTTTACCAAAACTGTGTGCAGTGACATATATGACAAAACACTTAACAAGTTGGGAGTTACAAATCAGTTTGCAACCTCAACTTGAGGAGGAGTGTTGTAAAGTTTTAGGAAATGTGGGTTATTTCCTGTAATTAGGAGAATAAGAGGGTAGGCAGTTAGAACTCCCCTCTCCTTGTAACAGACTTAAATAGAGGTGCTTGGCCTCTGTACAATCTGTTTTTCGACATTGTAAAATTCTATAGTTTGAGAGGACAGCTTTTATTCTCTCCTTGAATCTGAGTATTCTTGAGTGTTTTGATCTTCAATAACTATACCAATAATCCTCAAATATCTTCGAAGTGTGAGGCTTATCGTCAAGTTGATCGATCGATCAAAATCAAAAAAATGATGGCAAGACACAACTTTCACGCAATTTATTCTTACATTTGAAAGTCAATCTCTCATGTGTTAATTAAAAACGAAATCTTTCCGTCTGATTAATTCAAATAAATTAATTAGATATATTATATTATAGCTTGATTAATTTCTTAAAATTGTGTAGAAATGTGAATGAATGTGAAACGATGTTGGTAGGTACGTCGGAATTAGCTATATATATAGCTCATGCTACAAGCCTAATTTTTACCGCACCCTATAAGAAAAAGGTAGTGCAGCATATATACATTAATTATTAATTAATAAATTAGGTCTGTTACTATGAAATATAAATAGATATCTACGGATTGAATGCAAAAAAAAAAAAAAAAGGATTTCCAACCTAAAACTGGAATTATAAGTTTATCTTGTTACATGAAAACTACGGCATGTTCTCTGTACGTGTCTTGGTCGAGGGGTTTGACTTGACCATGCTATTCGTGTGTATAACGTATTTTGCTATATATACATGTCGTCAGTCGCAGGTAATATCAATATATTCATTTACAAATATATATGAACTTCATTTTTCACGTTGACTTCAATTCGAGGATGATTTACAAAGTTGTTATTAACACAATTGGATTCACTGAAGATGAGATTACCTTCAGATTATGGAAAAGGATTCAACTTGGAAGGTATGTAGCGACGAGTCTTTTTTCCGTCGTTTAAGAGTGGTTTTCCTGAAATGGTAATTAATATATAGGTGTGGTGATTAAACCGGGCTACGTACAAAAGTATAAGACAAACCATTGGTACTATATAAATCGAGAAAACCTTTTATCTAAAATGTGCCCTCTATACCCCAAAAAAATTGCCTAATTCATCTAATCACCCAAGACATCCCTACTCTACCCACAAAATGCTCAACCAACCCTACTAAGTCTAATTCTACTCATATTCAACCACAACCCTCCGTCCGTCCAAGCCTTTCTGTGACTATGTGATTGTGAGTGACTTGCACTTCCACTTCACATAAAAGGAAGACTGGCAACTGGTGATGATATAGGTAATGCACAACTCTTAGGAAATGAACGGAACATATTACAACAATTGGCTTTGTTCCGATCAGCCTCCCATACATGTGAAATAGACGATGGCCTCAAGGACTAGCACTAGCAGCTTTGCTTGGAAGATTTGCATCTTTTGTATCCTATCTGGCTCCCGCGATGGTTGTAAGACTCTCTTTACGGAATGTTCGTCGCTCGAGTGTCATTCTGGTGTAGTGAAGTTAAATAAATATTACGGAGTATAAACCAATAATAACTAAGGAATGTGTAGACGGAATTAATGAGATTTCATGGATTTATTAAATACTTAAACGGATTTTCTATCCTATGAGACTAAATTGAGAAATATTCTCCCATTTTCTTTTAGGGTTTCTTTCTCAATAAAGTATTCCTATCATATGTCCTTAGAGCACACATTTTGTGGGATATTGATTAATTCTTATCAAGGTATTCAATTCAACTCCATGGTTTTATTTTTATATAAAAAAAGGCCGGTGCTTTTATGAAAATAACTTATGTTAGAGGGTATTTTTTGCAAAAAATAAAAAATAAGGGGTGATTTTAGGAAAAAATGAGAGAGGCTAAGATAGGGGTAGTTTTTGAAAAATGAATGCTGTAAAATAACTGATGGTCAATTTTGGGTACAACGCAATACAAATAGGTTAACTTAAAATTGGACACAACTTATCTCTGAAATATTTCCCGTTTTTTTTTTTAATTGTTGTTTTGTTTTAACGTAGTGATTTGATCAGCAAAGAGTCATTAATCCTATTAAATAAAGGTCACGTTTGGTAGAAAATTAGATAAATGAAAAGAATATACTAGGGGTGGGCACAAATCCCGCAAATCCCGATCCCGTCCCGGTCCCGTCCCGATCCCGTCCCGATCCCGGTGGGATTTAGAACAAAATAGCGAATCCCGTCCCGATCCCGTCCCGCAAAAATTATGCGGGACGAAACGCGGGACGATCCCGGTGGGATCCCGCAAATCCCGTCCCGTCCCGCATATAATAATAATAATAATAATAATAATAATAATAATAATAATAATTTTTATAATAATAATAATATTATTATTATAATATTATAATAATATTATTATTATAATATTATAGAATAATAATAATATATTATTTTGAGCAAATATTATTTATAACTATAATAATAATTTTCAATTTTCAATTTATAATAATAATAATATTATTATTATATAATATTATAATAATATAATATAATTTAATAATAATATTAATTTATATCATATTATATTTTTTTCTTGTAAAGTATAATTATTTTATAATAATAACAATAAAAATAAGTAATATTATTTTATTTTATTTTTAATTATAATGTGGGATTATTATTATTATTATTATTATTATTATTATTATTATTATTATTATTATTATAATAAAAACATATTACAAGAAATTAGTGGGCAACCGAGATACTATATGGGCACCCACCCCTTTAGCGATAACAAAGCCAAGTCTAGTAAAAATATAACGTGCAGCACGAGCCCCAGCATCCTGAGA
The DNA here is from genome assembly GCA_037127255.1 of Persicaria tinctoria. Taxonomy (NCBI): domain Eukaryota; kingdom Viridiplantae; phylum Streptophyta; class Magnoliopsida; order Caryophyllales; family Polygonaceae; genus Persicaria; species Persicaria tinctoria. Next base: position 65,879,656 of record JBANSL010000010.1, on the reverse strand, counting down.
TACCGAGAATTTCTGAATCCGCTTCAGCAATGCAACCGCATCTGTATCCAACTCCCCCAATGAAGAGAATGAGAAGGGTAGGAAACCATAAACAGCCGCCGTACACAAATCTCGATACTTGACACACTTACGTCGAGCAGCATCAACAACAGCACGACCAGGCATAAAGTCAGAAATTCCAGACTGAGTCAATGGAGATGATCCCATCAAATCGACACACACATCCCGCCCATTTAGAGTTACAAGAGGCAAATAGCTAATTAAATACGGTATTCTTCCTAACTATCAATCGATAATTAGACAATATTGGTAAATCTTGTCTCAATTCCTTTCCGTCCTCATCTAGTAAGATAATGTAGCCAGATATGTTGAATATTATAATTAATTATACAATCATTGTATGAATTAATAATAGTATTATAATATTATTATTATTATTATTGAATAATATAGTTGAGAATAATACCGTATTCTACATATTATACTAAATAATGAATTATGAAAGCATTTTTCACTTTGCAAATTTATATAATATTTTATTATTTTTATATGCGGGACAAGGCCCGTCCCGTCCCGATCCCGTCCCGTCCAGACACCATCCCGTCCCGATCCCGTCCCGAAAAAAAAATGTCAATCCCGTCCCGATCCCGTCCCGAAAAAAATTCGCGGGACGAGTCCCGTCCCGGCCCAATCCCGTCCCGTCCCGTCCCGTGCCCACCCCTAGAATATACTGTCTATATTTAAATAGTAATTCATTAACTTTAACCAAAATTATTATTCTTTCATTTGAATGTCCATTTTATTTACATAACAAAATCATTCACTTCTTTATATCTATTAATCCATCTGTTCGGCAAAACACGTCATTTATTATTTATACACATTTTTCTAATGATAAAAATTATATAAAATATTAATTTTTAAAAAATAATTTCGTACTTATAACTAATAAATATGAAATTGTCTAATCAAAAAAATAAATATGAAATTGTTAAAAAGATTAAAAATTTATTATTTATATATTTTTATTATCTTAAAAAAAGCGCATGAATCACAATTATTTATCTAAATTATAATATTTCAATTCTTTTTTTTTCTTTTTTTGTTCTCCATTCCCTAATCCAACACCAAACTGTCCAATTCAAAGTTTTAAATAATGAATTTAATGGTAAAATTCATGGAATCCAAACCCTTAACTAAAAGGTAAGAAAAATACATGATAAAAGATGCTATCAAGTTAGATTCCAAAAACTGAAAGTTACTATAAATATAATAATAACTCTCCAAGATCATTGTATTAAATTATGGAAATCAATATAGTAGGTTCCAAAATTTCATCGTCGCAACCTATAAATAGGTTTAGATGACCTTGCTGCACCATTAAGGAAGTTAACCAATTAATAATCATACTTGATGCATAATTAAATTCATATTAAGTTTATTTCTAACTTTATACCAAAAGTCAAAATCTTAGGTCTAATGCAAGATTGTATAACTTGTATCACCTTGTAACTAATTTATACATCAACATTGTGTATAAATGCAATCTTTAACAATCTTGCAAAATCTTAGGTCTAATGCAAGATTGTATAACTTGTATCACCTTCTAACACCCTCGTCGCTAATTTATGTGGTAACTAGCCATAATCAAAGTCAAAATTATACAAAATATTTTAGGCAATTCGTGGTAAGTACGTCTCTGTCATGATACTGATTTATATAATTTGTCGAAGAAAGCTGAACCTTAAAATTGACATTTTTACACGCATTGCAACGCAATAGCCTTTTTAACTTGCCAAACGACATTTTACGTCTCCGTCTGCTCATCCCATTATTATATACAATACACGGCATGTAGCAAACCACGCATCAACATCCGACTACAAAAGGGGTTCGTTTGATATCGCTGTCGCTTTATTTTTACTGCAAGTTATAAACCACGCTAAAAATTGACTTCTTCGTGCATTACGTAACGTGTTTAAATACGTTTGCGCGCATATTCTATTGTTGTGAAAAGACAATACGTTATGTACACATATTTTTTTCTTGGACATAAGTCAATACAACCTAAACATATTTGTAAAAACTTCCATATTTGCAATGTAATTGAACTAGTAACATGCATCCTTTGTTGATTAATCACATCAAAAACGTACCCACTTGATTCTCAAAAACCCTGATTCATCACATCAACCCCCTCCCCTCCATTCTTTCTATTCAATGAGTATTGTTCACTTTAACTTTACCTTGGGTTGGATGCATTTCCCCCCTCCACCTTTATAGATCCTTTGGCCCAATTTATCTACCCAACAAAGTCACGGTGGTAAAATTTATAGTGTACATATATAAAGCTTTTAATTTGCTTGACCAAACAAAATGGCTTTTATTGTCACATGGTCAATTGGTCTATATAGATACATTATTAAAATTCCATGTGGCGAACTTGTATTACGAGGAATTCACCGAAACCGGTTCTTCCTTCCGAATTGAGGCCGATCATTCAAATTGATGGGGAAAATTAATGAGTTCGGATATTAATGAACTCTATAGAAGAGTTATCTATCGGAACAATACTCTTACTGATCTATTAACGCGAAGGACACCGCGGCGTAACTCTGAGGAAGAAAAAGGATTCGTTGAGTTGTTTTGCCGAGACATAAGAAAGCGTCGACCTTTTGAAAAAGGAAAGGTGTCTTTATTCTTTCATTTCCAAGAAACAGAATCGTATAAAAAATAAAACAAATAGAGAAAAGCCGTCTATCGGAGTCGAACCGATGACCACCGCATTACAAATGCAATGCTCTAACCTCTGAGCGCTTAGCCCCCCGCTCATGAAACGGCTTTGCTGCAATGGATGGCAGAGGGTTTGTAGTACCCGAAGCACTGGAGTGATCTAGTAGCCGGGAAGGGGCCTAGAAGTGCCTACTACTACACCACACTACACTTGGCTCTACACATTTACAGAGCTAACCCATGTCAAGTGTCTGGTAGAGCTAAGGTAGCTTGCTTCTACGCCTTATCCCTATCTTCGCCCAGGCTAACGGGGCCTTACTTATTCGGAGGGGGGGGGGGGGGAGTGGAGCCTCGAGAAGCACGGTTGAGAGGAAGATCCTTGGCCCTTCTTCATTCTCTATAGGGTTCCAAACCTTTCTTCAACATAGGTGACAACGAGCAGGGCAGAGATGGAAGAGATCGAACAAATACGGGAAAAGAATCATATTGAAAATGCTCCTAACCCACCTTCGTAGAGCCGTGTATTGTAAGTGATCCGAACCTGCCCGGAGCTCCCCCCCAAAAAAGAGAGACTTGTCGCAAATCGCTGGTTGGTCAAACCAAGAAAGGCACGGGATTCCGCGTTCACTGAGTTCTAAAACCTAGATTTTTAATGATATTTTGATCTTGTTATGAAATTCCTTTGCACTTTTCAAGTTCTTCTCTTATGATTTTTTGAGTTGGATGAAAACTGCCCCGCTGTCTCCGACATAGACCCGGTGAAATTGAATTCTCCGTGAAGATGCGGAGTACCAATGTCTAGACGGTAAGACCTCGTGCACCTTGACTATAGCTTCGCAGTGACAACCTTGATCGAATGTGTGTAGGATAGGTGGGAGGTGGTGACACACAACGACCAATCCTGGAAGACCACTCTTTCGTATAAGGATGCTTAACCGCCGCACCGATGATTCGGGGGAAGGCGAGACACTGCGAGGTGGGTAGTTTATTTCTGGGGCGGATGCCTCCTAAAGAGTAACGGAGGTGTAATACAATACTCCAATTATGATATTTCATTGAAAATGGAATCACTGAAAATGACAACAGCAACCGCTAGCAGGGATATTCCCCTTACCCAAACCCTACTTTTTGTAAGTTTATTGTTCCTTTTGTTTCATGATGATTAGTCATATGTCGATTTATTTTCGGTGTTGTCTGTAACTTCGAATCCTTACCTCTTTCAAAAAAACAAAATTGGAATATGATTGTCCCATTTTGAAAAATATTGAGATGCATTGAATAAACTATAATTTTAGCGGTCCACTCTCTTTCTTTATTTTTTATTGTAAATTGGTTATGAAATCTAATCTCATTAGGTTTATGATTTTAGGGCATAAAGGTTTTCAAACTTAATTCAAAATAGGAAAATAAAAGTTGTATTTTTAAATTATTTGGTGAAACTCTAACACGTACTTTATCTTCTTCTTTTTTTCTTCATAACTCCCTATTTTATTTTGGAGAATACGATGATGAATACGTTGAATAAAATAAAATAATATCAAAACTCTATATATGAAAATATAAAATTCTTTAAAATGTTCCTATTACAAATTTAGTATTAGGCATAGGTTCTTTGTCGACTGTATTGATGGTCGATGGGCAATGACTATATATAATCTTCCTTGGACAATTGGTTTCGAAATTTGACGACAGGTATCATGTTTGAAATGTACTTATGATATGAAATTGTGGATTCAGCGTTTAATAAATTTATAGGGTTTCATAAATACATTAGTATTAGAAGGCATTCTCGCGTTACGTATGCGTGAGACATTATTTTTTTATGTCGAATTTTAAATCTTGTATACTACACAATGATTTAAAAAATAAATAAATTATATGTTAATGTAGATATGCTTATATATATATTCTCATATTATTAGTCTTTTATTACAATTAATATACTGATTTCATTATTTATTAGTGAAGTTAGATAATCTAATTTAGGGTGTACAATATTTATTCTTTATGCATATAATCTAATTTAGAAACTATGCTTTAACCATTAGGTTAGAACAATCTTTTGATTCTTTCATATTTTTTTATTAGGTGACAAATTATGAAAACAATGGGAAATTAATCGATCATTTATAATCCGATAAAAAAAATTAATCCGATAAAAATTTACATATGAATTTATAATTTCTAATATTTATTTTATTTCAGGTTGAAAATTGATACTTTAAAGAAGGTATATTTCTAGATTCCATGTTAACCTCGCTCTTTCGGAATATACAGAGTATTTACAAGTCTTCACTTTCTAGCTTGATTATATAAGTGACTTGTGAAATTAGCTCGTGAATTCATTAACTCCAAATTAAAGTAATGAAGTTTGATGTAACTTGTGAGCAAGGGTTGTGTGTACGTTAATGAACTCACATGCGCTAATAACTTATAATATATATGATAAATCTCGAGCACGTGACCCAGTCGGCTAGAGCCACGTACAAGATAAATCGGCTTGTGTCGACCGGTTCGACCCACTGGTAGGGAGCAAGGTAAACCTTGGATTAATCCCCAAGGAAATGGTAGCTAGGAGGCAGGGATCGAACTCGGGACCTCCTTCCCACCCCCCTTGCTCCACACCAGTAGGCCACCCCGACTGGGGCAATTAACACGCCTTTATAAGTGCAATTAGGTTGTTTTCCTCTAGTTTTCACTTGAACAACGAATTTAGTATAGCCTAGAATCGAGAGTACGTTAGGTCATTTGACTTTATTGCTTTGATACCATATATACTAAAATCTGTTTGACTCGTGATCCGGGTGGTCGTGTGTACAAACACATATACACTAGTAGTCTAGTACATATGATTTGAGTGAGATTTCATCATGAAACCAATTGGTTATAAAAGGAGCCTATCTACGTATAGACTAGACTTGTTTTTACTCAACTTTAATTTGAGTTTTTTTCAACTCTTCACATCTTTCAACGTAAAGTTAATGTAGGCATCATTTTTTTTTAAAAGGACAAAATAGAAACCCCACTAAAATAATAGGGAAACAAACCCCACTCAAAGTAGAAGGGAAACAAACCACACTCAAAGTAGAAGCGTTTGCTGCTCTGAAAGGAATAAATGTCGTAACAAAACTAAGATACAACAACATAATTGTTTAATGTGATAGTCACACTCATTAACTCCCTGAATAGATCTTGCGTATACCCATGAGAAATTTAGATGATGATATCGAACGCTCTAATCTTCCTCGACAATTTTCACTGTGTTTCACTCTTATTCATATTCAACGCAACAACAATATATGATGGCCGACAAATAGGGTTGCACACCTTAGCCAACATGTCGATAATAATCACATCCAGAACCATCCAGATTTTATTGATCTCGTCCATAAGGATGCACTCAAAAGACCAAGAATCATCTATAGCGGATCAACCGAAATTTTTTCCATATAAATAAAAAAAAATCCATCTTGACTAGTAGATCTACCTTTAGAGGAATATCATCATCAGCGTTATCATTATTAATAAAAATAAAATAAAGAGGGACCTCACACACATACATGGCAGGGAGGGTCTAGCTAGCTCATAAAAACGTACTGATGTGTGACCCAAAATTTAAGAACATCCATATACGGGTTAAAAAATTCAATAACTGAATCTCAATAACTGATAAATATATAAATATTCAAAGAAAGGGAAATATATATTCATATGTACTATATGTATATAAACAATTAAGCTGGTATCCAAACAACTGCATTCTACATAGATAGTTTACTAATTAACGCATAACTTAATTGGTTAGTATGAAAAAGGAGCCTATCTATCTACAAACGAACATATACAAACAACATAAATGTATGCATATATATAGATACAACTTAATTGGTTACTTGCATCTTTTCTGTTTTAATTATGTATATATGTTAGCTAGTGTTTGATTTTTTATATGTTGTTTCTCCACAAGCTAGAAGTTAGGTTTTCAGCTATACCCCAAATTAAGGTACTTTGAAGGGTAAGTTTGCCTATTTCATATAGCTAGCTGCAACTGCAAGCAACATAAGACATAAAACCAAAGGCAATAATCGACATTTAACATGATCGAATCGAGCTTCTTTCAACACTAACGGTGTTCATCGATAGATTGGTCTCCGAATCAAGCGAAGATGAACGAACGATCGAGGCTTTGAGCTCCCTCCTTGAATCAAAGCAAGCTGCCATAAAAGTAGGAAGAGATGTGAAAACAAAGTAGATAGAATTTGAAGAAATTAAAACAAAAGGTAGATAGAGAGAGATTATGATATTTAGGCGAATTTGGAATTTGGGGGGAGAGAGCTATTTATACTGCTATGTGTAGTCTATGTCATTGGGCCTACCCCCCTCACATGCCTTTGTCTCTAACTCAGTCCAACTAGCTAAGTTGATCGATCATATATAACTTGAAGTGCTATCTATCTAACCCATTTTCTGTTGTCTTCACCTTCAATCATCATATGTGGTCCTTTTGAATCATCTCACTCTATCACATTCACATCAAACCCTAATCATGGTTTGCGGGTCATTCGATTCGAGTTTGAGTTATTCGCGGATGGCGCTATAGTACTAGGAATTGAAAGGGGCTTATATGATTATGAATGAGTTCAATTAAGTAGAGGGCCCTGGAAAAGGAAAGGACCTGCGACACGATCGAGACAGCTCAGTCGAAGAGCCACGGCGTGTTTTTCGTGGACCAGAGTTGGGTGGAGGGGTTGGTTATGTGTTACATCGGTCGTCGACTCACAATAATGGCACGGGGAATCGATGGTTCCATCTATCAATGAGTTATATATTAAGGCTTCTTTGTTCATATTATCGACGTGGGATCTCTGTCTTTCAAATTCTCCCAACATTAGTTAGGTGCGCCAGCTTACACATACATAATTAATTCGTTGTAATTGGGAAATATTTGGTAAAGACACAATCTTTTTGGTTAAATTGTGATCTATTTCCATAAACAATGGCTATACGATGATCGAATGTTGGAGTTTAGAGAGGTTGTTTTGGATTGAGGTAAGTGGAGATTGAGTTAGATATGTCTCCATATCATATGTAAGTGGGAAACCGGATGATCTGATGAGATGAGATCAGATGAGATCTGATATGACTACACCTACTACTTCTACTTTTACTGATCACTTCCTGATGATCTTGAAATCTAACCTGTGAAACCTGGAGGGGGGGATGTACGTATAACGAATTCAATTAGATGCTTATCAAATCAAATGATCAATGGGGGTCTATTGTACGAGCCTGGATTGATTTGTTTGCAGATGAATTCAGTGCAAGTACTCCTGGTGGATATTGGATCTATATGAAAAATATCTTAATTCATGAAAAAATCTCATTATTGGAATAAGTAAATCAATGGTTGAGATTTAAAAGAAAATTTGAAGAGAAATTATTCGTCTGAAACAACATGATTATACATACTTCATACAAATAAAATAACGATTTGTTTATTGTGTGCCGAGTATTATAAGATGGAGATATTCTATTGGGGAAGAACACGTACCCTACAAGGAAATATGTAAGGGAAATATTTCCCAATTTAGTTTTTTATCCCATGCAGCCAATTAAATATTAAATAATTATGTTGCAACCGACGAATAATTTTTACATAAAAAGATTTTTAATACATACGAATAATTCATCAATTTGTTCACAGCTTGAATTGCACCATAGGAGGTGTTTACATCATAATCATCTCTGATAGATTACATAGGTCTCCTATTGTATAGTGGGCTGAAAGCCCGTTAAGGCCCAATACCTTGTAACCTATATATATGTTATATCAATGAATGGAAACCCTCAAGGAGGACATTACAATCAATCTCATGATCTCACATGGTATCACAGCCTAAGATCCAAAGACCCTAAATTCTTTTTCTCTAACCCTAGCCGCCACCTCCTTCTCTCTCTCTCCTCGCCGCCGCCCTCCCACCGTCGCCCCCCCCCCCCTCCTTCTCTCCCACCGTCCGCCAACCCCTAGCGCGCCCGCGCCACCCCCCAGCGCGCCCACGCCATTCCCCCCGCGGCCGCGTCACTCCCACCGTCGACCCCCTCCTTCTCTCTCTCGCTCGCTAGCACTTCCGCACACCGCCCTTAGCCTTCCCTTCTCGTCCCAATGGCTAACCCACAACCTACCGACCCTATTAAGCCACCCTACCATTCCGCCCTAACCATCTCCAACATCAAAAATTGCATCCCAATCATTCTTGATCATGAGTCCAGTACCTACACCATGTGGTCGCACCTTTTCACGACCCATGTTAAGGCTCATAAAGTCCTCCACCACATCGACTCCTCCGCTAACCGTCCTGCAAGCGAAGACGACGATCTCTTCGCTCAACTTGACACCATTGTTCTTCAATGGATCTTTAACACCATCTCAAAAGATCTATTGACCACTATCCTTGACCCCAAAGACAACGCCTTGCAAGCTTGGAAGAAACTTCAGGATCTCTTTCAAGACAACAAGTCCACCCGTGCTGTCTATCTCGAGCACGAATTCTCAGGTTGCAAGCTTTCCTCTTTTCCGTCGATATCTGCCTACTGTCAGCACATCAAGACCCTGGCTGATCAGCTCGACGCTGTCGACTCCAAACCCAGTGCCACCCGTCTGGTTCTTCAGGTTCTCTCTGGTCTCCCTTCCGAATACAACGCTGCTGCTACTCATATTCAGCAGACAGAGCCTCTCCCTACATTCGAGAAGACTCGGTCTCAACTGATCCTGGAGGAGACTCGCCTTCAACGTCAGACAACCGACGCCGCCAAAGACAAGACGGCGTTGGTCTCATCCAGCGACATCATCGAGCAACTCGCCCTCCGGCCAGGCCGCACCAACGATCAGCAAGGACCTAGAGGCGGCGGCCGCAGCGGCGGGCGCGGCCGCGGCGGCCGCAGCACCTGGCGCCCGCAGCAACATGATAACCGCCACCCCTCTTGGTACCCCAACCCTGGCTACCCTCCTTGGATGCCCTATGGCTACCCCGGTGCGTCGTTTCGTGGACCTGCCCCATATCTCAACCGCCAGCAGGGCTTGTTGGGTCCTGCTCCCCGTCCATCATCCGATCAGGCATACCCGACTGATGTGCACAACGCCTTCTCTTCCATGCAGCTGACACCTCCTGACAGCTCTTGGTACATGGACACTGGCGCTACCTCTCATATGACGAACTCCTCAAGTACTCTCTCATCTCATTCTTTTAAGGGTCTTGCTCATTCTATTATCGTTGGCAACGGTGGTCGCCTTGCTACTTCGGGCATTGGCCACACCACCCTACCAACCCCTACCAACCCTTTGCACCTAAACAATGTCCTTATTGCCCCCAAACTTGTCAAAAACCTTATCTCTGTCCGTCGGTTTACCACTGACAATGATGTTTCTCTTGAGTTTGATCCGTTTGGTTTCTCTGTGAAGGATCTTACTACGGGGGTTACTCGCCTGAGATGTAATAGCACTGGGGAGCTCTATCCTGTGTCGTCGCCCTCACCATCCAGCCCGTCAAGTCCAGTCGCCCTCTCGGCATCATCATCCAGTCTTTGGCATGCTCGTCTTGGTCATCCCAGTCCTGCAGTTTTAGATTTACTTCGTTCTAAGAGTCTTGTCATTTGTAATAAAGAGCACCGCTCTGGTTTATGTTCGTCTTGTCAGTTAGGCAAGCATGCCAGACTTCCGTTTCAGCGTTCTTTAAACACTACTTTCGCACCTTTTGATATTATTCATAGTGATATTTGGACATCTCCTGTGCCTAGCAAGGAGGGTCATAAGTATTACCTTTTGTTTCTGGATGATTTTACACACTTCTTATGGGTTTTCCCTTTGCACTTTAAATCTCAAGTGTTCCCTATCTTTGCCAAATTCCATGCTTACATTAAAACACAGTTTCACACCTCTGTCAAGTGTTTCCAATGCGACAATGGCCGTGAATTTGACAATAAAGATTTCCACACTTTCTTTAATACCAATGGGATCTCCTATCGCTTATCCTGCCCCTACACCTCGCAACAAAATGGCAAAGCCGAACGAATCATCCGCACCATCACCAATATGATGCGCACTCTTCTCTTCCACGCATCCATTCCCCTCCCTTATTGGCCTTACGCCTTGGCCACCACATGCTACCTCCTCAACATTCTCCCTTCTACCACCCTCAACCATCGCTCACCGTTTCAGGCACTGTATTCTGCTTTGCCCATATATGATCACCTTCGTACATTTGGTTGCTTATGCTTTCCCAATCAAGCATCCACCGCCCCCCATAAGCTTCACCCTCGCTCTACCCCTTGTGTCTTTCTTGGCTACCCGTCTGATCATCGCGGTTATATTTGCCTTGATATCAAGACTCACAGGATCATTCTCTCTCGTCATGTCACCTTTGATGAGTCGCGATTTCCCTTCGCATCTCCCACACCCCCTGTGTCGTCGTCAGAGTCTGAGTCACCATTTCCTCACTTCATTCTTCCCCAGAGCTCTCCCGGTGCTCCTGCGTCTCCCCCTCCCCCACCTCCCTCGCCACCCCCCACAACCAGACCTCACACCCGCAGCGTCTCCGGTGTCTTCAGACCCCGACAGATCGTCTCCATGACCACCGACCATCACCCCGCCATACACCCCACATCCCCTACGCCAACATCCCTGCCCCAAGATGGCGCGCCCACGCCCCAAGCAGGCGCGCCCGCGCCCCAACCTGACGCGCCCGCGCCCCGCCCTGGCGCGCCCGCGCCCCGACCTGGCGCGCCCGCGTCCCCGGCTGGCGTGCCCGCGTCCTTCGCCTCTCCTGCCCCCATCCTTCCCGACTCCCTTTCCCCCTCTGCCTCCACCCAGACCTCCCTCTCCCCCGTTCCCACCTCCCACAAAACAGCCCTCCTAGACCCGAATTGGCAGGCGGCTATGCTCGACGAATACAGGGCCCTTACGAAGAATGGTACTTGGGTTCTTGTTCCTCGCCCTCCTGAGGCGAACGTCATTCGTTGTATGTGGCTCTTCCGTCACAAGTTCCGCTCTGATGGGACATTGGAGCGCTACAAGGCCCGTCTGGTGGTGAACGGTAGATCTCAGCAGGCAGGTATTGATTGTGATGAGACCTTCAGCCCTGTGGTCAAGTCTGCCACTATCCGAGTGGTCCTGAGTCTGGCTCTGTCGCGCAACTGGGGCATCCATCAGCTGGATGTCAAGAACGCCTTTCTGCATGGTCATCTGAATGAGACGGTTTACATGTTTCAGCCTCCGGGGTTTGCTGATGCTGAGCGTCCAAAGCATGTCTGTCTCCTCAAGCGCTCTCTGTATGGTCTGAAACAGGCTCCACGGGCATGGTTCCAGCGGTTTGCCTCTCATCTGCTCCGCTTGGGTTTCACTGGCAGCCGATCGGATACGTCTCTGTTTATCTATCGCAGAGGCTCGGACTTGGCTTTCCTGCTGCTCTATGTCGACGACATCATTCTCACCGCCTCTTCTGATGCTCTTCGAAAGTCCATCATCTCGAGATTGAGTGCCGAATTCGCCATGTCTGATCTGGGTCCGCTGTCTTACTTCTTGGGAGTTGCCGTTCAGTGGCATGCGTCTGGTCTGTTTCTCTCACAGAGTAAGTATGCTGCTGAGATTGTTGCTCGTGCTAAGATGGTCAACTGTAATCCCGTCGCAACCCCAGTCGATACATCCAACAAGCTCAGTGCTCATTCGGGTCCTTTGGTTGATGATCCAACACTGTACAGGAGCCTCGCTGGTGCTCTTCAGTATCTCACTTTCACCAGGCCTGATATCAGTTACGCCGTCCAGCAGATCTGCTTGTTCATGCATGCCCCTAGGGAACCCCATTTTCAGGCTTTGAAGCGGATCATTCGGTACATCAGCGGCACCCTCGAGCTCGGCACCACCATCACTCCTTCCTCTAAGCTTGATCTTGTGGCATACACTGATGCGGATTGGGGTGGTTGTCCAGACACACGTCGCTCCACGTCTGGTTACTGTGTCTTCCTCAATGACACTCTTGTGTCTTGGTCAGCCAAACGTCAGTCCGTCGTGTCTCGCTCCAGCGCTGAAGCCGAATACAGGGGTGTTGCCAACGTTGTCTCTGAGTGCTCTTGGCTCCGCAATCTCCTGCTTGAGCTACGATGCCCCTTACAGAAGGCCACTCTGGTCTACACTGACAACGTCTCCGCCGTCTACCTGGCTAGCAACCCAGTCCAACATCAACGCACGAAGCACATTGAGCTTGATCTCCACTTCGTCAGGGACAAGGTTGCCATTGGACATGTCCGCGTTCTACATGTCCCGTCCTCTTATCAGTACGCTGATATATTCACCAAGGGTTTACCTAGACAGTTATTCATTGATTTTCGTTCCAGTCTCACTGTACGGACCCCTCCCGTTTCGACTGCGGGGGTTTGATAGATTACATAGGTCTCCTATTGTATAGTGGGCTGAAAGCCCGTTAAGGCCCAATACCTTGTAACCTATATATATGTTATATCAATGAATGGAAACCCTCAAGGAGGACATTACAATCAATCTCATGATCTCACAATCTCAGGTAGTTTGAAAACGGAAGTCGTGTTGGGTTTTAATTTTGTTTTTTTGTTATAAGGTCGGAATCCACCCTTCTAATACAAAATCTTAAGTCATTATGTAATGCTTCACCTCCCTTTATATTTTGGTTTGGTTTTTCACCTATTTTTTCAATGTGGGACTCTACCCACAAAGTCAGCAATTAATTTATAGAAATTGTACTGTGGGGATCAGATATTCAGATTTACCATCCAAAGGTGTAAGACCATCTGTATTGCAAGTTTCTTATGAGTATTTCAGAGTTGCCTCCAACCAAACTCCCCTAGCTAAAAACATAACTCATTCAAGCCAGAATTTACAAAGACATGTGGGGCCCTTTTTCTAAAAAAATAAATAAAATTGGGCAGTGAATCACGGAATGGACATGGCATGCATATGCAATTGCATGCAATTTTGGCCTTTGGGTGGGAGCCCTTTTGCCTACAAATATGGCTTTCTCTGTTTACATCTTCCACCCCCATCATCCCCCGTGTGATCATTTTCCAGCTTTCTCCATCTCTCATCTATCTTACCATCTTTTTTCTAATTTAGATGGATCCGAATGACTCAAACCATCTTTATAGTTTTACAAATTTGTATACGAGTATGGGAGATTCTCCAAATCCAAACACTCAAAATTTCTCTTATCCGAACATGTATTCATCACAATCACCAATTACCCCAACATCTCATGGGAGCTCTTTTGGAAATAATATGTTGCCACAAATTGAGGAAGTAGCAAGCCTCGACGAGATTCAAGAATCACCACTCGATGGTTACCAAGAGCAAGCTGCAAGGATATCGCAGGAGAGGCACTCGTGCTAGAGGCACTCGTGGAAAGCTGGACGTGGTAAAGCCTCTCGCGGAAGAGCCACTGGTGAAAGAGGAGTATGAGTGAAGTGGAGTCAAGCTGAAGTTTTATTGCTCGTTAGTGGTTGGATTAACACTACCATCGATGCTCGAACAAACACTCAACAAACGGCAGGCGCATTATGGGAGAGAGTTGCATAATATATACTACAACACAAATAGGGAGGACGACTGGCCCGAGAGGATTGTTTCCACTGTTAAACCAAGATGGTATACACTATCCCAAGTTGTGGCCAAATTTATGTGGTTGTCTGACACCGTAGGCAATCAATGAACCTGTGTGCTTGCGGATGATGAAACTTGCACCAGAAGAGCCAGAGTAGTTGTAACTACTGTCGAAATTTATGTTGAATGTATCTTCGGGTGGTTTATTCCACCGCAGATGTCGTTTCTTTATGGTTTCCATTCTTTCGGTGGAAGCATTAATGTTTGGTTATCCAAATGTTTCGTTTTCTCCCAATTTGTGATTGTTTGTCTTGTCATATTTTCCATGTTTTGGATTGTGATGGTGTTTAATTACATTGTTTAAGATTTTCTTATTTCCAGATGTCCAAAGACACCACCAAACATGAAGTTGCCAATTTTTTCTTTTGTTCTGGAGTTATTGTTTCAAATATTGTTGACATAATTCTTTTTATGTCTTGTTCATTTATGTCTAATTCCTCTAATCGTTTTTCTATCACGGGTTCAATTTTTCGTATTAGGTTTCTACTAATGTATCACCGAGTGAATAAATGAGTTGGAGATTCATCGCTTGCATCACATAGTTCACATGCGGAGGGAAGGGTCACTCATGTGGAGATTAGTCTAGTCTTTGTTGGGATCCCACTGTTATACAATTTCCATGAGAAATTCTTAATTTTCGGGGCTATATCTATTGACTATTGCCTAGATCCATGCCATCTTGGGTGGTGGGATTCTATTGTTTTTTTGTGATGTGTCGGAGTGCACTAGTTGTGCTTAACCAGCTAGAGTTATCTTTTCTCCGGTATAATATGTCCTCTATTTGGTTTTATGGGATGAATGTTGTTTCGATCTTCTCGATGATCGGTGTTGGTAGCATGTGTTTGAGGTCAATAGTGTTCCATCTCCTGTTTTCGTTTATGTATTTTTCTACTTTGTCACTTTTGTTGATTCTATTTGGCATTAGACATCTATTTTCCAGTGTGTTATCGTCCAGCCATCTATCAATCCAAAAGTTGATTGTTTTTCCACTTTCTATTTGTAATATAAAATATTTACAGAATTCCTCTTTTATTATTAGTTTTATGTGAGACAAGCTACTCGTGATCGGCTCGGGTTCGGCTCGTATAAAACTCGACTCGAGCTCGTTCATTTTCTAAACAAGCCGAGTATGAGCACATTTTTAAGCTCGTTCCAAAGCTCGGCTCGTTCGAATTAAACTCGAATAGCTCGAATTTTATGAAATTTCTAAAATTTTCTTAAAGTTATTGTATAATGAGCAAGTAGAATTGCCTAAAGCTCGAAAAAAGTTCGGCTCGAGCTCGCTCATTTCCTAAACGAGCCGAATATGAGCACATTTTTAAGCTCGAGTCAAAATTTAGGCTCGGCTCGAGCTCGTTCATATTCTAAATGAACTAAATATGAACAAGTAATACTCGACTCGTTCGACTCGAATAACAGCCCTACCTGAATCCACGAGCAAAGCTGAGTTCATGTAGACTAGAGTCACTAGACTAGTAGAGTACTCCGTATTTGATTTGCTGAAAACAATTTGCCGCGGCGAATCTAAAAATAATTACTCCCACTGAAATCTAAAAACAAATAAAAGTCAGCGGCCACGCCACGGCGCCAAACAGAGTGAGAGTGAACTTTGAATAACCCAAGGGTATTTTGATAAATTCCCGTTTGGGTTGGATCCCGAAAGGGTATTCCTAAAGGGTTTTGAGTATAATCACCCGAAAGGGTTTGAGAAAATCCCGCAAGGGCTTGTCGATTTTTTATAGGTGAAAGCTTATTGGCGTTTTGTTTCGAGCAGTTTGCGGCTCTGCTTCCGATGTTTCTAGGAGATCTTCTGCTTGGTTGAGGGGGGTGTGAAGTCTGTAGTCGGGTCTGGATGGGGTCGAGGTGGTGCGCTCATGGCGACTCCGCATCCGGGATAGAGTTTCCTTGGAGTTCGTCTGCACTACCCACGGGAGATAGTGTCCTGCTGTACTACTGGCCCGCGGTGCTACTGTTCGGTGGTGCTTGGCTGCGTTCTTCGGCGGCTTCCTCAGCTTTTTGAGTGTTTGGTCTTCTTGGAACTTTCTGTTGTAGAGTTTATTTCTGTTTGATTCATTTCGCTTGTTTTTTGTATTGTTGCTTTTAGTTTGTTCTGTTAGACGGTTCGCTGTCTGCCGACTTTGTCGGCCTCTCGATGAGTCAGACTACCAAAACAAAAAAAAAAAAAACAGAGTGAGAGTAAGAGCGCATCCCAGCAGCGAAGAGAGGGAGAGTGAGATGGCGAAGCCGAAAGGTGCAAAGAGGGTCGACAATGGCGAATCCAACCCCGAATCCATCGAACGCAAGCGTCTCAAGAAGCTAGCAATCTCCAACGACCTCCTCTCCGCCGCCCCTGCCAACGATTTTTCCCCTCTCTCCCCCTCGAAGATCGTCGCCAAACACCACGGCGCCGACATCCTCAAGAAGTCGCAGAAGAAGACTCGCTATCTTTTCTCCTTCCCTGGCCTCCTCGCCCCCACCAGCGGCGGCAAAATCGGCGACCTCACCGATTTGGGATCCAAAAACCCTACTCTCTACCTCGATTTCCCACAGGTAGGGTTTTGCCTTTTGCTGATCTGGTTTTTAGCTGTTCTCCCCCTATTGCTGGTGATTATTGATTAATGGTGGTTTTTGATGTTTAGGGGAGGATGAAGCTGTTTGGAACGATTGTGTATCCCAGTAATCGATACCTGACTTTGCAGTTCTCCAGAAGCGGCAACAATGTGATGTGCGAAGACTATTTTGATACTATGGTTAGGTTATCACTTTCCTCTCTTCTATATCCAGAGAAATTTCAATTTTCCTGCAGCAATTTTCTAATAGATATTCTTAAACCTGATAGGCTGGTGGAATGATTACGGTTTGGCTCTCTTAGGTCTAGACTTGATTGTTCAAATTTCAAAATAAGATCTGCATCTTAGAAAAGGAAATTCATGAAACAACCGTGAAGCTGGTGGCAAAACTATGACCTATATTTCATAATGAAATGCAAAGCGATGATGACATGAATTTGCTGTAGAACCATGCACAATAATCAAGTTTCAAAGAAGATTGGAGGGGATTATTTGTAGAAACAGCTTAAAGCTTCTAAGGTTGGGGTCAATGAGAGTTTCCAGGAAGGAGGAGGGTAGATAAAGCAAAAGGTTCATTTTATTCCTTTGAGAAATTTTGGATTGAAAAAACGAAAAGAGCTAAACTAATGGGATTGACACAAACAACTGAAACATTAAATTATTGTTGTAGATGATCCCTTGAATTGGTAAATAAATAGCGGTCATTCCGGGGTTTGAACCGGCGACCTATGGGTACTACCCACAAGTCCTTTCCGGTGAGCCATCCCAGTTGTTAGTGGGCAGCAATCACAGAATGGAGTTGAAACTATTGACAAGTGAAATATATTTGCTGTGAATTGAAATAATTCTATAAGATACAGAAGAGGACTTGGCTATGTAAAATAATATTTAACTGTTATAAGTTATGAAGATGGAGATAAAACAGCAAACTATTTAGCCATTTAAGGCCACACGCTTATTGTAGAAAACAAATCATTCTCATATGATTAGAATAACCCCAGATGAAACTCTTCAGAGAAAACAAGAGAATAAAAAGAGAGACCAATTTATGGGTGGTAACTGGTAAGGTACTATAGTACTTACCCAGGATTGTTGAAGCAAATTATACTAAAATTACCATTCTATGCTGGAATGATCAGCTACACTAGCCTACTATTGAGATCTTAGAATTCAGAAGTATTGAAAGCCCCACCCCAAGTAAAATTATTTGAGAGCTCGTGATGGCTGAAATTGATGAGTGTATGATTTATACTTTCTGGTTGGATAATTTTTCGCATTAGTTTCTGGTTGGATTATTGGTTTTCACCTTTAACTTTGACCATCTTTTTCTGTAGATTGTGTTCTCTGATGCTTGCTGGGTAGGGAAAAAAGATGAGAATCCAGAGGAAAACAGATTACCTTTTCCGGCAGAATTATATGAGGTCCTTAGGCTTAATATATTTCTTGTGTAGTTGTTGTTGGCATTTTATAATTGAAAATTGTTACTGAACAAAGCTTCCTTGGACTTTGGCAACTTTCTACTTAGAACTCTAGTTCCAACTATGATTTCCGAGGTGGTGCTGGTGCTACAGTTATGGAGAGTCAAAGTTGTAATAAAGTCCTTAAGAAATCCACCGAAGAAGTAAATATTGACACTGATGTGGAAGCACAATCACCTGCTAGGGAAGACAATGTGAAGAAATCTGTAGATGTGACGCCAGTTCGGCATTCAGAAAGAACTGCTGGAAAGAGATTCAAGTACAGTTACCCTCTTTGCTATGCTGATATAAAAATGTTTGCTTTGTCTGGATACCTTGGATGCCTATTTACCAGCAATCTGTTCTTTTGTTATATGGATTGACATAATCAATGAGTTTTCTTGTCGTGCCTAATTTGGATGATTCTCATCTCCTCTATCTTCACCTTATTTTGAGGGATGTAGTAGTAAATGAAGAAATGTATTATTTCCTATGCCTTTTTATCATGTCTAGATGGGGAGGGCACATCACTGTTGTCTTAATGAGCCTTGCTTTACCCATTCTGGTCTGGGTTTTATAACTTTCAATGATTGTAAATTTGCATTGTGTGCAATGTGCCTTGCTTTACACATTCTGGTCTGGTCTTTGTAACTTTCAGTGACTGTAAACTAATATTTTCTTAGAAATAAACATGTAATTTATAGACTTTATGATTATGCAGTCTGTCTTATATTATATCCAGCTGCAGTTTAAGTTTGTCCATTGGATACAAAAAGTTCATTCTTATGTTCTCCAGCCCTGTGAAATTGCTCTTATAATTCCTTTTATTTACTAAACTGCCCTACATTATCTCTATTTTGGTGCAACTGATGCTTACTCTAGAATATATTAACCTAAGTTACCTTGGATGTTTCTTTTAATTCTCTTGTCTCTAATTGAGAAGCTGAAGTGCTATCTTATTTTCTTGTCAGGTTCACTGATAATTCTTCTGGAGATGATTCCCCTGTAAGCGGTGAAGAAAGTTCTGGAAGAGAAGAGGCAGTTGAAAATATCCTTTTAATGGCATATCATTGTTTCTGAATACCAACAATCAACATATTGTTTCTTCTTGAGCTCTTCTAAAATTGAATGCTGGGTCACTTGTTTACAGCTACATATTCGCATTATAATTGTAAGTTGTGAAAAAATCACTTTTTCCTCGCATTTTTTGATGCAAGATATCCTTTTTCAAGCCTATAAAAATGATACATCTGTGTCTACTTGATAAATCTTTTATGCAAATACATATAGATTTCCCATAAGAGATCTCATTTTTCATACACTGGAGATACTGACATCCTCTTCTATTTGCACGTTTCTGCTCTGGTCTTTCCTTGCACACTATCCGGCTATTCTTGAAAGAAGATATCATTTTTATTCATGCGTGTTTGGTTAACCTTAATTAGTGGGAACAAGCTAATACAACAGCATCATTCCACCAACACGATGTTATTCTAGATGATGAAGTGATGAAGGACGCATTCAAACCACAACTCCCTCAGTCTGTTTTATCAGGGTCCAGCCGTAAAAAGGTTTCTCAGAATGGAAATGGTAGGCTAGTTCAAACCACCATATCCACCTTGTTGAACAAAGTGAACTCAAAGGTGAAACACCTGTTACTATATTTTCTGTGCATACATGCATTTTCTGGAATTTTGGAAGTATTGATATTCTGTGCACAAATTTTTTACCTAGATCTAGTAATACTATTTTGGTTTCTAGCGATGATGTACAAAAGAAATTCTATCAAGATGTTTCATTTACATCAGTATAATGGCTTAGCATTATCACAAGTAGAAGTGATGCCTTTAAATTGCTTCATAGAATAGTAAATCACCATCATGTGTAATTATTGCCATTCCTTTCATGTAATGATTCATTTGAGCAGTAAGATCGATGCCTTTCCTACAGTGAAGTATGTGGGAATAGGATTACTTCCATTTCCTTTGATATTAACATTGTATGTTTTCCATAAAAAAATTGTTTGTGGTTGTGCAGGCTACACAATCATCAGGTGTTAAGAAAAAGGTTTCTTCAACTAAGAAAGCTGATAAAGCTGGTATATCCTCTCCCATCAATGTTGTGTGTTATAGATCTGAATTTTATTACTGAAAATCTTTTTATAAGGGTCATGCCAACTTTGCACTCTCCCCTTACTATAACTTCTGTTCTAAGCTTTTATCTAACCGTCCTCAGTGCATTCCCTTTAATTATGCACTTCATTAGCTTGAGTGCTTGAGATCTCCATTCCGCATTTCTCAGTTGAGATTCACTTATCTAGAAAAACTTGCTGGTTTCTTGGTATCCAAATGTAATAAATAGTGGCATTCAAAACTGCTATTCTATAGTTTTCAAAACAATGCTTTTCGTGTTTCGGGCACTCTATCGTTCCAGCAGTCAGTCAGGTTTGTATTGCCTCTGTTCACTTTGATGCATATCATCACTCTACTATGGACCTCCTTAGCAAACTTGAAATAGAGCAATGGTGTTTATCTTCATCTAAATCATCACATAACACACTGTATCTCCCACATTCTCACTGCATGAAGACTTGTCTATTACCCAAATACGAGTTGGGGCCTGACTAATCTGCAATAAAATCTGAATGTTCCTTAAGTACCCATTTTCCTCGTTTCCCTTGCTAGTTTCCCTCCAGTTCTTCTCATACCTTGTACAACATTCCAGTCAGTAAAATCCTAAATAAGAGCGGTAATTGAGAAAATACTTTCATTTCCTTTCAGATTTATTTTTAGCACAATCATTTGTTTATTTGAATGTTGCAGAAGGGTCAAGAAGTGTAAAGACGAAAAAGAAAATTGAGGTATGTGGTCTTGAAAACACTCAATAGGATGCTTGTTATGAACCGTGTTTGGTTAGCTATCTTTGAAATATTCTTGTGCTGCATTGGAAATAATTCTTGCTTTGTTTATATGCTAGTATTTACTTTGTTTATGTGCTGAATTGGCAAAGACCCTGGACACTGGGCAGTTGCCTCAGTTTTGATCAATCATATACAAAAGCACAGACCTTCTAGGGCAAAGATATTGCTCAATTGAGTACCTATCCTTTTGCATTCACAAAAAATAGAGCCGGTTGATTAAGTTGCTTTCATAGTATAGAAGTGGTAAAATAGATGTCCAGTTAATCCTCTTTTACAGTGAAGCACAGATATAAATGACATTACCTTGACAGTATGTTAATTGTAAACACATATTACTAATAGGTTTGAAGAAGGCCTTATTAAATGACTATTTGCTCAAAGAAGAAGAAATAAAAAGTAGCAACTCGTTGTGTAGGACTATAAATTAAGATTGTTTTTGTTCTGTATCACAATTGCCCATCACTTGAAGTAAATAACATGGAGGGTGGACATCTTTGCAGGTCAAAGATGAAGACGAGAGTGATGACATCGAGGAGTTCTCAACTCCTTCCCAGGTTTGATGCCCCCACTTGCATGAATGTCACCTTAGAACTCGGGTTGATTCTCTGAGACAAGGATGGCTCAAACCGCTCAATATATTTTTGTGGATGGATCAAGTATTAAGTTAATTTCATGTGCTTATTCTTTTCAAATTGCACTCTGCACTGCAGGATAGTGACGGAGATTGGGATGCGTAGTGATTTTAGTGTGAATATGTAGGTGCACATTCAAGAAGACTCGATTATTCGTCTTGCTTGAGTCAAAGAAATATACTAGGCATTGCGTTCTTTCGCTCTTGTACGTACACCCAGAGTGTCTGTAAAATGTTGGTGTACTACTGTTCTGTTTGTATCTTGTCAAATTCCCCCCCGGAAGAGAACAACAGACCATGATTTAGGAGATCTTTTCTGATGGATTTGCCCCTTCTTCATACATACTTTTTTTGACATGATTCGTCTGTGCCCTTATTGTCTGTTTTCAGGTGTAGGATTTGGTTTTGCATCTGGGTGGAGTTTGTTTTGCTGTTTCATCAGAGATTTGGCTGTTTTTTTCACTACCAAGCCTATAACAGTAATTATTCTGTTTGCTTTTCATCTGGTATATGTTTTAGATACTCTCATACTATCTTTTTGTTATCCCGAATCTTTCCCATTGCTTCGTCGGAACCAGCCATCAGGGGTTGCCAACCCAGTTTCCGCTTTCCCGACTCTGCGATCCGTACAGAACAATGTGCCTAGCTACATTTATTAGCCTGGCCTCAATGGCTTGTCCTTGCAAACAAAGCCCCAACGAGCTTGGATAGTTGGAGGTAGTTCATCCACGTTTCCATCCCCATTTAAGTATTAGTTGCATCTTCTTAAGGGCCCAGAAAACCAACCACTCAATGCAACCCAACCACCTAAATCCTTGTGTCTTGTTTGAAATTTGTGGGGTTATGATACCGACAGAGAGCGACGTTTTGTCCATATGGGTGCTGTCATTTAAGCTTTGTATCCACTAAGTTCACAAATTTGTGATACAAAGTAACATTGCAAATGCTGCTTAATTTTACTGGACGAGATGGTTCCTAACAATACACACAGACAGTAAACTGTCAAAAATCAAAATAATCATTAAAAAAATAAAATAAAAATCAGCTTCTGCAGTGGCTAAAATTTACATCCAGAGCCCTTAGGTGGCGATGGCGATGGTGACCTTGAGAAATTAATAGGAAAACAGTGTAGTTCCAGTACAAAACCAAGCAGTTGATATTCATTCACTGGGCTCCATATCGCGACCAAACCACTTCACCACGCATCGATTGATGTCTTTCGAAGTTAACGAGTCTTCGTCGGTCTCTAAATAGTAGGGGAATCTTTTCTTAGATGCCATTGTTCATCCTCCATTATTAACTCCTACAGGAAATTAGGAGAGCAATAAGGATACAGACTACAGAGGCATCTGTGCAATGATGAAGTATATAAATTTCACTCACTGTTGATGGGGATGAGTGATGAATCATGTGATCTTGAGGCAACAGAAAGCGTCGTCCTCCTGCTTCACCGACACAGCTTGCCTTTGGCGCTCCACGCGCTGTAGCTGTGTAGAGAGCTGAAGCAAATCAATGGTGGCCCCATTGTCGTAAGATGGACCACCTTTCACGTTCACATATTCGGACCCATGAAGGAAACCTCCACTGAAAGCAGACCCAACAGTGGTGGTATTGTCATATGACGGATACTTGCACGAAACTCCGTTGCTCAAGTCCAGCGAGCTAATGCCAAACGGATCCTCAGAGACACCGAAATTATGATTGGACCCATTTCCAGGCATGATCAAAGGGTGTGAAGAACTGGTGGGTATTCCCGAGGATTGGTGGTGGTGGTTAGGGGAGCTTCTGGGTTGAGATGACAGAAGAGAGAGAGCACAACCGGACTTAGAAGATAGCTCGGGAAATCCTTGAACGGTTGATGCTGTGTCGAAAAGGCTGTTCTGGAACAACGAACACGAGACACTGTCTTGGGGATGGTATTGGTTGAAGCTACTGTCATTGAAGACACTTGCTGTCATTGTTGAAGTATTTAGACCCTCCGAATAAGGGCATTGCCTCCCAATCAAATCGTAAGAAGGGCACACGGGTTTTTGCAGGAACTGCCCATCTACCCAAGAACTCTCTAGCTTGGATCCATAATCCGCCCCATGCTCGAGTTTTATATGCTTGCCCGAGTCGATCAGTCCACATTTTTGCGAGTCGGGTAATATGTCTTGGCAAATGAAGGAAGTTGCTGTCATTGTGGCCCCATTTGGCCTTGCTCCCCCAAACCCTGCAAGATTTTCTCACAAGATTTAGTAAACTTGTGAATACAACAGTTGCTGGAGATCAAACAGATTACGAAACTGATTTGGTGGACCGAAAACTGATTGAAATAAGTGCTTTGGTTTCGTCGGTCACCTTAGCTTATGTCATCTACAGTGTGAGATGAACAATCTATATGGTTTGTCAAGCTAGATGGGAGATCTAAGTAATTTCACATTAGTAGACAAAATCTTCACATAAGACTAACAAGTTCTATCTAAATCTGGCCAAAATTAGGAGGGGACCGCAATCTGTTGAGTGCTTTTCACTCATTTGTATATTCAAATAATCAAAAATTCAACAATCTAGTCAACTTTATCATTCATGAAATGTCAATGAGAAAAAATCATGTATCACACTAGGAAACAACTATGAAAAGCAGATCTCACGTGAAAAAAGTGGGCTTTGAAGCACAAGAAAAAAAGGGCTTTGACAGAAAGAAGCAATTGTCCAATGATATGAAGATAAGATCTGTAGGATAGCAAAAAATCAGTCTCAAAGCATAAACACATATTTTGCTGATATAAACTCAATCATCAAATAAGTTGATTAGTGATTACCATTATATGAATGAAGCAACCTCCCAGCCCTGCCGGAGTGAAGACCCACTTGAGGCTTCCTCCGGCGCTGGTTGTGGCCAGCAAGCCGCCTACGACAGCTGCGCTTTCCATCATCAAATTCACCCAGCAAATGGAACCTATGCAGTCAATAAGCTCAGTTATGACAGCAAATAAACAATTAAGTCTCAGTTTATGACAGCAAATAACTTGAACCAGCAAGTTTTTTAGTTCAATTCATATTAGGTTGTTGAACCACCAAAAATTCATCTACAAGAGACTCTCCTAAAGTAATTATACTAAACCCACATCAAGAAAAGGTAAAAGGGCTAACAACAGTTCATGAAGGAATATGAAATTTGTCTGATAAAGCATGAACTAGGAACCGTTCAGAGTATAGATACCTTGGTGGTTTGCTTGATAGAGGTTGAGTGGAACCAAATTGTAGGACTAACAAGTGTAAAGTAATGAAGCAAAAGAAGAAAAGAAAAGAAGATACCCACCTGCTACATTGCTGACAAAATCTCTGTTCAATTCCATTGACAATAACCTTTGCAGTCTTTGAGTGAACATCACAGACTTTATGCCTCTTATGGTAATCTTTGGAGGAGCTAAGATCTTTGTTGCAGCCATAAACCTGACAGATTGCAATCTGAGAGTTGAGGATTGAGGCCTTCACTCTCTTGGCAGGAGTAGATGAATCTGCACAAGACAAAACAGGTGCAGCAGTAACCCTAATGGCTGCATTGTAGCCAAGATTGTCCCCAAATCTCCCCAATTTGAGGTCAATAAGTGATGAATCCCTGCAATTTGAGCTCGATTCCTCGTCACCAGAAATCGCGATGGAGGCGACCCGGTGGAGGTTGATAACATCCCCACCCGGTGGAGGTTGATAACATCCCCACCCCCACTGCCATTGCTGCTCAAACAATTCCTCATAGAATCATGGGATGATTGCTTCCTTACCATGTCAGTAAAACCCGCTTCTAGATTGCTTTGGGTGTCAAGTGGGCTAGAAATAAACACACTGTTATGATCATAGGTGTAAGATGGGCCCTTCAATCCCCAGTTCATGAATCCAGTTTTATCCCCAGAGTCATAGCTCCAAGAAGACTCCATTCACATACAAAATTGGAAGCTAAAAGCAAAACGAAAGAGGTAAAATTGGGCAAGTAATAAACAAAACTTGACCTAAAAACAGCAAGAAACCCCAAAAGATCACAGCTTTCTCCGATTTGAGACTCGACAAAAAGGAGAGTGAAAACTGAAAACCCCCCAAGCAGTGGAAACGAGGTGAAATTGAGAAGAAGAGTACAAATCAATGAAGAGAGGTGATACAGCAATCATACAAGAAAAAAGCCAAGAGAGAAAAAGACAGAAGAAAAAGAGAGAGGAGCTCAGCGACTGAGAGGGCAATGAGGACGATTTACAGGTTCGGAAATCATGGAAAGAGAGGGAGAGGGGGGCTATGACTTATGATGAATGGTGGTGATGATGAAGGAGGGGAGACAGGAGAAAAAGAGAGGGAGGGAGATGGGCAGATGGGAGAAAAAGATGTTTGGGGAGTTTATGGAAAGTGTATCTGAAAACTCTTGTTCAATGAGGTTTAAAGCTTTTTTGTGGCTTTGCTTTTTCTTTCTTTATAGCTAGCTAGCTGTTCAGCAGACACTCACATCACAGACACAGTGATGAAGAAGATGAAGGGAATGGGAGTTCTGAGATCAACACTTGTTGCTTGTGCCTCTTTGTTTGGGGTGGGTTGTCTGTAATTTTCAAATTTTCAGAGGTATTTTTATAAATTACAGACGTATCGTTGACCAGCGGTGCTGATTGTACTTGACTTCGTACGTAGTCTATATCCCAGCGTGGTACAGTTAGTTTTGCATATACTCATCTTTTTGTTGGGTGTGTTTTCACTTGTTGTACTGCACTGTCTATGTTGTACCAGTTGCTGATTTGTCGATCATCAAGAATCAGGTTTACTGTTCTTGAATTCTTACTTAGTTATATATGTGTGTGTGAGATTTGTTTTTTTTTAGTGATCAACATTAGTAACATGACACAATTATTCTTGCCAATAAGTTATAATTCTAGATAAAGTTAAAAAAAAAATAGAGAAATAATAAAGGATACAAGTAGAGAAATTTCCTTGGTTCGTCTTCACTACCCACAGGACTCCTGTTGTACCGCTGGCAAGCGGTGTCACTTCTTGGTGGTGCTTGGCGTCGGCTCCTGTCTACGTTGTCTCCAGCCTTGTGGGCTTAGTTCGCTTGTTCGACTGCATTTGCGTGTCTCCCTCCTCTTGTACTGCACCTTTTTTTCTGTTTCTATGTTGTATTTTCTGATTCTATGTTGTATGTTTAGACGGTAAGCCGTTTGCCGACTTTGTCGACCTCTCGAGGTCCGGGCCTGTCCGGCCTCGAATTATTTCTCAATAAAAAAAAAACTACATATTTTGTTTGTGACCTTAACAATTATTTAAAAAAAATTATTTCAATAATTACCTAGTGCCCTAGTGGGATAGAGTGAGCAGATCTTTTGAAGTAGATACCTAAACATTAAGCTGATGGATCTTATTTCGGAATGAAATTTTGTACGTATATTTTAAAATCTCTAGTTTTTATGTTCTTTAAAAAGTGTTTATAAATCCTAAAACATACTCATTTAGGAATGAAAAGAGTATTAAATAAAAACTTAATTAGTTTAGTTTTAGATAGAATTTTATTTTTCTTATGTATGATCTAATTGGTTTGGAAATTAAATCCCAATCATTGTGATCAAGATTTATTTTACCTTTAAATAAATATTTTTAAAAATAATATTCACATTCTAAAAAACTATTCATTTATGTATATAAACTTTTATTTTCAAAATTCATATTTTGGAAATTTTTATAATTATACTCTGCAGAAAATCATCTTTTCCATTATAAAACTTTGATTTTTCAAAATAAAAGTTTATAAACATACATGAATAAATGTTTGGAATGTGAATATAAGAATTTATTTAAGATTAAAATAATTTTATGGTGTAATAAGCGATGTGTATTTCATTATTATTATTATTAAGTAAGAATTAAGTTGAGGAAAATGGAGGCCTTATATATTCTTATAAATGTCTATACCTCTTATAGAGCAGCAAATGTGTACAACCTTTATCAACAAGCATAAGTTTTTTGATATTAAACCTGATTAATTCTACTTATAAAGGACATTTACTATAATTATGTGTATAGTGATATAGAGAATGTTGATTGTAATCTTTCAAGTGGATATATAACGGCCTTATTTTTAAAATCTAAACATCAAAATGAAACAAAATGATTTTTGTCGAGTAAAAAGTCACAAGTAGAACCAAACGAGGCCTTATGAATGAAGAGGGTTTGGCGTCTTGTGGTTGTTTGCATTTTTGGTAGCCAGCGATACAAATGGGTTTTTTTAATTCACAGTGAAAACTGAAAAGTGGGGACTCCCATTTTTTGTTTGTTTATTTTCCCCCAAATGCCGATTTCTCATTATTTGTGAATTTAATTTGCGACCTTTTAGCGTTGCTTATTGGTTAGTCGGTGCATTTTCATCGTTTTAAAAAGGTCAACTTTAAAGAACAATGAAATTAAATTAGTTGCTCTCTTTATTCAACAAAAGAGGTCATTTGACCTTTTTACACATTAAAAATTATATAAAATATTAATTTATTCATATTATTTTTATATAATTTTATACAATACTTATTAATATTAAGACCTTGTTTGATTAGTTAGTTAAAAACCCATAAATTTTAAAAACTCAAGAAGTAGGATAAATTTTTTTTTTTTTTTTGATTGGGTAAGAAATTCGGATGCGAATAATCGCTATCCGATAGCATCCTTACGGATGAGGTCAACAAGACCTGAATCAGTATATAGGGAAGGGTTAACGGCAACATGAGCAAGGTGTGCAACCTTATCTGCTACGCAGTTATCATTACGAAGAATGTGAGAGAACGAGACTTCGTTGAACCCTGTAAGCAATGAACAAATGTCTGACATTAATAGTTCGATTTCCCACGGACATTTGGCACAATTCTTGAGATAGTTGATGATTATGAGGGAGTCCCCTTCAATAATAATTTTGTTGATGTGTAGTTTTATTGCTTTCAATATTCCTTCTCTAAGAGCTAGAGTCTCGACCATCAGAGGTGTTTGGTTCCCAATTAGACTGCATCCCATTGCCTCTGGTAATCCTTTGTCATTTCTGATTACATATCCTATTGATCCTTGACGATGAGAAGGGGCGGACCCATCGAAATTCAGTTTCATTTTCCCGCTAGGCGGTTTTTCCATTTGTCACTCTTTCTGTGCCTTGCCGTTTTCTTCTGTGGGGTTTTGTGACTATTGAGTTCACTGTCGCTATTACTGTTAAATTTTCCGCTTTGCTCCATGCTTTCCTACCTGCTTTAACCTTTCTTAAGAAACCATCTATATTGGGTAGTTTCTGCTGTTGAAAGATCCACTGATTTCGGATTAACCAGATAGTCCACCAGTGGAACGCCATTGCTTGTTTTTCCTAGGAGTTTAATTGCCCTACGATAGTTGCTAATATTGGTCCAATTTTCCTAGATTTCTTAATACAGTCGCTAATAGTATTTTTGACATTAGCCGAGAGGCTGAAGAAGAATAAAGAGTATTTACACTCAAAAAATAGGTGAGTAGCATCCTCTTCGTTGTGATTGCAGATTGCACGGTAGGGAGGGACCGCTAAACCTTTTTGTGACAAACGAGTCGCCGTTGGTACTTGGTAGTCCGTCCTGACAAACTTTCCAAAGGAAGTTTTTAATTTTGGGAGGGGTATTAATTTTCCAAATCCACGTATTCTCATCATCTTTTTGATCCATATGTCTTGTGTTAAATTAATATGCACTAGAAGTTGTAAACCATCCGTTTTTATCCGGCCACCAGTACATTATGTCTTGTATGCTATTCTTAGGTAGGGGTATGTCAGCTATTTGCTTGGCGGTATCAGTAGGCAAGACTAGTTTAAGTTTATCTAAATTCCATTCTCCATTAATAATGTATTGATCAACTGTTTCTTCTACATTGTTCCTTCCCGGTACTGTACACTGTCTTTGTATGTCATTAACTGCAGCCAATTTGTCTTTCCAGAACTTTATGGATTTTCCATCCCCTACTGCCCAGGCTAGACCGTTCTTAAATGGCTTAATTCATTTCCTTAGCTAAGTCCATTGCCAGGAGGCGTTTCATCTCTTCTCAAATTCTAGTAAATCTGTTGATTATATGTACTTATATCTAATAATTTTGACCCAACTATTATCAGGTTCTGCAATGATTTCCCACAGGAGCTTCATTTGAAGCGCTTCATTCATGTCCTTGGATTTTCTAAGTCCCATGCCACCTTTGGATTTGGCTCTACAGACTCTATCCCAGCTTATTAGGAGTTTGTATTGAATGTCTTTGTTCCAGAAGAACGTTCTGTTTATCTTGTCTAGGTTTGAAAGTATCGACACTGGGAGCATAAAGCTTTGCATGGAATATAGAGGTTTAGAGGCTAGATTTGAATTGATTAAAACTGACCTACCATGTTGTGATAGTGCATCAACTTTCCACTTAGTCAGTTGGTTTGTTGTTTTGCCAATGATTTCCTCAAACGTAGTTTTATTAACTCTTCCATTCACACAAGGACATCCCAAATATTTATCCAGTTTAATTTGTCTGGAGATGTTTAGGCAACCCTCCAACACAGGTAACCTAGTATCTAGAATACCAGGAGAACCTTGGAAAGCCGATTTATGGTAGTTGACCTTTTGTCCCGAAATTTGACAGTACTCATCAATAATAGTCTTTACTTTGCTGCATGCTGTTAAATTTCCTTTAGAGAAAATAATAATGTCGTCAGCGAATGCTAGAAAGGGTATTTTAGGACCTGAGTGGCCAAACCGGAATCCAATGCCAGATTGATCCAAAATGGATTCTTAACTTAGCTTTCAGGCTAACACTTATGCACCTAGAATAAACAGAAACGGGGAGAGAGGATCTCCCTGCCTAATGCCTCTTGTTGGTCTGAACAATTCTGTTGGGCCATTATTGACTAAAACAGAGAAAGACACCGTTGTTACACATTCCATGATTAGATCAATAAATTTTTTATCAAAGCCAAATTTCTTCAATACCGATTCTGTGAAATGCCAATCTACCCTGTCATATGCTTTTTTCATGTCTAACTTGATAGCTAGCCAACCTTCCGAGCCCTTGCGAGTTTTGAACGAGTGAAAAATCTCATGGGCTATGAGGATATTGTCTTGAATAGCTCTATCCGAAACAAAGGCCCCTTGAAACGGATGTATAAGTTTTCCTATGACCTTTTTTAGCCGCTCCGTCAGAATCTTAGATACTATCTTATATACTATTGAGCATAGGCTAATGGGTCTGTAATCATTAGTTTTTGCTGGGTTATCACATTTTGGAAGTAGGGTGATAAATGTGTGGTTTACTTGTCGGAGCAATTTTCCCGTATGAAAGAAAGACTTAGTGGCTTTAATAACGTCGCCCCCAATGATGTCCCAGTAAGTTTTATAGAATTCAGCCGTCATCCCATCAGGGCCAGGGGATTTATTGGCTCCTAAAGACCAAACTGCTTCCTTTATTTCACCATTAGATGGTTGGTTGCACAGGAACTTATTCTCATCCTCTGAAATAGAAGGAGAAATAAGCTCGAGATAGTTATTTAAGATATTTGTATTGACTGGCTCTTTCGTGAATCTTTTGACAAAATCCTTTCTAATTTCTGATCGAATGTTGTGTTCTCCGCAAACTAGGGTTCCTGATTCGGAGGAAATATTCCTTATAATTTTTCTATTTCTTCTGCCAGAAGCTACACGGTGGAAGTAGGTTGTGTTAGAATCAGCTAACTTGAGATGTTTGGTTTTGGATCTTTGACACCAATATTCCCTTTGGAACTGGAGTAGTTTCTTCTTTTTGGAAATTAATTGTTTTTCTTTTGCCATATTCCTAAAACTGCTAATACTTTGCATCTTGACAAGCTCTCTCTCCACTTCTTGTACTTGCCTAAAGATGTTACCAAATGTAATCTTATTCCACTCTTTGGCTTTTTCTTTCAAGATTTTGGTTTTACAGACTAGTCTGAACATGACTGTTCCCCTATGCTCATTTCGCCATACTTGTTTAACGATATTCCGAAAATCCTTCCGTTGAAGCCACATATTTTCAAATTTGAAAGGAGGGGGCCTATAGACATATTCCGTGTTTAGACTTAAAGAAATTGGACAGTGATCGGAGGATGAGAATGCACCATTTACAGCTAAGAGATCAGGGAATTTCTCAATAAACTCGTGTTGCACGAGGACCCGGTCAAGTTTCTCAAGGATGTTATCTTCCCCCTCCATCTTCTTCCTCCAAGTAAATTTATTTCCCGAGTACGGGATCTCCGAAAGTGAACATGTGTTCTTGAATTGAGATAACCTCGAGAATCTATTATAACTAGTTGATGCTCCACCCTCCTTTTCATCACTACAACAAATTTCGTTCAAATCCCCCATAACTAAGCATGGAAGATGCTCGGCGTTTATAATTGTTGTGAGACTATTCCAGAAGGCTTCTTTATCCACCGCATGAGGTGGGGCATATACGAAAAAAATGACACCCGTAAAGTTCTTATCTATACATGAATATTTAACTCTAATAACTCTTGGCATTATTATTTCCACCTCGATTGATTCGTTTAGTAAGTGAGATTCATTCCAGAGTAGACCGATACCACCCGATCTGCCATTTCCCATTAACCATATTGATTTGTTAAAACCACTCGTTTGCCAAACCTTGTCCAGTGGTATTTTGTCAGTTCGAATATCCGTTATGACCATTATCGCTATGTGTTCGTTTCTTCATAATGCTTTGAGGTTTGTCCATAGATTAGGTCTCCCTAATCCCCTAATGTTCCAGAAGTAGATCTTCATAATAACCATTTAGAAGCTGTCAGAATTCTGGGGTATTTTAAGCCTGACAACAACCATTGTTTCTTGAAGAGAGCTTCCACTAGAATAACTCTTCTCAAAATTACTTCCTTTCTCCGATTGTTACCACAACATTTATCGTGAATTTTTTTTCCCCACATCTTATTCATAATTAGGAAGTACTGGGGGCACCAATTGTTTAGACCCCATAAAGAAGTGTTATATTGTATCCAATGCACCAAATTTCTTTGTTTGGAAAGACATAAGAATTCAACTTTTTAATAATTTCAAAAAAAAAATTCAAATTGGAGGAATTCAACTATTTATATTTTTAAACACCAAAATTCAATCAAACAACTTTTTTCAATTCTCTGGAAGTACATTTTACGGGAATTCAAATCCTGAGAAATAACTTTCTGGGAATTGTACTTCCTGTAATTAGGGCTGTTACTTGAGCCGAACAGCTCGAGCTCGGATCGGGCTCGGCTCGAAAAAGCTCGAGCTCGGCTCGTTCGAATACGTAAATCAAGCTGAGCTTGAACAAGGTTTTGGGCTCGAACCGAGCCCGAGCCGAGCCTAGAAGCTCGTGGGTGTGGTAATGTACGAAATTACCCTTAGGGTAAAATGAGGTATGTAGGAGGACGTCGCCTCTCCCTCTTTCAATCTTTCTCCAATTCTCCTCTGCTTCTTCGTTCAATCGCCGCCCCCAGTTCCTCTTTTCTTCCTCGATTTGTTCCTCACTTCCTCCTTTCTCCTAGGCGGTGCCGGCAAATCTCTCTCCTTCCGGCGAACGGTTGCAGCAGCACCACGCCACCACGACCTGTGCGGTGTCGCTTCCGGCCTTACTTCCTCCTCTAGTCCTCTGCCATATCATACTCCATGGATGTGCGTTCTCTGCGCTCGTACTCATCTGTGTCGGAAAACTCTTCTCCTTTCGGCGAACGACTGTAGCAGTACCACGCCACCACGACCTGGTTGTGCGTTCTCTGCGCTCGTACTCCTCTGTGCCGGCAAACTTCACGTTGTTTGTGTTTCCTCCAGCAGCAGTGCAACACCAGGCTCGTGTTAATCCCTCCTTGTTCATTTTCTCCTTATAATGGATTAATTTGTGTATTCTGTGTTGATTAATTTGTGTATTCTCGGCAATACATGAACAAGCGGGTGATATTTGTGTTGATTAATTTGTGTATTCTCTTGGTTGACTGTCAAAGCAAGAGATTTCTGTTGATTTACTATCAAAGCATCATTGTTCGTGTATTCTCAGTGTATGCTTTGATTGACTATCAAAGCATGAGATTGAAAATTTGATATTTGTTCTAGATCTGTTGATTGACATTTAGGTTTCCAGTGATATTGTTACGAGCTCGAACGAGCCCAGCTAACGAGCTTGAATGAGCTTAGGCTCGTTCGTTTGGCTTGTTCGAGCCTGACAAGCCCGAGCTCGAGAGCCGAGCTTGAGCACCAAAAAAAGCTCAAACAAAATTTGGGCTCGAGCTCGGCTCGGCTCGTTTCCCGTTCGAGCCAAGCTTGAACAAGCCAAGCTCGGCTCGTTCGACTCGAATATCACCCCTATCTGTAATCAACCAAACGAGCCCTAAGTGTGAATTTATTTGGGTGTTTATTTGGGTGTTTATTTTGTACAAGTACTATTTTACCTCTTCTCTTTTATCTTTTTTGGTTTGAAAGTAGCACAATACCCCTAATGACAACCAAATAAACTCCACTTTTTACAAATAAACTGTTTTTCGCATCATACGGAGATTATCTTGTTGTTTAAATTTTTAACTACTTTTACCAACCGCTTATAAATTTTACTTTGTTTATAATTCACTGCTAGAAACACGCGGGATTGCCACGAATTTAGTCACAGAAGTAGCCTCGGAAAGACCCTCGAAAAATCTTACCAACGAAAACAACCTCTAATTTAGCCTCGAATCCAAATCCGACCCAATAAACGCGAGGCTAAATTTGGTTACGAAAAATTAGCCTCAAAATGTTTATTCGACGGTAAATTAGCCTCGAATTCTACTTTGAGGGTAATTTTCGTAACCTTAAACTCGAAGCATTTAGCGTCGAATTTAGGCTCAAATAAATTTCGAGACATTATTCGAGTATAAGTTTTTTGATGCTAAAACAATATCGAATGTTGGCCTCGAATTTGTTTGACGGTAAATTTCGAGGTCAAATTACCCTAAAACAATATCGAATGTTGGCCTCAAATTTGTCATATTTTTATAATATTTTTAATTAAATGCTATATATATAAAATAATAATAATAATAATTAAAATCTATTTATATATAAAATGTGATATATTAAATAATAATTCATATCTTTACAAATTGATTTGTTTCCAAATACTACTCCGTAATAAAAACCTTAATAGTACAAAATTGTGTAATACTGTACAAAGCTTTCATTCATGTTCAATCCCCAAATACACAGGCACAAAGCTTTCACACTATTCTTCAATTCATCATCTTCAATCCCCCAATACACAGAGTAGTCATTATACACCAAATCCCAAAAAAATAATCAAGAAAGTGACTCGAGGCTGGCGGTGCCAAATCTGTGGAGGCTGCGGTGACGACCATGGTGAATACAACGTTGTTGCTCAACAATGGTGGTGCCAAATCTGAGGAGGCTGCGGTGTCGAGTCGACGATGAGCAGTGACGGGAGCCGGAGGTGTAGAAAGCGACGGAGATAAGAGCGGCGAGGGGGCCGAAACGAGAGAACTGGGAGGAGGGAGAGCCGGTGAATGAGCAATTCAGTGAGCCGGTGACGGGGCTAGGAGCCGGTGAAGGATCAAATAAAGAACAAGTAGAGAACTGGGAGGAGGGAGATCTATGGTCAAAGAGGGAGAAATTGAAAAAGGATTCTCAGATCTGAACAATTGAAATGAAGATTGAAAAGCGGCTGAGAGTAGAAGATGAGTTTAGGTTAAAGAGATGGAGAATGAAAATTAATCCAACGGTTGAGGTATAATGGAATAGGTGTCAATCAAGGGCTCTCAATTGATTTAAGCAATTGACATGGATTGCTGAATAGGTTGTAGGCAAAGTAGTTTAAAATTATTATTTTTATTTATTTTTGGTGGGGAACGGTTCAAAAATTATTAATCAAGACTCAAGGGTAAAGTTTTTCTTTCTATGTGAATAAAATTAATACAATGAATTATATATATAAAAAAATTAATACTATGAAATACTTGCTATAAAAAGTTTAGTTTTATTACCCGCATTTTACGGATTTAATACTTGCTATAAAATATTAACTTTTAAAATACATTTTTTTTAATTATTTCATACTTATTACAATTAAGTATGAATTTAAAAAAACAAATATAAAAAAATATTAATATTTTATATAGTTTTCATTATTCTAAAAAAGTGTGCATAAATAGTAATCGACAAATTTTAATTAACAGAGGGGTATTATGTTAGTCATTTTTAAGTTAATGTAAAATAAAATAAAGTTGATAAGAGATTATATTTTTCGGCAAATATAAACATAACTTGATTTCTTGATAAATAGAGGTGCTGAATTTTTTTCTATAAAAAAAATACATTTCAATCTATTTATATACATAAATTATACACTATTTTGACAGAAACTTTTTTTTTTTATCGAAAACCAAGTGTCTATTTATAAATTATGAGGTCAGCAAACACAATATCAAAAAGAGAAGAACATAAATCATCTTCCGAAATTTTTACTTTTATATTTTGGTTATAATTTACTTTTATAATGTTTAATAAAACATTATATTAACTACTAAACATTATATTAACTACTAAATTCTTATTAGAATACTATAAGAGTATCTTTTGAGGAAAAATCATATAAGTAACTAACAAATGTTTAATAAAACCTTATATTAACAAAGAAATTGTTGTTAGAATACAATAAGATTATGTTTTGAGGAAAACTCATGTAAGTAACTAACAAATGTTCAATAAAACCTTATATTAACTACTAACTTCTTATTAGAATACTATAAGAGTATGTTTTGAGAAAAAATCATATAAGTAACTAACAAATGTTTAATAAAACCTTATATTAACTAATAAATTATTGTTAGAATACAATAAGAGTATGTTTTGAGGAAAACTCATGTAAATAACTAACAAATGTTCAATAAAACCTTATATTAACTACTAAATTCTTATTATAATACTATAAGAGTATGTTTTGAGAAAAAATCATATAAGTAACTAACAAATGTTTAATAAAACCTTATATTAACTAATAAATTATTGTTAGAATACAATAAGAGTATGTTTTGATGAAAACTCGTGTAAGTAACTAACAAATGTTCAATAAAACATGATATTAACTACTAAATTCTTATTATAATACTATAAGAGTATGTTTTGAGAAAAAATCATATAAGTAACTAACAAATATTTAATAAAACCTTATATTAACTAATAAATTATTGTTAGAATACAATAAGAGTATGTTTTGAGGAAAACTGATGTAAGTAACTAACAAATTTTCAATAAAACCTTATATTAACTATTAAATTCATATTAGAATACTATAAGAGTATGTTTTGAATTAAAATCATATAAGTAACTAACAAATGTTTAATAAAACCTTATATTAACTACTAAATTCTTATTAGAATACTATAAGAGTATGTTTTGAGGAAAAATCATATAAGTAACTAACAAGACCTCATGAACCAAATTTTTTTTTTAAAAAAAAAACCAGTTCAGAACTAACAAGAGCTCATAACTAACAAGCCATTTACACAAGAGCTCGATGATTCTTTTGAATGGTGCATTACTTGGGTCAACGGTGTCTCATCACATACAATTCACTTATAAATCATAATAGTTGTCAACAAAACTCTTTCCATTCTTACATTTCATACAAGAGCATTTATTTTCTCCCCATCCATCAAATGCACTTGAAGTTTGTCATTACCCATTCTCTCTTTATATATTTATAAAAAAAATCATCACCAATACTAAATTGATAATAATTTAAAGTAGTTTTATAAATTTAAATATAAAACCATGTAAAATGATGAGACAAATAAACAATTATAAATTAGATATTTAAAAAATCTCGTATAGCCTCGAAACAAAGAACTCAAGGCTACATTTGATGCCACTAGCTTCGAATATACACTCAAGTTCATATCTTTAAGGCTATTAACCCATTGTTTTTTCTTATGCATTTCATTTTTCTTCCGTTTTTTGTAATTTTAATTCAAGCTATTGTAGTGCATTAAACAACAATAAAATTAGCCTTAAATTTACCCTACACTTTGGTTTAACGTTAAAAAGCCTTGATTTTGGCATAAAAAATATATATGAGATCGAAGTTTAAAGGTTAGAGAATTCAGAATAGCATTGCCCTCAAATTTTCTTTCATATTTGCTCTCGATGTCCATCTTAAACTATAACATATAGCCTCAAAACAAAGAATTCGAGGCTATATTACATGCCACTAGCTTTGAATTTACCATCAAGTTCTTACTTTTGAGGCTATTCACCAATTATTTTCCCACACATTTTGTTTTCTTCCTTTTTTTCATAATTTTAATTTAAGATATTATTTTGAAAATTTTAAATTAAATTACATCACATAATATTTCTCAACATTTCATTTTAAGTTACTTAACAATAATAATTTAATTAATAAACATAATAAATCGCACATATGAAAGGGCAAGAGAATCAAATCTCATTTTGAGAATATTGGCAAAAGAAGAGAAAGTAGTTTGGATTGGTGGGTTTTGAGTCCGTGAATGAAGTTATAGATTTGAATGTGTAAGAGTAAATGTTGATTGTGAAAAATAAATGCGGATGGGAAAGTACAGTGTGTAACATTAAATGAGATTGGTGTGCTATAGCCTCGAAGTTAACCTCATTTTTCCTCTCAAATATTCACACCACATTTTCGCCTCAAAAATGGTTACGACGTTACCCTTGAATTCAGTACTCAAGTACTAACATCGAACTTAACCTCGAAAATGAACTTAGTTGCTAAACTACCCACGGACATAGCATCCAAAATAGCCTCAAAGTTACTTCGAGGCTAATCACCCTCGAATTAGGCCTCGAAGATGGCCGTGAAAATTTATCGTTGTTATATGGACTCAAAGAAAGCCTCAAATTTTTATCTGTTGCCAAATAGCCTCAAAATTCAGCCTCGAAAATATTTCGATTCTAAATTGCATCGAAAAAAAGTTTCGAAAGTATAATTGAGGGTAGTAGTCTCGAATTTAACCTCGAAATATTCCGGGGCCAACGATTCGTGGCAATCTCGCGTGTTTCTAGCAGTGATTTTAATCAGTTTATTAATCTGTCTCATACGAACCCCATATCTATTTGAAATTTTGAATGAATGTAGTATTATTTTTGTCTTGTACTGCTTAGAGCAAACTAAACTAGCTGATTGATACCAAAACCATTCATGACTAATCATCACCTCCTATTATATTTTTCTAATATTCTCCTAATATAAGGTTATTTTAGTTAGTTCGTTAAAAAAAATCCTAATTAATTAAGGTTAATTATACAAAATTTTAACTAAGGATTGAGGGGATAATTAATCAGGACATCCGCACCCGGGCAGCAAGTCCGGCTCTTTGAGTACAATTGGCACATATAAATTACTCCCTCCGTTCCATAATACATGTCCTTTTAGTTTTGGACACGCTTTTTAATGAGCGAAAAACTCTATAAAATATCATTTTTTTAATTATTATTTTTATATAATTTGATACTTATTACTAATAAGTATCACATTATATAAAAAAATTAATTAAAAAAATGATATTTTATAGAGTTTTTCGCTCATAAAAAAACGTGCCCAAAACTAAAACGACATGTATTGTGAAACGGAGGGAGTATAAAATACATGTGTTTGCTATAGAGCCGCGAAGAAGTGCGCTTGCAGAATGCAGAAGCGGCACATGACCACATCTTGCAAATGAAGCGACACCTCGGTTATAATTAAATTTTTGTAAAGTGATTTTGTAATTGTTTAAGATTTGTTTTTAAAAAATAAAATATAAATTGAATAGAGTTTAATTTTATCTATTCGTGAACACCCATTTCGAATACGTTTTAGTAAAAAAAGAAGATAAAATTATGTTTGAATAACCAAATGAGATTATGAGTTTTTTAATGTGGGTTTTGTTTTTACTCCCTCCGTCTCCTTTTAATTGACTTTTTACTATCTATACATGTTTTTTAAGATGTGAAAAACTATATGAAATAATAAATTTTTAAAATATTTTTTTCAATAATCTCATGCTTATTGGTGATAAGTATAATGTTATTAAATTTTTTTTTAAAAATATTAATATTTAATATAGTTTTTATCATTCTAAAACTACGTGCATTACCTGAAAAAGTCACTTAAAAGGAAACGGAGGGAGTATTAACTAAAATAATTTTTGAAAATTTTATTTTGTCAATAATATTTAAATAATAATAATAATAATATCGTACTCCAGAATAATTATTAATAAGAATTAAATAAATAAATGAATTCATAATTTTGATTAAAAAAATAAAAAGAAAATGATTAAAAAGTAGGCGGTGGATTGGCGAGTGGAGTGCACGGATGTAGATAAAATTGATACTAAAAAAAAACTTAAGAGTATTTTTATGCTGATGTCACGGATAAAAAGTAAGCTAAGGGGCAAAGACCAAGTGTTTAGTGTTCACGGATGCATAAGACCTCATCACAGGCTTGGAATCGGCGCGTTCTCCGATTCTTGCCAAAAAAAAAAAAAGTTTTGCCAGACTAAATAAAAGTCTTAAGTTTAAACTAAAAAAATGAAATTCCCATTAAAATTGTGAGTGCCACGTGTTTAATTAATAGAGGGGGGGAGTCCGAAGTCTAAGGGGTGTATTTAGAGCGAGTTTGAAAATATTGGGGACGACCAATAAAGCCGGAGCAATTGGCCGGCCGGCAACCCATAAATAAAATGTGATTTAATTTATTAATTATCATTGTATTGGAATTTTTTTTTCCTGAGATTATAACATCGAAATCCACTTTTAAATATAAAAAATCAAGCGAATTTATAAAACTTCAACTTTCTATAATATTTTTAAATCTCGAAAGGTTTTGACAAAAATTCGTGTCTATTTCGACTGGTTGTTATTGGTGGAGTTCGCTCGGACGGTGTGCGTCTTTGCTTTGGCGCGTCTAGGCAATCTTCTTTTCTGTTGGGGTTCTGACAATCGGAGTCGGGACGGTGAGATCGAGATGGTGTGTACGGGCAACTTCGTGTTCGGGAAGGTGATTCCTTAGAGGTAGGGGTGTTATTCGAGCCGAACGAGCCGAGTAGGGGGTTGCTCATATTTGGCTCATTTTTGTTCGAGCTCGAGCTCGGCTCGAATTTTTGTCGAGCTTAGAAGTGAGCTCGAACTCGGCTCGCGAGTATTTGAACAAGCTCGAGCTCGAGGTCGTTTTGCTCATTTTTTGTCGAGTAGAGCTCGGTTGAGCTCGTGTTATTGTTGTAGCTTGTTTTTAAAGTTCGTTTATGGGCTCGTTTCTGAGCTCGGGCTCGTGATCTCGTTCAAATGTCTGAA
This sequence comes from Persicaria tinctoria, assembly GCA_037127255.1. Taxonomy (NCBI): domain Eukaryota; kingdom Viridiplantae; phylum Streptophyta; class Magnoliopsida; order Caryophyllales; family Polygonaceae; genus Persicaria; species Persicaria tinctoria. The sequence goes on along the minus strand of JBANSL010000010.1, from coordinate 65,838,334 downwards.
GTGAACGGGACTGATTTGAGAGAAACCCTAAAACTAAAGGGGGAAAAAGCATAAGGGTAAATTTGTCCGAGCTATACGAGCTACTCGAGCTCGGGAACCCGCTCGAACTCGAATCGTTTTTCAAATGTGAACGAGCTCGAGCCGAGTTTTTCTAGTCGAATCCGAACAGCTCGTGTTCACATAACACCCCTACTTGGAGGTTCGTCTAATCGTCTTCATTGTCCACAAGGATTCCCGATGTATCGTTGGTTGGCAACCGATGTTGTTTCATGATGGTGCTTGACTTTGTCCGTAGTCTGTGTTCCTGACATGCTTGATTTAATTTTACCTAGATTCGTTTTTTGCAGGGTACGTTTTCGCTTGTTATATTGACGGTCTTTCGTCTACCGATTTATCATCTATCAACCATCAAAATTCATGTATATCTGATCGGGGAGACGGGGAGGTTATTTAAACGGATAGATTCTAGAATTCATATAATTCTATCTTTAAGCTATTGATAGATTTGTCTAAGTTTAGATAGACTTATCTTTATTCTGTAGTTGTCTATAAATTGTATCGTATTGTTCATAATAAGATTCATTCAGTTTCATTCTCAAATCCTATATGGTATCTAGAGCCTAAACCCTAATTTTTTTTTTTTTGGTGCGCCTCCTGCACTCATCTTCTCAACTCTTCTCTTCACCATGTCTACTGATTCAACCTCCAGCACTTCAAACAACAACACCAACACCACCCTACTAGCCAATCTGTCTGGCACCGCCACTGTGTCCTTTCCTCCCATCTCCATCAAGCTTGATCGCAACAACTATTATCTATGGCGCGGTATTGTCTTCAGCACTCTTGAGGCTTTCGATCTTGAAAGCTTTGTACTGAATGATCCACTCACGATGCCACCTGAGCTTTCTGCTTCCCCCACTGATGCTGAATCCACTGCTCACGCAACTGCTGTCACGGCCTACACAGCCTGGAAGAAGAAGGATAGATTAGTTCTAGTCTGGCTTCGCTCGACGATGTCCGACAAGGTCCTTCCTTATGTTGCTCGATCTGCCACTTCCAATGCTGCTTGGAAGGCGATTGATTTTCACTTTCAATCCACTACTCGTGCTCGTACTATGCAGTTGAAGAGTCAACTTCAAATGCTTCCCAAAGGTGCCCTGTCAATGCAAGATTACATCGACAAGAAGAGGGCGATCGCTGATTCTCTCGGTGAATGTCTCACCCCTGTCTCCGATGAAGATCTCACTGCGTGTATTCTTCAGGGTCTTGATGCCACTTATTCACCCTTTATTACTGCTGTCCATATGCGTGTTCAGCCTCTGTCTATTGATGAACTCACGGGCCTCTTACTTCAAGACGAAGAGCGTCGCGAGGAGCATCATCGTCAAGCCTTGGCGTCTGTTGGCTCCCCTGTTAGTCCACCCTCTCCTCCCTCCTCTGTGTCATCACCAACAGCAGATGCTCAAGCAAATTATGGTCAACGCGCACCCAATCAGTCCTCCACTCGTGGTCGGGGCAGTCAAGGTCGTGGTCGCGGTCGTGGCCGTTCCGATCACTCTGGGAATCAGCAACCCTCCTACGGTTCAAATCGACCACAATGTCAGATTTGTGATCGAATGGGTCATCGCGCTCGCGACTGCTATAATCGTCATGATGAATCTGTTTTCCCTTCTCGACATCAGCAACAACAGCAGCCTCAGAAGACAGCAAACACGGTCTATACATCTTCTCCGTCATCTATTCCTGATCCCAATTGGTACATTGACTCCGGTGCTTCCCATCACATTACCTCCGACATGCGCAATCTGAATATCAAGTCCGACTACACCGGTGATGATAGTCTGGCTATGGGTGATGGTAATCAAATTCCTATCTCTCACACTGGTCATTCTACTTTTTCAACTTCTTCTCGCAACTTCTATCTCAAAGATGTCTTAGTTGCTCCTACTATTACCAAGAACTTGCTCAGCGCTTCTGGCTTTACTCGGGATAATTCTGTTGTCATTGAATTGCATCCTCACTTTTGCCTTGTCAAGGATTTGCAGGGACAGGTTCTTCTGCAGGGAAACGTTAAAGATGGTCTGTATCACCTTCCGCTGCCCACACGTCTCTGTCCTACCGCCAACCTCACCACTCCCCGTGTCTCCCTGGAGGTCTGGCATCGACGTTTAGGCCATCCCAACTCCTCTGTTTTACAGCATCTCCTTTCCAGTCTTCAATTACAAGTGTCCAATAAGCAGCTTTCTGCAGTGTGTGAGTCTTGCCAGCTCGGCAAAAGTTGTCGTCTTCCTATTAGTCATACTCATATTCCTAGTAGTTCACCATTTGATTTAATTTATTCTGATGTTTGGGGACCTTCTTCAATTCCTTCAATCAATGGCAATCGTTACTTTGTGATTTTCGTTGATGATCATTCAAAGTTTGTATGGATTTATTTTCTTACTCACAAGTCTCAAGTTGCACCCATATTTCAAGCCTTTTACGCTATGGTCCAAACACAGTTTCACAAGGGAATTAAGCAACTCCAATCAGATGGAGGAGGAGAATATGTTGCTCTTACTTCCTTCCTTCAATCAAAAGGCATAATCCACCGTATGTCTTGCCCTTATACTCCGTCACAGAATGGCGCAGCTGAGCGTCGTCACCGAATCATTCAAGAAAAGGGTCTGTCTCTCCTCGCACATTCGGAGGCCCCATTTCAGTTTTGGGAGCAAGCCTTCCACTCTGCTGTCTATCTCTCCAATCGCACTCCCACCCCATCCCTTCGTCATAAGTCTCCATTTGAGGTCCTATACAACAAGCACCCCAATTATGATTCTCTTCGGGTATTTGGTTGTTTATGTTACCCATATTTGCGCCCTTATATTTCCACAAAACTCAACTATCGATCCCTCCCCTGTGTTTTCATTGGTTATAGTTCCAAATATAAGGGTTATGCATGTCACCATATCCCCACCTCTCGCACATATTACTCTCCTCATGTGGTCTTTGATGAACATACATTCCCTTTTCAGCAACCAACCTCTGTGCCCTGTCCTCGTCCCCCTATTCAGTCACCTCCAGTCCCTTGCACCCTTCTTCAAACTGCCATATCGTCTGAATCACAGCCTCAAATCCCACCATCACCATCTTTAGCGCCACCTGTGGAAGAGCATGTTCAGGCACCTTCTCCGCCACAGCAGCAACATACGATCTTTCGCCCAGCTGCTGACTCTCGTCATACAATGACCACTCGGGCTCAAACAGGAAAGCTCAAACCTCGGACCTTTCAGGCGTCCAAGCACTCTGATTCTGCTACTGACTATACTCTTGTTGAACCTACCACCTTCAGACAAGCAGTCAAGGTTCCATCATGGTGCTCGGCTATGCAAGCCGAATATGATGCTCTATTACGCAACAAGACGTGGCGCCTAGTTCCTCGTCCATCTGCTGGCAATATAGTCGGTTGCAAATGGGTTTATCGTATCAAACGCTTGGCTGATGGGTCACTGGCTCGCTACAAGGCTCGACTCGTGGCCAAAGGGTTTGATCAAACTGAAGGAGTGGACTTCTTTGATACATTCAGTCCTGTTGTGAAACCAACAACCATTCGTCTGGTGTTGTCTATTGCTCTCAGCCATCATTGGACTATTCGGCAGCTTGACATCAACAATGCCTTCTTAAATGGGGATCTCCAAGAGACCGTCTTTATGGAACAACCACCAGGATTCATTGACCCTCGCTTTCCTACCCATGTTTGTCGCCTTCAGAAAGCTCTCTATGGTCTCAAGCAAGCTCCCCGTGCTTGGTTTAATAAGCTTCGGTTCTATCTGCACAGTCAAGGGTTTCGTTCATGCTATTCCGACACCTCCCTGTTTGTTCGGTCTCATGCCTCTCACTACACATATGTTCTGGTGTATGTCGATGACCTCATTGTCACAGGATCTGATGCTACATTTCTCCAGTCTTTTATTTCTGCAATGAACACCACTTTCTCGTTGAAAGACCTTGGTCCTCTTCACTACTTCCTTGGTGTCGAAGTATTCATGGATAGAGGAGTCTTGCATCTGTCTCAGCAGAAGTACATTACAGATCTTCTCTCTCGCGCTCATATGTTAGAGGCCAAGCCTATCTCCACTCCGGCAGATGCTAGTCACAACAACTTTCGTTGTTTGGATCCCTTTCCTAATCCAACTTTGTATCGTCAGATTGTGGGTAGCCTCCAATATGCCACCATCACTCGTCCAGAAATTAGCTTTGCGGTCAATCGCGCCTGTCAATGTATGCACAGCCCCACTGAATCTGCGTGGTCTGGTGTCAAACGCATTCTGCGATTCCTCAAAGGTACTTTAGACCACGGCATCCTCCTTCATGCCTCCACTGACACGCATCTTGCTGCCTACTCAGACTCCAGCTGGGCCTCCGATCCAAATGACTTCCGTTCCCAACATGGGTTCGCTGTGTATTATGGTGGTAATTTGATCAGTTGGTCATCCAAAAAGCAACGTGCTGTTGCTCGTTCAAGTACGGAAGCGGAGTTCCGGGCTGTTGCGTTTACCACTGCTGAGGTTGTCTGGCTACAGCAGCTCCTTCGGGAGCTTGGCAAACCGACTCCTCATACTCCGGTGTTGTTCTGTGACAATCTGTCTGCCACTTTTATGACCCGTAATCCCGTTATCACGTCTCGCTCAAAGCATATTCACTTGGATTACTACTTTGTCAGGGAAAAGGTGGACGCTCAGGAACTTGAGGTTCGTCATATCTCCACCGTTGATCAACCAGCCGATATCTTCACCAAAGCTCTTGGCTCTACTCGGTTTCGGTTTCTTCGTGACAAGCTGCATGTGCGTCCTCGCCCATTGGCTTGCGGGGGCGTAAACGGATAGATTCTAGAATTCATATAATTCTATCTTTAAGCTATTGATAGATTTGTCTAAGTTTAGATAGACTTATCTTTATTCTGTAGTTGTCTATAAATTGTATCGTATTGTTCATAATAAGATTCATTCAGTTTCATTCTCAAATCCTATAGTTAAGATGAGGAGAGGAGGAGAGTATGATAAAGAAAGAACAGGCGCATATGCAAATGTGTGTTTCACACCCGACTTGCCGTGTGAAGGGGCACCACCATCACCCTGCCCTCTATTTCCCCTTTTGATAACGACCCGTTTCCATTTGGATTCCGTGGAGTTGATATCAAAATTAATTCATCTTAGTCAATTTTGTACTTTTAATTTATAATGTTTTATATGCATCAAACCAATTACTAATCATACAACGCTTTAACATATTAATAATATAGTCAGTATTTGAGTATGAATAATATAACCAGTGATGGATTCATAATTTTAGGATAAATCTAAAAAAGAAAATATAAGCTCTCATACAAAGATTTGACGAAGATTTATAAATTAGTCTTCCATATTACATATTCATTGTATGCAGACATTATTGTAAATCAATATGTTTAAAATAGGAAACGTGTATTTTAAAATTTCAACAATAATATTGACCAATAAGAAAATAACATTTGAATAAAAAATTCAAGTTTAATTGTGGGCGTGATACGTCAGCAAAATGCTAGCAGAATTAGTATTATACTCCCCCCGTTAAACAAAACTTGACGTTTTACTATTCATGCACGTTTTTTTAGGAGCTAAAAACTATATAAAATATTGACTTTTTAAATAATTTTTTTTAACAATTTCGTAGTTATTATTAATAAGTACAAACTTGTTAAAATTTTTTTTTTTAAAAATGAATATTTTATATAGTTTTTATCATTCTAAAAAAGCGTGCGTGAATAGTAAACGACAAGTTTTGTTGAACGGAGGGAGTAGATTATAGACAGATAGATAGATAGAAACTTGAAAGAAAATGCAAAGAAATTGTGTGAATAGAAAAATGGTTTTTTTGGGGGAGATAGAATAAAAAGTTTGATTAGAAAAGATTATATATAATTAAATTATTTTAATTTTATTTTGAATTATTTTTCTATAATCGATGCTATATTTGAATCATTTGATATAAAATCTTCCTTAATCAAGTTTCCATTTGCAATTGCAATTTCACAGTGAAATTGCAAATGGAAACTTCCAAGTTCCAAAGATTAGACAATGACATTCCGTTATTTATGACTTTTAGGCGGCTTAAGGCTCACCATGTGGGCCACCAACCCTTGAATCAATTGCATCCACACTTCAATTTTCACCCCAAAATTAACATTGCTTGAACCATCAATACTGTTTTTTGATCCATTATTGATCTACACAACAAGGTCCCTGGAAAAATTTAAGTCTTGAACAATCATATAACTATTGCTATTAATTTCCTTTTTTAACCAAAACATGAATATGGGTGTTTTATGTATGATGTAAACCATTCATTTTATGTGTGATATTCCCTCTGTTGGGGGGACTTTTACATGGCGTAAGCACCCTAGGGAGATTGATAACTCCTACGCTAAACTAGATCGATGTTTGGTTCAGAGTCCTGTTTTAGTAGCTTTCAGTAAGCTCCAGATCCGTAATCATGCTTTCACCTCATCAGATCACTGTCCCATCACAGTGGACTTCCGCCAAAACCATACATTCGATAGTCGCCCCTTCAAGTTTGAAATGGCATGGACCAAACATAAGGACTTTGAGAATATAGTGCGGCAAGCGTGGCGCCTCGATCGACAAGGATCGCTTATGTTTCGCCTAGTTCACAAAACTAAATTGCTAAAAACCTTAGCTAAGAAATGGCACAAGCTTACGTTTGGAAATATTCGATCCCAACTTCTAAAATCTGATCAAGATCTCTTGGAAATCCAAGCAGCCTTAATTGCTTCATTCTCCCCCAGGAACTGCTCACTTCAGAAACGTCTTCTGGCTAAACGTGAGCGTTTACTTGATTTTCAACGATCATATTGGCGCCAACGAGCCAAAGCAAAACATGCTAAACTTACGGACTCCAACTCCGGTTACTTTCATCGTGTAGCCACCATCAAGCGAAACTGCAAACTTATCAAGTCCATCACCCTTCCCAATGGTATCCATACGTCAGATTCTGGAGCAATTCGTTCTGAATTTGAGCTTGAATATTCTCGCAGATTCAGATCCACAATCGACCCTTCAATTAACTTACTCAAGAACCTTGACATCTTACACCCTATCGTATCCGATCAGGATAACCTTCGACTTACAGCTTCAGTCTCTAATGCGGAGATCAAATCGGCGGTTTTCTCTATACACGCTGATAAGGCGCCCGGTCCTGACGGTATGCCTGCGGGCTTCTATCAGAAATACTGGGGCATTGTCGGGCCTTCGGTGACGAAAGCTGTTAAGAGCTTCTTCGTCTCAGGTAAGCTCCTGAAACAAATCAATCATACTTTCATAACCTTGATTCCTAAGATTGACGATCCAGCTTGCATAAATCATTTCCGCCCTATTAGTCTATGCTCTACGATTTACAAAATCATAACAAAAGTTATAACAGCCAGACTGGCTCCTATACTTACAAAATTCATCCATCCTCTTCAAGGTGCATTTACAAAAGGCCGCTCAATTCATGATAACATCCTCATTGCTCATGAGATTTTTCACTCTTTCAAGGCAAAGAAAGGCAAGGTGGGATGGCTTGCTCTTAAACTAGACATGGAAAAGGCCTACGATCAGATTGAATGGTCATATCTACAAGCAGTTCTTACCAAAATGGGTTTTCATAAGACTTTTATTGTCTGGATTATGGAATGTGTGTCCACCGTCTCCTATTCCATTCTGATCAATGACGCACCAACACAACAATTCTTCCCCAAACGGGGATTAAGACAAGGTGATCCCCTATCCCCCCTATTGTTTATTATAGCTTCTGAGTTTCTTGCTCAATCGATCCAACAGGAGTCTGCCCGCAATAAAGATATTGGATTCCCGATCACCAAAAACGGACCGACCATTCCATTCCTAGCCTTTGCTGACGACATGATGATTTTCACCAAAGTCACTGCCTCTGCCTGCAAAACGATTACACCAATCCTTAATAATTACTGTCGTCTTTCTGGGCAGAAGATCAATTACCACAAATCCACCTTCCAGGTATCCAAGAATACAACATCGGCCACTAAAGCAACTATTAAAGCTCATCTAGGCATTGACTGCTCTACTACATTGGAAAAATATTTAGGTTGTCCTATCATTAACGGTCGTGTTAATAAGGACACGTTTGCTGATGTGGTCCTAAAAACCAAAAAACAACTCACAAAATGGAAGGCGTCCTCATTGTCGGCGGAAGGCCGTAAGGTCTTGATTAAAGCAAATCTTAGCGCCCAACCTGTTTTCCTAATGCAGTCCTTTATGCTACCTGCTTCAATTTTGACAGAACTTGATAAGGTCTATCGTCGTTTCTTCTGGAATAAGGAGGACAGGTACACCCCCCTTATCAGCTGGGATAAAATTTGCTCGGACACCCTCAACGGTGGTTTAGGATTATACAAAGCCGAAACAATGAATACCACCCTCCAATTGAAGCTTCTTTGGAAGCTCCTTGCAGATCCATCTAATATCTGGGTCCAAGTCATTTCGGCTAAATATCTTAAAGGTTCTTCGATTCGAACTTACAAGAAAAAGGGGAGTACCTCCTGGCAATGGGGTAAGTTGATCCAATTACGCCCTCTATTCGAGAAAGGTCTTCGATGGAGTGTTGGGGACGGTAGAGACATTAACTTTTGGTCCGATAACTGGGCTTTCGAGGGGGCGCTTGCTCTTCAATCAGACGTGCTTTTGACCCCTGATCAACTCGATTGGAAGGTCAGTCGTTTCATTTCCCCGAATAAAACTTGGAATTTTCCTCTACTCTCTGTTGACCTTGCCGGTCTGTTACATCCAACAGTGACTACTCATATTGGTAATATACCCTTACCATTTACAAACATGACTGATCGTCTATATTGGGGACCAGACTCCTCTGGATCGTCTATATTGGGGACCAGACTCCTCTGATCCCTAACGGGGCTCAGAATTTACGGTTCCAATGTCAATGGATTTGGGATTTGAATGTGCCTCCAAAGCTTAAACATTTCTTATGGAAACTGGCGACGGATAGCTTACCTACCAAAGATCGTCTACAACGATCTCACATCAATGTGCCTATGGGATGCGTTTTCTGTGACTCTCAATTTGAATCAGCCCAACATCTCCTACTCGACTGTCCTTTTAGCAGAAGGGTCCTTTGCAACAATACTAGTCTCGTTCAAACTACGCAAATCGGTAGCTTCGATGAACAACGCCCTAGTACGGTTCTAAACAACATCTACTTGACAGCCAGCAAGGGCAAGTTAGATGACTTGTTCTATACTTGGTGGGCATTGTGGTTCTTTCGAAACCAATTGGTGTTTGGCAACGCGGTACGCGTCACTATTAAACAAATTAACATTCACATGCTTACTTCCAAGCAGACTTGGTTAGAGGCATCTCGTTTCGATCTTGCAACCGATTCCTTCCTTCCGGATGTGCCCAGGAAACCTTTAAGTAATTTGAATCATTGCAGGGGAGGCCAGGTTCGGCGCTCCACCAATCGTTGGGTTAGACCTCCTTCGAATTCTTACAAACTAAACTTTGATGGCTCACTATTGGGCTCTGGGGATGCTGCTTTTGGATTTGTTATTAGGAATTCAGAAGCAGAAGTCATCGCTGCCGACTATGGCCGTTGTAATAATAATTCATGTGTGTTTGCAGAAGCCCTTGCTCTTAGGAATGGGGTGCTTCAGGCAAAACAAATGGGTATTCAAAACCTTCTAATTGAGGGTGACAACTTGCATGTTGTCAATTCCCTACTTGGGGATTGGAGCTGCCCTTGGAACATCGAGCTCCTGCAATCTGACACTCGGTTTATGGTTTCGTCCTTTAATTCTATTTCCATTCGTCATATTTTCAGGGAATCCAATGCTGTTGCCGATAGGGTCGCGCACCTGGCTTACAGCATCCCTGCCGACGATCTTCTGCTTGCTGATCCGGTTTTTCAGGGTCTCGTCCGAAAGGACGCTCTAGGATGGCGTTATCTTCGTTAATGATAGCTGCATCTTAATTCCTTTCCTTGTATTCAAAAAAAAAAAAAACCATTCATTTTACATAGAAAAACTCGAGTTACAAATACTAAGGGGCCGTTTGGAATTGATATCTAGATATCAGATATCAGCCCCCGATATCTGATATCTAGTGTTTGGTAAGGCTAAATATCGATATCACTTTAACTGATATCGATATCTAGTGTTTGATATGCATAATATATCACTTGATATCAAGTGATATCTGATATCTGTGTTTGGTAAGAGTCGTGAGGTATCGCTTTATATCGATATCTTGATATCTAGATATAGATCCCAAACGATCCCTAATAGATATCACCTCCTACTTTGTTTGCAATTCGAGTGCCTTTTACAAATAATTGACATCACCTTTTATTTTGGTTGTGATTCGAGTGTCACATATAAAGTAAGTTTTCTATTCAGGCACATTTTTTAAAATAATACAAATTATATAAAATATTTTTTTTAATTAAAATTGTTTTAAAATAATTTTATACTTATTATTAATAAATATAAAATTATTTAAAGATATTTAATAATAAATAATATTTTATATACTTTTTTTTTTTTTTGTTTTTTTTTTAGGAAAAATTTCGGGGGACAAAACTCTACCCGAATGCATCCTTTCGGATGAGGTCAAGAAGACCTGGATTATTCTGAATATTAGTACCCCAGGCAGAGTGGCAAAGGTGTGCAACCTTATCAGCCACTCTATTGCCTATTCGGGGTACATGGAGGAAAGAAACCCTTTCCAAATTTGTTAGCATAGATGTGATATCAGACAGAATGAGTTCGATTTCCCATGGACATTTTGTTTTTCCGTTGAGATGGTCAATAATTATTTTTGAGTCACCCTCAATTTGGAGTTTGGTAATTCGTAAATTCAGGGCGTTCTGTACCCCGAGTTTTAATGCAAGAGCTTCAGCTTTTAATGGACTCTGATTACCAAGTTGTTTATACCTTATGCTGATTGATCGACCTTCCCAATCACGGATAATGGTCCCAGCTGTGCTGTCCTTGTTTAAGAGGGAAGAACCATCAAAGTTTAATTTGAGAGTTCCTCTGGGTGGCTTACGCCATCTAACGTTTGTGTGTTTCGTTTTCTGTTGTCTGTTAGTTTTGGTTCGTGGCTGAAAGTCGGGGTCATCACCGGCTCCGCCCACAAAACAAGAAGATTTGCTCCAATTTGACTTGTGTGTTTTAATAATGTGGAGTGTGGTATCTCTGCTGGGAATTGGAATCGACTTGAAAATATGTTGATTCCGAGTATACCAAACGGTCCACCAGCAGAAGGCTAGCTTAGCTTTAGATTTATTGTTTATGTTATTTCCAATGTAGGCCATAACTGGTTTAATGTCTCTCGATTCCTGGAGCATTGCTGCTATAGTTGTATTGGCGTCGGTTGGGAACCTGAGGAGGGAGGTCGTGTATTGGCATTCCAATAGAAGATGGGCATCATCTTCTGCCGCACAACTACACAAAGAACAAGTGGGGGGCACCGAGACACTCCGTTGTGCTAGTCTAACGACCGTGGGAAGGCCGTCTTGGCTAATCTTCCATAAGAATTTTTTTACCTTTGGTGGAATGTCCAGGTTCCAAATCCAGAAATTCGGATCAGGACACTGAGATGACTGACCTGAGATCAGTTTATACGCACTCGATGTGGTGAACCAACCCTCTCTGTCCGGCCACCAGTAAAGACGATCCTCAAATGGAGTAGACGGCAAAGGAATATCCAGTATTTCGTTGACAATGTTTAAAGGTAGCACCTGACAGAGCTTCTCAGACCACCATCTGCCGGCCATAATATAATCACTAAAGGTCTCTTCAAGATCAGCAGAAGGAAGGCATTCACCCCTGGCATTCAACGAGAGGAACGAGACCCAGTTATCCGTCCAAAACTTTACTGATTTTCCATTTCCAATTGACCAGATCAGCCCAGTTTTGAAGGAATCAATGAGGGTTGTCAGTTTGGCCCACTGCCAAGATGAATCACCATGTTTCCTATATTCTAGTAAATTAGAGGACCGGAGATACTTGTGTCTAATAATGGAGACCCATACGTTTAATGGTTCTGCTAGAATTTTCCATAAGAGTTTCATTTGGAGGGCTTCATTCATATCTTTTGATTTTCGAATTCCAAGTCCACCAGCCCGTTTTGGTCTACAGATCCTATCCCAGCTAATAAGTGGGCGGTGTTGAAGATCTTTATTCCAGAAAAACGTTCTGTTCACTTGATCTAATTCTTTATGAATCGTGGCTGGTAACAGGAAGTTTTGCATAGTGTATAGGGGTTTGGATGCTAAATTTGTGTTTATTAGGATGGCGCGGCCTTGTTGTGATAGCGCATTAGCACGCCATTTACTTAGTTGTTCTTTGGATCTACATATGATGTCTTCGAACGTGGTTTTGCTTACTCTACCATTAATGATGGGGCAACCTAGATATTTCTCCAATGAGGAGACATTTGAAATATTTAGACAGTTACTGAGCGCGGAAATCTTTGCGTCCGTAATTCCTTTGGTTGCTTGAAAACTAGATTTATGGTAATTAACCTTTTGACCAGAAACTTTACAGTATGATTCAATTATTTTTCTAACCTTGTGTCCTGCCTCAATACTTCCTTTGGAGAAGATGATTATATCGTCTGCAAAGGAGAGGAACGGGATTCGGGGACCACCTCGGCCAAATGTGAAACCAATTTGACTTCTTTCTGAGTTGGATTCCGCCGCTAGACTTCGCGCTAGGATCTCCGCTCCGAGAATAAATAAAAAAGGGGAAAGGGGGTCACCCTGACGGATGCCTCGTGTGGGGAAGAACATTTCTGTAGGACCATTGTTTACCAATATTGAGAACGAGACACTTGAGACACACTCCATAATCCAGGAGATGAAAGTAGGGTGGAACCCAAAATTTTGAAGGACTTTGTTAGTGAAATTCCAATCAACTTTGTCATATGCTTTTTCCATGTCAAGTTTTATCGCAAGCCATCCCTCTCGACCCTTTCGAGATCTGAAAGAGTGGAAAATTTCATGGGCTATAAGGACGTTATCTTGTATAGCTCTATCCGATACAAAAGCACCCTGAAGTGGGTGGATTAGTTTTCCAATGATGGCTTTGATCCTTTCAGTGAGTATTTTTGAGATAATCTTGTAGATTGTGGAACATAAGCTGATCGGGCGATAATGGTTTGTGGCCGTCGGGTTATCTTTTTTTGGTAGGAGAGAGATGAAAGTATGATTAATTTGTTTTAGGATTTTCCCAGATAAGAAAAAACCCTTAACAGCTCTAATAATGGAAATGCCAACGATGTCCCAACATTCTTTGTAAAACTCAGCAGTAAAACCATCGGGACCTAGGGATTTGTTTTTTCCAAGGTTAAAAACTGCAGATTTTATTTCTTTGTTGGACGGGTGTCGGATAAGGAAATTATTTTCCTCCTCCGAGATAGCCGGTTGTATATGGTTAAGCAGCTCTTCTAATAGTCTTTCATCAGTTGGTTCCTTTTTGAAACGATTTTCAAAGTCCGTCTTAATTTCATTTCTGACATTTTCTTCACCTATAATTAAAGTGCCGTTACTAGAAAGAATGTTGCGGATTTGTTTTCGGTGTCTCCTCCCCGAAGCCACACGATGAAAATACGAGGTGTTTGAATCTGATAGTTTGATATGCTTTGTTTTGGCCCTTTGGTTCCAGAACGTCTTTTGGAAGAGGAGAAGCTTATCCTTTTTTTCGATAAGGCGTTGTTCTCTTATCAGGGAACGGTCCGAGACCCCCCTCGGGTTAGCAGATTGAATTTTGAGCAATTCATCATCTACTTCAAGTAATTGTCGAAAAATATTTCCAAAAGTTGACTTATTCCATATTTTTGCCTTTTGTTTTAGAATTCGTTGTTTGAACATTAATTGGAACATAGCAGAGCCGGGACAAGTGGCTCGCCACGATTGTTTAACAATGTTACGGAAATCTTTCCGCTGCAGCCAGGCGTTCTCAAATTTGAACGGGGGAGCTTTGAATGCGACACCATTCTCAAGTGAAATAAAGATAGGACAGTGATCCGATGTGGAAAAAGGCCCGTTCTTAGTGATAAGATTTGGGAAGTCGTGTAGGATCTGATGATGGACTAACACTCTGTTGAGTTTTTCAAAGATGTCATACTTTCCATTAGCACCTCTTCTCCAAGTGAAAGGATTCCCAAATGAGGGAAGGTCCACGAGGGAGCAATCGCTCTTGAATTGTATCAATCGTGTGAAGCGAGAAGGGCGAGAGGCTGCCCCTGCCAACTTGTCCTCACTACATACGATTTCATTTAGATCGCCCATAACGATGCAAGGAATGGTCGAAGTATGTACTATTGTGGTAAAGGTTTCCCAGAACTCATCCTTATCCCGTGGATCGGGTGGCGCATAAGCAAAAAGCAGGAGCATGACTTTTCGATCATTGCAGTTTTCATATCTCAGCCCAATAATACGGGGTAAGTGTATTTCTACGGACAAGTGAACGTTACTTAGTTGGTGGGATTTCCACAGCACACCAATCCCCCCCGATCGTCCAACACTTGGAGACCAGATTGCCTCGTCGAAGCCGATATTCTCCCACGGATTGTCTGCCGGGATGGATTCCGCTTTTGTTTCAGCTAACGATAGGATTTGAACATGATCATTTTTACATAACGCATCAATTTCTAACCAAAAGGTCTTTTTACCTATGCCTCTGCAGTTCCAGTAGCAGACTTTCATTTATAACAACCTATTTGGTTGGAATGGGGCGGAGATTTACTGACCCCATCCATATGGTACCAAACAAAGATTTTGTTAATGGATTGATTGCCTCCACGATATATTTTTTGTAATGGGTTGAGACCACATTGTCTTTTATCCTCCCATATCGAAAGAGCATTTTCACCAATAGTCAACACAATTTTTTCACTTAAGATTTCACGAAAAAGGATAGTGTATAAGACTGAATAACTGGCTTGTGAATATCCTGGGTGCTTTAACAATGCATGCAACCCAATTTCCTGAGCATTGAACATGATTTCATTGAATTGAAATTTCCATTGTATTTTAATCAAGCAGATGACAGAAAACCAAGACACCAATAAATTATAGTTAATTGCGGCTAAAACAGATTTAGTGAATGATATGTTTAAATGATATTGAGAATACAATGGGGATTGGACAGTGTAACACATATAGGTGAAATGGGTGTCCACAATGTAATGGGAGCTCAAAAACAACAATATGAGATCATGTATACAATGATTACAAGGGCAACAAAGACAACCATAAATAATCATAGATACAAATGGGAACTCGTAATCCGATCTGAGATATACAAGGTTGAAGCACGCACAATTACACCAGCTGCTCCAAAGATTATAAGCATAGGAAGAAGAAAATAATCCACCGGTTATCTTCGTAGTGAACATGCCACCCTTCCAACAGAATTTCCACATCATTTTCTCAAAGAAACAATTTAGTTGAGTATGAATACATTTATATGATTTGGCAAACAAAGAGCACCAAATAATCTTGACAAAGATGCAAGTAAAATCTATTGTTTTGACATATTTTCTCATTCCCTTCAGCAGAGGCAATGTAATCCAATGACTGGAATCAAGATTGCATAACCCGGGGGCGGAAGGACAAAAGTCATATACACCTAGCTGCTGCGACCCATGAATCTTAGCAAAAGACACACGAGGAGCAACAATAGGTGCAAAGGGCGATTCAGCAGGACTAATTTGAGCAAGATTACTTACTACTCCATAGAGGATTTTACCAATTTGCTTAACAGAACTACTGAACTTCAGTCCAGCAACAAAATCAAACCTGAATCCAAACACCCAGGAATTACAAAAGATGATAAGCATGAATCTAAACATCATAGAGCCCTGATAAGCATCATAAGGGATTTCCTGATGAGGACGTGTTCTAGTTAAGATACAATAGCAATTAGAGCAAAGCATCAAGACAGCCGAGGCAAGCCACATGTTCACAATGACATAACTTAGCACAGACAAAACTTCATCAAAACTGGAGATAGAAGCAAAGATAGATCCAATCTCCACAGATTGTTCGGGGCCCGAAAAACGGGGGGTAAGTGGTGAAGAGGAAACCTCTAGCACCGGGTTTTTTAGGCACCAATATATGGTGAAAAAGAGAGCAATAAGTATCTGTCTGATTTCAGGTAAGTTGATTAGAACACTGATTTTTTTATAGGAAGTTGATTCAGAATAAGGCATCTCAAGATACCTGAGTAGGATGAGCAACAACGCCACCCTCCAGCATAAAAGCCGGAGAAACAGCCAGCCCAGGGACCGCCCCTTCCGAGTATAGACACGCCATAGCAACCAGGGTGGAATCAATCCGCCTAGTCCATCCTTAGGGGAGGAGACCCCTTCAAAACATCTCTTTTCTATTTTGATCTGCAGGCCCGAAATTCGGGGGTAGGTTGTGGAAGGATGAGAACATCCTCCACACAAGTTTTGTTTTCCAGTGTATCCACAACCGGATTTTGACACAACAACAAAGAAGCAAGGAAGTTAGTGAAGCCTTGCATCACAGGAGATGATATACCACAATAATCAATGACAGAATCCATGGGATCCAAATATTTTATATTATTATGAAAAACATACACGAATAGAAAAAGTCAATTAAAAAATAACGGAAAATCATATATTTCCATGTGTAATAATTGATACTTAAGTGCAATCAATTCAACCAAGCACAGATCCTATGGTTAGACTGAGGCCGCTCTAGCCTGTCTCATCTTTACAAAAAAAAAAAAAAACCATCCCAATAATTCCTACCCCATCTTTTAAAAAAAAAATTAAGCTAAATCAAGAATTTCGTTAATGAAAGAAAAATTCACTTATCTAATCCACACGAATTTTAATTTATTGTTTTGTGCCTAAATTGAAGAACAAGCAACGAGATGGGAGGAGATAAACATACATTTAATGGTATGGTATTAAAGTCCCACCAAGGCACCAATATTTTTACATAATGTGAGAGAACTGACAATGAAAACGACCTCCATGAAGTTCTCTATCTCTCTATTTCTCTCCATCGTCCGACTCCGAGAGTTTGATCGGATCTTTTTTCAAAACAAACAAACAACTATTTGCTTCACATGCCTCTGTGGCCCATCCCTATCCCTCACCCCTCACCCCTCACCTTCACCATCTCCTAAAATCTTACCGCATTTTTATATCTCAATCAGAAATCACACTCCCCCTACATGGCTACACTGACCGCACCACACCACCCATTTTTCTTTTTCTTTCCAAAATCTTCGTATTTGAACGATTCGGAAGTTTTGAAATTTTGAAAAAAATATACTATATTTAATTTTATGGCGCGAGGTTATGGGTTATGGACTAATCCTAGGCAAGATGGACACCGATATAGGTCATTGGTTTTAATGCTGAGTCATTTGAAAAAGATGTTTGCTTGCAAAAAATCACATACTCCGTAGATTACTTAGGATTACGGATTATGATTTAAGCAAGTCATTTTGTATAGTAGGGGAGAGATAACTCTGACGATAGGTTAAGGGTTTAAATCCCATTCTTTACACATTTGTGTAATTAGTGGGTGTTCAAACCTTCATTAATTTGGGTGAGTCTGTCTGATGGCTCGTCGGTTCGTATCCTTTACAAGCTAGGACTCGGACTCGTAGGAATTTAGTCGACAGCCCTCGAAACCCATGTCCAAAAAAAAAAGAGGTTTAAGCACATAATTAGGGGCGAATCGCCTCACTCAATCCCGGACCATTTTTAAAAAATTAAGAAATAAAAAAAATTAATAAAAACGGAGTATGTATTTTTTTTTTTATTATAATAAGAGTTTTATATTTTCTGATTTCGTGCCATGTTTAATTGTTTAAGTTAGAAAAGTGAAAACTGACCAACATCATTCATGTTTCTATCCTTTTTTCTCCTGAAAGTAGGCCCGGAAAATATGATTTGGCCCGTTGGGCCAAGAATTTGGGCTGAAACTAGTAACGAAGCCCAATAATGTTACTTATTTTTAGTAAAAAAAATTCGCTCTCCGTACTTACTTTCTCGTAAATTGAACTGGAATGTGCGTATTTTTGTTGTTTATTGAACGCATTTTGGTTATCGTTCATGTTAGCCCCTTCCTTGTTGGTCAGGGATTCATTTTGATGGCTCGATGATTAGGCTACGAATCTCTATACATAACTAGAGTGAAATTTCGAGAAAGAACCAAACAAGCACCTTAATCTGCGCTAATAGCCTAGCATATAAGCCGAGCGAGATTCCATCCTAAAACCAATTGGCGATAAGATGAGTAACCCACTGACTTATATACTAAGGCTTCTTTGTTCATATTGTCGATGTGGACTCTTTGGTCTCTTCACATCTTTCATTCTTTCAACACAAATCCTACACTGCAACCCTTTGCATCGGCCTTCGTTTTAAAGTGCAAAGAATGTCTTATTACACTGCTACAAACATATTTTCATAAATACTATTACTCGTACAAAGAACCCACAAAAAAAATGTTTCTTGATTGTATATAAATATGGATACAAATTAAGCAAGATCGCTAAACCTAAACACAAGACATGGTATCAGAACTTTTCCATCTCCAGTTAACTTTTTGACAACAAACAGAGATGAACCCTGTGGAACAGTACTCGCCTGGATCCCAGGGCGTGTTCGTTGCTTCAATTGCCATGACTCGAAACCATTTCAGTGTGCCTGCCAAGTAATTCGGCAGGACCTTAAAGAACAATGTATGAAGACTTGGTGGCTGTTTCCATGAACCCACTAGGCGAAGTCGAAGAAGAAGAGTAGCAGTGCCAAGACAGCTGCTAAGGTTGAGCTAAGGACAGGGATGAGGACCCTTGGACTCGCGTTAGGCAGCCATGGGTAAGCGTCCGGAGGAGGCATCACACAGTTGTCACCATTGAAGTATATCCTTCGGGGGAATGCCCATCCCTTGTCGAATGTGAAGGTTGATGCATCCTTGCGGAACAGCAGCTCTGACTGGACGTTTCCGAGGGTCCCTGCTTGCATGAGGAAATCGTTGTAGAATTTGACTCCCCATAACATGGCGGTATCATCTGCCAGGAAGAATAAAGGTTTAAGAATTACAAAGTTGAAAATTATAGATTACAAACTCTTTGGCTTGTTTGGAAAACTTTCAGACACGTCCTTATAGCATACAGTATATAATAATAGAGTTATCGAAGTTCAATGTTAGAAATACATCAACACAATATGTGAGAGCGAGACTATGCAGAAGGTGAACTTACTCAGGCCCTCGTATGGGGTCAATGACTTGTAGTTGAAGCTGAATGATGTAGTGAGGTTATCGAAGTTAGGATGTTGCACGACCATATTCCACAGCGTGTAGTTCATTGCATAATTGAAGTTTGTGACCGTGACTTTAACACGCCAATAGTCCTTGTAGTTGAGCTTCACATGCCAATGGATTCGAATAGGACACATATGGTTTGTACACTGGACCATAGGCGCATCACTACTTTTGCCAGAACGTGTGACAGCAGATGCTAAATAAGAAGATTCAGAGCTGCAACAAACCAGGTGAAGTTCTTATGCATGAGTAACCTTAGAGTGCTAATTCAATAGCAGAACACTCGGACTGGGCAAGGAACAAAGATCACTTACTTTACACATGTACCAGATTGAGTACTGTTGGCTTGACACCCGCAAGCACAAGTTGGGCACGGGACTATGGTGTCGTTGTAGAATGAGGAGAGGGACACGCAACAGGTAGGAGCCTTTTGGGCCAAGAATTGGGAATAGGTACAAGTAACATTCCATGTCACTGTCAAAGAGATACACATTTGGTCAATATATGTGCAGTAAATAGAAATTCTCCAGATATTCCTGGTAACTGAATTCAATCTTCCCCTGAGAATAACTATTCGATTAAGGAGAATTATCATGGATGTGAGAAAAAACATTTCTAATGAAGAACTGGTCCAGCTAATCCTAGAAATACTTGTTCGTTAGCACCATTTGTTGCGAATATTAGTTACCGTTTAGATGAAAAAAAATGAAAAGTTTCACCAGATATGGGCTGCCATAACTCATAACTGGTAAAGTTTAAATAGTCAACATACTAAAAAGCACCTCAAAGGGAATTAGCAGGCTACTTACTTAAGGCTTGAGTGACCCTCCTCTTATCAGATGTTACAAATTTAGTGGGTTTTACATTCTTTGCAGGCCCACAAGTGTATCCGGGTCCAGGCGCCATCAAGGTGAAGTTCTTCGGCAACTTCACAGTTTTGTTGGTGGTACCTGCTTGACCCACACTCACCTGAAATGCACTAACTGCGGTTGCAGGGTCCTGTCCCCAAGAATTTATCACCCCTCCTCTACAACAATTAGCAATTTGCTGATTGTATGGAGTGCCGGGAAGCAAATCAACCACGGTTGGGGTCTTCTTACAGCAGTGAGGGACATTCCCTTTAAACTTTGAACAATCCCCCTGTTCAGTGGTTTGGCTTCCAACCATGCTCCATATCACTTCTTTCTTTGCCCAGCTCCACGAGAGAGTCCATCCAGGTGCCTGAATGTGTCGATATTGCTGGAAGTTGAACATCGTGACAACAGCCTATCCATGTGCAGGAGAAAGTAATCAAGATTAGAAAGAAGCTACAGGTGTTTGCAGAAAAGGATTGCTATACAATAAACTGGCATACAGAAAAGTGATGAATAGCTCAACTATTTGGAAAAGTTTCAAATTCAAATCAGATGGTTGCATCATACAATATTCAATCATAAGCAACTACTTATCAACAATTATTCATTCCCAATTTCCTATTAGAGATCTCAGATTCAGGTGAGCCAATTCACATGAACAAAATGTGCACGGTCATATAGAGTATGGACATTTGTCTTATTCCATGCTACAATTAAAAGTCATTCTCGTCCTGATGGGAGTAACTAAACAAGGAAGGTATAACATCCAGGAGCCTGAAGTGAAAAAGGGTCATATGGACAATATAAGTTTTTGATACAACTTGGCTACCCAATAATTTTTATGATATTCAAAGAATCTTAAGCCCCTTTAAAGCTGCTATAGATAGGAGTAAAGAACAAGGAAGGTATAACATCTAATCTAACATTGATGTCCTTGAAAAGGACTTACAAGTAACTTATCAATATATTATTGGATCATACTCCAAGGACAATAAGTAGCAGGAAATCAACAAAAAGTCCAAAGAAAACGACTCCAATCAAGTAGGCAAACTTACGACATAGCCATCTGGAGTCCATTGCATTACATCCCATTTGATCGTAATATTCCCAAACGGATCGAGTGCATCATAACCCTCTGCAAGAAAAGCAAGCAAGCAGATCAACCAGATGTCAGATCTCAACAGTGAGAATCAATACAGACCAACAAATAGACAACATTTCCAGCACAAACTCAATACAATTCAAATTATATGTCTATTGGATCAATTGAAACAACCGAAGAGTTAGAGATGCAAATTCTCCACCAAATCCAACTAATAAGAATCTAATGTTTATCCAGCATCATCTAACTGGAATACAAAATTGGCAAAACCTAGAAACGAAATCAGTAATTCAGAGCAAAATTAGAGCACCAAAGCAACTGGAATTCAAAATCCATTACAAGATTGGATCTGATTGAATGGACTAACCGATCACAGTAACAATGTACGATTTAGAGAGCGAACAAATCAAATCCAAATAAATCGGAGCAAAATTAAGAAGACATGACGCACCTGTAGAAGTGAAAAGGGAGCAAGAGACCAAGAAAAGGAGCAAGATAGCGTAGCTAGGAAGCGCGTAAACGGATCTGGCGGCGGTCGATGAGAGAGAAGCCATTGGAAGTAAATCGGTAGATGGCGAATTGCTAAACTGCGATTTGCTTTACTTAATCTTCAGCCGAAGAAGATCTGCAAATCACAAAAAAAACGAAAGCGAGAGAGAGAGAGAGAGAGAGGCGGTGCTCTCTCTCACATGGGGGATTAAGGTGTGTCTGTGAAGGAAACGCTCACAGTCAAACACTGGCTGTCAATTGTTAGAGAGAGAGGGAGGAGGCACCATCATCACCATATATACGCCCTAATCATTTTCAGTTGATGGGAGTGGGTAGCTTCATCGAGTACCGACACAGTAACTGTAAATCCTCAACGGTGGTAAAAAATAAAATAAAAATCATAGAGCGTATTTGATGATTTCAAGTAAAAACATTACTCCATCCGATTCAAAATATATGTCGTTTGACTTTTTAACACGTATCTTAAGGAGCTAAAAATTATATAATACTACTATATTAACTTTTTTATTATATTTTTTTTACATTTTAATACTTATTACAAACAAATATTAAGTTGTAAAAAATCAAAAAAAAAGTTAATATTTTAGTATAGTTTTTACCTTCTTAAAATACGTGTTGAAAAGTCAAACGACATATATTTTAGATCGGAGGTAGTATATGTCAGCTTTTTCATATGCTCACTATCAAAGTGCTTCTGCTATGGCTGTTATATGAGCTATTGAGCTGAATAGCTCGAGCTCGTTCACTTACCTAAACAAGTCGAGTTTAAACATGATTTTAAGCTCAGCTCGTTCGATTTAGGCTCGAATAGCTAGAAGTATATGGAATTTCAAAAATTTTCTTCAAGTTAATACGTTATGACCAAGTAAAACTACTTAGAGCTCGAAAAAAGTTCAGCTCGAGCTCGTTCATTTACCAAAACAAGTCAAGCTTGAAAAAGAAAACTCGTTTAAAAATTGGGTTCTCCTCGGCTCGAGCTCGTTTAACAAATGAACGAAGCTTGAACATGTTAAACTCAACTCGTTTGGCTCGAATAACACTCTTATCTTCTGCTGAGTCTTCCATATCAAATTAGTTCTTTGTTTGATACCGCCGGACACTCCTTGCGCCCTCTGGTTTTATAGACTTCGGTCTAATATTTCGAATTTTTACTGAGTGGTGTTTCTTCTTATTTGTCGACGTGTGAGAGGTCGTGGACGTGATCGAGACCTGATGACTCATTGGCAGAATCCAAATATGAGGTTTCCACTTAGTTCCCAAGGATCCCCTGCGTTGCCTCTACCAACAGATGGATGAGTTGCTGCACACTGCTTCGGTTCCTTCTTCATTTGCTAGTCTTTGCCTTTATTTGCACTCTTGTAATTTGTCGGCTCTGCCTTATTGTTAGTTTATGTCTTTAGCTTATTTTGACGGTTTATCCGTCGCCGAGTTCTTCGGTCTATCGACCCTCGGGCCTGTCCAGACGTCGAATTCTTACTTAATCAAAAAAAAAAAAAGAATTTTTACTTATGAAAAAATTAAATTAATAAATTAAAAGCGGTTAAATTAGGGGGTGCAATCGCAGTGCAAGGAACGCGGTAGAAGAAAATGAATTATTATTATTATTATTACTAGTCGGAATTCATTTTCAGCGGTAGTTAGCATGTCATGTAATACAGCTATATATGTATAATTATGTGATACGATCAAATTATATAAAAAAATTTGTATGATTTGAATATAATTAGTTAATTACTAATAATAGTTGCAAAAAACATGAATTGACCAGGTAAGCATCCAACGGGTGCCGACAGCTACATCCTTCCTGCATAGTGCATTTCCCCCCTTTTTTGGGCCAGTGAGATGAAGCAGTGTCGGTGGGCATCTTCCATGTATGATTGTACATCTTATTTCCAGATCTGAGTGACAAGGACACTTGCATGTTTTCAAGTGGTAACAGAGAAAGAACTCACACAAATTCATACGCACAATTCCGTTTCACTGGGCAGGATCGATGGAAAATCAGAGTTTATTGGGGGGAAATATAGAAAGATTCAGTTTTTAATCCTTACCCAGCACAGGAGGGTGAATTCTCTGTGGAATCTAACCCCCTTGGTGGTACGCGAATGCACTCAACTCTCAAGAAGTGCAGTTAACTGCAAGATTGATCCGAAGATGGACAAGTGCGGAAGTGAAAATCAACAAAAGAAAGACGTAATCCCCTCTTTGAATGCAACTGCAAGAGTGCTAGTCAGTCATCAAGCATCACGCCACCAACTTTCTTGGACTACTGTTGTAGGTGACCAGAATTGTACTCTTCAGAACTTCTCCGATTACTATGATTTCAATATCTGAAGGCAGTATGGAAAAATGAAGCAGGTTACCATTTACTCTACCAAACATCAAGAGAATCAACATCAAGGACGGGCATTGTCTGGAAAAAGGATCCGACAAGGGAAAAAACAGCATGAAATAACATACCCATGAACAACATTACAACAACATTGCCATCAATAAATAACCTAATGCAAAAAGAACAAATAATTCAGCTTCAATAATGACATGGGCCTTTGTTTCACCGAATAAGTCCACCAACAAGTAATTTAACGAAGTGAATAGAAACTAAACGAAAAATTCAAGTGTGATCTTTTATGGAAAACTGTCAAAGGCACGGATTACAATCACCCACAAAGGACGAAGAAGAAAAACTCATTCAATTCAACAACAGTAAGTCAGATAAAAGCTCACACAAACTTACAAAGGGAAGGCTTATTATTGTAAGCATCATATGTCCCATATATCTAAAATATCCCTTCCCTGAAATTCCCCTGGACCCACACGAAAACAAAACATAGAGACGGACGGGGCTCTAAAAGAAGTATGTTTCCGTCGGTCTGTGCTTCAAGTTCACCCCTTTGTATGGGCTTCCTTGAATACCAAATGCTCTCCTATCAATATAAGCAAAACTATGTGTCATGATACGTAACCAAAATAAGGAAAACTATGTGCAAGTAGATATAGAATTAGGTTTGGCCCTCTAGGTAAGATTAAGTATCAGCAACTATTCCATCATCCAACGATATGTTTTCATATATTCCTCTCAACAGAGTGAAAGACCTATACTCCCATGTTTGATTCTTTTCGATTCAACACAAAGAGAAACAAAGAATAACTGCAGTAAAGGTTTGGCAAATAGATTACATAACTATAAGGAGAGTAGAGATCAGGGTAGCTCAGGAAGTATATTCCCCTTAAGATTGGACAGCAAGCAGGAAACCTCAACTACTCTCTTTCTCCAACACCATTATCAAATATTCCCAAAGGGGGCTGGTTGTGTGATTTAGGCAGCATTTATGAATACGTTGAAAACTGAGTGCTATACACCAGAGAGCTACAAGTTTTAGAGCATTCATATGATATAAAATTCCCAAATTCAAAACAACTAATATAACCACAAACCACGGGAAAAAATGAGAGAAATGTATTATGAAAAAACATAAACTTCAAATAAGATAGCAAAAACATAATCAAATACAAAACTGATAACAGAAGCAAAAGTTTACACAGAACACATGAAGGACTTAAATGAAACTCAAACCATCAAACGTAAAGATATTTGCAAGTGCAAAATCCTTAATAGAATACCAAAAAGAGGACAAAATCACTAGGCTCCAATTAGACACAGGCACTCAGATCAGATCAAACCAACAAGTTATATTAAAGGATTAAGATCAAAACCACACTATGTTGCAGAGCTAAACTAAATAGTTAAGAATAGTGGTACATTACCTTTGTTTTACGAATGAATGACTATATGTAATCTAGCCTAGGCCATCCGGCGCGAGGACCTTGATTTCTTAACATAACTTAGCCGCAGTTTCTTCAGCTTCTTCCTTTTCAAAACCATCTTCTCAGGCAAGGTCAGTCTTTTCTTCACCTTCTTTACAACCACAGGTTTCTTAACAAATCTCGGATCCACCTTATACACCTTAGTCTCAAGGGGCAAACCACTCTCAATGGCTTCACTGAAAAGAGTATTCGCCTTCTCAACTCGTCCGTGAGCCCACAACCTTTCAATCAACAATTCATAAGTTTTGACTCCAGGTTTACATCCACTCTCCTTCATCATCGCAAACAAACTCAGTGCATGATCAATCCTCTCAATCCCACACAGAATCTTCAAGAATCCATAATAAGCCTTCCTGTCAAGAGCAACCCCATACCCTGCAGACTTCATCCTATCAATCATCTCATCCCCTTCCCCGATTCTCGCGGCCTGATAAAGACTCCTGGTCAACACAAGAAATGTCGTTTCATCAGGGTAACAGCCCCATTCCCCCATCCTGAAAAACAGCTTCATTGCATCCTCAGTCATCCTAATCTTACACAAATTCATAATCAACACATTGAAGGTCTCCGAATTTCGTGGAACCCCAGCAGCATCCATGTCCACCAAGACCTGCTCCGCCTCAGATTGCATCCTGAACGGTTCTTTCTTCCTACAAAGCCTACAAACACAATCAAGAATGGCATTATAGGCATTCACCCCAATCACAAACCCTCCCCTATACATCTCCCTGGCAAGGCGCCTAGCCTCTTCGAGCTTCCCGTCGACACACCATCCCTTAATCAGCAAATCGCACACACACTCGTCAGGGAAAAACTCCTTAGACAGATCCTTAACCATCTTCTCAGCACAACTAGCGTATCCATGTTCACAAAGCTTGGAAACAACCAAATTCATACCTTCGCGGTTTCTAGGGATGCCGAAATCCGCCTCCATCCGATCGAAGAAGGCGACGGCCTGAGCGGGGCGACCGGCGCGGACCAATCTGTCGACCAGGGCGTCAAAAGTGAGAGGGCCGAGGACGCCCTTGCCGCGAGCTAAAACCTCGTCGACGGATTTGAAATCTTTGCGGCGGCCGAAGTAATGGACGAAGGACGAGCAGATGTGATCAGAGAGTGGTAGCTTGGAGGAGATCCAGGAGAGGAAGACTAGGGCGGAGCGGCCGGCGGAGGGGGAGGAATCGAGGACGTGGAGGACGAGGGGAGGGGAGAGGGTGAGGTGGGAGAAGGAGAGATCAAGGCGCTGGGGGAGAGGGAGGGGGTCGGAGTCCGGGGGTTTGAGGAGCTCGGAGGAGAGGGATTGGGCAATGTGATGGTGGTCGTCATCGGAGGCGGTGGAGGAGAAGGTTTTGGGGAAGGAGAAGAAAAAGGGGCGGGGTTGGGGTTGGAGTTGGGGATGAGAGGGGAGGAGGAAGCGAAGGTGGTGAGGGGAGGGAGAGGAGGAGGAGAAAGGGCGGAGAATGAGGCGGCGGAGGAAAGCGGACGGTGTTCGGGGAGGCATGGTTGCGGACGGTGGGAGAAGACGGCAGAGGGAAGAGAGAAGCTGTGAGCAGAGAGTGATGCTCGAAAACCTAAAGAGAACGGAGAGCCACTCTGTGCAGTGTGCACCGTCGCCCCATTTTCCTTTCTTTGATTTTTTACCATAAAATATTACAGTATTAGTACTTTTTTGTTAATTAAATTAAAATATGTTATATTGATCTCTTATTTTATTTGAAAATATATAGTTTTATGGTATTTTTTTGGGTAAGAATAGTGTGTTTGGATGCAAATCATTATAATTATAAACCCTTAAATAGTGTTTGGCTACACATTTTTATTTAAAATAACATAAATTTTAAATATAATATCTTATAAATTGTGTCAATTAAACACTTATTATTGCGTAAAGTTTATAATTACATTGTAAACATAATATAATTAATCAACACAAATTATTAGATATTTTATTTAAAATTTACATTATTTTAAACATATTGTAAAATGAGTAAACAAACACTATTTAAGTGTTTATAATTATAATTCACCGTTGTGTAAAGTTTACACCCTAACTATTGTTGAATTACGATAATATTTACTACTCCCTAGTTAACAAAAATATATCATATACTGTACTATTTAAACACGTTTTTCAGGATTATAAATTTTATATAAAATATCTATTTTTTATTATTTTAAAAATAATTTTACTTATTATAATAAGTATGAAATTAAAAACACGTGTGGATAATTCCATACTGATTATTTTTAAAATAAATTTTTCATATTTTATAAGTTATTAATTCTTAAACAACGTGTATCGATAATAAAGTTACATATTTTGGTTAATAGATAAAGTATCAAGAAGTGTGTATATTGATTCTCTTTGTTCATTGATAACAATTAATTTATAATTAAATAATTTAGTTTTATTAAAAATATAAAAGATTATTTCTCTACTCAATTTTAATTTACTTTTATTCTTTATGCATGTTTTTAATAAGTATAAAATTATTTATAGAAATTCATACATAAAAAATTTATATTTTATATTGTTTTTTTTTATCATGTTAAAACGTGCGTGAATAATAAAAGTCAATTAAAATTATATGATGTATTTTAAATTAATTAATGGAATATTAATAACTTATGCCCATTTGAAATATTATTTATGCATGTTCAAAAAAAATGAAATTCGATAACAACTTAGTCGTATCCAATTCGAATTTGTTCAGCATCAATGGAGACACACTCAGCTTCTTCTACATACAAAATTGCATATTTTTCAATTTCAAACTAAGATCTTTCAAGGAATGAAACAAGCCAAATGTTAAGTTCAAATCTTGAACACAATAAAATTCACTACGAACATTTTTCAGGGAGTCTAATTTTTTTATTTTTTTTTAAAAACATCAAAATTTGTAACTATGCTCTAATTTATTTATTTTGAATTGAAGAAATATGTATGATTATACAATAATATAAGCTGATAAATGCAAAAGTAGGGAGGGGAGGGAGGCAGCCAATTAAGCACAGGAGAGTAGAGTGGAGAGAGATAAGGTGGTTGCTATCAGCCACAGACTCCCCTTTGACAACCCCCCCTGTGAGTTGTGAGTAGTGACTGTGAGTGGGAGAATTTGCATTTGCAGGCCCTTTCATCTCTCTACAATCTCTACCCACAAACCACACTCAATCTTAATTTGTTTAAAAAAAAAAAAAATGGTGTGCCTTCAACACACCCTTTGTCCATCAATTTACCAGGCATTTCTCCCCAGTGCCTCTCCTTCCCAGGTTCTCTCTCTATCTCCTTTGCAAAGGTGTTTGGTGTTGTTCTTCTTTATTTGTATTTATAGGATCATGTAATTTTGGTTTTCCCCATTGTATGTGTTTGGTTCAGCTTGCCCTGAGAAAGAGCGGTTCTTCCCGGGATAAGGTATCTGTAATGGTCAGGGCTGAGCATGTCTCATCAGAACCTCCTTCATTGGCTTCTTCTCAAGGTTTACATTCTTTGGATGCAGTTGCATTTGTCAATTTCCCCTCCTATGATGGTTATTGGTTTAGGGTTTATTTGCTTGATTCTGAAATTGAGGCTGTTGTGGTGCAATTTTGCCAATTCGATGTTGCATTTTGATTACAGAGGTGAAATCCCAGAATTTTTAGTGACTAATTAGGGTTTTGTTGCCTAATGTGTTGAACATGATGGCTTAAGGTCAAGCTTTTCTTGGAATCAGTTTGTGTGCTTGACTAATCTTACTGATGTACCGTTTCGTTTACAAATTATCTCAAATTCACAAATTCCATCACCATTGTTACCAATTAAAGCATCACCTTCAGTTATAAACTTCATTTTTCTTATGCAGGGATCAAATCCTTTCTTGAGTCCCTCCTTTATGAAAAGAAAAGAAATGCTTCCATTAACATTTTGCATTCATATCCATTATTTAAATCTTCTATTGGAGCACCCGAATGCAGCTTTTTAGACATTTCTTTATTGAAATTTTACAATTTGAATGCACATTTAGCAACTAGATGAGCATATCAAGCATCTTACCATGTTGCTCTAACAGAAAATATAATAAGAAGTGGAATATAACTAGAGAATCTAGTCTAAAGTTGCAGTTGCTTTTTTTGCTTTGTATGATCACGTTCAACGTCACAAAACCGATTCCATTTTTGTAATTCTCTCTTTTAAAGTGCCCTCATGAATGAAGCATTCAGATTTTCTGTCTTGGAACCACGGAGTAATGTTTGCTTTACAAAGCAATAAGTTGCGATCGGATCTATTTTTTTAAAAGAATCGATTCAATACATTTCTCATGTACACATAAGTGCTATATTGAATTTGAATCAGATTTCGGATCAATCTACATTGATTGACTGCCTCCATTATGTTGTTGCTAGCAAACACCATCCTCTGATTCCCTACATTCAACTCATTGCGTGCAATTCCTCGTATGTTGGATCTCAAGACGAGTGTTGCTTAAACTCTGCTAATCAGGATATGCAATGTTTTGTAAAATCCGTGGTATTGTTATGCCTGATCACTGAAATCTAGTTGATACTGTGTAAAGTAAAGCTATCAACTGAAAAATGCCATTATAAATCCTTATTGATGTTCCAATTGGATAGTTCCTTTTCTTCCACTTTGCAGATGCACTCAGTAGACGAATACTGCTCGCTGTTGGGGCCAGCGTCAATCTTGTATATCTTACTAATGCTGCTCCATCATGTAAGTTGTGATGCTGAACATGCTCTCTTAAATTTATAATCCGGGCAAATGTAAGAGAGACCATTTTAATCTCTCTCCAAAATACATTTCAGTTTTATCACAGTTCTGACTTCTGAGAAATCGAAAGATTGTGGATCGTTATCGATGCATTATATCTAACAATGACCGATTTTAAGAGTACACCCTTGATATGGCTCAGTTGCTGCAGAATCTAAGAAAGGCTTTCTACCTGTCACGGACAAGAAGGATGGATACACATTTTACTATCCATTTGGATGGCAGGTAAGATCATCCTCTGATTTCTCGGCCTTGCTTGTTCAGTACTAACTATGAACCATCTAAGATAACCTACTTTTGATTATACCTCGACAATTACATTTCTGTTGCTTTGTCAGGAAGTAGTCATTGATGGTCAAGATAAGGTTTTCAAAGATGTCATTGAGCCATTGGAAAGTGTTAGCGTAAACTTGATTCCTACAAGCAAACAGGACATTAAAGACTTTGGACCGCCACAAGAGGTAATGAAAACTGTTTCCTGCATTGGATATATTGATTTTTCGGTAGGTAGCGGGAAAGAAGAAGATTCTTTAATCTCTGTGCATTAATTTGATTGATTTGTTCATGTATTTCAGGTTGCAGAAACTTTAATTAAAAAAGTCTTAGCTCCTTCCAATCAGAAGACAAAGCTCATTCTGGCTAAAGAGGTTAGGTTTTTTTAAATATGTGCTTGCTTTGTTAAATTCCTTAATGGTAGAATCTAAATGTTCATGTAGTTAGACATGGTAATCAACCTGGATGCTGGATGGTTTGTAACCCTTAGTCCATGGGAACAATATTGCTGACTAATTGACTATGGGTGAAAATCACAAACTCACTTTTTGGGTAAAATATCCTATTGAGATTGCTCTCTTCATGTTTTAAAAAAAGGGACTCCTGATAGGTAAATGTATATATCTCTGGGTGTAATAAATACAAAAAAAGATCAGCGCAAAGGCACGATCTAAACGTATGGCAGAAGTGCCATATACCCTATCACCCCTATACAAAAGTGTCTATCCAATGTCGTCTCATCTATTTCTACCGCTCTACACCCCAATCTACTAGTCTACCTCAAAAGTCTAGCTAACCATTGCCTCTCGCGCCGTGTTGTGCCTTGTCACGTGGAGATAACCTACCCTTACAACCATCTATCACCCGTACAGCCTATGTCAACGGGGTACAAGTATCTTGATTAAACACAACACCATTCTTCACAACCCATGTGAAGTAAACAAAAGCAACAAAAGTTAATAACTTTGATTGGAAAATCAGCCCCTTCTTTGTTGAAGCATTCTCTGCGGCAAACCAGTCCAACCAGCTCACGATATCTCCATCCATAAACGGACTCATTCATATTATATTGGGTATTTTGGCATAAAAAGGATGAAAAGAATCTGAAGTTTTGTGAGAACTTCAAAGTTTATTGAGACAATAGGTCTAGAGTGCATTGATACCATATCATACAGCATTTGTAAGCCATCCAGAGCTCTCTTAACTTGCTGTTGATTTCGACGAAATTGAATGATATCCATGGATTCATATTTCCTAAATGACAAAATAAAAAC
Organism: Persicaria tinctoria; assembly: GCA_037127255.1. NCBI lineage: Eukaryota > Viridiplantae > Streptophyta > Magnoliopsida > Caryophyllales > Polygonaceae > Persicaria > Persicaria tinctoria. Next base: position 65,806,336 of record JBANSL010000010.1, on the reverse strand, counting down.
TGAGACGAAAATTGAAAGCAAGGCCTGTTGGCCAAAAGGGTTGAATCTGTCAGGAAAACCGGCTAATCTGGGCAACTCTTCTATTCTACTGACATGGTTTATGATACCAGAAAGGCCTCACTTTTATATCTCACGGAAATCTTCTAATTTATTTGAAATGAGATGATCTTGATTTGCCCTTCGCTGTCATTATTTTGATCCGTTTGCTTTCTGTGTTGTATCTCCTAATGCTGATGTTTTGCTTGCCCTACAGCAAGATGTTGATGGCACAACTTATTACACATTTGAGTTCACTTCTCAAGCACGAAATTACACTAGACACGCTCTTAGTACAATCTGCATAGGCAACGGTATGTTCTTGACCTTAAATGCCTTCGGCTTTCGCTTTCATATATCCCTGGAGCTCACTGAACAGGCCTTTTACTGTCGTGACATGGCAGGAAAGTTCTACACGCTGACAACAGGGGCAAATGAGAGGAGATGGGACAAAATGAAAGACAGATTATACACAGTCGTCGATTCATTCAGAGTCTTCAATGTGTAATTAACCTTGTAAGTAGCCAGAGTTTTCATCACCGGAGTCTGAGATCCAGCGACACTCAACGTTCGTGCTCAGCGGAGCTTTCTTTGTGCATTCTTCCGAATCTGTGAGAGTCTTCGTGTTTGTTATGTAACACATACCAAGACCATTCGCTTGGGGGTTTCGTTCATAGTCATATGTAAAACACCGAGTAACACCAAATGACAGGAATCCACAGCAGTTGTCGAAAATCAACGCTTACACGCAACTGACAAAAAGTGCGCAAACTTTTTATCAGCTAAGCTCGACAACGAAGTAGAATCTGTGCAGAACATGGACGACCGATCGATTGTAACAGACATAAGCACAAATTCTGGCATATGGGTTGAGAACTCATCCGATCATATAGTGTCATGTATCACAAGGTTAGGGATCAAAAGTCGAAATCGTACGACAAGAAACGATACCCAGATGATTGGTACATAAAGATATAGGTTCTTTACACGGGTACAATTTTAGCGATGGTGGTGGAGGCGGCGGCGACGATAGCTCATTCGACTTTGGAGAGCATAAAATGTGGGTGTGGGTGTGTGGTCCATCAAACACCCTTTGTTAATTTATACTGTATGGTTATGGTTAAGCTCTAAAGAAAAGGAACTGTCATGTAGGAGAAGCACCCAGCAATAGAGGATTCTACAAGCTACCACTGTTTTTTTTTTTTGGTTTTTGTTTTTGGAATTAAGAAATGAAATCCTCCCACTTTGCTTGAAAAAGCACTACTGATTACTGATTAGGCTAATTAATCTTCTTGCTTATTCCATTACCAAAAAAATCTTCTTGCTTGTTTTAATATGACGGTACTTCGGCCTATCGGAAACACTTTCTTGATGTAATTGAGGGAAGAGTGGTGTAACTTGACTCTTTAGACTCTGCTTACGCGGAATATGTTGGGAATGTTGTTGTTAATTTAGTGTTATCGTGTATATAAAGAACAAAAGACAACAATAAGTTGGGGGTACATGTACAATATATATTTAGGGTTGTTATTCGAGTCAAATAAGTTGGGTATTGTTTGTTTAATGCTCATATTTGCCTCGTTTAGAGCATCCACAACCCACATATTGTGGGTGTCTTAGAATTAACCAAAAAAAAAAAAATGTCAAAATATTTAAGTAAAAGTCAGATTTTTTGTAGAACCAATGTGAGAGAGTATATGGAAGAAGAAACTCACTTTCTTGGTTCAAGAGCAATTTCTAACATTTCTTTATTTTTAATAAAAAAATGGTTAAGACACTCAACTTGAGTGTCACCATTGTAGATGCTCTTAGAAATGAGTCAATCAATGGTCATCCCACTTTCTAGCAATGATCATTTAAAATGTGTCTATATTCGGCTTGTTAATTTAATAAAAGAACAAGTCCGAATTGGGCTTTTTTCGAACCGAGATCAAGCTATTTACCTTATATATAACAATCCTACTTGATCTATACTATAACATTTTACAGAGCTGATAGGGATAATTTTCAAATTTTTTTTGGTGGGTAAGTTTAAGTCCTAAAAAAGAAAAAGAAAAAAGGTTTTCACCGGTTTTTTTTTTGTAACTATTTCAAATTAGGGGAAAAAATACTGCATTAAGACCATCTCCAACAGCTTCCCTAAAATTTCTCCAACATGGGAAAACAAAATACTTATTCTTCAAATTATTTTCACTTTAAATCCAACAGCTTCCCCATTTCGAAGATTTGAAAAATTATTTAGTTTGAAGAATGCTGCAGATTTAGGGAATCCTTCCCATTTTTTTGCTGTTTCTCGATTTTGGAGAATGTGATGGGGAATCTGTTAAACTAAAAAAACCTTTAAAATTCCTTAAAAACTCCAAAATCCCCAAAATGGAAAAGTTGTTGGAGATGCTCTAATACCCTACATTCAGAGTTCAGTTAATTCATAAAATATGTTACTAGCTAGCACTAGTGCATTAGATTCTATTCATATTTCCATAAACCTAAAGAACGTGATTAATATATATGTATGCCAAAAAAAAGTGGTAGAAATGATATGGATTTAACATTAATCTACATACCAATTAAGGAACCTTTTTATTTCTTCTTTATAAAGAAACCAAAGATCATGATCACATAGAAAAAACCTATACAAAAAAAACCCTACACCTAGCTAGCTTAAAAAATATGTACGGATGGATTAGAGTATTTATAAATTTATAAATATAATTAAAATGCTAATCATGTTGATTGCCTCCTCATAGGCAAGCATTTTATAGCCCTTGATGGTGGGTGTGAGGACTCCATTATATATTAAAATAGGTGTACTCATGTTCCAATTATAAATGGACAAAAATCAACTTCTTGATTGGGCACTTAATTAACTATATATAATCAGGATTAGGCCCTTAACCATATCTTGATTAAATAAATTAAAAATTAGGGTTTTATTCTTGTGGTTAAGATTGGCTTGAAAGCTGCTGTCTGCATGCAGGAGGACTAGATGTAGATCTGCTCTGCCTTATTGAATCAAAGCTATATACAGTATATGGATTGAAGATGGGATGTATGGGCTCCTCATCAATGGATCCAATATATAGAGATGAGGGATTAAATTGATTAATTGTTGGAGTATTATATTCCAAATCGGTGGATATATAGGAACATAAAAACCACATAATTGAATTATAATTAAGGAGGTCGAGGTGAAGTTTTTAGACACTGATTTTTTTTTAATTTTTTTTTTTGTGATAGAAGGTGGATCTTGATCTTATAATTAAAAATAAAAATAAATATGACGCTATTTCTATTTTCACATTGCCCGATCAGGGTTTCTCAAAATTGTGGACGAATACCTCAATATGGTATAAACTATACGAGTAATATATTATTCATTTGTAGCAATATTATTGTATTAGCCATTTTTTTCGTAGGAAAATTATCCGTTTTGCGACAATAGAATTATTCATACATAACGTTTGAAGATCTTCTTGTCTCTACTCTCAAGATTTGCTCTAGTGTTAAATTGCATCCATCCTCTATATATTTAGAGATAGATCCTTCTATAGCAAGCCCACCAAAACAACAAGAGTTATAAGCTAGGTAAATCGGCAAGACTCAATGGCAACAAGTAAGGTGAACCATTTTTTTTTGAGCGGGGACAAGGATCGAACCCGAGACCTCCCATTAACCTCTCACTCCTTACCATTGAGCCACCCTATCATAAACTTTTAAAGTAAGTTAAGGACATACTTTTTTATAGTGATTGTCCCAACCGATTGACAGCCCCATACCCCATATTACATATACCCAACTTTGGCACAACCCTATAGAATGTAGTATATATCGCTTGACCCTACCATTTAAAGGTTTTTTTTAAGGCTCAATTCCACTTTCGTAGAACAAGACTCGAACCTAAAACCTCCCTCTGAAATGCCTTAGTCATTGCCACTTTCGGTCCGTCAAAACAACTCTCGATTCTCGCTTAAGATTTTTTATCTGTATTTCTATTGATCCATACATATACGAATCGAAAGGGATAAATCAATACACTCTTCCTTCCCTTCGGGACCGAGCATCAATTGCAACAATTCGATTCGATAGACGGCTTATTGGGATAGATTATATGAATAATACCCCCTAGAAACATATAAGACGTTTTACCCTCGTATGGCTCAAAACAAATGATTTGTGATTTTTTTTTTCAAGTTCTGTAGATTAGAATGGCAAATAGATCCATCATAAAATGAATTAGACTAAGAATTAAGTCCAGATTAACAATTCGTTGTTGTTAATTACTACTCTATATATAAGCCATGTACGTTTTTTTTTATGTGTTTAATTAGCTTAATTAAGCAAAAGCATAAAGCAAAAGCACAAATTATAGAGTGAATAATACTCCTAATTAATTTACTAATCACCCCACAAAACAGCACAGTTTTTTGGTCATGTCTTTTCAGTGGCCGCATCAGCCATAGATGATAGATTACCTCTAAATCTAATTAATTATATGCTTAGCTTAGCTTGCTTACTCTGCAAGATTATGCATATAATCATACATAATTACATATAATTAATAAACCAAGTGATTAAATTAGCTGATATATTATAAATCCAATCTGTATATGAAGATCTTGATATCTAATATGAATATTTATGATGATCGATCGTATAGATGTTATCAAATCACCCTCATGCATGTGTGCTGATCGAACAAATCAATTTGATCGATCATGGAGAAAGAATATACTCCATCTAGCAAATGGAAAACCATGCTTTAGTCCCTTTTATACTCACATCTAGTAGAATATATAAAATTAATGTACGTGTTGTTCTTCCCTAGCTTGAGTGATCGGTCCATCGAATACACATGTGGATCCGACAAACTGGTACTTGAGACTTGAAAGTGTATGGAATCGAACCAGAGGAATAGACGACAAGGGGTAAAAGAATGGAGTAGACGGCGATGGGGATTGAGAATCCCACGACCTTTAATTTGTTTGATTTTGTTTAATTTGATTCTGAAAACATATATCTCTTCACTTCAGTTATTGATCCACCAGACTTTAATAAATTGATGAAGTAGCTGAATTTGGGGCGAAAGGAGGGGAAAAGGAGGGAAGTATTTTTTATGAGTTATATACATAAAACATTATATAAAGCGAGAGAAAGTAATAATGTAATCCATGGGAGGGATTTGTTTGGTTTGGTTTAATTTGATTTTGAAAAAAAGATATATCTTCACTTCAGTTATTGACCCACCAGACTTTAATAAATTGATGAAGTAGCCAAATTTGGGGTGGAGCGAGGGGAATAGGAGAGCAGTATTTTTTTTTAACAAGTACTCGTAAAAAAACCCGGTGTATATGATTTTTTATACCCGATGTAAAACATCTTTTTTGGCCTAGTGAGTTATATGCATAAATGAGAAAACATATATAAAGCGAGTGAGTGTAATCCATGGGACGGATTTGTTTGATTTGGTTTAACTTGATTCTGAAAAAGACATCTCTTCACTTCAGTTAACGATCCACCAGAATTCAATTTAATAAATTGATGAAGTAGTTGAATTTGGGGGTGGAGGGAGGGGAAAAGGAATGAAGCTTTTTTTATGAGTTATATACAGAAAACATTATGGGTTCGTATGGGACGGGGTTAATAAACTGACTAAAATTATAAACAAGGTAAAAATTTATAAACTGTTGGTAAAAGTAGTTAAAATTTTATGAAAAAATATAAACTCCGTATGGGGCGAAAAACAGTTTATTTGTAAAAAGTGGAGTTTATTTGGTTTTTATTAGGGGTATTGTAGTACTTTCAAACCAAATAAGATAAAAGAGAAGGGGTAAAATAGTAATTATGGAATATAAACCTCAAAATAAGCTTCAATCTGCAGCTTATTTATAAACCCTTTTTTTAACCGACTAAAGCTTATTTGTTGTTACCATACACCATTTAAACCCGTTTATTTTTTTAACAGCTAATAATTTCACACTTTTTAACCTGCTAATATAGTAACCATACACAGCCTATATAAAACGAGTGAGTGTAATCCATGAGAGATATATTCCTGCGGGAGGGATTTGGATCTTCTAAAAAGAGAATACCCATATCATTGATTAGTGTGCTTGCAAGGTGCTTCAATTTCAATTCATGAGGTTCTTATTCTTCAAAAAATCATTTTTGTAAAGTGGTTTCTACTTTTTTTTCATGTATTAGATGCTAAAGCATATGTATTGGTTGCGTTAACTAAAATCAAGTGCACGATTTATATATGTTTAACAAGATTACGACTTTGATTCCCCGTTCACATCACGGATAAAAGGCATTTCTGTTGAAATATGGGTGTTTGAGACTTAAATTCCACATTAAAGAAAACACGAAAAAATTAGTTCATTATAAAGGTACGGTAAACATTTACATATTGACTTCAGCTTTTGTGTTAAACAAGTAGATTTCGACCTCTTATAACTCCACACGACCCATGCTAGGAATAATTTCAAAGGTCCTAGTTCAAATCAAAGGTTAAATCCAAACAAGGATCGAAGTTTTGATCATTTATGCCTTAGGAATCTAAGTTTGTAACTAAGTGATATATTGTCATTTAATTGTTTAGTGTTATAAATAGTAAAATTCATGCTTCATTCCCGTTCAAAAAGGTGGGGAGGGGCCATGAGATAAATGAAAGAGGGAATGAAGCACCATCAGCCTTTGAAGAGAATAAAGTAAGTTTTTTTTTTTTGTTTTTATTAGGATTTTGCAGGTGGGGAATATATAATGTTTTAAATATGGATGAGAAGCAATGGTATGAATGTAGAGAACTTATTGAATGAAAGATATTATTGTTGAATATTAAGATTATGGGTATGTTTGGTATATCAAGATTTAATATAAATAATTAAGAATAAAATCTAAATAAAGTTTTGGATGAAAATCTATAAATCTATTAAATTAAGAATAAAATCTAAATAAAGATTTAATATAGCTAAATAATTGAGTAAAAATTATTTGTTGGTTAGACAAATTTTATAGCTTTTTAAAAATTTATTTGTTTAGAAGTCGTGAAATGATTTTCTTTATCGCTTTAAAAACATTTATAAAAAAATACCCGGTTGACATTCCGAAAATCCAGGAAGTTGAAATTCCCAGGAATTGAAGATAATACCAGCGTTTGATTGATTTTTTTGTTACAGAAAAAGCCAGGAAGTTGAATTCTCGGGAATTTAAATTCCCCCATTTTAGAGGAAGTGCACTTACCTAGTTCCCCTTAGGTAAGTTCGAATTCCACCCTTTTTAATAGGAACATCCTATTTTCTTATTTCAATTCCTTTAATCCAAAATACAAAACCAATCACAATTTCTCAATTCCCATGATTTTCAATTTATGGGATTTGAATTCATAGGAAGTTAACTTCCCGGGAACTATACTTCCACGTTAACCAATCGAGCCCTTAAGAAGAGAGATTAATAGTAATAACTATTAAATTGTAATAAAAATTAATTAATATTTTATATAGTTTTTAGTTTTTTAAACTAGGTGTACAAAAGAAAAAACTCTTATATTTAAGATAGAAAGGAGTGCTTTCTTTTTCAATATCGGGTTCGTTTAGTTAGCTCTCTACTTCATAAGAAGTTCAAAATCCCAAGAAGTAAGAGTCAATATATGTGTTTGTGTGTTTTTTAAAATGAAAAAATACAGGAATTTCACTCCCCATGAAATTGTGGAATTTAACTTACCGGGGTAGGTAAGATCTACTTCCTCCATTTTTTTTCCTCAAATCTCCTATAAAATTAATTTTTTATAAACAAAATCTCCAATTTACCCATATAGATTTTGATTTTAAACAAAAAGTAAGAAGATTGCAAGAGTAATTTTAAATAAATTACTATGAAAATTCTATATTTAACCAAACAAAAAATAAGAATTGAATTTATGGGAAATTATTTCTAACCAAACATATTTTTACATTTCCCATGAAATAGAATTCATGAGAATTCATATCCTGGGAAGTTACTTCATGAAAAGTCTGTAACGACCCGAAATTTAAGTACCCGAATTAACCTCCATAAACCTACTTAGAAGGTAAATAAGGTTCGGAATACTAGATTATCGGGGAACGTTATAGAAGAAGTTTGATCTTCTTCCGTGAGCTTTGGATCTTACGACCGAGTACGAGTTATTATTTGGTTCATTTAAGCGGAAGATTTAGTTGTCAAAAGATGGAGATTGCGAACCCCGAAAAGATCGTAAGCCCGTTGGAGGCTTCACCTGTCCTAGACTATCGCGAAAACGTTTCGAATAGAAATAAAAGTGGAAATCATAAATACAACAAAACGCCACGGCCACGCCGGGTCAAAACGATAAAAGTATGAGCAAAAGAGTACGATTGTCAGGCGCCTCCCTCACTCTAATCGTCCAAAAGGTCTGTCCCGAAAACCATCCACAAAGCAAGTCATATCGGGTAAGGGGTACCTGAATCTAAAAAACAAGAAATATATCGGGGTCAATCATCGGAAATATGCACACTCCGTGCCATATAAAGAGGCATACTTAAACTACATGAATGTTAAAATGCAACACATAAGCAAGTGTATAGATATATATAAATGCGAAATAAACACACAAGGGCCCGTATCATCATCATAATCATCATCATCATCATCATCATCATCATCATCATCATCATCATCATCATCCTTCTCAAACGTACTCATCCTTCTCAAACATACTCATTCTTTCTCATCATAAGCCTTTCATTATTTCATTCGTGTTCCATCGAATATAAGTCATTCATATAGATTTTGACGGCCGTCCTACCATAGACACATAGCATACATATGAATTATTGGATTTACTAAGTTCATCCTACGTCATATTACCAGTTTATATTCCTAAACATGTTACTAGGTCGCGTGATGCATGAAGACTCTCGATAAGACAAAGAGTATCACATAAATCCATCATGAGTAAGTCCAGGGGACTTACCTGGAGTCCGGAGAATAAGCAAGCAATAAAGTGCACAACCAAGGATCCAATCAACAAGAGCCTATTAATTTCATTAAGCTTTCATTAGGTGGTATTCTAATGCAATGTACCCAACCTAATAATCAACATACATCCACATAAGGTTCACGATTCTATAGATTACGCACTTTGGTTAAGTGATCCGGACTTAACCAGTTATAATCTATATCGTATTATCACATAATCGATTTTCTTCTTATCGGATCATAAGCCAAGTTATGGGTATACTTCATTTCTGTATTTTATATGCTCTAAGTTTCGGTTATGCCATCACATATTTAACCATATTCTTAGCATTCCCTTAACCAAGTTTTCTAACCGAGTCATTATAAACACTGGTTACTAAAATTATAATAACTCTTGATCCAACCGTTGGATCGCCCTAATTTTTTAAGGACAGTTAGATAACATTCCCATGAACATCATATTAAGATTTAAGCCGAATCAGACCGTTGGATTGGAAATAAAGTTCAAATTACAGAGGCATATATATCCATTTTGTTGTTGTGACATTTGCTACAAAACGCAACCAAAAACACATAGAGGCTCCACTTCCTAAGCCCTAATTTACACATAAGGATCCTAACCTATAGAGGGGAAGGTGGATGAGAGATTACCCTCGAAGCCTCTCTCGAAAAAGACCAAATTACCCCTCCAAGCTTCCCGGGACCTTGCGCCAAACACCTAGCATTTTTGACAAATCCAAACCAAAACATAAAAGGAATTCTTAGACAAAAACCTTCAAAATTAGTTGTAAAACAAGTATAAAATCAGATTTGAAGGGGAGGAAACCAAGACTCACCCAAACACACTTGAAAACCTCAAGAACACAAAGGGCTCAGCACAGCTGGCTCGGAAACGGGGCTCAACGGGTGGCTTAATGGGACTGGATTTTTGTGAACTCACTATGGTTGGAAAGGCCTATATTTTGTGGATATTTGGGTTCAAGAATCAGCCAAAAAGCTTGAGTGAGGAGGGAGTTATGGTGGTTTGAAGTTGGCAAGGTTGCTAGGGCAACTTGCTCTCTCTTTCTTTCTCTCTTTCTTTTTCTTTCTTTCCTTCTTCTTTTCTCTGATTTTTGGCGTGTGTAATGGCTAAATGAGGCCATAAATGTGTCCTTAAGAGATCCAAAAGGGTGGGCAAGGGTGGTCAAGGAGTTGGTGTGTATTAGGTAGCATAGTGAATGGAATAGGACTTGGTCATTCAAAGGTGTCAATCCATGGGGAGGGTTTTATTCTTTAATCAACAAAATGATGGCTCATATTTGATCATATAAATGGATGAAATGGGGTGGTTTGGGCAGCAATTTAATGTTAAAACAACGTCCCGAAATGTCGCGACAAGTTACGAAAATTACCGAAATAAACGGATGACAAGGCTTTTGCCTCACTAATATTTCTCGGAATTTTATCATACGAATTCCAATAGATTGGAATTGTAATCCTCTTTCCATATAAAATATGTCATCCAAAAATTTTAAATTTTTCCGGGTTTTCAAAATCGTCAAAAGAAGGATAATTGATCGAATTATCCCTCGGAAATTAATTAAATCTTAATTAATCATAATTAAAATTTTCGGTCTTTACAATCATCCACCTCTAAAACAAGTCTCGTCCCCGAGACCAAAAAGATTCAAACCGGTGGAGAAGGTGTTAAACCTTGAGTCCTTGGATCGGAACAAAAGGCACGCGATCATCTCGGATGCGTCGTCCAAGAATCTCATGATGCTTTTGTCACGACCGTAATAGTCTCGAACGGCGTCGTCGAGCATGTGAATGGGCGCCCCCATCACATCTCGCCTCAACCCCCAAGAGTATCACAACTCGAGAGAAATCATCATCCTACCGCTAGGTCTTAGCGGAAATTCCACGATGGCCGTCGCGGAAAGTCCGTATCCACTTTGCGAAGCACAATGAGCTTACCCGGATCATGGAAGCTTTAACTCAAATCATTTTCGAATCAATTCCAATTAAAAGGTGTTGGCGTCCTGACACGACTTGGCCTAGACTCCTCTAGACTCCGCTCGACCTTCTCTCTCGGGAGGTGGTCATCCACCTCTAAAGTTCAAACCCAATTCCCGACATTCTATTCTCCCAACAGGAGTGTGGATCAAAATCCACCTCTAAGGATCAAACATATGATCTCATTACGACTCAATCAAAACAGAGGGTGGATTAACATCCACCTCTAAGGCTAAGCCTTATTCCTTTTCCTAGGTTCAATATTCCGACATACCATCCTTTATCAACCATACTCACAACAATCACATAATTATAACGATATCATATCAGTCATATATCAAAAAGTATCACACATCAATGATAATCACATCATATAGGACCGCTCATGGGCCCCACCACGCATATCAATCACAGAAAATGCGCACTCAATCACAGAGGTAAACACCCAATCACACATAGTACGGCTAAGGGTCCCCTTCCCAGGTACTCACCGGCCACTCACGTAGTCAAAGCTATATCTGCACGTGGTTGTACATACGACGCTAGCAACTCATCTAATACATCTCCATAGCTCGCCCGTATACTCTCCTCTGTCTCCCAAGTGGCCTCCTCGGGGCTTCTCCTAGCCCACTGTATAAGTACCAATGGTACCTCTCTGCGCCTCAGCTTCTTGACCCGGCGGTCAAGAATAGCAATGGGATGCTCCACGAAGGTATGGTCAGGTGCTATCTCTAATCCGGAGTAGTCCAATCTGTGACTCGGATCTGGCTCGTACTTCCTCAGCTGTGACACGTGGAAGACATCGTGTATACCAGCCAAACGGGGCGGTAAAGCAACTTTGTAAGCTACCTCTCCTACTCGCTCGAGGATCTCAAAGGGCCCCACATATCTAGGGCTCAGCTTGCCCTTCATCCCGAATCGCCGGATCCCTCTCGTCGGTGACACTCGCAACCAGACATGATCTCCAACCTCAAAGGCCAACTCAGTCCTGCGCCTATCAGCATACTTCTTCTGTCGGTCGTGCGCAACCCTCAGATGCTCTCGGATCCGTCTGACCTGATCTGTCGCCTCCTGCACGTACTGTGGTAGTGTCCCCACTCGGTCTGCAGGTTCATCCCAGCAGATAGGCGACTTGCATCGCCTCCCGTACAACGCCTCAAAAGGAGCCATCCTGATCGATGAATGATAGCTGTTGTTGTACGAGAACTCTACTAGGGGAAGATGCCGAACCCAAAGGTTCCCCCACTCCAAAACACAAGCCCTCAGCATATCCTCCAGCGTCTGAATCGTCCTCTCGCTCTGCCCGTCCGTCTGCGGGTGATAGGCCGTGCTGAAATGCAACTTGCTCCCCAGAGCCTCGTGCACCTGCCTCCAGAATCTCTAAGTGAAGCGGCCATCTCTATCAGATACTATCCTCTCGGGAACCCCATGCAACCTCACTATATGCTGGATAAAAGCTCGGACTAAATTAGACACAGGCCATGTCTCCTGAATCAGAATGAAATGGGCGGTTTTGGTCAACCTGTCGACCACCACCCAAATCGCATCAAAGCCTCGTACATCTCTCCTCAATCCTGTCACGAAGTCCATCGTGATATCTGTCCACTTCCACACAGGGTCAGGAAGTGATCGTGTCATCCCTCCGGGCTTCTGGTGCTCTATCCGCACCTGCTGGCAGACCTGACATCGCGCTACAAACAAAGCGACGTCGGTCTTCATCCTACGCCACCAGAACGTCCTCCTCAAGTCCTGGTACATCTTATTCGATCCCGGATGGACCGAATAAGGAGTGGAATGGGCCTCTATCATGATCTTCTGCTTCAGGTTGTGCACATCAGGCACAGCAACTCGTCCCTGCAACATCAACATCCCATCATCTCGGACGGTAAAAGACCTACAGTGGCCTTGGGCCATGCGCTGTCGGATATCGGCAATCCGCGGACACTCTGTCTGCGCTCGTCGGATCTCATCCATCAACTCTGACTGAACCTCTAGGAAACTCAGTTGTCCACTCTCTCGCTGTGACCAGACCTCTATCCCACAACTGATCAGATCCCGCTGCAACTCAGGTCGAGCCGTCAATCTGGACAAAACAATCTCCTGACGAGTCTTCCGACTCAAGGCATCGGCCACCACATTGGCCTTCCCCGGGTGATACTCAATCTTCAACTCATAGTCCTTGATCAACTCCAGCCACCTCCTCTGACGCATGTTCAGCTCTTTCTGCGTGAAAATGTACTTCAAATTTTTGTGATCGGTCATGATCCTCACTGACGTGCCATACAGATAGTGCCTCCAGATCTTGAGCGCATGTACAACTGCGGCTAGCTCAAGATCGTGCGTGGGGTATGACTCCTCCCCTGGCTTCAGCTGGCGTGAAGCGTAAGCGATGACCCGATCCCTCTGCTGTAGCACACAACCTAAACCTGAACTCGAAGCATCCGTGTAGACTACGAAGTCCTCCGTCCCTTCTGGTAGTGCTAACACTGGCGCGGATGTCAACTTCTGCTTCAGCGGATCAAAACTGGCCTGGCACGTCGGGCTCCACTCGAAGGGTACTCCCTTCTTCGTCAGCTGCGTCATCGGCCTAGCTATGCTGGAGAAGCCCTCGACGAACCGTCGGTAATAGCTAGCCAAACCTAGAAAAGACCTGATATCTCTGACGTTCTTGGGGACCTCCCAAGCAACGATAGCATCAACATTCGATGCGTCTACTGATATCCCTGCTGCGGATATAACATGACCAAGAAACATCACCTCGGAGAGCCAGAACTCACACTTGCTAAACTTCCCGAACAGTTTATGCTTCTGCAGAATCCTCAACACAATCCTCAGGTGCTCAGCATGCTCCTCTCTGCTCCTCGAGTAGATCAAGATGTCGTCGATAAATACCACCACGAATCTGTCAAGAAAATCGATGAAGACCCTGTTCATCAACTCCATGAAGGCGGCTGGCGCGTTGGTTAGCCCGAACGGCATAACCACAAACTCGTAATGTCCGTGTCTAGTCCTGAAGGCCGTCTTCGGGATGTCATCTGCCTTCACCCTCAGTTGGTGATAACCCGAACGCAAATCTATCTTCGAGAAGACGACAGCTCCCTGTAGCTGATCCATCAAATCGTCTATTCTCGGCAACGGGTAACGGTTCTTCACCGTAGCCCGGTTCAACTCTCTATAATCTATGCATAGCCTCAACGAACCATCCTTCTTCTTCACGAACAACACTGGTGCTCCCCACGGCGAAGCACTCGGCCTAATGTAGCCCTTCCCAGCTAGCTCCTCCAACTGTGCCTTCAGCTCGGCCATCTCTGTCGGCGCCATCCTGTACGGGACCCTCGAAATCGGCCTGGTGCCCGGCTCCAACTGTATAGCGAAATCAACATCCCGCTGTGGCGGAAGTCCTGGTAGCTCGTCTGGGAAAACGTCAGCAAACTCACTAACAACGGGGACATCTGTCAGGCTGGGTTGCTCGCGACCCACCTCTAAAGCATAACACCAGTAGCTCGTGCATCCCTGGTCTAGAAGTCTCGCCGCTCGAACGGCACTGATCTGGGCTCCGTTCCGTTTGGGGTCGTCCCCCCACACCTCGTGCTCAGTCCCATCCTCCGCGAGGATGGAAACTGTACGGGTCCTCAGGTTGAGGATCGCCCCGTAGAAGTTCATAAAATCCATCCCCAGGATCATCTCGTCTGTCCTCAGTGGCATGACTATCAAGTCAGTGGGCCACTCTCGCTCTCCTATCCGAATGGGGCATCCTAGGATCTCACGCCCCGTCCTAACCCTAGCCCCATCCGCCATACGTACTACTAAAACGGGACATATCGAACATATAAGTTTAAATCTAGCTACGCATGAATCTGCTATAAAGCAGTGGGTTGCCCCGGTATCGAATAGAATGCGAAGAGTAGAGCCACAAAACGATATCGTACCTATGGAAGTCGGAGCTGTCGAATCACCGTTCCGCATCGGGAACACGCGGGGCGGCGGGGGTGGTAAGAAATCAGTGTCTACAGCTATCGCTGCCAGCTGTGCAGAACCTCTGCCTTGGCCGGGTCCTGCCGACCCTGCCGACGACTGTGTCTGCTGATGCTGGTAAGATCCTCGGCCGCCTCGACCTCCTCCTCTACCTCTACCTCGACCTCCACCTCGGCCTCGTCCTCCTCTAAAGCTGCTGTCTCCTCGACCACCTCCGTAGCTACTATCTCCTCGGCCAGCTCCCAAGGGAGTCCCCCTCCCCTGACCCTGTGCATAAGAAATCTGAGCGGGTCTCGGTGCCTCTGGAAGGCGTAAAGCTGAAGCTGCAGGAGTGACTGAAGATCTCTCGCCCTGCGGGCACATGATAGCACGATGTCCTACCCCTCCACACGTGTAGCAGGAAATGAACTTCCTAGGGCAGTCTGTCTGGTAGTGGCCCTCCTCGCGGCAGCTGTGGCAGATAATAGCTCTCACTCTAGCCTCGCGGTAGGATGATACAGGTACAGCTGGAATGGCCCAAGTGGTCCCGCTAGTCAATCCTCCTCTCGCTAACCCCTTCCCTGGGCCCCTATCAAATCTGTGCTCCGCGGGTCGTGGCCTCTTTCCGCCAGATGGAGTGCGGAAAGCTGAAGACGGGGCAGCTGTCAGACGTAGCTGCTGGTCATAGCGAAGGATCATCTCTAGAAATCTGTCATATGTCATTCCCTCCATGCTGGTAGAGATCAGAAGAACGTCTGGCGGAAGCCTCATAGAAAGCATGCGGATGCGCATCTCGTCAGTGTTACAAACCTTTCCACAATAGACGAGCTCCTTCTTGAACTGGCAGACGATCTCGGAGATAGATAGTCGTGGGTCATAGCGGGTGCTGAAGAACGCAACCTCTCGTGCTGCTTGTGTCCCAGATGGACAGTACTCTCTCAGCATCAACTTCCTGAACTCCTCGTAGGTCCATGCAGTACGATCATCACAGTAGACAAGCCATCTGTCATAAGCATCTCCTCGAAGCTGCCCAGCCGCAAGCCTCTGTCTCTCCGCATCGGGTACTCCAATCAAGCTGAAAACTCCCTCGAGTCCTCTGAAGAACTGCTCGATATCCTCTCCGGGTCCGGCCTCGAAGATAGGCGGGCTACTCTGTGATAGTCTCTTCACCCAGTCGGTGACACCAGCCGATCTCTCTCGCTCTAGCAACGCGAGTAATGCCCTCTCTATCGCTGATCCCTGCTGCTGCCTATCAGCCTCTCCCTCGTGATGTCCGGGGATCTCGACCTCAACATCGGTCTCAGTCTCAGTCTCTGTCTCGGGAATGCGGCCACGACCTCGGCCACGTGGTCTCCCGCGTCCTCTACTAATCTGGGTGTCGACCATGCTGACAACTGGACATTTAACTGTACTCAATATACAATTAAATAAAACGTCTTCTTCAAGGAAGACGGCCCTCAGGCACATTCATCTCACATAATTACATCCCTTCAAGGGGGTGGCCCGCAGGCACAGTTTTATATCGCACGGAAGCTAACTAGATAGCTATCCTTCGAGGGATAGCTTGGCGAGCCCGCCTCTAAATCCTATCCTACTCCAACCACCATGGTTGCTCCCTTGGAGTCTTCCAGGCCCGTCTGTAAGGAAAAGCTAGGCAGTCTACCCGAACCCTTCTACATCTCTAAGGATGCCTATCGCCTTGTCTCTACCCGTCGATCCTATCTCTCGTCTATAAATATCCTAACCATTTTCATTTTCCAAAGGGTTTTCATCTTTGCCCTTTAAACACTTCGAAACCCTTGAAAATTTCCAAAACGGTGGGCGGGTTTTGAAAATTAAATTTTAACTCGTGCGTACTCAGGTCGAACAACCTTGGCTCTGATACCAACTTTGTAACGACCCGAAATTTAAGTACCCGAATTAACCTCCATAAACCTACTTAGAAGGTAAATAAGGTTCGGAATACTAGATTATCGGGGAACGTTATAGAAGAAGTTTGATCTTCTTCCGTGAGCTTTGGATCTTACGACCGAGTACGAGTTATTATTAGGTTCATTTAAGCGGAAGATTTAGTTGTCAAAAGATGGGGATTGCGAACCCCGAAAAGATCGTAAGCCCGTTGGAGGCTTCACCTGTCCTAGACTATCGCGAAAACGTTTCGAATAGAAATAAAAGTGGAAATCATAAATACAACAAAACGCCACGGCCACGCCGGGTCAAAACGATAAAAGTATGAGCAAAAGAGTACGATTGTCAGGCGCCTCCCTCACTCTAATCGTCCAAAAGGTCTGTCCCGAAAACCATCCACAAAGCAAGTCATATCGGGTAAGGGGTACCTGAATCTAAAAAACAAGAAATATATCGGGGTCAATCATCGGAAATATGCACACTCCGTGCCATATAAAGAGGCATACTTAAACTACATGAATGTTAAAATGCAACACATAAGCAAGTGTATAGATATATATAAATGCGAAATAAACACACAAGGGCCCGTATCATCATCATAATCATCATCATCATCATCATCATCATCATCATCATCATCATCATCCTTCTCAAACGTACTCATCCTTCTCAAACATACTCATTCTTTCTCATCATAAGCCTTTCATTATTTCATTCGTGTTCCATCGAATATAAGTCATTCATATAGATTTTGACGGCCGTCCTACCATAGACACATAGCATACATATGAATTATTGGATTTACTAAGTTCATCCTACGTCATATTACCAGTTTATATTCCTAAACATGTTACTAGGTCGCGTGATGCATGAAGACTCTCGATAAGACAAAGAGTATCACATAAATCCATCATGAGTAAGTCCAGGGGACTTACCTGGAGTCCGGAGAATAAGCAAGCAATAAAGTGCACAACCAAGGATCCAATCAACAAGAGCCTATTAATTTCATTAAGCTTTCATTAGGTGGTATTCTAATGCAATGTACCCAACCTAATAATCAACATACATCCACATAAGGTTCACGATTCTATAGATTACGCACTTTGGTTAAGTGATCCGGACTTAACCAGTTATAATCTATATCGTATTATCACATAATCGATTTTCTTCTTATCGGATCATAAGCCAAGTTATGGGTATACTTCATTTCTGTATTTTATATGCTCTAAGTTTCGGTTATGCCATCACATATTTAACCATATTCTTAGCATTCCCTTAACCAAGTTTTCTAACCGAGTCATTATAAACACTGGTTACTAAAATTATAATAACTCTTGATCCAACCGTTGGATCGCCCTAATTTTTTAAGGACAGTTAGATAACATTCCCATGAACATCATATTAAGATTTAAGCCGAATCAGACCGTTGGATTGGAAATAAAGTTCAAATTACAGAGGCATATATATCCATTTTGTTGTTGTGACATTTGCTACAAAACGCAACCAAAAACACATAGAGGCTCCACTTCCTAAGCCCTAATTTACACATAAGGATCCTAACCTATAGAGGGGAAGGTGGATGAGAGATTACCCTCGAAGCCTCTCTCGAAAAAGACCAAATTACCCCTCCAAGCTTCCCGGGACCTTGCGCCAAACACCTAGCATTTTTGACAAATCCAAACCAAAACATAAAAGGAATTCTTAGACAAAAACCTTCAAAATTAGTTGTAAAACAAGTATAAAATCAGATTTGAAGGGGAGGAAACCAAGACTCACCCAAACACACTTGAAAACCTCAAGAACACAAAGGGCTCAGCACAGCTGGCTCGGAAACGGGGCTCAACGGGTGGCTTAATGGGACTGGATTTTTGTGAACTCACTATGGTTGGAAAGGCCTATATTTTGTGGATATTTGGGTTCAAGAATCAGCCAAAAAGCTTGAGTGAGGAGGGAGTTATGGTGGTTTGAAGTTGGCAAGGTTGCTAGGGCAACTTGCTCTCTCTTTCTTTCTCTCTTTCTTTGTCTTTCTTTCCTTCTTCTTTTCTCTGATTTTTGGCGTGTGTAATGGCTAAATGAGGCCATAAATGTGTCCTTAAGAGATCCAAAAGGGTGGGCAAGGGTGGTCAAGGAGTTGGTGTGTATTAGGTAGCATAGTGAATGGAATAGGACTTGGTCATTCAAAGGTGTCAATCCATGGGGAGGGTTTTATTCTTTAATCAACAAAATGATGGCTCATATTTGATCATATAAATGGCTGAAATGGGGTGGTTTGGGCAGCAATTTAATGTTAAAACAACGTCCCGAAATGCCGCGACAAGTTACGAAAATTACCGAAATAAACGGATGACAAGGCTTTTGCCTCACTAATATTTCTCGGAATTTTATCATACGAATTCCAATAGATTGGAATTGTAATCCTCTTTCCATATAAAATATGTCATCCAAAAATTTTAAATTTTTCCGGGTTTTCAAAATCGTCAAAAGAAGGATAATTGATCGAATTATCCCTCGGAAATTAATTAAATCTTAATTAATCATAATTAAAATTTTCGGTCTTTACAATCATCCACCTCTAAAACAAGTCTCGTCCCCGAGACCAAAAAGATTCAAACCGGTGGAGAAGGTGTTAAACCTTGAGTCCTTGGATCGGAACAAAAGGCACGCGATCATCTCGGATGCGTCGTCCAAGAATCTCATGATGCTTTTGTCACGACCGTAATAGTCTCGAACGGCGTCGTCGAGCATGTGAATGGGCGCCCCCATCACATCTCGCCTCAACCCCCAAGAGTATCACAACTCGAGAGAAATCATCATCCTACCGCTAGGTCTTAGCGGAAATTCCACGATGGCCGTCGCGGAAAGTCCGTATCCACTTTGCGAAGCACAATGAGCTTACCCGGATCATGGAAGCTTTAACTCAAATCATTTTCGAATCAATTCCAATTAAAAGGTGTTGGCGTCCTGACACGACTTGGCCTAGACTCCTCTAGACTCCGCTCGACCTTCTCTCTCGGGAGGTGGTCATCCACCTCTAAAGTTCAAACCCAATTCCCGACATTCTATTCTCCCAACAGGAGTGTGGATCAAAATCCACCTCTAAGGATCAAACATATGATCTCATTACGACTCAATCAAAACAGAGGGTGGATTAACATCCACCTCTAAGGCTAAGCCTTATTCCTTTTCCTAGGTTCAATATTCCGACATACCATCCTTTATCAACCATACTCACAACAATCACATAATTATAACGATATCATATCAGTCATATATCAAAAAGTATCACACATCAATGATAATCACATCATATAGGACCGCTCATGGGCCCCACCACGCATATCAATCACAGAAAATGCGCACTCAATCACAGAGGTAAACACCCAATCACACATAGTACGGCTAAGGGTCCCCTTCCCAGGTACTCACCGGCCACTCACGTAGTCAAAGCTATATCTGCACGTGGTTGTACATACGACGCTAGCAACTCATCTAATACATCTCCATAGCTCGCCCGTATACTCTCCTCTGTCTCCCAAGTGGCCTCCTCGGGGCTTCTCCTAGCCCACTGTATAAGTACCAATGGTACCTCTCTGCGCCTCAGCTTCTTGACCCGGCGGTCAAGAATAGCAATGGGATGCTCCACGAAGGTATGGTCAGGTGCTATCTCTAATCCGGAGTAGTCCAATCTGTGACTCGGATCTGGCTCGTACTTCCTCAGCTGTGACACGTGGAAGACATCGTGTATACCAGCCAAACGGGGCGGTAAAGCAACTTTGTAAGCTACCTCTCCTACTCGCTCGAGGATCTCAAAGGGCCCCACATATCTAGGGCTCAGCTTGCCCTTCATCCCGAATCGCCGGATCCCTCTCGTCGGTGACACTCGCAACCAGACATGATCTCCAACCTCAAAGGCCAACTCAGTCCTGCGCCTATCAGCATACTTCTTCTGTCGGTCGTGCGCAACCCTCAGATGCTCTCGGATCCGTCTGACCTGATCTGTCGCCTCCTGCACGTACTGTGGTAGTGTCCCCACTCGGTCTGCAGGTTCATCCCAGCAGATAGGCGACTTGCATCGCCTCCCGTACAACGCCTCAAAAGGAGCCATCCTGATCGATGAATGATAGCTGTTGTTGTACGAGAACTCTACTAGGGGAAGATGCCGAACCCAAAGGTTCCCCCACTCCAAAACACAAGCCCTCAGCATATCCTCCAGCGTCTGAATCGTCCTCTCGCTCTGCCCGTCCGTCTGCGGGTGATAGGCCGTGCTGAAATGCAACTTGCTCCCCAGAGCCTCGTGCACCTGCCTCCAGAATCTCTAAGTGAAGCGGCCATCTCTATCAGATACTATCCTCTCGGGAACCCCATGCAACCTCACTATATGCTGGATAAAAGCTCGGACTAAATTAGACACAGGCCATGTCTCCTGAATCAGAATGAAATGGGCGGTTTTGGTCAACCTGTCGACCACCACCCAAATCGCATCAAAGCCTCGTACATCTCTCCTCAATCCTGTCACGAAGTCCATCGTGATATCCGTCCACTTCCACACAGGGTCAGGAAGTGATCGTGTCATCCCTCCGGGCTTCTGGTGCTCTATCCGCACCTGCTGGCAGACCTGACATCGCGCTACAAACAAAGCGACGTCGGTCTTCATCCTACGCCACCAGAACGTCCTCCTCAAGTCCTGGTACATCTTATTCGATCCCGGATGGACCGAATAAGGAGTGGAATGGGCCTCTATCATGATCTTCTGCTTCAGGTTGTGCACATCAGGCACAGCAACTCGTCCCTGCAACATCAACATCCCATCATCTCGGACGGTAAAAGACCTACAGTGGCCTTGGGCCATGCGCTGTCGGATATCGGCAATCCGCGGACACTCTGTCTGCGCTCGTCGGATCTCATCCATCAACTCTGACTGAACCTCTAGGAAACTCAGTTGTCCACTCTCTCGATGTGACCAGACCTCTATCCCACAACTGATCAGATCCCGCTGCAACTCAGGTCGAGCCGTCAATCTGGACAAAACAATCTCCTGACGAGTCTTCCGACTCAAGGCATCGGCCACCACATTGGCCTTCCCCGGGTGATACTCAATCTTCAACTCATAGTCCTTGATCAACTCCAGCCACCTCCTCTGACGCATGTTCAGCTCTTTCTGCGTGAAAATGTACTTCAAATTTTTGTGATCGGTCATGATCCTCACTGACGTGCCATACAGATAGTGCCTCCAGATCTTGAGCGCATGTACAACTGCGGCTAGCTCAAGATCGTGCGTGGGGTATGACTCCTCCCCTGGCTTCAGCTGGCGTGAAGCGTAAGCGATGACCCGATCCCTCTGCTGTAGCACACAACCTAAACCTGAACTCGAAGCATCCGTGTAGACTACGAAGTCCTCCGTCCCTTCTGGTAGTGCTAACACTGGCGCGGATGTCAACTTCTGCTTCAGCGGATCAAAACTGGCCTGGCACGTCGGGCTCCACTCGAAGGGTACTCCCTTCTTCGTCAGTTGCGTCATCGGCCTAGCTATGCTGGAGAAGCCCTCGACGAACCGTCGGTAATAGCTAGCCAAACCTAGAAAAGACCTGATATCTCTGACGTTCTTGGGGACCTCCCAAGCAACGATAGCATCAACCTTCGATGCGTCTACTGATATCCCTGCTGCGGATATAACATGACCAAGAAACATCACCTCGGAGAGCCAGAACTCACACTTGCTAAACTTCCCGAACAGTTTATGCTTCTGCAGAATCCTCAACACAATCCTCAGGTGCTCAGCATGCTCCTCTCTGATCAAAACTGGCCTGGCACGCCGGGCTCCACTCGAAGGGTACTCCCTTGTTAAAAACCATATAAAATATTAACTTTTTTAATATAATTTTTAAATAATTTTATACTTGTTACTATTAAGTATGAATTTATAAAACTAATTTTTTAAAAGATCTCATTAAGCACTCTCTCCTCTCTCTAGGTTTTCTAGAGAGAGGATGGGAGCTCTAACCACGGCCTAGGCCGTCCCAACACCGGCTTCGGCCACCCTACCTCGGCTCCGGCCACTGCACCCGGCCTCGGCCACCTACGAGTCACTGTGGCTCCGTCAAGTAAAAGGTCCGGTGGATTACCGGTTATAAATTGCTTTCTTATAAACCCTAGGTCTCTCAATCCGATTTTGGCTTCATTCAATAACCAAAATTGTTTTGGGGATTTAGCTCATAAGCGTCTCCTATCCCCTTCTATAGCCATCTGGTCTTTGTCTATGCAGCAATTGCTGTTTGGTCTTCCTTAAGGGTCGGTTTTTGGATGATTTTCTGCCCGACCCCTCCCGATCCCGTCGGTTGCTTTGGCCGCCGTCCCCGCAGTGGTGTTGGAGTGGTGATTGTTATTCCCTTCTCACCGTTGTCGGTGCCGGGCGGTGGTGTTCCGATCCGGCTTGGTACCCTCCGGTGCCAGCTTGATGCTCGACGCCTTCCCACAATCCTCGGCCTACCACTCCGTGGTTGGTCATGTGTAAACTGCCTCTGCTTGGGTTGCTCGAGCTGCTGCCGGCTTCTGCTTCGACGTTCCCTGTTGTCCTCAACGGCACTTTCTTCCAGCGGCCCTTCCTTCCTGACGTCGGTGGTTGCCTTGCCTTCCTGCGTTGTGTGTGGCTGGGCCTGAAAATGGTGCTTCGGGCCCAAGGTTTTTCCTTGGGCCCGGGGCTGTCCACACCATATAATAATAATAAAATTGTCTATATATTTTAATAATCTTATATATGATATATTTTGTCGGAAATAATTCCCTTGATCGAGTCTCTTGTGGTGCTATCTGTTGGGCTTGGTGGCTAGCGGCTTTTGTTTGGTGTTCCTCTCCTTTGCCAGTCTGCGAGAGGTCGTGGACGTGATCGAAACCTGAAGGCTCGTCGTCGTCCGGGTCCAAATCTGAGGTTTCCACAAGTTCCCCAGGAGTTCCTGTGTCGCCTCTACTTTCCGGCGGTGGATTGGTTCATTGTATGCTCGTTCATCGTTTGATAGGGCTAGTTGCACCTTTGTTTCTCGATTTTGCAGGGTTGTTTTACTTTGTTTGTATCTGATTGTATGACGGGTTTCCGTCGCCGTTTCTACGGCCATTCGACCCACCGGGCCTGTCCGGTGCGTCGAATTTTTACTTAATCAAAATAAAAATAAAAATAAAAATAATTTTTTTAAAAAGTTAATATTTCATATAATTTTTATCGTTCTAAAAAAGCGTGCATAAATAGTAAACGAAAATTTTTAATTAACAGAGAGAGTAGTGCTTTTACCTCCTTAAAAAGCGTGCACAAAAAAGATAAACCGCTTTTAATTTGGAATGGAGGGATTATCTTAATAAAGAATTTTGTTAGGATCAATGGTAACATCGATTTGAGCTTTAATAAACGACATTCTCGCAAATGAGAATTTGTAATTCTTTATAGTTTTGAATGAAATTGGTACTCCCTCCGTTAATTAAAACTTGACGTTTTACTATTCACGCACGCATTTTTAGGTGTTAAAAACTATATAAAATATTAACTTTTTTAATAATTTTTTTAAATAATATCATACTTATTACTATTAAGTATGAATTTATAAAAACAAATTTAAAAAAAAGTTAATATTTTATATAGTTTTTATCGTTCTAAAAAAGCGTGCATGAATAGTAAACGACAAGTTTTAATTAACAGAGGGAGTATTAAGTAAGTGGCAAATAGTTATCACATTCATGGAATATGTGTGAAATGTTTATCGCCTTATAAGGTCTCGACCAAATTTTCTAAAATTTCTCTAAAATATGTTATCAAAAAATAAATCTATAAATTATTTTTACTTCAGCTCTACTCGTTTTAAAGATTCGGATAAATATTTATGTTTTGGAGAATGGCAAAGATTTGTTTATGGAGAATGAAATAGATTTTTTAATTCAGCTATTTTGTAAACATTTTTTTTAGAGTTCACTCATTTCCAATTTTCCATACAAGGTTTTTGTGAAATCTAATATCTTTTTTTTTCTTTTTAGAGTTCGTCCATTTTTATTTAATTTTTAAATATCAATTTAACTTTGGTGAAATCTGATCATCATACCAAATCTATGATGATGTTCATCATAGGTTCATAACCCAGATTTTGGTAAATAGAGAGCGGCCCGAATTCGACCCATCATAGCCCATTCCCAATGGAACACAAGTCCAACCATCTATCTATCACGTTGAATAATGAATCCTATACAATACTAAAGCAGAAGCTGAACTGCCACATGTCAGCTTCTGGTGAAAAAATTTCCCACCCAAAATTTTAGCCAATCACATTTTTCCTTGTCATAATGCCACATATTATGTCACACTATTATCTCAATTTTAATAATTTTTGTATACAAATCTTTTAAAATAGACAACTACATATATTTATCATTTTATTTATCTTTGCATATCTTTCAAAATAGGAAACTACGTACACTTATATTTGTCATCTTTTTTCATTATATTTTAATAATCTTTGCATATCATCTTATTTTAAACAAAAATAAAATAAAATCTATATGAGTTGAAAAATAAGTTTGACCGATCTTAAATATTTTTTAGCAATGTTATTACGTTATAAATATGAATGTATTATAAGACAATTCATGTCACTTTGTAGTGAAAAGTTTCATATTATCTATCCTATACAATACTAAAATAATAACTTCTTTTTTTTTCATGTTATAACATTTCAATCGTTTTTAATTCATTGTTGTTTGTATAAGAATCATGTACTTTTTACATTTTAATCTTGAGATTATTAAATTAAAATAGAGCTTTCATCAAAGGATTTTTGTTTTTTGATAAGGTGATTTGAGATCCTTAGTCTGGTACGATAGTTAATTGGTTACATTATATTGTTAATTACTAAGTATACAACATGTTTGGACAACTTTGGTATGTAGTATTTGGTGGATTCACAATTAGTTTCTCTTTAAAGGGGTGAAACATACGTCATAATGGGTGATCCATGATGTTTATGAGCTAAGTCAGAAATTTAATCAACTAAATAAAGCCACACATACATACACCATTGTTAAATATCGAGAGAAAATGTTGTCATATGGCGCACACCATATATTGTTGAATATTCGCCCGGGGGGGGGGGGGGGGTAGAGGGGTAGTCAAATAGCGTAAACTCATGAAAAGATGTTATGTCTCAATTAATTAACATAAATAATGTTCAACTGAGGTTATCTTCAATTGTTGCTTACCAAAAAAATAAACATAAAATATGATAAAAATTGTGAGTATGTGAGCAATGATAGAGTTATGAATTGTTTTATAAGGGAGACTCAAATTTTTTTTAAATAATTTTCTTTATACTCATAGATGAGAAGGAATGTTAGAAAAAATATTTAAAAAAATCCTTAAATTTATTATTTTAACCATCATTTTTAATTGAAAAAAAAATCAAAAAGCAAAAATTTAGCCAAAGGAATTGGAACACATGGCTTCATGATTTAATACTCACTCTGTATCAACTAAGATAAATACACTTTGTAATTTATTATAATTTTTTTGTATTATTACTTTAGTTCTAAAATTAGTAAAAAAAAATATATTGAAAAAACATGCAGTTTTTTCTCTTCTCAACCAGAAGGGGCTTAAGCACCCCATACCCATCTAACTCTTGCTTGTGTGTAAGAGCTATTCTAATGGTATCAACGTCGAAGATGACAGAGGCAGGGACATATCATTTGTGTTTTCCAATTACCATGAGGGGATGGTTTGACACATATCATGATATTATTGTGGAGAGTGATTGTCGAATTGTTAAATTCGCTGGGTGGTAATTAAAAACAATTTCCTTTATTAGTGTTCAAATAATTTTTTATTTTTTGATATTAAATTATACTCCCTCCGTTCCAAAATAGATGGCCGTTTGCTTTTTGACACGCTTTTTAAGGAGCGAAAAACTCTATAAAGTATTATTTTTTTAATTAAAATTTTTATACTATTTGATACTTATTACTAATAAGTATCTAATTATATAAAAAAAATTAAATAAAAAATAATATTTTATAGAGTTTTTCGCTCCTTAAAAAACGTGCCGAAAAGTAAAAGACCATGTATTTTGGAACGGAGGGAGTATAAAAATTATTATAATATCTAGATTTTTTTTTTTGGTTTGTAGACTTTTTTATTTGTTTTGTTTGTAGAGGAGTATACATTATTTAGTTTTTAAGGTTATTATTTTTTATAATTAAATTTGAAAATAATAATTATAATTTTATAATATTTTTACATTAAGCCCGATAGCACGGGAAATAGAGTCAATAGACTAGTACAATATTACAATTTAAAAACTCAAGGCCCATAACATTTTGGGATTAGAAGCAGTAAAGTAAAAGGGTAAATTACATAAAATCACCCTTAAAATAGGTGAGTTTTCACAAAACCACCCTTAAAATAAAAGTTTGCAGAAAACCACCCATAATTTTACTTTTCTTTCAAAGAACCACCCATGACCATTATTTTTATGTGTAAAATACTAAAATGTGTTTTAAAAATGTTAAATTCTCATTTTTTTGTATTCAAAGTAGCCTAATTATATAATAAAATAACCAAAATATTTAAGAAAATATAAATACTTTTAAAAAATTTATAGCTTTTTACACATAAAAATGGTCATGGGTGGTTCTTTGAAAGAAAAGTAAATTTATGGGTGGTTTTCTGCAAACTTTTATTTTAAGGGTGGTTTTGTGAAAACCCGTCTATTTTAAGGGTGGTTTTCTGTAATTTACCCAAAGTAAAATTCTAAATCCAAACTAAGTTTACAACAAAACCAAAATAATAATAAAATATACAAACCTATAGTGAATGGACAAATGAAAATTTGGGGAAACAGTGCCCATCTCAATCTTAGAGACAGGTGTACATTTTAGTGCAAAAGCAGAAATAGTCCATTGTGAAAGCAACATGCCTTTCTTGCAAAGTGTACAAAACTCCCAAAACCAATAACCCAAAAACACAAAAATAACAATCAAGATTTGATCCCACCAAACCTACACAAATAAGGCATGGGATCATCCAACCTTTGAACATACAAAGGCAATGCCAACACCTTAAACAACTAAAACAACAGCTACATCTCAACAGTGAGTGATCAACATGAACTACCTTACTTGTCCACCAAACCCTATCACACTTTTTTCGCCGCAAAATGATCACACAAAACAGCAACAACGACAACAACAACGACCAGAAATAACACTAACAGAACATATATTACGTGTTCGCTACGATTGTAATTCACAAAACTTAGAAAACCGCCATCGATCAGACGATAGTCGATCATATAGTTTGGCCTCCCCCATACATATATTGTTCCCCCAAAATCTTGGAAAGAAACCAACCCCAACCAAACACAAGCCACTAACCATCATATAACTAAAGGCTTATACTCTTCCTATACTAAAGATAGAGATGACACAAAAACATAAAAACATTAAGTCCCAAGCAAAGTTCATGACCTAGAAAAACACAACACCATAGAGGTTAATTAACTACCACTTCAAGCACCAACAGCAGCCCTTGGAATGGCCTTGCAGACCAATGAGTTCTTCATCTCCATTGACAGGTTGAGGACCTCATCCAAGTCCACACCCTGATCACCAGCAACCCACTTGAAGCTCTGAAGCATCTGAGCAAGCCACAGCTGTGCAGTCACCATGCCCATGGCCTTCCCGGGGCAGACCCGCCTCCCAGCCCCGAAAGGGGCCAGCCTCAAATCAGACCCCATGATGGCCACATCCTTCTCAATGAACCTCTCAGGGTTGAACTTCTCGGGCTCCGGCCACACGCTCGAGTCGTGCGTGATGGCCCACATGTTCACCATCGCGGTAGTCCCAGCAGGGACGAAGTGGGGGCCGACTTGGGTGTCGTGGATCGAGAGGCGGGCCCACGAGAGGAGGGGCCCCGGTGGGTGCACCCTCAGGGTCTCCTTGATAATGGCAGTTGTGTAAGGCAGGTTTGGGAGGTCAGTGTCCTCAACACCCCTGGTGGCTCCAGTGACTGAGTCGATCTCGGCTTGGGCCTTGGCTTGTATGTCAGGGTGCAGCACCATCCTGGCTAGAACCCACTCCAAAAGGATTGCAACTGTGTCTGTGCCCCTAAAGATCATCTCCTGAAAAACCCCCAATAATAAAAAAAAGGTTACTAATCTTGAACATATAGCTTTTGTGGGTGATGGGGGACCAAAAATCAGCTTAGGACCAAGGAATTGATACTACACTGCAACAATCCACTAGATAGATGCCCTAATTATAGACACATAGAGAATGTGCAAATTGATTACATAACAATCCTATTGGAAACGGTCGTCATCTAGCACTTAAATGCATAAACCCCCAAATGAATGAAATATAGACAAGCTACCAATAAGCAAATAAGTACAAACACAAACCCCATATAATTGGGTAAACATGAAGATGAAATTGTCCCCATCTCCAAACCTAAAAGATTGGCAAAATAAGGCAACAAAATCATATGAATTGAACAAGTGATAGCAAAAATTGCACAAACATAAAGGCATATATGGTATACATACCCAAAGAACAGCAATCATATCAGCCTGAGAGAGCTTGTTTTCACCATCCAAATCAAGCAACACATCCACAAAGTCCAAGGAGTGGTCATCTTGACCAAGACCTCCGTTGACGGATTTCTTCAGGAGGTGCTGGTCCACGATCCTGCCAACAAACACATTGACCCTTCCAACAAGGGATTTGCACCTCCTCCTGACGCCCTGGAGATCCAGTTTCCCCAAAAGGGGGAAATGGTCACTCCAATTGAAGGTACCAAGGAGCTCATAGCCCTCGCTGACGAGGAATTCAAGCTCTTCGGATTCCTCATCACCGGAATTGAAATCGTACCTCTTCCCGAAGACACTCATCATGACATTGTTGAGGGAGGCAAAGTGGAGGACTCGCTTGATCTGAACGACGCCGTTTCGGGACATGAGAGAGTCAATCTGGTTCACCATCTGTAAACCTATCTCCCTCCGGAAGCTTCCGAAGCGGGAAACCCTAAGGGGGGAGAACAGGTGAGTAGCAGAGACCCTGCGGAGGCTCCGCCAGTAGTCGCCGTAGGGAGCGAACCCCATAGCGCGGTGGAAGAGGAGCTCGTAGGCGGACTCCTTGACCGGGCGGTCAGCAAACGCCGAGGAGCTGAGGATCTCCTTGGCGGTGTCCGGATGGCTGGAGATGATAAAGCGAGTGGAGCCGACGGAGAAGGCCATGAGCTGAGCGGCGGAGAAGGCGCGGGAGAGGGAGGCGAGGGCGCGGTGGGCGAGGGGACCGGTGAATGCGGTAACGAGGCCGAGGATGGGGAATCCGGAGGGGCCGGGGATGGGGCGGGAGGAGGGGCGGGGGCGGAGGAGGGACCAGGCGAGGCCGCCGGGGTGGAGGAGGAAAGCGGAGAGGGCGGCGAGGAGGAGGAGGGGGAGGAGGAGAGGGTGGCCGAGGAGGGCCGGGCAGAGGAAGAGGAGGCAGTAGTCGTCGGCGGACATTGTCAGGTGGGAGGTAAGGAGGTTTCTTGGGTGAGGGGAGTTTTGTTTGGGAGAAGAGGAAGAGTGTGATGGGAGTGAAGCGGGGGAGGCGGTTAATTATATAGGCACTCCTTGCAGTCGCTGCCACTTCCTCTCCTCCTACACTCCTAGAATATTGTTTTTTTTTTGTTTTTTTTTTTAAATAACGAGTAAATGAAAAGGTGAAAAATGTGATTTACTTTTTACTCGGTTAGAATTTACTTTCTTTATTTACCAATTAAAGGTTAGAATTTACTTTTGACCCACCTACACCAACTTTTTTTATTTGGGAAAAATTCGAATTCAAGCATACATGTAACTCGATGGTCGAACAAGTCGGTAGATGGAAAACCGTCAATACAAACAGGACATAATAACACAAAACATCATAGAGGAAAGATAAATTCAATCAACACATATAAGACGTCAACCAGCGGAGAAGTCGATCGAGAACCGAGACGCGCCACGAGAGCCAAGAACCTGAGAGATTGCAAAAACTCAAGACAGTACCCTAGACGGAAAGGGCGACTCCTGAGGAAGTGTGGATCACCGACGTTGCATTCACCTAAATGAAGGATCTTCGAAGACCACGAACACCACCATGATCCGTTGTCGATCAATCAGGACGCCCGATACTGCAACCCAACACAAAGCAGATGCAGCCACACCAAAGCACCGACCAGGCGCCAGAAGACGGGCCAAATACGGGCCAAAAAGAAAAGATCGATCCACCGTAAAAAATGTGAACGGAACTCCCCGAACCAAATAGGACGATTCGAGGAGTAGTATTATTCTATAGATATATAATTCCAACCCTTAAGGCCTCAACGGGATTTAGTATACGCCCTATCGAGCGGGATTTAAAGCCCTTACGGGATTTTATAATTATATATATAAATATTTTATATTTTTTTTGAATTGATGCTAAATTTGGCGTGCAAGGCCAAAATTGAGCCTTGCACGCCAAGATCTTCTCGAAAGCAGAGGCAGCAGGCCTCGCAAGCAGGCTGGAGAACCTAAATCGACCACCGGCAGGGACAAGGAAGGTCATAACCGACATAGAAAGGGACAACCGCAACAATGAGGAGAGGCGCGATCGAGGAAGACAACGCGAAACACCAACGGCAGCAACGAACCACCAAATCAGCCGGAAATCGAAGGGATAACCGGTCGAAACAGGCTAGACATGTTAGAGATGTGAATGTGACCAAAAGTGTCCCACATCGGAAAGTTGAACATATCAAGCCCTAGTATATGATTCGGTGGGCTACTCCTTCTATTGCCAATTAGTTTTAGAAGGGAACCTCCCTCGGCTTGTGTGCTAGGCTACTAGCACATGTGCGCCTGTGTACACGACCCCCAGTCATCGGTTCGAGTCGGACTTTGATATGTTATCAAAGCGGTTAGCCTGACGGCCCGTCTTTCGATCCTGGACTAGGTACAAGATAGATAGGAAGAGCCCCATATCAATTTGCCAATCTCGGGATTGAAAAGA
Source organism: Persicaria tinctoria (assembly GCA_037127255.1). Taxonomy (NCBI): domain Eukaryota; kingdom Viridiplantae; phylum Streptophyta; class Magnoliopsida; order Caryophyllales; family Polygonaceae; genus Persicaria; species Persicaria tinctoria. Next base: position 65,774,428 of record JBANSL010000010.1, on the reverse strand, counting down.
GGAGTTTACAAAACCTACGGAGAAGCGGGTTGTGTGATAGAGGAGGGCGAGAACCAACGACGAGGGTGGTCGGATGAGGAGAGCGAGAGATCAAGCGAAAATCGATGACCGGGGGTAAGCAATTAGAGGTGGAGATCGATTAAGATTAAAAGTGATGTGGGACCATCCAAGACACCATCCAAGCCACCTCCGGACACACCTATGATTCGAGCTCGTGAGAATGATGTCATCCTCAAGAGGAAGAAGAAGGCTCCACCTTGGGAGAAGGTCCAAAGGTGCAAATGACGTTTTAGACTCTCGTTCAGAATTTTGACAGCTTTTCGACGTCTTAGTAAAATGAGTCGTACGGAGCCAATATTTATCGGATTGGAGCGTGTCATACCTTGTCGGAAAGAGGACGAAGAGATCTACAACTTTGTTGTTGAAGGTTTTTCCAGATTCGACCTAGAGCTTGGCCGAAATTCACATTCTTTGAGTTGTCGCTGGTTTTGACGGGATTTTATTAAGTCTTGAACATTATAGTTTTTCCTATTTTAGCAACTTTCTTACTTAAATTATTTTAGGAAACTTTAGAGGTTATCTATATCTATATAAACTCTTAATTTAGAATAGTTTAAGATGAGGTGTCATTCTTTTAGACATTTTAGAAGTCTTAACTAATAATTATTATTTTTTTCATTTTTCTTTGATTTTCTTTAATACTCCTTTTTTATTCATTCTCCTTTAATTATCTTTTTTCTTTAATTTTACTAACTATCTATATCTATATAAACTCTTAATTTAGAATAGTTTAAGATGAGGTGTCATTCTTTTAGACATTTTAGGAGTCTTAACTAATAATTATTATTATTTTCATTTTTCTTTGATTTTCTTTAATACTCCTTTTTTATTCATTCTCCTTTAATTATCTTTTTTCTTTAATTTTACTAACTATTGGGCTTAATTCAAAACATTGAATTCAACCTAATATAACTATTGTGTTTAATCAAATTTTTTTACTAACTATTGGGCTTAATTCAAAACATTGAATAATTATGGATTATGATACATCACATTTAAACAATGTTATAATGATAATGATATTGATATTATTATTACTAAGTAATTTAAAACATCTATATTTCTGTATTATACGCTACATAAGATTTTTTTTAAAATCCTGAGATAATTATAAGATACATTTATTGTAAAGTTTTTTTTTATGATTTTTATCTTAACATTTATTAATATTTTTATATATTATATTTTAGTTTTAAAAAAACGCGTCATGGCGCGGGAATCGTACTAGTTTTTATTAATTCTTTAAGTCTTATTTGTCCCTTCTTTTATCAAGAACTCGGCCCAACAGCCCTTGGTGGCCTATATATGTCGAGCTCTCCTATGTAGATGGATTGGATTTCATTGAATAGAATTAGTTCTCTTTTTGTGTGAAACACATGAGTGAAAGTCAATCGATTCGAAGCATGACTCATCGATTGCAACTATTGGTATTGTTTTAGCTTGGTTTGTTTTGTGTTCATCAACTTCGCGAGACTTGGTGATCCTAGTATCCACAAGCCCCCTCCTCGTGCCTCCAAGTTGTCCGCTTGGTTGTGTAGGGTTGTAGAGGCGGGTTATATAGTCATTGGTATTGGTTCCTACCCTCTACGGAGGCCTGGGGTCTTTATCTTATTCTATATAGATCGACTTAGTCCTTATCGGTCGTGTCTTTGCATCAATTTCGAGTCTTTCTTTAATTTTCTTTGTTGCGTCGTTTCTTTCTCCTTAGTCGACATAGTCAGTTTAGCTTATCGAGTCTTTGTTGCATTCTTGAGAATCTTGATCGATCCTGCTTGCTTCTTGGTCAAATCTTGGCTATCTTGTTGAGTCTTTATTCGTTTATGCTTCCGTTCTTTAGTTTCTTGTTTGGTTGTCGAAGATCGGGCCATCTCACGGCTAACCCCGTATCAAAAAAGTATAGGGGAGAAGGTGAGCGCCAACCCAACTTCGAAAAGCCCGGAAATCGGAACATGATGGAGAGCGTCGCGTCGGATCGGAGACGGTCGGAGCCGGATTGAGGCGGTCAAGACCGAGGTGAGGTTGTCGGAGCCCGATATCAGACGATTGAAGTCGGACTATTCATCTCTCTCAAAAGAGACAGTGTTTTACATAAGAGGTATGCAGGACGGGCGAGCGTCGCGTCAGGATGGAGGTGGTCGGAGCCGGATTGAGGAGGCCTAGACCGAGGTGAGGTGGTCGGAGCCCAGCATTAGCCTAATGCCGCCGCAGTCGGATTATTCATCTCTCTCAATTGAGAGAGCCTTTTCTCTAGAGAGCGTTCCATATACACAATTCGATAGAGTCATTCATTAGTTTAAGGGAATTTGATTAGAACGATTTTTAGAGAAAAATATGGATTTTATGGTCCAAAGACTTCTCTATATTATTTTGTAAATTAGAGAAATAAGGAGAGAGTAAAAATTTCTCTAAATATGGAGAAAGAGAAAATCTCTAAAATTAAATGTTTTCATCAAGCCTCATGCCAACCATTTAAGTAATAAATAAGATTTAAATGAGATTCAAAATATGAAGCTTAGTTGGACTTATAAATATTATATAATATGTGAAACTAAAATGAGATTCAAAATATAAAGCTTTGTTGGATCCATAATTTCATTATATGATTTAATAGTATATAGTATGAAATTGTAAAAAAAAATAAAATAAAATGTTGATATTTTATAAAGTTTTTAACATCCTTAAAAACCATACATGATTAGTAAATGAAAAATAATAAACCGAAGACATTGATATTTTCAAAAACAAATTATACAGTAATAATAAATAAATCAAATTTATTTATTTTATGGGATAAATATCGTATAAGGTATGAAAACTAAACTAGTTACCTAGAGTTTAAGAAATTCATTTATTATATTATGAAATTCTGCATTTATTATAATACATAATAAATGCAAAAATCTATATAATAGAGATATTGTTGGAGTTGAAGGATAATTTTTTTTAGATATTTTGGTGTTTTGATCTCTATTTTAGAGGATTTTATACAAGAGTTGTTGGACTTGCTCTTACACAACAAATTTGTACAATCTATCTATATTTATTGGATAGTTCAGTAAAGCCTTTTTAATTTGTTTTTTTATAGTACTATAGAAATTTTATACTCCCTCTGATCAGAAATAATAGACGCTTGACTATTCTTTACATAGTTTTAGGAGCTAAAAACTATATAAAATCTTATTTATTTAAATTATTTTTTTTCACAATTGAATAATCCCTTCGTTAATTAAAGTTTGATGTTTTACTATTCATACACGCCTTTTGAGGTGTTAAAATATAAAATATTAACTTTTTAAGAATTTTTTAAAACAATTTCATACTTATTACTATACAACTATACTTAATTTATAAAAACAAATGTAATTGTTTTTAATAGTTTATATATTTTTCATCATTATAAAAAAGCGTGTATATGAATAGTAAACAACAAGTTTTAATTGACAGAGAGAGTGCTTATCACTATTAAATACTCCCTCCATTTATTAAAACATGTCTCTTCAGAATTTTGCACAATTTTTAAGAAAACAAACAAAGATACATTTATATATTCCTACTTATTACTCTGTTTTTTTCTTAAAACTATAATTAACATCTACTTAATCACTACAAGGTCAATTTTGTAAATTGAGTGATAAAATATCTAAAATGACATGTTTTTCTTAACAAGATTTACTTTCTAGAACGACATATTTTAATTAACGGTGGAGTATCAAACTATATAAAAAAAATTAATTAAAATAAATAAAATTTTATGATAGTTAAAATAAATACTATTCGTAAGATTTCATGGTTGTCTTTAGCTCCTAAAATTAATTGCATAAAAGTCAAATATTACTTTTGATAATGCAATCGACGCTGTCATATATTTATTACTTTTAGGTTGAAGTTAAAAGAATTCTCAAGGGAAGCTCCAACGACGACTTGACGAGCCGTTATTTCAGATGAGTATCCGTGAGACACTGGTGGATTTAGGTTATACGGAGTAAAATTAAGACCATCTGCATTCATGAATCTCTTCCCAGATCATAACATGCTTTTTCACTGCCACAACAACTTAAGAAACTCATTTCAGATTGAGTGAGGCTAGAAACAAGATATCCGAATGACTATTGACAAGATAAATTCAACTAAATTACACACTGGTCATTTTCATTTTTTTTCAAACAATTGCAAATACATTCAAAACTCTCTCATCTACGAATCAGAGCGAATTGTAAAACCTAAGTGCGTCCATCCAAATACTCCATTTGTTGAACAAACTTTTAGTAAAATTATCAAGAAATGAATTGATCGATACTTATTTTGGTATGTCAATCGCTTTAGATGATTATCAAAAGACTTTCGACTATTATTATTCGTTGCCGTTTGACAAATATTTCGAAACTCTGAGAGGATGAGCTAAATAATTAACCTCGACTCCATTGAATGAGGTTAATGAGGGAGCTCGATGGATAATGGCGAGCTTATGAAATAGCCTCATTGACAGCAGCCGAGCCTCCTTCATATCCTCATTGATAGCAACCGAGCGTCCTTTGTATCCTCATTGACATCAACGAGCCTCCTTCGCACAACAGACAACACCATCTCATCGAATGCCCGACATGAGCGACAACGAATATCGCAAACAAAACGTGCAATTTCTTTCATTTTCGTTACAATTTCTACTCATACAACTCAAACAATACCAAAATCAACAACAATCAAACACACAAATGAGGGAGAAGAGGAAGAAGAAATTGAAGGAAAAAAACCACATAAACAACAACCGATTTCAACGACTCCCACTTTAATCCATTTCATTCCAATTTTCTACTCATAATTTGACATCAACATTACAAAAATCTATAATAATCATACAAAAACCACAAACATCTAACAATTTCATGAACTTCAATTCTAATTTAAAAAAACCCTGACTCGATATCACAAAAAAATACCAATCAAACCAAATATAATCAAAATTATTGTCTTCAAACTGATAGATCTATCAAATTCCTTTACAAATCTACCCAAATCTGCATCCAAAGGGCAATCCTTCTTCCAATGGTGGCATTGTCATGAACCTAGTTGAATATCCTCGAGCATGGCTTTGTGCTGCTGCGTGTGTTTGGGGATTTAGTGAAAAGTACCTATTTGCAATTTTAAAGAAATAATCTTGTCAATATCCGTTTTTCCATCTTGCATGTAGCCCTTATGTTTAAGATTATTATTTTTTCACCTCATTCATGAATTCGACCTCGGACTCATAACTTACTTTTCTTTATTTAATTTTTTTTATTAAATCAAGTCTCTATATATTAAACTCATACGAAAATCCACTCTCATTATGTTTATTAATAATACTAATTAGTAAGTTTTATTATTAAATATTAAATATTATAATTAGTATAACTGTTGGATTTTTTTTAATGAATTATTAAATATTATAATTAAGTTTAGTAATAATAATAATTATTATTATTATTAAATATTATAAATTATTTAAGTTTAATAATAATAATAATATATTTTATTATTAAATATAATAATTAGTCTAACTATTGGATAATAAATTGCTTGGGCATCATACGAAATAGCGAAATATTATAAATTATTTAAGTTTAATAATAATAATAATAATATTTTTTTTATTATTAAATATATAAAATATAATTTTAATTTTTTTTATAGTGTCAAAATGGCTAAAAAGTCATTTTAACAATTTAATTACTAGCTCTAATCCCCTTTTGTTTTTCCACTAGACAAATGGCCATATGAACCTTGCTTTTTCGAACCCTTGCAGATGAACCCTCATATCCGGATTCATCCTTTTTTCTTTTGCACATTTTTTCCAGGTGGCAATGCTATGAGCTCAAGGGTTCAGCATTGCGGGTGGTCTAAAGTAGAGTTTATTTAGTTGTTATTTGGAGTATTATGGTTATTTCAAACCAAATAAGATAAAAGGGAGGGTGGAGGGGGTTAGAGAGATGAGCTATGAAGAAAAACCCTTTGATGAGATGCAAACTGATCCCACGCTGGAACCCCCGCCCCCGGACGACCCAACGCTGGGGAAATCTACGGCTATCGCTTAGACGACTATGGCCCAAGGGGAGGCTCCTTCTTGGCGCGACAAGGTGGTGATGGGGGGAGTGGCTCTGCAAAAAACTGTTCTGTGCGAGGGGGTCCTTGAGAACAAGATCGAAGTATCCTTTCCTGCCGAAAAGGGAGGGAATCCGGTGGTCACTATTGACCCGACTGTTATGGTGGCACTGGCAGGGGCATGGGAAAACTCTTTAGTTGTTAGAATGTTGGGTTCCAAAATCCCTCTTCATGTTATGGAGAGGAAGTTAAGGGAGATTTGGAAAGACTGTGGCCGGTTCCAAGTCATCGATCTCCCTTTCGGAAATTTCCTAGTCCGCCCGGAGAAGAAGGAAGATGAAATGAAGATCCTTACAGGAGGACCGTGGTCGGTCTTCGAAAAGTGTTTGATTCTAAAGTTATGGTCGTCGGAGCTTAGACCTTCGGAGGTTATCCAGACTGCTCCCGCTTGGATTAGAATCATCAATCTCCCTATGATATTGTACCAAGAGGAGGTGCTGATGAAGATTGTTAAAGGATTAGGGAAGCCTATCAAGGTTGACCACCGAACGATTTATACGAATACGAGGAACTTGGCTCGTGTTTGTGTGGAGGTGAACTTGGAGGAGCCCTTGAAGGGTTCGACTACTATTAATGGGGAAAGCTACCGGCTTGAATACGTAGGTATTCCAAGAATCTGTTTCAATTGCGGGAGGGTGGGGCACTAGAACGCTCACTGCCCAGAAAACAAGGTGGAAGACCCAAATATTGAGATGAAGGTTGGTGAGGGGGCGGCGGAGGCGACTGTCCCTCAGCCTAACGAGGCTTGCCTGGATGATGAAGAAAAACATCATGGCCCCTGGATGCAAGCTACAAGGCACGAGAAATCAACGAAAGCCAAAATCTGGCCTGAGAATCCAGGGAAAGGAGGCGACGGTAGAGCTGAGTTCAGACCGACTCTGGTGAGAAAAGCGAAACAGTCTAAGACTGTTGGTGGGGGATCGAGCTCTAACGGTCGTGCGGGTAACATCCGTAATAATGAAACCTTGGGATCGGCTAAGTACGTCACGATGAAAATTTATGTGGAAATGAAGAAAGGAATTAAAATGTTCAGTGACCTCCCCATTCCACAAGACTGGATTAGATGGATCATGGAATGCATTCGGCCCTCCCCTAACAGCTTCCGCGACGGAGTAAACTGCTCAGTGACCTCCCCATTCCACAAGACTTGCATCCTCCGTCGCGGAAATAAATATATATGGAGAAAGCGGGTTGCCTTGTCGGTATATCCGACAAGGCGCCCCGTTTTCTCCATATATATTTATTTTATGTATGGAAAGACTTAGCCATATTATCTCTGAAGCTGTTGAGAATAGAGAGTGGAAACCGATTTGCATTTCTAGGGGAGGGTCGAAATTGTCGCATTTTATTTTTTGTGGACGATATTCTTCTGTTCACGGAAGCCTCTATCGCTCAAGTTAAGGTTGTTAGGGAGTGCTTGGAAACTTTCTGCAGTAGCTCCGGCCAAAAGGTTAGTCTACAAAAGTCTAAAGTTTTTGTTTCGAAGAATGCTAACTAGAAGCTTCGGGAAAGGATTCAAGCCGAAAGCGGAATTGAGGCCACGAGGGACTTGGGCAATTATCTGGGAATCCAATCCTTCACAATCGTGTCAGCCAAGGTACGTTCTCGGCCATCTTTGACAAATTCGCTAGTAAACTTGCTGGTTAGAAAGCCTCTTTGCTCAGTCTTTCCATCCGAATTACCCTTTCTCGGGCGGTGTTGTCGACGATCCATGTCTATTCTATGTCAACCCTACTCTTCCCGGAAGGTGTCTGCAAGAATATTGAAAAGGTTTGTAGGTGCTTTATTTGGAACTTCACGACGGAAAAACGACGGCTACACAAGGTGGCCTGGGACGAGCTTATCCTCCTGAAAGAGTTGGGAGGCATGGGCATGAAGAGGATGAAGGATTTGAATCTCACTTTGGAAGCTAAACTCGATTGGAGACTCTTGTAAGATGATAAAGGGTTGTGGTCCGAGGTGTTGTTTAGCTAGTATGTGAAGAAGGCGATGGGGAGCTCGGCTGGTACGTCGTACGTATGGAAATGTATCGTGAAGGCTGTGGACGAAGTGCTTAAGCCCAACGTCCGTTGATGCTTGGGAGACATGCAGAATGTGCGATTCTGGAGTGATGTTTGGATAGGGAATGCCCCTCTGGTGTCTCGGATTATTGGGGAGCAACCGCCAAATGTCGGAGGCGTCATGGTTGCCGATATGTGGGATCCGATGCTAGGATGGAAATGGAAAAATTTTGCTGGCCTCCTCCCGGCGTCGACACTCTTGGAGATAGCAGCTACGGGGACCTCGAACAGGGAATATGTGATTGGTTGGCCTGAAAATGGAGAGGGAAACTATACAACTTGTTCAGGTTACGCTATGCTCCGGAAGGAAGACGTGACCCCCTCCATGGATAGACGTTTTTTCAAAAGCATTTGGAAGCTTAAGGTTAATGAGAGGGTTAGAACTTTTGTGTGGACAACCAGCAAAGGGGGAATCTTGACAAATAGTGAACATTTTCGACGCCATCTCGGTACGTCCGAATTGTGCCCCTGCTGTCTCGTTTCTATTGAATCTCTTATACACTTGTTTAGGGACTGTGGTACTGCTAAAGCTTTTTGGATGCAAGTGCAGGGTGTGAGGGGAAGAGCAGATTTCTTCGCGTTCCCCTTTGCATCCTGGGTTTGACAAAACATCCTGGACAAGGGTGTTGAAGACGGTGCCGAGTGGAGCTAGCTCTTTCTTTGCAATTGCCTTGTGGTGCATATGGCTAAGGAGGAACAGAGTGGTCTCTCAAGGACGGTAATGAAGATGTCACTGCGGTGGAGCGTTGCTGGAACCTTGCAAAGGAGTACAACCGAGCGAGGGGGAACTTGTCTACAAACACGACAGAGAAGGTGAGGGTGCAGAGGAGCATTCGATGGGCGCCTCCTGAGAGCACCTGGGTTAAACTCAATACTAATGGTGCCGTTAAAGACGATGGGACCTCCGCGGAGGGTGGAGCGATCCGGAATGAACATGGGGACTGGCTCGTTGGTTACACTCACAACATTGGAGCTTGCTCGGTGGTGAATGCTAAGTTGTGGGCCATTGCGAAAGGGCTAGAGGTTGCCTGGGTGCGAGGCTACAAGAAGGCGGTGTGCAAGTCAACCTCGGAGGTTGCTCTAAAACTGTTGAAGAAGTCGGTGATTCCGTATCACCCTAGTGCCAGCCTGGTGTTTCTCTGCCACGACTTCCTTAGTAGGGATTGGAGTGTCCAATTCTGCCATACACTTCGCGAAGGCAATCGACTTGCCGATTTCATATCTCATTTCCCTTTCTCCTTGCCTTTGGGCCTTACTGTCTTAGACTCTATCCCTGATGTTGCTACTATTTTTCTTTTAGACGATGCTCGGGGTGTACCTAGAGCTCGTTTCTGTTCGGTGTAGTTCCTTGCCCTCTGGGGGCTTTTAAATAAGGAGTTTCGCCTCCGTTTTTTTCACCAAAAAAAAAAGGTAAAAGGGAAGAGGTGAAACGATCCTTTTGCAAAATAAACAACAACAAAAAAAACAAGGCTTGATTTTAGCAAGCTAGGTCAAGTAGCCCGTTTTTAACACAGATTTGTGAGCTTCAGCCTTGAATCAATCATATTTTTTACAATCGTTTTTTGCTAAAACTTGATCCTAATTTGAGCTCGAGCTTGATGAGAAAACAAACTAGCGATCGAGCTCAAGCATGGTTAAAAGTTCATGAGATAAGTTCAAGTATAAAACATATTTCAATTTCAAAATAAAGTTTAGCTCAAACTCGTTTCATTAATAAATAAGGCAAATATAAACATTTCAATCCTCACAAATTATTCGAATAAATAACAATTCTATAAAAGTTTAACCCACTTTTTTTTAAACAAAAAATGTATAAACAAAATTGTAATACGTTTTTAATTATCGTATGCTGGTGGGAATCTATCTTTTGCTTTCCATCTACGTAATACCTGCAAATCTCTTTGTAGATCGATATGCGATATACTGTATTAAATTATTACTGTATTAACTAATGTTTGGTATGCGGACCGATTCTGGCTGTGTTGCTCATACAGTAAATGGTTAAGAATTAAGAATTAATATATACGGAGTATTAGAAAAAATAAAAAATATTCCCCAAATATCAACAATTTTAACTTTTTTAAATTAAATATTTTCAAGTTTATTCATTGAAAACCGTTTTTAACATTATTTTTTAATCTATATAGATATAGATATAGACTAGGTGCTTGTTTGGATGAACTCAAAAAGTACCCTTGCTACGAATTTAATTCACGATAAATTAAATGTCTGGGATAGATAAGTTTAACTTCGTGTAAATTAAAATCCTACGTTTTGTTTGATTGAATTTAATCATGTAAATTAAAATCCTGCGTTTTGTTTGATTGGATATGAAATTTTATGAGAATTTGTGTAAAATTACTTTTGTAACGCTTATTAATAAAAAAAACTATTTATTTAAATTATGGGTAAACACGTAATTTGTGATTTAAAAATAAAAACAAATTTTTTTTCTTGGTGGTAAAGGTATACAATCTTATCAACCAATTTATCGTCTCGGTGAACATAAAAGAAGAAACTTATTTGATTATAAGATCTAAGCCAGTTGATTACTACACCACTAGATACAGTAATAGGAATAATTAGAGAAATACTCCGTATCTAGCTAGAAAAAGGTAATTCCACCGAATAAAAAAATTAGTCCAATTGGGATTTTGGAAATTGAAAAGATGCTTCAATTTGAAATATTGCCTGTATCTTTCTTTCCATCAGGAAGATATACTTTGCTTTGATAAATTTCATGGGATGAGTGGAATGCAGAATCTTGATTTTGAGCAGGGTATTACTGCAACAACGCCATTGATCTTTTCTTTCTTGTGTTCCATTTTTTTACATGGTCATCATACCATGTTTGGCGATAAACTGATGTGACTTTCAGTTTATCGCCTTTATATATTAGAGACGATTTCTTCTTAAATGTAAATTCGTTATAGATAGGCGGGGTTTCGCTGCACAAAAGGTACAAGTGATATGAGTGCAAAATTTTCTTCACTTATTTCATACAAGTATTATCAAACAAATTATGGGATAAGAGCATTTCCAATATATCCTTACAACTCTTTCAAAATAGAGAAAAAAATAGGCGATTCTAGAAAAAAAAATTATGGGGTTTTTTCAACCCAATGGTTGTTGTAATACAATTGTAAAATAGAGAAACGAGATGATGGAAAAAAATCTCTAAATTTAGAGGAAGAGTTGTAATCTGTAAAATTAAACGCATTCAATCCTTTCAATGCCTACCTATTTGTTCATTGGTTGATGTCTATTGACTTAATTAAGTTATTGGAATTTTATTTACTAAATTATGAATTTATCCATTTATATTATAATGTATAATAAATGTGGAAATTTGTATAATAGAGAAGCTGGTAGAGCTGTCGTGTAATTGTTGTAAAGATTTTGCTATTTTATTTTCTATTTTAGAGATTTCTATATAATAATGTATAATAATTTTTTATTAGGTAAAAATTCGGGTGGAGGACCTACCCGAGAGCATCATTTTGGATGAGGTCTTGAAGACCTATGTCGTTATAAATGTCAAGACTCCTGACAGAGCGGTAAAGGTGTGCAACCTTATCAACCACTCTGTTTCCATTGCGGGATACATGAGAGAAAGACACATCTCTCACTCTTGACATGAGGGTTTTAATGTTTGACATAGTCATTTCGATTTTCCAAGGGCAAGTGGATTGCTTTCTAAGGTTGTTTATGATTATCAGGGAATCTTCTTCAATCTCTAATTTGTTCATACCCAGCGACAAAGATTTGGTAATTACTTGTCGTAAAGCAATGACTTCTGCCTCAAGGGGAGTCTGGTTACCGATCATGTCAAAACCAATATGAATGGATCGACCCTTTCAGTCTCGTATAATAAAATCAGTCGAGTTGTTGTTATTCGCAAGAGTTGATACTTGATATATATTATAATGTATAATAAATGGAGTTGATATATATTATAATGTATAATAAATGCGGTTTTCATATTTAAACTTTAAAGTGTGTATTTTTATTTTCTTAACTAAATAAATGCTCCAACATAGGGAGTGATATGAGAATAATTAATGGTGGGAATTCATGCATCTAATAAAATTATAAAACTTCTCGGGATGGGCTTCAAATCCTTGAATGATCCGCATTCCGCTCTGTATACGTTTAGCAATAAAAGCTGCGGTGTTTACCCTTACCTAGCGCTGTAAAAATGAAAAATAGGGGAGCGCCGCGGTAAAAAAAGAAAACGAAAAGAAACAAAATCACCCACAATTTAGTACTCCGTAATTATTACTTCATCCCTTCACCAAAACTTGTCATTTTAGTTTCTTTCACAAATTTTAAGGAAATATGCAAATATACCATTATATTCTCAATTATTACATTACTTTTTTACTTTATCTAAAACTACAACTAACAATCTATTAATCATTACAAGGACATTTTTGTAAAGTAAGGGTCAAAATACATAAAATGACATGTTTTATTGAATAAAATTAACCCTCTAAAATACATAAAATGACATTTTTGTAAAGTATGGGTCAAAATACATAAAATGTCGATTTTTTTTTAATGTTGTGGGTTTTGAACACATTCTTTCTTTTTCCAACTACATTCTCTCAAGAGTAGGGCAATTATATGAGCTGAACAGCTCGAGCTCGGCTCGAAAAAAGCTCGACTTGAACTTGTTCACTTACCTAAACAAGCCGAACCTAAACATGATTTTAAGCTCGGTTGAAAGCTCGGCTCGTTCGATTTAGGCTCAAATAGCTCGAATAATATGGAATTTCTAAAATTTTCTTTAAGTTAATATGTTATGGCCAAGTAAAACTAGTTAAAGCTCGAAAAAAGCTCGGCTCGAAATCGTTCATTTACTAAAACAAGCCGAGCTTGCACAAAAAAAGAAAGCTCGTTTAAAAATTGGATTCGGCTCGACTCGAGCTCGTTTAACAAATGAACAAGCTTGAACATGTCAAGCTCGGCTCGTTCGGCTCGAATAACACCTCTACTCAAGAGAGAGTTTTTTTTTAAGATTAAAAAGTGATTAATTAGCAACAAACAAACCAAATCTAAAAACTTTGACCAATTAGCATAAAAACAAAATACAACTAAAGACAGCTAGAAGACAAAAGAAGACCATAATTATCCTCCTTTTTTTTAATCTGTCATTTACTATTCTCCAAATATTTTTATAAAAATGATTAGAGTTATATTACAAGACAATTTTTTTTTTTTTTGGTCAAGAGACAATGATTTTTTTAATTAATTATTACCTCCATCTCAAAATAGAGGTTATTTAACTTTTTGACATATTTTTAAAAAAGATAAAAACTATTTTAAATATTACTTTTAAACTTTGTTATTGTATTCATACTAATTAACAACGAGTATGAAATTATTTTTAAAAATTTAATAAAAAGTTGATAGTTTCATACAAGGTTGGACATGAGATTTAAAATGCACGAGGGAGGATATAAACACAGGCCCACCTACTATTATATTTTTTTTTGAAATAAATTCTTGTTATGTTGTCCATTTATTTTATTTTATTTTATTTAGTTGTTTTTTTATAAGACACCTCAATAAGGGTGGTTTTAAATAAAAAAATTTATTGATGATTTTGGACTTTTTTTAAAAAATTTTTCAAAATCTAAATTATATTTAAAATATGCATAAGAGAAAGGGAAATAAAGTATGAAGAAATTTTATTTATTTTTTCAAAACCGTGTATAATGGATAATGTTAATTTTATTGGTGGTTTTAAGTAATAATGTGGAGTATTAATGAGTGGAAAAGTGAATTAAACTTTTGACTAAAGGAGAAGAATGAGGTTCTTAACCAATGGACTATAATCATTTTAATTGATCTTATTTTTTTTTTAAATGATATACCTAAAAACTAAAAAACTTAAGCCCCTTAAATTTTAGCCTCAAGACGGAGACCTGTTTGCTTTCTCCTCAAGTTTGGTCCTGGTTTCACATCGTTTTTAACTTTTAGAAAATATAAGTCAAATGACCTATATTTATAAACATTGAAGTAATTTTTTTTATAATTTCTTACTATAATATTAATAAATATGAATACATATAAAAAAAATTAATATTTTTTTTAAATCATTTTAGATGTTTAATGGTAAATAATGAATAAAAAAAATTAATAAACTGCATCTACTAAACAGACTAATAGAATGATAATTAGACATTTTCCACTCAAAAAAAATAGTTGGGGGCCGGGATAGTTTTCTGTAATTTTGTAATTTAGGATTGCTTTTGAGTAAATTGGAAGGAAAATTTTGGGTAATTAACTCCCTGACTATTATTCACGAATAGGGACCTTCCACGTGGAAGAAAAAGAGGCGGAAATAAAAGCGCCGTGTAACGGTCACGTGCCGGGGCGTGGTCTTGCCGATCGAGGACGACGAGGCGAGGAAATGTGTAAGAGAGGAAGACATACTGATTACTCAGCAGCTTAACCAGTGACGATGGTGGTGGTGGCACGTGGGGTTGGAGAGGAAGACAAGGTGGCGCGTGTAAATTACTTTACTACTTTTATTTTCTAACTTTGCCGCCTAAAATATGTTCGTACCACCAAAAAAATATCACGTATTTTAAAAAGTTAGAAATTAATGTACTATATAAAATGTTAATATTTTTAATAAATAATAATATTTTTTTTTAAAAAAAAAAATAGGCAACATTAATGTTTATTAGTAATAAATATTAAATTTATCATATGTTGTGTTTGAATAAGACTGTGAGGGGATTATACAATAACTACGGGACAAAACAGAGATAAGGGGTGGCTTAGGTATGCTGCTTGGTCAGATTCGAAGGTTGGCGGATCAATTTGACATGGTC
Source organism: Persicaria tinctoria (assembly GCA_037127255.1). NCBI lineage: Eukaryota > Viridiplantae > Streptophyta > Magnoliopsida > Caryophyllales > Polygonaceae > Persicaria > Persicaria tinctoria. The sequence goes on along the minus strand of JBANSL010000010.1, from coordinate 65,759,325 downwards.
CAATGGAGCTTTGTGAGTAGGCAAGACAACGAAGCAGCTCATTTCATGGCGAGTAATCGAGTAGTAGACGGGAAGTCAAGTTGATATGTAGTGTTCGTTTGGATAATTAATGTAGGAAGTCTACTTTCCGGAAATTTAATTTCTCGGAAGTCTACTTCACAGGAATTACACTTTCTGTAATTTTATGAAACATGTTTGGTTGAAATTTTTGATATACCATCATTCACAAAGTATTTTTTGGACAAATATGTATTCGAAAGGAAATGAAATTGATTGAAAACAAAGGAACAAGATCAATCCAATTGATTCAAAGGTAAGAAGAAACCAAATATGTGTTCACATTACAGAAAACTAGAGTTTGTTACACCCTGTAAAATGGCGCCAAGAACAGCTTTTATAGCTGTGAGTGTGTGTGTGCTCTGGTTGTTAGAATAGCTAACCACTGTCACCAAAATTACCAAATTGCCCTTCACTAGCCAACCACATATGAACCCATAGCCCCCCCTCAAGCTGGACTTGCCATAGGGAACACAAGACCAAGCTTGGAACGCAAGAAGTTGTGTTGGTGAGCACCCAAAGCCTCAGTGAGGATGTCTGCCAGTTGCAATGAAGACGAGACATGCCTAGTGCAAATAAACCCCCGAGTGACCATTTCCCTGATGAAATGAAAGTCAATGCGCACATGTTTGGTGCGCTCATGAAAGACTGGATTGATGGCCAGCTGCTGGGCAGATCGATAGTCACATAACAAAGTAATAGGAAGAGAGATGTGAATGCCCAGATCAGATAATATGCCCTGCACCCAAACCAGTTCACTTGCAGCAAATGACATAGCCCTATATTCACTTTCTGTAGATGATTTAGAAACAAAATTTGGTTTCTTAGCTTTCTAGGAAATCAGGGAAGAGCCTAAGAATACACAATAGCCAGACAAGGATCTCCCAGTGTCCACACAATTGCCCCAATCTGCAGCAGTGTAGGCATGAACATATAAGGATGATGAAGATGAATATGACAAAGCCAGATTAAAGGTCCCCTTGAGATATCTGAGCAAGTGAACCATGGCATACCAATGAAGTTGCAAGGGAGTAAGAAGAAACTGACTCAATTGTTGTACTGGAAATGAAATATCAGGCCGAGTGAGAGTAAGGTAGAGCAACCTTCCAACCAATCTCCTATAATTCTCAGGATGAGATATAGGGTCACCATCATGTTGAGAAAGTTTGAGACCATGTTGCATAGGAAAATCTGTAGGTTTGTAGTTCTCCATATTTGCATCTCTAAGAATATCCAAAATGTACTTCCTTTGATTAAGAAGGATCCCACCAGAAGATCTAGATATCTCCATCCCAAGAAAGTACCTTGCAATACCAAGGTCTTTGATTGTGAAAGCCTTGTGTAAAGCTGCCTTAGTGTGTTGGATCTCCTCAACTGAGTTACCCATTAATAATATATCATCCACATATACAAGAGCCACTATGACAGAAGATCCCACAAACTTGATGAACAAAGAGTAATCATGGGAAGATTGATTAAAACCCAAGCTGATCATGAACTTGGTAAGTTCTGAATTCTATTGCCTGCTTGCTTGCTTTAAGCCATAAAATGACCCAGTGAGCTTGCAAACATGACCAGTAGGGGCAGAAAAACCAGGAGGTGGGAGCATGTATACTTCTTCATCAAGGAAGCCATGAAGGAAGGCATTATTGACATCTAATTGATGTAGATTCCAACCTTTACAAGCAGCAAGAGCAAGGATGATTCCAAAAGTTGAAAGCTTAGCCACTGGAGAAAATGTTTGCTTGTAGTCTTTATCCTTGATCTGATTGTAACCTTTAGCCACAAGCCTTGCCTTGTGCCTTTCAATGGTCCCATCAAGCTTATACTTGATCTTGAAAACCTATTTGCATCCTATGAGTTTCTTTCCAGGGGGAAGAGAAATAACCTGCCAAGTGTTGTTACTGGTAAGAGCATCAAGCTCCTTGGTCATAGCTTGCTCCCATTCTAGAACACCTTTGGCTTGAGTATAGGAGTTGGGCTCAAAGGTGATGCACATATTTATAAAGGAGTGAATATAGGTTGGAGACAGATAGGACAAGTTTTGAATGTTGAAAACATTGAATGATTCAGAAACTGAAGATGTGTCTGAGTGGCCTCTGGCAGGTATATTGGTACAAATGAAATCTTAAAGCTTGACAGGTCTATGTGTATGGCTTCTCAAGCCATGATGATTGGCACCTTGAGCAACAGGAATGGGAGGATTGGTGACAAATGGAGGAGAATCTTCTATAGTATGAGGTGATCCAAGAGAATCGGAAACATGAGAAAGTTGAATTGGAGGTGAGGGACGTGTGGTTGAATTTGGAGAAAGATGAGGAGGAAAGACTGAGTGATGGTGATGAGATGTGCCTGGAGGGATGGAAACAGGATCATACGGGTCCTCACCAAATGCATCAAACCAAGAGGTCCTAGAGAGTGGAGGTGCAGTTGGAAGATCTTTTAAAGGAAAGATATGTTCCTTAAACTTCACATGCCTGCTGATGATGACAGAGTGTCTGTCTAGATCATATAGCTTGTAAGCCTTCTGAGCAACAAGATATCCAAGAAAAACACATCTCCTAGCCACTATCCCCAACTTGTCCCTATGAGCATTGGGTTGGACAGTATAACATAAACAACCAATGACTCTAAGCTGATCATATCTAGGAGGAAATCTGTATAGCAACTCAAATGGAGATTTCCAGTGAAGGATAGCAGATGGCAGCTTGTTGATAATATGAGTTGCACTAAGAATGCATTCTCCCCAGAACTTAATAGGCAAACCTGCATGAACCCTGATAGCCCTAGCAGTCTCAATTAAGTGTCTGTGTTTCCTTTCAACACGCCCATTCTGTTCATGAACACCCGGTGCAGATCTTTGATGGATAATCCCTCTAGAACTGAACAAGTCTACACAACCTCTCTGAGTGAATTCAGTCCCATTATCAGTCCTAATAAACTGAACAGAAGTTTAGAAATGAGTATCTACCATGTTGAGAAAGCCAGTGATGTTTCTCAACACTTGCAATTTATCTTGCATCAAATACACCCAAGTTGATCTAGTATGATCATCAACAATGGTGAGGAAATATCTACCCCCACATAAAGCAAGAGTCCTATATGGACCCCAAACATCCATATGCACCAGTTTAAAAGGAAATTCAGCCAATGATTCACTTCTATCAAAGCTCAGTCTATGAGCCTTAGTCAAAGAACAAGTTTCACGGGAAACATCCTTAATACCACTACATTGAACATCTGGCAAATGATGAAGATTGGCATAAGACATATGCCCAAGTCTAGCATGAAGTAACTGTGCTTTATCAAGCTTATTATAACCAGAAATTACATGGCTTAGTGAATGAGAGAAGGTCTTACAAACATTCTAATATCATGCAGCCTTCAAGATGTACAGTCCCTTCTTCTCAAAGCCTCTAGCAACCACAGCTTTATTTATAGGGTCCTGTAACCAGCATGATACATCATCAAAAGCCACCCTCAACTTTTGATCATGAGCAATTTTTGAAACAGAAAATAAGTTGTGCCTGAATTGAGGCACCAACAAAACATTCTTCAAAATAAAACTGTCACTCAATGATATAGTGCCACTCTTGGTAACAACTATACAACTTCCATCAAGTAAGCCAAGGTTAATAGCTGAATTCAAATCATGAGTCTCAATGAAAATACTAGAATCAAAGGCAATGTGATATGTGGCACCAGAATCCACAATCCAGGTATCACTCTCACCCTTATTAACACCAATAAGAAATGATACACTTAATGTACCTGCAAACTGTGTCATTGCCTGATTGACTGAGCTCTCCACAGCTTCCAAAGGAGCTTTCCCTTTCATCGTCTTCAAAATCTCATGGAAAACTGCATTGACCATTGCCTGATCTGGCTTGCAGGTACTCCGATTGCCCTCAAAGTATTGGTCTAAAGGACTCTCTTGCTGGTTACTCTCAAACTGAGCAGCAAATCTCCCATTGTACTTAGGCTTGTCTTCATCCTTCGGGCCCCTAAACCATTCTGGATACCCAATCAGTTTAAAACAATAGTCCTTGGTATGTCCACGTTCACCACAATGGTCACATTTCTTTTCAAGCCTAACTCTCTTGTAATCTTTCCTTCCACGATCAGATTGCTTACTCTGATCACCAAATCTGTACTTAGACAAAGCATTTGCTTCACTCTCAGATTGATCATCTCTGTTTGTCATGAGGATGCTACCTTCTCCCTGAATCACAGAGGTTACCCCTTTGGATATCTCAATCTGAACAACCATCTGATAGACCTTGTGCAAACCAGGAGAAGGATCCTTTGATAACACATTGCCACGCAAGTGTTCAAACACATCATTCAATCCTAACAAGAACTGCATGATCTTAGCCTTTTCATCTCTCTCAACAATTCTTTTCATCAAACTGCATGAGCATTGGTTAAGACCACCACAATTACAGGTAGGGATTGGATCCAACATCTGGATTTCATCCCAAATTTTCTTCAGTTTCATGAAGTAAGCACCAACAGACATGTTGTCTTGCTTTAAGTTGCTCAAATCTCTTCTTAATTGAAACACTAAAGGATCATTTGACTCATAGTACCTATCTCTAATCTCATCTCAAAGCTCCTTCGACGACTGAACATACACGAGACTCTCTCCAATCTCGCTGTTCATAGAATTCACCGGCCAACATCTGACCATGTAGTCCGCTCTTAACCACTTCTCATAGTCCTCACTATCCTCACTAGGACGAACACAACTCCCGATTATGAATCCTAGCTTGGCTTTAGCACCTAAAGCCATTCGAACACTCCTAGTCCAGCAAATGAAATTTGCGTCATTAAATGCAGTAGATACCAAATTCATCCCTGGATGGTCTGAATTTGAGAAAAAATAGGGATTGACATGTACATTATTCGTACCTTGTCCCAGATCTCCGAACTGTAAGATTTTCGACATTCCAACCACGACATGCTCCATTAGGTGGCGTAACAGATACAAAGGTGCCTCTTCCGGCGCCTCCACCATCAGCAGAGCCTTGACCTTGCTGGAATTTCGATCCTCTTCCTACCATTGCAAATGAAACCGAATCGAGAGAAATATGTATTGGAATGGAATCACAGGCTGCACCTCAATCGAATCGAAGCCTTTAGCTCTGATACCATTTGGACAAATATGTATTCGAAAGGAAATGAAATTGATTGAAAACAAAGGAACAAGATCAATCCAATTGATTCAAAGGTAAGAAGAAACCAAATCTGTGTTCACATTACAGAAAACTAGAGTTTGTTACACCTTGTAAAATGACGCCAAGAACAGCTAACCACCGTCACCAAAATTACCAAATTGCCCTTCATTAGCCAACCACATATGAACCCATATATTTCTATACCATCCTTAAAGCTTGGGTGTTCGTTGTTTGATTCTGGACGTGGTGTAATTTTCAAGCTTTATGGTTTTGTCTTTTTCCACCGTGCGAGAGGTAGTGGACGTGATCGAGACTTGATGCATGACTTGTTGATGGTCGAGTCCAAATCTGAAATCTCCACTTTGTTCCATAGGGATACCCTATGTTGCCTCTACCAAATGTCAAAAGAGAAGCTTCACATTGTCCCGGTTCTAACATCGTTTGCCTATGCAAGTGTCATCTCTCGCTCTCTAGTTTTTATCTTAGAGTAGTTTGGTTTTACTCTCGTTCATAACGGTCTGGCTTTTTACTCTCGTTCATAATGGTCTGTCTATTGTCTATTACCGATCTTTTCGACCTCTCGACCCATCAGAAATATCCGGTGCGTCAAATTCTTTCCCTTTTTTTTAAAAAAAAGGCGGGAGGGGGGGGGGGGGATTGGATAGGTTGAATGATGAAAATTCTTCCTTGATGCCCATGCCCGGAAGAAGGAAAAACAGGGGGGTTGAAAAATGCACCAATACAAACAACGTTTGAAAAAATAATAAAAGAAATGAAAAGTGAATAGAGAACAAAGAAGTTTAAAACTTTTATATCGATTGATCTGATTTTCTTTTCTCTGCCTTTTTTTTTACCAAGAATCGATCTACTACTCTTGAAGTAAGAAGAAGTTTCATAGGAAGTTGCAGTCTCGTGCAACCTATTGATCAAGAGAATCATGACAGTGTCCGTAGCTTTCGAAGATCTATAATTTAGGTGGGGGGAGCGTTGTTTGTTCAAGCTTCTCCAGGAGACGTCACTTTCTCATGTTTCTGCTCCAGTCTCTCCGGCAACGAGACGTCAAGGAAGCTTATTGGTTTCCCCGTATTCTCGCTATTCACATTTTCTTCCCAATGTCTCCAACGACTTCCTCGTTTGTCTGGCATTTATTTGCTTTATTCAATTGAGCTAAGATATTTATGTTTTCAGTTGTTAGTATCACGGCGGTTAGTCCGTCCCTATTTGGTTTGACCTTTCAATTTACCCGACACTGTTATATCGGGTATTTCAAATCTTTACCTTGTTTTAAAAAAAAGATTGAAATGATAAAAAATTAGTGAAATTAAAATATAAAAAAAACGATATATATTTTAGCAGATTAGGTAATATATTGAAACAAACCAAATTTTAAAACGAAACTATTATTTACCCAAGTGTAATTCCACTATATATTTGTGAGTATGAAAATACGTACAATTTTTCTACTTTATATCCTAAGAATATAGGATAATAAAACTAATTTGAAAATATTTTTTAAATTTTAATTAGTTTAGTTTTCTTTTTAATTAGCTTGTTTAGTACTCCCTCCATCCAACAATACATGGGTTTTTAGAGGTAAAATTTTGTCAAACAATAGATGGTCTTTTATGTTTTCTGGGTAGGAAGTTATAATGATTTTTATTGGTTTGTGTGCTGTTGACTTTTTAAAATAATTTGATTGGTTAAAATGTGTAGTGAGTGTTAAAAAATAATAAAATTTACGTAAAATTTAGTGTAATGATGATGTTTTTTTTTTTAAAGTAAAGTGTTTTATTAAAACTTGTGCAAAGTACTAAAATATCATGTATTTTAGGACGGAGGAAGTAAGATATATGATAGAAAAACCGAAATCATCAAGACAAACCTTAAGAAGTGTGCATAAGTGCATGCACCATTCGTTTAGATTTAAATTTCTGTTACCGTTGGGACTTGCGATGCGTGGCGCCTAGTCTTGTGCAGCCGCCTCTTGCGGTCTTGCCATTAGTTACCTCCCTGACGGCGGGCGGAGGTAAGGTCAAAAGTTTAACTGCCATTTTTTTATATTAAATGATTTCAATTACTCTAATACCAAGTACGGAGTATTATTTTAAAAAAAATTACTGCTGTATTGAATTATCGGTTCTTCTATCTTAATTCAATTAATTTAGAAATATTTTTTAAAAATTTAAATTAGTTTATTTATTTATAATTAAATTTTTAATAATCGTTGGAATTTTTTTCCAATTGAAATTAGGATAGGCAGATCGAATATTTCTACTGTATTAGATAAGTATACACTATATACAGCATATATAAATTATATAATGGAGGATAAATTTATTGTTTATTTGTGCTCCAAGGAACGTTTTATGTGAGCTCAACGGATTGTTAGTTATAATCCTTATTTTACGCATTCATTAGCTATTTCGTTGGCCAAAATTTACACATTAACCACTTCTTTATCTCTTCTCATTTTAAACCCTTTCTTTCAATCATATAATAATATCCGGGTAGTTAATATGAAATTTCGACAAATCTCAGTCAGACCGTATGAAAACGGGAGCTATGTCTGTTTTATTCTTATTTTTTTTATTATAAGGTCAGGATCTATTCTTCTAATGTAAAAACTTAAGGTAGGGGCTTCTTCCTTCCTTCCTTGTATAATTTTAGTTTGTGGTATTTTTCCCATTTCAATTACTGCCGAGAATGTGAGATGATATATATTTTATCCCAACAATTAAGCATATTTCCTGCCTAATAACCGGGAGTATTAATTATTATACAAGGTACACTTGAGTACCAAGATCGGGCTTTCCCCATTAGTAAACGGTTAAGCAACCATGAAATTACTAAATTAGTATCTCATATTGAGTGCCAAGAAAATAAAAAGAAAAATACAAATATGCAGCACCGAATCACGAATGAAAAATTAGATAGTCTAAATTTACATATAATTTTTTTTTTAAAAAAAAAAATTAGCTATAAAAGATTTAATTAATAAAGATTATTATATCCCGTGTTCAACAACAATAACAAAAAAAGTAAAGAAAAAGTAATATAGTCCATCTCTAAATCTGTCCCTGCAAATATGTAACATTATACAATGACTTGTGTGTTACATTCAAGTTAGATTCGGAACACATTCACGAATGGATTACAACGGGATAAATGTGGTGTGGTGTATTATTGCTACCGGGGTACGTACAAGTTTGATTGATGCTGTTGGTACTTGCAAACAGTTTTTTCTTTTAAATGTGTAGATTTTATTTTTGGAACCGTACATTTACAAAGTGGTTTATATATGCCCACCACGTTTTTGTTGTTTTGCCTAGCCCAGACCCAGAGTACTCCAACAGCTGTACTAATTAGATGCATATATACTGTATCGTTTTTGCTTGGAACCGCACTCTTATGGTGCCCGCTCCGTCCCACCGGGTCATGTCATGTCATTTACTAATGTTCACTACCTGAATTATTTCCATTGTGTACGTTCATTTCCATCTATACCGCGGCCAATAATGTGACCTAGCTAGTTTTTTTTGTTTTTTTTTATATTTTAAATTTAGGTTTTTATTATTCCTTCTATTTTATAATACAAGTATTCTTGCATTTCGACACGCGTGGTAAGTGGGTAAAAAATGTATAAAATATTATTTTTGTACTGATTTTTTTTTTAATAATTTCATACTTAATACTAACAAGTATGGAATTATTAAAAAATTTGAATAAAAAATAATATTTTATAGAGTTTTTACCTCGTTAAAATGTGGGTACAAAATGACAAACGATATTTAATTTGAAACGGGCGAAAAGGGAGAATATCTAATGCCCCTAGATTATAAGATAAACAAACCGATATAAATTATTTCCTATATATTTTTTCATCATTCATTTCAATTTGATCATTTATTATGGTTGTTGGATATGAAAAATGGAAGTAGTGCCGAAAATTATGAACTATGTCTGAAAACTATTTCTACATGGAATTTCTATCAAAAGTAGACTAGCAACCATATGCAAGCAGGTGAGCGGTGAGGATCATCTAGTCCGTAATCGCGGTCCCTTTTATAGTCCACCTCATCTTATTGGTTCTCATTTATTAGGAAAAAATAATAAAATAACTCGGCATATCCAATCAAGCGATACGGACCACAATATTGAACCACAATTGAGGACTAGATGATCTCCACTGCCAAAGCGAGGGGACCCCAAATCACTTTTTTTTAAATCACGTGTAGTCACACCTTGAAACTGGTTAGAAAAGTGGATCTGACAATCTCACGTATACTTAAATATTTGGATGTAAGGAACAAGAATATTAAGGATAACACAAATAAAATATTTAGACAACTAAACCAAAGCCAGAAAATAACACTAGCCACTTCTTGGTGGTGCTTGTGGACAAGTATAATAGAAAGATTTTTGTACCACATCAACACCAAATCAATACAAATTATGGAAAACTTCACAAAACAAATGCTTTAAAATTGGGAGAAACTAAGACAATGGACGAAAACCACCAGATAAGCACTAAAGGTTCGAGTACGATGAGAAAGAAAAGGAACTTGAGATGGAAACCCGCCAAATCGGACAATGCCACGTAGGCATGTTCACCTCTACGGAGACTGAGACCCCCTTTTCGAGTCTTCGGGGGTTGAAAACCCGCCAAATCAGACAATGCCACGTAGGCATTTCCACCCTCTTCGCCTCGTACCTCCTCCTTTTGGTTCGGTGAAGAACATCTGCTTGGTGTCGATTTAGGCTTCCATTGTTGTCTTCTGGCTCCCCCCCTTGTCTCACCCGGATTTTGGGGCGTTTTGCCCCAAAATGTCAAATTGATGGTTGTGTGGGGGTTGTCGGGATGCCTTCATCCCCTTTCTCCCCTCAAGTGTCGCATGTGATACTATTTTTGGGTCGGTGGAGCCCTTGGGCTTCTCTTCCGGATTTAGGTATCTGATGCGCTCTGTTGAGGCAGTCTTTGCCTCCGGCGGCCAGACGGCCTCTACGTCAGTTGTCTTGCTTGAAGCCAGCGTGAGGGGGAAGACAGATCTTGGCCCGCTGTGTTTATGCTTGGCTCGTAAAAATGGTGCTTTATATCCAAGGTCATGTCAGTCTTGGGCCTAAAGTAGCCCGAAAGAGGGGAAAAAAAAGTTTTGACCTAAAATCCCATAAGGGTCTAGAAAATTATCTTATTTTATAAAATTTTATTATGAAAATTTATTTAAAACTATGGATAATTAAGAGATTAATTATTTTAGAAAATATTTTTTATTTTTTCAAAACATATATTTTTAGATTAAAACTTTATAAAAATGTTAATATTATATATATATATATATATATATATATATATATATATATATATATATATATATATTAGCATGCACTTCTACTACTAGACTCAACTGTACTATATATATACAGTTGAGGGAGAGGGAGTCCCAACCCCGACCACGGCTGGCCTACCTTGGCTTCGTCTGTCCTACCCCGGCTCCAGCCCGTCTTAACCCAGCCACGACCGCCTCTGCGCCCCTGCGGCTCGTTGGTTCTACGTGGCTCCTGTAGGGGTTGTTTTCGGATTCAACCCTAAGCCCTCTTTTGATCCTCGACGGAGTCTGGATTTGAGTTGGGGCTTTGGTTTCTCTTGACTCCTTTCTCCATTTCTTTAATCTTCCTTGTTAATATCGTGCGATTTGTTCTCAATTTCATTGGCATGGTGTCGATAATCTCGTTTGGTTAACTAGGCTTGATTGTCTTTTGGTTCCAATCGGTGCCCTAAATCCTCATATTCCTGCATTGGGTTGATTTCAAATCTCGTTTCTTCCTCGTTCATCTCTAACTTGTGTCTATCTAGCTCAAGTCAGTGGTCCTGGCTACCCCTGCGGTGGCATTTGTGTCCATGGCGGTGGATGCTTGGCTTTGTGTAACATAATAAACTCCCCCATTCTTTTAGTAAGTGTGCTCCCTCGAGCTCGGTGAGTCTCGCCTTGGTTGTCAGCGTTTGGATCGGGGTGGCTTGGTGCTTCGGTTGTTCGCCGGATTCGACACCCTCCTCATAGGTTTCATCGCTTGTACGATTTTCGTGGGGGCTCGCCGTCGCCGCCCTCGTGTAACACTGGCCCACGTCCCAAATCGGATATTATAAAGATGTTGAGAGTGATTTATAAAGTGATTCAAACCCTACCTATGTCACAATAGCTCTTTCTTGTCAGACTCCAAGTGATGACAACAGATCTGAGAGAACTTTGTGACATAGACTGACGCCTTTTAAGACCTTGAGTCTTACCCCTCATGCTTGGCTGACGCCTCTTAAAGACCATGAGTTTTACACCTCGTGCCCGACGTCTACCCCCTAAACTAATGAAAATGAATAAATTTTGAGACGGACGGAATAATAAAAAGTACTCCCTCCGTTAAGAAAAACATGTCGTTTTAGGAGTAAAATCTTGTTAAGAAAAACATGTCGTTTTAGATATTTTGGTATTCACTTTCCAAAATTACCCTTGTCATGATTAGATGTTTGTTAGTTGTAGTCTTCAATAAAGTGGAAAAGTAAAGTAATAATTAGGGGTATAAGTGTATTTTTGTTTGCTTTTATTTGCTTTCTTAAAAAATGTGCAAATGTCTAAAACGACAAGTTTTAATTAACGGAGGGAGTATAGAATATAGCTAAACTAATTAAGTGTGACACTAAATGTGCGATACAGAGGATCCAAACTGGTGGAGCAGGAAGGTTTAGTAAAACTAAGTGCAGCAGCAAGTAAAAGAAGATGTCTCGATTGGCTAAAAGGAGAGGGTCCCCGGGGTGGTGAGGTGGCGTAGCAAGGGCCAGGGGGGGAATCATATCATATCGTCCTAGCAGGTCAGAAAGAGGCGCCGTCCGACTAGGCAGTTGTCGACCAGCTCAGCCGAGGGCTGGCCCGCCGTTGGGTACGACGTGCGTTCACCCCGTCCGTTAATAATCCTAGCTACCGTCTCCATCGTACAGTGTATATCTGCAACTGAACCTGCTGCACATGCACCTCCACCCGCACCTATACCTGCACCTGCACCTCCACCTGCACCTGCATGCGCGCAGGTAGTGGTAAATGGTGGTACGTTTCACTGCCAAATACATATCATATCAGTTGTCCAATTTCCCCTCCCTTCTCGCTGACACGCTCCCCACCTTCATAACTACACTACTGTTGACACTCTCCACCTAACCTAACCTATCACCCTACTAGATTTGCAGTGTGTACTGCCTGATTTTCATGTTCTTTCGTTGGTTTCTACTTCTTCGTCCTGTCTTTCACACCTTCTTCACCCCACACCTCCCTTTATTTTTTATTTTTTTATTTTTCTTTCATAGTACCTTACGAGTATTTTAGAATATTTTACTCCCCGTTTTAGAAATCTTCAATAATTTATCATACTCTTTACTCTTATGCAAGTTTTCATTCAATTGCCTTGAAAAAAAACCAAGGAAGTCGGAGGCTACAATAATTGAATTAAAAAATGTATTTTCTAAAACGGGGACTTTATCGGTTTATCCTATGCGATTGGGATATATGATAGAAAAAAAGATTAAAAAATTAATATTTAATACTAATAAGTATTATGATTTTAAATAAATATTAATATTTTTTTATAGTTTTTATCTTCTTAAAATACGTGCTAAAAAATCAAATATACCTTTACGATGGAAGTGGGTATTTGTTTGTTGTCTATTATATGATTAAAATAGAATATTGGTGATACATATGAAATTATCTAGAAAAAAAATCTTATCCATGCGCATTTTTAAATGGCAATATATAAATAATATGTTTAATGTCTATGATTCATTTAATATGCTTATTAGTAGGGTTTTTATATAAACCGAATCACTCGAGCTCGGCTCGGGATGGGCTCGAATCGAGCTCATGCACTTATCTAAACAAGTCGAATTTAAACAAAATTTTAAGTTTGGTTGAAAGCTCGGCTCGTTCGACTTAGGCTCGAATAGCTCAAATTTTATAAAATTTCCTTTAAATTAATTAATATGTTATGACCAACTACAACTACTTAAAGCTCGAATAAAGTTTCAAAAAAACTCGATTCAACTCGTTCATTTCCCAAACAAGTCAAGTTTGATAAAAAAAAAACTCGTTTAAAAATTGGGATCGGCTCGGCTCGAGCTCGTTTAACAACTGAATCAAGCTTGAATATGTTAAACTCGACTCGTTCATCTCGAATAACAACAATACTTATTAGTGTGATCAACATCATATTTTATTTAAAAATGTTATTTTATATACTCCATTCATTTCTTTTTAAATGACGCTTGTTGTTAATATACTTTTTTAATATGATAAAAACCACATTCCTTAGTTTTTTAAATAATTACTAGTGCATTACCCACGCCATTACGCAATTTTGTTAAAAATCTTTAAAAAAAATATATTGTTATATAATTAAATAAATGATTAAAAAAAGGAATGAAGGTGGTTATGATACATTAGTAAAAACATTCTCATTTCATTAATAATTAAATAAAGATAGATGGTTAAAAATGTGTAAATTTTCAACTATTAACAATTTATGAGATCTTAACATCAAAATGTTTCTAGTCCGGATCTAAATGTAGCTAGAGAGTGACGCTCTGATCTAGAGAGAGATAAGATCGGATCTCCGGTGTGCGTTTTTCGCCTTACTGCGGCCAAGCCGGACTGGCCGGCATGGATCCTGTCCCGCCCGGGGTTGCTACAACCACGATTGTGGTGGACCAGGAGGTACCGAGTGCTGAGCAGACAATGATTAAGGGAGCGCCATCTCTAAATGGACTCCCGGAAGATACACCCAAGAACTTCAACATGGGGAAGAGCGATGACAAGAAGGAAGGAGAGGAAAGCATGGATCTTGACAATCAGAAGAACCCGGGGAAAACGAAGCCATCTTGGAAAGAAATAATGACAAAAAGTGATGGGAAAGGACAACAAAGAGCGAGATTGGACAACAACTTTCTGGAAGGAAGAATCACCACCACTCTTCCTGACGGTCCAGAGGGCGACCCGATGATAACGGTGGATGAGGAGGTTACTAAGGCCCTTGAGTCGGTATGGAGGAAGGCCATCGTCTTCAAGGTTCTAGGATACTCGATCGCGTTTCCGGTTATGGAGAGAAAGATTCGTGAGATGTGGAAGTATGGCGACAACATGCAAGTGGTCGATCTCCCGAATGGTTATTTCCTGGCTAGATTTGAGAACGAGGAAGAGCTAATCAACGTCCTAACGGGAGGGCCGTGGTCGGTCTTTGGAAGGTGCATGAGTTTGAAGAGATGGTCGCCTGAATTCTCGCCATCTGAGGCCCTAGCGTCGGCACCCACGTGGATCAGAATCACGGAGGTCCCTATGCAATGGTACGAGGAATCTATTCTCTGGAATATGGCGGCAGGAGTGGGCAAACCTATCATGGTGGATCCCAAAACTCTTTACACTAACAGAGGGAGGTTCGCTCGGATATGCGTAGAGATTGATCTAAGCCGACCACTCAAAAGAATGGTGACGATAAACGGAAAGAAATGTCCGGTGGAGTACGAGGGGCTTCAAATGATTTGCTACAAGTGCGGTCGTTACGGACACTATGCGTCCCACTGCCATCATAACTCAAAGCCCACGGAAGGTGATGATGGGAAAGACAAGGTGGAAGGAGGACAACCCATGGCGAATGGGTGGAAGAACGGCGAAGCCAGATACGGTCCGGTGATGCACGCGACGAGGAAGACGAACACCCCAAAAGGAAGGTTTTTTGAAAAACCCAAAGTCATGGAAAAACAAAACTGGAAAGTGGTAGGGGCTAATCATGGGAAGAATCTACATTACAGGGGAAAGAATCGCAATCAAGGAGATTCCGGGAATACGGTCAGCACAGGAAACATGTTTAAAGTGCTGGGGAAGGACGTTGAGCAGCTGGCAAGCAGCTCCGGACATGGTGGAAGGAGTGAGGAGACGGAAGAGATTGGGATTGACTTGAGCAAGAACACAACCGAGACGGAGGAAGCTACTGGGATTAAGAAGGGCAGAGAAAACAATTTCAACGAACAGGACCACACAATAACCATAAATGTTTTTAACTGTGATGAGGACAAGAGGGAAGATACGGGCATCGGTGCTGCGAAGAAGAAGAAAAGAAACAAGAATAGGAGTATCGCTAGGAAAAAGGCCCTGGCTGTCGCTAATAGTAAGGAGGAGTGCACTGGCGTGGGACCGGGCAAAAGGCGAAGGCAGACGGATAGGGAGTATGTCAGATACGTGGACCCAAGAAAGGATGAGGGGAATAACATGGAAAGCAACAACACGTCAAGAATGTCTGGAGAGTGGCTTGTAGGCAAGGTGTGGGGGAATCAAACTTCAACCTCATCTCCTCCTAAAGGGCACAAGGATCAGACAGTTACAATGTTGCTGAATAAAGAGGGAGCTACTGAGATGGAGGAGATAAGGGAAGCTCGGGAGGAAGGACTGGCGGAAGCCATCTCGTCGTAGGAGCTGCGTTTGGTGTTGTCCCTTTTCAGATGGTTATGATGAATATCATCCTCTGGAACTGTAACGAAGCCGGCAAAGTGGGTTTCCGTAGGGCGATGCGATATCTTTGTCGTCATCATAAGGTGGATTTGGCCGCTATCTTTGAGACGAAAATAGCGGGTGAAAGAGCTGACAGTGTGTGTGCGAGAATGGAATTCAATCAATGTGTCAGAGTGGAAGCTAGAGGGAGAGCGGGTGGCCTCTGGTTGCTCTGGAATGATGACAAGACTAATGTTAATGTGGTGAAAACCCGAAAAAGCTTTATTCATGTTGTGGTGCAGGTTAATGGGAGCGACCTCCACATCCTGGCTGTGTATGCGCCGGCCACTTGGGAGGAAAGAAAAGACTTCTGGCCCATCTTGGATGCCGAGATGGCGAGTGTCAGGGGTCCTCTCCTTGCCGGGGGAGACTTCAATTGTATCCTATCCCAACTAGAGAGGGACGGAGGATCGAGTGGCCTCCATCGGGACTCAAACGTCTTTCAAGATTTGGTGAACACCCAGGAATTGATTGACATGGGATTCACAGGCCCTCAGTTCACGTGGGCGAGAGGTAAGGAGTTAAATAATTTTGTCACTAAACGCCTTGATCGTGTTCTTCTTAATAGGAGTGCTAGACTGAAGTGGCCGGAGGCGAATGTGAGACACCTAGCGCGTTTCTCTTCGGATCATTGCCCACTGCTAATAAAAATGAAGCCTACAAGAAGCACCAAAGTGGAGAGGAGGCCATTCCGCTTCGAAGCTGCGTGGCTAACTCACCCGGATTTCATGAAGGTTGTGAAGGAAGCTTGGAGTACTGATGCTAAGGTAAGTGATTCTCTTATGTATCTGAAAGATGTCCTCCTAACTTGGAATCGCAATGTCTTTGGAAATATCAATCTCAAGAAACAGGATCTTCTCAAAAAAATCGAGAAAAATCAAGTGCATTCTCGATCGGGCGCCACGGAACAAATGCTGCAGTATGATAGTGAGTTGCAAGTTGAGTTGGACAAAGTCCTTGAGCAAGAAGAAATAATGTGGATGCAAAAATCAAGGGAGCAGTGGCTGATGCAGGGCGATTGAAACACGTCATTTTTCCACCTTTCTACCATTATTCGGAGGAAAAGAAATCGTATTGAGGGGCTGTTTGACGAGAACAAAAGGTGGGTGGAAGATAACAACAAAATGGAGGAAATTGCCATTAATTTCTTTAAGAAGCTGTACAGCACCTCCGACATTAACCACCTGGACAGTTGTGCTCTTGTTGCTAACCCTTTTCCGAGCTTAGACTCGACCAGTTGGGAGGAGCTGCAGAAACCGTTTTCGAGGGAGGAAATCTGGAGGGCGGTGAGAGACATGGGGCCTCTTAAAGCGCCTGGCTTAGATGGTTTTCAACCTATTTTCTATCAAAAATGCTGGAGTGTTGTTGGGGACTCGGTTGTGGAAGATGTGATGAATTTCTTACATAGTAAGAAAATGCCTGAAGGAATGAACGATACTCTCATTGCTTTATTGGCTAAGGTGGGAAAGCCGGAAAGCATAAAACAGTTCTGTACCAATGCTCTCTGTAATGTCATGTACAAGATCATTTCCAAAACTTTAGTGATGAGAATGCAAAGGCTGATGGGGGATCTTATCGGGCCGACTCAGGGAAGCTTTATACCGGGAAGATGGATTCAGGATAACATCGTTCTGGTGCAGGAGATTGTGCATTCTATGAGGAAAAAAAGAGCTGGTAAAAAATGGATGATATTAAAGCTCGATCTTGAGAAGGCTTACGATCGACTTAGGTGGGACTTTCTTGAAGCCACTATGATAGAGGCGGGTTTTCCTGAGGAATGGATTGATTGGATCAGTGAGTGCGTGAGGACTACCAATATGCAAATCCTATGGAACGGGGAGGTCACCACGAGCTTCAAACCGGAAAGAGGGGTTAGACAGGGCGACCCGCTATCTCCGTATCTCTTCGTCTTGTGCATAGAAAGACTGAGTCATCTTATCTTACACGTCGTAGAGGGTGAGGAGTGGAAACCTGTTTGTCTATCGCGTGGGGGTCCGGCCATATCACACATGTTCTTCGCCGATGATATTATATTATGTGCCGAGGCCACGACTAAACAAATGAAGGTTATTATGGGTATCCTGGACACCTTTTGCAAAGCTTCGGGGCTCAAAGTTAGTGCTGATAAGTCCACGATTTTTGTCTCTTCAAATGTGTCGATGGACCTTCGGGCGGGGTTGCAGGAGGTGAGTGGCATAAAAGTGACGAGTAAGTTGGGTAACTACCTTGGAGTTCCGCTGCTTCAACAGAGGATTTCTAAGGAGGTGTTCAACCCTCTCCTTGAGAAGATTGAGTCTAGGCTCTCCGGGTGGAAGAGTAAGACGTTGAGCTTTGCAGGGAGGATCACTCTTGCTAAATCGGTCTTAAATTCGATTCCGATATACACGATGGGGACGATGCTGCTGCCTAGTGGTACTTGCGAAAAAATTGATAGAATATGTAGGAGATTCATTTGGGGAGAGACGGGAGGTCTCAAGAAAATGCACCTTGTGGCTTGGAGAGATTTATGTAAATCTAAAAAGCAAGGAGGGCTTGGGATTAAATGTGCAGTCGACATGAATGTTGCTCTCCTAGGGAAGCTAGGCTGGAGATTTATCACGGATGATGACTCGCTCTGGGTTAATGTCTTAAGAAGCAAGTATGCTCGGGGTTCGGGGGCGAGACACGCGGAGCCTTCGCATATGTGGAAAGGGATCCAAGAGGGGGTCAAAGCTGTCGTGGCTCAGGGGCTGAAATGGGTGCTTGGTGATGGCGAGAGCATTAGGTTCTGGACTGATGTGTGGCTGTCGGATTGACCGTTGTTGGACCATGCGATCCAGAACATATCAGGGGAGGATCAGAGCAAAGTGGTTGCGGAGTGGTGGTCCGACGAGGGTCATTGGGACTGGGAGAAGCTTTCGGCTATGCTCCCTCCTGAGGTCCTGATCCAACTCTCGAGTGTGGACATCAGTTCGGCGGAGGGAGAGGCGGACGAGATGGCTTGGGCTCTCACCGAGGATGGGAATTACTCTGTTTCTTCAGCTTATGATGCTGTCCATGGCTACAAAAATCTGTGTGTGGTGGATGGCCAGGTTTTCCAGGAGGTTTGGAGACTCAAAGCGCAAGAGCGGGTTCGTGTTTTTGCGTGGAGGTGCCTCGTGGGAGCTGTCTTGACGAATGAGGAGAGGGTCCGAAGGCATATCGCCACAAGGGCTGAGTGTCACTGCTGCCCCGACCAAGTGGAGACGCTTATACACCTCTTCCGTGACTGCAAAGAGGCTAGGAGTTTGTGGCTTGAATTGAACGCCATTGGTGTGGACATGGAGTTCTTCTCAACACCTTATGCAAGCTGGCTGAGAGGTAATATTACTAACTCTACTTTTATCATGAATAATATTGCTTGGAATGATATTTTTGCAGGGGTGCTTTGGTGGTTATGGAAGTGGCGCAACGATCGTATATTCAAGAATAAAGAGTGGGAGGGGAGCAAAAAGAGATTCATCATGAACATGGCAAGCGAGTATGGCCGAGTTAAATTAAGCATATCGAGTGCGTCGACTACCAAGACAAAGTCCGTAGTTAATGTGAGATGGGAGAGACCAGCGGAGGGGTGGATCAAAATTAATACCGACGGGGCTCGTCGAAGAGATGGTCAAGCGACGGCTGCAGGGGTTATTAGAAACGATGCTGGTGAGTGGCACCGAGGCTTTGTGATGCGTTTAGGCCCTTGTTCGGTCCCTATGGCTGAGCTATGGGGTATCTTCCAAGGACTTAAACTCGCTTGGGACGGGGGCTTTAGAAGGGTGATTCTGGAAACGGACTCACACCTTGCAGTGACGCTCCTAAGCAAGCATTTGCCGCGGTGTCATCCACTAGCCAGTCTGGTTAACAAATGCCAAGACTTACTTAGAAGAGACCGGAACATCCAGTTTCGACATGTTTTTCGTGAAGCGAATTGCGTGGCGGATTGCCTAGCTAGCTTAGCTTTTGTTTATAACGTTGGCTTGTTTGTATTGTTTGACCCTCCCGAGGGTGTTTTACATTTCCTGCAAAACGATGTTAGGGGTCGGGCTATCCCCCGCTTGATGACTACTTAGCCTTTTTATTTAATAATAAAGCGCGACTAGATGCGCGGAGAGCCCCGCCTCTCCTTTAACCAAAAAAAAAAACATCAAAATGTTTCTTATTTAATATTTAGATATAGATTTAAAACGGCTTGTTATATGCACGATTTCATGTCGCAAAACACACGGTGTGATCATCGGATTCCGGTATCGGCAAACTTTTTGTCCTAAAAAAAATTTGCTAAAATAGGAAACCGTGTCGGTAAAATGACGGTCAATTTTGATGACACTAACTTTCCGTGTCAACAAGCTTTTTACATGGAAAAAAAGAAAAGCTTGCCAGTAAAAGGATTGTGTGACAAATTTTGGGGTGTCGTTGAATGGTGGTAAAATTATGTGCAGAAGGTAGGGGAATGGATCAGAACTCCCAAGGGTTAGGACTTAGGACTCATACAAATATACAATACAGCCATATACTGTATACAGTACAAGTGTACAACCACATACTGTATACAGTATATTTGGGTCAACAAACACCCCACGAGCTTTTTTCAGAAGGAACTTCCCACCGATGACCTCTGTAGTCTGTAGCTTATTGTTGCAGTGGCAGTCAACAAATCACTAAAAGAGGATGATAGCGAGAGAGTAGTGCCTCTGCCTCTAAAAGTGTACGTACAGTTGAAGTGTTCTTCCTATCTCTCTCTCGTGACTCTCTGGTTTTGTGAATTTGTGATTCTCCGCTCTCTCAACCTGTCCCCATCTTTTTGGATACTGTATTTTTTAGGCCTCAAAATTAAACTAGACCTTAGCTCATCGAGAGACGAGTCGGTAGACGCCGAACCCTCAAACATACAATCATAATAATAAGAAGGTGCAACACAAAGACGGCAAACAAACAGTCACTGAAAGAACAGACGAGTCTAATCTATAAAAGACGAGGACAACGAAGACAAAACAAAACCAAGCGTCATCAAGAGACGAACCTTCAAGAAAATTTCCGAAATACGGAGTCACCATGATACATACCGTCGACCCTAGGCAGACCTGACACCAGACGCACGAGCCCCAATTCAGATAAGAACCCCCAGGGGCGGAGGCAGCCAATTTTCCAGGGGGGCTCACTCACATAGTCACACTTAAGGGTTGCCAGGGGGCTCACTCACACAGTCACACTTAAGGGTTGAAAAAAAAATAGAAAAATGAGGGTGAGAGGGAGATTTGAACCAAAGAACTTCATTTACCCCACTCCACCCTCCAACCACTGATGTTGTAATGTTGTTTTGTGCTTTAAATACCCTCTTTTGCTTTATATATAAAACATACTCCCTCCGTTCAACAAAACTTGACGTTTTACTATTCATGCACGCTTTTTTAGGAGCTAAAAACTATATAAAATATCGACTTTTTAAATAATTTTTTTAACAATTTCGTAGTTATTATTAATAAGTACAAACTTGTTAAAATTTTTTTTTAAAAAAATGAATATTTTATATAGTTTTTATCATTCTAAAAAAGCGTGCGTGAATAGTAAATGACAAGTTTTGTTGAACGGAGGGAGTATTTTTAAAAAAAAAAAAAATTTCCAGGGGGGCTCGAGCCACCGCATGCCCCCTGCCTCTGTCCCTAAGAACCGCCAAGAATTACCAGAAAAACTACCGTGAACCATCCTCGTAGAGAGCGCACCTACAAGCCCTTTCAGGAATTTGTCAAGACTCTTTCGGAATTTTATCAAACTCTTTCGGGATTTAGACTACCCTTTCGGATAGGGCCTTTGAGAGATTATAATTTTGATTTGGATTCTCTGTTTCACGTCTAATTTGAGGTGAAAAAAAGTACCAAATATAGGGTTAGACTCTGGCTTAATCTAAAAACAAATTAAGTCCAACACGACTCCATATATAGATACAGAAACGTTGTTGTACTTCCATTTTCTAAGACCATGGTTAAATCCATCTTTTTAATACATTGAAACATGCAAATCCAACGTGGTTCTATCTTAAAACTAATTGACAACCAAGATTATATGTTGTTCATGATATCTCAATCTTTTCAATGTGGGATAACCTCGTATTCCAACAGAGGTCTAGAAAACCTAAATGTTTATGAATTTGAACATTATTGACATTCGCCATGATTACTAAGACGTGCAACCTTATCTGCAACCGTATTGCCATTGCGTTAAACATGGCCAGATGTAGGGTTGTGCATGATTCGGTCCAAACCGGATTTTTGGGCCGAACCAACACAAACTGAACCTAATCGAAGTTTTTCGGTTCGGTTTGTGTTAAACTTATTTTTTTATACACTAAATAAATACAGGGTATATATTTTTGTATACTTTATAAATACACTAATACACGTACACATACTTACTATGTATACACATATACAATGTATATATACACACATATATATATATATATATATATATATACACTAATAAAGTATACAAATACATTGAATATATATACACTGTATTTGCATACATATTTATATTTGTATAGTGTATTTGTATACTTTATATTGGAATGTATGTATATATGTGTGTATATACACGTTCATCAGTGTGTATATATATATACATATATATATATTTGTATACCTTTTTTTTTATGAAAATTTGGTTCAATTATGTTAAAACCGAACCGTAATCACGGTAAATAATTGAACCGAACCTAATACTTTCGGTTTGATATTTTGAGATTTTCAATTTCGGTTTTGTTCGGTTCAACCCAATTTGGTTAGGTTTTAGACCAATGCACCGCCCTAGCTACATGAGACCCAATGAAAGTGGGTGAGATGAACAATGGTGTCCGAGATGATCATATGTTTCTGTGAGAGAGCTAATAACAGTGAGGATGTTCCACTCAGTTATTATTTTGTCATATCTATTTTTTTTTATTTTTTTTTGTAGTATAGATCCTTTTCTTTTTTATCTTAGTCCAGTTCGATCGACTCAGTCGCTCTACATCTGGATCGGGTACTGTATGGCCCATTTAAGGGGTTGACCCTTTCACTCACAAGCGACTCCATGTTTCCAAGAGGAGTATAGATCCTTTTCTTATGACCTATCTTTTGTAGTTTTTTTTTCTAACTCATTTATAACGATGGATCAAACCTTGATTTACTACCACAGAAACAAAAATCCCCGAGCGTTTAAATTTTCGATCCCAAACAAGGCCCAATACAACCCAAAAATTAGATATGGGCCTATTGGCTTTGGCCCAAATTGTACAATGGGCTTGTTGCCCACAAATCCTTGCTTTGTAGCATTAATTTTGTGAATCCATGTATCTAAATCATTTCTTTGTCTTTGGGCACTTGAAAAGAAACTCACTTCTTTGTTGACCCATTATGTATGTATTTTAGTAGGTTCAAGGTTCAAATGTTCAATCAAGGCTAAAAAATGTTCTAATTTCACTTATGTAACCTTTTAATTTGAATTGTAAATTTCTTATCAAGCTCTTGAATATCAATGTACCTTAATATCAATATTTTAATAAAACTGAAACTCTGAATGTCAAAACCTAAAAGTAATAATGTTATATAATAAAAACTAAACTGGATTATATAGAAGTAAATTTTCCCATGAATATTACTCCGTATAATTCAAGTAAAAAAAATAAAAAAAAAATAATGAATCCTGATCAACTTTCCGAAGCCAAGTCAATACTTTTTCAAGATTCGTCGTTTCCGGTGGTGAGTTACTCCTATCCGTCTCTTTGGTGTCGAAACGTCGTGTGAGTCCCTGCACACTCTCGTGTTCGTGACATGGGGGTCGACGATTTTATTGTGATTTGTTTAGTTAGTGTTGAGTCATTTTTCTTATTTGATTTGCGTTGTTTTTGTGATGTATCATGGCGGTTAGTTGACTTAGTTCTTATACCGATCTGTCAATCTCTCGGGTTATTAGACATTATGTTATCTGATATCTTGAATTTTTTTTATATAAAAAAAAAATTTAACATAATATAAATTTCAACTAAATCGTTTGCTAATAAATATTTTTGAACTTCATGTGCAATTTAACCTATTAAAACTTTCAACATTATATGAAACCAAAGACTAATGGTGGGATTTTTTATTTTTTTTTGGAGTAAAAGCCACCTCTCTATTCCATATCCTTTAAAAGAAAAGAAACTACAGAGAGTCTGGCAAAGATAACAAATTAAAAGAGATAGAATGACTAATAGGCCTAACTGATGCTAACTCATGTGCCACCGTATTACCCCCCTTTTGACATGGCTCCAATCCACACTAGCAAAGCTTTTTGCGTTGCACCGAATAGCAGTGATAAGATTGTGCACCGACCCCTTACTTATTCCCCCATTCTTCAATTTGGATATCAATGACAGGCAATCGGACCCCTTACTTATTCCCCCATTCTTCAATTTGGATAAGATTGTGCACCGACCCCTTACTTATTCCCCCTTACTTATTCCCCCATTAGCTAGGTGCGTTGCCCACCTCACTGCCTCGGCCTCGGCTTCTTCCACACTTCCTGTGTGTTGGATTTCCTTCTGACCTCCGAATTGCAGCTCGCCCATGTGGTTCCTGCACACCACTCCAATCGCTGCTCGGCCTACCTCGGTTAGACTTGCATCACAATTGAACTTCAACACCCCGGTCGGTGGTTTCTGCCATCGTTCACCCATCGTTCCTTGTTGCTGTTGGCGGCCAGGAGGAGACACCACATCCCTATAGGAGTCGAATTCGATCAGCAGATCTTCGACCTCCTGAACAATCTCACTCGGTTATGACATCGTCCCCTCAAAAATACGCTTGTTTCGAGCCTTCCAAACTGCCCAAATTGTCGCTGACCACCATTGCCTATCTGAAATTGAGCCCCTTGTGAATACAGCCCCAAATACCTCCGAGATAGACTTGGATCGTAGCCAGTAACGCTCGATCTTCGGAAGCCGTTTCCACACCCGTCTAGCAAAATTGCACTCGAACAATGCGTGGTGAATGGTTTCTTCCTTCACACACCCTTCGCAGCACCCATCTTCCGTAATTTTGCGCCTAGCTAAGCTCGATTTACAAGGAAGAATCCCTGCTGCAGCCCTCCAAACTAGTGACGTGATTCTCGGCAACGCCTTAAGCGACCACAGGGCCTTCCACGCCTTCTCAGCTTGGGATCCATCCGACGTTCCCACCTCATCCTTCGACGTGTCGGCCTTTTCCAGTAGCGCATGGTATGTCGAGCGCATCGTGAATATTCCATTCTTTGTGTGGCACCAAACTAGCTAATCCTTGTCCATCGCATCCACCAGCCGGATCTTCCGGATCTCCTCAATATCGATCGGAAGCAGGAATCTCTGTAGTTGCGTCTCATCCCAGCGCCCTACCGTCCAATCAATGAGATCGATCACTCTCATTTCTGGATCACCTCCAAGGAAGTTCCCAAGGACCTTATAACTTGTTGGTCTCGGAATCCACCTATCCTCCCACACCTTTATATCAACCCCATTGCCTACACTCCACATAAGACCTTCGATCAATCCGTCTCTCCCTCCGACAATGCTGCGCCATGTATAACTAGGGGAGTGTCCCACTTCAGCTCGGAGCAATGATCCATTGGGATAGTATCTCGATTTCAGAATTCTTGCCAACAGCGAGGCTGGCTCCTCTAACAGTCTCCATGCTTGTCTAGCCAACAGAGCCTTGTTGAAGGTCTCTAAATCCCGGAATCCCATTCCACCCTTCGCCTTAGCTCTACACATCCTCTTCCAACTCATCCAATGCGTTTTGTTCCTTCCCGCGCTTCCCCCCCCCCCCACACCAGAAGTTGCACAGGAGCATCTCAATCTCTCGACAGAGCCCAACAGGAAGCCAAAAACAGGACATGGTGTATGTGGGTATAGCCTGGGCGATAGCCTTAATCAGCACATCTTTCCCCGCCCGAGAGAGTGATTTCTCCTTCCATCCTTTCATTTTCTTCCAGATTCTTTCCTTAAGCTGCTCAAAGATAACTTTCTTCGATCGGCCCACCATCGTAGGCAACCCAAGGTACCTTTCATGCTTCGAGACCTCGCGAACACCCAAGATCTCCTGAAGTTCTTGTCTCCTAGCCTCATCGACATTCCTGCTGAAGGATAGTTCTGATTTCGAGAAGTTAACCTGTTGACCAGATGCTGCTCCATAACTATGGAGGATATGAATAATCTACGTGCTCTGTTGACAGGTAGCTCCTAGGAATAGAACACAATCATCAGCAAAGAAGAGGTGAGATACCGATGGTCCCGTTGGCGCAATTCTGATCCCCTTCAACCTATTCTGAGCCTCACTAACACGAATCATTCTGGACAGCCCTTCAGCACACAAGAGAAACAGATACGGCGAAAGCGGATCCCCCTGGCGTAGCCCTCTCTGCGGTCGGAATACAAGCGACGGTGTGCCATCCATTAGGACCGAGAAACTCACTGTCCCTACACATTTCATGACCAAGGAAACCCACGTGTCGGAGAACCCGAACCTCCTCAAGCAATGCTCGAGAAAACCCCATTCCACTCTATCGTAGGCTTTCGCCATGTCTAGCTTCAGAGCCATATACCCCTTCTTCGTTCCTCTTCGGGTTTTCATGTAATGGAAGACCTCGAAAGCTGCTAAAACGTTGTCTGTAATGAGCCTCCCTGGGACGAATGCGCTCTGGCTAGGTGTAATCAATTTCCCAAGTACTCTCTTCAACCTGATCGTTAGTACTTTTGACACAATTTTATATAAAACATTGCAGAGGCTTATCAGGCAAAGATCTTTCATTCTTGATGGAGCCGTTACCTTGGGGATAAGGGTTATAATAGTGTGGTTCAATCCTTCTGGTAACGGCCCCCCATTCAGAATATCAAGCACAACAGTAGTAATGTCCTTCCCGACGATATGCCAGCACCTCTGATAGAGTAATGCTGGCATACCATCGGGGCCCGGCGCTTTTGTGGGATGCATAGAAAAAAGGGCGGATTTTACCTCTTATGCCGTAAAGGGACGCGACAACTCATGGTTGTCCTCTGCCGATAACAAAGGCTCGATTCCTTGAGTAGCCGTGGTTGGTTCTGCCAAAGCTTCTGACTGAAACAGTTTGCCGAAATAGGTCATTGCCACCTTGGTCATCCCTTCTAATGTTCTCCTTTCAGTCCCGTCATCCTCGACCAATTTCTTAATTCTATTTCTCCGCTTCCGACCTTCCGCTTTCTGATGAAAGAACCTCGTATTGCGATCCCCGCATCGGAACTCATTAGCCTTGGCTCGTTGAAACCACAAGGTCTCCTCCTTATCCATTAACTCCTTCTCCTTCTGTTCTAGCTCCTTTCTTTCTTTGACTCGGTTACCGCCCATACCTTTACCCAGCTCCGCCAATTTCTTCCTAATAATACCCAGCTCCGATCTCACGTTACCGAACACACTCCTATCCCATTCTCTAAGGTCCCCAGCGCACCTTTCCAATTTACCAGCCACCCCTTTCGCCGCATGTGAAGAACCCGGGTTCAGCCACCCATTTGAGATGACTTCGAGACAATCATCGTCTTTGAGCCACATCGCCTCGAATCTAAAGGGCTTATCTCCTCCCTCCCGACGTCCTCTTGTTTCCCCTTCAAGCTCAATTTTGATTGGGATATGATCCGACCCGCACCTTCCCAAGTGGACAAACAAGGTGGTCGGGTAGCGATCAAGGAGCGGATTGTTGCCGAAGGCCATATCTAAACGCTCCTGAATAAATCCGGATTCCTCTCTATTGTTGTCCCATGTGAACGTATTTCCCGTGAAGGGGATATCGACACAAGCAGATAAAAGCAAATTACAAGAGGCCGGTTATAGACACACGCTAGTACTATCAAAGAAAGAACATAAGCGAAGTGCGACAACTCGTCTGTCGGTTGGTAGAGGCGACGCAGAGAATCCATGGGGAACTAAGTGGAAACCTCAGATTTGGACTCTACTAGTGAGCCTTCAGGTTTCAATCACGTTCACGACCTCTCGCATGTCGACAAAGGAGAAGAACACCACTCTAAGTTGCTAGCCTCAAAGTCAAATAACCACACAACCAAGTAACTCGACAATCCAAGTCAGTCCACATTTTTTTTATTTTTTTATTTCCTTTTCCTTTCTCCCAAAGTGGCCGTTTTGGACCCAAGGCTCAAAGAACAAAAGACGGGCCTAAACAGTGGGTCTCCCTCGGGCCCAAAGCTTAGCCTCGAGCCTGAAGGAAAGACGTCGAAACCAGACCATGAAGATTGTCCGCCGGCGACGAAACTGGCATCGGATTGCAGATCTGGGGTACACGTTCGACAAAACCGACTTTGGATTGACATATCAGGGGACACCACCGACGACGAGGCCATCAGCAGCGATGCACAAGGAGCCGATGAAGAAAGATGATAGCGAGCGGACGCCACCAACTCGATTTTTTTTTTTGAAGCAAGATAAGGATTCGGGTCTCTAGACAAGCCTAGAGAAACCAAGAGACTGGACAAGCCGGTTGATGGACTAACCATCATGTACAACTGGAAGCAAATGACATAAAGGAAATTACAGAAGCAAATGACAAAAGCAAATGATATAAATAAAAATACAAGTACAAGCCATCCTACATCGCGAAACACAAGCCAAAAGACGAACGAAAACGATCGGCCAAAGGGACAACGCCACCAACTCGAATGTGATGACGTTGGTGACATACAAGAAGGGAAGAAACCAGAGGAGGCAGCAGAGCAATTGCCGACGACGCCCAACCTACCCACACCAATCGCCACCAACAGGAAGATTCACCGGCCAAAACAACACCAAATCGAGGGACAATAGAACACTCAGTGAATTGAACCCCACTTTCACACACTGAGACGCGAAGGAGAAGGACATACCACAACAAACCGCCAAAAACCCTCAAATCCCATTAGTATCTAGCAAAGGAGGGTGAACCAAAGAAGAATCCCCAATCAATTTTTGAAGAATTCACTAAAAAATACTCCCTCCGTCTCAAAATTTAGGTCGTTTGACTTTTTGGCACATTTTTTAATGTGTTAAAAACTCTATGAAATATTAATTTTTTTTTCAAAATTTTTAAAATAATTTCAAACCTATTAGTAATAAGTTTCAAATTTCTTAAAAAATTTTGAAAAAAAATTAATATTTCATAGAGTTTTTAACACATTAAAAAGCGTACCAAAAAGTCAAACGATCTAAATTTTGAGACAGAGGTAGTAGAAAATAGGAAGGGCTGGAGCCCTTAGGTTCACAAAAGATTTTGGTATTATATTATCCTAAAAGATTTGTTCTACGAGAAACTCTTATCCATTTTCAAATTTAACTTTACTTTTTCTTTATTACGTATTTACGTAGACCATGATATCCTTTTTTTTTTTTTTTCCTTGACTACCTCTCTCTACCTTGAGTTACCTTTATTGACAAGGTAAGGTAAGCAAAACTCTTGATTGTTGGTGCTCTTGCTTCCTTAGTTTGAAAAATCCCGGGTGAACGGATAAGTGGGGACCCGTATACCCAATTTTTTTATTTTTATTTTTATTTTTTGGAAAGCCGGGCGACGGGGCGAGTGGTGTCTTCCGTTTCACTTCCGAAATCAAGGTCCCAATTGAAGAAACCTAAAAGCAAAATCCCTAATTCGATAGATCCCCATACCCCAAATTCTCAAATCGCTGGTGGATCTTCCTCTCCGACGCCGCCAAGCCCCTACCTGTACGGCGGTGGATTGGATCTTCGTCGCCGACGACGCCGAGCCCCTTCCTCCCCGACTGCCGGTGGTTCCACAGGTCTCTCTCTCCCTTCCTGTCGCCTGTCGAATTTCGTGTTTTGAGTCGAGTGACGGTGTCACAGTCTTTGACATTGCTTTGTTTGAGTCGTGTAACGGTGATTTATTTTTTCTTATGATAATCGGATCTATGAATCTATGATATTGAACCTGTTGCTCGACCTAGCGCTAACTTCCATCCTAGCTTAATGAATCAATACTGTATTATTGCTTTGTTTCGATTGGATGTGTGAAATTGCTTATTATTGGCGCTGATAGGTGGTTTTCTGTGCATTGACTTTTATGATTAGATCTAGGTCTGCTTGTGAAGCAAACATCTACAAGTTCTGCTAGAAGCCGTGACTTTGTATGAATTGCTTTTATAGAAGTGACTGAATCGTAAATGGAGCAAACTTCGTCGGAAATAGTCTCATCTAGTTCAACCATATCCCAACAATTCCAAGAGAATGAGATAAAGAAGAGGCCTTACCCGGATGACATATCTTCAGGATGCCAGGAGGGCAGTGAGACTGTGCAAGCTGTTCAGGAGATGATGTTATCTCTTGAGAGCCCGAAAAAGAAGAGGCGTAATTGCAATTCAAGTGGTGAAACCAATTGCTTCCCTGTTGACATTACCTTATGCAGGGAAGCTTGTATTGATGGAGATTCACCTCATTCAGCTGTGATTGACACAGATACTAACACAGATGGAAGTGTTTCTACTTTGATAGAAGAAAGCATGCAAAAATGCCTTGCGGAAAAAATTGAAATTGTTGACATTGAATTGAATAACCAGCTTGTATCAGAAAAAGATGATCACAAACCAAGAGCAAAGATTTCGAGTTCCTTGCCTGGAGGTTTGCCGAATAGTTCTATTGTATGTGCATTGACGAGCTCTACCGATTCATCCCCTATATCAGGATCTGCAAAAAATACAGGAGCAACTTCTGGGCAGGATCTGCCAAAGGACGGACATTCAGATAACCAATTAAAGGAAACTGAATGTTATGGCAATGGATCCATAATAAATAGTGTCACAAATGCTGCTTGTTGTCAAGAAGATAAAACCTCTAGTAGTTCCTCTTTGCTAGATCAATCCCTTGTGTGCTCTGGAAAGGGGAATGCGAAAACTAACGAGCATCGCAGCAAAAAGCTTCTTATCCTTGATGTGAATGGACTTTTAGCCGACATTCTTTCTGACCCTGAACCGGGATATGTTGTTGACACATGGTTTGCAATGAAAGCAGGTTATCTTTCCCCCCCCGATATCTTGTTTTGTTGTTATCTGACCTGTTATTTTAGTTTTCATGATTTATCTAACTTATTTTTATTTCTCTTTCAGTATTTAAAAGGACGTTCTGTAATGATTTTATAGAGTTTTGCTTTGACAACTTCAATGTGGGGATTTGGTCATCAAGAAATAGGTACTTCAGAATTGAAACATTCTCTGGAAATTTGCATCTCTTTTAATCCTTCTTGCAACCTTTCTCCAATGCTATACAATTTGATCGCTATTGACTTTATTTTTTTTACCACTACTTTTAACCGCTTCGTATGAATTGAGTGGTTTTTAAATAGCTATCCCTATAATGACATCTTTTATATTGTTTGCCTTGTATGCTATTAATACTCATATTTTTATGCTATTTTTTGATAAAGTTATGTAACCGCTAAACCTTTTTTCTTGTCTTTCCTTATTGCTTTTGACAGGAAGAATGTGGAGAGAATTGTGGACTTCCTCATTGGAGAAAACAAGAAGAAGTTGCTCTTTTGTTGGGTAGGAATATTAATTCATGTCTTGTTGAAATAGTTAGTTTTGAGCTTCTCACTTTGTTTCGTAATTGGGAAGTAGTGTTCATGAGACTGATATAAAATTCAATCAAAGTAACAAACTCTTTCTTAAGTTCTTCTAAAGAAATATAAAATGCTAAAAGAAAAGGTTGTTGAACATTGAAATAATGAAAGTAACTTCTGATAGTCACTAGATTAGCCACAAGTTTTTGCCACAAAAAATATAATCCTGTGACTAAAACCAACACCACCAACCTCCTATCTTATCTAATGACTCATATCCGAGGTAGCCCGGGTAGGTACCTAGGTGGGTATTTCAGTATGGAATATGGCTCATATCTCGAATTTATACCCATGACCATTCCAAATACAAGTGGCGAGTTGGCATTCCTGATACTGATCTGACATGGATAACTTTTAACATTATGGGAAGTATGATTTTAGATATGGACAAAGTGACAAACTGCAGTAAATATCACACACATTGGGGGTTAGCTTTCTGGTGGTTTGTGAACACTGCCACTAGTCTCGCTGCTGGTGACAGATTCATAAAGGTCTCACGGAGTGGGGATCATCATGCAGCATCTTGGCTATATGTTGTGTCAAGAAAATTAGCCAAAGACTGAGATTAATTTCTTGCACTTTAACTTGGCTGGTTTCTTTTCTTCCCGTTCTTCTTCTTTGACCTTTGATGGAGCAATCAATTTCTCCAACTTATGTCAATATACTAGCCACGATCCTTCTAATCCACTAGTTGTTTGTTCCTTGCACTCCCTCCCTCCATCATATGTTCATTCTCAGCATTTTGCTTTCAAAAAGATAGGTGATTGGTACTCCGTATCTGATAACGTTCTATCTTGATTCTGAGATCCAAGATTCTGTGTCTCTGCAACTAGTTGAGCCAGGGACTAATGTTGTATTATTGTCATCTATTCCATTTTCATCTTTTTGTGTAACCCCCCAAGGGCATGTGTTTGGTTTGGTCGATGAAGTGTCACTGTAGGTCGCACTGCTTTTTCTTTATGCTAGACTGTGAGAGTATTGTATATGAAATCACTTGCTTCTTGAATGCCATTATTTGCCACTTCATACGTACCTACTCCCAAGTTGTAATTGACCCCTAGATTATTTGCATCTTTTGTTCTTCTTGATCATTTTTATACTCGTATTTGCTATCTTAATTTCAACTGAGTCTGACAAATGTTATTGCGTTTAGTTGATTCAAGTTACACCCTGAATCAATAACATTTTCACCGGCTATGGTCTAATATAGATTTACTTTGCAGAATCAGGCTCACTGCACCAATACTGGCTACGGAACTGCTCGGGACAAGAGCAAGCCCCTGTTTTTGAAGGAAATTAAGAAGCTATGGGACAAGGAGGATCCAGATCTTCCCTGGGAGAAGGGTGACTATGACGAATCTAACACCCTATTAATGGATGATTCACCACACAAGGCTCTACGAAATCCAGTAAGTAAAGCTTCCAATGCCTCATACATTCATATATATTATAATAATTGGATCATGTTATCTCTTGTTTAGTGTACTATTGTCTCTAGAAATTGATTTCCTAAATATGATTCTAATTTTATGCTGTTTCTATTCTTGCTATAGCTATACACGGCCATTTTCCCTTATCCATATGTGTACAAGGATAACACAGACACCTTATTAGGTGAGACTCTCATCAATTAAATAAATATGTCATATTTGGATGATGCAGGACTTTTATATTTTCTTGTTTCGTAAATTGATTTGGACTATTGGGATAATTTTCCCATTGTGTTGGCTTATGCTTCACCTTATGTTTTCCAACTTTTTTTTTTTTTTTTTCTCTTCATGAAAGTTATTATTCACGTGCAAGGTCACTGGTTGTTTTATGCGTTCTCAATATCTCATATTTATCTTTGGAAGTTGTCTTGCCATCACATATGGGTGCGTTAGTTGTTGAAAGTGTCGTTTTCCTTGTCTAATGAAATTTTAAAAGGTTCAACTTCAACTTATCTTTGGACTTGTAATTTTGTTGCAGGGCCTAAAGGCAAACTTCGTTTATATCTTAAAAGACTAGTCGAAGCAGAACATGTTCAAAGATTTGTCGAGGCAAATCCCTATGGACAAAAGCCCATCACAGAGCGAGATGCATATTGGCCCTACTATTCGAAGATCTTGAATTCTACTGGCTCAAGTGAAACAGAAAAGAAGGGTAATGATGATAAGCCGAATGAACCAAAAACCGTTATAAAAGATGCTAAACTGGAGCCAGGAAGAAAGGCCTTAAGTGAACCTGAAAAGAAGGGCGATGATGATAGGCCGGTTGAGCCAAAACCTGATATAAATGATGTTACACAGGAGCCAGGAAAAAACCGCCCAAGTGAACCTGAAAAGAAGGACGCTGATGATAGGTCAGATGAGCCAAAATCTGATATAAAAGATGTTAAACAGGAGCCAGGAGAGAAAGCCTCAAGTGAACCAGAAAAGAAGGGCGATGATGATAGGCCGGATGAGCCAAAACCCGAAATAACTGATGTCAAACAGGAGCCAGGAATAAACAGTCCAAGTGAACCAAAAAAGAAGGACGATGATTATCGGTCAGATGAGCCAAAACCTGATATAAAAGATGTTAAACAGGAGCCAGGAGAGGAGCCCTCAAGTGAACCAGAAAAGAAGGGCGATGATGATATGCTGGATGAGCCGAAACCTGATATAAAAGACGCCAAACAGGAGCCAGGAAATAAGGCCTCAAGCGAACCAGAAAAGAATGAAGACGATGATAGGTCCGATGAGCCAAATAAAGACATTAAACTGGAGCCCCTTTGCGAAGCTACTACTACTGAGGTAACAACTCGTGTTGCCATAGCAGAAGATCCCATGGGCTCATCCGACTGAACAACATTGTGTGGCTTCACAGCAAAGAGTATGCACTGAAGTTTTGATTGTTGTATGTCAGTATATTCTTTATCAGACAGTTAGTGATAGTATAATAACTTATATCATAGCGCCGCCTCGCCGCGACTATAGTCATACACCCCAGATATGTGGATCGGCCTTGCCTTTTTTTTTTTGTTTTTTTTCGTGAGCCTCTTTGTAGTTGTTGTAAGCTTATGGTGCTAGCAACTTTGCTCCCTTCACCTTCAAGGTTGTGACTTTATTAATAGGAGAAACTTGTTCGAAACTGGTTTCAAGATTATAATTACAGATTTTTTTTATCATCATAATCTTTGACATTCATGTCTCTTTGATCTCCTAGTCATCCTCGCCTGTTGATTTTTGGTCTCTCAATACACTATAGCCAAGTCTTGTGAATCGAAAAGTCAAAAAACGGATAAATTGAGTAATTGACTAGTCACGGAGCCGCACTCACAAATGTCACAAGCAATGAAGAGTCAGTCGGATCTTATGCTCCATTCGGCTCTAAAATAAGTGTCGTTTTATATTCTCTAGATAATTCTCTAGATTAATTAATGAAAATTATTACAGTATTAAAAATTGTATTTGTTGGTTATTTTTTCTTTCAAATTCTCTACTTATTGGTTGAAAAAGTTAGTAAGCATTTAATAAATAATAAGATTTAATAATTATTGATATACTCTACTTCAAAATTGTGATTTT
Source organism: Persicaria tinctoria (assembly GCA_037127255.1). Classification (NCBI taxonomy): domain Eukaryota; kingdom Viridiplantae; phylum Streptophyta; class Magnoliopsida; order Caryophyllales; family Polygonaceae; genus Persicaria; species Persicaria tinctoria. The sequence goes on along the minus strand of JBANSL010000010.1, from coordinate 65,724,330 downwards.
GAGTATTTTAGAAAAGTGAGTTACACTACCCGATCCAGACGTAGAGCGACTGAGTCGATCGAAATGGAATAAGATATATATAAAAAAAAAAAATAGTGGGCTACACGCAGCACAGCAGCTTCCGTCTTCCATCGTCAAACGTTCTCTCCTTGAGCCCCAAGGAAATCCCCTTTCTCTCTTGACTATATAATCAGCCCACCGCCTTTCCCTCTCCTCAGCCCATTTTCTCTCTCTCTACACTCGCAACCTAAAGAGAGAAAAGCTCTCTCTCCCCCTCTGAACCTCCCCCAAGGCGAACTCACCGGGACTTCCGCGCTCTCCTTTCCTTTCCCCCCCTCACTATCGAAGGTAAACGCTCCATTCCTTTTCTCGATTTATTTTCTCTTCCGTTTTCTTTCGATTTTGATTTGGTTGTTTTCGTTCGATTTTGATTTCATTTCGTCTACCAATTCGACAAGATAATCGTTCGGTCTTGTTGTCGGTTGTTTCTATTCGAATTTACGACACCTAGAGAGAGCTGTTGAGATTTGTTTCCTTTCGTAAGTTATTTCTCGTTGATTGCCGCTTCTTGATTGTTTCGTTGAATTTCCTCTCTTCCTTGGATGAATTGATTTTGAGCCTGAGCTTGTCGTTATTTTATTTTGAGTAATCGATTGAGTACGGTTCGATTTATTTGTATTGAATTGATTTGACGCTAGGGCTTCTAATCTAATCGGCGTGTGCCTGCCTTCGTTCTAGGTTGAATTTCACCATTGTAGACGCAGAGGGTTGTGCGTCGGGCTTTGCATCTGGTGATATGAGCTCTCAAGGTCGGAATGATAGGAGAGACAGGTCCAGATCTACGGCGCAGAATGCCCGCCAGCAATGGGTACCAAGAGGATCTCCGATTTTGCAGTTGCCATCAGATTCAAATTTGAGCCTCAACCTAAGTGGTGATGAGTCTAATAATGGTACATCAGGCCGTGCAGTTGGCCATCGAGGTAACACTGTTGTTTCTAGAACCTTTAATGGGCAAGGCCAGGAGGTTGGCTTGAGGAATTATAATGGGCAGGGTGATGGTGTGCTTTCTAGCAATTTGAATGAGCTAGTGCGGAATATTGGTTTGCGGAATGCTAATGTCGTGGGAACGGGGAGTGTTCATTTTAGGAATGAGCAGGTTCGGAATCTTGGTTCTAGGAATTCTAATACTCAGGCTGAAAGAGTGAATCCTAGGAACGAGCTGGTTCGCAATATTGGTTTGAGAAATACCAATGCCCAGGGTGGAAGTGTTTATTCTAGAAATGAGCAGTTTCAGAATGCTATCTTGAGGGATAATGGCGGGCAGGATTTGGCTGTTGGTTCACAACCTTATAATTTGCAACCGGATGTCATTGGCTCTAGGAATTCAAACGGGCAGGGTCAGAATGCTGGCTCCCGGGCTCGTAGAGGTCGGCCCCCGAGTCACAGAAGGGAGAAAGAGGGGCCTAGGGAGGTAAAGGAAAGAGAGAGTATGGAGAGACACGGATGTAGTGATCAAGGGAAAGGATTGATGGCAGGGAATACAGATGTGCCCCAACGGGTGCAAGAAATTCAGGATAAGCTTACGAAGGGCACCATTGAATGTATGATTTGTTGTGATAGGATTAAACGGTCGGCTCCTATTTGGGGTTGTCCAAGTTGCTATGCCATATTTCATTTAAATTGCACGAAGAAATGGGCTAAAGCACCTACTTCAAGTGATTTGTCTGCTGAGAAGAGTCAAGGATTTAATTGGCGCTGTCCTTTGTGTCAGTCTGTGCAGCTGATAGCATCGAAGGAGATTCGCTATGTTTGCTTCTGTGGCAAGAGGCAAGATCCGCCATCAGATTTGTATTTGACACCACATTCATGTGGTGAACCTTGTGGGAAGTTGCTTGAGAAGCAGAACCCAGGAAGTGGTGTTTCTAAGGAGGTTTTATGCCCTCATGTCTGTGTATTGCAGTGCCACCCTGGACCGTGCCCACCTTGCAAGGCTTTTGCACCTCCTTGTATGTGTCCGTGTGGGAAGAAATTGATAACCACAAGGTGCTCTGATCGGAAAGCTGTGCTTACTTGTGGTCAGCCATGTGAGAAGGTTCTTGATTGTCAGCGCCATCGTTGTGAACGCACTTGTCATCTGGGCCCTTGTGATCCTTGCAAGGTGCAGGTTACTGCTTCGTGTTTCTGCATGAAGAAGAGCGAGTCTATTCTTTGTGGGGAGATTGCAGTGAAAGGTGAAGTTGATATGGATAGTGGCCTCTTCTCATGTACTTCAACTTGTGGGAAGATACTGGGATGCGGAAATCATTTCTGTGGTGAAATGTGTCATCCAGGTCCATGTGGTGAGTGTGAACTGATGCCAAGCAGAGTAAAGACATGCCATTGTGGCAAAACATTGTTGCAGGGTAAGAGAGCTAGTTGCTTGGATCCCATTCCAACCTGCTCAAAAAACTGCGGCAAGCAGCTTCCATGTGGAGTACACCACTGCACAGAAGTGTGCCATGAAGGGGATTGCCCACCATGTTTGGAGCGTGTCAATCAGAAGTGTCGCTGTGGTTCTACCTCCAGAACGGTGGAATGCTACAGATCAACTTCGACAAGTGAAAGTTTTGTCTGTGAAAAGCCATGTGGGCAGAAGAAGAACTGTGGACGACATCGCTGCAGTGAACGTTGCTGCCCTCTTTCCATTTCCCGGAGTACACACAACAGTGATTGGGATCCTCATGTTTGCTCCATTGTGTGTGGAAAGAAGCTTCAATGTGGTCAGCATTCATGTCAATCTTTATGTCACAGTGGGCACTGTCCACCCTGCCTCGAAACAATCTTCAGTGACCTCACGTGTGCATGTGGAAGAACATCAATCCCTCCTCCCCTGCCTTGCGGGACGCCTCTTCCTTCATGCCAGTATCCATGCTCAGTTCCTCAGCCCTGTGGTCATCAATCTTCGCACAGCTGCCATTTTGGTGATTGTCCTCCTTGCCCGGTACCAGTGGCAAAGGAATGCGTGGGAGGGCATGTGGTTCTGAGGAACATTCCTTGTGGATCAAAGGATATCAAATGCAACAAACTTTGTGGCAAGACAAGGCAATGTGGGATTCATGCTTGTGGAAGAGCGTGTCACACCCCACCTTGTGATTCATTCTGTGGATCTTCGCAGTCGGGCTTAAAATCTTCTTGTGGACAGACATGTGGAGCTCCAAGGAGAGATTGCAGACACACTTGTACTTCTCCCTGCCATCCTTCAGCTCCTTGTCCTGATTCGAGATGTGAATTTCCCGTTTCAATCACATGCTCTTGTGGGCGTATTACAGCGTTGGTGCCTTGTGATACCGGAGGAGGCAGTTCTGGTTACAATGTAGATAATGTCCTTGAAGCGTCTATCATCCAGAAGTTGCCTGCGCCTCTCCAGCCTCTGGAAGCAAGTGAGAAGAGAATCCCACTTGGTCAGAGGAAACTTGTGTGTGATGATGAATGTGCAAAGGTAGAACGGAAGCGGGTACTTGCAGATGCGTTTGACATCACCCAACCCAATCTGGAGGCTCTCCACTTCGGCGAGAGTCATACAGTTTCAGAGGCCATAAGGGACTTGTTCAGACGTGATCCCAAGTGGGTGCTGTCAGTGGAGGAGAGGTGTAAGTATTTGGTCCTCGGCAAGGGTAGAGTTGGGAGCAATATGAGAGTGCATGTTTTTTGTCCGATGGTGAAGGATAAAAGAGATGCTGTGAGGTTGATTGCTGAGAGATGGAAGCTCACTATTACTTCTGCTGGTTGGGAGCCAAAGCGTTTCGTGGTGGTATACGCCACTGCAAAGTCGAAAGCTCCTGCACGCATCCTTGGTGGCAAGGGTTCAGCCACTGTAAATGCACCACTCTTTGACCCTTTGGTCGACATAGACCCCAGGCTCGTGGTTGGTTTGTTTGATCTGCCGAGTGATGATGCAGATATCAACGCCCTGGTGCTGAGGTTTGGTGGTGAGTGTGAACTAGTCTGGTTGAATGACAAGAATGCACTTGCTGTCTTTAGCGATCCTGCCCGTGCCGCCACTGCCATGAGGAGGTTAGACCGGGGTTCGGTATATCACGGGGCAGCCATTGTTCAACAGCCTAGTTCAGGTCCAGGATTGACATCCGGAGCTAATGTTTGGCGAGGAGGAGCTGGTCCGTCAGTCAAAGCCAACCCGTGGAAGAAGGCCGTCATGAAAGAATCGAGTTGGGTAGAAGATTCATGGGGCGAAGAAGAGTGGGCCAACAACAACTCCTCAGAAGTTAACGAATCCGTGTGGAACCGGAAGGAGCCGCCCATTGGGGCCTCAGTTAACCGGTGGACTCTATTAGACGGTGAATCCTCGCCGACTTCCAGGAACAACTCTGGTAAACAAGCCTTGGGCAGCTCACTCCCGGGTCACGAATCAAAGGCTGGGAGCTCACACGCGACCAGCAGTAGCCCAAACGTCGTGGAGCCTTGCGAGTTGAATGCAGGTGAAGTCGCAGAGGACTGGGAAAAGGCGTACGAATAACTCGATCTGGTTTGTGTAATAACGGCGCTCAGAACCCTTTGGGTTTGGATGATACACTGTCTGTATGTGTTGTGGGTTGCTCCAGTTTATATGATACTCTCTCTCTCTATGGCACTCATCCTGCAGCTTGTGATGGAAGTCTAGATATGCAGCTACATCATCATATGCTAATTTTACACCAAAGCATGTGATCTATTAATCTCCAGTTGAACCTTTTATAGTCCATTTACACTGTTTACTCGGTCACGTTTGAAGCGGAGTTGTTATGTTAATGTGTATGTATATGAAGAGCATGATCGTGATGTATTATGTTCTTTGTTAAAAAAAATCTGGCTTTAAACAAATTAGCGGTAACATAAGATTTTTCTTTTTTCTTTTTTCAAAACGGTTTTTCTATCTAAAAATCTTTATATTTGTAACCTCTAATCTTATGCTATTTCAAAGACTGATCTTATGTTACCGGTTTTGGAAGACCTGTTTTAATGATGACAAGTAGTGACTACTAGATCAAAAGTTCGAATTTCCGTCCCTATAAATCCTACCGACAAGAGTTCTAAAATGAAAACTCTAAAACAGCTCCCAATACAAATAACAAGGAAAATCCTCTATTGTAAATAGTTATATTCATATTGTAAATAAAAATATTGTAATCTTAATAAAAAAAAATTAAAATTATATTTACAAGTTTTTATCTTGAAAAAAAAATCAAATTTCATTTTTAAAAGATGATATAGAAAAAATATATTTATAAGACCTTTTAAGACGTTATGTTTCAAGATAAAAAGGAATAATAAAGTTGTTAAGAATATGTATATAAATATATAGATAATTTTGTAATGTACATCAACGAAAGATTTTCAAGCACCCATCAAATCAAAGTAACAATAAAATCGGTAAACCCCTATAAAGTATAAACCTCGTAATCTTTCCAACTCGCGTACAAATACCAACCAAATCAATTTCTTCAACAACTGTCAATCTCCTCAAAAAGAAGCAATCTTTTTTAGCATCACTCTCGACCAGTCTCACATTATCGCCATGTAAGTGCTCATCTGGACTTTAAAGTTTCAATCTTTGTTCTTGATTCGACCGAGCCATAGTACCGGCCGAGCCACCGCCGCAAACGGGTCTGAAGAAGAAAATGGCCGGGTCAAGGAGATGGATCCTCATCGACTCCTCGGGTCGGAGCACCACTGCGGACAACGTCGACAAGCATTCCATCATGCGGCGGGTTCATATCCACGCCCGCGATCTTCGGATCCTCGACCCGTTGCTGTCTTACCCCTCTACTATTATGGGTCGTGAGAGGGGTATTGTTCTTAATTTAGAGGTAAATTTTGTATCTTTATTGTTTTATTTTGGAGTTTTGTGAGGTTTGGTTAGTTTCATTGGGTGATTATATTTGTTTATGTGTTCTTGTTGTTGTGTAGCATATCAAGGCAATTATCACATCCGATGAGGTAATCTCAACCCTTTCCTTTGAAAGTTTTGTGGTTCTTGATTGATTCAATTTGATTATTTTAGTGCAAGAAGCAAATATTTTTAATTCTTGATTATTCATTTGTTTTCACATGATCCTTCGTCTATAGTTATATAATTATTCGTATTTACAATTAGTGTAAAAAAAATGTAAATTTTATTCTGACGAACCGAGCTTTAAAGGTAGTATTGTATACGTGTTGCTGTGTTAAATAACTTGATACATGATCATTACAAGAGTTTGGTTAGAATTGATTTATTTTAGGGACATGTAAATTGCATTATAGTTAGTTAAACATGCATTCCGAACGTGTCAATATATGGAAGTTATTTTAAACAGGTTATTTTTCGCTACGTACATGTATAGGTCCTACTTCGGGATCCAACCGATGAAAATGTGATTCCGGTTGTTGCGGAACTGCAGAGGAGATTGCCTATGTTAAGCCATGGCGAGGGTGATGGAGAAGAAGAAGATGGTACGTAACGTAGCTTTGATCTTCCAGTTTTTTTGAAACTAAAAAAATATAGCACTCTTCGTTCCTAAATAGATATCGTTTACGTACTATTATTCATATAGAATGTCCGTTTGAATTTCGGGCACTTGAAGTTGCATTGGAGGCCATATGTAGTTTCCTTGCTGCACGCACAACTGAATTGGAGACCACTGCTTATCCAGCTCTTGATGACCTCACCTCCAAGGTTGGTATTGAATTATTGATTGATTTTATTAAACTATTTACATGCATCTCCTTTATGTGTACCGTACGACGATAACAACAACATCCCAATAAATCTCGCAATAAAGCAGTAACCTCGAACTAGTATATATGGAGTCTTCGATCCCTTTGAACTTTTTATAAATATCATACATAATCGATTTGCAGATAAGTAGCCGGAACTTGGATAGAGTTAGGAAACTGAAGAGTGCAATGTCGCGGCTGACAACTCGCGTTCAAAAGGTATCGTAAGTTTTGACTTTTGATGTTGATTTCATGGATGTTGTTGACATAGATGTCCCTTTGATTTGTTTGCAGGTAAGAGATGAGCTGGAACAGCTTCTCGACGACGACGATGATATGGCTGACTTGTATCTATCTCAAAAGCTGGCTGGTCCTGCATCCCCAACCGCTGCATCAATAGCCTCCAAAATATCAAGAGCAAGCATCTCCTCTTTTCGCGGAGATGATGATGATGTCGAAGAGCTTGAGATGTTACTCGAGGTTATATATATAGCACTTTAGCTTCCTCGTTTATATGACTACTTACACTTGTTGTATATTATCATATCGCACGATCAATTATGGAGGACCAGAGGCGAATCTCAGTGTAAGCAAACCCGGCTGTTGCTGGGTAGATTTTTTTTTTTAAATATAGTTAAAAAATGATAATTTTGCTGCGCAGAAATAATTGTAATATCATTTTATTTTGAACCAAAAACCAGTGAAGAGATGTTGCACTTTCTGTCCACATGTTGGTTTTGACTCTTGTGAACTGCATTTATAATTTTTTGTTTTCAAAGTGCATTAGATTAGTTTAATTAATTAAGAGTTATAAAAATCTCAAAAACGCTTTGTTACAAGTTTGGGGGTATGGTATGGTTTCCTCAATTGAATTTTGGCTTGTAAAATTTTATCTTTATCCTGCATATTTTCGCTCACCTAGCTTTGAAACATTAGATCCGTCACTGTGGAGGACTCATTCGATCTTACCCGGGTTTTCTATTTCCTTTGCAAATCGACGCAACTTTAAACAAACTAACAACGGTACAACTTATTTATTTCGAGAATGGCTCTTTGTTATGAAACTTTCACACTTGTCTAAGACCTCCTAATCAATTTAATTGTGTTATGCATAAAGTTGATGCGAGCAAGTGTTAATTGCAGCTTCGAGAGTACATCGATGACACCGAGGATTACATCAACATTCAGGTAACGAACAAATCAATACTCCCTTTGATCGAAAATATAAACAATATAAAATATAATTGTTTTTTTTTTAAAATGTATTATAATTATAAGACATTGCTGATCTGAAATAAAATACCTTATAAATTATATAAATATTTGCTGATCCGAAAAGGATTAATTGAAGTCAATCATCTCATATATATATATATATATATATATGTCTCCTATTGCAGCTTGACAATCATAGAAATCAGTTGATTCAGGTGAGGATCGGATCCTTTTTTAAGACAAAAATGTTACTATTGTTTTATGAGCAAATTAAATTACCCATTTTTCTTACTCACATATATATTAATACATATGCTCTTGATTCTTTGTTGCAGTTGGAGTTGTTCTTAAGTGCAGGGAATGTTTGTCTATCCATATACTCTTTAGTGACTGGAATTTTCGGCATGAACATACCCTTCGGTTGGAATTATAGACATCCATTCGTGTTCAAATGGGTAATCGAGACGTTGAATTCGATCTCATTTCTTTCGACAGCCTAGCCATGCCTCGACTTGTATATATACCTATTTCGTCGCAAAATTGCTTAATTAGTATATTTTTGGGTTTTTAGGTGGTTGTTGGCACTGGAGTATTCTGCGCGCTTGTGTTCGTGCTCATCATGTCCTATGCTCGTCACAAGGGTCTCGTAGGATCATGATCGAGATTCGAAATCATATCCTACGAGTTTATATATGTTGTCAACCTTTTACCTTTAGGATCAATGTATCAAACCTACTTACATATAGGATCAATGTGTTATATTTAGTTATTTACAATTATTTTTTTGTTCCAATATTTAGTTAGCATTAATTACGGAGTATCATATACTTTAGATTTAATCAAGCCATATAATTCAATGGTTTATTTGGTTCCACCATGTGATACACGTTACAAGTATATATATACTTTATTTTAATTATCATTCATATATCAATCAATCCATCGATGATCAACAACCAATGCTTATACTCAGTTATAGGCTTATAGTACTATATAATACGGAGTATAATGATGTTGGAGAAAGCAATGCAGTCGCCTTAGGATATATGGGACGAGCTTCCTCATTCAAGATCGCTCTCTCTCTCTCTTGCTCTGTCTCTTTGGCGACCAGCTTGTGGTTTCCTTACCTTGGTAAGATGCCTTTACTGAGCTCTATTGATAGAGCTCCCGATCAATCCAAACACATGAGACACTAAAATTCCAAGCCGGATCCATAGGAACCCGTCGGCGCATTGGATGCTTGCTTTAGCCCTTTGTTGGATCTCTGCTGGTTGTCTCCTCCCACTCACGGATACTTAGTTTCTCTTTGCCTTTCTTGTTCTTTCTTGAGTTCTTGAGCATTCCAGTTGAGGCCTATAATTTTTGTATTCATTTTGTCTGAAGTTTAAATATACACTTGGTGTTTTTGTTGCTTTGTTTGTGCTTTCACATAGTTTGCTTCTACTGCTTGGTTAGGCTACTGTCTTCTTCTGTTCCCGCCTTTGTTCGATTCATTTAGTATTACACTGTCATATATAGTTACTGATCTCGTCTTCAATCATGTCATTGAAGAACCACCCTTCTTGTTTCCATTTCATATCATGCCTCTTTACATTGACAAATACTGTGACTTACCCTAAAAAGTTTTGATCAATTGGACACTTTTTCGAGCTGTTACAGTGCACAATTGCGAACACGATTAAGCCAAAAAAAACAAAAAAAAAACCGAAACCCTCGCAATTGAAGTACATGTAGTTGTAGGAAGCCACTATTTGTACAATTTAGTCGTGTCCCCAAGTATGAATTCGAATCTAACCATAGCACTTTGAGGTTAGTAAGTTCTCCAAGAACGTGCATATATAACATCATCCTGTTCTCCAAATCATGCTATTTACTAAACGAAGTCTCACCAGGTTGGGAGAGAACTGAATAATAGTTCCATTATCAATACCATTGATCGCCAATGTCAAACACAAATTCAGTTCCCATAATGTTGTGCAATCCCTCAGTTTCTTGAGGCTGAATTCCAAAGCCACCTCTGACAAAATCAGTTCCCATAATGTGTCATCATTGGGCATCAAAGTCAATTGACGAAGACTGTCCTCCCTGGTGCCCGAACACTGATAAAGTGCTTCCATCTCCTCCCTTTTTTGTATATCACATATTGTTAGGTTGGGTGCGGTGGTGCTTAATGTCGGTAGCTCTTTAGTCATCCGTGTGGCTGCACCGGTCCTCAACCACTGCAAGTTCTTTGGGCCATTTAATCCCAAACGGCCTATACTGTCATTGAAATGTGTCAAATTCAATCCATACAAGATAATGATCGATGACTACCACTTACCAGGATGCATCTGAGTTTTTGAAGCATCCCCAACACACATCTGCACTTTTCTGAGTTTTGCAACCAAGTAAAAAAAACTGAAATGTAGACTGAAAATTTACCAACCAGACCCCAAGAGTGTCCTTACAAACTCCCAACCTTCATGAAACAACCTTCTGAGGTCAATCTGTAAGCGATTTCTGAAAAGCTTTATCCCTCTAAACATGAACAGTTGAATTTCAAGAGGCTTCATAAGCCATCAATTCAATATCCCTTAACTGACCCTCAACCGGCCTCTCCATTGCGAGCATGCTAAATAGTTCTCACTTTTGGTCCTTTGTAAGGAGTTTAGTGCAAATTTCACCAACAAACAATAACAATCTTTTTTAGTAGAAAATAAAAGAGGAAGAAAAAACACGACTTCATTGAACAAACTTCTGAACTAGGTGAGCGAGCAGTTTCTAAAGACGAAGAGCAACGACGTCATCAAAAGTATGAATGGATGAGTTATGACATGCTTGCAAAACAATTCACACGACTTATTTCTGTTTTTGAGTCTCATACCCAGCTGACCTGAATGCAAATGATAAAATCACCAAACAAACCAGGCATAAAACTCCTTCAACAACACACAAACTTGATGGAATAAACTGCTGAAGTCCAGTGAGCAGTTTCTGGAAACAATGAAGCCTCCAAACACGAACATACCACTTTTGAAATGCTTCAGAAGCGGATGTCTCCAAACACTTAGCCTGCATCTTATTTTTGGAACATCGCCACCACACAGTTTAAGTTCAGAGATCGCAACCAGATTAAGATCAAACACTGACTATGACAGTGGGAATGTGCTGAATAATGGAGTAATCCTCTGCTTCACTTGATCCTTCGTAGCCAATCCTACTGCAAAATTCTTCAGGCATGTCTATGGGTGGTGATGGATCTTATACTTTCCGAAAGTGTCCTCAATTTCGGAATCCACCGATTTCTGAGATGGTACAAATAAATTGAAGAGACTTCCGGAAAGTATACCCTCAAAAGAGTTGAACATTACCGAGATGCCTGAAGAATTTTGCAGGAGGATTGGGTACGGAGTATCAACTAGTGAAGCCGAGCGTCTGTCATCGCCGGCTGTATGCACGCCTTCTGCCACAGCTGCCTCCTCCGTTGGACTGCTTACAAGCGCCGCTGTCCTCTCTGCAACGCCGAATTCCTCTCCTACTTCTCCAACCACAACCAGATCTCTTCCCGAACCTTCCGCAAACTTCACCTCACTCCTCTTCGCGATCCTCCCCGCTTTAATCCACCTCCTCCTCCTTCCTCCAGAATCTTTTCCTCAAGATTCTCGGCAGTGATTACAACGCCGCGCCGGAGATCGTTCGGTGGGGATTTCGATCGGATTCGGTGGCGAGGCAGCATATACAGGCAGCGTTTAAGAGCAGTTCCCGGTAGGAACACCGCCTATTTCAAGCTGACCGACAAATCCTTAAGCACTGAAACAAAAGAGAGCATTATACGGAGAATAGAGCCATGGATACGGAGGGAGTTGCGTGCGTTACTCAACGATCCAGATCCTACTCTTCTTGTTGCTGTCGCCTCTGAATTGTTTGTCAGAGCGATTGACAGGTCAAATTTGTCTTCTTCTGCTCAAATTACTGATTTCCAGGACCACGATTTGCGAAGATTTTTGGATGGTAGGACGGCTATGTTCTGGCACGAGCTTAGCTGTTTTGCTGAGATCCACTTTAAGATGGATGCATATGATGAAAGGGTTGAATATGAGCCTTTAGATTAGCCTTGAAAGCATTTTTATGCTTCATATACTCTGCAAATATGCATCTGTCAAAACCGAATTGTGTATTTGTGTACCTTTTGATTTCCCCTTCTAGATTTATGATTGATTTTATATGCAGGGACTCAAGCTATTGTAAATCAACAACTCAATTTGGGAAAAGATTGCTTTCATTTCTTGTGTCATAAAATCATAATAGCAGTTCTATAGTTTTCTGAACTACTGAATTTGATTCTTAATATTAACACTGATCTCGATTTGCAAATTGACGTAAGTCTTTTTCCCAAAAGAGGTGTCAGATTTAGAAACAAGTATCACTTTCTGTGCATCTCTCTTGATGCCAGTACTGATCTATGCTCTCTTATACAACCAGTACTGTTTTATGCACTCTTACTGCCAGGACTGTCCTACTATTTGGTTTGACTATTGTCTTCCTCTGCCCTGTCTATGTTTGATTCATTTAGTACCCTACTGTCATAGTTACTGATTTGATCCTCAATCATGACATGGAAGAACCACACTCCTTGCATTGTACCCATCTGATATCATACATCTTTACATGGAAATCTGATACTAGATTAGGATTTAGGTGTGTCGTGGATTTGCACCCATCTCATTTCAGAATCTACTACACTAACTTACATCCTTGAATATGTTCTTACTCTTGAAAAAGAGGACACAGAACTTAGACTTTGTGGTTGCTTGATTTGAGGGATGTGCCAAACTACCAATATAATGCCCAATGTGATATGCAGGCCAGCGTGAACTGAGCATCTCCCCCATGAAATGTGGTGAGTGCTGGCCAGGGGCATGTTCTGCAAATAACCTTTTATAACTCATTGGTAAGTTTTTTTTTTACCTGAGATTGAGAATTTAAAATTTTGGTTATAATTTTTTGAACAGTTACTTGATAAAACTCAAAGGTAAAAATATTCAAAATCCAAAGTAGTTTGAATTAACCTAAAAATACCATTAACTATGACTCTGCAACCGCAAACTCTGGAGCAACCATGAGTGAAGGTTGTGTTATGGCTGCACCTCGTGCAAGTTGCCATTGCCAATGCTGTGCAGACCTCCTGCAATTTGCCTACAGTGTGGAACGAATAGAAATAACAAACAAAGTTCACAGCTTAATTTTCGAAAAACATTACATCACACACAACTCTGTGTTCCCAATCTCACAAATCAAAACCAAAAAGAAATGGAAATTTCACCGGCAAACAATACCAATCTTTTAAGTAGCAAATAAAAGAGGAAGAAAAAACACATCTTGATGGAACAATCTTTTGAACTCAGTGAGCGAGCAGTTACTAAAGACGAAGAGCAACAGCATCATCAAATGTATGACTGGATGAGTTATGACATGCTTCCAAAAGAGTCCATGTCACTTTGAGGAACACCAGCCCTGCAGCCCCTTGCCGCCTTCATCATCTTATTTTTTGAAATTAAACAGCACCAACACACACTTCTTTTTGTCAAGAGTCTCATAACCAAAAAGACCTGAATGCAAATGACAAATTCACCAAATAAACTCCCCAAACAATCATAAACTCGATGGAATAAACTGCTGAACTCCTAGTGAGCAGTTTCCGAAAAGAACAACATCTCCGAACACCAATACTCGATTTTTGAAATGCTTCAGTAGCGTGATGTCTCTGGCCAAGCACTTGAGAATGGCCACCAGCCTGCATCTTATTTCAAAAAACTGCTTTAACTTCTAACCAAATAAAAGAAACTGAAATGCAAATGGAAATTTTAGGAATATCTACAAACTATATGTATCAAAATTGGAATATATTGCTTACTGAGAACAATATCTAATCTTCTGCTCCACCAGTTGAGCCTTCATACTCAACACTGACAATGACAGAGGGAATGTGTTGAATAATGTAGTAATCCTCTGCTTCATAAGTTGATCCTTCGTACCCAATCCTCCTGCAAAATTCTTCAGGCATGTTTGTGATCGTCAACTCTTTGAGGGTGGTGATGGATCTTATGCTTTCTGGAAGTCTCTTCAATTTCGGACAACCGTCAATCAACAGATTTCTGAGACGAGGCATTGCCCCTTCTTCCATCCTCCATTCCTCTAAATTTTCCAATCCCAAATGAAATACCTGGAGTTGTTGGAAGCCACTAGTTGTACAACTTCGTTGCGTCCCCAAGTACGAATCCTGGCATAACTTTAGCTCTTTGAGCTTAGGAAGCTCCCCAAGAGTGTGCATAAGATCATCCTGACCTTTAATCGCGCTACTGGATAAAGACAGTCTCACCAGGTTAGGAGGGAACTGAATAATAGTTCCATTACAATTGCTCGCCAGTGGACAATACAACGTTAGCTGCCATAATTTTGTGCAAGCCCTCAGTTTGTTGAGGTCGAATTCCAAAGCTTCCTCTGGTGACTCCGATCTGTCATCAAAGAGCTTCAATCGAGTAAGAATGCCCTCCCTGATGCATGAACACTGATATAGAGCTTCTATCTCTTCCTTTTTTTTGATATTAAATATTTGTACGTCGTGTAAGGTGATGCTCATTGTTGGTAGCTCTTTTGTCATCCACGTGCCTCCACCGGTACTCAGCGTTTGCAAGTTCTTGGGGCCACTTAATCCCAATCTGTTCAAGGAGCCACGCTGTAGAGAGCTTGGTAAAACAAGCCCTCTAAGATTCTCCATGTTTTCTACAAGACCATCAGGCACTTCAACCCCGTCTATGGTGGGTGTACGTGTAGGCTCATAACTCAAGTACAGGAGGTTCCGTAGATTCCTAATAGATTTCGGAAGAACAAAAATTTTGGATCCCTGGATGAACAGGCATCTCAGGTGTATGAGTTTCCCAATTTCGTCAGGCAAAGCAACATAATCCATGTCGAAAATGCCTAAAACTCTCAGCAGTTTGAACTTGTTAGGGATTGACTCCAACTTCCCTATAGCTTCGATCGGCAGTTCCTCATCATCAGTTGAATTCAAAAGTGTTCTCAAATGATCATTCTCATTTGGATAAAGTTCCCTACAAGAATAAATCGAGAAGTTGGGTTATGATAAGAAAAACTTAACGCAGCCTATATCAATGCATGTTTGTTTTGTTACACCCTTTTAGTCATTTTTTAAAATCCAAATTGATATAGTAAGACAACTGCTAAAAGTAGCATGACTTGCCATAAACTAAAAGATATAACAAAATTAACCTTGAAATGGCCACATATTCATACTAGATAACCATAGAAGTAGCCAATTAAAATCAATGGTATGCTGTTCAAATATATATAGAGGTAGCAAATAGTGGTCAATATTCTGATACAAGTTTCCCAAATCGTATCTTTAATATTCGAATTAAGTGTGTTTAAGATGCTATTTAATCACATAAGGGTTTAAGCAACCAAATAATATATGCAAAAGAATACTCCCTCCGATCAAGAAGGTAAGATATTTGACCTTATTATACACATTTTAAGGCGCTAAAAACTATATAAAATATTAATATTTTTTAAAAGTTCATAATTATTAGTAACAAATGTTATATTTATTTTTAAAAAATAATAAAATTCAACACACATAATCAAAAGTAGCATGAATCATTTTCTTTCTACGTTGGGGTAGGTAATTTAGGTTTGGTATTACTTTAAACACACATATCATAATAGTATAAAATACCTGGGCAAAAAACGTATTCGTCTTGGTTGCCTTGATCCGAACTTTGAAGAAACCGGGCCAATAAACTGATGTTCCTCGGCCTTCTTAAGGCAAAACTCTCGCATAAGGTCATGCATCCGAAATTCTTCAATTTCTCCTTGAATATTTCTCAATGTGACTTGTAGAGTACAACGTCGAGCTAGTTCTTCAAGTAACCACATTGCAATGCCTTCAAGTGTTTCTTGTCCCATCTGGAGGTCATTTGTCACAAATCCTTCGGCAATCCACATTTGAAGAACGCGGGAGGCATATAATGTGCAATCTTCTGGGAAGATTGCAAAGTACAAAAGCATGGTTTTAAATAAGAAGGCAGGTCAAGATAGCTCAACTCCAGCATATCCTCCACAACTCCATAATTGAGTTTTCCCTTTCCCTTGAGAATGTGCTTGGCGTAGGCCTTACTGACTTCCTCCCATTGATACCACTCTTGCTTTGTTCGCAAAATACCTGCCAATGTGACCACTGCAAGAGGTAGCCCTTCACATTTATCCAACATCTGCCTACCGAGCTTCTCAAATTCAGTGTTCTTCTCAATTCCTACTCGCCCCTCCATTGCGACCTTGCTAAATAATTCCCATTTTTGGTCCATCGTGAGGAGTTTTGGTTCATGAATGACGCATTTGCTATCAGCATACAAGGGCACTTCTTCTATCCGAGTTGTGATTATAACTCTAAAACCTTTATTGGAACGAGGAAACATAGGATAAATATCATCCCAAGCTTCTGTCTTCCACATGTCGTCAAGAACGATAAAAAATTGTTTGTCCTTTAAAAAATCATGGAGTTCTCTCACTAATTCCGGTTCACTAGAAGGAACCACATCACCCAACTTAACCTCTTTAAATATGCGTTGGAGGACGTCGATTCTACTCCATTGTTGAGATATAGAAACAAAAGCTTTAATGGTAAACTGACGTTTAACTTGAGCATGATTGTAAAGCTGGGCAGCTAAAGTGGTTTTACCTGCACCTCCGGTTCCAACAATAGCAAGTACTTTGAAATCATCTTCTAGATCAACAAGGCGCTTCGCGAGATGGCTAATGTCAGCATCTATCCCCACAACAACTTCATCATCAAGATGTATGTAGTTTTCCGCAGAGGCTGGCCGTGAGGAGCTGCTTGGTCCAGTATTCCCAGAAGCTTTCAGTACGATTCCGAATGTATCAAATCTCTGCTTGGCCTTTTGTATTTCTTGTTGGATGGCCTCTATCTCCTTAATCAACACATGGACCGGGTAAGAATGAGCAGTAAGGCACGCAAACTTCAAGAAGAAGCTCTTCTTATTAATCTTAGTCGCAACATCAAGAATATATGAGTCGATGGCATCCTCAGCACGAAAAGCCAACTCTCGGATGTTCTGTGCGAAATTGCGCAGTTGTCCATCTTGATGAGTCAAATGGGGATTTGCATCTACATCTTCTAGGAGTTGGTGCATGCATTCCAAGTCCTTTTGAAGACTGAGAGCATGGTCTTCAGCGCCGTAGAGATACTTGGCCTCTGCAATGAGGGCTGCTCCGATCCACTTGGCAGCACCGGCAGCTGCCGATGCATCAACCATCGACGGTGTTTTGTAACTTTTGTATACTTTTGTGAAGTCAAAGCTGGGTTTGGTTTTGATCTTTGGTACAGGTTGAGCAGTTGCTGTTTCTTGTGTAGAGATGGATTGATTTGGATCTAGTCAATGAAATTAGTTTTGACATCTTTTAGAACAACCCATTACCCTGTATAACCCAACTGGCAGAAATATTATTAATGCCTGCAACGTGTAATAAAGTAATCCATCTGCATCGATCGTTGGTGCAATAAACACATCTGCATCTACATTCATTATCATGAAATTAGTTAAGACTTTTGAGTGATAGAATATGTTATCATATTCTGTCATTGAGATATGTCAAATTCAATACATTCAAGTTAATGATAATGACTACCACTACCTACCAGGATTGATGCATCTGATTTTTTGAAGCATCCCCAACACCCAGCTGCACTTTCCTAGTTTCGCAACCAAGTAAAAAAAACTGAAATGCAGGTTCAAAATTAACCAAACAGACCTACAGTGGATCTTCTTTTTAGTTCTCTTTTGGATATTAGTAGGCTTTGTCCTGTCTAGAGGTCATTTGTGATGAGTCCTTGAGCAATTCACATTCCAATGACGAAGATGGCAACGATCCACTTGACAGCACCTACAGTGGATCGGCTCTGCCCTCTTGGAATCAAAACTGGGATCGATGTTGTCTAATTTTGTGAAGGCAAAAGCTGGGATGATTGGTTTCAATTTTCTGAAACAGGACGTGTTTAATGGCTAAACAAGGACTCAAAACTTGAATATCTGATCATGAGATGTAGCATCATAGCCGTTAAACAAACTAGTGATTGAGCTTTAGTGACATGGGGCACGACGATAGCTTACACATTGTCGAGTATATGTTGGCCTTTCAAGTTTGTACTTCAATGTATAAACTATAAACACGAGTGGGCGCCATGTCAATCGGGAGAATTGATCAATTCTTAATTTTGATTAGTTCACCAGTAGGCATTAGGCGCTGCCAGTAATATATGCACTGCACATCTTCTCTCTTCAAAACACATTAGATAGCGATTCATCACTGAATATGCTCATCCTTTGGGTGTTAAGGCCAACACCGCATCTAACAGTTAACAAAAGTATGACAGCAGAGATGAGAACGAGAACGAGTGCACCGGGTCCTTTGTCTGACCATGTTGTCCAGTCGAGCTTGGTAACTTCTTCAGACAAGATTGATGTGGGGAAGGGAGTGATGATGCACGAAGAGTCTAACAGTGGACAGAAGGAGAGTAACAGTGAAAAGGAGGCTGCAAATGCAATACAATTGTGTACAACAATACAGAACGCACCAGCTGCTGCTATTGAGGTTCAGACATCAGTTCCGCAAAGTAGAGGTAAACAGAAGGCTGAGGAAGAGGTCTGGCAACAACCATCTGCTAAGAAAGCTGCTAGGAAAGTCGAGAACAAAGGGGAAAGCAGGGACAAGATTAAAGGAAATCAGAAATCAAGCCGATTTGGGGTTCTGCGAAATGAAAGCAAAGAGTGTGTTCTTATGACAGCAAGCAGCAATGGCATTTGTGAGGGTAGCACTCACCTTGTTTTATTTCATGGATCGACTTAAAATAGCAGCATGATTAATTGATTAGCCGAAAGTTCTGATTAATTGAAATGAAATTTTTTGAGCTGTTACAGTGTACAATTTTGAACATGATTAACCAAAAAAAAAAAAACGAAACCTGAACTAATAAGTTGATCAATAATCACATTTTGTACTTTGGTTTTTTGTGCATCAAGGGATGATGAATCCATACTAAATACTGTGGTTTTCGTAACGTGCTGCCATTTGATAATACCATATTCATGCTTAGTATCTTTAGCATACAGTTTTAAAGTAGTGGGCTCATAAATGCATTAAAATGCATACATAATCAATCTAACAATGTCATAACATGTTGTATTGTGACACTACGTTGGGTGTTGAAATTTGCAAATGAAGCCATCACCACACTGCAACCGCAAACCCTGACTTCGAAACATGGAGCAACCATGAGCGAAGGTTGTTTTATGGCTGTACCTCCTGCAATTTGTCATTGTCAATGCTGTTCAGACCTCCTGCAATGTGCCTTCGATTATGCTTACTTCCAGTGCGGAACGAATGGAAATAACAAACAAAGTTCACAGCTTAATTTTTGAAAAACATTACATCACACGCAACTTAATGTGTTCCCAATCACACAACTCACAACCAAAAACAATACCAATCTTTTTAGTAGAAAATAAAAGAGGAAAAAAAAAACATGACTTCATGGAACAAACATCCGAACTCATGTCAGCGAGCAGTTTCTGAAGACGAATAGCAACGATGTCAAATGTATGAATGGACGAGTTATGACATGCTTCCAAAACAGTCCATATCACTTTGTCGACCACCAGCCCTGCATTACAGCCTTCAGCATCTTATTTTTCGAAATTAAACAACACCAACACACACGAGTTATTTCTGTTATGAGTCTCATAACCAGAAAGACCTGAATACAAATGATAAATTCACCAAACAAACCAGCAACAAACCCCTCGAACAATCACAAACTCGATGGAACAAACTGCTGAACTCCAGTGAGCAGTTTCTGAAAAGAATGACGTCTCGAAACACCAACAGACGATTTTTGAAATGCTTCGGTGTAGCGTGATGTCTCCAAACACATTGAGAATGACCAGAATGTTTTTAAAATGAAAGTCCACCTCATTAAAGGTTACATTTCTAGAAGTGATTACTTTGTAACCATGAGGTTGCACAAGTAATATCTTGTAACCTTTGGTGCCCTCGGGATATCCTAACATAACACCCTTCTGGGCCCTTGGTTGCAACTTACCTTGAGACACATGAGTGTAGGTAGTGCATCCAAAGGGCCTCAAGTGGGTGATGTCAGGCTTTCTCCCAGTCCACATCTCTTGTGGAGTCTTAAACTCGAGCACAGAAGATGGAGACCTGTTTATGAGGTAAGCTGCAGTTGTTACGGCTTCACCCCATAGGGAGGGCCTCATCCCAGCACTAACGAAGTCTCACCAGGTTGGGAGGGAGCTGAATAATAGTTCCATTATCAATACCATTGATCGCCAATGTCAAACACAAATTCAGTTCCCATAATGTTGTGCAATCCCTCAGTTTCTTGAGGCTGAATTCCAAAGCCTCCTCCCTGAAAAATTCAGTTCCCATAATGTGTCATCATTGGGCATCAAAGTCAATTGACGAAGACTGTCCTCCTTAGTGCCCGAGCACTGATAAAGTGCTTCCATCTCCTCCCTTTTTTGTATATCACATATTGTTAGGTTGGGTGCGGTGGTGCTTAATGTTGGTAGCTCTTTAGTCATCCATGTGCCTGCACCGGTTCTCAGCCTCTGCAAGTTCTTTGGGCCATTTAATCCCAAACGGCCTATACTGTCATTGAAATGTGTCAAATTCAATCCATATAAGATAATGATGACTACCACTTACCAGGATGCATCTGATTTTTTGAAGCATCCCCAACACACAGCTGCACTTTTATGAGTTTTGCAACCAAGTAAAAAAAACTGAAATGCAGACTGAAAATTTACCAAACAGACCCCAACAGTGTCCTTACAAACTCCCAACCTTCATGAAACAACCTTCTGAGGTCAATCTGTAAGCGATTTCTGAAAAGCTTTATCCCTCCAAACATGAACAGTTGAATTTCAAGAGGCTTCATAAGCCATCAATTCAATATCCCTTAATTGACCCTCAGTGACTCGGTCGGCCTCTCCATTGCGAGTATGCTAAATAGTTCTCACTTTTGGTACTCCGTGAGGAGTTTAGTGGAAATTTCACCAACAAACAATAACAATCTTTTTTAGTAGAAATAAAAAGGAAGAAAAAACATGATTTGATTGAACAAACTTCTGAACTCAGTGAGCGAGCAGTTTCTGAAGACGAAGAGCAACAACGTCGTCAAAAGTATGAATGGATGAGTTATGACATGCTTGCAAAACAATCCACACGACTTAAACAACACCAACACACGGCTTATTTCTGTTTTGATTCTCATAACCAGCTGATCTGAATGCAAATGATAAAATCACCAAACAAACCAGTCATAAAACTCCTTAAACAATACACAAACTTGATGGAATAGACTGCTGAAGTCCAGTGAGCAGTTTCTGAAAACAATGAAGCCTCCAAACACGAACATACCACTTTTGAAATGCTTCAGAAGCGGATGTCTCCAAACACTTGAGATCGGCCACCAACCTGCATCTTATTTTTGGAACATCGCCAACACACAGCTTTAAGTTCAGAGTCTCGCAACCAAATTAAAGAAATTAAAATTCAGAGGGACACTTTAGGAAATAGCAATGACCCCAGATTAAGATCAAACACTGACTATGACAGTGGGAATGTGCTGAATAATGTAGTAATCCTCTGCTTCACTTGATCCTTCGTGCCCAATCCTCCTGCAAAATTCTTCAGGCATGTCTATGGGTGGTGATGGATCTTATACTTTCCGGAAATGTCCTCAATTTCGGAATCCACAGATTTCTGAGATGGTACAAATAAATTGAAGAGACTTCCGGAAAGTATACCCTCAAACCCTCAAAGAGCTGAACATCACCAAGATGCCTGAAGAATTTTGCAGGAGGATTGGGTACGGAGTATCAACTAGTGAAGCCGAGCGTCTGCCATCGCCGGCTGTAAGCACGCCTGCTGCCACAGCTGCCCCCTCCGTTGGACTGCTTACAAGCGCCGATGTCCTCTCTGCAACGCCGAATTCCTCTCCTACTTCTCCAACCACAACCAGATCTCTTCCCGAACCTTCCGTAAACTTCACCTCCCTCCTCCTCGCGACCCTCCCCGCCTTAATCCGGCTCCTCCTCCTTCCAGGACCTTCTCCTCAAGATTCTCGGCAGCGATTACAACGCCGCGCCGGAGATCGTTTGGTAGGGACTTCGATCGGATTCGGTGGCGAGGCAGCATATACAGGCAGCGTTTAAGAGCAGTTCCCGGTAGGAACACCGCCTATTTCAAGCGGACCAGCAGATCGTTAAGCACTGAAACAAAAGAGAACATTACACGGAGAATAGAGCCATGGATGCGGAGGGAGGTGCGTGCGTTACTCAACGATCCAGATCCTACTCTTCTTGTTGCTGTCGCATCTGAATTGTTTGACAAAGCGATTGACAGGTCAAATTTGTCTTCTTCTGCTCAAATTACTACGGAGTACTGATTTCCAGGACCACGATTTACGAAGATTTTTGGATGGTAGGACGGATATGTTGTGTTCCCAATCTCACAAGTCACAACTCACAACCAAAAAACACTGAAATGGAAATTTCACCAACAAACAATACCAATCTTTTTAGTAGAAAATAAAAGAGGAATAAAAAACACAACTTGATGGAACAATCTTCTGAACTCAGTGAGCGAGCAGTTACTAAAGATGAAGAGCAACGATATCATCAAATGTATGACTGGATGAGTTATGATTTTTTTTTTCCAAAACAGCGCATATCACTTTGATGACCACCAGCCTTGCAGCGCCAGCATCTTATTTTTTTTGAAATTAACAACACAAACTCACACGACTTATTTCTGTCATGAATCTCATAGCCAAAAAGACCTGAATGCAAATGAAAAATTCACCAGACAAACTCCTCAAACAATCATAAACTCGATGGAACCAACGGCTGAACTCCCCCAGTTAGCAGTTTCTGAAAAGAACGACGTCTCCAAACACCAATAGTCGATTCTTGAAATGCTGCAGTAGCATGATGTCACCAGCCGAACACTTGAGAATGGCCACCGGCCTGCATCTTATTTTAAAACACTGCTTTAAGTTGTAACCAAATAAAAGAAACTGAAATGCAAATGGAATTTTTAGAATTGCAATATATATTGCTTACCGAGTGCAATATCTAATCTTCTGCTCAACTAGTTGATCCTTGGTAATCAACAATGACAATGACGGAGGGAATGTGTTGAATAATATAGTAATCTTCTGCTTCATAAACAACGAGGGCATGAAAATGGTCTTCAACGCCATAAAGATACTTGGCCTCTCCAATGAGGGCAGAACCGATCCATGGTATGTAGTAATCTTCTGCTTCATAACCATCTATGGTATGTAGTTCGTTTCATTTTTTGGAAGGAGGGATGTTGTTTACTTTTGTCAAGGCAACAACTGGGATGATTGGTTTCAATCTTCTGAAACAGGACGAACGAAAGGTTGTGTCATGGCTGCACCTCCTGCAATTTGCCTTCGATCATGCTTACTTTCCAGTACTGTACTTGGAACCAATAGCAATAACAAGCAAAGTTCACAGCTTAATTTTTTAACAAACTTTTGAAATCAGTGAGCGACCAGTTTCTGAAGACGAAGAGCAACGATGTCCCGGGAAGTCTATTTCCCACATTTGGTTAAACGAGCCCTAAGTCTACCTGCCGAACTCGATCTTTTTAATTAATTATATAAAAAAATGTGTTTGTTTATAAAGTTTTATCTTGAAAAATTATGGTTTATAGAATTTTAAAAATTAAAAAGATGATTTTTTTTTATAAAAATATACAACAACAACAATCATTCCAGTATATTCCGCATTAAAGCAGGGTTTGAGGGTCTAGTAGTACGTACGCACCCTTTCCCACCATTAAAGTTGAGAGGATATTTCCTCATGACCCGAAAATATTATAAAGATAATAAAAGATAGTTAGAGTATATAAAATATATAAATTAAGACATATAAAAGACAATATAAGAAGATACTAGATTTAGGCAGTTAACTAACGCAAGACAAACATGACAATATGGAAAATCGTAGACAATACAATAGGAAAAGGTAGAAGAAACTAAAAATATATATTTTAAAATCTTTAAAAACATGATTTTTCAAGAAATTATTTTATAAACATGCAGTAATTTAAAAAATAATAATTTAAGGGTAAAATACTTTTGTACGTGATGCATCAAATTAATGATATAGCAAGTGTCGTAGAGGATCTTTATCAATGAATATATATCCCCTAAATTAAATATCATTTGGTTCTCCACTAGATGCATAAGTAAATTATTTTAGCATAAAGTTTATCTTATTTTTTTTAAATATATTCAAATTGTAAAGATTTTTATTTAGATTGATAAAAAAAAATATGATATGTTTATAAATCCTGAAAATTGTGTTTCAAAGTATATTTTTTTCAAATAACTATCTTTTTTAATTTTTAAATTTTTCCAAAAAATGTTTTTTCAAGATTAAATTGTATAAACATATAAATATAAATATAGTTATTTAGAATGTTAATATAAAATTTAATTTTTTTAAATATTTAAATATTTCGAGACAAAATTAATTTTTATAATGCATCCTTATTCATATTGATCAAATTTGCAATAAAATCGGTAAACCTAACCCCTGTAAATCCCCCTTAAATCTTTCCACAAATTAATACTGTATGAAATTGGATCTTCGATCAGTTTGCACAAATACGGATCCAAACTGAAAAAAAGGCACCGCCCACCCCTTGCCTGTGCGTACAAATCCACCAGCAATCCACCAACCAAATCAATTTCCTCAAAAAGAAACAATCTTTTTGAGGCATCACTCTCGATCAGTCTACATTATCGATCGCCATGTAATCAATTGCACATCTGGAGTTTGAATTTTCAATCTTTGTTCTTGATTCGATGGTGAGAGAAGGGCATATAGTACCGGCTGAGCCACCGCCGCAAACGGGTCTGAAGATGAAAATGGCCGGGTCAAGGAGATGGATCCTCATCGACTCTTCGGGTCGGAGCACCACTGCGGACAACGTTGACAAGCATTCAATAATGCGGCGGGTTCATATCCACGCCCGTGATCTTCGGATCCTAGACCCGTTGCTGTCTTACCCCTCTACTATTATGGGCCGTGAGAGGGCTATTGTTCTTAATTTAGAGGTAAGTTTTGTATCCAGCTAAGCCGGGTGGGGTTACAGATTTCATAGAAATCTCAAAATCAGTTGACACTGTTATTCAAGATATCTTAATATTCTGGGTGATTGATTTTGTTTTGGGTTTTTGTTGTTGTGCAGCATATCAAGGCAATTATCACATCTGATGAGGTAATTGTCTACTTTAACAACTGCTATGTGAGACTCTTTTAAATTAAACGAGCTCGAGCGGAGTCCAATTTTTAAACGAGCTTGTGAGTCCGAGCTTTTTTTTCGAGCTTTAAGCACTCCTACTTGGTCATAACATATTAACTAAAAGGAAATTTTAGAAATTTCATAAAATTTGAGCCTAAATCGAACGAGCCATGAAAATGACATCGATCTAGCTCAAGGAAATTTTATTCATGCTCGGCTTGTTTAGGTAAGCGAACGAGCTCAAGTCGAGTTTATTTTCGAGCCGAGTTCGAACTGTTCAGTAGGCTTTGCTAGTTATAAGTTAAACATGCATTGTGAAAGTGACATCGATCTAGCTTAATTATTTCATTTATCTTGTCAAGAGTGAGTATGAAAGTTAGTGTTAAACAAGTTGTTTTTGGGTATGTACATCAACATCAGGTCCTAC
Organism: Persicaria tinctoria; assembly: GCA_037127255.1. Lineage (NCBI taxonomy): Eukaryota > Viridiplantae > Streptophyta > Magnoliopsida > Caryophyllales > Polygonaceae > Persicaria > Persicaria tinctoria. The sequence continues at coordinate 65,698,520 of JBANSL010000010.1, read as the reverse complement.
TTCGGGATCCAACCCATGAAAATGTAATTCCAGTTGTTGCGGAACTGCAGAGGAGATTGCCTATGTTAATTACTCAAGGTGAGGGTGATGTGAAAGTGAAAGACTCAACTAGACATGACGGGGAAAATGGCGAAGAAGATGGTAAGTACGTTTTTTTTTAAACTAAAAAAATATAGCACTCTTCGTTCCTAAATAGATGTCGTTTACGTACTATTATTCATATAGAATGTCCGTTTGAATTTCGGGCACTTGAAGTTGCATTGGAGGCCATATGTAGTTTCCTTGCTGCACGCACAACTGAATTGGAGACCACTGCTTATCCAGCTCTTGATGACCTCACCTCCAAGGTTGGTATTGTTTTTGGCTTTGGTAAAAGAGTAGCTAATATGATATATAGTTGAAGATGATTGGGTAGTTAAAACGGATGAATTATTTCTGTAAACTAATAAGGTGTTTGAGAAACCTAGTTATTAGGGTAGCTGATGAAAACTAATGAATAAAAATCAAAAACTCTGAAAAGCTCGAGAGAGTAGACTCTAGATAATAGGGTCTTCCCTTTCAACTTTTATAAATGTTAATTGTATGTGATCAATGTGCAGATAAGTAGCCGAAACTTGGATAGAGTTAGGAAACTGAAGAGCTCAATGTCGCGGTTGATTGCTCGTGTTCAAAAGGTATTTTCGTATATACTCTTCTTTTATACATATACATTTATTGTGAGTTTACTTTCTTCAACTTAGATGTTGATTTCTCGGAGTTATTGACATGTCCTTTAATATGTTTGTAGGTAAGAGATGAGCTAGAACAGCTTCTTGACGACGACGATGATATGGCTGACTTGTATTTATCTCGAAAGTTGGCTGACCTAGCATCCCCAACCGGCGCATCAATTGCCTCCAAAATATCAAGACCAAGTAGGACAAGCATCGCCACTTTTCGTGGAGATGATGTCGACGAGCTTGAGATGTTACTCGAGGTTATATATAGCACCTTATTATTTGCTTCCTCGTTTATCACTACTTACTTTACACTTAAGCTAGATAACACTTTTGTCTGGGGTGTTCTGGCACTCCCAGGCACCTCAGCTCTCTCACTGCGCGTTATCAATACTTGTGGAGTTGTCCATGGAGAACGTTCTCGTTCGATCTTGACGTTTTTTTTTTGTGTGTTTTTCATTTATAGGCATACTTCATCCAAATAGACGCAACTTTAAACAAACTAACATCGGTATATGCCTCCAACAATTCTTCCATGAGTTCATTTTCGTTCGAGAATGGATCATGTTATATATGAAACTATAAGATTTGTATAAAGTTGATGCAAACAAGTGTTGATTGCAGCTTCGAGAGTACATCGATGACACCGAGGATTACATCAACATTCAGGTAACGAACAAATGAATACTCCCTCGATAGGATTACAATCTTTTCCGAGACTGCATTATATTTCCCGGTGATCCGAAAAGGAATTGAAGTTGATCATCTCATATTCTGCAGCTTGACAATCATAGAAATCAGTTGATTCAGGTGAGTATCCTTTTGCTAAACAAAAATGTTAAAAGTTTTATGATGTGATGCGATGGATCGAAAAACATCAGAATACAGCCTTGTATATAAGTCAGTGGGCTACTCCTTTTGTCTTGCAGTTGGAGCTGTTCTTAAGTGCAGGAACAGTTTGTATATCCATATATTCTTTAGTGACTGGAATTTTCGGCATGAACATACCCTTCCGTTGGAATCTTGAACATCCCAAAGTGTTCAAATGGGTATGTCGAAGTAGAATCCGATCTCATTTCCTTCGATAGCCAAGCCGCCATACCCGATAAAATTTGCTCAAATGCCATAACAATTTTGTCGCGAAATTCCTTGATTTTACATTTTTTTTTGGTTTTTTAGGTGGTTATTGGTGCCGGAGCATTCTGCGCGATTCTGTTCGTTCTCATCATGTCCTATGCTCGCTACAAGCGTCTCGTAGGATCATGATCGGGTCGGGATCTTCAAGTTTCCGCCTTTCCGATCCCTCTCCTATTATTTAGCTAGACAAGGAATTTAAATAACAGGTGTTTGATTCTATGAAAACAGTATTTAACATTTTTAAGGTATATTATGTATGTCAGCATCAATGGATATGTGTTTCGTCTATTCAACTCACTGCTGATTCGATCACTTACGCAGGGCGAGAAAATAGATGGACATCTTCCATGGAAAGGGGTAAGGGATAATAGATGTTGGAGGGAATGGAACTTGTTTAAAAAGCGGCTTCAACAGGCTGAAAAGGACTACTCGAACCATGTCGTCGGATGACAAGGCCAAGGACTTGTTTGTACGAAATTCGATTGGCAAAGTCGATCAGGTGCTTGATCTATATAATGCACCATTGCAAGTTGGTGGATTTCATAGCATGTTCAATGTTCATATACATATGAATTAGTAGTTAATTGAATTGCTTCATCTCCCTTTAATCAAACTTGGCAAAACGTTGTGTTTTGCAACAATACAATTACACACAATATGACACAAGTCCAGTTTACATAAACTAAACAACACTTCTTTTTGTTTTTTACCGTAGTCAAGAATTATGAGCGATTACACAAGCTGTAATATGGCTTCTTGATCCACAAAGTTCCATATTATAAAAGGGATAATAGAGCTATTACAAATGATCAAACCTCCAATATATGGCAAAAAAAAAAAAAAAAAAAAAAAACTTGAACATGGTAGGGATAGTACTATTGATCAAAAGCCATGGTGATGCACTTGGGCAGCTCAAACTCTCTGTGCTTTCCCTTGATGAACTCCTCAGCTTGAATATCAATAGCATTCACACGATAACGATGGCCAACGCCTCCACGACCCAACATTGGCTCCTCCGCCTTGACGTCATGGTGGATCCTATGGTTGTTGATGCGGTGCATCTTGGGCGGCTTCAAATACGTAGAGAAGTAAATTTCATACTCGTTGAGAGGATTCATGTCGAAAGGCTGGTAATCTCGGGTAGATTGGTAGTAGGTGTTTGTCATTGTTGGTGTACGTACGTCGAATTCGGTATGCTAAGGATAGAGCAAGGTTGATGTGTATAAATAGGGTGTGGTGTGGTGTGGTTTGTAGTAATGCATATCAGTTTTATACGTGAGGGAGAGGTGAGAATCTGATACCTTTGAATTGCCTTTTGAACTTGTGCAGTCAATTTTGAGGGCTTCATCTAAACCATTCCTATAAGCATGTTTTTGGAAACTATGTGTTTCTAAAATACACACACAAATTAAATTAATTCATAGGAAAAATGTAAGATGTGTACGTTATAACTTGACGAAATAAATAAGAATCAAATCTATACAAGTCTCAACCCATCAACATATGTACGTATATTTCTCAAGTGGTGATTGCACACTCAGCACACATAAGAGTTTCTGGCAGGAAAATAGAAACTTGAAATCGATTAGTCTATAGTCTATATATGTTTGATGAAAAAAAAAGCGTAGCTGAAGCTGATGAATTATGCATTATCAAAAATATAACATACATGATAATTTGAATTATTTTAAGGATGCATTATAAAAAATATAACATATTCTGCAGCTTGACAGTTGATTCAGGTGAGTATCCTTTTGGTAAACAAAAATGTTAAGTTTTATGACGTGATGCGATGGATCGAAAAACATGAGAAAACAGCCTTGTATATAAGTCATTGAACTACTCCTTTTATTATCAGTTGGTTTTAGAAAGTACTGATTTTCCACCCTTAGGTTTATCTTGCAATTGGGGCTATTTTTAAGTGCCTGAAATTTTCGGCATGAACATACCCTTCAGTTGGAATGAGAAACATCCCTACGTGTTCAAATGGGTATGTCGAAGTAGAATCCGATCTCATTTCCTTCAATAGCAAAGCCACCATGCCTGATAAACTTTGCTCAAATTCCATAACAATTTTGTCGCGAAGTTCCTTAATGTTATATTTTTGGTTTTTTTAGGTGGTTGTTGGCACCGGAGCATTTTGCGCGCTTCTGTTCGTTCTCATCATGTCCTATTCTCGCTACATGCGTCTCGTAGGATCATGATCGGGTCGGGATCTTCAAGTTTCCGCCTTTCCCTCTCCTATTATTTAGACAAGGAATTTAAATAACATGTGTTTGATTTATGAAAGCATTTAGCATTTTTGGCCGAATGCCGAATATAAATTTAGACTTTTAACCTTTAAAATGTGTGTATTTTCGGCTAGTTTATTAAATGAAGGAGCTCGGACCGAGTTTTATTTGAGCTTAGAGTAGCTTTACTCACACGTAATATAAAAAGGAGAAAATTTGTAATTTTTTAGCTATTTGAGATTAAGTCGAGTTGAATCTCAATTTAAATCTAACTTAAGAAGGGGGTTCATATTTAACTCATTTATCAAATGAATAATCTTAAACCGAGTTTTTTTTTCAAGTCGAGTACGAGCGTGAACAACTCTAACCATTAGAAAGACGCGTTATATCATGTGAAAAATAAGGATAATCATCATATAATTCGACCTTTTTCGTGATAAATAGGTAGTTTATTGGGCTGGGCCTAGTAGCCCTAGTATTGGCCTGGGCCTAGAAACTAGGCCGTGGGCCCAGCTAAGGAACCTTTTGATATGTGATGAAAACAACAATTCAATAAAAAAGAATGACCCAAAACTAACTTGTTCGGCCATTACTAGTAACTAGTAAGCTACCTTTATGACCTTTAACATAAAGATTGCGTGAAAAAAAGTAGTTGCGGGAAGAAATACAGCTGGGGAGAGAGATTGATGGATCATGTAGGCGTCGCGATCGGAGACGACGATCACGATACTCTTGCATTCAACTACCACAAAACGACTACCATAGTCGAAACCTAAAATCCACGCCCGATCATTATGACCTCTCCAACTGCTTATCAATCGTAAGTTGAATATTTTGATGCAGTTTCTTTTGCCATGTCGTCTGCGTTAAGATCGTTGTTTGATCACAGAAGGTTAATTTTGACTGCATCACGTCTGCGTCAAGATCGTTGTTTGATCGCAGAAGGTTAATTTTGACTTCATCACTAATTTTAATCTTTATAAGAAAGTTTTGATGTTCAATATGATTATTTGAAAATCGTCGTCTGCGTTTGTTAGGCATGTGGTTGGATTTTCATTAAAAAGTGGGTCAATTAACACGGTTAAATTTCAAATTATATAATTTTTTTTTTTGCTATTTTTACATTTAATTTCCAACTACCTAACCTTTCATACTTCAATCATAAGGTATATATCGTAATCTTATTAAATAAAATTAATGGTTATAAAAAGTTTCAAATTTTGTTTGGTGACAAAGCCATGTGCGGTAAGATAAGATCACATCTCAATTGCCTGGCATCTTACCTTCTTTTCTCCCAACTACAAGACAAATCCTATTTCTTTTTATTTTATTTTAATTTTTCAGGTTTTTCTTTATCATATAAATATTGGCAAAATGACTAAGAATAATCTTAACTATTGCTTATAATGATTAAAAAAAAAAATGTGTCAATTTTTTTTTAAAAAGTCTACACCTTTTTTTTTTTGGTAAAGAAAAAATCTAAACTATCGAATTATAGTCCAAAAATTATCCAAACTTTGCTAACTAAAAAAAATAATCCAAAATATTAATTTATAACTTAAAATAATTCAAACTTTTACAATTTGTATAAAAATAAACTTTACTAGATGGCTCCTTATTTCAAAATTACAAAACACATTAATAATTTGTTGGGTTGGATTATAAAATCACTAGAATCAAATTGAATTTAATATTTATATCTTATATATGGTAAAAATTAATGTAATACCCAATGTTTTACAAAGCGCTAGGTGAATTTTAGACGATAAGGAAATGTCTAGTACCTAGGCGGAACTTAGACGGCGTCTAGATGATGTCTAAACGTCCGTCTAACTCTAAACGGAGGGTATAATTTTTAGAATGTATATTTGAGCTATTAATCATGCATGACTAATTAATGCTATATATATATATATATATATATATATATATATATATATATATATATATATATATATATATATATATATATATATATATATATATATATATAAAAGTCCCTACTTGGTTAATTGAGGCACATCATATCACATGTGCATGTGCATGTGCCCAATTATTTAATCTTGATGAGTAATATATGTATGCTTGAATGAACTTCTCGTAAACTTGTTTGGCATGTCTCAAAAATAATTAGCATTATTAATTTACACACACCCCCACCAATGATTGTACTTATATGCTAGATGAATATATATGATCGAGATCCATTCCATCATTTATGTGTCATTATCATGCATATATATATGTGGACATATGCCATATTTGCATATGGTGTTAACCGGTCTGTTTGAGAGGTTTGGTACGAGAGTACGTCTTCCTCCCACATTGATTATAAAAAGTTAAAAATGATGTGTTATAAGGAATGATGAAACACATAATAGTTTAAGTTTTTGTGTTAAGTTGGTGGAACGTTCCGACCTTATAATCGCAAAAACAATAATATCTCCGTTAATTAAAACTTGATTTACTATTCACACACGTTTTTTTAGTCGTTACAAACTATACTCCTATAAAATATTAAAATAATTTCATACTTATTACTATTAAGTATGAATTTATAAAAGCAAATGTAAAAAAAAAATATTTTATATAGTTTTTATCATTATAACAAAACGTGCCTAAATAGTAAACGATAAGTTTTAATTAACAGAGAGAGAGTAATAAAAAATCAATGTAATCTGATACGTGTTTGCCTCCTGTGTAACGGCTCGTCGGATATCCGACATGAGTTTGTTGTCAAGTGTGAGTTGCACTTGAGGGGGGCATTTGAAAGGTTTGGTATGGAAGTGTCCTTCCCACATTGATTATAAAAGACTAAAAATAAAGTGTTATAATGAAGGGTGAAACTCTACACAATAGCTTAAGTTTTTATGTTAAGTTGATGAATTCCGGCCTTATAATTGCCAAAAAAAAAAATCAATGTAACTTGACACGTGTTTATCTCCTGTTAACGGGGTTAGATATTTTCATGTTTCACAATGGATCAATCTATGCGCGTTATATATGTATAATAATCATGTTACCTTGAATTTTTATTTTTTATTTTTATATTTTTTTTTTTGATTAGGTAAAGATTCGGCTGAGCGAAAGCTCTAGCCGAAAGCATCCTTACGGATGAGGTCGAGCAGACCTGAATCGTTGTGAAAGTTTGCTCCCCTGGTATAGCTAAGGTGTGATAGGCGTGGCCACGGGTCAGACCCGGCGGGTCGACGGGTTCGACCCGCCGGCCCTTCACCGCCTTGGCTCTTCGCCTAACCGCTCACCCTCATCGGGCTTCTTCTTCGCCGCACCGCCGTCTCCCTACAGCGCCCCCATCGCCCTTGGTTCCGCTAATCACTCTTGGTTCACCTCCTCCTCGCACCAACCTCCATCACTGCCTTAATCCCCGCCCTCGGTTCCGCCAATCGCTCTTGGTTCCCGCCCTCGGTTCCGCCAATCCCCGCCCTCTATTATTTCGAAACCACTAAAACCAAACGAAAGCAGAGTGCCGGCTTCGCCTTCGACCTCGGCTCACCACCGCCCCCTACCGACCTTCCTCGGTTCTCCCCTTGCCCTCAACAGACTCCAGCATCTTGGATTTCCGCCTCCACCCCTGGCCTGATGCCAAGCCCACGCACACCGCCTCGCCGCCTCTCCTTAGCCATGGTTCCTCTCTCGTAGCGGTGGTCTACGACCACCCGCTAGGTGCCGCGCGCCTATCTACGGGAGCCACTCCCTGCCAGACTAGCCCAGCCCTCAAGCGCCGCCGCCGGCTTGCTCTAGCTTGTTGGGGCCTTGGAGGTGAAGCCCTCAAGCGTAGATAATACGTTGTTTTGGCTTTGTCAAAAAAAAAAAAAAAAAAACAATTTGATCGACACGATAGGGAAATTGGAAATTGGGGTTTGTGAGCCTTATTGGTTCGTGTTCTAACCGCTTTCTGGTTTCTTAGCCTGTGTATTATTGTTGTTTATTTATTTCTGTCCCGTCTTATATGTTTCCTCTATTTTGGTTTCCCTTGTGGTTGCCTTTACGATCTTGTTATCGTTCTTGAGGGTGTGAGTTGGGTTTTGGGGATTTGTATTGACAATGATTTGGCTGGATTTTTGGTTTGCGGGTTGGTGTACTTTGCTTTTCTTGCTGTGGTACAGGTTTCATGTGAACGGTGATTGATTTGTCGAGCTTGTAGACGTCGTGGAAATGCGACGATACCTGTTGATTCTGTAAAGAGTCCATGTTGAGGTGTCCGCTAGTGATCCCCAGAGTTCTCTGTGTGCGTCTGCCGTTTGACCAGTTGGTTTTGGTTCTGTTAACCTGTAGTTTCAGTGTAGGTTGGCCTGTACTTTATTTCTGCTCTTTTCCTTCTGTCATTTACTTCTTGTCATTTCCTTTCTGTCATTTATTTCTTGTTGTACATGATGGTTAGTCCATCTTCCGGCTTGTCCGGGCTCTCGGTTTCTCTAGGCTTGTCTAGAGAATCGAATTTCTTTCCTTATATCAAAAAAAAAAAAAAAAAAAAGTATTTATATAAAAGAAAAAGGACAATTAAAAAAATGGCATCAATAGAATATAAGATGATCACTTACTCTCTCTCTCTTTTTCTTTTTTTATGGTAATCACTTACTCTCGATTGACCTTACCTAATAATAAAAAGTGAAGAAATAGAAATCCAATTAATTAAAACTTTCAAGCTAGCATAATACTCCGTATATAACTCCGTATATAACTGATAGGATTACGTACTATAAATTAAAATAATCATTAACTTATAAAAAAGCCAAATGATTTATTCCGTAGTATACATATATGTTTAGATTAAAAATACTGAAAAAATATTTTTGAATGAAAAAATATTTTTGAATATATATATATACACACAAGGATCGAGTTTTTTTTTTTTTTTTTTGAGTATGTATGCATTACATAACTATTTTAAATTATATCTTTACATATTGATTGATTCATGCCAAAAATAAAATGATGTCTTTATATGTGCAATTCGTACTCCGTATTCATTAAATATTTTAGAAATTATAATAAATAGATAGTAGATAAGGGCACTTGTCATTGGAAAATCGAACTTCTGATGGGAGATATCAAAGGACTGTTACAGTCTTTTCGGGATATCTCCTTCTCCAATGTGTCTCGTGAGGGTAACAAGGCGGCTGATAAGGTTGCACACATTAGTTGTCTTGTTAATAGATCAGCATTGGATTCTCACCCATATCTTCTGGATCTCATCCGTCGGGATGCTATCGGTTAAAATTTCCAACCGAATTCTTATATAATTAAAAAAAAAAAAATTGGTTGGGCATATTTACTTAATTTTATCGCCTTGTTATTTTTCTTTATGATTTAACTTGTAATTGAATTCAAACGAACTCAAAATGAGCTCGAGCTCAAACTCGATCGAGATTGTGAAGAACTTAAATATCCCATTGGTATTTTATTTTATTGTTAAATTTGAGTCGAACTGATTAGAATAACACAAGTCAAATTGATATTCAGATTTCATTTTTGGTGGTCCAGAGTACACCAAAAATGACGTATTCAACTCAAATGACGTTAATAGAGAACTCAATCATTTAATCATTAATAATGTGGATTAACGTGTTGATTAATGACAAATTAATAATCGGAAATTTATAAGAAAATCAGAAACATTTGTTGAATTTCAAAACACTATTGGCAGCTAGCAAACTTTTATGTCATATACGAATCCACCTCAACTATGACAGTTGATTAAATTAAATAAATTCGTCATTTTCAATTTTTGCTTGAATTTGGTACATAGGGTTATGCCTAGTGTTGCGGCTGATTTTCTTTTCTTTTCTTTTGTTAATTACTACTCCCTCCGTTAATTAAAACTTGACGTTTTACTATTCACGCACGCATTTTTAGGTGTTAAAAACTATATAAAATATTAACTTTTTTAATAATTTTTTAAAATAATATCATACTTAATACTATTAAGTATGAATTTATAAAAACAAATTTTAAAAAAAGTTAATATTTTATATAGTTTTTATCGTTCTAAAAAAGCGTGCATGAATAGTAAACGACAAGTTTTAATTAACAAGAGGGAGTACTGCATTTCGAAAGTGTATAAATTATCCACTTTCTTCGCCCTATATATTATTTTTATTTTTGACGCATAAGTCATAAGTGTATAGTTTATATTAAAATTGGAATGGAATTTTTGAATTAATGCTTTATATAGCTACTCCGTTTTAAATATGCTTAATGTGTATTGTAAGTTGTAACTCCTCCTTCCTAGTTCCTAATCCTACCGAGTAATTAATTATTAATTAATCAATTTTATATACTAAGAACAAACGAAAGATCCAAGAAGGCTACAAATTGGGGCTCCGTAAAAAACGCAAAAATACCTCTTCCAATTTGACAATTCCAATTGGGTGGTCCACAATGTATATAAATATATATTGATTTTTCTAAAAATATAGATATATGTTAAAAACGCAAAAATACCTCTTCCAATTTATTTAATAAAAAAAATTCAAAAACTAATATTATATATATATTTTTAGAATCTATATCTAATCTATATCTATCTATATCTATTCTATATCTATATAATCTATATCTATCTATATCTATATCTATATCTATATAAAATATTAAAGCAGAGACCGCTGGCGCGACCTCACGGGCACGGAATTTTCTGGATTAAACGGGATTATTTTCGCTTGCGTGTCATTCTCTGGATTAAAGTGGTATTATATTTCTGGGCCACATCAATTAATAATCCAATATAGTTAGGCAAAAAACTTATCTTTTTAGATGAATAATCTATTCAATATAACCTTATATTTTAATTAAATAAATATATATTACACATAATACAGTTATGGTTGAAAACATATCCAATCTAACTAAACAAATATAATAATATAGTGTTTTTTACCATTTTTTTCTTCCAATTAGTTTATAACCACGGTAGTGGATCATTTTTTGCATTGTATTTTAATGTAGTATTGTTATATTAATTAATATCAAATAAGGTAATATAAATTTACGCTATATATCATCAAATATAATAATATATAAAAAAAACGATCCAAGTTTTTTACCATTTTTTTCTTCCAATTAGTTTATAACCACGGTAGTGGATCATTTTTTGCATTTTATTTTAATGTAGTATGGTTATATTAATTAATATCAAATAAGGTAATATAAATTTACGCTATATATCATCATATGATGAGATGTAAATTTACGCTATATATTTGCGCGGGTCATCAATATAAATTTACGCTATATAAATTTATGTGGTCATAATTAATCTCATCGTAATTTGAATATATTTGTCAAATTAAATCTTTGTCAAATATTCAATCTTTTTAGATGAAATTGAATATATTTGTATAAATATTCAACCTTATATTTTAATTAGGTAGAACATTTATCCTTTTTAGATGAAATTGAATATATTTATCTTTTTAAAATAAATAAGGGCGATTTTGGTACTAGGCCTTTTTTAAATATCCAATTTGTCACCTAGCCCATAAATCAATTTAATTAGTTTTGCCCGAGCCCCCTTCCCAATAGGGTGGGTTGGTCAATGGTCAACCGTTTGACCATTGACCGGGAACCGTTGACCGGTCAAAGTTGACCAACCCATTTTGATGCCAACTTTTTTTTTTTTGATGCCAACTTTTTTTTTTTTAGTGATGCCATATTTTACCGTTTTGATGCCAAAATTTTACTATATTTTATTTTCACTTTAATGCCACTTTTTATGTCAATTTTTTGATAATATTTTTTTTACCGTGATGCCATATTTTTGATGATATTTTTTCAAAGTAGTATTTTTGATGACATTTTTTTCTTTAATGTGATACAAATTTTTCAAAATGGCATCAATGGTCAACGTGACATTAGAGTAAACAAAAAATGTCATGACAATATTTTGATTCCACGTTTTAAACTCTTATGCCATCAATTGTATAAAATTGTCACCACAAAATGTTGGCATCAAAACGGTAAAATATGGCATAACTAAAAAAAAAAAAAAGTTCGCATCAAAAAAAAAAAAAGTTGGCATCAAAAAAAAAAAAGTTGGCATAAAAAAAAAGTTGGCATCAAAATGGGTTGACCGTTGACCGGTCAAGAGGGCTAAGCAAGCTAAAAAAACAATTAATGGGCTAAGCATGCTAAAAAAACAATTAATGGGCCTATCTAGCTAACCAAATATGCTTAAAGGGCTTTTTCAACAAATTCCCTCAATAAATAATCTATCTAATATCTGATTTATTATTAACATTCAATCCTATATCTAAAACATATCTATGATTGTATATAAAATATATATGTGTGTATGGATATATATCTCATAAGATTTTATGTTGAATAGATGATTAATTAAGTGTGTTAAATAAAATATTGTAGTTCTTATATATATATATAGAGGTTATCTACGATGTATCCCAAAACACCAAACCTCCACTATCCTACTACATAGCTTCTTCATTCGTTGGAGCAATTTGCCAAGCAACTTTCAAAATTGATCGTCATTAGCAAAGTTGCAATTTGCAATCAAGGTATAGTAGTTTTGACAATTTATTAATCATATATAAATCCTACTACATATATATATATACCTAAAATAGCTTTATATTCATATATTTATCGTTTTTTTCCAGTTGTTACAATGGCGATATATTAAATTAAGTACGTTTTTATTAATTTATTTGATTATTATATAATTTTATTTGTCTTTAATATTATATCTACTATTGAAAAAATAAAATAAAAATTATTACATTATTTTAATGATTTTCAAGGTAATTAATAAAATATTTTCAATGCAACTAACTACAGTAACTCTATTTTATTTTGTATGGTGCGTTTTGTATGACTAATATATATAGATTTTTAAAAACGAAAATGACTAAACGCACCTGACATTGAAAATCAATATATAATCGAATTGATATGATTTGATAAAATCCTACCGGTTAAACTCTATTTTATTTTGTATGGCAAATAAATAAATAAATTTAAAAGGAAAAGAAAGCCCCACGGTTTTTTATTATTTGATTTAAAAAGATAAGTTTTTTTTACCTAATTATATTGCCTTATTAATTGATGTGACCCAAAAATATAATACCAATTTAATTCAAAATCAATATCGTTTTCTTCGGTATAGTGAAATTTGAAAGTTTATAAATTGAATATTCCTTAAAAATCGGAGAAATTTTATTTGAGATAAAAAATGGAACCATAACTTCTATCATGGAATCCTACATGTAAAATTCAAATAAAGAAAAATTAATATTTTAATAAAAACTGCATCAATTACCTTAAATTAAAATAAGACGTATTGATATGAACTAAACATACTCTTAATTTAGTTTATTGTTATTAAAAGATCCAAAGATATCAACCAAATTATTATAACCTTTAAACTTCAAAATAAATAAATTAATTAAACATTATTTTGTTTATTAAGAAACCGCACAACGGGCGGGCCACGAATACTAGTAAAATACTAAAACAGAGACCGCTGAAGCGACCTCGCTGCCGCGGAATTTTCTGGATTAAACGGGATTATTTTTACCTGCGTGGCATTCTCTGGATTAAAGTGGTATTATATTTGTGGGCCACATCAATTAATAAACCAATATAACTAGGTGAAAAACTTATCTTTCTAGACCAAATAATATATCCAATATAACCTTATATTGGCCCACATCAATTAATAAATCAATATAGTTAGGTAAAAACACTTATCTTTTTAGATCACTTATCACTTAAATTTTATACCAATTAATTTTTTTTCAATTAATTAATATAATATAACAATATAGGTTGATGATAAGATTTTACCAAATAAAACCTAGCTCAAATTTAAATCACCTCCATTTTTATATAGTATAAAAATACATATATCACAAGTCCAATCCATGAACAAATTTCTAATCATCTTTACGATTAAAACTCAAAAACCCACCAAAATTGTACAAAATCAATAATTATAACTCTTCAATGACATAAATAATTATTCAATTTGAAGATTCACAAATATAATATACCACTGCAATATTATAAATATTTATGAAGATCTATATATAGTAATATACTAAAATAGAGGCCTGAAACGGGTTTTGATGCGATTCGTATACGTGGCATATATTCTGAATTAAAATTGTGTTATTTTTTCATACGTGTCATATTCTATATTAATATGATATTATCTTTTTGAGTCATTGTAATTAATAGGACAATATAGTCATGTCTTAATTAGTTAGAAAACTTAATTTTTTAGATTAAATTATCTATCCAATATTTGGTCAACTAAAATCTTGGATTAAAACAGAGGTTGATTTGATTAATGTTTGATTTTTAAAAAAATAAAAAACTAATATTTATAATACCATGCACTCCCTATGATTTTATGTGAAAAAATGCATCGTGTATTCTTTCTTTCACATAAATATGAAATAATTTAAATAATCAATCAACACTTAAATATAAATACGTCATTAAATTTGGTGATGTTATTAAATATTATTTTTTTATTAAGAAACCGCACAACGGGCGGGTACCGAATACTAGTATAATACTAAAACAGATGCTAGAAGATGCCACATGGCAGCACATCCTTAAACCAGGCTTATGTGGCAAGTTTTCCTTTAATGTGGCTCCACCTAAATAATTAATTCAATTTACTCAATTATTAATTAAAATAAATCTCATATCTTTTTTTTTTTCGAATTAAAGTGATTTAAAATTTTTTAAATACCAAATAATTATTTTTCTATGATAAATTGAATTTATTTTTTCTCATTTATTTTGAATTAAAACTCAATATATTTTTTAGTTACCACATTTTATCCAAAAATTAGTTTGTTTTTTATTTTGTAATTCTTTCACAATGATTGAAATATCTAATCTAATATCTAATATCTAATATAATACTAAAACACATGTTGGAGATGCCACATGACGGATTCTTCTTCAATCATCCTATTTGGCATGATGTACTTGAAGATGGGTCTACATTTGATTTAAAAAACATTTTCTCAAATTAAACTTTTATTTATCAAACTAACACGACGGATTCTTCTTCAATCATCCTATTTGGCATGATGTACTTGAAGACGGGTCTACATTTGATTTAAAAAACATTTTCTCAAATTAAACTTTTATTTATCAAACTAATTCATCCAATATTTATAACCACTATCTATTTCTCGAATCCCTAAAAATGAGGGATGTTTATCTCTTTACTAACCAAAATATTTCAATATCTAATACAATTACACACTTGATAATTCAGATTGTAGAGAAGTGATTTAAGTAACAAATGAGATTTAATAAGATTTTCCAATCTGACCCAATAAAATTTTGTGATTTTTTTAAAAAAAATTCGGATGCTTATCACTTTTTATTTAAAAGATTGCATATTTATCTATTTAATTGCTAACTTAATTTTCTAATTACTCTCGAGCATATCTTTAATTTTTAAAACAAAAAACGATTTGTTTAACTTACCATACAATTTACGTTGACATAGATTTAACATTTTCTCATTAACCCAAATTAAAAAAGAATAATTTTTTAAAACAAAATTAAGGCTCGACCATCTTCATAACAAACATAAAATAATTAGAATGAATATTTTTAACTGTGTCATCTATTTCACTTATCATACAATCTACTCTACTTAGCTCATATTTTCCATTTTTGTTCTCTATACCCAAATCAAACAACAATATTTTTTAATCCGCTTTTTTCCAACAAATTAAGGCTACCTACCTTCATAACAAACCTGAAATTAATAATTAAACATATTTTTTTTATTATAGACTGATTTAAAATAAAATGATTTGTTTTAAAATTTTAATTATTATTTAATTAGTTGAATTTTTAATTATATATTATTTAATGATTTTAATTATGATTTGGTTTTAACAAATATTTGCAATAAAGATGATGACATTGATGAGTACAAATGTAAACGATAGTTGATTCCATAGTTAAATTATTCAAATATTTGTACATATATTTTTTCAATTATATGTACAACTATTAGTCAAACATTATAATGAAAATGGTATCATTACTTTTTTAGTATTCTGTATATATTATAATTAATATGCAAGACGGAGGATATTTCAATTATATACTTGGAATTGAAAAAGATATATGCTCAATGTTAAAAATAATATGCTTAGTTAATTACATGAATTAATTTTTTTTAAAGTTGTAAAATATATGGGATATCAAACATTTCTTTTTGAAAAATAGGATTAAGTTAAAAAAAATGAGAATATGAAATAAATGAACAGATCGAATACAATATATGAAAGTTTCAAAAAAATATTATAAATAATGTTTTTTAATAAATTATGTTATAAAATTTGGATAATTTTTTAAAAATTAAATATTTTTCTATGTATATTATATTATATTTTAAAATTTAGGTTGAGATAACTTAAAATTATTATCTTTTACTATATAATTCATACTTATATTTTAATTAAATAATTAATAGTTCAAATTTTGTATTATATGTAGCACACACTGCATGTAATGAAACCAATTTTATATCAATACTCGCACAAGGTGTGGATACCAAACTAGCTTCTTAAGATAATACATGATAGTCATACGTTAAAAACGTCACATCGCAACCGAAGACTTACATCACATCCCCCATAGAGTTCTATAATTTCATTGGTTTATAATTACTGGTGGGTCCCTCTTTATTTTGATAAATCTAATTTTATCAATTAACATATATAATCCAACTTTAGATTTTCAGATTTTTTACTTTAATTGATATAGTTAACTACTTTTAAAAAAAAACTTAATTATTTGAAATGTTGAACGGTAAAAAAAAGCTTACCTTCTTAATAATTTTAGATGGTTTATTAGGGTTAAATCTTACACAAATCACTTTTGCTAATTTTAGATTTTTTTTTAGCAATTTAAAATTAGTAATCAATCAAATATCAAATTAAGACTAATGAATAATACAATTATGATACTCCGTACCCACACCTTAAATAACTCATAATTAATATATAGTTAGAATATATGAATGTTTGACTTAAAAAAAATTAAAGATGTTTGCGTTAAAGGTATGGGTTAATTGCACTAAATATCCCGACATTTGTAGATAGTTGCGCTTAATATCCCAACCTTGTAAGATTTCGTGAAATATCCTGAACTTTGTTGTTAGTTGCGCTCTCTACCCTGGATGAGTTTCTTAAATTAATAAAATCACTAACATAATATGAAAAATACACAAAAACACCAATATTTAAAAAAATATATATATAATCCCCCATTTTAATCAAAATAAAAAAGGAAATTTATGTTATACATATAAAAATGCGTGCTCTAAAAGAAATTAAATAAGATAAATTACTTAAAAATAAATTTATGTCTTATCATATCTTCTTTTCCTTAAAATTATATTTTATAAAGCGATTGTTTTAATTTACGTAAGATTAATATGTAAGTACCATATTATATGCCCAATTAATCAAGTTTCCATGAGTATATACCCAATTTTTCCTATTTTTAATTTATGTTTATCATATCTTTATTAATTATAAATAGTTATCATACATTTTAATATTTATTTTTTAAAAATATATTTTATTTTTTTTTAAAAAAAAAATTATATTTCATCTATGTATAGTTAGCATTTTTATAGAATCTTTTTTTAATGATATGGAATTTATATGAAAAATATTTTAAGGTTCAATCAGAAGATAACACATAAGATGTTATGCATTAGTTTTAGCATATATAAAATAATATGGACCAAAACACACACACACATATAAATAGAGAGAGAGAGAGAGAGAGAGAGAGAGAGTAAATGTACAAATCCACATTTATAGATAGGTATATATATAAATTTAGATTTTTACAACATATTTTATTAAGAAAAATAATTCAAATTAATTATTTTCAATAATTATATTAATTATTTAAAGGAGTAAATTTGCTATTTTTCTATTTTAAATATATTAAGGGTACATTGAAAATATTTTATAGATATGGGTGATTTTGTGTAATTTTTGCATCATCTGTATAATTTTTAAATTTGATAAACTTATATAGGGTAGAGAGCGCAACTAATACCAAATGTTAGGATATTTCGCGAAATCTTACAAGGTCGGGATATTAAGCGCAACTATCCATAAAGGTTGGGATATTTAGCGCAATTAACCCTAAAGGTATTGATATGAGAGTGGTAATTCAACCATTTTTATTTCATGTAATTTCAACTAATAAAATTGCACAATTCAAATAGCTTCACGTACGCTCCATTTTCGGCTAACCATATATAATAGCAACTTCTTTGTCAATCTTAAGCTTTAATCCCTAAGTTATTAATTAAATTATATTAAGGTATGAGTGTATGCGCGCGCGTGTCTTAGATACAATTATTGGAATAATTGTGAAAGTTTTACTTGAATAAACTTCGTCTATTTAGGCTTCTTTTATAATCCCAAATATATTGACGTTAAAATGATACAGCAAATATTTAGAAAACTATATACATGCTTTTATAGCTTAAGTTAAAGTAGAGTTGTGTAACAACTATATGGGCAGAGTTGAAAAAAATTATAACCGGTACAAACAATTGAATGATTTACTTTTTAGCAGTCATTAATTTTATTTTAGCTTTTCTAGGGCTCACTATTTTCTATTAGGGTAACAGATAAATTGTATATCTAGATTATCTTAATAGAGCAAGATTAGCTCTATATAGTTTTTCTTTTTGGTATAAATTAAAAGTCTTCCGTATACCAGTACATTTTTTTTGTTTAGGCAATGACTCGGGAGGGATGACCTACCCGATAGCATCCTATCCGGTTTCGTATACCAATACATATTCATTGTTGACACGAGTACATCTGAAATAGTAAGCCAGTGCCTTAGGCACGGGTACTGTACTAGTTATAATACTAAAGGAGAAGTCGCCTACGACATGTGGCGACTTCTCCTTTAAAGTAGGTTTTTTTTTTGAATTTGTTAATTAAATAATTTGATATTTAAGTAATTATAGTAATTATTAATTAAAGTTTAGAATTTATCGATAAGATTTTGTCGAATCTCTGGTGGTTATGATTTTGGATAAGGTCAAGTGATTAATTAATTAATTTTCCGATCGGTTACGATTGGATCACGTTTTTACGATTTCAATTCATTTAATTAATTAATTAATTTTCCGATCGTTTACGATTGGATCACGTTGTTACGATTTCATTTCATTTCATTTAATAAAATAATTAATTAATTTTCCGATCGGTTACAATTGGATCACGTTGTTACGATTTCATTTCATTTACATACACCCCCCAATACGTAATTGATTGCAAATGAATTTAGCTGATTGTAATTGATTCTCTAATTGAAAGATACTCCGTACAAATGAAGGTAAGGTTGACCACTTTACGTTGAGGTAGATTTTATTTTTAACCGAGTTACTCATAATGACAAATATTAAAAGTAAGGCTTCCATAGAGAATAATAATAGGAATCATCGAAAAAAAGGTATGTACGTTAAATATTATTTTAGTTTATGCGTCTGTGAGATTCATTTCGGTTTGACTGAGTTAAATCAATTGATGATGGAGTTCTTTAATCACGTTTGTGTGGATTAGTTTCGTTTTGATTAAATTCCTTAATCACGTCTTTCTATTTAGTTTATTTGTTTGTGTGGATTAGTTTCGATCGTTATGGAGTTCATTCTGGAGTTTATGCGTTTGAATTAATCTTTTTTTTCCAGACGATGAAAAAGAGTGTACCCCTAAAAAATTTCATTACCTGGACGAGTTATTACCACAACACCTAAACACCACACGAATATGATAGAATATTACTCCGTATTGTTCGCGTATTAAAAATGTCTAGGGCCCTAAGCTACAATGATCTTGGAAAACTTCATTCGATTGACATGATTTTGATAGATGAAAAGGTAATTGTGTTTAAATATTTATTAGTTTGTTTACACTGACCGATCTAATCATGTATTCGAAATTGAAGGTGTCAGTTAGGTTTTGGTCTCGATTGGATTTTATATGTTGATGTGACGCCTTCTACTTTAGCATAGGAATATTAACCAATTATGTATTTTTCAATTTTTAAATAAACTATTATTTATTATAAATCAAATTTCTTATTTAAATATGTAAGTAATTAATTAATTCATTTTCCCCTAAATCTTAACCGATTGATTTTATTTTTAAAATTCTTTTTATTAATTTCATTAAAATTATTTTGAATTGGATATTATTGCAATTTTGAATTTGAATAACAATTCAGATGAACTTAAATAACTAACAAAATCTAATTTTGGTTTTATTTTTATTATTTATTATAAATAAAATTACTTATTTAAATACGTAATTAATTCATTCATTCATTTTTCCCTAAATCTTAACCGATTGATTTTCTTTTTAATTTTTTTTATTAATTTCATTGAAATTATTTTGAATTGGATATTACTGCAATTTTGAATTTGAATAACAATTCGGATAAACTTAAATAACTTTAAAAATCTAATTGGGTTTCTTTTTATTATTTATTATAAATCAAATTACTTATTTAAATACGTAATTAATTAATTAATTCATTTTTCCCTAAATCTCAACCGATTGATTTTCTTTTTAAATTTCTTTTTTATTAATTTCATTAAATTTATTTTGAATTGGATATTATTGCAATTTTGAATTTGAATAACAATTCGGATAAACTTAAATAACTTCAAAAATCAAATTGGTTTTCTTTTCATTATTTATTATAAATCAAATTACTTATTTAAATATGTAATTCATTCATTCATTCATTTTCCCCTAAATCTTAACCGATTGATTTTCTTTTTTAATTTTTTTTTATTAATTTAACTAAAATTATTTTGAATTGGATATTATTGCAATTTTGAATTTGAATAACAATTCGGATAAACTTAAATAACTAACAAAATCTATATTGAATCTTTTCAATAAGATTCGTATACAAAAATACACTTGTGTCTTCAATTCTATAAATTAGATCATCTCTCCATCAATGTGTCTTCTTCACTGTAAGTTTTTATTGATCATTATAATTTATTTTAAATTTCTTGCAATCTTGTCATCGATCTAATTTTTAGCATTTTATCATTCTACTTTGTTTGTTTGTTTATAATTTATTCGAATTGGCTCTTAATTAGTATGTGCATGCAATTGTTTGTTTATAAGATAGTGTAAAAGCAAAACTTGAAGAATCGACTTGATTTAGTTCAATTTATGTTTTTCTACCCCCACTCAAACGTTATAGTTTTCGAGGTGAGTAATGTACAAATTTCTATTCTATAATTATAATTTACAAATTAACTATTAATGTCTTTCTAGAGTTTAGAGTTTATTTAGAATTTTTTTTAATATATTTACTAATATTAAATAATAAATATATTGATTTAAAAAAAACCCGCACAAAAGTGCGGGTACTAAACTAGTATTTTAGAATGAGAGGAGTAGTATATAAGGGAATAGATATGGTTATTGGATTTGAAAAAAGAGAAAATTTGCGCCGAAGGCGCAAATTTTGGCCCAATTAGCGAAATATACACACTTTTGTAAATATTAGCAAACTATACAAAACCCTAAACAGGATATCAGAACGCTCCCCTCCCAAATCTCATAAGGCTCCTCTCTCTCTCTCTCCCTCTTACAGATCTACAAAAAAATCCGGTGAAACTCTAACCCTCCCCTCTTCTCCGAGCTCCGTCAACAATGGAGGCGGCGTTGGAGCTTGTCCGGACCAAGGACACGAAGGAGCGCACCACTTACGCGTCTCCCAGGGCGACTTCTAGGCCCTCGCCTCCGCCCCTGCCCTAGTCAGCTTCTTCCCGGATGACGGTATCTCCTTCAGGCTCCTCCGCTTCTCCGCATCGGCCGACGACGTCGACTCCGTGCTCCGATTGCGTCTGCTCCGATGGCGCTCGATTCCGTGCTCTTCCTCCTTGATTCGGTGCTCCGATGGTGCTCGATCTGAGAGGTGATCCTCTCTACTCCCTTTGGTTAGATTCAGCGCTTTTCTTCCCGGATCTAAGCCTTATGCCTCATAATCTGGATGGATGTTGCTGATGCAGACGGAGGTATGAATTGGATGATTCAGAACTGTTGCTCCTTGCTCCGATTCAGTTTTCCTCGTTCTCTGACTCAATTGGGGGAAATCGAAATCACCGATGCTGCATCGCCGATGCTGTCTTTGATGTAATTAAGCCAGATTTAGTTGTAATTAGTTGCCGACAGCAACATCAGCAACTGATGACACCGATCTCCTTCCTCTATCGTCAATAACTGAGAGCATGATTGGGGCTCAAGCGCGCTTTCGATCTATTTGAGGAAGTAGAGTCGATCATCGTCAGCGGTGGTGACGTTGCTGACAGTCGAGCACGGGATCCAGGTACTCTCTCCTCTCCAAATCTCTTTTATTTCAATTTGCAATTTCGATCACAAGTCGATGGGAAGTGGTCCATCCCAGAGTTGTGTTTGATGAATTCTCTGTTCCGTGTGGTTAGAAGTGACATTAGATAAGGTCTTTCCTCTAGTTAAATCTAGAATACCATTCATTTGAAGCAGCGAGCTTCTGCACATTTTGAATGGAGCATATCTAGACATGCTCCCAGGTTGCTTCCATTCATCAGTGCATTTACTAGATTTTGTTTAGAATATTAAAATTAGTTCCATCAGTTTCTCCCTCTCTTCTTTACATATCCGAGCTTGGTTGTGGTTTATGACCCCATTATTTGGACATGACTTTCGGAAGTCATGGTTTTAGAAAGTGCAGTAAATTACTCGTCACAATCTGTGATAAGAAAGTATATATATCTCTGGATTTGTGTCTATCTATCTATGTATGCTCTTGGCTTTAATTAATGTTTTGAACAAAGGTGCTTGTTGAGGAAATACTACATAGCCTGTTTGGTGCGCACAAATGAAGGCATTGTGACACCTTTATCGATCGGCAGCATGATATATAAATGAGTCATAAGTTACTTTATAAACAATATATAATTAATTACAGTGTTTTCAAACTAATCTTTGATTGTGAAACAAATGCATACCTACTTTGCCCCTTTTGTCGAGTAGTCAGCTAGCTAGGTACGGTGCTTGACTAGGAGGAAACATTAATTTTGAGGAATTCGATCCCTTGGCTGTTTGGTTTGTATTCGACGTCAGCATCGTTTTTATGCATATTTTTATACGTGCTGACATGGTTTTTATGTAGGTATACATGTGCTGGTATCTTTTTGCAATATAAGAGATGGAGGAGGTAGGATGTACAATGATTTTGAGCTATTTGGTGGCATCGACGGACGTCAGCAGAGGAGTCTCCAATGTCATTTTACACCTTTTAGGATGTATGAAAGCGTAAGTTATGTTTTTAAGTTAATGACTGTTGGCTACTGATTTTTTTTAGGTTGTTGATTTTTTGTGTGAGTAATGCAATTTGTCTCCAATTTATTTTAGTGTTGACATCGTTTTTAGTTAGATATTATATATGTAGATAAATATGTATGCTTGACTCCTTAGAAATTGGTTTATTTTTTAGTGCTGACATAGTTTTTATGCGTATTTTTTAGTGCTGACATCGTTTTTAATTTGATATTATATATGTAAGTATATATGTATGCTTGACTCCTTAAAAATTGGTTTATTTCTTAGTGCTGACATCGTTTTTATACGTATTTTTTAGTGCTGACATCGTTTTCATGCATATTTTTGTGTAGGTATATATTTGCTGACATCGTTTTTGCAATATAAGAGATGGATGAGGAAAGAGGTCAGCATAGTCGGCGTCGAAAAATTCTTTGTTTTAATTGTTTACCGTTATTCTTTGTTTCTCACTACCAAAAATAAAATAAAATATTCATTTTTTTTTTGTAGAACACTCCTTTGTCTCTTTGTTCTCCCCCTTTTATATTTTTAATGACTTAATACGTCAAATATATTGATCTTCGATGTCATCATTGTCGGCGTCAGCATCCTCGTAGAGGGTGTGAGCAATGCTGACGTCAGCATTTCCGACGTCGTTGTCGTCGACGTCACCATTCTCGTAGACAGCGTCAGCATTGTTGATGTCAACATTCCTGTCGTCGACGTCAGCATTGACGCGTGGAACAAAAAAACTTCCTTGTAAACGGGGTCAGCATTGACACGCGAAAAAAAAAAAACAAAAAAACCTTCCTTGTAAACGGTGTCAGCATTGCTGACGTCAACATTCCCGACGTCGGCGTCAGCATTGACGCGGGAAAAAAAAAATAAAAAACTTCCTTGTAAACGGTGTCAGCAATGCTGACGTCATCATTTCTGACGATGACGTCAGCACTGACGCGTGTGAAAAAAAAAAAATTGGTGCTGCGGAGGGGGGGCACAGGGGGGCGCGCATGAGGGGTGGGGGGCACAAAGGTGTTGTATAGTTTTGCAAATTTTCCAAAATCTTGTATATTTGGCTAATTTGGCCTTCATATTTGTATATTTGGCAAATCACCCTTGAAAAAAATCATATGAAAATAAAATTAATGGTGAATATTTTAGCAAACCATTTTCACCATTTAACGGCTAGTATTACTCCAACCTTCTTCCGAATGACTTCTTTTATTATCATCTTCCATTAATCGATCAACTTGTGAATGAACATATTACTCTGTAAAAAATTTCCTTCAACTTGTGAGATTTAAAAAAAAAAAAATCAAAGATTAAACAATTAGTATGCCAAATATTTGTAAATAAGGTTAAAAACGACATCTAATACGGACGGATTAGACCTGTCAAAACACAACCCGACCCAGACGGCCCGAAAAATTCCCGACCCGAACCCGGAAATTTTGACCCAAAATTTTTTACAACCCGAACCCGAAAAACCCGAAATTTTTCGGGTAATCTGGGTTTCAATCCGGTGACCCGGTTGATTTATAATTATATATAATTAAATTTTTTTATATATAATTAAAATTTATCACAAAATTATCAAATCATGATTTTTTATTTTAAGAAAAAAAAAATTGACAAACCTGAAATCGACCCGAAACCCGGTCAAATCCGAGTTCGAGTCAACCCGAAAAACCCGAGACCCGTTTTACCCGAAATTCGAAGTGACCCGACCCGAATGACCTGTTTGACAGGTCTAGGATGGATGGATGGTCATGCAAAGTGTAATTGTATGACTTCGGGAGGAAAATTAAACTAAGTAATGTGGAAATAGAATAATGTAATTTAATTAAAGAAAGCAGGTATAACTTTTGACTTGCCATTATTTTACGCGGGAAAAGGTGGCATCCATCCATTACAAATTGCATGCAAAATAATTTATGGCCAATTTGCAAAAATGGACCCAACAAAAATCATTTGCAAATCTAGACTAATACGAGTATATTGGAAATTGGCTAAGGTAGAATATGGTCTAATTTTGCAAAATTTTGAGGCAAAGCATGTGAAGGGGGGGACACTGTTACGATTCTCGTCAATCTCGATTCCGACTGTCAGAACCCCAACAATACAATAGACCATCATGCGACACCAAGCGAACACACATATATTTGTATACAAATATATGATTAAAAGTGAAATTAAAATCCATTAAAAAAAAGAGTACGTCATTAATAAAATACAGTAGATGCCATAAGATGGAGGGCAGTTGGAATGAATGAGTTTAGTATGATGAACACCTTCCTCCAAGCTTCAACGGTTAATGGTCACAAATACATACTGTACCATTTATTGAGCACTCTCTTTCTAAATGTGACTGCCAATGCCAGCTTCACATGACAAAGCAACCAGGCCCCACCTGCATGTTATGTGATTGTGAACTGACCAGGACCACGTATCCCCCATCTCCCTTCTCTTAGGAATCTCTTCTGGATTTTTCATTTTATTTTATAATTTTTTTTATTATTATTTATAGTAATATATAAGTAATAAATGTAAAATTATAAAAATAATACTTTATATACTTTTTATCATTATAAAAGACTTATAAAAAAGAACAGAAATGAATAACTATTTCAGCTTTATCGAATAATCAATAATATTAATTTTTTACTATCATAAAAAAAAATCATTAATAATTATGGAGTACTATAATTTATGAGATTTTTTTCAAATCATGATTATTGCTCTTAATCTTTATGAAATACTATTTTTTCTTAATTTAAGTGACATTTACTATATGCACATACAAATTAATGAATATGAAATTATAAAATACAGATTAATAAAAACAGAAGATAAAATATAAGTAATTTTTATTTTTCTTAGAAATCGTACCTGAATAGTAAATATGAAGTAATGTTTTGGGGTTAGCTTCCAAATTATTATGATCATGTGCTAAAATAATTTACTAGTAAAACTATTATAAATTAAATTTAATAAGTAGTTCGAGCCAATCAAGTAGATTGTGTAAAGAGTTTGACTAGTCAAAATTTCAATTAGTTTTTTAACATTAAAAATATATATCTTATACGAGTGAATTTTTTTTTTTTATTTGTATTTTGACCAACAATTTTTTTTTATATATTGTTATTCAGTTTTAGAAATGTTATTTGTACCACGTTATTTTTGGGGATTGCAATGTCTATTTATTGTGAAGTTTTATTGACTTAATTAATAAAGATTACATCTAGACTATCTAGTTATCATTAAATCATGAATTTCTTTACCAAAACAAAAATCATGAAGAAGAGTAGATGCATACCAAGGCAAAGAAGAAGTATACAATCAAAAGTGGAGCTTCATACCCCAAATCTAGGGTTTTTACAGGGGGGAATTAGAGCAGATAAATGAGAGCCTATGACGGTAAAGAAAAGAAATGAAAGAGGGTGGATAAGCATAATCAGGCGAAAAAGAATATAGAGTCACGAGGGGGAAGAAGCGATGAAAGACGAGCAGAAGAAAATGGAAGAAGCCGTCCAACACAAAGTTTTAATCACCCGTCGATAACTCGTATAAGCAACTGTGGGGATATATTAAAAGTTGCCTGCTCTTTTATAGTAATAGAGATATGAGACCTGACAAGTTTATATTTCATGAAATTATAATAATACACAATTTAAAGTATAATATTTTTACATACAAATATTTTATATTATAATTTATTTAGATATTATAATTTATTATTAAAAAATATATATATAGGATAATGGGGTAAATAGTAAATAATTATAAGTATAAAGTAAAGGATAAAGGATTGTCAATTTTCCCTTTATACTTATTTGATAATTTAAAATATGAAATTTAATCAGCAATATTTGATATTTTAGAAGTAATAATTACACTTTTTTTTTACTTCTACATTAATATCAATATAATTTGTACTTTTTTTTACTTAACCAAATATATTTGTACATAATAAATATGATAGAGGATTAAAAATTATTTAATGGGATATTTAAAAATGAAAGTGATCTTTCTTAATTTTATTGTACATCTCTAAAACATTAAATATTTCCCCACTGCCCGCCTTTTTAAAAAAAAAAAAACTCTATTTACCCAAACATTTTTATACGGGGTATTACGGAGTTCTCCGTATTTAATAATGTATCTCCGTTTATCACTGTTCCGTTATATTTCACTTTTATTTTGTTTTTATTTTTCTAAAAAAGTCGTACGGGTTTCTTAATTGTCTGTAGTCTCTGTACCTCTCTCTCCCTTTTCTCCGACTCTCACCGAGCCACCGTCTCCCACTAGTTTCTCTCTCCTCTCTCTCTCTGCAACCGCAACTCCAGCGAAGAAGAAGAGGAGAAGGCAGCATTACAGAAAACCGAATCTGCGTCGAAGATCAACAGAGAAGCAAGCAAGGTAGCTGCTCGGCGTAACGAGATCGCTACTCTATTTTCCGTGTCGGTGGTGGGGTTCTTACCGCCGGAGGAGGAGGAGCGGCTAGATTTTGCCGGGACGCAATGAGGAGGAGGTAACTGGCGGCAGAGGTTGAGAGGAACAAGGTCGGTGGATGTACTTGCAGTTGAGCTGGCAACCTAGCCTCCTACACCACAAGCGCAGCAACGGTGTTCCTCTTGAGTGAGGGAATTTGCGACGTGGTTCTTGCAGTGCCGAACCTACACTCGTCTCGCCAATTTCCGTCCGAAGAATCCGCGTTCATCTTACGGTGAGTTGTTCTCTGTTGGATACTTGGATTGAACTTTTTGAGGGAGTTTATGCTCAATTTTGTTTCAGTTTCGCCTTGATTTTTGTCAATCTGGTGTTGTTTTTCCCCTAATCTTTCGATTTCTTATTTGTTTGACCGGGCTTCAGATTCACTTTTTTCCTTTTTTATTCCCCCGATTGATCGGTTTAACGTTTCAATAAGCTGCTTATTTGTGTGATATCTCGTCAAATTTTGGTTGACCTGTGGTCAGATTCGATAATTTTACCCCGTATGCTCATTGATAATCAAAACGGGCTTGGATCTGTGGCCAGTTTCAACATATTTTTTAGCATTTACATCCAAGCCATTTGCTGCTATTTATGATTTGTTGTGATTACTATCATTACCAAGTATTAATTTTGAACAGCTGTTTTTCGTAATCTTTTTATGTCATTTCTGGTGTGTAAAGTCATTTGTTGATTGTGCAGGTGATTCACCTTCCGTGCCTGATAAGGAGAGAAACTATCCATTTTACACATACTAGAGGAAGAATTGCGCGTTTCTTGACTTGGAGCTAATCCTCAAGTGGCCTTAAAAATATACACAGTGAGAATTTGTGAGAGAAAATGGCTGCAAAGTTGTTGCATACGTTGGCAGATGATAATCCAGATTTGCAGAAGCAAATTGGATGTATGACTGGAATCCTTCAAATCTTTGATCGCCAGCAGATTGGGAGACGCCTCAATGGACAGAACCACAAAAGGCTTCTTCCGCCAGGTAGCCTGCTT
Source organism: Persicaria tinctoria (assembly GCA_037127255.1). Taxonomy (NCBI): domain Eukaryota; kingdom Viridiplantae; phylum Streptophyta; class Magnoliopsida; order Caryophyllales; family Polygonaceae; genus Persicaria; species Persicaria tinctoria. Next base: position 65,669,552 of record JBANSL010000010.1, on the reverse strand, counting down.
GTTCTTTTGAGTGATAAAGTTTTCGACGTTGTTTGTTTGTAACTTGATATTGGCATATTGCTGTAATTCAGAATACAGAAGAATGTGTCAACTTGTGCACTGGTTACTGGATTTTAGGGTCATCATCATTGAGTCATGGATGTCTATGAAATGTATCCAATGTGATGTATATCTATGTAATGTTGGTAATCTGCCGTCCATCAGCGTCAGAACAGTAGCTGTAGATTTGCTAGTTTAACATTTCATTTGCTGTAGTGATCTTAATTGGGATCTTTTAGCTGCAAAAGATCAAGGCCGGGCAGCCTCAGATGTGTTTATCTTGATAAGGAAACTGCACTTTGCGGGCATAGTTAATGATTATGACAATGTAGTTGCTTATTGAAATAGTCAACCTAAAAAATAGTCATGCTGTTCATAAGATAAATGCCATCCTTCTCTCACTTTGTATTTTTCCTATCTAAGAACATCCAGTGCTTTGTCCACAGGAAATTCCCAGTTCAGTAATAACGGCCTTGATGTCGACTCTGGAAATGCATACAGCCGAGAGACAATGGTAATTTATTTTGAATATTTTGCTTTTAGCAATGCTATATAACAGATTGGATATGAGTTCTGTTTTCTTATGTTTTGGGTTAAATTCACTGCCTGAAGCAGGAAAAGCTTGGACTTCTCTTCTAGCCTATTTGAAACAACAGTCTAAAATTCTCTTCACCTTCATCTTGAAGTTCACTTGGACTTTGAAGGAAATTAGCAATCCTATCTTTTATCTATGAGTACCCTATTTGAAAGTTGCAATAATTTGTAATATTATGTCGAAGAAAAATTACAAACTACAGAGGTATAATATGGTATGCTTAAATAATAAGCATCTGTTACTGTGTGTTATGTTTTGGGGAAAAAAAATTGCGGAATAATGGATTTTTTTGTTATGTTCATTCTGAACCTCTTAAAAAATCAACTGGAGTTTCATTCTGATCATCTCAAAATTTTAATTGCAGGAAAGGGTTACTAACAGATATCCAAATGACAAAAGATTGTCTGCTGAATCATCCAGACCATCTTTCTCCTCATCTTCTCGTTCATCATCATTTTCCTCCCTTGATTGTGGTAGGCTAGGCCATCCAGATCCATCATCTTTGGACCGTATCATCTTCCCTGATAATCCCTCTAGTGATCCAGTCATAACCCAACCAAGTCCTAGCCCGAAAATAGGAAGACACTCCCTTGATCTTCGTGATGTGGTGAAGGACTCGATGCATAGGGAATCTAGGGGATTTTCTGTTCAACCCAACATGAAAGATGATGGAGTGGGTCAACTGTCAATGCCCAGAGATTCTCCCCGTCCTTTGCAGCTGTCAAAATCTATGGATGGGTCATTAGGATCCACAAAGAATGGGAAGAATGACTTGCCAACAGATCTGAAAGAGTCTCTTAAGGTTCTTGCTAAACTTCGAGAAGCTCCTAGATATTCTTCTGAAAAGCAGCATGCAAGAGTGTCATATGAAACAAAGGATGGGTCTTCGCTTTCAGTTTCAAGAGACGGTCCTAGGTACTCGTATGATGGGAGGGAGATAAACCGTATGTCTTTTGAGCCCCGAGACTTCTCCAAATCCAGCCAGAGAATAAATGACCTCCCAAGACTCTCTTTGGACAGTAGAGAGAGCTCCATGCGAACTTCAAGCTATGAATCAAACTTAGCTTATCTTTCTACAAATGCACAGATGGGTGATGATGGCTCTAATGAAAATATTGTGAATACAAAACAAATATCTCGACCTCCAAGTGTTGTGGCAAAGTTGATGGGTTTGGAGACATTGCCCAATGATAAACCATGTAGGGACGGGCAGTGGGGTTCAATGATCTCCCTAGAAGACTATCATCACCATTCCAGGCCTTTAAAAACATCTGATACGTGCAGACCAATTCGGCTTCCTGTCTCCCCAAGGAGCTCAAAGAAGGATCCAACTTCACCCCGTTGGAAGAATGCTGAGATGAGACCACTTTCTAGTTCAAAGTGTTCAAATGAACCAGCCCCATGGAAGCATATGGAAGGTAGTCGTACTTCTCAACCGCAAGCAGCAAGACGGCTAAAATCTCCCGAAAGCACATCAAAATCTTCTCCATCTGTCTACAGTGAGATTGAGAAAAGATTGAAAGATCTCGAGTTCAAACAATCTGGAAAGGATCTCAGAGCTCTGAAACAGATATTGGAAGCAATGCAGGCAAAAGGCTTCCTAGGCATGCCAAAGGACGAGCCTAACTTGAATATGGGAACTAAACGTGAAGAGGAGCAAACATATACAGGTCCAAGCATGAATTCTGGCTTTAACAGTCCTACTGAATACCATAGGAACCATTCTGGTGCTTCGGCATCTAGGAGAGCTAGCTCTAAAGCCTATGAATCACCAATTGTGATTATGAAGCCTGCAAAACTTGTTCATAGATCTGGTATTCCGGCTTCCTCGCTCATTCCAATTGATGGGTTGCCAGATCTTGGTTTGCAGGGAAGAGATGTTGCACGTCGTGGAAGGTTGGATTCTGTTAACCGGAGACCATCTAAAGATCAGTCTTCCAAAGGTCACAGGGAAAACATTACTAAAAGTTCCATTGATAGGAAAGCTAACAACAAAATCTTGCGAGAGGCTCAAAATTCAACAAGGGCTCAACGTGCTTCTACTGATAATTCTATAAGCTCCTCCAAGAACCTAGGGTCCACAAGTCCAAGATTACAGAAGAAGCTTGAACATGATAAGAGAGCTCGTCCACCGACTCCCCCAGATTCTGGTAAATCAAGAAGGCAATCTAACCACCAGGTAACTGAAGCTGGTGGGTCCCCTGGTGGCAGACGCAGACCAAAGTCGAATATTTTGCAGCAAAACACTGACCAATTGAGTGAAATATCTAGTGAGCCTAGAAATGTCAGTAGCCTGGGAGATGATGTATCTTTGCAGTCTGATGTTGTTACAACTGTGGAACCTAAGAGGGGTGTGGAAGTCACCAGCAATGAGAGGTCTGTTGAGGTAGCTGAGCGCCATATCCTACCCCTCGAATCTTTGAAGTACTCAGATCCTGGTGAAATAAAGATGGTTAGTCACGAATACCCACCTTCGGATTGCTTGGTTAATTTCACTTTGTTTTGTGTTTGAGTTTTTTTATGCATTTTCTTTTCAGAGTTCAAGCACTAGATCCAGTGATGATGACTTGGTGGAAGAGCTTCCTGCTATTGCTCCTGAGCATCCGAGTCCTATCTCCGTGCTTGATGATTCAGCTTATAGGGAGAATTCTCCACCCCCTGTGAAACAAACATCACATGACCTTGAAGGTAATTTTTTCCGTACTTATTCTTTATTTGAGCTTGCTTAAGAAATCTAAACTACCATTAACAAATCACAAGTATATGCTATAATTATTTCAGAGATTTATAGGTATGTGGTATCCTCTATGTTTCTTCACAGAAAGTTATTCAGTGAAAGATGAACAAGGTGTATTTGCCAGATATGCTTCTTGAATACATATGGGAACCATTATACACTTTGTACTGTTTGTTTCTTTTTATGCTCCTGATTGTTACATGAAATTTTAACTGCACAGGTATTGGAACTAAAACTATAGAACAGGATAATGGGGAAGGGCGATGGAACCCTTCAGAAGAGCTCTCTGCAAAACATGTAGTTGGATCTGAGTTCTCACCAGAGATCAACCGTAATAAGTTGCAGAGCATCGATAACTTGATTCAGAAGCTAAGACGACTGAATTCTAACCACGATGAAGCACGCACGGATTACATTGCATCCTTGTGCGAGAACTCAAACCCAGATCACAGATACGTGTCGGAGATACTCTTAGCTTCTGGCCTCCTACTCAGAGATCTGAGCTCTGGGTTGTCTTCCTTCCAACAACACCCATCTGGCCAACCAATCAACCCAGAGCTATTCCTAGTGTTGGAACAGACCAAATCAAGCAACTTCATTTCTAAAACTGGGTGCAGCCCCGACGACAAGGTCACCCACCTGAAGCTCAGCCAGGAGAAGTTCCACAGGAAGCTCATATTCGATGCAGTCAATGAGATTCTGGCGGGGAAGTTGACCTCATTGGGGCAAGTGGCCGATCCATGGTTAAAGCCGGGTAAACTGGCTCAAAAGACTCTTAATGCTCAAAAGCTTCTAGCAGAGCTCTGTGCCGAAATAGAGCAGTTAAACGCCCCTCAAAGGCAACAACAATTCAGCTTATCAGAAGAAGAGGAGGATCCATTGAAAACCATCTTGTGGGAGGATGTAATGCATAGATCAGGTAGCTGGACCGACTTTCATGGCGACATTTCAGGCATGGTCCTGGACGTTGAACGCTCCATCTTCAAAGAGTTGGTTGATGAGGTCGTGATTGGAGAGGCGTCTGGATTGCGTGGAAAGCCCAGCAGGCGACGCAGGCAGCTCTTTTCCAAGTAAACGCTTCCTTTCCCATATCCGGGTTTCGCCTAATCTTCTAACTCTGAGTCTAAATCCTAATGCCTTTTTATCCTCTGGTGATTACATTTTGCTCTTGGCGGGAATAGGGGTGCAATAAGCTATGTCTAGGAAGGGTAGTTCTCTGTCTTCCCTTCTTTCTGGGAGGGAAGGTGGAAGAAATCAGTTAAGTTTGTGTTTTCTGAAATGGATTAATCCGAACAGGGAATCAAAGTTATTGACATTTCATGATATTTTGAATCAGTCTCTTGAAAAACAAACAGCTCTGTTGTGGATATGTTGTTAACTAGTAAATTTTCACAGATTTAAATCAATAGCTCTTCTGTATTCTAGAGAAAACTGAATTAAGTTCAGTTTTTGTTGTTGCTGCAATCAATTATGTCAATGTTAAGGTAGAATTCCAGGCTCCCAGCCAGATCATGATGCCATGGGGTTTATTCATTTTTTGTCGGTTCGATCGGTCAAAGCTGCTTCACATCCGAATCAGGTCTCATATGGTCTATAACAGGTACACTATTGCTATGACTGTTATGTGAGCTGAGTAGCTTGAACTCGGCTCGAGCTCGTTCATTTTCTAAACTAGCTGAGTATGAACACATTTTTAAGCCCAGTTTAAAACTCGGCTCGCATGAGCAAATATAGTTGCTTAATAGTTAATACTCGGAAAATGTTCGGCTCGATCTCGTTCATTTCCTAAACAAGCCGTGTATCTTTAGAGGGTTTGGAGATTTTAGACTATTTATGTTTAGAGGGTTTGGAGATTCAAACTTAACAGAAATTCTAGTTTTTTCAATGTTTAGAGGGTTTGATTTTTCATATTTATTGCCGCCAAATTTGACAAATACTCAAATGTCAATTCGTATGTGACCGGTGTTATCAGGCCAATAAGATTAGGAATTAAATTACTTTTAATATATTTTAATTAGATTTGCATCAAGATTTACTTGGCTTATATATATAAACTATAAAGATCGATTTATTTTGGGAATCTGGGTTCAACAGAAAGACAAGTGATCAACCTCAATCTACTGGGAAAATAAAAATAAATTGCCATTAACTATTGAAGGAAAACTACGTTTGAAGCAAGCTTTGAAAAGTTCCACATTTGAATTAGTTTCCCACCAGCTCTCCCATTTTCCATTCAATGCAATGACTTATTGTATGGCCTTAAATCAATACACGTTCATCCTCTTCCTCCAACCAAACACTTGCCCAGATCATGTCTTTTCACCGGTTGATCCTACTCTGCCTCACAGCACTCATCTCCGTCTCAGCCCGAGATGAGCCCTCCATCGCCAAGCCCGGATGCACAGCCCTCTGTGGCAACGTCACCCTCCCTTACCCATTCGGCATCGGTGCTGGCTGCTTTCTCGGCCCATGGTACGAGATCAACTGCAGCTCCTCCACGCCCTTCTTGCGCCCATTCAATCTCGAGCTGAAACAAGTAGACTACAACACGACAACCGGCCAACCCACTCTCACTGCTGCCATCCCCTTCGCTCTCACGGAGATATGGTCCGGTACTGACTATGACGCGTTGCAAGGCACGAGTCCTAACTTGACGGGCAGCCCTTACACCTTCTCGATGCAGCGCAACCTTTTCATGGTCCGCGGCTGCACAGGGAGCGCCATCTTGATGGATCAGAACAACAAGGTCCTGGCTGGATGCGCCACCATTTGTGTCAATGAAGGCTTTGAGCTGTCTAACAGCTGCTATGGCGTCGAGTGCTGCCAGACTACCATCCCATATTCACTTGATTTCTATAAGATCAACTTCACCCTCAATCCCAACAATGGAACTACTACTTATTTCGCGTCTTTGATTGATGCTACCGCGGCAAGCAAGTTTCTCCAGTACAACTATTGGACCCATTTCCCAGCTGTACTGGAGTGGTCAGCAGTTGATCTGCTGACATCACAGCAGGACATTGGTAACTCTGTTTGCGAAAGAAGCTCCGGCAATGGAGGAGGCTACGTGTGTCGTTGCAAGAGCGAGTTCTATAGAGGGAATCCTTATCTTCCTTATGGATGTCAAGGTAGTAGGAATCCAGCACTAATGTTTGGCTTGCTGAATTGCTTGGTGATAGTAACTTTTAAGTGTTATTTTTTGCTGCAGTTGTAAGAGATTGCGAGGATTGCGCTGGGGAGTGCATTAGAGTAGGGAACGATTCGTATACATGTCCTCCAAGGAAGAAGCAATCAATACTTCTACTGGTGTTATTGGGTAAGTGCTCCTACAAATCAAATTATCACTTTTGGTTTTGTTGTAGGATTGATGTCTGTTGTGAATTTACACGAGTGAATATCATTAAAGAGAAAGAGAATGAACAATAGGATACAAAGAATTTCCGTGTTCTGGCAAGAACAGCACAGAACATCCAGCAAAGTAAAACCTTTCTACAGCTAGGGTTTCTTATTACTGTGATGCTTTTATGGATAATTGGGCCCCAATCCAATTTATATGTCCACCTACGATGATTCATTTTCTGATACAACAATGTCTTTATATGTATTTGATCAATGGTTGTTGTAGGATTCGGAATCGCTATGTTGTTGCTGTTGTTGTTGTTGGGAAGTTTCTTCATGTACAAATGGATAAAGAAAAGCAAGGAGAAGAAAATCAAGGCCAAGTTTTTTGCTAGGAATGGCGGTTTACTCCTAAAGCAAGAAATGTCTTCGGAAAACAGCAGTGTTGAGAGAGCAAGAATCTTCACTTCGGAGGAGCTGATGAAGGCAACGGATCAATACAACGAAGATAGAATCCTAGGGAAAGGCGGTCAGGGAGCGGTGTACAAGGGAATGCTACCCGATGGCAGGATCGTAGCCATCAAGAAGTCGCTAAAAGCGATGGATGAAAGCCAGTTGAACGAGTTCATCAATGAGCTAGCCATCCTATCCCGGATTGATCACAGGAACATAGTGAAGCTACTAGGATGTTGCTTGGAAACCGAGGTTCCTCTTTTGGTGTACGAGTTCATCCCGAATGGCACACTCTTCCAACACATTCACTCGACGAATGAGGATTGCTTCCCATTGACATGGGAAGCGCGGTTTCAGATAGCTCAAGACGTAGCCAGAGCACTTGGTTACATGCACTCGGAGTCCTCAATAGCCATCTACCACCGCGACATCAAGTCAGCCAACATCCTCTTGGACGGAGGCTATAGGGCTAAGGTGTCAGATTTCGGCATATCAAGGTCCATAGCCATAGACAAGACTCATTTAACCACCAATGTGATGGGCACATTCGGGTATCTTGATCCGGGCTACTACCAATCCCTTCAGTTCACAGAGAAGAGCGATGTTTACAGCTTTGGAGTAGTCCTCGTCGAGCTCCTGACTGCTCAGAAGGCGATTCTGGCAGTCAGGGATTTTGAGGAGGATAGGACATTGGCTGGCTTGTTCCTTTCTTCCATGGAGGCATGTCGTTTGTTCGACATTATCGATCCTCGGATATCCAAGGAGGGGAGAGAGGATGAGCTCATTGCCGTCGCGGACATTGCATGGCGATGCTTGGCGAAAGATGGGCAATGTAGGCCGACGATGAAAGAAGTTGCATCCGAGCTGGATTCGATTCGTTCGAATCGAGCTGGATGTTTGCCTAAAGAGATGCACACAAACACAACTTTAAGCAATGCATATGATAGCATTCAAAACTTTACCACATTTTCGGAAAGCAACACCTCTAACTGGACACTCACATCTAACATCTCTGATACTCAAAACTTCTTGTGAATGTAATATTCATTTGTCAATCTTAGTTTCCAAGAGTTTTTTATTCTTATTAATACTCCAACTTATTATATTATGCTCCTTTATTCATTGATGTATATGTTACTTAACTTACTCCAATATTAGTTTATCCGGTAAAAACGATACTGATCAACGAGTTCAACCCTAAAAAAGAAAGGCAAAAAAAAAAGTGATGTTTGAATGATACTTGGTTTACATAATCACTCTGTACATCATAATTCATCGATCCAAACGGGTCCATTGAGCATCCATTAGGCCCACATAGTTAGGCCCAATTGATAGCCACGGGCCATAGCCCAAAAACCGAAAGCCCCGAATTGATAGCCACCGGCCATTGCAATTTAGTCTTTGTTGTGCATTGCAATTTAGTCTTTGTTGTGCAAGGCTAAATTGAAATAGAATGGTTTACAATTCAGAATCATTGGCCACAAAAAAATTGTCCACAATGAATTCAATAGCCGATGTTCTTGCTGCGTTTGCTATGAATTTACCAATTAGACCATCCACAATGGTTTTGTTACACATTTGCACATGATGTATAAAAATACACATCACTTTTTAGCAATTTGCTCCATTGGTAAAATGTCCATTTTTTACACACCCTTGAAATACAATTCATTTAAAACAAAAAGAAAAATAAAATCATAAAAAAACAAACCAATGAAATTGTCTTGCTTTTTGTAAAAGTTTTTGCACATGGGGGAGATTATGTGCTCAAATTTGCACATCACATGTTCAAATGTGCACATTTGCACACACCCAAAACAACCAATGGAGTTAAAAAATGTCTAAAAAATACACATTTGCACACAACCATTGTGGATGGTCTTAGGTGCAAAGCTCAATTTTGTTATGTCCTAAGTAGCAAGGATGGAGCCAGAATTTTTTTAGCGGGGCACGATTATATATATACGGTGTCGTTTTAGATTAAAGTAGCATAACGATCTCTATGTAATATGATAATTATAAATTAAATGATGTTACTCTAAAATAACATGACTTCGCTTTATGATAAAACTCTGTTATTTTTCTCCAGTAAAAATATAAATAAACAAATTAAATAGTCGAAGAAAAGAAAACTCACAAAATAAGGATATGAAACGCAATAAATAAACATTGAGTCAATATTTAACTTGTTGTATTCTTAACATGTAATATTGTATGACTAGATATAAAAAAATTAAACTTGTGTAACTTCTTACCAAATTATCAAAATAAGTAATATAACCTATGGTTTCGAAGCTCTCGAGATGATTTATAATATGTGAATGTCAATTTAAATAAAATATAAAAGTATTATAGTCTATTGAAATAAACTTAAAGTAATTAATACACCTATAATTTTCAAACATTTATAACTTTTTATTCAGATGTCGGATTAGGACGTCTTAATTATATATCAAAACGAAGCTTGTGACGAGGAAAATACATCTAGGTAATTTATCGGATGAGGGGAGGGGCATGTGCTCCCCATGCCCTCCTGGCTCTGCCTCTGCTAAGTGGGATCCTCGTGAGATTGAGAGTGGAAGATAGAGATTAGAGAGGAGATTAGAGACAGAAGGTGAAGTTAAGAATTCAGAGGGAGAGATAGAAAAGATAGAACGAGAGAGGTAGGGTAACTTTTAGTTTATTACTTGGATACCCACAATTACAATGGATATAGGTATTTATACCCTAATTCCCTAATAGGTCATTACAATTTACAAATTTCTTCATATGGATGCAAATGGGACTTCCTCCCAACGTATATGTCATGTGTAATGTTTACTTTTGTTGAATAAAAGGGGAGCCCTGCTCTCTGTCGTTTGACACCAAAAAAAAATCTGCTCTTTTTGGTGAAGTTGATGATTTTGGCATGCCTGTGTTTTGTTTCAGAGGAGGTTGTAGTCTCGTTCACCCTATTGATTAAGAGGATCGTGATAGTGTTTGTGGCTTTCGAAGATCTCTCGTGGGGGAACGTTGTCGGTCCACACTTCCCATGCGTCACTTTCTCGTGTTTCTACTGCAATCTCTCATGCGAAGAGACACCGTGGAAGTTAATAGGCTTCGCCGTGTTCTTGCTATTCACAGTTTCATTCCGAAGTCTCCCTCCACTTCCTCATTTGGCTGGGATTTTGTTGCTTTGTTCGACTAGGGCTCGGATATTTATATTTTAATTAGCTTGCTAGTATCATGATGGTTAGTTTGTTGTCGTTTGTTTCGGCCTCTCGATTTACCCGACATTGGTGTTATCGGGTATTTTAAATTATTACCTTGATTTAAAAAATAATAATCACCGCTTACCTTTGAAGTTGCAAGTTTCCTTCCCTCCCTTCTTCTGTTTCGAGTTAAGGTGTTTTATGTCCCGAAAGGAGGGACAAGTTAAGCTCCCATGGAAGCTCGTGGAGGGATTGATGAACAGAAGGAAGGGGATTTTGAGATAGAGTTTAGAAGTTTAGGGAAGAAGAAGATAGAACGAGAGAGATTAGAAGAGATAGGTAATGTGTTTGATTCTCAATGACAATCAATTGGGTAATTATACCCTTAATTTTTAATACCCTAATCTAAACTAATACACTACTCAAACTATAAGGGTACCATTTAGACTATATGATCATTATTCATTACAATACAAGGTGTCATCTCCATCCATCGATCCGATCTATGAGCTGTGGCGATCGAGGTCAATTGTAGTACAATTTATTTACTCATTGTTAATGAATGAGATATTTACTTGCGTTAATTAAGTACTTCTTGATATATAAATGAAAAAAAAAACACTGCAATCCCCAGTCGGGGTGGCCTAGTGGTAAGGAGCAACGGGAGGAGTAAGGAGGTACCGGGTTCGATCCTTGCTTCCGCCTCTTTCCTTGGTTGAAAATCCATGGTTTACCTTGCTCTCTACCACTGGGTCGTGCTCGAGGTAATTGAGATAATTACACTTGTTGGTACGTCACAGATCGATTTGGTTTAGGTATGTATATATATATATAGTAATTAAGATAATTACACTTAAAAAATAGGATTGGACTTTATAATAACTCTCAAACATATATAGAGAGGGAGGTAATTGGATACTGTATGGATGAATTGAAGTTGTGGAGTTACTTTTTTACCGGTACCGGTGTAAAAGTGAATGTTGTTGTTGTTGTTCATTCACATGGCAGCTGCTGTAGTTACTCTCCATCACTGATAGAGCTTTAATAATAAAATAGAGAAACAACAAGTAACTGTTGGATCATCTCCTTTATCAGGAAATGTAGAGAGGATAGGTGTACGTACGTGCTGCTCCACACAGACACAGAGAGTGTATTATTGTAAAGTCATCAACTATATATATCTCTCTCAACAGACACCACACCCCAAACCTCCCTTCTGCTTTCTTAACATGCATTTCTCTAAAAGGACACCCTTTTGACTCTCTTATATTATATATAGAACTCAGTGTAAATATTTTTTTTCGAACAATGATCATCAGAAAAGTGATTGAATTGGATTGTCTGATAGTAATTAAATGAGCTATATGATCATGAATTATATTTAACCAGTAAAGAAGAAAAGATATGATTCATTTGAATATGCATTTAAATTTATTGATTTGGAAAATAATTAAACCCTAAATTGAAACCAAAAAACAAAAAAAATCAGTATAAAACAATTTTATAAAAAAAATACTGAATTTTTTTTCAAATATGACTTATTAATTGATTTATATAGGCTGATATGCATAACTCGGGAAGTAGAAATTTTCATGAAGTAAATGTATGAGCTAGTTTAGTTGATTTTTTTTTGTCACGAAAAAACCCAGGAAGTTGAATTCCTGTGTGAATTTAAATTCCCCATTTTGGAGAAAGTTTCCTTGCCTAGTCCCGCATGGGTAAGCCTCGTTTGGTTAAAAGTAAGAATTAGACCGCCTGAGAAATTTCATTTCCCGTGAATTCAATTCCTACATTTTATTTGGTTAAACGTGGAACTTTTTTGGTAATTTATTTAAAATTACTCTTATAACCATTTTCCCTTTGTTTTTAAAATTAATCCTATTTAAAATTGGATATTTTTTTGATAAAAAATTAAAATGATCGGAGATTTTAATTTGGATAATAGAAAGAAGGAAGTAGATCTTACCCACCCTTTTCAAGGTAAGTTCAATTCCACCATTTCATAAGAATTGAAATTGACAGGAATTTCAATTTGTGGGTTTTCTTTATTTACAAAATGAAAATCAAACACATATCTTGAAACATAATTTCTGAAATTTTGCACTTACCTAGCCTGGAAGTAGAAAAGTAGCCAAACGAGGCCTACGTTTTACTTCCACTTTTTTATATTGAATTTTTTTAATTTTAATTCTTGTAATCCAAAATGGGACCAAACACATTTTCTCAATTCCCATTAATTTATAATATACATGGAAATTGAGTTCCTATAGGAAGTTAACTTCCCGGGAATTAAACTTCATGCGTTTAACCAAACAAAGCCATAGCTTTGCCTCAATCTAAATTTTGGAACCTAAAATAGCATGAAATACCTTAAAAAAGGCATGAAATAAACACAAAATGACCTAATTTAACTTATAACTATATATATAATATTCTCTAAGGAACTAACCTAGCTATATATATATTATGATTTATATATTTACATTATAACATTATTTGTTATACATGAAAAATAAAATAAAATTGGCGCACAAAGGGAGATTCAAACCAGCTGAAGCAACTGATCATATGAATTCCTAAGTACTGGAACTCTTATTTTATGAAAACTAATTAATGCTTTAATTCTCTTTCAAACATGCATATATTTTAATTAGTTAAGTAACAAAACTATATAGTTATTCATAAAATATATAAAAGATAATGATCAATCAGTCAATCTTACACAAAGCCTACCACACTTTGGCTCACACCATTACACAATATATCTGTAAATTGATACAATTAAGCATACAGTAGTATACATTTATAAAAATTAAGCAGTAAATTCCTTACCTGTATCTCATATCATACTCATCTGCAACCATATATGTTCTTCATCCAATTCTAACAAGCTGCTAGCATTGTCGATTTCATCGCGCAAACATATGAAGTATTAGATCGAGCTTCGGCTCAATCATAAGGCAATGTTGTTAATTGCCATGATGATGATGATGATCTTTATCCTGCTGATGACCTGCATTGTTCTGATCTCCCGAATGCACGTCGTGGGGAACGAAGTCCCTCATCCCAGAGAACGAAGCACTATTCGATAGATGAAACCGGTTGTCGTGCTGTGGGAAGAGAGATGTGGTTGCTAGAGGTGGGCAAAAGAACAACTGAGGTGTACTACCAGCTCCGCCACCACCACCACCACCACCAGTACTGTAGTTGTTGTTCATATGATGAGGATCTTCGGATTGAGAAGGTACCGAAGATCCTCCATGGCCTCCGAATTGAGATAACGAAAGACTAGACGGATCCCAATGGTACATGTTACTGTAAGGCAATCCCGGGAAGAAGCCATTCCCCCCGGCCATTGGGAAGAAGCTCTGAGCCGAAACTTGAACACTTGATTGGTCCTTAGCTTCGGCCATTGAGTGGTCTTCATCGTCCTCATCCTCATCCTCATCGACTTCATCATTGATATTGATCCCTTCCTTGCTCGGAAGCATCATTCCCGAGGAGGTATCGGCCTTCATCAAGGCCAAATTCGCATCAAGATAGGGTGTGAGCTGATGAGGAGGAGCCACAATCGAATTAGGATTCGACAATTGGCCGAAGATGGATTGCTGGTGGAAGTCGACGAAGCTCCCGGGAGGGATTTGGAGGGGCGGCAGCTTGTCGATGTCGAGCTTTGTCGCGTCTAGAAGCCAATCAATCACCTTGCTCGGCTGGCTCAGGCCGAGCCGGTCTTGGAGGTCGTAGAGCTGGATCGCCGTCGGGACCGAGAGCCGGATCCTCCGGTCCCTTAGGCCTCGGATGGTGCAGACTTTGCTGTGGCGGTCCTTTCCCCCGAACGTGCGCGACACTCGCACGATCCTCGGGTTCTTGAACCCGGCCCATTGCCTCGACGTCGTGGTGGTGGTGGTGGCGGCGGATGAGAATGAAGCCACACGAGCTAATGCCTTTGACAGTTTGTCGTCATCGTTGGTGCTGTTTTCGAGCTTGGAAGGGATAGTGCTTTTGTCATCTGTTGAGTTATTCATCATCTTCGATGATCTTCTTTGTACCAGAAAGAGTTGATTGCTTGCATTAATTACAGTACTGCCATCTGCAGCTGCTGCATGAAATCATTCAACCGAAATTGTAAAATTTAGCTTCAAAATTAAACAATATATGAAATTAAATGAGTATCTATACATATGATTACACGCGCTATTAATTCGTGGATCTAAAGCTTGAACCTTTATCAAGTTCGTAAATTTGGGATCGGAAATTAGGGTTTATATGCCTGATTCGATCTGTAGTAAAAGCGAGCAGATTTAAAGCAGAAAGGATGAATTAATCCATGAATAATAGCAAGTGTGGAAAATTAAAACCTTAATTTTATGAATTCATTACAGATGTCAGATCTGAAATGAACATCCACAGGAAATTAGGAAGAAATCGAGAGAATTAAGTTGAAAAACACTTACGAGGTAGATGAAACTGGGGAAGCTCATCATGGATTCCATGTATAGCAGCTTGAAATTGGGATCGAGCTCTCAAATCGATTGATCGAAAGTGCGCAGTTGCGAAAAGTGAGGGAATTAGCTATGGCTAGGGATTGAAAGAGAGAATCTGATTAATTGGAGTAGTAATGATGCAGAGGGGAGAGGCTATAGGGGGAGTAACTATCAAGACATAAATGAGGCAAATTCTAAGAAGTGGGTGAGGGGGTTTCAATTCGGGAAATCAAGATTTGATTGCAATTTACTGATGGATGGATTGATGGATCTGGCAAAGTTTCTAACGGAAGGGTTTGTTGCAGGTGGTGTTTAATTTTGGGAAAGAAGAAATAAGAGAGAGAGTAAAGGAGGAGTGAAGATGCCATATATATGACCGATGTACCTTGTTTTGAGTTGAAGACGCATCTTCATTGGGGGGTACGGACTGCCCGGTTTAGATAAGCTTTGGCTGCACGCCCAAACTCGCGAGTCTGAGTTAGTTGGAAACTCTCCATCCTTAATTATTGATTTTAAGTTGGAATTTTGAGAAACTCTCCATTCAAATTGATATATGTTGTTTAATCAATCTCAATATTTCCGATATATGTGAGAAAATCACATTCCAACATAGTAATTTTCATTATCTGCTTTTCTTTAGAAAGAGAGACGACACTCAAGAGTCAAAAGTGTAGTTTATGAGTATAGTTGTTATTTGAGAGTCAAGTGGTTAAACTCGAAAAAAGTTTGACTAGTGCTGATCATTCGCACATTTTAAACTGAGATTTTGTTCGACTTAAATCAGCTCGAATTTTATAAAATTTTCAAATGTCCCTTAATTAGGTTATTGCCTCGATCATGGGCATACATGATACATGTAATGCTAGCTTCCTCAGCTCATGAGTTTGTGTAGCTCCATCTCGGCTCTCGAGTTTTTCATTTTACTAAATGAGTTAAATATATTAGCATATTTTTAAGTTCAAACTCAAATTTAGATTTATCTCAAATTCAATTCACTTTAAACATAATTAAGAACAGGGAGTGAGCCGAAAGAGGGGAAATAAATAGGTAAAGTCGGCGTCAAGAGCATGTGGCAACTCAAAGTGTTTACACGCCAATTTATGCACACTATTACTACATTACATACAATATGCAATGCAACTATGCAAGCACAGGCATCACTTCCAAATTCTTCCTTTTCCTGCCCATTTTTTCTAACATATTAATTAATTAAATGGAGGTTAATTAATTAATACAGTACTCCGTAACAGTAGCTATTATTGGAATATGTATACAGAACTACCCATCTGTTTATATTTGACTTGAAAAATTAAATTATTATATATATACACACACACAGGTGATCGATATAATGCAGATGAAGAGATGAGGCTATCTTCCAAATAATTTGATGAGGCTGTGCAAAGGCCAAAGGGGGAATTGGGGACCATCCTATGTCACTCCCTATTAATTTATTCAAATCTTAATCCATACAATCCTGATTTTTTTTTATTAAAAAATATTGAGTAACAGATCTAGATTTTGATGATCCAAGAAAAATCCCCACCTTAACTATATAGTATAGTATTATGATTATACAATATATAAATCAAATTAAATTAAATGTAGATTGATGATATTGATCTTCAGTCATTCGCATGCCCTAATGTCTCAATTGAGATCACCGCTTGTATGTAAGCTATTAGAAGATTGACAACGCAAAACAACATTAGTATATAGGGAGAGTAGAACAGGAGAAGATGTGGCTTAAATGTGAAAAGACGGTTCCCTGCACGATTTTCTTTTTTAAAGATGTGGGAGAACTCAAATCCCGAGAAATGAAGGAGAAATAATAGAGAGTCGGATAAGAGTATCTTAATCTCGACTGAGCACGAAATACTATAGTCTTAAGATTGTCAAGTATACCGAGGTTGTCACCTTCTATGCAAATAAATTTGATATTAAGTTTAATGGCCTTTAATAAGCCTTTTCCACAAGTTGTACCCTTCTGCGTCAATGATGGACAAGAGAGGTGAAATACCAGCTTCTGAGAAAAGGACTTGGCATATGCATGTCATCGCGGATGAGGTACCCATAAGATCCGCAAATAGAAGGGGATAATGCACCATCGGAATTTAGTTTGCACCACTCAGATCTATGCATAGACCATTTGCAGTGACACCTTACTTTTATTGTGGTAGTTGAGCTCGATTTTGGAGCCTTGGGGATCTAGGTCCTTCTCTAGATCTCTGGTCTTATTCCAATTACAGATTTGATCCATGGTGAAGGCCACGATGGCTCTAGGGTTAGGATCAATGTTGTCGAATATCATCTTGTTTTGGAAGAACCAGATGCTCCACCAGACAAAGGCAAGAGTGGAGAAATCATGATTCCCTAAATCAGCTGATCTAAGGCTAAGCAATGTATCCAATTTAGTAGTTGAGGCGACATAAATTGAGTTAACTTTTGTTAGCAATTTTTTGTGACAAAAGTTGGATCGAGACTTTTGAAATGGGACAATTGAATAATAGGTGGTCAATCTTAATTAATGTTTCGGAATTCAAACTCATTTTTTATTTACTTTTTTTATGGTTTATTGTACATGTTTTCAATGAAGGTAATAGCTAGTTTTAAATGGTTGTTGGGTTTATGTTTGTTTTTAATTATAAGGTCGGGATTCATCTTTCTAACAAAAAATTTAAGATATTATGTAATTAATAAGAACACATTCCACCATCCGATCCCTTATATTTTTATATTTATTTTCACTCCACTATTATTGCGATATTCCAACAAAATTGATCAATCATTTAATCAATACTCCTTTTATAGAGCCTTTCCTTTCAATACTCCTTTTATATAGAGCCTTTCCTTACCTTATAATTAACTAACTAATTAATCATTTATGTGCTAGGCTACTAGAACATGGGTGTATGTGCACGGTGCACGCAATCACAGGTACTAATGGACTTTAGTATGGTATCACGAGTTATAACGACTTTATTTGCACTTACAGATGCGTGTTGAGAGATGTAAAGAGATGTAAAGAGTCTCACATTGAAAATATGAACAAACAAGTCACATGATTTTGTTCACAAGTACACCAAATGGACTTAATTAAGTAGTTATGGTGTATATATATGTTGATCAACCATTCCGAAATGGCTCACCGAAAAGGACTAGTGGGTAGTACTCATAGGTCCCCGGTTCGAACCCCGGAATAGTCGCTCTTTATTTACCTATTCAAGGTGTATATATATATATTAATCTTGGATCCTTTAATAATGGAGCACATTTACAATCGAGAGATCGATGAGTAGTCTTATATATCTAGCTCAATCTACATTATAATGAGTATAGTATAATGATGATACATAAAAATAACTCATAAAGCTTTAATTATGCAAAATTGAATTGATGTATAAATGCCCACACCTAGCTAGCTAATTAATTAAGGTTCTCAACTAATTAATTAAGCAAGCCAAATAGCTATTAGGTACATGTATGTGACTATGTGACCGTATATATATATATATAGCACATAAGTTTTGTTTTACATACAAGTGTGCAAGTGTGTGGATATATTCAGTTATTCACGCGTATGGAAAAAGCTATAGCAATCTATACAATTTTTTCAATTTACATTTTTACAAATAAAATAAATATATATAATAAATAAATAAAAAAAGATGTGGCTAGTTGGTAATGAGGATGGGTAGGGTTGCTATCAACTTCAACTTCACAAAGAGAGAGGGAGAGGGTTTAGGGTGGGGATGGCCCTTAAATAGGGCCCAATTCATGGGGTAGTAGGAGTTGGGACCACCTTCGTCGCATGGAAATTGGTTGCTAAGAGTAACAGTTGGCTTAATTGGTGACCTTTTTTCTTAATATTGTCTAGTCCGTGCTTCATTTTGTTTTGTGTGTCACTCATATTATAATCGGATAGGTAAAATGTTACTCCCTCCTTTTCTTTTCTTTTCTTTTCTTTTTTTAATGACGAGGAACTCACCTTTGATGGCAAACTCCGGGCACGTGATCCAGCCGGCAAGAGTCACGCACCAGATAAACCGACTTGGACCCACTAGAAGGGAGCAAGGCAAACCTTGGATTTTCACCCAAGGAAAGGGGCGGAGGTAGGGATCGAACCCGGAACCTCCTGACTTCCCCCCTTACTCCCCACTAGTGAGCCACCCCGACTGAGGCCTCCTATTTTTAATATAAGGCATTTCACTTCTGTGCACGTAGTTTAAGGAGTTAAAAACTATATAAAACATTAATTCCTTAAACAACGTGTACAAAAGTCAAATGTCTTATATTAACAATCGGATGGAGTAAATTGTTAAAAATAAATAAAAAGGAAAAATAGTATTTTTGATGATTTTTTTTAAAGTGGACTATTGACAATATAGCGGAGTATACAATGAAGAAGATTTGTCTTCACTGTTCACAAAGATTCCTGATGTATCGTTAGCAAGTGATGCTATTAATTAATTTCGTGGATGGTACTTGACATCATCTTTAGTCTACGTCCCCAACTTGCAGGATCTAGGTTACTTAAATTCGTCTTTTGTAGGATGTGAGAATTGAATTGTTTGTTTTATTGCACCTTTTTATGTGTTCTTTTGAATGTTTGACGGTTTCTGTCTGTCGACTTATTGAGATTCAAGAAATATATGATCTTGAATTCTACTTTATCTATAAAAAAAATAGCAGAGTAGACTATCTTCGTCGTTTTTAAACCATCCCCCCTTTTATTTTTTAGGGTTCCATATTTATTGCATTGTGAAATGCGAGAATAATACATATGATGATGAAATTTATGCATATGATTAAAAATAATGCACATTTATGTGAAATTGATGTAATTTTTTGCATTGTTTTGAAGTGAAAATGAAGTATATATATGTTGATGAATTGAGAAAATAAAGGGAACAAGGATCAAAAAATTGTATAATATAAACCAATTAATGACTTCTGTCCTAGGGTTAAGAGTGAGATGTTCGATTGTGTCTCACTATCATGAGGTCAGTAGTTCAAATCCGAAATCTCAAATATCAATAGTGGCATTTTGTGGTGTTAGAAGGATGAATACTCAAGCCTTGGCACATGGGTACGTTAATGAGTGCGCCTTGTCGCTTGGCTTTCCAGATTCGATTGTTTTGCAAACTAGTGTTCAAGCATTTTACAATTTATATACTTTTAGCCGAAAATATACTTTTAATTTTAAAACATTTCACAATAAATTACATTTTAGATATTTTATGTCCAGCATTTTGAACAAAATGTACATTTTTGTCAGATTTATTAATTACTTTATCTCAAAATATGCATATATTTTTACATTTTCAGCATAACGTCGACCCTCCTTTGCACACCTTTGATATATATATATATAGATAGAGGGAGTGAGAGATGATTTGAGTTTGAGGACCACCCTCTTGCCTCTTTACCTTTGATCCATCCCCTTCTTCCTTTGTTCCTTTTATTTTCTTTATTAATGTACTTCATTTTCACTTCATCCACCTACTTTATCATCATTATTAATTACATATATATACAACTTTTCATATCTATATATCTATATAACTAACCTCTTTTTTTTAACTTTTTGAAACAAAAAAAAAATCCATTAATTGATGATCTCAAACTAATAACACACTCTGCTATGAACACTTACACCTGTCACAAACAAGGAAATACAATGGATCTCAAAAGTAAACCCTAGCTATGTATAGCTAGATATATTAATTAATCATAAATTAATTAATGAATTAATTAGGGAGATGGGAAGTAAATGGAGGTCATGATCAGGAGATAATATCAAAATTCAAACCCCCAAATTAAGTAAACCCTAGCTATCGTACGTCAATCGATCGATGCACACCGGTACCGTAGTGGCCCAGGAAGGAACTGTTGATCAAAGCAAATTACTAAGTATATATCAGCAGCAGCTATATATATAGCTTACTCATCCGTACAACTCGATCGATGTCTTCACATAGCAGGAACTGATCGATGATATCTCTGATGTATATATGGGGCCATGGAGACGGAACGATCGAGAGAGACAGATCGATATATGCCCAGGAAAATCAATTCAACTTCCCAATTCAATTAATCGGATCGATATCCGGCTACAAATTGAGGGGGGGGGGCAAACAGTCCGTACGCAGCTTTAATTAAGCATCCATATCCATCAATGATCAATCCACAGAGAGAGATCGAGTGAGTTATCTAGCTAGTTTAATTAATTAATTAAATCAATTAATTATTAAGTAGATAAATAGATGAAACAGTTAGCTACACCTAGCTAGCTGCAGTTAATTAACGGAACTAGCTAGTATAAGTTACAGTTACATATAATATATAACATACTATACAGATTCAAATTATTCAAATGCAATCAAACCCAAGCCTGGTCATTCATCTTATTAATTATTCACTGTGAACACCCCAAAAAGTTTCATATTGTAAGTTTGAACAACAGAAAGACTAATGTATAAATCAATTGATCGATTACTCCGAAGTAATGTCAATTGGTTTTAGAATAGATTGAATCGCAAGCCGGGGAGCTAGCCAGACAATAAGGCATGCAGTAGCAGAAGCAGAAGAAGATCAGTGATGAATAGATGTAGTACTACTACTAGCTGCTAGTCTGCTACCCACACTGTTGCATACCCATCGCCCTCTCAGTCTCACTACTGCAATTTTTATTTTTATTTATTTATATATATAATAATATATTTGATCACTATATCTATATCTATCTATGAGTACTGTGTCTGTAAACATACAATTATCTGCAAGAAGAACTGCTGTGTCTTTTACCACCCAGAAAGTGACTATTCCTATTTTCCTAACTGTCATCCCTGCTACCCCTTTTTTTTGACCCCCCACCTCCTTCCTTTTAATCCCCTTTTCTTTTTTTTTCTTTTTTTTTTTCCTTTGCTTTCTCTCTCTCCCTTTTCCTTTCTGTATGGCACGCACAGCCGATCAATCCATCCCCACATTCAATTTCAATGCCACTCCTTTAATGTAACTCAAATGTGATTTCTTAATCTTGTGTTACAACATCCACCAAGGGTGATTACAGTACACTAGCTACTTCTTCTTGCTAATTACTCATTGTTGCCTTTTAACTATATATATATATCAATTTCATATTTCTCGAATCATTTTAGGGAATAAAGTTGTGTATAAATATGCTTCCATCCCATTAAAAACTACTATTAAACGTTTTCTAATCGATTGCTGTGATCGATAGGGTTAGGTACTCTGGGCTGCTTTACTCCTTTAGTCTTGTGCATGTGTCTAGCTTTGAGGTCGCCATGGTTTCCAATGCAAGATCTTCAATTCATTAGTATTAGTTAGTTCAACATTCAATATTTATAAAATTGATATATTAATGTCTATTTTTCCTTGAATTTTTTTCATTAATATATTATTGGATCCAAATAGAAATTTTGGGGGTTTCCCAAAACCCTAATATAATATGAAGATTGAAGACCTCATCGAATTGGTTTTAACTTTGTAAAGCATATATCTTCACCAACTCTAAGTTTTTATACAAAGGATAACCCATATATGTTTTTTTTAAATTATTTTTACTTTCCGTAAATCTGGAGAATGGGATGTATGAGGATACTACAACAACAACAACCTAATTAGTCCAGCAATGAAGCAGGCTTTACGAAGTCAACAGGGTGTTTCCAATAAATCCGATGTCAGGGCAAAGCAAAGGAAAGATATAGAAGAAGACCCGGCTAAAGACTACATAAACAAAGCCAAAAGGCATGGAGAAACAAAATTTGAACTTCCTCTATATCCAAATATGACTCCTCCAGTTAGGCACGTAACCAGGGGCAGGCTGAGGTCCGCTCTAGCCCGCCTCATTTTTTGAAAAAATAAAAACATAGGTAAATAATAATAATAATAATAATAATATGTATATGTATATGTATATTTTTTTATTAAAATAAGAGTTTTGTTAAAAAAATTATAAATGTATGAAAATTCTAGTCTTCAAAAGTCCACCTAGATTTTATTTTCTGGTTCTATGCCTCCCTCCAGTGCTCTCAACGATCTGTGTTAAATCGGCTGGAGGGAGGTCGTGTGTGCGAGACCACATATGGGAGACTCGAACAACACATAAATCCAACAGGGTTCCATCTCAAAACCAATTGGCAATGAGAGGGGTAGTCATTCAACCTTATATGTTGTTTAAGCATTCTCTATATTGACGATATGGTACAACCACATTCCAACAATCTGCACCTTAGGTTACCTGCTTTTTGCACAAGATATATTGACCAAATACTGATCTAAAATTCTGAAAAACTCAAATATCCATAAACTTGGAATGCTGGAGAAATGGTGATCTATGAAACCCTCATAAAATGACAAGAGTCATATTCTGGTTTTTCTTTGCATCCGTTCACTTGCATTTTGCATTCATTAGTATTGGGCTTCACAGTGGACAAATGGCACTTGTCTTGGGCCTAATGAAGTCCCCCAAGCCCAATAACATTAATGGGCCTTTAGCTGCGGTGCTTACATTCCAAACCACCACTACCTCCATCTTCTTCTTCTTTTTTTTTTTTTTTTTTTTTTTTTTTTTTTTGAGAACACCTCTCCAGTCTCCACTCTCCACCTTGTACTGAAAACTTTTTTATAAAAAAAAATGGAGCTGATTCCTTTTTGTTTGTTAACTGCATCGACTTAAATTGTTGATGACTCTGGGACAGATGTACCCTGAGTCAACTCAATTAATTGCTCATCGCTGTCAATTGTCAATTGTGAGAGTCTTCTGACTTTTTGTTAACTTCACATTTGGTCCAGGACTCTAGTTCATATGATCTATATTTAATACTACCTTTGTCCAAAAATACAGCACGTTTGTTTAAGAGTTAAATAAAAACTATATAAAATATTACTACCTCCGTTGCAAAATATAAGGGCTTTTGCTTTTTGGCACGTTTTTCAATGTGCTAAAAACTCCATGAAATATTAAATTTTTATTAAATTTTTTTACATAGTATTATACATATTAACATAAAAATTTAATATTTCATAGAGTTTTTAGCACATTGAAAAACGTGCCAAAAAGCAAAAGCCCTTATATTTTGCAACGGAGGGAGTAACTTTTTTATTAATTTTTTTAATAAATATAAACTTATTATCAATAAGTTTATAATTATTAAAAAAAAATTAATAAAAAAGTTAATATTTTATATAGTTTTTAGCTCCTAAAAATACGTGCTAAAAAAGTAAAAGGACATGTATTTTTAGACGGATGGAGTATTTTTTATTTTTCTTCTTCTGTTTTGTAGTAATATATATAGGTTATTGATTTTTAATTTTATATATATAGGCGGTGGAATATATAGTTTTTTTTTTTAAATGTAAGAATTTGAGATCTTAGATAAACAATTGTATGGTAAATAAAAAAAGAATCTCTGTTTTGAATTTCGATAGAAATCTGCATAGAAGGAGGAGAAGAGAAGCCCCGAAGGATCCTTCAACGCTCAAGAGAATTGAAATTACTGGGATTTTAAAAGTTATGTTTGGTTAACTTTTAATTCCCATGAATTAAATTACCACATTTCACTTGGTTGCACAAGAGAATTTTATGGGAATGCGTAATTACTATTTTAAACTTTATCTATGAAGGATGAGATATACATATAGGGTAAAAATTAGGATTTTATTTGTTTGGCAAAAAAAAAGCGATTTTATTAAAATCAAATGGGTGGAAGAAATTCTTGGTGATTCTACTTCCTGTATTTTAGATGAAGTAGAAATCCCAGGAAGATAAATATAGGGTTTTTTATTTTTTTCATCCAAATACATATATTAACGCTAATTTCTTGAGATATTTCAATTCCTGTGATTTTTAACCCTATCCAAACAAGCACTTGGATTATTTCCCCTACATTTTTTTCATTTTTTTGTAACAAAAATTAGGGGTGGGCGCGGGACGGGACGGGACGGGACGGGATTGGGCCGGGCCGGGATTCGTCCCGCGAAATTTTTTCGGGACGGGATCGGGACGGGATTGACATTTTTTTTTCGGGACGGGATGGTGTCTGGACGGGACGGGATCGGGACGGGCCGGGCCTTGTCCCGCATATAAAAATAATAAAATATTATATAAATTTGCAAAGTGAAAAATGCTTTCATAATTCATTATTTAGTATAATATGTTGAATACGGTATTATTCTCAACTATATTATTCAATAATAATAATAATATTAATATTAATATTATAATACTATTATTAATTCATACAATGATTGTATAATTAATTATAATGTTCAACATATTTGGCTACATTTTCTTACTAGATCAGGACGGAAAGGAATTGAGACGAGATTTACCAATATTGTCTAATTAATTATCGATTGATAGTTAGGAAGAATACCGTATTTAATTAGCTATTTGCCTCTTGTAACTCTAAATGGGCGGGATGTGTGTGTCGATCTGACGGGATCCTCTCCATTGACTCAGTCTGGAATTTCTTACTTTATGCCTGGTCGTGCTGTTGTTGATGCTGCTCGACGTAAGTGTGTCAAGTATCGAGATTTGTGTACGGCGGCTGGTTATGGTTTCCTACCCTTCTCATTCTCTTCATTGGGGGAGTTGGATACAGATGTGGTTGCATTGCTGAAGCGGATTCAGAAATTCTCGGTATCTCAGAATGCTGGGGCTCGTGTTGCACGTTATATTTTTACCAGACTTGGTTTTGTTATCGCTAAAGGAGTGGGTGCCCAGATAGTATCTCGGTTGCCCACTAATTTCTTGTAATCTGTTTTTATTATAATAATAATAATAATAATAATAATAATAATAATAATAATAATAATAATAATAATAAAATAAAATAAAATAATAATAATAATAATCCCATGTTATTATACTTTACAAGAAAAAAATATAATATGATATAATAATAATAATAATAATTTTATTATAAATTAATATTATTATTAAATTATATTATAATATTATATTATTATTATTATTATTATTATAAATTGAAAATTATTATTATAGTTATAAATAATATTTGCTCAAAATAATAATACTAATAATATATTATTATTATTTTATAATATTATAATATTATTATTATTATAAAAATTATTATTATTATTATTATTATTATTATTATATGCGGGACGGGACGGGATTTGCGGGATCCCACCGGGATCGTCCCGCGTTTCGTCCCGCATAATTTTTGCGGGACGGGATCGGAACGGGATTCGCTATTTTGTCCTAAATCCCACCGGGATCGGGACGGGACCGGGACGGGATCGGGATTTGCGGGATTTGTGCCCACCCCTAACAAAAATAAATAAATACTACTACCTCCGTTCGGAAAAACTTGTCACCTTACTATTCACGCACGCTTTTTTAGGAGATAAAAACTATATAAAATATCTAGTTTTTTAAATAATTTTTTTAACAATTTTGTAGTTATTATTAATAAGTAAAAACTTGTTAAAAAGAATTTATAAAAAATTGAATATTTTATATAGTTTTTATCATTCTAAAAAAGCGTGCGTGAATAGTAAATGACAAGTTTTGCCGAACGGGAGAAGTATAATTATAAGTCAACTCAATTTTTTTTATTTTTTTTTTCTTCGCGTGTTGCGAAAAACAAAATCCCAAGAATATTCTCCTGAATAATTGGACCAAACGATCAACGGTAGAAAGCAGTGATCTTATTTACGGCGATAAATCTCAACCAAATAATATGGATGGATTCCTGAAAAACTTTTCAGTTTTTTCAATCTTTCATATAAATTTCCTATTTAGCGCTCACAAAATTCCAATCTCCATCAAACAAGCAGTTGAGATTTCAGTGTAGGAGGAGCAATACACAGTAGAAGTAGAGATTGATCGACCAATCTCCATTCGCCATGACTTCTCTTTGTAAGCACCTCCGCCTCTCAAGTTCTACATCATATTTCCCTTCTGTGCTTTTGTCCTGTTGACTGTATTGATTAGATGAAGCTTCACAGTAAATTTGCTGCATTAGGGTTCTTCGATTCAATTGATTGAAGAGTTAATGCTATCAGCTTGTTAATTCAACTATTTGTCAATCGATGCCTATGAAGATCGAATTTCGCTTCTGCATATTCGATTGGTGCTTCCTTTATTATATTTGTTTGCTGCGAGAGGCTAAATCTCTCAATTTATGTATTTCTATCTGGATTAGCTAGCAACTGAACTCCAGCTTCCCGCATTTGGTAGGTTTTGTCCCTTTTGCTCTTCTATTACTCATTGCTGGGTGCAGTGCAAGACCTTTCTATCCGCTTCCTAGCAAAGCCGATACCAGTCATAGACAGCCATTGCAGACTTTTCGCCCTTATAACATTGCACATCGCGGCTCTAATGGCGAAATTCCTGAAGAAACTGCTGCTGCTTATATGGTATTGTATGAAAAAATGTTAATTTCTCTTGTTATCTGTAACTAAATTTGGGAAAACCTTGTTTTGCATTTCACGGATCTGTGTCAGCAACCTAGGATGTAGTAGTTGCTCAACGGGTGGCCTATTCCAATTGCCTGATATAGTATCATTTCCTATTCTATGCTGGCCTATTCCAATTGCCTGATATAGTATCATTTCTTATTCTATGCTGAGACTTGCTAAATTTGTTATGTGCTAATTGATTGTCCATAGTGGCCTTTTAACATAGAAGATATGGATTCCGGGGTCGTTAAAATGTGTTATAACATGTTTCATTCAGTAAATCTCTAACATATTAGAACACGAGTTTCGCCTTCTTCCAACCTTTTGTTTTTATCAATGGTGGCAGCGAGCAATTGAAGAGGGTACTGATTTCATAGAGACGGATATTTTATCCTCCAAGGATGGTGTCCTTATCTCTTTTCATGATGTAACTCTTGATGAAACAACTGATGTGAGCTCACACAAAGAGTTTGCTGACCGTAAAAGAACCTATGAGGTGCAAGGGGTCAATACCACTGGCTTTTTCACAGGTATACTATATGAGTGACTACTGACTAATACATTATAGTTCATGCTTCATAAATTATGTTTCTTTACCCTCACCTAAGGAAACTGCATTATTGAGCAGTGGATTTCACATGGAAGGAACTTCAAACATTGAGAGTGAAGCAGAGGTACCCCTTCCGGGATCAGCAATATAGTGGTTAGTTATCTTCTAATTTAGCAATTTTACATATGAATATGTTCACCGGGGCATTTATATAGTTATTATTCTAGTGCATTTTGATTCTATTCTTCCAGTTTCAAAGATCAATTCGTGTCAGGATAATCACTTCCTATGATATGCAGGAAAGTTTTCGATCATTTCTTTCGAAGAGTTCATCTCCATTGCCCTTGATGCCTCTAGAGTTGTTGGGATTTATCCAGAGATCAAAAATCCAGTATTGATCAATCAGCATGTGAGTTATTTTCTGACTGAATAGTGTCGAAAAAGGAGAACATTGGATTTTCTGACGAGCTTTTAGTAAAAAAATGGTTTCCAGTGGAAATTCATGGCAGCATTACTGCATTACTAATACTATTTTACCACCTCTATTTAAGAAACGGTACTTTAGTATTCGCTTCTTTGATGCAGACAGACATCGCAAAGTGGGGTTAGCTCCCCCACACTCCGAGTACTTTAGTATCCTTGACCTTCAAAGAAAGCCATGCTATGTTTTCAACCATATGTTACAGTCTTACAGCATATAATTTCTGTTTGAATTTCCTATCTTAACTACTCTCTGTCTGCAGGTCAAATGGCCCCATGGGAAAAGATTTGAGGACGTGTTTGTGGAGACTCTTAAGAAGTATGGGTATACAGGTTCATACATGTCAAAAGAGTGGCTGAAGCAACCTTGTTTTATACAATCATTCGCCCCAACATCACTTGTGTACATATCAAATCAAACGGATTTACCAAAAATCTTTTTGATTGATGACATAAATATCCCCACTCAAGACACAAATCAGGTACAATGGTCAACTGCTATCATGTTTAGCAAAATATGCAACAGAACATTTTATTCCTATATTTGGGGCTTCCTTCAACTGCTTTGATTGATCATCATGAATATATTCAATATAGCAATTGGAGTTTATTCTTGCTGAAACTTCTGCTCGTCTATGGGATACATATTTTAAAACCAAATACTGAGCAAGTAAATTGAATATTTGGCAGTCATACTGGGAAATCACCTCCGATGCTTACCTCGACTACATTAAACAATATGTAGTGGGCATTGGACCCTGGAAGGACACAGTGGTTCCAGTTGTAAATAACTATCTGCAAACACCTACTGATCTTGTTGCCAGAGCGCATGCCCGTGACCTACAGGTGTGTATTTTTCCTTCTATCTTCATGCTGTCATACAATACCTTCATGGAAATAGTGAAAACCCATTATCTTAGCATGTATTCGAGTTAGATTATAACTTTTTAGAGAGCTCATTATGATAATGACATATAATAAGCTAGAAGCTTATCAGATTCCTCTTCACTTCATTCAAAACCTCAAACTTTGGCAATATCTATCATTGCTTGTTCTCTTTGTCATGTCTTTTTAGTTGCTATTATATGATTGTATAAACCGGTCAAGTTCAACAATATAAAAAATAGTTTGTTTTGTCTCATTGAATTTTCGACATTCTTAAAAGTTGCAGTCACTAACTACATTTTTTGCATCCTCAGGTGCATCCCTACACATTCAGAAATGAGAATCAATACTTGCACTTTGATTTCCACCAAGACCCATACAATGAATACGACTACTGGTTCAACAAGATAGGAGTAGACGGCCTGTTTACAGATTTCACAGGCAGTCTTCACAACTATCAAGAATGGGCCTCGCCTGATCCCGACAATGATAAAAGCAGCAGACGTGCAGCTAGAATGTTGTACAAGATTGCAAGAATGCTAAAACAATATTAGGATCGGGCTCATTGTCTGTTGGAACTTTGATAGACCCTGTTGTTTCAGTATACTCTGGCATGAAAATGTACAAGAGCTGTGCAAATCACTAAATAATAAAGTCATGAGCTTTACTGTGGTTTTTATTCACATCTTTCCCTAGTTCCTCTTTTTTCCTTTCTGACAATGATGAAGTTGATTGAGTTCAGCAAAGAGGTATTTTATGCAACGGAGGTAGGAGGTTTGGGTTTATAAAAATAAAAATCTTCAATTTTGAACTTCACACTGGCTTCCATTTTCTTTAAATTCAGATTGCTGATTTTTCTGCTACTAAAAATTAAAACCCATGACACTTGCAGAAAACTAAGCCAAATACATGAATGGAAAAGTACCAGACAATCTACATCACTCTTTACACTCCACTAAATGCATTAAAAAATTAATTTAGCCTCAAATTTATCTTTAAAAAACTAAAATTTCATTTTTTTTAGAAGAACTAAAATTACATTTATATTCTAAATAAGTATATTTAAATGATTATATACTTTTATCTTGAAAATTCCTTTTTTTAAAATTAAAAATTCAATCATTTGTAAAACATATTTTGAAATTTTAAATTTTTTAAACATGATTTTTTACGATAAAAATTTATAAACATATAAATATAGGTCTTTACAGCGTAAATATAATTTTTTAAATGTTTTCAAAGATAAATTTTATGCTAAAATAATTTTATGATGCACAATATAGGGGATCTTGATTGGAAAATCGCACATATAGGCATTGTTATAAACCAAATTGACTGCTCACGTTACACTCCAAGTATCAAAGAAAGAAAGCCTTCATATTCGTCCAACAAACTGCAAGTGTTTTTCCATGCCAATAAGGATATGATGAGCAGAAAACTGGCTATAATTACAAAAGGCGAAAAAAATGCATTTCCTACCAACTATGATAATTTTTCCTGCAATAAGCATTACCCATGAGTCTTTTGATTATTCACACCCATAAAACAGAAAATTCTACTTGGAGCTTCTTATCTTGGAGATCTCATCCAGCAGAAACTTGGATTCAGCAGCAAAATCAACTGGGGTCACAGCTCTTAGTGTTATCCTCTGCCTCTTATCACCCATGTACTCGTTCACTGAAACACTCACTCGGAGATGATAAGGAATCCATGTAGCCTCTTTCAGTTTCAGCTGGAAAGGGTTTTCTTCTCCATCCTGTCAAACAACAGATTAGTCGAAAGGGTTAGAAATTATTCAAGTCTCAGAGGGAACATAAATGCAATGTTCATTAGTTACCTGTGTTTTCAGCATGTCAAGCTCTTCAGCCGAGCATCCGATAATTCTTTCAGCTTGTTCATTAAATGCAGAACCCCATCCTTCACCGCTTGCATCAGATATTTTAACCACCAAAATGTACCTAACATAACAAGATTGAGAATATAGTAATCATAGAGCAAGTAGCTCGTATTGACACTGTAATAGCACTTCTGCAGCATCTAACCTTAAACTGCATTCTGCATCATTCTTCTGGCACCCTTCACACCAGTATCCAGATCCAATAGATTCTGTAACTTTCTTGCTGCAAGTCTTGCAAGCCCGATACCACATAGTTTGATCAGGCTTAATGAAGCTTATGTATGCCTTTAAGCTAAAGAAGGCAGGCTGCAGAACAAAGCAATGCAAAGAATCAGATCAGTGAATTATTTCACATAATAACTTCATGGTCTGCTCACTAAATGACACACTACCTTGTCTTCTCCCAACAATGTGTTACTTGTGATATGAGACAGAGACACACGATCACTGTACATGGACCTCCCTGCATTAGGCATAGATGGACTCATACCAGCCCCAACAGAAGCCATCGGTGCCTCCTTACCCTCAGAGTCATACCTGCATGAGAATCAGACATGTTTTGAGGGTGCTGGGAAGATAAATGCAAAGTTGATTGCTCAAGGGTGGAAGATTACCAGGATCTCAATTTATTTGACTCAGGTATGTCTGGATTTATCTGAAGAATGCTTCTGGATATTGCTGACAGTGACACACCTGCATCAACATATATAGCAAGTAAACTATCTTGATTATTAAAAATGTATATGTGTAGATGAAAAACTGCAAGCAGAAAAACTGATATACATACCCTGAAAATCTCCAACCTTAAGAGACTTGATTGCCACAACGGGAGATTTATCAGCCATATCAAGCAGCTCCTGGCCAACTGTTGTTGCTAATTCATTCCAGAGAGAGACAACAACTGTCTTCTTCCTGTATTTTTTTTGGCATCATAAGTTTCAGATAGAGGAACATACTGAAAAACTGAAAACCATCCGTTGTCAATAAATATGGATATGAACTTACGACTGATCTGCAATGGTAATTTCTCGTTTGGGAATTATATCATTGTTTATCTTTCTCCTAATGCTTACTGTTGGGGAAACACTTTGAACAACTCCAACAACATCTGCAAAAAAAAGAAAGTTGTTATCAGAATAGGACATTGCTTCTAATGATGTGCTAATCATCCAACTGTTGTAGAGATTCTCACCTACAAACTCCTTTCCGTTCACATAAGGACCTAATTCATCAATTGGGACAAAGTTGAATTTGGTTTCAGGTATAGACACTCCTTCATCACTAGCTTCTTCAACCATGGAGTTATCATTCAGTGTCATCTCATAGTCATTTTTTACAGTCTTAAACTGCTTATTAGCAACTTTAAGATTCCCCCTAGAAATGTAGTACACCTTCCCCATTTGGAATTTTTCAAAGAACTTCCTTGCAGCTTCATTGAACATTGTTGCCTGTATTTCAGTACCCTGCATCCACCAATGCAATATAGAATATTAAAACAAAAAAGGGAAGACTTCAATAGGGATCATACACATCAGAAGCTTTCTAAGAGACTGTGAGTACACAATGCAATCAAGTACAGTTTTTCTCACCTCTTCATCAGTTAATTCCACATTGAAAACATTGCCTTCTCCTCTTGCATTCTTATAGCTCCTCAAAATGCCTTTGTTTGTAACCCTGACCTTTATGGTCCAGTTCCCTTGATAAGGGTTCAAGGAAGCAAGAGGGTGAACCCTCCTGGTCATAGCCATCCGAGCAGCAGGAGCTACACTGCAATGTATAAGATGGACTTCAATATCCAGCAATTATAAACTACAATATAGGGATGCAATGTCTACTTTAGGGCTCTAGAACAAGTATAAACACTCGAAATCATTTTAGTATTCCAAAATGCACTATAGCCAACTTAGAAGTTGCTTCAAGCAAGAAGCACATAATATCAGCAAGTAGTATACTCTATTATAGCAACATAAAAATACACTTCAGGTTACTCCCGCATGACCCTGTTACATTTCAAATGCTACTAAATTCATACAATGTTTTAAGTTTTAACAAGCCAAAAACTTACTTTCTCTGCTCATGAACTATCTGCGCAGCTGATTTGGCAACCACATCTTGCTTGGGCTTCAACACAATCCCAGGAACAGCCAGAACATCAGTTTCTTCCTTTGGCTTCAACACTATGCCACAATCTTCGCATTTAATCTCCGAATCAAGGGCAGGCGAAACCACCTCACACTCCTTGACAAGTAGAAACCTAGAGCAGAAGAAGATAAGCATGAGTATGTTGGGAACAATGAAAGGGGGCTTGTGCATTCTATCAGATCCTAATCTGGCTAGGGTCTAAAGGTAAAGATACTCACTTTTCAGGCTTGTTTGGGATATCATTGAGGCTGTAATTGATTATCCGAATGAGACCAAGATTTTGAATAGAACCCGAACCCACCATGCCAGCAAAGTTGGCTTGAAGGATCCCTTTGAGTTTCCCTTTTCCATCATTAGCGGTAAACCTGAGGAATATGGGCAAAGCGACAAATGAATCAATGGAGGCATTCATCTGTCTCAACCAGATATTTAACTATTGAAATCTCAAATGAAGGTTTCTTCGCATCATATTGGAGATGGTTGAAACAAGTGAACCCATTAAAAAGGCTAATTTCCATACATAACAACCGGAATCCAAATCAAATGCTCAAAGGAAACCCTAAACCTATGAATCTCTCACCAATTGAAAACGAATCATACTAATCTCACCTATCAAGTGACAAAACAAGACCCGCAGTGGCTAGATCTAGCAATCAAAAACCCTACAAAAGACAGCAATAGAAGAAGGTAGAGAGACTCACATGAATCTGCTACCAACAGACTTCAGATCTAGAACTTGGACAACCAACTCCGGAACATCAGAGGGCGAATCCGGCGATGGCTTTGACAGAATAGTCGCAATGGCGTTTTGAGTCGCAGTGATTGACATCTCCTTATCTCTCGTTGTCAGTGTGGACGAAGAACGAAGAAAGGTGAACGCGGGGTGTAGGCGAGATGAAAAACGAGGGAGTGAAATGGGGAGAAGCTAGGGTTTGGTTTTGTAGAAGGTGAAGAGCTTTGGCGCCATGACCGATATTTTAAAGAGGTTTCAGCGCCCACCCAAAGGTGAAATCCATGTCCGCGGGAATTATCAAATCCCGGGTAAATACGCAGTATTTCGACTTTTCAATTTCGCCCTTTTGCCGCCAAAAATAAAATGGAGTAAATAAAAAACTCCGGACTAGAGATCCGACCCGAAAATAAGACCGGGTATCCGGACTTTGGAATTGGTATCTTACTCCATATTATCCACTATTCAGTATTTCAGCGTGTCTTTGTAATACACCCGTTTGACGTGACCCGATCCAAATATTCGACCCAACTTGATTTTTAAAACGTGGTTTTTGCGCAAATATTTCAACTCAAAATCCAAAGCAATTCAAACCCGTTAAACCTGCAAATTTTTTGGTCGGATTGGATCAACCTGTGGGTCACCCGTTGGGTCAATCTCTAAGATAATAAAAACATTTACGGAGTATTGAAATTTTTATTAATAATAATTATGATTGAATATTATCTTTTTTATCATCAACTTTACTTTGTAATTTAACATTACAAATTGTTATTTTTATAAAAATACATATTACTATTGTAGCAACATTAATTACTTCTTTTCAATAATATAACTATTATTAGGTTAATATAACAATTTTAAGTTTAGGAACTGTGTAAATATTCATTCAAAATACTTCATCTGTTTACTTTTAAATGACGTTTACTATTCATGTATGGTTTTAAGGTTGATAAAAAAATATAAAAAATAATAATAATAAATGATATTTTACATATTTTTTATCATCATTAAATAACGTGCATGAATAGTGAATAACATTTGAAAAATTCTGGATGAGTAACGATCTTGACCCGTTGGGTCGATCCGAACTCGTTAAATATGGATTTGGGTTGAACATTTTATTACTCGTAACCCGTAATGAACCCGAACCCAAGACGACCCGACCCGCCCGACCTGTTTGATAGCTCTACTCTATAGGTATTTCAAGTTTTCACTTTTCACAGGATCGCCGCTATTTTAAATTTTGAAAAAATTGCCCAAACTTTATATCAGGTGAGGGAGGATCTAAAATAATTTCTGATTGATTATCGAGAGAGCATTTCGGTGTGATTAAACACTAGAGCTGTTATATGAGTCGAGTAGCTCGCGCTCGGCTCGGACTCGATTCGATAAAATGTCGGCTCGAGCTCGTTCATTTTATAAACAAGTCGAGTATCGCAAATTTTTAAGCTCGGTTCAAAGTTCGACTCGTTCGATTTAAGCTCGAATTTAATGAAATTTCTAAAATTTCCCTTTTAGTTACTATGTTATGCGCAATTAGGGCTTCTTAATGCTCGAAAAAAGTCTGGCTCGAGTTCGTTCATTTCCTAAACGAGCCGAGTATGAACACATTTTTAAGCTCGAATCTAAATTTAGGCTCGACTTGTTTTTAGTTGAATATGAACAAGCAATACTCAACTCGAATAACTGCCCTAAACACTATACACTTATACAGTATACATATATATTAGAGTATAAAATTATTTTAAATTTAGTCAATTTGATCATAAATCGAAGTTAATCATACTATAATAATGAGAAGATATAAACATTTTATTATTGTGGAGAAAAATAGGTGTAAGTTGACATTTTTAAAATGATAAAATAAAATATTAATAATGTCAATTAAGAGAAATAAAAATATATATCCTATCCTATCCTATATACAGTACTTTTTTGTCACATGCCATCTTTTAGTTAAAAAATTTCCCTCTAAAAATAATTTCCATTAACTTTTGTCATCTCATTAAACGATGTCACCTATTTACAATTATTTTTAGTAAGTTTCTATTTCTATATATATCTTCTTTATTAGGTATTTAAAAAAAAGACTATAAATAAATTACTACGGAGTATCATATTATTATGTTATGTCTCAAAGGACATTGATAGGGTTTGAAGGAGAATGGAAAACCCCTCCCCGGGGCAAAGAACGTGCTATTCACGTGCTTCCCCTTCTCCCCAAACCTCATCCCCAAAATCTCAAATCTCACACCCCTTCACCACCGTTTCCCCTAAAATCAAACCCCTCCTGGGCGAAATCGGCCTGATCCAAGCCGTCTTGTACCACTCTTTGATCTCCCCTGTAGGATTGGGTCCCCCTTCGTCGGTTTTCGATGGTCTCCTTCTTTGTGCGAGGAGTTTTCACCGTTTTGGGTCGGGCTGTGGTGTCGGGCTCGATTTCCTAGGGTTTCGCTTCCGTATTCCAGCCTATAGTGGCCGGCGTGGGATCTGTGTGTCGTCTGAATGGAGTGCTTTGGATTGGCGGGTGGTAAACTTCCGAAAAAGGAAGAAGGCGCTCTCTGGGAATGTGGTGGGCGGTGTGCTGGCTTTTCAATCGATCGTTGTTACGGCAGGCTCCGGGGATGTCTTTTCGCGGTGAGGTGGTTGTTTGAGGGTGAGTGTTCCCCTTTCCGGCTCTTCGGGCAACGTACCGGTGGAGATCCCTTATACCGGTTCCTCTTTTGTGCTTCTGCTGCCTCATAATAGGTTAATCTATATAATATCATGCCTGGTTTTAATTAACTGCATTTTCATGTCAAGAACAATCGCCACCTTTTGGCGGTTGGAAAATCTGGGCCCGATTATCGGGCCTTGAAAAAATTAGTGTGATTGGGGCTGTTATGGCTTCTTTTCCCATTTCGTTTGATGTTTTGGCTATCTCTGAATACGTTTTTGATAGCCTGTACTTGAATCCGATTGTGTGTGTTCTGTTAATAATCCTTGGTGCTTGCATTGGTGCCTTATTTAACTGGTGTCTAACTAAAATCGTGGCTGAGGTGTTTTACACTTCACGCCTTACCCCCCGAAAGGGCAACAACAACTCCCGAAAGGACAACAAATCCCTAAAGGGCAACGAATCAAGTGTCGACAACTCGGTTGTTGAGGGGGTTATGTCCCCCAATGATGCAGGAAATATCGATGAGGTCGACGAGAAAACTAGTAATGAGGATGAGTTACATCTTACAAGCCTGGATAAACCTTCGGTTGTAACCTGTCAAGATAGCCTCAATGACGTTTTTAAAAGCATGTCGGCTGAACTGATTCATCCTCCCCTTGTTGCTCCTTGGCTGGCTCTGCTGGCTCTTGAGTCCGAGCCACCTGGTGTAGGCGTCTCCTCGACCTCCGTCCTGAGCAATTGCATGAGTGTGATAGGTGGCATTGCATTGGCTGCTCCCCAGCTGAAGGGTGTTCTCCAAACGAACTCAAGGAAAAAAAAAAGATTACCACATTATGCTCTAGATCTTCTTTCAAATATGTACGTTATTTGCTTGTTTAGGAAACAGTTCAGTCTTGATCACCGTCGGAAAACCTTTGAATGTTTGTTGATTGAATTATTATAGTGTCAAATATCTTTGTTGGCATTTATTAAGACCTTGCATCCCTAATCAGTTTAGGAATACTCTTGAAAGAGTTAATGAGATAAATGAGCACTGTATGATTTCTTGGAAAATGAAGATTATACACACCAATGGTGTTACAAGACCTTGGAAATGTATTGGCTTCAGTCTTGTATTTGGGATAGAATGGAATTGGTGGAGCCGGTGCATGACTAGAAAACGGCATGCCCTTAAAGTTTCACTTGCCGTGATTCACATTTTGGATAACATGTGCGTTATTATCTTCTGTTTCATGTTATTCAAATCTCAATTTAATGGTTGCTACTCGTTGGCTATGCAACATTCACATCTCCCTTGGCAGTTTGGATTAGGCTCCCGCTTTGACTACCTTTCCCCACAAATTCATCGTAAAAAATGTTTTGATATGAGGAATTTTACCATCTCTCCTCATATCTTCTTAAGTTGTATATGAAAATCAGTTACTGGAATTGTAGAGGCATTAAAAAGAAAATATTTTGGACGGAAATTAATTCTTTGTGCAAAAACGAGCATATACAATTATTGGCCCTCGCCAAAACAATGTCGGAATCCGTGCTTGACAAAAACTTATGGAAACATGCTGGATTTGATATGGCTATCTGGTCGCCTGGCATTGACCGCTCATGTGACCTTGGTGTTTTATGGAAGAACCACCAACTATCAAACGAAACATTATCAATCTCGTTTCATTTGCCTAGGATCATCGGACTAAGATATGAAAACATTACTGATAGCCTCACGATTCTTATTTTGTTTGTTTACGCCCCTGCGGATTCCCGGGATAAGAACCTATTATGGGATGATTTAACAACAATTGTCAATGAGTCGCCCATCCCGTGCATTGTGATGGGGGATCTAAACGAAATCTTATGTATAGAAGATAAACTGGGCGGATCTACCACTCTTCCGACTAGGTTCACACGACTCATTAACTTCAAGAGTTCTTGTTCTCTCGTGGATTTGCCAACCTTCGGTAATCCCTTTACTTGGAGAAAATACCCTAAGGCTTTGGATAATATCCACGAAAAATTAGATCGTGTGCTTGTTCATCACCAAGCTCTTCAGAAACTACCTAATCTTATCACCAAAAATGGGGCTTTTTTGTCCTCGGATCATTGAACTATAACATTAACGCTCGACTATAGCTCCCCCTTCAAAGCACCTCCCTTTAAATTTGAGAATACATGGCGTCAACTCAAGGACTTCCAAAATATTGTTAAACAATCCTGGCGTGCGTCTTGTACAGGTTCTGCAATGTTTCAACTTATTTTTAAACAAAAAATACTCAAACAAAAAGCTAAAGATTGGAACAAGAACTCATTTGGAAACATCTTTCGTCAACTGCATGAAGTGGAGAATGACTTGCTACAAACCCAGTCGTCGATTTCAGTCAGTAACCATCAAGCCAATAATAGTAAAGAATGTCGATTGTTAAGGAAAAGGGAAAAATTGTTGCTCTTCCTGAAATCATTTTGGAATCAGAGAGCTAAAACAAAACATATGAAGCTTATAGATTCAAACACATCCTATTTCCACCGTGTCGTGACCAGTCGTAGACATAAAAAGCAAATACGCAACATTACATCTGCAGAAGGCACTCTTATTGTAGGAGAAGAAAATGTTAGGAAAGAAATTAAAAACGATTTTCATAAACGCTTTAAGAAGGAAGCTATTGATGTCAACCTTCTTAACGAAATGTTGAACATAATCCAAACCTCTATCACTCAGACTGAAAATGAATTTCTCATCCGTATTCCAACTAATAGCGAAATTAAATCTGCGGCGTTTAGTTTAGGAAGAAATAAGTCTCCAGGACCCGATGGAATGACAATTGAATTCTACAAACATTACTGGAATATATTAGGCATTTCGGTTATTAGAGTCGTGAAAGGTTTTTTCTGCTATGTGAAAATCCTTAAACAAATTAATCACACTTTCATTTCTCTACTTCCAAATATAGATAACCCATCGACCCCAAATCACTACCGTCCTATAACCCTATGTTCTACCTTATACAAAATCATTTCAAAATTTCTGACAGAAAGAGTGAAAAGAATAATCGGCAGACTGATTCACCCATTACAAGGGGCGTTTGTGTCAGACAGGGCCATTCAAGATAATGTGTTGATAGCTCATAAAATCTTCCATTCCTTCAGATCGTAACGTGGTCGGGAAGGATGGTTGGCAATCAAATTGGACATGGAAAAAGCATATGATAGGGTAGACTAGAACTTCACAAAAACAGTCCTATAAAAATTTGGGTTTCATCCTTCATTCATCTCCTGGTGCATGGAATGTATAAGAACAGTATCTTACTCTGTACTAGTAAATAATGGACCTACAGATATGTTCTTCCCATCTAGAGGCATTCGTCAAGGTGACCCCCTCTCGCCTTTTCTGTTTATTCTTGGTGCAGAAATTCTGGCGCGTCACCTGTCGACCGCTGCAATGTCGGAACAAAGCCCAATAGGCTTCACACTTGGGAGAAATGGCCCGCGAGTTCCCTTTCTATCATTCGCCGATGATATTATCATTTTCTCAAAAGGTAGCTTGGATGCGTGTAAGAGAGTTAAAAATATTGTTGACTCTTACTGTAAAATCTCAGGCCAAAAAGTAAACTATCATAAATCCTGCTTCCAACCAACTAAAGGGATCGCAAACTCAAGAATTTTGGATCTCAAAAATTGCCTAAATATTACTAACGCAAATTCCCTGGAAAAATATCCAGGATGTCCAATTATCAACGACAGAGTAACAAAAGACACTTTCGAAGATATTATTTGTAAATCCAGAGAACAACTGACCAAATGGCGAGCCAGTTCATTATCACAACAAGGTAGGGTTGTTCTTATAAACACAAATTTATTAGCCAAACCTCTGTATACGATGCAGAATTTCCTGTTGCCCTCAACAATTCATAAGGAACTTGATCAGATTAACATAACTTTTTTCTAGAATAAAGACCTTCAGCACCGTCCGCTGATTAGCTGGGACAGAATTTGTAGACCAAAAGGATGTGGAGGATTAGGGATTAGAAAATCAAAACCGATGAATGAAGCACTACAGATGAAACTCCTATGGAAAACTCTTGCTGAGCCGGATAACGTCTGGGTACAAATAATCAGATATAAGTATCTTAGAGCAGTGAATATTCTCCAATATAAGAAAGCGGGTAATGCTTCTTGACAGTGGGCAAAACTATCAACTCTCATAAAGAAATTCAAAACTGGTCTTATATGGTCGGTTGGCTCTGGGAACTCCATCAAGTTCTGGAACAACTTCCTCAATTCAGGCTAGAAATGATTTCCCTGTTATTGATAACATAGATGACAAAGTTAGCGACTATATTCTGGGTGGTAGATGGTGGGAGGAGAAACTCTCCGTAGTTCTTCCGCACAACATTGTGTTCGAAATCATTAACATTCCTCTTCCCAGTTCAAATTTCGAAGATAGATTGTACTGGTGGCCTGACCGTGCTGGCTGGTTCACAACATCGAGTGCATACAAACTAGTCACAGTCGAATATTCTCTTCAGTTGGATTGTAATGCCTGGATATGGCGTCTGAACACTCCTCCGAAGGTCAAAAATTTCCTATGGAAAATTTGCCAAAGCGGACTCCCAACAACCTCTAGACTCGGGCACAGGGGAGTCCATGTCCCCTCTACATGCCCTTTCTGTAATAGTTATGTGGAAGATGACATGCACTTGTTGCTAGAATGCCAATTTTCGAAATCTCTCCTACAATTTCCAGCACACATCAGCTCCGCTATAACCACCCAAATCAATCTATCAAGAGATATAAAACCGATCATGTCCTTGATAGGCAAAACCCTTTCAAAGGGGCACTAACCAAACTTGCTTTTGCATGGTGGACGACTTGGTACATCAGAAACCAACATGTATTCAAACAAGTACCTATTCCTTCCAGATACGCCACTTTAAGCCTCATTAGCAATCACGAGACAAACTGGAGCAACACTCTCCGATATGACAGTGCTTTTGACGACAACCCCCACCCTAAACGACACCGCATAGGCATTCCTAAAAAATAAACAACGGAGGGTAAGATTAAGTGGAGAAAACCACCTAAAGGGGCTTTCAAACTAAACTTTGACGGATCTACAATCACAAATAAGGTTAGCACTGCCGGTGTAATAATCAGGGACTGGAATGGACAACCGATACACATTGGATACCAAAAACTAGGTCAGAAAAACTCTTTAACCGTTGAAGCCCTAGCACTCAAACTTGGGGTTCAACAAGTTCTTGATCTTCGTATTGATAAAGTTCAAATTGAAGGAGATTCCAACATAATAATAAATCACCTCAATAACAAGTCTAGATGTCCGTGAGAAATTGAACTCATTCTATTAGACGTCCAACTTTTATTATCAACTTTGAAAGAAGTCTCCTTCTTTCATGTACCCCGTTTGGGCAATAGAGTGGTTGACAAGGTTGCACACCTTTGCCACTCTGCCTGGGGTGCCGATATTTACAACAATCCCGGTCTCACATACCTCATCCGCAAGGATGCTTTCAGATAGAGCTTGCTCGTCTGAATTTTTTCCTAATAAAAAAAAAGGATAGGGTTTGAAGGGAAATGAAGGGGGTTGAGAGATAAAATTTAGAAGTTTAGGGAAGAAGGAGAGAGATTAGAAGAGAGAGTAGGAAAAGTAATTTGGATTATGTCTTGGATGCCTCTCAATTACAATCAATAGGGTATTTATACCCTTTATTTCTAATACCCTAATCTAATTTGATACACTACTCAAACTATAAGGGTACCCTTTAGACTATATGATCATTACGATGTCTCGTAAGAAGAAACTTCGGACGACTGTGTAGCTTATGAAGCTTCTCCACCGCCCGTCATTGATGTCACTCCAATTTGTGGTACAGGTCACCAAAATTCAGAAGAAGAAAAACAACAAAAAAAAAAATTGTGGTTTGCGGAATTTAGAACCGATTCGCTTTTGATACCATTTGTTATGTCCCAAAGGACATTGATAGGGTTTGAAGGGAAAGGAAGGGGATTGAGAGATAAAGTTTAGAAGTTTGGGGAAGAAGGAGATAGAACGAGAGAGATTAGAAGAGAGAAGGAAAAGTAATTTGGATTATTTCTTGGATGCCCCTCAATTACAATCAATAGGGTATTTATACCCTTCATTTCTAATACCCTAATCTAATCTAATACACTACTCAAACTATAAGGGTACCCTTTAGAGTACATGATCATTACATTTTTTTCCTTCAAAATATTCATTAAAAATTAATAATTAACAAAATATTCAAGTTTTTGAAATATTTACAAAAATATTCATTTTTTGCAGGTCCCTCAAAAAAACGCGGTTTGAGACCGCGTTTCTATTGTTAATTTTATTTAGGGATAAAATACGTAATTTTAATTTTTTTTTTACAATAGAGACGCGGGTTGAAATCGCGTCTCTAGGTGTTTTTTTTAGGAAAGGTGAAGAAGGGGTTAATGGAGGTCGTCTGCTGGCCCGGAGGAAGGAGGGAACGACATCGAAGGAGGAAGAAGGAGAGGCCGGAGGAAGGAGGGGACGTCGGATCCCGCTGGAAGGAGAGGTCGGAGGAAGGATGTGGCTGGGAAGAAAGAGAGAGGAGAGAGGGCATCGGGGTCGGAGGTCGACGGAGGAAGGAGGCGCGGGAGGGGGAAGTAGGAGGCAACTGTCGAGAACCCGGGTCGACAGCCGGTGGGGCTCGAGAGGGTGCTTCACCGCATGCTCGCCTCCTCTCTCCTCTTTCGCGGGCGCTCGAGAGGTCGGAGGTCGCCTCCGGGGGCTGTGGCTGCTCGAAAATCGCCACATCTCTCCTCCTTCCCAGCGACCTCCGGGCTCCGATCTATCTCCTTCAAGCGGGATCCGACGTCTCCTCCTTCCTCCGGCCTCTCCTCCTTCCTCCTCCGACGGCCCAGCAGCCGACCTCCATTTTTTTTTCCCATTTTCAACTTTCCTTAAATAAAAAAAACACACAAGAGCCTCGGGTTCACACCGCATCTCTACTGTAAAAAAAAAAGAATTACACAATTTATCTCGAAATAAATTTAACAATAGAAACGCGGCCCGAATCTGCGTTCTTTTGTTAATTTTTTGTCTCATTTCCCTTCAATTTCAAATTTTCAGCTTTCTGAATAAAACGCGGTTTCAGCCCACGTTTTTCTGAGCGACCTGCAAAAAATGAATATTTTTGTAAATATTTTAAAAGCTTGAATATTTTGTTAATTATTTATTTTTTTGTGAATATTTTGAAAAAAAATGCGATCATTACATATTTTAACTCACTTATCATCCTTATAATTACCTATAAATAATAAAAATTCATTTTCAAAACAATGTATTTAGTATAAAAAATTGTATATTTTAATAATGTAATTATATAGAAAAATCATGATAAATATAAAAAAAAATCATAAAACTCAATTGTGATGCCTCAATTAATAAACACAAAGGTTGTG
Organism: Persicaria tinctoria; assembly: GCA_037127255.1. Taxonomy (NCBI): domain Eukaryota; kingdom Viridiplantae; phylum Streptophyta; class Magnoliopsida; order Caryophyllales; family Polygonaceae; genus Persicaria; species Persicaria tinctoria. The sequence continues at coordinate 65,625,457 of JBANSL010000010.1, read as the reverse complement.
GTATTGAAATTATTGCTCTAGATGAGGAGGGTCAAGGGTGCATCAGTGATGACAGTTGTGAGAGTTATTCAAATGAGCTCCATCGATCGTACTTACTATTCCTATATTTCCTATATATACAATACTAAAATAACTTTTTTTTTGGCCACGTGACATCTTTTAGCTAAAAAATTCCCATCCAAAAAATTTGTCCAATTAGCTTTTGCCATCTCATTAAATGATGTCACCTATTTACAATCACTTTTAGTATTCTTGATGAAGATATGGCTACCTAAAAACCACCCACCCACCAGATAATCAGAAGAAAACAAAAGCTTGTGAAATGGAAAAAACCTAAAGATGGATTTGTGAAGCTTAATTTTGATGGAGCAAAAGTCGACTCTGGCCTTGCTGCCTCGGGTTTTGTCATCCGTGACTGCCTTAATTGGTAGGGTTCTAGCTTGTGGTGCTCAAGGTCATGGCAAGGCCTCAGTCTTACAGGCCGAGTGCTTCGGTCTCCATGTCGGTCTTCGTGAAGCCATTAGGATGGGTTGCTCGCACTTGGAAGTGGAGGGTGACTCTTTGTCGATTATCAACGCTTGCAAAGGAATCTGGAAGGTTTCATGGGAGATCGAGATATTGATTTCGGAGGCCCTTGGATTATGCAGGTCCTTCGCTGATGTCTCATTTTCTCACATTTACAGGGAAGGAAATAGTGTGGCTGATAGGATGACTCACATCGGACTTGCATCTACACTTTCCGTTTCGTCCCCTCCTGTTGAGATCGACTCTCTCATCCGTCAGGACGCCCTTGGACTTTGGTTCAACCGAGGTTGATCAAGCCCAAATATTTGCCTTGTATCAAAAAAAAAAAAAAAAACTTTTAGTAAGTTTCTATACATATCTTATTTATTAGGTAGTTATTTTAAAAGATTGTAAAATAAATTACTATCATATTATAACTCACTTATCATCGTTATAATTAGGGTGATTTTAGTAGATGACCTTTTTTTAATATTCAATTGGGCATTTAGGCCCTAAATCAATTTAATTATTTTGATGTAGACCCCTTCCCAATAGAGTGGGTTGGCCAATGGTCAACCGTTTGACCATTGACCGGTCAACGGTTGACCATTGACCAGTCAACGGTTGACCATTGACCGGTCAACGTTGACCAACCCATTTTGATGCCAAAATTTTACTATATTTTATTTTCACTTTGATGCCACTTTTCTAATGAAATGATTGGATGACACTTTTTTAATGTCACTTTTTTTAAACCTTGATGACATTTTTTGTTTACGGTAATGTCACGTTGATCATTGATGCCATTTTTTTTTACTGTTAACGACTGATGCCACTTTTTTTTATGTCAATTTTTTGATGATATTTTTTTTACCGTGATGCCATATTTTTGATGATATTTTTTCAAAGTAGTATTTTGATGACATTTTTTTCTTTGATGTGATACAAATTTTTCAAAATGGTATTTTGATGTCATTTTTATAATGTAATTATTTGATGCCATTTTTTTAAATCAAATCGATTGATGCCACATGTTTTTAATTTAATCAATTGTATATCGATTTATTTTCATCGATTATACTTTCATTCACCGATGACATGTTTGTGATTACACTTCATTGATGCAATCGCTTGTGGGGACATATTCATTAAATTTTTATTCATGGATGACATTTGTTATTACGCTTCATTAATCACAATTATTTATGGTGACAATTTTATATAATTGATGACATAAGAGCTTAAAACGTGGAATCAAAATATTGTCACCTTATTGCACATATAAAAATACAAAGTCTTTGAAACTACGACATTAATATTGGTTGTACACGTAAAAACACCTATTATAACATGTCATCAACTAAAAAAATGCATCAATGTAAGTAATATAATGTGGAATCAATAAAATATAGGGCCAACCACTTCGGGGGTTACATATCATTTTCAGGATATGTGAATACTCCACAGGGGCAAAATATGCATCCCTAAAAGTTTTAGGCCGCTTTTTGTAATTATATAAAATATAGGGCCAATCTGTAGTTTTTAAAAATTTCGAGCCAGATTCGTGATTTATTAGAAATTACAACACAAACCTTTCTTCCCCGTTGGAAAATTGCAGAGATGGCGGCGGCGGGTCAAATTGTACATCGGGGCGTCGGCTGCCATTGGAGCTTGATTCCACCGCCGATGAAGAGCGCATCGGGATCCTTGGGCCTGACAGGAGCCGATTGGTGGGAGGCGGCTTCGGGGCAACGCAGTCCTTGGTGGGAGGCGGCTTGCAGGTGACGGTGGAGGCCACCAGCGACGGGAAGAACCTCCGGTGAGCTCCCGAGGGCGGCTCCGGCTTCGTCGGCTCCATATCCGGTGAGCTCCGAGTTCGTCGGCTCAAGATCCGGTGAGCTCCGAGGAAGAAGATGGGAGGAAGGAAAGAATCAGTACTACGGCTAAAAAAAAGGGGTTGGTTGTGCCTAATAAACAAATTAAGGGGGCTAACTCCCTAATCAAATATGGTAACGGGTCCATTTCAGCAAATTCCCTCTTATAATTACATGTAAATAATAAATAATCATTGTCAAAACAATGTATTTAATATAAAAAATAGTATATTTTAATTATGTAATTATATAAAAAATTCATGATGAATATAAAAAAAGCATAAAATTCATTGGGTGATTTTGGTAGATGGCCTTTTTTGAATATTCAATTGGGCACTTAGCCCCTAAATCAATTTAATTAGTTTTGCCCTAGACCCCTTTCCAATAGAGTGGGTTGGTCAATGGTCAACTGTTTGACCATTGGCCGGTCAACGGTTCACCAACCCATTTTGATGCCAATTTTTTTTTTAGTGATTCCATATTTTACTGTTTTGATGCCAAAATTTTACTATATTTTATTTTCACTTTGGTGCCACTTTTCTAATGAAATGATTGGATGACACCTTTTTATTGTCACTTTTTTTAAACCTTGATGACATTTTTTGTTTACAGTAATGTCACGTTGATCATTGATGCCACTTTTTTTTATGTCAATTTTTTGATGATATTTTTTTTACCGTGATGCCATATTTTTGATGATATTTTTTCAAAGTAGTATTTTGATGACATTTTTTTCTTTAATGTGATACAAATTTTTCAAAATGGTATTTTGATGTCATTTTTATAATGTAATTATTTGATGCCATTTTTTTTTATCAAATCGATTGATGCCACATGTTTTTAATTTAATCAATTGTATATCGATTTATTTTCATCGATTATACTTTCATTAACTGATGACACGTTTGTGATTACACTTCATTGATGCAATCACTTGTGGTGACATGTTCATTAAATTTTTATTCATGGATGACATTTGTTATTACGCTTCATTAATCACAATTATTTATGGTGACAATTTTATATAATTGATGACATAAGAGTTTAAAACGTGGAATCAAAATATTGTCACCTTATTACACATATAAAAATACAAAGTCTTTGAAACTACGACATTAATATTGGTTGTATACGTAAAAACACCTATTATAACATGTCATCAACTAAAAAAAATACATCAATGTAAGTAATATAATGCGGAATCAATAAAATATAGGGCCAACCACTTCGGGGGTTACATATTACCTTCAGGATATGTGAATACTTCACAGGGGAAAAATATGCATCCCTGAAAGTTTTAGGACGCTTTCTGTATTTATATAAAATATAGGGCCAATCTGTAATTTTTAAAAATTTCGGGCCGGTTTCGTGATTTATTAGAAATTACAACCCAAACCCTTCTTCCCCGTTGGAAATTTGCAGAGATGGCGGTGGGTCAAATTGCGGGGCGTCGGCTGCAATTGGAGCTTCATTCCACCGCCGATGAAGAGCGCATCGGGATCCTTGGGTATGACAGGAGCCGATTGGTGGCAGGCGGCTTCGGGGCAGCGCAGTCCTTGGTGGGAGGCGGCTTGCAGGTGACGGTGGATGCCACCAGGGACGGGAAGAACCTCCGGTGAGCTCCCGAGGGCGGCTCCGGCTTCGTCGGCTCCAGATCCGGTGAGCTCCGAGGGCGGCTCCGACTTCGTCGGCTCCAGATCCGGTGAGCTCCAAGGAGGAAGATGGGAGGAAGGAAAGAAGGAGTACTACTGCTAAACAAAAATTAGAAGGGTTGGTTGTGCCTAATAAACAAATTAAGGGGGCTAACTACCTAGTCAAAAATGGTAAAAGGTCCATTTCAACAAATTCCCTCAAATTCATTTGTGATGCCTCAATTGATAAACACAAATATTGTGGTATTGAAATTATTGCTCTAGATGAGGAGGGTCAATGGTGCATTGGCGATGACGATTGTGAGAGTTATAAAAATGAGCTCAATCGTACCTTAGATATGGCATAGGTGAAGACAATCCTTTATATTTTTTCAATTGGTATGAGACGATGGTTTGCAACTCTGATTGTCAGATTGTTAAATTCATTACACTGAGAATAAAAGTCATTTGAGGAATGTGTTGAGCTTTATTTTGAAGAAGATGGTGTCCCATGCTAGAGATTTTTTAGATTGCATGATCTTATGTTAGGAGGGCAAACAATTCAATTATATTGCATACTTATTTTATCGGTCGAATTATATTTGTTTCTAGTTTCTAAATCTTTTTATAAATCTTTTTTAACTATTAAATTTGTTTTGATTTTGTTAGAAATTTACAAATGTTAATTAATGAGGGAGTTTTAACATCATTTCAAAAATAATCCTCTGGTGTTTTTTTTATCAAACTATATAAAAATTATCATAAGATTTAGATATCATTCTTGTTTGTAGATAAATATACTTTATATATTTTTTAATATTAATGTTTTATCATTTAAGTATGAAAAAAATGCATACTTATTTTCTCACTAGAATTAGATTGGTTTCTCCGTAATTTTTTTACATTAAATTCGTGCATATATAGCACGTGAAATAGACTAGTTATCGATATAATGCGCGTATAATGTATTTTTAAAATAAGATACTATATGAAATTAACATATACACCGTGCAATTTAAAAATTAGTAACATATGGCATGGACTATGCTTAAATTATGGAGTGTATTTTAAAAATCCACCCCTTATACTTATTATTTTAGAAGCAGAGTCTTTGTAAAAGAATGAGCCACGTGTCCCTTCTATGAACAAGTTAAAGAAGCAGTTTTCCCTTCCCCACCCACGTATGTTCTCTCTTCAACTGTTTATTCTCTCTTCCACGTTCTTCCTCAAAGGTAAGTTATTCCTCAAAATTGATTGGGGTTTTGTTGTGATGGCTTGACACGATCGGTGAGCGGCGAGAGGGTTGTTGTGGGCGGCGCCATTGTCAGTGAGTAACAAGAGGCGGCAGTTGGATGGAGGGCTGAGGAAGTAGATTCAGCCGGGTACGGCGAGGAGGCGGTCGAATTGGGCGAGGGGACTCAATCGTGCTACCTTCTCTCTCCTCTATGAGCGTCGACAGACTTTAATGGAGTAATCCCCATCGGTAATTGAAAGATCTACTTCCTATTTCCAGCAATTCAAGGTCCGAATTTTGTTCGCTCGAGTAATCCGAACTCTAAATGCTTCCATTGTAGGCAGTTTAAGCCACTTCTTCTTCGTCCTTGCTCGCCTGATTTTCTCGATCGATTGTGTGGTGAAGAAACTCTTAGCCTTTTTTGCATACAAGGGAGATCTGAACAACAAATTCTCACAGAGCCAGTAAAGGCGGCTCAGGACTAGGACGATTGATGAACAGAAGGTTAAACAATGACGTTGATGGCGAGTAAAGACTTAGAGACGATGTTGGAATGTCATAAGTAAGTGTATTATATATTGGCAAAATTACAGAAAACCACCCTTTAAATATGGGTGTTTTCACTTAACCACCCCTTAAATTCAAAATTACATAAAACCACCCTTTAAATGGTATTTGTTTACAACTCACCACTCATTCAACTATTTTCGCTACTTTATCATTAAATATATTATATTTTAATATTTTAAACTCAAATTTTATTGTAAATATATTAAAATTTTGAATTTAAGGGCCCAATTATATTTTAGGGATCATTGCATTTATTTTTAAAAACAATAATCAATAAAGCCTAGAATTATTATCTTAATTTATGTTTGAAAATGTTTATAAATGTTTAAAACATTATGTAAATTACTCTTATTTAAAAGATAAATAAATAAGAGTAATTTTCATAATGTTTTAAAATTCTATAAACATTTTCAACCATAAATTAAGATAATAATTCTAGGCTATATTTATTTTATTTTTTTTAAATAAATAAAATAATCCCTAAAATATGATCAACCCCTTAAATTCAAATTTTGAATATATCTACAATCAAATTTGAGTTTAAAAATGTTAAAATATAATATATTTAATGATAAAGTAACGAAAATAGTTGAATGGGTGGTGAGTTGTAAACAAATACGATTTAAAGGGTGGTTTTATGTAATTTTGAATTTAAGGGGTGGTTAAGTGAAAACACCCATATTTAAAGGGTGGTTTTCTGTAATTTTGCCTTATATATTTCAAGCTATAGAAATTAGGTTTTGGGTGATTGAATTTGGGAATTCACAAGTATGTGCTCAGTTAAAAAAATCATTTTTTTTCAAAATTAGGGATTTCAGGCAATAAGTTAGGGTTTTGTATTTTAGTTCACAGGTTGGGGAAACGTTGCAGTTCATGCCAAGGTTCATATTCAAAATTAGGGATTTCAGGCAAGAAGTTAGGGTTTTGTAAAGCTTCATATTCAAAATTAAAATTGCAATTTCTACCTTTTTTAAGTTCGAATTTGGAAATTCGGAATGGAAATAAATATTTGTGTAATTAAAATTACTCTTCCTACGGTTGGGACCTGGGAGGATTGATTGCAATTTATGAGAGTGTGTGGAATATTTGTGTAATTAGAATTGTTCTTCCTAGGGTTGCCATGGGTTTGAATCTTTTGATACATAACAACCTCTTCCATGAGAAAAAACACCTCTGAACTAATGCATATGGTTTTAAAATGTCATTTTGTCATGCTCTCTACATCTTTGATGAAATGTCGGGCAATTTAGCCATGTCTATTGATTGTCTAGACTTGTGTAAGGTCTGTTTTCTGTATTTGTCTCAATATGCATTTGTTATGTTTAATCTTTAGTCATCATTTCCCCTCTTCCTCATTGTTAATCAATAGCTTTCCCTGCTAATGCTGCAGAAATTGTGATCTGGGAGTTTGCTATGAAAGTTATGTCCTTCAGGTATTCGTTCATAACAGTGTTACCTCTGATCATAACCTTGCAATGTTACCTTTGATGTCAGATTTGTGGATTTCCAGCTCTATAATCAGTAACTTTGAATTCCAAATTTTCTCAGTAGATTCAGTTTTTTTTAGCTCAGTTTTAAGCCTTTTTTGTAGATCGGTGTGTTATGTTACAATGTTCTTGGTATGTGCAAGGATAGCTGACAGATTATCCAATATTATTGCTTTCATTTATGTTCTTATTTTTTGGACCAACCTAGGTCATCAGAGGTGGTTACGACACAAATGGAAAAAATGGGACCATTGTCTAGGGTTCCAACATACAAGGCTCCGGCTCGCCTAAGACTCTGGCTCTGACATCCAAGGCTTCGACTTGAGTTGAGGTGAGTTTGTATGTTTGGGTTTGTTGCGGTTTGAAATTCACATAGAAATCTATTCAATTTGGAACTGAGTATATGCGCTTTTATTCTCAATGAGATTGAAATTAAAATTGCAACCTTCTTTTGCCTTTCCATCTCTTTGTGCTTCTTTTTCCTTAATTTCAACATCTTCGCTTCAAGGGGGGAGAAGAGGACCCTCAAGACTCTGAATTGGGAAAGTTCAATTCCACAATTAGCCAAGTCTTTAAAGGAATAATTCATTCATTGCAAGGGTGGAGCATAGTTTACAGATTTGCAAACAGTAGGCCTGAGAAAGAAAGAAACTCTCAAGTGAGTACTTCTTAAACGCCACCTCTCTGTCATCCGAATTGCAAAATCTGAAAAATTAAGTCTATTTACAAAATGTGAAATAGAGAAACCAGAAAATCTGAATTTTAAGATATGTTGATGCTCTTTTTCTATTGATCTATGGTGATTTATGTGTTTTGTTTGATCAATTTAGTACAATATTTGATAATTGATGTGTTTTGTTTGATCAACCCATTGTGTTCATTAACTCCCCCATATTTTTGTATTTGATGAATTTTCCTTGAAAACACGTAACATTTCAGTATTGTGCTGCAGATTTTGGTGTCTTGCTTAGAGAGTTATGCTTAGAGAGGTTGATATATATTATTCAGTCATGGATAATGCAAGGTATGTAATTTCTTTTAATTTTAGTTAATCTGTGTTGTAATTCAGTTGATATATATTAGTTATCTTTGGGTAGTTGGGTATGGAACCTCAAGAATTCTTCAATAATTGATTCTTGGATTGGGAGTGAAATCAGAACATGAGTGTTCAAGAATCTTCAATTGATTCCAGTTATGAATTCTTCCTGAAGATCGCGCTATTCAAGAAGCAGCTCAATAGTGTGTGGGGCGATGAATATGGATCTGTTCGATATGGTTTGTCATGTGATGTTGGTTGTCGACAAATATCTCTCTTTGGTGACTGAGTTTTATGTTTTTAGTTTTTTTTGGGAAGGTTTCAGTTTTCTTTGTCTATTCGGGAGCATGCCTATATGATTTTGTGATTGTGTTCTGAATTTTTGGCTTCTTTCATTGTGTGCTGGTTATATGTTCTTGATAGGAAATATCTTCTATTGGAATTACAGAACTAGAAAATTGTTTGATTCTCTTATGTTTCCTATAGCAGACTGGTAGGTTTAGATGGTGATAGAGATGAAAAAAGTACAAGGCCAATTTGCGTATACACATCAATGAGCACTAGACAGTGAGAAAGTTTTTTGCTACTTTTTCCACTTACCTCTCCGTTATGAGCAACCACAGACTTTGCAGGTTTATTCGCTGATGAAGTTCAAAGGTCCCACAAGAACAATGCCTATCATCTCTAACTGACAACAAATTAACAAACTACAATTTACAAATTAAATTTGGAGATGATATATATAGTGGCTTACCTCATATTTTGAATCTTTACAATTTAATCGACTTGAGTTAATTTACATTGATCAGGATAATTTGTCCTCACTGTTTCACATGTTTTCTTGGTTCTTCCTTAATACCCAGCTGCAACCGTAAATACCAAGTTAAAACATAGTCATTTGACAGCAAATTAACAAAGTACTTTTTCAGGACAGAGTTGTGTTATTTGAGGATGTAGTCTTTTTCTAATTACCAGCTTTCTGATTTTGTATTTCCTTTATTGCAGGAAATTGATGATAAATTCCCTATTGAGATTTTCCTTGAATGTGGGAGGGAGTTCACTGCAATTGTCCTTCATAGGTCCTGCTTCAGATTGTCATCCCGTTGTTCTATTACCAACGCATTTTTTCCCCATTGCTGCAGGTGACAGATTTTGATTGGTACTTGATTAGCTGCAAAATTTAGCCTATAAGAATTTGTTCCAAATGCTAAATTTCAGCAAGACTAGAGGTCAAGCCAGAACAACCAAAGCTCCTTTAGGCGGTAAGCTTGCATCCCTTTTTCATGCTCATATTAGGTTTTTTTTGGTCAGAAAGACGCCTAGGGCCTGATATGCTCATATTAGTTTTGTATGCGCTATTTGTACCAGTTTCAGGGTTTGACCTTAATGTTGTAGAACCATACAATAAGGAGTTTCAAGAATCATAAATCTTCTTAAAGAAGCTTGGGGTTGAATAAAATTTGATGTTAAAAGGTCAATTATCATCTCTGAACTTGAACTGATTTTTTTAAAGGTATATTTTGTTTTCCAGTTTTATCTATCCATGACTCCCAAGCATTCATGACATGATCACCCTTTCTAAGTTTCATAACTGATTTCTGAGTATTACTTTGAATTTTCAAATTGTTGTTTAATGTAGATATAAATATATTTTTTATGGCTTCATTCATAAAATAGGGTAATTCTTTAATCAAATTCATTCTTTGATGCTTCTTTCGCAGTCATGCACCAAAGTGGCTTTGGATTTTGTTTCCCCGGAAAACCTCAATGAATGCATGTGTCTGAATGAGGAGTTTCGAAAGCTTCCAAAGAACCACATAATAAGAGAAGACACTCGAGGTACAAACACAACATTTTTAAAGTTTATTCTAAAGATGTTTATCCACGTTCTCATTTCCATTGAATTATTGAACTGATTAAGAAGATGATTATCCAGGCAATCAACCAGGGAATAAAGGACCTAGAGGAGTTAATATCACCCGGAAAAGAACTTCTCCATAGTTGTGGTAAAGACTCTGCTGTTAATTACAAACATCGCACCTTTTGGTAACTAGAATGCCCTTTAACACTTCAGTTGCAATACTGCAATGTTGCAATGTGTAGCTCTTCAATTTGGCACTGCATTTATTAAGGATTACTCTGTGGCATTAGGTGTTTTGATTATTTGTGGGACATTCCTTTGGAATAGAGGGGGTGCATATCCCGCATTGGTTAATATGAGGAGGATAATTGAATTTCTGAATTCCTCTAATTTGTGTGTTGTTTTGCTTTCAGTACGCCACCAATTGGTAGTATATCACATTCTGCACACTTCTCATCAGCAATACTCTTGTGAAAACAATATATAATTTCTTGAATTCAGCTTAAGATTGGATTCATATATTTGTCTATGTGGCAATCCATTATTTTGGGATTTAAGAGAAAGAAACGTCTTATATTTCTATTACCTTTTTGGATAGAATCAACTCATGTCATGTAAGTGGAGCTCAGTGCTGACATGTGGATCTCAATTGATATTATTGGCAAGTATAACTTTATAATTTGTTTATCAGATAAATTATTTCATGCACTTTCTATTATTAATGAAAACATATATGATAACTTCCTAAATCAAGAAGTCACATGTTGAACTTCCTCTATGTGCATTGCCACTTCTCTGATTTTCTGATATTTCTGATGACTGTGATATCAGGGGCTGATAATATCAGTGGAGAATTGGGGCTGTCATTAGCTGCCGCAACTTCTGATCTACTGGGTAGAGCAAGAAAGGTAGTCATACCAAGTCCAACAACAACAACCGTCAGCTGATGATTCAACAAAAGCTGAAGTCCAGGCAAGAATTTCACTGATAATGAAGGATTTAGATGAAACAGATAATGCTTATATGCGTAAGAAGCTCCGAGGAGAATCGCTAAACTTACTGGAGGCGTGGCTGTAATAAAGGTTTGTCTCCACTCAGCACCAGCAAAAGCCATTGAACAAAAGCATAACTCAATTATGCAGGCTAATTATCTTCTTCTTCTTCCTCTTGGTTTTTTACTGCCCAAATCCGACCCATGCAATGCTTTGTCTTCTAATGGCCTGGTTTTTGCTCTTATAAGCAATGTAAGGATACCTGTTTGTAATATGACTATAATTTTTTATTTAAAAAAAAACTAATTTAAGGTTAAAATAATTTTGTGATGCATCACGTGATGGCGTGATGCATCAAGTGTTATAGAGGATCATTATTGCTTCCGATTTGGTCATTCCTATGCTTCCCGTCTCTCTATTCATGTGCAGGCTAGCAGTTTCTGAATAGCACAATGAAAATCACAAAAGCGCTAAAATAATATCAACAACATTGAAGGTGATTATATTCAATGGAAAATTGATCTCCTTGATTTGGGGATTATCACTCATTATTGGTGATCAATTTCTCAACAGGTTTTATGATATTTTGACTTATATTTTTCGTTCTATATGTGATATTATATTGAATCACATTCTCAACAGGGTTTACTCATCATTTAGAGGACATTAATTGTTCTTACTTGGTATGTCATGAAAAAAATTACAGTAAACCAAACATAAAAATTAATCCACTCCTAGAAATAACAGTAAAACAAAAAACCATGTCAGTCCACTCCTTTGGTATGTCATAAAAATGTCTCTGATTTTATGTCATGTTTCAGCAACAGATTGCAAGCTATATGATTCTGTTGCTTCAAGATTGACCCAGCGATCTTGAAGCCATCAAAAGATGGCTTGAATGACCCTACACAGAGAGTCGCCAGTAAAAAAAGAAAAAAATTCTAGGATTACAATTACAGAAAGTGAAAATTAAAAATATCTATAAATTAAAACTATGTTTCTTCCGATCAATAATTGGAGCCTTGATTCTTGATATCTATAAATTTCCTTAATGTTTTGGCCTCTTAATGTTTATACACTTACAAATAGAGTTCTTTTTTTTTTCTAATTAAGGGTCTAAGTATTATAAAAACACACACTAAATATCATTTTTAAAATTCTTTAGCTATATAGGGCTTATACATTTAAACTTAGGGTATCTTTATCAAATTGGTTTATAATTTAGATCAATTTAAAAAGGGTAGAATGATGTGTAATAGATAAAATATCATAAAGGATCCGAATTCGGCTTTCTTAAGCTAAAAACTATAAGGTTTCTTTTCTTTGTCTTCAATTAGGATGGATACTAGGAGAAGCGTAGACAGGGGCGGAGGGAGGGGAGGCATGAGGTGGCTCGAGCCCCCCTGGGTCGGGGGAATACGTAAAAAAAAAAAATATATGTATTTTTTTTTGTAATTTTTGATAATTTAAGGGTTAAAACAAGTTAAAAAGAATAATAAATCAATAAATGTGTCTAGCTTAGTTGGTATGAGGTTTGCATTTGAATAAAGAGGTCTTGAGTTCAAATCCCCATAGCTTCATTTTATGGATTTTTTTCTCTTTTAGCTTTTTAAATCATGTATTTATGGAATTTTTTTTTCTCTTTTAGCTTTTTAAATCATGTATTTAATGTCTTTTTTACAAAAAAAATTGTATCTCATATATATTCAAAAAAAAAAATCCGATAAAATAGGCGAGCCCCCCCCCCCCTCAATATTTTCCTGGCTCTGCTTTTCTCTTTTAGCTTTTTAAATCATGTATTTAATGTCTTTTTTACTATATTTTTTACAAAAAAATTGTATCTCATATATATTCAAAAAAAAAAATTCCGATAAAATAGGCGAGCCCCCCCCCCCCTCAATATTTTCCTAGCTCCGCCCCTGAGCGTAGAAGCGGGTGATTTACTATTTTTTTGTCAAATTTGAATTATTGATTGTCTCAATAAAAAAGTATTTCATCATGATAATCAAAGATTTCGAAGAACAACATGACAAGAAGCAAGAGCAATATGTTAGTAGAAAATTAATGTGTCGAATATTTTGTTTAAGATATCAAACTTGACCATAATTATGAGACTTTTGTTTGTGATTGTAAGTGTTATTGTATTATAACGAGGGTTATAATTGATAACATGACAACAATTCAAATGAAATGAAATATATTCATAGTACGAGGGGGAACTAAAACGGTAAATTGCAATAAAAATACTCACCCGTACAAGGTACGGGAAAAGTACTAGTTATTATTATTTTTACATCATCCTATGACTCCACAAAATGAGCATATGATCACCTATAATTACTTATAGTTCCTCTTCCAATGAATGTGTGGAGAATGATTCAGAACTTCAAATTATCGTCCAGAAGTCGTGCATATGGTGTCAGATGACTGTTTAATTTAGTTCCTTGCTGCTAAAAAATTATATATATAATTTGATTATGGCAATTTGTAAATGAATTATTGTATAGAAGGGAAAAAAAAACCTCAGATCAATTAACCTACAAACCCTATGAATAAGGCGTAAGACACCCATCATACCAAATCGCTAGAGCTATAGAACACACAAAAAATGGGCAAAACTACAGCCTATCTAAACTCCATTCTAATCCTTTGATGCAATGCCCTCTTTATCCGTCTTCGCACAACACGAAAAATATGACATACAACTGCTAAACCAAGGGCAAGTCACGCCATTGGATGCTTCTGAGACCGTAGGATCATGTGCCTCGTTCAAGTCCGAAGATGGCTTCTTCGGACTCTCGGGCTTCTCTGATAGTGACTCAAGCCCTGACTTTACCGAGCTACCTCCTCTCTCGAACCCGCCTTCTAGCCTATAACAAACACGGTTACGAGCTATTAGGATAAGATTGTATCCATATATAGAGTTTATCGTATATTCATAGTATCCTATCATATTTGTAATTTTGATCTTTGTTAAAGTCAGCACTAATCAGTGGGGAAAACATATCTATTGAATATTTACATGGTATCAGAGCCCCATGTCCGCTCATGGACTTACAATGGAAACTCGAAGGATTGTCCGCTTGCATTCGAACCCGAAGAGGCTTGATTCGGCCTAGCTCTTCTACCATTACTCGGTTTCGGCTTCACTTCCCCTGCTGCGGGGCTAGCACTCTCTTCACGAGGATCATGATCTTCCACATGATCCGGACTAGAACCAGTCGGATCATGGGTGGGGCTCGGGTTTGAAGGCTCCGATATGTGCGAATCTTCGTGCATTGGAGACGTCGGAACCTCCTCGGGAGTGGACGGTAAGTCGTGCTCTCCCGATCGACTTAGCTCCCCGGATTTCATGAGCAAGTTAAACTGGTCCACCGTGAAGCTCATGTTCCCTGTGTGGATGCTAAAGAGGGACTCGTTTGATAAGCTACTCCAGTCCATCCGGTTACCCGATTGGCCCCTCGCGAACACCCGCGAAGGGATCCGGTACCCCGATTCACCAGCTGGCCGCTCCATTGTTTGAACCGGAGGCGATTGTAGGGGCGATCCGCTATCCGGTTCTCGGGTTTCCCGTTCGTATTCCTCGCGGTATTTACTCGAAATCCTTCCTGCCAAAGTGCATCCAAACACATTTAACAACAATCCATTGAGAGTATTTGGGGGCGAAAAATTAGGGTTTGTCGCAAACTTCCTACCGGATTCGAAAGGATCTAATTGCACGAAGTCTTCGAACTCCGATGATCTTGTGGTTGAGGACGACGAAGATGCATTGGAAGACCTCAATCTCTCGTCCGGAGAAGCGATATCGGTCTCTTTGACATCAACCGTGTTTTCTTCCATCTTGAAGCTACGTTAAAAATTATATCAATTTTTTTTGAAAAAGAATCATGAAGAGGGATTTGAATTGGTGCTCGCAGGATGAGATAAATAAGGAATTACCCGAAATTGAGGGGAAATTTAAACTCGAGGGAGACTGTTGATTACAATGGCGGATGAAGGAGGGGACGTACGGACATGGCGGCAATCAACAGTCCCCTAATTTGATAGAATCTCCCCCTTCCCCTGCGTTTTTTCTCACAGAGACGATGCAATTGTTGAGTTGTGTTAGAGAAATTAGGGCGGGATTCAGGGATGATTGGGAACGGTGGATGAATTTGGAGATTCGAATCCAGATGAAAGATGGAAATATAAAATGTTAGAGAAATGGGGAAATTGATGAACTTTGATGGAGATGTAGTTTTGGTTGAGAGGGCGGTGAATGAATGAATGATGAAATTGGTTGTATATTTTTTATTTCTTTTTTAAGGAATTGCAATAATTGTTTCATTCTTCCAATAATTAAAATCATTTTTATCTGTTTTTTTTTTTATAAACATAAAATTATTTTTATGAACTCTATTTCTCATTTCATTTTGTCCTTCCGAATTTAACGTATTCAACAAAGGGGGCTATGAGTATAAATGCAACAGTGTTCAATGTGCTGAACTAATAATTATTATCGATTTATGAAATTGAACTTTATAAATTTAGAGTTAGAATGAGTCAATTTTCAACTTGACCCCAAATTAACGTCAGTTTCAAGCTTCGTTTGGCAATAAAAGCAGTTCGGAGCAGTTTGGATAATTGTAGTCTGTAAAGTTGGGGTAGCTTAAGTAGTTGGAGTAGCTTTTAAAAATAACGTGTTTTGTTTTCTGAAAAGCTACTTGAGTGCTTGGTTTTAATAGCTTTACGGGGAAGCTGTTCGAATTGAAAATTAGGTATCAAAATGGGTTGGAGATTTATGGGTCAATTAGGAAAGCAAAAAAGAGAGGGAGGACAATTAGAGAAGCAAATGAGCAGCCGCTCCCAACGGCTTGTTATGGCCGCTTTTCATTTTTGTGATTTTGGCCGCTCTCAACCTCTCCTTGAAAAGCTATCGCTCCTCCAAACGTTAATCTACCAAACACCCAAGTAAAGTAACGTTTCTTATTCATAAACTACCAAAAGCTTTCAAAAGCTGCTCCCAAACGGAGCCTCAAACTGAGCGTTCTTTATGGAGTACTCCGTATATTCATTTTTTGATTTTTTTTTCTCTGACGTGACAATTATTAACAATATATAATTAACACAAATCATTCTAAATGACAAATTATTTAATATTTAATGAGATGATTATTTATAAATTCGGATGAATATATTAAGTGTATATCATTAAGGGAAATTCTATAGGGTGGTTGTTAGATCGACCCTTCTGTATGGCTTTGAGTGTTGGCCTGTCACTAAAGCTCAATAACAGAAGTTATTAGTGGATGAGATGAGAATGTTGCGGTACGTGGATGAGTGGACACACGAGACTTGACAGAATAAGAAATGTTGACATTATAAGGAGCAAATTTGGAGTTGCGAGTATTGTGAACAAGCTGTGATAGTCTAGAATGCATTTGTTTGAGCACATTCGTAGGAGACCTACATATATCGACACCAATTTGTAGGTGCGAGACCTTGGTTCTTGGAGAACTCCGTAGGGGGATAGGTAGACCTAAGAAGAGTTGAACCTTTCGGAAGATATGACAGTGGGTAAAGACAATTGGAGGAGACGCATTCAGGTTGCTGATGTTTAGAGTTGTGGGCTTTAGTTCCGCTTCCCGTTGTCTATGCTTCTTTTTATGCTTCTTTAATTGTCTCCTTTCTGTGTGGCCTCTTTGTGTCCTATTTTTCCAGGTCTTTCGGAAACACTTTCTCGACTTGTTCGATGAAAGAGTGTGTATATCAGACCCCGTTTAATCGCGGGATTTTACTGGGTTGTTGTTGTTGATTTATAAACATATTTGATACGAGTGTGAAATGTTAATGATATAAATGAGTCGTTTGATATATTAGTTAGTTAGTTACCTATTCAATACAACTGTAAAATGTTAGAAACTAACTAGTAAAAAGTTCAAGGATTGACTTTTTTTACCCTCTTTCAGATTCTTACTCGATCGCTCTTGGCTTGGTTCGAGTTGGTGTTTTTTGGTGGGCCTTTGGTGTTTAGTAGTTCGGTCGTTGTTGATGTGGGGGTGAGTCGTGTTTGATCATCGCCGTGGCTATGTTTCACGACAACTCTCTTCGCTTCGCTTTCCAACGGTGCTACTTTGATAGTGCTTGGCTAGCCTTCCAGTCGCATCCGCACCAACTGTGTTGGCATCTAGCTCTATAGGGATTTCATTGACAACTTTCTCTTCTAGCCCTTTTCAATCGATTTCGGCTATCTAGTTGGGTTGTTTTGTTTTTTTGAGAAAAAACTAGCATTTCATTCAAATCATCTCCTCCAACACAATAGCACACACAGTCGGATGCAAATTTTGAGTAGAAAAATACAGAGTATTCGAACATGGTCTGATCGCAGCCAAGCTATGCGCCGCTTTATTGCCGTCTCGCCTGATGTGTCGCCATTCAACCTCCTCAAAGACAGCAGCCTCCGCCTTCACAACCTCGACCAGCCTTCCTATAGCACACCAATCCCAGTATACCCGTCACGGAGCTTGGCGATGATCGATATGCAATCAGACTCGAGTCGACCTGCACAAGTCTCATACCTCTCTCCCTTGCGATGTGCACTGCCCACCGGATCGCCTCTGCCTCGGCCACTTCGACATCATCTGTGCAATCACTCGCCCGCTGCCCTCGACCAGCTCGGTTTCTCCCAAGCCACACCACCAGGTTGAGTAGCCATCGATCGATTCGGAGACGTGTGATCAACATACATTCCATACTCCAATCGATTCCGCTCCGCCTCAGCAAAAACCTCCCTTGGTTGGTTGTTTGTTTTCATGACGATGTATCCATTTGTCATTTTTTCTAACCTCTCCAAGTACCAAATCTATTTGGTATTTTGAATACTTTCAAGTTATAAAAAAAAAATCTATGCATCTAAATTAATTTAGAGCCAATCAAGTTTAGGTTTCCATGTCATTGGTACTAATACATAACCACTTACACATCAAACTCCTCAAAGAAAAACACCTAAACCTTGCCAGAAAGCAGGGATATGGTGGCGAGTGACATACATCCCGAGAGCATCAGGACCCACGGAAGACCACAGGATTCGTCGCAAGCGCTTGGTGTCGTCGCCGACAGAGATGGAAATGCAAGCCCCGAAGAGCTTATGAACGGAAGACGACCAGTCTTGCAGGGGAATGTTAGGAATAACAAGTTTCCTATTATTTAGGCTTTATCTTTTTTTTTTTTTTTTTTTATAATTAGATTAGGTCAACTTTAGTTAGAGTAAATCTCTCACCTCTCCACCTTAATCTCCATTACTTCGCATTGTCGGCTCTATCTATTCTCTTTGATAAATCAATAGAATGTGTGTTCATTTACACCAAATCTCAATATGCACGTTCTTATTGACGTAGTGCCACGTCCTTATTGACGTGCAGGTAGACACTGAAAATTGAAGGCAAATCAGAGTTTAGGGTACCGTGTTCATATCGACGTGTGCCTTAAACCGTGATTTGCGGTGTATTTAGGTTCCGCATATTAAAGATCACAACAAACCACCCGTAACACTCCTTCCGTCAACAAAACATCACCTCCACCCTTTTTATGTCTAAGATACATTATGTGTACTTTAAATGAGATTTAAAAAAAATTGAAAGATTTGTAAGATACGTACATTTATGTTAATATTTCTATGATTTTTATCTTAACTTTTATTTATACTTTATAATATTAATTTTGTTATTTTAATCAGATTTTAGCTTTAAAAACCGCCCTATGGCGCGGGAATAGTACTAGTTTTATAAACATGTCATGGATTAAAAAACTATTTTACTTAAAAAAAAAGTTTACATTCACTTGTTGGTCAACATAAGGAGATATATATTGAACTTTTTCTACTTTGCCCAAGTTGAATATTAATACCGCGTGCACATTTCATATATGCTTAACTTATAACACTAATTTAGTAGTGTTAATGTGTTATACATTACTCTTGTCGGTTGGGTCACGTGTTCGAGGTTTGCCACCAAATATCACTAACTTCACATTTCATAAATATCATTATTCATTAATTTATTCCATTACTAATAGTGAAATAAAATAATTCAAATAGTTTTCAAATTATACAATACTTAATACTTAAATAATTAGAGTAATTAAAAAAACTTATATAAAATATTAACCTTTATGTTATTTTTTTCAATGTAATTTCATATTTATTAGAATAAGTATAATTATAAAAGAAATTATAAAAATATTGTCATTTTATTAAAAAAAATGTATTGAAAAATCAAACGAATTATAACACCGGCAAGTACTAATTCATTCAGTCATCCCGAAGAAAACACAACCTGATTCGGATTAGGAAAAAAGTTCTGATTTTTTGGGAAAACCAACTTACCCCTATCAAGGGTTCACCGCCGACAACCTCCTCGGAGGCCAAATAACTCCTCTTCGGAGGCCGAATACCCCTTGTTCGGAGGCCTATAATCCCTCTTCGGAGGCCAATTACCCCCTCTCCGGAGGCTAAAAATCATCCCCGTCGGTCCAAGGTTTTGGGCTTGCCCCCTCCTTCGCCGTCGGTCTCTCTCACGTATGTCGGTGCCGCTGCTCGGCGTTGCAACCCCCGGTGACGGTGAATCGGGCGGCCTCATCTTGCCTGGTTCTCCCTCGCTCTACATCTCGCTTTGCTCGTTTTTCTGGGGCGAAATTATCCTCTGAAATCCCTAATCAATTTGGGGCTTTTCCATGGCTGTTGTCCGACTGTTTCTCAGTCGCCCTCTTCCTCTCTTCGTCTGAGCGGGTTCCTCGGAACCCCTTCGATTTCCGGCATGTGCAGGCGCCGCCTTCTGTGGTGCTTGGCTTTCCCCCATCGGTTTCTCCGGGTGCCTTCCCCCCGTCCGCACTTACCTCACCCTCCTCGGTGTCCTTTCGCTCGCTCTGGGAGTTGTGGATCCGACCCCTTCGGCGCCACCTCTGCTTTCCGGCTTCCATTCAGCGACCCTGGTTCTCCCTCCGGTCATGTTGGTAGTGTTTGTGGTCTCCGAAGATCCCTCATCTAGGTGGGGGGAACGTCGTGTGATCCACACTTCACCAGGTGTCGCCTTTGCCTTACGAGGATTTCTGCTTTCCGTCTTTCCGGCGGCGAGACATCGTGTCAGCTAGAGCTGTCTCATGCGCTCGCTATCCACTTCTCCGCGACGACTTCCTTCCTCTCGATGTTGTGTCCGCTAGTTTGCTTAGGTTTTGGGTTTTTTCCGGGTTTACTTTGGGTGCTCTTTTGATGTATTTTATGTTATATTTTCTATTTCGTTATTGTATGTTTAGACGGCTTCTCTCGAGGTCCGGGCCTGTCCGGCCTCGAATTATTTCCTTATCAAAAAAAAAAAACTAATTCATTCAGTCCAGTTTTCATTTTATTTAAAAAAACGAAATGATTTTTTTTTAAATTTAAATTTTCATTTCATAAAAAAATAAAAATAAAATTGTTTTAAGAAATTGAAGCTGTATTTGTTGCATTTCCCTCCGGATTGAACAGAAAGAAGATGATTTGTTTCTTCGGAGGAGAAGGTGATTTGCTGTTTCCACTATCCTTCTCACTGCGCTTCGTCCTCCCCCATTCAAGCCCCTTCTGTTTAATTTCCTCAATTGCTTCTTTAACTTAAACCCTAGAATTTGATTCGTGGTCTTCAGTCAACTCTTTAGCGTTTTTGTCTGGTTGCTGGAAAATTCCGACTACCCAGCTGACCCAGCAAGCAAACAAAGGTTCATCCTTTATCAGTTTTCTTCCTCCTCCTCCTCCTCCTTCACTGCGATCTTGTTCTGTATCAATTTGATAATCTAGGCTTCTAATAATCCGTTCCCCCTTATTCAGTCTCCCTGTTTCTCAACCCCATGTGCTCTTTTTATGCCTCCCCAGTTTTGTTTCGTTGTTGATTGATTCGTCTGTTGTATAGAATTCGTGTTCATCCACTTTTTGATTCATCTGTTTGTATATACATCTCAATTTCTGTTCTTTTTTCTCTTCACCTGCCGTAAATTGATTGTTGCTTGACTTCACCTTAGTTGCGCGAAAATCCCCAATTCCCTAATTCTAGGGTTTTGATTCTTACTTCTTGTAAACCCTCCAAGCTCAATTTGTAATCCCGTTTCGTTATTTTGGGCTTCTCTTTTGAGAATTTTTGGAATTGCACATGGAGGAGGGTTTTGAGGATTTACAATCCTCCCTCTATGAGAGAGATGAACGCTTTCTGGCTGCTGCTCAAAAGTTTGTAAAGATCCTTGGTGGCCATAGGCACGCAACTGAGCGTCTCAGAAACCTCTTAGCAGATGTTGATGGCGAGTTAGCAGCCATGAAATTGCTCATTAATAACGACGCAAAGGAGTTCAGTGAGATCAGAGAAAAGCTGGTTTTAGCTGAGGAGAAGATCAAGGGCTGGATATCGGACCAGGCAATGACATGGGAATCTCGCCCCGAGCTGTTTGCTGAATGCTTAAGATCTGCTGATGAGGTTCGTCTCTTGGCAGAGCTCGCTAGAAGCTTGTCATCCATGGGGAAATCGGAGAGTGAGGAGCTCACCCGATTGGCTAAGGGCGTTCTTCAGGATGCCATGGCAAGGATAGAGGAGGAACTGAGGGATATCTTTGCAAACGGCCTTCAATCTTGCACGTCCAACCTGCCTCATCCTCCTTGTGAGGAGGAGGCTGCAGATAAGGGTTCGGTTAACTCAGATGAATCCGATACGGGAGATTGTCGTAGAGAGAGTAGTAGCACGGATTCTGATCACTATGTTGCTGACTTGGTCCCCCCCGATTCAATTCCAGTCGTTAAGTCAATAGCCCAGGTGATGTTCTCTGCAAACTATGATAAGGAGTTTTGTAATGCTTTCATTGCTTGCCAGAAGGAAGCACTAGATGAGCTTCTGGCAGAATTAGGGATAAACAGATTCACCATAGAGGAGCTAATAAAGATGGATTGGGACAGCTTGGATGCCAGGATCAAGACATGGATTTATGCCCTTAAGACCTTTGTCCAGTACTACCTTGATGGCGAGAAGTGGCTTTGTGACCAGATCTTTGAGGAGTTGGGGCCTATGGGTCCGACCGTCTTTGCCAACATTGCGAGTCCCATAATGTCATGCTTCTTGAACTTTGGCCACGGTGTGGCCATGGGAGCTCGTAAGCCAGAGAAGCTGTTCAGAGTCATTGACATGTTTGATGTTCTCACCAAGCTTTGTCCAGAGATTTATGAGTTGTTCCGTGAAGAAGCCGCTGCACCTTCTATCAAGGTTGAAGTAGAAGAACTAGCGGCCAGGCTTGGCTGTGCAGCCAAGGCAACTTTCCTGGAATTTGGCGATAACATCCTTTCTGATCCGTCTCTTGACCCTTTCCCTGCGGGTCAAATCCACCACCTTACCAAGTATGTCATGAACTACGTCAACACCCTTCCAGCATACAAAAACACCCTTAACGCACTTCTCCACATTGAGGACAGATTTGATCTGGTTGACATTGAGGCTTACCTCAATGAAGAAGAACCTGCTCCTGATGAGGATTTAGATGCTGTTACAAGCTGTCCACTGGCTGACCATTTGCGTTTAATCATGGACAAGCTAGAGACGAACCTTGAGACGAAGTCGCAGCTCTACAAAGACGTGTCATTGAGACATGTATTCCTCCTAAATAATGCCCACTACATTGTCCAAAAGGTAAAGAACTCCGATCTGAGGGCTTATCTTGGGGACTTCTGGATACGAAAACGGATAGTTTCATACCATCAGCATGCCAATAGCTATGTCCGATCAAGCTGGAGCTGGATTGTGCCGCTGCTTAAGGATGAAGGGGGGCTAGGCCCCAGCCCGACCTCCTCAAAGAAGACGACTCTCAAGGAGAAGCTAAGGAGTTTTGCCTCCATGTTTGAGGAGGTATACAAGGTGCAGACTGGGTGGTACATCAAAGACGATCAGCTGAAGCAAGAGCTGATAATTTTGATTCAAAAGATGATGCCGGCGTATCAGAACTTCGTATGGAAGTGCAAAAACGAAAACCTCGAGAGATATGTGAAGTATGAGGCAGATGACCTGGCTGTCCTCCTTGAGGATCTCTTTGAGGGCTCAGTGAAATCTCTTAACAGTTCATGGAGAAGATAATTTTTGGAGTTTTGTTGCTGCATTCTTAGCAACCAGAACCCCGAATGTTGTGCAAATATAAAAAGATTGTTACACTTCTGATATTGCAAAAAGGTTTTTCATTTTCACTTCCACTCTTACAAATTTGTATTAAAAAGATGAAGCTGCTCATATTTTCTCACTTGGTTTCATAGTATATTGCAGTAAAGTTTGTTTCATTTTGGAAGTATAGGTCTGCCTTTTCCTTGGTCTGTTTGTTTCTGCCTCACCTGCTTTTGTATTATCTGGTAGCTTGTAGGAATTAAGTCATTTGACTCTGCATATGCTAAAGCATTGTAACTCAAAGAAGGTTCTTTTAGATCCAAGGGAATTTGAATCACATATTCCTATGGCTGGAGCAAGTTATGGAGGAAAATATGGCAGTGGTTATGTACCGGAGGCTATACCGCTATAGTGCTTCAGGTTCCTCATGATCACGGTGGGACTGGTGAATATGGAAGCAGAGCTGCAAATTATGCAGACAGTTATGGTGGTGCAAGTGTCAGAAATTGCGGCGTTGCTGGTGGTGCCCATCTTTGGTGTGTCTGGTGGTGCTGTTGGCAATGTCACTAGTTATACTGACAACTCCGGACTCCGGAGCCAGATGAGGAGATGTATATGGATTTTAGGGTTAAAGATCATGATCCTGGTTTTAGGAGTTTTTTTTGTTAGAAACTAATTGTATTTTTCCCTATTCCAAAACATTTGTTTTGTTCTATGAGCGTTACTGTAATAGTAGCTTGAATCAAATGCATCAATATATAACCTCGTCTTTTGCCTGTTTCTTGATTGCCCAACTCCTCAGACCCTGTTATTAGGATTATTTTGTTAGTGCTTTGTCCAGGCTCTGTATGTTTTTAAATTTATACTGTATATTTTTGGATGATGAACTGTCTGTATGTTAACCGGAATAAGAAAAGATGGGGAAGCCAAAGAATCAAGGCATTGCATTCATGGGAATGCTGTGTATCTAACTTATCACTTGTACAATTTTCTGAACTTACACTATACCCATTAAAAGGAGGGAAAAAGATGAGTTACAATTGCTGTAACAGTCATTTGTCATTACTATCAAGAGAAACCATAGCTCTATGTGCATGTAAAATTGCAGATGAACCTTGTCTGGCTTTCTCAACAATCTGCTTTATGAGCAGGTCATCACCTTCATCAAAGCCAAACATGTCCAGCTGCTCTAGAGTTCTACGATTCGTCTTGTGTACCTCATCATCCATGAACGTAGGCTGGAACAGCAAGGAGCTGGGTTTTATCTGGTTCGTTAACCCGGACATGCTCCTATGGAAGAGTTGGTTTTCTTGGCTCTCTTTGTATGTTGAAGAACTGTGTTCCTCAAATGCGGAACCATTGACCTTGTTGAGTTCCTCAAGGGCTTCATTGTAAGCGTCAAGCGCTTCCCCAGATAGGTTCATAACAAGCGGAAACTCATCATGCTCCGTGAACTCTGTCTCTCTGTCTGGATGTGCCTCTGTGGGGTAGCTAGCATCAATTGTGATTGGACTGCCCCGGGAGGAGGAAGAAGAGGATGCATAATTGTGTGAGAGCCCTTGCTCTGATTCCAAGTGCTTGACCCTTTTCTGGTTGTTCTCAAGGGCCGCCTCCAACTCCATGATGCGCTGTTCTAGTCTGGACTGGATGACTTGGTGCAGGCGCAGGCTCAGCTCACGCGGTGAGACCGCCTGGTTAGGTGAGCAACAAGGGGTTGTGCTGCTACTTGAGCTATTGTCACGAGAAGGATCGGAAGTGGGTTTTCTGGACAAGATATCAGCTCTGAACTCACCTTGGACAAGATCCGCCACCATATCTGCATTTAGCTGCATAGGCATAAAAAGTAACAAATAAACATTATGGTTAACATCAGTTCTTTCCTCGCGAACACTTTCAGAAAAAACGAATGCAGCTTAGCCATGACAAGACCTATTGTTCAGTAAACAAAGATACTGTAACCGAAGAGATACAAATTGGCTTACCTCATCATCATCATCTATGTACTTTGGACGCAGAGTAGAACCCTTCATATTCAACTCCAATCTTTCAAGTTCAGCTTCAAGCTCCGCCTCAATTTGGTTCATTGACTCTAAATCTTTAGGTGCTTTGTGGGCATCAGAACTTTCAACACCATAATTCATCAGCACCTCCATCGGTTTATTGTTATCAATAGAACTCTCATGTTCGTACAGGAAGGCGTTGTGCTCACTGACACTGGCCAGCTCTTTAACAGTTAACGAGTCATTCATCTCAAGCTCCTCCTGAAGATCTTGAACCAAATTCTCAGTTTGCTTCAAAAAATCCTTCAGTTTTGTCACTTCCCTTTTATTAGCTAAAGTGCTATACATTACACCAATTGACATCCCAAGACAGAAAAGAACTGCTCCACATGGTGGCTCTGACAAAAGGTGAAAATGTGAGTTAAGAAAAACGGCAATACAGAAGAACATGGAATGGAACTAGATAGAGGACCTCAAACATGTATACTAGTTGGGCGACGATGTGATTATCATCTTGCAAATTTTATGCACCATACACACTCCCAAACTACAATATTTACTGATTGAAGGCAAACATAGAAGAGAATTTTGATGATCTTCCTCTCAAGGAGACATCAAAATACAGAACAAAAAGCTATTTATCCAGAGACGATATATATTCCTTGAAAAGCAAAATAGAATCCAAAAGGCATCCTTTATCAACTACCTAACATACCATAAGAGGCTGGGGAAATGCTAATAAGTATCCAGAAACTTTGCATATACCTTTTCATGTTGCAATGATCTCCCATCTTTTCTTAAAGATAATAGTAAAAATAAAAATATCAGAAACATCACTAACAAGCTAAACAATCTGCCTTACAGCAAACTTCGAACATTATTAATCAATTCCACAAGTAAACAACAGTTTTTTTCTCTGAGGAATACTAGAAAAGAAAGTACCTTGTGAAGACATCTGCATCTCATTGGGCATTTCCCTACTACTGCTTAATTTTGAAAGCTGGTCTTTACCCTTCTTGAGCCCGCTTTCTTCTGAGATCTCTCCCAATCCTCTTTCAGGTAACTGAGGAATCCCACCAAGCACCGCTTCATTTATTTTTGGATGCGCCTTTGAATGCAGCTTCTTCTTGTCATCTCTAACTTGCACACTAAAAGAATCAAAACTTGGGCGGCTAATTACCCGAGTGCCATCAGTCACCACAAAAGGCCTCAAAGCTGGAACACACGGTGATGATGGGGGTGTGAGGACACGATCCTCCGTTTCAGAACGATTTCTGTAAAATTGAGCCATCAGGCAACTGTCTAATGAACTTTGAGGCTTCAGATATTGCAGCTGGATATTTCTGCTTCTAACTGAATTCTGCCCCCCTCTATGACGGCGCAATGTACCCACTGCACGAGGAGACGCTTCAAACCCCTCACCATAACTGTCAAAAATTTCACCCTCAAATCCACTTGTAGATGCTGTTTCTACAGCTGAACTTTCCCCAAATCTTCCATCCAACAAATGTTTGTCAGCCCTTCTGTGTGGAGATTTCCGCGAAAAGGCAGCATTCTCTTCAAAATGCGTGATCAATGACGGGGAGTCGGGCTTTCTGCTAACGGACATAAGCCCGGAAACCCCTTCTTTCTCTCGCGAGAAATTCTGCAGATACTTGGCTGCATATCCGGCCCCAGTTATTGCAGCCACTACCCACAAATCCATTGGCAAACCTATATATATCCCCTCAACACACAGTCATTTGGATTCAACAAACACCCATGAAAACACTCATGAAAGAGCCAACAGCTGCCATGAAGAATCCAGGATTTAACCTAAATAAATCACTCCACATATGCCTTGAATCTCGATTGAGCCATAGACACAACTAATCCCAAAAACTCGTTTGGGAGAATGTCTCAGATAAACCCAACAATAGCCTCTGAATTAATGAACCAACTATTCAATTGCACATTTACACGCGAAGCAACTAATTTCAGCATCAGATTCCCAGACCAAAATCCGCAACCCTAATTGCCGAAAACGAGACCGAAATCACAATCATGAACATCCAAAAGGAACAAAAAACAGATGACAGAGGCACAGATAGCAGGAAAGGGATTGAATCGGGAATGATATCAGAGATAGAAAAGGTGTACCGTTCACCCAACCAGCAAAACAGCAATTGTCAAAGTGACCCTGAAAACAGTTGAAATTGAACCCCTCACGTTGGTTGCAACTGCGACTTGAAATCAGATTCCTGTCAAACTCCTGATTACTTTATGCATTACGCCCACAGATGTGTTGAAAAAGTCACCCCAACTGGCGATGTGTGTGCCGTGGTCGCTGAAAAAGTATCCAGACCCCAAAACCCAAAACCCAGAAAGGGCGAATCTTTCGAACAACTGTAATGCAATGGGTGTTTGTCTCTCCCAAATGGATTTTTTTTTATATGGGTGGGAAAATTTATGAATTTTCAAGTATCTGCGTTATCTACTGTAGCTAAGAAATGTGGACTGTGAACCACCCGTTTCACACAGTCAAATGAAGCTCACATACGCATTCACGGTTGTCTATTTGTGCAATTTCGTAGAGGGATTTTGCGTCGTTCCTCTTTTAGGGGAGTTTCAAAGTTCGAATCTTGAATGGTCGAGCCAATTAAATTTGACCAAAACTCGATTTTTATTTTATATAGATAGATATAGATACATCGCGCAGATAAAATCAGAACCACATTGAGCAAAGGTACGCGTGTGGAGGCCGAAAGCAACGGTCATCTTCCCACGAGTAAAGACTTTGTTTCTCATTAAATGATCTGAATATGTACTGTACATAATGTTTGGTTGATCATTTGAAAAGGAGAGAAATAAAATCGGAATTTTGAAATAATTTTACCACTCAACAAATGTTCCAAGAATACATCGATGTGCTGTTTGATCAAATGATAGAGGAGCCACAAAACTAATACTGTCATACTGAGTAGTACCTCTATTCCTGACAATTGCTATGTAACACCAACTTTTCGGCATTTCCAGCAAATATGAAAGAAGCAAAACTCCCAACTCCTTTATTGTTTGTGTGTAGCAGTTGTTAGTTAAGCTTTACCCATTTGCAACCAAAATGGGGTAGTAGCTGACGTTTCCACATGACATAAGAGTTGTCTCTCATCCATCAAAATGGCACCATCAAAATCGCACCAGCCAACTGTTACTTTCTATTGTGACATGAAGATGAAAAAAATCACATATTGTCAGAAAAATAGCCTACCAAGAGTATCATAAATGGGAATCAAGAGGAGTGGAAGATATGAGACTCACCAAGGATAAATAGCTATTCCAGGGTGCTTATCATATCTTTGAAATCAAAAGCCAGCCAGTCTGCTTTGTCTGCAACGGCTTCTCGGTGCTGAACTCCTGCGTAGCAGATGAACAAGTCGGCACCCCCAGGCTGACGAGCCTGCAAACACCCAACATCAGATAGAAATGAACCTTAAAAGTGAACATGCTCTAGAGAGGAATCGGAATGCATTCAAATAATCAGGGCAAATTAGGCAACTGCAATACTGGATACACACAAACACCCACCCCACTATTGATATTTGATAGCCTACTTGTTCAATTTGAAGTTTTGAACTATAAACAGAAGTTGTAAGCGGTTCAGCGGCAGTATTTTCTTCTTCAACAACAGTAGCGAGAAGAAAAGAGTGATTTACCAGAAGTAAAGACACACGGTGACACGGACAGGGATTCGGAATTCGATTATCTCACTGCAAGTTACAAGAATTAAAGACATACATACAGAACCAGGGATTAAGAAGTCAATTATCTCACCTCAAGATCAGTTGCTCCATCTCCTATCATGACCAGTGTCTTGTATCCATGAGCCTAAATACATGGTTCGTTATAACTTGGTATAACATCTATATCTACTGAAATAGTAACCGGTGATGGCAAGCACTAAACCAACCTTCCTTATTTGTTGAACTGCAACGGCTTTTCCACCACTTCTTGAAGTGGGTTCCTCTTTGTCAAACCCAATGAACCTCCCAGAGCTATCGAAGAGAAGTTGGTTGGCAAATATGTTTTCATGAGGAATCCCAAGGATGGATGCAGCAGGCTACAAAAAGAAGGTAGCTCTTGTCAGTTATATGATCAGTTTAACACTAAAGCCAGAAACTCACACTGTATCAAATAGAAGTAAAGTCTTCTTTGTAGATAACGAGGGACATATTTTCAATTGTTGCGTATCAGCCATTAAAAGCAATCTATGAATAGAAGAATGCATATGAGATATGTCTCTCAAGTCTAGCTAGGGCTCTTATATTTCAAAAATGTGGAAATAGGAAGTAAAGAGAATATAAGTGTATATAAATCAGTTATCAGAGACATACATTGATCATCTGACGAAAGCCTCCAGACACCAAATAAACTTCTTTTCCCATAGCCTTCAGTTTTTTAATAAGATCAGCAATGCCTGGAGAAATTCTGCATGTTAAAAGAGGAGGAAGCTGAAGTTAGAACTCCCAGTAGCTCAATATAAGTATACTGTTTGAAACTGAAAATTCAAAAGGGCGTCTGCATACATGCAAAGCACACTACAAGGTGCAAATTTTTTACCACATACACAAAGAAGCCTAATAGAACATTTCTGAACAATGAAAGCCCTAATAGAACATTTTTTAAATGGAGGGAGTGTAGAATAAGCTAGTAGCCAAGCTCCAAAATATGCATTTAACATGTGAAAAAGACCAATCATTTGGCATATTATAAGTCTGTTTTCTGGAAAGCAATAAATAATTTAAAGTGATGGTCTATAAACAAACAGAAAAAAATAGGTGGCACATACTGAAAAGTTAAAAACTTCTTATTTGCACATCGACAAAAAAGCTTCTTAGGTAATCCCATTTCAGCACTTCAAAGATACAGGTTGAAATTTGGCAAGAAAAGCCCCAACGTGAAATTTTGAATTGATCTCAGAGTAAAACATAGCTGTCACAGCATGTAAATGTTGAAATGCAATATGACACACAGGATAAATCAAATACCTTGGAGGCCTACTCTGAAGAAACTCTTGGAGCTTTGCCAGAGATGGGTTTATTAAAGATAGCCTAGCAGCTAGAGCCTCTTGGAAAGTAACAGAGCCATTCATAGCCCTAAAATAAAAGGAAATGAAAAAAATAAGATGTTTATATTTTAAAGAATCATAATCAATCATAACATTTTCAGTGAATAAGAAGGTGTCCAACTTAGATGTCCACTCTGCTACAGCTTTCCCAGCTCCACAAAAGTCAGCAAGTTCATCAATACCCTCATCAGTGCAAACTGTGCTATCCACATCAAAACACACGGCATCGGTAGTTCTCCATAATTCGAGCACCTCTACAACATTAAAGACAGGAGTTATAACTTATAAATATTGGGTTTGATCTATGATCCCAATAAGTTAACACTTGAGATTATCACCATCACATAAATTCCTCAGCATGAACGAGGATCATTTGCCAAGATAACTATTTATCTTCACGACAGGTTTTGATGCCTTTTGTTGATGTTTATTCACATATTTTCTCTAGAAATTAGACTAGCTAATGTTTCCTTTCCCGTGCCCATTTCAATGTTGTTTCCAGTACTTTGATGTTCTGCATAATTGTGTTTGTTTCCGTATAGCATTGCTTGCCATCGAAACTCTTTGGAAAATGTAAATTTCCTAAGTTAAATAACCGATACACAACCTATCTAAAGTTCAAATTCTTGCCTATATTTTTTTCCATGCATATAATAGCATAGTGGAACCAGACTTTAAAAAGATACCAATATGAAGAATAATAACAAGTCAATGTCATGCTTCCTAAAACACCATAAAAGAAGATAAAAACAATGTGATACACACGCTTGCATATGTTGTTTCAATGCAGACTAACCATTCCAAGTCAAAAGTCTGACATCAGCTCTCCCAAAAGTTCTTACAAGCTGGTCAATGAAAGATAAACTGAAATGTTAGGTGGGGTATAGTAAAATGGGTATTTGATGTGGTGTGCTCTGAAAAAATAACTAGCAGCTTGGACAAATGGATGCTAACAGAAAATCAACTCTCCTAACGGCAGCCCAACCTAATCACCTAGTACATGCTTATAAGTTGTAACCCATCACTAGCATTACCAAGTACAAAATCTAACTATTTCCATACAGCCAGAAAATATATATGCACAAAGCCCTACCAGACATTCAGATCAGTGCTAAATTCTTATTAAAAAGCACTAGGCCTACCTTCGGAAGGTAATGTGTTGTCAAAACGCTCCTCGGTAGATACTTGGGACGGCTGCATAGTGGAAGCTATTGGTTTGATCGATTTTGAACTTTTAAGTGGGAGAAGCGAGCTCCTTCCCAAGTTCACCACCAACCTTTTGGATGAGATAGGCGAGAAAGAATATCTATTTTGTCGTTGTTGTTGTTGTGTATTGCAGATAGGTAGTTGTGTAGTGTGCAGTCTCAACAGGGCTTCCATCAGATTCTCTGTTACAGAATTAACCAAACCCTCAGTTCCTCACAATAGAGTCACCAAACAAGAATCACAGATTCCATGTGCAACTTAAAATGAGCATTCTAAAAGGAAATTAATCATCCTTTATAATCCCAACAAATTGTGAATTCCAATTTCCAATCACAATGATTCGAAATATTTGTTCAGTCTGAAAAGGGGGATCCAAGGATCCAACACTTTGCAACAGTTCTGATTGGATAAAGTAAGCATAGAATCCAACCCTAATTCATTAACCGTCAATAAACACCTCCAATCAGATTCAGAGGTTCGAGGAGGCGGCCAGGAGAACAAAAACCGAGTAAATCGAACTTCCTAGTTTTCTGCTTTCAATGATAAATCGATTGAGCGAAAACAGATAGTCTCCAAATTCATTGAAAGCATTCAACCTATAGAAATCTAAAAATTCAATTAAGAACAAAACTGCAACGCCGGAGAACAAGAAAAATCCGGAGTATGGAACAATTTGGCAGAAAAGCAACGACAATCAGTAATCAGATATAGATAGAAAGAAAGAACGAGAGAGATAGAATACCTAGATAGATCGTAGAGGTGGGAGATCTGGAATTCAGGACACAGAGAGTTCGCCGTTCGGATGTTTGGAGAGTGAGTGGGTGGAAATGTGGAATGGGCAAACAGTGTTCTGTATTTCTGTGAGCGACTGAGCGATAATATATAAATATGGGGAGGTAAAAATGTAAATAAGGTAAGAAATCGAGGAACTTTACGATGTGAGAAAGTAGATATTTCCAATAATAGCCCTAACCTCTTCACCAACTTCATCGTATGACATTATCTAATTTTTGTAATTACATTATTACCCTTAATATTTTCAAAATACTACCCAAAAGCCCAGTTCTTTTCCTTTTCTCACTCCTAAAATGTTTGGCACAAAACTTTAAGTAGAGTTTTTTTTTTCTATTTACAAATTTTCATCAACGTTTAGACAGAGATCACACTAACTTATTAACGTATATTTAATATAAATAATCCATCAACTTTAGCTATTCAATCGGTTTTAGTTATCACATTAGCTACCCTTTTACCAAACACATCATTCATCGTGTTTTTTTAAATCTTGCCTCAGCTGAATTTTGTTTACTTTAAAAGATTATATGTCGATTTCAACTTAAGATCTAATAAAGTTTATATTTTTAATTTTCAACATTATCACTTATATACTTTAATATCTTCCTCATGGAAAATATATTGAAATGTTTAATGCTTGTGGTTTGAGGTTTTAATGGTTAAGGACTTAAGGTAAGGTATTTGGAATTATAGGATTTACAATTAGTTTAGGAATTTGGGGGTTTTAAGCTTTAAAATTTATTTATCATTTTGTATTTTATATTACTATCAATATCAATCAAATTTCAACATTTGATTTCATTTAATGAATGAGATTATGCAATCTCATTAGTATACTTTAAAAACAACAAAATATAAAAAAATGCAATTGGAAAAATGTACTAGGATTAATGATTTCCTTAAAAAAAATAAAAAATACATCTTCTCTTTTATTATTTTTTACACAATTAATCAAGTAATGATATGGCAAAATCTCAACCATTAAATGAAATCAGAGGTTGAAATTTGTCTACTTTAACAACACCCCACAAAACCAAAACCTTATGCACATTAACAACATGACCATAAATTCACTCTATCACAAAGATGCAACAGATTCCATAATATGCAGCTACTTCATGTTTTTCATATTCGTGATTTATTTTCTGCTGAATCCTAAATATATATACTGACAATACTGCACCTAACAATTGCATCTTAAGATTCCCAGCAATGTAACCATTATTTGTATGTGGACGTTAGTTTCATCGATCATCTCCAGCTTGCAAAATCTCACTAATAGTCTTAAACTTGACCCTCTCAAAACCCGGAGGAACACTAGGTTCCAACCGGGTGGTGACTTTCTCGAAACCTGGAGGAATTCTTGGTTCCACACAGGCCAAGTCATCATTGTCCCACTTTTCAGGCTTCACTTGGATCTCAGAAGCCGGTTGGCTAGCTGAAGCTGCTGCTTTGCTCCTCTTGGAAGAGCTAGGATGAGAATCACCGGGAATTGGAACATCAGTCTCCATTCCTGCAGTTCGTTGATTCTCCAGGATCTGCTGAACGGCAGGTGCAGGATTTGTTACCGAGGGCAACTACGATATAGATGAATAAATTGTCAAGTCTAAGTTATAACAACACCCACAATTTCAATACACAATGGACGGAAGATATTCAATACAAAGACACAACTTGATTGAATAAAAAGCCGACAGTTTACCTGATTTTGAGCTGGTTCATTACGAGTAATCACAGGAGGCAAAAAGAGTCCCCATAGATAATAGGCTTGGTTTATCTCTGCGCATTGAAGGAAAGGAATAAGCAAGGCCTTCACAGGTACAAAATTCAAAGCCAAAATCAGGTGTTTAGTGAATGCCTACTTTTAGACTCCTCGTCCAGATGCAAAGAAGAGAAAATCAGAAGCTGAACTCCGGAGATAAAACTTCGGAGGACAATGTCTTCTTTCTCAAGGTATGAAACGAGACAAGAGTAACAATGTTCAGATCTGCGACTTGATTTAAAAAAGGTGTTTTAGAACTCGAGCAGGAGTGGATTGAAATCATTTGAGCCATATTGAGAATATCAGTTATAATTTATAACTTACCTGTCCCCATTGGGCAAGAAGTATAGTCCAATGTCAGAATTATCAAGGCCTCTATCATTGAACATTTTTCCCCACACGGCTGATCTAGGAATGGGCTCAAAGCGAAGAATACCTTGCATTTTCTTTGAAAATTCAAAAGCCTTCCTGTACACTTTTGTTGGTGGATAACCCCAAACATCATTACATGAGCCAACTGGAGTATCATAACCACTGATACTCAAAGTTCCCCTAAATAAGAAGAAAAACGAAATAGTCTTGAGGACAGATAGAGGCTCTTACATCAAAGAAGAAATTGTGTCACAAACTTAGCTACAAGTCCATTTAACAAGCTAACTATCAAAAACATAATCAATTAGTGGGAAGGGCTAGTGCAAATATTTTTATGAATAAGGAGCAGCTTTTACAGATGTTTTTTGTACATTGTATCTTAAAGAAAGCATAACTTACTTCCATGTTGCAGATGAAGCTGGATGGTTAGGGAGATGCCTATCAATTGCGAGTTGTTTATCTCTTAGCCTTTCCTCTCCTGCATTGTCACTTGTTTTCAATGTATCCTTGCAAGGAGTACCACCTATCAAATTTCCATTAAGACAATATTAGAGGAAAAAAACATAAACTTCTCTGTAAAGTAATTTTAAATTTGCAAGCTCAATTTGGAGTAAGAGAAAACCAGAAGCTCATTAAAAAAAAAAAAAAATCAGCCAGCAAATCAAAAGCAGCTGGAACCAAGCAAGCTCCAAGTTATCATAAGCATTTGGCTAACAGGATCTTCCTTAAAAGTGAAGAATATTAGCATAAAAGTGAATTTTGTAAGGGGTGGTGAGGGAGACAAAATGCTAAGCACCAACATATATGCAAGTGAGATTGGGATTTAGTGGGGAAGCCTACTAAGCTTATATGTAAGACTTGGGAGTTGGGAATTCTCTTATCAAATGTGGGACAAAATTCACATATGGACCCTTAACCATAATCATTTTCTAATCCATAAAAAAGACAAAATAAACAGCAGATATCCTTGCTTGTTTAGGCAAACAAGCCGTCCATAGAAAGTCAAAAGAAATGTGTAATGAAATGGAAATTTAATCTATAATACATATCTAAAAACTCGCATATGAACCTTGCATTCAAAATTAACAAGAGAGCCTCGGTAAGGATGAAACAAGTGCAAATTTCCGCCTTATATGTTATTTAAAATTATTCTTTCGTATTTAAATATCAAATATAACATAAATCAACTGGCATGAGCCCATAGAGACATAGAGAATGATTCTAGATTTCAGGAAGTTTCCTACCTAGAGCAAAACCAAGGCCTGATTTTGCTGATGTGGTATGTGCATGAGCAGCGCTATCTTTGGAGCTCCGCGGTGCTGGAGAAGGTTTAGAGCTTGGTGATGGTGTACGGGCATGGGCAGGGTTTTCCATACAACTCTTTTGCTTTGAAGATGGTGTACTTGCATGCACAGGGGGCCTTTTGTATCTTTTTTCCCCTGCAAAAGGAGCTCTGGATATCTTCTCTGGAAAAATAATTCACATGTCAAAAAATTCACATGTCAACAGAAAGAGAAGAAAGATTAATTCACTCGATCGAAGAGAAAAATGATATTGAAATCCCCATAAAATCTTGCCTGGTAACTGTTCCCAGTAGAGACAGTCAGTGTATGTAAAAGATGGGAAAAAGGTGATTCTATGTTTATTGACAGAAGAATGTGAACAAAGCAGTTAATTTGACATATCTGGAATAAAATCATGTTTCTTCATAATTTCAGTGTCACAGGATAACATACGATAGCTAATGCAAGGGGGTGCTATCAACCAAGAACATAATCTCTAGAAGTTGATCTCTTTCATAATGAATCAAGCAGCTCATGGAAATTAACTTAAGCGTATCAGCAGGGAAAATGATAGAAAATGATTACCCGCATTGCAAACACGCAAGTCACCTAGTGGCGGTGCCACATTTGTAATGTTTTCCACTCTTTTTGCATTGCAAATGCGCAAGTCACCTAGTGGCGGTGCCACATTTGTAACGTTTTCCACTCTTTTCTTAGATATTTCTCGGAAACTCTCTCTCGACCTAGTCGGGGAAAGAGAGCGTACAATGGGGCCCCCCAAACCATGCTCTAAGCAGGATATAATGGGCTTGTTGTTGTTGTTGTTCTTAGATATTTCTACTTTCTTATAAGCCTTTTCTGGAGATGCAAGATGTCTTTTACCTGCGACTATAAGACAAAAAACAATTCCCAACTTAAATAAAAAATGAAACATTAGTGTGTTAAATGAAGGATGCTCAACTAACAATATGAACATTCTTATATACTAGTAATATGATTTTTCCAAGACATTAGTTTGTTAAATGAAGGATCCATTACCCTTTGAGAGTGATGACTGAGAAGCTAATGCAATTGCTTCATCAGTAGATATAATCTTTGTTTTCTTCTTCGCTGGTACTTCATTGCTAAATTTCCTAAAAACTACAAAACAAGAAAGCGATTTACAGCTATAGCTAAATATCATATCTAGGTTCTCAAACAGATTTATTTCCACATACCATGTTTGGGAGTTTCCTCGCATTCTTCACAGACCCATGTGGCTGTATTTGGGACAACAGTCTCAATAGTTTTCATGCAATACCTGGAGCAAAATAACATAGAGGACGACCAAAAAATATATCATTATCCATGTACGAGCTGCTAGCAAAACAATATTATTCCACCCTATTAATGAAACAAAAAGAATCAAATAATGGACATCATACTCATGAATAGAGGCTCCCTTGCACTTTGTGCACGTCAGGAGCAATTCGTCAAAGCCCACAGCACCACATA
Source organism: Persicaria tinctoria (assembly GCA_037127255.1). Classification (NCBI taxonomy): domain Eukaryota; kingdom Viridiplantae; phylum Streptophyta; class Magnoliopsida; order Caryophyllales; family Polygonaceae; genus Persicaria; species Persicaria tinctoria. Next base: position 65,588,121 of record JBANSL010000010.1, on the reverse strand, counting down.
CATAGCAGACGTTTTCCTACACCATCGGAAAGCAAAAAACGTCACATAACCCGCAACATTTCTCTATTGCTACATTTCCGCATCAACTGAGAGCTCCTTTGAGCGTCCATGTTTCAATATAAGAAAATGCAAAACACTCAGATCAAGATAATAGAACCAAACTAATTCAAGCAAGAGATTAGTAAAGTATATGAACATTTCTCTACTGCTAAGCACAATCTGAAAGGGGTTGAGTACAAGGAATTCATGCGACCTCTTCTAAATTTCTCCAGCAAACAAACCTCATCATCCAAAGTGACTCGCCAACACTTCAAGCCGTTGAAGGGCCCGTTGAGATCAAATGGGTTGCAATGATGAATGACTAAACCCAATTCCATACAAATGGTGTTAGATTAGATTTCGGAAACCAAATTAGGCCTCCAACCGCCGAATCACCGCCGTCCCCACTCCCCGCCATCTTTGCGTTCTTTCTTTTCCTTCTCCCCCTCTTCCGCGTCTTTTTCTTCCAAAACCTAGTGCAGATCTAGCTATCAATTACTCCAACAGTAACAAACCCTAGTTCGAATCTAGCACAGAAACTTATCCCTACTTCGAATCCAAGTTGGAAACCAGCACAAAATCCAGTGAAACGATAAAGAAAGAAGAAGAGCAAAACCAAGAACAGAGTCAAAACAGAGACAGACACGAACAGGAAGAACTCAACTCTGCTTCCCCTAGCTTCCGAGCGACGAACGGCCATCGGAATTAAGGAAGAAGGAACGCACGCTAACCTTACTCCAGACCCGAACTTGCAAACCAGAACAGTACAAACGAAGCACACAAAGAAGCAGATAAAAAAATGCACAACTCAGCAAGAACTGGTAGCGGAAATCACGCACCATTGTCACTTCCATACGACCTTCACAACGGCGACGATTCTCCTCCGGCTTCGCTCCGGCTCACGACGGGCGCCTCCGACGACTCGCTGAGCACACAGCCACCACGGCGCGGCAGAGCAACCGGAAGAAGTGCTTCAGTGCTTTCCGATCAGAGGCCGGTTAGGGTTTGGTTTTCGTGTGATCGTTGCTGTGTAGGAGAGAGGAGAAACAAACAGAGCGCAAAGAAGAGTGAGGGGGAGCCGAAGAGTCCTGAGGCAGAAAAAGTGGTTGTGGACGTTTTTGGTGCCTGCGGCCTTTTATACGTTGTGTACTTGTTTTTACCCTTTACGGGGGTGTTGGCTGGAAAGCTTTGTCGTTGCTTATTTATTTTGTGCCTAGATTTTACTTTTACTGGTGGCCTACAGGCTACAGTCGCAGTTATTTTGAATTTTATACTCCATGGTTGGAGACTTGGAGTTTTTTTTTTTTTTTTTTTTAAATGATGTGGGGGTTCCGAGGTTGTCGACTAATCCCCAACGGGTCCGAGCCCTAGCCTGCAAAGGACCCGAACCGGGCAAGCCACCAGGCAGGCTCACCCAAGCCAATGAAGGCTTGAGCACCCACATAATTACACAAATGTGTAAGTAATGGGATTTGAACCATTGACCTCTTGCAAGGGTTACCTCTCCCTTATCACTAGGGCAAGAGGTCATTGGTTGGAGACTTGGAGTATAAAGTCGGTTTTAATGTACAGTAATATTTATATTTTCTCGTGTCACGCTAGTTGATATGGTTTATTTATATTTTCCCGTGTCACGTTAGTTGATACGGTTAGGTTCGAATTATTCCTATATCTTAGCCATTTATATCGGTGACACTCTATTGAATGTTTTCCGTTATGGAAAAAAAAGACAGAATATCCACATTGACACACAAGATAAGTTATACAGTGAAAACAAATGGGAGAAAGTTGGAGATTATGGAGTTAGAGATATAAAAGATAGAGTTTATTTTAAAAAAAATTGATCAGGTATTTGGTGATGGTAAGATTTATAAATGGATTTTGAGATAAAAATGTTTAAAATGCCCCTACCTCTTTCCCATCCTTGCTCCAATCCCTGCAATCGAAATTAGCAGTCATCACCACCCCTAAAACTGAGCTCCCTCCCCCTCAGGACCTTCTTCCGACCTCTCTCTCCCTTGAACCCTTCGTCTCCCCTCCCCCTTCATTGCTCCAATTCCCTATAATAAAAATCGACAACCATCACCGCCCAAATCGAGCTCTCTCTCTCCCTCCCTCCCTCCCTCGGGCCCTTCGTCTCCCCTCCCTCGATCACTTTCTTTCAGTTCTCGCAACCGTCGTTGAAGGCTTGAAACCGGGCTCTCACGACCCTGCTTTCTCTCGATTAAACGATTGTCGGGGTTGCAGCGAGAGTGGGGTTGCCCCCTCCTTAGATCTGATGTTGATACCGACGTCGGAGCCTCTCCCTGGTTGTCGAGGTTGCTGCGAGTCAGCGACTAGATTGCTTCAACACCAAATAGTTGAGTTCAAAGGGCAAAAAAATAAACCTATAAAAAATAACTTCCAAAAGCTTGGGAACCCAAACACTTTTTTTAGCCAAATATAAAAGGGTAGGTATCCAATGATAATTGTGCAATTTGAGCATGTCAATATGTCATGCATGATGCTTCCACACTCAAGGTTTTAAATGATAAGGTGACTCGTCTCTGTTCATCTTAGATTTCGTGACATTATTTTTTCACTTCGAGTCTAGCTATCCGTAATGACGATTTTGAGTGACAGTCTAACATAATTTGACACCGTTCAAATTCCAAGTTATTGTCTTCCTCGGGAAAAAAATCGTACTCTTCTTTCATGGGTTGATGAAATTAACGTGTACGTATTGATAAAATAAGTTATTGGATGTTTAATCTCATTCTTGTATAAGCCAAAAATCATGTGTGGATGAACGATTCATTTCACTCAATTATACATGTGAAAACTTCGGGAAAAAAAGGGTAACGAAGAGGTAGTGATTTTGGGTGAATCGAGTTACGGATGGAACTTGATCCGCTTAATTCGTTTACTCAATTACTCCCTCCGTTCCAAAATAGATGGTCTTTTACTTTTCAGCACGTTTTTTAAGAAGCGAAAAACTCCATGAAATATTATTTTTTAATTAATTTTTTTTATATAATTAGGTACTTATTAGTAATAAGTATCAAATAGTATAAAAATTTTAATTAAAAAAGTAATATTTTATAGAGTTTTTCGCTCCTTAAAAAGCGTGCTAAAAAGTAAAAGCCCATCTATTTTGGAACGGAGGGAGTATTTATTTTTAAGGTATTTACAACAAAATGCCCTAATTGATTTCTATTTATCCTATAACAAAATGCCCTAATTCAATCATATTTTTTCTTCCTCTGATTCTTATGTTCTTCGGGGACGCTTTATTAATATTATTATTATTTTATTGTTATTATTATTACTATTATTATTATTATTATTATTATTATTATTATTATTATTATTATTATTATAGAAATGACTTACATAAAGTTAGATGAGAGCCTCGTAACAAATTGAGCCCCAACACTTTTTTGAATAGTAAAACCAACTCTATGAAATATGAAATCGCTATTAACGTATGACGACCCGTGGCTTTTCGTAACCAACTGAACCCGTTTTAAAAAACCAATAGCATCGTCTCCCAATTCACCAAATATGGACAACGCAAAAGCCATGAAGCCATACCCTTTAACAACACAAACATCAGCGTACTTCTTCTTCTTTCTTTCAATGGCTTGAGAAACTGCCTTGCCAAGTACAAATGATTCATTGGCTCTAGTCGTGAACGGTGAAGCCCCGACCACATCGATACAGGTGTCTCTCCCCTTGTCCCACTCACTCCCACCCATACACAAGTAGATCCCTCGACCTCAGCTCAACACCGTCATCACTGCTCATACCTGTATGAGCTTCCTTATGAACTGTAATGCCCGCTTTATAACAAATGTCTGCCAAAATATCTCGGACCATGTTATGTCGGTGCTTAGACCCGATGCCTCGATTGCAATGTAAAGCATGGTCTCCAAATGGGTCCATCATATCAAGCTCACAACTAGGACAAGTCGAATAGCCACTAAACACAGGGATCGACAGATGGTATTGGAGAACAGAATGAAACTGTCGAGATGGCATGGCCTGAGCAAGACCCTCAATGGGAACAATCAACAAAAAATATTGCGCTCTTTCCCCTCTCACAGCTTGCATAATGTGTAGTTGTCATGGCGTCGGATTGAGCATAATCACTAAGTTGTCGTCAATGAACTTGAAGTATCGATCCGCCAATACTGACATGAATTTTTTGGGGGTGGGGGATACAACCAATTCATCATTATTCGAACCAACACAAGTGACATACCTCGAGATGGATTGGGTGAGAACATTGTCAGAGCCAATGTCAGGACATCTAGACGGCGATGGCGTTGAATTACTCAAAATAGATGTTTGGAGCTTAGCTGTTTGGAGACGAGATGCGATGAAAGCAAAATGAATAACATCGTGCACAGTAAACACACCAAACCCACCAAGTTTTAACGGAAGAGTGGCCTGACGCCATTGCGAGGGACCAAACCCCGGACCCCCTGCAGTAATAACATGTTCAAGGGAGACCCGAAGCTCATCATCGAAACAACTAATTGCACCTGGGAGGGCATGAGGGGGGCACGTTCGAAGGGCAAACAACAATCTCGAGACCCCAATACAATTCCTTAGAAGGAGCAATTCACATTGGGGATCCTCTAGCCTCCTCACATCCTTTAGAACCTCTATCGATTTGTCAACTGAACAGTTCAGTTTTTTTAATGTTAATGAATAGCCCCAACTTCGGACCCTCCCTCACCACAATATCAAGAGCTTTAGCAACCTCACCGGTATCCCTTGCTAGAGTACCGTCATCTAAGTACCAAGCATCGATGTCAAGAGTACAAGATGTACTAATTTTGGAGACAAGCGGATGCAACACTACAGCAAACAAAAGCGGACCAAGAGGATCACCTTGTTGCACACCTTGACAAGAGCGCAAAGGAACATCCCGCCAATAGAGACGAGCGGGTTGGGCATAGCAGAATTCAACTCACGGAGCAATGGAGGGACACCCGGTGCGCACTTCACGGATCAATGCGCTTCTATCAACGAGATTAAATGCATTAGAAAAGTCCACCAGAAGTAAGGACATGTCGCTATCCATACATTTATCAAACAAAAGCATATTAACTGAGTGGAGGATAGCTTCCCCACCCCCGGACACTCCCACTCCAAACTGGTGTGTACCTAAATAACTGTTAAGTTCCTTAACGACGATAGAAGCAGCCGATTTAGAAACCAACCTCCTCCAAATAGATCCTACCGCAATAGGGCGAACACCCCCTCCAGGTTTCAACAACGGAGTCAAGGGAGCATTCACAACAAATTTGGCTAGTACCCGAGGACAAGCACCCGACATAAAAAGGTTAACAACACTCGTGATGGCTGCAAGAAGCTCGTTGGCGATGCCGTCACAAGCTCCGCTCAGAATCTCAACGAAATGTTGTGCTCGAAGACCATCATTTCCACAAGAGGTACCCTTGGGGAAGCTCCTGATCCTATTGAGAACTAACTCTTTACTAACTGATAAAGGCGGAGCTGAGAAAGGATCACCTGAAACAACCGACGGGGGAGAAATAGGGTGCTTAGCAAGAAGCTCAGCAACCGTGTCATCATTGAAAGGAGAAACCCCCGAGGACGTGAGGACCCTAATAGCAGCATCATAATGCTCATCTCCCATTTTCCGTTTGCACTGAACCGCATTTAACTCAAACTGAGAAGTGTCTTTTTTCTTCTTTAATAGATCAGAGTCGCAAGAGGCAGAGGGAGTGAGTATATCATGAACCAGATATTGCCTCCCTCCGGGCTCTCTCCACAAGGCTAAGGTAGCAGCCATAGACGCAACCTGGTCCCTTTTCCTACTATCACACATGCCTTTAGGCCATGCAACCAGATTTAGAACACACGTCGGGAGAACAAACAACTGAACCCAACAAGAAACATCCGATGGTTGAGCAATAACCCTTGAAAGAGCTTCAAGATACACCCTCCCGAAATCAAGACGAAGCTTATAAGGGATACTTTTGGAAGTCACCAACCGTTGCTCAAGGAAACACTCAAATAAATGCTCATCAAAAACCAATTCCCTCGGCCTAGTAGCATCAACATTACGGACCTCCGTGGAGATGTGACAAATGGGAGCCGACAAACATGGGGAACCAGACGGTCTAAGAATACCATAAATGACAAATGACTCACTGTTACCTCCATGCTTACATGTCATCCTGACTGTGTGATTGCGCAGACACGTGCCACACAACCAACAACCCGCCTGTTCAAGATTGGCAGCTAGCAAATCATAAACAAACATGTCTGAAGAAATGACCCTTTTGTACTTTTCAACTGCATCTGGAGTACTAAAATACCTAGATAGGTGATCAACAAAATACTTTGGCGTGAGACCCGTATTCGCCGGACGACCATCCCTACACCCCTCGTGCCCCCGAAAAGGGCAATGAAATCGGCCATCTCAATGAGAGAGAGACATACTCGTGCACAACTTGAAAAACTTGACGAATTGCAGAGAATAAACGATGCCAACAGTACAAACAAATAACACCAATATCAGCAAATAGCTCCAATAACAATGCCAAATAAACAACAAATAGAAGCCAACCAGAAGAACTAACGCCTGGACAAGCAGCGATACAAACGTGGAAACTGAACAAGAGCGACGCAGCACACACAGGCGCCGCCACAACCGGCCTGACCAGCCCTCGCAACCCTCGTAGCCAAGCACCACCAGCACTACCAGCCCAAGAGATAGAAGACAAACCCGGAGAAGATGAAGACCGACGAGCCAGTGCGACCCCGACGAGCCTAGTCCAAGCAACGATCAATGAAGCAACGGTGATCTGTTGGTTCAAGTTTATTGGTTCTAGGCGCACCACAAACCGCCAAGGAGACCCCCATTGTTGAACACCGGCACCGAACACTGAATCCCGAGAGAAGACTCACAGATCACGGGCACTGAATTGAACGTTGAATCACGAAGGGATTCGAGTAGGACGTTGCGCCTTACCCAGACTCCGCCGAAGAATAATCGCCTTCGCCTAGCAACGCTCTGGCCTCAGGTATGTCGACTCCGGCCACCGAGATCCTCCGGAGAGACGGCCACCGCCGAAGGCTTACCTGATCGCCTCTGCCCTAGCACAGCCGAATCAAATAATTTATTATTATTATTATTATTATAAAAAAACGGATTTACAAGAAATTAGTGGGCAACCGAGATACTATCTGGACGCTCACTCCTTTAGCGGTAACAAAGCTAAGTCTAGTAAAAATATAAGCCGCAACTCGAGCCCCAGCATCCTAAGATACTGAGAATTTCTGAATCCGCTTCAGCAAGGCAACAACATCCGTATCTAACTCCCCCAATGAAGAGAAGGAGATGGTAGGAAACTAGGAAACCATAATCAGTTGTCGTGCACAAATCCCGATACTTCGCACACTTATGCTGAGGAGCATTAACAACAGCACGATCTGGCACAAAGTCATACATTGCAAATTGAGTAGGGGGATCCCGCCAGATCGACACACACATCCCGCCCTCTGTCCCATGAATAAAGGATCATATCTCCCGGACGAAGGGTCTTATCATGCCCATCAACCAAGCCGATATCAACCTCCTTACCGGCATAAATCCCAGACCTGTAGCAGATATCCAACAAGTTGTCACGAACGAGGTTATGTCGATGTTTAATGCCCACGGAACCAGCGCAGGACACAACATGGTCACCGACTCACCGTAGACATCACCATCAAAGACCCGAGAACAAGCGGGACAAGGCCTGGACACCGTGAACAATGAAACTCTCAGTCGATAGCTAAGCACACTACGATAGGTCCTTCCATTCATAGTTTGTCCCAACCCAGAAATAGGAACTGCACGCAACCAATCAGAGAAGTGAGCACCCTGCTGAGACTTCCATAATGCCACATGTCACGGAGTCAATGAGAAAACAGAGTCAGATGTAGCAGCAACCTTCGTGAAATATATATATGCCAGTTTCTTCATAAGTTTGGAGGCATCAATTTTACTAGGATCGCGTAGAAGATCAGAACTCGTGACCTCATTAAAAGAACGACAAGCATCATCAAAAGTAGGACCAACAACAATGATACTAAAAGAACATAAGATCTTAGCCTGCAACTCAGTAGACTGCAAACGGGACGCCAAAAAAGCATAATGAATGACATCGCCAGCAGCATACACTCCGAGCCCACCAAATTGAAAAGGGAAGGTCGCTAGTCGCCACTGCCAATCTCCAAACCCAGACCCAAACGCAGTGACAATACGCTCCAAGCTAGCTAGAACGGAGTGCCCTATCAAAGGAAAGTTGGCCGACTCAAAGACACGCGGAGAACAAGTACGCAAGGCAAAGTAAAGTTTAGAAATACCCGTACAAGCTCGAAGTAGAATCAGCTCGCACTGGGGGTCATCAATCCTCGCAACAGATTCCATAAGTTCTATGGTCCTCATTACTCTCTTTTTCACAAGGTCACTACTGAAAACAGGGCATACACTGATAGGCCCACCTAGAACTTTGACACCGCACGACGACCGAGCAATAGATAGGGGGAAAACACCAAGAAGCCGACTCCTAGGGTCTTCTATAGGCAAAAAAAACCTCGGTCTTATCCACATTAAGATGAAGGCCAAAGCGGGGACCATCTTCCATAATAAGATCCAAGACATTCCCAACAACCAAATTGTCCCCAACAACAGTGACATCATCTAACTACCAAGCATGCAGACTCAGGTCAAAAGAGTCTCTGATCTTGCAAGCCAAATGATACAACACCAAGGCAAAAGTAGAGAGCCTAAAGGATCTCCTTGTTGTACCCCTCGATAAGACCATAAGCTATGCTCCCCATAATACAGTCGGGCATGACTAGAGTAACAAAACTCTACCCATCGCCGCCTTCGGGATAGAACCGGGCAACGACGATGAACTTTCGATAACATGGTCATACGATCAACTAAGTTGAAAGCATTCTAGAAGTCGACAAACAACATGGAAAGACCCTCCTCACCACCACGGGCCTCAACAAACTGATTCAAATTAAAGCATGCAGAATAGTCTCTCCTCTACTGGACACCCCGCCCCCAAACTGAAGTCCTGCAAAATAACCATGCAAAGAAGGACCGGCCAAACAAGCACCAACCTTAGAGACAAGACGTCTCCAAATGGTGCCAACATCAATAGGACGTATACCCCCACTTGGTTTAACAAGCGGCGTGATGAGTCATTACCATTTTTTGATTCCATTCCGATTCCGATTACCATTCCGATTCCAACACTCATACCAAACGGGGCCTAAATTATTTTAGACTCAAATGATAATTACTTAGAAAGTTTGAGAAAATTTTATAAAATTAAAGAAAAAATTATATTCGTCTAAAAAAACCATAAACCCTTCCCCATCTTCCCCAGTTTATTGAAGCCCTCAACAATGGTGGAATTCGACCAACACGCTATCCATTCGACTTGATTTCTGACTAATTTTGGGTTCCCGTTACCCATTCTCACGGATTTGACCTTTAATTTGGGTATCTTGACCTCCTTGTTTTCAGTGGTGTTTTGAATCGGGCTCCGACATGGCGGAATTCAATGACGGAATTCAACCAACCCGTTCGTCTTCACTCGTGGTGTTCTGCACCTCCGTCGTCGTTCTGGTGTAGCGTCTCCTTCCCATCTACCAGACGTCAGTCGTCTCCAGCCTGCCTGGTCTGCCACTGTTTGTTGTTGTCGTCGGTGGCTCTCGTCTCGTCCGATTGTCAGTTGGCTGGTGGTTGAGTGTTTAGTGTTTGCGGGTCTATGCCATATTGGCATCATCAACCTCAAGCTATGTCTTCATCTCCGCCATCACCGCCTTCAACTGTTCTACAACCGGAGGGAGATGATAAATTATGAATTTTACAAATTTGATCACAATTTATTATTAATTATATATTGAGTCCAAATGAATTTAGAGTTTGTGAATTTTGGACCCAGTATTTTTGTTTAATGTGCTATATTTTGTATATGAATTCGTAGTTTTGAAAGTTCGTATTATTTTTTGTTTACCGTTGATAGTTCGTACCGTATTATTATTATTATTATTATTATTATTATTATTATTATTATTATTATTATTATTTTTAATCATTCTCCCTTTTATTTAATATTTTATGGAACTTATTTATTATTTTAGGTTAATAGTTAAATTATACAACATGTGTTCCAAACCTTGAAAAATCAAATAAATCATAAATCTCAAACATTAAATTTGGTTCCCATGATTTAGATATATATCATAAATTATACCCATAAGGCTATTTATCAACTCTTCATCACATTCCTCTCCCACTTGTTTTTTTAATAGAAACTACAGTCTTTTATTCGCTAATCATCAAGTTAGTTTTCGAAAACAATGTAAAAAAGGTTCAAAGGAAAATCAAATTCAGACAAAAAGAATTAATTGGCAATCAGTCGCATTTGAGCCAAGTGCAACCTGGTTCCCCTCACACCTAACGTAGCTCCACCTGCATACAGGGAACTCCCTTACCGGCCTACAAACCTTAATTATGCACCAGGGCTCCCGTCGCTCCTCGGAAAGACGATCTCCCTACAAAAACTGAATAAGAGCATCACTATTCGACTCGATTACGACCGCTTGCAGGCCTTCCTCCTTCGTCGGGTGCAGCGCCCAAGCCACTGTCTCGAGCCCAGCTGTTAGGGGTTCGTCCCCTTTTTTATGTTCCTTTCCACAACCCACACCACCACCCCATAGGAGTCTCTGACCGAAGATGTTGCATCGCAGTTTACTTTTGTGAACCCATCCTCCGGTAGAAAATACCGCATACCACCCCTACCCTTCTCCGACAGTGCTCCCTAAACCCCATGCATGCACCCATCTCCCTATGTTTGGCATCACTAGCCCAAGCCTCTAAAAAATATGAGTTGGTTTCTACTCTACCCCTCAAACACCCTTTTTTGTTCATGGCTTGCCAAATACCACTCACCATATAAGCCCATAAGTTAATGAATCCCCTCTCCTTCGTCCTCATAATAGCCTCCAACTAGTTGGTGAACTCCCCTACTCTTTTCCTTGCCTTCTTAAGTGGACTCCAAATTATCTGTCCCCAAACACGTCTTCTTTCTCTATTGCCTCTCGTAAACTTACATTTTTTTTTAAATTCTTAAAAATTTTCTTTTGAAATTTGAAGGTTGTGAGGGCGGGGGTTATATTTAAAGAGATGATTTGTTTCCTTTTAAGCGACAGAGAAAACTCCCACCTCACATAATCGACCACGCAACCCTCACAACCCGGCTGCTACAGAACCCCGCCTCTCCCATTTGTTCATACTATACTACGTATTAAATAGAAGTTTGCAGGTCGTTATTCGATAACCATTATAATGAAAGATTTTTTAAATTACAAATTCCTTTTTTAATTGAAAATTATAAATGATTTATAATAAAATATTAACGTTTTGAATTTTAAACTAAAAACTGATAAAGAAAGAAATGAATGGAAAAAATTGATGGTGATTACTGATGAGGGAAAATGCAGCATGAAATATCAATTAGTGTTTTCAAGTTCAATAAAAAGTATAGAACATAAAATAGTTTTTAATAAAAAATAATTTTACACTCCATATATTTAAAAATATAGGTCTTCTTAAATTTTAAAACGTTTTAAAATAGTTAAAAAAATTATATAAAATATTAACTTTTTTTTTAAAAAAAAATCATACTTATAACTAATAAATATAAAATTATTTTTAAAAATTGACAAAGTTTTTTTATATAGTTATTAAATTATTAAAAATTTACTCTGTATAAAAAAACACAAAGACTTATATTTTTAAACGTAAAGATATACTACCTCCATCCAAAAATACATGTTATTTGATTTTTGGACGCGTTTTTTAAGAGATAAAAACTATATAAAATATTATTTTACATTTTCTTTAACAATTACAAACTTACTACTCCCTTCGTTTTTTTTAATAAGTGACTTTTTTAAGTCATGAACATTTTTTAGGACGGTAAAAATTATATAAAATATTATTTATTTAATTAAAAATTTTAAAAATAATATTATATTTATTACCAATAAGTATGATATTATTTATAAAAAATAATATTTTGGGGGGTTTTCCAAAAGTAGATCACTTTTTAGAGGGTTTGCAAAAAATGTCCGATTTTTGGGGAATTTGCAAAAATGGGAGTGGGGGCTATTTTTGCAAAATAAAAAAGCAACAACCACATTCGGTTCATTTTTTTCAATTTCTCAAGGGCCAAGTCTAGTTTTGCAAAGTTGTTAGTTTTTTGGGGTTAGTTAACCTCATTTCCTCTTAATATTTTATATAGGACTATTTGTATAGATAAATTATTTTCAAAATTGGTTTGTATAAATAGACTATGTTTTGCACAAATGAAAAAGTGGTTTAGGGTGTTATTTGTGCAAATACAAATTGTCACCAAAGGGCCGGTAGTAAGTGAAACCCGATGGAGGGAACATGTGAGAGGGAGGAGGAGGTAAAGTGAGGATGGGTTTGGCGCCAAAAATGGAAAAAAGAGGGTGATGTGATGTTGTGGTTCTCTTTTCCATTTTGTATGGTATAAAGTACGGGTGGGCACAAATCTCGCAAATCCCGGTCCCGTCCCGATCCCGATGGGATTTAGATAAAAAATAGTAAATCCCGTTCCCGTCCCGTCCCGCAAAAATTATGCGGGACGGGACGCGGGACGACCCGTCCAAATCCCGCAAATCCCGTCTCGTCCCGCATATATATAAATATAATATATATTATGTTATAATTTATGTAATATATTATTTATATATTGTAATATTGTACATTGTATATATACACTGTAATACGGTTAGGTATATACAAAGTGAAAGTGTATAGTGAACTAATTAGCAATTGATTACAAATTTATATATACTGTAATTAATTATACAAAGTGTACACACTGTAATTATATGCAGTGTATATATGTGGGTAATTATTTGTATAATATATCCGGTGTGTATATATATAAATAAAATAGTAAAATATAAAAAATATTATAAATTTGTATATGTTACGCCTTTGAAAATTGTAAAATATATAAGAATTTTAGATTTTTTATAATGTTTTTTTATTTGAGGGATAGGGCCCGTCCCGTCCCGGTCCCGTCCCGTGAGGGACAAGGCCCGTGCGGGATTGAAAAAAAAAGTAGTGAATCCCGTCCCGCAAAAATTACGCGGGACGGGGCGCGGGATGACCCCAATCCCGTCCCATCCCGTCCCGCGCCCACCCCTAGTATAAAGCCCAGCATACCTGATTTTCTTCTTCTCCCATAATTTCTGAAGTAGAACCTCATGGAGAGAGAGATGGGAGAGAAGGAGAATGTTCCACCATGGAAGGCAAGCTCCCGACTTGCTGTTCCAGTTGCAGAGCATTTGTCAGCTTCAAGTTGTGCCCCTGTCAGTGATCAAAATCTCCATGTCAATGTGATGCCCCAGAAACCTTTGTTGGCAGATGAAAGGGGTAAGTGTTTTATGCGAAGTACTCTTCATCTATGGCGTTAGATACCCTTCAATCTCTCTTCTGAACTTTGGTTTTGTTTTTCAGGTGGAAACACCTTGGTATGCGTCACTCTCATCCTCCATGGTTCTTGGGTGGCCGAGAAAGGTACATGGGTGTATGTGGGTACGAAGGCGCTCAAGAATATCATGATAAAACGGGACATCGACTTCAACTCTTTGAAAAACGTAATCAAGTTGAAGGGTGGCAATGGTGCCTCATATGCAGAGTGGACGTTGTCGTACGTGCCGAAGTCGAAAGAAGGGGGTCAACCAATCATTGTTGTTGATGATGACGACCTCGAGGCATTTAAATTTCTGAACTTGAAGTGCGGAGAAGACCCATGGCCCCTGGCGATATATGTCGGGTCATTGGAGACGGAGAGCTTTGAAGTCAAGCAACCTGCCGGGGAAGAACGCCTCAGTGGGCCACCCTCCTCGCAAAAAGTGGACAATTTAGCTAAGATTGTTAATGATGAGGCATCCGGTAAGACACATCAAACCATCATGTGTGTAGATGGTGTGTTACATGCTGGGGGAGAGGCGACCGAGGTCATAGGGAAGAGTAAGGAGCGGGTTGTGATGAACATTCCTCACAAGGGTACTACGTCAGGTGACAAGGGAATGTGTTCAGGTGACAGGGTACATGGTCTGGAGGTGATAGAGTTGGGTGACACGGATACCTCTTCAGGTGACATGGGACCTGGGTTGGATGTGATATGCCTTAGCAACGAGGAGGAGGATGATGATGGGATAACCCCCACGAACGAGTTTTTGAGCTCGTTCGAGGCGGAAGGTTATGAAGTGAAGCTCGAAGAAGATTCGGATGACTTGGGCTCCAACGGTGTGGAGGAGGACACGAGTATGAGGGAGTTGGTGGAGAAGGAAGTCGAGGAAGAGGTGATGAGGGAACTTGAACATTTTAAGCCCAGGACTAGCATATCCCCACCTACGATTCAGAACATTGACACTATGATGGATAGAGCAACGACTCGTACCCAGGACCCACGATGCAACATTACTCAACTTTCGGAGGGACAATTATTCGCATCAAATGCGGATGTGTGGACTTGCCTTCGCTAGAATGCGGTGGAGAATTGCTTCGAGTTTATTGCGAAGAGGTCTACAACAAAGGTGCTAGTCGTTCAATGTGTGGACCCAAACTGCACGTGGATGTGTAGGGCCTCGCCTTACCGCCGCACCACTATGTAGAGCATCCGCAAGTATGTCCAGGAGCACACATGTGGGATCAATGTGAACCAAAACCATAACCGACATGCTACGTCTGATATGATTGGTTGGAACCTCGTGTCCAAGTAAGTTGGACGATAGTTGTGAATACTGTTTTCCTTGTCACATTTTAATATTTCACTTGTCACCTTACGTTTTTGTGCGGGGGAAAGTAACTCGGCCTATAACTTGTAGGTTCACCGGCACCCGGAAGAACCTCGTTCCCGATCAAGTGCAGGCACTGACGAAGTCTGACTACGACATCATGTGCAGCTACTGGAAGGCCCGAAGGGCACGATTGGCGGTGAGAGGTGCCAAGCATGGGACCGATGAAGACAGTAACCGTGATGACTTGCTCCCTCTTTGAGTCCATGCGTTTGACAATGTTGTCATACGAAAGGTTATCTTCGTTGGAGTTCCACCTCGTGCACCGAGGGACCTACTTCTGGGACATCTTGTTCGCAAACACGGGGCCGAAGTCCGTAATGGATTCGTATGGCCAAATCTGCAAGCCATCCGCAATCCATTTAGAAACCTACACCGCATAATGGAGTAAAGTAGCATGAGGGTGGTAGATAAGGTTACCTGGAAGGCCATCGGATATCCCATCAGGCCGTATCCAGAGCGGTCGTTGCTCTTAGGATTGGGCTTCAAGTTAGCCAACCGGCGCTCAATGGCACCGGAGAGCGAGTTGTGTGTGGTCTCGTACACAAGCCTCCCCCATGAGTATGCCAGGAAGCATTCGACATTCTCCACGAGCCTGACAATCCACCCCCGCAAAGGCTTCCCCCCCCCCCCCCCCCCACAACACTGCCTCCACGATGAAGAGGAGAACGAGCTTGAATCTCTTCCTTGCACTTGGCTCCTTCAGTAGACAGCTCTTCAAGGCGTACTCAAGCTCGTCCACCTTCATGCTGTCCGTTTCGAAGAAGTCCTTCACATCTTTGTTGTCCTCCTCCATCACCATCCGCTTCACTCGGCCACACTGGAGCCCCGTGACAATGGCAAACTCCTTCATCGAGAAACGCAACAGCTTCCCTTGAATCATATACCATGTCTCCCACTTTTTCTTGGTCACCACTTGACGTTGTAGTGCGTAATGCACTAGTTGGGACGAGAATTGGCACCAGTTCGCCAGCTGAATGATCCCGTAAAACTGGTTGTCCAACAACTTATCCCAATCGTAGGGGTCGACGTAGTTGTCGATGTTGGCAAGCATCGACAACCTCGACCCTTGGTTTACCTATCCCGGAAGTTCTTCCGGGACACAGTAACAGGGCTCCCGCTTTTTGTCACTCTTTGCATTTTTAGTCCAAACCATTTGTCTCTTATAGTTTAAGAGCAACAATCAGTTTTCCAAATATTTGATATTCCATGTCACACAGTTTCTAAACTCATGTCACCAATGTCAGACAGTTTTTAAACCCATGACGCCATACATTTCACATCAACTCCCGAAATCTCAATTTTAAACTAATGGAAATGCATTTACCATACCTAATACCAATCGAACTCCACACCTAATGTCACTCAATTCCAATTTCAGATTCTAAGCCCCTGTCACCCAAATTCCACACCCATGTCACACCCTTTCTCCTTCCCACACCAGATTTCGAAATTAAACACATTTAAAACCTCAATCCTTCTTCTTCAATCAGCCCCCTAATATTCTCCATTCCCAATTTCGACTCCCACCATTGCCATCCTCTTCGGCCTTCCTAAACCCTAACCGCCGGTTTGCCCTATCCATACCCCAAAACCGCCCTCCTCTTCCTTCAATCGCAACCACCATTGTCACCCCTCCACAACCCATCAATCAACCCACATTTGACATTCAATTCCTTACCACCATAGTAGGTTCCTTCAACCACCCACCCCACACCCCAGATTCGAAGAAAACGGACAACCCAAGTGAAATGGAAAGGGGGCGTACCTTTAGAGTTTCCTCCGACGTTCTTCTCTTCTCCGACAGTTCCCGGCCGACGATCGTCGCAGTGGTGAGGTGTGGTGGCCGGCGTCTCTTCTTCCTCCCCCTTTCAAACGGTTTTTTTTTTTGAAATGGAGAGATGGAGTGCCGGTTTGGAGAGAGAGAGGGTATAGTGATGATGAAGGCCCGACGACATTAAATGCCTTGTCAACTCACACATTTTTTTTTGTTTTTTTTCCTTTCCCGCCCAAACCGGCTACTACAGGTGGAGTGTTGGACACTTTTGTGCAAAAATTGGAAAATTGCTTATTTTTGCAAATTTTCCCACCCGGGTGCTATTTGTGCAAGGGTTGCAAAAAAATGGTCTCTCTATGACCATTTTACCTTTTATATACTCCCTTTGTTAATTAAAATACGCCGTTTACTATTCATGCACGTTTTTTTAGAATGACAAAAACTATATGAAATATTAACTTTTTAAAATATTTCTTTTTATAAATTCATACTTAATAGTAACAAGTATGTAATTATTAAAAACACATATTAAAAAAGTTAATATTTTGTAGTATAATTTTTAACACCTCGAAAAGCGTACGTGAATAGTAAAACGTCAAGTTTTAATTAACAGAGGAAATAGTTTTTACTGTCCTAAAAAACGTATATGACTTTAAAAAGTTATGCAAAAGGAAGGGATACTAACAAGTTTGTAATTATTACAAAAAAAAATTAATATTTTATATATTTTTTAGCTCATACAGTATCATTCATTTTCAATAAATACTCCGTAAATATTTTCAGACATTTTTATATAGATTTTATCGTCTTATAAAAACCTTTAAAACGACAAATAAAAGGACCGGATAGATTGGTACTTCATTTGGTGCTCCGTGGGGTTTACCCGAAGCAATGTGAGAGAGCAAACTGGTTGGTAAAAACCAGTTTGCTTTCTCTCTCATTCTCTCTCCATCCATGGGGGTTACGGGATGACTTGACTTTTCCGGCATTGACTTACCGGCAAGGTTGAGGCGGAGAAGCCGAAGGGAAACGAGATCCGGTGAGCTATGGATCTCAATTGCTTCAATTTTGGAGTGTATTTAATTAATTGTCAAGAAAAGCCGAGCAGATAGGGTAAGGTAATAAAGCTACAAAAATGAGTGCTTACCTGATTCTGTTTCATGTGAAAGGTTCTTCGCCCTTTGCTACTCCTTCCTCCCCCAAATCACGCCAATTCCTGCTGTAATTCAGTGTGTAGTTGCCTTATTCGCCTCCTCCCTCAAATGCATCGAATCTCATATCCTATTAAATTCAGCTTCAGAGTTGGGAAGATTTAGCTTAATTAGCTGATTGAGGGGATTTCGATCTCTGCTTTTTTTTTCTTCCTCAAAAATTTATTTGAGAGTGTCTGTGGAAATTTGATTCTGTCATTTATTGTATCAATTCCCAATTTGCTTTCGTATCAGTCCCCAAAATAGCATTTCTGTTTCCTGTCCGTGTCAAATTGATTATTGAGAGGTTAGTTATATCAGATCGAGTATGTTAGTGTGATAGGAAGATACATCTAGGGTTTTGGAAGATAGACTGCGTACTATCTCCGCACTGCAGCCAAAAGGAGGCTCTGCAGCTGGTACCATGGATCGTGCAAAGTTTGTAGTGAAATGTGCGAAGTTGTGGTGAATTCTTCAGCTCGTGTACTCGGGATTGTAGGAGTGGGGAATTGGGTGAATTTTGTTGAGGGTTTGCATGTAAGAAGGTATGAATATGGGCAAGGAGTTTCTGTTTCCGCCAGGAAACGAAGCCCTCATAGGTGGCTATTGGATGGAGACACCTAGCCAGGGGAGCCTGCCAATTAATTGCCTGGAAAGCCTAGCAGGAAGTTCAAATTGGCAGGGAATTATAGGGGATGAAGCAGCCTACTCACAGCCACCGGCGGTGCAAACTCACAACACGGCATTTCTTGATTTCGGTGGAGCTGGTCAAGCTAGCTTACATTGCAATGGCGGCAGTTCCTTAGGGAACATGAATAGAGGAGGTCTGAGTCTAATTAATCAAATGTATGCACAGCCACTGAGTGTGGATGATGGGTCTTGTAGCGGCTCCTGGGACCAGCTCCTCTCATTGATGAAAGCACCATCAGCCGCGCCTGAGAATTTTATGGCATACAAGAGCATGAGAGCAACAAATGATCAGGTTCTCATCCCACATTCAGGATACCAACATGCTGCACCTCTGATGAATGCACCATATGCGGTACAAAGGAGCAGGACAGCAAGTAGCAGTGTAGAAGCTAGCCATTTGTTGCCTTCTTCACAGTCCATGATGAAAGCACCAAGGAATGGTATACAAAACAAAAGCTTAAATGTGCACTCCCAAGAAAGCAGCTATCAGATGCAGCATAATGTCACCGGCTCAACGCACTTGGACCAGAGTCACTACATTAAACCAGTCGATAGACAAAGCAATTGTTTGCCTTACTCAATGCCGGGTAACAAATTCTAAATTTTGCTCCTCAACTGATTTTATGATCAATGTTCCATGCATAAGATGGTTGTACGCAATGCAGTTTTGTCTTACACAATATAGATGATTTATTTGCACACATAAGATGGCCTATCAGAACAACCTAGACTGCATATTCATTAGACGAACTGTTTTTGATGAACAAACTGTGTGATTCTATAGTTGTAATACAATAAATAAAAATCCGAATTTTGTTACATAAACTAGCTGAATGATCAGTATATGTAGTTGCCCATCTATCTCTCATTTTGTCTTACTCTGCCACTTAGGATATTATAGTATGAAAAGCTAAAGAAATGACGAGAATGACAGCTTTCACTGTAAAGATTGAAGGTCACATTTATCACATTGCACAAGCAGCTCCAGTAAATTAACTGCTTTCCAGTTTTTCTTTTTTGCCTCCAATCTAATACTCCATCCGTCTCAAAATTTAAGTCGTTTTAGACTAGTTTAGTTGTATCAAAATAGATGCCGTTTTAGGTTTTCTAGGTAGGGGATAGTAATGATTTGTATTGATTTGTGTGTTGTTGACTTTTTTAAAGATTTTGATTGGTTAAAAAATAGTGGGTATTTAAAAACAATAAAATTTATGAAAAAGTTAGTGGAATGATGATGGTGATTGATGGGTGAGTGTTTTGTTAAAACTTGTGTACAATGCTAAGATGACTTAAATTTTAAGACGGAGGGAGTATCTGACAAGCTTATTCTGCAGAGGGGTTTCCAGTCTGCTACGAGCCTCGTTATAATCTGAACCGCTCACATGTTGATGCACCATCAAGCAACACAAGCTCCTCCCAGTTTGCACCACAGACTCCACAGCCGGCCATCAGAAGCCGCCAATATTCAGCAGAAATGGCTCTCTCTCTATTTCAAAGCCCGAACCAGAACAACGCTCTGCAGGATGATTTAGCAACCTCAACCATCACACAGTACTCCCAATTTGCACCGGCAACTCCACAGCCGGCCAAGGCAGCAGACAACTACCAATGTCTAGCTACACAGAATCTATACATTGATCACGTTCAGAAGCAAGATCAAGTTCAACATGGGATTTTGCCACTCTCCGTAGAAAATGATTCCGCTAGACATGATTCTCAAGAACTTCTGCAGAGCGTACTGGACTCATCACCCACTGCCATTGGCTCATCTCTCAAAGAAAGGAATGGTTCTGAAAATGAAGAAAACCAGAACATAGACCTGAACAAGACCCCGGCAAAGAAAGCACCTAGAAGAAAGAAGCACAGGCCAAAGGTCATAGTAGAAAACAAACCTCCAAGAAATCGGAAACCTGCAAAAGAAAAAGTTGATCTGGATGGGACCCCATTGCCAAAGAGGAAATATGTACGGAAGAACAAGATCGCTGCCATAAAGACTCCAGAACAAGATCTAGGAGAAAAACCCAAGGATTCTACCACTGAGCGGGCATCCAAATCTTGCAGAAAGTCCCTTAACTTCGAGCTGCTGGGCAATATTGTAGACACAACAAAGCTGGTTGACCAGGAGGAGAAGCAGAATGAAACACAGGAGAACATCTTTCAAAATGTCATTGCTCAAGAAGCAAGACCGCCTGTTGGATCTAACCAGTTCACAGGAATAAATTCATCTCCGCGATGCAGCCAAAGGAATGTACAGATTCAGGGAAATAAGGAAGCAGGAATTACTGACACCTTTAATCCAAGTATTCATCAAGTACAGGAAGAAATGCGCCAGTCTAACCAACACGTATTTGGGATCCACCCTGTGATGAGAAACGTGCAACCAGACAAGTCATACATGAGTACGAGTAACAAAACCAATAGAGAAACCGCAGTATGCAAGAAAACTGCAAATGGCTGTCAAACACCTGGATACCATCCTCTCTATGCAGGAGTAGGCCAAGCCCTCTTCCAAGAAATGACTGCTCAAGAGAAGCTAGAGATAACTAGGCAGACAATTGAGCAGATACATCGGCAAAGGGTATCAGAATACATTCAATCAAGGGGGTGTAAGAGAGATTATGCCCTCACTAAAGAGCATGAAGGTTCTGGCTATCCAACAAACACAAGAAATTCTCAGCTGTTGTGCCAAGAAATCTTTCAAAATGAGCATATCAAAACTAACAGTAGGCTTGATCAGTGCTTCTTGGGAGATCAGAAGAGAAAGAGAATTGAGAATCTAATCCATACAACCAACTCAAGCATCCAATCTTCTGCAAGGCTTGCACGTAACTGTTCAAGCCAAGTTCAAATGAATGGGTACCCTGTGGACCGTTTTGTAGAGGTGAATGATGGATTATTCAACTCATATCATACAAGCAACACATCTGCGAATCCAAATGGGGATCACTGCTACTCTTCTAGTGAGTCCAACCCTGCCACTGCGTCACCATGTATAAATCTCTTGAGGAAGTCAACATTTGCTTCCGAAGCAGGTTTGGGACAAGAGAAGCTAGCAGAAAGACAAGCCAGAATATCAGCCTTGGCGCGTGTAATAAACTCACTGAATGCACGGGCGTACCCTAATGGGCAAAATCAGATGCCTTCTAATCATGTCGACTCAAGCACTCAGCGCCTTTCGACTGAAACAACCAATAGGAGTAATCATGCTATTGTGCCAATAAAGAAGCAGAATGGAGCACCTATGCTACCCAAGCCTGTAGCAAGTAACCCAGGTAATTTCCTATCTCCAAAAATCTGATCCTTCCCAATCTCCCAAATAAATTTCTGCAAATTGTACTTGTGCATATATTTACTAGATGAACATATTAGTTCATGCACTATACCACCCAAGAATCTTGCTTTGTAAAATATACTTTGTCCAGAAACACACAAAAAGATGCAGCTACCCCATTCGAAATGATATATTTATTGACTGTTTAACTTGACAGTAAATTTTGAATTTCTTGAAAAGCATACCTAAGCAAAAACATATATGCACTCCTAAACTCACTCACATATGAGCTTATTAGTTAGTATTCATGTTACACTCAGGTGAGAAAAACTAATCCCATTTATATTCAGGCTCACATCTGAAACAGAAGAAACCTGTTTCAGTGGACGACATTACAGATCAACTGAAATATCTGAATCTGAACTCAACAAATGATGGCAAGGTGAAAGATGAGCAAAAAGCGATTGTTCTCTATAAAGCAGATGGAGCAATTGTCCCATATGAGGGGTTTGATCTTCTGAAGAAACGAAAGCCCAGGCCTAAAGTTGATCTTGATCCAGAGACTAACAGACTGTGGAATCTCTTGATGGGAAAAGAAGCAAGCTATGATGAAAAACAAACAGATGAACAGAAGACAAAATGGTGGGAAGAACAAAGGAACGTGTTCCGTGGCCGAGCAGACTCCTTTATTGCACGCATGCATCTTGTCCAAGGTAAAAATCCTGTGCATCAATGCTCTAGATTTTTATTGTATCAATATAGAACAAGATTTGAGAGACAAATACAAGTGACACGCATCCTTTGAAAGGCTTATTATATTTTCTTTTATTTAGTCTCGATCTTCATCTTTTTCATATACTTTTATTATTTAGGTTGCTGTAAGCATCAAATAAGCTGCCGAAACATGCATTTCAATTGCAACAGCATAGCATAAAAAGCACATAATAATAGATGGCCCCACTGAATAAGGGAAATCTTAGATATCAGGAAGAACTAAGATATCAACACGGGAATAAGAATTTCTAAGAAGTTATTGGAGGAAATGCTGAGTAAATATCAACTCAAACCTTGTTTTGTTAAATAGAAAGGGAAGCAACTTGACTAGGAAGAGATTTCTCAATTAGTACAAATGTGCATGAAACGTAATAAGCATGGTCATCATTCTACTTAATTTATGTTCATCAGCACCACAGGTACATCGGGCATACTCTGCTGAATGGACACTGCATCATTATTTTATGTGTTTTTGTTTTGCTTTAGATTCTTTTCAAAATTGTTCTCATCAATTTTGGAGTAAAATGTTTCCAGTTTGCACTCTAACAAAGAAAGCAAGCAAATCTTAACAGGAGATAGACGCTTCTCACCATGGAAGGGATCAGTTGTAGACTCAGTCATAGGAGTGTTCCTTACTCAGAATGTTACCGACCACCTCTCAAGGTATATCATCAGTACTTGGAAATCTCTGTTCCTTTTAAAGCAGAACCTAAATAGTCCGAAGACATGCAACTTATAAACTGTTCTTCAATTTCATGATGCAGCTCTGCTTTCATGTGTCTAGCAGCACATTTCCCCTCTCAGATAATAAATAGGAACATTGCAAATGATGTTAACAAACTAGATGTGTTGGTAGAAGAACCACTCCGCATACTAGAAACAAATGGCACAACTCAAAGGGATGAGAATTTTAGAAATCAGGTTATTTGCAACCGAGTCCCTTCTGAAGCAGTAGATCTGCAAAGGCAGAAACAGGCCTCAGCAGAGTGCATCCAGACATTAGTTAAAGAAAGCAACCTGAACCTGAATGAACTAATTTCATCGCAAGATTCCGCAGAATCTTCCAGCGTATGCATGAATGGTGCAGTGCAATCCTTCTTTATGTCTGATTTAAGAGCCCATCGCCCAACACATGGCTATCAGCCTATCAGTAGATATAGCAAGATGTCTTTTATTATTGAAGAAATGGAAAACCCTGGCAGGTTTCCAAACATCACAAGCCAAGAATATGGAAGTTCATGCTATAATACATCCATGAATGGACATTCACAATTACAAAGTGCAGAGGCTGGCCAGCAGAAGCAACTAGATGGCACTTACCCATTCGATCTCAACAGACCTCAGTTCCCAGCTCCAAGTATTTCCTCCAGCAGCTGTCAATTTCCTGTGTCCGGAGGCTTAAGATTGTTTGACTCAGATAACGGCAATAGACTCAGCAACCCCCATTGTATGTCTTTGCATTCAGCTGCTGCATCAAAAGATATGGGTGTTATGAGCACAGTAACTGTGCTAGAGGCTCAACAGAACACTGCATCAATTCATAAGGAGAAAACACGGGCTGCAGAACCAGCAACAGAAAACTCATATATACTTCAGAGAAAGAGCATTTCTGCTGCAGAGAATGGAGTACATATTCAGAATAAATCAGTAGAATCAAATTTGAAAGACCAACATTGCTTATCCACAGAGACATCTAGTAGGACCAAGACAAATGTGCCAAAAGAAAAAGATAGAAAAGCAGAGGGTGTGAAGAAGACAACAGTGGATTGGGATTGCTTACGAAGGCAAGTAAAATCAGAAGGAAAAGAGAGAGAACGAAGCCATGCCACCATGAACTCCATGGATTATGAGGCACTACGTCGTGCGGACGTGAAAAAGATATCAGATGTTATCAGAGAAAGAGGGATGAACAATATGCTGGCAGATCGGATGAAGGTATGGAAAAAATTTCATTTAGGTGCTATGAGGTTTGGGTTATTATATTACACTTGCCTTGTAGTTTCAATAATTTCACTTGAGTAACACGAGGTTATATTTTTTTTTTTATTCACTCAACTGACATTTTCTTCCAGTGTACTATAATAAAAATCAATTTAAGCCTCGAAATGATCCTAAATACAGGATTGAAGATTTTATTAAATGTGATCCATTTGGTTCATCATGAGTTGGAAAATACGTTTTAGTAATATATTTGCGCATATGTATCCATCAAAATTTGTTCAATGTTGTTGTCGTTGATATAAAATGTTTTTATAAAGAATTAAAAAAAAAAACTTTTTCCAATTCATATGGACCAGATGGATCACATTTAACAAAATCTTCAATAAATGAGATCCTTTCAAAGCTTGAATTGATTTTTATATTTGCATTAGAAAAAAATGTCAATTGAGTTTATTTATTTATTTATTTTTATTATTATTATCAAATCTATTGTCACATAAGTGCAATTAGTGAAATTAATCGAACCTGTAACACAATACATCAAATTTCATAGCACCTAAATGAAATTTTCCTAAAGGTACTAGTATAAAAAATGTGTTGTGGTTAAATTCAAGTGCACTTTTAACCCCTTCAGAAAACATTCTAATATTACTTTTACATCCTTCAGGACTTCCTCGACCGCCTAGTGAGAGATCATGGCAGCATTGACCTAGAATGGTTGAGAGACGCTCCTCCTGACAAAGCAAAGTAAGCCTTCTTAGCTAAATTTGTGTCTAAACCATTTGAGTGCGAATGGTTTTCCAAATAACAACACTATTAACCTCTTGGCTCCTTGTAAGTTGTAACATTACAAAACTAAGAATATCATTGTGGATCCAATCTATGTCCAGGGACTATCTTCTCAGCATAAGAGGCTTAGGCTTAAAAAGTGTGGAGTGCATACGGTTATTAACACTTCACCAACATGCTTTCCCGGTATGTTGTCTCCATTTAGATGTTTATCATCATCTTGGTAAAACTTGAAATCAAAGAAACAACATTTCATATTGGGAGCAGGTTGACACAAATGTTGGGAGGATTGCTGTGAGGCTTGGATGGGTACCTCTGCAACCACTTCCAGAGTCACTACAACTTCATCTTCTAGAAATGTAAATATCACAATTCCTCCTAATCTCAGTGACACCATTCTTTTTATAACATCACTACATACTAACCACACTTTTATATAGGTACCCGATGCTGGAATCGATTCAAAAGTACCTCTACCCTCGACTGCTTAACCTGGATCAGCGAACACTGTAAATACTTAGCTGTCATTCCTAAACATCATATGTGCAAATTCAGAAAAAATATTCTTTCAATTTACATTTTATTAACACATGCTTGTCAATCTGCTTGTTATTTTAGATACGAACTACATTATCAGCTGATCACATTTGGAAAGGTAAGCAATAATTTCTATCGCAATAGATACATTAGTAATATGTTGAAACATAATTGAAAAGTTCGTATTGTTTTTATTGGATATAAGTCTCAAAATAACAATGCAGGTATTTTGCACAAAAAGCAAACCAAATTGCAATGCTTGTCCAATGAGAGGAGAGTGCAGGCACTTTGCAAGCGCATTTGCAAGGTAAGCATTCCAATACATAAACCACAAAACTTCAATAGAGAACGAATTTGACATATGCAAAGAAACCTTTTATTGTCTACATGCACCATAGCATAAATCATGAATCCTACATACAGTGAATAGAACAGGAAGAGATACAATCTCAAAAGGATACTAATATCTTCAATTGAAGAAAACCATGACTTTGCATATATGATACAGATAAAAAGAAGGGGTGCATGTATCTGACAATGTCAGTCTGAGTGCTGAGTATAATCATCATTTATAAGAGGGAAATGAGGGTAAAAAACACTTGGCATGCTTGTATCAACCACTTCCTAAATCCTAATGGGACTAAAAATCATATAGTCCAGTTAATATAATGTTCTATTTTCTGGATATGGTAATATCTACTAGGTATGCGGAAATAGAGGTTTGGTATAACCATATTACTAATTAAGAGAATTTATTCTGCAGTTCAAGACTAGCCCTGCCTGGACCAGAGGAGAAAAGTATAGTCACTTCAAATAGCCTAGGTGATACCAGCAGGAATCCATCGATAGGTGTTTGTCCATTGCCTCTGCATGCCTTACAGGATGTGACACCTGAAGAAGCAATAATTGTGCACAAGACATGTGAACCTATAGTTGAAGAGCCAACTTCACCAGAACCAGAAAGCACAGAAATTTCAGAGATTCTTGACATTGAGGAAGCATTCTACGAGGATTCTGATGAAATTCCAACAATTAGGCTGAATGTTGAAGAGTTCACACAAAATTTGCAGAATTTCATGCAAGAAAATATGGAACTCCAAGAAGGTGATTTTTCAAAGGCGTTGGTTGCTTTTGACCCAAAAGCTGCGTCCATCCCTACACCTAAGCTAAAGAATGTGAGTCGGCTAAGGACGGAGCACCAAGTGTAAGCTTAACTTTTCCATTTCTACTGCAATCATAATATGGTACACCACAAGAAACATAATCTAACATCCCCTCCAAACTATATGTTAGATACATTTGATTTCCTTTGTCAAGGACCTTTTTCAAGCATTCCATAACTAGGGTGATTCAATATACCAATAGTTGGAATCGCTTGGTTCTGATCTTAACAAACAGGCTATCCTATTAGCCATTGTGACACTGGGAGGCCTTACAACAATCAATATTATAGATTTTGTGGATCTAAGACTTTTCAAGCATATTACATTAGCTTACTATCTGTCTTAATTAATGTAGGTACCAGCTCCCAGATTCACACCCTCTGTTGAAAGGGGTATGTCATTCCACATTTCAAAATATGCAAAGAAGGATTTAGCTTTGATTTAAACTCATGTATTTGGTTTGACAGCTTGAAAAACGAGAACCTGATGATCCAAGCCCATACCTTCTCGCCATATGGACTCCGGGTATGGCTCTGACCTGATAATCACATGTGATAAATTGTTATTATTTAGGATGAAATATGAGCTCTATTGATTGTTATAAAGGATTATACTCAACAGAGGACCTATCTCACCACCATATAGATGCCAGTCCAGCACAACCTAAATAGTAATGCATCAATGAGTGGATGAGGGAGATCCTATTAACTGTGTTAATCTGAAGAAAACAGAAACACTATCTAATAGGTTTAGATTCGTTAATTGATTTAGTGCAATTTCAATCATTAACATAAAGTTACTAAATAACAGGTGAAACTGCAAGTTCCATTCAGCCACCCGAAGGAGTATGCAATTTCCATGAATCAGGACAGTTGTGCAGTGAGAATGCATGCTTCCCATGCAGTAGCGTAAGAGAATCAGATGCACAGACAGTCAGAGGAACACTTTTGGTTAGAGAACTTCCCAGATAAATTTATAAGATATAGCGTCAAAAAACACGATGATAGTTTATCATCTTGCTTGCTAACATTGGCAAGATACATTTGCAGATGCCATGTAGAACTGCTATGAGAGGGAGTTTTCCTCTCAATGGAACATATTTCCAAGTTAATGAGGTATTCTCATATTTTCTCTGTGTTTTTCTGCATCGAACATCAACTCAATACTACTATCAAAGTTAAAAATATTCAATTTAGACCTTTTCTTGTTCTTCAATAACCGAGCATGGCAAAATGACAGCATGTTTTTACCATCCAGGTTTTTGCAGATCACGAATCTAGTCTCAAACCTATTGATGTTCCAAGAGCATTGCTATGGAATCTGCCAAGAAGCACAGTATACTTTGGAACCTCTGTTTCAGCAATATTTAAAGGTGCGTATTTGAAGCATTGAGCTTGGTATTTGAATAAGATGAAATCTTTAACGATTGGATATTTACTTTTCAGGCATGTCAACAGAGGAAATTCAGCATTGCTTCTGGAGAGGTATGGCTACTATTCTTATAGACATATCTTCAGAGTACCTGTATAACTGTAAACACTCACTTCAATAAGTACATAATCTACGCGGAAGGGACACGTTATTTCTGGCTGAAATCTGGAAACTTGGAAGAAACCTATGCAGATGCCACCTGAACAATTCCTGAACAGCCTTTTTTTTCCCTCCCCTCTTCCTGTCCAGGTTTTGTTTGTGTGAGAGGGTTTGATCAAAAGACAAGAATGCCAAAACCACTTATGGCCAGGCTTCATTTTTCAGCAAGCAAGCAGACTCGCGAGAGACAGAAGAGAGTTTAAAAAAGGCGCAAAATAATTAGGACGACAGAAGGTACAGAAGACAACGGTACATAAAGATAGAGAGGAGCAGAAGCAGCAGCAGCAAAAAGATTTTGCAGCATAGGATGACAAACAATTGACTGAGTGATTGCCCAATTCTACCATTCTTTGAAAAAGGACTGCACAATGTATTTGCGGCTAGTGCAGTAATGTACTTGACTTTGCTTCGCGGAATCCCCATAAAACTGGGCTTGCTCTCTGTACATGATAGTATCTAGTTACTATCAAATTTGCAATTGATCCATTCATCAATTTAATAACCAATCGAATATTTCCTACCATATTATCTTATGTATCAAAAAGCAATGTTCTTCATGAATGCATGTCCAAGGACTTAACAAGCAGGTGGTGAATCCCGGTGAGGATCAATGTGGATGTAGTCCATTGCATGGTCCATTATAGATGGGAGGATAAAAACCGGAACAATTGAGGAATAAGTACACAGGGCATTTGTTAAATAGCAATAGACCTGGGCCAACCTGCGCGACCAGTCCAGAAAAATATGCAGTTTAGGACTAACCCAGCAAACCTAGAGGGTTGTGCTTGGCCAAGAGTAGTGGTGGATTCAAGATTTTTACTGGATGAGAATGATACTAAAATTCATCTTGCGAACAAATAAGTTAACTTCGTGAATAGGTTTTTGTAGTTCTGGATCACAAATAATCACCCATTGTTCTCCAATCGAGCTTTTTTTTTTTTCACTTCTTACATCATCTCTACGAACACTAATAACATCATAATTTCAATTCCAACCAACCCATTCTACTCAAATCTTAAACTCATGTTGCGTCCACGTCATGAATTGCTCCTGCAATCTTGCCCAGCGCTCCTGCTCGATCCTTCTTTGCTCCTCAAAATATGCAGACTGGGCGCTCATAAGGCTGTCTATATGCTCGCGTAGCTGACCAAACTGCGTAGTAAAGTCGGTCCTTAGCTGACTGATCTGCTGGGTAAAGTCAGTCCTTAGCTGACCCATCTGAGCACACAGGTCAGCGTTCATAGTGCCACTGGCTCCCTCCCCGGCATGAGTGAGTCTAGTGTCTAGCTCTGTATCATCATCTCCGCCCATTTGCTCATCAGTCGCGGCTCTCTCCTCATTAACCACCGGCGTAGACGGGTCCACTGCCTCAGCATATCGCGGCTCTCTAGCTCGTAGTGTAGGGTCTGTCGCCGGGTTGTAACCATGAGTAGCATCTGGAGGGAATGGAGCACACGCCCAAGTCGCATACCAATTTGGTATGTACATCAAGTCCATCCTCGGGGGCGTAATAGGGACCAAGCATCCCCTGAACTTGGAGTGATACACTCCATCAATGTTCTCAATAACACCGGAAGCCAGCAGATATGCGTGGTCGATACGCCTCGGGGGTAGCGTTGAGTAGGCAGTAAAATCAACCCCAAAGTACTCAGCAATTCTGGCAATCATTCCTCCGATATAAAGCTCCCCCTGCCAGTTCTTGTAAGCCAAAATATGCATCAGAAACTCAAATCCCAGGTTCATGCTGATTTGCGGCTCAAACAGCATTCCAAGCACACAAGACAGCTCCCGGTGCGTGGGGCGGGAATTCTCCTTCCGAGCCCAAATAGTGTTCCCCAGAATCCGCAAGATGACACGGAAGAGGGGACTAGCGATGTCCTTCGCTGGGACCTGATGGCCCTGTCCAGTCAAAAGGCCCCAGAGTCTTGGAACAGAGAAGTCAGTCAGATCATAATCATCAGTTGGGTGTGCAAGCCCGAATATGAAGTTCAGCTGCTCCAGAGAGATGGTCCTCTTCCTGTTTCCCAGCTGGAATCGGATGTAGCCCGCATCACTGGGCTTCGCAATGTTTGTCCTGATAGTGGCGAGAAACTCTGAAGTTAGCGCCAGGTAGCTTGGATAATCCATAGTGAGCAGAGAGGAGGCTTGGATATTGCCAAAAGCTTCCTCCATATCGTCGGTCATTCCGAGCTCCCGGGCTGTTGAGTCACAATACCACCTAGTTGGTTTGTGAGTCCGGTCCATCTGGCGTCCAAAGTCGGCTCTCGCATCTCTGGCTCCACCTATCAAAATCTCAATTTTCACAAAATCCGTCAAGAATTTGTCAAAGTCATGAAGTGAAGTATAACCACAAGTTGAGTCCATATTTATGGACACAATGTGACCAAAAATTATGTAGTAAATCAAATCAGATAGCATTGAATCAGAAACGAACACTTACCACCTCTTGCCCGTAATGTTGCAAGACGATTCATGTTTGTTGAGTCTGCCACTCCTTTCTTAGGTATTTCAGATCCATTACATGAATTTTCCGGAGATGCAAGATGTTTTTTACCTGCAACTAGGATGCAATATAAGGTAAAGAGGAATTATAGATTGTCACATCATTGTTCATAGTATCATTAGCTTTCCCAAGCCGAATTCCCAATCTCATTCAACAATTCTCTTACCATGAGTGGAAACAGGTTCTAAATCAGCATGGACATGGCGCTTTTTACGTCTTTTTTGCCCGACCAAAGTTCCCTTGGACAACTTCTCTGAAATTTGAATAACAACTCTACAGTTAATAAAAAAAACAAAAAACAAAAACAAACATAACTTCACCCTAAAACTATGGGTTTCTTCCCCTTCATTTGATGAGGAATTGGGTTCCTTAAGATAACCCCATCCCTAGCCAGCAATATAGTGTCTCAATCATGACAGATCAACCAAAAGTTGAGTCCATATTTGTGGACATAAGAATGTGAACAGAAATTATGAAATCACTTAAATAAGATAGCATCTAATAGCCAATAGGGAGAGAACCTTAGAGCCTCTAATGGATATGATGAGAGCTGAGAAGCATCCAACAATAGTTTTGAAAGAATAACTCAAGCGCGAAACCAACAGAATATGATATTGAATCAGAAACAAACACTTACCACCTCTTGGCCTTAATGTTGCAAGACGATTCGTGATTGTTAAATCTTCCACTCCTTTCTTAGGCATTTCAGCTCCATTACATGACTTTTCCGGAGATGCAAGATGCTTTTTACCTGCAATTAGGATGAGAAAACATCGTATTAGCTGAAATTAGGATGCAGTGCCAAATTATTGTTCTAGTAGCATTAGCTTTTCCAAGTCAAATTTCTTTTCTAGTATGGTCTCAAATTATATATATCAACAATCTAATGTGCTAGCAATTCAACTTTTCTAAGGCATTTGTAAAGGTGCAGTTTTCCAATACATTTTATGTTAGGGAAGGATCTATTACCCTTTGAAAATATTACCCTTTGAAACTAGCACAGTTGCTTCATCTGTAAAAGTAAACAAGTCAATGTATCATAATGAAATGAAATACCTTAATTTTAAAGTCGATTGCCCATGAGCCCCTTAAAGCACACGTTTTTAGTGAAAGAATTACCACAAGAAACACATCTGTCATAGACTTAATCGGACCATTTCCAATGCACTTAAGTTGTTTTCGGCGCCATTTACTTAGATACATTACACTAGTTGGTTAAGTTGTGAACTTGTTTATAATAGCCAGCAACACCTTTGAAATAGATCATATGTAAATCTACAAACTGCATATCATAAACCCTAATTAAACAAATCTCAAGTTGTACCTACACGCTTAGTGCGCTAAATTGGACCTCCTTAATCCCACAACCACCTATAGCCCTTGCGACCACCCTTCATAGCTGAACTAGTCACCATAAAAATCCTTTCGTGTGATGTGAAAAAACTTGAGAATTTTTTTTCTTAAAGGTGGAGCCTTTCGAGTTTCAAGGGAAAAAAATGCCCAATAGAATGGGGGTTTCTTTAGAGGTCCCCTAAACTGAAATCCAAACAAGTGCAAGCAAGAGATCATCAGCTATAAAACAGAGGTTCAATGTGTCATGTGTGTGACAGTGTGAGTGTGTTTAAACTACCAGGAAAAACCTCATATGGACCAGTTCGAGATCAGAGATTAACGACACGCACACATTACCATTTCCCGCCAAAACCTAAAAAATAAGCCTGAACGAAAAATGCAGGGAGCAACCAAACCCTAACACAGTCAAGAAATTAAACCATCAAAGCTCTAACTAAACGAAAAGCAGCAAGTAGTACAAGCAAGGGAAAGTGATTCACACGGAAGAACGAAAATCAGGTACCATTTCGACCTCCAGATGACCTCTATCACCCGCGTCTTCAGTGCTAGTGGTAGGAGGTTAGGGTTTGGGTCGCCAATTTGGGGGAAATCGGGGAATGAGATCGTCCGGAACAAGTAGATGAGCAGAACAGGAGAAAAAGAAGAAGAAGATTTGGCGCAGAGATGCAGAGTTGCAGTTGCAGGGGAATGACTAATGAGGGTCTTCGACTCTTCGGTGCTACGCTTTGCAGGGGCTTTGCCGCTTTGAGTCTTGTTTGTTTTTTGGACACTTTTTTTTCAAGTATTTTTTTAAAGAGTGAAGTACTCAGTACTGTCTTTATTATGGAAAAATGTACACTTACACTAATTACACCACCAATCAAATTCAAGTTCTTCGGTAACATTAAATATTATGGAGTAAAAAAGAAAATTCTATTCATTTGAGAGTTTTTTTTTTTAAATTTCCAATGCAAATGGTGAATACTTATATTTAAAATAATTTCTCCATATTTAAATTTGATTAAATCTTATAAGAAATACGGAGCACTTGCATTGGAATTTTTTTATATTTTAGAGATATGCACAAAGATTAAGAAATGTCACTTTTATCTTTAAATACCCCATCAAATACTCTCTCTGTAACAAAATAATTGGACTTTTAGTCACTTTTTCATGGACGCTGATACGTTTACCACCCGGGGGCATAAACGTAAAAGCACGTAGGGTACCTGCAAAAAAGAGAAAAACAATTAGCAGCTTTTTCATTTAGGTTAGTTAAAACTAGGTTAACTACTAACCTCTCTCCTAATTATGGAACCCTGTTCCTCTCTCTCTCATTCAATTCGACCGCTTCCCCCCAAACACCTTGAAACCTGCAATGAGGTCCAACGGCATTCTCTAATGTTCAACCCCTCATTCCAAATCGTCCTCGAACTTAAGGCAAGTCTCCAACGTTCAACCCTCCATTCCAACGTTCAACCCTGCAATTGTCGAGTTCTCCAGTAGTTTCATTTGCGCGATCAAAGAAAAAGGCCAGCTTTGCGAGATCGAAGGTCATCTTTGCGAGATCTGGGTGGTTCAGAGTTCATTTTTAGGACGAAGGTAATTTCAGTTTAGTTGTTTCATTCGAAATCGAGATTGTAAATTTAATAATTTCGTCCATTTGCTTAATTCGAAATCGTTTAGGGTTTATGTGTGGTTTAGTTGCAAATAGTCGATTAGATTATATACTTTCAGTTTATTTTCCCGATTGTGAATTGACAAGATTAAATTGTATACTTTCGATCAGTTTGTGATCCATGAGTTTAGAGTGTAGCATCCGATTTTATGTCAATTTCGTTTATTTGCTTACTTTCGAAATCGATTAGGGTTTATGTGTGTCAATTCAATTTGTATTGCTTCGAACTGTTAAGTTTAATTCTAGTGTTAAGTTTTGCTTTGAGTGATGTACTTTAAGTTATTTGCACTGTTATTTGAGTTTGTTAGTGTTGATAGGTGTAAGCTATCCAGTACAACAATATCTAGTGTCAATTGAGTGTGTATTGTTTCAAAGTAATTTGAATTGATTTTATATAAACAACAATCTCCTCTAATCATCATATTCATTCTTCAGTGATCAAATCGAATTGCAATGGATCATTCATTTGACCTAAACATCGGGTATGCTACCGAAGAAGAAGGTAATTTTTCACTCATACACTAAACTTCTATTCCTTTGATTGTTGTTGTTTGAATGTGTGAAGACAACCAAATTGAACAATTGAGTGATTTTGTTGTAATAGATTCTGTTGGCGTATACGGTGACAATTTCGATGATAGAGATTCCATCAGCATGGAGGAAGAGGATCAAGACAACGAAGACAACGAGGATGAAGAGGATCAAGACAACGAAGACAACAACGAAGAGGATCAAGACAACGAAGATAACGAGGTTGAAGGTTTTACTGAGATCCTTCCTCCGCATACCGGGATGGCATTTGCACATTCTAAAGACGTTTTTTAGTATATGCATGCATACGGGAAGACGATAGGATTCCAGTACATGATCAGGGGTTCTGAAAAACATCCTGATCCCAATGGACCAGAGAAGTACAAGAAGCTGAGGTTGGCTTGCTCAAAGTTTGGAAAATTTGCGTCGAATGGAAAGAAGTCAGCAACAGGATCGTTAACTTGTGTTACCGGATGTCAGTTCAAGGTAAATGCATCAGCTCATGTAGACGGTAGATGGGTGATTGCTGGGGTCAATTTAGACTACAACCATGAGTGTGTACCTACCAATTCGAGACTCCTTCCGAACTATAGGGTCATCAGCGAAAGAAACAAGAACCGGATTCTAAACTCGGATAGAGCTGAAGTTCCTATAACCAAGAACTTCGGGACTTTTGTGATTGAACATGGCAGCCATGCGGCTGTTCCTTTCAACAACAGAGATTGTCGCAACTTAATCAGCAAGGCTAGACGACGTCACATGGAAAACGGTGACTTTGTTGCAATGCGTAACCACTTTGAAGAGATGAGCTCAAGCAACTCCAACTTCTTTTACTCCTATGACATGGAACACGAAAACAGATTGGGGAACGTGTTTTGGGCCGACGGAAGGAGTAGGGCAGCTTACGAGGAGTTCGGAGACGTCGTATGCTTCGATACGACATACATATCAAACAGATACAAGATGCCTTTTGCTCCATTCGTAGGAATCAACAATCACGGTCAATCCGTGTTGTTCGAGTGTGCCCTACTAGCTCAAAAGGAGATTGGGAACTTCGTATTGCTATTCCGCACTTGGCTCACATGCATGTCCGGAAAGGCTCCAAAAGCAATCATAACCGACCAGTGTCGGTCCATAGGTGTGTTATTACAACTACCATCATACATTATTACATTCATTATGTATACTAGCTAGTGTTTGCGAATGATATCACACTTGTTACTCTTGATTAACTCTTGATCGAATTGCTATGCTAAGGAATGCGGTCGCACAAGTGTTCCCTAACACTCCACACCGGTGGTGCATTTGGCATGTGATGCAAAATGCACACAAGCATTTGGGTAAAAAGGAGGACTGGACAACATTAATGACAAAAATTTCTAATTTTATCAATTCATCTCATTAATTATATTTGATTTCCAAGATACTTTATTAATGCTCCAACTTCCATACTATTCTTTTTTTTTCCTTGGTCCATTTTTTTCCACATTATTTATTTGCTAAAATTTTAATTATTCTTCTTTCTATTTTTAGCTTTTTTACTTCACTTTCCCAACACATTTATTACTCCCTCCGTTTCAAAATAGATGGCCTTTTACTTTTTAACACGTTTTTTAAGGAGCGGAAAACTCTATAAAATATTATTTATTTGATTAAACTTTTTATACTATTTGATACTTATTACTAATAAGTATCTAATTATATAAAAAAAATTAATTAAAAAATAATATTTCATAGAGTTTTTCGCTCCTTAAAAAGCGTGCCGAAAAGTAAAAGACCATGTATTTTGAAACGGAGGGAGTATGATTTATACACAAATGTGATTGGGTAAGCAAAAAAAAAATCTTGTACAAATTATATTGTTATTAGTGCAAAAGTAAAAAAAAATGTAATTGTTACTTCTAAAACAACAACTATTGTTGATCAAATTTCACCTTCTAAAACATTAAATATTTTCGATCTGATCGATTTGATTACTTTTCTTTTTATGAAAAAACTCCATCAATTATATCGATAAAAAAAAATTAGTTAAAAATGATATATATATACATATACATTGGATACTATTACAGTCGCATATGCTATAAGCTAATTGTTTTTCATAATAATCGTATATCCACTTCTTAATGTATAGAATT
This sequence comes from Persicaria tinctoria, assembly GCA_037127255.1. Taxonomy (NCBI): domain Eukaryota; kingdom Viridiplantae; phylum Streptophyta; class Magnoliopsida; order Caryophyllales; family Polygonaceae; genus Persicaria; species Persicaria tinctoria. The sequence goes on along the minus strand of JBANSL010000010.1, from coordinate 65,551,253 downwards.
TTGATCATACGACCTATATGCAATCTTGGGTATAATGCTGAAATAGTGTAGCCTAATCTAACGTTCCCGACACTCCCTTTTCCACTAGACAACCCCATAACAGTTCTCTCGAAACCTTGTTATAAGCCTTATATCAACGAATGCCTATGCAATTTTTTCTTCTTATCTATGTGCATCTCGATCATCCGCCTCATCAAATTGATAGCCTCCACTCCCTTCTCCACCAGACATGAAGCCAACTTGATTCTCAAAAAAGTGTACCACTCTTCCAAGCCTCCCCTCTAGAACTCTTTGTAACACCCCCTTTTAAATCTTAAGGGCGTGTTGCAGCGCCAGTGAATCCGCAGACTTTAATGTCTTTGAATTCACCTGAGGCTTATAAGGACACGCAACTATGCTCCCATAAACAAGACGATACTTCAAGCAGTTGAATAAAATAATGCAGAAGTAAATTCAATATCAAAGTATGGAATATCCAATCCAACAGCTAAAATGCCAAAATCAAACGATATAAATAAACTCAAAAAGAAATAGCTAAAACCCAAGTAGCGTTGTGGAAACCTTAAAGGTTCAAAAACTTGTAGTGTAAAGATTCATAAGAGCACCCACATTGGTAGTTTTTAGTGGGGTTTTAGTGGCAAGAAAATATTACTCCCTCCGATCGGAAATATTTGATGTTTTAAGGGTAAAATTTTGATCGGATTTATTTGATGTTTTGAGATTAAAAAATTGTTTTCTAAAGGTTGGCTCCATTTTTTTCAAAAAAAATCATCATGGGAAGACATTTAAAACCTTCTCTCATTAATGTAATTGTGTACCAGTTGTACTTGGACGAAAAAAAATTGATTTTTTTGTTACTCCAATTTCATCAAGTGAAGGTTTCTTAATTTCCGCGCAAAAGTCTAAAACATCAATTATTTCCGATCGGAGGGAGTATAATATTAGAGAAAGCTTAAAAACCCAATTTTGAGTTGCTAGATTAGCAACTACACTAAAAACCCAAGAAACCCAAATTAAAGAGAGAGATAGAGAGAAGGGAGGAGAGAGAGAGAGTGGGTGGGAATTGGTGGGACAAAAGAGAAGGTGTGACCTTATGCTATTATTTATAAGTGTATAAATAACAAATGGGGGTTTTATGGATGTGAGTAAAAAAATAAGTTGGGTTTTTTAAGGAGAGAGAGTGTGATAAAAGAGGTTAAGAAACCCGAACTGATGCGGATGCTCTAAATGATAGCCCACTCTTCAACTCTCTCTTGTTCCGCTGCTCGCACTAACCATGTAGAATATGGTCTTGTGTTTCGTGAGAACGAAGGACACCAACCATCCAATAAATAGGATGGTTAGTACAATTAAGACTAGCAAATGATAGGGAAAATGTTCATTCTTTAACCTTCCAGAGACCATAAAACGGTATGTCATAGATTAAGGGAAAGACACGAGTATTTAAAGTGGAAACTGATAAAAAAGACAAAATTCCAACCATGACTCGAATGATCGATGATACGATAAGATAAGGCATTATACCTCGAGTAAGAGTGAAGTATAATATAACTGAATTGATCACGTATTAATAATCTCGATAACAACAATAATGTATATATGCAAATAACACAATATAAAACGTAGTGACACGGGTCCATACTCAAATAGTACTGCGACTTGAGACTTTGAAGTCTAATCATACCACGGGTCCAGACTCAACTAGGAATGCGACCTGAGACTTTGAAGTCTAATCGTACCACGGGTTCAGACTCAACTAGGACTGCGACCTGAGACTGTTTGAAGTCTAGATATTCCATGGGACCTTTTAGATTGGGCTTTACACTATTCCCATTTCCCAACCTGCGAGATAGCCCTCGCAGCTGACTTTAAGTCAATCCGCACCACGTCAGATGCACATTTTAATTATAACAGCTTTAATATTTAATATTAAGTAATCATAATAACGACATTAAACCAACAAGGACTTACAAGCACAGATATTTCAAAAGATCTTAATATCGCATGCTATTAATCAGGGTATCATGCAATTAGGAAGAAGAAAATGAGAAATTTTTACTTATCTCAAATTGTAAACAAACAACATATTTAATACATCACTATAATTAATTTACTAATTGCCCATTAATTTAAACTCGTGCCAATTATGAATAAGAAGATAAATTACATCAAGCAAACGAATATGCAATTTATCGAAATTGACAAGAAAATTGACCACAGGGCCGCATTCGACACTGAAGAGTTAAAAATGCACGTCAAAAGAATCACGAAACACGCAAAGGGCGTTGAACGAAATCACTTCCCTTAACCTTCGATGATCGGTTGACGACAACATGACGAGATTTTAGCACATATTGAATCCAACGGAAAAAAGGAATATTTAATATTGATATTTCCTACGATTAAGCGCGTGTTTGGCAAATTGGGGGGGTTTTAGGAGTTTGGTTTTTTTTAAGAGTTGGAGTTTATTTGTTGTATTATGGAGGTGTGGCCGTGTGGGAGGTGGAGTTTTTTTTTTTAAATAACCTTGTTGGGTGTTTGGTGATGGTAAGGTTTGTAAATGGGTATTAAGGTTAAAATGTCTAAAATGCTCTTTCATGCCATTTACCCCTTCACCTTCTCCTTTCTTGCCCCAATTTCCTCTGCTACTACCGTCGCTTCCAATGGTCTGAAGTGGGCAGCCATCACCAACTCAAATTTCCCCCTCAGCCTCCGCCTAGTCCACCCTTGGAGGTCTGAAATCGCCCCCTCCTCCTCCTCCCTAGTCCACCCGACTCCAGTCCACCATCACCAACTCAAATCGACCCCTGTCTTGCTCCACTGAATTTGGCGGCCATTAGATCCGGCGCCTCCTCCTCCTTAGATCCAGCGCCTCCTCAAGGTAAGTGATTCCTCGTTCCTCCTGCTACAATTTCTTATTTCATATCGAAGAGGATGTCGGGGGCTTTTGTGTCGGCCACTTCTCCTTCTTCCTTCAGCTCCTGCTGAACTCGGGGTGGTCGTGGGGAGGTGGTTATGGTGGTGTGGCTGGTGGAGCCGTGTGGCTTGGGTGGTGGCTCGCTAGGCTGCGGGTGAGAGTGGGGGTAAATTGGAACAAACTCTCAAGCAGAAAAATAACCTCAAACTCCATAATCTACCCCCTCAAGGTTATGAAATCATGGAAAATAACCTGCACCTTGAACTCCTTGAAGCCGATCCGAAAGCTGCTATCAAACGCTACCGAAGAGCTTAAATTTTTTTAAAACCTTTGAAACCTGATGAGAAGCGCTATCAAACACGCGCTGACTTTACTTAGCTCAATTTGAAATAGAATTAATTCTATAAAGTTAAGAATCTATACCAATATGAATTCCTCGGAGAGCGGGATCCGGCGTGGGTGCTTTGAGATGGCTTGGGGTCGCTGAAACGGGCAAGAATCGAATGGTTTAGAAATCTTGGCCGCCTAATTCAATAAGTAATTAACTCAGGGCTGATAGCTCCCTTACTTTCCCTTGATGAAATACATTGGCTATGATACTAATCTTTGCATGTTTGATATAAGACAAAAATATAAGGTATTGTAGTTTATACAAATTGGATATATGGTTTTGCAGATTATTTATTTTCGGACTAATAATTAATGGTTGGGTTAAATTGTTTTAATTCTATCTTATATTAACAATATCTTTTATAGAATTTTCGGTTAATGTTTATTTGGATAAAGATATTGTGTTGGTCTAGAATTATATATTACAGGAAGTATTTGAATTGGAGATAAACTAGGATCTCGGCCAAAATAGAATATATCTCAGCAAGATCTCGGCAACCATATCTCTGCAACCATAAGATTTCGGCCAGAAGATCTTAGCAGCAGTAATTCAAAAGAAAAACAGCCAAGAAGATCACCATACATTTCGGCAGTATCCCTAGTGAATTCAAGTTAAATTAACGTTATAACTAATCGAGATTTTTGGGTATCAAATCAGCAAAACGTCTAAGAGCTCTCGGCTATAAGAAGAGAAGTAGAAAACGATCAACAGATACACCTTTTCACCAAGCCTTCTCTGCGCATCAAGAGCTCTCAAGTCTTCCAACGCCATTGCTGATTTACTTTGCTTTCTTTCTCTCTATTCTGTATTCGATTCATTGCTTTTGAGAGTTAAGAAGTTTTGAGCTTCATAGTATAAGTTAATCTCTGTTATACTAAGAGTGTCATATATTTCTCTGTATCTTGGGTTGACTAGATAGAAGCGAGGTAGGCTTCGAGTTATAGAAGAGAGGAAGTTTTTCTAGGTTGTATCTAGGACTCATAAGGAAAGAGGAATAAAAGTTTATGTGAAAGCGGCTCACGACTCGGGTCGCCGGCGATTGGTGGTTGGACGGTGGGGATGTCACGGCTCTCGGCCGAATTGAGAGAGGAGGACGAGAGACGGTGAGGCTGGGTGCGGTGGTTTGTGGAAAATCCTAACATTGACGTGTATTTATAATGCTGAATTAGGTTAGATAAAAGATAGGTTATTAAGAATCAATTGAGATAGGGATTAAGAAATAAAAGAATCAGATAAAGATGGAAATAGAAAATAGGCTTCTCCTCTTTAGCGAGATAAATATTATTTAATTTAATTTAATTATATAAATTAAATATTATATAATAAGGATATTAAGATGATTTATTTAATTAAATTCACCATATATTATTTCTCTTTATAATAATTTAATTATTCTAATTTATACCATACATCTTATGTCAGTTTATTAAATGGTCAAATTCACAAGATATATATACTATAGTTTGAATATAATATTGATTTATTTAATTAAATAATTAAAAAAAAAACCTAAAAATAATTTGGAGTATTTCCCTCTTTCCGAAGACTTCATTACTCAAAAATTTTATTCCACTGTAGTTAACGCAGCAAATTCCATCAATGATTCAATTTCATATCATACCATCACCAGCTTGATCACGCACCTAACTACCATCACAAGCTTCGTGGCCTGACGAGCTTCCGACAATGCCTTGACCGTGAGGCATCCCGCGCTTTGAAGACGTGCTTCCAGTTCTCGCGGACTTGGATCGTCGTGTTTGCAGGGTCGGGGAGAGGCCACAAGTCTACCCTCTTTTGGAACCGGAGGCAGTATCGACCATCTCGACACGCAACCATCTTCATCATCCGGAGGTCGATCATGCTGCCCCCGGTAGCTCGGTAGCTTGGGCGAGGCCTTCCGTGTCGACGTTGAAGTGTCGAGCAATGCTGGTGATCAGTCCTCCGATGGCTATTTCGTGCGTGCCCTTGCTCACTGATTGCAGGTGTAGGGCGAGGCACCTCCCGGTGTCCAAACTGTGGCAATGCACCATTGCCCATAGATGCAACAGCTCGCGGGACCGGACAGCGGATCGATTACCCATTCCTCTTCCGAATATCGTATGCGCCATTAACCGCAGCATGACTCTAAAGCATGGGTTGTATAATGTCTCATTCATGACAGATCAACCACAAGTTGAGTCCATATTTATATGTAGTCAATCAAATCAGATAGCATTTAATAGCAAATACCTTAATGAATTTGCAAAACAACAGTATATGATATTGAATCAGAAACGAACACTTAACAACTCTTGCCCGTAATGTTGCAGGACGATTCATGTTTGTTGAGTCTGCTACTCCTTTCTTAGGTATTTCAGCTCCATTACATGAATTTTCCGGAGATGCGAGATGTTGTTTACCTGCAATTAGGATGCAAGATAAGGTAAAGAGGAATTATACATTGTCACATCATTGTCTATAGTATCAATAGCTTTCCGTATTTCCCAAGCCGAATTCCCAATCTCATTCAACAATTCTCTTACCATGAGGGGAAACAGATTCTAAATCAGCATCGACATGGCTTTTGACGCAACTATGCTGCTTCAATGGCAGCTCAAGAACAGCCAATGGTAAATGTTCCTGCACATGGCGTTTTATACGTCTCTTTCGCCCTGCCAAAGTTCCCTTGGACAGCTTCTCTGGAATTTGAATAACAACTCAACAGTTGATAAAAAAAAACAAAAACAAAGATAACTTCACCCTAAAACTATGGGTTTCTTCCCCTTCATTTGATGAGGAATTTATTTTTTATTTTTAAGAAATCTGGTCTGGTTCCTTAAGATAGTCTCATTCATGACAGAACAGCCCACAAGTTGAGTCCATATTTGTAGACATAAAATGTGAACAAAAACTATAGATAACATCTAATAGCCTCTACTGGATATGATGAGAGCTGAGCAGCATCCAACAATAGTTTTGAATGAATAACTCAAAGAGCGAAACCAACAGAATATGATATTGAATCCGAAACGAACACTTACCACCTCTTGGCCGTAATGTTGCAAGACGATTCATGACTGTCAAATCATCCACTCATTTCTTAGGCATTTCAGCTCTATTACATGACTTTTCCGGAGATGCAGGATGCTTTTTACCTGCAATTAGGATGAGAAAACATAGTATTAGCTGAAATTAGGATGCAAGATAAGGCAAAGAGGCATTATACAGTGTCAAATTATTGTTCATAGTAGCATTAGGTTTTCCAAGTCAAATTTCTTTTCTAGTATGATCTTAAATTATAAATATCAACAATCTAATGTGCTAGCATTTCAACTTTTCTAAGACATTTGTAAAGGTGCAGTTTTCTAATACGTTTTAGGTATATATAATAAAGAAATTTTTTTTAAATATATTGAAAGAAAACCATAAATATGATATATTTAAACAAAAACCATAAATTATGATATATAAATATGATATTTTATTACAAAATTTTAATAATTTAAATATATGTGTATACTTGATTAAGATTTTTTTTAATATTGAAAGAAAATTATAAATTTTTAAAGAATTTGTCATTGGTAAATGAAAAAAAATTGATAGGATTTGAAAAGTATGACAAAAAACCTCATAAATTGTGGGTTAAAATTGATTTAAATATGACATTGATAATAAGAAAATTTAGTAGGAATAAAAAATAGTGCAAAAAGGGAAATAAATGATATTTGAACACCTCTTGGGAACCCAAATCTCCTTCCCTCCTTTTACCAACTAGGCTAGACAAGTTTTGTGTTTTATTTCACATTTTCATATTAGTAAGGAGTAAATCTAAAATTGTAAAAAAAAAAATTTTTTTTTTGCTCTGGAGGGGGGGGGGGGGGGGCGCGGCCGCCCCTGGAAGGATCTATTACCCTTTGAAAATAGAGATCGCGAAACTAGCACAATTGCTTCGTCTGTAAAAGTAAACTAGTCAATGTATCATAATGAAATGAAATACCTTAGTTTTAAGTAAGGGTTTATTTAATCCACATACCAACTATAGGGGCTTCGTCACTTCCGTCGCAGTCTTCACACACCCAATCATCTGGGACAATGAACTCAACTTTCTTCATGCAATACCTGGAAATGTAATGTCCCAATGGAGACCAAAAATGCATATTATTTGTTGGTTTGGTAAACGAAGCAATGCTGTTCTACTATAATAACAAAAACACACAAAAAGGAGATCATCTTACGGATGAATGAAGGTCGAAATTTGTCTTGGGGGATGCGGATTCTAGCTATCCGGCTTTCCGACTTTCCGCTTCAAACCGGAACTACCGCGTCAAAAGTACGCAAAACTGCACGTAGTCAAGGACGTGCGTATCTGCACGTCGTTGACCACGTGCAATTCTACACGTCGTTAATGACATGCAGATCTACACGTTGTTAACGACGTGCGTAATTGCACTGGTCCCTAGCCCTACCCCAAACCCTAAGTCCCCAAACCCTAGTCATATCCTAGCCCTATCCTAGACCAAACCCAAACCCTAATGTACTTCATTCGGTGAATTCGTGAGGATTGAGAATTCAAACAAAATTGATAAGAACGCTTCGAACAAGATTTTGGATTCGTGAGGATTGAAGAATGAAGATTCAAACAAGATTGAGGATCCGAACAGTGAATTCATAATATATAAACAGTGAATATAATATAACAGCTAGTACAAAAACGGTACCAGTGTAATATACAAACAAAATCACGGTGATCGGGTGGACCGTACAGCATCACCCAGTAGGTCCATCACCTCGTCGCACAGCTCGTCGAACCGAGGACTCAATGCCAAGGATCGTAGAAGTCCATGGATCTCATGAATCCGCTTCGCACGATTAGGAGGGATAACTGCAAGCTGAGGCAGGTCCACCCATGGATCCATGGTGATCGGGTGGACGGGCGCTGGAGGGTCCGGATGGCGTGGCGTGGTGGACAACACATATTGTCGGCTCTGAGATGCGTACCACGCCATGTAGTCAGCAGTGACACCGACTTGACAATCCTCGCTAGTCCGTCGGTGCTCACCCAGCTGGTAGAAGCGATCGTCGTCCTGGCTGTGCCACCTGTTGTGATGGGCGGCAAACGTGGCGACGTACCTCCTCTTCAAGCTGCCGTCGCGGGTGAACTGCCTCGGAGGGATGACGGGCTGCGGAACCCCCTGGACATGACCAAACTGCCGAAGACACCGATCGGGCATATATGGCTCCTCCTCCCCGCAGAAAGTGATCGTGCCGCGGTAGGTGGATGACCGGTACTCGCCCTCAAAGTCCAGATCACGTCCAAAGGGCATCCAACGAACCTAGAAACAAAACAATAAGATGTAAGTCACTTTTACGAAAAATATTTAATATATGTATAGTATCGGTGTCATACATCGTCGATGGTAAGCCGGTCAACTTCATCCCGCATAATCTTCACCCGTTCGAGCTTGCCCTCATCGTCCTTGCGGGTAGGAGTCTTGGGAGGCGAGAACTTGGCATACCAGCGTCGATCCGCAATCCTAATCGGATCGCTGGAGAGATCCCCACGAAAGCGAGGGAAGTACGCCCAGATACAAGCCTTGACACAAAACACAATTTGGTAAGAATGAGAATAAAATATTAATAAACTATAAAACTAATTTCGCGGTCTCGTACCTGCAGTAAAGTCGTGCATCCATCTAAACCCTTTGCCTCTGCTCGGGTAGCCTCTCCTAGGCCCCTGTACAGATAGGCAAGGGCACCTGCACCCCATGCAATGCCGACCGCTCGGGGGATGTCCCAAACAAGGCCAAAAATTCTCCATCCGACCCGGCTCTGCGACTTGTCAACAAACAGAGTCGCAGCGAGAGCAATTGATAGGTACCCCAGGGCCATAAATCGCTCCCGGTCAGGGTCATCTCCTGGCTGCCCCCCTCCCACAAACACGCCCAGATCGTCGTCGACGAGCGGCCCGTGTCTCTCGATCCACTGGTCCGTCAGCAACTCAACGGGGTAGCCTCTAGCTCGTTTATACGCCCTCAGCGCCTGTGGGGCCACATTGTAGTACTCGACGATCGTGGGGATCAGCTCCACATCGGCAAGGGATGACAAACAGGCATCTCCGTCAATCCGCAGCCCTAGCAAGCAGGCTACGTCGTGTAGCGTGATAGTCATCTCGCCCCATGGAAAATGGAAGGAACTGGTCTCGGGATGCCAGTGCTCCAAGAACGCTGTGACGAGCTGCGCGTCCACACCCTCCCAATGCAGGGCCCGCAGCTGCGGGATCCCGGTGGGAATGAGCTCCTGCCACCAGGTCCCCGGGCCCTCGTAGACGTACGGGTCAAAATTCGACAGGTGACTCGCTCGATGGTGGATCTTCAGGAGCGGAAGATCCACAGTTCCATCCCTCCACACCCTATAAGCTCGGTGGTGCATGTAAGACACCAGCAGAGTGCCCGGAGGCAAGTCGTCTGCCTCCTGCGCAGCCGGTCCAGCAGGCTGCGCAGAGACGGGTCCATCCTCATAGTCCAGCTCCTCGTGATCGAATAGAACATCCTCGTGCTGCTCCTCCACCTGAGGTTCTAAATCAACATGGACATGGCGCTCTTTACGTCTTTTTTGCCCTGCCAAAGTTCCCTTGGACATCTTCTCTGGAATTTGAATAACAACTCAACAGTTAATAAAAAAGCAAAAACAAACATAACTTCACCCTAAAACTATGGTTTTCTTCCCCTTCATTTGATGAGGAATTGATTTTTTATTTTTAAGAAATCTGGTCTGGTTCCTTAAGATAGACCCATCCCTAGCCAGCCTATAGTGTCTCATTCATGACAGATCAACCCACAATTAAGTTGAGTCCATATTTGTGGACATAAGAATGTGAACAAAAATTATGAAATCACTTAAATAAGCTAGATAACATTTAATAGGCTAATAGCTGATAGGGAGAGAAGCTCAGAGCCTCTAATGGATATGATGAGAGCTGAGCAGCATCCAACAATAGTTTTGAAAGAAAAATCAGAAACACTTACCACCTCTTGGCCGTAATGTTGCAAGACTATTCATGATTGTCAAATCATCCACTCCTTTCTTAGGCATTTCAGCTCCATTACAGGACTTTTCCAGAGATGCAAGATGCTCTTTACCTGCAGTTAGCCAGTTAGGATGAGAAAACATAGTATTAGCTGAAATTAGGATGCAAGATAAGGAAAGAGAAATTATAAAGTGTCAAACTATTGTTCATAGCAGCATTAGCTCTTTATTTACCTATTCAAGCATTAGCTTTTTCAAGTAAAATTCCCTTTCTAGTATGATCTTAAACTATAAATATCAACAACCTAATTTGCTAGCATTTCAACTTTTCTAAGACATTTTTAAAGGTGCAGTTTTCCAATACATTTTATGTTCGGGAAGGATCTATTACCCTTTGAAAATAGAGACCGTTGAACCAGCACAGTTGCTTCATCTGTAAAAGTGAACAAGTCAATGCATCATAATGAATAGAAATACCTTAGTTTTAAATAAGGGTTTATTAAATTCCACATACCAACTATAGGGGCTTCGTCACTTCCGTCGCAGTCTTCACACGCCCAATCATCTGGGACAATGCACTCAACTTTCTTCATGCAATACCTGGGAAAGAAATGTCCCAATGGAGACCAAAAATGCATATCATTTGTTGTTTAAACAAAGTAATGTTGTTCTACCATAATAACAAAAGCACGGAGAAAGGAGATCATCTTACGGATGAATGAAGGTTGATTCACACTTCATGCAAGTTGCAAGCAATTCTTTAAATCCAGCAACACCACATATATAGCAAAGTTTCTCCTACACCATTGGAAAATATAAATTAACATTTAAACGTCGATTACTCGTGAGCCCCTTAAAGCGTGCGTTTTAGTGAAAGAAGCACTGCAAGAAACACTTCTGGCATAGACCTAATTTGACCATTTCCAATAGCTTTATTTAGTGCACTTGAGTTGTTTTCGGCGCCATTTAACTAGATACATTAGACTAGTTGATTAAGGTGTGAACTTGGTTTCAATAGCCAGCAACACCTTTGAAATAGATCTTATGTAAATCTACAAACTGCATACAACAAAACCTAATTAAACAAATCTCAAGTTTACACTCCTAGTCCTAGTTGTACCTACACGCTTAGTACACTAAATTGGACCTCCTTAATCCCACAACCACCTATAGCCCTTGCGATCACCCTTCATAGCTGAACTAGTCACCATAAAAATCCTTTCATGTGATGTGATGAAAAGCTTGAGAACTTCCTTTCTTAAAGGTGGAGCCTTTCAAGTTTCAAGGGGAAAAAAATGCCCAATAGAATTGGGGGTTTCTTTAGATGTCCCCTAAAATGAAATCCAAACAAGTGCAAGCAAGAGATCAGCTAAAAAACAGAGGTTCAATGTGTCATGAGTGTGTGATTGTGTCTAAACTACCAGGAAAAACCTCTTCTTCTTTCTTTCTTCGTTTTTACATACAGACCAGTTTGAGATCAGAGATTAACGCACGCACACATCTACAATTTCCCGCTAAAACTTCAAAAATAAGCCTGAATAAAAAATGCAGGGAGCAACCAAACCCTAACCCAGTCGAGAAATCAAACCATCAAAGCTCAAAATAAGCTAAGAGCAGCTAGTAGTGCAAGCAAAGGCAAGTGATTCACACGGAAATCAGGTACCATTTCGACCTCCAGATGACCTCTATCACCGGCGACTTCAGTGCTAGTGCCTAGTGGTAGGGGGTTAGCCGGTTAGGGTTTGGGTCGCCATTTTGGGGGAAATCGGGGAATGAGTTCGTCCGGAACAAGTAGAAGAGCAGGTCGAACAACAGGAGAAAAAGAAGAAGAAGATTTGGCGCAGAGACGCAGAGTTGCAGTTGCAGGGAATGAGGCCTTCGGTGCTACGCTTTGCAGGGGTTTTGAGTTTTGTTTGTTTTTTGGACACCTTTTTTGGTACTTTTTTAAAGAGTGAAGTGCTGTATTATGGAAAAATGTACCCTTCAATCAAAATGTAGTCATTTGAAGGGTTTTTTTTTTTTTTTGTTTTTTGGTAATTTCCAATGCAAATGATGAAGACTTTTAAATTTGATTAATATTTTTTATTCTCTCCATTTTATACAAAGATACTACTCCCTCCGTTCCAAAATACATGGGTTTTTAGTTTTCAGCACGCTTTTTAAAGAGCAGAAAACTCTATGAAATATTATTTTTTAATTAAATTTTTTATATAATTTGACACTTATTAGTAATAAGTATCAAATGATATAAAAATTTTGATTAAAAAAAAAAATATTTAATAGAGTTTTTCGCTTCTTAAAAAACGTGTCAAAAAGGAAAAGTCCATGTATTTTGGAACGGAGGTAGTATATAAATTATGAATTTTTTTAATTAATTTTTTTTACAATATACTTATTATGGAGTACTTATTAATAATAAGTATGGAATATTAAATTATAAAAACAATAAAATAAATAAATTAATACTTTATGTAGTTTTTATAGTACAAAAAAAAAATCTTATATTTATGTTGTTATTTATCTTAAATATATACAACTATACGTTTTTTTTTTAAGATTGTTTTTTTTATAAGGTAAAGATCTCAGACATGTCTGAAACTCGAAAGGCTGACGAATCGGCAGACGAAAGACCGTCATAATACAATATATCACAATAAAAAAGGTGCAAAACAAACATGTAGGACACCCCAACACAGACGAATCCAAGCAGACCCACGACCAACAAGGTGGGGACGTAGACTACGGTTTACGGACAAAGTCAAGCATCATCGCAAGACAATACTGTATGTCAGCGATACATCAGAAGTCCCTTTGGGCAGTGAAGACGATCTCAACCTGTCCCGACTCCGACTGTCAGATCCCCATTGAGGAAGCAAAACGCCAAGATACATCCGAGCAAAGCTGCACAAAGCCCGAACAAACCACACTATTACTGCTAAAACCGGAGAAATACTATTCTAATATTGTATGCTCCAGTGGCGGAGCTGTGGGAGAGCTCCCCCCCCTTGGCTCGGAAAAAAATACATTTTTTTTTGTTTTGCATATATTTAGTATTTCTAAGATAATATAATACCTTTAAATGATATTTAAAACAAAAGTGATATCTAGCTCAAGTGGTAAGGGAAGGAAGGAAGAAAGCAAGGAGAATCAAAACGTGTTGGGTTTAAATCCCACTTTTTAACTTTTTATTTGTTTTACTCCATCATTAATTCTTCTTAATTTCTCTTTATATTTTTTGTTTCTATCAACCATTTCATTAAAAAATGTCATATTTATGTTTAAATTACATATTAATTAAACCCTTTCTTTCAAAATTGGATCAAAAATAATTCTTCATCATTTTTATCTATATTTTTTTGTTTCTCTTCTATTTTTTTGTTTACTCTCAACTATTTAAATACAACAAAATCATTAAAAATAACAATTTTAGTGTTATTTCAATATTTTTTTTAACAAAAAACTTCTTATCAAGTATATACCAAAAAAAAATATTTTACAAATTTTTTTAGCACCCCCTACCCCAAATTCTGGCTCCGCCACTGGAATACTCAACCTTAACGGAGTTCAGGGCTTGAAAGAGCTTTGTTAAGATCCTTTTGGGAATTTGTTTTAACCCGTACGTGATTTTTTTCAAACCCCCTCGGATAATCTGTTCAAAGACTTCAAACCCTTTTGGGAGTATTATTTTCAACCAATTTATTTATTCTATCCCTTTCAGGGTTTTCGTCAAAACTTGCGAGATTTAGACCCTTTCGGTGTTTTAGACAATCTCTTTCGGCCTTCGGGAGTGTGATTTGAAGAGTTTAAGCGCTACCATAAAATGGACTTTAGTTAGATTGGGTATCATTACTGACCCCCTTTGGGTATTACAAAGAGAGCTAACAGTACATCTTCAGAAACCAAAAAGCCTTCAAAACTATGCGATGGCTTGGTTTTCTAGTTAGCAGGGGCGGCCCCACCTTTCGACCTTTCGACCCACGAGCCCCCAGAGTTTAGAGGAAAAAAAAATTTATATATGTGATTTTGTTGTAATTAGTAAAATTAAAATAGGAATTAAATCAATTAATTCACTTAGCTCAATTGGTAAATGGGAAGGAGTGAGAATTAAATGATACAAGAGGGCTTGGGTTCGATTCCTTGCTCCCTCTTTATTTCTTGTTTCATTTTTGTTATCCTTTCCTTTATTTTAATTTTTTTTTCCTTATATTCATTTTGCCTTTGATCGTAAATAATTATAGTGAATTTAGACATATTATCTCTTTTATCTTATTAATTATGATGATGGTAAATAATTTATTTATATTAGAATATTAATTATATCTTTTTATTTAGCATATCTTGAATGTTTTTTTTTGCCTAAAAGACTCAATTATAGGATGATGACATTTCAAATTATTTTTCTCGACTTTAGTAATATATAAGATTTCATAAATATTTTATACTTTTCAAAAAATACAACATTCAAAATTTCAACATCCTATTAAACAAATAAAATTTACTTAAAATTAATTAGAACCCATAAAATAGGCAAATTAAAAATTATAATGAAAAGAGACTTATAATTCATTTTGCCTTTGATCGTAAATAATTATAGTGAATTTAGACATATTATCTCTTTTATCTTATTAATTATGATGATGGTAAATAATTTATTTATATTAGAATATTAATTATATCTTTTTATTTAGCATATCTTGAATGTTTTTTTTTTTTTCCTAAAAGACTCAATTATAGGATGATGACATTTCAAATTATTTTTCTCGACTTTAGTAATATATAAGATTTCATAAATATTTTATACTTTTCAAAAAATACAACATTCAAAATTTCAACATCCTATTAAACAAATAAAATTTACTTAAAATTAATTAGAACCCATAAAATAGGCAAATTAAAAATTATAATGAAAAGAGACTTATAATTCATTGAAACCTTTGTAGAAAAAGATAATTTATATTGTATAATGATCTATAATATTTGTACTATATCATATGACATAAATATAAACCTTTTATTGTAAAAAATCTCTACAATGAACTTTATAGCCGAAAATATTTTAAAGTTATGAGAACTAATTTAGTTTGTAAGAATTCGAATACTATTAAATACATAATAATATTAATTTGTATAGGAATCCAAGTGCCAAAAATGACTATAATATCATAGGCCTCATTTTAATAATTGTATAGGGCCCTCAAAATTGATTGAACGCTCCTCCAAATCTTTAGTATGTAATTTCGTCTGTAGTTTCGCCCCACCTTTCAGAGATTCCTGCGGCCGCCACTGCTTGTTAGCATATAGCCCTTCTACATTAGTTTAAGCAATAAGCTAAAGGGTGTTACAATCACAAAAGGGGCTTGCATAGTTTGGGAGCATGAGCTGAGCCTCCATTTTTGTACTATCTAGGGACATCTCCTATCCCATCGAAACTCACTCCGAATCCCGACTCTTGTGAGGATACAGCAGGTGCATCTCCCCGAGCGTGTGGAATCCCGCCCTGGAAGGTGCGCTTCCAATTCTCTCGGATTCGGATCGTTGTGCTTGCAGGGTCAGGGAGAGGCCATAAACGGTCAATCTTATCGAATCGGAGGCTGTAACGGCCGTTGTGGCATACAATCATCTTCTTAGTTTGGCATGTGTGAAGGTCGATCCTGTTGTTCCCTGTCGCTTGAGCGAGACCTTCTGTGTTGATGTCGAAGTAGCGGGCAATGCTGGTGATTAGCCCACCAACCACTATGGAGCCTAAGCTCGCCTTGGCCACGGACTGGAGGTGTCGGGCAAGGAACATTCCAGTGTTCAAATTTTGGCTATGCACCATCGCCCATAAATGCAACAGCTCGTCTGTTCGAACAATCTTTCTGCCACTCTTTCCTCTTCCAAATATCGAGTGTGCCATGAAGGACTGCAAGACTCTGAAGCATGGGTTGTACATTGAGCTGGCCCGGGCTGTACGGGGATCATATTGTGGTTCATCGGTGATCTCCCTCCAAAATTCGTTAGCATTGTATTCCTTGGGTTTGGCCTGGTCAACTTCATTGCGGAAGCCGAAAATGCTGTTGAACTGCTCGAGGGTCAGCTGTCGATCTTGGTTTTGCAAGCGGAACATGATTCTCCCCTCAGTGCATCGTTCATGGTCATGAGGGATCATCACCTTCACCGTACTGAGAAATTCGTGTGTGAGCGAGATGTAAGTGGGCTCCTTCATAGTAAGTAACGTTGTCCATCCAACTTGTTCAGACATCCACTTGACGTCTTCCCACAGTCCCAAAGTGTTCAGCATCTCCTCGTCTAAGTAACGTGTGTTGCAAAGTTTTCGGCGCTCAAGAATTTTGTACCTCTTGATGTGCTCCGAATCGTGGAGAATTACTGCAATTAAAATCAAACTGATTTATGCAAACAACACTAAGCCAATCACACAAGTTGAATGAGAACATCACAAAACCTATTAGCATTTCGGCGAGCAGCCTTGTAAGCTTATATGCCAGACTTGGACATAAGTGATCATTTCCTAATGGAAAGAGCCTTGGCTTAGGCAACAATCAGTAGTGACTTAGTGAACTTTTTCTCAAGGATGAAGTAAGTGTGAAATTTCCTCTACAAAATAGTTGTCAGATATAGGTCATAATATTTCAGTTGATATGAGCTCATAAAGAGTGACCTTGTATTATTGAACAAGTAACTTACCTTGAGTGGAAATGCATTTTGCCTTACTCTGCTGTTTGGAAGAAGGCTCAGGAATTGCAGATGGTAAATGTTCCGACCCACTGTACCCTGAAAAAGTTCGGTTGGGCAACTTCTTTTGAGTTTTAATCACAGATCAACAGTTTAAAAATACAAAGATAACTTCATCCTTAAAATAAGGTATAATTCATTCATCCTTAGAAGCAAGCAAAGAAGTAATTGCTCTCATTTATGGAGGAAGACACAAGGTGATTCCATATGTATTGACATAAGAACTTGCAAAAAAAATATGAAATCAATCAAATAAAATAGCAAATGATAGCTAATGTAGGGAGAACTATGCAGCTAGGAGTTGACACAAGGTGATTCCACTATTTTCATAGATATATCAACTGCCTGACATGGGTTTTCCAGAGAAGAAAGATGCCTTTCAACTGCAAATAGGATGAGAAAATATTCAGCTCCAAGGTAAATAATTTAAAAATGAAAAATTGGGCAAATGTAAAGGTGACTGCACCAACTCTAAGGAAACTCAAGATTCCAAACACCTTCAACGACATCTTGTAAAAATGGAAAAACATTGAAATTTGAACAAGCTAATCTCCTTTGCTCAATTTCCACTTCTATGATGAAAAGTAGTTCTATTATATATCTAGCCTTATATGTTTAGATGAATTTGGTGAACCATCATGTGCAATAGCTTGTATAGAGACAAACTATTCCCTGCAAGTATTAGGAATGAGTCCCTCTCCAACTGTTCAATGTAACTATAAAGATGAATCATCTAGTGTGGGTGTAATTTTCCAATACATTTCTTAAGACATTTGTATGGGTGCAATCTAATATGCTTCAGCATACATTTTTAAAAGACACTTATTTATTTTCACTTACCAACTTGAGGGGTTTCATCCCTTTCGTCGCAGTCTTCACACACCCAGTCATCTGGGACAATAAACTCCACTACTTTCATGCAATACCTGGAAAAAATATACAAATTAAGACCAAAAATGCATTATCAGATAGTACTAATATGAGTTGCTAACAAAAAGATGTTTTCCACCAAAAACAAAAAGAATCGGAGAAAGGAGATCATCCTACGCATGAATGAAGGTTGATTTGCACTTAATGCACATTGCAAGAATTTCTTCATAGCCAGCAACACCACATATATAGCAACATTTCACCTGCACCAACATTACAGGTAACACTTGAGGAATATCTTTAATTTTATCATGTTCAATTCTCACTAACTGAAAATCTACAAACTGCATAACCAAAGCACCAATTAAGCAACCTCAAAATTTCCATACATAGTCCTAGGTTTAGTGCACTAAAATGGACCTCTTCTGCAACTAGCTCCAAAGTTTTAGCTGCATTAGTCACCATACAAATCTGCATACCCTAAAACCCTAATTAAATGATCTCGAAGTTTACACTCCTAGTCCTAGTTGTACCCAGAGGCTTAGTACACTAAATTGGACCTCCTTCGTCCCACAACCACCTACAGCCCTTGCGATCGCCCTTCATAGCTGAATTAGTCACCATAAAAATCCTTTCATGTGATGTAATGAAAAACTTGAGAATTTTCTTTCTTAAAGGTGGAGCCTTTCGAGTTTCAAAAGAAAAAAAAATGCCCAATAAAATGGGGGGTTTCTTTAGATGTCCCCTAAAATGAAATCCAAACAAGTGCAAACAAGAGATCATACGCTATAAAACAGAGGCTCAATTTGTCATGTGTGTGTGATTGTGTCTAAACTACCAGGAAAAACCTCTTCTTCTTTTTTCACATAATCACATACAGACCAGTTCAAGATCAGAGATTAACCAAAAATGAGGTCGAAAAAAAAAAGCAGGGAGCAACCAAACCCTAACACAGTCGAGAAATCAAAGCATCAAAGCTCAAGCTAAGCTAAGAGCAGCTAGTAGTACAAGCAAAGGCAGGTGATTCACACGGAAGAACGGAAATCAGGTACCATTTCGACCTCCAGATGACCTCTATCACCCGGTCTCTTCAGTGCTAGTGGTAGAGCGTTAGGGTTTGGGTCGCCATTTTGGGGGAAATCGGGGAAGGAGGTCGTCGGGAACGAGTGGAAGTCTAGAAGAGCAGTCTGAGCAGAGGATGTAGAAGAGGAGAAAAAGAAGAAGACGCTGTGCTTGGCGCAGACTAGCAATTGCACTTGCAGGGGTCATTTTCGTGCTACGCTTTGCAGCAATGGAGATCTCCTGCATCATATCCTATAACATTCCCTAATCCCTACCTTTAGACCTGTCAAAACACAACCCGACCCGACCATCCGAAAAATTTTCGACCCCAACCCGAAAATTTTGACCCAAATTTTTTTTTGACCCGAACCCAAAAAATCGGAAATTTTCCGGGTCATCTGGGTTTCGACCCGGTGACCCGATTGACCCGGTAATTTTAATCCGATTTTACCCGATTGATCCGGTGACCCGGTTGATTTTTAATTAAATATAATTAATTTTTTTATATATATAATTAAAATTTATTCCAAAATTATCGAATCATGATTTTTTTAATTTAAAAAGGAAAAAAATTGACAAACCCGAAATCGACCCGAAACCCGGTCAAATCCGGGTTCTAGTCAACCCGGAAATACCCGGGATCCGTTTTACCCGGGACCCGAAGTGACCTGACCCGAACCCGACCCGAATGACCCGTTTGACAGGTCTACCTACACTACTAATTTATTTTCACATTTATTTAATTTTTAAAAAATTAAAAAAATTATATTCATATTTTAAAACATCTATTTTTATATGTTTATAATTTTTTTTTTTGAAAAATCATGTTTTAACATTTTTTATAATTATATTGTGTGAAATAATGCCTTCTCAATTTTAAAAAAAAATAATACATGAATTTTCAAAATAAAAACTTATAAACATATTAAAATGGGTGATTTAGGTACCTAGACCTAGCGTCTCCGACATTTAATACACTTGATTGTTTAAAATTAATTATCCGGTCAAATGGCATCCGGAAACCCCAATTTGACCAAGAAGAACGCGCTAGCGCGTGTGCCCCTTTTCTCCCAACCCCTCCATATCAGAAACCCTAGAACAAAAACTCGATTGGACTACTCGATCGAATCCCCTGCAAATTACTCTGAAAATCAGAGCTTGAAGCCCCTCAACAATCTAAACAAGTATTGTCCTATCAGATCTAAATCGCTCTTCTTCTGGATCTGGCACAAATTATGGAAATTTCTAAGATTTGGGATTGGGATTTATTTCTGGGTTTCCTCTTGTTCTTTCCTCTCTCCATCGCTTCAATGGGTGACTGGCGCCCTCATGATTGCCTCCATCGTTACCAACTCTCTCACCTCTTCCTCCGGATGCCTTGTTCGATTAGACGCTGCTTCCATCTGGCGTGGCTCTCTCTTGACCGGGAGGGATGGCTTTGTGGATCTGGCCGATGGTCAACGATCTCACAATCATCACTTGCGGGGTTTGCTGCATCCCCATGATTCTGACTACGGCTTTGACAAGTATGGCTTCAATCTCACCTATCTCTACTTCAGTCTCCAGTTGCTTGCTGGACCTGGGTGTCTGCATATGTGGTGGCTCTCTTTCTTGCTCTATTTAAGCGTTTGTGCATCACCATTAAATGCATCTCTCTCACCAACCTCACTGCTTCTTATTTCTGCTGTTATTTCTGCTCTATCTGTGTTCTTCTGCTACTAGTTTTTGTACTGTTGTCCTTCAATGGAACCAAACCAATTTGGAAAAGGGAAGGGGATCCTTGTTGAGGATCCACCGACACCCAAAAAACCCAAAACCAAAGAGAAGGGGATCCTCTCCGAGGATTCACCGACACCCAAAAACCCCAACAAAAAACCTAACCAGTCTAAGCCACTGAAAAGTGACAAAGGCAAGGGTAAGCTCGATTTAAACTCCTTCTTTACCCAACTCCAACCGTTTCAACCTCAGTATCGTTTCCCAACCAATGCTAGGCTCTATGGGAGGGCCTTTGGTGCTCCTATAGACTTCAAAAAACTGGAATCCAAGCTTAATTTTGACTGGAAGAGAATCTCTGGTGATCTGCAGATTGTGGAGCTTCCAAACCATTGGTTTGAGGTGAGATTTTCTGATCCTAATGACTTATCCATGGTCTGGGAAGCTAGGCCTTTCCATGTTTATGGCCAACTTATCATCTTTAGGCATTGGTCTGAAGCTTTTGATCCCATTACTGAGAATACTTCTGCTATTGATATGTGGGTGAGAATTACATCTATTCCTGAAGCCTACAAAAAACCTGGTGCTCTTGCACTCATTATTGAAAAAAACAAAATTGGCACTTTCATTAAACCCGACCCTACTGTTGACCCTAGTGCTAGGTATGCAAGAATTTGTATCAACCTTGACCTAGCCCTTGCTGTGTCCAACACCATTCTGATCCCAGTTAACATAGATCAAGTGTCTGCCCATATAATCTGGTTTGAAGAGTTTCCAAGGTTGTGGAAACTGTGGGGGGCAAGACCATGTTTTCAACCACTGCCAAAACTTTATTCCTAAACCTAAAAGGTTCCAGGTCACCATAAAAAAGCCAAACAACATGATCCTCAAACCTACTGTTGGTGAGGGGTGGGCTACCATGGGGAAAAAAGGGAAAATTCTGAAGCTTCCAAACCCAATCCATTCCTTTGGGAATAAGCCTTATCTGACTGCTAGGGGTGGGGTGGCTATTGCCTTTGAAGCCATTTCCAACTCCTCCAACTCTTCCATTGGCTCTAAATCCCCAACTGAAACTACCACCTTTCCTGACACCCATCCTATTCCCAATCCTTCTGGTGGGGTGCCAGTTACTGCTGGATTGGTTCCTTCTGGCTCTTTCCCCTCCCTGGCTAACATAACTGGTAACCCTGCAGCTTGGTCTCCTGCAGCTGGCTTCAGTGTTGGCCAGGGCAGGTTTGGCTTGCTTGTTCCTACTTCAGCAGTTATACCCTCTACTGAGCTTACCCCTTGCTTTGAGACACTGGTGGTCTCAGACACTGGCACCACCAGAACCTCTAATGATGATCCAATGGATGATGCTTACCCACTCTCTAACCCACAGCTGTACAATGAGATAGGAGCTGAAGTGGAATCTGAGATACTTCCTTGTCTCCTCTATGATTATGATGAGGATGACTTACTTGGTGGAGATTATGATGAGGGTTGCTACTTGCTAGATGAACCTGTGGTTGACAACCAAATTGATGTGATATCTGAGCCTTCCTTTCACTCTCTACAATCCAACACATCCCTGATGAGGATATTGTCCACCTCTGAAGCTCCACTGAAGGACTCTTCCACTTCTGGCTCCCTCAAAAGGAAGGTTGTGGGTGGGGATGATGATACACCAAGCTCCAACCTGAAGAGGGGCAATAACAAGGTGTAACCCAATGATTTACAAGCTTTTGCCAAGCAATGGGAAAACCAGACCTTGCCCATGGGTCAGATGTGATGACTGCAGATCATCCTCATCACCTTTTGAAATAATTCAAGTACCTTTTGCAAAATATTTAACTCCTACTTCTTGGCAAAATCTTGTTTGATATTTTCATAAGTTTATCATCCATTGGCTGTTTGCTTACTCTAGTTGTTACTGCAATGTATGCTCTAAGTCTTATGGTCTATCTGCATGTACCCTATTTTCTACAATTAATGAAGATATAAGTTATGAACTACTTCTGAACTGTTGGCTACAAACTGTTTGCTTGTTTACTGTCCAGGTTTTCAACTACATTTACTTACCTTCACTTGTGATCTGTATTGCTCCCTCTCTCAAAACTCATGATAAAACACAACTGATCTCCCCTAAATGCATTCCCAGCACCCATCTTAAAAAACTTAAATATCATAATCTTCACTTAAGATTCTGTTTACAATTGGATTGCTTGCCTACTGTCAGGGCTCCTAACTGTTACAAACTCACTATTGCTTTCAACAAAACCTACCTATTTCCATATAGTAGATGTATGTTCCTTTCTTTGTTTGCCTCATGGTCTGGCCTAGGATTTCTATCCCAAAAAACAAATGAAAAAACACACTTGAACCATTCTACTTGGTTACACAGAACATTTCTTCAGACTTCACATAGCATAGTTAACCTTTTAATTACCAACCAATATATTCAACATTATATTATCTCTGCTATAATCAATGAAATTAATATATTACAAATCTTTTTTAAGCTCATTATTAAAATGTTTACTAAGTAAGCTCCCTCGAGCCTTTGGTTTGCTTGCAATCTATACAGCTTACAACTAATACCACCTGGACTACAAGGATCAAGGGCACAAAATGGCACCAGGATAATGAAGATCTCAATCATATAGAACCAACTCTAATCAAGAGCTCCAACTGGAATCAAGCAGATAAAGGGCCTAATCCTACAGCTATAGCTCGGCCTTTCCTCATCTTGAGTGGCTCTTGGAAGGTTTGCTACTACTATTATCATGGTTATTTACAAAGTTCAAATCAAGGCATCTGTATGTTTTTTATATATAACTTACACTGGGGGGACTTCAGGGAACAGTAGACCAATTTGCTTGTTGTCTAAACAGAGACATTATATATATATATATCATATGAACTGCATTACGAGGGTCAATGGTTTAGCTCATTCTCCCTAAAATATCGATCTCTTTATTATGTTAGCAGCAAGAGACATAACACTTGTATTATATTCAGCTTTAAGATTCAAGCTTGGGTATCCTTTGACCATTTGATTCTTATCACCAGCATTCCTTTCGAGTCCTGCCTAAAACCAATACTTAGTGTGGCCTCTCTATTATTGAAGGTTGGAGCTACTACATTTACATTGAACACCAAATCTCATTCTAGGACAAACTACATCTTAGAACCAAATACTCAACATCTTGGAGTAACGGCTTCGACTTTACTTATCGTGTTTTTGTTTATACCAATGGATCTAGAAACAATTAACAACGTTAACACCGAATTGCAAACCAGTACAATGAAACTAGCTAAACAAAAATGTTATAAGTATATACAAATGAAGCATGAAACAATAAACAATACAAACAAAAATTTTCAAACGAGTACAAACCAACCTACAAAGCAAACCTTCCATAAGTATGGTCCTAACTCTTCAAGGTACCAAATCCCCCAAATAGTTTATAATGAAATTTAGTTTTTGGAATGTGAGAGGGCTCGCTAGGAAAAATGTCTGGACTCACATTGAATCTACTACTAAATCGGAACACATTAAAGTCTTAATGTTAGCTGAAACTAAGTTAACTAGCCCGCCTCTTGAGAAATGTTGGAGAAAATCCGGGTTCGACAAAATGTTCTTTTGTCCCTCTAATGGACTGTCTGGGGGCCTTTGCCTCCTATGGAAAGAATCGCAGTTCCATAATGAAACCTTCACCATTAGAAACTCCACTGACCGTATCATCCAGGCAGATTATACAAACACCAAGCTCAATATCACAATAGAAATTTTATTTGTATACGCAACGCCTTATGCAAACGAAAAAAACACTTTCTGGGCTTCTCTATCAAACTACATAAGTAATTCTAAGGACTCCCTAATAATTCTGAGAGATCTAAACGAAATCTTAGAACCAAATGACAAGCTGGGCGGTCGAGCACCATCCGTAAATAGATTTGCTAGACTTAGAGATATAATTAGTACCTACAATCTTGTTGATTCCCCAACTTGTGGGAATAATTTCACTTGGAGAAAATGTGAACATGGGAACGACAATATTTTTGAAAAACTGGACCGTGCAGTTATCAGCCACTCTATCTTAAAAGAATTCCCTAACCTATGTACTAAAAATCACGCATTTTTGAAATCTGACCATGCACAAATCACATTAGACCTCATGGATAACCAAAAACCAAAATTACAACATTTTAAATTTGAAATGGCATGGACAACGAGAACGGACTATGAAACCATTGTGCGCTCCGCGTGGAGGCTAGATTCACCTGGGTCGCAAATGTTCAAACTCACGAAAAAAATGCTGGAAGTCAAAAGAAAGAGTAAGATATGGAGCAAGGTAACCTTTGGGAATGTATTCCGCCAAATAAAACAAGTAGAATCACAACTTTTAGAGCTTCAAAACACTCTTTGTAATGCTTACAATCATGATCTAGATAACAAAATCAAGAGGCTTACATCAAAGCATGCTTCTCTATTAACCTACCAACAAAAATACTGGGGGCAACGAGCTAAAAGAATACATGTCAAATCTATCGACGCTAACACAAAGTATTTCCATAAAATTGCAACTGGAAGACGAAACAGAAATATTATTAAGCAGCTTCAAACCGAGGCTGGGGTAACAATCAATAGTGAAGAAGATATAAGGACATTATTCAAGCAAGACTTCAGTAAACGTTACTCACTTACTCCGAGGCAACGGGTGCCAACAGAGTTACTCAATTACGTAGGAAATGAAATCTCGATTGAAGATAATAACTGGCTAACTCGGCAAGTCACTAACTCAGAAATTAAAAATGCGGTCTTCAGCCTTGCCAATGATAAATCCCCGGGTCCTGATGGGTTTCCTGCGGGGTTTTTTAAAAAATATTGGCATATTGTAGAACCATCTGTAATTAAGGCCGTCAAAGGATTTTTTCTGAGTGGACGGATCCTTAAACAAACAAACCACACGTTTATCGCCTTGATTCCAAAGATGGATAATCCTACCACAACTTCCCACTACAGACCAATAAGCCTCTGTTCAACAACATACAAAATTATATCCAAAATTTTAGCGTCAATGCTAAAAAAAATAATCCCGAAAATTACAAACCCACTGCAAAGTGCATTCTCATCTGGTAGATCGATACATGATAACATACTAATTGCAAATGAAATTTTCCACTCCTTTTCTAAGAAAAAAAGGAACACGGGCTGGATGGCGGTTAAACTCGACATGGAAAAAGCTTTCGACATGGTGGATTGGGATTTCCTGCTATCCACTATGACCAAATTTGGTTTTACAGCCAAGTTCATAAATTGGATCAAGGAATGTATAACCACGGTCACTTACTCGGTGCTAGTAAACAATGAACCCACTGATGTTTTCTTCCCAAAGAGGGGCCTTCGACAAGGAGACCCGCTCTCCCCATATCTATTCTTAATAATTTCAGAAATCTTAACTAGAGGCCTACAAAATGAATCGAACAAACCGCAGAGCCATCTAGGAATCAAACTAACACAAGGTGGTACTAAGATCTCTTTCTTAGCTTTTGCAGATGATATTGTTATTTTTGCATCAGCTACCAAAACAGGCTGTGACCAAATTAACAGAACACTACGGGAATATACAACATTGTCAGGGCAGCGTGTTAACCGACACAAATCACAATTTCAGACATCAAAGAACGTTTCGAACACACAAAAAAACCTTATTCGAAATGAATTAGAAATAGCAAACACCCCCAATTTGGGTTGCTACTTGGGGTGTCCAATCATAGAAGGACGAACGACGAAAGATGATTTCAAGGACCCACTATTAAATACCAAATCTCAACTACACAAATGGAAGGCCAATTGCCTATCACAAGCTGGTAGATGTACTCTAATCAAAATAACACTTTCAGCTAAACCACTACATATAATGCAATGCTTTATGCTACCTAAATCTGTGTACACAGAATTAGATAAAATCAACAGGAATTTCCTATGGAACAAGGGCCCAAATCATAAACCACTTATTAGCTGGTTCGATATCTGTAAAACAAAGGAAAATGGAGGACTTGGCCTCCGCTGCTTGGAGGATATGAACAAAGCTTTACAGATGAAACTAATATGGAAAATTTTAGCAGATCCTAGTAGCCCTTGGGTCATCCTAATAAAAGAAAAATATCTGAAAATAAAAAATATTCTAAACTATCAAAAGCTTGGTGGCTCTTCGTGGCAGTGGACACAACTAATAAAATTAATACCTTTATTTAAACTAGGCCTTCAATGGTCTATTGGGGATGGTTCTGCCATTAATTTCTGGAATGACAATTGGATAGGCTCCTCACCCCTAAAAACAATAATCCCAACTACACAACAGATTGATGAATCAATAAACATAAAATACTTCATAACAGAAAGGAAAACATGGGATCGAAATAAATTACATGAAAAACTTCAGCGAATTCTACCAAATGATATAATAGAAACTATCGCCACAATACCAATACCACAAAACATTCATGTCGACAGATTATACCGGAAATGGAGCAAAAATGGATGGTTTACAACAAAATCTGCAATTGATATGATACATAAATATAAAAACCATACAAGCTCGGACATTGGCTGGGTTTGGGAACTTAATGTGCCTCCTAAAATAAAATCTTTTATATGGAAAATACTTAAAAATGCAGTACCCACTACAGTTAGATTGGCATCTCGACGACTCGGTATTCCTACTAACTGTCCACACTGTGACTCTTGCTATGAGGACTTAAACCATCTTTTATGGGATTGCCCCATCACTAAGGACACACTAATGGCAAATGACCCGGGAACTTTTATGAAAGTCCATGGTTGTTTTAATAATGGGGATCCCTTAAATGACACAATATGGAACATCAAGAACACAATTGGGAAAACTAAATTCGAAGACCTAGCTGTTGTTTGGTGGGGAGTCTGGTTCTCCAGAAACAAAACACTTTTTGACGATATAAACCCGGACACAAGAAGGATTTTATCTTTCAAAAAGGATCAAAAATTTATCTGGGTAACTTCACAATCAACGGAAAATACTCGTGAACAAGTATTTGCCTCAGGAAAAAATACACAACCCAGATTGTCTTCAAGAAGAAAAAGAAGTAAATGGGAACCGCCTCCAAATGACACTTACAAACTTAACTTCGATGGCTCTCTTTCCTCGAACAATAAGGGATCTTTTGGGTTTATCATTCGTGACTCATGGGGCTCTCCTATTTTTTGCGAGTGGGGACCGTCACCTATCACCTCTGTGTGTGGTTGTGAAAGCCATGGCCTCTGACATGGTATTACAGCCGCAAAAAACTTAAAACATTAGAAATTTGATAGTAGAGGGAGACAACTTAACAATTATTAAAAGCTTAAAGGGTATGGGGAAGCCTACCGAAGACTCTGAAATGATTGTCTTAGACAGTCTAGTCTCGCTGGGCTTCTTTGGTTCTGTTGAGATTCGTCATGTCTTCCGAGAAGCAAATCTAGTGGCTGATCGTTTATCACGTCTCTGTTCTGCTTCACATGGATCTACGACTCCTGATGATTCTCTATTGCGTAGTCTCATCCGTAAGGATGCCCTTGGCTGATAGGACTTAGCTCTACGACCAAATTCTTTCCGTTTCAAAAAAAAAGGTACCTAGACCTATATGAAAATGTAATTAGGTACTTAGACCCCTTTAAGAATAAATTAGGTGGGGTAGACCCTTCCCCAAATAAGATATAATGGTCAATGGTCAACTGTTTGACCACCGACTGGTCAACAGTTGACCGGTCAATGTTGACCAACCCATTTGGATTTTTTTTTAATTTTATTTTAGTGATGTCATTTTTTGTGATGTCATATTTTACCGTTTTGATGCCAAATTTTTTTTATATTTTAATTTCACTTTGATGTCACTTTTCTAATGAAATGATTGGATGACACTTTTTTAAAACATTGATGACATTTTTTGTTTACTGTGATGCCACTTTTTTATGTCAATTTTTTTGATGATATTTTTTTTACCGTGATGCCAAATTTTTTTAAAGTAGTGTTTTGATGACATTGTTTCTTTAATGTGAGGACTCTTTTTTAAAGTAGTGTTTTGATGTTCTAATGTAATTATTCGATGCCACTTTTTTAATCAAATCGTTGGATGTCACTTTTGTAATTCAGTAAATTGTATATCGATATATTTTCATTGATTATATTTTTATTCACTGATGAGTGATGAGTGATGACACACTTGTGATGACATTCTTTGTTGTTGATATTTTTATACAATTGATGACATATGAGCTTAATATGTAATTACACTTCATTGATGACATCTTTTTATTGATGACAATTTTATTGATGATTTTTATTCATTGATGACACATCTGTAAGTACAATTAATTGATCTCAATCATTTAGGATGATACTTTTATAAAATTGATGACATTGAAGTACAATTAATAGGTAATGATTACTCCCTCCGTTCGGCAAAACTTGTCGTTTACTATTCATGCACGCTTTTTTATAACGATAAAAACTATATAAAATATTCATTTTTTTATAAATTTTTTTAACAAGTTTGTACTTATTAATAATAACTACGAAGTTGTTAAAAAATTTATTAAAAAAACTAGATATTTTATATAGTTTTTATCTCCTCAAAAAGCGTGCATGAATAGTAAAGTGTCAAGTTTTTCCGAACGGAGGTAGTATTATGTAATCAGCACGTGTATAGCACCAACATATGGGTCCGATAAAAACAACCCCACAGACCAAAAGTAGTATCACTTTCAGTTATTAAAATGGCGGTTTTAATGTAATTTGTAGATAAAACATGGGGAGTAGATAACATCAAAGTCAAGAATGTAAAACAATTTGGCTCTTGAACAGTCATTAGATACAGAAAAATCATGGCAAATAACACTGTCAATGACACTCTTCATTCTCCAAAACATTTCATTGGGGCATTTAATCAAACACATGGAGGGCACCCTATATGGGACTCCACAGTAAACACAATTCGTCTAATTGTATAATGATCAATATACCATTCATCAAATTCAAAGTAAGGCATCCATAGTTAACTCTTCAGTCCCTTAATGGCAAGAAACACGCCCGGAAGAAAAAGGAGAAGTGGCTCAATCAAATGAGATAACTTACCTTGGTACACTTACCCTGAGTATTGTACAAGCACAAGGGTCTCCAGCGATTCATCTTCTTCAAGGGATAAGAATCCACAAAGGAAAGGGAGGCAACGACTGTGAAATAGCAAAGAAAGAGCGATGCCCTAGAGAGAAGTGGGAGGCTCTTATTGGGGGAATCTATTCATGAGAAGACGAATTCACATTGCTCGATTGATCATTACTAGCTATGCACTAATCCCGACATCATTCAATTCACAATCCTCTATTCATCAATTTCTCAAACCTAATTCATCAACGAGCATTGTTTAGATAATTGAAACAAATAAACAGGTTAGGTTCAAACGACCAAAGCCGAACCAAATCTAGCATCATCCATCAATATTAGGTAGATCGTTAAACGAATAGATTCATATTGATGCGCGTATGAACCTAATGATGCTTCTGCAATTCGAACGACGCACCTTAAATCGTCTATCGACATCGATTATTTGAGGGAAGGAGGGAGAGATATGCACCTTAAACTGTCGATTGAAATCAACTCTTTCCAATTGTCTCCCATGGCAGATCCAACAGAGGGAGATCTCCATATCCGTCTTCGGTCCTGAATCGCCTCCATGGCAGGAGAGAGGGGGAGATTTTGCGCCTCGTTTCTCACAGAAGAGCGATGGAGGAGAATAGAGTGAGGGGTACAAGCGCCTAATTATTTTTGGAAGAGGTCCAAAGCGGTCAATTTTATTTTGGATGGGTCCAATCACCTAATGAGATTTTATTTTTTTTTTATTTTTTTTTCTGATACAAGGCAAAGATTTGGGGTTGATCAACCACGGTTGAACCAACGCCCAAGGGCGTCATGACGGACGAAGGCTTGAATCTCGGCAGGTGGGCAATCAACTAGCATCGATGTGGAGAGACCGAGGTGCGCCAGTCGGTCAGCCACATGGTTCCCCTCCCTAAAAATGTGGGGAAAGGAGACAAAGGCGAATGATCTGCAAAGTCCAAGGATGTCAGAAATCATCATCTCGACCTCCCAGGGAACCTTCCAAATGCCTTTTACAACATTGATCATCGTCAAACAGTCCCCCTCCACCTCCAAATGCGTGAATCCCCTCAACGCAGCATCCCGAAGCCCAGCCTGAAGGCCTAGACACTCCGCTTGCAAGGCGGAAATCGATCTGTGTCCCTGAGTGTCACAAGAAAGAACATCACCCCGACAATTCCGAATTACAAAACCGAAAGCGGCAATACCAGAAGCAACTTTAGCTCCATCGAAGTTAAGTTTCAGAAATCCTTCTTTGGGTTTCACCCATTTAATCACTCGTTGTCTTTTGGTGAGCTTTTGTTTGATTGGTTTCTACATCATCCTCAACATCGTCGATTTTGGCTTTTTTCCAGCTCATTGTCTGTTGTTTGATGATCCTAATCAATTCTTCCATGTTCCTAGTGTCATTGTTGTCGAACAATATCTTGTTTCTCATGGACCAAATACCCCAAAGGGCAAAAGCTAAAGTCGATTTTTGTTCGGAAGAGAGCTTTGCAAAAATTTCAGACATTATATCTTTATAACTCTTGTCTGTTTTAGCTGTATTTCGAATAATTCGTTCGATCTGATTGTCCAGTCTTCCCACAATTGTCAGGTTAGTCTGACACTCGGTAAAGATATGTGTCGCATCTTCTTCGTTGTAGTTGCATAGCGGACAATCCAATGGTACATGCACTCCTAATGATGTATATAATATGAATATAAATTTTTCATAATTTTATAAAAATTAAATAAATGTTAAAATAATTTAGTGATGTAGGTTGTGGGGTAGAGAGTGAAGTAGAGGACTTTTTTTTTTTTTTTTTTTGATTAGGAAATAATTCGAGACCGGACAGGCCCGGACCTCGAGAGGCCAACAAAGTCGGCAGACGGCAAGCCGTCTAAACATACAACATAGCAAAAGAAAATACAACAAGGAAACAGAATACAAACACCTAATACAACAAAAGAAACTACACAAATTAAACCCGGAAAACCCCAGACCCTAAGCACACAAGCGGACATAGTAGCGAGAAGAAGGAGACCTAGCAAGGAGAAGTGGATAGCGAGCGCATGGGACAGCTATGCTGACACGATGTCTCGCCGCCGGAAAGACGGAAAGCAGAAATCCACGTAGGGCAAAGACGACTCCTGGGGAAGTGTGGATCACACGACGTTCCCTCCACCTAGATGGAGGATCTTCGGAGACCACGAACACCACCAACACGATCACTTCGATCAACCAGGGTCGCAGAACTGCTCCTCAACCGAAACTAACCACGAATCCAGCAGACAGAACTCCAACCAACCCGAGAGAGTGAAGCACGACCGCGAGAGGACGAACAGTGCAAGAAAAATCCGGATTTATATATATATATATATATATATATATATATATATATATATATATATATATATATATATATATATATATATATATATATATATAGTTATTTATTATTTTAAGTTATAGGGCCATCCTGGGCCCAAGGTATTTGCTTGGGCCCAAAGGATGGACATCGAGCCCAAGCAACAGGCTAGGGATTTCTCCTACGCCTCAACAGACAACACGAGCAAGACAAGGCAGCAGGGGCCAAGCACGCCCGCCACGCCGGCCACACCAGGGTTGCAAACACCAGGACGAAACGATTCCCGATGGTGTGAGACAAGTGTCGGACCTGGACCGACGACGAGAGGACGGGCCCAAACGGAATCGGACCAGGGAAGGAGGAGGAGATCCGACGACCCTGAGGGAGAGGGCCAGAACGAAGATCTAAGGAGGAGGAGAGGTAGGTTGGGCGAAGCGACCAAGAGGCAGGCACCAACAGTCGGAGACCAGATCCAAGGGCGGCAACCAAGCCCGGAGCCCAGGACGAAAAACACCCGGACCAGGACATGGTTGATTTCGACCGCTAAGGAACCCTAGATCCGAAAATCAAAGGCCTATAAGCACGAGATTGTTGAGAATGGAGAGGGAATTGGGATCTACTTCCAAAGATCAACAAAAGCCCCATGAAAATAGGGCTAATTGATAGTTGAAAGAGGGTTGCGAGAGAAAGGAGGTTCAAGCTCCTTGACGGAGATGTTCACGCCGGCGACCCGAACAAGGTGGATCGAAGGTTTAAACCCCGAAGGGAGTATCAAACCCCGACCAAAGAGGCTTCCGGAGGAGATTTAGGCTCCCGAAGGAGATTTGGGCTCCCGGAGGAGATGCTGGTTGCTCCCGGAGGAGGTGATTGCGGCTCCTGGAAAGGGGAGGAAGGAGCTCTCCTGAAAAAGAGTGAAGTAGAGGACTTTAATTGCCTTTGCAAGGGCTTTGAGTTTTTGTTTGTTTCTTGGACACTTTTTTTTTTATACGTACAGTATAGCTATTTATCTTAAATATATACGGTAATGTACTCCTTATTTTATAATCTCTCCGTCAAAAAGACGGTCACGTTATTTAGAGAGCTATAAATTTTATAAAATATTAATTTTTAATAATTTTATAGATAATTGTAATAAGTATAAAATTATTTTTTAAAATAAATAAAATTATTGATATTTTATATAGTTTTTACCGTTCTTAAAAACGTGTCAAAAGCAAAACAGTATACCACAAAAATTCAAACCAAGCCCCTGAAACAATACTCAATTATAATTTTTCATTTGTTGTAATTCTTACAAACAAAAAAATATTGCAATATCTTTATAAATAAAATTTCAAACCAACACCCTTCTAGTTTAGGAAAATAATGTCCAAACTCAAATCTTTGGTATGTGCCTTTATAACATATATTAGAAAAATATTATTTTAAGGTTAATATAATTTGTGTAATTGTCAATAATTCCTCTTTCTAATCTAATCATAAAAAATGGACTTTAAGATTGGATATCATTACTGACCCCTTTGGGGCTTTGGGTATTACAAAGAGTTCAAGCTAGCAGTACATCTTCATAATCCAGAAAGCCTTCAAAACGATGCAATGGGATATCCCCATCCCATCCAAACTCACTCCGAATCCGACTCTTGTGAGGATACAACAGGTGCATCTCCCTGAACGTGTGGAATCCTGCCCTGGAAGGTGCGCTTCCAATTATCTCGGATTCGGATCGTTGTGCTTGCAGGGTCAGGGAGAGGCCATAAACGGTCAATCTTATCGAACCGGAGGCTGTAACGGTTGTTGTGACATACGATCATCCTCATAGTTTGGCATGTGTGAAGGTCGATCCTGTTGTTCCCTGTCGCTAGTTGAGCGAGCCCTTCTGTGTTGATGTCGAAGTAGCGGGCAATGCTGGTGATTAGCCCACCAACCACTATATCGCCTGAGCTCGCCTTGGCCACGGAATGGAGGTGTCGGGCAAGGAACTTTCCAGTGTTCAAATTTTGGCTATGCACCATCGCCCATAAATGCAACAGCTCATCTGTTCGAACAACACTTCTGCCACTGTTTCCTCTTCCAAATATCGAGTGCGCCATGAAGGACTGCAAGACTCTGAAGCATGGGTTGTACATTGAGCTGGCCCGGGCTGCACAAGGATCATATTGTGGTTCATCAGTAATCTCCCTCCAAAATTCGTTAGCATTGTATTCCTTGGGTTTGGCCTGGTCAACTTCATTGCAGAAGTCGAAAATGCTGTTTTGAACTGCTCGAGGGTCAGCTGTCGATCTTGGTTTTGCAAGCGGAAGGTGATTCTCCCCTCAGTGCAACGTTCACGAGGGATCATCACCTTCACTGTACTGAGAAATTCGTGTGTGAGCGAGATGTAAGTGGGCTCTTTCATAGTAAGTAACGTTGTCCATCCAACTTGTTCAGCCATCCACTTGACGTCTTCCCACAGTCCCAAAGTGTTAAGCATCTCCTCGTCTAAGTAACGTGTGTTGCAAAGTTTTCGCCGCTCAAGAGTTTTGTACCTCTTGATGTGCTCTGAATCATGAAGAATTACTGCAATTAAAATCATGCAAGTTGAATGAGATGATCCCAAAACCTATTAGCATTTCGGCGAGCAGCCTTAGCTCAGGCAACAATCAATAGTGATCATTTCCGTAATAAGTGATCATTTCCTAATGGAAAGAGCCTTGGCTTAGGCAACAATCAATAGTGACTTAAGTGAACTTTTCCGTAAGGATGAAACAAGTGTGAAATTTCCTCTACAAAATAGTTTGAATTGCTTGAACTTGCATATTTTTACTTGTCAGATATAGGTTCATAATAATTCAGTTGATATGAGCTCATAGAGAGTGACCTTGTATTATTCGAAAAGTAACTTACCTCGAGTGGAAACACGTTTTGAAATTGTTTTTTCTGCCTGTCCATGGACAGGACCTTTTGCCTTGCTCTGCTGCTTGGAAGAAGGCTCAGGAATTGCAGATGGTAAATGTTCCGATCCACTGTGCCCTGAAAAAAGTTCGGTCGGGCAGCTTCTTTTGAGTTTTAATCACAGATCAACAGTTCAAAAATACAAACATAACTTCATCCTGACAATAAGGTATAATTCATTCATCCTTAGAAGCAAGCAAAGAAGTAATTGCTCTCATTTATGGAAAAAGACACAAGGTGATTCTATATGTATTGACATAAGAACTTACACAAAAAATATGAAATCAATGAAATAAAATAACATATGATAGCCAATGTAGGGAGGAAGAAGCAGCTAGGAGTTGGTCTCTTTCATAATCAATCATATAAGTTTGTAACAACATCTCAATCTCATAGATATGATCAGTATCCAAAAAATAGTTACCTCTTGGCCGTAAGGTTGCATGGCGATCCATTTTTGTGGGATTTTCCACTCTGTTCGTAGATATATCAACTGCCTTACATGGCTTTTCCGGAGAAGAAAGATGCCTTTCAACTGCAAATAGGATGAGAAAATATTTAGCTCCAAGGGAAATATGGAAAAAATGAATTGGGCAAATGTAAAGACAACTGCACCAACTCTACGGATGCTCAAGATTCCAAACACCTTCAACGACATCCTGTAAAAATGGCAAATCATTGAAATTTGAACAAGCTAATCTTCTTTGCTCAATTTCCACTTCTATACTGAAAAGTAATTCTATTATATATCTAGCCTATATGTGTAGATGAATTTGGTTAAGCATCATGTGCAAGTAGCTGGTCCAGAGAAACTATTTCCTACAAGTCGTTTAATTGTCAAGTATTAGGAATCAACTCCTCTCCAATGGTTCAATGTACATATAAATATGAATTATCCAATGTGCTAGCATTACAACTTTTCTAAGACAGTAGTGAGTAGTGTGAGTGTAATTTTCCAATACATTTCTCAAGACATTTGTATGGGTGCAATCTAATATGCTACTTTCACATACCAGCTTGAGGGGTGTCATCACTTTCGTCGCAGTCTTCACACACCCAGTCATCTGGGACAATAAACTCGACTACTTTCATGCAATACCTGGAAGAAAAAAAAAAAATACAAATGGAGACCGAAAATGCATTATCAAATAGTACTAATATGGGTTGCTAACAAAAAGATGTTTTCTACCATATTAACAAAAACAAAAAGAATCGGAGAAAGGAGATCATCCTACGCATGAATGAAGGTTGATTTGCACTTAATGCACATTGCAAGAATTTCTTCATAGCCAGCAACACCACATATGTAGCAACATTTCGCCTGCAACATCATTACAGGTAACAGTTTAGGAATAGCCTTAATTTTATCATTTTCAATTCTCACTAAATGAAAATCTACAAACTGCATAACCAAAGCAACAATTAAGCAGCCTCAAAATTTCCATTCATAATCCTAGTTTTAACATTTAAATGGACAATGGATCTCTCTTGCAACTAACTCCAGTGCTGTAGCTGCAGCAGTCACCATAAAAATCATTTGAGGTTATGTGACGAAGAAATTTATAATTTCCTTTCTTAAATGTGGTTGATTTGGGGGAAAAAAGGCTTGAGTTGTTCCCGAAATTGAAAGCCAAACATATGCAAGCAAGTGATCAGCCACAAAACAGAGGTCCAGTGTTTGAATTATAACCCAGAAAACCCCATTTTCTTTACATTGACAGTTCGATTGTGTTTTCCCCCGCATCAGAGCGAAACAGCAAAAGACACGTCTACGATTCCCCACCGAAAGTTACAAAACCTAACATAGTCGTCAGCCAGGGAAATCAAACCATAAAAAAATTCAAGCTAAGCTAAAAAAAATAAAGAAAGCCAACTGATTCCACAAAGCAGCAAAGCTGGAATGACAACGAGTAGCTCGGAAGAAAGGAAATAAATTGGTGCACCATTTCATCAAGGGAACCTCTATCGCCGCGATGCAGCTCCTCCAGCCTCGTTCAGCCTCACGCCGTCGCCGACCACGGGATCGCCGACCACAGGAGCACCGTCTTCGGTGATAGGTGGGGTAGGGTTTGGGTCGCTCAATTTGGGGGAAATGGGGTATCTGGAGTTCTGGTACGGGTAGGAAGAGCAGAGCGGGAGAGGAATCGATCAGGACGACGTATTTGGGCAGAGTTGCAGTGGCAGGGCAGGGGTTACGTACTTTCCGGGGGTTTTATCTGGTAAGGGGTGGTCCACCTGATCTTCCGTGGACCACCTTTGATTTTTGTTTAGTTTAGTTTTGTTTTGTTGTGGGACTTCTCGTTTCACAATACTTTTTCAACCTGATTTTAGTTGTATATATTCAAAATAAAAATAATTGGCTTACTTGTTACTCCCTCTGGCTCATAGTATTAAATATCGTTGGATAAAAAAAAAGTATTAAATATCGTTGGATAAAAAAAAAAGTATTAAATATCGTTTGATCTTCGACGCACTTTTTAATAAGTTTTTTTTTTAATAAAATATCAATCTCTATATTTTTTTTTATAACTTTATATTTTTATAAAAAAGTTTGAAATTATAAATAAATAAATCAGTATATCTATATATGCATTAGATAAAATTTTATCATAAATCTATTTAATCAATATATCTATATACTCCCTCCGTTCGACAAAACTTGTCGTTTTAGAGTTTTGTTTTTGTTCGGAAAAACTTGTCATTTTAGGTATTTTTGCTTCTACTTTACTAAAATGCCATTGATTTAATTGATGTGTTGTGAGTTGTAGTTTTTTATAAAGTAAAAAGTAGAGTAATAAATGAGGGTAAATTAGTAAAAAATGAGTGTAATTATTAGCTTTATTACAAGTTGTGTGGAGAATTAAAATGACAAGTTTTGTCGAACGAAGGGAGTATGTATTAGGTAAAATTTTATTCTAACACTATTTAATCAATATATCTATATATGTATAAGATAAAATTTGACCAAATTTGATTAGATATGGAGTATTATATAAGATAAGATTTTATGATATACCCTTAATATATTACAAGCTATACTTTTTTCCCAATATACAAAAAGATAATAAATATCGTACCCTTTGTACATAGTTAATTTTAATCTATAGACTTATAAATACAAACAACTTTGAAATTTTGTATAATCACTTCTGCATATTAATTGGGAGGACCATGGTACGACTAAGATCCATGAAATTTTGTACAAACAACTTTGAAATTTTGTATAATCACTTTGAAATTTTGTATAGTGTAGCTGTATTTTTTTTTGTAAATCCAC
Organism: Persicaria tinctoria; assembly: GCA_037127255.1. Taxonomy (NCBI): domain Eukaryota; kingdom Viridiplantae; phylum Streptophyta; class Magnoliopsida; order Caryophyllales; family Polygonaceae; genus Persicaria; species Persicaria tinctoria. The sequence goes on along the minus strand of JBANSL010000010.1, from coordinate 65,512,843 downwards.
CCGACTCTAATACACTTTTCTCCATAAATAAGTGTCTAGTATTGAATATAATATATTTATATATGATTTTATTTTTGTAAAATTACACTATCATTTTATAACACCCTAAATATTGTATCTTTATTAAATAAAGAGATATTCATAATCTATTTAACTTCGTCAATTAAAATCAATGAAACTTACGAACTATGTTGTTTTATTCAGGATTTTTTTTTTTGAAATAACCAAAAAACGGAAAGTTATTATGAAAGTAGCCAAAAACTGAAAGATTTTAGGGAATTAGCCAAACTAAACAGCAACTTTATCCAAGATTTTTTAAAAAATATTAAAATAAGTAAGTCGCTGTTACAAACAGCGACTTACGTGTATTGTTTTTTTTTTTATTATAAATAATTATGGTTAATTAAAATCTAAAAAATATATATATTTGGAGAGTCGTTGTTTGAAACAGTGACTCTCCTTTCTTTTATCACTACTGATTACTAAGGGCGCCGACCGGTACTGATATCCCACGGCGACCGGCACTGGATCAAGGTAACCAGTACTGGTTTTCCACGGTGAATCTTCCTTCAATTCTTCCTTCTTCCTTCAATCGGATGGCTTACGGTTTTTTTAACCCTACTGGTGAATCTTCCTTCAATTCTTCTTTCTTCGTTCTTGGTACTGATCTCCCACGGCGATCGGTACTGGACCAACGGCGGCGTGCTCCGTAATGTCCCCGTTGGCAGGGGTGCCGCAAATCCAAGCAATCAAAGTGTAAGCCATCCAATTCCCATTGTATTAGATAGATATTACAGTTGAGATTGTATCTTATTGTTATCACAATATCTTATCTTGTAAATATACTCATTGTATTGGTTTGTCAGCATATAATTCATTCTCTCGTTGAGAATTAACTCAACTGAGATTACAGTCTTCTACGTAATCTTTTATGGTATCTAGAGCAGGTTTCTAAAAGGCCAATTTTTTTTTCCGATCCCAACCATGTCCACCGAGGAATCCGTCTCCACCACCCCACCCCGTCCACCAATGTCTCCGCCAGTCTGCTCTCTGTTGCCGTCGGTACCACTGCGTCCGTAGGCCTTCACTTTCCCCAGTTCTCATTCAAACTGGAGAGATCAAACTATTCCGTCTGGCGCTCCAATGTCCTTGATGCTCTCGATGCATTCGGCCTCAAGGACTTCGTCACCACTGGCACGTCTCCGCCTGAAACCCTTGCGGTGGCTGCCACCGACACTGCTCCTGCATCCACTTCACCGAATCCTGAATTCGATGTGTGGAAACGCAAGGACAAGTTCGTTCTGATTTGGCTGCGAACCACGGTCTCTCCCTCCCTGGGGGGCTACCTCACCAAATCTCAGACCTCTCACCGGGCGTGGGATGCTCTGGAGCGTATGTTCCAGTCGCAATCTCGTGCCCGAGCAATGTACATCAAACAGCAGCTTCAAACCATTCAGAAAGGCTCCACTCCCATGATTGAATATTTTGAGAAGCAGCAGGCCCTCGCCGACTCTCTTGCCGACTGCTTGCAGGAGATTTCAGATGACGACTTGGTGGCCTGCATTCTTCAAGGATTGGATTCTTCGTATGGATCCTTCCGCGCCGCCCTCAATATGCGAACCGGTCTTCTTGATAGCATGCATTTAGAGAGTTATAATAGGTTGCATTTAGCTTAGTTATGATGCATATCATGCATGGTTTAAGTATAATTTGCATATTTGTTCTCTGTGTGGTTGGAGTCGGAATCTACATGTTTTTATTGATTATTCCAAGTAATCGTGGATCCGAGGAGGAGACATAGGTTGATAACGCATTGGATGAGAATGTCTAGTTGATCGAAGAAGCTTACATGAAGATCTCAAGAGTTCCTGAGAAGAAGAAGCGAACCTAAACGAAGAACAAGTCTGCAGAAGTTGTCGCCAGACATGCTGAACTTGTTTTGCACTTTCTGGAGGCCTCGGTTGTCCGATCGACTATTATGACCATGCGGTGGAAAGCTCTTTCAGAGAGCTACAACTTTCATGTTGACGTCGAGAGCTAATTCGAGACGGAATTTTCGGGAAAACCCAATGCAGCGGCCGCCGCATAATTTGCTGCGCCCGCCGCCAGGGGCGGTATTCATGCTGCGCCCGCCGCAGCTGCCGCCAGCGCGCAGCGCGTTTTGGAAAAAACCCTAGTTTTCTATTATGTTGTTTTGAGGCCGACTTAGATGTTTTATTAGGCCACTTTTATGTTATTTTTCATTACCTTTCATTCTATTCTTTCAACCATCAGACAATTAGAGAGAGAGCGATGTTCGCCATGGGCGACTAAACTCTCTTCGTTCTACTTGCAATTTGAAGCTTTATTTGGATTGATTGTGAGTTTCTAAATCTTGTTCCTTATTTCCTATATTTGAATGCTTCAACTTCTTTGTGCTTGATTGTTTATTGATTTGTTCTATCTTGTCTGGCCAACTAGTTAGATCAATTCAATTGCTAGGGTTTTGTAGATTCCTGATTGTGAACCTTAACCCAAGTGGCAAACTTATCCCTTTAGGGCTGATTGAACTAATTGGATGGGTAGGAAGTTGGATGTGTTGTTAAATCCCTCTTTAGGGACTGCAAATACCTTGGCTAATCTCTGGACTTAAAGCTATCAATTGGGTTAAATCCTTCTTTAGGGACTGTTTGATTGATAAGGGTTTCTAGGACTGATTGGACTAGTAACTATATTAGGTCGGGACAAGGGCATTCATAGGAAGACTAAAAGGACAAGAGGAAGTTACAATATCAATTCAAACAAATAAAGTGGATAGTTGTAGGTAGAGCGATCTTCTCTAATTTGTTTTGCATTATTTGTTTATAGTTTATTTTGCTTTCTTTCTTATTTCAACCACTCAAAAACCCCCTTTCTACTAAATGGTAAATACACTTTGCAAAGGAATACTTGATTCTATGTGGGATCGACCTCTTACTTGCTTGCTATACTAGTTTGTAGGTTTGAGTTTTATTTTGATACGGTTTATGCGACTAAAAACCGCTCATCAAATTGGCGCCGTTGCCGGGGAATCAAATTGGCGCCGTTGCCGGGGAATCAAGTTTATTTCTTTGTTGTGTGTATTTATTAATTTTTGTTTATATATCTAACTTTGTTGTGAACCTATCTTACGGTTCACAACACCCTTGCTACTAACTTTTTCAAGATGTTGAGATTGTTGCAGTTTGAAGGTGAGAACTTTCACCAATATTTCACTAGATTGCATGAGTATGTTAATGACCTTGGTTCATGGGGTTATTAATATGGTGTGCGGGAGATGTGTGTTTGCATATTTGATGGGATGAATGCTGAAACACGAAATCTTGCTGAGTCCATGAGTAATGGAGGCCTATTGGATATGGGACTCTTTGAGATTTGGGATTTTTCGGCAACATGAGTCGACAGGTTGAACGGGAAGTATCAATCCAAACTCTCACACAAGTGTTGCAGCAGTTGGAAGAAGAACAAATGAGCCGCTGTAAAAAATTGGAGAATCAGATGAACCAACTCATTCAAATTTTAAGTGTAAAAGGTGAGAAAGAAAGGAGCTTCGAAGAAGAAGATGAGGAATTGGTTGCAGACAACGATAGTGTCTTCGACAATGGAGGAGAGGGTCTAGTGCTTCGTGACTTGGAATCTCATGAGTCGACGCATGAGGTTACATGTGATGTGTCTCCTACTCCATCTGCACCATCCATTCTGAGCTCGCCCATTGATGAACCAAGTCTAGAGCCATCAACTGAGGCTCAAGAGATAATAAAGGTAAACTTTTGCAATCTTGAAGGTAATGGTGATTATGTTGATCCTTTTGATTGCTATTTTGAGAAGCCACCAGCGGAACTGTGTTGGTGGTATCATATTCCTTTTGCAGAGAGTCATACTAGACTATTTGATAGATTGAAAGGGTTCTTGAGTTCCACATTTTATGCTTTAAATTTATTGTGCTATGATGTGCTTTGCAAGATGTGTGCACAGGAATATGATAGGTTACTGAGGGCCTTGACGATGTCTGAGAGATAAGGTCTTGAGATTGAGAATAAGTCAAGCCAATGACATTAAAGAAAGGCGCTTCTCGGGAGGCAACCCGAGGTAAGTTTTAGTTATTTCAATTCCTAGTTAGCTAGTTTTCTTTAACCCGCCGCAATCCTCAGATCCGACCTATAGAGACCCATCCACCACATTGTGAGTATTTCATTCATCTCTTTCTCTATGTTTTTATTTTTTGTTGTCTTTTATGTTTCATTGAGGACAATGAAAGGTTTAAGTGTGGGGGAGGGATTGCATTGCATATAGATAGAGTTTGCATATCATGTTTATTTATGTTGTCATATTTATTTTTATTTATATATCACATTTGAAAAAAAAAATCACAAAAATATCATGCATTGCATTTAAGTGTTATTAACGATACCCATCTTGGTTTAGTTTGTCCTCTAATTTATTTTTATGATCTTAATTGCATAAATCCCATGATTTGATTGAATTGCTTGAAAATGATTTTTGGAGCATGATTTGAGAATATAATTGAGCAAGTATGATTCATAGTTGAGGTTTAATTGAAATCTAAAAAAACATAACCCTTGTGAGTTTGTTTTGGCCTTATAGGGACTTTATATCTTATTCCCTTTTGCTTTTATTGTGTGATTATACTCTCCATATGCTTCTTATTTCAATATCGTATTGCACATGTTTGTTGCTTGTGAATTTCAAATGATTGAGGCATGTTTTCTTTAGCCATATTATACCTTATCTACCCTTTGCATTATCCTCTGCTTGAAGCCATCTGAGCCTTAAAGCCTATTCTTTTTTATAGCTCCACAAAAATATATCATAACCAATGATTAGCCTGACCCTATCCGGGAATTAGGAGGAGAATTGGTGAAAAATCTTTATGTTGGAGTTGCTTTGAGTGGAGATGATGTATGTATGGTTGTGCATTGCGAGAGGCATAGCCAAAATAAGGTAACCCTTCTTGCATAATAGAGATGACTTATTACTAGGGGCCTAAGGAGGATAAAATTCACTTAGGAGTAAAAGTCTAGTAAGCTTGGATCTAGGGAGGATAAAATTCACCTAGGGGCAAAAGTAAGCATAAAAGAAAAGAAAAGAAAGTCATCATTCAAATGGAAAAATTGCATAAGTTGTATGGCTATTGAAATCGAAGAGTGCTTATTGATGTGTATTGGAGTTTATGTTATTGGAATGGTTTGTGAAGTATGGAAGTTTTGGTGTTGTTCTAGTTGGTTGTTGTTCCTTTTTCTCGGATTTTTAGCACCACAAGCCTAAATATTTCTCATGCCTTATGTTCCTACCAAAGCCTCATTACAACCCTATAAAAGTCCTCATGATGTTGTTTGCAAGTGATAACTTTCACGGTGTATAGAGCATTTTGGATTGAGTTGAGAGTTGAACTTTAAAGCCTAAACACATGAGAGCTTGAGTGAAACACATCATCCCGGTGAGGTTGGACTAAATTTGCTTTTACTATTGGATCGCTCATATATTTGCTAGGATATTTGTTCTCTTATTCATGGCTCCTATTGCTTGATGTTGCTTTTCTAAAACTATAGCATGAAGATCTTATTTGTGGGATGATCAATTCTATATTTGTTTTTGATTGCTTGAGGACAAGCAAAAGCTTAAGTGTGGGGGAGTTTGATAGCATGCATTTAGAGAGTTATAATAGGTTGCATTTAGCTTAGTTATGATGCATATCATGCATGGTTTAAGTATAATTTGCATATTTGTTCTCTGTGTGGTTGGAGTCGGAATCTACATGTTTTTATTGATTATTCCAGGTAATCGTGGATCCGAGGAGGAGACATAGGTTGATAACGCATTGGATGAGAATGTCTAGTTGATCGAAGAAGCTTACATGAAGATCTCAAGAGTTCCTGAGAAGAAGAAGCGAACCTAAACGAAGAACAAGTCTGCAGAAGTTGTCGCCAGACATGCTGAACTTGTTTTGCACTTTCTGGAGGCCTCGGTTGTCCGATCGACTATTATGACCATGCGTTGGAAAGCTCTTTCAGAGAGCTACAACTTTCATGTTGACGTCGAGAGCTAATTCGAGACGGAATTTTCGGGAAAACCCAATGCAGCGGCCGCCGCATAATTTGTTGCGCCGGCCGCCAGGGGTGGTATTCATGCTGCGCCCGCCGCAGCTGCCGCTAGCGCGCAGCGCGTTTTGGAAAAAACCCTAGTTTTCTATTATGTTGTTTTGAGGCCGACTTAGATGTTTTATTAGGCCACTTTTATGTTATTTTTCATTACCTTTCATTCTATTCTTTCAACCATCAGACAATTAGAGAGAGAGCGATGTTCGCCATGGGCGACTAAACTCTCTTCGTTCTACTTGCAATTTGAAGCTTTATTTGGATTGATTGTGAGTTTCTGAATCTTGTTCCTTATTTCCTATATTTGAATGCTTCAACTTCTTTGTGCTTGATTGTTTATTGATTTGTTCTATCTTGTCTGGCCAACTAGTTAGATCAATTCAATTGCTAGGGTTTTGTAGATTCCTGATTGTGAACCTTAACCCAAGTGGCAAACTTATCCCTTTAGGGCTGATTGAACTAATTGGATGTGTAGGAAGTTGGATGTGTTGTTAAATCCCTCTTTAGGGACTGCAAATACCTTGGCTAATCTCTGGACTTAAAGCTATCAATTGGGTTAAATCCTTCTTTAGGGACTGTTTGATTGATAAGGGTTTCTAGGACTGATTGGACTAGTAACTATATTAGGTCGGGACAAGGGCATTCATAGGAAGACTAAAAGGACAAGAGGAAGTTACAATATCAATTCAAACAAATAAAGTGGATAGTTGTAGGTAGAGCGATCTTCTCTAATTTGTTTTGCATTATTTGTTTATAGTTTATTTTGCTTTCTTTCTTATTTCAACCACTCAAAAACCCCCTTTCTACTAAATGGTAAATACACTTTGCAAAGGAATACTTGATTCTATGTGGGATCGACCTCTTACTTGCTTGCTATACTAGTTTGTAGGTTTGAGTTTTATTTTGATACGGTTTATGCGACTAAAAACCGCTCATCACCTCTCACACCACCGGATCTGCTGGGGTTTCTCCTTCAAGAAGAAGAGCGGCTACTGAATGAGGCGCATCTCCTGGCTGCTGCTACCCCGCCGCCGATGGCCAACTACGAGAACACTCGCTCCTCTGGTTCCTCCTCTGGCCGTGGTCGATCGTCTGATTGGGGTGGCGGCCGTTCAAATCAGAACAGATCCGGCGATCGCCCTTCCGTGGATCGCAATGACACTGCTTCCCAGGATTCTCGCTCTCGTCCTTGCCTTCCTTGCCAGATATGCGATCGTACCGGTCATGCCGCCAAGGATTGCTTCAATCGTCTGGACGTTCAGGCGTTCCCATCTCGCCACCCGCCGGAGAAGTTCAACAGACCTGGTCAATCAGCCCCTAGCCTGCTGCGTACATGGCTCCTCCTTCGGCAATCACCGATCCGTCTTGGTACTTTGATTCCGGAGCCACCGATCACATCACAAACGACTTCAACAAAGTCTCTATCGACTCGGATTACAGCGGTGGGGACCAACTCGCCTTAGGAAATGGTAAGACTTTACCTATCTCTAACCTTGGCCACACTTCCTTTCCATCAGCCATTCGCCCCATTAAATTATCCAATGTCTTCTTAGTTCCACAAATGAAAAAGAATCTGATTAGCATTACCCGCCTTACCAAAGATAACAATGCTTTCCTTGAGTTACATGCTACTCACTATTTGTTGAAGGATATGCAGAGAAAGGTAATGCTCAAAGAAATCGTTGATAATGGGCTCTATCGGCTTCCGTCAGCTTCACCCGTCACTCAGTCTGTCGCCCTCGTCGAGGAACGCACTTCTCCCCTTCATTGGCATCATCGTCTGGGTCATCCAAATTCGTCTGTGTTTCATCACATTTGCACTCGGTTTAATTTACCTATGTCGTCCACAACTGCATTGTCCGATTGTGTGTCCTGCTCATTGGGCAAGAGTCGTAGGCTTCCCATTTTATCATCTCATGTTTCTAAGACTGCTCCTTTCGAGCTTGTTTATTCCGATGTTTGGGGCCCTGCTCCCGCGTTATCAATAAATGGGTGTCGCTATTTTGTGTTATTTGTCGATGATTGCACTTGTTACACATGGATATATTTTATATGTCTCACAAATCCCAAGTTTTCCAGTACTTCAAACTCTTTCAAGTTATGGTTCAAACACAATTCAATTCCACTATTAAAGCCCTTCAAACAGATTGGGGAGGGGAATATCGGAATGTCTCTACATACCTTCGTTCACAGGGCATCACTCATCGTATCTCTTGTCCCTACACTCCCACACAAAACGGGATGGTTGAACGCCGAAACAGGACCATTCAAGAGAAAGGTCTCACCCTTCTTGCCCATTCCAAACTACCCTCTAAGTTTTGGGAACACGCCTTCCACACCGCCATTTACCTTCACAATTGATCTCCCACACCAATTCTCCAAAATGATTCCCCGTTCTATCGCCTCTACAAAAGGTCACCCGATTACTCTATCCTTCGATCATTCGGCTGCCTCAGTTTTCCCTTTCTTGGTCCCTATCGGTCTAACAAGCTAGAGTTCAAGACGGCTAGTTGCATCTTCTTGGGCCACAACTCGTCTCACCGAGGCTACTTATGCTATGAGCTTTCCTCTGGCAACACCTATGTCAGCCGACACGTCGTGTTTCATGAGTCCGTGTTCCCCTCTCTCGGTCTCCTCCTGTAACCTCCTCCGTGTCTCCCCTTCCCCCTGCTAGTTTGTTAACAACAGCAGCGCACCTGTCATCCTCGCCACCACCAACGGTGCCCCCTGTGCCGCTTGCCGAGCCTATTATCAACGATGCCGCAGAGTTGCCTACCCCAACTTCGCCAGTGCCTAGTATCTCCACCTCTTCATCCTCTCCGGATCCTACCACTGATGCCTCGTCCTCACCGGATCCCTCCACCACCTCGCCTGCCCATGACCGGCCTGCCGTCAACCCCATCCCAATTCACCCTCACCTTCAGCCCTCAGACAACTCCTGTCATCCTATGCAAACCAGGGCTCGCACCAGCGATCTCAAGCCTCGTGCCCTCTTAACCTCCAAACACCCTCTCTCCCTTGATCCGCTACCCGACCATGACCCTAAAATCTTCCGCCAGGCCTCCAAACACTCCCATTGGCTCTCCGCCATGAAATCCGAGTTCGATGCTCTTACTCGTACTGGCACGTGGTCTCTGGTTCCCCGTAGTGCATCACGGAATGTGGTCGGCCGCAAATGGGTCTATAGGACAAAGAGGAAAGCTGACGGATGGATTGATCGCTTCAAAGCGCGTCTTGTAGCAAAAGGATACAATCAAGAGGAGGGGGTAGATTATTTTGATACATTCAGCCTCGTCGTTCGCCCCACTACCATTCGATTGGTCCTTGCTATTGTCGTTTCTAGGAACTGGCCAATCCGCCAGCTCGACGTCAACAATGCTTTCCTCAACGGTGATCTCAGCGAGGAGGTTTTCATGGAACAACCACCAGGATTTGTTGATCCACAACGGCCGTCTCATATGTGTCGCCTACATAAGACGCTGTATGGTCTCAAACAGGCCCCTCGGGCATGGTTCAGCAAGCTCAAAGCCTTCCTCATCCGGTCTAGCTTCCGCGCTTGTCAATCCGTTTGTTCGTTGTTCGTCTACATGTCTTCCGGCTGCATTATATATGTGCTAGTCTATGTTGACGGCATCATCGTCACTGGCAACTCACCCACGGCTATACAACACTTCACCGCCAGCCTTGATACAATCTTTTCTCTCAAGGACCTTGGCTCTCTTCACTACTTTCTGGGCATTGAGGTGCAACGGCATTCGGATGGCCTGTGTTTGTGCCAACATAAATACATCAGGGAACTCCTCACTCGCTCCAAAATGGATGACGCCAAGCCCATCATCAGCCCTGCAGATCAATATTAATCGGATTCAATATTAATCGGATTGAGGCGTGTCATACCTTGTTGGAACGAGGACGAAGAGATCTACAACTTTGTTGTTGAAGGTTTTTTCAGATTCGACATGGAGCTTGGCCGAAAATCACCATCTTTACAAGTCTGTCACTGTTTTGACGGGAATGGATCCTATTGGGCCGAATTGGGCTATTTTAAGTGTTATTTCTAGAGAACTTATTCACTTATGTTTTTAGGTGTTTTAATTAGATGTTAGATTTATCTTTTTATCATTAAACTCGGTCCATCGGCTTATCTAAGGCCTATATATTTCAATTCCTACATTGTAATTCAATAGGAACATAATGAATAGAATTAGTCTTCTCAAATTGTGTGAAACACATTGAGTGATTGTTGGATGATTAGAGATGTGCTCATCATTCACGAATTGGTATCTATCTCAGCTTGGTTTGCTTTGTGTTCATCAACTTCGCATGGTATCTATCTCAGCTTGGTTTGCTTTGTGTTCATCAACTTCGCAAGACTTGGTGATCCTAGTATCCACAAGCCCCCTCCTTGTGCCTCCAAGTTGTCCGTTTGGTTGTGTATGGTTGCAGAGGCGGGTTATATAGTCATTAGTATTGATTCCTACCTTCTACGGAAGCCTGGGGTCTCTATCTTGTTCTATATAGATCGACTCAGTCCATATCAGGTCGTGTCTTTATTCAATTTCGAGTCTTTATTTCAGTTTGTCGAGTCTTGCATCGTTCTTGGTCTTTCTTGATGCGTTTCTTGAGTTCTTGTTGAAGTCTTGGTCGAATCTTGATCATCTTGATCGAGTTTCTTGAGTCTTGCTGCGTTCTTTGTTAATTCTTGAGTATTTCTTGAGTTTCTTGCTTGATTGTCGAAGATCGGACCATCTCAAGAGGAAAAAGAAGGCTCCACCATGGGAGAAGGTGTCTTTCTCAAGAGGAATAAGAAGGCTCCACCATGGGAGAAGATCCAAAGTGCAAATGACGTTTTAGACTCTCGTTCAGAGGCTTGGAGCAAGGATTTCACGTTCTTATTTATTAAAAAAAAAAAAAGCATCCTCCAAATTTTTAAGTGATTTTTTGCCATGGATGGGGTTTGTAGCAAGGATTTCACGGGTTGAATCCTCCAAAGTTTTGCCATGGATGGGGCTTAGAGCAAGGATTTCACCGGCCTGAACCTTCCAAACTTTTGCCATGGATGGAGCTTAGAGAATCGCTGTTTCAAACAACGACTCTCCAAATATAAATATTATTTTAGATTTTAGTTAATCATAATTATTTATATCGCAAAAAAAAAATACATGTGAGTCGCGGTTACGAACAACGACTTATATATTTTAATATTTTTTTTAAATTTTGGGTAAAGTCGCGGTTACGAACAACGACTTTACCCTAGTTTGACTAATTCCCTAAAATCTTTCAGATTTTGGCTAGTTTCATAATATCTTTCCGTTTTTGGCTATTTCAAAAAAAATTCTTTTATTCAAGTAAATATTGTGAATATAATATTCTCCATATTTTATCAATAGCCAAAATATAAATTATAGTCAACGCTCATTTTTTTTATAGCCCAACCGATTTAAGATAATCTCAATTAATTTACATGTATATCTTTGTGTTAATGTTACTAAAATTGTTTTTCTTTTACAGTATGATCATACACATATTTATGGTAAGCATTTATTTTTTATGGCATTTTTTTATGTTACAAGTTGTTATAAAAATGATTCAATAATTTTTTTATATTAATTGTATATTGATATTGATTTTAAACAAACTTTATCTTAATTTACCTTTTATTGTTAACTTAAAATCTTCGATAGAAATATTTATAAATTATTTTAACCTCCACATTTTAATCTTTTAAAAAAACCTAATTTATATAATAAAAATATAATATATTAAGAAACCGCACAAATGGATTAAATTAAATTAATTCCAATTTAAAAGAAAAACAAAAAATAAATTAAATTAATAAAAGGATCAAAAAAATTAAAAAAAATGGAGATTTATGTGAGATTGAACCGGAGGCTGTAACGGCTGTTAAGGCATACGGTTATCCTCATAGTTCGGCATGCACCATCGCCCATAAATGCAACAGCTCAACTGTTCGAACAACCCTTCTACCACAATAACAAGATATTTTCGATTTGGAAGACAATATAATCTTGATTGGTAGCTTAGATGGTATGATCATGCTTTTTAGAGTCATATCTACTAGTGCATCATCAATATAATGAGTCATACATGCAAATCCTTAAAATACTTTTCCCACAAACAAGTAATATCAGCCATGCGAACATCTCCACTCTCGATTAAGCGAAGCAACTCCATACCTAACTCTTCGTGTTGACTCCTCTTGCGGTTGGCCAGCACCAATGGTCTGGGAATCGTGGATGGATCGACATAACTATGACTTCGAGCATAATACCACTCCAGATATCCATCCTCCACGGCCCATTCGGGGTCGGCCCGTGGACGATCCAAAATCGGATGTAGATAACATTCACGCTTTGCCCACTGGTCTTGTTTTTCATCAAACTTAACCACGTACCTATACCCCAATAAGACCCGTGGACGTGTCTGAGATTTAGGCAATATGGTATTCTCTCTGGGATCCCTTGGACTCGCCCAAACTGTCGAGCCACTTGATCTGGCATATATGGCTCTGCCTCATCCTGCCACCTAATAAGACCCTTATATGTGGACATCCGATATTGCTCCTTGAAATCAAGGTTCCCATGTGGCATCCATTCAACCTGGAATACAAAATTCAACATAATAATAAACACAAAATAATAATACATCATCTTTAGATATATAAAACATTATATCGATACCAATAGAAATTTGTATGAAATAAAATTTAAAAACTAGAGTCAAGAAACTTACATCAGCCTCCGTAAACATATCAATCTTCTTTCGAAACCTTAGTAGGCGATCCTCACTAATGGCCGGAGTTTGAGGATCTAACTCGAGACTAGATTTGAGCTTTTTGAAGTAGAGTCCAATCCATTGCTGCGAAAAAATATCAATGCGATTAAAACATAATAAACACAAAATGCTAATTTTTTGAATATCTCGTAAAAAAGTGTACCTGCACTAGCCAACTGCATCCATCCATTAGCTTGGCCTCTGCTCGAGTGGCCTCTCCCAACCCCCGATAGAGACAAGCAAGAACACCTGTCCCCCAAGCATAGGTCTTCGCTTGGCCGACATTCAATAACATACCCATAAGGGATATTTTGATCTTACTGCTAGCCTTGGTGGGGAACACGGTTCCTGTTAGCAATATAGCAAGCAAAGCCGTAGCACATAGCTCGGCTTTCTGTTCTGCCACTTCTTGTCCACCAAGAATCCACCCCTTTATTTTATCATAGAGCATGCTTTGCCTGATTGTGGTGTTATCAATGTCTTTCTCTTCCAAATCAAACATCTCCATGTATTCGGTCTTCGAATGGGCTAATGGCGCCACACAAGCTTCTCCGTCGATTTGAAGTCCCAAAATACACACAACGTCGTGCAAAGTGATAGTCATTTCGCACAACGGGGGAGGGAGTTGGAATGCGTTTCTATGCGGGTTCCACCGCTCAACAAACGCTGACACCATTACATGGTCAACTCCGGGCCAGTAATAGTTGGCCAGATGAGTCAACCCGCTGCGCTTGGCAACTGTGTGCCAAGGTGTCGCTTCATTCTTCTTGATCAAGTCATTGAATTCTTTCACCCGCTTAGGACGATATAGTCTCATCAACACCCTGTCAACCTAAACAACACAAACACAAAATGTATTAGTCGAACATTATCAATAAGTTTAAATGTTTACTAACTAATTAATTTTGTAATAGATTATTACCTTTCGCCCATCCCAAATGAAAGCCGCGATGTGATTATGGTAAGAATAGAACGACGTCTTGATGTCAGCTCGAGGCCCTCCTGGGTATCCCCCACTCGAGATCGCCATATCCCGCTCAGCATTTCCAACCTTAACCTCCGCCTCATCCTCCGGCGGCACATGAAGATCCAACCTCTCCTCCGTATCCAAACTTGTACCATCCTTCCCAACCTCCTCCATATCCTCCGAAGGCTCATCCAACCTCTCCTCCGTATCCGTGGAAGGCTCATTCGTCGGCAGCACCTGACGATCAGTCGTTTGAAGGTCATCAGAAGGCCCCTCTGAAGGCTCATGACGATCCTCCTCCGTATACATCGACTCATGATGACTCTCCTCCATATCAGCTGAATCATGAGGATTAGTCGTCTGAATGTCGTGTGAAAGTCCGCCCTCCTCAATCTGCTCATCTTCTGAAGGCTCATGATGATCAACTTGAAGTTGTCCGGATCCACTCAAGTAGCTTACCTTGAGTGGAATTGCAGATGGTAAATGTTCTGATCCACTGTGCCCTGAAAAAATTCGGTTGGGCAGCTTCTTTTGAGTTTTAATCACATATCAACAGTTCAAAAATACAAAGATAATAACTCCATCCTTAAAATAAGGAATAACTCATTCATCCTCGGAAGCAAGTAAAGAAGTAATTGCTCTCATTTATGGAGGAAGACACAAGGTGATTCCATATGTATTGACATAAGAACTTGAACCAAAATAATGAAATTAATCAAGTAAAATAGCACATGATAGCCAATGTAGGGAGAACGAAGCAGCTAGGAGTTGGCCTCTTTCCTAATCAACCATAAGGTTTGTAACAACATCTCGATCTCATAGATATGATCAGTATCCTAAAATAGTTTTCAAATATAACTCAAAGGGGATCAATAGAGTAAACATACTCCCTCCCGAAGAAGAAGACACACAACCTCTTGGCCGTAAGGTTGAATGGCGATCCATTTTTGTGGAACTTTCCACTCTTTTCATAGATATATCAACTGCCTCACATGGCTTTTCTGGAGAAGAAAGATGCCTATCAACTGCAAATAGGATGAGAAAATATTCAGCTCCAAGGTAAATATGAAAAATGAAAAAGTGGGCAAATGTAAAGGCAACTGCAAACTCTAAGGCAATTCGAGATTCCAAACACCTTCAACGACATCTTGTAAAAATGGCAAATCATTGAAATTTGAATGATCTAATCTCCTTTGCTCAATTTACACTTCTATAATGAAAAGTAATTCTATTATATATCTAGCCTATATGTTTAGATGAATTTGGTTAACCATCATGTGCAAGTAGGTTGTATAGAGACAAACTATTTCCTACCATGAGTGGAAACAGATTCTAAATCAGCATGGACATGGCTTTTGACACAACTATGCTGCTTCAGTGGCGGCTCAAGAACAGCCAATGGCAAGTGTTCCTGCACATGGCGCTTTTTACTTCTCTTTCGCCCTGCCAAAGTTCCCATGGACAGCTCAACAGTTAATAAAAAACAAGAACAGAGATAACTTCACCCTAAAACTATGGGTTTCTTTCCCTTCATTTTATGAGGAATTGATTTTTGATTTTTAAGAAATCTGGTCTGGTTCCTTAAGATACCCTCATCCCTAGCCAGCCATATAATGTCTCATTCATGACAGATCAACCCAAAAGTTGAGTCTATATTTGTGGACCCAAGAATGTGAACAAAAATTATGAAATCACTGAAATAAGATAACATCTAATAGCCGATAGGGGGGAGAAGCTTAGAACCTCTAATGGATATGATGAGAGTTGAGCAGGATCCAACAATAGTTTTGAAAGAATAACTCAGAGTGAAAACAACCGAATATGATATTTAAAAAAAAATTCTTTATGTTAGGGAAGGATCTATTACCCTTTGAAACTAGCACAGTTGCTTCATCTGTAAAAGTAAACAAGTCAATGTATCATAATGAAATGAAATACCTTAGTTTTAAATAAGGGTTTATTTAATTCCACGTACCAACTATAGGGGCTTCGTCACTTCCATTGCAGCCTTCAGACACCCAATCATCTGGGACAATGAGCTCGACTTTCTTCATGCAATACCTGGGAATGAAATGTCCCGATGGAGACCAAAAATGCATACATATCATTTGTTAGTTTGGTAAACAAAGAAATGTTGTTCTACCATAATAACAAAAAAAATACGGAGAAAGGAGATCATCTTACGGATGAATGAAGGTTGATTCACACTTCATGCAAGTTGCAAGCAATTCTTTAAATCCAGCAACACAACATATATAGCAACGTTTCTCCTACACCATTGGAAAATATAAATTGACAACATTTAAACGTCGATTACTCGTGAGCTCCTTAAAGCATGCGTTTTTAGTGAAAGAAGTACGGCAAGAAACACATCTGGCATAGACTTAATTTGACCATTTCCAATGCCTTGTATTGGATAACTTCATTTAGTGCACTTAAGTTGTTTTCGGCGCCATTTAACTAGATACATTAGACTAGTTGGTTAAGGTGTGAACTTGTTTTCAATAGCCAGCAACACCTTTGAAATAGATCATATGTAAATCTACAAACTCCATACCATAACCCTAATTAAACAAGTGCAACAAGCAAGAGATCAGCTATAAAAACAGAGGTTCAATGTGTCATGTGTGATTGTGTCTAAACTACCAGCAAAAGCCTCTCTCTTTTTAACATGCAGATCAGTTCGAGATCAGAGATTAACGAACGGCACGCACACATCTACAATTTCTAGCCAAAACCTAAAAAATAAGCTTGAACCGAAAATGTAGGGAGCAACCAAACCCTAACACAGTGTAGAAATCAAACCATCAAAGCTCAAGCTAAGCTAAGAGCAGCTAGTAGTACAAGTAAGGGCAAGTGATTCACACGGATGAACGAAAATCAGGTACCATTTTGACCTCCAGAGGACCTCTATCACCAGCGTCTTCAGTGCTAGACGACGTGCTAGTGGTAGGAGGTTAGGGTTTGGGTCGCCATTTTGGGGGAAATCGGGGAATGAGGTGGAGAAGAGCAAAGGATGCAGAACAGGAGAAAAAGAAGAAGACGATTTGGCGCAGAGTTGTAGTTGCAGGGGAATGACTCTTCAAGTCTTCAGTGCTACGCTTCGCAGGGGCTTTGAGTTTTGTTTGTTTTTTTGGACACCTTTTTTGATATTTTTTAAAGAGTGAAGTACTATATCTTGTCTCTCGGTGACTCCGTCTCAAAATTTAGGTCGTTTTGAACCTTTATTTTTATATTAAAATAAATACTTTATTCGTTCGGCAAAATTTGTCATTTTAGCTTATTTTACAAGTTTTTTAAAGCAGTTAACAAATGTATTAATTTACCCTTAATTATTACCCTCCTTTTTTACTTTATCGAAAACTACAACTAACAAATTATCAATCATGTCAAGGAAATTTTTGTAAAGTGAAATGCAAAATACCTACAATGACAAGTTTTTTTGAAAAAAAATAATACCCTAAAATGATATATTTTGCCGAACGGAGGGAGTAGTATTTTAGATTTTAGGTAATGAATAGTAATAATTTGTGTGTTGTTGATTTTTTTTAAAGATTTTGATTAGTTAAAAAATATAGTTCACTTGAGAATATTTCTAACTTATATAATTTGTTCTAACCAAATTATGGGCTTTTGAAATATGAAATAAATTAGAATATTTTTTTCCCAATTATCTCAAGCAGAAAATTTTATTTTTCATTTTGAAAAATGTATATTTTGTGTAATTTTTAGTAAAAACCTAGTTCAATATTGTTTTAGGTCCTATTTGGAAAATATAAAAAGTTATATCATTTGAGAAATATTTAAAGGGATTATAAAAAGTTATATTTTGTGCAATTTTTATTAAAAAATTCATTTGAGAAATATTTTACAAAAATATTTATAGCTTATATCATTTGTTCAAACCAAATTTTGGTTTTTAAAATATGACATAAATTAGCGATATTTTTTCAATTATCTTAAGTCAAATTTTTTTTTAAAAAAAATTACCTTTTGTGTAATTTTGATTAAAAAAAAACCTAGTCTAATATTGTTTTAGATTTTATTTTAAAACTATAAAAGTTAGTTGTTATTTTTTTATTTTAAAAAAGATATTAGTGTTTGGTGGTGATATAAGCACATTGTACTAAAAGTTTGGGTTATTTTTGTCACTTTATAAAGTTCATGGTGCTACCTGCTCACCCCACCAAAGTTTTGGTTATTTGAATTAGTTTTACCTTTTTTATTTATAGCTTACATCAAATCAAACCAATTATAATGGATATTTTTTACCAGGAAACGGGAAGAGGAAGTATCCTCCAAACCGAAGCCACTGCAATTCAACTTGGTATGGAGCAAGCTCGAAGACATGGTTTGAGAAGAGTTGTCATTGAAGGAGACAACCAAGAGATCATAAAATCCATCCAGGAAGGGAAAAACATAAAATGGGAGGTTTTGCATCAGATTCAACACATCAATCGCCTCAAATTCCACTTTGATCATATTGAGTTCAGTCACTGCTACAAATAAGCTAACAAGGTCGTTGATTATATAGCTAGAACTGGTATCATTACTGATAGGAATACCATCTCTTTTAATACGGACCTTTGTACCATCATCCGTCAGGATGATCAAGGGAGTGTGGATTACACTCTATGTAATCCCCCTGCTGTTTGCCTACTGTAAAAAAAAATAAAAATAAAAAAAATTATAGTTGTAATATTTTATTTTATTTTTTTATTAGGAAAGAATTCAGGCGAGCGAGCTCTACCCGATGGCATCCTTACGGATGAGGTCTAAAAGACCAGAATCGTTGTTAATATCGACACCCCAGGCAGAGTGGCAAAGGTGTGCAACCTTATCAGCCACTCTATTGCCTAATCGGGGAACATGAAAGAAAGAAACTTCTTTCAAAGTCGATAGTAGAAATTTAACATCTAATAAAATCAGTTCGATTTCCCAAGGGCAGGTAGATGTTTTATTTAGGTTGTTTATGATTATCATGGAGTCACCTTCAATGTGGAGTTTATTGATACGGAGTTGTAGAGCCTTTTGGATTCCCAGTTTAAGAGCAAGCGCTTCCGCTTTCAAAGGACTTTGTTTGCCAAGTTTTTTATAACAGATGTGTATCGGATTTCCTTCCCAGTCCCGGATTACGGCTCCAGCCGTGCTATCGTTGTTTAAAATTGTGGATCCATCAAAATTTAACTTGAAAGTTCCCCTAGGGGGTTTTCGCCAAGTAATGTTATCATGCTTTCTTTTCGTCCTTGGATGCTTGGAGATTCGTGTGCGTAAGGGGAAGTCCTCATCCAAGCTGTACTCAAAGTGAGCTGTTTTACTCCAATTCTCCTTATGTGTTTTAATGATACGTATTGAACTTTCTCTATGTGGTATGGGGACCTGTCTAAAAACAAATTGGTTTCGAATGTACCAAGCTGTCCACCGAGAAAAGGCAAGTTCCACCTTGGCAACGGATGTAAGCTTGTTTCCGATGAGTGAAAAGATAGGTTTTATCTCCCGTGAATGATTTATCATATTGGATATAGTTGAGTTTACGTGTGTAGGTAAGCGAAAGAGAGGGCGCACATATGGGCATTCTAGTAAGAAGTGAACGTCATCTTCAACAGCACAGTTGCACAGTTGACAAGTGGAAGGTACAGAAGTCCCACGTTGAGCCAGCCTAGAGGCAGTAGGGAGGCCATTCTGACAAATTTTCCATAGAATTTTTTTTATCTTAGGCGGACTGTCCAAATTCCATATCCAAGCGTTATTGTCTATGCTCAGTGAGGATTGAGTTGTGATTAGCTTATATGCACTTGACGTGGTGAACCAACCAGCCCTATCAGGCCACCAGTATAATCGATCCTCAAATAGGGAAACGGGAAGTGGAATATCCAGGATTTCTTTGACTACGTCATTTGGTAATGTATTGCTAAGTTTTTCCGTCCACCGGCTACCACCTAAAATATAGTCACTGACAGTTTCTTCTATATTGTTAATTTGGGGGCAGTCATCCCTAGATAGGAGAGAGCTTATTGTTAACCAATTATCCGTCCAAAATTTGATAGATGAACCATTTCCTACTGACCAAATAAGGCCAGTCTTAAATTTATCTATAAGAGTTGTCAATTTGGCCCATTGCCATGAAGAATCTCCACTTTTTACGTATTCAAGGATGTTAGTTGAACGAAGATACTTGTGTTTAATGAGAGACACCCAGACATTTTCTGGTTCAGCCAATATTTTCCAAAGTAATTTCATTTGAAGGGCTTCATTCATCTCTTTCGATTTCCTAAGCCCAATTCCCCCATATTTTTTCGGTCTGCAAATCTTATCCCAGCTAATAAGCGGGCGGTGTTGTAGATCTTTATTCCAAAAGAACATTCTGTTAATCTGGTCAAGCTCTTTATGTATTGACGAGGGTAACAAAAAGTTATGCATTGTATACAACGGTTTGGCCGATAAGTTTGTATTAATGAGGATTGCACGTCCCTGTTGTGATAGAGCATTAGCTCGCCATTTACTTAGTTGCTCTTTAGATTTGCATATGATGTCTTCAAAAGTGTGTTTGTTTACTCTACCGTTAATAATTGGACATCCAAGGTATTTTTCTAATGAGTTTTCATGTGTAATACTTAAACAACTGCTAAGTTCTGAGATCCTAGAGTTTGCAATGCCTTTTGTGGCTTGGAAGCTAGATTTATGATAATTGACTTTTTGTCCAGAAACTTTACAGTATGAATCAATTATATCCCTAACTTTCTGTCCCGCGGCAGCACTGCCTTTTGTAAAAATAATGATGTCGTCGGCAAAAGATAGGAAGGGAACCCTAGGTCCACTCCTACCGAAGGAAAATCCAATTGGACTGTTTTCCACATTTGTTTCTGCTGAGAGTTTTCGAGTTAAAATTTCCGCCCCTAAGATAAACAAGAAAGGGGATAGAGGATCCCCTTGACGCAGGCCACGAGAGGGGAAGAACATATCAGTAGGACCGTTGTTGACTAGTACAGAGAAGGACACAGTCGTTACGCATTCCATAATCCACGTAATGAAAGTAGGGTGGAACCCAAATTTTTCTAAAACCTTTCTTATGACCAATCAACTCTATCGTATGCTTTCTCCATGTCAAGTTTTATTGCCAACCATCCCTCCCGACCCTTGCGCGATCTGAAGGAGTGGAAGATTTCGTGTGCTATCAGGACATTGTCTTGGATGGCTCTGTCCGACACAAAGGCACCTTGTAGTGGGTGAATTAGTTTACCGATAATTGTTTTGATTCTTTCTGTCAGAATTTTTGAAATGACTTTGTATAAAATAGAACATAAACTGATTGGGTGGTAGTGACTGGTATTGGTAGGGTTATCTCGCTTTGGCAGTAGTGATATGAACGTATGGTTTATTTGTTTGAGAATTTTTCCAGAGTGGAAAAAACTTTTTACAGCTCTAATGATAGATAAACCAACAATGTCCCAGTATTTCTTATAGAATTCGGCTGTAAAGCCATCTGGGCCTGGCGATTTGTTGTTGCCAAGGCTGAAAACAGCTGCCTTAATTTCATTATTAGATGGGTGTCGAATAAGGTAATTATTTTCGTCAGGGGTAATTGAAGGATGAATTAGATTTTTTTTTTTGATTAGGAAAGAATTCGGGCGAGCGAGCTCTACCCGAAGGCATCCTTACGGATGAGGTCTAGAAGACCAGAATCGTTGTTAATATCGACACCCCATGCAGAGTGGCAAAGGTGTGCAACCTTATCAGTCACTCTATTGCCTAATCGGGGAACATGAAAGAAGGAAACTTCTTTCAAAGTCGATAGTAGAAATTTAACATCTGATAAAATCAGTTCGATTTCCCAAGGACAAGTAGATGTTTTATTTAGGTGGTTTATGATTATCATGGAGTCACCTTCAATGTGGAGTTTATCGATACGGATTTGTAGAGCCTTTTGAATTCCCAGTTTAAGAGCAAGCGCTTCTGCTTTAAAAGGACTTTGTTTGCCAAGTTTTTTATAACAGATGTGTATCAGATGTCCTTCCCAGTCCCGGATTACGGCTCCAGCCGAGCTATCATTGTTTGAGATTGTGGATCCATCAAAATTTAACTTGAAAGTTCCCCTAGTGGGTTTTCGCCAAGTAACGTTGCCATGCTTTCTTTTCGTCCTTGGATGCTTGGAGATTCGTGTGCGTAAGGGGAAGTCCTCATCCAAGCTATACTCAAAATGAGCTGTTTTACTCCAATTTTCCTTATGGGTTTTAATGATACGTAATGAACTTTCTCTATGAGGTATGGGGACCTGTCTAAAAACAAATTGGTTTCGAATGTACCAAGCCGTCCACCAAGAAAAGGCAAGCTCCACCTTGGCAACGGATGTAAGCTTGTTTCCGATGAATGAAATAATAGGTTTTATCTCCCGTGAATGATTTATCATGCTGGATATAGTTGAGTTTACGTATGTAGGTAAACGAAAGAGAGGGCGCACATATTGGCATTCTAGTAAGAAGTGAACGTCATCTTCAACTGCACAGTTGCACAGTTGACAGGTGGAAGGTACAAAAGTGCCACGTTGAGCCAGCCTAGAGGCAGTAGGGAGGCCATTCTGACAAATTTTCCATAGAAAATTTTTGATCTTAGGCGGAATGTCCAAATTCCATATCCAGGCGTTATTGTCTATGCTCAGTGAGGATTGAGCTGTGATTAGCTTATATGCACTTGATGTGGTGAACCAACCTGCCCTATCAGGCCACCAGTATAATCGATCCTCAAAGGGGGAAACGGGAAGTGGAATGTCTAGGATTTCATTGACTACGTCATTTGGTAATGTATTGCTAAGTTTTTCCGCCCACCATCTACCACCTAAAATATAGTCACTCACAGTTTCTTCTATGTTGTTAATTTGGGGGCAATCATCCCTAGATAGCAGAGAGCTTGTTGTAATCCAATTATCCGTCCAAAATTTGATAGATGAACCATTTCCTACTGACCAAATAAGGCCAGTCTTAAATTTATCTATAAGAGTTGTCAGTTTGGCCCATTGCCATGAAGAATCTCCACTTTTCACGTATTCAAGGATGTTAGTTGAACGAAGATACTTGTGTTTAATGAGAGACACCCAGGCATTTTCTGGTTCAGCCAATATTTTCCAAAGTAGTTTCATTTGAAGGGCTTCATTCATTTCTTTCGATTTTCTCAGCCCAATTCCCCCATATTTTTTCGGTCTGCAAATCCTATCCCAGCAGAAGTTATATTGCGGATTTGTTTCCTATGTCTCCGACCCGAAGCAACCCGATGAAAGTAAGTTGTGTTCGAATCAGAAAGTTTAAGATGCTTTGTCTTGGCTCTTTGGTTCCAAAAAGTTTTTTGGTAAAGAAGTAGTTTTTCCTTCTTTGTAATGAGAAGCTTTTCTTTATTGTTACCTCCCGAAACCGAAGCATGAATCTTGAGAAGTTCAGTTTCCACCTCATTTAATTGGCGGAAAATATTTCCGAAGGTTCGTTTATTCCATTCCTTAGCTTTCTTCTTTAGAATTCTATGTTTGAACATCAGCTGATACATAGTCGAGCCCGGACAATTTGCTCGCCAAGATTGTTTAACTATGTTTCTAAAATCCTTCCGCTGAAGCCAAGCATTCTCAAACTTGAACGGAGGAGCTTTGAAAACCGAGCCACACTCAAGAGATATTGAAATGGGGCAGTGGTCAGATGATGAGAAGGCTCCGTTATGAGTAATTAGGTTAGGGAATGTCTGAATGATCTGGTGATGAACAAGCACACGGTCAAGTTTTTAGCGAATGGTGTTTTCGTCATCTGGGTTCTTTCTCCAAGTGAATGGGTTCCCGAAAGTAGGTAAATCCAGCAGAGCGCAGTCATTTTTAAATTGTAGGAGTCTAGTGAATCGAGCCGAACGAAGGTTAGCACCACCCAGCTTGTCTTCACTACATAGAATTTCATTCAAGTCACCCAGAACAATGCAAGGAATGGACGAATCCCTCACAATGGATGTTAAGGTTTCCCAAAACGAGTCTTTCTCTTGAGGACCCGGCGGCGCGTATACAAACAACATTAGAGTCATGAATCCATCATTAATATTCTCGTATCTAAGCCCTATGATTCGGGGGAGGTGAATTTCTACTGTAATGATTTCATTTGTTAATTGGAAGGACTTCCAAAGGATACCGAGACCACCCGATCGACCGGAAGCAGGTGACCAAATAGCCTCGTCAAAACCAGCCGCTTTCCAAATTTTGTCGTCAGGGATGGTTTCCGCTTTAGTTTCTGCTAATGCCATTATTTGAATATGTTCGTTTTTGCACTTGCTATCAATTTCCGTCCAAAAAGTTGTTTTCTTAATACATCTGCAATTCCAGTAAGTGATTTTCATATATAACTGTCAGGGGTGTGAGGCCAAGGTTTAAGGGACCTCACACCAAGAGAGTGTAGCAGAAAATTGATTTGGAGATAATTTTTGTGAGGGGGTATGATATCCGACATCAAAGTAGTTTTATTTTGTGTTTTAATATGCCAAGTGCAACTAAAAACGTAGTTAACTAAATGAGACACAAAGCCAACAATTGTGCCGGTCAAATAGAACATCAGGAAATTAACCTTGCTTTGATTATAGCCCTTGATAAGTAGGTAAGTGTAATGTTTTAATCCATATTGAACGTGACAAAGTAGCTTAGAGCTAACGCGAGAGCAAAGAGATACACACTTTGGTTGGCCAAAGGCTAAGTGATCTAAATACAATGAGTTATATAGATTGTGCCAAACAAACCATGCATGCTGACCATCATATGGATGTAGAGTTAGATATAAAACAAATTTAATTTTGATATGTGCAACAGGTAGAATCCGATTTCTATACTCCCACCAACAAACAAAGTAAGATTGGAGCAAAAAATTATTAATTTGTTGAAATTGATGTCCCCTAATTTGTTTAGGAAGCATGCCAACCAGCTTGGGTGGCGCTAGTAAAGGATCATCAGTGCCACAAATCCACAAATTGAAGCAGGTTAAACCTTTGTTGACATTAATCGCTTCACCTATAACCCGTTGTCGAGTAACACACCCAAAGACGAGATGGAGCCAAGGTTGGTGATTTAACATTAAAGTTTTCCTAGTAGGATAATCAGTAGAAGAGATGGGGTGATAGACACAGCAACCAGCTTGTGAACACCACCTGTTTTGCTCACCCTTCAGTTCGGGAGTTGCCGGATATAGTATAATGAAGCCAAACTCGCAATTGTCGGGACTGAAAGTAGGCCGATCAGATACCCTAAGCAGCACATACGCCAATAGATCGTGGGAAGATACAGGAGCATCAAAGGGAGAAGCTGCGGGTTCAGTAGGTAGATGATATTTATCCATTCCCATGGTGCAGGGAGCAGCAAAAAATAGAGCTGATTTCACAAAACTAACAAGTTCCTTCGGAAGGAGTACATCCAACGGACTAACCACCTTGTGATTTACCAGTTTAACAACAAGATCACTTATGAACTCAGACCCCAAGGGCTGGAAAGCCTTTGAAGGAAAGAGCATGGGATTCACAACATCATCTACAACGGAAGCAAATCCATTAGATGATAGTTCATCCACTATTTTTTGAGGGCCCTTTCGGGATTTGGGGGATGAAGGGGCATAAACCACCTTCACAGTTTTGTGTAGACACCAAGAGAAGGTGCTAGTTTTAATCAAACATAACCAGCAAAGCAAAAAAATTAACCAATATAAGCATTTCATCAAGCTGTTTAGAGGGCTGAAAATAGAGATTAGCCAAAATTGTTCAAAACCGAACTTGTAAGCGAGCAAGAACCATTTGTAAAGAGGGCTAAAGCAGCCCCTTTTGTAGATCAGCAAGCACACCCAATCACCACGCCAACGAAGCCTGTCCCCGGAGAACGGACAGACAACTCCCTTACCACCATAAAAAACAGTAATTCCGACCTCCCTGCAGAGTACTTTCTTCCTCTTTCTGAAATCCTTTTCCACCACCACCGTATTCCGCCCAGAAGCCAGCGCAAACACATGGCACCGGCCACCAAGCCACCGGGCCACAACGAAAACCTTGAGCGGAGAGCGAATTTTTTTATTTTGAGATCTTTTGGGGTTCAAAGAATCCGACCGAGGCATCAACACAACAGCAGAAAGGGGTTTGACGAAGGAATCAGAGGGAGCCCGAGAGATTCGAGGTTAGACTACAATGGAGAAGAAGCGCAGACCCCAGTACCAGCAACACCCGAACGAGGCCGATTACCCCAACAACGCCTCAAATTGGAGGTTAATATACAAAGAAAGAGAGAAATTGGATCGGCGCCGGCAAGATTCAAGCCGGATTTACACCAAGAAGAGGAGTTTTGGAAAGATTAGGATGATCGAAACTTTGGAAATGGGAAGAAGATGGGAGGGATTAGGGGCGCGCGTGACGGCGCGTTCTCAGGCTCCCTAGGGAGATTTTATAGTTGTAATATAATACATAGTAGCAATAAAAGTTCATTTATGTTTTTATGGTTAGATTAGAAAGATGAATTACACAAAGTCTATTAACCTTAAAATAATATTTTTCTAATGTATGTTATAAAGGCACATACCAAAGATTTGATTTTGGAAATTATTTTCCTAAACTAGAAAGGTGTTGGTTAGAAAATTTATGTACATAGATATTGCAATTTTTGTGGTATACATCCGTTAGAAAATAAGAACAAGTGTGGCAATAATGATAACTTAAAGTCTTAAACATATACCCTCCCGTTATTTTTTAAAATGGCATTTAATAGTAATGCAAGTTCCTTAAAAATGAATAAAAAAAATTATATTTTTTATTATTATTTTTAAATAATCTTATACTTAATACATACTATAGTATTTTATACATTTTGTTTTTTTATCATTATTAAGAAACATAATTAAATAATAAATCACATCTAAAGCGAAATTAATATGGAGTAATAAAAGGGTTATTTATACGCACGAACACAGTCAAATTTTTGCCAAATACAGACCATTGGTGTTGGCAAAAATATTTTACCAATACGAAAATCGGTGTTTCACCGTACATTTGGTGATATAGAACAATGTGTATAACAAAATGACATTTTAAGAGCTACCAAAAAATGACTTTAATTAGAATGGGTATAATTAGTTCATTACTGGCCCCCTTTGGGTATTACAAAGAGTTCAAGCTAACAATATATCTTCAGAATCCAGGAAGCCTTCAAAACGATGCAATGGTTTGGTTGCCTTGTTAGCATATAGCCTTTGTACATTAGTTTAAGGAATAAACTAAAGGGTGCAATACTTATAATCACAAAAGGGGCTTGCATAGTTAGTTTGGGAGTATGAGCTGAGCCTCCAATTTTGCACTATCTAGGGACAATGGGACATCCCCAACCCCCATCCTATCCGAAGTCCGAACTCTTGTGAGGATACAACAGGTGCATCTCCTCGAGCGTGTGGCATCCCGCCCTGGAAGGTGCGCTTCCAATTCTCTCGGATTCGGATCGTTGTGCTTCCAGGGTCAGGGAGAGGCCATAAACGGTCAATCTTATCGAACCGGAGGCTGTAACGGTCGTTGTGGCATACGATCATCTTCTTAATTTGGCATGTGTGAAGGTCGATCCTGTTGTTCCCTGTCGCTTGAGCGAGACCTTCTGTGTTGATGTCGAAGTAGCGGGCAATGCTGGTGATTAACCCACCAACCACTATGTCGCCTAAGATCGCCTTGGCCACGGACTGGAGGTGTCGGGCAAGGAACATTCCAGTGTTCAAATTTTGGCTATGCACCATTGCCCATAAATGCAACAGCTCGTCTGTTCGAACATCCCTTCTGCCATAGTGTGTCAAAAGCAATAAAATTTTGACTATGCACCATTGCCCATAAAATATTAATTTTTTAATAATTATTATTTATTAATTTTATAGATTATTTTATTAATTATAAAATTATTTTTTTTAAATTAATAAAATTATCGATATTTTATATAGTTTTTACCGTTCTTAAAAACGTGTCAAAAGCAAAACAAGTTTTGCGAGACGTAGGTGGTACTTATTTATAGTTTGGGTGTTGTTAGATACACCACAAATCCCCTCTCGTACAACCACGTGTGCAACACGTTCAATTAGACCTGATATAATTTTTAATTAATCATGTTTTTAATCATCTTTAGGAGAGATAATTAGTGCACATCAAAACTGACGGATATGCTTCTTTGAATATGGTGATTTGAGATGTATTTAATTTCCGTGTTCCAGTTTACATCAAACCAATTATAGTTGTAATGTAATAATAGCAATAAAAGTGCATTTAGATAGCGCTCAAACTAACTTTAAATGTCATTTATTACTCGGTTTGCTATTCGCATGGTTCTATATTACCAAATGCATAGTGATTTTATCGATATTCGGTATTGGCAATTTTTTTTACCAACACCAACAATCGATGAATAGTCAGATCGTGTATTTGGCGGAAATTTGATCGTATGTATGACAGTATAAGTAACATTTTTATTACTCGGTATTAATTTAGTTTTAAATGTGATTTATTATTTAACTACATTTTTAATAATGGTAAAAAATATTAAGTATAAGATTATTTAAAGATAATAAAAAAAATTAATTTTTTTTTCATTTTTAAGGAACGTGCATTTTTAAGGAACTTTTATTGTCACACTTGTTCTTATTTTCTAACAGACGTATACCACAAAAATTCAAACCAAGCCCCTAGAACAATAGCCAATTATAAGTTTTCACTTGTTGTAATTCTTACACAAAAAAAAAAAAAAAATTGCTGAAATATCACCCTTTCCTAATCTAATTAGGTTAATAGCATATTAAATTTTTAAATTTACCGTTGTAACACCCAATTAATGTTTTTTAGCCCCTTAGCAGCTTTACTCTCTAGTTCTATTCACTACTCGTAGAAGGGGAAGGGGAGGTTCAGTGCTCTGTAATGGCGGATCTTGGTCGTGAAGGGGAAGGAGGAGGTTGCTGGTGCGTCGGGGAGGGCGGTACGTGGCCAAGGAGGGGCGGATCTGGTGAGGGAGCGCCGGATCTGGTGTGGAGGCGACCGAGGACGACCGAGGCGGCGCGAGCGAGTCCAGATCTGAGCCGAGGACGACCGAGTCCAGATCTGAGTGAGGGAAGGAGGCGGTGACGAGCGAGCGGGGGAGCGAGTTCAAATCTGAGCTGAGGACGAGCGAGGCGGCGCGAGCGAGTCCAGATCTGAGCGAGGGAAGGAGGCGGTGACGAGCGAGCGGGGGAGCGAGGGAGTGAACGAGCGGCAGAGCTATCGAGCGAGCGTCCGGAGCGAGCAAGGTCGAGGTTGATCGGCCGGAGCGAGGGATCCAGGAGAGAGCGAGGTTGAAGAAGCATTTTTTATAAAATTACAAAAATGAACCCATAAATAGCAATTTTTTGTAAAATTACAAAAATTAACCCATAAATATGAGAATGAAAAAAACTATCTGTATTTTATTATATGATTCACTTCTTCTATATTTTTATATGCGATCTGGATGTGCGACTCGATCAGTCCATATATGTGCACAACGAAAAGTTATTTTTGCAAAACAAAAAGTTCTGAAACGAAAAAAAAAAGCGGAAAAAAATTATATTTTGCACAACATACGATGTAAGAGTTGCACGACTCTGTTGTAAGAGTTGCACGCCTCTGTTGTAAGAGTTGCACGACTCTTGTTTTAAGAGATGACTGAGTTATTGGATACAAATGTCATCAATGAAGTGTAATCACAAACGTGTCATCAGTAAATAAAAAGTAGAATCGATGAAAATATATCGATATATAATTGATTAAATTAAAAAAAAAGTGGCATCAAACGATTTGATTAAAAAAATGGCATCAAATAATTACATTCGAAAAATGGCATCAAAACACTGATTTGAAAAAATTGCATCACATTAAAGAAAAAATTGTCATCAAAACATTACCTTGAAAAAATATGGCATCACGAAAACATTATCTTAAAAAAATATGGCATCATCAGTAAATAAAAGTAGAATCGATGAAAATATATCGATATATAATTGATTAAATTAAAAAAAAGTGGCATCAAACGATTTGATTAAAAAAATTGCATCAAATAATTACATTAGAAAAATTGCATCAAAACACTGATTTGAAAAAGTTGCATCACATTAAAGAAAAAATTGACATCAAAACATTACCTTGAAAAAAATATGGCATCACGAAAACATTACCTTAAAAAAATATGGCATCACGGTAAAAAAAATATCATCAAAAAATTGATATAAAAAAAGTGTCATCAATAGTCAACGGTAAAAAAAAATGGCATCAATGGTCAATGTGGCATCACAGTAAACAAAAAAATATCAGCAAGATTTGAAAAAAGTGTCATCAATCCATTTTATTAGAAAAGTGACATTAAAGCGAAAATAAAATGTAAAAAAAATGGCATCAAAACGGAAAAAAATGGCATCATTGGTTAAAAAAATAAATAAATCTGTTGACCAACGTTGACCGGTCAATGTTGATCGACGTTGACCTTGATAGTCAAATTGGAAAGGGTGCTAGGTTAGTTAATTAATTTTGTTTGGATACTAGTTAGCTAATTAGATATTTATAACGTGTTAGTTGCCAAAATACCCAAAAAAAAAAGAGTGAGGCTAGAGGCAAGATGTCGGAATGGCTATTGACAAGATAATTTCGCCTAAATTACCCCAAGTTCTTTTCATTTTTTCTGAACACATTGCAAAAAGCTCAAAACTCTCTCTTCCGAATCGAAACCTAAATCTGACGAACGAATTGTTTTGATTGAAAACAACCTAAAATCGATGAAATTAATCAAAAGATCAATCAATCAACACACGAACGGGTATATCGGTCGCTTTAAGTGATTATCGAATGACAATTTTAAGTCTTCGTTCGAAAAAACCGTCGAAGAAAGAGCTCGGCAGACAGAAATGAGGTTAATGCATAAGCTCGGCATATTTATGTGAGGTGAATAAATAAGCTCGGCAAGTTTTTGTGAGGTGAATACGTAACCTCGGTACATAAAAACGAGGTTATGAAGGAGCCTCGTCTACTTTTTAGGAGGTATATAATGACCCCTTTGAAGATCTTATCTAAATCCTCATTGATATAAGCCGAGCTTAATAAACAACCTCGGCCTCTGTTGTTGAGGTGAAGAAGGGAGCTCGGCTTCTGTTGTTGAGGTTAAAGAGAGAGCTCAGCTTATGTTGTTGAGCTTAGTGAGTGAGCTCGGCCAATGTTGTTGAGGCTATAAAATAGCCTCCTTGACATGTATTGCATAAATTCATTAAAAGTATATGTGTGATGAATATTGTTATAATGCAAACTCATATGCTTCTAATAATGAGACATACTAAATGACTAAATCAGTTTAGAAAATGTTGTTTTCTCCACTTCTGATTGCAACTCTAAATGAAATAGTAAATTAGTTATTCTTAAGCAGACATGAAACAAATTAATGCATATTTTAATGTTTTATCTTACGGTAATTGTTTCAAGTGCCCACTTCCCACTTATCATCAACCTAAGGATTAATGGCGAATCAGAAGTGGAGAAAAGGTAAACCTTGTGGTGTTAAATATAAATATTAGTATGAAGCACGAACAACTATACATTTGATAACAATTTAGCAGTTAAAGTTCATCATAAATAATCTCAATATATTTATACAAAAATATTTTTCCCTAGCGATAAATCTTTAATAATTATAACATACAAATATTATTTTATATATAATTTATATTAAAAAAATTTAGACCCGTGCGTAGCACATGCCAAAATACTAGTGGATAGATGTATTCGTCATGAATGTAACATCAATAGAGGTAATTTAAGATTTCAATATTACTTGTCGAACTGACATATATCAATATTTTTTGTTCATGAAACCATCGTGAATGCAACGTGGATGTAATTCCTAGTTGTTTTTCTATTGCTAATACATTAGATTTCCATAGCATAACAACAGTCACTACCAATGGCTTGTTATTTAGATTAGTACAGGTAATGTAGCTCCAAATAATTACAATTTTCTTATTTACTAGATCATGACGGAAAGGAATTGAGACGCCATTAATCCTTAGGTTGAGGATAAGTGGGAAGTGGGCACTTGAAACAATTACCGTAAGATAGAACATTAAAATATGCATTAATTGTTTCATGTCTGCTTAAGAATAACTAATTTACTATTTCATTTAGAGTTGCAATCAGAAGTGGAGAAAACAACATTTTCTAAACTGATTTAGTCATTTAGTATGTCTCATTATTAGAAGCATATGAGTTTGCATTATAACAATATTCATCACACATATACTTTTAATGAATTTATGCAATACATGTCAAGGAGGCTATTTTATAGCCTCAACAACATTGGCCGAGCTCACTCACTAAGCTCAACAACATAAGCCGAGCTCTCTCTTTAACCTCAACAACAGAAGCCGAGCTCCCTTCTTCACCTCAACAACAGAGGCCGAGGTTGTTTATTAAGCTCGGCTTATATCAATGAGGATTTAGATAAGATCTTCAAAGGGGTCATTATATACCTCCTAAAAAGTAGATGAGGCTCCTTCATAACCTCGTTTTTATGTACCGAGGTTACGTATTCACCTCACAAAAACTTGCCGAGCTTATTTATTCACCTCACATAAATATGCCGAGCTTATGCATTAACCTCATTTCGGTCTGTCGAGCTCTTCCTTCGACGGTTTTTTCGAACGAAGACTTAAAATTGTCATTCGATAATCACTTAAAGCGACCGATATACCCGTTCGTGTGTTGATTGATTGATCTTTTGATTAATTTCATCGATTTTAGGCTGTTTTCAATCAAAACAATTCGTTCGTCAGATTTAGGTTTCGAATCGAAAGAGAGAGTTTTGGGCCTTTTTGCAATGTGTTCAGAAAAAATGAAAAGGGTTTGGGGTAATTTAGGTGAAATTATCTTGTCAATAGTCATTCCGACATCTTGCCTAAAGCCCTTATCAAAAAAATTATTGCAATATCTATGTAAATAAATTTTCAAACAAACACCCTTCTAGTTTAGGAAAATAATTTCCAAACTCAAATCTTTGGTATGTGCCTTTATAACATACATTAGAAAAAATATTATTTTAAGGTTAATATAATTTGAGTAATTTTCAATAATTATTCTTTCTAATCTAATCATAAAAAATGGACTTTTAATTTTTAAACCCCCTTTGGGTATTACAAAGAGTTCAAGCTACCAGTACATCTTCAGAGTCCAGAAAGCCTTCAAAACGATGCAATGGGATATCCCCATCCCATCCAAACTCACTCCGAATCCGACTCTTGTGAGGATACAACAGGTGAATCTTCCCGAGAGCGTCGCATCCCGCCCTGGAAGGTGCGCTTCCAATTCTCTCGGATTCGGATCGTTGTGCTTGCAGGGTCAGGGAGAGGCCATAAACGGTCAATCTTATCGAATCGGAGGCTGTAACGGTTGTTGTGGCATACGATCATCCTCATAGTTTGGCATGTGTGAAGGTCGATCCTGGCGTTCCCTGTCGT
Source organism: Persicaria tinctoria (assembly GCA_037127255.1). Classification (NCBI taxonomy): domain Eukaryota; kingdom Viridiplantae; phylum Streptophyta; class Magnoliopsida; order Caryophyllales; family Polygonaceae; genus Persicaria; species Persicaria tinctoria. The sequence continues at coordinate 65,479,442 of JBANSL010000010.1, read as the reverse complement.
CGCTAGTTGGGCGAGAGCTTCTGTGTTGATGTCAAAGTAGCGGGCAATGCTGGTGATTAGCCCACCAAGTACCAACCACTATATCGCCTGAGCTCGCCTTGGCCACGGACTGGAGGTGTCGGGCAAGAAACTTTCCAGCGTTCAAATTTTGGCTATGCACCATCGCCCATAAATGCAACAGCTCATCTGTTCGAACAATACTTCTGCCAGTGTGTCCTCTTCCAAATATCGACTGCGCCATGAAGGACTGCAAGACTCTGAAGCATGGGTTGTACATTGAGCTGGCCCGGGATGTACGGGGATCATATTGTGGTTCATCGGGGATCTCCCTCCAAAATTCATTAGCATTGTATTCCTTGGGTTTGGCCTGGTCAACTTCATTGCGGAAGCCGAAAATGTTGTTGAATTGCTCCAGGGTCAGCTGTCGATCTTGGTTTTGCAAGCGGAAGGTGATTCTCCCCTCAGTGCAACGTCCAGGAGGGATCATCACCTTCACCGTACTGAGAAATTCGAGTGAAAGCGAGATGTACGTGGGCTCCTTCGCAGTAAGTAGCGTTGTCCATCCAACTTGTTCAGCCATCCACTTGACGTCTTCCCACAGTCCCAAAGTGTTAAGCATCTCCTCGTCTAAGTAACGTGTGTTGCAAAGTTTTCGCCGCTCAAGAGTTTTGTATCTCTTGATGTGCTCCGAATCGTGGAGAATTACTGCAATCAAAATAAAATTGAATTATGGAAACGGAAGTTAACACGGGAGAGCAAACAACGCTACCTTGAGTGATCATTTCCTAATGGAAAGAGCCTTGGCTTAGGCAACAATCAATAATGACTTAAGTGAATTTTTCCAGAAGATATGAGCTCATAGAGAGTGACCTTGTATTATTGAACAAGTAACTTACCTTGAGTGGAAACGCGTTTTGAAATTGTTTTTCCTGCCTGTCCATGGACAGGACCTTTTGCCTTGCTCTGCTGCTTGGAAGAAGGCTCAGGAATTGCAGATGGTAAATGTTCCGATCCACTGTGCCCTGAAAAAAGTTCGGTTGGGCAGCTTCTTTTGAGTTTTAATCACAGATCAACAGTTCAAAAGTATAATTGCTCTCATTTATGGAAGAAGACACAAGGTGATTCCATATGTATTGACATAAGAACTTGCACAAAAATTATGAAATCAATCAAATCAAATAACATATGATAGCCAATGTAGGGAGAAAGAAGCAGCTAGAAGTTGGCCTCTTTCATAATCAATCATATAAGTTTGTAACAACATCTCAATCTCATAGATATGATCAGTATCCAAAAATAGTTACCTCTTGGCCGTAAGGTTGCATGGCGATCCATTTTTGTGGGATTTTCCACTCTTTTCGTAGATATATCAACTGCCTTACATGGCTTTTCCGGAGAAGAAAGATGCCTTTCAACTGGAAATAGGATGAGAAAATATTCAGCTCCAAGGTAAATATGGAAAAAATGAATTGGGCGAATGTAAAGACAAAGGAAGCTCAAGATTCCAAACACCTTCAACGACATCTTGTAAAAATGGCAAATCATTGAAATTTGAACAAGCTAATCTTCTTTGATCAATTTCCACTTCTATAATGAAAAGTAATTCTATTATATATCTAGTCTATATGTTTAGATGAATTTGGTTAACCATCATGTGCAAGTAGCTTGTTCAGAGACAAACTATTTCCTACAAGTATTAGGAATCAGTCCCTCTCCAACTGTTCAATGCAACTATGAATTGAATTATCAAGTGTGGGTGTAATTTTCCAATACAGTTCTTAAGACATTTGTATAGATGTGATCTAAGATGCCACCCTTGGCCATTTTTATAAGACACTTGTTTATTTTCACGTACCAACTTGAGGGGTTTCATCCCTTTCGTCGCAGTCTTCACACACCCAGTCATCTGGGACAATAAACTCAACTACTTTCATGCAGTACCTGGAAAAAAAATATACAAATGGAGACCGAAAATGCATTATCAAATAGTACTAATATGGGTTGCTAACAAAAAGATGTTATCTACCATATTAACAGAAACAAAAAGCAGTGGAGAAAGGAGATCATCCTACGCATGAATGAAGGTTGATTTGCACTTAATGCACATTGCAAGAATTTCTTCATAGCCAGCAACACCACATATGTAGCAACATTTCGCCTGCACCATCATTACAGGTAACACTTTAGGAATAGCCTTAATTTTATCATTTTCAATTCTCACTAAATGAAAATCTACAAACTGCATAAGTGTAACCAAAGCACCAATCAAGCAACCTCAAAATTTCCATTCACAGTCCTAGTTTTAGTGCACTAAATTGGACCTCTCCTGCAACTAACTCCAGAGTTTTAGCTGCATTAGTCACCATAAAAATCCTTTGAGGTTATGTGACGAAATTTATAATTTCCTTTCTTAAATGTGGTGGATTTGGGGGGAAAAGGGATTCAGTTGTTCCCGAAATTGAAAGCCAAACATATGCAAGCAAGTGATCAGCCACAAAACAGAGGTCAAATGTTTGACTAACAGCCCAGAAAACCCCTTTTTCTTTACAGTGACAGTTCGATTATGCTTTCCCCTCTGCATCAGAGTGAAACAGCAAAAAATTCGTCTGCGATTCCCCACCTAAAGGTACAAAGCCTAACATAGTCGAGGAAACCAAACCATAAAAAATTCAAGCTAAGCTAAAAACAAGTATTGTATAAAGAATGCCAAGTGATTCCACAAAGCAGCAAAGCTAGAATGACGACGAGTAACTCGGAAGAAAGGAAATAAATTAGTGCACCATTTCATCAAGGGAACCTCTATCGCCGCGACGCCGCTCCTCCGGCCTCGTTCAGCCTCACGCCGTCGCCGACCACGGGAGAACCGTCTTCGGTGATAGGTGGGGTAGGGTTTGGGTGGCGCAATTTGGGGGAAATGGGGTCTCTGGAGTTCTGATGGGGGTAGGAAGAGCGGAGCGGGAGAGGAATCGATCAGGACGACGTATTTGGGCAGAGTTGCAGTGGCAGGGCAGGGGTTACGTAATTACAGGGGGTTTCATCTGGTAAGGGGTGGTCCACCTGATATTCCGTGGACCAGCTTTCAGTTTTGTTTTGTTGCGGGACTTCACTTTTCATCCTTTTTCAACCTGATTTTAGTTGTATACTGTATTCAAAATAAAAATAATTGCCTTACTGAGGGCATGTTTAACGGGGTAAAAAAGTACCGATACTGGACAAATATTAATATAAAAATCCATGAAACCCAAGATCCTGTGTGAGAGATACTAGAGGTAGTATTTTTTTTTTATTTTTTTTTGAAACGGAAAAAATTTGACCATAGAGCTGAGCTCTATCAGCCAAGAGCATCCTGCGGATGAGACTATGCAACAGAGAGTCATCAGGAGTCCAGATACCGTTGAAGGCTGGAGTGATACGGGACAAGCGATCAGCTACCAAATTTGCCTCACGGAAGACATGACGAATCTCAACAGAACCAAAAAAGCCCAGCGAGACTAGACTGTCCGAGACAATCATTTCAGAGTCTCCAGTAGGCTTCCCCATACCTTTCATACTTTTTATTATTGTTAAGTTGTCTCCTTCAATAATAAGATTTGTTATTTTTAGTTCTGTCGCAGCCCGAAGTCCCATCCAGAGACCCAAACTTTCACAGCCACATACAGAACTGATTGGTGATGGTCCATTACCAGAGAAAATCGGGGTTCCTACAGAATCACGAATGATGAATCCATAAGAGCCCAAACCATCCGCGGAGAACGAACCATCAAAATTTAGCTTATGAGTTCCAATTGGTGGAGGTTCCCATTTGGTTCTCTTTCTCTTTGATATAGATCTTTGTTTGTCCACATTTGTGGGTGTATTTTTGTTGTTTTCACAGTAGTCTGGGCAGTTTAAATTTGATGTCTTCCAGACATATATTTGTTCCTTTATAAAGGATAATATGCATCTTATGTCCGGGTTTATGTTTTCAAAGAGTGTTTTGTTTCTGAAGTACCAAATACCCCACCAAGCAAAGGCGAGATCTTCAAAGCATTTTGTTCCTATTGTATTTTTTATTTCCCATAGCGTGGTGTTCAAGTGCTCATCTTTGCTGAAACAACCATTCATTTTCCGAAACGTTCCTGGGTTATTTGCAATTAGGGTATCCCTCGTAACAGGACAGTTCCATAATAAATGGTTTAGGTCTTCATAGCAAGAGTTGCAGTGGGGGCAGTTTGTCGGAATCCCAAGGTGTCGAGAAGCTAGTCTGACAGAAGTGGGCACTCCGTTCTTAAGGATTTTCCATAGGAAAGATTTTATTTTCGGGGGGATATCTAGTGCCCAGACCCAATTTGCGTTTGATGTTTCATGTTTCTTGTGGTTGTATATCATATCAATAGCAGACTTAGTGCTGAACCAACCATTTTTGCTCCATTTCCAATAAAGTCTGTCAACTTGGATGTGCTGTGGTATTGGTATTGTCTTGATAGTTTCAATTAGGTTGTTTGGAATTATGTTTTGTAACTCTGCGTGTAGTTTATCTTGGTTCCATGTTTTGTTGTCTTTGAGAAAATGTTTTATGTTGATTGTATCGTCTATATGTTGAGTTCCTAAGATAGATGAATTTATAGGTGTTTGGCCTAACCACTGGTCCTGCCAAAACTTGATAGAGGCGCCGTCTCCAATAGACCAATTAAGGCCTTGTTTAAACAGCGGGATTAGTTTTATTAACTGGGTCCATTGCCAGGAAGAGGTACCATGCTTCTGATATGAGAGTATATTTTGGTTTTTAAGATATTTTTCTTTAATTAGTTTGACCCATGGGCTAGTTGGTTCCGCTAATAGTTTCCAGAGTAATTTCATTTGAAGAGCTGTATTCATATCCTCCGAGCTACGCAGCCCTAGTCCTCCGTTTTCCTTGGTTTTGCAAACCTCATACCAACCGATGAGGGGCTTATGGTTGGGTCCTTTGTTCCAGAGGAAGTTCCGGTTGATCTTATCAAGTTCCGTATGGACTGATTTTGGTAGCATAAAGCATTGCATTATGTGTAGAGGTTTGGCTGCTAGCGTTGTTTTGATTAGAGTGCAACGGCCAGCTTGTGAGAGACAATTCGCCTTCCATCTATGAAGTTGTGATTTGGTGTTTGTTAGAAGTTCCGTGAATACTTCCTTTGTCATTCTTCCTTCTATTAGGGGGCAGCCCAAATAGGTACCCATCTTATGGGTGTGCGCTATTTCTAGCTCGTTTCTGATTAGATTTTTCTGGGTGGTTGTGACGTTTTTGGATGTTTGAAAATGGGATTTGTGCCTATTTACCTTTTGTCCTGAAATAGCTGAGTATTCAGTCAGAATTTTGTTAATTTGGTCGCAGCCGGTTTTGGTTGCTGATGCAAAGATGACAATATCATCCGCGAAGGCTAAGAAAGGAATTTTTGTTCCCCCTCGTGTCAGTTTGACTCCTAGGTGGCTTTGTGGTTTTTCCGATTCATGTTGTAACCCACGAGCCAGAATTTCTGATATTATTAAGAATAGATATGGCGAAAGCGGGCATCCTTGGCGTATTCCCCTCTCGGGAAAGAAGATTTCAGTGGGTTCATTGTTTACTAGCACCGAGTAAGTGACTCTGGTTATGCATTCTTTGATCCAAAGAGTGAATTTGGTTGAGAACCCAAATTTTGACATAATTGAGAGTAAGAAATTCCAGTCGACCATATCGAATGCTTTTTCCATATCAAGTTTTACAGCCATCCAACCCGATTTTCCATTTTTCTTTGAGAAGGAGTGGAAGATTTCGTTTGCAATTAAGATGTTATCTTGTATTGATCTGCCTGAAGAGAAGGCGCTTTGTAGTGGATTAGTTACTTTAGGGATTACCCTTTTGAGTCTTGAAGCTAGAATTTTGGATATAATTTTATATGTTGTTGAGCAGAGACTAATAGGCCTATAGTGAGATGTTGTGGTTGGGTTGTCTATCTTTGGTATTAATGCTATGAACGTATGGTTTGTTTGCTTCAGGATCCTTCCGCTTAGAAAGAAACTTTTAACTGCTTTGATGACTGATGGTTCCACAATATGCCAGTACTTTTTGAAGAAACCAGCTGGAAAACCATCAGGTCCTGGTGATTTGTCATTGGCAAGACTGAAGACAGCATTTTTAATTTCAGAGTTCGTGACTTGGCGAGTTAGCCATTCATTATCTTCGTTAGAGATTTCGTTCCCTACATGGTGAAGTAGGTTGTTTTGCGTTTGTTGCCTAGCATGTTGCGTAAATCTTTGGCTAAAATCGTGTTTGATTAGGTTTCTAATATCTTCTTCGTTGTTAATTGTTATACCCGCCGTGGTTTGTAGGTGTTTTATTATGTTTCTATTTCGCCTTCCTGTTGCTATTTTATGAAAGTATTTAGTGTTGGGGTCTATGTATTTAATGTGCATTCTTTTCGCCCTTTGCCCCCAATATTTCTGCTGGAAGGAAAGGAGGGAGGAGTGCTTTGAAGTGAGCCTTTTGATTTTGTTATCCAGGTTTTGGCTGTAAGCATTGCAAAGATTCTTTTGAGATTCTAGTAGATCTGTTTCTACTTGTTTAATTTGGCGGAAAACGTTTCCAAAGGTTACTTTGCTCTAAAGCTTGCTTCTTCTTTTAACCTCTTGTAGTTTTTTCGTTAGTTTGAACATTTTCGAGCCATGGGTGTCTAGCCTCCATGCCGATCGCACAACTGATTCATAGTCTGGTTTCGTTGTCCATGCCATTTCAAATTTGAAGGGTTGCAATTTTGGTTTGCGGTTATCCATGAGGTCCAAAGTGATTTGGGCGTGGTCTGACTTAAGAAAAGCATGGTTTTTCGTACTAAGGTTCGGGAATTGTTTTAGGATAGGGTGGCTAACCATAGCACGATCTAGCTTTTCAAATATGTTATCGGTACCATGTTCACGTTTTCTCCTGGTGTAATCGTTTCCGCAAGTTGGGGAATCTACCAGATTGAAAGTTCTAATAGTGTCTTGGAGTATTGCAAATCTATTTGCAGATGGGATCCTGCCCCCTAATTTGTCGGTAGGTTCTAAAATTTCGTTAAGGTCTCCAAGAATAATCAATGAGTCCTTAGCATTGCGAATATAGTCTGAGAGTGAGGCCCAGAAGTTGTTTTTTTCCTTTGCGTAAGGGGTTGCATAAACGAATAAGATTTCGACATCAATGTTAAGTGTCGTATTTATGTAGTCTACCTGAATGATGCGGTCCGTCGAGTTTCTAATTGTGAAGGTTTCATTATGGAATTGAGATTCTTTCCAAAGAAGGCAAAGCCCCCCCGCAAGACCATTGGATGGAATGAAATGCATTCTGTCAAATCCTGGTTTCCTCCAGCATTTGTCTGGCGGAGGGTTTGTTAATTTTGTTTCCGCTAGCATTAGGATTTTTATGTGCTCTGCTTTAGTTGTAGCTTCAATGTGGGTCCAAACATTCTTTCTGCGAAGGCCTCTTATATTCCAAAAGCTAAACTTCATTAAAACCTTTTGAGGAGGAGAAGGTAGTTTTCTGGTTGAGAACCTTGTTTATAGGAGTAGAGATCCTCCAATTGGTGGGGGTTTTGGTATGACGATGGTTCGTTTTGTTTGTTTCATCTGTCATTGTGAGTATATGTGTAAAATTTTGCTTGAGGATTACCAATAGCAAGGAAACTTTGTTTTGGATATGAATTAAGATATGTTTGGTGATCTGGTATTTGTTTTGTATCTTCTCCGAGATCGATCCAGTGTGGACCCTAATCATATTTATTACTATATTAATAGCATGTGTGCACTGTAAATATTGTGCATGATAGGATTTGAATGCTGATTTAGTAGCACAATAGTAACCAGTGAGGCGCATAAAGTGGTATGAAGCAATTAATCGAACGCACCCTGAATAACCAATGATGAACTGTAATGAGTTTAAGAAAATAGGGTTCAATATCAAAGTAATAGTACTGGTAATCAGGAATAGGGGTGTACAAAACTCCAAAGAAACAAGAATTATGTGAAATCTTAAGCTTATAAAATTGTTAAATATGTACAAGTAATAGATCTTGTAATGTTTTAGATTTACATAATACATACATGCTATACCAATCCGATTAAACTTTATATTATGTTGAATGAACCAAAAGTAGCGTAGAAAGATGCATGGTTTAACAGAAAGCAGATCAGTTGGTGTGTTACAAATGACCAACCTCAGCCATGAAGAGTTAAGCTTTCTCCATAATCCATCGGTGGGTATGGTGACTTCAGGTTCTCGATGGCAAAACTTGAACACAGAGAGAGATCTTTGTGCCCAGGTGGCCATAGGAGTGTGCTGCACATTTTGGTAAAACAATTTTTGCTCAAGAGAAAGAATCTCCTGAGCAGAGTTATTGATGTATCTTATAGCACTCTTACTTGCAAAATCAACCAAAATACCCAAAGCTAATTTAAGGCAATGATAAAATGGTAGATTCCTAAGCAAGAAGAGAAAGCTAATGACATGATTAAATAGGTTGTGGCTCAAATTTAAGAAAGAAAAGGGCAAGCACCTATGTTCAGAGAATTTAAACCATAAATTAAGAAATAAGACACGAGTCTGATTGGAGATTGTACATTGCAGATAGTATAGTTGCCAACCCATAGGCTGCCAAGAAAGGTAGTAGCATTTATCACAAGAATAGTAAATAAACATAATCTGAATTTGTTTGGAAGTTGTAGATGGTAGATGACCAGATTGCCAACACAAAAACCGCCGTGACTCAAAGTAGCAGCAAGAATCAGGAGTAAGGCAACCAAAGGTTACTTGAAACGGAAGTGATAGTTCATATCCCTGAGCAAAGAGAATATCATAAAAATATGGTAATTTCCTAAGCAAGAGAGGAAAGGTAATGTCTATGTTTAATAAGTTGAGGTACAAATTAGAGTAAGAAAACTGAAAACACCTATTTTCAGATAGATCGAACCGTAATTTAAGAGAAAGAATTTTTAATAACTTGTGATGTAAATTAGAGCAAGTTAAGTGGAAGCACGAAGCCAGAAATCTAGCAGCTGAATATTTAAGTAAGAGTTCTTCATGACCAATGCCAAAGCACATAATCGAGGAGTAAATAAGGTTAAAATTAAGTATAGCTATATAGTTATGATTGAAGCTAGTAGTGAAGTTATTATGGGTTCCAAAACTTACCTTTTGATGTGCAGGTTTTATAAGCTTTAAAACACACAGGTTTTTCTGCAGGTGGTAGATAAGAAGGAGGTAATCGAGAGAGTAACTCGCTCGATTGATGTTAGTACAAAGATTGCTAAGATCAAGAGCAAACATACTTTGGAGCAGTGTGTCATAAGGAGTGCAGTGGTTGTGAGATATATTGTGACTTCTGTTCAGTATTCATTTGCTTATGCAAGGATTGGGTTGTTTGAGCAAAGTCACAGTTAAGTTGCTGGTGCATTGGGTGCAAAATACATGAAGATGATACAAAATAAGATCTATAGAGCACATTAAACAGCAAGTATGAGGGGTCAATGATATGCAGTCAGCTCCACCTAGTTGGTTGAAGAAAGAACTGAGATCAGTTTTTGCTCTTCCTTTATCACTTTTCTGTGTTTTGGATGGTGCTTTAGGTTTAAGTGTGCCACCCGGAGGCTTCCTAGTAGGTTGATTTTCAGTGGGTGTCGGTGGAGCCCTGGAGAGGCTCCCCTTCCCTTTAGGTGGTTTGTTGCTCGCCATTATAGCAAAGCAAGGGTGGAGTTTGGATAAGAAGATGTAGGATAGGATACCATACCTGTAATGATTTGAAGCTTTACCCATCGGAACTAGAGGCGATGAACAAAGCAAGAACAGAGCGAGCTGTTTTGTAAAGCAATCGGTGGCTCGTTTTTGTGATCCATGAGGGTTCAGTGGTAGATAATACTGAACAGCAAGCCAACATGAGCCAACTTCAAACTGATCAACAATGACATTCTCCTGTACAACTAAACATATTATAGGTAGAAGGTTGAGAACGTTAGTGCAGATGCCAAAATAGTGATAGACGAGGTCACTAGTGTAAATTAAGAATAATACAAATTGATAATGTGTAAGGGTAGGTTGTTTTTGGTGAAGAATCAAAAGATACTTTTTATTTGGTAATACACAAAGACGCAGTTCAAGCATTCTGATCAGGCAGACTCCAAAAGAGAGAGTAAGCCAACCAAGAGAGCCCAGTGATGTTTTGGCAGAGCATTTCTGCTTCCCAAGGGGTGTCAAGTTTGGTATTGTGGGTAGGGTGATGGGGTTACTCCCAGAGGAGTTCCCAGTGACGTTTTGGGTGTCATTCCTTTCGGAATTTCCCTTTGGGTTAGTAGTGGACTCTGATTTTCTCATCAAAGCATTGTGAGGGGAGAAAATCAAACCTGTAATTTCAGATTGGGTGTAGAAATTGAGAAATTTGTACCTGGGGGATAGTGACGGGGTACAGAGGAAGGTAAGAAAGTAGAGCCGGAAATAAACACTGAGGAGCCAGAAGAGCCGGCCACCCAACAGCAACACTGTCCAAGAGAGAAGGTCAGAGCAGACCGCACGAGACGCTGTTGAACCGGAAAGCCTGGGGACGAGCCAGAACGCAAAGAACGACAACCCCTCCATAGCCACAAGAGAAAGATCGGAATTATAGGCAATAGATTCAAGCCCGTAGTTGCAGAGACGTGTGGGACATGAAATCCAGATCCAAAATCGAAAGGCAGAAGCCTTAGCCCACCGATCGAAAAGACAGATGTATGGAGTCAATTTGGAATCAAAAGGATTGAGCAAGAGGGATTTCTTAGATTTAGGCTTCACCCCTTTATCAATTTTGAGAGAAGTAGATTGTAGGCAAGAAGCAAAGGTCACCGCCCACCAAACGATAGGTAAGATCCTTGAGAGTAAGATGGAGGACTGAGAATCGAGAGAGCTGAGCAAGTTGGGATGATCTAGGTTTTTTTTCCTTTGTGGATTTGGGGAAGAAAAGGGGTAGCGCGTGTTGTGGCGCGTTCTTTTTGGATTTTTGGGTTTCCATTTTTCTGAGATGGATCCTTATACTAGAGGTAGTATCGTTGTAAGTATCGCGTGCATTTAATGTGACACAATATTTGTGTCAGCTTTAATATTTTTTTACAGGTAAATGAGTCAAAACGACACCGTATTCATGAACCAAATAATCAGCTGCATTTCATGGCTTCCATTAGCATTTGGGTGGTAGGCCACGTGTAATGTGATTAGTGGCTACAATGTATTGACTTTCGATGGTGGACATGTGGAACATGATGGGTGGCCATGATTTTTTTTTGGTTGATCCAATTAAAATCTCTAAAATGTGATTTTTGATAATTAAAATGTAAAAATAAAAAAACTATACTAGATTCATTTTTCTCTACGTATAGACATTAACTTTGACTATATTTTGGGAAAATTTTTATTTTCTAATACAATTTTGTATAATAATCCCCAAAAAAAAATATTTTTTTTTATAATATTAAGTTATATATAGTTGGCCTTATTTATTTTATAAATAATTTAAATATAATAATAATATTTTGATAATTAAAAATAAATATAAAATATAATCATAGAATAAAAATGATTATTGGAGAGGGGTATATTTATAAATTGAGTTGGTAGGAAAAGATGGGTTTTGGGATACTAGGGTCTAGGGATGCTATTGATAAAGTAGGATGATGTGGCGGGAAGAGATGAATAAAATATTAGTATTTCTAGCATCCCTAGTATTCATTGATAAACATAGCCTTATTACTCCTCTGTTAGTTCAACAACAACAAAATTACTCTTCTGTCTCATATTAAATGTCGTTTGACTTTGGACACACTTTTTAATAAGCTAAAAAAAATCTATAAAACATCAATTTCTATATTTATTTTTTTCATAACTTTATATTTTTTTATAAAAAAAGTATGAAATTATAAAAAAAAATAATGATATATATATACTATATCTAATCTATCTAATCTAATCTAACTATCTATCTAACTATCTATATAAAGTTGGGTGAAAGCCTCATTAATTGCACTAATTAAATGATAACAAATAATCTAATATATTCAATATTACCATGAAAAATCAAAAAGACATTCTAGCATAGTGGTTGTAGGGATAGTTATTATACATGAAGTCAGAGATTCAATTCTCCATATTTGCACTATTTTAGTTAAAATTCTTTATATAAAGTTCTTTTGAAAAAATGAATATTTTTTAGGAAAATATTCATTTGATTTGTTTTAAACCTAAACAGATGCATTTCTAAAGCATTTTTTTTGTGCATATATAGTTGAATTGCATGTATATATATAAGTGAGTAATAAGATAAATATAGATCCAAGTTAATATATTTATCGAATTTCAAAGATAAATAATTAAACATATTAAAACTTTTAGAGATAAAAATTGTTATTAATCAAATTATAATGATAATATATTAATTAAAATATATATTTAAAATAAGTCCCCTATAACTACAACATTTTTCAATTAAGTTTATACTATATTGTTTTTTTATTTGTTTTAAACCCATACACATGCATTTCTAAGCAATTATCATTTTTTGCTTATATAGTTGAATTGCATGTAGAAGTGAATAAGAAGATAAATAGAACCAAGTTAATATATTTGTCGAATTTCAAAGATAAATAAACATATTAAAACTTTTAGACATAAAAATTATTAGTAATAAAATTACAATTTGATGATATATTAATTAAAAATATATTAAAAATAAGTCCCATGCGTTGCATGAGTATGCTCACTAGAGATACCGTACGCAGTTATTTGATGTTGTAATCGATTACAGTGTAAATATATACTCCTCCTTGAATTGGTAAATAAAGAGCGTCATCCGGGTTCGAACTGTGAACCTACTTCCCATAGTCATTTCTAGTTGAACCATTCCCAAATGGTTAATAGTATATACTACTGTATTATAGTGACAACTGTACACATAACTAAAGTAGGCACGTAAGTAGTAGATATGATTGATGGGATATGGATGAAATTGTTGATTCATGGAGTAAACTTGTCCAAAATAATCCTTGCGGCATTGGCAGAGTTGCAGAGGATGCCCACCATATCGGCAATGTGCTGCTGGCCGGACCTCCGGAGGAAAGTTGCTCCCCATGCCAGCTGAGGTTCAAGTACTGGGCAGCTGTCAATCAAAGTAGTCGCCGCCGTCGGAAGCATCGTCTCTCCCCTGTTGATCAGACAGGTCATCAGAATCGAATTGCGTAAGCATATCGGCACTACTTAAGACACCCTGCTTGCAGAGATCGAGCCAAACCAAAACGTATTCCGGTCTTTCGGGCATGCTGGATTCCTCGGTTAATAACGCCACCGTTGGCTGAATGGCAGCTTCGGATTAGGGATGAATTGATTTTACCTTCACAAGCTCATGTGGATTGGGAGCAATCCACAGGCTTTGTAAAGATCGATACCATCAATTCATCCCCTGATCCAAAGCTGCCATTTATGCATGTGTTAATCCGATTAAGGATCTCAGAGGCAGCGGAAGTAGGAGCAACGAGAACGATCGTATTGAGATAGATTACATAGGTTTCATATTGTATAGTGGGCTAAAAGCCCGTTAAGGCCCAATACCTGTGTAACCTATATATATGTTATATCAATGAATGGAAACCCTCGAGGAGGACTCTACATCAATTCCGCTATTCTACATGGTATCACAGCCTTTTCTTCCTAACGGAACCCTAAATTGATCCTCCCTCTTCCTCCGACCTTCCTCCTCACCGCCGCCTCTCCGGCCCCTGCTCTCGACAACACCGCGCACATCGACACCGCCGCCTTCTCCCTCTCCAAGGCCACCGTCGCCGGATCCGCCATCCTCGGATCCCCTGCACCGCCACCCTTCCCCCTCCCTCTCCCGGCCCGCGTCGTCCCCAGGCGCGCCCGCGGCAGCTTCAGCGCGCCCGCGCCGTCCCCAACGCGCCCGCGCCGTCCCCGCGCCTTCCCCAGCGCCCGCGTCGTCCCCAACGCGCCCGCACAAGGCCACCCTCCCGCGTCGTCCCCATGCATCCATACTCTACCTCTCGACATGCCGGCCCTCACGCCTGTCTGACATCGCCTGATCCAGGCTATGTTCCGCCAGCTCTGCATCACGCCGTCTCCTCTACGCAGCAGACATCTTCAGATTCTTCTTGGTACATGGACATTGGTGCCACCTCTCACATGACGAACTCCTCAGGTAACCTCTCCTCTATTTCTTTTAAGGGCCCTGCCCCCTCTATTATCGTCGGAAATGGTGGTCGTCTTGCTACTTCGGGTATTGGCCACGCCAATTTACAGACCCCAACCCACCCACTACACCTCAACAATGTCCTTATTGCCCCAAAGATTGTCAAAAACCTTATCTCTGTCCGTCGGTTCACTACTGACAACAACGTTTCCCTTACGTTTGATCCCTATGGTTTCTCTGTGAACGATCTTACTACGGGGGTTACTCGCATGAGATGTAACAGCACCGGGGAGCTCTACCCTGTCACACCACCTCCTGCGTCCCGTCAATCATGTCCGGTCGCCCTCTCGGCATCGTCGTCCAGCCTCTGGCATGCACGCCTGGGTCATCCCAGCGCTGCCGTTCTAGATGTCCTCCGTTCCCAGAACCTTGTCACATGTACTAAAGACCCACGCTCTGGCTTATGCTCTTCCTGCCAACTAGGCAAACATGCCAGACTGCCGTTTCAACGGTCTTTGACCTCTACTCTTGCTCCATTTGATATCATTCACAGCGACATTTGGACCTCTCCCGTGCCTAGCAAGGAGGGTCACAAGTACTACCTCTTGTTTCTGGATGATTACACTCATTACTTATGGGTCTTCCCGTTGCATTTCAAGTCCCAAGTGTTTCCTATTTTTGCCAGATTCCATACCTACATCAAAACACAATTCCACATGTCCATCAAATGTTTCCAATGTGACAATGGTCGTGAATTTGACAACAGAGACTTTCACTCCTTCTTTGCCGCAAATGGGATCTCATATCGCTTGTCTTGCCCCTATACTTCTCAGCAGAATGGCAAGGCAGAAAGAATCATCAGAACCATTACCAACATGATGCGCTCTCTCCTCTTCCACGCATCTATTCCCCTTCCCTATTGGCCTCACGCCTTATCCACCACCTGTTATCTCCTAAACATTCTCCCTTCCACTACCCTGCAAAATCGCTCGCCAGCTCAGACTCTTTATTACGCCGAGCCTAGGTATGATCACCTTCGTACCTTTGGTTGCTTATGCTTCCCTAATCAGTCATCCACTGCCCCCCACAAGCTTCACCCTCGTTCCACCCCTTGTGTCTTTCTTGGCTACCCGTCTGATCATCGCGGTTACATTTGCCTCGATATCAAGACTCACAAGATCATTCTCTCTCGTCATGTCACCTTTGATGAGTCGCGATTTCCCTTCGCGTCTCCCACACCCCCTGTGTCGTCCACAGAGTCTGAGTCGCCTTTCCCTCACTTCATTCTTCCCCAGAGCTCTCCCGGTGCTCCTGCGTCTCCCCCTCCCCCACCTCCCCCGCCACCATCCATCACCAGACCTCACACCCGCAGCGTCTCCGGTGTCTTTAGACCCCGCCATATCGTCTCCATGACCGCCGCCCATCACCCCGCTATACACCCCACCTCCCCTCCACCACCATCAGCGCCTCCCCTACGCCCGGCGCCCGCCGCAACCCACTTTGCAGCACCCGCCGCAATAACCTCGCCCCTGGCGGCTCCCCTACGCGCGCCCGCGCCACAGGTTGGCGCGCCCGCGCCACAGGTTGGCGCGCCCGCGTCCCAGGTTGGCGCGCCCGCGTCCCGTGCTGGCGCGCCCGCGCCCCAGGTTGGCGCACCCGCGTCCCGTGTTAGCGCGCCCGCGCCCTTAGCCTCTCCTACCCCCGTCTTTCCCGACTCCCTTTCACCCTCTGCCTCCACCCAGACCTCCCTCTCCCCCGTTCCCACCTCCCACAAAACAGCCCTCCTAGACCCGAATTGGCAGGCGGTTATGCTCGACGAATACAGGGCCCTTACGAAGAATGGTACTTGGGTTCTTGTGCCTCGCCCTCCTGAGGCGAACGTCATTCGCTGTATGTGGCTCTTCCGTCACAAGTTCCGCTCTGATGGGACATTGGAGCGCTACAAGGCCCGTCTGGTGGTTAACGGTAGATCTCAACAGGCCGGTATTGATTGTGATGAGACCTTCAGCCCTGTGGTCAAGTCTGCCACTATCCGAGTGGTCCTGAGTCTGGCGCTGTCACGCAACTGGGGCATCCATCAGCTGGATGTCAAGAACGCCTTCCTGCATGGTCATCTGAATGAGACGGTTTACATGTTTCAGCCTCCGGGGTTTGCTGATGCTGAGCGTCCAAAGCATGTCTGTCTCCTCAAGCGCTCTCTGTATGGTCTGAAATAGGCTCCACGGGCATGGTTCCAGCGGTTTGCCTCTCATCTGCTCCGCTTGGGTTTCACTGGCAGCCGATCGGATACGTCTCTGTTTATCTATCGCAGAGGCTCGGACTTGGCTTTCCTGCTGCTCTATGTCGACGACATCATTCTCACCGCCTCTTCTGATGCTCTTCGAACGTCCATCATCTCGAGGCTGAGTGCGGAATTCGCCATGTCTGATCTAGGTCCGCTGTCTTACTTCTTGGGAGTTGTTGTTCAGCGGCATGCGTCTGGTCTCTTTCTCTCACAGAGTAAGTATGCTGCTGAGATTGTTGCTCGGGCTAAGATGGTCAACTGTAATCCCGTCGCCACCCCAGTCGATACATCCAACAAGCTCAGTGCTCATTCTGGTCCTCTGGTTGACGATCCGACATTGTATAGGAGCCTCGCTGGTGCTCTTCAGTATCTCACTTTCACCAGGCCTGATATCAGTTATGCCGTTCAGCAGATCTGCTTGTTCATGCATGCCCCTAGGGAACCTCACTTTCAGGCTTTGAAGCGGATCATTCGGTACATCAGCGGCACACTTGAGCTCGGCACCACCATCACTCCTTCCTCTAAGCTTGACCTTGTGGCTTACACGGATGCGGATTGGGGTGGTTGTCCGGACACCCGTCGCTCCACGTCTGGTTACTGTGTCTTCCTCAATGACACTCTTGTGTCCTGGTCAGCTAAGCGTCAGTCCGTCGTGTCTCGCTCCAGCGCTGAAGCCGAGTACAGGGGCGTTGCCAACGTCGTCTCCGAGTGCTCTTGGCTCCGCAATCTCCTGCTTGAGCTACGATGCCCCTTGCAGAAGGCCACTCTGGTCTACACTGATAACGTCTTCGCCGTCTACCTGGCTAGCAACCCAGTCCAACATCAACGCACGAAGCACATTGAGCTTGATCTCCACTTCGTCCGGGACAAGGTTGCCATTGGACACGTCCGCGTTCTACATGTCCCGTCCTCCTATCAGTACGCTGATATATTCACCAAGGGTTTACCTAGACAATTATTCATTGATTTTCGTTCCAGTCTCACTGTACGGACACCTCCCGTTTCGACTGCGGGGGTTTGATAGATTACATAGGTTTCATATTGTATAGTGGGCTAAAAGCCCGTTAAGGCCCAATACCTGTGTAACCTATATATATGTTATATCAATGAATGGAAACCCTCGAGGAGGACTTTACATCAATTCCGCTATTCTACAAGTTCGGTTTTGTAAATCGAAGATCAAACAGAAAAATAAGTTTGCAAGCGCAGGAAGCAATAAGACAGGAGAAGAAACGCAGGCAAGTGTTTACGCAGTTTGGGTATAAAACCCTACGTCTGCGGGGCCTCAAGAGTCAGGCCCAATATCCACTAGATTTGTCAAGGATAATACAATGAGGGGCAATCGAAAGAGATACATAAAACACAAGCCAGCTATCTATTGTGCAAACAAGCAAACCCAGGAAAGGAGAGAGGAACTCCCTTTTAGTCTTCGACACAACCAATGAAGAGCATCAATCAGTGAAGAACCACCAGCCGCCTTCAAGCCAGAAACCAGGGAACGATGATCTACCAGAAGCTTGACCGAACCACCAAGGAAACACCTGGAATCCCAAAGCGGAAAGAGAAGTTGTAGACGAAAACCCTAGCAGAGCTTATAAGAGGCGTCGTCCATCTGTTTTGAGAGTGAGATGAATAGTGGTCTTAAGCCTTAGGGTTCTGTGAGAGAGCGGATATACAGTGACAACTTTGTGTATAGGCCATAGCACCAAGGAGAGCAAACTGGGCTTGTACAAGGATTTGGGCTGTAAAGCCCAAATATCCAACAAATACAAACCTACAGCTGTAACTCATCCGACACATGTGAAACCTATATCCAAAGTCCTAGGTTGTGTTACACCAGTAGAATAATAGCATGGAAACTTATGAAATTATATATTCTACAATTGCCCCTGTAATTTCCTAAGTTTACAATAATAACAAAGTAAACATCTAGATTTACGAATATTGGGTTGCTGGGTCCGTCGTCGGCCCTAGCCCAATCCGGGCTTAGTTTAGTCCTTCAATATGAAGGTAATCCCTGCAAAACAAGAATTTGTTAGCAGAGAAAATTTTAGTGCCAAAGTCAGCTGGATTTACATCTCCAGCTATCTTCTTCAAGAGAATGATCTTTTTCGCTACTTTCTTTCTGATGAAGTGGAATCGCACGTCGATGTGCTTAGTGCGTTCGTGGTACATAGGGTCTCTACAGAGATAGATAGAGCTCTGTCTGTCTGTGTGTAAAACAGTCCTGTAATTTTTCCTTTCAATCTCTCTTAAAAGACCTTGTAACCAGATGGCTTCTTTGCAAGCCTCTATTGCAGCGATGTATTCAGACTCCGTAGAAGATAAGGCGACAATAGGCTGCTGTTGAGACTTCCATGAGATGCAATTTCCAAACCAAGTGAAGACATAAGAAGTGGTGGACTTCCTATTGTCCTTGTTTCCTACAGAGTCAACATCAACTAGGGGTGGGCACAAATCCCGATCCCGTCCCGGTCCCGTCCCGATCCCGGTGGGATTTAGGACAAAATAGCGATTCTCGTCCCGATCCCGTCCCGCAAAAATTATGCGGGACGAAACGCGGGACGATCCCGGTGGGATCCCGCAAATCCCGTCCCGTCCCGCATATAATAATAATAATAATAATAATAATAATATAGAATAATAATAATATATTATTAGTATTATTATTTTGAGCAAATATTATAATTATAATTATAATCATAATCTTCCATTTATAATAATAATAATAATATTTTGAAGGTTCGAAAATGTAAAACAATGTAATATAGAAATACTCTAGAAGGGGGGTTGAATAGAGTATGCCCGTTTTTCGCAAATATTCTCAAGGCTTTTGAAGCTCGTTCCAAACCCTTTGAGAAAACCTGAATCACAAGGTTAGACAATCGAACCAAGTGCGAAAATAAGGTAAAGCAAATAAGTAAAGGACACGAGTAATTGTTTACGAGGTTCAGCACAACTGGCCTACGTCCCCACCTAGGGTTCTTCCACAACCCTAGGATTCAAAGGCTTTATTGAATGTTTAGCTTAGGATCCTAATAGCTCACCGAGAAGCCTCTCTCCTATACAATTGCAATCTAGTCAACTCACGTTCCCTTGGAGTCCTAGACCAATCTAGAAGAGCCCCACCTCTCTCAGCTATCTAGTACAATCCTCTAACTCTCGCAAATCAATAGCCTAGTGCAACTTCCCGAGTTATAAACTCTCGAGTAACACTTGAAATGAATATATCCTATAAGCTCACAGTGACTCTCAAAGGCTTTGAAATAAAGAACACACTATTTGAGCGCTTTGCAAAGAGACACTTGGAAGACAGATCGCTTGAATGAATGAAGCTCGTGTGTAGCACTTGTACGTTCTTCATTTCTGGCTTCTTCTTTCTTTCCTTTATATAAGAGTGGAATGGCGCCTGAAGATCTTCACCAACGGCTCCATGAATCAGGCTTGATTCTTCAATCTTCTATATATGGACACTTTGAAGCCATGATCCATTTTGAAGTAGATCTTCACAATATGTCTTTAAAGGAAAGATATAATCTCGAAAATACTTCCTGAAACAGTTAGTCCAACGAATATATATATAGTATAAAGGAAGTATATAATAAGATAAAATAATATACGAATAATAAGATAGGTTTTGTATTTCATCAACTGTTAATGCTCCAAGGCCTTTGACACAAACATCCTGTCAAAGCCTTTGAAACATCTATTCCGATTTTCATCAAGGGAGGGAGTTATCATATTTGTTTATAATAATAATATTATTATTATTTGAGAAAATATTATTTATAACTATAATAATAATTTTCAATTTATAATAATAATAATAATATTATTATATAATATTATAATATAATTTAATAATAATATTAATTTATAATAATAATAATAATATTATTATTATTATTATATTATTATTATATCATATCATATTTTTTTCTTGTAAAGAATAATTATTTTATAATAATAACAATAAAAATAAGTAATATTATTTTATTTTATTTTTAATTATAACGTGGGATTATTATTATTATTATTATTATTATTATTATTATTATTATTATTATTATTATTATTATTATTATTATTATTATTATACCCATTTAGAGTTACAAGAGGCAAATAGCTAATTAAATACGGTATTCTTCCCAACTATCAATCGATAATGAGACAATATTGGTGAATCTCGTCTCAATTCCTTTCCGTCCTGATCTAGTAAGATAATGTAGCCAAATATGTTGAACATTATAATTAATTATACAATCATTGTATGAATTAATAATAGTATTATAACAATAATAATAATATTATTATTGAATAATATAGTTGAGAATAATACCGTATTCAACATATTATACTAAATAATGAATTATGAAAGCATTTTTCACTTTGCAAATTTATATAATATTTTATTATTTTTATATGCGGGACAAGGCCCGTCCCGTCCCGTCCAAACACCATCCCGTCCCGAAAAAAAAATGTCAATCCCGTCCCGAAAAAATTTCGCGGGGCGAGTCCCGTCCCGGCCCAATCCCGTCCCGTCCCGTGCCCACCCCTAGCATCAACATAGCCATACAAACTATTGCAAGTATCATGCTTAGCATAAGATAGGCCAAGATTTACGGTACCACTGATGTATTTCAATAGATATTTCATTGCAACCCAATGCTTTTCAGCAGGGTTAGACATGTGACGACTCAGAGCACTCATAGCAAAAGAAATGTCAGGCCTTGAACAGATCATAGCAAACATAAGGGAACCAACTGCAGCATCATAAGGGATTGATTTCATCTTAGCAATTTCAGAATCAGACATATTACCCTTCAATTTAGTTAGATCCAAATGAGCACCAAGAGGAATAGTGTTAGGTTTTACTCCCTTCATGTTGAATCTTTCAAGGACTTTCTGCCGGTAGTCGGTTTGAGACAACCACATCTGTTTCTTTTGCCTATCTCTTGTGATAGTGATCCCAAGAATTTTCTGAGCAACTCCCAAATCCTTCATATCAAAATTCTTCTCCAAGCTGAGTTTCAGAGCTTCAATCTTCTGGACAGATTTAGAAATAAGAAGAAGGTCATCTACATAGAGTAGAACAAACAAAGGATCAGTCACTTTAATATCTTTGAAATACAAGCATGAGTCATATTCGCTTCTACTGAAACGAAGGCCTTTCATACAAGAATCAAATTTCTTGTTCCATTGTCTTGGGGACTGTTTTAGGCCATAAATGGATTTGTGCAATAAGCAAACAAGATTAGGATTAGCCTGATCTACAAATCCCTTTGGTTGTCTCATATAGATAGTTTCATGCAAGTTACCATGAAGAAAAGCAATTTTTACGTCCATTTGTTCAAGCTCAAAATCATAAACTGCAGTCATGGCAAGTAAGAGCCTCATGGTTTTATACTTGACAATAGGTGCAAATATTTCATGATAATCTCCACCTTCTTTTTGTGTAAAACCTTTGGCAACAAGTCTAGCTTTATACCTAGGTGGTTCACTAGGATTTGAGCTATCTTTCAATTTATAGATCCATTTACAGTCAATAGTTCTAGCTTTGTCAGGTTTTTTCACAAGAGACCAAGTTTTATTGACATGCATGGATGCTGTCTCTTCTTGCATAGCAAGTTTTCAATTCTGAGCATGTTTACACTTAATAGCTTGTTCATACAGATCAGGCACATAAGAATTAACAGCATCAGAAACATGAAGAGCAAATTCAACAATGCTACTATCATACTTCTTATTTGGTTTTTTAATTCTAGGAGACCTATCCCTAGTGAGCTGATAATTAGTAAGATCATGTTGTTCAATGACAGAGGATGGCAACATATCATTCACATTAGGAACAGAAGTATGCAATGAAGAACTATTAGACGCATTGTCAACCGGAATCATATAAGACGAAGTGGAAGAAGAAACTCCCTGTTCAGATTGGTGTTCCTGTTGGTCTTCATCATTAGTATCTTCAGTGGAAGGTAGCACATTGTTGTGAGTAAGGGAATGATCAGATTCAGTCCATTCATCTTGCACTACAGGCAAGTAAAACTGAGCTATGCTGCTGTCCTGTTCTTCTGGATCAGAAACCTGTCTATCATGCTCAAGAGAAGTTGTCAGTGAGTTTTTAAAATGAAAATCAAGCTCCTGAAACACAACATCTCTACTCACTATGACCTTGTATCCCCCCGGCTGTATCACAAGCAACTTATAGCCCTTGACACCCTCTGGGAAGTCTAGTAGCACACACTTCTGAGACCTAGCGTTTAGCTTACCATCAGACTTGTGGCTATAGGTTGTGCAACCAAAGGGTTCCAAGTAGGTTATATTAGTTGGCTTACCTGACCACAACTCTTGGGGGCTTTTAAAGTCAATAGCGGAAGAGGGTGTTCTGTTGACCAAGTATGCAGCTGTTGTGATGGCGTCACCCCAAAGTGAGTGTTTCATGCCAGCACAAATCAGCATACTTCTGGCCTTTTCCATGAGGGTACGATTCATTCTCTCTGCTATTCCGTTTTGTTGTGGAGTACCAGGAATGGTAACATGTCTCTTAATGCCATGGAGATTACAGAAATTATCAAAATCATTATTGCAGAATTCTAACCCGTTGTCAGTTCTGAGACATTTGAGCAAGTGTCCAGATTCTTTCTCAACCTTAACTTTCCAGCCTTTAAAATTTTCATATGCCTCACCTTTTGTCCTCTGAAGATGTATCCATACTTTCCTGCTATAATGATCAACAAGAGACAAGAAATACCTCTTTCCTCGTATCGTGTCAACTTGTGCCGGACCCCATAGGTCTGCATGGACATACTCAAGAGGAGCATTAGCAACATAGGCAGAAGATTTAAAAGCTAGTTTGGTTTGTTTGCCCATTAAACAATTTTCACAAAAATCAATATGAGCAGGTTTAGAATCCAAAACACCTCTTTTATATAGCTCAAGCAAACCCTTGTTACCTATGTGTCCCAATCTATGATGCCACAACAAAGTCTGATCAAGTGTCATAGGTTTAGAGCTTTTATCAAATTGAGATTTCTCAGCAGTTTCAGACTTAGAGTTGTCAAAGTTGTCATGCTTCTTGTTCTTGTTCTGATTTTTCTTCTGATTTTTAAACTTAGCCCTTGCCATTAAAGCCTCATTTTTAACTTCCTGCTTTGTCTTAAACACCTTCATGACATCATTTTTCTGAATGATAGCTTCAATAATCATAGTCTTATCTAAATCTTCCCTACTATACTATATAACATCCTTAAAAGTGTCAAATTGTGCAGGAAGAGAATTCAGAATTAAGACAGCTTGATGTAATTCAGTAATTTTATCACCACAGCGCTCAAGATCTTGAATCATAGTCAGAAATTTATCAAGGTTGTCATTTAGAGACATATGAGCATTCATTTTGAAGTTAAATAATCGGCACAACAGATTTATGCGACTAGGAAGGGATTTTACCAAAAAAGTTGCTTCCAAAGCATCCCAAAGTTCTTTGGATGTCTTTTTAGTGAGCACTTGTCTTGCTACTTAATCCGTGAGTCTTATCAAGATCTTACTATGAGCAATTTGGTCCATCTCTTCTCGTTCAGCCTTATCGAGCTTGTCAGGAAACTTGTTTGCCACTGTAGCCCAACATTTTTCCTTGATTAGGATGGCTCGCATTTTAACCTGCCACATAGCAAAGTCAGAACACCCATCATAGGACTTAATACGAACTGAGGATTCAGACATATTTTCTAGAATGTTACATCACAATTTTTGTCTTTATTTTAAAAAGGAAAAAAGATGAGATTACAAAATATAAAGTGAACAAATAATACAATAAATGTTATTATTAATAAATGTGCATTTTCATAATGTGTCATACCAAAAATTTTCTTTATGGACCGCTA
Organism: Persicaria tinctoria; assembly: GCA_037127255.1. Taxonomy (NCBI): domain Eukaryota; kingdom Viridiplantae; phylum Streptophyta; class Magnoliopsida; order Caryophyllales; family Polygonaceae; genus Persicaria; species Persicaria tinctoria. The sequence continues at coordinate 65,455,098 of JBANSL010000010.1, read as the reverse complement.
TTTTATGACAGTTTTGTACTTTAATGCAACATGTGTCTTTAAAAGCCTATTAGCTCAAAAAATGGTATAGTGATGTGCCCATGCACAAAGGTTCGAGTTCAAAATCCCGCATAAACTATTTATGGTTTCTTTTTTTTGTTGTTCCCGTTCATGAATAAGATTATAAAGTGCAATAATAAAATGATAATGTGCACAAATAAGATTATATAATGCATATATAACATTATATTGTGCAAATATAACGGTAAGTTGTGCAAATATAACACTATGTTTTGCAAATGTAACATTATATTGTGCATATCTAATAATATAATGTTACGTTGTGCACATATAATATTATGTTGTGCGAATATAACATTATATTGTGCAAATATAACTTTAAGGTGTGCAAATATAACACTATGTTTTGCAAATGTAACATTATGTTGTGCATATCTAATAATATAATGTTACATTGTGCACATATTATGTTGTGCGAATATAACATTATATTGTGCAAAATATAACTTTAAGTTGTGCAAATATAACACTATGTTTTGCAAATGTAACATTATGTTGTGCATATCTAATAATACAATTGTGCAAAAGTAAGATAGGATTGTGCAAAAGTAGTATACAATTGTGCATAACTAAGATTATAATGTGCATGATTAACAATTTGCGATTGTTGCGCTCTTGTCTATTATGTAACCTATGTGGGATTTGAACTCACATCTTTGTGCAAACAGACATTGCTCTACCAATTGAGCTAATAGGCTAAATTATGATTTTCATGCTAAAATAGAAGAACCTAATCGACCTAAAGCATATCGCAACAAAATTCTAAAATCCAATTAGCTCATGATTCACAACCAATTTGACAATGCTATGAACATGAAATTAGCTCCAAATCAACCCAACATCACAACCATATAATCAATTTCAATCAATTTGGATGTTGGCAAAAAAACCTCAAATTCTAAAATATATCGCAATAAAATTCTAAAATCCAATTAGATCATGATCCATAAATAAATTGACAATGCTATGAACATGAAATTAGCTCCAAATCAACCCAACAACACAACCATATCATCAATTTCAGTCAATTTTGCTTTTGGCAAAATGCCCCAAATTCTAAAACATATCGCAATATAAAATTCTAAAATTCAATTAGCTCATGATCCATAAACAATTTAACAATGATATGAAGATGAAATTAGCTCAAAATCAACCCAACAACAAAACCATATCATCATCAATTTCAATCAATTTGGCTTTTGGCAAAAAAGCCCCAAATTCCGCTCTAAATCAAACCCTATATTTTCAATCTCAACCTAAATCAAGCTATGTGGCATTTACAACCACTATCAGAGCATCAGACAAACGGATTCGTCGTCGATAAGGCCTCTCAGCCTAACGCCGACATTCTTGGAGCTCTGATCCACCTCCAATGGCTGAACCGACGTAGGCGGAGTAGCCAAAGTGGAAGGCGGGATGGTGGCGAAGGTGCAGCGGAAGGGATCGGAGGTGGTCTGTGGAGTCCGGGATGGTGGAGCAAATGCGGGATGACGGTCCCACCGCTTCTCTCGCAGCACCGCTCAGCCATGGAATCCGGCCCGGTCGTTCCTCTTCTGCCCGCAGATAAGATACAGGGTGCCTACCGCTCTCGATCACGCGTTCCGCTGCCTAGTGAAGAAGATCAGGATCTCATCAATCTAATCAGAGACCGACTGATTCCAGCGATTGATCCAGTGGCAAAACACGGTCGACGCTCTCTAGAGCGCGAGCGACTGAGGATAGACGAGGAGCTCATGAGGCAACTTCTGGCGCTAGATTCACTCTACGGCACCGATCCGGGTGTGAGAGAGACCAGGAGAAAACCCAGTGCACTTCGCCTTCATCTTTTAGTTTCGCCTTCTGCACTTTGCCTTGGATCGCCATTGCCGGAGACCTCAAAGCAACTCTGAGTAGCTCCATTGAATTTCTCTGTTTTGGGTTTTCTGGGTTTGAATTTTTGAAGATGGTGTTTGCGGGATGGTGGCGAAGGTGTAGCGGAAGGGATCGGAGGTGGTCTGTGGAGTCCGGGATGGTGGAGCAGATGCGGGATGACGGTTCCGGCGGAGGTGGGATGAAGGTTCCAGCGGAGGCGGGATGAAGGTTCCAGGAGGTGGGTAGAAGATGAGGCACTCCATCAGACAACGAAGAAGGGATTTGGTAGAGGAAGGAAGGGATTGGGCTCGGTTTCAGTTTTTATGAAATACGGAGTAAAATTTGGCCCATTTTCACTTTAAGCAAAATTTTCACTTTAAGCCCCTTTTTCACTTTAACCTCACCCTATATATATATCACCATATATATATATATATATATATATATATATATATATATATATATATATATATATATATATATATATATATATATATATAGGTAAAAGTTCTAATGAAATGAATAATAGAGTGTAACATGTAACGCAATTAGAGTCGTTGGATCTAGTAAAATGAAGGGTATAAGATGATCGAACACCATAACACAATATATCAAATTACACTATAATTTATCACAACTTCCTTGATTAACGCCACTCCATCCCATCTTTTAAGTCCTAAATACAAACATTTTTTTTCAAACGTCTTAATTGTTATTCAAACACATGTACACCTTTTTTTTTTTTGATAATCAACACATGTACATCATATTTATTCATAAAACATTCAATATTAATTTATACAAATTATGTATATGAATGCATAGTCATGAAAGGAAAATTCAGATAAATTATTCAAAAGAACTAGTCATGATTCACAAGTGCTCTATATACTTGATATTCATTTCAAAAGGACAAAATATTCATCTCAAAAAGACAAAATTATATAGCTGATACAAAAAAAAATGAAATTATTTAGCCAAATGTCCATTTTATCCACATCCTTTTGCAAAATGTCCAATTAAAAAGCGGTTTTGCTAAATGTCCAAAATATTTTCGAAAACCCCATAATACCCTTACCTTTATAATTCTCCAATTGTCAGTTGCAGGCGGTTCCATCATCATTCCCGTCTTCTCTCTCCTGCTCCAGGCGCAACTGCTTCTCCGCGACGATTCCACGCCATTTCCGGTTCCAGGCGGTATTCCTTCCACCGTTTATCTGGTTTTCGCGCCGGTTCCCCTGCTGCTATCTTCTCCCAGTTCGATTTCGTGTCGATCTTCGTGCTTCTAATGGCGTCGTCATCAGGTATTGGACTACTGCTCACTGTCGTTTCAAATGAACTCGGTTTCTGTTTAGGGTTTTTGCAATTTCTGTTTGCATTTGGACATCTCCTTCCATTTCCTGCTTGTTTTTCTCTGGTTGTCGTCCGTTTGTTGGTTAATTTGGGTTTGTTTTTGTGATTTTATCCTGTTAATCACCGGTTAGGGTTTGTGTTTTGCTTTTATTTGTATGTAAGGGTTATGAGTTTGTGATATGATGCATTGTTTGTTTATTGAACTAATTTCGTTTCAAATTTAGCATTTATGCACAGTTGTTTGATCAATTTGATATTCATGGTGACAGTAGTTTCCCTTTTTGGTTACAGGATGTTGTAAGCCATTGTTCTGTCTGTTTTTGTGATTCTTCTGTTTTCTATAAGGTTTCTGAGTTTGTGATATGATGCTTTATTTCTTACTTGGACTGATTTTGTTTTGAATTTAGTATTTATGTATTTCATCTATTCCTCAAGTGTGGTGACAGTAGTTTATATGTTTGGTTATAGTCTGTTCTATGTCCGTTCATGGTGGGAGACCATTCATTGCTTAGAATTATCCTTTTAGTGACACCATATATTCCCACTGTTTTAATGTTTTACACCCCATTAAGCTTTGCTTAGCATTAGCTCCTTTAGGGTTGTTGCTTCCCTTGTCCTAGGGGTCTCCAGTTGGTGACACAGTTAATTTTGATGACACCATTACTCCTGCTGACAGAGTATTTGCTTAGCATTAGCCCCTTGAGGGTATTTGATTCCCTTGTCATAGGGTTGTCCTGTTGGTTACACCATTACTCCTGCTGACACCCCTCATTTCTCAATGAAGCACTGTACATAACATTTTAGGGTTTAGGGTTGAGGATTTAGGGTTTAGGGCCAAGGCCCTAAACCCTAAAGACTCAACCCTAAACCCTAAACCATACTGTACACCACATGTCCTTGTGATGACAGAATTCTTTTCCACCACACATGTATCTTTGCTTAGCATTAGCCCCTTAGGGTTGTTGCTTCCCTTGTCCTAGGGGTATCCAGTTGGTGACACAGTTAATTTTGATGACACCATTACTTCTGCTGACAGAGTATTTGCTTAGCATTAGCCCCTTTAGGGTATTTGATTCTCTTGTCATAGGGTTGTCCTGTTGGTGACACCATTACTCCTGCTGACACCCCTCATCTCTCAATGAAGCACTGTACATAACATTTTAGGGTTTAGGGTTGAGGATTTAGGGTTTAGACTCAACCCTAAACCCTAAACCATACTGTACACCACATGTCCTTGTGATGACAGGATTCTTTTCCACCACACATGTATCTTTGCTTAGCATTAGCCCCTTAGGGTTGTTGCTTCCCTTGTCCTAGGGGTATCCAGTTGGTGACACAGTTAATTTTGTTGTCCTGTTGGTGACACCATTACTCCTGCTGACACCCCTCATCTCTCAATGAAGTATTGTACATAACATTCATTACTCCTGCTGACAGAGTATTTGCTTAGCATTAGCCCCTTTAGGGTATTTGATTCCCTTGTCATAGGGTTGTCCTTTTGGTGACACCTTTTCGTGTGGTGAAACCCCTAATTTCTTAATGAAGTACTGTAAATAACATTTTAGGGTTTAGGGTTGAGGATTTAGGGTTTAGGGCCTTGACCCTAAACCCTAAAGACTCAACCCTAAACCCTAAACCATACTGTACACCACATGTCCTTGTGGTGACAGTATTTTTTACACTGTTTAGGGTTTAGGGTGCCCTTGTTCTTTATCTTTTGTGTATTTATGTATTTGATATATTTCTTATGATTTATGACAGTAGTTTATCTATTTGATTACAGTCTGTTATATGCCCTTGTTCTTTCTCTTTTGTGTATTTATGTATTTGATAAGTCTCATGTTTGGTGGTAGTAGTTTATCTCTTTGGTTACAGTCTGGTATATTTCTGTTATGATAACATTATCTTCCATATGGTGACATTTCATTTTTATTTATTTATGTTTGAATTTGATATGTTTTTCAGGTAAAGATATTGTGCTCTTTAGTGAACCTTCTCCTTTGGAGACATCATTTCCTCTTGATTCTGCTGGATTTAAGTTCATTATCCCTGAGAAGAAGCGTTTCCATGCACATCTTAATGTATACTCAAAGCCTGCTGTTATTGATATCATTCGGGAGGGGTTGTCTTCATCTGATTGGGCTGCCCTCATTGATGGCTGTTTTGGGGCAATTGTGCGTGCTGGTGATCGCCTGTATTTCTATTCTCAACTTGTCCATCAGATGCTGCTACATGAAGTGGAGACTAAGAAAAAGAATGAAATGTGGTTTAAAGTTGGACGACATTTGTTAAGGTTCTCGCTTGCTGAGTTTTACTGTGTAACTGGGTTGGTTTGTGAAGATAATGGTTCAGATAAGTCTACCTCTCCTCAAGTTGATATGGAGGAGTTTTTGGGTGTTTCTGAGTGCAATTTGGATGGTCTTATTGCAATTTTTAAAAAGGAACCAAAGGTGTCTCCGAAGAAACTATCCTTGGCATACCTACTACTGATTGAGGGTGTTTTGCTCCCCCAGAGGAAAAACTATTATGTCCCTCAACAGTATGTTGATCTTGTTTCTGATTTGGTCAGATTATCGGTGTATCCTTTTGGACGTCTTGTCTATTTGGAAACATTGTCTTTTTTGAAGAAAGGCATGCGATCAGAACAAGCCAACAGAGGTGAGAGGTTTGGCTACAATGTTTTCGGTTATCCCTTGGCATTTCAGGTAGTTCCCTTCTACTTACTTTTAAGTTCCAATTTTTATTGTGGTTGCCTATTATTTTTATATTATTGTTCTTTTATTCTAATTTTTGTCCTTATTGTTGTTTTGATCTCAGGTTTGGATTTTAGAAGCAATTCCTAAAATTGCTTCGATGGCATGTTGTAACTTTGCATTTTGTGAAGGATTACCTGCCTCTATTGTTTGGTATAGTGAAAATGTTGATTTCTGCATTAATTATGAGAAGTGTGCTGAATTGTTTTCAAAAGATTTGGTAAGCATCCTTTTTCTTCTTGTGTTTTATTATTTTTATATCAGTTCATTGTTCCATTTCCTAACTGTCATTGTGTAATGTTGTTTCTTGTTCTCTTGCTAGGGTGTTGCTGTGTATCCTATTTATGTTGAGTTTATGAATGGCCCTCAACTCTCATTTTCTGATGAAGTCGCTGATGACGCCATTGATTCCTTTGTTTCATCTTTTGTTGGGTTGGGTACTGATGACAGTGATGTAGTATTTGCTAGAAAGTTACGTCTTGAAGCTCATGTTGTTAGGCAATCAGGTGGCCCCATATTTCATGGTGGAGTTGAAGCTACTCTCCCTTCTCTCAAACTTCCTACTCGAAAGAAGGACTTAGTTAGAAAGTCACCATTGGGGAAAAAGAAGTTAATTGCCACTGATGCTACGTCTGATTTTGAGAGTCCTGTCCCTCTCAAGAAGGCAGGTGTGACACGGTCCACGCGCACTGCTGCCAGTCCTGTTCCTCTCAAGCAAGCAGTGGTTACACGGTCCAAGCGCAGTGATTCTCCTGTGGTGAAGAAGAGAGAGTTGAGAAGCTCTGTTGCTGTTGATCAGCCTATGAAGAAGAAGCAACGAGTGATGCCATCTCGGCAATCTTCAAAGAGCCAATCTCCCTCTAAGAGTAAAGAAGAAGCAAAGAAGGTTGACAAAGTTCCAACTCATGCAGACAAGCCAAAGAAATCCAAGTTTAAGCTACCTAGACCTGTTCCTCCTACAGGTGATAAGTTTAGTGCCCCTAAGTCAGAGTCTGCACCTGATTTGCCTTCCTCTTCTATTCCTGCAAGTGATGATCTTCCTGGTTGGGCTAAAGATTTGTTTAGAAAAGCTGAATTTATTGAAGGAATTATCAAATCTTTTAGGGCATCCTTTGAGAAGATTGAATCACAGTTGAAGGAGTGTGTTTCTAAGATCATTGGACTTGAGCAGAGAATTGCTTCACTAGAATCTCATCGTTCTAATGACAGTGAAGCCGCTCTAAAAAAGTTTCGTGAAGAATTGGATGCATCTCTCAAGCCTGAAATGGATGGGATTAGGGAGAACTGCTCTCAGATTTCTCAGCATGGGTATCCTTTTAGCTGTTTAAATGAAACGGATGACAACGATACTTCCACCGAGTCTGACCCTGCAGATTATTGTGTTCGTCCATCAAATAATGCGTCAACTTCAATAGATGGTGATGTTGATTGCACTGCTGATGGGACAGATCTGGAGTCACCAGAGAAAGCTGATGACAGTGTTCTTCCTTCTGTTGATGACAGTGTACTTCCTTCTCCTGATAAGATTGCTGCTGACAGTGCTATTGCTACTGCTGAAGTCCTTGCTTCTCTGGCTGAAGCTGGTGAAATTGATGTTCCTGTTAATTCTGTGTTTGTCTCAAGTGCAGTGGGTGTTTCAGATGATAAGGTTAATCTCAGTGGTGTTCCTGCTGACAGTGGTGTGCCTCCAACTTTAGTCATTATCTCAACAGATGGAACTAATGATTCTAGTGTTGCTCCCACTGAAGTTATTCTATCAGATTCCACCAATATTGGTCTTTCTGTTACTCCTACAGTTTTTCTTTCTTCACAGGAGTGCATTGCTGACATTAATGTGCCAAAAGATGTGCTTGGTGACAGTGTTGAAGGTGATACTGTTGTTGTTGTTTCGACTGATGAAATTAATGACAGTTTTGGTTCTGGTGACATTGTTGCTCCTACTGTTGTTCTTTCTTCACTTGAGATCAATAAAGACAGTAGTGTCGCAAAAGAGGTGGTTGGTGACATTGTTGGTGATGATACTGCTGTTGGTGCTTCAAATGATGGAGTTGATGACAGTTCTGGTGTTGGTGTCATTCTTGGTTATTCATCTGATGTGAATGATGAGAGTGTTGCTGCTGATGTTAATGTTTCTTCTACAGAGAGTATACTTCATAACATCACTGATTTTATGCAGCTCGTACCGTCAGATGAAGAAGAGGTTCCATTACGGCGTTCCCATAGGGTTGGGAAAACTGCCCCTGCAGTCCAAACTCCTTATACAAATCCATGTAAACCAAAGAAGCCTCACCTTCCAAAAGAACCGACTAACTCTTTTCTAACCAAAGAGGCTCGTACTGATTTTTATACTGGCTTTAGATCTCTTGGGTAATTATCTGTTTTTTTTTATTATCTATCTTCTCTTTTTTATATTTCTACTTTCCTATTATAATTTTATTCATCTTTGGTGTTATTTTTATATTTTTTGTGTTTTTGTAGGCGTGATGGAATGATTTATGGGTTTACTGTTGACATGAACAAGTCGTTTTTTACTGAGCTGGTGGGGAAGGGCAGCTGGCTTCTTGATATTGTAAGTTCATATTTGTGTTATTTGGTCCTATGTACATGTATTTTTCTTGTTGATTACAGTTGGTGACAGTAGTGTGGTGACAATTAGGAATTATTCTTTTTCTTTTCACAGCATATTGATGAATCACTTTATCATTTGAGAAAGCGCCTTGACGACTTTCCTGATCAACATTCAAGCAGTCTTATATTAGACACCATTTTTATTACCAAGATTGGGGCGTACGATCCTGATTTAATTAGAAAGCACCCTACAATTGATGAGTCTTTCTACAAGTATTTCATTGGTCTCTCTCCTCCTTGTGGGAAGTCTTGGGACGGTGTCAAGAAGGTCTATACCCCTTTTAATATTGATAACAAGCATTGGGTTGCACTTGAAATTCAGTTGGATTCGAAGCACATTATTGTGTATGACTCCCAGTGTAATTACTACAAAGAGGAAGTTATAGCTCAGAAGCTTGCTCAGACTTGCCATATGCTTCCTATTCTAATGATGAAGAGTGGCGTGTTTCCTGATGTTGATGACACTCCCTTTGTTGTTGAGAGAGTATCGGGTTTGAAGCAAAATGAAGAAGGGTACCTTCTGTTTGCCATCTTTTTATTCTCTTTATTTATTTATTTTCTGTTTCATTAGATTACATCTGCTCACTTTTTCTTTGTGTGTTTATTATGTAGGGGTAGCTGTGAGGTTTACACCATAAAGCACATTGAGCACCTTGTATTTGATGGTGATATGGATCTTATCAATGACGACTATGTTCAGGCCTATCGTGAGAGGATTGCAGCTGATCTCTTTGCCAAGCAATGGACATTTGTTTAGTTTATCACATAAGTTTCTGTAGTTGGGACAGTGTAGCTTTGAAATTCCTAAATACATTTACTTATCTAATTATGGGATATTTAGTTGATATAAGTTGCATGGTGACACTTTGAAATACTTGAACCAAGTTTGTTGTATTTTGGAATGAATGTTTTCATATTAATATCTATGTTCCTTTTAATCATTTTATGTATTATGCCTTTTATATTTGTTAAGTCTCCATAATTTACTTTCAAAGTTTGATGATTTCTGGTGACAAGCTCACTGTTTTTACCCTGGTGACAGTGTTTGGTGACACTAACCATTCTGATGACAGAATTTTTGAAACTGTTTTCAGTTTGGTGACACCATTTTTTATTTTTATTTGATGACATACCACATGTCCTGGTGACAGCCTCCTTTACACTTTTTTCAATTGTGGTGACAGAGCTTGTGGTTACACCTCAAGTGCTTTGTTGACAGATTATATGTACTGAAAAACACTTGAATCAATTTGTTTCATTTTGAACAGAAACTAAAAGCTGGTGATAGTTTATATAAAAGCTGGTGACAGTGTAAGAAACTGGTTACAACTAACATTGTATTCAATATAAGAAGAACAAAAACATAAAATGTACTAAAACTCAATGTAGCATAAACTGTCTAGCTGGTCTGATGACTCTTTGATCCTTTTCATCTATATTCTCCAGCTGAAGGCTTCCTTTTTTTTTGAGGTCGGCCGCTTCTTTTACGCACCAATGGTGGGTGACATCTCTGCTGTTTGATGTCATCTGGCACAATCCAATCTGCTTCTTGTAACACTCGATATATTGTCTCTTGATAAGCCAAGGTCCAAGCTTCATTTGTGTAATAAGTGCTAATATACCTCAAAACAGCCAGTTTTTTCTCTCTGATGACAGCAAGCGCGTGTACACAAGGTATCTTGTCGTAATCAAATACCTTACATGTACAAGATTTCTGATTCAGATCAACAAGAACCCTATTCATGCCACCAACAACTTCAAACTGGAAGTCATTCAGTTGTTTGACATTGTACATTCCTGATTCACTGCATCTTATGTACACTGTATCACTGATTTTTTTTGGAAGATCAAAGCTGTTATCCTCAGATTCTTTTCTGCGATCATTGAACCATGTTGTTAGTTTCTCTCTGATTCTATTCAGTAGTTCTACAACTGGGAATGATCTATCTTCACCGAATACACTATTGATTGTCTCTGCATTGTTTGAAGTCGTCATATTGTACCTGTCAGCTTTTGAATAAGCTCTTGCCCATTTCTCAAACTTCAGATCTTCAAGAAATTTCTTCATATCGCTGTTGGCATTAGTAATGCATTCAAAGTAGGTGTTGAATCCTGATACTGTGTAACTGTTTGCAGCTTGTTCAAACCACTCACACAGACTCTTCTTCTTGAATTTTGACATTATATTCTGCTTCAAGTGCCATCTGTAGTAATAGTGCTTAGCATTTGGGTAAACCAACTCTAATGCTCTTGCAATGCTTTGATGACGGTCAGAAACAAAAACCAGCTCTTCACTTGATGGGATGACTGTTGCTAGCTTGTTGAAGAACCACTCATAAGAGGCGTTGTTTTCTGAGTCAACCACTACAAAGGCAATGGGGTATATTTGATGATTTGCATCTTGTGCAGAAGCTGTGAGAAGAGTCCCTTTGTATTTTCCTTTTAGAAATTTACCATCTACCACTAGTACCTGTCATATTGAGTCTGATTACAGTTTTGCAGGTATCAAACTTATCTAAAAAATATTGGAAAATATTTGGTTACAGTAATCAAGCTCACGTTTGATGACATGCATGTAATATAGATACTGATATCAAAATTGATGACAATATTCCCATCTCATACAACAATTGTACTCGAGATTACATAATAGGCATGTAGCAGTTATGATTAAATTTAAGAAATCCATTGATGACAGGCATACAAATTAATCAAACCCAGCTATCATAATGTAAGAATTTGTACCTTTCGCAGAATTGGGAATGCACGGATACATTGTCCAAATGCAATGAACAAATACTTGAACCTTGATTGGGAGTCAACTTGAATGAAGGTGATAGTTCCAGCATTATGTTGCTTTAGGACACAACAATATGCTGGTAATAATTCATAGCTTCCTTCTGATGACCCCTTTACCATCGCTATTGATGCATCACGAGCTTTCCATGATTTCCAGTAGCTCACATTTATTTTCAAGTCAGTTCTTATGATGTTTCTAATCTGACTTGGAGTTGGCCCCTTTTTGATATCTTCATATCTGTCCATATGATGTAAAAGAGTCAATAAAATATCAGAGGAGTGATTACAAGAAGGAATTACAGTATATTTCACCTTGGTTTGATCTTTTCAGCAACAAGTTTGTAGTTAGGAGCGCGACGTTTTCCAATCCTTACTTCCAAACTGCAACTATGTTCTTGATTGTATTTCAAAATTTGAAATATAGTTGACCCAGTTAAGATGGCACCGTGAATTTTCCAATCGCAACTCTTATCAACACAAACTGTTCTGTAATAACTTGGTGTTGTCTTTTTCACCTTGTAAGCAAACGTTTCTTGTGCAGCCAACAATGCAATAGCATCTTTCAAATGTTCTTTTGTTTTGAACAGTTGTCCCACAACTATAATAATGACCCCTTTTCTTGAACTTATAGATTCTGAATAATTTGTGGACATTGTAGTGCTACTGATGCCACTCTCAATCTCGGTATCATCTTCATTATCATCTGTATCATTGGCATTATTTATGCAGTCTACATCATCATTCTGCACACAGAAGCTGTCTTCCATCACATATGTATTCTTGAAATAGCTGTCAGCATGTAAAACCAACTGATTTTCATCATTCATGGAGTGTGTAACCCGATCTTCAATGATTTCCTTTACAACAGTAGCATATAAAGGCAATGTCCAATTCACTTCCTTCACTTCACTCATTTGAAAGAAACTCCTCAAATCACTGTCATTATCAATCAAAAAAGGCTCCATAGTTTTCTTGAAAGGATGCAAATGGCTGAATTGAAGATTAGGAGCCAAACTGTCACTGTTGATGAATCTGTTGATTATATCAGTCTTCATCTCATACATACTCATAGGTTGATTGATGACAATCACTTTTGATGACACATCCCCAACAAACACTAAATCATCTTCTTCCATCTTCCATTCTCCTCCAAATTTGACCGTTAGCAGATTGACATCCATTATACCTGTTCCCTGGTGACATCTCTTAAGCTTAATACACAGCTATCAAAATGAAATTGCAAATAGATGCTGGGATGACAGGCATCCAGTGTTATTCAAACACATGTATCAAAATAAAACTGAGATGCTACTGATGACAGGCATTCAATTTCACTCAAACACAGCTATCAAAATCAAATTGCAAATAGATGCTGGGATGACAGGCATCCAGTGTTATTCAAACACATGTATCAAAATAAAACTGAGATGATGTGATGACAGGCATCCAATTTCACTCAAACACAACTATCATAATGAAATTGCAAATAGATGCTGGGATGACAGGCATCCAGTGTTATTCAAACACATGTATCAAAATAAAACTGAGATGCTGTGATGACAGGCATCCAATTTCACTCAAACACAACTATCAAAATCAAATTGCAAATAGATGCTGGGATGACAGGAATCCAGTGTTATTCAAACACATGTATCAAAATAAAACTGAGATGCTACTGATGACATGCATTCAATTTCACTCAAACACAACTATCAAAATCAAATTGCAAATAGATGCTGGGATGACAGGCATCCAGTGTTATTCAAACACATGTATCAAAATAAAACTGAGATGCTACTGATGACAGGCATTCAATTTCACTCAAACACAGCTATCAAAATCAAATTGCAAATAGATGCTGGGATGACAGGCATCCAGTGTTATTCAAACACATGTATTAAAAATAAAACTGAGATGTTGTGATGATAGGCATCCAATTTCACTCAAACACAGCTATCATAATGAAATTGCAAATAGATGCTGGGATGACAGCCATCCAGTGTTATTCAAACACATGTATCAAAATAAAACTGAGATGCTGTGATGACAGGCATCCAATTTCACTCAAACACAGCTATCAAAATGAAATTGCAAATAGATGCTGGGATGACAGGCATCCAGTGTTATTCAAACACATGTATCAAAATAAAACTGAGATGCTACTGATGACAGGCATTCAATTTCACTCAAACACAGCTATCAAAATGAAATTGCAAATAGATGCTGGGATGACAGGCATCCAGTGTTATTCAAACACATGTATTAAAAATAAAACTGAGATGCTGTGATGACATGCATCCAATTTCACTCAAACACAGCTATCATAATGAAATTGCAAATAGATGCTGGGATGACAGGCATCCAGTGTTATTCAAACACATGTATCAAAATAAAACTGAGATGCTACTGATGACAGGCATTCAATTTCACTCAAACACAGCTATCAAAATCAAATTGCAAATAGATGCTGGGATGACAGGCATCCAGTGTTATTCAAACACATGTATCAAAAACAGAATTCCGGATTACAGTACAAAAATCACCAAATTTGCGACTGAGATGAAAATCATCAACTAAGATCAAAATCAATGACAATATTCACGTATCAAACAACAAACGAGCACAAATTCGATATTTACCTCTTTTGAAATCTGAATTCGGGATTACAGTGCTATAGCTGAGCACAAAATCGTTCAGGTTTGATGACTGATGGCGAAATCGACGATGCCTGATGAAGAAATTGGCGTTCCTGCTTCAGATCGAGATCGAAATCTTCGAAATCAGGGAAATCGGGGAGGTCTGGTGAAGAAACTCGCGTTCCTCCTCGTCGTTCCGTGAATCAGAAGAAATTGCCGTTCGGCAATAGGAAAAAATAGGAGGGTATTGAAGTTAGGGGTAAAAATGTCAATTTTGGACATTTTGCAAAAGCCACTATGAAAATGGACATTTTGCAAAACAGCCCCCTTATTTTGGACGGTTAGCAAAAAAATCCAAAAAAAATAGCTATATAAATTTTCTTAAATGAGTATTTAACCTATTCGAAACGAATATTAAATATATATTGGTTGACTAAGTTAATTTCAGTAATTAAGCGAGAGGCATAGAGAAAAAAATTTAATATTCAATTTTAATAGATTAAATATTCATATAAATATATCATGAGTGAAATTTGAATAAAATTTGAAAGTTTTGTAAACGAATATGTATATTGATTGTAAACGAATATTTACCCTTTTGTGAACGAATAAGTATAGATCAATTGTTTAAATTAATTATAGAAAATATTAAGCGTACTTGTAGTTCCAAATATTAATTTAAAAGTTTGAATACTTTATTCATATTAGACATACTAATTATTCATTTTAAAAATGAAGTATACTACTACTTGTAATTAATAAATTTAAACGAAGCTATTTTTTCACATATTTCTTCTATAAAGATTGGATTTCATAATTTAAGGATTATGGGTTTATAATTTTATTACACTACAAAATATTCAAAATTTTAATTCTACTAAATCAGTTATTCGAAGTAAATAATTAAATGAATATTTACCCTTTTGTAAACGAATAGTATACATCGATTGTTTAAAGTTAATTATAGAAAATATTAAGCGTACTTGTAGTTTCAAATATTAATTTAAAAGTTTGAATACTTTATTCATATTAGACATATACTAAGTATTCATTTAAAAATGAAGTATATTACTTGTAATTTCAATAAATTTAAACGACACTATTTTTTTCCACATATTTCTTCTATAAAGATTGCATTACATAATTTCAGGATTATTAGTTAATGTAGGTTTCTTTCCCTTTTATATATATCATACATGCAATTCCTTTCTCGTAAAATAATTTCCTTATATTTTAATGAATTGTTACGTATTTTGATGGAGATAATTTCGGTAATTTTAATTAATGCGAGGGAATGGTTGCTTTTGAATTCTAATCTTCTATGATATAACTACCATAGACACAACTAGTTCAGTTCCCGTGCCCAAGGCACGGTCTTTTTTTAACATCTAATTATATACAATGTCAAACATTAATTTTCACATAACCTTTTCATTTTATAGATGCAATGACACACTATTGGAATTAT
This sequence comes from Persicaria tinctoria, assembly GCA_037127255.1. Taxonomy (NCBI): domain Eukaryota; kingdom Viridiplantae; phylum Streptophyta; class Magnoliopsida; order Caryophyllales; family Polygonaceae; genus Persicaria; species Persicaria tinctoria. Next base: position 65,439,550 of record JBANSL010000010.1, on the reverse strand, counting down.
TTGACTTTTTTTTTTTTTTTATCTTAGATCGATGTTAGAGATTTCCATATGAAGTTTCCTTCAATTCCATTGTATTAAAGAAAGAATATGACAAATCAAATATAGGTCTTTTAAAAATGGACTATCTCATTATATTATATACATTCTATGATGACAATGAGATAGTATATATCAATAAAATTGTGAACTAAATTTATAATTCATTAGCATGTCTTATACAATTAGTTGTTTATTCCTTGATTTATTTTTAACAAAGAAAAACTAAGATAAAAAATATTCACATTTTAATAAAAATAATTTAAATATGAATAATATATACAGAGTAGTAATAAAATATAATTTATTAATAAACTGCATAAATACGCGGGTAAAACAAATTATTTATATAGTTGGAAAATTTGTCTACATCTTGATTTAATTCTTATCCTAAATGGTCAAATCTTAACTAAAACATATAATAAAGTATTGTTTAAATTGTAAAATAATCCAAGAAATATATTGTTATTTAAATTTTAAAACAATCTAATAAAATAAATACCTATTAAATCGATGCTAGTTGAAGATAAGGATTTCAATTTGTATTGGATTATCGTAAAATATTTGTTGTAACAACCAGATAGGATTACAGAACATACCACTTAAATATTACGAAGTAATTATTTATTTATTTAAAGAAAACAAAATCCGAAAATACCACAATTTAACATGAAGGATTGGTAAAATAATATGGCACCACATAGAACTGAAATTAGCAGGGAATATAACACGGGACTAAGAAAAAACACGAACTCGACTTCTTATCCACTCTTTGAACTTTTGCTTTTCCAACTGTGAATAACACGAACTCAAATTCTGTATAGTTTCTTTTTGCCTTTAGATCATCCAATAAAGTTAAATGGTTCTTCATCTTCGACCTGAGCAAAAAAACATTGTTAGAATCGATTATAAATCAATAAAAATTGTAAAAGTTTAAAATTCAAATTGTTAGGAACATTTTATCAATGGATTCGAATACCTACAAAAATTGAAAATTACAAAAATATGGTTAGAATTTGATTAAAAAAAAATGCAATAGAATGATCAGAGTAGAGGTTTTTAAGAAATGGAAAGGTAACTCACCGATTATCGTCAAACGTATAATGATTGTCAAGGGTATGGAATGGATTAAATAGAAATGGAAAATGTTTTAAACCAAATAAGATAATTAAAATAATTGGTTAAGATAATTATTAAGGATAGGATTAGGATCCCTTAAATATCTAAACTAACTAACCATAATATCTAGATATCCAAATCAATTAGTATTATTAATTATAATATTAATAAAGATTAATAGATAAATAGTATTGACTTAAGTTTTAATTGAATTATACTAAATAATTTAATTAAACCTTAACTAAAAATCCCTACATTAAAGGAGAAGTCGCTATATATCGTAGGCGACTTCTCCTTTAGCATTATAATATTGAATTGATATTGATTCGGATTCGGTTATATTCGAATATCATTAGATAAGTATGGTAAATCTAATTAGCTCTATACTCCTTTCACATATATATATTTAAACACTTTATCAGGTACGGAGTATATATTTCATCTTTATCTATAAACAATTTATATTTAATTAGTTATAAAGTGGGTATTTAATTTGTTGAAATGAATATATATTTAATTAAATATATATTTAATTACTTGTTGCCAGCATTTGTATACGTGGTCTAATAACATGAAGCTCGATCTATTGTTAGGCTCATATTTTATTGAAGAGTTGGCTCCCAAACGAAATAACAAACCAAAAATCCTATCAAATATAAGATTTCTATCACCGATCCAAATCAAGGCAAATCTTATCAAATTAATGTGTACTGCGCGTGTACTCGGTTATTATTTTTCAGCATATATATCCTACGATATATCCTACAGTAATTAACTAACAATAAAAAAAAAATCTTATCATTTTTAATAACAAACGAATCCAACGGGCCATATATTTGTGGATTTGTTTTAGTTTTTATCAATTAATAACTAACAAATCTTAACAACCATTAACAAATCCTACTTAACAAATCCTATAATAATAATAATAAAAAAAAAGTCCTACTTTAAAGGAGAATCCGCCACATGGGTTAGGCGACTTCTCCTTTAATATTATAAATATTGATACAAGTTAAGAAGTACTGTAACTATAATTTTAGTAACCAAAATATTAAGAATATCTCAACTAATTTCGGATTCAAATCTTAACCGAATTTTAATCTTATCCGGTTAATATCTAAACTAACCAACCAAAATATCAAGAATATCTCAACTAATTTCGTATCCAAATCTTAACTTAATTATATTTAATTAATTAACTAATTAAATATGCTTAATTATCTAAACAACTTAATTAATACTAATAATAATAATTAAAAACACCTATATTAAAGGAGAAGACGCCACATGGGTTAGGCTTCTCCTTTAGTATTATAATATTGACTGATTGTGGATGACTAAAGATTTGATGATAACGTTGTTGATTAAGGAGGTTATGCGAGTTAGAACAACATCCAAAACTGAGGTATAATTTCTGAAAATTTTAAAACTAAAATAGGGGCATATTTTATAAAAACAGAAAGTACAAAAGCTTTTATGTCATTACTTCATCTCCTCCCTCAGCCCGACAGTAGCTTGAGTAGATATTTTCCGTTGACGTTCCGGCAGCCCTCCGACCTATCTTCGGTGAGTCGTAGCGGCTTCGATAGTGCTCGGAATGATAGGCGACCGGGGGCTACAGATTTTTGGCGATGAAGAGCATCTCCCTAGTGGCTAGGACGTACAGGCTCGACAGCGGCTGGAAGCGGTGGACGGGGTGGCTTCGACGGGGTTGGATTCGAAATTGGGGGTTTTCGAATTTGGGATTTTTTTGTGAAAAGTTTGTGAAAGAAAACGTTGCTTGTCTATGTAGAGCGTGGTGGAAATGCTTAGAGAGTCGGATATGGAGAAAAGAGGTGGTAGTGTACATAAAAAATGAGCCGAAAAGGGCATATATAGGGGAAGAATTAGGAGATGAAATGGATTAAGATAAATCTGTAAATCGATTAGATAATCACTTCTAACGCTATCCCAATACTCAATTTGATAAGCTTCGTCCCGAATTGGGCGGATTTGGATGAATTTTGAATTTGGGGAAAGATTTATTCGGGTTTGTTTTAATCCAACTCTTCAAAATTTGTTGAATAAATCTGATTAGATACGGATAAGGAAGGTTTTAGAATAGTTTGTTTGAGATTTGGACGAGATTTGAGGGAGGCAAATCCAACTCTTCAAAATTTGTTGAATAAATCTGATTAGATACGGATAAGGAAGGTTTTAGAATAGTTTGTTTGAGATTTGGACGAGATTTGAGGGAGGCAAAATCCATCCTTGTTCAACAGTAGGTCGAGAGGCAGGAGGAGGGTTCACTAAACTTGGTTCACCTCTTTTTAGGATGGATCGGTTCGGTTGAATCAAGAAAAATGGTTTACTAGCAAAATTAGTTTTTTTTATTAAAACTAATACTTCATATATAACGTTTTATTAAAACCCATACAATTTAAATAATAATAAAAAACAAAATATTTAATTAAATACATTTTATTTTTATGTAACGACATTTTTCTAAAACCTTATATTAAATACTTTACGTACATTATAATAAGGTTTAATTATAAATCCTTCTATATTTCGGAGAAAAATATACAACTTTATCTTAAAAGTTAAAATAATATAACTAAAAATTTATTTATTTATTATAAGTGCACATAAATGAAATATATCAAAAAATAGTTATAAAATTCTATGTATATTTAATTTAAAAATAATAGAACTTTTATTAAAAATATATTTACTTAAAACGAAATACTCAAAAATAATTTAGATTATTTCAAATATATCAACATATCCAAACAATATATGTACGCCATATCTTTTTTTTAAAGCAAATATATGGCATATCCAAACAATAATTTTCTAACTTTAAAATCCTACTTTAAATTAATACATTAAATATTTTAAATTAATTTTCTAACTAAAAATCCCTACTTTAAAGGAGAAGCCGCCACATGTCGTAGGCGACTTCTCCTTTAGTATTATAATATAGATTTGTCTTATTTTAAATGAATATTAGTCATTGATATGTTTTAATCCAACGACTATAATTACTTTACACGTTACATCATATCAATCGTTTCACTAGAACCTCTCCCTATGTATGTATATATGTATATACATACATATATATATATATATGTATATATGTATATATGTATATATATATGTGTGTGTGTGTGTATCTATATATATATATGTGTATATATCTATATATATATATATATATATATATATGTATATATATATATATGTATATATATATATATATATATGTATATATATATATATATATGTATATATATATATATGTATATATATATATATATGTATGTATATATGTATATATGTATGTATATATGTATATATATGTATGTATGTATGTATGTATGTATGTATGTATGTATGTATGTATGTATATACATGTGTATACATGTGTATACATATACATGTGTATACATGTGTATACATATACATGTGTGTGTGTTTTTTGTCGTTCATTATACGGAGTATCGAATATATAGCAGTACGTGGCACTAAGAGAAGATATGCACCATGCATGGAAGTATGGAAGGGATGTGCTGCTTGTCGTTCATTGGTTTGGCACTCGACCTAACAAAACATCATGCATGGAAGGAATGTGCTATTGTCACCAAGTGGTAAGGTCTCAATAATGTCCACAATTTGTAAAATCCTCATGCCTAATGCCTTGTCATTTCAGTACGTAGGGAGAGGGTAAGATAAGCATGGTTGGGATCAAAGGGATGGATGACATGTCTACCTAATTAAAGCAAATAAATGATCGTCGAGAGGAAGAATGGATCAATAATATAAATAGGTGTATATGCGACTCAACTCAACCATCCAAATCACTATATATATCATCAGCCTACCTTGAAATTGATCCAATAGAATTGAGAGCCAATTCAAATTAATTATATTAAAGGTAGCATTAAGAAGTTCATAGTCATCCTAAGCTTAATAGTGCTCTCGTCCGAGTTGCAGAAGCAGTAACGCATCCCTGCTTCTGCAACCCGGCCGAGAGATCTAGAGCACTATTAAGCACTGTCGTTCCTACTTCTGCAACCGGAGCGAGAGCACTATTAAGCATGCTGTAGAATATATAATTTCATAAGTTTCCATGCTATTATTCTACTGGTGTAACACAACCTAGGACTTTGGATATAGGTTTCACATGTGCCGGATGAGTTACAGCTGTAGGTTTGTATTTGTTGGATATTTGGGCTTTACAGCCCAAATCCTTGTACAAGCCCAGTTTGCTCTCCTTGGTGCTATGGCCTATACACAAAGCTGTCACTGTATATCCGCTCTCTCACAGAACCCTAAGGCTTAAGACCACTATTCATCTCACTCTCAAAACAGATGGACGACGCCTCTTATAAGCTCTGCTAGGGTTTTCGTCTACAGCTTCTCTTTCCGCTTTGGGATTCCAGGTGTTTCCTTGGTGGTTCGGTCAAGCTTCTGGTAGATCATCGTTCCCTTGTTTCTGGCTTGAAGGCGGCCGGTGGTTCTTCACTGATTGATGCTCTTCATTGGTTGTGTCGAAGACTGAAAGGGAGTTCCTCTCTCCTTTCCTGGGTTTGCTTGTTTGCACAGTAGATAGCTGGCTTGTGTTTTATGTATCTCTTTCGATTGCCCCTCATTGTATTATCCTTGACAAATCTAGTGGATATTGGGCCTGACTCCTGAGGCCCCGCAGACGTAGGGTTTTATACCCGAACTGCGTAAACACTTGCCTGCGTTTCTTCTCCTGTCTTATTGCTTCCTGCGCTTGCAAACTTATTTTTCTGTTTGATCTTCGATTTACAAAACCGAACTCAATACGATCGTTCTCGTTGCTCCTACTTCCGCTGCCTCTGAGATCCTTAATCGGATTAACAATTGGTATCAAAGCATACGTTTGAGAAGGATATATCGTTATTCGATTCGGATGCTTTGATTATTTTTCTTATCTCTGTTTTTTCCTTTTCTTTCTTTTAGGTTTTTTCCTTTAAAACTAAGGGTTTTCTGTTTTTCTCCTTTACCTTTCCTGTCGAGAACAGTAGCGTGGATGAATATTTCAACTGCGTCATCTCATTGAGCATTCATCTCAGTTGTGTTGTCGTTTCTGTTCTAGAAAATATGTCTGAATCCTCAGTTCGTATTAAGTCCTATGATGGGTGTTCTGACTTTGCTATGTGGCAGGTTAAAATGCGAGCCATCCTAATCAAGGAAAAATGTTGGGCTACAGTGGCAAACAAGTTTCCTGACAAGCTCGATAAGGCTGAACGAGAAGAGATGGACCAAATTGCTCATAGTAAGATCATGATAAGACTCACGGATTAAGTAACAAGACAAGTGCTCACTAAAAAGACATCCAAAGAACTTTGGGATGCTTTGGAAGCAACTTTTTTGGTAAAATCCCTTCCTAGTCGCATAAATCTGTTGTGCCGATTATTTAACTTCAAAATGAATGCTCATATGTCTCTAAATGACAACCTTGATAAATTTCTGACTATGATTCAAGATCTTGAGCGTTGTGGTGATAAAATTACTGAATTACATCAAGCTGTCTTAATTCTGAATTCTCTTCCTGCACAATTTGACACTTTTAAGGATGTTATATAGTATAGTAGGGAGGATTTAGATAAGACTAAGATTATTGAAGCTATCATTCAGAAAAATGATGTCATGAAGGTGTTTAAGACAAAGCAGGAAGTTAAAAATGAGGCTTTAATGGCAAGGGCTAAGTTTAAAAATCAGAAGAAAAATCAGAACAAGAACAAGAAGCATGACAACTTTGACAACTCTAAGTTTGAAACTGCTGAGAAATCTCAATCTGATAAAAGCTCTATTAAGTGCAATTACTGTTCTAAGGATGGTCATTATGAGAAAGACTGTTATAAAAGAAAGAAAGATGAGCTAAGAAAAATAAAGCTGTTACTACTGTGCTTGAATCTCATCCTAATTGCTCCCATGAATTGCTATGTGTGTTTGATGATCAATCTGCTGCTGATGTATGGATTATAGACTCTGGCTACACTATTCATGCTACACCTAACAAACATTGGTTTTCTGAATTGAATCTTATTAATGAGGGAAATGTTATGCTTGGTGATCATTATGTGCTAGCTATAAAGGGTGTGGGATATGTACCTCTTAAGATGCATGATGGGAAAATTAGAGTTATTCAAAATGTTAGATGGGTTCCTGCTCTAAGGAGAAATTTGTTGTCTGAAAGTGTGTTTGACGATCTAAATTGTGATATAAAGGTCAAAAGGGGGATTAAATCTGTAATCAGAAATGGTAAAGTTCTTATTAAAGGAGTTAAAAAGAAAGGCCTCTATCATGTTATTGCTGAATCTGGAAAGTGCCAATCTGTTAATGTTTCTGTTAAGCAAATCTCTAAACCTATGACACTTGATCAGACTTTGTTGTGGCATCATAGATTGGGACACATAGGTAACAAGGGTTTGCTTGAGCTATATAAAAGAGGTGTTTTGGATTCTAAACCTGCTCATATTGATTTTTGTGAAAATTGTTTAATGGGCAAACAAACCAAACTAGCTTTTAAATCTTCTGCCTATGTTGCTAATGCTCCTCTTGAGTATGTCCATGCAGACCTATGGGGTCCGGCACAAGTTGACACGATAGGAGGAAAGAGGTATTTCTTGTCTCTTGTTGATCATTATAGCAGGAAAGTATGGATACTTCTTCAGAGGACAAAAGGTGAGGCATATGAAAATTTTAAAGGTTGGAAAGTTAAGGTTGAGAAAGAATCTGGACACTTGCTCAAATGTCTCAGAACTGACAACGGGTTAGAATTCTGTAATAATGATTTTGATAATTTCTGTAATCTCCATGGCATTAAGAGACATGTTACCATTCCTGGTACTCCACAACAAAACGGAATAGCAGAGAGAATGAATCGTACCCTCCTGGAAAAGGCCAGAAGTATGCTGATTTGTGCTGGCATGAAACACTCACTTTGGGGTGAAGCCATCACAACAGCTGCATACTTGGTCAACAGAACACCCTCTTCCGCTATTGACCTTAAAATCCCCCAAGAGTTGTGGTCAGGTAAGCCAACTAATATAACCTACTTGAAACCCTTTGGTTGCACAACCTATAGCCACAAGTCTGATGGTAAGCTAAACGCTAGGTCTCAGAAGTGTGTGCTACTAGGCTTCCCAGAGGGTGTCAAGGGCTATAAGTTGCTATTGATACAGCCGGGGGGATACAAGGTCATAGTGAGTAGAGATGTTGTGTTTCAGGAGCTTGATTTTCATTTTAAAAACTCACTGACAACTTCTCTTGAGCATGATAGACAGGTTTCTGATCCAGAAGAACAGGACAGCAGCATAGCTCAGTTTTACTTGCCTGCAGTGCAAGATGAATGGACTGAATCTGATCATTCCATTACTCACAACAATGTGCTACCTTCCACTGAAGATACTAATGATGAAGACCAACAGGAACACCAATCTGAACAGGGAGTTTCTTCTTCCACTTCGTCTTATATGATTCCGGTTGACAATGCGTCTAATAGTTCTTCATTGCATACTTTTGTTCCTAATGTGAATGATATGTTGCCATCCTCTGTCATTGAACAACATGATCTTACTGATTATCAGCTCACTAGGGATAGGTCTCCTAGAATTAAAAAACCAAATAAGAAGTATGATAGTAGCATTGTTGAATTTGCTCTTCATGTTTCTGATGCTGTTAATTCTTATGTGCCTGATCTGTATGAACAAGCTATTAAGTGTAAACATGCTCAGAATTGGAAACTTGCTATGCAAGAAGAGATAGCATCCATGCATGTCAATAAAACTTGGTCTCTTGTGAAAAAACCTGACAAAGCTAGAACTATTGACTGTAAATGGATCTATAAATTGAAAGATAGCTCAAATCCTAGTGAACCACCTAGGTATAAAGCTAGACTTGTTGCCAAAGGTTTTACACTAAAAGAAGGTGGAGATTATCATGAAATATTTGCACTTATTGTCAAGTATAAAACCATGAGGCTCTTACTTGCCATGACTGTAGTTTATGATTTTGAGCTTGAACAAATGGACGTAAAAACTGTTTTTCTTCATGGTAACTTGCATGAAACTATCTATATGAGACAACCAAAGGGATTTGTAGATCAGGCTAATCCTAATCTTGTTTGCTTATTGCACAAATCCATTTATGGCCTAAAACAGTCCCCAAGACAATGGAACAAGAAATTTGATTCTTGTATGAAAGGCCTTCGTTTCAGTAGAAGCGAATATGACTCATGCTTGTATTTCTAAGATATTAAAGTGACTGATCCTTTGTTTGTTCTACTCTATGTAGATGACCTTCTTCTTATTTCTAAATCTGTCCAGAAGATTGAAGCTCTGAAACTCAGCTTGGAGAAGAATTTTGATATGAAGGATTTGGGAGTTGCTCAGAAAATTCTTGGGATCACTATCACAAGAGATAGGCAAAAGAAACAGATGTGGTTGTCTCAAACCGACTACCGGCAGAAAGTCCTTGAAAGATTCAACATGAAGGGAGTAAAACCTAACACTATTCCTCTTGGTGCTCATTTGGATCTAACTAAATTGAAGGGTAATATGTCTGATTCTGAAATTGCTAAGATGAAATCAATCCCTTATGATGCTGCAGTTGGTTCCCTTATGTTTGCTATGATCTGTTCAAGGCCTGACATTTCTTTTGCTATGAGTGCTCTGAGTCGTCACATGTCTAACCCTGCTGAAAAGCATTGGGTTGCAATGAAATATCTATTGAAATACATCAGTGGTACCGTAAATCTTGGCCTATCTTATGCTAAGCATGATACTTGCAATAGTTTGTATGGCTATGTTGATGCTAGGGGTGGGCACGGGACGGGACGGGATTGGGCCGGGACGGGACTCGCCCCGCGAAATTTTTTCGGGACGGGATTGACATTTTTTTTTCGGGACGGGATGGTGTCTGGACGGGACGGGACGGGCCTTGTCCCGCATATAAAAATAATAAAATATTATATAAATTTGCAAAGTGAAAAATGCTTTCATAATTCATTATTTAGTATAATATGTTGAATACGGTATTATTCTCAACTATATTATTCAATAATAATATTATTATTATTATAATAATACTATTATTAATTCATACAATGATTGTATAATTAATTATAATGTTCAACATATTTGGCTACATTATCTTACTAGATCAGGACGGAAAGGAATTGAGACGAGATTCACTAATATTGTCTCATTATCGATTGATAGTTGGGAAGAATACCGTATTTAATTAGCTATTTGCCTCTTGTAACTCTAAATGGGTATAATAATAATAATAATAATAATAATAATAATAATAATAATAATAATAATAATAATAATAATCCCACGTTATAATTAAAAATAAAATAAAATAATATTACTTATTTTTATTGTTATTATTATAAAATAATTATTCTTTACAAGAAAAAAATATGATATGATATAATAATAATATAATAATAATAATAATAATATTATTATTATTATAAATTAATATTATTATTATATTATATTATAATATTATATAATATTATTATTATTATTATTATTATAAATTGAAAATTATTATTATAGTTATAAATAATATTTTCTCAAATAATAATAATATTATTATTATAAACAAATATGATAACTCCCTCCCTTGATGAAAATCGGAATAGATGTTTCAAAGGCTTTGACAGGATGTTTGTGTCAAAGGCCTTGGAGCATTAACAGTTGATGAAATACAAAACCTATCTTATTATTCGTATATTATTTTATCTTATTATATACTTCCTTTATACTATATATATATTCGTTGGACTAACTGTTTCAGGAAGTATTTTCGAGATTATATCTTTCCTTTAAAGACATATTGTGAAGATCTACTTCAAAATGGATCATGGCTTCAAAGTGTCCATATATAGAAGATTGAAGAATCAAGCCTGATTCATGGAGCCGTTGGTGAAGATCTTCAGGCGCCATTCCACTCTTATATAAAGGAAAGAAAGAAGAAGACAGAAATGAAGAACGTACAAGTGCTACACACAAGCTTCATTCATTCAAGCGATCTGTCTTCCAAGTGTCTCTTTGCAAAGCGCTCAAATAGTGTGTTGTTTATTTCAAAGCCTTTGAGAGTCACTGTGAGCTTATAGGATATATTCATTTCAAGTGTTACTCGAGAGTTTATAACTCGGGAAGTTGCACTAGGCTATTGATTTGCGAGAGTTAGAGGATTGTACTAGATAGCTGAGAGAGGTGGGGCTCTTCTAGATTGGTCTAGGACTCCAAGGGAACGTGAGTTGACTAGATTGCAATTGTATAGGAGAGAGGCTTCTCGGTGAGCTATTAGGATCCTAAGCTAAACATTCAATAAAGCCTTTGAATCCTAGGGTTGTGGAAGAACCCTAGGTGGGGACGTAGGCCAGTTGTGCTGAACCTCGTAAACAATTACTCGTGTCCTTTACTTATTTGCTTTACCTTATTTTCGCACTTGGTTCGATTGTCTAACCTTGTGATTCAGGTTTTCTCAAAGGGTTTGGAACGAGCTTCAAAAGCCTTGAGAATATTTGCGAAAAACGGGCATACTCTATTCAACCCCCCTTCTAGAGTATTTCTATATTACATTGTTTTACATTTTCGAACCTTCAAAATATTATTATTATTATTATAAATGGAAGATTATGATTATAATTATAATTATAATATTTGCTCAAAATAATAATACTAATAATATATTATTATTATTCTATATTATTATTATTATTATTATTATTATTATTATTATTATTATTATTATATGCGGGACGGGACGGGATTTGCGGGATCCCACCGGGATCGTCCCGCGTTTCGTCCCGCATAATTTTTGCGGGACGGGATCGGGACGAGAATCGCTATTTTGTCCTAAATCCCACCGGGATCGGGACGGGACCGGGACGGGATCGGGATTTGTGCCCACCCCTAGTTGATGTTGACTATGTAGGAAACAAGGACAATAGGAAGTCCACCACTTCTTATGTCTTCACTTGGTTTGGAAATTGCATCTCATGGAAGTCTCAACAGCAGCCTATTGTCGCCTTATCTTCTACGGAGTCTGAATACATCGCTGCAATAGAGGCTTGCAAAGAAGCCATCTGGTTACAAGGTCTTTTAAGAGAGATTGAAAGGAAAAATTACAGGACTGTTTTACACACAGACAGACAGAGCTCTATCTATCTCTGTAGAGACCCTATGTACCACGAACGCACTAAGCACATCGACGTGCGATTCCACTTCATCAGAAAGAAAGTAGCGAAAAAGATCATTCTCTTGAAGAAGATAGCTAGAGATGTAAATCCAGCTGACTTTGGCACTAAAATTTTCTCTGCTAACAAATTCTTGTTTTGCAGGGATTACCTTCATATTGAAGGACTAAACTAAGCCCGGATTGGGCTAGGGCCGACGACGGACCCAGCAACCCAATATTCGTAAATCTAGATGTTTACTTTGTTATTATTGTAAACTTAGGAAATTACAGGGGCAATTGTAGAATATATAATTTCATAAGTTTCCATGCTATTATTCTACTGGTGTAACACAACCTAGGACTTTGGATATAGGTTTCACATGTGTCGGATGAGTTACAGCTGTAGGTTTGTATTTGTTGGATATTTGGGCTTTACAGCCCAAATCCTTGTACAAGCCCAGTTTGCTCTCCTTGGTGCTATGGCCTATACACAAAGTTGTCACTGTATATCCGCTCTCTCACAGAACCCTAAGGCTTAAGACCACTATTCATCTCACTCTCAAAACAGATGGACGACGCCTCTTATAAGCTCTGCTAGGGTTTTCGTCTACAACTTCTCTTTCCGCTTTGGGATTCCAGGTGTTTCCTTGGTGGTTCGGTCAAGCTTCTGGTAGATCATCGTTCCCTGGTTTCTGGCTTGAAGGCGGCTGGTGGTTCTTCACTGATTGATGCTCTTCATTGGTTGTGTCGAAGACTAAAAGGGAGTTCCTCTCTCCTTTCCTGGGTTTGCTTGTTTGCACAGTAGATAGCAAACACGTCATTGGTTGTGTCGAAGACTAAAAGGGAGTTCCTCTCTCCTTTCCTGGGTTTGCTTCATTGGTGGTTCTTCACTGATTGATGCTCTTCATTGGTTGTGTCGAAGACTAAAAGGGAGTTCCTCTCTCCTTTCCTGGGTTTTGATTTTTTTTTAAATACACAATTATTTATGAAAAAATGTCAAACAATATCTTTTCACCAAATCTTGATCTCCTACCCAAAATCAAAAATAAAATCAAAACTACCATCTAAAATTTTTCTACCAAAACCACGTAAAATGTACGTTCAAATTTATTCCCAGGTTCAAAAATTTTGAATATTTAGATGAATATAAGGTATTATATTCAAATGAATATTAAGAAAATATTAGCATGAAATGCAAAACGTTAATTTATACGCACTTTCAAAATTTTCAAATATTCATTTGAATATAGTATCATATTCAGATGAATATAATGTATTATATTCAAATGAATATTAAGAAAATATTCAAATGAATATTAAGAAAATATTCAAATGAATATTAAGAAAATATTCAAATGAATATTTGAATATTCATTTGAATATCCGTATTTCTTGAATTATCATACGAATATTCATTTGAATATCCGTATTCATTGGCTATTCATATGAATATTCAGATGAATATACAATATTATACGTATATTCATCATCCTAATATCCTCTCACCCAAATAATTCTGCAGAAAGTACGGGTTCATAGAGTTGAAGCATATGTATTCCTTCTCCCGCCTAATAATTAATCTGTGAATTTCTTTGTTGATAAACGATGTGAGATGAAGACCACATTGGGTGGTGGTGGTTTATTGATTAGGAGATAAACAAGGGATTTTGAGAGCTAGATTTATTATTTTTTTATTTATATTTTTTTTATTGAATACATATTTAAATCTAACCATCCAAATTTTCACTATCCGATGGTTCATAAAGGGTCTCACAAATGCATTTTAAAAGGTGGATGCACGTGAAAGCTCCCCTATATATATATATATATATATATATATAGAGAGAGAGAGAGAGAGAGAGAGAGAGAGAGAGAGAGAGAGAGAGAGAGAGAGAGAGAGAGAGAGAGAGAGAGAGAGAGAGAGAGAGAGAGAGAGAGAGAGAGAGAATGGGTACTTTGTGCACAAGGCTTAGGGTATACCTTGTGCACAAATGTAGACCATTGATTTCATTGGGATGGATGGTGGAGATTAAAAGATAGTTTTTTTTTTTAATTAAGAGCAAGTGGGACCCGCCCACTTTTGTGACTAACTGGCAAAACGCTCCCATATAGGCGCGTGAATTCCATTTTTGGGAGAGGGAGATATTGTGTAGTAACATGTGGGGCCCGGCTGAGAATCAAATCTTTATTTTTTATTTAAAGTAATTCTATCTTTTCTTTTTTTTGAATAAATAATTCTAGCTTATTTAATGTCTATCCACAAATTTGGTAATTCTAATCATATATCATTTGTTACACCATACAAATTTGGAGTTAGTTACAGTAAATTATATAGTACATCAATTCCCTTTTTTAATATATTATAATTAGCAAGTAATTTATCCATATCTTTTTTATTGTTAAATATTTCGATTTAGATCAAAACAAATCATTAAGGAACACGATCAATTTCGCTGTATAATGTCAATATTATAGTTGTACGTAGAATTAAAAAGGTTAAATTACACTGAATAATAATGGTTCTCTTATTTTAAAACTGATGAATGTTGTTGCAGGAGTGAATCGAGTATTGAAATAAATATGAAATAAAGTTCAGACTGACTTCCCTGTCTCAGCAAATAAATACAAGACTTCCTCCCGTTGTAGTAAGAGAATAGTCAGGATCGAATCCACGAGGAAGCACGTCAGCAGTTCTCAGGTAGCTGTAAATTCTCACAGAAGCAGCAGAAACACAGAAGCACAGAAACAGAAAAGAAACAAATAAACCCGGCAAGGGCAACTAAAGCAAAAGCAAAGAACAAAGACAGAAAGTAACTCGAGGACACAGAAGCTACTCGACTTCGACTAGCTGTCCTCGATCTCGACAAAGAACAGTAATGACAGAAACTTTAAAATCGACAAAAACAGAAGAATCACAACTCGACTAAGACAACCCCTCCTCGACCTCGACAAAACACTCCTCAAGGTCGACAAAGCTTCGTCTAGATCGACAAGAAACAGAAAAACACAACTTTGCAGTTAGTCACAAGCTTCGTCTAGATCGACAAAGCTTCGTCTAGATCGACAAAACACTCCTCAATATGCTAAAAGACCTCCAAGGCCAGGGTTTCAATACCACAACGATAACCATGCAAAATAATACATAAAGGCATAAAAGATCATGCTTTCCATCAAATAACTTTCGTCATTAACAAATAGGCATATAGAGGCTCTCGCATAAACCCTAATTGTTACTAACCCTTTTTCACATAATTAATCCAAGTTGCATTAAGATCACTTTCGCTTCAATAACACAAACAAGGATCACCTTCAACTCTCGCAAAAGAATCATGCTCATAGGGAAAGAAGATGGATTGCACAAAAGATCTGACCTTTATCGCATCGCCTCACATGGCCACCGTCGGGCTCACCCCAACCCCAGAAGTGGGTGGACTACTCACGCCTCATCGCAATCGCAGACATTGATTGATGAAAAGAACTAAATTGCATAAAAAACTAAATTCAAAGCCTTTACAATCCTGGCAATCAACTTTCGCACAAAGCCAAAACCCTAAAACCTTCGAACTCCTAAACTACTCTACTTGAATGGAATTGTTGTCTGAATTGAATCAATAAAACTGAGTCCCCTAGGGCCTTATTTATAGCCTTCATTCCCTAGCTATTCTAGGAAAGAAGATATCTATCTATATCTAAATCTATATCTAAAACTTGAAAGGATAAATAAATTGTTTTAAGGAATTAAATCAACTAGGAAAAGATAAAACTAATTAAGGTAGGTCTTCATGATGTTGATAGATCTTGTCTCCTTGGATAGAACTTGATGTAGTTGGATAGAATCTTCCGCCTTTGCGCCCAAGGAATCCCAAGTCTAGTCGGACAAGGCTCGTCGAGAAGCTTCCGGACACTGGTCTAGTCGACCTCGAGTAAGGTTCGTCGACTCGGCTTGCTGATGCTCGATGTGGCTCGGACTTGGGCTCCTAGGCTCGTCGATCTCGACCACCTCTTGTCGAGATCGAGTAGGGTGCTTCCTCGAGTTGGCTCTTCCGCTGGCAGCGAGTTGCTTTTTCCGCGGCAGCGAGTGATCCGCTGCAGCGAGTCGAGTCTTCCGCTGGCAGCGGGTGCTCCTGGTCGTCCTCAGCTTCGTCCTCGGCTTCTCCTCGTCGACTCCGGGAGGTGGCGCTGGGCTTCGTCGACCTCGACCAGTTCTTGTCGAGATCGAGTAGGGTCCGGACCTCGGGTGTCTAGCTCTCTCGATCAGGCTCTGTCGACAAGGTTGCTCGGACATGGCTTGTCGAGGTCGAGTAGGCCTACTCGAGGTCGAGTAGCCTTGGCTCGTAGACTTGTTCCGCTGCTTTGACCTTGGACTTCTGTAGTGGTTTTCCGAGCTTCTGTAGAATTGCTGTAAAACGCCTCGATTTCTGCGAATTAAACAGAAACTGGTGTAGATTCCATAATTTGGCAAATAAGCATAAACTACATAGATTCTGTACTATCTTAGCCCAAATGAATGCAATGTATACAGAAATCGATATAAAAGTTACTGTAAAACATGGCAGATTAGGCTCACAATAATGAAAAACTGGGATCTTAAAGGGAGTCATAATGGGCTAGAACACAAATGCACTTGTATTAAAATCAAAATATAAATGGGTTAAAAATGGGCAACCAAGAAACAAATACACAAACGAATATTCTAAACTGTAAACGGGTTATAAAAAAATGCCGATTCCGCTGATTAATATCCATAATAAATTTGAACTCATGACTAAAAGCGGTCGAATATACACCGAATAATTAATAACGGTTATTGTATTTATAAAACGATGAACAACTAAAACCACGAAGGGAGTCATAATGGACTTGATCACAAATGCACTTGTAGGCAACTCTGAATAACAGTGGAGTCACTTTGGGCAACCTAAACAAAGTCACATTAACGGAAACTCTTAACTCTAAACGGACAGAACAAACTCTTGTGAATAAGTAAATCTTGGAGCCAAGTCTCCTAAAACCTGTCGCAATGTACGTAAATTTTCAGAATTATTCGGTTGAATCGGTCGATTTAACACGTACATTAAACGATAATTAGGAGATTATTCAGTGTAATTTTTATTTTTACGAGGTACACAGAAGCGATGAATAATTGCATAACCATTGTGAATAAGTAATTTTTAGAATTATTCGGTTGAATCAATCGATTTAATGCGTTTATTTAACGATAATTGAGATATTATTCAATGGAATTATTACTTTTACGAGGTACACAAAATCAACGAGTAATTGCATAACCGTTGTGAATAAGTAAATTGTTAGAATTATTCGGTTGAATAGGTCGATTTAACGAGTACATTGAACGATAACTGGGATATTATTCGGCAGAATTCTTACTTTTACGAGGTACACATAAGAAATGAATAATTGCATAACTATTGTGAATAAGTAAAATTTTCAAATTATTCGGCCGAATCGGTCAATTTAATCCGTACAATGAACGATAATTAGTGAATTATTCATTGAAATTCTTATTTTTACGAGGTAAAAAAAAAACTCAAATCATAAGAATCACACAAATTGGGGCAAATCAAATTGAAGCTTCGAAATCACACAAATTGCTAACAAATTCAACACAAATTGGGGCAGATGGATCGGTAATCCAAACACCCACACGCTCACCTTCATATTTGAATACCCAGATTAGCCCGAAGAAAGGAGACCCTTGATCGCAACCGAGTTGGATTGGAGCAGAGCGAGGGCCGGGGAACAGGGGGTGGCGAAGAGTGTTGTTGGCAGCAAGAGTCGCCTGCGCGAGGGAGAACAGGGCTTCGCTTGTGAGGAGGGGACGCTGGAGAAGCTTCAGACCTTGGATCCACTAGTCCAAACGTTGAAGAGGATGGGAAATGCGTTGCGGACTTGCGCCTTCGCCTCGCCGGCGCTTCTCTTGCGCGACACCAACCGCCGCAATCGTTGTCGATTCAGCTGGAATAGGCGCCGCTGCTACACTCCTGGTGGTGGGGGGTGAGTTCCGATGTTGATGGGAGCGGTTTTTCAAAGTTCCAGAGGACGCTTTCAAGTTTCAATTGGATTGAGGATGAAGAAGACCCGATTTTGTCTCCTAGGGTTTTAATGACCTTTGTGTTTCACGCGCTCCACTCTATTAGTTGTGGTTGAATATTGTTTTTTTTTTAATTTACCCGCACACGTGGCGGAATCTAGACCATTCAATCCATTAAGATGTATGGCTAGTATTTGTGCACTAGATACACTATAGGGAGTGTGCACAAGGGAACCACTCCCTATATATATATATATATATATATATATATATATATATATATATATGTATATAGAGGTTGGGTCATGTGTTAACAACTCTTACGGTGTTAAATGTTAACAAATCAATATTCGGCAAAATTTATCAAATATTCATCACAGTCGCTCAATTATTCATCAAAGCTTTTGTTAAAAATAATCAAATATTCATCACAATCACTCAAATATTCTTCACAGTCACTCAATTATTCACAATTTCCCAAATATTCATCAATATTCACCAACATTTAAGAAATATTCATCACAGTAACACAATTACAGGATTGGGGGTGGATACACGCGCAAGGGTTTGAGTTTTTTGGGTGATAATTTTTTTTAATTGTCAATAATTATTAACTGAAATGAATCTCTTAAATATTGTCGAAAAGCTTTGATGAATAATTGAGTGACTGTGATGAATATTTGATAAATTTTGCCGAATATTGATTTGTTAACATTTAACACCGTAAGAGCTGTTAACATTTGAACCACATTCTATGTATATATATATATATGTATGTATATGTATATATACATATATATATATATATATATACATATACATATACATTATACATACATATATATACATACATATATATATATATATATATATATATATATATATATATATATATATATAGGGTTGGGTTCAGATGCAAAGGTCACCAAAAGTGAGAAGGAAAGAAGTAATCTCATTGGTTTAGATGAATAAAATAATCCAAAATATAGGGGAAACTCGCGGGATCCACGCGCTTCAAATTTCCGGAATTTTTCGTCCCATTTGTCCCCCACTCGCACCCGCCCTCCAACGTGTATTGAACACGGGATCAACAATCCCGCCTCAATGTCGTGTACCACTGTACCAACCATTCTTTCCTTGTCCACTGTAACTATTTAATTAGCTTTATTCCTTTTTTCCATTTATTTTAATAGGCTAAAAAATTACGGAGTAATAGTTTTCAATTGTTATAATAAACGATTTAATTATGTTTTTTTTCCATCAACGGACTTTATAAATTAATATAGTTGTTTTTAACAATTAGTAAATTATTTTTAATTATTTATTTATTTTTTTAGAATAAAATGGTTGTTAATTTAGTAAGAAGTGGTTCAGTAATTTTATTCACAGTGGTTCGGCAATTTTATTCACATTGGTTCAACAATTTTATTCACAGTGGTTCAGCAATTTTCTTCACAGTGGTTCATCAATGTTATTCACAGTGGTTCAGCCAACTATTTAGTCACTGAACCAACTGAATCAACCTCTATTTAGTCACTGAACCAACCTATATTTAGTCACTGAACAATCCTCTATTTAGTCACTGAACAAACTATTTAGTCACTGAACCACCCTCTATTTAAACACTGAACCAACCGATTTAGTCACTGAACCAACCTCTATTTAGTCACTGAACCAACCTCTATTTAGTCACTAAAGAAGTGGTTCATCAAGCTACAAATAAGTGGTTCATGAAGCTATAAAGAAGTGGTTCATGGGCCTATAAGAAGTGGTTCATCAAGTTATCAAGAAGTTGTTCATCAAGCTACAAATAAGTGGTTCATGAAGCCATAAAGAAGTGGTTCATCAAGTTATCAAAAAGTGGTTAATGAAGCTATAAAGAAGTGGTTCATCAAGTTATCAAGAATTTGTTCATCAAGTTATCAAGAAGTGGTTCATCAAGCTATAAAGAAGTGGTTCATGTGCCTATAAGAAGTGTTTCATCAAGTTATCAAGAAATGGTTCATCAAGCTATAAAGACGTGGTTCATTGGCCTATAAGAAGTGGTTCATCAAGTTATCAAGAAGTGGTTCATCAAGCTATAAAGAAGCTATAAAGAAGTGAAATTTTTATAGTTGAGTCACTGAACCACCCTCTATTCGGTCACTGAACCACTCTCTATTCGGTAACTGAACCAACCTATATTTATCCCTGAACTAACCTCAAGTAACTCACTCAACCAACCTCTATTTAGTCATTGAATCAATCTCTATTTAGTCACTGAACCAACCTCTATTTAATCACTGAACCAACCTCTATTTACACACTGAACCAACCTCTGTTTACACACTGAACCAACCTCTATTTACATACTGAACCAACCTCTATTTAGTCACTGAACCAACCTCTATTTAGTCACTGCACCAATCTCTGTTTAGTCACTGAACCAACCTCAATTTAGTCACTGAACCAACCTCTATTTAGTCGTTGAACCAAACTCTATTTCGTCGCTGAACCAACCTTAATTTATTCACTGAACCAACCTTAATTTATTCACTGAACCAACCTCTAATTAGTCACTAACCCAACCTAGCTATTTGATCACTGAACCAACCTCAATTTAGTCACTGAACCAACCTCTAATTAGTCACTGAACCAACTTCTATTTAGCCACTGAACGAACCTCTATTTAGCCACTAAACCACTTGACATTTTTTCAATTAAACATAACGAAATATATATGAATTTAAAGAAGATATACGAAGATAGTTTGCAAAGGTTTTTAATAAAATTAAAATTATTTCGATGCATAAGGAGAATAAATTAAAATATGTTAAATAAAATTGCACAGGTTTGTAAAATGTCCTTTTTTCAGGTTACATAAGTTTTGTAAAATGTCCCCTTTTTTCAGGTTACATAAGATTCACATTATATAAACCAGTGGGAAAACAAAAAGGCAACAATGGCAAGTCAACAGTAATCGGACAATCCATCAAACACCATTCGAACACAAGGCAATCTATGAATCGAAGGAAAACAAATGCAACCGATCGAACAACAAATTGAACACAAGCCATAAATCATTGAACGCACAGCATCGAACAACAAAAATAACCAAAAAAAAGTGAACACACATGACACACCAAGCCAGAAGTCAACAGTAAATAGAGCAAAAGCCAGAAATTAGTGAAATGGCAATTTCGCCTCCCTCCCTCGCCGCGAGATCTACAGCTCCGCCGCCTCCGCCGGCAGTGATGTGACGACGAGACTAAATCCGCCACCCTCACGCCTCTGGCTCTCCCTCCGCCATCACTGCGACCAGGGGAAAGCGCCGAACGGAACAAGGATGGCGCAGGTGGAGAGGATTCTCGAACGGAACAAGGATGGCGCAGGAGGAGGTCGGCGCGTCCGAGGACTCAAAGATGACGAGATCCGTTAAGGCGCAGGTGGAGCTTGGAATCAGACGAACCGTCGGCGCGGCCGAGGACTGAAGATGACGAGATCCGCCACGGAAGTGGCGGAAGCGAAGCCCCTACTTTTCAGAGCGGAGATCGGGAGCATGGATCGAGGGAGAAGAGGAGTAGAGGGAGACGATGGTGACGCGGGAGGGAGAAAGCGCGTGAGGATGTTTTTTTTCCAGTAAAAATTAGATCCATTTTGACCAATCAAATCACTTCTTTCTTTTGTGTTTGAATAACAATTAAGACGTTTGAAAAAAAAAGTTTGTAATTAGGACTTAAAAGATGGGATGGAGTGGCGTTAATGAAGGAAGTTGTGATAAATTATAGTGTAATTTGATATATTGTGTTATGGTGTTCGATCATCTTAGACCCTTCATTTTACTAGATTCAACGACTCTAATTGCGTTACAGGTTACACTCTATTATTCATTTTATTAGAACTTTTACCTACATACATAATTTTTTTTATAATATACACCAACTTTACCCTTCCAATCAAACCCTTATATATCCATCTTATTCCTCTGCTTGAAGATCTCGTTCAGAAGTCATCGTCGTTCAAAAACTCGAGAATTGATTTGGCCGCGGTTGAAGATGTCCTTTAGAAACTCGAAGATTTATTAATCGACGCAATTATTGGTCAGTGGTGGCTATTGGGGACTCGATCTATGTAAAGAGATCGATCAAAACAAGATCTCAAACCAAAACAACTTCCATGGCTGCCAAGAACTTCGTAGATCGAGAAATTTGTTCTGTTATGTTATAACGAGAATGATAAAGCGAAGAATAACACAGAGATTTTCGTGGTTCAGCAACGGTGTGTTGTCTACGTCCACGGGCAGAGAACCAGTTTTCTTATTAGAGGAAGCGAAACAGATTGAGGTTACAAGGGGTCGGCGTTCCATGAGTATATGAAGAGACTCATGGAACCCTAAACAGACAATGGACTGCAAGCCCAAAATAGACAGACGATAGGCCCGTTTACAATAAACATCGCATACCGTAACACACACAAGTGTTCAAAGGCAACTGATGATGTTTTGAAAAGAGACATGTTTCACATAAATACTAATCCAAACTAGAAGAACTAGAAATAGACAAATGCTTCATCTTAGAAAGTGAAGTGTGACCGAATCTAGCATGAGCAAGATGAACCTTATTATCAAAACAAGTGGTTTGTACGTATATTGTAAGAAACAGTTTAAAAGCTTATCTAGTAGCAACATCCAACTATCTCTTTTACTCATCACCAATGTCAGTCCTTAGCATATAAAGGCCTTTAACCTCTTGAGCACTAGACACAATGTCCTTAGTTTAAGAATCCTGGAACACACACAAGTGTTCAAAGAAATAAATGAGAATAATCTTTTTGAATTTCAGAAGATTTGACAAAGATTGCAAATTATGCTTAAACTCTGGAACATATAACACCTAATCCAAGCAAAACCCTAGAGCAAGATTAACACTCCCTGTATAGAAAACTTGGATGTCCGATCCATTAGGCAATCCTAGAAATACAAGTCTATGAAGCTTTGTCATGCAGGAAAAAAATCTTTGAAGAAAATGCAATATGATTAGTGGCCCCACTGCACAGTCCACCATCCAAGCATGACAATCAGATGCTTTAATAGATTTATTAAATTAATTATTCAAGAATTCCAAATTACCTGCAAAGTCGACAAATCTTGTGTCCATATGACCTTTATTGTTTGAAGACAATATATTTCCCTTCATCATCCTTTTAACCTAATAGGATATAATATTAGTCAGGATATATTTCTATCCTTTTGTATCTTTGTATATCTTTCCATATCCGCTGTGTATATCCAATAGGCCTTGGAGCCCAAGCATTGTATCTATATATTCATTCCAAGTCAATGAAAGAAATCAAGAATCACAATTATCAAACCCTATTGATTGTTTACATGGTATCAGCCTTAACCCGATCCTTCTAATCTTTTCCCTTTCGCCGCCGCCGACCATGTCTGCCGACCAAACCCCATCCTCCGGCGCCGTCGTTTCCGGCACCACACCCAACCCCACCGACGGCACCAAGAACTCCGGCAACATCCTCCTAGCGGCCTCTGGAACCGGCCCTCTCCCGGCTCTCCAATTCCCCAATCTCAATGTTCGCCTTGATCTCTCCAATTATACCCTCTGGAGACACACAATCAAATCTGCCCTCGAGGCGTTTGACCTTGAACCCTTTCTTCTCAAATCCAACGCTCCCACAGCCACCCTTGATGCCCCCACCACCACTCCCGACACTGGCGCGCCCGCGCCTGAAACTGGCGCGCCCGCGTCACAGACTGGCGCGCCCGCGTCACCCAACCCCGCCTATGCCGATTGGAAGAAGAAGGACCGTCTGGTTCTTCTTTGGATCCGATCAACCCTCATAACACCGCTCCTCGCTCATGTTGCTCGTGCGCAGTCCACCCATGAAGCCTGGGCAATCCTTGAGCGTATGTTCTTTGCTCAGACTCGTGCTCGTCAGATGCATCTCAAACAGCAGATGCAAAATCTTCAGAAAGGTTCGCTCACCATTCTCGAGTATGTTGAGAAAAAGCGTTCCTTTTCTGATGCTTTAGCAGAATGCGCCTACATTGTTTCTGATGCCGACTTCGTCGAATGCATTCTCAACGGCCTTGGAGCATCTTACTCGGCCTTTCTCACATCCTACAACATGCAGAGGGATCCGATTTCCTCTGATGAATTACTTGGTTTTCTTCTTCGGGAGGAGGAGCACATTGCAGCGTCTCTTGTTCCCGCCTCTGACTCAGCACTCTCGGCTAATGTGGCAAGTCGTGGCAGTCGCTCCTCCCAAACCACAGGGCGTCCCGAACAGCCTCCTAATGATCCCTCTCGACCACGTCCTCAATGTCAGATCTGCTCTAGGACTGGTCATGAGGCCATCAACTGCTGGCAGCGTCTCAACACCAACGACTTTCCTCCCACGAACAACACCAGCGGTCGTCGCGGTGGTAGAGGAGGCGGTCGTGGAGGCAGATCTGGCGGCGGCCGCGGCACACCCCAGCCTTCCGACCAGCAGCAGCTTCAGCAGCAGTTTCAGCAGCCCTCGCCACAGCGCCATGCCTTCACCGTTGGTGCTCCTCCGTCGACACTAGTTGATCCCAACTGGTACTTTGACTCTGGTGCAACCAACCATGTGACGGCTGATTTCGGTAATCTTTCTGTTCACTCTGATTACACTGGCAATGAAGGTCTGCAGGTGGGCAATGGTATGTCCCTTCCTATTACTTATTTGGGCTCTTCTTCCTTGCCTGCCAATCCTAAACCTATTCGTTTACATAACATCCTATTTGTTCCTCAAATTCGAAAAAGCCTCTTGAGTGTTTCTCAATTGACCAAAGACAACAATGTTTACATGTTATTTTACCCATCTGCTTGCTTTGTGAAGGACATGCAGGGCCGCACCCTCCTCAAAGGAATCGTTGAGAACGGGCTTTACCATCTCCAACCACCTGATCCATCTCGGCCACCCCATCAAGCCTTTCTTGGAGAAAAGACAAGCCTTCAAACATGGCATGAGCGTCTTGGTCATCCGCATGAGTCTGTTTTCCGTCGTCTAGTATCTAGATTTCAATTACCAGTGTCTTTGAATAATCTCAAAAGAGTTTGTGAGTCCTGTCAACTTGGGAAGAGTCATCGACTCCCTCTCAATAGTCCACATGAGTCCAGTCAGCATCCTTTTGAATTAGTGTACTCTGATGTCTGGGGCCCTGCTCTTGTTGCATCCTTTAATGGCAATTCATATTTTTTAATTTTTGTGGATGATCACACCAAATTTGTCTGGATATATTTTCTGACTCATAAATCTCAGGTCCTTCATCATGTTCAGTTATTTCATAAAATGGTTGAGACCCAGTTCTCTAGCAAAATCAAACAGTTCCAATCAGATTGGGGAGGAGAATATCGAAATGTCTCCTCTTTCCTTCAGTCTCAAGGTATTTTACACAGAGTCTCCTGTCCTCACACCCAATCCCAAAATGGGGCTGCTGAGCGTCGTCACATGACCATTGTTGAAAAGGGTCTTGCCATGCTCTATCACGCTAAACTCCCTCAGAGCTTCTGGGAGCACGCGTTTCACACGTCAGTCTACCTTCACAACAGGACTCTCACTCCTGTGTTGCATTACAAGTCTCCCTTTGAGAGTCTTTATGGCAAAATCCCTGATTACAAATTCCTTAAGACTTTTGGGTGCCTCTGTTATCCTTTTCTGCGTCCTTACACCTCCAACAAATTGGAGTTTCGGTCATCCCCTTGCATTTTCATTGGCTACAACTCCAAACACAAAGGGTACTTGTGCCTTCATGTTCCCACAAATCGAGTCTATGTCGCTCGTCATGTCATGTTTGATGAAGCCACCTTCCCATACCCGTCTCATACAGCCGTTCACTCCCCCTCACCATCCTCCGACTCGCGTCTCCCCACCCTAAGCCTATTACAGCAAGCTTCCTCCCCTTGGCTACCATCGCCCCTACCCTCAACACACTCTCCGGCCGACACTGGCGCGCCCACGCCTGAACCTGGCGTGCCCACGCCTGAAACTGGCGCGCCCACGCCTGAAACTGGCGCGCCCGCGTCGACCACTCCAGGCTCGGTCTCACGTTCTTTAGAGGAGGAGCTTGCGGCTCAAGTGTCTCCCTCTCCTGGTACGTCTCCCTCTCCTATCTCTTCTGAGAAACCCATCATTCCATCCTATTTTCGCCCTGCCACTGATAGCACCCATCCCATGCTCACCCGAGCACAAACAAACAAATTGAAACCCAAAGCTCTTATCACCACAAATCACCCTCTTCCCTCTGTTCCTGATTTGTATGATGAACCAAAAACCTTCCTTCAAGCCTCCAAATCCCCTGAGTGGCAGAATGCCATGCAAGTTGAATTTGATGCCCTCATACGTAATGGGACTTGGACTCTTGTACAACGCCCTCTGCATGCTAACATTGTTGGTTGTAAGTGGGTTTACAGGATCAAGCGTCGCGCTGATGGTTCCATTGAGCGTTATAAGGCTCGCCTTGTTGCAAAGGGCTTTAATCAGGAAGAAGGGGTTGATTACTTTGACACCTTCATTCGCATTGTGCTCTCCCTGGCTCTCCATCAGTCCTGGCCTCTCCGACAGGTTGACATTAATAACGCCTTTTTGAATGGTGATCTTTCTGAACAGGTGTATATGGCACAACCTCCAGGGTTCGTTGATCAGTCTTCTCCTCATGCTGTCTGTCTGCTTCGCAAAGCTCTTTATGGCCTGAAGCAAGCACCCCGTGCCTGGTTCACAAAGCTTCGGCAATTTCTCCTCCAGCATCGCTTCCGTCCTTGCCGGTCAGATACCTCGCTATTCATTCGGCGTCAGGGGTCATCCACTCTCCTCGTCTTGGTCTATGTTGATGACCTCATTGTCACTGGATCTGTGCCTGCAGAGATTGATACATTCATTAGGCTTCTTAATCAGACGTTCTCTTTGCGCGACTTAGGTGACCTTCACTACTTTCTCGGCATTGAACTAAGCCGCCAATCAAATCAGATCGTCCTCTCTCAGCAGAAGTATATTCGCGATCTTCTCTTGCGAAGTAAAATGCAAGATGCTCGCCCCATTTCGTCTCCTGCTGAGTCGGCCTCTCGGTTAGTTCGTGACGGTGATCCTCACTCGGATCCACGCCTCTACAGGAGCATTGTTGGTGCCCTTCAGTATGCCACCATCACTCGGCCGGAAATTTCGTATGATGTCAACCGGGTTTGTCAGTTCATGCACTCCCCTACTTAGGTTCATTGGTCAGTTGTTAAGCGGATCCTTCGCTACTTGAAAGGTACTCTTTCCTCTGGCCTTGTCCTTCGTCCCCTTACTGACAGTCGTCTTGTGGCCTTCTCTGATGCCGGTTGGGCATCTGATGGTGATGACTGTCGCTCTCAGCATGGGTTTGCCATCTACTATGGTGGTAATCTTATCAGCTGGGCATCTAAGAAGCAAAATGTTGTCGCCAAATCCAGTACGGAAGCTGAATACAGGGCCATTGCCTTCGCCGCTACAGAACTCATTTGGATTCAACAATTGTTGTCTGAATTGCGAGCTCCAGCTGTTCGGCCTCCCATAGTTTTGTGTGACAATTTGAGTGCAACCTACATGTCCGCCAATCCAGTTTTCCATCAGCAGTCTAAACACATCAAGATTGATTACTACTTTGTTCACGAGCAAGTTGAGGATGGCTCTCTGATTGTTCGTCATGTCCGCGGTCAGGATCAGATTGCTGACATCTTCACCAAGGCGGTTGGTACGGCTCGTTTCCTCTCCCTGCACTCCAAGCTCCATGTTCGTGACCCTCCATGAGCTTGCGGGGGGGTATTAGGATATAATATTAGTCAGGATATATTTCTATCCTTTTGTATCTTTGTATATCTTTCCATATCCGCTGTGCATATCCAATAGGCCTTGGAGCCCAAGCATTGTATCTATATATTCATTCCAAGTCAATGAAAGAAATCAAGAATCACAATTATCAAACCCTATTGATTGTTTACATAACCTCATTGTAAACATCATTCACAGTAATTGGATCATCCCTACTATCATTCGACTCATGATTGTTCTGACTGTCGAAAGGAGTGTCATGGGCTAAGTTCTCTCCCACATTAGCATCTATCTTCCCAGAGCACTTATCTCTTGAATTGGTCTTGTGAATCACTCTGGATAACCAATGAGCTTGAAACAACTCTCTTTCAAATGCCTCCATTCATTACAGTAACTGCAATGTCTTTCGAATCTGGCTTTCTTGTAATCTTTACTCTCAGGCAAATTTGGCCTTTCGTTGTAGTTCTTGAAAATTTTAAAACCTGAACCATTATTCTTGGATGATGAAGCACGATTCACAATCAAAGCAGCATTGGCATTAACTCCATTGTGTGGAACAGGTGGTTTCATACCTCTTTCAGCTTGCATAGTCATTTGATACACCTTGTTTAAACTAGGCAAAGGATCTATTATCTCTGTAGCAAGTATATTGTTACGAAGACTCTCAAAGCCATCATTCAAGCCCACCAGAAATTGCATCATCTTGTTGTTATTTTCTTTGTCTATCATTTTCTTGAGCAAGCTAGTCACAACGAGACATGGCTCCATAAGTACACGTATTGACCGGTTGACACCTTAAAGAGTCTAAATCTCATCCTAAAGCCTCTTCATCTTGCTAAAATACACTGCAAATGTAGCTCTACCCAGAATCGCAAATTTCAATTTGGATTCAACTCAAATTCAATCATAATCCGAATGTTTCTTTTGGAATATGGATAAGGGAGTCAAATTCTATCTTTTTAACTTCAAGTTCACTAATTTCTTCCAAAAATTAATCAATTCAAATAAATAAAAAACTAGTATAGTATGCAAGTAAGGGGTCGAACCTACAGAGAATCAAACATTTCTAAATATTATGTATTTATCAATATAAAAGTAAAGATTTTTATGAATGAAAATAAAAGAAAAGAATATTAACAAAAGCAAAGAAATTTATAGAAGAAGAATGTTTTCACCTACAAGTTCTCGACTTTGGTTGGTTTTATTGGTCATCAGATCCTTTTCAAGTTATTATCGTTTCCTACATCTTGGTTTAAATAGATTAAAAGTCCTATGAGTCCAATTAATCTCTTACACCTTTATGCAACCCTAACACGGTCCATTTTTAACAAAGAGATAGCAAATAGTCCAAAAACTTGAGCATATAAATAACATCAATTAAACACGGTAAATCACTTTTTAAGATATATGTCAACTCCTTACATAATCATGCTTTAAATATAGAATCCACAATCTTATGTGTGCTACTACGGAAATAACACAAATATTAAATCCTAGCAAGAAATCAATATTATCAAGGTCGTGAATCAAGATAAAACCAATAACATAAAGCAATATCGCACAAAGAAGTTGAAGGAATTGAAGAGGAAAAATAACTTGAATTAAAAACTTACAAACCACCAACCAAGTCTCAAAAGTGTAGGCGAAAACTAGAAAATTAGTCAAATATGGTTTACCTAAACTTTCTTCTCTTCAATGTCTCTAATGAATCCATAATAAAATTAACCTAAAACATCCAATTTATAACACTAAGAGTCTGGATAAAGACGATAAAAGATAGATAAACTAAATAGAAATTTACTAATCTGAAGTAGATAGAAGATAGAACTTCCAAGTTCAATCTGACGTCTGAAACCGCTAGCAGCGACTAAACTCACTCGTAGCGAGTTGTCTTGGTCATTGGATTCTCACTAGCATCTCACACCCAATCCGCCGTCGTGAACCATCCACTTGAGCTAGCCCTCTTCGTCTTTCCGATTTCGCTAGCAGCGACATAATTTCCGTTTCCGTGAGCCGGGCCATGCGCTCGTTAACCTTGGTTTGTAACATTATAAATAAAAGACAACTTTTTTTGAAACGCTCTAAAGCAAAATCCCTAACAATTTTGCAATAAGAGGCACCAAGTGAACCCTTCTTTTTGTTATATTGCGATTTATTCTATAAAACGCTCAACAACAGGAGATTGATAAAGGTATCGCAAGCAAAGCAAAAGATGCAAACAAGCAAAACAACATACAAGAAAGCAAGAATATGATCGATAGAAATTACCAAGCTTGAAACAAGAAATATTAACATACAAAATATACACTGTGATGGGCATGCACCAACATCGCGGGAACAATTGTTCGCAAAACCCGTGGAACACCAAAAAATTCACAAGAAACACATAAGTTTGATAAGAAAGGGCAGATGAAAGTTTTTTCAAACATTGGCCGGAGGATCAGTCGTTTGGTCATGAGGAGGGTCAATTGTTTGATTCTCAGCTGATTGAGTAGGGGATGGGAGAGCCAAGCCTCGTTGCGGGTCCTGAAGCACCAAATCGTTATCTTCATAGCTAGGTGCAAATACCGTTACAGAGTCGTCAATATGAGAAAAGCGGTTGACACTCTGAACAATCTTGCATTCCACCCCTTTAGAAAAAGCCTCAGACAGATGACTATAAAGAACCTTCTCGCCATCCTCCTCGAGGAACTTGTTCAACCAGCCCTGGCCACCATCAGTTAGAAGAAATTCACGGAGCGTGGCCTTGGCCAGAACAACATCATCGTTGGACGTGTAACACTTCAACTCCCCCCTCACAAACGTCCAAATTGCCGCGAGCTTGCTTAAGCCCAGCTTCAAGCTCGCGAACCTGATCCTCCAACTTCTCCACCAGTGTTTGGTACTTGACGTTCTTCTCCTTGAAACCCAGGGGCTCGACTCGCTACAAGTTGAGTTGGCCCTTCACCCCCTTGAGCTCACGTTCAGGTTTTTCCAAAGCCTCTTGCAGGCTCTTTATAGTGCCCTCCTGCATCTCTGCATCCTTCAATTCTTTCAAGCGAACCTGGAGATGTTTGTTCTCCTTCGTCAGTTTTTACACGCGATCACAGTACCTCCGCAATTGGTCCGTCATCTCCTCCCATTGGAGGTTGCACTACAGAAGCACGAAATTAACAAAGGCGTAAGATTAACAAAAGAGAGAAAGAAATCGTGCCAAACAAAAAATCAATTCGCAAAGAATCTCACCCAACCTCCTGTAGTCTTCCCTTCATCTATCAACTCTTCATCCGTAAGATGATGAAGATATTCTTTCTCCGCAGGACAACTCTTAGGAGGAAGGTACATCTTCCTATGGTCAATGGCGGTGAATCCCGACTGCCGGTATGCTGAGATGGTTATCCCCGATACCGTTTTCGAATCTTCTGCCAAGGCCTTGCTAGGTCCTCTTTCCCTCATTTTCCTCATCTTTTTTATTTTATAACCCCTTGCTTTCAAGTTTCGGTATCCCTCTTTTACGAGTATTGAAATCCGTGTCTTTATTAATTGACCGGTTTTTTGGTGTGATCTCTTCCGGTAGCATGTGGCGCTGTCTTTGGTGTTTCTGGGCAGTCTACAGCTTGGTTGGGTGTGCGGCGTCTAGTGTCGGGACAGGTTGGGGTCATGGTAGTGTGCGATAGGCGACTCCGTATTTGGGAGAGTTATCCTTGGAGTTTCATCTTCACTGCCCACAGGATATAGTGTCCTGATGTACCGCTGACCTGCGGTGCCTCCTTTTGGTGGTGTTTGACCTCGTTCTTCGTCGGTGCTTTCAACGCTTTGGTTTTAGTTCTGCTTAGTTTCATTCATTTCAGTGCGCATGGTACTTGGTGACTGCGCCTTTTTCTTTTCATGTATTTTCTGCTTTATTGTATGTTTCGACGGTTCACCCGTCTGCCGACCTATCGGCCTCTCGAGTTTCAGGTATATCTGAACTCGAATTTTTACTTAATAAAAAAAAGATACTTGTTTGTAGAGCATAAAATAGACAAAGCATTATCTTTTACGGAGTATCTAATAAAAAAAAGTAACTTTAGAGTATTTTTCCTGTCTATTTTAATCTCGAGAATCGGTCTCTCCAATTTTTACTTTATCAAAAAAAAAAAATATATTGTCTATTTTGATTTTTTTATTACTGTCTAGTATTTGGTATCTCTCACTCTCACGTATCAATCTCAGATATCAAGTGATTGATAGATTACATAGGTCTTAATATTGTATAGTGGGCTAAAAGCCCATTAAGGTCCAATACGTTTGTAACCTATATATATGTTATATCAATGAATGGAAACCCTCAAGGAGGACTTTACATCAATTCCCCTACCACCGGATCCGGTGGTGAGGCGACCTCATTCCGCCGTCGCCGATCAATATCACCGGTCAGCCTCCCTGTTTTCGCCGCCTCACCACCGGATCCCGTCACCGGCCTCCACACGCGCCGGTCACCCCGCCCTCGCCCTCGCCAATCTCCTCCCCTCAAATTAGCAATCTCAATTGGCATTCCAATTACCACGCCGCCTCCCCTAATTAGCTATCTCAATTTGCTGTTCCAAATTAGCAGGTCTCCATTAGCATATCTCCATTAGCAATTCCAATTCCAAAAAAAAAAAATCCGAAACCCTCCCCCTACTTTTCTTTAATTTCATATTTGACCCACCTGCTTGTCCTCTCCCAAAAAAAAAAAAAAATGCACCGATACTCCGGACATCCTACCTCTCGATATGCCGGTCCTCAGGCCTATCTGACATCGTCTGATCAAGGATATGTTTCGCCGGTTGTGCATCGCGCCTTCTCCTCTATGCAGCCGACATCTTCAGACTCTTCCTGGTACATGGACACTGGCGCCACCTCCCACATGACGAACTCCTCAGGTAACCTCTCATCTATTTCTTTTAAGGGTCCTGAACACTCTATTATCGTCGGAAATGGTGGTCGTCTTGCCACTTCGGGGATTGGCCACGCCACATTACAGACCCCAACCCACCCACTACACCTCAACGATGTCCTCATTGCCTCAAAGATTGTCAAAAACCTTATCTCTGTCCGTCGGTTCACTACTGACAACAACGTTTCCCTTACGTTTGATCCCTATGGTTTCTCTGTGAACGATCTTACTACGGGGATTACTCGAATGAGATGTAACAGCACCGGGGAGCTCTACCCTGTCACACCACCTCCCGCGTCAAGTCAGTCGTGCCCGGTCGCCCTCTCGGCATCGTCGTCTAGCCTGTGGCATGCACGTCTAGGCCATCCCAGTGCTGCCGTTCTAGATGTCCTTCGTTCTCAAAGTCTTGTCACCTGTCCTAAAGACCCACGCTCTGGTTTATGCTCTTCCTGCCAACTAGGCAAACATGCCAGACTGCCGTTCCAACGGTCTTTGACCTCTACCCTTGCTCCCTTTAATATCATTCACAGCGACATTTGGACCTCTCTTGTGCCTAGCAAGGAGGGTCACAAGTACTACCTCTTGTTTCTTGATGATTACACTCATTACTTATGGGTCTTCCCGTTGCATTTCAAGTCCCAAGTTTTCCTGTCTTTGCCAGATTCCATACCTACATCAAAATACAGTTTCACATGTCCATCAAATATTTCCAATGTAACAATGGCCGTGAATTTGACAACAAAGACTTTCACTCCTTCTTTGCCGCAAACGGGATCTCCTATCGCTTGTCTTGCCCCTATACTTCTCAGCAGAATGGCAAGGCAGAAAGAATCATCAGAACCATTACCAACATGATGCGCTCTCTCCTCTTCCACGCATCTATTCATCTTCCCTATTGGCCTCACGCCTTATCCACCACATGTTATCTCCTAAACATTCTCCCTTCCACTACCCTACACCATCGCTCGCCAGCTCATACACTTTATTACGCCGAGCCTAGGTATGATCACCTTCGCACCTTCGGGTGCTTGTGTTTCCCAAACCAGTCCTCCACAGCCCCGCACAAGCTTCACCCGCGCTCCACTCCATGTGTCTTCCTAGGCTATCCGCCTGATCATCGAGGTTATATTTGCCTCGATATCAAGACCCACAAGATCATTCTCTCACGTCATGTCACCTTTGATGAGTCGCGATTTCCCTTTGCGTCTCCCACACCCCCTGTGTCTCCGTCAGAGTCTGAGTCACCATTCCCTCACTTCCTTTTTCCCCAGAGCTCTCCCGGTGCTCCCGCTTCTCCCCCAACACCACCGCCACCACCACCCCCCCACCACCAGACCACACACCCGCAGCATCTCCGGTGTCTTCCGACCCCGTCAGATCGTCTCCATGACCACCGCTCATCACCCCGCTATCCACCTCCCATCACCTCGCCAAACAACCTCGCCTCACCTACGTGCGGCGGCCGCCGCAACCCCAAATGCTGCGCCCACCACCCATAAACCCTCCCTGGCGGCAGGCCTTGCGGCGCCCGCCGCCCATAACCCCTCCCTGGCGGCGCCCGCCGCAACCCTCGCCGCATTTGATCCGCCCTCCGCCTCTTCCCCTTGCTTAGACCCTCTTACCCCCGTCCTTCCCGACTCCCATTCACCCTCTTCCTCCACCCAGACCTCCCTCTCCCCCGTTCCCACCTCCCATAAAACAGTCCTCCTCGACCCGAATTGGCAGGCGGCTATGCTCGACGAATACAGGGCCCTTACGAAGAATGGTATTTGGGTTCTTGTTCCTCGCCCTCCTGAGACAAAATCATTCGCTGTATGTGGCTTTTTCGTCACAAGTTCCGCTCTGATGGGACGTTGGAGCGCTACAAGGCCCGTCTTATGGTGAATGGTAGATCTCAGTAGGTAGGTATTGATTGTGATGAGACCTTCAACCCTGTGGTCAAGCCTGCCACTATCCGAGTGGTCCTGAGTCTGGCTCTGTCGCGCAACTGGGCCATCCATCAGTTAGATGTCAAGAACGCCTTTCTGCATGGTCATCTGAACGAGACAGTTTACATGTTTCAGCCGCTGGGGTTTACTGATGTTGAGCGTCCAAGGCATGTCTGTCTCCTCAAGCGCTCTCTATATGGTCTGAAACAGGCTCCGCGGACGTGGTTCCAGCGTTTTGCCTCTCATCTGCTCCGTTTGGGTTTCACTGGCAGCCGTTCGGATACGTCTCTGTTTATCTATCGCAGAGGCTCAGACTTGGCATTCCTGCTGCTATATGTCGACGACATCATTCTCACCGCCTCTTCTGATGCTCTTCGGACGTCAATAATCTCGCAGTTGAGTGCAGAATTCGCCATGTCTGATCTGGGTCAGCTGTCTTACTTCTTGGGAGTTGCTGTTCAGCGGCATGCGTCTGGTCTGTTTCTCTCATAAAGTAAGTATGCTGCAGAGATTGTTGCTCGGGCTAAGATGGTCAACTGTAATCCCGTCGCGACCCCAATCGATACATCCAACAAGCTCAGTGCTCATTCTGGTCCTTTGGTTGACGATCCCACACTGTACAGGAGCCTCGCTGGTGCTCTTCAGTATCTCACTTTCACCAGGCCTGATATCAGTTACGCCGTTCAGCAGATCTGCTTGTTCATGCATGCCCCTAGGGAACCTCACTTTCAGGCTTTGAAGCGAATCATTCGGTACATCAGCGGCACCCTCGAGCTCGGCACCACCATCACTCCTTCCTCTAAGCTTGATCTTGTGGCTTACATTGATGCGGATTGGGGTGGTTGTCCAGACACACGTCGCTCCACGTCTGGTTACTGTGTCTTCCTCAATGACACTCTTGTGTCTTGGTCAGCCAAGCGTCAGTCCGTCGTGTCTCACTCTAGCGCTGAAGCCGAATACAGGGGTGTTGCCAACGTTGTCTCCGAGTGCTCTTGGCTCCGCAATCTCCTGCTTGAGCTACGATGTCCCTTGCAAAAGGCCACTCTGGTCTACACTGACAACGTCTCCGCCGTCTACCTGGCTAGCAACCCAGTCCAGCATCAACGCACGAAGCACATTGAGCTTGATCTCCACTTCGTCAAGGACAAGGTTGCCATTGGACATGTCCGCGTTCTACATGTCCCGTCCTCTTATCAGTACGCTGATATATTCACCAAGGGTTTACCTAGACAGTTGTTCATTGATTTTCGTTCCAGTCTCACTGTACGGACCCCTCCCGTTTCGACTGCGGGGTTTGATAGATTACATAGGTCTTAATATTGTATAGTGAGCTAAAAGCCCATTAAGGCCCAATACCTTTGTAACACACACACACACGTTATATCATTGAATGGAAACCTTCAAGGAGAACTTTACATCAATTCCCCTATTCTACAGTGATATCTGATATTTGCGTTTGGTATCGCCAGATATCGATATTACTAGATATCAAAATTAGGCTAATTTGATATATTGAGGGAGGTATCAATTGACTATGTTACACGGAAACGGAAACGGGAACTGGAAACGAAACGGAAACGGAAACGGAAACGGGGAAACAGCAATCTAAATTTTGAAGGAAACGGAAACGCCAGGGAAACGGCAACATAAATTATACGTTCATTTAAATGTGTAAACAAGAAAAATAAATATATCACAAAATCATACACAATGAATGCAACACTAAGACTACAAACTGAAATATTTAATACCGTGATAAACATAAACAATGTCCTTAGCAAATATCAATATGAGACATGTCAAATATTTTAAATGTATTGGAAACCAACATAATAAAGTAAATTAGATTCAAAATAACAACATAATCAAACTTGTATTGGGCCGGGTGGATCTTTCCTTTCGGCCTGGACTTGGATTGGGCCTCCTACTACAGTCAAACCCCCAAATTCAACAATTAACAGTTGATGTAAAGAGGTGAATGGAAGTATGGTCACATTCTCTAAACTCGACCAACAGAGCTGGCTAGGGTCGCTTGAAGGGAGGAACAATGGCCGACCTGAACAGATGGAAGACTGGAGGAAAGAGAAGGAGCGACTGAGCGAGCGCCGTCGAGCAGATCTATCCGGAGAAGACCGAGCGAGTGAGCACTAGCGATTTAGGGTCGCCGTCGAGCAGATCTCGCCGGGAAGGGAGGGAGTGAGTGAACCGGCGGACTGGAGGAAAGGGAGGCGCCGAGGTGGATGGGTTACATTGATCGGGAGTTTTAGTCTTTCCTTCAGACGGGGTTGCGGAGTGCGGAGAGGAAGAAAAATTTAGGGTTTGTTTTTTAATTTTTTCAATTAAAAAATCTGGGAAACGCCACGTATGCCCAAAGAAACGTTTCTGAACCCATAGAAACGTTGACCGTTTCTGACCTCTTGGAAACGTTTCGGAGTTTCGGGGTTTCTTAAAATTTAGAAACGTGAAACCGCTATGAAATGGTGTTTCGGGGTATCATAGTCACTTGATATCGATATGAACCGATATCGATATCTTGGGAGGTATTACTTTCTCGTTGAAACGAACCGTCCAATCTCTAGCTAATAAGTCTTGGCACTGTAACGCCAGGCTAAAGAGAGGTGCATATCATCGACCCCTTTATCGATTAGGCTAAGGGCAAGTTGAGAATCCGTCTCCACATGCCGCCGACGAATGCCCCGATCCTTGATATATAATGCATTGGTTAAATAAATATTGAGAGGTGGAAGAACCAATTGTGTCACACAGGAGGGAGGAAAAAAAAACAAAAACAACTCAAAAGTCAAATCTAATGTCAATTAACCAATTCACTTTACGATGAAATCCCTTGAATAGGTAAATATAACAAAAATCTAATGTCAAATACCCTATTCATGTACATGTTTACCGTTAATCAAAAGGTCATGCGCCTAAATGTTCCTTTTTGCCATGACAACCTAGAATTGAAGAAGAGATCAACTCACCTAGTCACCTGTGTGGAGTCCTTAGGGTATGGCAGTGGCAGTGGCAGTGGAAGGGTACTGTGGCGGAAACTGGCCCTGCTTCATATGTGACTCGTACATTTGCTGCACCATGATCCTTATATCTTCCACTTCACATTGTTGAGCCTGTAGCATGGTGTGGAGCGTTTGGATTAAAGGCTCAGGAGCTTCAGCTGCGTTGCTCGACGACCCTCCGGCTTTATCTGAATCCGACTCTAGTGACGCTACCACAGGCATTAATATTGCATCTCCCTGTTGCCTGTGGGGCTTCCCAAGCAGGAAGGTGCGCTTCCAGTTTGCTCGGGTTCTGACTGTGGTGCTTGCAGGGTCCGGGAGAGGCCACATGGTGCTCATCTGCTTGAACTGGAGGCTGTATTGTTCGCCATGGCATACGATCATACTCCTTGCTTGGCACTCGTTAAGACCAATCCTGTTGCTCCCGGAAGCTTGAGCGAGGCCTTCCATGTTAACCCCAAAGTGGCGGGCAATGCTAGTGACTAGCCCTCCAACCGCGATAATGCCTGACTTCGCCTTGCCCACCGATTGGAGGTGTAGGGCGAGAAACTTCCCGGTGTCCAAGTTGTGGTTTTGCACCATTGCCCATAAGTGGAGTAGCTCGTCAGTTCGAACAGTGCGTCTACTTTTTCCTCGTCCGAATATCGAGTGTGACATTAAGAGCTGCATAACTCTGAAGCACGGGTTGTATATCGCGCTGGCTGGAGATGTCCTGGGATCATAGTAAGGCTCATCCGAGATCTCCCTCCAGAATTCATTGGCGTGGTATTCCTTGGGCTTGGTGCGGTCACCTCCATTGCGGAAGCCGAAAATGCTGTTGAACTGCTTGAGGGTTAGCTGCCGGTTTTGGTTTTGCAAGCGGAATGTGATTCTCCCCTCTGTAGAGCACCCGCAAGGGATCTGGACCTTCACTGTGCTGAGAAATTCGCGGGTGAGCAACGGGTAGGTGGGCTCCTTCATGGTGAGGAATTGTGACCATCCAATTTGCTCGGCCATCCACTTGATGTCTTCCTGCAGTCCCAATGTGTCAAGCATCCCCTCGTCCAAGTATAATGTATTGCAGATTTTTCGGCCCTTGAGAGTCTTGTACCGCTTGATGTGCCCGGATTTGTGGAGAATTACTGCATTTTACATCAAATTGATTTTGCAAAGGAAATTTGACAAGGGAGAGTAAACTCATAGAGTGAGTGACCTTATATTATAACTGAACAAGTAGCTTACCTTGACGAGTGGAATTGGCTGTTGCTCCGTGTGCATGGACAGGGTATTCTGCGTTGCTCTGCTGCTTTGTAGAAGAGGGTTCAGGAACCGCTGTTGGTGAATGTTCCCATACAAAGCGCTTTTTGCAGCTCTTTTGAGTTTGCCATCCTAAGGTTCGGGGAGAATGTTAGTTCTCTAGAATTCAAATCACAGATCATTGGTTAGAAACCAAACCAAAAACTAAAAACCCAAAGATTAATTCATCAATCCTCTCCATAAATCCCATAATCAACCTACAATGTATATGGCATCTCATTATCCATCCTAAAATACAAGTTAAGAGGTAACTGCTCTCATTTATTCAGGAGGAAATGATGAATCAACAAAGCGATCTCGATAGCCAACATAGAGGATGCTATTGCTATCTATCAACCAAGAGCATAGCAGCCAGGAGTTGTCCTCTTTCACGATCCATCAAGCAAGTTTACAAGTACAGCAAATAAATAAGATGATAATGCCCAACAAAAATTCCTAAAGCTAACTTTTCAAATTGAATCAGAACATAAAATAACATGATATGATTACCTCCGAAATGATTGGGCAAACCACATCTTGACGTTGAGATTGCAAGAGGATCTACATGTATCGAATTTGCAGTTCTTTTCTTAGACATTCCAACTGCATGACTTGACTTGGCTGGAGATGCAAGATGACTTTTGCCTACAAATAAGATGAGGAGAAACACTCAACTCAACAAAATAACAGAACATGCATCTAAAGAAATTTGACCAAGCTGCTCTACTTCGTTCGATTTTCCACTTTTTGTTTGAACTGAATTTCATTACATATATCGCCTATAACTTAAGTTTAGATGAGTCTGGACCGTTTGGTTGACTATCATGCTTAAAGAAGATTGTATGCAAATACAAATTGTTTATGGCAAACCTTTTAACTGTTAAGCATAGTAGGCAGTTTCTATCTAAAAAGAGAGAATCAAATAACTAATGTAAAATAACAGTAATACTAAATTAATTTATATGGCATCTATAGAGAAATGAACATCTGAAGCACAGTAGATCCAATTATGAATTTTTCACTATCTTTCAAAGTATGAAACAAGTGCAAAACTCGACCAACATGTATGGAACTTTGGAATTTGAATATAGATTTCGCATGTTGTTACTTTGCAAATGTCGACCTTGAATTTTCAATGATGGTTAATCGACAACATACCATGAGACCTTTGACATGATGAGGAATGGACAAGATAATGCAAAGAGGACTAATACATCGTGACATTATTGCCCATAGTAGCATAAGTTTTTCCAATCAAAATTCTTTTGGTGATTGTGAAAGTCATCTAAAACTACAAAAAAATGAACAATCTAATATACTTGTAGTGATCGCGAAAGTTATCCGTATTAATGCTCTGCCAAGGCACAATTTTTGTGAAACTTTATACGGCAATTTAAAGTGGGTTAAGTCGACTCAAGGATCTATCACCCTGTGTGAGAATTGAATGAGAAATTTGCATAATTGCTTCATCTATAGGAGAAAACAAGAAAGTCATTTGTAGGATTAGAAGTGTGTTGGATGTAGGATTCATTACCATCTGATAGCCATGAATCCTGTGATTTAGAAGCTAGTGCAATTGCTTCATTTGTAGGAATAAACTTCACCTGCCTCTTAAGCACTGGTTTTTGATCTGAAAATTTGCTAGCAACTGCTGTAAAAAGGAAGAAAGTCATTTGTAGTATAACAAGAGATAATCCCTAGGTCCTCAAAAGTTTTTTCTACATACCATGTTTGGGGGTATCTTGGCAATCTTCGCAGACCCAGTCATCCGACACAGTGAACTTAATCGATTTCATGCAATACCTGAAGACCAGAAAAATGTATCATCAAATCATCCATCTATGAGTTCCTAGCAAAACAATCCCGTACTATTCCACCATACATATTAAAGTAAATAAGAAGAATCGGAGAAAGCAGGTCATCCTACACGTGAATTGAGATCGACTCGCACTCCATACAACTTATGAGCAACTCTTTAAAGCCCACATCACCACATACGTAGCAACATTTCCCCTGCACCATCGGAAAGTATAATTGTCAAACACTGCAAGAAACCACGGTTTGACTTAGGGTCAAACATTTTCTCCTTTCTTACGAAGTCATAGCTCGTTCTATTATGAATCGTATGCTGAAACACTCCATTATTTTTGTAAGTTTCTGGAAACAGGTGTGATTTTGGAAGAAGTGGAAATGTTGATCAGTTTTCAAGGAAAAAAAATCGGCGGGTTTGGATAAGTGCCTAATAGTACAGAGCTCCTTGAAATTCGTCCAAAATGAAAGCCAATCCCGTTCAAAGATCAGCCAGAAAACTAAAACAAACACGACTCCAATTTGGCAATTTCCCACCAAAAATCTCTAAATCTCTACAATCCTGTCAATCCAAGTAGGGGAATCCACCAAAACTTCGAAAAGGACACGGAAAACGATCAAAACGAAACGCGCAGAGACAAAAACGAAACCCTAACATTCAGGTTGGAGTGAACAATGAAACTAGGCTAAACAAACAATGCGATTAAGCGAGGCCAAAATGCACAAATTAGCAGCAAATGAACGATGAACGGGAAGAACGGAAACCTCAAAAGCCAAATCTGTTACCATCGTCACGTTCAATGCTCCGCCGAGGGTTCTATCCGGCCTCACTTCGTCTCACGCCGACCGACCGACGACGACGACGATCCACCCTCGGACCACCTCACGACCACCGCGCCTTAGAAACTAAAGGAACTAAAAACCACTGATTCGGAGCTTCGCTAGGGTATGGCCGCTTCTACACTACTTGGCATTTTTGGGAGGGGGTGATCTAGCTATAGGTGGTGGAGCAGAGCGAAATGGTGGGAGTAGAAGAAGAAACTACAACGTGAATTGTTCGTTTGTTGCAGGCTTGCTTTTTTGCAGGGCGGGGTGGAAGTTATAACACGGTGCGGGTCGGTCCACCGTAGCTCCATGTGGCTGCACTGCCCCTTTATTTCTTTTTAGTTTTTACTAAGGCCCGTTTGGATTCTCGAAAATAAAAAAAGGGAGTCGAAATATATGATTTACAATTTAAATGTTTGGTGTGATGAAAATTTGGATTCCGAATGATTCTCAAAAATCATCCATTTTTGAATTTGGGGTTAATTTTATTCTCATCAAAATATGAATCCTATTTCCAATATCATAAATTCATTCATTCTATATTATTGTTATCCAATATTATCGTTATTATTATTCCATGAATAGATCATTCCAACAACATACTAAATAATCAGCCTAAAAAAATGGGTTATACCAAATGGGAATTGTTTTTCTTTTACTAATCTTTTTATTTGAATCAAGAATTTCGATTTGAGTTTTTTCATGTAAATGAAATTTATTATTTTCGTAAATATCATTTAACTCCACTCATCGAGTTAT
Organism: Persicaria tinctoria; assembly: GCA_037127255.1. Lineage (NCBI taxonomy): Eukaryota > Viridiplantae > Streptophyta > Magnoliopsida > Caryophyllales > Polygonaceae > Persicaria > Persicaria tinctoria. The sequence continues at coordinate 65,396,809 of JBANSL010000010.1, read as the reverse complement.
ATTTATTAACTCTATTGGATTATGTTCTACCAAAATGTTACTTAATTCTTATGCTATCATTTTATTGTAAGGTAAAATTCCTTACAAGCTTCATACGCATTTTTAGTGAACTCTAATGAAATTTACGAAGGAGATGACATAGCTAGTTTAAAACACATGGTAAACATCCTTGTAATTTGACCAGTGGCTATTGGTAGAGACACATGGAGTATGCCTGAGTTTGATGTTCGAGTAAAAAATATAAACATGCGTATGAACTCCGGCCTGTTTGCGCCGCCGTCACCCTCGGTTCCGCCAAGCATCCTCTGCTCACCACCGCTTCTCACCAACCTCCGTTGCCGTCTTAACTCCGGCCTCCCTCCTCTACAAGTTTCGAGGTTCCGGCACCTCTTTCCTTCCCCGGATTGTGCTGGATTGTTGCCGGTTCTCCTACGCCCGCCCTCGGCTCCGCCTTCCTAAGGGCTCTCGTAGCCTCCGAGCGAGAGAAGCTCGATCACTCCTCCCCCACATAAAAATTAGAAGGCTAGTGAGCCTTAGTTCTTTTTCTATCCGCTTTCTGACCTCTTAGTCTGTTTATTGTTGTCTTTATTTATTTCGATTCCGTCTTATATGTTTCCTCTATTTTGGTTTCCCTTGTGGTAGCCTCTACGATTTTTGTTATCGTCCTTGAGGATGTGAGATGGGTTTTTGGGATTTGTTTTGACAATGGTATGGCTTGGGTTTAATTTGGTCTGCGGATGGGTGTACTTTGCTTTTCTTGCTGTGGTACAGGTTTCTTGTGAACGGTGACTGGTTTGTCGAGCTTGTAGAGGCCGTGGAAAGGCGATGATGCATGTAGATTCTGTTTTGAATCCATGTTGTGGTGTCAGCTAGTGATCCCCAGAGTTTCTGTGTGCGTCTTCCGTTTTGCTGGTCGGTCGTTGTTTCTGCTAGCTTGTTTACAGTGTTGATGGCTTGTACTTTATTTCTGCTCTTAAAATTCCGTCATTTGCTTCTTGTAATTTCTTTTCAGTCATTTATTTCTGTTATTTGCTTCGGGTTGTACATGATGGTTAGTCCATCTTCCGGCTTGTCTGGGCTCCCGGTTTCTCTAGGTTTGTCTAGAGAATCGAATTTCTTTCCTTATACTACCTCCGATCCAAAATGTAAGTCGTTTGACTTTTTAACACGTATTTTAAGGAGCTAAAAACTATATAATATATTAACTTTTTTATTATTATTTTTTTACAATTCAATACTTATTACCAACAAATATTAAGTTGTAAAAAAATAATTTTAAAAAAGTTGATATTTTATATAGTTTTGGACTTCTTGAAATACGTGTTGAAAAGTCAAACGACTTATATTTTGGATCGGAGGGAGTATTAAAAAGAAAAGTATCTGGTATACAAGAACTTGCGGGTAGTATCCAAAGGTCTTCGGTTCGAACCCTAGATAACCGCTATTTATTTACCAAATTCAGGGAGAAAGGGGTTGAAGGAGGCTAAGCGTATTGCCTTGAGAGATGAGAGGGAGGAGTAGGTTAATTAATCTATATCTATATCTATATAAACTCTTAATTTAGAAGAGTTTAGGATGATGTGTCATTCTTAGAGACATTTTAGGATTCTTAACTAATCATTATTATTATTTTCATTTTTTTTATTTTCTTTAATTCTCCTTTTTTATTCATTTTCCTTTAATTCTCTTTTTTCTTTAATTTTACTAACTATCTATATCTATATAAACTCTTAATTTAGAAGAGTTTAGGATGATGTGTCATTCTTAGAGACATTTTAGGATTCTTAACTAATCATTATTATTATTTTCATTTTTTTTATTTTCTTTAATTCTCCTTTTTTATTCATTTTCCTTTAATTCTCTTTTTTCTTTAATTTTACTAACTATTGGGCTTAATTCAAAATATTGAATTTAATCTAATATAACTATTGGGTTTTATCAAATTTATTTACTAACTATTGGGCTTAATTCAAAACATTGAATAATTATGGATTATGACACATCACAATTAAACAATGTTATAATGATATTGATATTATTATTACTAAGTAATTTAAAATATCTATATTTATGTATTATACTCTACATAAGATTTTTAAAAAAATCCTAAGATAATTATAAGATATATTTATTGTAAAGTTTTTTTTATGATTTTTATCTTAACATTTATTAACATTTTTATATATTATATTTTAGTTTTAAAAAAACGTGCCATGGCGCGGGAATCGTACTAGTAAACTCTTAATTTAGAAGAGTTTAGGATGACGTGTCAAGTTGAGAGTAATTTTAGAAGTCTTGATCAATCTTTTTTTTTTTTTTGCCCTTTTTCTTTGATTTTCTTTATTTCTATTTTTTTTTTCTTCTTTTTCCTTTAATTATATTTTTGATTTAATTTGACTAACTATTGGGCTTAATTCAAAACATTGATCTTAGCCTAAATTATAATTTTAGTAGTTTTTTTCTAAAAAAAACAATGAGATTAATTCAAAACATAAAATTAATAATAAGAAAACATAAAATTAATATTAGTAATCGATATATATATATATATATAGGTAAAAGTTCAAGTGAAAATGGGGCTTAAGATGAAAATCCCTCTTAAGGTGAAAATAGTCTAATTTGGATGTAAATGGGCCTAATTTAAAGGTAAATGAGCCTAATTAAATGAGTAATGAATAAATGGGACTAATTTTGGTGTAAATGGGCCTAATTTTATGAGTAAATGGGAAAATGGTTAAATGACCCTAATTATGGGGTAAATTTCACACGCCTCCCCCAAACTTTCCATTCATACGAATATTGCCCTTATTTGAATTATGAAAATTACAGATTTTATCCCGTGATTTTTATTTGAAATAATATTGTTAGATGCAACTATAATATTAAAAAAATACAACAAGAATGTTACATCACAATTTTTGTCTTTATTTTAAAAAGGGAAAAAGATGAGATTACAAAATATAAAGTGAACAAATAATACAATAAATGTTATTATTAATAAATGTGCATTTTCATAATGTGTCCTACCAAAAAATTTCTTTATGGACCGCTATTTTATGACAGTTTTGTACTTTAATGCAACATGTGCCATTAAAAGCATATTAGCTCAAAAAATGGTATCGTGATGTGTCCATGCACAAAGGTTCGAGTTCAAAATCCCGCATAGGCTATTTATGGTTGTTTTTTTTTGTGTTCCCGTTCATGAATAAGATTATAAAGTGCAATAATAAAATGATAATGTGCACAAATAAGATGATATAATGCATATATATTATTATATTGTGCAAATATAACTTTAAGTTGTGCAAATATAACACTATGTTTTGCAAATGTAACATTGTATTGTGCATATCTAATAATATAATGTTACGTTGTGCACATATAATATTATCTTGTGCGAATATAACATTATATTGTGCAAATATAACTTTAAGTTGTGCAAATATAGCACTATGTTTTGCAAATGTAACATTATGTTGTGCATGTCTAATAATATAATGTTACGTTGTGCACATATAATATTATGTTGTGCGAATATAACATTATATTGTGCAAAATATAACTTTAAGTTGTGCAAATATAACACTATGTTTTGCAAATGTAACATTATGTTGTGCATATCTAATAATACAATTGTGCAAAAGTAGTATACAATTGTGCATAACTAAGATTATAATGTGCATGATTAACAATTTGCGATTGTTGCGCTCTTGTCTATTATGTAACCTATGTGGGATTTGAACCCACATCTTTGTGCAAACGCACATTGCTCTACCAATTGAGCTAATAGGCTAAATTATGATTTTCATGCTAAAATAGAAGAACATAATCGACTTAAAATATATCGCAATAAAATTCTAAACTCCAATTAAATCATGATCCACAAACAATTTGACAATGCTATGAACATGAAATTAGCTCCAAATCAACCCAACAACACAACCATATCATCAATTTCAGTCAATTTTGCTTTTGGCAAAAAGCCCCAAATTCTAAAACATATCGCAATAAAAAATTCTAAAATTCAATTAGCTCATGATCCATAAACAATTTGACAATGATATGAACATGAAATTAGCTCAAAATCAACCCAACAACACAACCATATCATCAATTTCAATCAATTTGGCTTTTGGCAAAAAGCCCCAAATTATAAAACATATCGCAATATAAAATTCTAAAATCCAATTAGCTAATGATCTATAAACAATTTGACAATGATATGAACATGAAATTAGCTCAAAATCAACCCAACAACACAACCATATCATCAATTTCAATCAATTTGGCTTTTGGCAAAAAGCCCCAAATTCCGCTCTAAATCAAACCCTAGATTTTCAATCTCAACCTAAATCATTCAAACAATCTAAATAATTGTAATAAACAAGTTTAGGGTTAGAAATCATACCAAATTCGAGTTGAAACAAGGATAAAAATCGGGATTTCGAATGGTTTCGAGCCAAAAATGTCGAACAGGACTGTTGGGGGAGATGGGCTCGGTGTGAGCTCGGCTGGGCACGAACCAAGGGGGTTAGTGTGTCGGGGGGTGCGCCTGAGGGAGGTGGTTCGAGCGGGTGGTTGCTGGTGGCCGGAGGTGGCAGGAGCCTTCCGATCCGGCGCTTTTCCTTCATTCACAGCCTTTCGCTTCTCCCTGAAGCTCCTCCACGAGGCCGACTTCGGAGTTAAAAGAAGATCGAGACCAGAAACATCACCAATCAGAGCTTGCCGTCGACGAAAAGTGAGGTCGGAGGGAGGCTCGCTCATGGCGTCGGCGCCCTGGTGAGGTCGGAAGTCGCGCGGAGGGATGGAAGCTCGCTCATGGCGTCTTCGCGTTTCTCCATTTTTCCATTCAGATGGGCCGGTTCGTTTTTTTTTTAAAAACGGACCGGTTCACTTTCTTTTAAAACACCACCCGCGGCCCGTTTTCACTTTAAGCTAATTTTTCATCTTAAGCCCCTTTTTCACTTTAACCTCACCCTATATATATATATATATATATATATATATATATATATATATATATATATATATATATATATATATATACACACACTACTTTAATCGTGCCATGGCGCGGGGATCATACTAGTTTATGTTTAAAAAGGAGTTTTACTTAAATGCCAAAAGGGGCAATTGACGCAGTAGAGGGAACATTTTATAACCAACTGACTTAAAGTGACTAGAGATAAACTTTGATCATTACATATATAATCAACTAACATAACAAAGTGACTAGAGATAAGACTAGAGATAAAATAATTTAAGGTAAAATATTTATAAAAATAATGAACAATATATGTGTAGGCGTTCATATTGATAAGTTAATTATATGGTGGATTTTATAACAATTTAACATATACAATTAGTTGTATAATGGATTTTGTAACCGCTTATGGTATAAAAATTAATTGTAGTCACTAATAAGATGGAGTGGTGGACACATAAGATGACATATGAATAAAATATACATGAGATTATTGTCTAATATTGAATCGTCATTAACTGATGTGTCAAAGAGAAGTTGAGTTAGACAACACCAAAAACTGAAACATAAGTATCACTCTTGGGTCATCACCTATTTCCTAGAATTCAAAGTAACACTAACAGGTAACGATTGCTCTCTCCTTTGCAGAGGTAGAATATCACTCAATTCGAAGACTAACCGTTGAACTAGCTTGGCTCACTCGACTCCTTTATGAATTTGATGTTTATGATACATCTCTTGTACCCGTGCACTGTGACAGCCAAGCTGCTATACACATCGCTAGAAATCCTGTTTTTCACGAACGAACGAAACATAATGATATAGATTCTCATTCCGTTCATGAAAAGCTTTTGAATAGTCTCATACTCTCATATCTCTATCATACATCCCTATACGACCTCAGCTAGCTGATATGTTTACAAAACCATTGTCACACCCCAAGCACACCATTGCCATCTCCAAGCTTGGTTTGGTTTGGTTTCTCCACCTCCAGCTTGAGGAGGGTGATATGATAGAATGTAGTAGGGGTATTTCAGTAATTCTCCCTTATAGCTGAGCTGTATAAATAGTCAACTCGGGTGTGTATTCACAATTTGATTTTTTGATCAATTTCAATAACAGAAATTTGTTACTTCTGTTCTTCGTTTCTCTTCAATCAAACGCGTCTTACTAGTCAAAAACCCCACAAAGGCTTGAGATCGATCACAATTCACAACCATCTCTCCTCTCCTCTCCTCTCCTATGGGGTTTCTTTCAGCTATGGCGTCCGCGGCTTCCATTGCTTCATCTCCCACGAGCTTCCTCCCCAAAGTACAAACGCCTCTCCCACTTCTCCCCTCCCTCTCGATTTCCCCGTTTCCTTCGATCTCACTATCGGTTATTTTCCGTTTATATCCAGAACGATGCCGGCCTCTCTTCGTTCTCCTCTTTCCCGGCATCGTCCTCTCAAATTTGCGCTTCAAAGATGTCCAGGAGGACGCGGGCCTCCAAAGTCGTCTCCCTTATCACTAGTCAACAGACCGAGCGCAAGCCATCCGCCACTGGCTCGGTTAGGGTTTTCTTATCCCAGTCGATTGCTTTCTATTGTTGTTAGCCAGGTTGTGATTGGGAGTTTATTGAAATTCGTTTCGTGTGTATGATGAATGGCTTAGGTGAAAACTGCATTGACGATGACAGAGAAGATACTGGCCAGGGCTTCCGAGAAGTCCCACTACCTTATGCATAAGCATGTTATTTGTTCATCATAACTTTCTGTTTTCAATCAGTATCACGTGGATGGTTTTTGTTGAAACTTTGCAGGTTTGGGATCGAGAAAAGATTGTGATCATTCCTGACCACTATATCTTTACAGATGATGAACGTGCAAATCGTAATGTTGACATAATAAGAGATTTTTCTAAAGAACAGAACCTCAAATATTTCTACAATATCACGGATCGATCAGATTTCAGGGTAACATAGATTTTCTTGCCTTTATTATTCAATCTTACTTCCACTCTTAGCCACACCTTTTGACTTTAAATTCATTTAGTTAGCTGGGAAAATAATTTGCAGGCCAACCCGGATTATAAAGGAGTATGCCATATTGCACTTGCTCAGGAAGGTCATTGTAGGCCAGGAGAGGTGCTTATTACTCTGGATCTCAGTGTACCATCCAGAATTTATATTTTGAAGTATTCACTAAGTTATGAACTTGGCACTTGCTTTTAGGTTATGCTGGGTACTGATTCCCATACATGTAATGCTGGGGCTTTTGGCCAGTTTGCTACTGGAATAGGCAATACTGATGCTGGCTTTGTTTTGGGGACCGGGAAGATACTGCTAAAGGTTTGCATATGAGCATATGACTATTTTTACCCCAATTCCACCTTGACACTCCCCCATCTTCTTCCAAATTGGGATGTCAATGGTGCACTTTGCTAAATAATACCTTTTTTTTTTTTGCATGGTACATTTTATCATAACATGTAAGGTCTGAAGTCTGATTAAAGTTTTTGGTTCATGACAGGTGCCTCCTACTTTGAGATTTGTATTGGATGGAGACATGCCTGATTATTTGCTTGCAAAGGATTTGATATTGCAAGTATGGTTTTTCTACAACTTTTAACCTCATAGTGTCATGAGTCATTTAGATCTTTTTTCTATCCCTGCCCTAATTTTGTTTGTTTGGGGTGGGTGAGTCTGGGAATAATAAAAGCGAAATAGGAGCAGTAAGGTGCTACTACTAGAGTAGCTGTATCCCTCTGTTGATTAGTGGCAGAAGTTGAGACCAAGGAGCAGAACATTCTTTGTTTTAACCTTAAAACATAAGTGGGATTTCTGTGTTTTACATTATATTGATTCAGTGTACTTGTATGTTCTGAATGTAACTGTTATTGCAGATTATTGGAGAAATATCAGTTTCAGGTGCAACGTATAAATCCATGGAGTTTGTTGGATCAACTGTGGAAAGCTTAACAGTAGGTTCTTTTTCCCCATAATTGTTTGAGAATGTATACTTGGAGATTATTAAATGCTCTTTTCCTGATACTGTTTACATTATCCTCATTCCTAAACTTGGTGTCAAGATGGAAGAAAGGATGACTCTCTGCAACATGGTTGTTGAAGCTGGTGGAAAGAACGGTGTAGTGCCTGCTGATAGTACTACATTCAAGTATCTTGAGGTTGGTGAATTGTTAGTAATCCGTTTGGAATATCTGTGGGTCAGTTTCCCTTCATTGATATCCATTTCTTTTTATGTCATTGTATTGCAGGGAAAAACATCTGTACCTTATGAACCAGTTTACAGTGATAGCCAAGCAAGGTAACTGACTCGAGAAAGTGGAGATTTATGCTTGCAGAAATATCATGTTCCCTTATTTTAGAATTTGTTGATAATGCACTAGGAAATATTGGAGACACATGAATGGATCACATATTCTTGTCTTGCCTTTGAATCGGTGTTATTAAAAGCTCATTCTTTTTTTCCCCGTATTTTTGACAATAGTTTTCTTGCTGAGTACAAGTTCGATGTCTCAAAGCTGGAACCAGTGGTAGCAAAGGTAAATGCTTTGAGCAGCATTCAGTTTTAGCTTTTATGCTTCTGCTATGTTAGGTTGTTTCCTTGTGCCAAGAATGAGTTCACCATATGCCTTTTACAGCCGCATTCCCCTGACAACCGTGGCTTAGCAAGAGAATGCAAAGATGTGAAAATTGACAGAGTCTATATTGGATCCTGTACTGGTGGGAAAACGGAAGATTTTCTTGCAGCAGCAAAAGTATTTTTAACTTCAGTAAGGATCATTTCTCCTCCTTTTGTTTGTTGCTACGAAATGATTGTTTTTTGTATGGGAAATCATTATGCACTATATTATAGCGGTTAGCCGGTTACTGCTAAATAGTCTATTTAACTTGTTTTTTTTTTGGTCTTATCAAGTATTGAAATGAACATCTCTAGGTGGATATTTAATGATAAATATAAGATAGATTTATAGCAGCATAGCAGAGAGTAAACTTTAAATACATTGTCTTTTTGCAAGTCTCCTGAGCCATCACAACCTCTCCCACTCCACCCTCCCTAAAAAATCCACCATAGCTTCATTGTGAGCCGCATATTAGCATTGTTGAGTTAATCCAATGATACTCTTGTCAAGTTTTTATTGGTTCAATGGATATTTATACTTGTAACTTGAAACTGCTGTTTCATTTGTGCAGGGGAAAAAGGTCAAAGCTCCCACATTCCTAGTGCCTGCTACCCAGAAGGTGCATATTGGCTTTGTTATTTATTTATCCATATTTTTCTATTGATGGGGGTTGAATCACTTTTCATGTATTAATTTGAGCAATTAAGTACATCACAGAAAATAAATGATGAGATAAAAGTTGGGGAGATACTGGTCCTACTGGATAAACACTGTGGTTGAAACATGTCAGGTGTGGATGGATTTGTATACCCTTCCCGTGCCTGGATCTGGTGGAAAGACCTGCTCCCAAATTTTTGAAGAGGCTGGCTGTGATACTCCAGCAAGTCCTAGTTGTGGTGCTTGTGTAGGTGGTCCCAGAGACACCTATGCTCGCTTGAACGAACCACAGGTGAGTTATTATCAACTCCTTTCCCTCTATGAATCAGACTTACATTTGCTTGCATTGGTATATCAAGAGCTGATCATTTCTTGTAGTATGCTTCAGTTTTCATATCCATTATTAGTTTCCATGTTTGCTGACAACTGCTCTGTCATTGGAGCTAGATATTGGCTAGGGGTGTTTGTTGTCCATTAGTTGAAAAGCTTGTCTAAAATCTTAAATCTAAATGTGGGTGGATGTTTTGGTCGACGATTCATCACAATCTTCGTGCTACTGCTAATAGCAATATTCGTGCTACTGCTAATAAAGCTTCAAGGTCTACTTGCGATTTGAAAATGACCATCATTTCCACATTCTACTACCTCTCAGTGTATTTGTGATCAATCTGTTGGTAACGCTACTATTTTCAGGTGTGTGTTTCGACAACAAACAGAAACTTCCCAGGTCGAATGGGCCACAAAGAGTGCCAGATATACCTTGCTTCGCCATACACAGCGGCAGCATCTGCCTTGACAGGATATGTTACAGACCCAAGAGAGTTCTTGGCGTAAGCCATTTGGGCTTTATATAGAGTTGGTGGATATGTTCTTTAGGTCTCTTCTGGGTATCTCCAGATGACTCGTTGACGCTTTTTTAACCGGTTTAAAGATCGTAAACCAAACCCTAACATTGGTCAGATCGAAGTGAACCATCAAACTAAGCTAAACAAACAGTCCGATTAAGCGAAGCCAAAATGCACAAATTAGCAGCAAATGAACGATGAACTGGAAGAACGGAAACCTCAAAACGCCAAATCTTTTACCATATTTGTTGATGTTCAGACAAAAGGAAAAGGGAAAATGTAAATTGTATTATGAAACTTGTCTTGAATCTGATTACAATGAATGTATTTATACTACTAGTGGCCCAACTTATATATACGCTGTAAACATATGCTCCAACACTTAATTTTCACGTTCAATGCTCCGCCGATGGTTTTATTGTTGGAGGAAGAAGAAGAAATCCTCCGACGATGCTTCTAGCGTTCTGGGTTTAGTTCCAACGAACATAACAAACTAGAAGCTCTTAGTCATTGGGCCTATTTTGTGGTTTCTGTTACAGAAAGCCCAATCTTGTATTGTCTGGCCCATATAAAGTTCTTGTTGTAACAAACTCTAGAACACACACAATACACAGAACAACACCATCTTCTTCCCTCCATTTCTAAAACTCTCGCTCTCAAATCGATTTCTTAGATCCAATCTCACAAATTCAATCATGGTATCAGAGCATTAACAACTTTTGATTCAGTTTTCTGGATTTCCAAATCGGAATCTGTACTTCAATCTCACCCAAACCAAGCAGATTGAAGATCAGCTTCCATGGCGACTGAAACTCTAGAGAAACTGACCATAGAGCCAACAGATCCCTTGTTTCTGCAATCAAGCGATCATCCAGGGCTCACTATAGTTGCGATCACGTTCGACGGCAAGAATTTTGGCAAATGGAAGAGAGCTGCGAAGATCGCGTTGAATGCCAAGAACAAGTTCCGTTTTGTCTCCGGGAAGTTTCCACGGCCTGCAGATGAAGATCCGCGAGCTGAGATATGGGATAGATGTAACGACATGGTGGTGTCGTGGCTCCTGAACAGCCTAGATTCAGAGATCCGAAGCAGTGTTATGTACTTCGACACAGCTAAGGAAATATGGGAGGATCTGGAGTCCAGATTTGGCCAGGTGAACGGAGCTCAAATGTTCACCCTCCATAGAGATCTGACGACATTCACTCAAGGTACGTCCACGATCTCAGCCTATTTCAACAAATTGAAGGCACTTTGGGAAGAATTCGACAACATAAGGAAGGCTCCTCCATGTTCGCGTGGCTCTGCTAAAGAAACTATGAAAATCCTTGAGGAATTGAAATTGATGCAATTCCTTATGGGTTTGAACGAGAATTATAAGGTTGCTAGAGGTTCAGTGTTAATGATGCAGCCATTGCCGAACATTGGACTTGCATACTCTTTGTTGTCACAGGAAGAAGCACAACAGGAGTACAAGAACCAGTCATCTGTAAGCACAGATGTTGTCTCTTCTTTCAATGCTGAAGTGAAGAAAGGGGAAGGGTAGTCTCAGCCAAAGAAATCCAACCTCTTCTGCACTCATTGCAAGAAGACCAACCATGAGGTTGGGAAGTGCTACTTTATCCATGGTTTTCCAAAGAAAAACAACCAAGGAAGGAAGATTGTTGCACAGGTCACAGATGATGCCAATAGCAGTAGTGAACATGAACTCACACATGCTTAGTATGCCCAGCTTCTTGATTTGCTGAACATCAAGGATCAGAGGAGTAGAGACATGATGTCTGGAGCCAGCAAAGGTTTTGCAGGTATGGTCTCAGACCTAGACCAAGCACACACTTGGATTTTAGATACTGGTGCAAACAGTCACATGTGCACAAGTAAAGATTTGTTCATTGATCAAGCTCCCATTCGGAAGCCATTCTCTGTCACACTTCCCACATGCTCCTCTCTAGTGGTGGACACTATGGGGAGTGTGAGATTGTCCAATGGATTATGTTTGAAGGAGGTCCTTTATATTCCTCACTTCAAGTGTAATTTGCTGTCGATTGGGAGGCTTATCAAGGATACATGAAGAGTTGTTCTCTTCACATCTCAATTGTGTCTTATGCAGAATGCTCAGGGGAAGAAACCATTGATGCTTGGAAGATGTAAGAATGGCCTCTCCTTCTTAGACAAAGATGTTGGTGAAGTTCAGATTCCTGCAAAGCAAGGTAAAGTAGCAGCAGCTGTAATAAGTGCTCGAATTTGGCACAATAGACTTGGGCACTTGCCCCCTCCCAAACTTCATGAGATGTTTCCTAGCATTACCAGTTTGTATTCCATTTTTCCCTGTGATATATGTGCTAGATCAAGGCAACACATACTGCCTTTTCCTAAGAGTATCATTACTACCACTAAACCTTTTCAGCTTATTCATGTTGATGTATGGGGACCCTTTCAAGTGCAAACCTATAATGCTAATAGGTATTTTGTGACTATTGTGGATGATTTTAGTCGTACTACGTGGGTTCATTTGATCAACACCAAAGGGCAGACATTCTCAGTTATGAAAAACTTCATAGCTATGGTAGAAACTCAGTTTGAATGCAAGGTTCAAACTGTTAGGACAGACAATGCTCAGGAATTTGGGCTGAGCCATGCTTCTTCTGAGTATCTTCAAAGCAAGGGGATTGTCCATCACACCTCTTGTGTGGCTACACCTTAACAAAATGCCAAAATGGTGTTGTGGAAAGGAAACACAAACACATTTTGGAAGTGGCCATAGCTTTTCTCTTCCAGTCTAAACTCCCTCTTAAGTTTTGGGGAGAAGCTGTTCTTACAGCATTACATGTCATCAATAGATTGCCTAGTACAGTGTTGAAAGGAAATAGCCCTTTTGAAGTATTGTGTAACAGACAACCTAGATGTGAAGAGCTCAAGAGCTTTGGGTGTCTATGTTACTGCTCTACTCTCAAACAAGGCAGACACAAGTTCCAACCCCGTGCTAGTCCTTGTGTGTTCCTTGGTTATCCTGTTGGTACCAAAGGATATAAGGTCCTGAACTTAGACTCAAAGAGAGTTGAAGTCTCAAGGGATGTTGTGTTTTATGAGAACCACTTCCCTTACAAAGATGTGGAGAATCCTACCCATCTCTTTCCCCAAAATTCTCAGCCCTGTGGTGACAGTCAGGCACCAATTGTTATCACATTGCCCACACCCTCAATTGCAACTCCAACAGTTGAGCTTCCAACTGACAGTGAACCTGTTACAGAATCACCAGTCATGCCCACTATACCCTCCCCTCCCACTTCCATACCCACATTAGAACCCAGAAGAACCACTCGTGTCTCAGCTCCTCCTAGACATCTTCATGATTATTTTTGCAGCCATGCCAAGGGAGCTTCAGATGATCACATCATATGCTGCTATCACACTATCACTACAACCTTGCAACTTGGAACTGAGCATATGTCTCAGATAAGGCCTTCCCTGGAGCCTAGAAATTATCAAGAAGCCTGCAAAGTTGAGGTATGGGACACTGCAATGAGAGAGGAGTTCAAGGCACTAGATCAGAATGATACTTGGGAGATAGTACCATTGCCTAGAGGAGCTAGACCAATCAGTTGTAAATGGGTGTATAAGGTCAAACACAAAGCTGATGGCTCCATTGAAAGATACAAAGCTCGCCTAGTGGTCAGGGGGTTCACACAACGAGAGGGTATAGACTACACTGAAACTTTTTCCCCTGTAGTGAAAATGACAACAGTGAGAGCACTGGTTTCCATTGCTGCAAAGAATATATGGGTGGTGCAGCAGCTGGACGTCAACAATGCATTCCTCCATGGGGATCTTCATGAGACTGTCTTCATGACCATTCCCCCTGGTCTTAATGCTCCCCCAGGTCATGTTTGTCGACTTAAAAAGTCCCTATATGGCCTCAAACATGCATCTAGACAGTTGTATGCCAAATTGTCACATGCTCTTCAGTTTAAAGGTTATGTCGAGTCTTTGAATGATTACTCTCTCTTCTCTAAGCACTCTGGTGATTTGGTTACATACATTGCTGTGTATGTTGATGACATTTTGTTGACTGGAAATGATCTGTCTGAGATGACAAGCATAGAGGCTTTCCTAGATGCTGAGTTCAGGATCAAAGATCTTGGCCAATTAAGTTTGTTCTTGGGCATGGATTTTGTTCACAATGAAGAGGGGATCTATGTGAGTCAGAAGAGGTCCATACATGACACTCTAGATGAATTTGATTGTGTCAATGCCCCTTCTGCCACCAGTCCACTGATCACAGACACCAAGATGGTCATAGATGGAGGAGAGCTCATTCGAAATCCCACAGATTATAGGAAATTGGTGGGGAAACTGAACTTCATAACACACACAAGGCCAGACATATGTTTTGCAGTCCAGTTCTTAAGCCAATTCATGAAAAATCCCAGAGTCCATCACTTCTCAGCTACACTTCGAACACTCAGATATCTCAAAGGCACTCAACACAAGTCTCTATTGTTGACAAGATCAGACTCATTTGAGCTAAAGGCTTACTGTGACGCCGATTGGGCCTCATGTCCTCTCACACGACGCTCAGTAAGTGGCTACATTGTACTGCTAGGAGGGAGCTTGCTCTCATGGAAGTCGAAGAAGCAGACAACAGTTTCACTATCCTCAGCAGAAGCTGAATACCGCCCAATTAGACGAGTTTGTACTGAGCTCGCATGGATGACACGATTATTGAGTGAATTGGGGGTTTCCACGATAACTCCAATACCAGTGAAGTGTGACAATCAGACTGCAATCCACATTGCAAGGAATCATGTTTTTCACGAGAGAACGAAGCATGTTGAGCTAGATTGCCATTATGTGTGAGAGAAGGTGTTGGATGGCTTGATAGCTCTGCATCATGTGCCCACAGAGGATCAACTATCAGATGTTCTTACAAAGCCCTTGCCAGGACCCTCCTTCCTCCCAATTTTGTCCAAGCTCGGAGTTACAGACCTTCCTCCAGCTTGAAGAGGGGTGTTGGAGGAAGAAGAAGAAATCCTCCCACGATGCTTATGGGTTTAGTTCCAACGAACATAACAAACTAGAAGCTCTTAGTCATTGGGCCTATTTTGTGGTTTCTGTTACAGAAAGCCCAATCTTGTATTGTCTGGCCCATATAAAGTTCTTGTTGTAACAAACTCTAGAACACACGCAATACACAGAACAACACCATCTTCTTCCCTCCATTTCTAAAACTCTCGCTCTCAAATCGATTTCTTAGATCCAATCTCACAAATTCAATCATCTATCCAGCCTCACTCCTCACGCTGACCGACAGACATTGACGACGATCCACCCCCTGACCACCGCACGACCACCGCCCCTTAAAATTAAAGGAACTAATTCGAAGTCTATGTTGATATCAAATCTCGTGTACAAACATCATTACCCGTGTCTGGATATCAAATCTTATGTACAAATCTTGAAACCAATATCGATACTCAAAATTATACTGTATTGATATAATATTGGCACAAAAGAGGTTCTATGTGAATATGTTTGGATTGCATTATCCTGCACTACAAGAAAAATCGCTTTTTGTGACAAAATTATTCGTCACAAACACCATGTCTTTCGTCGCCAAGAGTCAAATATGAATAAACTTCGTCATCAATTCGTCGCCTTTGTCACGTCGGCCAAACATTTGGCGACGAAATAATCTTTTCTTGCCGTAAGTAGTCTTTTGTGACAAATGTACTATTTTATCGCCCTCATGCATTCGTGATAAATTTGTTCTTCGTCACAATAGACATTTGGCGACCAAAATGTTATTTTGTTGCCCTACTTTTGGTGACAAAAATCTATATTTTGTCACTGGTATTTCAATCTTTATTTTTTGAAGCAGATAAAGATTAGGTCGGACGATCCCGCAAGACCGTTCTTCATAGCGCATCCTTTCAAATTAGAACCCGAAGTTCAGGATCATCTTCAAAGCGTTCGTCGGCAGGGAGACTGTAAGCCAGATGAGCGAGTCGATCTGCAACAGGATTAGATTCCCTGAAAATATGTCGAATCACAACATTAGAAAATGATGAAAGATCAATCAGAATATCATATTGCAAGAGCCCGATGTTCCAAGGGCATTTCCAGCGGGCATTTCCAGCTAGGAGAGCTCTAACAACCGTGAGGTTATCCCCCCTATCAGTAAATTGTATTTCAATCAATTTTATGTACTGCCCTCTATTTAGAATTTTCACCCGTATCTTTTTCATTTTAAATTTTAATTGTACATATTAAAATGTTTTATAAAATACATGCTATATAGCTAAAAAAATAAAAATTATATATGCACATAAATAAATATTATATTGCATTATAAACTATAATTTTATGCAATATATAATTATATCTTTCTATCAAAACACTCGTTAAGGACTAAGGAGACATGTGATATCCATTTATGAGACTAATAATGAGAATAAATGAATGCTTGATTCCAAATCGAGTATTTGACAACGGCAAAAGTTGGAATTAAATTGATTTTATGAAATTATTATTTCCATCAACGGTTTAGCCATTTTTTTTTGTGCTTATGAGTAACCCATCTTTGGTGGTAAACCTCGAGCACGTGACCCAGCCGGCAAGAGCCACGTACAAGATAAACCGACTTGCGCCGACCGGTTCGACCCACTGGTAGATAGCAAGGTAAACCTTGGATAAATCCCCAAAAAAGGGGTGGAGACAGAGATCAAACCCGAGACCTCCTTCCCACCCCCTTGTTCCACGCCAGTAGGCCACCTCGACCGGGGCAGGTTTTAGCCATTTTCGTTGTATGGAAAAGGGAATGGAGTGATCCCCCATTTCAAGATTTTACGTACTTTTACCATAATTCGTAGTCATAACTTGCATTTTGTGCAGTTTATTTTAATATTAATATGTTTAACATAAAATATATATATATATATATATATATATATATATATATATATATATATATATATATATATATATATATATATATATATATATATATATATATATATATATATAAAGCTTTATAATTTTAAACTCTAACTACTACTATACACCATTAAACATGATTGAATTAAATTGTTCATAAACCCTAAGTATCATATAGTCAATGTTAACAAAAAAAATTGAATATTTATAATTTGGGATAAAACTTATCATAATCTTCATGCAATGACAAATTGTTAGTTTTTCTTTTGGGGTTAAAATGAATTATGATTATTAATTAGGATGGATTTATATTAAATGAGGTGGCTAATAGAGAAGCATGTATTGTACGATTTAATTTGTTAATAAATTTTTTTATATAGATAAATGCAAATAACCCACTTTTGGGAAAAGTTGGCAGGGTTAAACTAATACGAATTTTTTTTGCACAAAACCGGATATCCGGGTTCAAGTTGCAACTGGTAGCCGTTGCAAAGGAGAGAAAGGGAAGAGAAAAAAGGATCAGAGGCGGGCGAGAAAGGAAGGAGAAGGAAGGGGATCGAGGCGCATGAGGAGGCGGTCCAGGCGGAGGCATCTCCCTCGACGGTTTGCTCGAGGCGAGGCGCAAGCGGAGGCATCTCCCTCGAGGCAAGGCACAGACGATTAGAAGAGGATCGGCGCTCCGAAGTGTTGAGGATTTCAACTAGCAAAGTAAAGTGTTCGACGGTGGATTACTCGACAACCATTCCGGAATGGCTCACTGGAAAGGACTTGTGGGTAGTACCCATAGGTCCCCAGTTCGAACCCCGAAATGGCCGCTCTTTATTTACCAATTTAAGGATTACTCGACATCGACCAAAGTAGTCGACGTCGAGTATGATTCGTACTCTGGCTTCTCTCGTGCACTCGGACTCGAGCTCGACTAGGATTCGGACTTGACGGGTACTCGAGTAGTTCTATGCTACTCAAGTAGTTTGCTGTTCAGTTCGTGCTTGACTTGATGATTTCGACCATAAGGTACTCGATATCGACCACTTCCGGTCGACATCGACTAGTGTTGTCAAGTGCTTTTCTCTTCTCTTCTGCTTGATGTGTTCTGGTTCAGCTGCTACTCGACCTTCGACTTTTTGTAGATGACCTCGAGCTCTTCCATGGTTTTCTCACTTCTCCGAATTGCTGTAAAATGTCTCGATTTCTGCGAAATTAAACAGAAATTAGGGTAGACCTCTATAATCGGCAAATAAACAAAAAATCAATTCGCAAAGAATCTCACCCAGCCTCGTGTAGTCTGCCCTTCATCTATCAACTCTTCATCCGTAAGATGATGAAGATATTCTCTCTCCGCAGGACAGCTCGTAGGAGGAAGGTACAACTTCCTATGGTCGAACTCTATTTGATGTCCAAGATCTGCATTCCACCCGCTCCCTCCCTGTAAGGACGAGGACTGCCAACGACCAAGGGCGACTGCTACTCGTCATCAGCCCGCAAAGCAGAGGCAGGTACGGACTTGGTTACGCGAGCACTCGTCGCTTTTTTCCCCTTCTTCTCGAGGACACCCGTAGAAAGTTTCGAAAAAGCGTGACATTTAATATGAAACAAAGGTAGTAGTTACTACTGTATATAATACTCCGTAATATTATATTACTATTATTGTATTTTTATTTATTTTAAAAAATATAATAATATTTGATAGTTCGATCTATGAATTATAGTTATTGTAAATTTTATATTTTTTAATATAATAATGAAATTTAATTTCATATATAAATAAAATTATTAAGGAAACCTATAACATTTGATATGATTATAAAAAAAAAAAGTGACTTGTAGAGCATAAAATAGACAAAGCAGTAACTATTACAAAGTATCTAATAAAAAAAAGTAACTTTAGAGTATTATTCCTGTCTATTTTAATCTCGAGAATAGGTCTTTCGAATTTTTACTTTATCAAAAAAAAATTTACTGTCTATTTTGATTTTTTTTATTCCTGTCTAGTGTTTGGTATCTCTCAGATATCTGATATGTGCGTTTGATCGATATCGCTTAGATATCAAAATTAGGCTAATTTAATATTGTAATGTCAATCTTAATCTAAACATTAGTTCTAGGGATATTGGATGGCCCTAACTTAGGTTACTTGGTAGATTAAGTAAAAGAACTAATATATATATATATATATATAAAATATTATACTTAAGATTATCATATATTAGAAGTGTGGGATTTTACATCCTATGCTCATATATGTTACACCTTTATAAGTATATATATATATATATATATATATATATATATATATATATATATATATATGGTCCATACGTTATATGTTATATTATGTATGTATGTTCTGGATATAAGCCCTACTGGCTCGGCCCAACAATCAGGCCCAAAGCCAGCAAGCTCCGTAGCCCACCTGATGCTTTAGCTCATGGATCTCACCTTTAGTGGAACGCTGCGTTTCACTGATGCTCGCTCTATATAAGCCTAATGCTAGGGTTTGGAGCTCATTCGACGTGGCGCCTTCAGGTAATCCAGAGATAGAAAGAGAGAGAAGAGAGAGGTGCTCTGCTAGGGTTTGCTGTTCTCCTAGCTCCCGCGAAGCTCCGGCGGCCGATCTCGAGCGGATCTCCTTCGAAGACTCCAGATCCGGCCTCTAGAAAGAAGAAGAAGGCAACTGTCCACAGTTCCGGCGAAGATCTTCTTCTCCAGTCCACTCCGACGACGATCTGACTCCGATCTTCAGATCTAGGGTGTTTTCTTCCTATGCTTGCTTCGTTATCTCTTCCTTGCACTCATATGTCTCTCGTTCTCTGTTCTTTGCTTGTATTTGCCGTAGTCTTGAGTTAGGGCAACCTATCCTGTAAACCTGCTTAATTGATTAGTGGATTAGTGCTCTCAAGCCGTTCGGCTGAGGCTCCGTGGACGTAGGCTCCGGCCGAACCACGTAAATCTTGCGTCTGTTCTTGGTTTATGTTTTTGGTTGTTTCTGCTTCTCTTACCCCGTTCTAGATTCCCGATCTGTGGAGTCTTGAACGTGTATAAGAATTACAAAGTGGTATCAGAGCGAGGAGTCCCTTTCCTTACCTACCTGTGCCATTATTGGATTCCAGGGAGCGGGATTGGAGGCAGGACATTGGGTAGTCCTTCAAAAAGCTCAGGCTTGGGCTATTCCTCTCCTGTCTGACGTACCACTGGTCTAGATCCGTTCAAAGACCTGTGATTCTAGGGTTTCTTGAGTGTCTTGTATACTGTATACACTCTTCTTGCTTCCGCTTACAAAAAATTTGATACTTACCTGTTTCTTGGACACTACAGGTACCAAACATCATGGATAGTGCTTTGAAGATCAAGCCATTTGATGGTGTAATCGACTTCGCCATGTGGCAAGTCAAGATGAGAGCTGTTAAAACGCCCTAAACTCTACACAAGAGTTCCCTAAAACAATGCTAGAATAGACGCTATCAAAATACCCCATACTTACTCTTGCTTGTCCCCAAGCAAGACTAAGATAATAAACCACAAGATAGCATTTGCTAAATAGAATTATCCGACGAATGCTGTCCTAGCATATCATTGCCAACAATCGAGCTTGACTAGCACATCAAAACACCAAAATCCTCTAATGCACTTCGCTTAAATCTCAACCTCAATACTCATCATCCACAAAGCTTGAACAATCTCGATAATCTCCACCGCTTGAAAATATGCACACAATAAAATCATGAGGGCTTTATAGGGTTTTGATGAGGCTAAGGTGGAAACAGTTGGGTATGGAAAATTTCAGGCCATGTGGTGCTAAAATCCGGGAAAAAGTATCATTCGAGAACAACCGGAAAAACACACACTTTCAAATAATCAAACTCATACCAATCCACCAAACAAACGCCATCACAACAACATTTTCATGTTCACTTTTGTCAACCACCTCAAAAGTTTTCTTTTTCTTCTTTTTCCTTTTCACTCTTTTTATTACCTCTCTAGCCTCGACACCGTTTTACACGAATACAAACATTTGTGATGAATGCACCCGGTTACTGAGTGTCTCGGCATCCTCGCTTTGCACTTCTTCCTACTTGTGTGAATTTTATTCTCCACAAGCAGGATCGGTTGCTAACCGTATTTTTTTCATTTCTTGACTTTTGCACAAGAGTGAATTTTATCCTCCTCTTATCCCAATACTTTTTCTTTCTTTATTTTTTTCAATCACAATCAAGAAACATCACCTCACAGTTGAAGCACATCCACACAACAAAATACACTACCATGACCCAAGATCCCGGATCGGGTAAAGGTAAATAGCGGGCTATTGAAAATCTTGTGGAGATACCAAAGAAACAAGCTTCTAAGGCTCATAAGACTTCAAGGAGATGATCAAATGCAAGGTTAGGTAAGGAGAAATGGGCTAACAAAAGTGCTTCAATCATATTTCAATTGTGCACATAAATCAAATAATGCGGTCTCAACCATAATATCAAGCTTGAGTATCCAAGTATAAGGCGAGAAACATACATAATCAAGCAAGAGGGTAATCAATCTAGCTAGTCAAACAAACAAGGGAGTGGCTCAATGCTCAGGTAATCATCAAACGTTCAAAAATAAGGATGGGCCAAATAGACACAAAAACCGCAAAAACTGTGAAGTATTCACCCCCACCCCATACTTAGACAAAGCATTGTCCTCAATGTGCAAAATAATCAAGTAAGAGATGTTAATACTCACGATTTCAACATGTAGAGCATGTGTAGGTAGCAAAGCTAGAGCCATTTGCATCCAAGCCTAGACAAGATAACCAACACAAAGAAGCAACAAACTCGGCAAGATGGGGGTTAGTAGATAGGTGCCAAACACCTTCAATTCAGCTCAAAACACAAATAATATTCTCAATATAGTGCACTCTCCACCCCATACTTGCACTTTTGCAAATCATGAAAAAAAAAACAAAAGAAAAAAAAACTGAAAACTAAAAATGAATAAAACACACCTTGGGTTGCCTCCCAAGAAGCGCTAGTTTAAGGTCCGGAGCCGACCCTTATTACCTTCGAGAAGCTTAAATCGACCTGAATGAACGGTCCATAGCTCGTCCCATCCTTCCAGCAGAGTCTTCTTGGAGCGACCTGATTTAGATCGCTTTTCGCTCAAGCTCCATAGGTGTGTGCTCCTCCTCTTCTTAGCCCATTGGCCCTTTGTGCCTTCATTGTTACCACCGACTTCAAATATTAAGATCACCTCTTGAGACTTGATGGGAGGCGGTATGTCGGCAAGAACTTTAATTGATATCTCCTCCTTGTGCCATTTTGCAAGCATTCCAGCAAATGCCCCAAATTGTTGATCAACATTCTCTTGAACCATCGCTTCAGAAAACAGTGATGGCACCATGTATTCTTGGTGAACAACCAATCGGGGCTCTTCTTTGGGCTCATCCTCCTCAAAATCAATCTCTGGCTCCATCAACTCTTGGACATGCTCTTCCAAACTTTCCGCAATCTCAAAAGAAATACCAGTGCAATTTCCATTGTCACTGACATCTGTTTGGATTGGGAGACTCTCCGGAATAGCTAGAGCATTCAATGTTTGTTGCGCTAATTCAGCTTTCAGCTCTGCTATCCTAGCGACTAGCTCATCAATGGATGAATGTGAATAAGGCTCTGGATCAGGAGAAGGTTGCGAAGTTTGGCACTCAAGCTCGAATGAATCTCTTTCATAAGTGTGCTCCCACTCATAATGCCCATCAGGATTGCAAATGCGGTACATGAAATCTGCATCATGAGAGGTGGGAGCTAGCAAAACCGGGCATTCAATAATTGTGTGTCCAAAACCACCACAAAACTCGCAATAGGCATATGTCCCATAAACAGAGAACTGATGATCACGAGTGGCATGACCAAAAGATGCACAAACATCACAGAAGGGAACATGACTCATCTTCAAAAGAGCATATCTGAAACCAAAAACAAAAAGAAAGAAAATCAAAGCAACAAAAGAACTTAGTGAACTAGTTGTCAAAATGATGATCGATACTAGCACCGGTCCCCGGCAACGGCGCCAAAAACTTGATAGGCTAAAACCTACACCCACAAGTGTATGGGGTTCAGTTGTAGTATATCGAGTGTCGTATCACAAGGACCAATGGAGTATCGATTGTAATTTCGAGCTAGTTCGACCAAGTTCGGACTAAACAAGCAGATTTGAGAGTGTTTGTGTGGAAAGTAACCAAGAAAAGCAATTAAGTATTATGAAATATATATGGGGAAAACGTTCTAGGATTAAGGATATACCAACAATGCATCGTCAATAGGCATAAAATATTTTCTTGCTCGAGTGATTTCAAAATCAAATTGTGGAGGTAGGTTATCTAAGGTAATCGCGCATCACCTTTCAGGTTTAGCGCGAATGTGTCTAAATCGGTTAGCAATTCTCCTTTCGGGCTCAAGAAACCGATTTAGGCCCTTTAAGTTCGTAGAGTTTTAGGCAATAGTCATACTAACTTCGCCTTTCGGCTCCGAATAATATCAAATTTGCCCAAAACATCCATGATAACCTAGGAATCCTCAAGAAGTTTAGGTTCACTTTCGATCAATAAACTTCGGGTTTAATCATGTAGTTCCGATGGATCCTAATCGCCTTTCGGTCTCAATTCACCATCTAAATTCCAATTTAGGTGTTTTAGTCTTTCAATTTCAAACCCTAAATCGGATCTAATCGACTCACATCAATTAGAATAAGCACAACATGATTAAACCACAACCTAATTCAGGAATCATTCGAGAGATACTAAGAACAAGCCTATTTCCGCATTGTCGGGACAATCCCAACCCTAGAACAAGAACTCTAGCCACTCATGGAAAAGTACATGCTTGATTCAATCAAATTCGGCAAGACAAACATAGAACAATAGAGATGAAAATAAAATTTACCGAAATCTGATAGATCGAACAAGTTGTCTTCTCCAAAAATCCTAGTCTCCAAAGTTCACCAAAAGCTCAACTCCAATGTCCAATTTTGGCCTGAGCTTTCTTCCCCCAAAAACAAGAACATAACTCCCCCAGCAAATTGGAAATTACAAAGGTTTTAATTCATCCAAACAAACATGGAAATGTGAAAGGTTGGGTTGATCTGGCACTGTCACGACTCGTGAAGAGCCTGTCACGGGTCGTGACAGCCTGCAGAAGTCACAAAACACACGGGTTCACTCGTCACGACTCGTGAAGGCCTCCCACGAGTCGTGATAGCTTGCTGTAGCTGAAAATTGCACAAACTCCCTTATTCCGCGAGTCGTGCTACATCGTCTTGAGCTCCTATGAGCGATTCACCTGATATGCTTGCTTCTTATCTCATATTTTTGCTCATCTCTTGACCTCTTTAGCCCGTCTTTAACGACTTACTTCCATATGGAGATGCTGCTAATCACCTCCTTATCCTTTAGCTCTTGAATCGGCTCCAAAATCGCTCAAAAGTACCTGAAATCACAACAAACTAGTGGTAGACACCGATTCCTCGAAATGGGACACAAAAGGCTAACAAATAGGTAGAATACTCTAGTAAAACGCCCTAAACTCTACACAAGAGTTCCCTAAAACAATGCTAGAATAGACGCTATCAGTACTCATCAAAGAGGGTTGTTGGAAGGCAATCTTGAAGCCTGCAACCACAACCTCTGAGATGACCTCCCTTCTCAAGGGAGTTGTCATCAATGATGAGGATCCACCAAAGACTGATGAAAAACAGAAGAAAGTTGAAGGAGGATCCTCTACCACTCAGTCCACAGTTGAAGAGCTCGAGATGGACATGAAAGCCCACTCAGAGATAATGCTTCGTCTTACAGATGGCATTGCTCGACAAGTGGTAAAACACTCTTCCGCTTACTCCCTCTGGCATGCCCTGGAGGAGCTTTTTCTATCTAAATCCTTGCCCTCCAGGATTTCTCTGCTATGTCGTCTATTCACTTTTAAGATGAATACTGCTCTTACTCTTGATGATAACCTTCACAAGTTTCTTAAAATGACTCAAGAACTGGAAAGATGCAATGATGACATAAAAGATTCTCACCAGGCTATTTTACTTCTTAATTCTCTGCCTACTCAGTTTGATAACTTCAAGGATGTTATTCAGTTTAGTCGTGATGAGCTTACTAAGGATAAACTGATTGAATCTATCATTGAAAAGAATGAAATCATGAAAGTTTTCAAGATTAAAGGTCTGAAAAATGATAAAGTTGACAAACCTGAGGTCCTATTCACTAAAGGCAATGACAAGAAGGGCAATAAGCAGAATAAGAATAAGAAGAATAAGAAAGATAAGCCTAAACCTGAGAAATCTGAGAAATCTGACCCTAATTCCAAATGCAATTACTATGGTAATATGGGTCAATGGGTTAAGGAATGTAGAAAGAAGAAAAGGGCTGAGGAACTTGCTAAGAAAAATAACACTGAATTGTCTGCTGCTGTGCTTGAAAATATGTGTGAATACTCTGCTGAATTATTCATGTGTACTGAGATTTCATCTGTTGATTCTTCTGATGCATGGATATTAGATTCAGGATGTACAATGCATGCCACTCCTCATAAGCATTTCTTTAGAAATTTAAATGAGTCTGTGTATGGTGATGTCATGTTGGGTGATCATACTTGCTTGCATATCAAAGGTGTAGGTGATGTTCCCTTACTCATGCATGATGACATTGTTAGAGTTTTCACCAATGTTAAGTGGGTCCCTAGTCTTAGAAGAAGTCTAATGTCTGAATCTGCTTTAGAAGAAATAGGATGCAATGTTAATTCTTTTGATGGTGTTAGAACTATTTCCAGAAATGGAACTGTGATTGTCAAAGCTGTTAGAAAGAAAAGACTGTATTTTGTTCTCTCTTCTAAACCTGAAGTGAATGATGTATCTGCTTCTGATTCTATGACATTATCTGAGACTAAAATCTGGCATAACAGGCTTGGTCACATAGGCAACAAGGGCTTATTAAAGTTGCATAAATCTGGCCTATTACCTAAGAAACCTGTTGATATCAAATTCTGTGAACATTGTGTTTTGGGCAAATCTGCCAAGCTTAAATTTCACGTGTCTTCATATGTTGCTAAATCTTCTCTAGAATATGTACACTCTGATCTATGGGGACCTTCACCAGTCCCTACTGCAGGGGGTATGAGATACTTTATTAGCTTCATTGACCACTTCTCAAGGAAAGTTTGGGTAAGCCTTCTGAAATCAAAGGATCAGGCCTTTGGTGCTTTCACAAGATGGAAGGTAATGGTAGAGAGTCAGTCCAATCATAAACTGAAATGTCTCAAAACTGACAATGGTCTAGAATTTTGTAATTCTGAATTTGATACATATTGCCAGCAACATGGGATTAAAAGACACTTAACTGTTCCTGGAACCCCACAACAAAATGGAACTGCAGAAAGAATGAATAGAACTTTGTTAGAAAAAGTAAGATGCATGTTAATTAGTTCTGGCCTTAAGATTACTCTTTGGGGTGAAGCTGTATTAACTGCTGCCTATCTTATTAACAGATCTCCCACTTCTGTGCTTAACTTTGTTACTCCCCAGTTCAAATGGACAGGAAAGCAACCAAGCTTAGAGTACCTCAAACCCTTTGGATGTGCAGCCTACCCTCACATCAGTGATGGTAAGCTGCAACCAAGGGCATTGAAGGGTATTCTTCTTGGCTATCCTGATGGAGTAAAGGGGTTCAGGGTGCTTCTCTTGCAACCTGGACCCTACAAAGTCATCACAGCTAGGAGTGTTAGATTCAATGAGATAGATTTTCCTTTAAAAACAAAGCTAACTTCTTTCTCTGAGTTTACAGGTACCCCTGAAGAGACAAAACAGTTGTTACCTGAAGAAAGTGAGTCCTCAGATGATGAAGAGCATGAAACTGGTAGGACTTTCATATCAGCCCCGAAGGGCACACACTCCACATTACAGGGGGGACAACAAGAAGAGGAAGAACAAGAGGATACAGAAGAACAAGATCCTCAAGAGGAATCCAAGCCTCAGTCAAGCACTGAGCAAGTTTCTTCTCCCTCTCCTATTTCTACTTCCTCTCCCTCTACTTCTGGTGATGTAAATGGCCTTTCTATTGACTCTCAAAGAGAGTCCTCTATTTTCTCCTCCCTCCCTTCTGATTCACATGCTTTTGATATTACTGCTATACTTAACTTGCATGATTATCAGTTAACTAGGGATAGAGAACCTAGGACCATTATCCCCAATAGGAAGTATACCTCTTATATTGTGGAGTATGCTTTTCTTACTTCTGATATAGTTAGACATCCTACTACTCCTAGCTCTTATGAATCTGCCCTTAAGAATAGTCATGCCAAACAGTGGCTGACTGCTATGAGAGAAGAGATGGACTCCATGTATGCAAACAAAAGATGGAGTATGGTCCCAAGACCTCCTAAAACCCGGCTCATAGACTCTAAATGGGTCTATAAGCTAAAGGAAGGTCTAAACCCTAGAGAGCCCCCTAGGTTTAAAGCCCGCCTTGTGGCAAAAGGGTTTACCCAGAGAGAAGGAATAGACTATAATGACATCTTTTCACCTGTTGTTAAGTATAAAACCATGCGCATAATGCTTGCTATGTGTGCTGTCTTTGACTGGGAATTAGAGCAGATGGATGTAAAAACTGCTTTCTTACATGGTACTCTTGATGAAACCATTTATATGAAACAACCCAAAGGGTTTGTAAACTCCAAATTCCCTGATCATGTGTGTCACTTAAAAAGATCCATCTATGGACTCAAGCAGTCTCCTAGACAATGGAATCTTAAGTTCGGCGTCGTGATCAAGAAACTTGGGTTTACTCGTAGCAGTTATGATTCATGTCTTTATTTCAAAAGTGTTTCTAAGTCATCCTTGATCTATGTTTTATTATATGTTGATGATATATTGTTGATCTGCAGTTCTATGATTCCTATTAGTTCTGTTAAAAAGGACCTTAAGAAATACTTTGACATGAAGGAATTAGGAAGTGCCAAGAAGATTCTTGGTGTCAATATTATTAGAAACCGACCTAACAAGCAAATGTGGTTATCTCAGGATGATTATGTAGTTAAGGTTCTAAATCGGTTTAATATGTTGAATTCTAAGCCCACATCCATACCCTTAGGAGGGCACCTAGAGCTCACCCAGAAAAGTTGTCCCACTAAGCCTGATGACATAAAAGAAATGGCTAAGGTCCCTTATGACGTAGCTGTAGGGTCCGTTATGTATGCAATGTTGTGCACCCGCCCAGACCTTGCTTTTGCCATTTCTGTGCTAAGTCGTTTTATGTCTAATCCTGGATCTGATCACTGGACTGTCATGAAATACTTATTGCGTTACATTACTGGTACTAAATGTCTATGTTTGCATTATGGTTTACATGAGCCTATTGATAAACTAAATGGATATGTAGACGCTGACTTTGCTAGTAACAAGGATAACCGCAAGTCCACTACCGCCTACTTTTTCACATGGGCTGGTAACTGTGTTTCATGGAAATCCCAACAACAAACAGTTGTTGCTCTGTCATCAACTGAAGCTGAATATATGGCCGCTACTGAAGCTGCTAAAGAGGCCATATGGCTCAAAGGAATCCTTAGGGAAATCCTACAGAAGCCACCAAAACCCGTTATACATACGGATAGTCAGAGTGCACTTTACTTGTGCAAAGATCCCATGTATCACGAAAAAACTAAGCATATTGATGTACGTTTTCACTTTATTCGTAATCACGTTGAAGCTCAGGAATTAGAAGTGAAGAAAATCAAAGGCGACATCAATCCTGCTGATTTTGGGACAAAAGTAGTCCCTACTAACAAATTTGTGTTTTGCAGGGATTTTCTCCACCTTGGAGAACCACCTTAGATAAAAGGTATTTTGAGCCGATGATGAGGTTGAATGGTTTGAGAATATTTATCCACTGATCATTAGATTGTGTTTTTAATAGATCTAATGTTTGGATTAGAAGGGCAAATTGTAATGTCAATCTTAATCTAAACATTAGTTCTAGGGATATTGGATGGCCCTAACTTAGGTTACTTGGTAGATTAAGTAAAAGAACTAATATATATATATATTATACTTAAGATTATCATATATTAGAAGTGTGGGATTTTACATCCTATGCTCATATATGTTACACCTTTATAAGTATAGTATATATATATATATATATGGTCCATACGTTATATGTTATATTATGTATGTATGTTCTGGATATAAGCCCTACTGGCTCGGCCCAACAATCAGGCCCAAAGCCAGCAAGCTCCGTAGCCCACCTGATGCTTTAGCTCATGGATCTCACCTTTAGTGGAACGCTGCGTTTCACTGATGCTCGCTCTATATAAGCCTAATGCTAGGGTTTGGAGCTCATTCGACGCGGCGCCTTCAGGTAATCCAGAGAGAGAAAGAGAGAGAAGAGAGAGGTGCTCTGCTAGGGTTTGCTGTTCTCCTAGCTCCCGCGAAGCTCCGGCGGCCGATCTCGAGCGGATCTCCTTCGGAGACTCCAGATCCGGCCTCTAGGAAGAAGAAGAAGGCGATTGTCCACAGTTCCGGCGAAGATCTTCTTCTCCAGTCCACTCCGACGACGATCTGACTCCGATCTTCAGATCTAGGGTGTTTTCTTCCTATGCTTGCTTCGTTATCTCTTCCTTGCACTCATATGTCTCTCGTTCTCTGTTCTTTGCTTGTATTTGCCGTAGTCTTGAGTTAGGGCAACCTATCATGTAAACCTGCTTAACTGATTAGTGGATTAGTGCTCTCAAGCCGTTCGGCTGAGGCTCCGTGGACGTAGGCTCCGGCCGAACCACGTAAATCTTGCGTCTGTTCTTGGTTTATGTTTTTGGTTGTTTCTGCTTCTCTTACCCCGTTCTAGATTCCCGATCTGTGGAGTCTTGAACGTGTATAAGAATTACAAATATACTGATTTGTTGGGAGGTATCACTTGATATCGATATCTTGGGAGATATTACTTTCTCGTGTTCTCCCTGTTACTTTCTCTATAAATACAACTGAAACGAACCGTCCAGTCTCAGTCTTGGCAATGTAACACCAGGCTAAAGAGAGGTGCATATCAATATCATCGACCCCTTTATCGATTAGGCTAAGGGCAAGTTGAGAATCCGTCTCCACATGCCGCCGACGAATGCCCCGATCCTTATATTTAATGCATTGGTTAAATACTGAGAGGTGGAAGAGCCAATTGTGTCACACAGGAGGGAGAAAAAAAAAAAAAACTCGAATCTAATGTCAATTAACCAATTCACTTTACGATGAAATCCCACTTACATAAATATAACAAAAATCTAATGTCAAATACCCTATTCATGTACATGTTTACCGTTAATCAAAAGGTCATGCACCTAAATGTTCCTTTTTGCCATGATAACCTAGAATTGAAGAAGAGATCAACTCACCTGTGTGGAGTCTTTAGGGTATATGGCAGTGGCAGTGGCAATGGAAGGGTACTGTGGCAGAAACTGGCTCTGCTTCATATGTGACTCGTACATTTGCTGCACCATGCTCCTTATATCTTCCACTTCACATTGCTGAGCCTGTAGCATGGTGTGGAGGGTTTGGATTAAAGGCTCAGGAGCATCAGCTGCATTGCTCGTCGACGACCCTCCAGTTTTATCTGAATCCGGCTCTAGTGACGCTGCCACAGGCATTAACATTGCATCTCCCTGTTGCCTGTGGGGCGTCCCAAGCAGGAAGGTGCGCTTCCAGTTTGCTCGGGTTCTGACTGTGGTGCTTGCAGGGTCCGGGAGAGGCCACAGGGTGCTCATCTGTTTGAACTGGAGGCTGTATCGGCCATCATGGCATACGATCATCCTCCTTGCTTGGCACTCGTTAAGATCAATCCTGTTGTTCCCGGAAGCTTGAGCCAGGCCTTCCATGTTAACCCCCAAGTAGCGGGCAATGCTAGTGACTAGCCCTCCAACCGCGATAATGCCTGACTTCGCCTTGCCCACCGATTGTAGGTGTAGGGCGAGGAACTTCCCAGTGTCCAAGTTGTGGTTTTGCACCATTGCCCATAAGTGGAGTAGCTCATCAGTTCGAACAACACGTCTACCCCCTTTTCCTCGTGCGAATATCGAGTGTGCCATTAAGAGCTGCATAACTCTGAAGCACGGGTTGTATATCGTGCTGGCTGGAGATGTATTGGGATTATAGTAAGGCTCATCCGAGATCTCCCTCCAGAATTCATTGGCGCGGTATTCCTTGGGCTTGGTCCGGTCACCTCCATTGTGGAAGCCGAAAATGCTGTTGAACTCCTTGAGGGTTAGCGGCCGATTTTGGTTTTGCAAGCGGAATGTGATTCTCCCCTCTGTGGAGCTCCCACAAGGGATCTGGACCTTCACTGTGCTGAGAAATTCGCGTGTGAGCAACGGGTAGGTGGGCTCCTTCATGGTGAGGAATTGTGTCCATCCAATTTGCTCGGCCATCCATTTGACGTCTTCCTGCAGTCCCAAAGTGTCGAGCATCCCCTCGTCCAAGTATAATGTATTGCAAATTTTTCGGCCCTTGAGAGTCTTGTACCGCTTGATGTGCTCAGATTTGTAGAGAATTACTGCATTAAGGAAATTTGACAAGGGAGAGTAAACTCATCTTACATGTTGTAGTGTAATCATTAATCAATTGAAATGAGTTCATAGAGAGTGACCTTGTATTATAACTGAACAAGTAGCTTACCTCGACGAGTGGAATTGGCTGTTGCTCCGCGTGCATGGACAGGGTATTCTGCAGTGCTCTGCTGCTTTGTAGAAGACAGTTCAGGGACCGCTGTTGGTGAATGTTCCCACACACAGCGCTTTTTGCAGCTCTTTTGAGTTGGCCATCCTGAGGTTCGGTTAGATAGCTTCTCTAGAATTCAAATCACGGATCAATGGTTAGAAATGAAACCAAAAACTAAAAACTCAAAGATAACTTCATCGATCCTCGCCTTAATCAACCTGCAATGTATATGACATCTCATTATCCATCCTAACATACAAGTAAAGAGGTAACTGCACTCATTTATGCAGGAGGAAATGATGAATCAACAAAGTGATTCCAGATTTATTGGGATAGCTAACGTGGTAGGGGATGCTATCTATCAACCAAGAACATAGCAGCTAGGAGTTGGCCTCTTTCATGACCAATCAAGCAAGTTTACAAGTACAGCAAATAAATATGATGATAATGTTCAAAAAAAAATTCTAAAGTTAACTTCAAAGGTTTTTTTTTTATACAAGTCACAAGTGATGATTTGGATGTGTAAAGTTAACTTCAAAGTGAATCAGAACATAAAATAACATGATATGATTACCTCCGAAATGATCGGGCAAACCACATCTTGACGTTGGGGTTGCAAGAGGATCTACATTTATCGAATTTGCAGTTCTTTTCTTAGACATTTTAACTGCATTACTTGACTTGGCTGGAGATGCAAGATGACTTTTGCCTGCAAATAAGATGAGGAGAAACACTCAACAACAAAATAATAGAACATGCATCTAAAGAAATTTGACCAAGCTGATCTCCTTCATTCAATTTTCCACTTTTTTGCTTGAATTGAATTTCGATACGTATATTATCTATAAGTTTAGATGAGTTTGGTTGACTATCATGCTTAAAGAAGCTTGTGTGCAAATACAAATTGTTTATGGCAAACCTTTTAACTGTTAAGCGTAAGTTGCCAGTTGCTACTGAAAAAGAGAAATAATCAAATAACTAATGGAAAATAACAGTAATACAAATTTTATATGGTATCTATAGAGAAATGAACATCTGAAGCACAGTAGATCCAAGTATGAATTTTTCACTCTGTTAAAAAATCTTTCCAAGTATGAAACAAGTGCAAAACTTGACCAACATGTATGGAACTTGGAATTTGAATATAGATTTCACATGTTTTTACTTGTCAAATGTCGACCTTCAATTTTCAATGACGGTAACTCGACAACATACCATGAGACCTTTGACATGACGAGGAATGGACAAGATAATGCAAAGAGGATTAATGCATCGTGAAAGTCATCTAAAACTACAAAAAAATGAACAATCTAATATACTAGTAGTGATTGCGAAAGTCATCCATATTAATTCTCTGCCAAGGCACAATTTCTGTGACATTTTATACGGCAATTTAAAGTGGGTTAAGTCAAGGCTCAAGGATCTATCACCCTGTGTGATAATTGAATGAGAAATTTGCATAATTGCTTCATCTATAGGAGAAAACAAGAAAGTCATTTGTAGGATTAGAAGTGTGTTAGATGGGTGTAGGATTCATTACCATCTGATAGCCATGAATCCTGTGATTTAGAAGCTAGTGCAATTGCTTCATTTGTAGGAATAAACTTCACCTGCCTCTTAAGCACTGGTTCTTGATCTGAAAACTTGCTAGCAACTGCTGTAAAAAAGAAGAAAGTCATTTGTAGTATAACAAAAGATAATCCCTAGGTCCTCAAAAAGTTTTTTCAACACACCATGTTTGGGGGTATCTTGGCAATCTTCGCAGACCCAGTTATCCGACACAGTGAACTTAATCGATTTCATGCAATACCTGAAGACCAAAGAAATGTATCATCAAATCAAATCATCCATCTATATATGAGTTTCTGCAAAACAATCCTGTACTATTACACCATACATATCAACATAAATACGAAGAATCGGAGAAAGCAGGTCATCCTACTCGTGAATAGAGATCGACTCGCACTTCATACAACTTACAAGCAACTCTTTATATCCCTCAACACCACATACGTAGCAACATTTCCCCTGCAGCATCAGAACAGAAAGTATAATTGTCAAACATTGCAAGAAACCAAGGTTTGACTTAGGGTCAAACATTTTCTCCTTCCTTACAAAGTCACAGCTCGTTCTATTATGAATCGGATGCAGAAGGTTTTGTTTGTATATATACACCATTACAGTATTTTTGTAAATTTCTGGAAACAGGTGCATGTGATTTTGGAAAAAGTGGAAATGTTGATCAGTTTTCAAGGAAAAAAAATCGATGGGTTTGGATAAGTGCCTAATAGTACAGAGTTCCTTGAAATTTGTCCAAAATGAAAGCCAAAGCCGTTCAAAGATCAGCCAGAAAACTAAAACAAATACGACCCCAATTTCCCACCAAAAATCTCTAAATCTCTACAATCCTGTCAATCCAAGTAGGGGAATCCACCAAAACTTCGAAAAGGACACTGAAAAAGGTCAAAACGAAACGCGCAGAGACACAAACGAAACCCTAGCATTGGTCAGGTCGAAGTGAACCATCACACTAGGCTAAACAAACAATCCGATTAAGCGAAGCCAAAATGCACAAATTAGCAGCAAATGAACGATGAACGGGAAGAACGGAAACCTCAAAAGCAAATCTTTTACCATTTTCACGTTCAATGCTCCGCCGAGAGTTCTATCCGACCTCACTTCGTCTCACGCCGACGAACAACGACGATGATGATCCACCTTCGGACCACCGCGCCTCAGAAATGAAACTACAAACCGCTGATTCAGAGCTTCGCTAGGGCATGGGCGCTTCTAAACTTCTTGGCATTTTTGCGAGGGGGTGATTCTAGCTATAGGTGGTGGAGCAGAGCGAAATGGTGGGAGTAGAAGAAGAAACTACAACGTGAATTGTTCGTTTGTTGCAGCCGACTTGCAGGCTTGCTTTTTTGCAGGGCGGGTGGAAGTTATAACACGGTGCGGGTCGGTCCACCGTAGCTCCTGTGGCTGCACTGCCCCTCTATTTTTTTGAGAGAGGCTAGAGATAAGATGTCGTAATTGTTATTGATAAGATAATTTCACCTAAATTATAATAGGTCATTTTTATTTTTTTCGAACACAGTGCAAAAAGATCCAAAATTCTCATTTTCCGAATCGAAACCTAAATTTGTCGAACGAATTGTTTTGACCGAAAACAACCTAAAATCGATGAAATTAATCAAAATATCAATTGTTTTGACCGAAAACAACCTAAACGGTCTTCGTTGGAAAAAACCGTCGAAGGAAGGAGCTCGGCACGTAGGAACGAGGTAAATGAAGGAGCTCGACATGTTTAGACGAGGTGAGTCAGTAACCTTGGTGCATAAAAACGAGGTTATGACGGAGACTCATCTAGTTTTTACGAGGTATATAAGGACCCCGGCGTTCTCAACTTATCCTTGAGTTCTTCGCAGATCATTGCTTAATAGTGTAATTTTGTTCTCCGTTCTTCTCTCTATTTTTGAAATTATGTTATTTTTAACTTCATTAATTAGTTGAACATGTTAAATCGAATTTTGAGGATAGGTGGAAAGTGGCCACTTGGAACAATTACTGGAAGATAAAACATTAAAATATGCATTAATCTGTTTCGTGTCAGCTTAAGAACAACTAATTTGCTCTTTAGATAAAGTTATGATATTGATTTAGTCATTGAGAGTTACAATCAGAAGTGGGGAAAATAAAATTTTCTAAACTAATTTAGTCATTTAGTTTGTCTCATTCTTAGAAGCATATGAGTTTGAATTATAACAAGATCCGTCACACATACATCTACACAATTTAATGAATTTATGCATTATGTGTCAATGAAGCCGAGCTCCCTCATTAACCTCAACAACCGAAGCCGAACTCCCTCCTTAACCTCAAAAACAGAAGCCGAGCTCCCTCCTTAACCTCAACAACAGAAGCCGAGGTTATTTATCTAGCTCGAATTAAGTCAATGAGGCTTTAGACAAGATCTTCAAAAGGGGTCCTTATATACCTCGCAAAAAACTAGATGAGTCTCCGTCATAACTTCATTTTTATGCACCGAGGTTACTTACTCACCCCGTCTAAACCTGTCGAGCTCCTTCATTTACCTTGTTCCTACGTGCTGAACTCCTTCCTTCGACGGTTTTTTCGAATGAAGACCAAAAATCGTCATTCGATAATCATGTAAAGCGAGCGATATACCAATTCGTGTGTCGATCAATTGATATTTTGATTAATTTCATCGATTTTAGGCTGTTTTCGATCAAAATAATTCGTTCGACAAATTTAGGTTTCGATTTGGGAAAAGAGAGTTTTGGACCTTTTTGCAACGTGTTCGGAAAAAATGAAAAGGACATGGGGTAATTTAGGTGAAATTATCTTGCCAATAGCCATTCTAACATCTTGTCTAAAGCCCTTATGATTTCTTTTTACGGAAATTTCCCGAGGTACCCTGACGTATGACAATTTTCGCTAGGTATACAACTATTTTGCATATTTCGCATGGTACCCCTGAGGTTTTGAATTTTTTTCACCTCACGCCCTTCTTAGTTAACTATAACAGATTCCTTTAGTTTTTAATTAAAAAAGAAAGAAAGAAGGAACGGACTAGAACCCTCCCACTCTCCCAGCTTTTCTCTCTCCCCGCGAGCCAACCCATCACCCTCTCCATCCCTTCCTCTTCGTTGGTGCTGCGCCGCTCCGCCGTCCTCCCCTTTTGAAGCTCCCTTGCAGCAGCTTCGTTGCCTTCTTCTCCATCCCTCGCCCTCAACCATTACCACACCGTCAGACCGTCGGCGTCCACCTCCGCCTACCGTCGCCAGACCACTTTCTTCCCTAGCTTAACCCTCACCGGCTTCCCTAGGGTTTTTTATTTTTATAACATATGATTCAATCGGAAAAGTGAAAAGGTAACCCAACTCTATCATATATGACATCTAATTTCCCTAACGAATGCAGTTAACTATTAGGTAGAACTGGGCAATTGGCCTCAATTGAACTTTGTTTCATCCACAAAACCAGAACAAAAGAAAATTTCACAATCAAACAAGTAGAATTTCACAATCAAACAAGCAGAACCGGCAAAAATTTCACAATCAAACAAGCAGAACCTGAAAAATCCTCTTCGGACTAGAAACCAAAATTTCACAATCCTCTTTGGACTAGAAACCAAAATTTCACATTCAAACAAGCAGAACCGGCAAAAATTCAGCCAAATCGAAATCGGAAATCGCATATCGAGATAGGTTAATAGAGACAGATCGAGAGAGCATATGATAAAGATCTATATATCAAATATATAAACTAGCATAAGAAGAGAAAGAGAGGAAAAAATATACCACTAATAGCGATTGTATGCGCTGTGATGATGCACGTCTGCATAACTGAGTTCTCCTGCCTAGTAAATGGATGATAGGAAATCTCAAACCTGTCACAAGCCATCCTACACAGCTTCACGAATGCGTAGCCGGGCAACTCAGCAGGTACATTAAGAGAAGAAGCCATCCCCATAGACAAGATGAGTCTCAAGTTGATGAAGGAGAACACTTCAGACAAGATGAAACTCCCTACTAGGCCTCTTAAAGTGACATGCTTCCAGCATGAAGGGACCTCAATGTCCCTAAACAACTCCTCGATCGTTGGATCCTGATCCTGCTCCCAAGAACTATATGGCGTGAAAAATTCACCCGAGACGTCCTCGACAACCTCCATAATCTCGCTCTGAGCTGGCTGAAAAACGTCCACGACTTCTACTGCAGGCATGGAGACCTCCTCAATCTCACTGCGAATATGATAAGTCGAGGATCCCCGATGGGGAGTACAAAAGGCTTTTTTCACATAATTTTTTGTTGTACACACACGACACCAAATTTATCCTTTCAATACACAAAACAAAGAAATAAACCTTGTTTCATCGACAATGGCACCAAAATTTGATAGGAGAAATTTGTCTTTATTTCTATCAAAAGTAAAACTAAAACCTACAAACTAGTATATTAGGTAAGTACTAGCAAGAATTGACATGGAGAAAGAATCACTTTAGTACCAACAAATTAATCAAGGATTCATCATGACATATGTGTGTATATATGTATATATGTATATATGTATATATGTATATATGTATATATGTATACATGTATACATGTATACATACACAAATAGTTGCAAAATACAGGCTTGTTCCACCATAATAATTAAGCAACCAAATTTATCTTTTCAACAATTTCCCCTCGAGTTTTGTACATGTGAGATATCGAATATGTTCAAAATTCGACAATTATTTAGTCTATGCGAAGTTCCATTTTGCTTCCCGATTCGTCTTGCACATTTGTTTGATGACAATCACGGTGGTGGTTATGTAGGGATCTCGTTATCTGTAACACCCCTTGTCTCACATCTGATATAATAAGGACGTACAGAGTGATTTATAAGTGATTCAAGCCCTACTCATGAGAAACCAATCTTTTCTATCTCTTTCTTCAAATTGACCCCTTCTCTTAACTCCCCCACAAGTATATCACTGCATTTCTTTTCTTACCAAGTTTTGTTAAAGAATATTCAATTCAATCCAAACAAATTGGTGTAGCATTTCATATTAATTTGGTATTAAAAAAACATTAATTAACATATGATAAAGATCTATATATCAAATATATAAACTAGCATAAGAAGATAAAGAAAGGAAAAAATATACCACCAATAGCGATGTTATGCGCTGTGATGGTGCACGTCTGCATAACTGAGTTCTTTTGCCTAGTAAACGGATGATAGGAAACCCCAAACTTGTCACAAGCCATCCTACACAGCTTCACGAATGCGTACCCGAGCAAATCAGCAGGTACATTGAGAGAAGAAACCATCCCCATAGACAAGA
This sequence comes from Persicaria tinctoria, assembly GCA_037127255.1. Classification (NCBI taxonomy): domain Eukaryota; kingdom Viridiplantae; phylum Streptophyta; class Magnoliopsida; order Caryophyllales; family Polygonaceae; genus Persicaria; species Persicaria tinctoria. The sequence continues at coordinate 65,358,184 of JBANSL010000010.1, read as the reverse complement.
TGAGCCTCAAGGTGATGAAGGAGAACACCGCAGACAAGATGAAACTCCCTACTAGGCCTCTTAAATGGACTTGCTTCCGGCATGAAGGGACCTCAATGTCCCTAAACAACTCCTCGATCGTTGGATCCTGATCCTGCTCCCAAGAATTGTATGGCGTGAAAAATTCACCCGAGACGTCCTCGACAACCTCCATAATCTCGCTCTGAGCTAGCTGAAAAACGTCCACGACTTCTACTGCAGGCATGGAGACCTCCTCAATCTCACTGCGAATATGATAAGTCGAGGATCCCCGATGGGGAGTACAAAAGGCTTTCTTCACATAATTTTTTGTTGTACCCACAGGACACCAAATTTATCCTTTCAATACACAAAACAAAGAAATAAACCTTGTTTCATCGACAATGGCACCAAAATTTGATAGGAGGAATTTGTCTTTATTTCTATCAAAAGTAAAACTTAAACATACAAACTAGTATATTAGGTAAGTACTAGCAAGAATTGACATGGAGCAAGAATCACTCTAGTACCAACAAATTAATCAAGGATTCATCATGACATATGTGTGTATATATGTATATATGTATACATACACAAATAGTTGCAAAATACGGGCTTGTTCCACCATTATAATTGAGCAACCAATTTTATCTTTTCAACAATTGCCCCTCGAATTTTGTACATGTGAGATATAGAATATGTTCAAAATTCGACAACTATTTAGTCTATGTGAAGTTCCATTTTGCTTCCCGATTCATCTTGCACATTTGTTTGACGACAATCACGGTGGTGGTGAGGTAGGGATCTCGTTATTTGTAACACCCCTTGTCTCACATCGGATATAATTAGGACACATGGAGTGATTTATAAGTTATTCAAGCCTACCCATGAGAAACCAATCTTTTCTATCTCTTTCTTCAAATTGATCCCTTCTCTTAGCTCCCCCACAAGTATATCACTGCATTTCTTTTCCTACCAAGTTTTGTTAAAGAATATTTTATTCAATCCAACCAAATTGGTGTAACATTTCATATCAATTTGGTATTTAAAAAAAACATTAATTAACATATAATAAAGATCTATATATCAAATATATAAACTAGCATAAGAAGATAAAGAAAGGAAAAAATATACCACTAATAGCGATGTTATGCGCTGTGATGATGCATGTCTGCATAACTGAGTTCTCTTGCCTAGTAAATGGATGATAGGAAACCCCAAACTTGTCACAAGTCATCCTACACAGCTTCACGAATGCGTACCCGAGCAACTCAATAAGTACATTGAGAGAAGAACTCATCCCCGTAGACAAGATGAGCCTCAATGTGATGAAGGAGAACACTGCAGACAAGATGAAACTCCCTACTAGGCCTCTTAAAGGGACTTGCTTCCGGCATGAAGGGACCTCAATGTCCATAAACAACTCCTCGATCGTGGAATCACAATCCTGCTCCCAAGAACTGTATGGCGTGAAAAAAGCACCCAAGACGTCCTCGACAACCTCCATAATCTCCCTCTGAGCTGGCTGAAAAACGCCCACGACTTCTACTACAGGCATGGAGACCTCCTCAATCTCACTGCGAATATGATAAGTCGGGGATCCCCGATGGGACTACAAAAGGCTTTCTTCACATAATTTTTTGATGTACCCACACGACACCAAATTTATCCTTTCAATACACAAAACAAAGAAATAAACCTTGTTTCATCGACAATGGCACCAAAATTTGACAGGAGAAATTCGTCTTTATTTCTATCAAAAGTTAAACTTAAACCTACAAACTAGTATATTAGGTAAGTACTAGCAAGAATTGACATGGAGCAAGAATCACTCTAGTACCAACAAATTAATCAAGGATTCAGCATGGCATATGTGTGTATATATGTATATATGTATATATGTATACATACACAAATAGTTGCAAAATACGGGCTTGTTCCACCATTATAATTGAGCAACCAAATTTATCTTTTCAACAATTACCCCTCGAATTTTGTACATGTGAGATATAGAATATGTTCAAAATTCGACAACTATTTAGTCTATGCGAAGTTCCATTTTGCTTCCCTATTCATCTTGCACATTTGTTTGACGACAATAACGGTGGTGGTGAGGTAGAGATCTCGTTATTTGTAACACCCCTTGTCTCACATCGGATATAATAATGACATATGGAGTGATTTATAAGTTATTCAAGCCTACCCATGAGAAACCAATCTTTTCTATCTCTTTCTTCAAATTGATCCCTTCTCTTAGCTCCCCCACAAGTATATCACTGCGTTTCTTTTCCTACCAAGTTTTGTTAAAGAATATTCTATTCAATCCAACCAAATTGGTGTAGTATTTCATATCAATTTGGTATTTAAAAAAAACATTAATTAACATATGATAAAGATCTATATATAAAATATATAAACTAGCATAAGAAGATAAAGAAAGGAAAAAATATACCACTAATAGCGATGGTATGCGCGGTGATGATTCACGTCTGCATAATTGAGTTCTCCTGCCTAGTAAAAGGATGATAGGAAACCCCAAACTTGTCACAAGTCATCCTACACAGCTTCACGAATGCGTACCCAAGCAACTCAACAAGTACATTGAGAGAAGAAGCCATCCCCGTAAACAAGTTGAGCCTCAAGGTGATGAAGGAGAACACCGCAGACAAGATGAAACTCCCTACTAGGCCTCTTAAAGGGACTTGCTTCCGGCATGAAGGGACCTCAATGTCCATAAACAACTCCTCGATCGTGGGATCCTGGTCCTGCTCCCAAGAATTGTATGGCGTGAAAAAATCACTCGAGACGTCCTCGACAACCTCCATAATCTCCCTCTTAGCTGGCTGAAAAACGTCCACAACTTCTACTACATGCATGGAGACCTCCTCAATCTCACTGCGATTATGATAAGTCGGGGATCCCCGATGGGGAGTACAAAATCCCTATTTTATTTTAATTTTACCTAAGTTTATATAATTTTTCTTTCACTTTTAAAAGTTTACCTTATAATTTACATTTATAAAATATTATATGTAATATTTACATCATATTTTTAACATAACTTTAATAATATCTTATAATTTTCTATTAAATGAGGGGAAACATGAGTTTTAAACAAGAAACCCACGGGGAATACAGACGGGAAAAATTATGCGGGGACGAAGATTCCTCTACGGGGACGGGGAGGGTACTCTTCGCCTCAAACCCGCTCTCTTGTCATCCCTAATTGTAGCCTTTATTTGTCTTTTGCTTGGAAGATTTGTTCTCCCTTATAGACGAAATTCGATTCGGCTTGAAACCTTTGTGATGGCATCACACATGGCTCGAGGAACGGAAGTTTCTCTTGCACCTGCTATGTTGGGGCACATCTATCATGGACTAGGACAGATGGTTACCTACCCGGGTAATCTGGGGAACTCTAAACCCGATTTTGGAATTCACTTTGTTGTTAGATGATTAGTCGTGTATTTTCTCAATTTGTACAAGGGTACAGGGTCGGCCCGAGGCCCGTGCGGAAAGTGCAATCGCACAGGGCCTCAAAATTTTGGGGGCCTCATATAAGTGTTATATTGTTATACTATATATATGTATATATAAATTTCAATGAATATCAAGATGATGCGGTATCTCAGCTGGCAACAGGATGTGCTTGTTTCGGAACGGTATGAGGTTCGAATCTCGCTCGCAGCAATCCTGATTTTTTTCAAAAAAACAAAATTCCTTTCAATTTTTTTTCAAGTAAAGCCCAATAGCCCTTTTTTAACCCATTGAAATTACCATAGCCCAATAAGTCCATTCCGAATTTCCAAGTAAAGCCCAATAGCCCTTTTTTAACCCATTGAAATTACCGTAGCCTAATAAGTCCATTCCGAATTTTTTTTTCCCTGTAAAAATTACCGTTTCGATTTTTTTTTTTTCGTCATAAAAATTCAACACAATTCATGTGTCGATCAATTTATATTTTGATTAATTTCATCGATTTTAGGCTGTTTTCGATCAAAACAATTTGTTCGACAGATTTAGGTTTCTATTCAGGAAAAGAGAGTTTTGGACCTTTTTGCAACGTGTTCGGAAAAAATGAAAAGGACCAGTGGTAATTTAGGTGAAATTTTCTTGCAAATAGCCGTTCCAAAATCTTGTCTAAAGCCCTTATGATTTCTTTTTACGGAAATTTCCGAGGTACCCCTGAGGTATTGCAATTTTCGCGAGGTATACAACTCTTTTGCATATTTCGCGTGATACACCTAAGGTTTTGAATTTTTTCGCCTCGCGCCATTCTTAGTTAACTCTAACGGATTCCATTTGTTTTTAATTAAAAGAAAAAAAAAGAAAAAAGAAAGAAGTAACGGACTAGAACCCTCCCACTCTCCGAGCTTTTCTCTCTCCTCGCGAGCCAACCCATCACCCTCTCTATCCCTTTCTCTTCGTTGGTGCTGCGCCGCTCCGCCGTCCTCCCCTTCCGAAGCTCCCTTGTAGCAACTTCAGTGCCTTCTTCTCCATCGCTCACCCTCAATCATTTCCACACCGTCAGACCGCTGGCGTCCACCTCCGCCCACCGTCGCCGGACCACTTCCTTCCCTCGCCTAACCCTCATCGGCTTCCCTAGGGTTTTTTATTTCTATAACATATGATTCATTCAGAAAAGTGAAAAGGTAACCCAACCCTATCATATATGACATCTAATTTCCCGAACGAATGCAGTTAACTATTAGGTAGAGCTGGGCAATTGGCCTCAATTGAACTTTGTTTCATCCGCAAAACCAGAACAAAAGAAAATTTCACGATCAAACAAGCAGAATTTCACAATCAAACAAGCAGATCCGGCAAAAATTTCACAATCAAACAAGCAGAACTGGCAAAATCCTCTTCGGACTAGAAACCAAAATTTCAAAATCCTCTTCGGACTATAAACCAAAATTTCACATTCAAACAAGCAGAACCGGCAAAAATTCATCCAAATCGAAATCGGAAATCGCAGGTCGAGACAGATCGAGAGAGCATACAAGATCTTTGTCCTTCTTATCGACTTTCTTCTTGGGGTCCTTCGATGGGACCTTCGCAGAGGCCTCGTTAGAAGGACGGTCGTTTGTGCTCTTCGCCGACGCCATTGCAGCAATCGTTGTTCCTTCTTTCCTTTCTTTTCTTTTCTTTTCTTTTTTATTGAAAACTAACGGTATTGGTTAGATTTAACCACGAAAGGCGCGAGACAAAAAAATTCAAAACCTCAGGGGTACCACGCGAAATATGCAAAAGTGTTGTATACCTCGCGAAAATTGCAATACCTCAGGAGTACCTCGCGAAATTTCCGTTCTTTTTACTAAAGTTTATTTTTACTCTCTTAATAGTAGAATTTCGATTTGAATTTTTTTATGTGAATGAAATTTAGTTATGTAAGTAATTTGACAAATAAAATACATCGTTTGCTAACTACATTATGCCGAACAAGACATGGAATGAGGAAAAACTTAGAGAAGTCTTGCCTATAAATATTGTAGAATCAATTATAAATACTCCCTTCCTTCGCAGGAATTCGACGATAGATTATACTGGAAATCAAGCTCAAATGGTTTGTTCTCAACATTTAGCGCTTTGGAATTTATCACAAATTCCAACGAAAATGAAATAGAGTTGTTTAATGGGATATGGAAAATTGACTGCCCACCCAATGTGAGGAATTTCATATGGAAAATGGTATTGGATGGACTACCAACCATAGCAAGACTACAAAACAAATGAATACATACGCCCATGGGTTGCACCCTTTGTAACTTTATGGAAGAAGATGCTATCCACTTCCTGATGGAATGCTCAACAACCTTAAGAATCATTGGCTCAATGGAAAAAACTATTGAGCGACAAATTACAAATGTTGACAAAAGTAATCATAGTATAAAGACCATTATCAACGATGTCTTTCGACACCTAAATTCTGAACAAAAAGCCACTCTGGCTTTCTCTTGGGGATGCATTTGGATTAAGAGAAACAAGATTATATTTGAAAACCACATCTTACAAACAATAGACGAATTGACAACAATAATAAAAAAACCACATGAAAATTTTGAAAAAAACTAAACAAGATGAACTAGATGAAGATGACGAAAAAACAAGAACAATCAAACCCAGGAGAAACCCTCGCCAAAGGAATATCATTAGATGGAGAAAACCCGAGGAAGGTGTTTTCAAGCTCAATTTCGATGGTGCTAAATCTTCGTCTGGTTGTGCTTCTGCAGGTTTTGTGATTAGAGACGATGTCGGAGGGCTGATCGCTTGCGATGCCAGATGTTGTAGGAAGTTGTCGGCGCTTCAGGCTGAGGCAGTTAGTTTGCAACTCGAGCTGGTGGAAGCTCGAAAGAGGGGGATTCGGAAACTTGTTGTGGAAGGCGATTGTCTCGTTATCGTCAACGCAATCAAAGAAGCCTGGACGATTCCTTAGGAGATCGAAATTCTTATCTCGGATGCTCTTCTTCTGCTTGGTGCCTTTGAGTTGACCTCCGTTTCCCATATCTTTAGGGAGACCAACAGGGTGGCTAACCGTCTTACACACCTGGCCTTGGCTTCTGATTCGCCTTCTTGGAGGTCCGATCTAGAGTTTCAGACTCTCGTTCGTAAGGACGCGCTTGGATGGTGGTAAAATTGTGGTTGACACACCCCAAATTTTCGCCTTGTATAAAAAAAATACATCATTTATTAATTTCGTAAATACTACCTTCCATCGTTTATTAGTTCCGACCGGATTCGGGCCTCCTCCGTCCGGCCTCCCTGCACCCTCAGTCGTTTGTGGTTTTTGATTCTCCTCGTGCGTTTTCAATCTCAAGTCTCTGATTGGGGATTTTATAATCCATTCTTTTTGCCGTTGATTTGGGGTCTCCCTTCCTTGAATCGATTTGCAATTAGGTCATCTGACACTGCCTTGGTGCTTTTCTGGGCGCTCCGGATGCTCCAGTCTTGCCTCTCCGGCTTCCGTCACCATTCGGCGTCTCTTCCGGAGAGGGGGTTATCGTGGCTGGGCGGTGGTGCTAAGGCTCTCTAATCCCTGTCTCATCCTCGCCTTCCTTGTGTCGGTTTGCTTCGGGCCTATCTTTGGCCCCAAGGTGACCCGGATTGGTTTCAACCCGTTTTGTGTCTCCTTGGGTCATTGTCTTGCTTTGTGCCCCTTTACCCATGGTTTTAGGTGGTTAATTTTATAATTAGCATTAATTCTGAAATCATAATTAATAACTATTCTAATAAACCCCGATCAGGCTTGGTTTTTCCCGCTAGGGTTTATGGTGCTTTCGGTTCAGGCGGTGTGGGGCTTTATGTTTGGTGTGACTGAATTTCTTCTCCGTAAAGTCGGGATAGGTTGGGGCCGAGACAGTGTGTATCGAGGCGTCTCCTTTCTTCGGAAGTATGTTTCCTTGGAGGTTCGTCTTCACTGTCCACATGTGTGTCCTGATGTGGCGCTGGCCTATGGTGCTGCTTCAGAAGAGTGTTTGGCTTCGTCCCTCGTCTACGTCCTCATCTTGTTCGGTGTTGTTGTATTTAGTTTTGTTGTTCTAAAATTCTTGCTTGTATTTTGCACCTATTCTGTATTTTTATGTTTGCTTAGACGGCGTTGAACAAAAATGCGCGAATAATTGTAAAACATATTTTATTTAATTTTTTTAGAATTTGAGTTCGACCCCTTTTGGTTATCCTCTTGATTCAAAGTTTTATTGACATCAAGACTTGAGTGGTTTTGGTGATTTGGGTTGCACCCGAATTTTAACGGATTGTCTACGTATCTCTTGGAAGAGAATCAAGTCTTACATAGTTCAGAGTATTTGGAGTTTTGGAATTTGTGTTTGGTTTGGTTTAAATTTGGTTTTGTTTGGATAAATTTAGATTTGGCTTTTGTTTTGTTTTCTTGTATGCATCAGAGGATGCAGTTCAAACCCACATTCTAAGAAGGGTAGCTTGAACAACACTCCACCCGAGTAACCTGAGCCCGCCTTCTCGGAAAGGTAACTCAAGTAACTCACCTATCATTTGCATAGAAAACGGTTTGACTTGGATGTGGAGTTTAATTTGGAATTTGACTTGTTTTGACTTGAGCTTTGGCTTAGAGGTCAATTTGAGGATTGTGGAATTTGATTTTTGGGTGTGACTAAACTCGACGAGCAGAAGCTTTGTATCGAGTTAGAGTAGACACTTTGGGTCTTTGGCTCGGAGGAAATTTTGATATTTGGGACGACCATAATCGACAATGGAATTTGAGGAGATTTGACGAAATGTTTAGGTGTGACTGGACTCAGATATCACTAAGTTTCCTACGTATCCACTTATATGGTGGAATCAAGTCATCGCAGTTCGGGATCAAAATGAATTTTGGATTTGGATTTGATTATGAGATCATTTGAAGGTGGTGATTGAACTCGATGGGCTTTGGCTAGCTTGGCACCGAGTGTCCTGCTTATCTCTTGAAAGAGAGTCACATCACCTGTAGTTCTAAACGAACAAATTTATTTTGAATTTGACGATTGAACCTGACGAGCTTTAACTTTGTGCTGGGGATCAAATCTTACGTATTTCTATCGAGAACAAATTTAATTTGATTTGAGATAGGCGACTGGATCCAAATAATCCAATGTATATTTGAATTTTAACATCGGATTTCCTACGTAACTCATAAACGAGTATCAAGTCTTGACATAGTTCTTTTTAGAACTTATTCGATTTTTTTGGTTTGACGATTGAACCAAACGAGCTTTAGCTTTATGTCCAGTGGCCTACGTATCTGACAACTCAGAATCAAATCAGGCGTAGTTCTTTATGAGAACAAATGATTTAATTTGGTTGGACTTTGACCTCGTATTCATTTAAAAGTGAATTTAGAGGTCGACGATTGTACATGATATATTTTTAGGATTTAATATCGGATTCCCTACGTAGCCGGTAAGAGGCGTCAAGTCATTACGTAGTTCTTTTAAGAACTATTTGAATTTGGGGAAATTTAATTTAGGGTTTTGACTCCGTTTTATTTTTCCTCGTTTAGAAGTCAATTTTGGGACCGACCCACTAGAATAAACTGACGATGAAATTTTATAAGTTTAACTTTATGAGTTTGTTAAACCCAATTTCTATTTAACGGCGATTATAATTCTTATACCTTAGATGGTCAATTTCATGATCAAATGAATTTCGTTTCAAATTTGACCAAGCATATGCGTGTATATGTTCGGTTCGGGTTGACTAAACTCAAAGGCTCGAACAACAGGCTGAGCCTTGGAAAGAATCGAGCCTAATTCAAATCTATTTTTAAATTGAGCCCTTCTCGTTTTAATAACCCAATTTGATCTGCCCTTTTTTTTAATTAATTAACCCAACCCATTTTCGTTTCTTTGTTTTAGAAACTCAAATTTCTTTTATCCATTCATCCCCAACACTTTGTTTGGATAGTGGGATTTTGTGGGATTTTAAGGAAGGGAATTGAAGGGAAAATAAATAATGTGTTTGGATGAACAATTTAAAGGAAGGGAAGAGATCTGAAAATTGAGTAACTGCTCAATTTGGTGGGATTTCACAACCTACCAAAATGGTGGAATTTGGTGAGAAAGTTAAATTCCTCTCCTTCCTTTCACTCCCTTTCCTCCCCTTCAATTTCCCACCCCTTCCTTCCCCTAAAAATCCCATAAGACAAATAGAGCACAATTGAACGTATTCTCCTTTGGCTGCTCACATACCCTCTTTCAAACTAGAGACGTCAACAACAACCTCCGTCACGCCATATTAGGGCTCCGACCTTGGGAAAATCGAAGCGGAGAATGACAAAGCCAGGGCAAGGCAGAGCAACGAGACTGAAACAGGAGAGATTCCGTGCTCGGGTACGCTCTATTTTTTTTAGCACGAATTTCTCCCCAAATTTCATTTTTTGAATCCGATCGAATCCTTTTCCGCATTCCTAATCGAATCCCTTTCAATTAAGCGCCCTCTAACTGATTACATTTTCCGCATCTCAATTTTAGGGTTTCTGATTTGTGTGATTTGGGGGGTTTTGGTTTAGGGTGAAGACGAAAGAGAAGGCCACGCATCGACACAAGGGCGGTAGCCGGGAGCTTCTGCTGCTTGAAGAACCATTAGGTTCGATCCTTTTTTTTCTCTTCAATCCGGCTTTAATTTCATCCAATTTAGGCTTCGGTCGATTTATAATTTGAGATTTTTTTTTTGTTTGGAGCTTTAGGGCCTGTTTGGTAATGATATCTAGATATCAGATATCGATATCAAGATATCAGCTGATATCTTGATATCCCTGTTTGGTATGTCGTAAGATATTAGATATCAGTTATGATATCTAATATACTGTTTGGTAATAAGTTGCTAGATATCAGACATGAGACATTTTGTAAATTAAAATAAACATACCATATTGTAGAGGCAAATTCCCAAATACCATTACAAAGCACTCCAAAAGTGTGTCGATTTACACGAAGTTCACTCTTACAAATCCCATCACTTTTGGCAATCAATCTACGTAAAATTGTGAATCTTTGGATTTCTCTTTCCTTTCGATTCAGTTTAACCTCCTTCATTTGTAGAGATTGTTCACGATACTTTTTCATCATGAGCATAAACCATTCTACGGTAAGCATGATGACAATGTGAATTAGCTTTTGCCTTTCCTTGTCTCTCCTTATCAATTGATGCTCATATGTCTCCATTTCTAATCCTAACCGAAATCAACATGAACAATGCATCACTATATATATATATATATATATATATATATATATATATATATATATATATATATATATATATATATATATATATATATATATATATGGATTGAATAAAACTCAGCAACAACGATTGAATATAGCAACAAATCAAAGCAATCGAGTCGGCAACAAATCAAAGCAAGAAGAAAGCGAAGATGCAAAAAATCAGAGAGTGTGCAGTAGAGCCAGACGAGCGTGCAGCAGAGAAGAGAGGGTGAGCAGTAGAAAGGGAACACCTGAGAGGGCGAGCAGCAAGAGCATGCAGTAGAGAGGGCGAGCAGACGGCGAGAAGTTTTGATATCTGATACCAGGGTTCTATACCTCCCAAAATTGGAGGATATCACTTTTGAGCCGGATTAGTATATCAACTGATATCAGGATATCACTTCATATCTATACCTTGCCCCAACCAAACACCAAATATTAGATATCAGAGCTGATATCTATCTCATATCTAGATATCATTACCAAACACCCCCTTAGACCCAGGTAGTCGGACCTGGGACAAGCAGAAAAGGTCGGGAAGGGCTTGAAAACGGGGAATCCAAGAACCCCATCAGCTTGAAGAGCAATCAGGTCAGCCCCTTTTCTCCTCCCTTAAATTTGCCCTCAGTTTGATTCCATTTGAATGAACAAAATTGGGACTGAGTTGGTTAATTTGCAATTTAGGGATTTTTTTTTGCAGGCTTTTGGGATTTAAGACAACCAGATTTTGGAGGCAAGGGACGTCGTTCGTTCTTTGAAGAAGGTGAAGAAGACTTTTTTTTTTATTGTTCCTTCCTCGTGAACTTTGCACTTGCTGGATTTGTCCTGAGTTTTTTAGGCTCACATGCTTAGTGTGGTTTGCCACCGATTTGTTTGATCTTGCCGCTTTGAGTTTTGGCCTTAGGCTCATCAGTTCGTTTGAACCTACATGTATTTTGAGCTTAAGAGGAGAAATTTGATTTGAGATTTCTTGGTTTTCTTGTATTTGATTTGCTATGCTTTATGCAAGATTTGTTTGTCTATTGCAGTGCTGCTTCCCTGTGCTTGACATGTGCAATTTGCCATATTTTTGCTTGGCTAGGTTTCTAGTGATTAACCCTCTTTTAATTTGATTTGGAGCTTTACTGGCCAATTCGCAATGCACAAATTTAGTCTCAACAGACGGTAGCTTTATTTTTGTAGACTTAGCCTAGGAATGAGACTTTGTGTCTCTACATAAACTTTGACAAAGAGTCACCCTTGTTTAGGGTAAACCCCTGACTGCGTCTCTGCATAAACTGTTCCTTTTCTTTGCTTTTAATTTCTCTGCCTTAGAAAAGAATACAGCAGTGTTTCGCCCTCTTTTAGGGCTTCCTTTGTCTGCTTGAATTAGTCGCTTAGTTTAGGAGGGGGGAAATCCAGCAGCATTTCGCTCTCTTTTAGGGCTATTTGATGATCCCAAAACCCAGACCACAAGAGAAACCCGTAAGCATCTCAGGGGTAGGGTTTCGAAGATCGAATTTCGACAGCAATTGGACTCCTTTGGTGGTGATTGACGATCCCAAAACCAGATCCAGGAGAAAATCACAATCATCTCAAGGGTGAGTTTCGAAGATCGGATTTGTGCGGAGATTTGGTATGTTTAAGGCTGACCGGCGACTCCAAAACCAGACCACGAGAGAAACCCGCAAGCATCTCAAGGGTGGGTTTCGAAGCCCGATTTGTGCAGCAACTTGACCCGATTTGGGGCTGATCGACGGTCCCAAAACCAAACCACAAGAGAAATCCGCAGACATCTCAGGGGTGGGTTTTGGGACCACGCAGATGGCGATGCGACGAAGAAAAGGCTACCTTGTATGCGTTTTCTGCCTCTTTGTGCTGCTGCTGTGTTTTTCTTCTTTGTGTTTGCTGTTTTTTTTTAAGTCGGCCGTGAGTTCTCTCTTTTCTTTGCAACCCTAGACTACCACCTTTTATAAAGAGAAGAAATAAGCTCAGCATATGTCTTGTTTTCTTTTAAGATATATTTTTTCTTGCTCTGGCTGATCTTCTATCCTTTTTATATACTACATCCGTTCAAAAATAAGTGACGTTTGACTTTTCGACACGGTTTTTAAGGAGTTAAAAACTATATAAAATATAAAGTTTTTAATTAATTTTTTTTTATAATTTTATACATATTAGTTATAAGTTTAAAATTATTTTAAAAAATTAATAAAAAAAAAATTTAATATTTTATATCGTTTTTAGCTCCTTAAAAACGTGTTGAAAAATTAAACGACACTTATTAATGAACGGAGGGAGTATATTTTTTTAACTCACCATCCTTTTTTTTTTATAGATATGAACGGATCCTTTCATTCACTTGGGTATTTAGCTCATTCTTTTAGTCAGCCACGTTCTTAAGTTTTGTGTGAGAATGATAAGGCTTGGCTCTATTTTGGGATGTCCTGTAATTTAAAAAAGCCCATGTGGGTGTTTTGTTATAACCCACTAATTTGACCTTGTCTTGCCTTTGCAGATCTGAACATGCAACTGAGCTGGCGTTGGATTTCGAGAGACTCACCACCAAGTGACGGGATTTGTGCTCTCGACAACTTAACAATATACTAATTTTCTTTTTATTGTATGCTCGGCTATTATATTAAATTTGTATATTTTAGTTACGAGTTTGTAGTACGCTAAAATAATATGATTGATAATTTGATATGTAACATATTTTGCGCACTCTTTACTCGTTTGTAATCATTGTTAGCCAATTTGTATTCATGTTTAATATCACATGAGAGCCTTCACGAAAATAATTTCATGAGCTTACACGATATCTTTTAATTAAACACAAATTTTTACTCCCAAACAGACGGTTTTCGTCTGCCGACTTGTCGGCCATCGAGGTTCAGATATGTCTAACTTTGAATTTTTTCCTAATAAAAAAAAATAAGGCATTTAACTTTTATGCACGTAGTTTAATAAACTAAAAACTATATAAAATATTGATTTTTTTAGTTAATTTTTTTTCATTACAATACTTATTATAATCTTTCTTTTAATTATATATATATTTTCAAAACATATTTTTTCATAACAACATTCTATAGACTTGTAAATATAAGTGTATGAAACACAAATATAATATTGTTGTAATATTTTATTATGTGGTGAATATTTCACCTTATGGTAAAATATCCTCCAAAATCAGGGATATTTTGTGCTTATGGGGTTGGCCCTCCACTATAAAAGAAGGATCCGGATTGTTGTAAATCAAGTAAGAAATCACATAAACTAAGTATGATTAAAATTACAAACAATCTGGTTATCTTGTTTACCACTAAAATTATAACACGTTATCAGCACAAGATCTAAAAACCAACTGAGTTTTTCAGATCTGAAGGTAAAACCCTCATATCCAAACTCTTTAATTATGAAAAATGTTTTACCAAAATCGGTTTTTGGAGGAGTATGCTTTGTAGTTGCCCAAATTGGGATCTTCTACACCAGAAACTATTAAAAACTCTCATATCTTTCCGTTTTACATCATTTTTGTTCAGATCCGTTTTCAAAACTCATAAAACATGGAACACATAAAAGGCTCAACACGGTTTCATGAGTTTTTATACAAAACCGAAGATTTTCGGAAATAAAATACGGGAAGTTTCATCATCGAGTTTTAAACCCTTCACTTAAAAAAAAAATTAGTAGATCTAAACTTATTACTAGATATTTGCTAAGAGATTACATAATACAATACCGTTTTGAACTCCGTCTTCAAACCTCGCCTCACCGAAACCTTCGTCGGCGCTCTTAGTAGCATCGACAGTTTTTAACCATCCACACAATGAAGGAAATCACCAAAACTGCTATCGCCATTTCACTAGCCAAGATCTTTAGTAAAATCCGGTCGGTATCATTCATTTTTCCGGATCCGAAAATAGAAACGGTGCCGGAAAATTGGGGAGATCGACGAGAGGGAGACGAGGAGGATGAATGTGAGTGGTGGTGGATGAAAGTGGAAGAATAAGAGAGTATATAAAGGGAAAAAGTGAAAGAGGTAGAAAGAAAATTATACCGATAATTAGAGGATAGGGCAGACAAATGAGGAGGATATAAAATTTGGAAGATAATCTCACACTGATAATTATCTCTTGAGTAACGAGTAACGATCTTCAGATGTCTTTGTTCTTCCTTTGGTAAAATATTATACGGGGAAAGAAAAGGAGTTTTTATTTTGAAAGGTTTTTGAAGTTGTTCTAGAAAAGAGAGTTTTTCATTCAATAGGTGAAACCACCTCATATACAAATGGTTGAGTATCCGTCGGAAGCAACAATGCAGATGCAATTCTATATATTTCAAAGTTGTGTGATTTGACAATTCGGTGTGTTGTGTGCATACATATATATACATAGTTTCACACTATGCGCATACATATACACGTAATCTATGCAAATTAACTGCATGTGTGTAATCATTCACCCTTTTTCAAATTATTCAACATGATATATACGGTGCACACATGCATCACTTCTTTTGATAAAATATGGGTGATAATATTTACACCCACAAATTTTACTATATTCACCACACCTACGCCTCTTGAATCACACCCCTGCTCCTCTTGAGTCACACACCTGCTTCTCAAGAGGCGCAGGGTATTTTATAGGCGCATGGTATTTTAATGTAAAATACCCTGCGCCTCTTGAGGAGCATGTGTGTGACTCAAGAGAAGCAGAGTGTATTTAAAAAAAAAAAAAGTGGGATAAGTGGTGTAAATAGTAAATTTTGTGGTGTAAATAACATTGGCTTAAAATATACATACATGTATATATACTATTACTACATGTATGTTACTATTGCATGTAATTATTACTTCTCATTTTCTTTCAAATGCTACGGGATGCATACATATATCACTATTTGATGAAGTGGATATTTAATTATGGCAATCACTATGCGCTACTTTACTTTGACTTATGAAAACCTTACAACTATGCTACTTATGTCATTTTTTAATATATCGTATACGTATATGATTCATATTGACATTTAATTAACTTATACACTAATTAACTTTAATCAATATGATTTTATGTGTGGTGCTATTATGTCAAATATCACCAAAAGGAATTCGATATTCTGGACCTGTTAGGAGACAAGTACCTCGAATGGAGGGTGGATGCCTTAACTCATTTGAAGGCTAATGGTCTGGAAGAGACCGTCAAAGAAAATAACACCACCACTCCACAAGAAAAGGCCAAGGCCATTGTCTTCTTTCGCCACCATATACATGAAAGCTTAAAGTCTAAATTGTTGGTGGAAGATCCGAAGAAATTATGGGAGAATTTAGCCGAACGGTACGACAATCAAGTGAACATATTACTCCCAATGGCCATATATGAATGGAACTCTTTACGGGTTCAAGATTTCAAAAATATCAGGGAGTATAACTCCGCTGTGTTTCGAATCACATCGAAACTGAAATTATGTGGCCATGAAATTACCGAGGATCAAATGATGGAGAAGACATTCTCAACAATGCATGCATCTAATGTGTTGTTACAACAGCAATACAGGCAGTGTGGCTTTAAAAAGTACTCTGACCTGATTAATGTGATGCTTGTGGCGGAGAAAAATAACGAGCTCCTAATGAGGAACCACAACATGAGGCCTACAGGTGCGGCGCCATACCCTGAAGCGAATGTTGTGAATGCTATGAATGCCAACGCAAAAAGGGGCGATGGTCGTAAAAATTTGTGGGGTTACAAGAAATGGAAAGGCCGTGTCAATGACCGCAAACAAGGCTATGGGAAAGGTAACTTCTCCCAAAAACATGGCCATCCTGAAGAATACTCCTCCAAGGGGATGAAGCAAAAGGTCCAGAGGGGTCCAACAAGAACCCCAAACAAACCCAAGTCTCAATGTTACAAATGTGGGATGACTGGCCATTGAGCCAATGTATGCCGTACAGCTAAACACTTGTGTGAGCTGTATCAAGCTTCCCAGAAAGAAAAGGGGAAAGATGTGGAAGCAAACTTTGCTACTAACAATGCTCCAGAAATTCCCACTCTTGATCTCGAAGACATGTTTGCAAACAATGTCGAGACTGGTGATGAATTTCCCTATGATGAAGGCACTAATTTCTAAATTTTTATGTCTCTAATTAGTTGGATGTCTATTTGCCTAAGCCTTGTGAAGTGTCCTTGTATAATATCAATGTAACTTTCAATTTCCTTGTATGAGTCCTATGAAGTTTCCTTGTATGATATTAGTGTAACCTTAATCTCAATCGACCATGTAATATAATGCTTATATTAACTCTGTGTGTTTTCTTAATTTTTGAAGTTATGAATTCATTTGGAGTTAATCATGATCATAAAGAGCAATGTCTAGTGGACAGTGCCCCAACCCACACCATCCTGAAAAACAAAGAGTACTTCACCCAGTTGACAGTCTATGAAGGAAATGTCAACACAATATCAGGTGTGGCAAAGTTGATCGAAGAATTGGGAAAAGCTTGCCTCTTGCTTCCAAGAGGGACACAGCTGATAATAAAAGATGCACTATACTCGAGGAAGGTCAGAGAAATCTGTTAAGCTTCAAAGATGTGTGTCAAAATGGGTTTCATATTGAAACCATGAATCAAAATGTACATGAGTACTTGTGCTTGACTGCACATGTATCTGGAAAAAGGGAAGTGGTAGAAAAGCTACCAGCTTATTCTTCTGGACTATATTTTACTCATATAAGTCCATTTGAGATCAATATGGTGTCTAGGAGAAGTCCAGACGACCATAAAATGTTTAACCTGTGGCATGACCGATTGGGTCATCTAGGCACAACAATGATGCACAGAATCGTTGAGAATTCACTTGGTCATGCATTAAAGGACAAGAGGAGCCTACAGACAAGAAATCTCAATTGTACTGCTTGTTCGTTGGGCAAACTGATCATTAGGCCCTCGAAAAATAAAATAGCAGTCGAAGCTCCTACATTTTTAGAAAGAATTCAAGGAGATATATGTGGGCCAATTGCGCCACCATGTGGACCATTTCGCTACTTTATGGTACTAATAGACGCATCAACACGCTGGTCACATGTGAGCTTATTGTCGACAAGAAATGTCGCATTTGCTAAACTCCTTGCTCAAATCATATGATTAAGAGCACAATTTCCAGATTATGCAATAAAGAAAAACCGACTAGATAATGCAGGAGAATTCACATCCCAAGCATTTTATGACTATTGTATGTCAATTGGGATTACAATGGAGCATCCAGTAGCACATGTACATACACAAAACGGTCTTGCAGAATCGTTAATCAAGCGATTACAATTAATTGCCAGACCATTGATGACGAAATCTAAGTTACCATCATCAACTTGGGGACATGCTGTATTACATGCTGCATCATTGATTCGGTTGAGACCAACTGCATACCATAAATACTCCTCAATGCAACTTGTGTTTGGTAAGGAACCAAATATATCACATCTGAAGGTTTTTGGATGTGCAGTGTATGTTCTAATTGCTCCACCACAACGAACAAAGTTGGGTCCTCAAAGGAGATTGGGAATATATGTTGGCTTTGAATCCCTCTCGATTATTAAATATCTCGAGCCAACAACAAGTGACTTAATTATTTACAACAAGGTTTGTTGATTGTCACTTTGATGAAAACACATTCTCAACTCTAGGGGGAGAAAAGAATAAAATGGACCCTAATAAAGGCGAGATCACATGGGCTGCCATGTCTTTATCATACCTTGATCCTCGAACGAAAGTATGTGAACAAGAGGTACAAAAGATAATTCATTTACAAGGCATAGCTAATCAGTTGCCTAATGCATTTACTGATATAGCAAAATTGACGAAGTCACATATACTTGCTGTAAATGCCCCTGCAAGAATTAAAGTACTTATGGATCTACCTAATAAATCTATTGTTAATGAATCTACGATACGTAGAAAGCAAGGTAGACCACTTGGTTCCAAAGATTTGAAACCAAGACAAACGAGGAGACAAAAGGGTAATGTTGGTGATCTCACAACAGTTCGGCCATCTGAAGATAATAATAAAGGCAAAGAAACCTATAATGAGGATAGCCTGAAAGGCGAAGGAAACTCCTCAGAAGAGGAGAATCTTGTTAAAGAAGATAAAAAAAAGAGTCTTCTTGAAGAAGATAGAAAAATCGACAATTATGAGATTTTCATAAACTATGTATCTAATGGGATGCAATGGAATAGAAAAGATGTCATTGTCGATGAAATATTTGTCTTTTCAGTAGCAGTTGAAATGATGGCTGAAGACGACGATATTGAATCTAAAACGGTTGAAGAGTGTCGTCATAGAAAAGATTGGCCTAAATGGCGAGATGCAATTCAAGCAGAATTAAAATTGCTTGAAAAGCGTGAAGTTTTCAGTCCTGTGACCGAGACCCCAAAAGGTGTAAGGCCAGTTGGCTACAAATGGGCCTTTGTGAGAAAACGAAATGAGAAAAAACGAGGTAGCAAGATATAAGGCAAGGCTTGTAGCACAAGGTTTTTCACAAATGCCAGAAATTGATTATGAGGATACATATTCACTGGTAGTTGATGCAACTACCTTGATATTTTTAATTTGCTTGGCAGTGGCTGAAAAGCTACAAATGCGATTAATTGAGGTCGTGACTGCATATTTGTATGGGTCACTTGACACCGATATATACATGAAGGTCCCTGAAGGACTAAAGATGCCTGAATCTTGCAAATCGAAGCCTCAAGAAATGTTCTCCATAAAGTTGAGGAGATCTTTATATGGACTGAAACAATCTGGGCGAATGTGGTACAATCGTCTTAGTGAATACCTTCAGAAGGAAGGATATAAGAACGACTCAAGATGTCCATGTATCTTTATCAAAAGATATGAATCAGGGTTTGCCATCATTGCAGTATATGTTGATGATTTAAACATTGTTGGAACCCTGAGTGAGATCGCAAGTACAACTAAGTACTTGATGAAAAAATTTGAAATGAAAGATCTTGGGAAAACCAAGTTTTGTCTCGGTTTACAAATTGAGCATGTACGAGATGGAATTTTTATCCATCAATCTAATTACACCGAGAAAATTCTGAAGAGATTCAACATGGATAAAGCTCATCCATTGAACTCACCCATGGTCGTTCGCTCTCTAAATATACACGATGATCCATTCCGTCCTCGAGAAGATGATGAGGAAATACTTGGCCCAGAAACACCATATACTTAAGTGATATTGGTGCCTTGATGTACCTAGCCAACAATACAAGACCTGATATCGCCTTTGCTCTAAAATTGTTGTCAAGATACAGCTCAACTCCAACAAGGAGACATTGGAACGAAATTAAACATTTATTCCGTTACCTCAGAGGTACACATGATATTGGTTTATTTTATCAAAACTGCCCAAATGCCACTCTTGTTGGTTATGCAGATGCAGGATATCTATCAGACCCACACAAGGCTAAGTCTAAAAATGGATATGTCTTCACTTATGGAGATACAGCCATATCATGGAAATCAACAAAGCAAACTCTGACTGCTACATCGTCAAACCATGCCGAATTGATAGCACTGTACGAAGCGGGAAGAGAATGCGTGTGGCTAAGATCGGTGATAAAATATATACAGAAGGAATCTGGAATCAAGTCCATCAAAGGTAGCCCAATCGTGATATACGAAGACAACTCTGCATGTGTCACTCAAGTGAAGGAAGGCTACAGCAAAGGAGATCGGACTAAGCACATATCACCAAAATTCTTCTCCACTCATGAACTTGAGAAGAAAGAGAAAATTGAAGTCCAACAAATCCGATCAGATGAGAACCTCACCGACTTTTTCACCAAGTCATTACCTCCCAAGAAGTTTGAGCAACTTGTGCGCAAGATCGGAATGTGTCGGCTTCGAGAAGCTCATTAAGCATGTCAAAATCAGGGGGAGAATTATACGCGTTGCACTCTTTTTTCCTTCGATCGGGTTTTTATCCCACTGGGTTTTTCCTAACAAGATTTTTAATGAGGCATCACCATCAATGCGTATAATAAGATTACACTTGTGTAAAATCCTCTAGATTCATGATATAAGGTGAATATTCAAGGGGGGGTGTTGTAATATTTTATTATGTGGTGAATATTTCACATTATGGTAAAATATCTCCCAAAATCAGGGATATTTTTGTGGTTATGGGGTTGGCCCTCCACTATAAAACGGGGATCCGGATTGTTGTAAATCAAGCAAGAAATTAGATAAACTAAGTACCATTACAAGTACAAACAATCTGGTTCTCTTGTTTACCACTAAAATTATAACAAATATTTTAATTTTTTTTCAAATAAAGTTATATCCTAAATAATTTTGTGGTGCATATTGCAGCAGATCCTCATTGGCCTATCAAGTATCAGTGCATCAAAAACACAATCAATATAACATCAGAATGAATTTTAAAAAATCTAGAATGTTCCATCCTAAATGGAAAAGTGAAAAAGATAACATTTGAAGAAACTGTTTGTCGAACCTGAAACCAACTAACCAAATGATGAGCAAATGCATTATCATGAGAAAGAAGAGCAACATTAATCAAATCGAACTTAGCAGCAAAACCAAGTTTTATAATGCAAAACTTCATGTTATTGATGAGACGCAAAGAATTAGATTAGATAAATAAGTCATTTTTTATAACATAGGCAACACACATAAATCATTTATTGGATGGGATAAAATATGCAGAAGAAAAGAAGACGGTGAAGTAGTAATAAACAAAACCAAATACATGAATATTACACTGCAAATGAAATTATTGTGGAAAATATTATTTGAACTAGAAAAACCATTGGTCCAGACCATAAAACACAAATATTTGAAAGATAAGGATATACTAAACTACCAAAAAATCGAACAAAACTCGTGGCAATGGACGAAATTAATGACCATAAAAGAGGAATTCTTCAAGGGTCTTATCTGGCAAATAAGAAATGGTCAAACAATTAACTTTTGAAAAGATAGATGATAAATGATGAATCATTAAAAGGAAGACAACTATCAAATGTTCAAATAAACGAAAATACAAACATTAGAGAATTTATTGGCGAAAACAACAAGTGAAAAAAAGGATTGCCCAATACATGCCGACAGATTTAATCATGAAAATGGAGAATATATTTATTCAATATAACCCGACAGAAGACATACTATATTGGAAAATAGGTAAAATGGGTGGTTTTCAATACCAATGCACTAAGACATGTCACAACATCGAATGGAAGTGACAAAAACCAAACAAACTGGATTTGGAAAATAGTAGTAGCGTCGAAATTAAAATTTTCACATGGAAACGATTTCTAGATGAAATTCTCACTAAAAGTAGACTATCAAACAAAGGAATGACAATCTATTTATACTAATTATCTATACTAAATGCAGAGTAGTCATACGTAGCTTCACGAGAGGGCTCGAATCCACATATTCAAACCTGGGGCATGCTACGTCATTTGTTACTTCAATTGCTTACCACTTAACACCCACTTGGCACCACATGACATCTAATCATCTCTAATAACCTTCGCTTAATTACACCCCCACTAACCCCACTATTAAACTATTTATTTAATTAATAAAAAATAAAATGAATGATATAACTAAGGAATAAAACTATATGGTATTTTTTCTATAATTTATTTCCAATTTATAATATTATAAAAAAATTGAAAATAACAAAAAAAAAAGAATTTTATTAATAAGCCAGTACAACCCTATGATTTTTCTTCATTTTATGTTCTAATTATATTTTCATAAACACATATTATAAAAAACCATAATCAGTTTACATTGGGTTAGTACTTCTCTATCTTATTATTGAGAAATTATTCGATTAATGAATTAGAAATAAATTTTCCAACAAACCATTATTTTTTTTTTGTATTATTTCATCATTTCCATACATTGTCAAAATCTTTTGTGCATTTTTTAAAATATCACTACCACTTAACTCTCAATAATACTTATATTAGAAATTTAGACTGTAACTCAAAATTTTAAACAAATACCCATGTCTTAGACACGGGAGTCACATTAGTTCCTATAAATTGCAGATTGTGCGACCAAAGTGAAGAAACCCCAAATGGCCTTTTTTTTTTAATCAAGTGAAGCCACACCTTGGAATTTGTTAGAAAAATAGATTCGACAATTTTGCAAATACTTAACGATTTGGATATAAGTAACAAGAACATAATGGAAAATATAACGAAAATATTTGGACAACTAAAACAAAATCAGAAAATAACACTTTCCACAACTTGGTGGTGCATGTGGACAAGTAGAAATAGAAAGATCTTTAACGAGAACAACACCACGTCGATCAAAGTTATGGAAAATTCTACAAGACAAATGCTAGGAAAACCATCAAACAAGCAACAAAGTAACAATTACGACGAGAAAGAAAAGAATATTGCGGTGGAACAAACCAACGCTAGGAACACATAAAGTAAATTTTAATGGTAGCAGCTGAGCTGATGAAAATTCCTCAATATGGTATATTTGTTGGAGAGGCACACACTGACAAGAAGAGAGCGCTTTGCCCTAGAATTTTTTTTTGTGTGCGCCCGATTATCATCACTATTGTAGCTGCTACAATAGTTTCCAACTCAATTAAAAATTTCGAATTGACTACTTTAGATCAGATTTTCAGGTAATCGGCTACTTTTTTACTATATGGTATGCTTTTTTTTATGTGATTGACTACTCTGTTGAAATTAAGTTTGTATTTGTCTTCTAGATGAGAAACCACGTTATTTGCCAATTTGTTTAACTAACAACAACTTGGTAGAAATCAAATTAACTCACTTTCGACATTTTTATGGTATTGGAGCTTTCATTTGTTTGATTTTTTCGGTCTAATACTGGTAAATAAACAACTCTTTATTATTCCGGTAGCAGTTTAGCACACATGAGGTCACAGTGTCACACTCTGAATTAAGAATGTCGGTCTAAACGTTATATTTCAGTTCGATCCATTACCTATGTTTTGATTGGCTAATGTTTTTTTTTTGTTTTCATTTTTTATGCAATAAAATCATATTTTAACTAGTACTTTTCCCGTACAAGGTACGGGTGAATATTTTTATAACATGATTGATGACCTAAGAGTCTAAGACGCATTACACAGTGCACACTTGTAATTAAAGGGTTGTGTGTCATCTTTATATTCGTTGATCTTCTTAGTTTCCCCTTTAGACTTTTCCTCATTTACAGGACTATGGAAATGAGAGCATAACCATCAACCAAACACTCCTAAGCTAAGGTTTGAGTAAGCAATCTTAATTTTTTTAATAAAAAAATCACTACATATTAAATTACTTAGGAAAATAAAATGCCCGCGTTGTGCATAAATAGTCAAAAGAGAAGAGCAATGAACATTGCATGCACATAGCCAATAGAGAATACATTTACACATATCAAACACCAAATGCCTCCTTTTTAGGCCTTTCGGGTTAGCTAGTAACCTTACCATGCAATAATATATATGTTACGTTACAAACATGGTTGTTTTGCAAGATCTCGGTTTATCCTTGGTTGACTCCTCTACTTAATTTGTAGGTCATCAACTCTCTGTCTTTCGAACCCACCTCGCCAAGCTTAACGCCCTTTGGACTTTTTTACAAATCAATCATTACATTATGGATATCACTCAAAAAGAAAAAAAGAAAGGGTAGTCATCGATCAGCAGATGAATCAGCTTTATGGAATGTCCATCATCCACGACTTGATAAAAGCTTATGTTTTTTTTTACTAAATCTATGTGGTTGTTAGGACCCAAAGGTCTGATAGGAGGGTGAGCTATGGAGCTCGGTAATGGAAGAATTAGAATAAGGAGGAAGAGAATGAGAGTTCAAAGAGAAGAGAGGAAGAAGATAGGAGTGTTTTGTAATTCATTCATAATCATTATCGGTGCAACCGAGAGGCTCTTATAAGCCTTGTATAGGCTTAGCCCCGTATACAATGGATCTTAGCTCACTTATCTCTAACCCAATCCATACACATATATCCTAACAAAACTCCCTCTCTCATAAAGCTTTGTCTGCAAAGCTTTGTTTACAATTTAAAAAAAAATACTACAAACTCAAAATAAAATCAGTTTGACAATGTCTTCCATCCTTACTTAAGTCTTGGAAGAAGGCAAGTTGACCCTTACTTAAGTCTTCATGTCCTGCTTCATCAATTCACCCTTACTTAACTGTTGAAAGAAGGCAAGTTGACCCAATTTCCATAATTGTTTGCTAGCCTTTGTCGTTATCCATTCTCCTAAAATAGTTAGTCTGACAAGTGTACAAGCTTGTAGTATCACGTTCAACCGCACGAGAGCCATTTAGCTTGAGCAAAATTAGCAACAATTATCCAATATCACAAGCCAATTGGCGGTGATGAATTGTTAAACCCTTGAGTATTTGGCCCCAAGTTATCCTACCTTATATGAAAATGCTCCAATATCACAAACAAAATCAATTAATACTTCCCAATACCAACATCTATTCAATAACTGCTCTTGTAAACTTACCCCAATCTCTTGAAGTATCACTTCCTGTCACTTTCTTTTTTATAATGAAAATCAACGACAACAACTATAGAAAGCACTTCCCATGACAACTTAGCTAGGCAACTATATATAAAAAATTAGACCATCTTCATGACAACGTCAAGCATTTTAGACAATAAAAATCAGTATGAAGACCTGAGGTTGCTTCCCTCATCTTTCCAACAAAGTGAATCCAAGAATTGAAGATTGTCATCATATAATTTCCGATGAAATATCAGTTGAAATCTTCCTAACTCTCAATAAAACCATAACATCAACATTAACAACTTTTATTTATAGCTCCTGACCTCCTGCATCAAAGACAAAATTCCTTACTAAAATCAATTGTCCATCAATAGCTCGACAGTCAGCACCACAATCAACGAACTAATTCAAACCCAGCATTCCACATGGATCAAACATCCATGTTTCAACCCTTTCCATGTATGCACCAATGAGTTTAAGAGCACCATAAAATTCAACATGTTGCCTATCATATTACTTAAACCCGTTACATATTACTAAAACTAATTGTTTTGAATGCAGATTGGTTCATATGGGTGCAGTGAAATATATCATGGTTGTAAAAAAATCATGACACATAACTTTAATTTTTCACCTTGAAAAATGACAACAGCTTGTCAAAAGCTGATGATTTTTATTAAATTTATGTGGTAAACAACATACAATGGTCAAAGTTGCAGACCACAAACACACCCCTAACATATTACTTAAATTAATTGATTGAAATGCAGGTTGTTTCATAGGGGTACAATGAAATATTTCATGGCTGTGAAACAATCATGACATGTACCTTTAATTTTTCATTGTGAAAAATGATCTAGTCTTGACAAAAGTTGATTTTTTTTTATTAAATATATGTGGTGATAAACATAATAAATCATATGATGCCAACCAAGCTCGATTTCGAGTTACTAGTCATTTCAAATTAGTTTTATAACATTCATCAAACAAAATCCACAAAACTAACTTTGAATGACTTGGAACTTGAAATCATGCATAAAACTCGTCTAATATTCTTATTGTCAAGAGATTGAGATAGATTTGAAGCTGATAATGTACTTATGTACTCAGTAGATATATATGAATGAATTCATCAAGCGAACAAAGATGAAGAGAGAAGAAACATTCAATATACCTCACCATGTCCGGATGATCTTCACTTCCAAGCATATTAAAAGAAAAGCAATTATAAAATAGAAGGACATGAACTCTTTTGAACATGCGAATAGCTTCATTTCCAAAATATCATTATGCCAAGTTTATCATTATTACTGATACATACTAAAAGCCAAAATTTCATTTATAGCAAAAAACAATTTCAACCAAAGGAGACCTCATCTTATCATGAAATGAAACTGTATCCTCACCTCTACCGGAATCGCAATGAGGGCCATGGAGATTGCACCTCAGACTTGTCTACGATATCATTATCTAGATACCAAAAATCCATAAAAGGATAAGTGAATTGGTGATATTATGTAGACATCGAAAGATGGGTAAAATGAGAACATGAGCAAAAAACTTACTTGTTGCCTAAAAATTATCTTTGCCTGACTTACTTTTTTTAACATATTTTCTAGAAATGACAAAGGGAAACAAAAGTTGCCCTCATCTAGGATTTCTAATATAAGTCATGCATCAAAATAGAGAAAATATAAGCAATACCTTAAAATATAAATCAGAATTGTTAGAAATATTGAACTCACAAATAACTTATACTCCAGGGCTGCTAGAAATTTAAGACCTACATCAAAATAGAGAAATTCATGGAGTATGATCAAGGCCTTACATATAATATATCTCTGAATAAAGTTTGGCAATTCAGTCTCCATGCAGAATATAAGCTAATATAAATTTCAGTGCCATTAAATATTCCGAACAACTACAAGAGACCAGGGAGAAGTCTAGGATAATCACATTTTTGGCATTAGTAACCCCCTAAAATAGTAACCCCTAAAATTTGATGAAATCAGCACAAAAGAACAATACTCATCAGATTCGCAACTAATTGGACACCATTAATTCACAAACCGCCTTAATAGATCTGATCAGAACTACGACTTGATTACTATGGGGGATTCATTGTAAAGAAATCACCAATATGAGAAAACATTATAGGCTCAAATCCAAAATAACCCTATTTTTCGACCCAATCAAACACCAAACTTTAGCTCTATCGATGGTTTAGGAATCTAGCTATGAGCGTAATTTCTTATTTTGTGAAAAGATGGACATGTGGCTCAATTTTTACTGAAGACGTCGCTTCTAAATTAATAAGTATTATGGGTGGATTAACTTCATTTTTATTCAATATTCAAAACTGCATTTCATGGCCATGAAACATTTCACACCGTTGTTGTGAAACCCTCTGGAGTAAAATTATAGATTCATTTTTGTGATGGTTTTAAGGTGTTGCGTGTTACCATGGAGTCCAAATATTCCAAAGTTAACCTCTATTTGACGATTTCTGTTCAGATGTTTATATAACTAACTTCATTTTTATTCAATATTCAAAACTGATGGATAAAACAAATTGAAATTTGATTTCGCC
The DNA here is from genome assembly GCA_037127255.1 of Persicaria tinctoria. Classification (NCBI taxonomy): domain Eukaryota; kingdom Viridiplantae; phylum Streptophyta; class Magnoliopsida; order Caryophyllales; family Polygonaceae; genus Persicaria; species Persicaria tinctoria. The sequence continues at coordinate 65,330,335 of JBANSL010000010.1, read as the reverse complement.
ATCAAATTGAAGGTTGTAAAACAAAAAATTAAATAGTGACACAACATAGAAAGTAAAAGAAATGGGAATTGGATTTGCATAAATAACCTAATTGAGAAAGAACAATCAGCCCAAAGTATATATAAATGAATTGAATTTGCATATGCGCGGATTTTCCACACAAAGCACATGATAAGCCACTGAGATCTTTGAGTCTATATCAGATTCATTAATCATTCGTTTTAAAATCTTTATCTCAGCATCCATCCAGATTGACCTATTTGCTAAAGGATTAGATATTTGCTTCTCTATAGTACATTTACAACACTTGAGAAAATTTTATTCAAGCAAGTTATTCTCATAAAAACGATTTTCAATTTCCAATTTTAGGCATGAAGGAATCAAAGCATAATAAATAAGTTATATAGAAATATTAACAGCACAAGCAAACAATAACACCTCATTCCAATTAACAAAGAATTTACAAGAATTGATCTCTTTATGTGAATTTCTTTGCTATGAAATTGATAAATTCCTCTTTTATTTCATAAAAGAGGAAATCAAAAGGAATATGTTCACACTTGTCACGTTATAAGTACCTAGGAGTCTAGCACTTGCAAGTTATGTAATCTTTTATATTGTAATTCAAGTCTAATCCTTATCTGGAATTTAATTTTGAACTTGAAGCAATGTATCATAAAATTTTCTAGTTGGACCAATACCGTTGGATGGGGTGCTGCAAAAATTTCCTGAAGACTGGTAAGTACCTAGCACTAACACACTGTTTGCTCCCCTTTTTTTGTTTTCTAAATTTTAATGTCTTGTTGTTAATGATGATAAGAAATGTGCTCAGTCTTCCTCAATTTTGAGCATGCCTTTATGGGTGTGTATGTGCTGAGCACTACAACTCAATTATATATGATCTTATAATAATTTCAATGCTTGCATATTTGTCTGTTATTTTGTTAATATGCATAATTGAACACTTGTATGACATGTTGATAAGTAATTTTCATTGGTCTATATATGCAATACTTGTAGTTGGGCGATGTATTCTGTATGCCAAATCAATAACCTTTTGAAGATAAGCAAATAAATTTTGTAGGTAATTAAAGAATTCTCTATAAATTTAGATGAATCAACCCAAAATAAGCTTATAAGCATTTCATCGAACACCTTGTGTGCAATATATTAATCAAAATCCTCCAAATTAATCAAGGGGGAGAACAAAGACGTTTTACCTCGATTTGACGTATCCCACATTCGATTGCAATTGATTGCCACCTCCGGCCACCAATTTAGCCGTCCCGACTGATCACTACATCAAACACAAACCTTAACCAACCAACAAATCATAAAGTTCAGCATTGTTTTGTCATACTTGGAACTTGAAATTGTTTTAATGGTTGTGTGATTTCGAGAATATAAGCTAAAGGAACCAATTGGGAGAATGAAGAGAGTAGAGAATCAATCGGCGTAATCTGAAAGAAATTCCATAGTTCAACACTGTTTTTTAACAAAACCCGAACATGGGCTTAATTTGTGTGATTTCGAGAATAAGCAACCATTCACAAAGAGGTTCTTAATGAAGTAGGGAATTGACTTAGGGTTTACAATTAGGAGAATGAAGAGAGTAGAGAGACAGAGAGATTACCGGTGCAACTAAGAGAGAAAGGCGCATCTAGCCATCGCCGATTGCATCGACACCCCAATCTCCCTTCTCTGACCGCCGATCGATTGCGCCCCGCCTCAACGACGACAACGATCAAAAAAATTATCAATTCTGAGAATTGAAGAAGGAAACTATTACGAGGAAGAAGATGGTTGTGAGGAAGAAAGTAAACGTGGTTTAGAATTTCAATTTCAGTTTTTGGTATTGGCAAGTAATAGAACGTGGGGGAAGAAAGTGAAAACTGTATTTCTTACCTTTGCCCAGAGAGGACACGTGGCTCAATTTTTGCTGAAGACATTGCTTCTAAAATAATAAGTATAAGGGGTGGATATGATAAATCCTTATCATTTTTATATTATCAGACTACCAAAACATAATTTAAATGTAATGGTAAATATTTTTAGATAAAATAGTTTCCAAATCCCAATTTTATTTTTTTTGATAAGGAAATAATTCGAGGCCGGACAGGCCCGGACCTCGAGAGGCCGACAAAGTCGGCAGACGGCAAGCCGTCTAAATATACAACAACGAAATAGAAAATAAAACCAAAATACAATAAAAGAGCACCCAAAGAAAACCCGGAAAAAACCGAAGACAAATCAAACCAGCGGACACATCATCGAGAGATCGGAAGTCGTCGCGGAGAAGTGGATAGCGAGCGCATGTGACAGCTCTTGCTGACACGATGTCTCGCCGCCGGAAAGACGGAAAGCAGCAATCCATATAAGGCAAAGGCGACACCTGGGGAAGTGTGGATCACACGACGTTCCCCCCACCTGGATGAAGGATCTTCGGAGACCACAACACCACCAACACGATCACGTCGATCAACCAGGGCCGCAGAACTGCTCCTCTACCGAAACTAACCACGACCAACAGACGGCCACCAAACCACACGAGCAAATGAAAGCACAGCCGCAAGAAGGACGAAACTTGGGTTAATTGGGTTGAATTTGGGAAACCATTTAATTCGGGGTAGTTTTAATAGTAATAGTTATTTTATATATTTTAATTATCAATTTTATAGAACCTTTTGCCCACGGACCCGCTTTGGGCACAAGGCAAAAGACCTTGGGCCCATAGAAACAATGTCCAGGTCCGAGAAGAAGGCATCTCGGGCAAAATAGGAACAAGGGTTTGAAACGAGAGAGAGCCGGCAACCAACGCCCGCAGCTACGCCTCCCACAACCAGCAGACGCCGGATTCCGACAAGGGAAGGCCGGAAAGGGTCACCGGGGAGGAAGGGAGCCCAGAAGCTACCCGGAAAGGCCCACCTCCCAGACGAAAACACCGTCTACACCCGAGGACACCGCCAGAAGCGAACATCGCCCAGGAGAAAGACATGAGCGGAGGGGAAGAGAGCGCAAGTGAAACACCGCCCACCCACTCTCGGGTTGCAGGGCATGGAAGGGGCCAATTTGGCAGGGCAACCGCCGGAAAGGCTGCTACCGGAGAGGAAGAGAATGGATTTAAAGTAATCGGCAGGGGGAGAAACACCGGAGAAGGTGGACACAGGAACGCAAACCAAGTCCGGCTGCCCACTGGCGAAACAACAGAACCAGGCACCAACAGGACGACGCCACCGCGCGTTTCCCAAGGCAGCAAACGGCGAGGAAAGTCGGCGACAGAGCAAACAATCGACGGAAGGGAGTGCAGCCGGAGGCGATAGCACCGGACCGGAGCACCGCGCGATTCTAGAGATTGGGTCCGGATGGAGACCGATTAAACGAAGATGGGGAAGATAGGAGCAGACGGGATGAATCCACAAGCCCACAACCCACAATTTGACATCAATCTTCAAAAAACCCATGAAAATTGGGCAATTGGAGGAAGATTGCGTACACGGCGGCGGAAAGGACTTCCGCAATCAGAGAGCGAAAAGCCCGCGCCGGCGATAAACCAGAACCGAAAGGAGGCAGAGGGTTAGGGGAAAGCAGTAGCAACCCCCGAAGGGGTGGATTGGGGCTCCCGAAGGAGATTTAGGGCTCCCGAATGAGGTTTAGTTTGCCCTCAAACGAGAGCTTTTTCCTTTACCGGAGACGGAATTATGGTCGTTTCCAAATCCCATATGGGTAGTGGGTACTACACTAGCTTTCACAAAAGAAGTAAAAATGGGTTTTTATTTTTAGGAATTTCTCGAAAAATCCATTTCAATCCGCCAAACAATATTTCCAATTTTCATTAAAAAAGGGGGGGGGGGGGGGGGGAAGGAGAGAAATCCCCTCACGCTGCAAAGGCCGAAGCATATCATCTACCTAGGCCTGATACATGAGCCGAGTAGTTCGGGATCGACTTGGGCTCGGCTCGGTAAAAGCTCGACTCGGGATTGCTCGAATGTATATATGAGCTAATCGAGCTCGCCAGCTCGTGTATGTATATAAGTTAGCCTAGGTTTAGGGTTTACATAGTCGCCCCGTCCCATCTCTCATTCTCTGTCTAGGCGAGAGACTCGCCCTTTTCTCTCAGATCTCTCTTGATCTGTTCTTCTCTCTCAGTCTGTTTTGCTGGCCATTGTCGTCGCCTCCATTGTCGGATTTACCCCATTGTCGCCGCCTCCATTGTCGGATTTGCTCGCCGCCTCCATTGTCTCTCTCATATCTCTCTCTGTTTTGCTATTTGGAAGTCCCGGCCTACTCAATGCTCTCTCGATTCTCTCTCAGATCTGCTCTCGTCTCATGTGCGACTGATTTGGTTTATTGCAGTTTCAATTCGATTTGGTTTATTCTGATTCTGATTTGCTCTCTCGATTCTCTCTCAAATCTGTTGTTTTTGAAGTGGTGTGTAGGTTAAAAATGTCATAGATTCAACAATTCATATATTGGAAAATGGGATGAGTGGCGTTTCGCTTGTTCAATCGAAACAAGATTAGTCTACAGCACACTAGTTAGATGAACAAATATCAAACATTCATAAATCAATAAAGTGGAAAGAATGGAGAACAATGATAGAAAAACCGATGGAGAAAATTTCAAGTGCACACAACCGAGCTCATTGAGCCGAGCTCGAGTTCTACACCCTGCTCGCGAGCCGAGCTTGAACACATGTATATACTCGAATATAAATTGAGCTCGAGCTCGTAGGCTCGTATATCAGGCCTCATTTTTTCGCCCTAGGATCCCGTCCCACAAAAATATTACACCCTCAAATTCATATTAATTTTTTTAAAAAAAATAGGTTCTACGAAATTATTTAAAAAATTAATATTTTATAGAATTTTTAGTTTTTTTAAAAATGTGCTAAAAACAAAACTTAAAGTTTTGCGAGATGGAGAGAATATATTTTTAAATTTTTTTTAATATTAATTTAAGAGTTAAACTAGTACGATCCCCGCGACATGACGCGATTTTTTTTATAAATAATACGGAGTATTTAGATATAGATAAATCATAGACATTAGATTTAATTCAATATTTTTAATTAAACCCATTGATTAGTAAATGTGTTAAAAATAATAGAAAAAAAATACACTTAGGTTAAAGAGATAAAGAGTCAAATAAATAAAAAATAGAGAAAGATAAAAGTTTTGAATTAATCCCATTAGTTAAAAAATGTAAAATCAAATAATATTGGGTAATTAATATTAAAATATTTATAAAAAAATAATATTAGAAAATATAGTTACCATAATAAAATGATATTATGTAAATAATATTTTCACAAATAACTTTGAACATTGAGAGAACATGTGACATAAATTAATATAGTATATAGATATAGATAGTTAGTAAATGAATTTGAGTTAAGTCCAATAGTTATATTAGATTGAATTCAATGTTTTGAATTAAGCCCAATAATTAGTAAGATTAAATAAAAAAAAGAATTAAAAGAAAAAGAAGAAAAAAGGAGAATTAAAGAGAAAAAAGAAAATTATAATTGGTCTAAACCCCTAAAATCTCTCTAATGTTGACACATCAGTATAAACTCTTCTAAATTAAGAGTTTATATAGATATAGATTGATTAGTAAATGTGTTAAAAATAATAGAAAAAAAATACACTTAGGTTAAAGAGATAAATAGTCAAATAAATAAAAAATAGAGAAAGATAAAAGTTTTGAATTAATCCCATTAGTTAAAAAATGTAAAATCAAATAATATTGGGTAATTAATATTAAAATATTTATAAAAAAATAATATTAGAAAATATAGTTACCATAATAAAATGATATTATGTAAATAATATTTTCACAAATAACTTTGAACATTGAGAGAACATGTGACATAAATTAATATAGTATATAGATATAGATAGTTAGTAAATGAATTTGAGTTAAGTCCAATAGTTATATTAGATTGAATTCAATGTTTTGAATTAAGCCCAATAATTAGTAAGATTAAATAAAAAAAAGAATTAAAAGAAAAAGAAGAAAAAAGGAGAATTAAAGAGAAAAAAGAAAATTATAATTGGTCTAAACCCCTAAAATCTCTCTAATGTTGACACATCAGCATAAACTCTTCTAAATTAAGAGTTTATATAGATACTAGTGTATGCCCCGTCCCCTGCACGGGAATATTTTAACACAATATTATAAAATTATATTTATTATCTATAAAAAAAATCATATTATAAATATGAAAATAAACAAATAAATACGAATTACATTATGATAATTAAACTAATAACTGAAAATATAAGATTAAAATTAATCTAGATCTAAATAACCCATTCTCTTGAAAAATAGTATATATATAAATAAAACAACTATGAAATAATTAATTCTTTCCTCCAAAAATAATCGATAACACCTATCAAATATTTACTACTATGTACTCCGTATCTATTAATATTTTTAGTAATTATGATCACTGTTCTAAAAAAAACCTTCAAGGCCCGCCTAGACCCCCGCCTAAACCCCTTACCGGCCTCATCCCTCCACCAAGGCCTTCAAGGTCACCAGGACCTGCCTAGACCCCAAAGACCCGCCATAAAATTCGTCTATATGGCAATTGGGTGAACCTAATGTCTTTTTTAGGTTCTGTCCACATGGTGTAATTTATATATAAACCGTCCATTTGATAGATTATTTATAATCCAAATGAAGATACACTTATATGGCAATTTGTATATCTGTATATGCCAAATTTATTACTATTATTGCGTTTAATTATATTGATATAGTTATTTCCTTATATAATACTTACTCTTTTATAAGATATTCCATCTATTCAATTATATGAGTTTATGGTAAAATAAAATAATTATTTTTAATTATATAGATTAGAACTATCTTATTATTTTTATTAGATTTCCTTTTTGACGGGAGAAGGTTTTGCGAGATGCACTCACGTGCCGCCACGTAAGCAAATTCACTCACAAGCCGCCATGCAGTCAACAATGCATCGGTTTTAGTATATGTATATATATATAGATAGATATATAGATATAGATAGATAGATATAGATAATTAGTAAGATTAAATAAAAAAAGAATTAAAAGAAAAAGAAGAAAAAAAGGAGAATTAAAGAGAAAAAAGAAAATTATAATTGGTCAAAACTCCTAAAATCTCTCTAATGTTGACATATCAGCATAAACTCCTCTAAATTAAGAGTTTATGGGTGTGTATGGATGCCAATTTTAGTAGTAATAAACTACTAAAATTGGGGGTTAAAATTTTTAACCTTGTATGGGGTTGTGTAGTAGGGGGTTTTTGGTTAAAATTGGGACTTAAAAAATAAGTCACATTTGATAGCTTTTTTGGTGGTTTTGGGGTTTATTTGATTTGAAAATACAATTATACCCCTGATAACAACCAAATAAACTCTACTTTTTACAAATAAATTGTTTTTCATCCCATACGGGGTTTATATTTCACACAAAATTTTAACCTTATTTGAGGTTAAATTTTTAACTTTAACCTGTTTATAAATTTTAGTCATTTTTTTTAGATATAGATAAGAGTTTATATAGATATATAGATATATATAGGGGTGGGCGCGGGACGGGACGGAGGTCGTCCCGCGTCCCGTCCCGCGTAATTTTTGCCGGACAGGACCGGGACGGGATTTACTTTTTTTTTTCAATCCCGCACGGGCCTTGTCCCTCACGGGACGGGACGGGACGAGCCTTGTCCCTCAAATAAAAAAGATTATAAAAAATAAAAAATTTCTCGTATACTTTGCGATTTTTGAAGACGTAATATGTATAAATCTATATAAAAAAATATAATTTTTGAAGACGTAATATGTATAAATCTATATAAAAAAAATTATATTTAACAGGGTAACCTGTATATACATACACATATTTAATATACAGTGTATATGTGTGACAGTGTATATTTTTAAAGTGCTCGTTGGGGGCTGGGGCTAAAATCTTACCTTGCATTACAGTTTGTGGGCACTATATACATTATCTAATATATATACTATATACTATATACTATATATATTTATATATAATATTACATTATTTTATATATATATGCGGGACGGGACGGGATTTGCGGGATTGAGACGGGTCGTCCCGCGTCCCGTCCTGCATAATATTTGCGGGACGGGACCGGGACGGGATTGACTATTTTTTTCCGAAATCCCACTGGGATCGGGACGGGACCGGGACGGGCCCGGGATTTACGGGATTTGTGCCCACCCCTAGATATATACTCCGTAGATAATTTGGTGGGATGAAGTTCACTGTGCGCAGAAGAAATTCACTGTGCGCAGCCGTCTCCACCACTCCACACTCCTGTCTTACTAGTCAAAAACCCTATAAAGGCTTGAGAGATCCATCACAGATTCACAACCACACGACTCTCCTCTCCTCTGGGGTTTCTTTCAGCTATGGCGTCCGCGGCTTCCATTGCTTCATCTCCCACGAGCTTCCTCGCCAAGGTACAAGCGTCTCTCCCATTTCTCCCCTCCCTCTCGATTTCCCCGTTTCCTTCGATCTCACCATCGGTTGTTTTCCGTCTTCCGTTTATCTCCAGAACAATGGCGGCCTCTCTTCGTTCTCCTCATTCTCGGCATCGTCCTCTCAAATTCGCGCTTCGAAGATGTCCAGGAGAACGCGGGCCTCCAAAATCGTCTCCCTTATGACCAGTCAACAGACCGAGCGCAAGCCCTCCGCCACTGGCTCGGTTAGGGTTTTCTTCTCCCAATTGATTGCTTTCTCTTGTTGCTAGCCAGGCTGTGATTGGGAGTTTCTTGAAATTCGTTTCGTGTGTATGATGACTGCCTTAGGTGAAAACTGCATTGACTATGACTGAGAAGATATTGGCCAGGGCTTCCGAGAAGTCCCACCTTGTGCCTGGCGAAAATGTCTGGGTTAATGTTGATGTCTTGATGACTCACGATGTGTGTGGCCCTGGATCAATTGGCATTTTCAAGAACGAGTTTGGGCAAAATGCTAAGGTTTGAATTTCTGTTGTCTTACTGAATGTTTTCAGTGACTATTTCTTTAAAGGATGTGTATTTCATAACAATCTTCCTCACCTTCTAGTTCAAACATTCTGGCATCTAGTTGAAATTATGCACTATCAGCCCAATTTGGTTTTAGTAGAGTAGAGGTCGTAGTTTTTTTTTTTTTTTTGGTGGAAGTAGAGGTCATAGTTACAACCACAAGTTAATAGTTTACGGAGATTAGTTGAATTAAATCTTAATGATTTTGGCTCAAGTGTGTGTTCTGCAGTAGCAGATTATAGATATCTATTTAAATATTTATATGTGAAAATTTGAAGAAGAGAAAAAGAGAGGAGAAAATTTTGAAGGATTGAGGAAGAAAGGGTAGACTGGAAGAACGAGCTTGAGAGAATGGAAAATCCTCAAGCATGTTGAGAGGTAGGAGATTCTGTTAGGTAGCAACTAGCAATGCTGTATTAAAATGATTCATTTTTTTACTGTTGCGTTTTTTATTGGGAAGAAAAATATTTTGCTACCTAATGCATACATGGACACTAGTCACACTACCTTATGCATAAGCGTGTTATTTGCTCATCATAGCTTTCTGTTTTCAATCACGTGGATGGTTTTTGTTGAAACTTTGCAGGTTTGGGATCGTGAAAAGATTGTGATCATACCTGACCACTACATCTTTACAAATGATGAACGTGCAAATCGTAATGTTGACATAATAAGAGATTTTTCTAAAGAACAGAACCTCAAATATTTCTACGATATCACCGATCGATCAGATTTCAGGGTAACATAGATTTCCCTGCCTTTATTATTCATCCTGTTGATAATCTTTGCTTCCACTCTTAGCCACACCTTTTGTCTTTAAATTCATTTAGTTAGGTGGGAAAATAATTTGCAGGCCAACCCGGATTATAAAGGAGTATGCCATATTGCACTTGCTCAGGAAGGTCATTGTAGGCCAGGAGAGGTGCTTATTACTCTGGATTTCAATGTACCATCCAGAATTTATATTTTGAAGTATTCACTGAGTTATGAACTTGACACTTGCTATTAGGTTCTGCTGGGTACAGATTCCCATACATGTAATGCTGGGGCTTTTGGCCAGTTTGCTACTGGAATAGGCAATACTGATGCTGGCTTTGTTTTGGGGACCGGGAAGATACTTCTAAAGGTTTGCATATGAGCGTATGACTATTTTTCACCTCGACACTCCCCCATCTTCTTCCAAATCGGGATGTCAATGGTCAACTTTGCTAAATAATACCCTTTTTTGCATGGCTCATTTGATCATAACATGTAAGGTCTGATTAAAGTTCTTGGTTCATAACAGGTGCCTCCTACTTTGAGATTTGTATTGGATGGAGAAATGCCTGATTATTTGCTTGCAAAGGATTTGATATTGCAAGTACGGTTTGTTCTACAACTTTTAACCTCATAGTGTCATCAGTCATTGAGATCTTTTTTCTATCACTGCCCTAATTTTGTTTGTTTGGGGGGGTGAGTCTGGGGAAGAATAAAAGCGAAATAGGAGTAGTAAGGTGCTACTACTAGAGTATCTGTATCCTTCTGTTGATTAGTGGCAGAAGTTGAGACCAAGGAGCAGAACATTCTGTGTTTTAACCTTAAAACATAAGTGGGATTTCTATGTTTTACATTATATTGATTCAGTGTACTTGTATGTTCTGAATGTAACTGTTATTGCAGATTATTGGAGAAATATCAGTTTCAGGTGCTACGTATAAATCCATGGAGTTTGTTGGATCAACTGTGGAAAGCTTAACAGTAGGTTCTTTTTCCTATAATTGTTTGAGAATGTATACTTGGAGTTTATTAAATGCTCTTTTCCTGACATTATCCTCAACTTGGTGTCAAGATGGAAGAAAGGATGACTCTTTGCAACATGGTTGTTGAAGCTGGTGGAAAGAACGGTGTAGTGCCTGCTGATAGTACTACATTCAAGTATCTTGAGGTTGGTGAATTGTTAGTAATCCGTTTGGAATATCTGTGGGTCAGTTTCCCTTCATTGATATTTGATATCCATTTCTTTTATGTCATTGTATTGCAGGGAAAAACATCTGTACCTTATGAACCAGTTTACAGTGATAGCCAAGCAAGGTAACTGACCGTAGAAAGTGGAGACTTATGCTTGCAGAAATATCATGTTCCCTTATTTTAGAATATGTTGATAATGCACTAGGAAATACTGTAGACAGATGAATGGCTCACGTATTCTTTTCTTGCCTCTGAATCAGTGTTATTGAAAGCTCATTCCTTCTTTTTTTTTTCTGTTTTTGACAATAGTTTTCTTGCTGAGTACAAGTTCGATGTCTCAAAGCTGGAACCAGTGGTAGCAAAGGTAAATGCTTTGAGCAGCATTCAGTTCTAGCTTTTATGCTTCTGTTATGTTAGGTTGTTTGCTTGTGTCAAGAATGAGATCGCCATATGTCACATGCCTTTTACAGCCTCATTCCCCTGACAACCGTGGCTTAGCAAGAGAATGCAAAGATGTGAAAATTGACCGAGTCTATATTGGATCCTGTACTGGTGGGAAAACGGAAGATTTTCTTGCAGCGGCAAAAGTATTTTTAGCTTCAGTAAGGATCATTTCTCCTCCTTTTGTTTGCTGTTATGAAATGATTGCTTTTTGTATAGGAAATCATTATGCACTATATTATAGCAGTTAATTAAGGTTACTGTTCTATTTAACTTGTATTTTTTTTTTTGATCTTATCCAGTATTGAAACGAATATCTCCAGATGGATATTTATTGATAAATATAAGCTAGATTTATAGCAGCATAGCAGAGAGTAAACTTTAAATACATTGTCTTTTTGCAAGGCTCCTGAGCCATCACAACCTCTCCCACTCCGCCCTCCCCAAAAAATCCTCCAGAGCTTCATTGTGAGCCTCAGTGAGGAATTGAGGATGAAAGCTTGAGTAGTTATTTCTTACCTTTTATTTTTAATCTCCCTGAAAGCTATAGGCTATAACCATTCATGGGACCACACATATTAGTACTGTGGAGTTAATCCAATGATACTCTTGTCAATTTTTTATTGGTTCAATGGATATTTATACTTGGAAGTTGGAAGGTGAAACTGCTTTTTCATTTGTGCAGGGGAAAAAGGTCAAAGCTCCCACATTCCTAGTGCCTGCTACCCAGAAGGTGAGTATTGGCTTTATTATTTATTTATCCATATATTTTCTATTGATGGGGGATGAATCACTTTTCATGTATTAATTTGAGCAATTAAGAACATAAGAGAAAATAAATGACGAGATAAACATGGCAGGTGTGGATGGATTTGTATACCCTTCCCGTGCCTGGATCTGGTGGAAAGACCTGCTCCCAAATTTTTGAAGAGGCTGGCTGTGATACTCCAGCAAGTCCTAATTGTGGTGCTTGTTTAGGTGGTCCCAAAGACACCTATGCTCGCATGAACGAGCCACAGGTGAGTTATTATCAACTATTGGCCATCTCCTTTCCCTCTATGGATCAGACTTACATTTGCTTGCATTTCTTGGTTTGGTATATCAAGAGTTGATCATTTCTTGTAGTCTGCTTCAGTCTTCATATCTATCTATTAGTTCCCATGTTTGGTGACGACTGCTCTGTCATTGGAGCTAGATATTGGCTATGAGTGTTTGGCATCCATTAGTTGAAAAGCTTGTCTAAACTCTTAAATCTAAATGTGGGTGGATGTTTTGGTTGACGGTTCATCATAAGCACCCGACCCCTTTTGGCCCTAAATTGATTTTGGTATGAATGAAAATAGCAATCTTCGGTGCTACTGCTAATAAAGCTTCAAGGTCTATTTAAATTGATGATACATTCTTGAATTATCAGCCTAGTGCATACAGCTTGGTATATTACTTAAGATTGTAAAATGACCATCATTTCCACATTCTGCTACTTCTCGTGTATTTGTGATCAATCTGTTGGTAACGCTGCTATTTTCAGGTGTGTGTTTCGACAACAAACAGGAACTTCCCAGGTCGAATGGGCCACAAAGAGGGTCAGATATACCTTGCTTCTCCATACACAGCAGCAGCATCTGCCTTGACAGGATATGTTACAGACCCAAGAGAGTTCTTGGCGTAAACCATTTGGGCTTTATATAGAGTTGGTGGTTGTGTTCTTTAGGTCTCTGGGTACCTCCAGATGATTCGTCGACGCCTTTTTTATCCGGTTTAAAAGATTGTGTAACTTTCAATAAGCTCCTTGGCAGGAAAATGAAGTACATGCGGACCTTGGGGTTCTGCATTCTGATGTATCATTAGGATCTGCATTCTGATGTATCATTATTCATTAGTTATATGCTTATCTACATGCCCTTTTCTTCACTGGTGGACCTTATAAATTTGAGCGTTTAGTAATTGAATCAATTACTGTAATTCACAGTGATTGATTTTGGTGTTTGCACAATGATATTTTCCACAAAATGTAAATAAATTATGGCGCTTGATTTAATAAATTATTGTTTCAAATAAAACATGATTTTAGTGCTCGTTTGGATTGGTTTAAAAAACCCAGGAAGTGGAATATCCCAGAAAGTTGAATAGAATATCTGCGTTTGGTTAAAAAATTTGTTCTCCAAAAACCCAGGAATTGAAATTCCCATGAATTTAACTTCCTGTGAAACACAGGAATTGAAATTACCAAGGGGTACATGGTAAGACAACTTCCACCCTTTTCTTACTAACAAAAATCCCATATTTATCTCAATATATCAAATCCACCATTTTTTTCATTTTTCAACCAAACATGTTTCATAAAATCCCAGAAAATCTAATTCATGGGAAGTAGACTTCCCATGAATTAAATTCCCGGGAAGTAGACTTCCTACGTTTATCCAAACGAGCACTTAGGGGAGATATTGCTAAAATAATTCAAATTTGAATATTTTTTTATATAAATAATTTGAATATTTTTTTAAAATGTAGATTCTTAATCAACTTTAGGATGGGTTAAAATGCTCAATTTACATAATTATAGCTGAACTGAATATTCAAACAAAATTACTGTACATATATATATGGTAGGGGTGGGCACAAATCCCGATCCCGTCCCGGTCCCGATCCTGTCCCGACCCCGGTGGGATTTAGGACAAAATAGCGAATCCCGTCCCGCAAAAATTATGCGGGACGAAACGCGGGACGATCCCGGTGGGATCCCGCAAATCCCGTCCCGTCCCGCATATAATAATAATAATAATAATAATAATATTTTTTATAATAATAATATTATAATATTATAGAATAATAATAATATATTATTAGTATTATTATTTTGAGCAAATATTATAATTATAATTATAATCATAATCTTCCATTTATAATAATAATAATAATAATATTTGTTTATAATAATATTATTATTATTATTTGAGAAAATATTATTTATAACTTTAATAATAATTTTCAATATATAATAATAATATTATTATATAATATTATAATTTAATTTAATAATAACATTAATTTATAATAAAATTATTATTATTATTATTATTATATCATATTATATTTTTTTCTTGTAAAGTATAATTATTTTATAATAATAACAATAAAAATAAGTAATATTATTTTATTTTATTTTTAATTATAACGTGGGATTATTATTATTATTATTATTATTATTATTATTATTATTATTATTATACCCATTTAGAGTTACAAGAGACAAATAGCTAAATACGGTATTCTTCCCAACTATCAATCGATAATGAGACAATATCTGGTGAATCTCGTCTCAATTCCTTTCCGTCCTGATCTAGTAAGATAATGTAGCCAAATATGTTGAACATTATAATTAATTATACAATCATTGTATGAATTAATAATAGTATTATAATAATAATAATAATATTATTATTACTGAATAATATAGTTGAGAAGAATACCGTATATACAACATATTATTTTTATATGCGGGACAAGGCCCGTCCCGTCCCGATCCCGTCCCGTCCAGACACCATCCCGTCCCGAAAAAAAAGTGTCAATCCCGTCCCGTAAAAATTTCGCGGAACGAGTCCCGTCCCGGCTCAATCCCGTCCCGTCCCGTGCCCACCCCTAATATATGGCACTTGAGCTATGATATAAAGGAAATTTATTCTTTTCATAATATTCACTAAAAATATTTATTTTTTTATTTACTAAAATATTTACAAGTTCAAAGATTTACAAGAATATTCATTCTTTTTAGTTTTTTCGGAGAAACGTGTCTTTAAATCGCGTTTCTTGTGCAAATTAAAAATTTAAACATGGTATCGAAGGAAAATAACATTTTGCTACAAAAATACGGTTTAAAACCGCGTTTTAGTCCTAATTTAGGGTAAAATGCGATTTTAACTTGCGCTTATTTCATAAAAACAAAATAAAAATTGTAAAACGCGGTTTAGAGCCGTGTTTTACTTGTAAGTACATGCACTAGGTAGAGCAAACGAAGGCATAGCACAAGCAAAGGTGGCTGGAGGTATGAACCGAGGCGGAGCTTGGGCTGTAGATGAACAGAGATGGAGGAGGAGGCGGAGGCAGGGAAGAAGGGATCGAAAAGTGGCGTGCAGGTGTTGGTGGAGATGGATCGGAGATTGCGTGTGGGGGGGGGGGGAGAATAGAGACTAAGGAGGGGGGTGCTGGGAAGATGGGATTGATAGCCGATGACCATCTCTTGATGGTGCTCCGTCTCCTCCTCCACCTTTTTTTTATCTGGAGTTCAAGTCTCGTCTCAGTTCATCGCCTCCGACCCCTTTGTTGGTGCTCCGCCTCAGTTTGATAATTTGCGCCGCCTCAAATCTTCGACATGGGTTGGGTTAGCAAACCGTGGGGTTTGCGTAAATCCCGAGTGGGTTTCTGGTGCATTTCGGTTTAGACGTCGTGTGGCTCTTCGTTTGGCGTGAAATGACTTTCTTTTTCGTTTGATGGGGTTCTGGCCGTCAGAGTCGGGATAGGCTGGGGTCGTGGTAGTGTGTATCGAAGCGTCTCCTTTCTCCGGAAGAATGGTTCCTTGAAGGTTCGTCTTCACTGCCCGGAGGTAACTCCTGATGTGCCGCTGACCTATGGCGCTGCTCCTGGATAGTGCTTGACTTCGTCCCTCGTCTACGTCCTCGTCTTGTTGGGATTAGCTGTGTTTTGTTTCGCTTTGTAGAGTTCGCTTGCTCGAGGTCCAATTATGTCTAATCTCGAATTTTTACATAATAAAAAAAAAATGGATGAATGTATATACACATACTCCCTCCGATTATAAATGTAGGATTTTTCATTTGTGTCGGCAACTTCCGGTGTCGACAACCACCTTACCGACTCCAACTTTCAGTGTCGGTAGGTGAGATGCCGAATCCACAACTCACTGAAATCAGTGTATAACAAGAACAAACCGTGCAGATAACAAAATCAATTTTAAAACGGGGAATTCGATGGATAAGGGGACGAAAATAAACGGAGAGTCAGGAATGGACACTCCCCAGTCCATTGCCCATCCCCGAACCCGCCCGGTCGGCATCTAAACAGAAGATTAAATTAAAAAAAAAAAGGATTAAAAGACGGAAGAATCCTCGCCGCCTCTTGTCTCTGTCCCGTCAAACCTTGATCCCCAAGGAACACGAAACCCCCCCGTTCCGAGTGAGATTTAGGACTAGTTGAAAAGAGCTCAGGCCTTGATTAGCGGTTGTGACTTCAATCGAACCCCTAATCTTAATCGCAACCGAACCGATTTAGGGTTTCGATTTGAAAAATTCCAGTCTCGCTTGAACGTTTAGGGGTTCAATTGGATTGCTTGTAGTTATCATCGTTCCAGTCAATTGGTTTGCTTCAGCTTCCGTACTGTTCCACTCACTGCGAGAAGCCTCTCCTCCTTCGACCGGGAACAATGTCGGCAAAATTGGCTTTACAGCTTCCTCGATTGACAAGCTCTCTCAGAGACCCCTTCGATGTCGACACCGCTTATCTCCGGCGCAAAACAATCCTGCAGAGCCTCCTTTCTCAGAGGTACTTTCATACTAGACTCCACTGAGTTCACACTCGCAGAATTTTCTGATTGTGGATTTCTGCCTTTCAGGCCCCGGAGTTCGCTTGAAGAATCGGAGATCGCTCGGAAAATCGTGCATAATTGGGAGGAAGGTAAGCGTCTGTTTGGAATGAGGTTGTAGTTCTTGTTCCAATGCTTGATCATGATTTTGCCTTCTTGAATTTTGGGTTTCTGTAGCTTCTCCGCAGGTGCGTCAAGCGTACAAGCAGTTCATTGCTGCAGTTGTTGATTTGATTGACGGAGAAGTGGCTTCGGATGTTTTCCGAGAGGTTGCATTGACTGCCTATGGCTTGTTTGGATCAGTAGAGACGGATGGTGATAAAAGGAGAATAACTGACAAGAAGTATGATTTCTTATTCCACTGTCAAGTTCAAGTATAATGTAATGTGGCCAAATCACTTTGATTGGACTGATGTTCTTGTTTGCATGGTTCCAACTTCCATAGATTGGACTAGACAGTTCCTGTAGCTTAGAGTTTAGGTTGCTTTAGTTGCAATTGCAAGTCATAAGATACTGAGAGCTGAACTCTAGGAGCCAGTTTGATTGCTGATTGTCACCTGAAGTAACTATTGTTGCATTCATTTACTATTTACTAGTATAAATAAATTGCTAAGAAAATTAAAATTGGCTCCATCGCTGTAATGGAAATTGATCATTTAAAGGATGTGATGCGTATTCACTATGAGCCTGTAGTCTTTTATCTCTCTCTTTTTTAGGTTTATTCTCTTTTGGGTAATTTTTGTAATTTGTGAATTTCAGGTTAGAGTTGCAAAAGCTCCTTGGTTACTCTGTTTCTGATGGAAATATACAGAAGGTAGCAATTATTGCTCAGCAGCTCTTCGATTTGCAGCCAAGCAATCATTTGGCTGCAGTTGCTTCTGATTCAGTTGTGAACGGGGGCAATGATGGGGTAGAATTTGGAGCTGACCTAGATTTTCAGTCGCCTTCAAGATTTTTAGTGGATGTTTCTTTTGAGAGTGAACTCTTTTCAGAAGAAGAAATAATGGTACCATCTACTTCATTTTCTACTGGTTGGCAAGGTGCCCATAGCATGGAAAATCGTTTTGCTGTTGATGGGGTTAATTATGATTTAAAATGGTTGCGAGATGTGTGCGATCAAATTGTGAGGGATAGTGTATCACAACTCTCTCAAGATGAATTAGCAATGGCCATTTGTCGAGTGCTTGATTCTGATAAACCTGGTGAAGAGGTATTGTTGCTAACATTTGTGTGGAATTTTTGTTTTCATTGTTGTTGAGAGAGCGTTTAGCTTCTACCACATGAGGCTTGAACATTATTACTGCTTCTTTGTAGATAGCCAGTGATCTGCTGGATTTTGTTGGGGATAGTTCCTTTGAAACTGTACAAGAGTTAATTGCGGTAAGTTACAAAAAATGCATTTCTTTTCTCTTTCAAACCTATATGCATTTGGATGAAAGCTTAGAGTTCCAAGGCAATGAGGCATACAGGAGTTAAGTTGCTATGTCACCTCTGACGAGTTGCTAGTTGCTACGTTACCCCTGTTAAGTGATAACATGTGATACTTGAATCAACATATGCTACACCTGTATCTCAATAAACACTATTCCTTTACAAGGATGAAAAACAGTAAGACGCAAAAGGGTGTAGCTTGGTGTTTAGGTTCGTACGAAGATCATGCTTGATGGAGTAATGCTCAGTGGCTAAATTCCATCCATATTTATTCTTTCCTACTGAAGTCCGTTGGGACTCGGGATCGGGGGTCGTGTGCACGTGTGCGCCCTAGCGCTAATAGCCTAGCATATAAGCCGAGCGGGGTTCCATCCTAAAACCAATTGGCTTTAGGTGGGGTAACCCACTAGCTTATATACTATGGCTTGATCTTTCATACTTTCGATGTGGGACTCTTTGGTCTCTTCACATCTTTCATTCTCTCAACACGCCCCCGCAAGTGCAACTAGGGTCGTCTTTCGCCTCTAGTTGACACTTGGACAACGGGTCTAGCATCTCATTCTCTTTTTAGCTAGCCCAGGATCGAGAGTCGGGCCGTTTGGCTTTTCCGCTCTGATACCATACTGAAGTCCGTTGGGACTCGGGATCGGGGGTCGTGTGCACGTGTGCGCCCTAGCGCTAATAGCCTAGCATATAAGCCGAGCGGGGTTCCATCCTAAAACCAATTGGCATTAGGTGGGGTAACCCACTAGCTTATATACTATGGCTTGATCTTTCATACTTTCGATGTGGGACTCTTTGGTCTCTTCACATCTTTCATTCTCTCAACATTTCCATTTACAATTTCTTTATGCAGGACTAGGTGTGTAAGATTTAAAGAGTATGTTGTTATCCGTAAAATATTATTGCCCACTCACATTAGCACTACATCTTTTTGACTATTCATTGTTATCTGTAAAATATTATTGCCAACTCTCACTAGAACTACATCTTTTTGACTATTCGTTGACATGAAACATGTCTTCTCTTTTCAGCATAGGAAGGAATTGGTAGATGCAATTCATCATGGTTTGCTGGTATTAAGGTCTGATAAAACAACTTCAAACGCACAACCCAGAATGCCCAGTTATGGTACCCAGGTATGGCTGTGCCCAGTATTAGTTGCCACATAGCTAAAGTTTTATTCTAAGGAACTTGATCCGCAGCTATTCTTGTAGGTTACTGTACAAACAGAAACTGAAAAGCAGATTGATAAACTTCGAAGGAAAGAAGAAAGGAAACATAAACGTGGAGTGGAGTATGGATTTGAAGATAACCTGTCTGGTTCAAGCTTTTCATCATTACTTGAAGCCAGTGAGAGGAAAAACCTGTTTGATGATCTAATTGGAAGTGGTGAAGGGACCCAGTCAATAACTGCTTCTGCTCTTCCTCAAGGGACTGTAAGGAAGCATTTTAAAGGATATGAGGAAGTTATTATACCCCCCACACCTACAGCTCCACTAAAGCCCGGTGAAACGCTGGTACAATCTTATTCCATGCTATTTGGCTACACATATATGCACCTTTTTTTAATGTCAACACAGCAAACAAAAAAACCCAGTGGCTCTGCTGTTTCTGTACATATTATATGCACTTGATTTATACAATTGACTATCTCTAAATTTTATTTATGAATTGGATATTTTCTGCTGTTAATAGACTGGAGGCAGTAGGGGGCATAATGTCAAACCATTGGGAGAGCTCAGACTCTGGCCTTTCATTTAGTGGAGCTTGAAATAAGGCTTATTCAGATTTGTGATTCTGTTATCTTGTGAATTATCTTTGCCTTTTAAATGTTTGATTGGGACCTTGGATATTTGTCGGTGCGTCTAAAAATACTGAATGGTGGTAAACAACTTCTTGAGTTTCTATCACCTTTTAGTAACCAGGAGTGGCCGATTTCTGACTTCTATAAGATATATGGCTTATATTGATATCTATGCTGAAAAAAATCTTGTATTAATACGCCGAAATCATCTGCTGGGTTATTGTTTGGTTACAGATTGAGATAAAAGAGTTAGATGAATTTGCTCAAGCTGCATTCCGAGGCTACAAAAGTCTCAACCGTATTCAAAGCCGAATTTTCCAAACTGTTTTCTACACCAATGAGAATATTCTGGTAAAATTCTTTACTGATGTATATTAAACTATTTTTAGATGCTACATGTGTCCCTTTGATTGTGTCATTTCATCTCCCTTTCCCTCCTTAAGGTATGTGCGCCAACAGGGGCCGGGAAAACAAATATTGCTATGATATCAATTCTTCATGAGGTATGTATTCATCGGACTCTAGTTTGTTTTGCTCTTTCTGTTTGGTTGGTTAGGGTATGTTTTAGTTTAGAATATATCATTTCTTAGTTCACAGACTTAAATATGTACTAGTCAATTACAAATATTTCCTGCTGTGACTCGGAAAAAAGGATATTTGATGGGAAGATTTGTTTACCATCTATGTCATTAGTCAGTATCATCTTCACCATATGTCACTTTTGCTATTAAATACTTTTATCACTCCTTCTGAAGACCTATGATTCTTGCATCTATTGTGTTTTTGCAGTCATTTAGGGTAGGATTTTGAATGGGAAATAGTTCTATTGTACCAAACAGAGTGAATCTTTGTTTGAATTCTTTTCTGCTGGTTTTCCTCTCTTTCTCGGACTGTTCTTCTCCTTCTCCCTCTATTTTCTCCTCTTTTTTTTTCTCGGAGAGGAGGAGCATATTTTATCTATCACGACGCTAATAGACCAGTAAACTGGATTAGGTCTATCTAGGACTAATTCAGTAATTCACACTCAAACACTAAGCGATTTCATGGATGATGAATTAAGAGGCTAGTGCCTTATTTATACTACTAATTCTCCCTCTCTTCTAGCTTACCCTAGAAGCTTCTATCTAACTGTCCATATGTGTATCAGACGCCTTGCCTATAAGGGACCTCTCTTTTTTGTTCCTTTTTTCCCCCATTTTGATTGTATTCATTCTTTATTGTTGTTGGGACTTGGGAGGGCTTCAGGCTTATTATAAATAATTTTACAATTTTGAGGAGGTATTTGCTTCTTGTTTTGTATAATTTTTTTTTTGGCACCACGCTAAGTTTTGTTCAAATGTATAAATTTCTTCAAGCTCCGCATTTAAAATTTTCTTGTGCAGATTGGGCAGCACTTCAAGGATGGATACTTGCACAAAGACGAGTTTAAAATAGTTTATGTTGCACCGATGAAGGTGGAACTTTCTTCTTTATACTTCAACAATTATTTTCTTTGACTATGTTTTTTACTTGACTTAATATCTATCCTAGGCATTAGCGGCAGAAGTCACCTCAACGTTCAGTCATCGGTTGTCAGCGTTAAATTTGACTGTGAAAGAGCTTACCGGGGACATGCAACTTTCAAAGCGTGAACTTGAAGAAACACAGGTTGCGTACTTAGGATTATCTACATGTTTACGGAGTTGATGTTATTGATCATTGTTTATTTTGACCAGATGATAGTGACCACACCTGAAAAATGGGATGTCATCACACGCAAAAGCAGTGATATGTCACTTTCCATGCTCGTGAAGCTTTTAATTATCGATGAAGTACACCTTCTGAATGATGAAAGAGGGGCTGTCATAGAAGCACTAGTTGCCCGTACACTTCGTCAGGTAGAATCATAGAATATTATCGAGTTAACCCTTTCTGCATTTTATGTGTATTTTTTGTTCAACTGTCCAGCTCATGACATGCTAGTTTACCCTGCGAGGCTGCAGCATACTAAGTACTTAAGCCAACCAATCATAATAACTGATATGTACTTTGATTTTGACAGCCTAAATTTCGTGAGTTATTTATCAGAGTTGATGCTCTCCCATTCTGAATCAGTGCCTCACTGCTTTTGTGCTGTGACTTTGAGGCATTGTTTCTTTAGAGAAGTTTGATGTTCTGCGTTGCGGTTTAGTTACAGTTTAACTGTTGTAAATCTCGACTTACTATCATATGCTTTTTGACAGGTGGAGTCAACACAGTCTATGATACGCATTGTTGGTCTCTCAGCCACTCTACCTAATTATTTGGAGGTTTCTACATCCCTTTTCTAGTTTCCAATTAATATTCCCTCTATCGATATTAAAATGTTTAATTTATTAATGATTTTTTTCTTGAAGGTTGCCCAATTTCTTAGGGTGAACCCAGATAGTGGATTATTTTTCTTCGATGCTAGCTATCGCCCCGTGCCACTTGCACAACAGTATATTGGGATCAGTGAGAAGAACTTTGCTGCTCGCACTGAACTATTAAACAAGATATGCTATGACAAGGTACCTTTGGATCTTCTTAACTCGTCCTGTGAACTTGAAGTTCTATTATTTAAGTGATTTTCATTTGGCAGGTGGTTGATTCACTAAGACAAGGATACCAGGCGATGGTTTTTGTTCATTCTCGGAAGGATACAGGGAAAACTGCTGGGCGATTGGTATTACTTTCTTGATTCTGGATTACTTTACTGATGAACATGTTTTTTTTTGCTGAAGAAGAATTCTAGATTTCTTTGTGATTGTATGGGGAAATGTAGTTTAACGAAAGTATGGCATATTTATCACTTTGTGCTGTTTCAGAACTAATACATGCTTTCTTAAAATATGATTATTCAGTGAAACTCTTTATCTTCAAATTTCATAAGATGGTATTTATTTTTGATGTTTTTCAATTGTTGATTTTAAGACTGTATAATCAAGACATGGAATGTTAATCTACATGTGTGTTTTGATGTACTCACGCACCAGGAAATTGTTACTCCCTTCGTCTAAAAATACTTGTCTTTTTAGGACGGAACACGGGAATTAAGGAGTAGGTTAAATGTAATGATTAGAGGTAAAAAGTAGGGTAAGTGTAATGATCAGACTTTGGTATTAGAGTATTTGTTTCTTTTTTTAAAAAAAAATTGTGAGGAGGAGAGTAGGGGTGATGTAAAAATTAGAGTAATGATTAGATGTAAAAGTAGGTTAAGTGTAATGATTAAATCTAAAAAGACATGTATTTTTGACAAAATTTTAGGGGCTAAAAAGACATGTATTTTGAGACGGAGGGAGTATTGTTCAAATATTTTCTTGGTTGCACTTTTGTATGAGGGGACTACAATGAAAGGGATGATAATATTTGAAGCTTGTTGCTTGATGAATTCTTTTATTGCATTAGGTTGAGCTTGCACGAGAGGACAATAATCTGGAACTTTTCTTAAATGAGTCGCACCCGCAATTTTCATTGATCAAGGCAAGTATCTTGGACTTGTGCATTTATACAGCACAAATTTTTTTTGTCACTCATGACTTGTTTCTTTTTATGCCTTATGTTTTTATTGCAGAAAGAGGTTCTGAGGTCTCGAAACAGAGAGTTAGTTGGACTTTTTGATAATGGAATTGGTATTCATCATGCTGGGATGTTACGTTCTGATAGAAGTCTTACTGAACGGCTCTTTTCTGATGGACTTTTGAAGGTTGCTAGACAATGTTTGGCTGGTTGCTTATCTTTCTCCCTCATCTACATTTTCTAATGGACTGTTTTCTTTGCAGGTCCTTGTCTGTACAGCTACTTTAGCGTGGGGGGTAAATCTTCCTGCTCACACAGTTGTAATCAAGGTTAGTCTTGCATCAGTCTAAATAAAAGAAATTTTTTAGAGTAATCTGTCAGTGTATTGGTTCATGTAGTTGTTTTGAACTTAGCTTATTCGTGGATCTAGGATTCTAGATGATGAGAATGTCTTAACATGATTTGTTGTACTTGAGTTTTATTAATACTCCAATCTGGATCTGGAAAGACCTAGCTTCTCAACATCCTCAATGCATATTTGTCAAGAAAAGGGAAACTATGATTTATCATTTATCTCAGCACTCTAGTGCCTTGCTGAGCTAAACTTCAGAAATCTATTTTTTTTTATTGGTGCTTCTGGTAATTTTATCTCGCTTGTGTTGTTTACGATTTTTTTTTTATCAGGGTACGCAACTGTATGATCCAAAAGCTGGTGGCTGGAAAGACCTGGGAATGCTTGATGTTATGCAGGTGAAACAATTTCTCTGAGACAATATTTTGTAAGTATGATTAGGCTACTTTCTATTCTCAAAAGGTAATGGTTTCTTTCAGATTTTTGGACGTGCAGGAAGACCTCAATTTGACAAGAGTGGTGAAGGCATAATCATTACGTCACATGATAAATTGGCCTATTACTTGAGGTTGTTGACGAGTCAACTCCCCATTGAAAGTCAGGTACACTCACATAATCTATGGAACTTTTAACATTTTGGCATCGTTTGACAAAGCTGGTTTTCACTCTTAAGGTCCGAACATGATGACTGAAGGTTCATTTTTCATTAGGAAGTGAATGGCTTTTATATACATTTTTAGGTGGCGATTTGGTTGGTGAGAATGAGGAGTCCGGAATCTGGTTGTGGAACTCCAAATTGATTCAAGAAGTGTGGTGAATGTTTTGTAGGATTTTAACTGGATACCTTATCCCCTTATCTTGGGTTGGGTACCTGACCTTCAACACAGGTTTGGTTGATTCCAACCCACCTTTCTCCCAACCCTTTTCTGCCCTCCATCCTCCATTGACTCGCTTGAAGCTGCTCCTCTACTTCACAACTTCTCCTCCTTTTTCCCCAGTTTGTCTCTTTCTAATTTATTCTTCACTGCCGATGCTTCCCTTAAATTTACCAGTTAACTTTGATGGTTTTTTCACTTCATTTCCCACGTCTGCTGATAATTCTCTGTCCAAAACGTATTAGGGGTGGTTGTTGTTGGGGATTGGTGGTTGTGGCAGTTAGGGATGAAATGAACCATAATTTAATTCCTTGAAATTAACAAAACGTCATGTATAAAGAATCGAGTTTCAACTGGATTCCTCATTCCAACAACGTAAATTGTACTGAACTCTACCTTTCTTTATGACAAAATTTGCTTATTGTAACCCATGCACCTTGTGTTTGTCTGCTCAATTAACATATCTGCATTGCCTTTTCTGCAGTTCATTAGCTCCCTGAAAGATAATTTGAATGCCGAGGTTGCTCTGGGTACGGTAACTAATGTGAAGGAAGCCTGTGCATGGCTGGGATACACCTATCTGTTTGTACGGATGAAGAAGAACCCATTGGCATATGGTATTGGTTGGGATGAGGTACATCCTTGTTCACTGCAATTAAATTATGAATTCTGTATGAACCTATGAGGAATCCTTACATTTTTTGCAGTGAATACACTTTCCAAAGATTTTCTATTTACTCATTTAAAGTTCTTTTTTATCAGATCATTCTTTTCATGTGGATTGAACATCTTGCTACTATATCTCCCATCCTAATTTTTTTGGGCCTGTTATCAAGGTTTCTTAATCATATCCCGGCTAACTATAGATCTGGTGGATGCTTTTAATGGATACTGTTCAGTTTTGCAGATAGTCATTTTGATTTTATAGCTTAGATGTCTGATGGATATTCATGAAGTTACAGCCTATGTAGATTTTAAAAAGCTGTTCAGTGTGCTTCAGGTCTGATTTGTTTCTTGATCTTCATGTTGGCTGAAGTATTTGCTTCTGAGGGAGCCCTGTTACACTTGGGAAGACCACAGTGCCTCACTCCACTTAATTCTTTTTTCTCTATTTCTGCTTTCTCCCAAGTGTATTATTTATGTTGTATATATTATGTATGGAGTTCATTGTGGCATGAGACACAGTCACCTTTGATTGCTATTTCGTTTCTGCCATAGCTTATCATGAGAATTCCTGCAATTTTCTCTTATCAGGTTGTTGCAGATCCTTCCATGAGTTTAAAACAAAGAGCACTTGTTACTGATGCCGCGCGCGCTCTTGATAAAGCAAAAATGATGCGATTCGATGAAAAAAGTGGAAACTTCTATTGTACTGAGCTGGGTCGTATTGCCAGTCATTTCTACATTCAATATTCTAGTGTGGAAACCTACAATGAAATGTTGAAGCGGCATATGAGTGACAGTGAGGTAGATCACTTAACCTTTCAAAATATATTGTTTTTCCTTATTATTTTGAGAAATTAATTTTTGGCTCCTATGTTAGTGCATGAATTTTTAAAATGAGGCAGAAGCAATGACATTTTGAATTTTACAATCGATTCCAACATTTGTATGTTTTAAGGAAATGGCATGCATGTTTTCCTTGTTGGATATCTATGTTTGAAAGTTATTTTAGAATGAGAATTGTTTCCATAACTTATTTCAGTGCAGTCTAGCTTGAGTATTTTGCACTAGCTATGAACTTTATCGGTTTCTTAATGACTTCATTGTTCATGACACGTTTCTCATTTGACAACTATTTGATTATAGGTTATTGATATGGTTGCACATTCTTCTGAGTTTGAAAATATCGTAGTACGAGAGGAGGAGCAGTCGGAGCTGGAAACATTAGCACGTGCTTGCCCATTAGAAGTTAAAGGTGGACCCTCGGATAAGTATGGAAAAATATCTATTCTCATTCAGGTACATGCTTCTAACCCTCAAGTTTTGAGTATTTGGCATTGGCTGCATTGCTGTTGTAAACATTTTGTTGGTTATAAATTTCCAGATGTATATATCACGGGGATCTTTGGACAGCTTCTCCTTGATTTCTGATGCGGCTTATATAAGTGCCAGCTTGGCCCGTATAATCCGTGCATTATTTGAGATTTGTTTACGCAGAGGGTGGTGTGAGATGTCTGCTTTTATGTTAGAATATTGCAAGGCTGTTGATCGTCAAATCTGGCCCCATCAACATCCTCTTCGTCAGTTTGACAAGGATCTCTCAAATGAAGTATGTCTTTTGTATATATATATTTTATTTTTAAGGTTAATATATTGAAATTAAAAGAGATATTTACATGAGAAGGAGGTTCTTGAGGTTCATTTGATTGCATTCTTCAGAAATTGCCAAATTGTATATGATGTACCTGATGATTTATGTCCTTCAGATATTAAGGAAGCTCGAGGACCGAGGGGCAGATATAGATCGTCTGTATGAAATGGAGGAGAGAGACATTGGGGCTCTGATTCGTTATGTGCCTGGAGGAAAGGTGCTTTTTGTTTATTTGTTTTCTCATTTATCATTTTCAGTGTATCAGGTTTATATTTTTTTATGTATGTTAAATCATTTTCTTTTTCTGAAGTTGGTTAAACAACACTTGGCAATTTTTCCATCGCTCCAACTGTCTGCTACAGTGAGCCCAATCACTAGAACTGTTCTCAAGGTAAACCCAAATTGATGCTCTCGTACTTCAGTTATATGTTCTGCCTTGTTCATTAACTTGTTTCTGGCCTTATTATCACCTCTTTATACATTATAACAATAATATGATATGATTTGAGAGGCCTGTGTTATTCTGTCTCGAAGAAGGTTTGAGCTATTTATCTCTTTAAAAAGTTTTTCTTTGGACTGACACATTCGTAATTAGGTGGACTTGCTCATAACCCCCGATTTCACTTGGAAGGACCGGTTCCATGGTGCTTCACAGCGCTGGTGGATTCTTGTTGAGGTGTACATGTAACTGTTTCCCATGTAAATTTTATTTGAATATAACTTGCTTAGAACCGAACATGAACTAGTTTATTAGGGTGTACTTTTCAGTGAAAGCTTATGAATTTCATGTTTGGCCATATGAAAATTTTGTATCGGTCTAATTGTTGTTTGTTTGAGTTAAATAAAGTATCGTGTTTTAACTATGATATACAAGTGATAAGTGATATCTGCTCTTATAAAAACATATCTTAATTACACCATTCTTACATTAATTTTTAAATACCTTCACTTTTCATCTCTTGTTAATCTCGACAATTGCGATGAACAGGACTCAGAGAATGACCATATCTATCACTCGGATCTTTTCACACTGTCAAAGAAGATGGCAAGGGCGGAACCTCAAAAACTTTCCTTCACTGTGCCTATATTTGAACCCCACCCACCTCAATATTATATTCGTGCTGTTTCCGACTCTTGGCTTCAGTCTGAATCATTTTATACGATTTCTCTCTATAATCTCGCTTTGCCAGAGGTGAGTAATTGTGGTCCATAAACGATGAGCAGGTTTTTCTTTCTTATCAGTATGTAGGTGCTGAAGTTGTTCTCTGTAAAAAACTGCCTTGTCCAGGCTCATACTTCGCACAGTGAACTACTTGATTTGAAACCTCTGCCAATTACATCTCTCAGCAACAAAAACTATGAAACCTTGTATAACTTCTCACACTTCAATCCCATCCAGACACAGGTTTGCATCACTGATTCAAGTTTGATTGTTTATAATGGTGGCAATTTTATTAGGTTTTTAGCTGATACTAGTGTGTTTTTTGAAAAAAATTCTCTGAATGTGCCAGGCCTTCCATATTCTGTATCACACTGACAACAATGTTCTCCTAGGAGCTCCTACAGGAAGTGGTAAAACCATATCTGCTGAGCTTGCGATGTTTCGGCTCTTCAATACACAGCCCGATATGAAGGTTTGCTTCAAATTTTCAATGGAAATATGATCAAGTATGCTATTCTGTGCTTTGTTCTTTTCTCATCTTCCTGCAATTTGCATTGCATCTTTGTGCATTGCTTTGTGGAGTTCATAGAAATATTCAAATCGTTATACAAATGACGTGTTTAACAAACTATCATAAACACAATTGTAGACTTCTTTGAGGGTTTGTTTCTGAAAAATAAATAAATCTTTTTTGTAAGCGTTGTATAAAAAACACAGTAGTGGATAGCAACTCTTCACATGGTGCTGTCCTCTTTCATTTCCCCGTTAAATTGTGGCAGTTTCTGCTGATGAAGTGTATGATATCAGTTCAATATTCCCTACTAAGTGCCTTCAGCCCAATGCCTTTTTTTTTTAAAAAAAAACTTCTAAAACAAATTCTTAAATAGTACTCATTCTGATTAACAATAAGTGCTGTTTTAGGCTTGAGCAAAATTTTCAAGTCCCTTCAATGAACAATTTGAGCAAAAAATTGTCAGTAAAAGCAAGTTTAATAAAAATCTCGGAACTAATGTTAATTATTTGAGCTAAAAAATTAAAACTAAAGCAACACATTAAATGCAACAACCAACTAACTTTTGATATAAAAGTAAAACCAATTTATCCAACAGCCTAGAAAACCTAAAACAACACCAAGTTGATCAACTTGTACAAACAAAAATGACAGTTAAGGTTGATGTGGGGGAGTATAATTTTACACCTTGTAGAAGAAGTATCATTTTAAGAGCATGCTTTAGTAGAATAAATTGTAAATAGGTCTCTTAATCTGTGGAAATAGCGAACGAGGCCTCTATTGCAAGGTCTTGTTATACACATGTGTTGCTAAAAGTGTTCTATACCGTGATGCCACCTATACACATACCAACGGAGGGCTTTTAGTTATTTTGTGTGCAGTAGGAATGTAGGATACATCTCAACTGATGAGGCGGATAGGACTTAATTGCACCCAGTCTAGCATTTAGTTATTTTTTGAGCAATATGTTGCATCTGGAATAAAGGATTCCATTTTCACTTATTCATTAGCCTTTATCAGATTATTTCTGTACCAGGCTTGTTATTGATTATATGCCACACTCATGTAGGTCATTTATATAGCACCTTTGAAGGCTATCGTCCGAGAGCGAATGAGTGACTGGAGAAGACGTCTTGTTTCTCAGCTTGGCAAAACTATGGTTCATAATTCTTTTAAATGATTAATGTGCTTACAGAGATGAACCTCTATAGTTTATTTTAATGTAGTTCATTTAAATGGTCTGATCAGGTTGAGATGACTGGAGATTATACTCCAGATTTATTGGCTCTTTTGTCGGCAGATATCATTATTTCTACCCCTGAGAAGTGGGATGGGATCAGCCGTAACTGGCATGGCCGAAGCTATGTCAAAAAGGTTTCATTCTATTTAATTGAAATCAAAATCCAAAAAAAAAGAACGTAGAGAAATCTGTGTTCTTTTAGATACATTTTGGTTAAACTCCCAGTTAGCAGCTAGATTTCCAACCCCCTGGCCATTTTGGCTGATCATCAATTTGGTTTTAACCTGAAAATTGCTCTTTAGGTTGGGCTTATGATATTGGATGAAATTCACTTGCTTGGAGCGGATCGAGGTCCTATTCTCGAGGTACTTATGATATAAACTCGTCTGCTCTGAGAGTGTTGCAGACGAGTTTATATTTTTCTTACTTTCACTCTTTAAATCAATTTCCCCTAATGGATTCATTTATTATGACGGAGCACCCAGTGCAGCCCAGATCATGTTTTTCTAATAATCTTATTCCTGTTATGTTCTTTTGGAAATTAATTCAGTAGTTCTATGCATGCAGGTTATTGTTTCAAGGATGCGGTATATATCATCACAAACTGAGCGTCCAGTGCGCTTTGTGGGTCTTTCAACAGCGTTAGCAAATGCAGGGTGTGTACACAGTTTTTCCTCTCTTTTTTTTTTCCCCTTTTTTTTGTGAGAAATGAAAAATTGCCTTTAATTGTTGCTCTATCTGATTTACCCTGATGATTTAGGGATTTGGCGGACTGGTTAGGTGTTGGAGAGATTGGACTCTTTAATTTTAAGCCTAGTGTGCGGCCAGTTCCTCTTGAAGTTCACATTCAGGTGAGTTCTGATATCTTCATAATTAGAATTTGTGGAAGTGGCAACAGAAAGGTAGAATCTCCTAGAATTAGACGCTTAGGACTGATAAGGGATTGAAGTTAGTACAAATAAGGCATTAGGCTTCCTAGACAGTTATCCATGCACGATGATTTGTCATGTGTATGTAAATGTGAATAAAAAATTAATTCCCCTCCCGGGCTTAATTTTGTTTCTGGTGTGTATGTAAATGTTTGTTGCTCCCAATCTTGTAGGGATATCCTGGGAAATACTACTGTCCTAGGATGAACAGCATGAACAAACCTGCATATGCTGCTATATGTTCCCATTCACCCACAAAACCTGTGCTTATTTTTGTCTCATCACGTCGGCAGACTAGACTTACTGCTCTTGACCTAATTCAGGTAAACGTAATATGGTTTTGATCACCTATCTGCTATTATTAGATAATTTCTATCTCTGTTAACTTCATTAGAATGAGTGTTTCTTTCATTCTAATTGGCTGTCACTTTGAAGTATGCTGCTTCTGATGAGCGTCCAAGGAAGTTCATTGACATACCAGAGGAAGCGCTGGAGATGATTCTTTCCCAAATTACTGATCAAAACCTGAGGCATACACTTCAATTTGGTATTGGTTTACATCATGCTGGGCTAAATGACAGAGACCGGTCTATAGTTGAAGAACTCTTTGGAAATAACAAAATTCAGGTTAACCAATTAAGATTTTACATTTATTTTCACATTTTATTGTTGGATATTCTTCATAGGTAGAATCTTTCATTCATCTTATTATCTTCAAGGATGAGATTCTTCAGTCACAAAGATTACCAATTTCAATCTCTTTATCAGGAAAGCATGCTAATTAATTCCCTTAGGATGTGCGAAAAGAAACTCACCAGTGACACAT
Organism: Persicaria tinctoria; assembly: GCA_037127255.1. Classification (NCBI taxonomy): domain Eukaryota; kingdom Viridiplantae; phylum Streptophyta; class Magnoliopsida; order Caryophyllales; family Polygonaceae; genus Persicaria; species Persicaria tinctoria. The sequence goes on along the minus strand of JBANSL010000010.1, from coordinate 65,298,345 downwards.
TCTAGTCCATACTTTCTTTTCTGCAGGTACTTGTATCTACTAGCACATTAGCTTGGGGTGTGAATCTTCCAGCTCATCTGGTCATAATCAAGGTGAGTTGTTTCCATGTAGAAATTGGTTATAATCAAGGTGACCAAATGTCTGTTTGGGTCCTTTAGAACTGATTGATTTATCCTTTTATCTCATTGTGTGTGTTGGACATATCTTCACTCAGTTTTCCTTTGCTCACTATTGTTTTTAGAAAATTCGATTATCAGAAAAAGACTCCAAGAATATTCACTTGTTTTTGCTTCTCTTAGAAGTGAATTTTTACATGACATTTTTATAAGGACAAACTTTGATGGATTTCCAAGAGAACCATTATGGATTTAGCGACTGTCGAGTATTGTGATTGTGACATTCTGATCTGCTTGTTAAGAGTTGTGCCAGAACTTTGTACACATGTTTGGTTAACTTATTTGGTTGGTGTAGGGAACAGAATTCTTTGATGGGAAATTGAAAAGGTATGTTGATTTTCCTATTACGGATATCCTACAAATGATGGGGCGTGCTGGTCGGCCACAATTTGACCAGCATGGAAAGGCAGTTATATTAGTTCATGAACCAAAAAAGAGCTTCTACAAGAAGGTAATTTTCTTATGTTGACCGAATCTTGCATTTAATTTTATCTTGGTGCTTACTCCTAATAGTAAATCTGTATTTTGGGCAGTTTTTGTATGAACCCTTTCCAGTTGAGAGTAGTCTGAGGGAACAGCTGCACAATCATTTTAATGCAGAGATAGTTTCTGGCACCATTGGCCATAAAGAGGATGCAATCCACTACCTTACATGGACATATTTGTTCCGCAGACTGGTACTTCTGTCATTTCTGAAATTTTCTTTGTGTGAGTTGATAGTGCTGTATGAATTCGTTTTAAAGTTGATATTTGGGTGAGAGATGCCTCACTCCCATCCATTTTCAGCCCTTTCTTCCTTCTACTCGGAATGCATAAGGCCATTATCGTTAATTACTCGTGTTATTTGCAAACAAAGGGATGCAAAAAGTTCATATTTGTTTCTTATTGTTGGGCTGTAAAATGCTATTAGAGGAAGCTCTTTCATGTTTTGAAAATTTTAGGCTTATCCGATTTGGCTATTCTACTCCAACAAGCCTCTGTATCTGAATAATTTGTTATTATATATCAATTGTAGTTTAGTTATTGGAATTTGACATTTAGTGAATTAACACAAAAGAAAGCTTTTAATTTATGCAATGCCATTTTTCAATAGCACTCGTTACTTAAATATTGTTTTCCCAGAGATCCACCAATATTTTTCTTACAGTTGATCACCATGTCTAAGGTTGTAAGTGAATTTGCGAAAATAGCTAGAAATGTGTCTCAAAAATGATCTGTGGTTATCATACAATCAGCAGTCATATTTCATTGGCCTAGAAAATTTTGTAAACTCTTTTTTCTTTTAAAAATCATGCATTTCTGTTCACTGATTTCTTTATTTTCCTATCAGATGGTTAATCCAGCATACTATGGCTTAGAAGACAGAGATCCCGAGATTGTGAGTTCATACTTGTCAAGGTACAACATGATTAGCTCAGAACCCCATTCATTATGAAGATTCCTATGTATTTTAGCATCTCTGTCCATTCGCTAGATGATTGGAGCTTTTTCGGATAGATTTGATTGTATTTTCTTGAGTTTAGATATTGTATGATATTCATATGTGGTAAGCAAAGAGAACATTTGTTTTTTCTAGTAAACTATAATTTAAAGGTATAATGGGACTTATGCATTGCTCAATATTCTCCCCCGTGGCAGTCTTGTGCAGTCAACATTCGAGGATTTAGAAGACAGTGGGTGCATCAAAATAACTGATGACAGTGTTGAGCCTTTAATGTTGGGTTCAATTGCATCTCAGTATTACCTCAGTTATTTAACGGTGGCGATGTTTGGCTCCAATCTCAGTCTTGACCTGTCACTTGAAGTGAGTACTAATTTTTTCTGAGACCCATAAAATGAGTAACAGAGGTATCTCAGTGTCTGGATTTGCTTAAGCTTGGATTGGGGTTTGAATGGAGTTCGTCTATATTTGGCTGAATTCATTTATCTTAATCAGAGATGCTATCTATTGATCCCAAATCCAGACGAGTCTGTATTTGAATGTAACTGAGTCTTCAGAAAAACTAATGTGATTACTTCATAAGGATTTGAGTCACTTGCAGCATGATGACACTATATATATTCTGTCTGTGCTTTTCATATCTTGACCGAACATATTCTGCTGTAGGTTCTTTTGCATGTATTATCGGCTGCTTCAGAGTATAACGAGCTTCCAGTGCGGCACAATGAGGTAATCCTGAAAATTTTCCTAGGCTGTTTTGGGTTTTGCTCGTTCTTCATCTTGTAATGTAATTATTCAGTATTATTTTTCTGAAAGACTTTGCCAGATTTGTATCTCCTTTGCCTTGTGGAAACTCTTTTTCTAAAACATTGCCCCTTCTTAAGTGTGAGCAAGTTCTGCTTTCTTATTTCCGATTTTAGCCTTCATGGATATTGATGTGTCTTCTTTTCACCCCATAACATGTCTCGTAGATACAGATATCTTTTAAGCCGAAGTCAGTCAATTTCTTCAACATTCAGTTTTCCAAATAGCAGGGAAGTTTCATTTAGTAAAAGTTTCTATGCTCATGGGGTAAAAAGCTAGTTACTTTCTTAAAAGGTTTTTGATAAGATTTGTTGTCAATGCGCATCTGATGCTCATCCACGTTTTTGGATTCATAGTACAGGATATATTCACTTTCACGCGGATATTTGGCATGCTTTACTGTTCTTTTCATGATATGGATGATGGTCTTTGTTGGATGTTGTACAATAGTGGGGTATCAAAAGATTGACTTACCTTGGACATAGAGCAAGCTACTGTACAATCTCTGGAGTTACTATGATAGTCTAGGCAAGTAGTTTGTTTTAAAAAATCTGCAAACTGATAATGTTCTGCACTAGGGGGGGAAGTAGGCTATGTGCACGTCTCGGAACGTAATTCGACTAAGCTTCTTAATAACATAATTCTGTCTTCTACCTATACTCGGATAATGTATATGCAATCTTGGGTTTTCGGATATGATTCAAGTTTTAGATTTCTTGTTTTCATCGCATGTTCTTATTCAAATTTTGGTTTAGGAAAACTATAACTCAAGGTTGGCTGAGAAACTACCATATAAGGTGGACAGTAATCGACTTGATGACCCACATATAAAAGCAAATCTTCTTTTTCAGGTCAGTTTATAACTATTCTTTACCAGCATTTTTAATACGATATCAACTCGGTGATTATGATGCCTTCTACTGCCAATTAATTCTTTTGGGCCTCAGGCACACTTTTCTCAAGTGGAGATGCCTATCAGTGATTATGTTACAGACTTGAAGTCTGTTTTGGATCAAAGCATTCGTATCATCCAAGCCATGATAGACATCTGTGCCAATAGTGGATGGCTTTCAAGCACAATTACTTGTATGCATCTTTTGCAGATGATCATGCAGGTAAAGTCCCTGTCTGTTATCATATTCATTCCTAATAAATGCTGGACGAATTGGTGAGAGAGAATTATCCAATCCATTATTATTTTTTCAGAGATCTCATGCTTGTCTTGTAAGAAACCAAAGTTTGAACAAATGGATTACATAAATAAACCAGTCATGGGCTTGTGTCTTCTGTATAAATGGGCCGACTGTATAAACGAAAAATGTGTGATCAAGCTGATTTTGTCGGTGTGTTTACGTGTTTACAGGGTTTGTGGTTTGAGAAAGATTCTGCTCTGCAAATGATACCCAGCATGACCATGGATCTTATTGCCACATTTCAGAAAAAAGGTATCTTCAGTGTACAGCAGTTGTTGGATCTTCCTCGCTCAAGTTTACTGGCTATGGTTGGAAGTAAAGATGCTTCAAGCTTATATCAGGTAAACAACATTTCTTCATGTGAAGATTTTTTTTTTTTTACCAGTATGATTCTTAATGAGATGAGATTAATATATTGAAGTTACACCGATAGTTGTTAACTTGAAAGAACTTTATACCTGTTATTTACAAAATTAGTTTCACTTTGTATCCAAAACATGCATGTCTGGGACAATTTGCAAGCTTCATAGTTCATACCATTTAATCATTTTTGTGCACTCCAATTAATCAATGCTATACGCTGATATTTATAGACCAAAAAATGTACATGTTGAATCATGAAAGAGTTTTAAATTATGACTTTACCCTAGAGTCAATTGGTGAGTAGTCAATGCATTTATTTCGCTCCGACTTACTGTGACATTTCTTGGTAAGCTCTGGGAAAAGTTAACTGCAAAAGTCTTTGGTTGCTTGTATCTGCAGGGTCTGCAGCACTTCCCTCATATTCAGATGAATCTGAAACTCCAAAGGAAAGCTGATGGAGGGTCCAGACTAAATATCAGATTGGAGAATGTGAACAGGAGGCGGAAAACATCCAGAGCATTTGTCCCTCGCTTCCCTAAGGTTTGGCAGATAAATATCTCGTTATAAGAGTATAGTAGTAAAATGGTTTCAGGTTATAAGTATTAGAAAATTTTATAGGTTAAAGATGAAGCATGGTGGCTTGTCATCGGGAACAGTGTGACCTCTGAACTGCACGCTGTGAAGAGAGTCTCGTTCACAGATCGATTAGTTACCCACATGGAATTACCGTCCAATTCAACAAGTCAGGTAACTTCAACGTCACCATACAAACCTGCTCTTATTCTTGCTCTGCGTATACATCTCTTGTCGTTCAATCCTTGCAGATTTGCAAGGGATACAAGTACAATGTAATTAGCCATAAATGCCCATCAATGTGGCTCAAGAGTAGTGGTGAATTCTGAAAAAAATCTCAAAATAAAAATGTTTCTAGGAGATTTTACATGCATTTCATTTTATTTCGCTGGTTTACATGATAAAAAAAAAAATCCTTTCCGGCCTAGTAACCAACACCCAACACCTTGACGTTCTGCAGCAGGGCTCATCAAGTCGCTTTCTAATAATAAACTTTTTCTTGACCTCTCTATAGGGTTTAAAGCTTATCCTAGTATCCGACTGCTATCTTGGATATGATTTGGAATACTCGATTGAAGATCTCATTAGCAACCAGTCATCTGGAGCTCATCAGTAGTGATGTAAAAGGCGATATGCCTACTTTTTCCCCGGCAGATTACGAGTCCAAGCTATTTGCAGCAGCCAAATTTGCTCATGCGGTGGAGGTTCCCAGTTGCTACTGAAGTGCAGGACTTGAGGAGCTGCGAGTTTCAAGGGCGTTTTCTATCCTGATATTAACATACCTTGTAGTTTCTGGATTGTAAAGGAATTTGAATATTGAGATAATGTATGGCTTCAATATATTTTGCTAATTATACAGCTAGCCATTATCGGTTATAATTGGAGGGAAAATAGAACAAATATTACTTACACGTTTAGTTGTATGGGGTAAGCGAGAGAATTTCTTTAAATTTCTTGTTCGATAAACTTCTTTTAAAGCATCTTTCATGTATGTTTTTTAAGATTCATAATAATTATATAAAATATAAAATATTGATATTTAAATTTTATTTGATATCTTTTTTTATATATTTTTTTTAAAAAAAAATGCTTGTAAAAACCAGAGGCTTCCAAGTTCCAACTCACAAAATTTAATCAATATTTGCATATAATTCAATTTTTTGTTTCACGTCAAATTACAACAAATAAATAAACGTGTTCTCGTATTTATCTATGAAGTAAGTTATAAAAACATGTTTAAAACTAGGTGCATTAGCTGGCGTTTTTGTTTTATTAACCGGTTTGAATTTTTAATTTTTTAATTACCCTCAGTACTGTCCAATCCGGTAATGGCCCGGGCTAGTGTGCAACTGTGCATACCTGCTATTTCACCTGTCACGCATACTATTCAGTCTCTTCCAGAAGTATATGGAGTAAGAAATTACATTCTGATTATACACTGATGAAAGTGAGAACAAGAGTTGGCAAATTATGACATTTTTATCGTGGTTGATAAGTCATAAATTCACAAGTGATGGTTCATTATCAGGCGCAAAATACATACTTGCACAGTCGCACAGCCCCTTACACCCATGCATACCAACCAGAGATGTGTCATGCCGTTCAGTAATTTCAGAAACAGTCAGTATCTATGCCAGCCATACCCAAATATGTTGTGAACTTGTGATTGATGTGGCAAATATATTCGGTTTGTTTCCAAACGCCTTGTGGAGTTCCTTTATATACAACAAAATCCAAGCAAGAACCTTCAGTGTTGGATAAGATTCATCTGTACAGGAATGGCTATAGAATCAGAGATTTCTACTCCCAATCAGCGTCAAAAAATCCAGCATCTCTCATCTCTGAATAATATGCATTGTCCAAGATGATGTCTTCCTCCTACAATGATCAAATAAGAATTAAACATGCTGCTGAAATCTAAGAACTCACCAGCAAAAGTATGGTAATGAACTCATCGAAACAATTCTCAATACCCAGTAAACTAGAAACATAAAGCTGATCTGAAAACAAAAGGACAGGAAAAAGTGATACTTGCCTGGAAAAAGTCTGCAAGGAAGGTTACATACAGAAACGGGAGATAAAGCGAGTGATAGCATATGTTGGCAAGATCATATAACCTGTAAAGGGAGTTAATGGTTCAATGTCATTAAAAACTAGGGTCTTGGCAAGATTAAATAGGACTAATATTGCATATGAACTTGTGTGTACCAAAATCCAATGTTCAATCCGAGACTTGCAAGCCCACAAGCTGAGACAACTACCACATTCATCACAAACATTGCAATGACATACCTATAGAACGTTGGCCTTGCTGCAAAATGGAGATTTATGATGTGTTATATTTATGATGTGTTATACTTCAGAAGAGGATAAGGTAATGTATCAAAAGTCTCATTTTCAAGATACTAACGGGGTAGCTGTTCTTTCCCTTTTGAATAGTGAATGAACAAAATGTAGCCATAAACTGCTGTGAGCAATAGCCTATGGATAGCCCACAACTCCCACTTTGCTGGATGTGTAGGATTGTGGCCATCGTCGAACATTGGGATGCCAAAGCCAAATATATAGACAGCCTGAAAAGTTGAGCCAAACATTTTACTATGACCAAGATAAGCATGCAAATGAGAAAACTATTGCATTTCCATGATTTCCATCTCTCAATGACATGCATGCTCAAGGAAATCCATTAAAATGCAATTAAACTCGGGGATGGGAATGATTTCAAAGAAACTTCATTTTTGAAGGATACTAGTAAAAAAAAACTCATGTTGCTGAGGCACAATGAAAGCTAATCGAAGAACATAATCTTCTAACATGAATAAGAGGAATGTCATTGTCCTAACTAATATCCTTAACCATATTTGGCTAATAGGTCTAGAAGGCCATGTTTCATTCTGCCATCATCTATCAAAATATATGCTATCTAACTTGAGACCCCAAAAATATATACACACATGCAAGTATGCCATATGTATAATCATTTTCCTTTATTTATATCTTACTCTTTTCTGTATGTATGTCCTTGCACCCAAAATAAAATATAGCTGGTGAACATCCGCGAAATAATTTTTTTAGCAATGCTATGAAATCTCCATCCATCATGAAAGTGCAGAATCAGTACATAGACCAGAATCCGCTTAAAAGTAGACTACCTCTTAAACTTCCATGTTTAGTAAAGAGAAAAAATTACCTTTAGCAGAGCATCAACGCTGACGGCAAAGCCAGCAATGGTGAAAGTGCGAGCTAGAGAATCCAACCCACTCACATAATTCTCCTGAAGTAAAAAACCCAGCAAACTAATCTCCAATATTAACATGCAAGAAGTTGTGGACAATGACAAGAGGTTCCACGCAACCTCCTTTCCAGCAGTGCATTGCCATGTCTGTTTAATTAAATGAAGATGAGGGATCAGACATCTAGAAAATATTGGTGTGAGCTCATGTAATTCTCAGGCATATGTTTTCCAGAAAGGTACAAGTACTACAAAGTTCATGTATTGATAACTAAAAGTATGTCAAGCACATAGTTATGTCGATCACAGATTACAAACACCCGAAAATGGTTTTTAATCAACACCCAAGAACTTCAAAGTGATACTGTGGCAGTTCCACAGAAAAAAAGATGGAATAAGACAATTAGACAAATCACTTTTAAACCCAAAACATGTCTCTATGGACTCATTGTACAAAGTTAAATGAAATAACATCTTTTTGAACAATGTATGTGTAAATGACTGCAGCTTAAGTGTCATATGAACAAGGTATTGATGCAATCTGGTAAAAAGGGAATCATAACAGGGTAAGCAACACAGCAAAAACTCTGTGCATGTCTGCATTATACCTGGTTAACTTTAGAATACAATAGCCACAGTGGCTCGTGGTGAACAAATTTATATTTTTTTCATTCTTTTCTACCTTGGCAAATGTAATCATAAAAATAACAATTCAAATATGATGGAATGAACGATTTGCAACCACATGGCAAATGTAATCATTAAAATAACAATTCGAATATGATGGAATGAAAAATTTGCAACAATTTAGTTTACAAAACCATTTGACTTTATAAACTTCTCTTTTGAGATATTTTACCAAAATTCCACTTATTCACCTCTCTTCTCCTTTGAAGAATAAAAGCAAGTGATATAATGGTCCAGCACTTGAAACAATTGGGTTCTAGTTTCACAGATGGCGTTGATTTTAAGTGAAATGGGCGCCCCGAAGAATAAAAAAAACCATTTTATTGGAGCTTCATACCCCTACTTGTATTTCCCTCTGTATAAAATAGATTTCCATCCATGGATTCCCCAAACTGCATGTACATCATCTTATGTACCTAGATAGACCACGAGGATCAACTAAATAATGTCTATCGCCGTGATTTTTTATTTTTTTTGGCTATTCACATCTCAATTTCCTTCAATATATCCACAAAATAGGGGGAAACAGGACAATAGACAAAACTTTGTGAACTTTGAAAAACTACGAGATAAACTAAACACGGAATGAAACCTAGATCACCTGACGGAAGCACCAGAACAGATTGAGGAGCGTGGCGAACCAGAGGAGAGAGTAGTAAGCAACCATCACATGCCATCGGCCTTGCGACAGTTTCTTCAAGTTCTTCTTCGCATTAAACGCCAAGTAAGCGACGAAGAGCAAAGAAGGGACGATAAGAAAGAAAGAGTACCAAAATCCATGGCACTGCCCCAAATCAGAACCACTGCCATCGCCACCAGCGGACGGACCGAGGAAGCTTCCAGGAAGACTTTGATCGGCGGTATTGTAGCTTGAAGGAGAAATCGATGGCGAAGAGAGAGAGATCGATAGGTCCGGTGAAAACGTCATCGTCATCGGGGCATTGTGAAAACCCTAGAATTTTGGGGGAGACAAGACTTTGAAGGCGTTTCTCTCTCACTCATGTCAGTTCCGTCATGTTATTTAAGAAAACAGAAAATAAAATTCTCAAATAAACACGTAAATTAAATTTTGTTGTCCGCAACGCATAAAATAAAAATGGCGAAATTGGATATTTTCCCATGAAAACTTTATTAATTGGGTATATACTAATCAAAACTTTAAAATTGTTTATATACCTATTAAATCATTTATATTTTGTTTAATTGTCCATCATATATTTAATTTAAACTATTAAATGTAAAAATTATTAAAATTTAATTATTTAAATATCAAAATTAGTTAATTTTCAAATAATTATTAAAATGAGACATTAATTTCAATTTCTCTCAAACTAAGTAATATTTATTTAATTTGATGTGATTTTACATAAAAAAAAATATGTATTTTATTTCATTACTATGGTTTATGGTCATTTTTATAACTTAATAAAATCTTTGGATTAAAATATAATTATATTTACGTTGAAGTTTAACTTTTATATTAAAATTTTAATTATATTTTCTATCCAATAATTGTAAAGTGATAAATTTTATAATTATTTAAGTTTAGTATATAATTAAATTTTAATCTAATTTTCACTCAATAATATTATATCAAATATATTATGTACAATGAAACAAAATTTAAATGATTTAATGGGTATATAAACAATTTTGAAGTTTCGATGGGTATATACCCAATTAATAAAGTTTCCATGGGTATATACCCGATTTCGCCTAAAATGGATTGCTTGTAAGGGAACGTCGTGTGACCCACACTTCCCCAGGAGTCGTCTTTACCCTACGTGGATTTCTGCTTTCCGTCTTTCCGGCGGCGAGACATCGTGTCAGCTATGCTGTCCCATGCGCTCGCTATCCACTTCTCCATGCTGGGTCTCCTTCTCCTTCTCGTTGCTGTGTTCGTTGTTGTGCTTAGGGTCTGGGGTTTTCCGGGTTTATTTTGCGTAGTTCTTTTGTTGTATTAGGTGACTGTATTCTGTTTCTATGTTGTATTTCGTTTGCTATGTTGTATGTTTAGACGGTTTGCCGTCTGCTGACTTTGTCGGCCTCTCGAGGTCCGGGCCTGTCCGGTCTCGAATTATTTCCTAATAAATAAAAAAATTAATTGCTTGTATTCTTTTTTTTTGTGGGAATTAATTGCTTATATTATGAATTCATGACTAATGTTAAATGTGTTAGGATAAATTTAGATGTGATATACCACCTCCGTCCGAAAATGTATTTCTTTTTATTTTTTTCCACATTTTTTATGAGTTAAAACATCAACTTTTTTATTATTTTTTTAGTAATTATAAAATTATTAATAATAAGTTCCTCCCCACAATTTGAGCTTAAGAGCTCGCCATTTTAGCTTAAGAATTTGCCATGCTGATCTGCGCATAATATAATGAAAAATGGATACAAATTTGTGACTGCTACTTAGCATCGACAATAGGTCTGAAATTTTCGGACGAAGGGAGTAAGTAGGTAATACTGTAACCTAATTACTCCATCCGTCCAAAAATACATGTCCTATGTATTATTTTTTAACAAACTTTATTTATGAGACTATGACGGTCTATGTAGTATTTTTTCAAATTTGATAATCCCAATTACATAAACTATAAAAGGCATTTGTATTTTCAAATCAAATAAACACCAAAAAAAAAAAGCAACCAAAACAAGTTTTTTTTTAAACACCCATTTTTATCTAAAAACACACTTTAAAACTACCTCATACAGTCATACACATCTAATAATTCAATCTCTTAATTTTACTAGTTTATTAGAGCAAGCCCAACAACTTTTGTATATAATCTCTAAAATAGAGATGAAAATGTCAAAATCTCTAAAAAAAATTCATTCAAACTCCAACAGCTTCTCTATTTTACAGATTTTTACATTTATTAAAGACTATAATAAATAAATGCATTTATTAAAGATATTTAATTCTATATTTCTAAAAACTTCATTTAAACTTAATTCTAACATTTAGACTCAAATTTGTTAGTATAAAAGTTATCATAAAATTGGATAAAATATTATTCAAATTTAATCTGATTATTTTCAATTGATTAATATATATTTTTATTAGAAATTAGATTGGTGATTGATCATATTTACTTAATTAATTAAATTAATTAACTAATAAGGCTTACTTTATAGTTTATAAAAATAAAATCATTTCAATATGAGTTATGAGTTCAAGTGAATATTTTTTGAAGTGGAAATTTTATAGCATTAAATTGGATGAAATTAATTATGCTATTTTATTTATAAAATTTAACATAGAATTATGATGTTTTGTTTATCTATGTATATTGATTTAACATAATTAATTTATATATTATATCAAATCATGTCAATTTTTTTAATTAATTTTTAAAAATAATTATATTTTTATTACTAATAAATATGAAATTATTATTTTCTATATTATGTGTGAAAATGTGGGGTTGTGTCATTAAATTCTATATAGGAACAAGTGAACATTAAATTATAGAGATCAACTTCCCTTTCTCCAAATTTAGAGATTTTTCCCCTCTCTCCATCCATTTCTCTATTTTAGAGATGAGTTTGGAGAAGCTGTTGGGGAGAAAAAATGACGTTTTTCTCTAAAATCTCTCATTTTCTCTATTTTAGCAAAGTTGTTGGGCTTGCTCTTAACTACTAAAATTACATCCATACACACCCATAGATTATGCGAAAGTAGGTAAATAGATGCCCTTGAAAATTAAGACTTTGGCTTTTCGTCACGGGCTTTTGAAAAATAAAGGATTTAGCAACCTCAACATTGAAAGTTACTCAATCATTGTCATTAATCACCTAATGAGGTAGAAAATGTCTTGAAAATTTGAATTAATGATGTCTGATACTAAGAAAAATCTTGAGGAGATAAGGGGCATCGTGTTCTCTCATGTGCTCCGCTCGGGTAATAGAGTGAATAAGGTTGCACACATTTGGAACTCCACCAACGGAGGATAGACAACCAATGTCTTTAAACTTTTGACGTTCTTTTAAAAAAATACATTGAGCGTTCAACGATGTGATGCAACATCATTAAATTTCCGAACATTCAATTGCTACGCGAAAGTTTGGTTGAAAAATCGACCGAATTTTTTTTCATATCAAAATTAGTTAAATATGAAATAGTTCATATTCCTTTTTTTTTTGGGTAGTTTTTAAAATTCGTAGTATTATTTTAGTTATAATTTCTTATTTCTATTATTTCATTTTTCCTATAATTAATCCATATCCGATGCTTTTAATTTGGGCATAGAGTGTGGATTGAGCCTAGTACATTTCAGATCGGATCCATCCAAAGTCGTCCAAATTACCTTCAATTTTTTTTTTTTTTTTTTTTTTTTTTTGATTAGGAAATAATTCGAGACCGGACAGACCCGGACCTCGAGAGGCCGACAAAGTCGTTAGACGGCAAGCCGTCTAAACATACATCATAGCAAAAGAAAATACAACATGAAAACATAATACAGACACCTAATACAACAAAAGAACTAAAAAACCCCGGAAAACACCGGGTCCTAAGCACACAAGCGGACCCAGCAACGAGAAGAAGGAGACCCGGCATGGAGAAGTGGATAGCGAGCGCATGGGACAGCATGACTGACACGATGTCTCGCCGCCGGAAAGACGGAAAGCAGTAATCCACGTAGGGCAAGGACGACACCTGGGGAAGTGTGGATCACACGATGTTCCCTCCACCTAGATGAAGGATCTTCGGAGACCACGAACACCACCAACACGATCACTTCGATCAACCAGGGTCGCAGAACTGCTCCTCAACCGAAACTAACCACGAATCCAACAAACAGAACTCCAAACAACCCAATAAAGTAAAGTACGACCGCAAGAGAACGAAGAGCGCAAGAAAAATCCGGAATTTATTTGCACAGGTTATTTTATATATATTTTTAATTAATGTTTTAATTTTCAATTTTATTTGAACCTTTTGCCCACGGGCCAGCTTTGGACCCAAGGCAAAATCCCTTGGGCCCAAAGAAACACAATCCAGGCCCGGTAAGCAACTTGGACAAAGGAGCGCCTAGGGTTAATAGCCATTGAAGCCGGCAGGAACATCTACGACAGAATAGAAACCCGCCGCCAGCAAACACCTACCAACACCAGGGGAAGGGCGGAAAGGGACGTCGGGGAGGGAAAGGAAGCCAGGAAGAGACCAACAATGGCCCCACCTCCCAACGACGGAAACATCGGCAACCGAGGAGGCCGCCGGAAGCGTACCAAGCCCAGAAGAAAGTGGAGGGGGTGCAACCGGGTTCTGTACGGTGCCGACAAAGCACAAGGTTGAAGAGGAACTCGGCCAAACAAGATCGAGCCCAACACGCAGCCCGCGCAACAGGGATCGAGAAGGAAAAGTCGTCGAATCAACGGGAACTCCGGGAAGCCATTTGCAGAGGAACGGAAAGGGGAGACAAGCCAAATCCACCCAGAACGGCACCCACCCGAGGCGGACGCCGACAAGGGAGGATGAAGGGGTAGAAGACAGATTTTCCTTACCACAGAAACCGGATCCAAGACCAAGAGGAAGACTTCGCTCCCGGAGGAAGAAAAGACTTCCACAGCCGAAAAAGAGTCGGAGGGTAAGGGGGAAAGATATGCCGACCCCGAAGGGGTGGATTTGGGCTCCCGAAGGAGGTTTAGGGCTCCCGCAGGAGGTTTAATTTGCCTCTAGAAGAGGGCTTTTCCCTGTAGTCGTCACCGGGGACGGATCCGCCGATGCCTGAGTACCACACCCCACCGGGGATGGTTTTTCCTTCCTCTCAAAAAAGAGAGTTTCTTTGCACAGGTTCATCGCTAAAATCAATCACATTTATTTTAAGGGTAATTTATAGAAAACCACCCCTTAAATTTTGGTATTTTCACTTAACCACCCCTTAAATTTAAAATTACAGTTAACCACCCCTTAAATGATACTCATCAATAAATCACCACCCTTGGTCTATTTTTGTTAAGCCATCCATAAATATATTATATTTTAATATTTTTAAACTCAAAATTTATGTATAAATATATTTAAAATTTGAATTGAAGGGGTTGGATTGTTATAGATATCATTTTAAAAAAAAAACTTATAAATATAACTTAGAAATATCTTCCGGTTTATGTCTTAAAACAATTTTGTAAACATTATTTAAATTATTTTTTAAGTATAATATGATTATAAATAATAATTTCCATTTATAAAGTTAAAAATAATAATAAAATTATTTATTTATATTTAAAAAATTGTATTTCAATAATTAACCTTTGGAGAAAAATTATAAACAACCTTTAAAAAATAGGTTATTGCTCACAATTAAAATAATTAAACGAATATTTTAAGTTGAAAATGTTAAAAATATAATTTATTAAACGAAAGCATGATGTAAATTGGTGATGGGTGGTGATTTGTTATTGGAAAGCATTTAAGGGGTGGTTAAGTGAAAAGACCAACATTTAAGGGGTGGTTTTCTGTAAATTTTCCTTATTTTAATTTATTCATTTTAACTAGAGGTGGCAATCGGGCGGGTCGGATCGGGTTCGGTTCGGTTAGTCAGGTTTCGCCGTTTCGGGTAATTCGGGTCATTTGGTTTTCGGGTAATGTACTAATGTCTAATAGTTTGGTCATTTGGTTGGGTCGGGTTCAGGTTTCGGTTGTCTCGGGTTTCAGTTATTTCAATATTCATTTTAAAAAATTTACTATAATGTATCTTAAAGTTCGGGTTATTTCTGGTTTCGGTTATAAGGGGTTCGGGTCTTAATGAGTTTTGGTTGAATCGAGTTCGGTTCATTCAGATTTGGGTGAGTTTCGGTTATCGATTATTCGGATTTCGGGTTCAAAATGGGTTGGGCTGGATCGGTGTTCAGAACAATCGGTTTCGGGTCGGCCGGATCGGATTTTCGGTTTTGGGTCGGGTTTTGCCCGCTCTAATTTTAACATCAACAAACACGCAATAGAGAAAAAAAACTGTGAGCAGACCAAAAAAAAAGAGAAAAAAACAGTGTAAGACTTTAAGTAGATCGATATCATATCCCAATAAGTTGTCGCACTCGACTTCCGTTCGTTCATCGATAGTTCTAGCATGCGTTTGTAATTGCACTCTTGTAATTTGGTATTTCTGTTCATTGTCGTGTCTTTGTCTTTTGCTTGTATTGACGGTTTATCCGTCGCCGGTTTTTTCGGCCTATCGACCCACCGGATCGTCCGGGACGTCGAATTCTTACCTAATAAAAAAAAATAAAAAATCCCAATAAAACAGTGTAAGACTAAGAATTTTTTATTATCTTGGTTAATGCGTAGATAGACATCCCAATAAAACAGTGTAATTAAGACTAAGTAGGGAAAAAAGAAAAGAAAATAAGATAGCATATTAAGGGTAAAAAAAAAAGGAACACTCAAACGTTATAAGCATGGGAAGGTAGCCTTGGCCTAGGATAAACCGTCAAGGGCACCTTGCGTCGCAAGGTGATTCCGTAAGCCTCTTCCATATCCAGTTTCTCGGGAGTCTGCCCGTCTGCTAGCTCCCAATCAAATGCGTGAATGAGTGTCGCGGTCATGAACTGCACCATCCGAAGTCCAAGACTCATCCCGGCGCATATCCGCCGCCCCGCCCCGAACGGGATCACCTCGAAATCGTTCCCTCTAACATCCGCACCGGGCCGCTCCCCACTCGATAGGAACCGATCGGGACGAAACTCGAGCGGGTTGTCCCAGGCCTCCGGGTCGCGGGCGATGGCCCACACGTTGACTAGGAGCGTGGCGTTCTTTGGGATGTGGTAGCCGTTGATCTCGCAGCTCTCCGCGGCCATCCTAGGCAGGGAGAGCGGCGTCGATGGGTGTAGTCGGAACACCTCCTTTATCACGGCTTCGAAGTAGACGAGGCTCGAGAGGTCGGACTCGGCCATGAGCCGATCACGCCCAACAACCGCATCGAGCTCTTCCTGCACCTTAGCCATGACCCTAGGTTGCCTAATGAGCTCCGCTATGGCCCACTCGGTAGTGCTTGAGGAAGTGTCCGTTCCTGCTGCGAACAAATTCTACACGGAAAAACACTTAATAGTTGACAATACCTAACCCGTCTCGGGAAAAAAAATCCAAACCCGGACTTTTATCAAAATTTAAGATGACTTAGAAACTAACTCGGTTTTACCCAATTTGATCTAATAATCAAAACGACTCTAACCCTACTAAAATCTTCATTATTTACACTAATTTGAGATTGATAATGAATCATAATCGAGATTCGAAATTGACTAGACTCGATGAACATTTGATTTCCGGAGATGATATGCTTACCAAAAGAAGAGCCTTGATCTCGGTGTCACTCAATTGGCTGCCTTCGCCGTCGCAGTTATCCTTCAAGGAGATCAAAAGGCTAAGCAAATCAGAGTGTTGTTGTGACTTGTTAGCCTCTAACTGTGCCTTGTGCTCCTCCAGGATGTGTCCGACAAAGGCGTCGAATCGCTTATGGAGCTTCTTCATCTTGCCGACGATGCCCTGGAGGTCGAGCCAGTCGAGTTGTGGGACAAAGTCACCGATGTTGAACGCCCCTGCCAGCACCATCAGCTCCTCCACCATGTCCTTGAACTCGTCGGCTTTCGGGTCGGCCTCCCCCGAGCCGTCCCCGAACACCCTCTTCCCGAGCATCGCCCGTCCTAGGGCGTTAGTTGTGCACACGTTCAGGAGCTGCCCCAGCTGCACCGCGGTCTTCCCGGCCTTGGCTAACGCCCCTGTCAGCATTCCTACCTCCTCCTGTACGTGCAGTTTAACATATAACACGTCAATAAGCACATATAGGTGTCCGACGTGTATCAT
Organism: Persicaria tinctoria; assembly: GCA_037127255.1. Classification (NCBI taxonomy): domain Eukaryota; kingdom Viridiplantae; phylum Streptophyta; class Magnoliopsida; order Caryophyllales; family Polygonaceae; genus Persicaria; species Persicaria tinctoria. The sequence goes on along the minus strand of JBANSL010000010.1, from coordinate 65,281,064 downwards.
TTCACATCTTATCTTTTCTAGACCGGCGAGATTCCATTCTAAAATGAATTAGTATGGCTATGTTACAAAGTTTGGATTTCAGATTTCTTATATTATTAATTTGAATTTAGATTTCTTATACTAAACCAGGCCTAAATGGTAAAATTATTTTATCCTAAATCCTAATAGATCAACTGGAAATTCACGTGCATACATGATACATTTCATAATATTAATAGGTATGAAAATAAATGCTAAAATAGAAATTGGTGAGTACTAAAAAAAATATTTAAATATATTGACTAAATGAGTGAGTTTAGTAATAATTAAAAAAAACCGGTTTAATTAACTTATAGTTATGACTTCAAGTGATAAGTGATGAGTTAAAAAAAATCATGTTTGTTTTTGGTCAGCTAAGTGGTTGTATATTCACGTTATTGCGACTGATAATTACTGTGCAAATCAATATTTTCAACTTTACTAGTTTACTTTTAGATAATTTATTTCTAAAAATTAATAAATGCAGGCAACAATATTCTTATAAAGCAACCTAATTGAAAACGAAATATATATAAAATCAAATTCTCGATATAGATTTAACAATTGAAATTTAAAACCTATTAAATTTTCTATAATCCAAGCATTTTTTACCAAATTTAGTAATTTTAATTACATATATAACATATAGTTTGAATTAACCAATATTTTCAATTAATTAATTACCTGCAATAAACTAATTCAAAGCGCTAACTCGATCTTGACCACAAAAACCATAAATAAATCCCTAAAATTTTTTGATCAAAATAAATCCCTAAAATTAAGCAAGCTAGCAAATTAACAAACTGTGATCGAATTAACAGCAAACCTGACGAACATGGCGGAAGTCATCCAAGGCCTTGCCGGAGAAGAGGTGGACCTGGCAGATCTTCCGGAGCATCCGCCACCGGGGCCCGTAAGGCGCGAACACCAGGTCCTGGTAGTTATAGGCGATGTGCTTGGCGCCGGAGTTGGGCGGGCGGGAGGAGAAGTTAGCGTCATGGGTCTTGAGGAACTGGGAGGCGACGGAGGCGGAGGCGGCGACCACCACGTGGACGGAGCCCAGCCGGAGGTGCATTAGGGGGCCGTAGACCCTGGCCAAGGCGGCCAGGGCGTGGTGGGGCACCGCCCCCATGTGGGGGAGGTTGCCGATCACCGGCCACGGCCGGGGCCCAGGCGGGAGGCGGCCTGGGCCGCGGCCGAAGAGGAGGTTGTAGAGGAAGGAGAGGAAGAGGAAGGAGGTGAGGGAGTAGAAGGTGAGCTCAAGAGTGGACATGGATTGGATTTGGAGGAAAGGGTGGTCAAAGAGGGAGCTCTCCATTTTTAGTGTTTTCTTATGATTTTTTGTTAGGGAAGTGATCAATGGAGATTGGTTGTGGGGTTGATTTATATCTCCTCTATTAATAACTTTATAATTTATTGTATCAATTACAAGTTGATATATATAAATGATGTTTGTTGTTTTAATCATGTTAGAAATATAAAAAAAAAATTAAAACTTATGATATATTTTTTAAAAAAAGTAGAGTTTCATCAAAAAAAAAAAGTAGAGTTTAAAAGTGGAGAATAAACTTCTACTACCTCCGATCCAAGATAATTTGAAACTTATTTATATTAAGTTTGAAATTATTTAAGATTTTTTTATAAAAAAAAAATTGTATTTTATAGAGTTTTTAACACATTGAAAAAAACGTGTTAACTTTATCAAGACTAGATGCCAAATTGAGAAATGGGGACTTGGGGTAGAACGTTGGGAAGTTCTTGGAAGAGATTTCTATTTCTATTCCAATCCTACCCCTTATGGAACAAATGAATACAATAACCCAACCTTTAATGGATGTTAAAAATACAGGTGTTGTTATATACACCACAAATTTAAGGTAAAAAATGCAAGTTCTTAATGCCTTGTGACTAATTAACATTTAAAAAAAATTAATTAACCCATTTTAATCATGCACGTCCTTAAGGACGTGCATGATTTGGGGTGTATATAGCGAAACCGAAAATATATCTCCACCTTTTAAATGTAAGATAAATATCTCAAGCTTTACAGGTGATGTTATCAATTTTATCAAAAAAAGAAATGATGACATGGCACATACATGGCAATTTTTTTTTTAACAAATATGATTTAATTTGTTAAACCATGGGTTTCTTATATTAAAAAAAAAAAAAAAAGCAAAACCTGATTTTCTTAAATTGCCTTTATTTGGATTGCAATATTGTATTTTTTTTAATGTGTTGCAATATTGTGATTTTCTTAAATTGCCTTTATTTTCTTAAATTGCCTTCACAACACATTTTATCACATTTTAAAAAATTGATTATACTATTCTCACTCACACACGCACGCACACGCACGCACGCACGCACGCACACACACAAATAAAATTTAAGAAAAAAAATCAAAAAGTAACAAAGCTCATATCAAAATATCTAAAAAAAACTAAAAAATACTTATATTTTCAAATAAAAATTTAAGTTTCAAAATACTCACTCCTTGTATTTTTTAACGGAGGGAGTACACCCAATAGTGAGTATTAGACATGGCCACGGAATTAGAACACTGGCCACGAGTCACGGGTCGAGCGGGTTGACCCGTGACTCGCCAGGTTAGGGTCCAAGGGTTGAAGGGTTGGCTCGGGTTGAGGGTTAGGGTTAGGGTCGGGGAAAAGATATTTTTTTTATAAATTTATTTTTAAAAAAATAAATCTATAATTATTATGTAAAATATATAAATTATTGTTGGAATAATTCATAATATCACATAAACTAATATGCAATGCCAATGTGTGAAAGATGACACACATTCCTCTCCTTTTATAGACTTGGAAGTCTTCCTTCCATCCCCTCATTTCCAGTGTGGGACAAAGACTACATCCCACATCGAAAATTTGGAGTTTGAATGAGAAGTCATGAGGCTATATATGTATGTATGTATGTATGTATTCTCATATTTTTTCTTCTTACATTCCACGTAGAAATTGTTGTGGGGGAAAGAATTGGTATGGAGATATAAAATTTTCCCACATTTTTAACATTTCATATCAAAGTGATAAAATGTGTTGTGAAGATTTTATCTTCACATATCATTTATTTATTTATTTTTAATAATCAATTTTTTAAAAAATAATTTTTTTTTAAAAATAAGTTGACCCGGTGGGTCAACGGGTCGACCTGAACCCGTCACCCGTGATATTTTTGGGTTCGAATCGTGTCCCCCGGGTTCCCGACCCGGCGGGTCCGCCTCATCGACTCGAAGGGTCGGACCCGTGGCCATGTCTAGTACTGAGTATGTATGATTGGGGAACAAAGACGAGTAAGATGACAAATTCAAAGCACTACTAAATACTAATCCTATCCCTTACATCACCTAATATATATAAACCTATCGAAATATTAAGAACCAATAAAAACATAAAAAGTCGAATTGACCATAACAACTTACAAATCATAAATCTAGCAAACTTGATATCCCCTAAATCTTTTATCTTATTTTAAAACAAAATCATAAATATACAAATAAAATATTCATAAATCTATTTAAAAATAAATAAATAAAAAATTGTCGAACAGACCTAATCACATCGGTCATTTCCTTTAATTTGGGCCTTGTATACATGAATTGGACCCAGTCCATTCCCGCAAAGCCCAGTGCCTTTAATTTGGGCCTAGTATACATGAATTGGACCCAGTCCATTCGCACAAGGCCCAGTGTTACCTTTAGCTTTCCCAATTACTCCGTGAATCAATACAATACAACAAATACAAGCTCATTTATTTTACCACACACGTAAAATAGATCGGCAACCAGAGATCGTGAATCGGGGTTGCATTTTTATTATGTTGCTATCAAAATACTACCAAATGCCGATCTTAAAAGTTTATAAGAGAATCAACCAAACAAAGGAAAGAGAACCATACATTTGAAACAAAGAGCCCTTAAACGTTATAAGCCTTGGAAGGCAGCCTTGGCTTAGGATAGACCGACAAGGGCACCTTGCGTTGCAAGGTCAACCCGTAAGCCTCTTCCATGTCAAGCTTCTCAGGCGTCTGACCGTCCACTAGCTCCCAATCGAACGCGTGGACGAGCGCCGCGGTCATGAACTGCACCATCCGAAGCCCAAGACTCATCCCGGCGCAGATACGCCGCCCCGCCCCGAACGGGAACACCTCAAAGTCGTTCCCTCGGATGTCGGCGCTGGGCCGCTCACCGCCCGGTAGGAACCGTTCGGGCCGGAATTCGAGCGGGCTGTCCCAGGCCTCAGGGTCGCGGGCGATGGCCCACACGTTGACTAGGAGCGTGGCATTCTTTAGGATGTTGCAGTCGTTGATCTCGCAGCTCTCCGTGGCCATCCTGGGCAGGGAAAGCGGAGTAGACGGGTGCAGTCGGAACACCTCCTTGATCACGGCTTGGAAGTAGACGAGGTTCGAGAGGTCGGACTCGGTCACGAGCCGATCTCGTCCCACTACCGTGTCGAGCTCTTCCTGCGCCTTAGCCATTACCTTAGGGTGCCGGATGAGCTCCGCTATCGCCCACTCGGTAGTGCTCGAAGTAGTGTCCGTTCCTGCTGCGAACAAATCCTACAAGGAAGAAATCACACATCAGTACAATTAGAGCTGGCAATACCTCACCCGACTTTACTCAATCAGAGTGAGTAAAACCCAACTTGACCAAACCCGAAAGTACATGACTCAATGAAACGGATCCCAAACTAACCCGACTCGATGAAACAAAGATTTAGGAAGATTGGAGGCTTACCAAAAGGAGAGCCTTGATCTCGGTGTCGCTCAATTTGTCGCTTTCGCCATCGCAGTTATCCTTCAAGGAGATCAAAAGGCTGAGCAAATCAGAGTGTTGTTGAGACTTGTCAGCCTCTAACTCAGCCTTGTGCTCCTCCAGGATGTGTCCGACGAAGGCGTCGAATCGCCTATGGAGCTTCTTCATCTTGCCAACGATGCCCTTGAGGTCGAGCCAGTCGAGTAGGGGGACGAAGTCACCGATGTTGAACGCGCCCGACAGAACCATCAGCTCCACCACCATGTCCTTGAACTCGTCGGCTTTTGGGTCGGTCTCACCGGAGCCGTCCCCGAACACCCTCTTCCCGAGCATCACCCTTGCGAGGGCGTTGGTGGTGCACACGTTCAGGAGCTGCCCGAGCTGCACCGCGTTCTTCCCGGCCTTGGCTAACGCCCCGATCAGTATTCCGACCTCCTCCTGTGCAGTTCAACACACAACACATTACAACCTCAAAATTAAACCCGACCTAACTCAACCCGAAAATTAATCTACTTGAACAAATTAAAAATGGAAAAACAATTTTATATCAAATAAATTCGTGCTTGGTCACTCAATTTAGACTCAACTAACGTACATTTGCCGGAAATTTCAGGATCAACGATCAGTAATTCAACAGCTAATGACTGAAAACAATACCAAAATATATGGATAAAAAAACATACAGCGTCTCAAAATTGAGTGAAAATAATATCAAGAGCTCGTTTAACAAACGTAGAAAGTATAGTTATCGAAAAGTTAACTTCTAAGAATTCAATTCCCGTATAGTTTTGGATTTTGGATTATAGGAATTGAAATAAGAAAATAAAATTTCCTATTAAAAAGAGTGGAATTGGAACTTACTAAGGAGACTAGGTAGTGCACTTCCTCCAAAATGAGGGAATTTAAATTCCCGAGAATTCAACTTCTTCGGTTTTTCTGTAACAAAAAAATCAATTAAACGCTGATAATCTTGGTATTATATATCTCCCATTACTGAGAATTTCTACTTCATGAGTTTTTAGAATATCAACCAAACGGGCTCCAACTATCCTATATAAACTATTATTTATATATTTTTCTATTAAAAATAAAAATCAATTTCACATATTTACAAACCTACCTAAAAATGAAAATAAAAATATTGCATTATTTATGAACTAACTTTGGAACAAAATTAACCCGGAAAACAAAGCTCCCCGTTGATTCTCAAATGATATGTGACGTACCATATGAAGATTCCCCGTTGAAGAGTACTTCATAGTTCATACATACAGAGACGGAACTAGGGGTGGGCTGGTCTATCCTACAGTCTACGGGCCACCACATTTTATAATTAATAGAGGTATAATATGAGTGCATAAATGGACAACATGCTTGATTAGTACAACTGGTCGAGAGTGGTGAGGAGAGGTGTAATAATCGGGGTTTGTTTAACTCTATTATTTCAAAATTAAATATAGATAATTTTTTTTTTACTCAGTAAATATAGTGATAAATGAGGAGAAAAAAATTTTAAAATTATATAAAAATCTAGCCTACCCAAGATTGTAATATTGGTTAAGTGTAGGTACGAGATAGTAATATTTAGAATTTAGAAATTGTTTTAATATGGTACCATAATTTTTTTTTTTAATTTAACTATTGTTTTTTTTAAGTAAAACCGGTATAATTTTAGACATATCGTATAAAAAATAATAATATATCAATATGACTCCTTAAATTATCTTTTTATACTTATTCGTCGTATTAAAATCACTTTTTATACCAATCTGCCATACTGATTTGTTTTTTTTTTATATACCAAATTTATTTTATTTTATTTTTTTAAAAAAAAGGCCTATTATATATATTTTAGGGAGGATATATATGGAACAATGGAACTATGGAAGCATAAGTTTGATTTCCCAATGAGGTGAATTCTGCCCTTCTCTCTAGAATTTTGAGTAAATTGTTTTGTGTTCTTCCTTCTCTTGGTTATCCCAATTTCATGTTTCCAGTAGCCGTCAAACACATCTGGCGATCTATCTTTCTATACCCCTAATCCCAAATCTCCTTTGTAGATGCATCACATGTCCATCTTCCTCCCTATTCATCCTGATTTGGCGAGTTTTGTCCCCTAATCCCAAATCCCCTCATCTTGTTTTGATTTTGGGGCTTTTTGCCCAATTCCCTAATCTCCCAAATTTCAAACTTCAGATCTTCGATTCGTTTCGATTTGAGTCACCATGGCCTTCCCTCACCCGGTCACCGTCGCTTTCTGATTTCCCCTTGGTGTTGTTGATTCATCTGGTCTCCCAGTGTCACCATCGATTGTCGATTCTCAGATTGGCGTTACTTGCTCTTCCCTCCTCCCTCCAGTGTATTCAAGCAGGGATTTGGTGTTTTGGGGTTCTTTCCGCCCTGGACGGCTCCTCCTCGCCGGTCTCTTGGTTTATGGCTCTCGGCCGGTGGAATGAGCAGTCGGGTCTGGTCTTCTCCGGCCTATGGCCGGCATTTGCCTCCCCTCCTGAGAATAGTATTGCCTTGGGCCCAAGGCTAATCCTTGGCCCGAAGCGGCCCGAAAAAAAAACAAAAAAGAAAAAGAAAAAAGAAGTGAGAGTGAGAAAGAGGAAGCTATGGGTGCAATTAAATTATATGTTCCCGAAAGGGAATTTTTTTTTTTTTTATTAAGTAAAAATTTGGTTGAGTATAAGCTCTAGCCGAAAGTATCCTTGCGGATGAGGTCGCGTAGACCTGAGTCATGGTGAAAATCTGCTCCCCTGGATGAGTAGCTAAGGTGTGCAACCTTATCCGCTACCTGATTATCAATACGGGGAATGTGGGAGATGCCGAGGATTGTTAACTTTGTTAAAGAGAGATTGAATGTCTGACATTATAAGTTCAATTTCCCAGGGGCAAGCTGTCCGTTTGCTCAAATAATCTATGACTATCTTGGAGTCTCCTTCTATGAAGAGATTGTCTATTTTTAATTCATTAGCCCTCTGTATTCCTAATCTAAGGGCCATAGCTTCCGCCATTAGAGGCGAGAGGCCCCCTATTTCCTTTCCTCCTATACTTATTGGGTCCCCAGTCCAATCGCGGATAATGTATCCAATAGAACCCCTATTTGGTGATGTAAATGATCCGTCGAAATTGAACTTATATTTTCCCAACGGGGTTTTTTTCCATAAGGTGTTCTTCTCTTTATTATTGCAAGTTTTACATTTCTTATTTTTAGTAGGAAGCAACACCTCCGCCTCTGAGCTTATCGTATCAAAAACACTTGCTCTTTTCCAGTTATCGATATTATCTTTTATTAATTTCTTAAGACCCTCAACGGACGGCTTTTTTGCATTTCTGAAAATCACTTGATTTCTTACGAACCAAATGGTCCACCATCTGAACATTATCTGTTGTTTGTTTTCCTTTGATAGGGACTCCCCAAGGAGTTGGAGTATGTGGTCCATGCTCCTGTTTTGTGTTAATATGGTGTTGATTCTGTCCGAAATATCATTGGAGAATTGTCTCTGGAATTTATTAATTGGACATTCTAAGAAAAGGTGAATGTCGTCTTCCGAGAGGTGGTCACAGAAGGCACATCCAGTTGGTACCGCTACCCCCTTAAGGGCTAAGCGAGCAGCAGTGGGCAAACCATGATGTTTGATTTTCCATACAAAATTTTTAACCTTAGGTGGGATATCCAGTTTCCATATCCAGTTATAATCCTCAGAGGTGGAATGTTGGTTATTTGTAATGAAGTTGTTGTAAAGACCGGAATTTAATTAATATTTATAAAATATCCGTAGGATAATCCGAATATTATCCTCTCTTATAATTATGAAAACCCGGAAAATTTAAAAATTTTATGCCTAGCTTTACATGGATTTAATGATGGAAAAAATATGCTCAAGCCACTTTTCTCGTATCTTATAAACGTAACGGATTTTAACGCTTCGCGAGCTCGGGTTTTACATTATGTTAAAGAGGTCATCCACCCAAATTGCCCAACATTGAACCACCAAACCCTTGACTTGTGGCTTGCTTGTGAATGTAGACATTCAACCACTCCCATCTCTTCATCCCATCACCACCCATGCTTTGACTCATGAAGCCAACCACCCCTCTCCTCTATAAACCTGACCCCAAGACTCATGAGGAGCTCATCCAAAGAAGCCCCACCGTCACTTGAGAGGAGAGAGAGAGAGAGAGAAGGAGAGCCTTGCTCCATTTTAGGTCCATTTTGGACAGCCTTCGCAAGAAATAGCATAACTCCCTCCATACTCATCCAAATTGAGCAAACTCGGTGGCCATGGATCCATCTTGAACCCAGCTTTCCATACATATCTCAAACACAAAAATCCAAGGTCTTTTGCCCAGCCAAAATCGTCCATCTTTGAAACTGCAGAAAACTGTTTTTGAAGGGTCTTGAGAGTTTGACTTGATTTCTTGGTAAGAACCCTTCCTTTCTTCCAAAACTGAGTTCCAACATGTTTTATAACTCCTTTTCTTCAACTTTGAGTAAGAATCTAAATCATGTTTTGGGATTTTTGGTGACAAAATGGCAAGGTGTTTGAAAGGTGTTCCGAAGGACTCCCAAGGGTGTTCTTGAGTCGTTTGTGTGGGATTCTTCGAAGGTAATCCCTCATCCGCCTTCCCTCTCTCTAGGAATAGATCTTGTGTGCTTGGAAAGGGCTTAGGAAGTGGAGCCTCTATGTGTTTTTGGTTGCGTTTTGTAGCAAACGTCAAGAGACAAAATGGATATATGTGCCTCTGTAATTTGGACTTTAATTCCAATCCAACGGTCTGATTCGGCTGAAATCTTAATATGATGTTCATGGAAATGTTATCTAACTTCCCTTCAAAAATTATGGCAATCCAACGGAAAGAGCTGAACATGCGTCAGAGGAGGTGGCTGGAGTTGATCAAGGACTACGAGTTGGAGATTGAGTATCACCCGGGGAAGGCCAATGTGGTGGCCGACGCCTTGAGTCGGAAGACTCGTCAGGAGATTGTTTTGTCCAGATTGATGGCTCGACCTGAGTTACAACAGGATCTGATCAGTTGTGGGATAGAGGTCTGGTCACAGCGAGAGAGTGGACAGCTGAGTTTCCTAGAGGTTCAGTCAGAGTTGATGGATGAGATCCGACGAGCGCATCCGACGAGCGCAGACAGAGTGTCCGCGGATTGCCGATATCCGACAGCGCATGGCCCAGGGCCAATGTAGGTCTTTTACCGTCCGAGATGATGGGATGCTGATGTTGCAGGGACGAGTTGCTGTGCCTGATGTGCACAACCTGAAGCAGAAGATCATGATAGAGGCACATTCCACTCCTTATTCGGTCCATCCGGGATCGAATAAGATGTACCATGACTTGAGGAGGACGTTCTGGTGGCGCAGGATGAAGACTGATGTCGCTTTGTTTGTAGCGCGATGTCAGGTCTGCCAGCAGGTGCGGATAGAGCATTAGAAGCCTGGAGGGATGACACGATCACTTCCTGACCCTGTGTGGAAGTGGACGGATATCACGATGGACTTCGTGACAGGATTGAGGAGAGATGTACGAGGCTTTGATGCGATTTGGGTGGTGGTCGACAGGTTGACCAAGACCGCCCATTTCATTCTGATTCAGGAGACATGGCCTGTGTCCGATTTAGTCCGAGCTTTTATACAGCATATAGTGAGGTTGCATGGGGTTCCCGAGAGGATAGTATCTGATAGAGATGGCCGCTTCACTTCGAGATTCTGGAGGCAGGTGCACGAGGCTCTGGGGAGCAAGTTGCATTTCAGCACGGCCTATCACCCGCAGACGGACGGGCAGAGCGAGAGGACGATTCAGACGCTGGAGGATATGTTGAGGGCTTGTGTTTTGGAGTGGGGGAACCTTTGGGTTCGGCATCTTCCCCTAGTAGAGTTCTCGTGCAACAACAGCTATCATTCATCGATCAGGATGGCTCCTTTTGAGGCATTGTACGGGAGGCGATGCAAGTCGCCTATCTGCTGGGATGAGCCTGCAGACCGAGTGGGGACACTACCACAGTACGTGCAGGAGGCAACAGATCAGGTCAGACGGATCCGAGAGCATCTGAGGGTTGCGCACGACCGACAGAAGAAGTATGCTGATAGGCGCAGGATTGAGTTGGCCTTTGAGGTTGGAGATCATGTCTGGTTGCGAGTGTCACCGACGAGAGGGATCCGACGATTCGGGATGAAGGGCAAATTGAGCCCTAGATATGTGGGCCCCTTTGAGATCCTCGAGCGAGTAGGAGAGGTTGCTTACAGAGTTGCTTTACCGCCCCGTTTGGCTGGTATACACGATGTCTTCCACGTGTCACAGCTGAGGAAGTACGAGCCAGATCCGAGTCACAGATTGGACTACTCTGGATTATAGATAGCACCTGACCATACCTTCGTGGAGCATCCGATTGCTGTTCTTGACCGCCGGGTCAAGAAGCTGAGGCGCAGAGAGGTACTGTTGGTACTTATACAATGGGCTAGGAGAAGCCCCGAGGAGGCCACTTGGGAGACAGAGGAGAGTATACGGGCGAGCTATGGAGATGTATTAGATGAGTTGCTAGCGTCGTATGTACAGCCACGTGCAGATATAGCTTTGACTGCGTGAGTGGCCGGTGAGTACCTGAGAGGGGGACCCTTAGCCGTACTATGTGTGATTGGGTGTTTACCTCTGTGATTGAGTGCGCATTTTCTGTGATTGATATGCGTGGTGGGGTCCATGAGTGGTCCTACATGATGTGATTATCATTGATGTGTGATACTTTATGATATATGACTGATATGATATCGTTATGATTATGTGATTGTTGTGAGTATGGTCGATAAATGATGGTATGTCGAAATATTGAACCTAGGAAAAGGAATAAGGCTTAGCCTTAGAGGTGGATGTTAATCCACCCTCTGTTTTGATTGAGTCGTAGTGAGATCGTGTGTTTGATCCTTAGAGGTGGATAACCACCTCCCGAGAAGGAGATGAGTCGAGACTAGAAGTGTCTAGGTCTAATGTCGAGTCGGGACGCCAAACACCTTGATTTTGAGATTTAGTTCGAAAATGAGCAATTTAAGGTTCCAATGTCCGGGTAAACCTATTATACTTCGCGAAGTGGATACGAGCTTTCCACGGGGGCACTCGTGGAATTTTCGCTAAGACCGAGCGGTAGTGTGATTATCCTCTCGAGTTGTGATACTTTCAAGGTTGAGGCGAGATGTGATGGGGGCGCCCATCACATGCTTGATGAAACCTTCGAGATTATTACGGCCATGACAAAGGTGGCGTGAGATTCTTGGACGACGCATCCAAGATGATCGTGTGCCTTTTGTTACGATTCAAGGACTCAAGTTTTAAAACCTTCTCCGCCGGTTTAAACCTCTTTGTCTCGGGGACGAGACTTGTTTTTAGAGGTGGATGATTGTAAAGACCGGAATTTAATTAATATTTATAAAATATCCGTAGGATAATCCGAATATTATCCTCCCTTATAATTATGAAAACCCGGAAAATTTAAAAATTTTATGCCTAGCTTTACATGGATTTAATGACGGAAAAAATATGCTCAAGCCACTTTTCTCGTATCTTATAAACGTAACAGATTTTAACGCTTCGCGAGCTCGGGTTTTACATTATGTTAAAGAGGTCATCCACCCAAATTGCCCAACATTGAACCACCAAACCCTTGACTTGTGGCTTGCTTGTGAATGTAGACATTCAACCACTCCCATCTCTTCATCCCATCACCACCCATGCTTTGACTCATGAAGCCAACCACCCCTCTCCTCTATAAACCTGACCCCAAGACTCATGAGGAGCTCATCCAAAGAAGCCCCACCGTCACTTGAGAGGAGAGAGAGAGAGAGAGAAGGAGAGCCTTGCTCCATTTTAGGTCCATTTTGGACAGCCTTCGCAAGAAATAGCATAACTCCCTCCATACTCATCCAAATTGAGCAAACTCGGTGGCCATGGATCCATCTTGAACCCAGCTTTCCATACATATCTCAAACACAAAAATCCAAGGTCTTTTTCCCAGCCAAAATCGTCCATCTTTGAAACTGCAGAAAACTGTTTTTGAAGGGTCTTGAGAGTTTGACTTGATTTCTTGGTAAGAACCCTTCCTTTCTTCCAAAACTGAGTTCCAACATGTTTTATAACTCCTTTTCTTCAACTTTGAGTAAGAATCTAAATCATGTTTTGGGATTTTTGGTGACAAAATGGCAAGGTGTTTGAAAGGTGTTCCGAAGGACTCCCAAGGGTGTTCTTGAGTCGTTTGTGTGGGATTCTTCGAAGGTAATCCCTCATCCGCCTTCCCTCTCTCTAGGAATAGATCTTGTGTGCTTGGAAAGGGCTTAGGAAGTGGAGCCTCTATGTGTTTTTGGTTGCGTTTTGTAGCAAACGTCAAGAGACAAAATGGATATATGTGCCTCTGTAATTTGGACTTTAATTCCAATCCAACGGTCTGATTCGGCTGAAATCTTAATATGATGTTCATGGAAATGTTATCTAACTTCCCTTCAAAAATTATGGCAATCCAACGGTTGGATCAAGAGTTATTATAATTTTAGTAACCAGTGTTTATAATGACTCGGTTAAAAAACTTGGTTAAGGGAATGCTAAGAATATGGTTAAATATATGATGGCATAACCGAAACTTAGAGCATATAAAATACAGAAATGAAGTATACCCATAACTTGGCTTATGATCCGATAAGTAGAAAATCGATTATGTGATAATACGATATAGATTATAACTGGTTAAGTCCGGATCACTTAACCAAAGTGTGTAATCTATAGAATCGTGAACCTTATGTGGATGTATGTTGATTATTAGGTTGGGTACCATGCATTAGAATACCACCTAATGAAAGCTTAATGAAATTAATAGGCTCTTGTTGATTGGATCCTTGGTTGTGCACTTTATTGCTTGCTTATTCTCCGGACTCCAGGTAAGTCCCTTGGACTTACTCATGATGGATTTATGTGATACTCTTTGTCTTATCGAGAGTCTTCATGCATCACGCAACCTAGTAACATGTTTAGGAATTTAAACTGGTAATATGACGTAGGATGAACTTAGTGAATCCAATAATTCATATGTATGCTATGTGTCTATGGTAGGACGGCCGTCAAAATCTAAATAAATGACTTATACTCGATGGAACACGAATGAAATGATGAAAGGCTTATGATGAGAAAGAATGAGTATGTTTGAGAAGGATGAGTACGTTTGAGAAGGATGAGTACGTTTGAGAAGGATGATGATGATGATGATGATGATTATGATGATGATACGGGCCCTTGTGTGTTTATTTCGCATTTATATATATCTATACACTTGCTTATGTGTTGTATTTTAACATTCATGTAGTTTAAGTATGCCTCTTTATATGGCAAGGAGTGTGCATATTTCCGATGATTGACCCCGATTTATTTCTTGTTTTTAGATTCAGGTACCCCTTACCCGATATGACTTACTGATGTGGATGGTTGTCGGGACAGACCTTTTGGACGATTAGAGTGAGGGAGGCACTTGACATTCACACTCTTTTGCTCATACGTTTTATGGTTTTGACCCGGCGTGGCCGTGGCATTTTGTTGTATTTATGATTTCCGCTTTTATCTCTGTTCAAAACGTTTTCGCGATAGTCTAGGACAGATGAAGCCTCCAACGGGCTTACGATCTTTTCGGGGTTCGCAATCCCCATCTTTTGACAACTAAATCTTCCGCTTAAATGAACCTAATAATAACTCGTACTCGGTCGTAAGATCCAAAGCTCACGGAAGAAGATCAAACTTCTTCTATAACGTTCCCCGATAATCTAGTATTCCGAACCTTATTTACCTTCTAAGTAGGTTTATGGAGGTTAATTCGGGTACTTAAATTTCGGGTCGTTACAGTTGTATGCGCTCGAAGTTGTAAACCATCCCTTTCTGTCTGGCCACCAATACAGTCTGTCTGTGATAGGTGTGATTGGAAGTGGTATTTTAATAATGTCCTCCGCTACGCTCTTCGGGAGTCTATCCCTGAGTTTCTCCTCCCACCATTGGCCCCCCAAAATGTACTCGCTTACAGATTCACTTGAGTTATAATTCTGTTGGTACCCCATCTGCTCTTCCAGGGATTTCGTGTAAACCCAGTTGTCTTTCCAAAAGTTAATTGATTGTCCATTTCCCACTGACCATATAATTCCAAATTTAAATTTCGGGATTAGCATTCTTAGTTTCGACCATTGCCAAGAGGCATTTCCTTTTTTATTATACGAGAGAAAGTGGATGTCCTTTAGGTATTTGTGTTGTATGATTCTGACCCAATAGTTTTGTGGTTCTGCAAGAATTTTCCATAGAAGTTTTAATTGTAGAGCTTCATTCATGGTTCTTGCTTTGTGTATTCCCAGTCCTCCTGCTGCCTTTGATTTGCAGATTTTATCCCAACTAATTAACGGACTATGCTGTGCGTCTTTATTCCAAAAAAAAATTCTGTTTATTTGGTCAAGCTGGTTGTGGATTGATGCCGGAAGCATGAAGCTTTGCATGGCATAGAGGGGTTTTGATGATAAGTTAGTTGATATCAGGGTTGCCCTTCCTTGTTGCGATAGAGTGTTGGCACGCCATTTTGCTAGTTGGTCCTTCGATTTACAGATTAGTTCCCCAAATGTATCTTTTGTTACTCTGCCATTGATAATTGGATATCCAAGATATTTTTCAAGGTTCCTTTCCAAAGGTATGCCAAGAATACCTTCCAGTTCTTGGGCTCTGGTTCTCGTGATTCCTTTTGTAATTTGGAAGGAAGATTTATGATAATTGACTTTTTGTCCCGAGAATTTACAGTATTCCTCAATAATATCTTTTACCTTTTGGCACGCCACGCTTCTTCCTTTGGCGAAGATGATTATGTCATCAGCAAATGCTAGAAAAGGTATACTAGGGCATGTGTGTCCAAATCTGAATCCTACACTGTTTTGGCTCGATGCCGCGTCCTCCGATATTTTCCTTGCCAGAACCTCTGCCCCAAGAAGGAATAAGAAAGGGGAAAGAGGGTCGCCCTGGCGTAATCCTCTTGAGGGTTTGAATGGTTCTGTAGGTCCATTGTTGACTAGCACCGAGAAGGAAATTGTAGTAACGCATTCCATAATGAGATTAACAATCTTATCATGATCGAAAGCCGAATTTTTGTAGAACTGATCGAGTGAAATGCCAGTCTACTCGATCATACGCTTTCTCCATATCTAATTTAATCGCAGCCCATCCATTAACGCCTTTTCTGGTTCTGAAGGAGTGGAATATTTCGTGTGCTATAAGGATATTGTCTTGTATTGCTCCATCGGAAACAAAAGCTCCTTGAAGAGGATGAACCAGCTTCCCCAGGATCTCTTTTAATCTTTTCGTAATAATCTTGGATATAATTTTGTATATGGTCGAGCAAAGGCTTATGGGTCGATAGTGCGTTGTCAAGGATGGGTTGTCATTTTTTGGGATTAAGGATATGAAGGTGTGGTTAATCTGTTTTAGTATTCTTCCCGTGTGAAAGAAAGCTTTAATGGCTTTTGTGACTCCCATGCCAACTATGTCCCAATACTTTTTATAAAACTCTGCAGTGAAGCCGTCAGGACCAGGTGATTTGTTGCATCCCATTGCGAATACGGATTTTTTAATCTCACTGTTCGATGGTTGTTTTGTCAAGTAGTTATTCTCCTCCACCGTGATAACGGGGTTGATTATATCTAAATATTGTTCGAGCTGCTGGGGCGAGTAGGTCTGTTCTCTACAGAATCTCAGTTCAAAGTCTTTAAGAATTTCCTTTTTGATGTTTTCATCCCCTACAATCTGGGTTCCTTCTGCCGTACCAATTGATCTAATGATTTTTCGGTTTCTGCGGCCCGTAGCTACTCTATGGAAATAGGACGAATTTGTATCTGCTAGTTTTAGATGTTTAGATTTCGCTCTTTGTCTCCAATAAGTTTTGTGGAATTGGAGCAGCTTTTCCTTTTTTTTGGAGCAAGTTTTGTTCTTTGATGGTTGCATTGGAATCGGGGTTTGTGGCATATGTGGTTTGTAACTCGAGGAGGGATTCGTCGACCTCTTGTAACTGTCTGAAGATATTACCAAAGTTCTTCTTATTCCATTCTTTGGCTTTATATTTTAGAATTTTAAGTTTATGCATCACTTGAAACATGGCAGAGCCCGCACAAGGCGCTCTCCAAGCTTGCTTTACTATGTTTCTGAATTCCTTTCTTTGTATCCAGACATTTTCAAACTTGAACGGTGGTGGTTTGAAAGTGGAATTTTTGGCTAGGCTGATTGTGATCGGGCAGTGGTCAGACCCGGAGAAGGATCCATTGTTAGCAGCCAGGTCTGGGAAGGAGTTTATTATTTCATGGTGGACTAGTACCCTATCCAGTTTTTCTAAGATGTTGTCTGGTCCCTTCTGCTTTTTCCGCCGGGTAAAAGGGTTACCAAAGGAAGGGATATCCGTCAATGAGCATGCTTCTTTGAAATCTGCTAGTCGTTGGTATCTGGCCAAGAGGTTTCTGCTCCTCCGCACTTGTCTGATGGAAGACAGATTTCATTCAGGTCTCCCATGACAAGACAAGGAACAGCACTTTGTGTAATTATTTGGGTTATGGTCTGCCAGAATTCCTCTTTGTCCGATGGATTCGGGGGGGCATATACAAACAATAATAAGCATTAGAAGGATTCTTTCGTGTTGTTGTATCTTATTCCGATGATTCTAGGGAGGTGAATTACTACAGTCAAATTTTCGTCAATGAGTGAGTTTTCATTCCAGAGTACCGCTAGCCCCCCGGCCCGGCCTGTAGCCGGTGACCAGCACATATTCGTGAAGCCAATGGTTTTCCATAAGCTGTCCATTCCCGAAAGGGATTTGAGTACACCACCCGAAAGGGTTTGAGAAAACCCCGCAAGGGCTTGTCGATACTTTTGCAAGTGAAATTTTGTTGGCGTTTTGGTCGAGCAGTTTGCGGCTCTGCTTCCGATGTTTCTAGGAGATCTTCTGCTCGGTTGGGGGGCGTGGAGTCTGTAGTCGGGTCTGGTTGCGGTCGAGGTGGTGCGCTCAAGGCGACTCCGTATTCGGGATAGAGTTTCCTTGGAGTTCGTCTGCACTACCCACAGGAGTTAGTGTCCTGCTGTACTACTGGCCCACGGTGCTACTGTTCGGTGGTGCTTAGCTGCGTTCTTCGGTGGCTTCCTCAGCTTTTCGGGTGTTTGGTCTTCTTGGAACGTTTGTTGCATGTAGTGTTTATTTCTGTTTGGTTCATTACGCCCGTTATTTGTATTTCTGTTTTAGGTTGCTCTGTTAGACGGTTCGCCGTCTGCCGACTTCGGTCGGCCTCTCGATGAGTCATGCATGTCTGACCTTCGAATTTTTACCTAATCAAAAAAAAAAATGGAACTATGGAAGCACGTGATTTGGGAAGCTGGTGTAGCTGAGGATATGTAATGACCTAGGGCCTGCTTTCTATTTAAGAGGTGGACCTCCTCTATCTCCTTCTTTCACCGAGGTAGGAAATTTTCTCCTACCTCCACCCCTTTTGCCTACCTCCATGGCTCCACCTCTTAAAAAAAGGAAGGAAAACACACTCTTAGGTAGGGGAGAATCGAGATAGAGGAGATCCACCTTTTTTTTTTTGATTAAGTAAGAATTCGAGATCAGACAAGCCTAATTCTCGAGAGACCGACGAATCGGCAGGCGGACATCGCCTAAACATACAATAAGAACAGAAAATGGCGTAATGAAACAAATAGAAATAGCTCTACAACAAGAACGATCAAAGAAGACCAACTCCGAACAGTTGCGGACGACAGTGAAGAACGAAGCCAAGCACCACCGAACAGTAGCACCGCGGGCCAGCGGTACAGCAGGAATCTATCTCATGTGGAAAGTGCAGACGAAACTCCAAGGAAGCTCCACCTCTTAAATGAAGGTGGAGGTGGTGGTGGAGAGAATCGGAGAAAACAGGTCCTTAAACTTTTGAATTAAAAGATTACATTTCGCCTTTATAACCAAAAATAAAATAAATCCGACATAATTAACTCTCGCATTTATATATTACAATATTTGTATTTATTTAATAGAAATAAATTCATCAGTCATGCCATGATCATGGAGTAAAATAAAAAGCACTTTGGATCTATAGAGTTCTACAAAAAAAAAAATTAAGAAAGAAAAAAAAATTAGGGTTGGGTAAAAGGAGGGGGATTTTTAACGGTTGATTTAAAACCCTCAACCCCCATCATTCTCAATTTTTTTTCTTTAATTTTTTCCATAATGAATCTTAAACTCTATCGGATCAAAATTAACCGAAGCAAAGTCATGTTTACCTGTTTTCAAGTTCAACAACAGGCAGCTAAAATATCACGTACCAAATCTTAAGGCAATCAAGCAATCAATATTTTTTAACTAATTCAAAACTATCAGCTAAAAAAGTATAAATCAAGAGATCCCTAAAGCTAACAAAAATAATACTCTTACCAAAAAGTGGGTAAACAATTAAACATGAGAAAACAATTTTTTTTAAATAACTAAAATAATTAAATTTGAGATAATTTAAACCATTTATTCCCCAAAATGAAGTAACAATATATATACCTGACGAACATGGCGGAAGTCATCCAAGGCCTTGCCGGAGAAGAGGTGGACCTGGCAGATCTTCCGGAGCATCCGCCACCGCGGCCCGTAAGGCGCGAACACCAGGTCCTGGTAGTTATAGGCGATGTGCTTGGCGCCGGAGTTGGGCGGGCGGGAGGAGAAGTTAGCGTCATGGGTCTTGAGGAACTGGGAGGCGACGGAGGCGGAGGCAGCGACCACCACGTGGACGTAGCCCAGCCGGAGGTGCATAAGCGGGCCGTAGACCTTGGCCAAGGCGGCAAGGCCGTGGTGGGGCACCGCCCCCATGTAGGGGAGGTTGCCGATCACCGGCCACGGCCGCGGCCCCGGCGGGAGGTGGGTGGGGTCACGGCCAAAGAGGAGGTTGTAGAGGAAGTAGAGGAAGAGGAGGGAGGAGAGGGAGTAGAAGGTCAGCTGTAGGGTGGACATGGATTGGAGGAAGGGGTGGTCTAGCAGAGAGCTCCCCATTTTCGGTTTGCAAACTTCGGTAAGTGACAAAGGTTGGGGGGGGGGGGGTTTGAGGGTTTTATATTAAACCATATAAAATATAATGTGTTTGACTTTTTTTTGCAAATAATTTAAAGAGTTAAAAACTACACTACATCCGTTCAGAAATAGATGTTGTTTGACTTTTTGACACGTTTTTAAGAAACTAAAAATTATATAAAATATCATTTTTAATAATTTTTTAATATAATATAAATACTTATTAATAATAAGTATCATATTATTAAAAAAATTGTTTAAAAAGTTAATATTTTATATAGTTTTGAACTCCTTAAAAAACGTGTCAAAAAGTCAAACGACATCTATTTCTAAACGGAGGTCGGTAGTATAAAATATTAATTTTTTAATTAAATTTTTTTACGTACGTTGTAATACTTATTGTTAAAATGTATTATCAAAACACAAATGTAATGGAGAATATCTAATAACCATAAGAAAAGTAGGTTAACGTAATTTACAATATTGCTAACTAGTGTATACACCAATTCGTCCAAAAACATTAAACTAAGCTTATACGATTTGATGTCTCACAAAATCAAAGTGAACTAGTATAATCCATCTAGTTTGGCGAGCTTGAGAGATGGAATTTGTCCATTTCAGATTCCATTACGAACACTATCACCAGTCGATGTAGAAGCAACTTAAATAGATAAAAGGCCAAAAGGTTTACATATCAGCAAGTTAGCAAAGATTAATCTCTAAATTCTAGTGAATAATAGGGCCGACCACAACTGGTCAAATCATTTTCCAACTCACTACATCCATATATTATTCCTAAATATAATTTGGACTAAAAAATACAAGACAACAATTCACCTCCAAACAAGCAAGCTTCAGGGGAGTGAATAAAAGAGCCAACAATACTGATGTAATTCACATCAGGGGATCGGAGTGAAACAATATATTCATCTAAACAAGCAAGCTTCAACCTCCAAAAACAGTGATCCAGGTGATAAACAAACAAGAAAGTAACTGTTTAAACCAGCAAGCTTCAACCTCAAACAATTCATCTAAACAAGCAAAAAAGCACTCATCTGACACCTTCCTAGAACGAAGTGCATGCATCAAGTGCTTTTAACAAGATTTTTGATTACTTTAATCCGCCCTTGCAAGAAGCTTTCGGTTTTCCTTCTCCATACTTCATTCTCAATCTCTGTGGAAGACTTTGAAGGTGAGGAATTTTGGACTAGTTCTTCAACACCAAGATGTGATTGTTCCTGTTTTAATATATAACGGAATAAGCAAAGAGAATAAACATGAATGTAAGGCATGCATGCATAGATAAATTATTAGCATAACTTGAGGAACCAGTAGTATGCATATGTGTTAAATCCCGGTGGGCCATATACCGTGGGGGTCCACACATCCGAGCGCATATGCGCACCCGAGCCGAGCACACAAGACCAGCATGGTTCCATCCTAAAACCAATTGACAATAGGAGGAGTGGCCCACTGACTTATATGCAAGGCTCGGGTTCTCGTATTTTTCGATGTGGGACAAAGGCTCCAACACATCACAACACGCCCCCTCAAGTGCAACTGCCTGGCCCCGCAATATATGACAGTTGCACTTGACGTCTTGCCTTAAGGCCGGCTAGCCCAGTAATAGACCAGGGTCTCGGACCGCACCGCTCTGATACCACGTTAAATCCCGGTGGGCCATATAACGTGGGGGGTCCACACGTCCGAGCGCATATGCTCACCCGAGCCGAGCACACAAGACCATCGGAGTTCCATCCTAAAACCAATTGGCAATAGGAGGAGTGGCCCACTGACTTATATGTAAGGCTCGGATTCTCGTGTTTTTCGATGTGGGACAAAGGCTCCAACACATCACAACAACATATGTTTGGGTTGCTCGTCCCTTTTTACCACATTGAGAGACCTCTTCTGCAATAATTGTTAAGTGTCATTAAATAAACATATAAGATAGTCAAGCTTGAATTTGTATTTTAAAAGTTTAATATCTATAATATCCTTAAGAACTAACCTTGCCATTTTCCGAAGACCAATACTCAGCCAAATCCAACTATCAAGTGTGTGTCCATGAGGTACATCCTTAGTAATTGCTTCATTTGACATCTTTTTTGGATTGAACTTCTGACGCTTCAATTCATATATGTAATTATTCCAATATGTGCCAACCCTCATGAAAATTGCTCAATTAAATGATTCTCCGTCTGGGATGACAAATTTTGCCTTGCAACATAGATAAATGTATAATTAACCATATGAATAATATACATACATAGGTAATCTATTCAAAAGAATACTTACTCGAACAATTTTCACAATCTCTAAACTTTATATATTGCTTGTTCACCTTAGGCCAGCTAATTTCTCCAATAAGGCAAAATCTCTCTATTCTTGCCAAATAAGCAAGATACTTAACTACAAAACATAAATTGTACGTACACATTATGATACCAAGGATCAGAATCCCTGTACAGAACACAAATTACCTTCTGATTTTTACTTGATTTTATTAGTGACATATTACTAAGAACATATTAGTGACATCAAGTATAAATTAGAAGGTAATGGTTGAGATTCCTGTACAGAACACAAATCAGAAGGTAATGAGAAGGTAATGGTTGAGATTCAAGTAAAAATTAGAACGTAAAAAGGTAAAAATCTCATTTACATGCTATTACCTTTTGATTTTACTAAGAACCTATTACTACCTTCTGATTGTTACTTCATTTAAAAGGTAAAAACTATATGCCTGCGCATTGTTACTAATAAAATCATATTAAAAGAAAAACCATTAAATTTTGATTTTTACTTTATTTTACTAAGACTATATTACTATATAAAGGCATATTATCACTAGTAAAATCATTTCTTTATTTAGGTACAAAGAATTAAAATAAAAACAAATAACAATGTCCTATATAATAAAAATAACTAAGGAATATTATTGTCTAAATCAAACATATGTCTACCCATTGCACAATGATCCAATTTTTTTGATAGACTTTATGTTTTAACAGCAAACACTCTCTTCTGTGTAGGAGAGGAAAAACCTAGGCTGGGGTTGGAGAACACAATTGCTCTCCCCCGCCGACCACCTCTTCGTTGGTGAGCAACCACCTCTGATGTGAATCAAATCTCCTCCGGGAGCCCCAAATCTCCTTCGGGAGCCACAAACCCGCATTCTCGGCGTGAGTCACCTCGGCCTTGACTGCTTGTCGCCTACTGCTCCTCTCCGGCCGCACCTTTGGTGTCCGCCGATCTAACCTTCGCCTTCGATGGTGCCATGGTGGTCCTCCCCGCCTTCAATCAGTGGTTTGGAAACCCCTAATCTGATTTTCTGTTAGCGGATTCGATCAAAATCAATGTCAAGATGGGTTGTTTGTGGGTTCTTCTCCCCCTCTCTTCCTCCTGTCCAATCAATCGGTGTTACATAACCCTTATTTTGGGATGCTCTGCTCAATTTCTGCCCTCTCGTCTGTTTGGTGTTGGGGCTTGAAATTTGTCCTCACGTCCGTCACACCTTTCTTCCCCGATGCATCCTTCCCGGGTGGGGTGTGGTGGCCGTCGATTTGGTTGGTCGGCTACCCGTCGGTGCACAAGCCCCCTCCGGGGCTGGACGACGACCGCCTGTGCAGTGGCTTGCTCCTGTCGATGCTCATGGTCGTCAATGACAACTATGGCCTAGGGTTCCATGTGGGCTTGAGAGGCTCGTGGGAATATGGTCGGGCCTTTCCTTGCCTTGGGCCCAAATCAACCCGGAAGCAAATAAAATATATAATAATAATAATAATAATAATAATAATAATAATAATAATAATAATAATAATAATAATAATAATAATAATAATAATAATAATAATAATAATAATAATAATTGCAGTAAATTTTAATTTATAACTATAAATAAATAATTCCCTGTGAGGTTTGCGTATTTCCCAATCGGGTTTCTGGTGCGTTTGGTCCAGGCATCATGTGGCTCTTCGTTTGGCGTGATTGGACTTTCTTTCCTGTTTGATGAGGTTCTGGCGGTCGGAGTCGGGATAGGTTGGGGTCGTGGTAGTATGTATCGAGGCGTCTCCTTTCTCTGGAAGAATGGTTCCTTGGAGGTTCGTCTTCACTGCCCACAGGTGACTCCTGATGCGCCACCGGCCTACGGTGTTGCTCCAGGGTAGTGCATGGCTTCGTCCTTCGTCTACATCCTCGTCTTGTTCGGATTAGTTGTGTTTGGTTTCGCTTTGTAGAGCATTTTTGCTTGTTCGTTGCACCTTCTTTATATTTTTGTTTGTTTTTTTGACGGTTTTCCGTCTTCCGACTTGTCGGCCCTCGAGGTCCAGATATTTCTGACCTCGAATTTTTACGTAATAAAAAAAATGTCTACCCATTGCCTAAATCAAACAAAAAATCTCTAGGCTTACCAATAGACTTATTATAAACTATGAAAAAAGATAAATAAAAATAGCTTTCTTTCCTTGAGTGTCAAATGGAAGAAATTAGCAATTCGTTATGGCCTATGGGTCTTGCTCAAAACTAAGGGAATATCTGCAAACTCCAAACAAACAAAATGCCTAAGGTTTTGATTATTCAAATACCTCGTCAAAGCAAATTACCAAAATATTTAAAAAAAAGAATCAAGCACGGAGGCAAAGGGAAGCCGATAAAATTGAAAGCACAACTTTTATCTCAAAACCTAGTCTAGATATATACTTGAGATATTGTGCTATTTAACAACTCATACTAAGCAACAGAACATTAAGATTTGTAATATAAATTTGAC
Organism: Persicaria tinctoria; assembly: GCA_037127255.1. Lineage (NCBI taxonomy): Eukaryota > Viridiplantae > Streptophyta > Magnoliopsida > Caryophyllales > Polygonaceae > Persicaria > Persicaria tinctoria. The sequence goes on along the minus strand of JBANSL010000010.1, from coordinate 65,256,405 downwards.
ATTCGACATTATATATAATGTTGCATGATAGTATGCTCAACAGTGGAGCTATTTTAATTGGCTAACTTTGACACCAACATCAAAAGCCTCACGTCTGATGATGTAAAAATTTAAAGCATAGATTTCCCATTTATAAATCGAACACCAAACAACTAACTACACTCCTATAATTTCCATTCTAGCAACACATTTTGAACAAATCAAGAAACAATTTATGAAATTATGCAAAATATCCATCCATTTCACATACTGAGCTTGAATATTATGGCTCTTTAAACACCCAAGATATATATTGTCATGTACCTGTTTACAGAGCTAACATTCATATTTCTCCTGACAGGTGCATAATGAACACAAATTTTCGTTCAAATTCGGGCAAAATTGAGGGTTTAGAATTTCAAATGAACCAAATTTATGATTCTCCGAAAGCCTAATAGCAGTTTTTGAACCAAAATTGAGAAGGGGGTGAAACAAAATATACTCGCAATCCCAAGACCTGGCGAAAAGTTTGAACGAGTAATCATTGATCTCTTAAGAACCGTTGACTTCAATATCTACCACCAAGCAATCGTCTTCAACAATCTAACTTTGAAGAACTGAAATCGAAACGCAAAAGGCTGAATTCGCAGCTCACAACACGAGTAATCAAGCCCCAAGCAATCATCTTCAACAATCCAACTTTGAAGAATTGAAATCGCAACTCAAGGAACTATATTCGCAACTCACATAGCTGATTTAGAGTTGACGCTTGTTGAACTAGACGATTGGGGTATGAAATTTCAAGGGAAAAAAAGATAGGGTTTTTTTATCGGGTGTTTTTGGGTGAAACGTCAGGCATGGGAGGTGATTGGGATTTTGTTCTTTCCTTATTTTAATTAAAATTTGTACTCAAAATTTTTGGGATTTACTTGGGCTAGGCCCGTATTTAATTTATTTTAATTATCTAATTGCTTTCTCCTCGTTTGCCCACGCTTTTAAAGAGTTTTCCACTATATAGATATACTGGCCGAGTTTTCTAAACAAAAACGCTCTCTCTTGAGAGCGTCTCCAGAAAGCCATCGCCGTCACCTTCATTCAATCTCTCCGGCCAGGATGTTCAATCGCTCCGACCAATCGTCGACTAATCTTCGATCAAATCTCTCCCTTCGGAGAGCCTAAATCTCTCTTCGGAGAGCCCAAATCTCTCTTCGGAGAGCCCCAATTCCTCTCCTCGGAGAGTGCTCGGATCGGGGGTTGCCCGCCTCTTCTCGGGTTGCTCCGCCTCGGCGTCGTTGGCTTGGCCGGTGTTTTTCACTCCTTGCCATGACTATCTGGCTTTGGTATTCTTTCAATCCAAAAATTATTTTGGGGATTTTATCGATTTGAGTACCCTGCTTCATAATTTGCTATCGGTTGAGCCGATTTCAAGATCTGGGGCTGTTTTGGTTTCTTCGATTCCTAATTCCCCTCTCTGTGGTGGGTTTGTGTGCTACCGGTCCCATCTCGGGTTGTCTCCTGTTGCCTCGGCCCGGGCTTGGTGTTTCCGCCCCTGCCTGGCTTCCTTTACATCGTCCCTCTGTCCGTTCGACGCAGACGGTCTGCTTTCGGCGGCGCTTAGCGATGTCGCTCCGCTGGTTTCGGCTCTGATGGTTCGTCTCCATCGGCCGTCCCTACTAAACTCCCTGTCTTCCCCTCTCCGGCAGCCTCTTTTTGCCGGTGATTATGCATAGTTCCACCCACCCTCTTCAGGCTTGGCTTGAGCCCCAAGGGTGGCCCGTTCGTGGGAGCGAGGCCCGATTGGTGTGGGCTTTGGGCCCTTGCTTTCGGTGGAAAAAGCTCCTTTCTTTCCGCGTTTCTCCCGTCGGCTGCTCCGGTTGGTGGCGCCCCGGCGCCCAATTTGCTCCGGCTTACTGTTGGGTGTCGCTGCCTCCAATCGTCGATGTGTTGTGTTTGCTGCTCCGTTGGATGCATACCCTATCATCTTTTCGGGCCCATGATTTTCTCTTTGGGCCCAAGTCTTTGCCTTGGGTCCAAAGTTGACCCATTGGCTATTGGCTTTTTTAATCAAAATTAAAAGTTGTAAATTATAATAAATAACTAAACATAAATAAAGATCTTACCGGACTCTCTTATACAGTATATATATTGATTTAAAACATTTTTAATCAATATCAACGTATATTTTTAAATCCGGATTACTCTTGCGCTCTTTGCCCTCTCGCGGTCGTGCTTCATTTTCTCGAGTTGGTTGGAGTTCTGTTTGTGGGTTCGTGGTTAGTTTCGGTTGAGGAGCAGTTTTGCGGCCCTGGTTGATCGAAGTGATCGTGTTGGTGGTGTTCGTGGTCTCCGAAGATCCTTCATCTAGGTGAAGGGAACGTCGTGTGATCCACACTTCCTCAGGTGTCGTCTTTGCCCTACGTGGATTGTTGCTTTCCATCTTTCCGGCGGCGAGACATCGTGTCAGCTGTGCTGTCCCATGCGCTCGCTATCCACTTCGCCACGTCGGGTCTCCATCTTCTCGTTGCTGTGTCCGTTTTGTGTGCTTAGGGTTTGGGGTTTTCCGGGTTTGTTTCATTTAGCTTTTTTGTTGTATTAGGTTGTTGTTGTATGTTGTATTTCTTTTTCTATGTTGTATGTTTAGACGGCTTGCCGTCTGCCGACTTTGTCGGCCTCTCGAGGTTCGGGCCTGTCCGGCCTCGAATTATTTCCTTATTAAAAAAAAAGAGTTTTCGACTATTTTATACGTCAATCATTACTGGCGGAATAAAACGTCGAAAATTATGTCAATAACAAGTGCGCGCCTAATTTCTCTCAAGACGTAGTTGAGTAACGTCGAGAGCAAAACTTCGAGAGTTAGAAAATGATTTTATCCATGTAATAATAGGTAAAATCTTATCTTATATAATAGGAGTAGTATTTAAAATTAGCTAATATCTTCTAAAAATATATCCATATCTAATCAAATTGGGTCAATTTTTATTTTATGCCTATATCAATTATTTAAAAATTTTGTAATTGATCCATACGACTAATATTCATATCTAATGAAATTTGATCAAATTTTATCTTACGCATATATAGATATATTGATTAAATAGAATTTTATCTTATTCATATATTGTTTATTTCAAAATTCTATGATTATTTTATATGCACTTTTGTGTCTTAGACGAATTCTCTTATATTATATTATAATATAATAGTTGAACGTAGTAAAATAGATCGGCAACCGGAGATCGTGAATCGGGGTTGCATTTTTATTATGTTGCTATCAAAATACTACCAAATGCCGATCTTAAAAGTTTATAAGAGAATCAACCAAACAAAGGAAAGAGAACCATACATTTGAAACAAAGAGCCCTTAAACGTTATAAGCCTTGGAAGGCAGCCTTGGCTTAGGATAGACCGACAAGGGCACCTTGCGTTGCAAGGTCAACCCATAAGCCTCTTCCATGTCAAGCTTCTCGGGCGTCTGCCCATCCGCTAGCTCCCAATCGAATGCGTGGACGAGCGTCGCGGTCATGAACTGCACCATCCGAAGCCCAAGACTCATCCCGGCGCAGATCCGCCGCCCCGCCCCGAATGGGATCACCTCGAAGTCGTTCCCCCGGATGTCGGCGCTAGGCCGCTCCCCGCCCGGGAGGAACCGTTCGGGCCGGAATTCGAGCGGGTTGTCCCAGGCCTCCGGGTCGCGAGCAATAGCCCACACGTTGACTAGGAGCGTGGCGTTCTTTGGGATGTTGTAGCCGTTGATCTCGCAACTCTCCGCAGCCATCCTAGGCAGGGAAAGTGGAGTAGATGGGTGCAGTCGGAACACCTCCTTGATGACGGCTTGGAAGTAGACGAGGCTCGAGAGGTCGGCCTCGGTCACGAGCCGATCTCGCCCCACTACCGCGTCGAGCTCTTCCTGCACCTTAGCCATTACCTTAGGGTGCCGGATGAGCTCCGCTATCGCCCACTCGGTAGTGCTCGAGGAAGTGTCCGTTCCTGCTGTGAACAAATCCTACAAGGAAGAAATAACACATCAATACAATTAGAGCTGACAATACCTCACCCGACTTTACTCAATTCGAGTGACTAAAATCCAACTTGATCTTACACTACATTGACCTAATATTGACCTAACCCGAAAAGACATGACTCAATGAAACGGATCCGAAACTGACCCGACTCGATGAAACAAAGATTTTAGGAGATCGGAGGCTTACCAAAAGGAGAGCCTTGATCTCGGTATCGCTCAATTTTCCGCCTTCGCCATCGCAGTTATCCTTCAAGGAGATCAAAAGGCTGAGCAAATCAGAGTGTTGTTGAGACTTCCTAGCACTGAACTGCGCCTTGTGCTCCTCCAGGATGTGTCCGATGAAGGTGTCGAAACGCTTGTGGAGGGTCTTCATCTTGCCGGCGATGCCCTGGAGGTCGAGCCAGTCGAGTAGGGGGACGAAATCACCGATGTTGAACTCACCCGCCAGCACCATCAGCTCCACCACCATGTCCTTGAACTCGTCAGCTTTCGGGTCGGCCTCACCGGAGCCGTCCCCGAACACCCTCTTACCGAGCATCACCCTTGCTAGGGCGTTGGTGGTGCACACGTTCAGGAGCTGCCCGAGCTGCACCGCGTTCTTCCCGGCCTTGGTTAACGCCCCGGTCAGTATTCCGACCTCCTCCTGTGCAGTTCAACACATAACACATTACAGCCTCAAAATTTAAACCCGACCTAACTCAACCCGAAAATTAATCTACTTGAACAAATTAAAAATGCATAAACAATTTTCAATTTTCAATTTGTTTATGGTCCCAAAAACTTCAGTATCAACTCGGTGGACCATTGGGTTCGTATGGGACGGGGTTAATAAACTGACTAAAATTATAAACAGGGTAAAAATTTATAGTTAAAAAATTATGAAAAAATATAAACTCCGTATGGGGAGAAAAACAGTTTATTTGTAAAAAGTGGAGTTTATTTGGTTTTTATTAGGGGTATTGTGGTACTTTCAAACCAAATAAGATAAAAGAGAAGGGGTAAAATAGTAATTATGGAATATAAACCTCAAAATAAGCTTCAATCGGAAGCTTATTTATAAAACCTTTTTTTAACTGACTAAAGCTTATTTGTTGTTCCCATACACCATTTAAACCTGTTTATTTTTTTAACAGCTAATAATTTCACGCTTTTAGCTTGCTTATATGCAAGCCATACACAGCCAGTATCATACGGAGGAGTTGATACATTGGATAGCAGAGATCATAAATGATCAAATCGCACTTTTCTTGAATTCAATTTTTGTCGAGTATCAGATTATCAGTCGTTTTTGTGAGGGTGAAATTGACAGGTATGTAAAGTACACCACTTCTGACAGGTTGGTATAAAAAAAATCCAAATTTGTTATGAAAAGTGGTTGCAAACTTGAAGGGTATAAATTGGTTTTTCGGATATATATCGCTCATCCGAATTATTTTCTAATTGAAAAAAAAAAATAGAAATTGGTTTGTACTCCCTTCTTCGTCTCAAAATACTTTAGTACTATTCACGGGGATTAAGATTATAAGTACTAGTGAAATAGTAATAAATTACTACGTGAAATTTTAAAAGTTTTTGTTTTTCAATTTGTTTTTTTAATTTGTTTTTTTTTAATTAGTAGATTTGAAGAGTAGTACTTCATACATATGTACGAGATAATATTTAGAATTTAGGAATTGTGCTAATATGAAACCATAAAAAAAAGATATTATTTTAAATTTAAATTTAACTGTTGTTTTTTCTTTTAAAGTAAAACCGGTATAATTTTAGTCATATCATATAAAGAATAATAGAAATATATCAATATGACTCCCTAAATTATCTTTTTATATTGAATCTGCTTTTTTTTTTTTAATACCGATCTGTAGTGTCGGGTGCAATTTAGCCTTTTTTGTGAATATCAATTTTTTTTTTAAAAAAAAAAAAAACAGAAGGTCTATTATATTTTAGGGAGGATATGGAATCACGTGAAGGTGTGGGGCCGTGGGGGTAGCTGAAGTGTTAGTTGTGGATGAATGCTAGTTGGGACTTGGGACCCTGGGAGGTGAAAAATGTTACCCTCACCATTTTATATCCAAATTAATTATGCTATAAATTTACAATAAAAAAAATTCAAAAATTTATATTTATGTTTTAATAAACATTTTTTGATGAAAATACATGTTTTATAATTTTTAGAAAATCTTATGCCAAAATAAGAACAAGTGTTTAAAACATAAATATAATTTTTGGAATTTTTTTTATTGCAAATTTATAGCATAATTAATTTTGTGTTACACCTAATGTCACACAAAGTGTTGCAGAGTATATCCATTGCCCTCTGAGCCCCCATCACGATATCACATGCGGTCTAATAATAATAACCATAGCAACGTACGTGGTGTCAAAATTAGAAATTGTTTATGGTCCATAAATTATATATCTACATTCCATACACGTCTAGATTCCGTCTAAACCCTTAAACTCGTCCTGTTGTGAAGGTCGTTAAACCCGCCTACACTATATAAATCCGTCTAGACCCCGTCTAAACCTTTAACGCTACCCTACTGTGAAGCACACACCAAATATTTTTTAGAACATTGACTACAGAGATTTTTTTTTTTGGTATAAAAAAGAGCCCTTCCATCATTCCAGGTAGGTTGTGAGGGGTGAAAGTAACACAAATACAAAGGTAGAAGGAGTCCTTGTATAACGACTTAAGTTTTGGGGTATATTTCGTCTTTTATAATCAAAAATAAAATAAATTTGACGTAACTTTTATTTTTATATATTAGAATATTTGTTTTTATTTAACAGAAACAAATTCATCAACGATGCCATGATGGAGTAAAATCAAAAGAGAGTTTTGGGGTGGTGGGGTTGAGTAAAAGGAGGGGGTTTTAACGGTGCAAATCCTCTACCCAAAACCTCGTCACAACTTCTCGTCCCACAAAATTATTTTATATCTAAATTAATATTAAAAAAATTAAAGATATATATATTTAGCTTCTACATACATACTTATGATAACATATTTGGAAAAAAAAATCTTAAAAAATCAAATTATATATTTTTTTAAAAAAAATATATAGTAAACTCGTATCTTTTTAAAACTTAAAAAAATCTTTCTATCTTTCGTAAATTATTATAATTTTTGTAAGTTGATTTTTTAAGATTTTTTTTTTTAAATATGTTATCATAAATACGTAGAAGCTAAATATATTTTTTTTAATATTAATTTAGATGTAAAATAATTTTGTGGGACAGGGAGTTGAGACGGGATTTTGGGGCACAAGATTTACACCGGGATTTTTAACGGTTGATTTTAAATCCTCGATCAACCTCCACCAATCCTTTTTTTTTTTTTTTATGAGAAACGAAACCTTAACCTCCACCGAATCAAAAACATTATAAACATGCACCTGTTTTCAAATTCAACAAAAGGAAGGCAATCAAGCAATCAATATCCTAAAACTAACAACAATAATATTTACTTACCAAAAAATGCATAAACAATTAAACCTGAGAAAACATTTTTTTTTAAATAACTAAAATAATTAAATTCGAGATAATTTTAACTATTTATTCCCCAAAATGATAATATAACAACATATATACCTGACGAACATGGCGGAAGTCATCCAAGGCCTTGCCGGAGAAGAGGTGGACCTGGCAGATCTTCCGGAGCATCCGCCACCGGGGCCCGTAAGGCGCGAACACCAGGTCCTGGTAGTTATAGGCGATGTGCTTGGCGCCGGAGTTGGGCGGGCGGGAGGAGAAGTTAGCGTCATGGGTCTTGAGGAACTGGGAGGCGACGGAGGCGGAGGCGGCGACCACCACGTGGACGTAGCCCAGCCGGAGATGCATAAGCGGGCCGTAGACCTTGGCCAAGGCAGCAAGGCCGTGGTGGGGCACCGCTCCCATGTGGGGGAGGTTGCCGATCACCGGCCACGGCCGCGGCCCCGGCGGGAGGCGGGTGGGGCCGCGGCTGAAGAGGAGGTTGTAGAGGAAGTAGAGGAAGAGGAGGGAGGAGAGGGAGTAGAAGGTCAGCTGTAGGGTGGACATGGATTGGAGGAAGGGGTGGTCTAACAGAGAGCTCCCCATTTTTGGTTTGCAAACTTAGGTAAGTGACAAAAGGTTGGGGGTGGTGGTGAGGGTTTTATATTAAACCATATATATGTTTTTTTATATACGTGATTTATAAAATAATGAGTAGAAAAGGGGTTGGTGGTACTATTAGGTATTGGTGTATATGGTGTGTGTGTTTGAGCCTCTTAAATCAATAAATGGATAACTCCCTCCTTCCAAAATACACAAGTTTTTTACTGCACAAGTTTTAATAAATAAAAAATTTCTTTTAAAAAATCATCTATCATTTCACTAATATTTTTTATAAATATTATTAATTTTTAATACCCACTACATATTTTGATCCATTAAAATATTTCAAAAGTCAACAACAAATAAATCAATACAAATCATTACAATTTCTTACCTAGAAAACATAAAAGACTATCGATCTATTGTATTTTAAAACAAAAACTTACATCTAAAAACCCATCTATTATGAAACGAAGGTATTATTTGAATTTGAGTTTAAATGAAAAGATTCAAAAGACTGAAAAGAGGGGTAGTGGGGAATGTGGATTATAGGTATAAAAATATCAAATTATCTATGATAACAATGAAATAAATCTCAATTAATAAAAAAAAAATCGAGTTTATATTATTTCATAATTCAAATTAATGTAATTTGATTGATAAATTAGTTTTGTGAATGAATGTACTGACCCAAATTGGTAATTAAAAATCCAAATTAGTACTAAAATATTAAGGTCTATGAATGAATTAGCGGATCCAAGAGCCGAGTGTATAATTAAAAAAAAAAAAAACATTACCGTGGGCGTTTAAGTAATGTAAAAGGAATTACTACATTTGTACAGTACTTTGGAGGTGAGTGAGTATGGGTTGGTAGGGGGAGGGGGTAGCTGCACTGCACGTGACGTGCACTGGGTAGTTAACATACTTACGTGGGAACCTGCTATTGCCACATCTCCCTCAAATGTTTGTAAAATTGACCTCTTTCTGGAGTCAGGACTATTTGTTCCACTCTTTTAAATGAGACGGGACCGAGGTTATCGACTGATCCCCACCCCCATAATTCAAACATAAACGATATCTCCACCGCGAATTTTTACTATTTTCACCGCTAATCACCGCAGAGTTTAATGACAGTCAACGATCCCACCACATGGGTATTGCGGTGGGTCGAGAAATATACAGGTCTAAAACCGTCACCATAACGGTTCAAAACCGTCGCCAAAATAGTCAAAACTGTCGCCATAACGGTCCAAAACCGTCGCTATAATCCACCGTATACTATGCGGTGGGTTATGGCGACCTTTTTGGACCACTTTTACAAACCGTTTTCAATTGCCAAAAAACTTACCGCATGTATACGGTCGTCATAACCCACTGCATACCTATGCGATGGGTTTGTATACGGTCAACGGATCCACCGCATATACACGGTGGGTCTGGGAAAAGTGGATTAAGACAACCGCATACCTATGCGGTGATTAGCGGTGGAAATAGTAAAAATTAGCGGTGAAGATATCATCACCCAATTCAAACACTAACACACAAATCGCAATAATTAAGCATAATAGAATTTGTGTGATGTTCCTCTCATTATTAAAGCAAGAGATCATTCATTTCAATGTTATGACTGAAACCCGAAACCTCCCTTTTAATAATCTTTGATTAATCAATCGACTCAACTAAATACACCCTAAATTTACGCATCGGAATGAACGTGCAAGTTTGTTGTGAACGTTCATTTTAAAAGGGTGATTTGCGGTGTATCTAACAACACCATTAATCAATTGACTAGATATAAAGGATGTTTATTTTTGTTTCCAATTTGATTTAAAACCTACCTACCTGTCTATAACGGGGAAGGTAAGATTGAAGGAAAGGTTTATAGTCAGATTTGCCAACAAACAAGAAGACTAGCTAAGCCAAGATAGATGGAGAGGGGTAGGAATGAGTGGAAGTGGAGGGTAGCCTTATGCGTTTTGGATGTCTTAAATCAAACTCGTCTCCATCTCATTCACTTTTTTTAAACGATTTGACTTTATAATCCCACAAGCCCACATTCATATTTGTTTTATTTTAATACACCCCTCATATGTATTTTAATACAGTACAATCGATGAATTAAATAAAACAAAACCATTTGCTAGGGTGACAACCTTAACAGTATTAATATATACATAAAGGGTATTTTAAAAATGTCCATAGGAAGTCGAAATGATCATTTATCGACAATCCATATTCCACGATATAACGAAACAATTGACCTTTTCGGGTCATACAACCACTATCATGAATCCTATCACAGATTTAGAACTATAGGTTTTCATCCGAAAGATTGCCCTGAGATAAACTATTAATCGCGCATAATCCATCCGAAAGATTGCCAGTCATGCGCACTAGTGGCAACACTTAACAATACTTTGACATGGACTTCAAGTGGATGTATTTAGAACTGTACTTATCTACTAGTACTGCGGGGTATTAAGTACTGGCAAGACTTTATAATAGCCCAGAACTTAGTAAACAAGGTAGAAACAAACCCAACTCCAGTTTGTCAGAGTTGGTAAAATCCAATTGGATGTATGTGTTAGATTCACATGACTGATTTTATGGACTGATATTTCAAAATCAGGGGAGAATATAGTCGTGTGATTTCGTCAGATATTTTAAACCTAGAATCTGAAAGGTAAAATCACAAAATTGGCCTAGGATTTAACAATGACAGAATCTTTATTCAATTACAGGAATCAAACAAGAATAATGCATCGAACTATATTGAACAGGCATTTATCTCTTACCTCAAATGGGATGTTCAGTGCTTACGAATCAAGTCGACGAAGGTCGGTGACCTTTTTCTTCGGACCAAGTGAAGCTGCATTAGGAAAAGCTGGCATGCATCTCCTCTCCAACCATTTCAAAAATTTCATCAACCCTGAAAAAAATAGAAAACAAGGAATCTTGTTAAAAGATTATGCACAGGGTAAACTAGGAGAACTAGGGAGCCAGGGTGTGAAAAATTAGTCCGCTTATAAGATTCAGTTCGCTTTGAAACATGACCAAAGTAAGCAAAAGCAAGTGCCGCAGTATTATATCTGGGGATTTTGAGAGACAAAGGGCAGGGATCACATCTTGTAACTTCACCTGTTCTTATCTATGTTAACTTCAGCCAACCACGTTGTGAGATAAACCTGAAATAATATAAGAAAAAGAAATAAGATTGATGGCACTAAAAATATCTGATCATCTGATTCATCTATCTAGTTCTAATAAACTATTGACATAAACTTTACAAAGGTCACATATCATCCCCGTTTTTATATAGTCCCTAAACAAAGAAGGAATTTTTGTGTCAAGAGTCTTATAGGGGGTATTTCAGGACAGGCAACAGGGCAAACCATTGAACAATCTCGTAAGGCCTATTTGTGGCTTTAGATGAAGTTGACTGGAAAGCAAGCAGTGCACTCTCCGCTACTACAAATTACTTGGGCATACCACCAATGCAAGTTCAGAATTAACTAATAAAAGGCACCATAAAAAATTTATGAAAAAGCAGGTCCAAGTGCTCATGCCAAAATGCACAAGAAACAGACTTCATTGCATCAAAAAAAGAAAAACAAAAAGAAGAAGAAGAAGAAACAGACTTCAGCTAGTAACAACTGCAAGCTCCAGAAATATTATTTTAGAAAAGGTACATCTTATACCTGCAACACCTCACGCTCTGGTTGATGATCAGATTGAATATCAGGTGTACCTGAGCTCCAGCCCTTAACTTTCGGCAGGGCAGGACTACAAGGTTCTTTAGTATACATGTTGCCTGTGCTCAAGTCATCAGCTTCTCCTGGATATAGTTCATCTGACCAAGACAGCTTGTTCACCTGGTCAGTTTTTGCAAATGTGATGGCGAGCAAACCAACTACAAGCAAACGCTGTTGACCACAGTCAGAAGTAAGATAAAAAGATCTGACAGTCAAAAGAAGGGCAAGTTACCTTCAAAACGAGTTCCATTTTGAACATTCCAACCAGCTCCTGAGCCAATTCCTCTGCCAAAACCAAAATATAAAATTATAAGGAATACACTGCGATATTAGGCAAAATACCATGATTAAAAATAGTTTGACAGGGAGAATTTATTTCAAGGTGAAGATAAGATGAAGTATATTTCACTTAATCAACAACACACAACACAGTGGAGATTTTTGGGTGAAGACAAAACTAACATCTAGGAACGCAGAAAGAGGAGAGTAATTAAAAGCTTCATTGGTAGACATTTTGTAGACTGCCAAGGGAACAAAATGAACACACCCGAAATAGAAAATGAAATTCAAATGCCTCATTTTATCAATCTCTCTCAACCCCCGATATTATTGATAGATTTAAAGTTAGCATTAAATGTTCACATCTATATTCTAAGAATAAATCCAGCATAGAGCCCAAAAAAATCCACTCATAAAGCTCCCAGATCATAAATCAATAATTTCATATCCAGTAAAAACATGACAGTAAAAACTGCTACGTAGAAATTGTGACAATATTCTCATAATCTGAATCAGAGAGTGTAAAACTGCAAACATACCAATGGAGGAGGTAGACCAGAATGTGAAGACTGGAAGTCCACCACCATCACCAGTATCATTTGGGTCAACTTGAATGGCTGAGAACTGTGCAAGGGGACTACCTTTTGTGCCTTGGGAGAAACACCGCATAGATCCACTAGACTTGATCATGTCAAGAACTGCTGCAACCTGTATACAAATATTAGACACAATATTAGTTTGCAAGTACACGAATTTTTTTAACATTGACAAAAAAAAAACATTAAATGCCTAATCCACATAATGATAGGGAAATAATGAATAAGAAACAGTTGCAAGAACAGAAACATTATTTGTCAACTTCAAACTTACTTCTTTCTTGCTGCTTTATGTTTTAGGTATCCAAGGTTCTAGATTCACAACATATGAGATTCAATGTTTAACTGTTTAAGAACCACTTACATAGGCGGAGGTACATGATGTAACCTCGGATGGATAACAGATGGAATAAAGTTGGCAAATATAAGATGAAAATTTTCAAGTAGTGAAACCAAACATACCAGCCATGCCTCTTGAAGGTGTCAAAGAAATTCTATTATATCCTTACTGCCACACAAACATTTGTTTTCAATTTTCTGGCTAAAAGTTTGTCTCCTTGAATTCTTGCAAGGTGCAGAATTCTACTTTCTGAAATAAAAAGTTCAGGAGCTCAATAATGTCCAAAAGACGAAGGAAAGGGGATACATGCCTACATTGTGATGTGTGGCTTTGCTATTAGCGGCTGAACTGAATGCAGGTAATTTGAAGATGAGTTGGTGGGGACATGATGAAAGTGGCAAGGTTAATGTTGGTACTATGAGTCTGATCTGCAAAGTGGGCTATCAATCTCAATATTTTCCTATCAGATCAGTAAGCAAAGAGGATGAAGGAACAGCCAGAAAACAAAGCAGGTACTCATATTCTACACTACCTAACACCTGTTTGTATAACATGCCTCCCTGGATTTGCCCCCATGTTCACTAATACCTCCTTTTAAAACTTACTGATGCCTCATTTCAAAGAGGAAAGAAATCTCCTGGGGCACAACAGAAGAGAGATCTCCCTCGGATATCAATGGTATGGGTTCAAGGAGTCTCCAATCCATTCTCCATTTACCTGTTTACTTGTTTATTATTTTTATGAAAATTATATGTTGATAAAATATTGAGAATTCTCCTTGGAGACCCTAAAACCCTGGTTTTGCAGATCACGTTTCCTCGTTTAGACATGTCCAAAAGGATAATAATAGCTGCTCAGTTTCGGGAGCCCACGTGTATTGATATTTCCTCTAAAATAGCATAATTATCATAAATGCATACAGATATGACAGATGCAAAATGAACTCACCATCTGCTTGTAGGATGATAAAAGTTGAGTCCAATGCATCTCCTGCACCAATAACATTAAGAACTAAAGTAAGATTTTATGCCAAACAGGTTTGCAGGACTAGAGAAACTTAAAGAATAAACAAAAATAATAGCCAGTTCATGTGCAGTAGCACGTTCAAACACAAGTATCTGAGAGGCTGTGTGCGTGTAAGAGCTAGGGATTGTGTCTGAGAAAGAGGGGGGATTAACCTGCTGCTTAAACAATTTATGACAAGCTTTCTCGCGTATATTGAGCATATCACTCAAAACCCCCAATTCCATCGAGTCCATGTAACTGCATCACATACAAAGACAAAAACCATTCGCCTCAAGAGATTCCACAAAATCAGAAGAAACCACGGAATTTGAACTGTTAACAAGTGATAAAGGAACAGTAATGAACTCCTGAAACTCGAGAGGAACGTGGAAGAGTACGATCGGATTACCGTTGAGAGAGGAAAGAATTGACAAGAGAAGTGGCGGACGATCTCCCGGAAGAGGAAAGAGAGGTCCATTTTTGCCGATGTGAGGCCAGCTTGGACCACTGGTTTCTGAGATTCCTCTGCGCTGCCGGCCTCCACAGCCTGAGCAAGGAAGGCGGCAGTGGCGACGAAGACGCCGGCGAAGGAGATTGCGATGGGCGGCAGCGGGGGAAATTACAGTGCACTGGCTCCGGCGTGGATGGCGTAGGCGTTGAGTAGGAGAGAGAGGGCGATGAGTCTGAATCGCCCGTTTCCGGCATCGCCATTTCTCAGCCTCAGGCTGTCTCGCGGTCGCAAACTCGCAATAGGGTTTATTGAAGGTTTATCCTTCAGGAGTATTAGTTAAGAATTCGAGTTCGGATAGATCTGAAACTCGATATGCCGACGAATCAGTAGATGGACTAACCGTCAACAAACAGATACACAAAAAACACAGATGAAAGAGACAACCATGAGACTTGACCCAAAAAAAACAGCTAGCGGAGGAGTCGAGGAAGATCTAAGGCGAGCCACGAATGTCGAGAACACGGGAGAGCGCGTCGAGGAAGTGTGAATCCCTAACATTGCCCCCACCTAGACGAGAGATCTTCGAAGACCACGAACATAGTCTCGATCATTCAAGAAGCCCGATATTGCGACCCAAATCATTCAGAACAAGATCAACGAAAACTCTTCTTACATGGACTCCTTATGTATTGATGATCATCGGTGTTCCCGATGTGATAGGATTATGTTCGCTTGGTCGATTAGATTTATGTGTTTGTCATGGACTATATTGCATCGTTTTGTCTATGTTGTTTGTTTTGACTATTCGTTGTCTGCTGATTGAAATGTCAGATTACCCTCGAAATTTTTCGTTATCAAAAAAAAAAATCTGTCATTTTCCTCCTACTGAATTTACATGCTCAAGCAATTCATATGTGTTTGAAAAACACTCTCTTGCCAAGAGTTCCTGTAGAAATATTTCATTAAGCATCTTAGGTTTTGTATAATATTTACATGTAATAAAGTATGTGGTTGTATATGTATTATGTGGGCTGTGATAGAAGGGTGGAATTGGGTTGTGAACACTTGAGTTAGTGGATTTAGGCCCGATCTGGAGGCCCCGAGAACTTAGGTCATTTGACCGAACCTCGTAAAACTGTTGTGTTCTTGCTTTGAGTTTCTCTTCGCTTCCGCTTATCTGTTTCTCCAACTTGCGATTATCAAACTTCTGCTATATCAAATTGGTATCAGAGCATGTGTTTTGATGCTAGAGCTTGAGTGTCCGCTTTCCAAACTCTATGAATCTTTATAGATCTCAGGGAACGGAAATTGGTGCAGGAAGCGGGTGGGCCTAGATAGGGTGTATCGCCTGGTGCCATTCCCCCTGTACGACTCATCAGATCATGTTCTTGTTGTGTGAAATATTGTGTGTCTTGCATGCTTTAGGATTTCTGCACTTCTAGCTTTGTTGTTTGCTATTCTGTGTTTGGAATCTTCAGATCTTGGTTATTCTTGAGTTTTTGGTCTCGAAACTTTCAGATCTGGACTTAACTGTTTGGATCTAGGGTTTCTTGAAGATCTGTAAGCTCTTGAGTAATCTTCTGAGATCGTTTGTGTGCTGAGTTATTCTCTACAGTTGTTTTTTGCTTGCTTTAGCTAAGGTCTTCTTAGTTATTCTAAAAGCTAAGTTGTTTACTTGCCTTTTGTTGTCAGGATAAACCATGGCTGAGTCTTCTGTTAGGATCAAGCCCTATGATGGGATCTCTGACTTTGCAATGTGGTAGTTAAAAATGAAAGCAGTTCTCATTAAGGAGAAATGATGGTTACCTATCAATGCAGTATATCCTGCTGCTGTTGATGATGATAAAAAGAAGGAGTTGGACCTTATAGCATATAGTGAGATTATGATACGTCTTTCTGATGAAGTAGCTCGACAGGTAATGAGTAAGAAAACAACCAAAGAGCTGTGGGAGGCTCTTGAGGGGTTGTATCTGGTAAAATCTCTCCCTAGTCGAATTAATCTGTTGTGTAAGTTGTTCAATTTCAAAATGGATGCGCATGCTTCTCTGAATGATAACCTTGACAAGTTCTTGGGTATGACTCAGGATTTAACTAGATGTGGTGATGATATTTTTGATCTGCATCAATCTGTGCTGTTGTTAAATTCTTTACCTTCTCAGTTTGATACTTTTAAAGATGTCATTCAATTCAGTCGTAAGGATTTGAATAAGAAGGAAATTATAGAGTATATTACTCAGAAAAATGATGTCACAAAGGTCTTTAAGTCTAAACAGGAAGCTAAGTCTGAGGCCTTAATGGCTATGGCTAATTTTAGAAAAAAAAGGAACAAGAATTTTAAGAAAAAGGATGACAATGCTAAAACTGACAAGCCTCCTTCTAATAACAATAAAGGTAAAGAAAAGGTGTCTGGAAATGTGCAGGATAACAATCATAAGAAAAATGTGAAGTGTTATTACTGTGACAAAACTGGACATTATGAAAAAGATTGTTATAAGAAAAAGAAGGATGAGGCTAAGAAAGAAAAGTCTGGTGTTTCTGCATTGTTTGAAGCTGGTTCTTGTTCTAAGCATGAATTGTTGCCTATTTGTAATGATTCTGCATGTGATGATGTCTGGATCCTTGATTCTGGTTGCACTATGCATGCTACACCCGATAAGAAATGGTTTGATCATCTTACTTTAATTGATGAAGGGGATGTTTTGTTGGGTGATCATCATGTTGTTTCTATTAAAGGGGTGGGATCTGTGCCTTTGCTTACGTTTGATAACCAGATTAGGATTATTCAGAATGTTAGATATGTGCCTGATTTGAGAAGAAATTTGATGTCTGAAAGTGTGTTTGATGATATGAGGTGTCATATTAACACTTATCTGGGTAATAAGAGAGTTTCTAAAAATGGGAAAGTTATGATTCAAACTGTGAAAAAGAAAGGTCTTTACCATGTTATTGCTAAGTCTGCATTGAAACATCATGCATATGTTGCTTCTGTTTCTATGTCTAATGCTGAAACTGCTTTGTGGCACAAGAGATTAGGACATATAGGAAACATTGGTCTATTACAGCTTTATAAAACTGATGTTCTTAAGCTTAAACCTGCTGAATTGGATATGTGTGATGATTGTTTGTTTGGTAAGCATACTAGATCTAAGTTTGATAAATCTAGTTTCATTGTTAAGCATCCTTTATAATATATTCACTTTGATCTTTGGGGCCCTGCCCAGGTTGATTCTTTTTCTGGCATGAAGTATTTTATGTCTCTCATTGATCATTATAGTAGATATGTGTGGATTTATTTGCTGAAGGTTAAAAGTGATGCTTTCATTACCTTTAAGAATTGGAAAACCAGTGTTGAAAAAGAATTTGGCTATGTGGTTAAGTGTTTAAGAACTGATAATGGGCTTGAATTTTGCAACTCTGACTTTGATGCATATTGTAAAGAACATGGTATTAAGAGACACTTGAATGTTCCCGGTACTCCCCAGCAAAATGGCATTGCTGAGAGGATGAATAGAACTCTGCTTGAAAAAACTAGATGCATGCTTATTTCTTCTGGCATTAAACATTCTGTTTTGGGTGATGCTATCATGACTGCTGCTCATTTAATTATTAGATCTCCCTCCTCTGTTGTTGGCTATAAAACCCCTTATGAACTGTTGCATAAAAGAAAACCTAACTTGAGCAATCACAAGTTGGTGTAGTGGTTATGGGGCTACATCCCATGCCTCGAGGTTCGAAGTTCGAATCCCCGTGGAAACATGGAGACGCTTGTGAGTGGGAGGGTCAACCCCTTAAATGGGCCTACAGTAACCCGATCCAGATGTAGAGTGGGCTAAGCCCACCTGAACTGGAAAGGATCAAAAAAGAAAACCTAACTTGAGCTACTTGAGACCTTTTGGGTGCACTGTGTTTTCTCACAAGTCTGATGGAAAACTAAATGCTAGATCTGAAAAGGGTGTTTTCTTGGGGTATCCTGAGGGAGTTAAAGGGTATAAAATCTTATTGATTCAACCCGGTGCTTATAAAGTAATTGTGAGCAGGAATGTTGTGTTTAAAGAGACTGAATACTACTTCAAGTCTAAGCTTACCCGTCTAAGCTTACCCCTGCAGCTCAGCTTGACAACACAGTGGAGGCTACTGGAGCTGCTACTGGCACCCCCTTCTATATGCCTAAAGCTCAGACTCCCCCCTTGGAGGATGGTTCTGACAATGATCAAGTTCAACCCCACGGGGGTCAGGTAAATATAGGAGCTAATGATGGTGGTGAAACTGAAGCTTCATCTTCTTCTTCTACCTCCTCTTCTTCTAGCTCTTCTGATTCTGATTCTAATACTGGGGATTTGGCTCCTGATGACACTGAGGATGCCATCTCAGTCAACTTGGATGGTCATCCCTTGGCTGATTACTAGTTGACTAGAGATAGTCAGATAGGGAACCCAGAACTAAGAAGCCAAATCCTAAGTATACAGAGTCTAATGTGGTTGAATTTGCTCTTATGGTTTCTGAAGTTATAAATTCTTACAACCCTGATCTTTATGAACAAGCTGTTAAGTGTTCTCATTCTAATCTTTGGCTTGCTGCTATGAAAGATGAAATTGAATCTATGCATGCTAATAAAACTTGGACCTTAGTTAAGAAACCTAAAGATAAAATGATTATTGATTGTAGATGGGTTTATAGGATTAAATCTGGTTCTACTGCTGATGATCATCTCAGCTATAAGGCCAGGCTTGTGGCCAAAGGCTTTACCCAAAAGAAGGGTGAAGATTATAATGAGATATTTGCCCCTGTTGTTAAGTATAAAACTCTACGTTTCTTGCTTGCCATTGTTGTTGTTTATGATTTTCACATTGAACAAATGGATGTTAAGACAGCTTTCTTGCATGGTGATCTGTATGAAACAATTTATATGAAGCAACCTAAGGGTTTTGTGGATGAAAAGAATCCTGATTATGTGTGTTTACTTAGAAAGTCTATATATGGCCCGAAGCAATCTCCCAGGCAATGGAATATTAAATTTCATACATGCATGCTTAAGTTGGGTTATTATAGATCTAAGTATGACACTTGCTTGTATATGAAGGGTGTGAGAACTGCTGAGCCTATCTATGTTCTGTTATATGTTGATGATCTGCTACTGGTGTGTAAAAACATGACTAAAATTAAAGAACTGAAAAATGGTCTTAAATCCAACTTTGACATGAAGGATCTTGGTGCAGCTAAAAGAATTATTGGAATTGACATTATTAGAGATAGGAGGAAGAATCAGATTATTTTATCTCAATCTTATTATATTCATAAAGTTATGGACATATTTAATTTTATATGTGCTAAGACATCTTCTATGCCTCTTGGTGCTCATCTTGATCTAACCAAAACTGTTGTTCCTCTTCCTAATAATGAAGCTGCCTATATGAAGAAGGTTCCTCATGATGTTGATGTGGGTTCAGTTATGTATGCCATGATCTGTTCCAGACCCGATCTAGCCTTTGCAATCAGTGTCTTAAGCAGGTTTATGTCTAACCCCATTGAGAAGCATTGGGTTGCTATGAAATTTCTTTTAAGATATTTGTGTGGCACAAAAATGTTGGCTTAGTTTACGGCAGGCACTCAGTTGTGAGCCTTCAAGGCTATGTGGATGCAGATTATGCAAGCAACAAGGACAATAGGAAGTCTACTACTTCTTATATGTTTACATGGGCAGGAAACTGTATCTCTTGGAAGTCACAGTTACGGCCTATTGTCGCTCTCTCATCAACTGAGGCATAATATATAGCAGCAACTGAAGCTACAAAAGAGGCAATATGGCTTCAAGGCCTAAACAGGGAGATTTCTGGAAAACCTTGTACTTCAACTATTAATATTGATTCTCAATCTGCTTCATATCTTTGTCGTGACCCTATGTATCATGAAAGAACAAAGCATATAGATGTGATATATCATTTTATCAGAGAAAAGGTTGATAAAAATATTATAAGTGTTGTTAAAATAAGTGGTGATAAGAACCCTGCAGATTTTGGGACAAAAATTATTACAGTTGACAAGTTTGTATTCTGCAGAAACTTCCTCCATGTTGAGGATCCCACTTAGCTGGTGTTACAAGGTATGATGGGCTTGAGAAGGATCGGTTTCACCTAAATCCAGTTGGCTATGAAGCTCTAACTAGCTTGCTGCAGATCCATGATATGCGTCTTAAAGAAATACATGGGCATATTGTAGAAATATTTCATTAAGCATCTTAGGTTTTGTATAATATTTACATGTAATAAAGTCTATGGTTGTATATGTATTATGTGGGTTGTGATAGAAGGGTGGAATTGGGCTTAGGCTAAGCCAGGTTTGGGTGTTAGCCTATTGGGCTGCCAACCTGAGCTGGGCCGTCCAAACCCGTTGAGCCCAAAGCCAGCCCAACTCTCCTTATGTAAGCTGAGCTCGGATTCTAGGGTTCCTTGAGAGCTCGCCTATATATACTCCTTATCTCCTATCTGCTATTCACTGTTGAAGCTGCTCCGCGCGTCTGGTAAGTTCCAAGAGAAAGAAAGAGAGAAAGAGAGAGCGCCGGGAAAGCCTAGCGCCGCCGCATCCCTTTCCGGGAGCGTCGCTTCTTCCTGGCTCCGGTGGTCTTCTCCGGTGCTGATCTCTGGTGGCCGATCTGTTGCTCCTCTGCAGATCTACCTTCGATGAAGATCTTCTTCGTCTTGCTCTTGTTTCTTCTTCAGTCTTTTGTGGTTTCTTGTGTTTTCATGTTCTTCATGTTTATCTTTG
The DNA here is from genome assembly GCA_037127255.1 of Persicaria tinctoria. Lineage (NCBI taxonomy): Eukaryota > Viridiplantae > Streptophyta > Magnoliopsida > Caryophyllales > Polygonaceae > Persicaria > Persicaria tinctoria. The sequence continues at coordinate 65,235,143 of JBANSL010000010.1, read as the reverse complement.
TTTGTTGTTTCTCTGTAAGCCTGTGAACACTTGAGTTAGTGGATTTAGGCCCGATCTGGAGGCCCCGAGGACGTAGGTCATTTGACCGAACCTCGTAAAACTGTTGTGTTCTTGCTTTGAGTTTCTCTTCGCTTCCGCTTATCTGTTTCTCCAACTTGTGATTATCGAACTTCTGCTATATCAGTCCCAACACTCTTCCTTCAAGAGCCAACAATCAGCATCCTTGACACGATGAATCTCGGCTTCAACCGCCTCTTATCCTCCTCGCTCAGCCACCCCTGCTCATCCTCGTTCAGGTGTGTTGTTCAACCAGTCGTCTTCGGTGGGGATGTGCTAGCTCCGTCTCCAATGCCTCGGCGAAGGTGACCTCCGTCCCCAGCTCCGACCATTGAATCGGCCTTCGGTGCTTCTCCGACGACTCTCTATTTCGATGGTCCCTTTGACACCGTCGCTGGTTGGTTGATCCTTGTGCAAAGAATCCTCCTTCATCCCTTCCCTAGTACAATAGTTAAAAAAAAATCACCAATTCGTTGTTTTACTCCTTCACATTTATTGTACAAATGACTACGTGTATCTATGGGCAAAAAAAAAATCTTTTATAATATTGTATTATATTATAGATGAAACAATATGATAAACCCGACAAATTTATGTCTATTTCGGTCTAGTTAAATCAAAGAACAACAACAATAATACCAATTCTGATGTATCTCGTTGTAGGTAGGTTACAAGAGTCAAATTGTACACAATTCTTTCCTAACTACATTGAGATGATGTTCAAAATAATCAAAGATAAAATAACAAGTATGAAGTTTAATTTTTTGTTTGAAACAAGAAGAATAAAGTCTGAATCCGACATGGGAGCATCATGATCCATGCTCATTAGCATTGCAATTTGCAAATGAAAAAAAAAAAAGAAGAAACCGCCCGGTTTAGGTCCAGCCCGGTCCATTCCGAGCGGTTTAGCTAGCGCCCTTGGATAATTTGATGCTGAATGATCGGCAGTGTAAAACCCTAGATAGAGCAAAGAGCGCAAGAACGGCTATGGAGTTCAAAGTCGCACACTTTTTCATATGAACCTCGTCTCTTGTTGTTACTCCCGGTGAGCTATTCGTATCTTTCACAACTTGTTCACTTTTGAATGCTCCTTTTACCTGTTTGAATTCCCTCGCCGATTTGATTCTCATACTTGGATAGATTTCAAATATTCTCCTGTGCTTCAGGCTCAATCTGAGAGGTGTTCCAAGGAGCTTACTTGCTTGTTCCCGGATTTCTCAGAGGTAACTAAGATGCCGGATTTAACCTAATTCGCATACATTCCCGAGATTTGTTTGGTTGTGATTTCGGCTTTCCTCGAATAAATCTGGATATGAATTATCGATTTTTTTTTGTACGCTTCATTGTTCCTAATGTCTCATCTCAATTTTGTTTTTCTGCTTCTTGATCGAATGATTAATAGCATTTCACACCGATGCTGATTTATCATTTATACGTGTTTCACTTTTTCTTTCCCTAAACTGATATGGAAGGAAGTAGAACACCGAAGAAGAGTTATATGAACTTGTTTGAGATTTTCTCAAGCTTTTTTGGTCCGAGTTTTAGTTTAATTAATGCAAATTCTAATTGGCTCCATATGGGATCTCAGTAAACCCCTCTCGCATTCAGCAAGCTTGCTTCCCCACCCTCTATTAGATTTAGAATGTTCATTTTATCTATTTAGTTGAAAATATCAAATTTTCCTCTGTCTCAGGCTTTATTTGCTAGACATTACAAGGAGCTTATCTGCTTATTCTCAGTTTTCTCGGAGGTAAATCTATAAAATCCCTCACCTTTTGTTCATGGCATTGCATCTGCCTGGAACGGGTTTTGAATGGCATGTTTATAAGTTGAGCTATTGATCTAAGTTTTTATTTTGATTAGTAACCCATTTTTTTGTGGCTATATTCATTGACTGTCACCGCTTGTTCTTCTAAAATGGCTAATATGGTGTTCTTACTGTTGTTAGTTTATAAGAGCAGACACATACTCCATTTGTGTCATTTATGAAAGAGATGAAAACAAAAAATGGTCCAGTTGTGTGTGCTTGTATTCTTATTCCTGCTGATATATGCATTCAGCGTCCTTGGAAGTTGGAACTATCAACTTTTTCTGTTTACCAAGCTTTGAAATTCTATTCATTCAGATTCCTCTTTTCTGTAAGGCTCATACTTGACCTCACCTCTGACTTTCTTTTGATCTATGTCTTTTGAGATTTTTGTTTCATTAAATGATAAAGCAACTTACTCCTATATCTACATTTTGATTGTGAAAAACAGAAGAATTGCTAGAAAAGAGTGCACGTCCTATATACTATTTCAGTATATATTTATCTATCTTTGATAATTATTTTTCTCTCCAAACTGACGAGTATCTGATGTTAAGCTACGGAGTATCTGATGTATGTTTGTATCATTTATATACTTGTTGGCCATCCTTTTCTCTCTGTCAGACATCCATCATGTCTATACCATTGTTTTGTATCTCTCTGTTACTGACATCCCTTTTTACAACCAGTTTCTGTGCAGTTCCCTCCACGAGTATGGCTGAAGGTAAAAGCTTTTCTAGAAGAGACCGGCTCCTTGAGATTGAAGCCAAGGTCCGAGATTGGTGGGAAGAGGGCTCTGTTTTTCTGTCCGAACCATGTGAAAAACCTCCTCAACCTGGTGAAAAGTTCTTTGGAAACTTCCCGTTTCCTTATATGAATGGATATTTGCATCTTGGCCATGCTTTTTCCCTGTCCAAGGTCGAGTTTGCTGCTGCTTATCATAGATTGAGAGGTGCCAATGTTCTGTTTCCGTTTGGATTTCACTGCACTGGCATGCCTATCAAGGCTTCAGCTGATAAACTTGCACGAGAAATTCAGCTGTTTGGGAACCCACCGATTTTTCCCACAGCAGAAGAGGAAGTGATCCAAGTACAAGAACAGGAGGAAAGTGGAGAAGCACAACCCGCACCTGATAAGTTTAAAGGGAAGAAGTCCAAGGCTACTGCAAAAGCTGGCAGGCAGATGTACCAGTGGGAGATCATGCGCAGCTATGGCCTTACTGATGAAGAAATTGCCAAATTCCAGGATCCATATTATTGGCTATCCTTCTTTCCACCTTTAGCTGTGGAGGACTTAAAAGCTTTTGGGTTGGGTTGTGATTGGAGGCGTTCTTTTGTCACCACTGATATGAACCCGTTCTTTGACTCTTTTGTGAAATGGCAAATGAGGAAACTTAAATCAGCAGGTAAGATTGTGAAGGACCTGAGGTACACAATTTACTCGCCTTTGGATGGGCAACCCTGTGCAGATCATGACAGGGCATCAGGTGAAGGGGTTCAGCCCCAAGATTACACTCTAATTAAAATGGAAGTGATCCCTCCTTTCACCTCAAAGTTGAGCGTTTTAGAAGGAAGGAAGGTTTTTCTTGCTGCTGCAACTCTTAGACCCGAGACCATGTTTGGTCAGACTAATGCATGGGTTTTGCCTGATGGAAAATATGGGGCATTTGAAATTAACGATACAGATGTTCTTATTTTGACGTACAGAGCTGCCCTTAATCTTGCTTATCAGAGATTCTCTAGGGTTCCAGAGAAACCAACTTGCTTGGTTGAACTTACAGGTCAGTATCTAATCGGTTCCTTTGAAGTATCCTTTCTCTCTTAAGAAGGAATAGACGTGCTTCTGATGTTTAACCATCTGCTTGCTTGGTTGAATTTACAGGTCAGGACCTAATCGGTCTCCCCTTGAAGTCCCCTCTCACCGCCCATGAAGTAATATATGCGCTTCCGATGCTAACCATCTTGACAGATAAGGGTACTGGTATAGTGACGAGTGTCCCTAGTGATGCTCCTGATGACTATATGTCTTTGCATGATTTAAAGGCAAAGCCTGCTTTTCGGGCTAAGTATGGTGTCAAAGATGAATGGGTTTTACCTTTTGAAATCATTCCAATCATTGATATCCCTGGCCTTGGTGATCGAGCTGCTGAGAAAGTGTGTGTTGACATGAAGATCAAGAGCCAAAATGAGAAAGAAAAGCTTACTGAGGCTAAGAAAGTGACTTATTTGAAGGGATTCACTGAGGGAACTATGATTGTTCCAGGCTATGAAGGGAGGAAGGTCCAAGAGGTGAAGCCTGTAATTAGAAACATGCTGATAGAGACAGGACAAGCCATAATGTACAGTGAGCCCGAGAAACGAGTTATGTCCAGATCCGGTGATGAATGTGTTGTAGCTCTGACAGATCAATGGTACATCACATATGGAGAACCTGAATGGAAGAAACTAGCTGAAGAGTGCTTGTCAAGCATGAACCTCTACTCGGAAGAAACAAAACATGGATTTGAACACACACTGGGTTGGCTTAACCAGTGGGCATGCTCACGCTCTTTTGGACTTGGCTCTCGTATCCCCTGGGATGAACAATTTCTTGTTGAATCCCTGTCTGATTCGACCATATACATGGCCTATTATACAATTGCCCATCTTTTGCATAATGGTGATATTTATGGCGGTAGCACCAATCCCGTAAGGCCTGAACAGATGACAGATGATGTTTGGGATTTTCTTTTCTGTGGTGGACCTTCTCCAAAGTCATGTGAGATTGGGCCTGATGTGCTTGGAAAGATGAAGCAGGAATTTGAGTACTGGTACCCTTTCGATCTTAGGGTCTCTGGCAAAGACCTTATACAGAACCACTTGACGTTTTCAATCTACAACCATACAGCAATAATGGACAAGCGCCATTGGCCTCGCGGATTCAGATGTAATGGCCATATCATGCTCAACTCTGAGAAGATGTCCAAGTCAACCGGGAACTTCAGGACATTGCGTGAAGCAATCGAGGAATTCTCCGCTGATGCCACCCGATTTTCTCTTGCTGATGCAGGTAATGGTGCTGATGATGCAAATTTTGTTTTTTTTACTCCCTCCGTTCACAAATATAAGTCGTTTGATTTTCTAGCACGTTTTTTTAAGGAGGTAAAAACTTTATAAAATAGTAACTTTTTTATTATTTTTTAAAAATATTATACTTATTAATATTAAGTATAGTATTATTTTAAAATTTTAATAAAGAAAGTTAATATTTTATATAGTTTTTAACTCCTTAAAAAACATGCCAAAAAGTCAAACAACTTATATTTGTGAACGGAGGGAGTAGACAATTCTTTGCTGATGCCACCTGATTTTCTTTGCCAATGCAGGTGATGGTGTTGACGATGCCAACTTTGTATTTGATACGTCTAATGCTGCAATACTTCGGCTAACAAAGGAGATAGCTTGGATGGAGGAAGTTCTTGCCCCCGAAGCATCATTGAGAGCGGGTCCTCCATCTACTTATAGTGACAGGGTGTTTGCGAATGAGATTAACTTGGCAGTAAAATTGACCGAGCAGCACTACAGTAACTACATGTTCCGTGAAGCTCTCAAGTCTGGGTTTTATGACCTACAAGCCGCTAGAGACGAGTACAGGTTCTCATGTGGAGCTGGTGACATGAACCGTGACCTGGTCTTTCGATTTATGGATGTCCAGACAAGGCTGATCACCCCAATCTGCCCACATTACGGCGAGTTTGTCTGGAGAGAGATGCTGCACAAGGAAGGATATGTGGTAAAGGCGGGATGGCCTACAGCTGATGAACCTGATTTGACCCTCAAGAAAGCCAACACTTACCTGCAGGAAACAATAACTTCCATGAGGAAGCTTCTCCAGAAGCAGCTGTCTGGAGGTTCAAAGAAAGGAAGTAAAGCGCCACCAGTTACTCAGCTCGCAGATAATAGACGGATCAGCGGCTTGATTTACGTAAATGAAGAGTACGACGGTTGGAAAGAAGTGTGTTTGAGCATACTCCGGCGCAACTTTGATCGAGCCACGAGCACTTTTGCTCCAGATTCAGTAATAATGCAAGCTCTGCAGCAGAGCAGTGCCGGGCAAGCGTCAAACTTCAAGCAAATCCAGAAGCAGTGCATGCCCTTCCTGCGGTTCAAGAAGGACGAGACTCTTAAGCTCGGGCCTCAGGCCTTGGATCCACGGCTTCCATTTGGCGAGCTGGAGGTTCTTGCAGAGAACTCAGAGTTGATCAAGAAACAGCTCGGACTGGAACATGTGGAAGTTCTGTCGGCAGCTGATCCGGATGCGCTGGCCAAAGCTGGCGAGTTAATCTCACTAGTGAATCAGAACCCGCCTTCCCCCGGAAACCCGACAGCCGTCTTCAGGTGACGATCTTTAAGATGCACACTTTGGAATTCATTTCGAATCGAGACTAAGCAAGACAGTGAATCTTGATCATTGAATATTTTTCATATTCCAAACTTGTACTGTATGTTTTACAAAGCTCTTACGAAGTCATTTGTTTCACTAGTGGGATTAACCTCAATTCAAGAAGAAAAATGTGGAATATAGAGAGATTAAAACGGAAATAGCAGGAACAGGGCAATAAGCAAATTTTTTCTTCTCTGTTTTACAAAGTTCTGTTTGCTCATAGATTTGTTCGATTTCTCGATTATTCCCCCTGATTTCCGAATTATCGAATTTTTATCTTGGTATGAGTCTTACCAGTTTTTTTTACCCCGAAGGCCCGAACCATATTAATTAGTAAGATTTGTTGATTAAAAAAAGGGTATTGTTAGGTACACGGTACACCGCAAATGACACTTAAGGTTTTGCACGTCGAAATTACGTCATTAACAACGTGTAAGGATGCACGTTGAAGGTTTAGGTTTAGGGTTTACCGAGGGTTTTTTTAGGGATGGAAAAAAATTGAAGGGTTTAGTTAGGGGAGGTTTAGGATTTATGGTATTCCGAGCATTGGTGAGTTTAATTGCCAAGTGATAATTAAATGACAAACAATAATTGTTAAGGTTTTCATTCGGATAATATGCGAATAATGTTACAAAGAATGGAAAAAAAAGGTTTACATTCATAATTGTAATAGACCGGTGGAATAAAAACTAGACAAAGTGTAAAGGGTGACCGGACTCGACACGTAAGGCTCGAAATATGTCAAACCGAGCTTGAAAAGGAGGATCCTATCCTTCGACGCTCGGTTGATGATGTGCGATCCATTCTGGCGTGGCGGCAGAATAGGAGCGTTAGAACGCAACCAGACCTATGAGAACGGAAAATTAGAGTTAGAGTATTGACATATAGATGAAAAGCAAGAATAGGTAATATAAGACGTTTGGAGTCATACCGCGGAAAAATGGTCTTGGTCTCCGATGCAGGCTAAATCAAGGGTTGCGGATTGAGGGTTGTTACCAGGTGTCGGCGAGGACATGGGGAGACATGTGAACAGATGATGCCAAGCTAGGACGATTGAGAAACCAAAGATTATCCCCATAGATTGACCAGAGATGCTCAAGAGAGGAGTGAGAAACCAATCAGGGGAGACAGAAACCAAAAAACGAAGGATTTACCGGAAAATCGATTCAACTGAGGCATGTAATCGGGAATTCGAGCCACGAACACTTTCGGGAATAGGAATCGAAATCAAAACGAGGAGGATAAAAGGCAACAATCACTAATTCTCACTCTTGAACTCGATTTCAAACCATCAGAAACGGAAATCACGACAACATTGTCAATCGGCAACATAAAAACGACATTTAAATCAGGGAATTACGGGGTTGATTCAAAGGGAGGAGAGAAAGGAGAAGAGAGGAGAAGCTTACACTGGAAGCCAACAATCTTCGTCGTGTCCGGCAACAAGTTCCTCGCCATCGATAGGCTCCAGCGAGGAGTAGACAGCGAGTTGAGAGTCGTTGCCCTAACACCCGATTTAGGGATTCTGCATCTCCGATCTTGTATCTCCAAATTCGACTCCACCAATCCACTCTGCCACTCTCACAAGCCCGAATCCGATGTCAATTTGCGGAGATCTGACCACCAGAATCCACCCCGAACCCCACGCGGCTTTCGGAACCATCGTCGATGTCGCCGGGTTTCTCCTCCTTCACTTCCAGCACATGCTCCAACAGATACCTCCCCCTCCCTCAACCCGCTACAACCGGTCGCCAACAGTGCCAAAAAACCGGATAATTTATTTGCTTGGGGTAGAGGGGTTATTTTGGCATATTTTTTGGCCTTGTGATCTAGTTGTGCAAATAGGCTCATTTTTTTGTTTAGTTGCTACCATTTCCTCTATAAAAACCATCTTACCGGAAATATCTAATTATTTAATTTGAGCAATATTTAACAACAAACTAAATCATGGTTTTTTTTAAAACCAGTGCAATCTATTTTGCATCGATTGATCAACAATAAGGGCAAGTTATATATATATAAATCTTTATTAATAATATTTTATATGAATATTAAATTGTTTGTTAGTATTACAATAAAAAAAAATGCGAGGTCACACTACCAATTTTTTAAGCCATAAAAGAAGGGTGATAAGTTGTGCACCCAAGCTGCTGATCGACTATCTCATCTAGATTTTGGATTCTCTGGCTCGACCTTTCCCCCTGACGCTGTCTTGTGCAGTATCATCCGCAAGGATGCTCTTGGCTAGTTGGCTCTGTCAATAGTCAAATTTTTTCCGGTTCAAAAAAAAAAAGTTGTGCACCCAAAACACATCCTGGATGCACACCTGTATGACGCACCCAAGTTGCGCGTCTACGAGTACCCAGGATGCGTGTGGGCCTCTTTTTGTTATAAAAAGTAACTAACTGTTACAACGGCTAGTTACATACTTTATACGCATTCAGGATGCGTGTAAAGTCTTTCAAACTAACCGTTACAACTACTAGTTCCACCCACATTGTTATATAATCACCTTACAGTGTATGGTTTATTACGTCTATTTCACTCTAAAACCCATCAAATATGTCTAGAGAGGAAAGATAGACCCGACAGCGAAGACGAGAATGTGTGTGTTGGGTGCACCCTCCACGCACCCTTGATGTGTTTTAGGTGCGCCTAGCGGCCCTAGCCTCCTCCCAAAAGAATTAGAATACAGACAACAAAATCTATAAATACCCATTCTAAGGGCTAACATGTTATTATAATGAGCAATCTACAAATGTATTAACACTAAGGAGTATCATTTTTTTTTATATAAAGCAAATAATAATTATCTATATATCTATATCTATATCTATATATAAACTCTTAAAATTGAAGGGTTATCGCTTACAAGTCGTTTTTAGCTTTTTTTAGGTCTTTCAACCAATTATAATTTTTTTTTATTTCTTTTCTTTTGTCAACCAATCACATTTTTTTTCCATATAGAATAAAGGTAGCTATTAATAAAATAAATAACATTTTTAAGCATATTTTTATGCGATTTGATCCTTCATAATGTTAAGTTGCTTACTTGCTTAGGCTATTAAGACGTCTCAACATTGTCAAAATTAAGTGCATTATACTGTCACCTTCAAAAGGGACTTTAAGGAAATATATGTAGTTTTTTCATGGTTGTCGTCTATTGTCAATGCGTATAATTATAATGTACCTACTATAATAGAAGTTTGATTATTTTTTCAATTTATTTTATTTTATATAAATGCGCTATGACACGAGGACTAATTAATTTAACAAGTTTTTTTTTTAGAGAAAGTGAAGATTGGTTATATTAATTTGGGGCTTTCGTTCGTTGTGGGTTCCCATCCTTTTTGGTTGGTCGAATACCTTCTCCTCACAATCAAGGTGTTCTTGTGGTGTTTCGTTGGTCGCCGCCGCCACCCTTCGACCACCCCCATCCCCTTGCCGTGCTGTTTCGTTCTGGTGCCGCCCACCTCTCGTCCTCGTGGATGCTCCCGTTTCAGGCGGTTGGTGCGATGGCTTTGCCCCCTCGCCTGTCGCCGTCGGTGGGCCGGCTCCGGGCCTCCGGCCTCCCTTCCATGGCGTATTCGTTTGGCCATTCCATGTCTGTCTGATTTGACTATTCCTTGGCGTGCAAGCCTAAACCGGGTCCTTGCACGCCAAGTTTTGCCAACTAGTTATTGGAAAAGTTTATATATATAATTATTTATATATTTATATATATAATTTATTAACCCACCATTAATATGGTGTAAACCCACCCGAAAGGGTAGTCTAAATCCCGAAAGGGTCTTGATAAATTCCAGAAAGGGCTTGCAGGTGCGCTCCCTACAAGGGCGGTTCACGACAGTTGGTGGTTGCTCTTGACGGTTCTGATTTGAGTTGGGGCTCGTGTGTTCGGTGTCGGGTCTGGCTGGGGTCGTGGCGGTGTGCATCATGGCGACTCCGTATTCCGGAAATTTCCTCGGAGGTTCGTCTCATCGCCCACAGGGAGACTCCTGATGTACCGCTGGCCAGCGGTGTTATCTCTTGATGGCGCTTGGCTCCGTTCCGTCTTCGTCGTCTTCAACTTTTATGGATTAGGCTCGTCTGTTCTTCTAGTGACTGTTTGTTTTCCGTCTTTGTGTTGCACCTTTTTATTATTATGATTGTATGTTTGACGGTTCGCCGTCTGCCGACTCTGTCGGCTTCTCGATGAGCCAGATCTGTCTGGCCATCGAATTATTACCTGATCAAAAAACAAAAAAAAAAAAAATTTAACAAGTTTTTTTTTAAGAAACAAGTACTCCTATTTTGTTAATTAGTTTTGCGAAAATAAAAATGGATAATTAGGTTAATATACCATTTTCAAGTTTTTAATGGGTAATTATACCAATGAAAGTTTTTTTTTGGTAATTGTACCTTTTTGGTTTTTGATGACTAATTTGCCTCTAGAGATAACTTCCTTAAATCACGCCTAACTAACTCCTTCTTCCCAAATTGATTACAAGTAGTGCTAATCGCTCAATATTTTTTTCTCAACAATCGCTCAATACGTTAATTTATTTTGGTGCTTCAAGATTATTGAAGGTATGTGGTTATGTTTTTGTGTTATAATTCTTACCGTATAGTTCATAGTTATTTGAGATTATTACTAGAATGCTATCCGTAATATTATGCCGGAGGAAATTTAATTGGGCAATTAATCGATTAGCCGTAATCAATAGAAGACCTAGTACATATATAGCCATAATCGATAGAAGTCCGAGTACGTATATGCCGTAATCGATACAAGTCTTAGTACCTATATAGCGATTTCCCATTGATATATTACGGAGTACTATTGCCGCCATTGGTTACAAGTATCAAAAGTATTTCACAAATCTTGCCGCCATTGATTACAATTATCATCAACAAATTATTTTGTGTATTTGACCCTACTATTATTGAAATATATTATATGTATTTATTGTAACCTATAAGAACCTCAATGAGGTTATTTACGATACAAATTAGATACAATTAATTAATTACAAGAATTGAATTGTCAACAAGCTCCAACAAATTAGTTATAATATTGATTACAATTACATGTACAATTACTTGGCTACAATCTATCGTGCGTATTTAGGTTACAATTATTTAGTTACAATCTATCGTGTGTATTTATTTAGTTACAAGTACGGTGACAATTAGATACAATAATTGTAACAATGGGGAAATAATATCAATTACAATTATTGTAATTACATGAAGGGTGCTACAACGAATTAGTTACAATACAAATTAGATACAATTAGTTAATTACAAGAATCAAAATACCTACAAGCTACAATACTGTGGCAATATTGATTACAAGCAAAGTTACAATTACTTAGTTACAATCTATCGTGTGTATTTATTGTAACATATAAATACCTACAAGCTACAGTATGTTACAATCAAAATTGAATTACTTATAACCCTAGATGATTAAGTAGCGTCTGTACGTACAAATCAATAGGCCGAATAATTTTCCTTTTCAAAACATAAAACAATCTTATCTACAATCTAATTCATCTTATCTATATCTATTTACTTTTATTTTAATTTTAAAAAGATCAAAATTCTACCTTAAGGGTATTTAGGTAAAATCCACCCTAAAAAGATATAATTACTAAAAAAGAAAAACTAAAGGGTACAGTTACTCGAATTTTTTTTCAAAATATTCAAAGAAAAATAAAAATTTACAAAAAAAATCACAGCTTGAAAATATTTACAAAAATATTCAAAATTTGCAAGAATCTCAGAAAAACGCGGTCTGAGACCGCGTTTTATTCACAAGGTGAAAAACTGAAAATTGAAGAAATATATGGAAAAAAAAATACAAAAGAAACGCGGGTACAAACCGCGTCTCTTGTTTTTTTTTGTTTTTTTTTTTAAAATAGAAAATTGGAAGGGAGGCCAACGCATCGTCTTCTTCCTCTTCGCCTGTGAGATGAGTTTCGATCGGAGCCGGCGTGCCTTCCTCTTCGATCTCAGATGGGCTTCGATATGGGCGGTAGCCGCGGCACCAAGGCGGAGATCGTGGCGGAGCGGGCAAGAGAGGAGGTAGAGCCGTAGAGGTGCTCGGGTAGATTTGGGGGTTGCCGACGTCGAAGCTTCCGCCGCTGACTAGAGCCCCTTCCTCTTCGATCTGGGCGGTACCAAGGCGGAGGGAATGGCCGGTCAAGAACGATCACGAGCCCCATGGCGAATGCGCTATCGAACTCCGGGCTAGGGTTTTGAAATTGGATCTGGATCTGAGGAGGGAGTGGTCGCATATGTCACGGTGGTCGCAGGTGTCGGTCAAGGGCGAGCTCGCGGTGGTCGGCGGTCGCAGGTGTCGCGGTGGCCTGTGGAATCCACGAGGATGAGCTCCCGACCCTTAGCCTCCCAGTCTTCTCGGCCCTCCCCTCTCCTCCTCCCAACAAACTCCGGCCTCCTCTTCCAATTTTCTTTTTTTTTAAAAAAAAACAAAAAAACAAGAGACGCGGTTTGTACCTGCGTCTCTAGTGTAAAAAATAACGTTTCTTTTGTATTTTTTTCTCTCATTTTTCTTCAATTTCCAGTTTTTCACCTTGTGAATAAAACGCGGTCTGGGACCGCGTTTTTCTGAGATCCCTGCAAATTTTGAATATTTTTGTAAATATTTTCAAGTTGTGAATTTTTTTATAAATTTTTATTTTTCTTTGAATATTTTGAAAAAAAATTCCAGTTACTCAAAAATAATTCATCTTATCTATATCTATTTACTTTTATTTTAATTTTAAAAAGATTAAAATTCTACCTTAAGGGTATTTAGGTAAAATCCACCCTAAAAAGATATAATTACTAAAAAGAAAAACTAAAGGGCACAGTTACTCAAAAAAATTCATCTTATCTATATCTATTTATTTTTATTTTAGTTTTAAAAAGATCAAAATTCTACCTTAAGGGTATTTAGGTAAAATCCACCCTAAAAAGATATAATTACTAAAAAGAAAAACTAAAGGGCACAGTTATCCAAAAAAAATTGAAAAATAGTATATTCTCTCAAATTTTCACAACCCATTTTGTAAACTAGTTCTGCAAACTCCTTACTTTCAGAACATGCTGGGTCGACCTCTTTTGACTGTGGCTGGATTTGGGATCTGGACGTGCCTCCTAAAGTACGTCATTTCCTTTGGAAAATTTCTCGTGATGGTCTTCCAACTACTCTCAGATTACAAAAATCACATGTGGCTGTGCCATCTGGCTGTGCCTTCTGTGCTAACTCTTGTGAATCACTGGCTCACCTTTTCTTTGAGTGTCCTATGGTGACCAATCTCTTACAAGCCTTACATATCCGAATACCCAGGGATCTTGCGGCAAGTGTCGGAGTGGGTCATGTTCTGCCACTTACCGATATCAAAAAGGCTATTGGAACCAAATCTTTTATTGATCTTGCCCTTGCATGGTGGGCCTTGTGGTTCTTCAGAAACCAATTAGTATTTAATCACACAAATAAGGTCGCTATAAACGAAATAATTCTGCTCTATACTACAAGCATTCATTGCTGGAAACAAACGAAGAGACTGGCGGAGGACCTCCCTATTACAGCTACTTCTGGTCAAGGGAGAAATTGTCGTTTTGTTCGTTCGTGCTATCGGTCGGTTGATCATGCATGCCAGTCTCGGCCTCGATCAGGGAAATGGGACAAGCCTCCTATAAATTGTTACAAACTCAATTTTGACGGTTCAGTTATGCCGGGCGGTTCGGCGTCTTATGGATTTGTCATCCGTGACTCAAGGGGCATGGTGGTGGCTTTACATCGGGCCATTTGCAATAATGTCTCTGTTGTATTTGCTGAAAACCTCGGGCTCAAGATGGGTATTTTACATGCAAAGGAAATGCAAATCTTAAACCTTCAGATCGAAGGGGACAACTTACTGGTTATAAAGGCTTTACTGGGGGATTGGAAATGCCCTTGGACGATCGAGTTGCTATAATCGGATATTTTGTTGGATATTACGTCATTTTCTTATGTTGCTATTCGTCATATTTTCAGGGAATCAAATGCCGTGGCTGACTATCTTGCTCGTAGTGCCCATGCATTCCCTGCCGACGATTGCTGTGAAGATGATCCAGAACTGTTTGTTCTCGTCCGGAAGGATGCACTAGGAAGGGCTTCTGCAGCGGCATACCTGACCTAATCTTTATTCAGCGTCAAAAAAATAAAAATAAAAAAATTGTAAACAATAAGCGGAAACCCCACCAAACAAACCCCTACGGACATTGCATCGCACAGTTCAAGAGGTCATCATCCAAACCTTCGAAGCCCCAAAACAGATCTGGTTGCGAAATCTCGGCTTTAATCTTCGATCGCTCGAGGCCAGGAAGATGTCGTCGCCGGCGAACGATCCAAGGATGCCATCAGCGGCGAGGCCGTACAAGCAACCGCTAGTCGCTCCTCAGGACCTCCCGGTTGACTACTCCGGGTTCCTTGCCGTCCTCTGCGGCGTTGTCGGCGTCATGTTTAGAGTTCGTCTCCTCCCTCTACATCTATCTAATCGAACTATTCGAATCTCGATCCTCCGTTGTTTAAGCTTTTTAGTTTCAGGCTTCACTAGTTGATTCCTAATTGGTAGGATCGGAATTGAAATGCTCCCTGCAGTCCATTGCGAGATATCCATTTGATTTGAACTTTAAATCGAGCGATTGAATTTATCTCCTATTAGATATCCAATTATTCTCCTGATCTGTTTCTTCTAATGAATAATGATTGGCTTGCTTGCTTTGTTAGTTCTTCAAAAATCTCAGTTTTAGTTGGTAGGGTTTTGATGTTTGATGTACTGCAAGAGGAATTTGTGGAAGTGAATCTTGTTGGCGTTTAATTTTGACCTTCTTTCTGGCTACCGGAAAGAGTTATTGACACAATTTGGATACTATTGCAGTACAAACTGGGTTCATGGTTGGCGTTGATTTTCTGTGCTCAATCGCTCGCCAACATGAGGAATATAGAGAATGATCTCAAGCAGATTTCCATGGCAATGATGTGAGTTCACTTTGCTGTTGAAACAGAGTTGTTTAACTTGTTTCTTTCTGCTTGTACCAGGCCATGAAATTTCATTTGCCAATTCAGCATGTATGCTTGTTATTTTTATATGTTTTTTCCCCTTTTTCTTCTAAGGAAATTCCATGTATCTGTTGCTTTTCTGGCCTTGGTGGATGCCATGTTTCTGATCATTTTTTCCCTATAAAATGTGCATGCTATATCTGGATAAATTGCTTGGATATTAGGTTGCTTTTCGGTCAACAATCTTCAGGATAGGGTGCCTTTTTTTAGTTGTATTGAAGCCTTCTTTTCAATAAGCGATCTGTGCATTTGGATATAGTGCCATTCAATTTAATCCAACTATCTTTTGCAAACAAGATTTGTTTTAGGTGCAACTGTAGTGATCTAGGCAAACAAATGCAGTCTAGTTTTCGTTGTAATGATGTCGGTCTGATGCATTTTGCTGCTTTTTCGTGAATGACTTTTCTTCGGCCAATAATCTTTTATCAAATGTTATGGAAACAACCATTCTTTATGACCCATGCAGAATCATGTATTCATGTTCATTTCTATTTTCTGATGCTATCCACTATTCAACGAGCATCTCAATCTGGTTCATAAATATTCTGATGAGTTGATACTTCATACCGAACTAATCTATGCTGTTCTCAGATAAACCCTGTATAATGGTCCTTTGATTCTTCACAATGCTTGACATATGTTTTTACAGTTTGATGTTTGTTTTATATAATGTTGCAATCTTTTCTCCCGGCTTTAATTTGCTCTATGCAAATGATCTACTCGCTGATTTTGTTGTCTGGATGCAGGTTTTCAGTAATGGGATTGGTCACCAACTACTTTAAGCCTACACCCAAGCAAAGCTGATGCTCTTGACTACCTGAAGCTGTGATACTTGAATAATTTATTCTGTAGAACTTCAATAGAAATTTCAAATTTTTTTTTCCATATGGCGTTAGAAGTGGGCTATGGGCATGGCCTTATGTACTCTTTTTCACATTTAAATAACTTATGTCAATCTTAAGCTTCTCTTTCCATTTCTTCATATGTCCTCTCTTCTGCCTGTTTCAAACTGTTGGATGTGATTGTACCAGTTGGACCTGTATTTGTGATGCTTCATTCTTGGAGAGAGAGTTTAAGCCTTGTTCATCATGATAGTAGTGGGATTGTCTCGTTTGTTGAGGGGAACAGTAAGGAAGTGTGTTTGCCAGAGTGGGTTTTTAGTTTTTACTTGTTTTGCGTTAAGAGTGGGTTTTTACTTGTTTTGCACTGAAAGTCTGAAATCAATCATGTTTTAATAGCTTATATTCTCTCTACTTTTACATTACTTTGTTTTTCATGCCTTTTCTGTTCCCATGAAAGTTAAAAACGTTTATAGAAGTTTAATTTCAGTTTCTTACAAGAACTGTTCTATAAATTGGAGATGGTACCAGAAATAAAATTACAAAGAGGCGATATCCTGGCTAGTACCAAATCTATAAGGACAAACCCTAATATTTCATCAAATATAAGTGTGATAGTCAAAGTCCCAAACAAGCATCCTCAGAAGGCTGCAT
Source organism: Persicaria tinctoria (assembly GCA_037127255.1). Lineage (NCBI taxonomy): Eukaryota > Viridiplantae > Streptophyta > Magnoliopsida > Caryophyllales > Polygonaceae > Persicaria > Persicaria tinctoria. The sequence continues at coordinate 65,218,270 of JBANSL010000010.1, read as the reverse complement.
ATGGTTGCCTCCTTCAGCTTCTTCACTCATAAAATCACAAGAAACGGCTCCAAAATTTCTTACCAGCCATTTTGAGTTACTAAACTTACATTTCTGGGGAAGAGATGGGGGCCAAGATTTCCAAGCTCCGAGTATTACACAAAAGGGCCCTAAACCCCTCTCCCAAGTGTTTTTTCTCAAACGAAATCAAAACCCTGGTGAAATCTGACACATGCAGTGTGAGTCTGGCCAACGACACGGAAAGTATTTGCTAGGATGTGAGCCTCACTGCCATTTCATGCATGAGAGCTCGTTTCTGGGTAGCGTTGATGACATGGTTGGACTCTGCATTCTCCAAGACATCGGCAATAATTGCAGCTGCATGACCCATAGGTTCTTCTTCTGCCCTCTTCAACATGAATGCCTGTGCTTCCATACAAGAGGAATCAAGATAATAAATAGAAAAGATCCGAAAGACTGCTAACTGAACAATGACATTAGTGGGAAAAAATGTTGCTAGAACAGTATAATTTTTTAAGCTCAATGTCATTGTTGTATGATTGCATCTTTATTTCTATAATTATGCTTGTTAAGTGCTGCCTCTTGGAAAACATACATTAATCCTATTTCTATTCTAGCAAATTGAAATCAGCTACTTCCAAACAGATTTGGGATTCACATCATGCCTTGTCTGGTTTGAAGCCCAAGCAACCTCTCTTTTTCCTAAAATCTCATTCCTTCAATAATGATAAATTGGTGATGCTAGAATGTAAAAAAAATATACAATATATGTCTTCTCTACAAGGTAGTTCAGTCACTTGGAAACAAGGGGATGGAATCTACTTCTTTCATCATGCTGCTAAAAGTGCATAACAGGTTTCAAGCAACACAAATTCCTATTTGTTTCTATATTTGGCAGAGGATTACAATCTTTTCATCCGGACAAATAAAAGTCTACAAACAAAGTTCGCCGAGCAATTGCTTCTTCATAAATATCACAAGGAAGCTGACTACTTCCATTCTCCCGCCAACAGTGCATAACAGGTTTCAAGCAACACATCGGTTGCCTGTTTATTTAATTGTCCTAAGGTAACTTTCTTTGCATTATAATTCATAAGCAGTTGCTTACCAAAAATAACATGGTTAATAAGTTAAAAACACGATAAAGTTGTCCAAGCTTCCCCTCAAAATGAGATGTTGTCATCCATCCAGATAGACTTATGTCACTACAGAAAGAAAAGAGGAGCAAAAACCTGGCTATGATGAGAGATCATTATTGTACAAGGTTGCTGGTGCCATGGTTCCCCATCTATCTGAACTGGTAGCGGAGCACATAATTGGATCTTTATTGACTGCCCTTGGGCAATCCTTCTTGCTCGAGCAAGCCCAACCTGCTTAGAGCCACGAGATTTTCAATACCCCAAAATGGCGTGTCATTAAATGTTCCAACCAAATATGAAAATGTGCAGAACCAAGTGGTTAGCTTAAAATATGAAACTTGAAAGCAAATATTTCCGGGGAGATCCAACACTTCCCTTTAGGAGCAACAAAAAACATTCAACAATTCTATAATAGACATTTTCACGCAGGCAATACAAAAATTGATTCAGGAAGGCCTAATGAGTTATTGAGCCTCTCTTCTGACTCCTTTTCTGATGCTGATTGGTGACATTAAAAGGAACAAGAGAAAAGATGAGGGAATAGCACACTTGATTGGTAAATCATGACTCTAGCATGTAGAATATCACTTTGCTTTATATTATTTCTTTTACAATTTTGATTCACATTCCCGCTCTAGTCCCATCCCTCGACAGATCAATAATTACTCTACATTAAAGTTATAATGCACTTGATTTTCACTCCCTCTCTTCCATTACATCATTTTCTTACCAAATGCCCCCTCCAGTCTTACATTCTTTTTTACTTTAAAAATCCAATATAATAAAAAGCCAAACCTATGAAACATTTTTAGAATGCAGTGATATATAGCCATCAGTCTCCTCATTACATACAAAGGCTGCACCTGCTTGCCAGTTCATAGCCTGTCCCCTTGAATTCTTCAGTTTGGAATCTTACCTTTGATTGGCAGTTGCCACCCATGTGAATATTTTTAGGTACAACGGTGATTAAGAAGAGTTTAAAACTTGATGGACAAAATAATGCAAACTTTTTTTCCATGGAACTTTTATACCCAGACCTAACTTTAACGTTATGAATAGCTTCTTTCCAGAATCATTTGACTGCAGAGAGAAGAGCAGATAGAGAAGATCAAAATAGGGAAGGCTCTTTTACCTGAAGCTTCCCCAGATGCCATGTCCCTGATACACTCACAACTTCAAGAATCTTATCATGAATGGATTGAGGATCGAAGTTATCAAAATGTTCATCCTCGTTATGCCACAGGTCTACACCACCCATGTAGCTACCAATATTTACAACAAGAACACCTTCTGCATCCTGCAGAATTCGTGCACAAGTTCTTAGCAAATCGAAGGTAGTTGAGTGGTAAACTGATATATCAAAGATAATAGGACAGCAGAAAAATGATACTACATTAATATTGGTTTTCAACAATATAAACTGCAGAAACATGCAGAATGTGGCTATCTAATAATTTTTAATAAAACACACCTCGGGCACTTCAATCTCTTTGCCATCCACCTCTACTCTAACTTCCCAAGGGAAATCTTCAAATGTTCTATCCATGATACTTTTTGCTCCTTCTCTTGCATAGAGGACTTTATTCATAAACTGCAAAAGAAAAAAAAAAGGAGTCAATAATATGTCTTAGGTGTATCATGAAAAAGGAGAAGACATCTAGTGGAAGTATAGCAAGGACTCTAGTCCTGTAATAAAATGGATTCAGTCACTTGTCAAATTACATTTCCCAAATAATACATCAATCAAAATTTCTCCTTGCTCTTTCGGATCATGATATCTGCTCATTTGGTGAACATTCCACTAAGAAAATGCTGGTTCACTGAACCATGGGTACTTTCCACATGCAGTCTTTTTATCAAGATTCCTTGCCGTCAAAGAAATGCTTACATATTTGACAATTTACCAACGAAAACAAGATTCTCTGCAAGTACACAGAGCTGTCCAGAATAAAATAAGCTAATTTAAGCTGAATGTGTACCTGGTTATAAAACCTTTCAGGATTCTCCTCTCTTAAATTATGTATATCCAAAGCAACCTTTGCATCACAACCGATTCCTGCAATAAAAAAAAAGTTTAGATGATGCATCACTATAACACAAACCAAACAGAAAAGCAACCAGCTCCCAATCTACTACTATAATTGAAAAAGAATGAACAGTGGAGTAAAGAAAATATTTTAAAATAAAAAAGGTAAGAGTCATCATTTTATAATATTTATCAATGAAAAAAGGCACTCTCTCCAATAACATGAGAGGCATCATTCATCTCTGGTTAACTTTTTAGTTTAGTTTCAAGTTTCAAAGAATTGGTATACCAATTGCTCCAATACTTGAGAGTCAGGATTTACTCCATCACCTAACTCTGCCCCTCTTAACACATTCAGGTGGAGAATGCAATCTGAAAACATAAAAACAGGATTTCCCTCGCCTCACTTATTATATAGTTCCCCCTTCAAGCATTTACTATTTTACCATTATGCTGCCTGTACATCCAGGTTCATTTCTATGTTTTCACAAACTATGATTCATCTCCAAAGTCCATCAACTGTGACATCATATGTTAAGGATACAGAATGTAAAAATCCCTGAGGAAGATGTCACTACAAAAATGTGAAGATTCTCATACCCAAGTAATTATTCATAAACTTGGGGAGCTGCAGCTGCTTTCCCTTTTGGTTTGATATTGCTACCTTCCACCTGTCAAGAATAGTAACTGCAGCATGTTCTATGTCATGCAACAAAGTGCAAAGGCCTCCTTGTTTCTCCACTGAACCCAAACCACCACCCCATGATAAAACTCTCGCAAGGTCATTTCCTGTTCCAGCAGGAAGAATAGCAACTGGTGGAGGAGATACAAAGTTCTGCTTGTCAACAGCATTAAGAACCCAACCAACAGTACCATCACCCCCACATACAAGAATTCTAAAGTGAGGCACCCGTCTGAACATATAAAGACCAACTTCAGGCCCCTGCGTTGAGCTCAACTCAAAAACCTATATAAAAAAAAGCATAGTGAATTATGCTAAACAGAAAATAAGAATCCCAACATCCAAAAATTCAAGACTAAGAAACATTATCGTAATAGCCAGAATACATAAATTTATCAAAGGAAGAGGCAGAAGCATTGACATTTCTCTACGACATTTGACTCAAGTTTAATGTGGTCATACAATACAATCTAAAGTTTGAGTAATATACAGTGATTCAAGGTGTTTAACATAAGTTCATTCTTCTTTCCTTTACATTATAGAAGTAAGCCTTTCGGGAATATATCAAAACTTCTTAATCAAATCAAACACCATTTAACATAAGCTCATTCTTCTTCCTCTACAATAGAGGAGTGGTATTTGGAGAATATATAAAGTGCGTTAATCAAACTAAACAGCATTTGCCGTGGAAGTCAACAGACAATGACAACAAATGACCCAAAAAAAACAAAAAACAGTGAAATCATGACAGGCAATCTAACCTGAACAGGATTCAACAGATTGTTCAGACGTTGCTTCAGTGTATCCCCACGCTGTGCCCCACTCTTTCTATTGACAAAAACCAAAAGGGGTCTAGCATCAGATGGCAAATCAACAATCTCATATCTCTGTTTTCCAGCTAGTTGAGCATCCTCCTTCTGTTTGATAGATGAACTTCTTTGCATATTTGGTTTAGCGTTAACATCATGCTTCTTATCCACATCATGGTCTCCCTTGCCCGAGGAAAAATCATTGCTTTCTTCCATACCGTGAGAACCATTGGTCATTTGGCTAGTATCTGCAGTGCTGTCTGTCGACATATCACAAGGATTACTAGGAGTACTGGTCTCTACTGAGGATTCTTCAGACTTCTGTTTCTTGCTTTGACTCCGTATACGCTCACGTACTGTTGATGCCAATTCATTTGCCCCATGTGTGATGGAGCTCAAAAGTCCCCCTGAAGATGTTTGGTTCAATTCCCTAACATGCAACGGTGACAAAATCAACCGTCTAAATGGACCCAGGTCACATATATCACCGGTTTCACTAGACATGTTCCCATGGCAATCTACATGCACCAGCCGTTGACACCAAAGACAACACCATATGGGAGATCCACCGAGAAAGGATGCACTACATGGCTCCTCACATTGGCTACAGAAAGAATTTTCATCACTTTGATCTGTATTCTCAGTCCACCGAACAGCCCATTGGTGCATAACATGCTCAAATCCCACCATTGACACACATTTGCAGTCCTTGGGTGCATTTGAGGAGCAGCCAAAGTGAACTACAGCTCCACAGACACTACAGCAATTAATAGAAGCATCTGACGCAATCACAGGCCCGACATTTTGGGAGGGTGACAGGGATTTCAAGCACACACAACAGTTCAAGTTTTTCCCACGTGTCCCTGATTCCAATCTCCAACTATGAGCAGCTTCAGGAATTTTATTCCTTGCTTTTGGATTTTTCTTTGATCGTGATATGGCCTTCATCCAAGTCAGGTTAATGTTTCTTCTCCATTGGAAGGCTGTAAATGCTATTGTCATTATCCCAACAAGGGCAGCAACAAAACATGAGAACAGAAAGAGGCGTGAATCTGCCATTTGAGATATTAACTCACTAAGCAGCATCTCTGGATCTTTCATATCATCCATTTCTAAATCTCTAAATTCTGGCACTCGGAAATAAACACAAGAGGATCCTTCCACGCCCACTATTAGACCAAAGGCACATGATCATCATGCCATTTTCCCATCATCCAGAAAACAGAAACCAGAATCAGACAATGACAATTTTTTCGCCCATGGCAATTCTTGTAGATACACCCCTCCCAGCAAACGAAATGTTAATTACAGAGACTGAACAATAATCAATATTACCAGCTCATCACATGTACAATGAAGTGAGAGGTTTCAAGATGATTGTTTCCCATTTCACTAGTATTTTCCATCGGAGACTCATCATAACCAACTTTTACATGAGTAACCCCCTACAAAATATTCTAGATTACTTAAGGGATGCTAAAAGTGGGGGTACCTGCAAAAGAAAACAAGAAAACAGGAGGGAGGAGATAAGAAAGGAGATGTCCATTAAAAAAAAAAAGTGTTATCGCCCTTTCATAACAGAGATGATAAGCAAAGAAGAAAGATGCAACATAAATAGCATTTTTTTCACAAAGGCCCACAACAAAGGATAAACTTCATATTCAATTCTATACTTAGGGTCTGTTTGGAGAAGACTACTTATACTTTTATTAGTCACTCTATTTGTTGCTTGCCTTATCTGAGACTAAGTATAGTTTATCAGAATCTAGCCGTAATTTTTTTTATTACAAGTTTCAGTTTCTAACATATATTTTGCACTCATAAGATCGTTAACATCTTACTAATGTCCTATTAGTCACTATTTAAAAGTTCAAGATCAATATTTCACACTTATTCATGCACTCGAAGAACTTAGGACATGATTAAGACAAAAAGTTAAAATTCTCAGATAAGGAATACAACAAATATGAAGGAATAAAATATAGAGTAGAACCTCAAATATGGCAAACAATAAAGACTAGGAGCTCAAAACAAAATTCACTCTGCCAACAAACAATCCTCCGGAAGAGTAGAACTAGAAAGGCAAAAGGCATAGAAGTGCAAGAATACAAAAGCCAAAAACAGAAATATGAAAATAAATTTGAGAGATGATGCCACAAACTCACAAGAATACAAAAGCATTTATAAGAAGAAACAGGTCAGAGTGACGCCAAAATCTCAAATGAAGAGGAGAGAGGACATTCAATTAAACTCAGCCGGATCAACTTGTAAAAACCGCAAAGGTCAGCAAACCCTAATTCGTCAATTTCATAAGCAAATCAAAACACTCGCTTCCAAATCGCTGACGAAGATCCCAAAAACCAAAAATCAGCTAGCAAAACTGACGACAGGAGAATCGCAGATAACCTAGAACTGTTCAGGTCCCGCTCCATGATACGATGAAACCAAATCCAAAACAAGTCCGGCTTAAATCCGGGATCAAACACGAACATATAGAATCAGAACAAACGAATTGAGGGGGAGAAGAAAGACAAAAGCAATGCACACCTCCGATCACTGGTTGTCGTCGCCGGCCAAAGACGGATCATAGAAGAAGAAGAAGATCGAGTCCTCCTTTGGCGACTCCTTCAACGACCTCTATAAGAATGGAGATCGGAGAGAACGAGAGGAAAAAGGAGCTTGTCGGTGTCCAGAGGCTTGCTTTGTTCGAGATACCTCGAGAGATTGCCGGCGAAGGAGAGAGTGAAGCGCTGCGTTTTGGGAGGGGGCTGAGAGGAAACGCAGAGTTTTGGGGGTCGGAAGGAGCTTACAAAGAAGAGATACTGTCTGGAAAGGGCAATAAAAGATACCGTCAATGACGAATCTCGTTGTTTGGGTTATTTATTTTGAAATTTCCTTTTTTAGACGTGGCAAATTTCTTAGAGAGGTGGGTTAAAAAGCGGGACCCACTAGGGAGTATTGATTCCCCCTGATGGGTACGGAACGCGTAGTACGTCGGCATTCCGTCTCTCAGTGGTGGCATATCACGCGCTTGTCACGTGCATATTTGTAGTGTCGTTTTGGCAAAGCAAAAAAAATTGAAAAAAAAGACAAATAAAAACAAAAAATACTCCCTCCGTCTCAAAATTCATGTCATTTTAGCCTTATGTACAAATTTTAATAAAAACACTCATCTATCAATCAACATCATCATTCCACTAACTTTTTCATTAATTTTATTACCCACTACATTTTTTAACCAATCAAAACCTTTAAAAAAGTCAACAACACACAAATCAATACAAATCATTACTTTCCACTACCTAGAAAACCTAAAACGACATCTATTTTGATACAAAACTAAAGAGCTAAAATGACATATATTTCGAGACGGAGGGAGTATTGATTAATTGTTTTTTTTTTTTAAATAACTTTACCAAAAGAAAAATATATTGTGAGAGGAGAGAGGTGTCTTTGTGTGAGGGGATAGAGAAAAGGGATACACTTAAAGATAGATGATTGAACAGTTTCCACAAGTCACGAGTGTACAACTGCACATTCATGACACGGTTTATGGAACTCTGTTGAATGAAACTGTTTTAGGAAGCTTGGATGTGTGAAACAATGATGTTACATGTTAAACTTAACTTCACCTACACTCGGAGATGATATATTTTGTTAAGAGTTGTTCTTCCTATTTCTAATTATTGTTTCGAGTTCCACAAGTCATGAGTGTACAACTGCACATTCATGACACGGTTTATGGAACTGTGTTGAATGAAACTGTTTTAGGAAGCTTGGATGTGTGAAACAATGATGTTACATGTTAAACTTAACTTCACCTACACTCGGAGATGATATATTTTGTTAAGAGTTGTTCTTCCTATTTCTAATTATTGTTTCGAGTTAAGTTGGTTCATCAACTTCTTTACAAGATAGCCTACAGCTAGTCAGGGTAGCGGGGTGTAAGCGGATTTCATGGCGGAGCTTTACTGTCTAGGCGGGTTTTGACGACCTTGACGGCCTTAGTGGTGGGGCAAGTTCAAAGGTTTAGGCAGGTCTTAAAGGGTTTTTTAGAGCAGTGGAGCTAGTACAATTTCTTCAAGGAAGAGATTAATGGGCTTGGATTGTTCGCTCCAAAAATACAAGCTTCAACTGATTAACAAAGGAAGCTGTAAGGCTTCAAAACAATGAAGTTCAACATCCAATTGTCATTTTTTTTGTATTATAATTTGTTTAAAGGTATAAATACCAAAAAAAAAAATCCTGTTATCTTCTGATCAAAATCTTATAGCAAGACTCAAAACCATGAGTTCAACATCATTAAGGATAAAGCAACACCATTAATTAATGCCCACAAAAAGCATCCATCGTGCCATAGATGAAATTTTGAAACTGAATTTGCCTATTGAAGTCAAAGACCAAAACACAGAAAAATATCAATTCTGATACAAGAGAAAATTGATTTCAGCTCACTATGCATCCTACCTTAGTTCCAAAATAGAAAAATAACACACATAAGAAAATCAAAATCACGCATCAAAAGCTCGTCCATGGATGCTTGAGAGATAATGGGTGATTCACTCGGAATCAGGAGCAATAACTCTTCCAGCAACTTGATCCAGGTCTCTCCTCCCACTTGATGTGATTCTCCTTCCTCTGAGAAGGAAAAACAACCAGAATTAACATTTCTAAATTGCAAATGGAATCCCAAATTACAAGTGAATGTGAAATGAAACTTAGCAAAAAGAAACTCACCCCTTGGGATCAAGCTCAACAATGTTCATGTTTTGCAATTGCTGGAGGATGTTACGAGCAACAGCACCACTGCTCTTGCCAAAATGGGGAGGGCGGCTTCCATTTCTCTTGCTGCCTCCATAGATCCTCTTAAACCCACCAACTCCAATGCCACCCCTCAAGTAGATCTTCCTAGCAATGGAAGCTGGCCATTGAGAAAGAAACACATGTTAGAATTACAGAACCTGCCATTTTGAGATTATTTTCTGCAAAGGCCAACAAAGTTCACAGCGAACAAATACCAGCTCTTATGTAGTACCAATCAGGGTCATAGGGAGCGAGCTCCTTGAGGGTGCCAGTCTTCACAATGTCGGTCCAATGAGGCAACTCAATCTACAATCCGAAACAAACATCATATAATCATCAGAACAGGCAAAACAAAACCAACTAGAAACAAACATCATATAATCATCAGAACAAGCAGAACAAAACCAACTAGAAGCAAGGTGAGAAACAAAGTGCAACCAAGGCCAGCACAATATGATAACCCTAATTAGGCCAGCACAATTGATATGATAACCCAAATTAACCATAATGTTTCACAAACGATTCATAAACTTGCTGTTTTTTGCAGATTACTACAATTAAAGGGGCCTACAACTTGAAAATCCACTTCAACAGGAATGGTAACAATGAGATCTCACAATTAACCATCCAATTCCGTGTTCTCTGAGAAATAAAGCTGATCAGCAATGGTGAAAACAACCACCTGTACACATTTAATCATACGAGTACAAAAACGCCCAGGAGCTATAAAAATTGCATCGCTGCTTTACATTTTTCGAGCATAAATCGTTCACGGTTCTTCCCAAAAATATTGTTTAAATCATAAACTGCGGATTGGTTCCTTCATTAAGAGTAAATCAAAGCTACTTATCAATACGGATTTAAAATCGCATCGCAGCAATCAACACAGGGGAAAACAAATCTGTGGTACAAACGAGGAACACGAATTTCACAGGAAGAATAAGCAAAGAAGATTGAATGAATCCATAGGCAATCCACAAAGCAAATCAACTTAAAAATAAGATCAAACTACGAGGATCGAATGAGATAGGGAGGGAGAGGTGAGGACCTTGCCGGAGCGCTTGAGGTGGGAGGAGTAAGCCTTCACAAACTCGTGAGGCGAAACATCTTTCACGGTGGCCATCGTCGTACTCGTAACCGACCCTCTCCTTCCGCTCTGTATTAGGGTTTCTCTTCAGCAAATGCGAGTATGCGACTAGCGATGAAGCTGCGCGCAGGAATTAGGTTTTAAAGGGTTTCTCGCAAGCAGGGGAAGGAGGAGATCCGGGTAGGGTGGATTGGGCCGGGGTAGAGGTTCGGATCGGCGGATCCGCTTATATTCAACTAACGTGAAAAAGTGAGCAATTAACCACACGGAATAAGGCCCATACATACCAACGGGTTTTTGTTTGATTTTTTTTATATATTTTCAAGGGCCTAAAAAACTATATAATTTTTTTTTATTTAAAAAAATTAATATTATACTTATTAATGAATAAGCATAATATTATTTTTAAATATTGATAAAAAAATATATATTTTATATAAACTTTAGCTTCTTAAAAAAACGCATTAAAAAATCAAACGGTCTATATTTTTAGACGAAGTTAGTAAGAATCATCCAAATTAAAGAATAATTTATAAAAAAAAAATGGTTTTTTTAACCTGTATCCTTATTTAAAAATGGTTTTTTTTAACCCATACCATTTGGTATAGGTTAGAAAGATCGTTATAAAAAACTTAAAATTATAGTGCACAATAAATGAAAATGAAATGAATGGTATAATGTATGTTTTCGCGTCGAATTTTTTTTTAAAATATATAGTTTAAATGGTTTATTTTTGTAAATTGAAATTTTAAATGGATTAGATTTGCAATTCGCTTTATTATTTTGTTTTGGTTCTAAGTTCATTTGTGCTAGGTCATGTCAAACTTGATAATCTTTTGCATTTTAATTTTGGCCAAATTGTATAAAATCACCCCTTAAATTTTAATTTCAGGAAACCGTCTTTTAAAAACTAAATGTTTGCAAAAGACATTTAGACAATTCAAAGGTGTTCCTCTTTGACTTAGTAGGTTCGAAACTAGTCATTCTTAATCTAGTTGATTCGAGGTTCTCCTAGGTGTCCATCCTTCACCTATCGGTCCTCTCCTCAAATGGAAAATAAAGGTTGCTGAAAGACAATTTTTCTTTTACTCTTCAAATATATTAACTCCCGTTTGTTTTTTTTGGTAGAAAAAGGTAATGACTACCCTTATAAATATAGTTCATATTTAAGTTAAGATTAATTGATCACTATCTTAATCATTTTCCTCCTTCTACCATTTTTCATACAAATTTGTTACCCTTCTTCTATTTCTCTCATTTTTCATACAAATGTGTTATCCTTCTATTCCCTAATTTGAAGGATGATAACTAATACCTCTGGGATGAGTCAATAATCTCCTTCATCCTCTCCTCCGCTCACAAAAAATGATAATAATTTCACACATTGAAGAGCAATCTTAATGAAAATTGTGAGATAGGTGGGTCTTTTATGGAATTTTTCAATTTAAGGGGTGGTTTGGGTTGGAGGAGTCCCAAAAGGCATATTACTTGGAGGCTTGAAGCCAGAACTTGCTATAATCGATTCATAACCCAGGTTGGGTTATGAATCATAATTGAAAGTTATGAGTGCACATATTACATAATCTTGTTTCAAGTAAAAATAAAATAAAATCTACCCTCCCCTTGTTCCTCTATTTCTTTGTAAACCGAAACCTTCTTCATGTGTATAAATGAACTCGACAAAAAAGTGTTAGTCAAGCCTCAAGAGATTTACACGAATGGCGTTCAACATAACATGCAACTATTTAAAATTAGAGCAAAATCTGCACACTCAGTCTTCAAGGCAGCATCGCAAGCAGAGCGGTGGCTGCTGCTCTATGTCGCAATAGCAGCACGCAATGTCACAGTCATTGCTGCAACCTAAAACATACAAAACACAGCTCAAAGAGTCAGCCACGGAGTGCCTCTGGAAAAGAATCCAAGGCTGATCGATTGCGACATACAAAACACTTACCTGTCACTCTGACGACAATTGTCGATTCTTCATTGTCGTTCTTAGTGTCAGTGAAAAATAGAACCCTCCTGCTGATGGACAGTGTGCCAAATGCCCAGTTGGGCAAAGAAATACAAACCAGAAATGCAGCAATTGATCGTGCGTTCATCGTTCCAAGTCTTGTTGGAAGCGTATAGATTTAGCTGCATATTTGGTGATGGTAGCTTCACCATTTATAACAAACACAGTAACACACCAGAATTTATGACAGGTATTCTATTTTGGGCTATTTGTTCTTTATATTTTTAAACAAGTCATGTTGGTTTCATGAGTGGCAGTTTCTTCTACCACATTTTTTAATTATATCCATTTTGCATCTTAGCTCACGCTGATTTCATGGAGTTGATCTACATAGCAAAGAATATGCTTCTTTAATGGATCATGCACGGTGAAAAACAGAGATGTTTAATTTGCATGTAAGATAGAAATAAGCATTAAATTGCATCTGTAAAATGTAGTATCACAGAACATTTAGGTAGTTGACAAATAACACAAGTTAGCATGCTTAAAACTGTGTATGAAAGAGGGGAACTCCCCATGAGAAACTATGGACCTCTGACAAAAATTCATCAAGAAGCTGAAATGATCACGGAACCAAGAACATGGATCTTCAATGGCATCAGATGACTTTCCACCATAAATGTATCCCTAGCCAGTTGCAATCTGTAATTTTGTACAAGGAGTCAAGGCAATCCAAACTTGTGACCCATAAACAAATAGAAGAAATAAGGTATTTTTCACTGCCGAATCATCTGATGAGAACAGGACAGCGGTTACATATCAGATGCCCTCCTACTTGACCAGACAGTCAAAATAGTTGTCATCAAGAAAGAGGTCATGGAATGCAAATCTAGGAATCATCAATGATATAGTAATAAACAAGGAAGAGGTTAGCAATTTCCAAATCTGAGAGATCTGTGTGCCATTGGGTATTTTAACCAGATGAACTCCCATGTCCTTTGAAAACCTGTCATAACCCACCAAACTACAACGGATGAATAGATCTGACCCTTCAAAATCAAAACCCATTATTGTAAAAGGAAAATAGAGTTGTCACAAATCGTTGGATGACAAGTTCTTGGGATTTCCCGGCACGAACACACTTCAGAATACAGCCTCTTGAGCATAACAAGCATTTACAACCTAGTAAGATAATAATGGTCATGAAGAAAGGTTTTTGATATTGCAGATCAAGAAACAACAAAAAATCATATTCAAATAAAATTTCAAGGAGAAGGGTGATCTCATATCAAATAATCTGATGGGGCAAACGTCAAGCTTACAACAAAAGATGGCACTGTTCTAAGAGATTTGAATGTCTTTCTGCCATTTATGTTAATCCTAGCAAAAGCATGTTTCCATGTGCGTTATGTAGCGACCACAAATAAGGTATAATGAGCACTAGAATCATCTTATAAGAATGTTTCCATGTGTGTTATGTAGTATTTCCATATAAAAGTGCCTACGACGACCAGCCAACCTAATACCTAAGCAACAAATAGAAGTCATTAAGAAAGAGGTCTAAGACTGCAGATTTAGGAATCGATGATAGAGTATTAGGCAAGGATGAGCTTAGCCATTTCCAAGTCTTATGAGATCCTTCTAGAAGCCATAACACTAATTTAAAACAAAATCAACCTCCCTAAGCCCCATGACAATTGAGAACCTAACAAAAACCATCAAACTGCAATGGATGGTCAGTTTTGACACAAATAACAAAACCAAAGAGACTTAAAGGGGAAAGCAGATTTGTCACAACTTAAAGGATTGCAGGCCTTTCTGATGGCTCGCATAACAATGCCAGTAAACATATTCTTTGGAACCTAAGAGAATAGAGCAAAAATGATTTTGCTTGCAAAATTGAAATGATTTTGCTTGCAAAATCGAGTCCAACTTAAATAGTTTAACAGCAAGTTAATATCAGATAACAATATAACAAGGAAGCATCACGACATATGTACTAGTAGTAACATTCAGATGGGAACATCAAAATTAGCGTTCAGTAACAAATTATCTATTACTACTACTAAGAATCTAATGAAGTGAATTAATGCTTAACATGTCTCCCCTCCTCCTTTTTTCCGGGCTTGGGACCGGTTATGTACCAAAACACAAGCGGAGTTAAAAACATGTTACCACCTAACTAGCAAGCAATAAATAAGGAGCAAGAAACCAATTACTATCAATGAAAATAGAAAATTACAGGTCCAATACACAGATTGACCACAACAACTGGCAAAGGATCAAAAGTAGCATATTTGACAAAATAAATGGCATGATGCAAAGTCCAAAAACAGGGTTCAAATAAATGAACATTACACGAATCAGCTAAAAGCCATCATGAATAAATAATCCTCAATACAGAGATCTGCTAGAAAACAACCAGCATGTACTAATTACCTATACTGTATACACAACATAATTCAGCTAACACGAAATCCTAGTCTCTTCTACTCCGAGACCCACTCTTCATATTGCAAGTATTTCAAATGCCTACAATGAGAAACAACCAGAGATTCGGAAATCTAGTCAAAATTTGAAAGGAGAACTATATCTCATAACACTCCACAAGTGAGATGCATGCCCATGCATAAGTTTGACATATTGTCTTTATTATACCAACAACACAGTACGGCAAATGGCGAAATCAATCAATCACATATGGTAGACACGGCATCAACTTGAGCAGAACCACAATCATCAACAGTCTCCAAAAATGAACAGTCGAAACCAATATTGGACCAATCCTCAAAAGCAAACCACGATTCTTGACTAAGTGCAGCAGTTAGTAGATGTACCTCAATCCAACTCACAAGAACTGGCTGCATACTGAACCAAAACATCTGCAACTTCTAAAGGAACCAAACCAATATATCTTCAATACAGATCAGCAGCAGGCCAGCTCAACATAATAACTAAAGCAGGTGGCTAAAAAATACGGAATGAAAGCGAAAAGGAATCACACGGCTAACAAAATCTGACACTGATACTGATGAAAGAAGAGACCAGCTATTCACTTTCAGATTCTCTCAGAGTTCAACATCATCTCAGTTCGCCATCTTCCTGAAACAAGACATTGGTTGACTGAAGCAATGTGTACACGATTGAAGAGCAAGATTAACTCCCAAATGTCTCGGAATAATGTCTCGGAATAATTGGAAGTTCAACAAAAAAAAAAGACACCAAACAGCAAAGGTCGTACAGTTTTGACACTAGGGGAAAAAATAAAGAGGGCAATCCAACAAACCGCAGTGGGTGAACAGTTGTGAGACTCAAAATACAAGACTAAAGAAAATAAAGAGAGAAGAGATTCATCACAGTCAATGGAGAGAAGAGATTCATCACAGTCAATGGAGAGAAGAGATTCATCACAATCAATGGATGAGTTCTTTTGGATGGCCTTGCATGATAATGCCCGTAGACACATTCTTTAGAACCTAACAAGCAAAAAATTATCATCAAGAAAGAGCTTTCACTAAGCAACAACAATGAAATCACTGTAAAATCATGTATAGGGGAGTTCCAAGGGTAAATGGGTCAGCTGATATCAAATTATCAGATAGGGGATAAGTACACAATCTTCAACATCTTCAGCTGTCTTTCCACCGTATGAATATGTTATCCCTAGCCAATGCAACCAATAATTTTGTATAAGGAGTCAAGGCAATCCAATCTTATAACCCAGAAACAAATAGAAGGAAATATGATATTTTTCACTGTTGAATCATCAGTTAAGAATGCTTTCACCCGGGCCAGCAAAGTGTTTCCAAATCAGATAGCCTCCTAAATGACAAGTCAACCATGCCCCTGATAACAAAGATAGTTGTCAACAAGAAAGAGGTTGTGGACAGGGTCGGGTAATGGACTGCGGATTTAGGAATCAGTGATGTAGTATTAGACAAGGAAGAGATCAGAAAATTCCAAATCTGATAGATCTGCTGTATGCCATGGGGGATTTTTAACCAGATCAACTCCTTTGTGCCATGAAACCTAGCAAAACCCACAAAACTACAACGGATGAATAGTTCTGATCGTCCAAAATCAAAACCCAAGATCGTGTAAAAGGAAACAAGAGAGTTGTCACAAATCATTGCGTAATAAGTTCTTGAGATTTCCTGGCATGATCACACTTCCCAACACAGCCTCTTGAGCATGCACAGTGATTTAGAACCTAGCAAGCAAATAACAGTTATGAACAAAGTGCTTTCATATTGTAGTCTAAGCACCAACAATGAAATCGCTGTAAAATCAAGTATGAGTTCAAAGGGGAGGTGGGTCAGCTGATGTCAAACTCTCTGATGGGACCAAGAACACGATCTTCAACAGCATCCAATGAAATTCCACCAAAAAAATATGATATCCCTAGCCAATGCAACCAACAATTTTGTATAAGGAGTCAAGGTAATCCTAAGTTATAACCCATAAACAAATAGAAGGAATAAGGTATTTTTCACTGCTGAATCATCTGGTAAGAACGGTTCCATGTGTGCTAGCATATACTGTGGTTTCATATCAGATGCCCTCCTACATGACCAGACAACCAAACCCCTGGTAACAAAGATAGTTATCATCAAGAAAGAGGGTCATGGAATGCAGAATTAGGAATCATTGAATCAATGATATAATAATATAGTAATAAACAAGGAAAAGGGCAGCAATTTCCAAATCTGAGATCTTCTGTGTGCCATATGAGATTTAACCAGATCAACTCCCTTGGCATTTGAAAACCTAGCAAAACCCACCAAACTACAATGGTTGAATAGATGACCCTCCAAAATGAACACCCGTCATCGTAAAAGGAAAATAGAGAGTTGTCACAAATCTTTGGATGATTAGTTCTCGAGATTTGCAGCATGAACACGCTTCAGAACACAGCCTCTTGAGCATGACAAGCATTTACAACCTAGCAAGCAAATAACGGTCATGAAGAAAGGATTTTGACATATCTGATTGGGCAAGGGTCAAGCTCATGACAACAGCTGGCCAAGTTCTAAGAGATTCGAATGTCTTTCTGCCATATATGTTAATCCTAGCAAAAGCAACCACAAATAATGCATAATGAGCTGTAACAGTCCAAATTATGACCGACAAAAAATACTAGAAGAATAAGATATCCTTCACTGCTGAATCATCTTATAAGAAGAATGCTTCCATGTATGTCCATATCAGGGTCCCTCAAACGTGAACAGCCACATAATCCCCCTAGCAATAAATAAACGTAATTAAGAAAGAGGTATAAGACTGCAGATTTAGGATTCGATGAAGGGTATTAGAGAAGGATGAGCTTAGCCATTTCCAAATCTTATGAGATCTTCGGGAAGCCATAACACTGGAGATTTAAAACAAGATCAACTCCCTAACGCCAAATGATTATTGTGAACCTAACAAAAACCACCAAACCGCATTGGACAAACAGTTTTGACACAAATAACAAAACCAAAAGACCAAAAGGGGAAAGGGGATTCGTCACAAAATGGGTTGGAAGCCTTCCTGATGGCACGCAAAACCATGCTAGTAAACACATTCTTTGGAACCTTACAAGCAAATAATATTTATCAAGAAAGAGCTTTCATGATGATTAAGAAACAGCAACATCAAATTAGTTTTCCAATCATATTGAAAGGAGATTGAAGGGGAGATGGGCTTATGTCAAATTATCTGGAAGGGGAGTATAGATGCCCCAGAACTTGATCTTCAACAACATCATGTCTTTCCACCATAAAATATGTCATCCCTAGCAAATGCAATCAGAAATAACGTAAGAGTTGATGCAATCCAAACTTGTAACCCATAAACAAATTGATGCCAAGGAACTTGATCTTCAACAACATCAAAAGTCTTTCGACATAAATAATGGTTATCTAGATGGCATGCATGATCATGATTCAGAACACATCCTCTTGCGCATGGAGGAGGATTATAAGCTTGCAAACAAATAATGGTTATCGAGAATGATCTTTGACATTGTAGATTTACAAAACAAAACAACAAAATCAAATTAAATAAATTAGAAAGGAGAATGAAGGGGTCAGCTTATGTCAAATTATCTGATGGGGCAAGATCAAGCTGACGGGAGCTCCAGAGCCAAATCTAATAAGAACATCGAGTGTCTTTTGTTCCATGAATTACGTTAATCCTAGCAAAAGCAACGAGAACCAATGCATAAAGAGTTGGCAATACACGGGCAGATTGAGGAATCAGATATTAGAGAAAGGAACAGCTTAGCCATTTCCAAATCTGATGAGATCTTCTGATGGCACGATCCTTGAGTTCAACAAAATCAACTCCTAATGCAACGGGAATAATTGAACCTAGCAAAACCCACCGAACCGCAAAATATATGAAAAGAGTTGTAGAATTGAACAGCTGAATCAAATTAGGAGAAAATCTTTGTCAAGGAGCGTTGCTTGCAAATCATATGCCGTAACACTTCAAATCTCTGGCAAGATCAACAGCACATATAGCCCCATAGTAATCGCAAACCTAGAAAAATCCACCAAATTTAATCAACGATAAGGTTCGCCACTCAACAACCAAAGACGAGTAAGGAAGGGATTGGTCAAAAGAAATCAATTGATAAGTGAATCTCCCGATAGAAGGCAACGCTTGTGAATATTTTCCTTGCGCATAATCGCAAATCATCAGAGCGAAAGAAATTCCCGAATCTGCAGTCAAGAACGACAACCTCCAAAGAATCACCCCAAAAACAGAAGCAAATCCTCAAATCATCATCAATTATCCAACGCCTGCTAAAGCGATCAATATTGAACATAAGCCAGCAGATAAAATCTTCTACAATTCAAATCAAACCACAGAGAGGGGATCTAGCACAGCAATCCAAAGCATGTCAACGGAAATCACCGATTAAATAAGCAACGTCAAGCGTTCAACACTTGCAGTTCAGAGCAAAGACGACAGAGCATTAACGTTCAAGAAAATCGCAGCCGAATCCCAAAGCAAAGCAGACACAAAATTGAAAGAAGCACGAGATCAGAAAACCCTAGATAGCAAAAGCGAAACACGAGATCTGGGAACCCAAAATTGAAAGAGGAGATATGGGATGAAGTAAAAAAAGAGCCCAAACAAGGATATATAAAGCGGAGGGAACGAGATCTGGAAGGATCTCGATTTGACGCGGTTGTAGTCTTTTCCTTTTTTTTTTCTTTTTTTTTTGGGTCAATAAGGATCCTCTACATCACTCTATGCTTCACAATATGCATCACAAAATTAATTTAACATAAAATTTATCTTTAAAAAAAAATAAAAAATTATATGAATATTCTAAACACCTATATTTATATGTTTATAAACTTTTATTTTGAAAAATCATTTTTTAAGAAATATGAAAATTGAAAAAGGTGATTATTTGAAATATATATTTTTAAAAAAAATTGAAAGATGATTTTTTCAAGATAAAATTTTATAAATATATAAATATAGGTCTTTTAAATCTAAATATAATTTTTATTTTTATTTTTAAAATATATTTTAATTTAAAATAATTTTGTGATACATGTAGTGAAGCATCAAATGTTGTAGGGGATCTTCGTTTTTGGGCAAGATAGACTTTGTTCAAAGTCGGCAAGCGGATAATTATCTATCTATGTATCTATGATTAGTTGATTACCAAAAAAAAAAAATCTATCTATCTATATGGAATATTTATCATTCTGTATTTATCTATCTATATCTATATCAAAATTGGTGTGTTGTGGTTAATTGTTATAAAAAAAATCTTTTCAAAAAAAATATTAAAATAGTATGATGTAATAATTTATAGAATATATCATAAGTTACAATATATCTGTATATATTTTAGTTAATTGATCAAAAAAATATACATTAAAACTAGTTTATACATTATAGGTAAAAATAATAATAAATAAATATTTAATATGTGTTATTTTATTTAGATCTATATTATTTTTTGGTGGAAAGAATTATTTGTATCAAAATTAATTATGTAATAGTTGTTACTTTATTTATATCGGAGTATTACTTTTTGGTATAAAGAATTAGTTATATCTAGGCTAATTTTTATTCTATATTTCTCGCACACCTGGATCATTATTAATTTAATTTTCACATTGTAATTCAATTTTTTTATTTTTATCATATTTATAATAGGGTTTTTTTTATACATATGGTATTGTGTTAACATATTCTCGTACACACGACGGGACACTAGTTAATTTTGTACTCCCTCCGTTCGGCAAAACTTGTCGTTTTAGAGTTTTGTTTTTGTTCGGAAAAACTTGTCATTTTAGATATTTTTGCCTCTACTTTACTAAAATGTCCTTGATTTGATTGATGTGTTGTGAGTTGTAGTTTTTGATAAAGTAAAAAGTAGAGTAATAAATGAGGGTAAATTAGTAAAAAATGAGTGTAATTATTAGCTTTATTAAAAGTTGTGTAGAGAGTTAAAATGACAAGTTTTGCCGAACGGAGGGAGTAATTAATTCTACGGGCTTTTTTTGGTAGGTGATTCTATAATTTCTCTATTGAGTGTCCTTGGGCTAACATTAGACACCAAAAAATAAAGTCCCAAACGGAAATTGAAGTTTTATGTGATCAAATCCCTCTTTGTTCCTCAATAGCTTAGTGTTAGAGTGGTAAGTTGTTAGCCGATTGGTCGTAAGTAGATCTGAGCATGGACGGGCTTGGGTCGGGCCTACTGCCATTTTTCAGCCCACTGTAACGGGTCGGACTTGGGTCAGGCCAGGTGATTGGGCCAGCTACCACGCCCAAGTCCGCCCTCATTGGCGGGCCGGACTTCCACCAGGCCAAATGGACTTTTGTTATAAGCACTTCCACAAAGTCTTTACATAAACAATTCCTCAAATCATACACTTCAATGTCCCAACAACAGCAAACAAATCATAAAAAATCTCAAACATAAACAAGTCCACAAGCAACCAAACCATACAAGTCTTAACTCTTAACATAAAAAAGTCCACAAACCAAAAGGAGTTAATCCATGGTAACATTATAGCTCACATCAGCATTATTGCATAATCGGCTCCAAGAAACACCGCAAGTCGCAACTTCATTCAGTGGTGATGACTGATCCGTCTTCGTCCTCTGCATCGGAGGAAGCTTCAATCCCAATTTTAAGGATCTTGGACGGACCTACAAAAAAATTTAGTTAAAAGTTAAAAATTAGTTCAATTCATAATAATAACCACTATCAAAGTCATAGTTTGAACATACTAGATTCAAAGCCTTCCACTCGCAACCAATCCTCATAACATGCAAGTGCTTCAATGGTTGTGGATGTAAGAGAGCTTCTGCAAGGTGTTATCATCTTCTTTCCCAAGCTAAAAGCAGATTCGGATGGAACGGAGGATACTGGAACCATTAGAATATCTCGCGCTACAGCAGCAAGACAAGGAGATCCTGCAGACCTGTCCTTCCAAAACTTTAAAATATCAAGCTCATCTTGGGCACCCATGTTGTCTTCCTCAAAATAAGTATCCAACTTAGACTTGTTGGAAATCTTCCGCTTCTTGCTTAAATAATCAAACAAATCAGGGCCACTGGCTACATGTACAGTAGGCTTTCGAAATCCCATAGCAACAGTTTTTGTCACTTCAACAGAACTTGAAGCACTTGCAAATGGTTTGTAAGCTTCACACGATTCAGCCAAAATGCTCTTGATCTTTACAACCATCTCCTTAGCATAAACATATCCAAACAAAGTGGAATAGCAAAATTCAATTGCACTCAACTTTAAACGAGGATCCAACGCAGCAGCACAAGATAGCAAGAGATTATATTCTGACCAATATTTTTGAAACTTCTCTAGCATAGAAGTTACCATACCAGACAGCACACCAGTAGGACCCTCAACAGCATTAGTCAAAGCAATATGAATTCTCCACACTCCATGAAAATAAACATTAGTTGTTGGTGTCTTAGAGGCAGAAAATTCATTTGTCACATCATAAAAGACATGCAAGAAGGAATGAAGTTCAGCAACCTTCCCCCAATCCTCTTATGTAAGGCGATGCACTTTCAATTCCATATCCTTACTAACAAAACTATCAATTGCATATTGAAAGTAAAGGAAACAGTCAAGCATTGTGAAAGTAGAATTCCACCTAGTAGGTGTATCTAAACGAAGCCTCTTTTTTTTTACAGTATGCAAACAGTTGGAGTTTGTCACGAAATTCGTAACAAACAACCAGGATCATCCCTTAGGATGATGGAGTACAGCTCCTTAGTAAGAGAAGATGTAGGTCTAATACAATCGATACCTTTCCTAGTTACGAAGTCGGCTACATAGTTGGCTTCTCTATAACAATGTTTAAATTGTATAAACTTGAACTCTTGAGCCATGATGATGATCTTCTCAACTTGATGGATGACTTCCCATGGAGTAATGATCTCTTTGCTTATTCCTTTTATGATAGTCTCGTTATCACTTTCAATGATAGCCTTCCGGATCCCTTTACTTCTTGCATGTTGGATGCCTACAATGATAGCTTCTGCCTCTGTCTGTAAAATCGTACCTCTTGATGTATTTTGAAAGAATACATCTAATAAACCGCTCTCCAAGTCACGAATGACTCCTCCCACTTGGCAAGCGCCCGTGGGCTTAACCGAGCCATCTATATTAATTTTATAGATATTGCTCGGTGGTTTAGTCCATCTAATCTTATTCCTATTAGACTTATTAGTATTTCGAGTATTCGACTTGTTTTCCGGTTCTATTTACGAGTTTCATATCTTTATGTTTGAGATAATCTCAAAGGCTAGATTTATTGTTGCGGTTGGATTTTTATCTTTAAATATATAATTGTTTCTGGCGTCCCAAATTGCTTGCCATATAAATCCTAACTCTTTTATCGCTGATTTATTACTATTTTTTTTGTATTGAAGGATATCCTTAATATCTTCATCATAATCTTCTCTAAGAAGTAGTTTTTTCCCGCTGGTGTTTTCATATTTTTGAATGAGTTGTCTAGCAAAATTGCAGTTGATGAATAAATGGGTTGCACTCTCATCTGCACTATTACAGAGTGAGCATTGTGCTGGTACTCTGTTGTAATGTTTGTTTAATCTCTGGGTGGTTGGTAATCCTTCTATCATTATCTTCCATATAAGGTTTTTTATCCTTGGTGGTATATCAAGCTTCCAAATCCATTTGTAATCCTCCATATTTCTATTATTACTATTTTGATTGAGTAGGGGAGTTGATTTGGTTGAGAATCTACCATCCTTTTCGAGTTTCCAAACTAATTTGTCGGTGGTATCCCAGTTGGGTATTTGAATTTGTATAATCTGATCAATAATTTGACTTGGGAACAATTGTTGTAGGATTGTTAGATTCCATTGCTTCTGGTCGTTTATTAACTGGAAGACTTTGAGACTGGGATTTTCCAAACTTTGGTATTGACTTAGGTTGATTCCTTCCAACCATGGGTCCCTCCAAACATTTATTTGATTTCCATTGCCGATTAGCCATTTGATTCCACGTTTGAATTTTTCCCTTAAGGATAATAGTCTTCCAAATTGGTAAGATGTATTTTGGTTATCCCTATCATTTATATCTGCTGTTTGTAAATATTTTTCTTTTATTATTTTTACCCACATACTAGAATTGTCTGTATGAATTTTCCAAAGTAGCTTCATCCGTAAACCTTCATTTAAGGATTCTGCTTTTCTGATTCCTAGTCCTCCTTCATTTTTATTTTTACATATAGATTCCCAACTTATTAATGGTGTATATCTTTCAGACTGTAATTTGTTCCAAAAGAAATTCTTGTTAATTTGATATATTTGGTTAAGTATTCCTTTTGGTAGTAAGAAATTCTGCATAAGGTAGTTTGTCTTTGAGCTGAGATTAGATTGGATTAATATGGTTCTACCCGCTTGAGATATGGTGTAGGATTTCCACTTAGATAGTTGTTTTTTTAGGTTTTGCAATGCATCTTCGAAGACACAGTTTTTAACCCTTCCATTGACTAGGGGTATTCCGAGATATTTCTCAATTGTTTTTGATATGGGAATTCCCATTTGAGATGCTAGGGATGTAGCTAGTGCTGGGTTAACATTTTTTGAGAATTGGATAGAACTTTTGTTGTAGTTTATGGTTAACCCAGAGATATTGGCAAAATTATTTAGGGAATTTTGAATAGTATGCAAGCTCAAATGAGATGCTTTTGAGAAAATTAAGGTGTCATCTGCAAACGTTAGGAAGGGTATCGGTGTTCCTTGCTTAGTTAGTTTAATGCCTATTAAGGCATCTTCTTTTATTGCCTCATGGTGTAATTCTCTTGCAAGACTTTCCATTACTATTACAAATATGTAAGGGGCTAATGGATCACCTTGTCTAATTCCTCTGTTTGGTTTGAATTGGTTACCAGCTGTATTGTTGACCAGAACTGAGAATGTAGTGATAGTAATGCATTTCATTGTCCAGTTGATCCATATTGGGTGGAAACCCATCTTTTTTAGGATCGCTTCTATATATGACAAGTTGATTTTATCATATGCTTTTTCCATGTCTAGTTTTAATGTCATCCATCATTTTCTTGCCTTTTTGTTTGGTAAAAGTATGGAATACTTCATGAGCGATTAAAATGTTATCTTGTATTGATCTTCCTTCTACAAAGGCACCTTGGAATGGGTTTATAATTTTCGGGAGAATTTTTTTAATTCTATTTGCTAGGATTTTAGCTATAACTTTGTAAATTGTGTTACAAAGACTTATTGGTATGTAGTTATTGACATTTTGTGGATCTTCTATTTTTGGAATTAAGGCGATAAAGGTTTGATTTATTTGTTTTAGGATGCTACCAGAGTGAAAGAAAGATTTGATTGTTTTGCAGAAGGAATTACCCACAATATTCCAATAGTGTAGGTAATATTTTGGCGGGAAACCATTTGGGCATGGTGATTTATCCTCTGCCATGCTAAGTAGTGTGTCTTTAATTTCTAAATGAAGCCTCTTGGTGGAGCTCAAACTAAAGTTGTTTGGAGATGTTTATGCTAAGGAGATGGTTGTAAAGATCAAGAGCATTTTGGCTTAATTGTGTGAAGCTTACAAACCATTTGCAAGTGCTTCAAGTTCTGTTGAAGTGACAAAAACTGCTGCTATGGGATTTCGAAAGCCTACTGTACATGTAGCTGGTGGCCCTGATTTGTTTGATTATTTAAGCAAGAAGCGGAAGATTTCCAACAAGTCTGAGTTGGATACTTATTTTGAGGAAGACAACATGGGTGCCCAAGATGAGCTTGATATTTTAAAGTTTTGGAAGGACAAGTCTGCAGGATCTTCTTGTCTTGCTGCTGTAGCGCGAGATATTCTAATGGTTTCAGTATCCTCCGTTCCATCCGAATCTGCTTTTAGCTTGGGAAAGAAGTTGATAACACCTTGAAGAAGCTCTCTTGCATCCACAACCATTGAAACACTTGCATGTTATGAGGATTGGTTGCGAGTGAGAGGCTTTGAATATGGTATGTTCAAACTATGACTTTGATAGTGGTTATTATTATGAATTGAACTAATTTTTAACTTTTAACTACATTTGTTTTGCAGGTCCATCTAAGATCCTTAAAATTGGTATTGAAGCTTCCTCCGATGCAGAGGACGAAGACGGATCAGTCATCACCACTGAATGAAGCTGCGACATGCGGTGTTTCTTGAAGCCGATTCTGCAATAATGCTGATGTGAGCTGTAATGTTACCGTGAATTAACTCTTTTTGGTTTGTGGACTTTTTTATGTTAAGAGTTAAGACTTGTATGGTTTGGTTGCTTGTGGTCTTGTTTATGTTTGAGATTTTTTATGGTTTGTTTGCTGTTGTTGGGACATTGAAGTGTATGATTTGAGGAATTGTTTATGTAAAGACTTTGTGGAAGTGCTTATAACAAAAGCTCATTTGGTCCGGTGGGCAGCCCGGCCCGCCAATGAGGGCGGGCTTGGGCGTGGTAGCTGGTCTAATCACCGGGCCTAGCCCAAGCCCCGCCCGGTACAGTGGGCTGAAAAATGTCAGTAGACCCGGCCTAAGCCCGCACAAGCCCGCCCATGCTCAGGTCTACGGCTACTGCCCTCCCGGCTCACCAACACCACTCAACGTGCCTTCTCTTGCCGTCGTCGGTTCCTTGGATCCTAGCCTTCGCTTGTGCCACTTGGCCCCCCGCATCAATTCACCCCTCCTTAGTCGTTGTCCCATGGTTCCTAGAGTTCATCGTCGTCAAGTTGTCCACCACTGTTTGCCCCCGAGCTCCACCGTCGTTGTGCCTCTTCCGTATTCCGCCGGTGTTCTCTGTCTGTGCTTGCCGCCCTCCGTGGCCATCATCGTTGTGCCTCTTATCATCTCGATCTCAACAAATATGCGTTAGCCCAACACTGCTAGTTTTTTTTTGGATTTTTTTTACAGATTTATTATAATCCTCATGGTTCGTTGGTGTACCTGTCGATAGCCTTTTAGGGATCTTTTTCATTCCGCTCTTATGCCTTTATATTGTTGTTCAATTTATCTGCTTTGTACGTCTCAATCGCCTCTATTTAATTTAGTCTCTCGCAATCTTGTTATCGTTCTCGAGGGTTTGAGATGGGGTGAGGGTTTTTATTGGGCAATGATTTGGCTTGGATTTGCGAGCTAATGTGTTGTGTTGTTCTTGTTGTGATGCAAGCTTCATGTGAACGGTGGTTGATTGGTTGTGCCTGTGTTGAAGACGACGTGGATGTGCGATCGATATCTTATTGCTCTGCGGAGTTCGTAATCTGAGATGTCCTCTAGTGTTTCTCAGAGTTCTCTGTGTGCGTCCTCTGTTGGCTGGTTGATTCGTTTTTCATGTTGGCTTTGTTTCATAGTGTATGATAGCTTGCACGTTTAATTTATTTTTGCATTTTCTTTCCATTATTTGCTTTGTATTATTTGATTTTGGTTGTAAATGATGGTTAGCTCATCTACTAGCTTGTCTGATCTCTCGACTTCTTTAGGCTCGTCTAGAGAACTGAATTCTTATCTTACTTAAAAAAAATCTAACATTTATAGATAAATTTATTCGTATTAACTACCTATTTTATGTCATGTCTTGTGTATGGGAATATAAAAACAAGTGGGGCTTGGCAGTTGGGACGAGTTCAATCCAAAATATGTATTTGCCCAATGTTGATTGTACAAGCTGGATATATTAAGCCCACTTCATGAGTTGGATTTCTTATCAAAGCTCTCGTGTTGTACCGAACTGGACGGCCCACACATGCATATGTATGTATTTAATATTACAACATTTAACGGTGGGACGATAAAGGGAAAACCCCTCAAGGGGCTCTAAAGAATGCGCTCTTCACGCGCACAGAAGAAATCCCAATCTCCAACCCTAAGCTTCGCTCAACCCGGTCCCAATCTTCTCTGTTCTTCTCAATTAGCATGGTTTTCATGCTTTTTTGGGCTCTTCATAAGCCGTTACGTCGTCTCCACCATCCAATTTTGGGATATCAGCTCTTCCTTGGTGATCGATGTTGTCGTTTCCGGTCGTCCTTCGCCCGGTTCGTCGTCATCCTTCGTTTTTTATCAAGGTTCATCTTCAATCTGGGCTTTCCGGGCTTGGTTCGTTCTGTTTTCGGTCATCCTCTGGCGAATTTGCTTCTTGTTGGCCTCCGGCTGGGTCCTTTGGTGCCTCTTTCCCGTGCCCTTGCGACGCAGGTTTGGGTCTTGCTCGGTGTCTCCGGTGTTTGTTGGCCTGTCGCCCTTCGCTCAGGGCCTTGCCGACCTCCGTTCATCGGATTCATGGGCGGGTGTCTCTGCCTGTTGTTTCGTGGGGTGCGGGGGTTGGCTTTTTGGCAACCCCAAATCATTGATTAACATAACAAGGTAAAAAAAAAAAACTCAAACCCCTAATGGGGGGGCGAACCCAACCCTCATTCGGGAGCCCAACTCACCCGTCCGGGTGTATCGTAAGCATTTGGTGCATTTAGCAACCGCGGGTCTTCTCCGGCAGCCTAATCCTCCACGTCTCATGTGCGAGTAGTTGCAACACAAGTTTGAAACCCCATATTGAAATTAATTTCCCCTATATATCTTCATTCCATCTTATAGTTTGGCAAATCAACAAATTCAAAGCCAAAATCTAACACCAACTCTTTTGTTTTTGCCAAAGTATAAGTTGCAATCTCGCTTGGAATTTATTCACGGTGCCACCATCGCCACCACCTCCGGTGGTTGGTTGTACTACTTTTTCCTAAAGAGTTCACGTTTGGCAGTGCTCTCTACTGCGTTCTCCTTGGGCCAGGACGGTGTTCTTTGGGCCCAAGGCTTTTTCTTGGGCCCAAAGCTGGCCTGTTGGATTAAAGAATAATTTAAGTAAAATTAAATGTGGTAAATTATAATAAATAACTATAAATAAATAATTCCCTATGGGTTTTGTGTAAATCTCGATTGGGTTTCTGGTGCATTCATTTCAGGCGTCGGGTGACTCTACATTTGGCGTGACTGGACTTTCTTTTCTGTTTGATGGGGTTCTGGCCGTCAGAGTCGGGATAGGTTGGGGTCGTGGTAGTGTGTATCGAGGCGTTTCCTTTCTCCGAAAGAATGGTTCCTTGGAGGTTCGTCTTCACTGCCCACAGGTGACTCCTGATGTCCCGCCGGCCTACGGTGCTGCTCTAGGGTAGTACGTGCTTGGCTTCGTCATTCGTCTACGTCATCATCTTGTTCGGTTTAGTTGTGTGTTGTTTCGCTTTGTAAAGTGCTTTTGTCTATATGTTACACCATCTTTGTATTTTTATTTATTTTTGACGGTTTTCCGTCTGCCGACTTGTCGGCCTTCGAGGTCCATGTATGTCTGGCCTCGAATTTTTACCTAATCAAAATAAAATAAAATATTATAACATTTAACAAAATAAATTAAATACAAACTGATTGCTTAGTTTATAAAAAAACAAATGTCCACTCTCATCATGCATATTCAAATAATAATCTATATCTAATATAATACTAAACCACATGATAAAGATGCCACATGTCGCCACCTCCTTAAATGAGGCTTATGTGGCAGCATATCCTTCATTGTGACCCCACTTTATTTTTATAGATAAACATAAAACCATCTAAAAATTAATTCAATTTAATAAATTATTGATTTAAAAAATCTAATTAGTTATTAAATCAATCTAACAAACCAAATAAATTATTAATTGCATGTACTTCACCATGAGAATAACGATATCCGTCGTCTAATACATGATCTCACTTATTATATTTGTTGTATAAACGTATGATTTGCCTTATATTCATCCAATTTATTAGGTAACTTTCAACCCAACGCGCACAAAAAAAAAATTGTATACAACGATGATTATTTTTTAGTCTTTATAAATTATGCTACCTTCCAAAACAAAATAATCAATTATATTATATATGCTTTATATTTTTTTGGACGATATTATATATGTTTTATTTTATAACACGAAGGTACTACACATTTATTAGGAAAATGACTTTATTGTTTAAAAAGTATAGCCCCTGAAAAAATATAAATTTTAAGAATGTTAAATTCGTATGCAAATTATTCTCCTATTAACCAAAAAATAATATGGTTTTAAAATCCGGTTAAAAATCCCGCAAAACGTGGATGAGGCAATCCAAGAAGGAGGTATTTGAAAATCAAAATTTTGGTTGATATTTTTTCGGTTGTCAAGTCAAGATTGATTTACTACAAGATTAATTTAAAAATATCCTAATACGAGTAATATAATATGCTTAAATATTTAATTGTTTGAAGATAAATTATGATCACACCTTAAATTGTTGATTACACTAATTTATTGCTATTTCATTTGATTTTTTTTTTGAAAAACTACGACTTATTTAAAATAATTTGGTGAATAAATTGTTTGATATGTAAAAAGTTTATGTTGGTTCATCCAATATAGATATCCACCTAAATCATATATTAGTAGTATTTTTACCCATTTTCTTAATAAAATATAAATAAAGCCAAATGTTTTTTTATAGTAACTGACATTAATTACTTCAGTTATTATCATATTACTAAGATAAGATCCATTTTCCAAACGTTTATTTATACTATAATTTATTTTGAGAAAATTTGGTGAAATATCACATTTTCCTAATCTAATTAAGTTATTAGCATCTTAAGTTTATTTATTGGCCGTTCTAGCACTCATTCAATTTTTTTTAATTGACTAGCATCTGCATCGTTCCTACCTCCTCTCTCCCTCGGACTCCCTCAAATAATCAGATCTGAAGAGACGTCCATGGCGGCGACTTCGATCTCACTCTCTCAACCTCCGTTCCCTCCTCCTCCTCCATCGACCTCGTCTCTATATCTCACGCTTCCTCTTCTTGTCTCCTCCGCTCATCTGCGAGGAAGAATCCAGACTCATCCTCTTCCAATTTCCGTGGCCAGACGAAGCCGCACTCAGCCTCCCCCAATTTCCGTGCCGCTCTCCCCGACCTCGACAATCACCTCCTCTCTCAAATGATGAAGCCTCCTATCGAGTCCTATGTCGCTGTTTAGCCTGTTTACAGGTACTCACTTCCCTTTTTCTTCAATTAATCATCCGATTTTGTTATTTGCCCTTGCTATCGGTTTTCCCCAAAATTGAATTAAGACTCCCTTTGAAATCGAAATTGAAATCTTCAATTGTTTTGTTTTCTTGTTGTAATTAGTCGAGTTGCTATCAAATTCATGCTTTTCGATTCATCTAGCTGGTGTTACAACCCTTTCTTCACTCACCTGAACGGGAATAGTCGTCTGGGCGTTCATCATGCCAGACAGAGCCATCGCCGCCACAGAGTCATCTGTTGTGCTGAATTGATGAAAAAAATTGCACCGATTTCCATTTTCTTGCTTAAATTTGCCATCTGCTGTGTGTGAATTGTCTTGCACCGATTTCCATTGTGGTTTATTTGAAAGTGGTGGAGAAACTGAGATGTGTAGCTTCTGGAATCACTGTGTATAAATAGAAGAGATAACTATTAAGAACAATGAATTCCTTGGCAGTAAATTCTCTGTTTCGTGCTTCTCTGGAAATCAATGTTATCACTTAAGCTAAAGGTTTTGTTTGTTAGAATTATAATAAATATCCAAAGGATTCAGGGAATGGAAGGGGAAATCCGTATCGAGTTTCCTTGCTTAATTGAACTGCGTTTTTACATGTTTCTGTTGCTATTTGAGCAAGGAATTGATTGCCGAAGTCATTGGAAAAGTATGGATGAGTGCAGTAGGACAAAGTCATGGCTTCAGTGGAAGCTTTACCTAATTTTGAAATAATATATGCTTAATATAAGTGGCTGAATACTTGATCTAGCCACATTAGTGTTAATTTATGGTTATCTCCCATGCCATATCAAATCAACCCCATAGTTAGATCTTCAGCTGATTTTTCCAAACCATTTGATGGCATATCATGTGGTGAATAGTTGGAATTGGTTGCCAACGACTAACCTCCAGTATTCAAACTTGTGTTATTTCCTTTTTAGTTGAAAAAATGTGCCCATCAAGATTATGGGCATGATAGTTATTAATGTTACGTAGTCGCTTTGATTCTCATATTTGTGTTGTAATATCCTCAATGGACAAAAGTAGAAGATGGGTACACCCTGGAGTTTATTTTTGTTTTTGAAGTGCTCAAATCATAATAAAACTATTAGAACAGTAATTTTTGAAATTATTGACACTGTCAATAATTTGATCGATACCAAATGAACTCTTGCTTCTTTGAAAGCTTAAAGCCTAAAACAATTACTTTTATTTGTTCAATGGAATTCAATAATAGTCTGCAATGAATCTGTAGATTGTCTATCTTCATGGCAAAGTAGTCTTATTCAATACGTAGTTAACTGTGCAGGGGAAAAACAAAATGGTGAAGATTTGCTGCATTGGAGTTGGTTATGTTAGGGGCCCAACTATGGCTATCATTGCACTCAAGTGCCCATCCATTGAAGTAGCTGTCGTGGACATGTTTGTGTCTCCAGTGCTCGTGCAGGCTCCTGCTGAGAAAGGTGTTACTGATGCGTTAATATGCCATGTTAATTCTAGTTATTTTCCCTCCTTGTTTGATAGAGAATAATGCGTACTCTTATATTTGGTGATGGGAGCATAGCTTATCACCTGCATTTAATAAATTGACGGGGACTATGAAATATGATCAGTTGGAATCTGATTGGAAGATGAATTCATGCTTTACTGCTTGATATTCTCCTCAACTGCTTATGTGAGGATCACTTTTAGACCTTAATGATAATGTCTATGTTTGTTGTATACCAACATTGACGATTCCATTATTGATTAATGCTCAGTTGGCCTACCTTGAGGATTGGGCTTTACTAGAAAGAGATCATTCTACATCATTAGCTGGAGCAATCAATGATATAGAATCGAGCACAATACGGCTTCCAATCACGGCTGGTGCAAGGGTATGCAAGTTTAGAAGGAATACATTTTGGCGGAAGTAGTAATCTCATTTTATGTTACTTATGCAAAATCTATTTACCCCCTTTACAGGCCGATCCTGGATCTTTGAAGGCTGCTATCAGTTCGGCTACTGATGTGATGCAGGCAATGAGATCCTCTATCAGTTTGTGCTCTCAAAAGTGAGTTTCAGTAGGCCTCTCAATTATGATCATGTTTTTTTATTGCTGTAAAATTGATCATATGGCTTATGTCAGTGTAATGCAAAATCTTGGTTTTCATGGTTTTTTTTTCCTATAATAAATATGCTCATCTATTTGTGATGTTATTTAGGTTGAAGGGACGAACAACTTAGCTTCCGAACTAGCTGAGCTTGCAGGACAAGAGAGGGTCATACTCGATGAGTGTGAAGCTGCGTTAGCTTCAACAACGAGAATGCAGGTTGGTAAATAACACATTGGGTTTGTTTGGAATCTGACAGCGATTTTCGTATCCTGATTC
Source organism: Persicaria tinctoria (assembly GCA_037127255.1). Classification (NCBI taxonomy): domain Eukaryota; kingdom Viridiplantae; phylum Streptophyta; class Magnoliopsida; order Caryophyllales; family Polygonaceae; genus Persicaria; species Persicaria tinctoria. The sequence goes on along the minus strand of JBANSL010000010.1, from coordinate 65,184,840 downwards.
TAATGTTGTCAGCAGGTAGAGGAGTACAGCTTAAGGGCTCAACTGATTCAGCAGCTGCAAGGGTTAAGGAATAATGGACAACCGGTTTGGGCAATGTAAAGAAACACAAAGCTTTTGCCCCCAATGAACAGAAGCTAGCCTCTCTCAACTTATCTCACTCTTTCAGGGTCTTGCAGACAGTTTCCGATCCCAACGAACTCCTCCTGTTTCATAAGAGTGTAAATTGATGTCTCTTACGTCTTTTTTCCTTTTCCGCGTTGTCTCCTCCTCCCTCTAGGCTTATTATAAGAATGCCGTCTTTGAATTCGATGGATGCTTATTGTCTCACTGGCTTAAGAGTTGTTGGCCCTGCTCTTTCCAAATGTAAGTTTTGTTATAACTGGAAAACCAAAAAAAATAAAAAGGAATCAAAGAGGAAGCAAATGCAGAGAAAATGAAAGGTGCATCATTCAATCAAGAATTTATTGATCATGTTCTTTTTTTTACTGTTCTATACAGTGTGTGTCTTTATTTGATACTACAAAAGACATTGAAGTATGAACCACCAAATAGCATGTGCAAGTGCTTGAGATCAATGCCTATGCCAACTAGTTTAACTTTATATGGATAAATAATGATTCATTCAATCAAGGTTTTGTTTTTTATTTACACCGACTATGAGTTTATTAAATCCCGTTTCACTAAAAATACGTGGGACTGAACGCTGGATGACCCCAATATCATCCCGTCCCATACCCACTCCAAATATGTCATCAAAACATTTTTAAGAAAAAAATGGTATTGATATATAATCGACTATATTAAACCACTTAGCAAAGTGACATCATGATAAACAAAAAATGTTATCAATTAAAACGTCATCAACAAACAATGTCATCACAAATGATTGATATCAACAAAGTGTAATTACAAATGCCATCAATGAATAAAAATGTAATAAACATGTCACCACAAATGATTGAATCAATGAAGTGTAATCACAAACGTGTCATCAGTGAATAAAAATAAAATCGATGAAAATATATCGATATACAATTGATTAAATTAAAAAAAGTGGCATCAAACGATTTGATTAAAAAAAGTGGCATCAAATAACTAAATTAGAAAAATGGCATCAAAACACTAATTTAAAAAGGCCGCATTACATTAAAGAAAAAAATGTCATCAAAACACTACTTTGAAAAAATATGGCATCACGGTAAAAAAAAATCATCAACAAAATAACATAAAAAAGTGTCATCAGTAGTCAGCAGTAAAAAAAAAGGCATCAATGGTTTACGTGACATCACAGTAAATAAAAAATGTCATCAATGTTTGAAAAAAGTGCCAATAAAAAAGTGTCATCATACTATTTCATTAGAAAAGTGGCATCAAAGCGAAAATAAAATGTAATAAAAAAATGGCATCATGGTAAAAAATGGCATCAAAAAAGTGGCATCATTAGTTTTAAAAAAAAAAAAAAACCCCGAAATCGTCGGTCAACGTTGACCGGTCACCGGTCAACGGTCAAACAGGTTGACCGTTGACCTTAATAGTCAATTTGGAAAGGGTGCTAGGCTAGTTAATTAATTTTGTTTGGATGCTAGTTAGCTAGTTAGATATTCATAATGTGCTAGTTGTCAAAATAACCCATTTATTTTCACATGATTGGGTTTGAAATCTTATCTAATAGGTATTATAAAACTACTTAAACCATGTTATCAAACCTTTACAAACACTTTGATTTGCTTTTTTTTTTTTGCATTTAAAAAAATGTTATGTTAGGCTATAAAAGTGGTTAGTGGAGCGCGCTTTTAATCCTCGAACCCTCATTTATAATTAGGCTACAAAGTATATTTTTAACCAAATATATAAATAAATAAATACATAAATAAAAGACTACATCTAGAAAATTCGATTGAAATCAAATATTTTATCCAAGAGGTTACATGGATTATTGAATTTTATTTTTATCATGACACTTTGAGTCTTGATTTTTTTATTCTTATTAAGTTTTAGATTAATTTTTAGATATGATCTTAACGAATGAAAATAAGTTAAAATACGATCATTTCCTTCTTTCTTGAAACCGATTATTTAGCTTACTTTTTTTAAAAACTCTATTTATTAGATAGTTTTTGCTCATCTATTTTTTAATCATATTCTCTACAAATTTGATAAGCATATTTTTTAGTCTCTTTCTATGTATCATGTGAAACTACAAGATTAATTTACTACAAGATTAATTTAAAAATATCCTAATACGAGTAATATAATATGCTTAAATATTTAATTGTTTGAAGATAAATTATGATCACACCTTAAATTGTTGATTACACTAATTTATTGCTATTTCATTTGATTTTTTTTTTTGAAAAACTACGACTTATTTAAAATAATTTGGTGAATAAATTGTTTGATATGTAAAAAATTTATGTTGGTTCATCCAATATAGATATCCACCTAAATCATATTAGTATTTTTACCCATTTTCTTAATAAAATATAAATAAAGCCAAATGTTTTTTTATAGTAACTGACATTAATTACTTCAGTTATTATCATATTACTAAGATAAGATCCATTTTCCAAACGTTTATTTATACTATAATTTATTTTCACATGATTAGGTTTGAAATCTTATCTAATAGGTATTATAAACCTACTTAAACCATGTTATCAAACCTTTACAAACACTTTGATTTGCTTTTTTTTTTTGCATTTAAAAAAATGTTATGTTAGGCTATAAAAGTGGTTAGTGGAGCGCGCTTTTAATCCTCGAACCCTCATTTATAATTAGGCTACAAAGTATATTTTTAACCAAATATATAAATAAATAAATACATAAATAAAAGACTACATCTAGAAAATTCGATTGAAATCAAATATTTTATCCAAGAGGTTACATGGATCATTGAATTTTATTTTTATCATGACACTTTGAGTCTTGATTTTTTTATTCTTATTAAGTTTTAGATTAATTTTTAGATATGATCTTAACGAATGAAAATAAGTTAAAATACGATCATTTCCTTCTTTCTTGAAACCGATTATTTAGCTTACTTTTTTTAAAACCTCTATTTATTAGATAGTTTTTGCTCATCTATTTTTTAATCATATTCTCTACAAATTTGATAAGCATATTTTTTAGTCTCTTTCTATGTCTCATGTGAAACTTTCCACATAGGTAAGAGATTTATATCTATAATTTATCTATCTAATATGTAATACGGAGTATGTAATATGTAATATCTAATATAATACCAAAATAGTTGTTGTAGATGTCACATGGCAGCAGATCCTTAAAAAAGTTCAAATATAAATACCGAATTAATTCAAAGCTAAAGATAAAAATAATTTTTTAGTACTTTAACATATTATAAGAAAATATTAATCTAATTAAGTTTTAACATATATACCGTCCCTTCAAGGCACGAGAATTAAAATTTGAATCCAAGTTCAAAATTTTCATTATCATTAGGTTATGAGCTTGATTCCAAATCCCCATTTTGTTTAATGGTTTTTCCTCCACTTCTTCTTCTTCTTCGTTTTTTACAAATGAATTGAAAGTACAAGCTTGAGATCCAAAAGATTTTCATTCATTTTTTTTATTTGTCATATGTTTTATGACGCTAAGCTAACTATCTATGCTTTGGCCTAATATATAATAATAAAGTTTATATTTAGACATTGCAAATCATATAACATGCTGAAATAAAACTAATAAAAAGATAATATTTGATAGAGTTTTTAGCTTCTTAAAAAACATATCAAAAATTTGAAAGATACACCTGACAGCCTCACCTTAAACAAAGGCTTACGTGACAGTTTTTCATTAAGTGTGACCCCACCTATATAACTAACAAAATGTAATCAATTATTAATTAAAATAAATTTAATGATAATTTAACAAATTTACTAGAATATTAATTTCTCCCAAAAAAAATTTACCCGTTTGAATTAAAGATATTTTTTTTTTAATTAAATTAACCAATTAATTACCTTCTATTGTAAATTTTATTTATTTTTTCTCATTTATTTTGTGTTAAAACTTAATATATTTGTTATTTAGAAGATCATTGCCCAAGTTGAATTGGAGGAAGCTTGACGTGTTTGAGACGAAGGCACACTTCGAAAACAAAGTGCTCAAGAAACAGGGATCCAACATTGTAATTAACCACTTTTCAAATGCTAAGTTAGATTTGTTGCTGGGTGATGACAATAAGTTATCCATTGATGGAATCTTGCTTATTGATGCACATCTATTGCTGCAGTGACTTCTCTCGATACATATGTCGATCCAGCATTGTAGTCGATCATTGCCCAGGTTGAATTGGAGCTCTATCTTGATGCATATGTAGGAACGCTGAATTGGTGTTCTTCACATCACTGCTAATCTCCCAAACATCAATGATTGTTAAATTATGTGGGTTTTACTATTTGATTCAAATATAGCAGTTGTTAAAATCAATGTTTTTTCTATTTACAAACAAAAAACGATTGTAATCTCATTTTACCCATTTTTGGTAAGATTTCTACTTATCTCGAAAATTTGGTGGGATTTTTTCTACTAAATTATTTATAAAATGATTTTTTAAATCTAATTTTTTTTCTATTTACAAATAAAAAATATCGCAATCTCATTACAAACAAAAAAAAAATTGGTGGGATTTTTATTGCTGAATTATTTATACTATGATTTGTTAAAATACAATGTTTATCTAATTACAAACAAAAAAAATTACAATCTCATTTTACCCGTATTTGGTAGGATTTCTGCTATCTCAAAAATTTGGTGGCATTTTTATTGCTAAATTATTTATACAGTAATTTGTTAAAATCCAATATTTATCCATTTACATATAAAAGAAGTTCATCATATATCTCTACTCACACTTGGTAGAGTTGATCTTATCGTGAAGAATGATAGGCAAGTTCATTTTTATATGCATTTATTTGTATATTTTGTTATTAGTTATTTGTTTTACCACCTTTAATATTGAATTCTTTCACAAGAATCGTATCCTGAAGTGACATGTTGGTTTGAAATTTTTTAAACAACTATATATATACCCATCAATATGGAGCTGAATAGATACATCATTGATATATTTTAATTTCTTATTGTAAAAGATGTTGGACATAAGTTTCAAATCACATTTCTTATTTAACCATATTTATTGACCTTATTTCTCAATATTACCAATAATTATAATTTCTAATGACCTTATTTCTCAATATTACCAATAATTATAATTTCTTTTATTTTACCTCGTGAACATGCATTCTTTACTTTTATATGTTTAGCTTTTGTTATGTGTAGATGAGAGAATATTGTCAACTTTAATTTAGCCGATGTGACAAAGTTGTATATAAATCTGATTTTTTTCCGACACTAATGCATATCAAAGAAGACAAAGAAGGTAATGCGCGTCTTATTTTACTTATTTGTTGTATCTATTATTACTTAATATACCATCTTAATATGAACTATATTTATTTTTACAAGTTTCTTAAACCCGACAATACCTCCAAAACCAAAACTGTGCAATGACGCTATGAATTCTCCAACATTGTGGATTAATGAAGTTATCGTGATCTATATAGCAGACTTTTAATTATTGATCGAAGATGTGAATCGAGTGAGCAAGACGAGTTTAGTATATTTATCATTTTGATGTTTGGATTTAATATTATTTTTCTACATCGTTTTCATATTATCATATTATTATTATTATATATATAATGTAGATAAATTATGATAATATCTTTTAGAACAACATAATATATTTTACAAATCCCGTGCGTCACGCACGGGTACTGTGCTAGTTATAATACTAAAGGAGAAGTCGCCTACGACATGTGGCGGCTTCTCCTTTAAAGTAAGATTTGTTTTTTTTTTTTTTTTTGAGAAAAAACGAATGCAGCTCCCATTAATTGGAATCTTCATACAAAATAGCCCCTAAACCATCAGGTAAAGTGGAAAACACATCATGAGCAAAACTCAGCTCAGGCTTCAAACTTGCTAGAAAGTGGGCTGCCCTGTTCGCCCCTCTGCGCACATAAGACCAACTGCACCTTACAAATCCCCCCATCTCTTGTCTAATCCCACACAGAACTACTCCTAGTTGGCCATGAACAGAGACATCGTGATTGAGCTTGTGAATCAGGGCCTGGCAGTCCGACTCCATCACAACGTGAGTAATCCCCGCCTCGATACACGACCGCATCGCCCATAACAAGCCTTCCGCTTCTGCAACTTCAACATCAACTGTATACTGAATTCTCGTTGCACCGATTAGACATGCCTGCCCCTCATCATCTCGGACCACAAAGCCAACTCCACACCCCGTGGTTGCATCGACAGCTGCGTCGACGTTCACCTTCAACAGTCCCTGCGTCGGCTTCTCCCACTTAGATGTCTGCTCTGCTATTGTGACCGCCTTGCTCACTTTCATTCGATCGGCTGCCTCTCTATACTCAGTGAGTTCCTCAATTGCTTGCTCGTAGACCCTCTCCGCTTCCAGATGAATGCCCTCAAATATTTTCATGTTTCGCCTCCTCCAAATTCCCCATGCTATCATGCACCATTCCTCCGCCTTCTCTTTCGATTTATAATTGAGCACATACTCGACGCAATCAAAGACAAACATCTTCTCTTGCCCGACCCTTTTCAAGTCTGGTGATAGCCTCCAGACCTCTTTTGTTAGTTTTTTTTTTATAGATTTTTTAATTAGTAGGATTTGTTAGCTTTTTTTTATTTAAGATTAATAATAAAAGAGAATTAGATTTAAAAATTCAAGTACTAATTAACCTAATTTATATGCTATATCTAAAATAACTAACTAACCAAAACGTAATCTTATTGTTTGCATGATGATATATGCAAATCCAGAATCTAGAAACTTACGCAGATCTTATCACTTTGTTTTTTTTAATCACCAATCTTATCACTTTGTAATGTAATCTCTTACTGGATCTATTGCAATCTTATCACTAAAATAATTTTTAAAAAAATCAGATTAGTCCATTCCAAGTTTCATAATCAGATTAGTCAATTTTTATTTTTATTTACAATTATTTATTAATTCAAAGTAGATATCTAAAATCAATGATCTCTGATTTGGTTAAAATTTTGAATTTTGAAATCAGTTTTTGTTTTTCTAATTCTTTAGATCAACTAATCTGATTTGGTTACAATTTTGAATTTTAAAATTAAAAAAAAGGTATTCACATCGCCAAAATCGTAGTACTACACTACTACTGTTATAAATACTATCCTAACTCTTCCTGGTTCAATTGTTCACATTTTTACGGAGTATATTCATTTGCTTTTGTGCTGCTGTACGTGTTGCTTTTATATCTTAATCTAACATAATCATATTTGCAGATGCAGGTTATTGATTCTACCCTAATTTACTTGATTTTAATCCCACCCCCAACTTCCCTCTCTTATTGTCCTTCTCAGTTTATCCGATTAATTACGATTCCATTGATTCTACTTGGAATTATGTCCAGTTGTGCTTAACTACTCGGAAAATTGATGTGAAATCGATCGACTTTGTGTTGCTACATGGAATCCTTAGTCAAGATGTACGTGAAATCATTCAATGTAACACTAAATACTTACGGTTCGATTTGATTTGAAGTTATCAAATTAATATTTTGGTTTCATCTTATAAATATAGGGGGAAGCTAATGCGGATTTCATTTATTTTATTTATGGTTTTAGTTAGCTGCATTCGTTCAAACATACTCCGTATATTCTCATGGTTATATATATAAATTTATGGAAGATTTTGCTAATTAATTTTTTGAACCACTTTTTAATCAATAAATTTTAGATTTTCAATTATAATTTAGTCATGGTTATATAATTAAATTTATGGAAGATTTTGCTAAACAAATCACTTAAGATATGATTTGTTTGTTAGTTTAGATATTCACTGGATAAGATCAAATAAAATCATATTTATCTTAAAAAATCAAATTTGATTACATTATAACTTGTCATTTGTTCAAGAAAATATTTGATTCTATTTTTTTTTGTTATATTTTTTATTCCACAAATTACTATAGAATATTTCGATTTTAGTTTTAATTTCTATTTTTTTTAGATAAATAACTCAAAATTGATTCATTCATTTAATTTTGAACCATATGTATGTTAATTAAAAGATAAAACCAAATCTCATAGGTTCTATTGTTTAGGTAATGTATCTTTAATTATTTTTATTTATTTCTTCTTCTTATCAGTTTGTTAGAGAAAATACATATGTGACTCTTTTTTATACGGATGTTTTCCACCACATGCTATATACAAGAATTCAAATCCTTATTCATTTTTGTATGCAAGATTATTATCTCCATATGTATGTTGGATGGTTACAAGTAATGCTTACAAGTTTTGGTATCGATGAAGAAATGATAAATGAAATTATATAAACACATGCATATTTTTAAAAAAGATCCGTGCACTGCACGGGGTACTAAGCTAGTGAAAATATAAAAGAGATGAACAAGATGCTTTAAATGTAGAAGTTGTTAGTCTATTTAGGCAACCTCATTCCCTTTAATTTCTCATTTTGTAATTTTATCACACCATAATTAAAACCTTTTTTTAATATTAAGAAATAAATTCGCTTCTTTACACATACCTAGAGAAAACGAGAAACCGAACAAGTCGATAGATGGATTAATCATCATCTACAACAGAAGCAAATAACAGAAACAAATGACAATTAAAAAGACAAAGGAAATAATATAACAGTCACGCGGGATAAACAATCCGGCCAAAAGGAAAAGACAAAGGAATTAAAACTGTTTTTTTTAATTAATTGTTGTATGTATAGACTTATTTATACTATGTTTGGTAAAAGGATAACTAATGGATTATTTGTGTTAAATATGTTAATAAGCTAGTATGGTGTTTGAAAAATCTAGCTATTAGATTAGTTGATGAAAATTTGTAAAAAGGAAACCAAAAGGTCTGGATTCTGGAAATATTGGGTGAGTAGTTGTTGAAAAGATCATATTTTAAAAGAAGATCCTATTCTAAAAGTTAATTAAACTTAAATTTTATATTCTTTTCATTTAAAACTATATAATATCATAACCATAAGCTTTGAGAAGCTAGCTTACTGTGCAATTTTGTGTCTGACGATTTGTTATGGATTTATCCATGTTCCTAAACTCATACTATCGTACACACCGCGAGCACGAGCTGCAATCCATATGAGTTTAATCCAATGTCCATTCTCACACGTAAATGAGCAGAGGAACTGACTGAGTGAGTCAACCATCATTTGCCCAGGTTTAGGAAAAATAAAGATGTTTAATATTCACGGAGTTGATCTTTAATTTAATGGATAATGCACGATGAAAAATATAGATGTTTTATTTGCATGGAAGATACAAATAAACATGAATTACATCTGCAAAATGTATCTTGAGACATCTAGGTAAATTATACGGACCTATTATATATGTTATATGCACTCAAAAGAGATAGATTCTAAATTTGTTTAATCCTATTAGAGACACATATCCTGCAATCATTGCGATAATTTTCAAAAATAATACAGATGGACGTTAAATCCGTTCAACTTTGCCTAACAAGTGATAGATCCGTTTACATTAACTTATTTTTTTAGAAAAAAAAATAAGCAAAGTTATAATAATTAAGAAAAAAACATTAATCACATAATCTTTTATTTATTTATTTAAATAGATTATTGATCCATTAGACAAACTAAACAGATGTAGAATCCATTTGTATTGCTTCTTTTTTTTTGCAATGATCTAACACCTGCAGTAACATTCCGTTGACAAATAATAATGTTAGCATGCTTAATAAATCGTGTATGAATTATGAAAGAGGGAACCTTCCCAATATGTGAAGTGACGGCCCTTTTACACCAAAATTCATCATAAGTTGAAATGATGATGGAAATAGCAACTTTATATGTGTGGGTTTATGCCATGTAATCCTCTCCAATATTCACCAATATTCATGGTCTAGTCAGCTAAAATGACAATGGAAATACTAATCTCATCCACGGCATGCTCCAATCACATACGATATTCTGAAAAACAACATATTCCTAAGAGAATAGAGCAAAAATCAGGATAGAACATGACCAATTACCTACCAAACAGGAAAATATCCATAAAAAATCAGCACTATCAGAAAACAATATAACAAAGAAGCATCACAACATATGTACTAGTAGAGTACCATTCAGATACATCAAAACTCAGTCAGTGAGAATTAATTTTCTAGTATACTAAGAATCTAATTAAGTGTATAAGAAGTCTCCCCTCCTCCTTTTTTCCGGGCTTGGGACCGGTTGTGTGCCAAAACACAAGCGGAGTTAAAAACTTGTTATCACCTAGCTAGCAAGCAATAAATAAAGAGCAAATTGAAATAGAAATTACATGTCCAATACCTAGATTGAGCACAACAACTGACAAAGGATCAAAAGTAGCACATTTGACAAAATAAATGGCATGATGCAGAGTCCAACCACAAGGTTCAAATAAATAAACATTACATGAATCAACTAAAAGCCATCATGAATCAATAATCCTCAAAACAGCGATCTGCTAGAAAACAGCCAGCATGTACTGAACTCCTATACAGTATTAACAACACAATTAATCTAACATGAAATCCTGGTCTCTTCTACTCTTGAGTCCCACTCTTCATATTGCAAGTATTTCCAATGCCCACAATGAGACACAACCAGAGATTCAGAAATCGAGTCAAAATTTGAAAGCAGAACTATATCTCAGAACACTCCACAGGTGAGATGTGTGCCCGTCCAAAGTTTTCACATATCGTCTCTATCATACCATCAACATAGTACGTGCAATAAATGCAAAACCAATCACGTATGGAACACGGCATCAACTTGAGTAGAACCACAATCATCAACAGTCTCCGAAAATGAATATTCAAAATCAATATTGGACCAATCCTCAAAAGCAAACCACAATTCTTGACTAAGTGCAGCAGTTAGTAGATGTACCTCAATCCAACTCACAAGTACTGGCTGCATATGAACCAAAACATCTGCTACTTCAAAAGGAACCAAACCAGTATATCTTCATTACAGATCAGCAGCTGCCCAGCTCCACAGAATAACTAAACTACTACACATCCAGAACTTTCAAGGGAAATAGGGAATGAAAGCGAAAAGGCACTGCATAGCTAACGAAATCTGACACTGATACCTATGAAAGAAGAGACCAGCTATTCACTTTCAGATTCTCAAAGAGTTCAACATCATCTCAGTTAATCGCCATCTTCCTGAAACATGACATTGATTGAGTGAAGCAATGTGCACACGATTGAAGAGCAAGATTAACTCCCTAATGCCTCGGAATAATTGGAATTTCAACCTAAAAACCATCAAACAGCAAAGTTTGTACAGTTTTGATACTAGGGGAAAAAATAAATAGGGCAAGGAGATTCGTCACGAATCAATGGATAAGAGATCTTTCAGATGGCGCTGCAATCACGGTTGTAAGCACATCCTTTCAAACCTAGCAAGAAAACAGTGTTCATCAAGTATGAGCTTTCACATTGCAGATTCAGGTGAAAAAAACATATTAGAAGGAGATTGAAGTGAGGTCAGTGGAAGTCGAATTATGTGCTGGGTACTTTGGAAACCATCACAACATAAGGCCACTCCATAAAATATGGTATACCTAGCATATGCAATATTGCAATGAGAGGTAATATATAATCAGTTGAGGCAATCCCATATTATAACCCCAAAACAAATTTAAGGAATAAGATATTTTTCAATATTGGATGTATATTAGAAAAGCTTCCATGTGCGCTAACACAGCAACCAATGAATAGTTTTGACACTTGAAAAAAAAATAGAGACAAAAAAGGCAAGGAGGGATTGGTCACAAATCAAGAGATGAGAACTTCCAGATGCCTTGCATGATCACACAGGAGACATTTTCTTTATAACCTAACAAGCAAAAAATGTTATCAAGAAATAGCACACATTTTAGATTAAATTAAATATAAAACCATATTAAAAAGAAATCTAAAGGAGAGTGAAGGGAGCGGAGCTGATGTTAGATTATCCGATGGGAACTTTAGAATTTAGACACCCAAGAACTTGATCTTCAACAACATCAAATGTTACCCCTAGCAAATGCAAACAGAATGAGTTGTGACAAACTGAACTTAACTAAGAAACAATTAGAAGGAAAAAGGAAAATTTCAATGCTGAAGCCTGTTATGAGAATGCTTCCAGTTATGTTTGCACCAGATTCCATCTTACTGACCACCCAACAATACCCCTAGCAATAAAGGCAGTAGTCACAAAAACAAAGTAATAAAATAAAGCTGCAGGTTTAGGAATAGATGATAGAGGATTAGATTAAAAGAAAATTGAGCTTAGCCATTTCAATTCTGATGAGACCTTCAAAACTCTTAAAGCTATAGAAGATCTGAGAAACACACACAATCCAACAAACCGCAGTGGGTGAACAGTTGTGAGACTCAAAATACAAGACTAAAGAAAATAAAGAGAGAGGAGATTAATCACAATCAATAGAGAGAAAAGAGATTCATCACAATCAATGAATGAGTTCTTTTGGATGGCCTTGCATGATAATGCTCGTAAACAAATTCTTTATAACCTAACAAGCAAAAAATTATCATCAAGAAAGAGCTTTCAGTAAGCAACAACAATGAAATCATTGTAAAATCAAGTATAGAGGAGCTCCAAGGGTAAATGGGTTAGCTGATATCAAATTATCAGATAGGGGATCAGATAGGGGACAAGTACAGAATCTTCAACATCTTCAACTGTCTTTCCACCGTATGAATATGTTATCCCTAGCCAATGCAACGAATAATTTTTTACAAGGAGTCAAGGCAATCCAATCTTATAACCCAGAAACAAATAGAAGGAAATATGATATTTTTCACTATGAATCATCAGATAAGAATGCTTTCACCTGGGCCAGCAAAGTTTTCCAAATCAGATAGCCTCCCAAATGACAAGCCAAACAAGCCCCTGATAACAAAGATAGTTGTCATCAAGAAAAAGGTTGTGGACAGGGTCAGGTAATGGACTGCGGATTTAGGAATCAATGATGTAGTATTAGACAAGGATGAGATCAGAAAATTCCAAATCTGATAGATCTTCTGTATGCCATGGGGGATTTTTAACCAGATCAACTCCTTTATGCCATGAAACCTAGCAAAACCCACCAAACTACAATGGATGAATAGTTCTGATCGTCCAAAATCAAAACCCAAGATTGTGTAAAAGGAAACAAGAGAGTTGTCACAAATCAGTGGTTAACAAGTTCTTGCGATTTCTGGCAAGATCACAATTCCCAATACAGCCTCTTGAGCATACACAATGATTTAGAACCTAGCAAGCAAATAACGGTCATCAACAAAGTGCTTTCATATTTTAGTCTAAGCACCAACAATGAAATCGCTGAAAAATCAAGTATGAGTTCAAAGGGAGGTGGATCGGCTGATGTCAAACTCCCTGATGGGACCAAGAACACGATCTTCAACAGCATCAGATGAAATTCCAGCATAAAAATATAATATCCCCTAGCCAATGCAACCAAAATTTTTGTATGAGTCAGGGTAATCCTAAGTTATAACTTATAACCCATAAACAAATAAAAGGAATAAGGTATTTTTCACTGCTGAATCATCTGGTAAGAACGGTTCCATGTGTTCTATAGCATATACTGCAGTTTCATATCAGATGCCCTCCTACGTTACCAGACAACCAAACCCCTAGTAACAATGATAGTTATCGTCAAGATAGAGGGTCGTGGAATGCATATTTAGGAATCAATGATAGTAATAAACAAGGAAGAGGGCAGCAATTTCCAAAGCTGAGATCTTCTGTGTGCCATACGAGATTTAACCAGATCAACTCCATCATTTGAAAACCTAGAAAAACCCACGAAACTACAACGGATGAATAGAACTGACCCTCCAAAATCAACACCCATTATTGTAAAAGGAAAATAGAGAGCTGTCACAAATCGTTGGATGATTAGTTCTAGAGATTTGCAGCCTGAACACACTTCTGAACACCGCCTCTTGAGCATGACAAGCATGTACAACCTAGCAAGCAAATAACGGTCATGAAGAAGGATTTTTGACATTGCAGATTAAGAAACACCGAAAAATCATATTCAAGTAAAATTTGAAGGAGATTGAAGAGAGGTGATCTGAAATCAAATTATCTGATGGGGCAAAGGTCTAGCTCATGACAACAGATGGCCAAGTTCTAAGAGATTTGAATGTGTTTCTGCCATTTATGTTAATCCTAGCAAAAGCAGCCACAAATAATGCATAATGAGATGTAACCGTCCAAATTACGACTGATAAAAAATACAAGAGGAATAAGGTATCCTTCACTGCTGAATCATCTTATAAGAACACTTCCATGTGCGTTAACAAGTAGTATGTCCATATCAGGGTCCCTCAGACGTGAAGAGCCAACATAATCCCCCTAGCAATAAATAAACGTAATTCAGAAAGAGGTCTATGACTGCAGATTTAGGATTCCATGAAGAGTATTAGAGAAGGATGAGCTTAGCCATTTCCAAATCTTATTGAGATCTTCGGGAAGCCATAACACTGGAGATTTAAAACAAGATCAACTCCCTAACACCAACTGATTATTGAGAACCTAACAAAAACCACCAAACCGCAATGGACAAACCAGTTTTGACATAAATAACACAACAAAAAGACCAAAAAGGGAAAGGGGATTTGTCACAAATTAAAGGACTAGAAGCCTTCCTGATCCGCATAACCATGCTAGTAGACACATTCTTTGGAACCTTACAAGCAAATCCTATTTATCAAGAAAAAGCCTTCATGATGATTAAGAAACAGCAAAAATTAATTTCCCAATCATATTGAAAAGAGATTGAAGGGGAGATAGGCTTATGTCAAATTATCTGGATGGGGAGTATAGAGGCCCCAGAACTTGATCTTCAACACCACGTCTTTCCACCATAAAATATGCCATCCCTAGCAAATGCAATCAGTAATAATGTAAGAGTTGATGCAATCCAAACTTCTAACCCATAAACAAATTGAAGAAGTATTATTTTTCACTGCCGTATCATTAGATAAAAAGGGTTCCATGTGAGCTAGTATGTAGTGTTCCCACATCTCAGATGCCCTCCTACATGAGGACCATCCAACCAAACCCCTAGCAACAAAGATAGCAATCATCAAGAAAAAGGTAGGTGCAAATTTAAAAAATAAGAGACCATTGTGGATGAATAGGATTGACACACAGCAGAGAGAGAGAGAGAGAACAAAAAGGGGAAGGAGATTCATCACAAATCAATGGATGAGAGATCTTAAGAATGGTCCCGGATGGTGTAAACACAAACTTTGAAACCTAGCAAGAAAAATAACGATTATCAAGAAAGATATGACATTGTAGATTAAGAAACAACAACCAGATTGATAGCGGGTAAGAAGATATAAAATTTTCTAATGTGGAATATTGATGCCAAGGAACTTGATCTTCAACAACATCAAAAGTCTTTCGACATAATACATTATCCCTAGCAAATGCAACAAGAAATAATTTATAATGAGTTGAAGCAATCCAACATGATTTAACACAAACAAAATTAAGGAATACGGTATTTTTCAAAATTGAATTAGCTGATAACACTGCTTCCATGAATTATCTGATAAGACTGCTTCCATGAGGGCTCGCATGTAAGATTTCCTTATTAAATGCTCTCCTATATGACCAGCCAACCAACCCCTAGTAATAAAAGAAGAAGTAATCAAGAAAGAGAAATAAGGATGCGGAATTAGAAACAACAGAGGAAGGAAGGGGTTAGGAGATTAGCAAATTCCAAATCTGATCGATCTTCTAGATGCCAAAGGAAATTCTTAACCAGATAATCGCCAACCAGGGAAAACCTAGCAAAACCCCACCAAATTGCAATAGATGAATAGGTTTGACTCTCCAAAATCATAAAAACCCAAAAGAGAAAGTAAAAGAATTTGTCACAAATCAATGGATAATAAATTCTCTAGATGGCATGCATGATCAAGATTCAGAACACATCCTCTTGCGCATGGAGGAGGACTATAACCTAGTAAACAAATAATGGTTACCGAGAATGATCTTTGACATTGTAGATTTAAAAAACAAATTCAAATTAAATAATTAGAAAGGAGAATGAAGGGGTCAGCTTATGTCAAATTATCTGATGGGGCAAGATCAAGCTGACGGGAGCTCCAGAGCCAAATCTAATAAGAACATCGAGTGTCTTTTGTTCCATGAATCACGTTGATCCTAGCAAAAGCAACGAGAATCAATGCATAAAGAGTTGGCAATCCACGGGCAGATTGAGGAATCAGATATTAGAGAAAGGAACAGCTTAGCCATTTCCAAATCTGATGAGATCTTCTGATGGCATAATCCTTGAGTTCAACAAAATCAACTCCTAATGCCACGGGAATAATTGAACCTAGCAAAACCCACCGAACCGCAAAATATATGAAAAGAGTTGTAGAATTGAACGACAACTGAATCAAATTAGAAGGAGAAATCTTTGTCATGGAGGGTTGCTTGCAAATCATATGCCGTAACACTTCAAATTTCTGCCAAGATCAACGCACATATAGCCCCAGAGTAATCGCAGACCTAGAAAAATCCACCAAATTTAATCACCGATAAGGTTCGCCACTCAACAACCAAAGATGAGTAATGAAGAGATTGGTCAAAAGAAATCAATTGATAAGTGAATCTCCCGATAGAAGGCAACGCTTGTGAATATTTTCCTTGCGCATAATCGCAAATCATCAGAGCGAAAGAAATTCCCGAATCTGCAGTCAAGAACGACAACCTCCAAAGAATCACCCCAAAAACAGAAGCAAATCCTCAATCATCATCAATTATCCAACGCCTGATAAAGCGATCAAAATTGAACATAAGCCAGCAGATAAAATCTTCTACAATTCAAATCAAACAACAGAGGGGGATCTATCACAGCAATCCAAAGCACGTCAACGGAAATCACTGATTAAATAAGCAACGTCAAGCGTTCAAAACTTGCAGTTCAGAGCAAAGACGACAGAACATTAACGTTCAAGAAAATCGCAGCCGAATCCCGAAAGCAAAGCAGACACAAAATTGAAAGAAGCACGAGATCAGAAAACCCTAGATAGCAAAGCGAAATACGAGATCTGGGAACAGGAAGAGGAGATCTGGGATGAAGTGAAAAAAAAAGAGCCCGAACAAGGATATATAAAGCCGAGGGAACGAGATCTGGAAGGATCTCTATTTGACGCGGTTGTAGTCTTTTCCTTTTTTTATTTTTTCTTTTTGGTAAGATAGACTTTGTTCAATCAATTTGATTAGATATAGATATATTTTTCCTTAATCAAAAAAAAAAAAAAAAAAAAAAAAAAAAGAAGATATAGATATATTTTTAGATAAAAATGTATTCTAACTCTATTTAATCAATGTATTTATATATTCATAAGATAAAGGCTTCGTTTGGATATCCAGTTTAAGATTTATAATACAATATTTATGGATTATAAACAAAACCATTCTCCGGTGGTGTTTGGCTACCACAAATTAATTAAGTCATTATACAAGTCTAAACTCATCTCCTCGTATGACTTTCTTCCTCCCAAACAAGTATTCACTGGTCACTTCCATCTCCGCCATCAACAACAAGGTTGTAGGCTGTAGCCCAAACCTTGGACTTTCTGAAGGGTTTGAGTGTCGAGGCGAGATAGATAAGGGGTCCGGTGCTTCTCCCTTGTGACTTGCGAGTCTACACTGAGGGTGTTCAACAAATTTCACATCTGGTCAAAATCTTGATTTCGCTCCTCGATTTGGTTCTATAGCTTTATTTTCCCAACTTGTTGCTCTCAAACACAAGGAGAATCAAGAATTTGTGTTACGACCAAAAAAAATAAATTAATTGGACTCGGTATGAAGTTTCGCAAATTGCCACAGAGTTTTGAACATAGTAAAACCCTAATTTGAGTTCTAAAACAACCCCAAATGGCTTAAAAAGTCCGTGGATCACGACAAAGTCATGAGTTTTATTCGTGACACGATTCCCTATCCGGAAAGGTATTATAATAAGCAATCGGACACCGAATGACCAAGATCCAATTTACCGAGCAAAATTACAATATAATTATATCAAAATAATTTTTTTTTTCAAATTACGTCGAAACATATTCAAATTTGATGTCTATGTGTAGAGAAAAATGAATCTAGTATTATGGTAATTTTTAATATATTTTTTTTTTACATTTTACATACCGAAATTAGCATTATTTGAATTTAATTCAAATCGGTCAGATTGCATCACGACCGTCCATTCAATTAAATCACAGCCGTTCGTCCATGCCCCTCTGCCCATGCGCCACCTGTCACTGGGCTTGCGTCAGCTCCTCTCTTGTGAAACGCAGTGTATTGCTCCTTTGCGAGTGGAAACGGCGTCGTTTTTGTACTTTAATTTTCAGAAAAAATAAATTCCATCTAACACAATCATTAATGCAACCCATAAGCATCGATCCTATTTTAGCATCACACAAGCATCCGAACTACCTCCACCCACATTATTTTACACTTTTTTTTTCACTTAAGCATCCCCGTTAAAAGTGCTCTAAACACCCATTTTTGCAATATTTATATATCATAAATCAGTACTTATCACTTTAATAAAGCATTTTAAAAAATAAACTGTAATGACATTATAAGTATGCCATGCAAACGGACCCAAAATTAGACCCAATCTAATTAATGAATATATGCATATGATAAAATTTTATTCTAACTCTATTTAATCAAGATATATCTATATATGAATAAGATAAATTTTGACCCAATTTGATTAGATATGGATATATTTTTAAAAGATATTAACCAAATTTAAATACTACTCCATATTATTTAAGATAAGATTTAATAATTAATATATGGACAAGATAAAATTTTATTCTAACTCTATTTAATCAATCAATATATCTATATATTCATACGATAAAAGTTGACTCAATTTGATTAGATATGGATATATTTTTAGAAGAGAAGACATTAACCAATTTTAAATATTACATAGTATTATATAAGATAAGATTTTACCTATTTTCGCTACATATGAACATATTTTTAGAAGATAATAATTTTATCAATATATTACATGGTCATACTAATTAAATAACTTTATTAATGTGAACATATTTTTAGAACAAAAAAGGTTTGGCGAAAATGCATAAAATCACATTTTATTCACCTTTGTTTGCAATTAACCACCCCTTATTCAAAAAATTTCACTTAACCACCCTTTATTCACCTTTGTTTGCAATTAACCACTCATCCTCCCATTTTTCTTTAAATTCAAATTAAAAGTAAAAGACGAAAATGCCCCCAAATTTGGTTTTATAGTTTTTATTTATTATTATTTAGGCCAAAATGCATAAATCCACCCCTTATTCAAGGCGAAGCACGAACAATCTCCACAAACTCCACCTAGATCCCTATCAAGTAGACTTATCAATCAGGTTATTCATGTCGGGTCGGGTTCGGATCGGGTCATTTCCGGTTTCGCGTAAAACGGGTCCCGTGTAGATCCGAGTTGACTTGAACTCGAGTTTGGCCCGATTTCGAGTCAAATCGGGTTTGTCAATTTCTATTTTTTAAATTAAAAAAATCACGATTTGGTAATTTTGTGATAATTTTAAAATGCTAAAATTAAAGACATGATTCTTAAGTTCTAGCGCTTGTAATTATATACTACATTTGATCTAAAATATTTGATTTTTACTATTTCTTTTAATTTTTAATAAAATTTAAAAATATCTAAAATATCAAAATTTTAAATAATTTTTTAAAAATAAACAATTTCATGCAATTAGTATTAAGCATAGAATTGTTTTAATATTTTAATGTTTTTTAGAGTTTTTTTTATCTTCTTAAAAATGTGATGAAAAATAAAAAAAAATCAAATATTATCGATCGGAGAGAGTATTATACAATACAAATAAATATAAAAAGATTTGTGCCCACCCCTAATAAAATGTAATAAATTGGAATCTCCATAAAAAAAAGTAATCATATATAATTATAAATCAATCGGGTTAATTGGAAGCATTTTCGTCTTTTACTTTTAAGTTGAATTTAATAGAAGATTAATTTAAAGAAAAATGGGAGGGTGGTGGTTACTTGCAAACAATTTGTTATAAGGGGTGGTTAAGTGAAACTTTTTGAATAAGGGGTGGTTAATTGCAAACAAAGGTGAATAAAGGGTGGTTAAGTGAATTTTTTTTAATAAAGGGTGGTTAATTGCAAACAAAGGTGAATAAATGGTGATTTTATGCATTTTCGCCAAAAGGTTTAGACGAAATTGAAATAATACTTAGTCGTGTAAATGTTACCAACTCATGTAATTCAATTACCAATGACCCATTGCCCTAGTGGTAAGGGAGAGGTGGCCCTTGCAAGAGGTCAAGGGTTCAAATCCCACTTCTTACACAATTTGTGTATTAGTGGGTGCTCAAGCCTTCATTGGCTTGGGTGAGACTGCCTGGTGGCTTGTCGCCTGGCTTAACCAGTTCGCGTTCTTTGTAGGCTAGGACCTGGTCCCGTGGGGGACTAGTCGATAACCTTGGAACCCCCCACGTCACCAAAAAAAAAACTCATGTAATTCAATTTTTGTTAATATATTTTCTCCAATTTTTTTAGATATGGATATAATTTTGGAAGAGTTTAATCATGATTTTTATGGAAGATCTATTTCTTTTGCTCTTTTAGAATGACACCTTGATGTAATTATAAATTTCAATACAATTACGTAATTATATACTTTTTTTTATTTATGTTTGGTAATCATATCAATCTATCCATCGGAGAATACCATGAAAACCCTTTCCGGGCCAGAAGTACGCGCGAGCTCACGCGCCCCCAATTTGTCTTCAATCCTCCGATCTCAATCCCTAATTCGTTCAATTTCTTCGTCATCCTCCCAAATCTCGGGTCCTTTCTCTGCCTAATTAGCATACCTGTCGTCGCTCTTTACCTTCCCCAACCTCCTGCTGGTCTCTGTCCCGCTTCGCCGGTGGTTTTCTTTCCACTTGGGTCGGGCTCTGTAGTCGATTTTGGGTTCGTCGTCTCCGTGTGCTTTCTTTCGGTGGCTATGGAGGCTGTTAATCTGCGTTTACCAGGGTTGTGGTGGGCTGATGGTTCACCAATGTTGATGTTGTTCACTCGACTGGTTGTGTTCTTGTGTCGAGGTGAAGAGAGGGTGATGAAAAACTTCAAAAAAAGGAAGAAGCTTGCCTGTCAGTGGGGGCGGTGTTGTGCCTGTCCGGTCACGGTCCTGTGGGGGTTCGATGTCGTCGCTTCTGTTCGCCGGATCAGTGTAGTGATGGGCTCCGGAGTAGTCCTCTCTCTGTCCGGTGTGTGTGGGAGGGTGGTCTGTCATCTTCCCGGCTCTGAGTGTGTTATTCTGGCGGGGTTGTCTTCTCCCAACTCCACATTGGTGGATCTATCGCCCTTGTACAGGTTAATCTACATCATCTCTAACTTGTTTTTATCTAACTGCTCTGTCGAGTCCAGGGAACTCACCGCCTTTCGGTGGTTGGAAAACCTGATGCTAGAGGCTTCTGCCTCTTCCTCCCCTACCCCCCGAATTTCGGGCCTTGAAAAATCTGAGGTTATTGGGACTGTCATGGTTCCTTCCCTCAGTTCAATTGAAGAATTGATTCTCATTGAATTTGGTTTTGCTAGTCTGAACTTGGCCTTGGATGTGGCTATTTCCCGAAAGGGTTCTGTGCAAATTGATGACGAAATGCTTTCCTTGGAAGCTTCAACTGAAATGCTAAGCACTGCTTGGGCTGATGTCGTTTGGGTAAAATTATGTGCTATATTCCTTAGGTTCTCAGTCAAAACTCTTGTAAATCAGGAACATACCCCCTATGATGTAAAACAGGAGTCTAGGTTGTTTAGATTCATGGAAATCACTACTTGGGTGTTATTGATTGTTAAAACATCTTTTTGTTTTGATAATCTATTAAATTTCATTACTAGGCACATGATGAGGAAGAAACACGTTTGTAAAGATGGCATGCTTGTTATCCTTAACTCTATCCTCTTTCTAATCCCTCGTTCCTTGTTGTGCATTTTTCATGGCATGGACACCATTTCTGGTGGAAACAACGATCAAAATCATTCAGTGGATGATTATGTGCCTCCAACAAATAAACCCCTAAAGGGCAACAAACAATGCTATGCATTTACTTGGAAATGCAAGTGTGGAACAAGATGGATGGTATTTGCTTTGCCAGGTATTATTTCTGCAATTCCCTTCGTAAGATGTAACTTTAGGAGTAATATAATTTATCTTTGTGTATCAAAATTCACAACAAACACTTCTGCAACCCCCTTTACGGGCAAGAAACTGCAGCTGATGAGCCTTCTAGGTCATCAGCTGTTTCAAAGGAACCTTATACATTCGCATGCTCCCTTTGGCTTAATCGGTGCACCTTGGCAGTGGCAAGCACCCAGAGCTCTTAACTACTGCCTCTTTGTGGGCTATTCGTGCAATCTTCAAGCTCAACTTGCATTCCGGATACTAAAGTTCATCAATGGGACTCCGTTAATTGCAGCCTTCTGGTTGCCAATTCTTGCTGCTCCACAAATCCTTTATCACAGGCCAAAGTTTGAGGCTGTGCAGCTCATCATTAGGTTTGTTACACTGCTAGTGAAACTTTCTCAAAGGGAACTAAATAAATTCTTTAAATCAAGTCTCGTTGAATTGTCTTATTCATCTACTGTTGGTCTTGATGGTTCATATCTCAAGTTATTTGTTTGTGTGCAGCCCGGTGAATGTGATCCTATTACCTCCGTTCCCGGTAGTTGCTCGTCGTGGAAAGGCAAAGCAAAAATGGTGGTAGAGGACAGTGTCCTCCCACTCCTCAAATCCCGCAAGGGCCCGTCAACTCTTATTGAGATTTCTCTTTCGGTGGGGATTAGTCTCCCCTTTGATGAGAAGATTGACATGTTTGGCTTCAGCTCAGTTTACCATCCTTCTCCATTTGCTATTATTTGTAAAAATTACTATAGCATTAACTTTCATTGGATTGCATCCTCTATTCGTATGGTATACAAAACTATGTTAAGCATATACCTACTTGATCAAATCCCTTTTAAGGGCCCTAAACAATTTTTAACAGCAGCTCTTTCACCTTTTGCTATGCTTAGTAACTTAATTGGGGCTTGGATTAAACCTTACAAGGCTGGTTGTAAGCACTGTGTGATGCGGTTTAATCTTGCAGCTCCCCCTGGTAATATAAATCGGATCTTGATGCTGTTAAAAATAGGCCTGCAGTCAGCCCCTTTACCAGGCTTTCTTATCTTTAGGTGGCTTCGTTTGAGGTTGACTTTGGATGGGTGGTCTTGTTTCAAAGGAAATATTAATTTTATTGGGAAATTTAGAGGTCAAGGTAATTGTAATGCACTTTTGGAAAACCAGATCATACTCAAATTAGTTTCCCATAACAGGTTATTAGCACAAAGGTTTTTTAATATGAGGACCCTTAAACTCCGTCCTTATATCTCTACGGGTTATACATGAAGATCTGCTATTGGAATTGTAGAGGAATAGGAAAAACAACTTTTTGGACCGAAATCAATACTCTATGTAAAAATGAGCATATCCAACTAATCGCACTAGCAGAAACGAAATCGGAAGCCATTCCGGACGACAAACTCTGGAAATACGCGGGCTTCGACGAGGCTATCTGGTCGCCTGCGTCTGGGCGATCGGGTGGGCTAGGTATATTATGGAAATCCCACCAGTTATCAAATGAAATTATTTCGGTTGAATTCCAATTACCTCGAATTATAGGGCTACGTTATGAAAATATAAATGATAGTTTTAAATCTCTCCTTCTATTTGTATACGCCCCTCCTGCCCCGCGGGAGAAGGACTCTTTCTGGGGATCACTAACTTCAATTGTAATGAACTCGAGCTTCCCTTGCATTGTGTTAGGTGACTTAAATGAAATCTTATGTAGCGAGGACAAGGCGGGAGGCGCTAATTCTCGTTCCTCCCGGTTCACAAGACTTTTACAATTCAAAAACGATTGCTCTCTTATGGATGTCCCTACTTTCGGGAATTCCTTTACATGGAGAAAGACTCCGGACGGAGAGTACAATATCCATGAAAAACTGGACCGGGTCCTTGTTCATCACCAAATTATTCAAAAATTCCCCAACATCATTACTCATAACGGGGCTTTCTCATCATCAGATCACTGTCCCATATCATTTACTCTCGACAATGGTGCTATCTTCAAAGCGCCTCCTTTCAAGTTTGAGAACGACTGGCTTCAACGCAAGGATTTTCGTAACATTGTCAAACAATCCTGGCGAGCTTCCTGCTCTGGATCCTTTATGTTTCAGCTTATCTTTAAACAAAAAATTCTAAAAAAGAAAGCAAAAGAATGGAATAGACACACCTTCGGTAACATCTTCCGGCAGTTGAAGGAAGTAGAGAATGAACTACTAGCTATTCAGTCTACCGTAGATGGAAATAACACACACAGAATCACCGGCAAAGAAAATTGCCTCATAAGGAAAAAAGAAAAGCTTCTCCTTTTTCAAAAAACCTTCTGGAATCAAAGGGCAAAAACAAAACATCTCAAGCTTTCAGACTCTAACACTGCGTATTTTCACCGTGTTGCTTCGGGTAGAAGACATAGAAAACAAATTCGTAACATTACCACCTCGACAGGAACACTTATAATGGGAGAGGAGAATGTAAGAAATGAAATAAAAAACGATTTTGAGAAAAGATTCAGAAACGAGCCTATAAATGACAGACTTTTAAATGAAATGTTGAATCTAATTCATCCGTCAATCACTACCGAGGAAAATGAATTTCTTATTCGACACCCTTCTAATTACGAAATAAAATCGGCTGTTTTTAGCCTGGGTAAGAATAAATCTCCTGGTCCAGATGGATTTACCTCGGAATTCTATAAGAAATATTGGGATATTGTTGGTGTGTCCATCATTAAAGCTGTCAAGGGTTTCTTCCATTCCGGGAAGATGCTAAAACAAATTAACCACACCTTTATATCACTTCTACCAAAGAGAGACAACCCCACCACTACTAGCCACTACCGTCCAATCAGTTTATGCTCAAATTTATATAAAATCATATCTAAAATTCTGACAGAAAGAATAAAAAAAATTATCAGAAAATTAATTCATCCTTTACAGGGGGCTTTTGTGTCAGACAGAGCCATTCAAGATAATGTGCTTATTGCACATGAAATCTTCCACTCCTTCCGGTCGCGCTCGGGGCGTGAAGGTTGGCTGGCAATAAAGTTAGATATGGAGAAAGCATATGACAGGGTTGATTGGAACTTCACGAGAAAGATTCTTGAAAAATTTGGATTCCACCATACGTTCATCTCTTGGATCATGGAGTGTGTTACAACCGTCTCGTTCTCAGTCCTAGTTAATAATGGACCTACAGATTTGTTCCTCCCCACTCGTGGTCTTCGGCAGGGGGATCCCCTATCTCCTTTTCTATTCATTTTGGGAGCAGAAATATTAGCCCGGAAACTATCAGCAGAAACAAATCTGGATCATAGTCCAATTGGATTTACATTTGGAAGAAACGGCCCTAGGGTTCCTTTCCTGTCATTTGCTGACGATATAATCATTTTCACTAAAGGCAGTGTTGATGCAGGACAAAAAGTTAAATCCATAATTGACACTTATTGTAAAGTTTCGGGACAAAAGGTTAATTACCATAAATCAAGCTTCCAAGCCACTAAAGGTATTCCTAACTCGAGGATTTCAGAGCTTAGAAATTGTTTGGAAATAACAAGTGAAAATTCTTTGGAGAAATACCTTGGCTGTCCAATTATTAATGGCAGAGTTAACAAACACACATTTGAGGACATTATCTGTAAGACCAAAGAACAACTAAGCAAATGGCGTGCTAATGCGCTATCCCAACAGGGCCGAGCAGTCCTAATCAATACCAACCTTTCTGCTAAACCTCTGTACACAATGCAGAACTTTATGCTACCCACCTCAATACACAGGGAACTTGATCAAATCAATAGGCAATTCTTCTGGAATAAAGATCTTCAACACCGACCTCTTATCAGTTGGGATAGGATATGTAGACCAAAAAAGTGTGGAGGGTTAGGGATCAGGAAATCTAAAGAGATGAATGAAGCTCTTCAAATGAAACTAATATGGAAAATTCTGGCTGAACCAGACAATGTTTGGGTCAAATTAATTAAATATAAGTACTTACGCTCTGCTAACATCTTGGAATACAAGAAAATCGGGAACTCCTCCTGGCAATGGGCCAAGCTCACTACCCTTATTGATAAGTTCAAAACGGGTCTTATTTGGTCTGTAGGAAATGGAAAGACAATCAAATTTTGGACGGATAACTGGATATGCACCTCCTCCATACAGTCTAGGGATGATTGCCCACAAATCGATAATTTAGAGGAAACCGTCAGTGACTACATCCTGGGAGGTAGATGGTGGAAGGAAAAACTACTCACTGTACTACCGGCTAGCATAGTGCAAGAAATCTTGGACATCCCTCTTCCCGTGTCTCCTTTTGAGGATCGCCTTTACCGGTGGCCGGATAGGGAGGGTTGGTTTACCACTTCAAGTGCATACAAATTGATTACAACCCAATCAACGCTACACTCAGACGACAATGCATGGATATGGAAATTGGATGTCCCACCGAAGATTAAAAACTTTCTCTGGAAACTTTGCCAGAATGGTCTCCCAACTGCTTCCAAGTTAGCCCAGCGGGGGTCTTCTGTGCCTCCCACATGTAGTGTGTGCAATTATGTAGCCGAGGATGAGGTTCACTTGTTGTTTGAATGTGGGTATATGCGTTCCCTTCTAAATTTCCCTCCTCTCACAAAATCGAGAATATCCAGTATGATTAATCTCTCGCGAGACATACGACCTATCCTTTTGGTCATTGGGAACAACCTCACCCCTGCTGCCAAGGCGGAGCTTGCTTTCGTTTGGTGGTCTGCGTGGTACGCTCGAAACCAGCTTGTTTTTCAACAAGTTCCCTTCCCGCCTAAAGATACTCTAGTTCATATTGTTCAAACCCATAGGGACAATTGGAATAGAACATCTCAGTTTTATGAGTGTCTAGATGAGGTCTCCCCCTCAAATACACAAAAAACAAACCACCCGAAGGACAAAGATAAGGTAGTAAAGACTAAATGGCGTAAACCACCGATGGGCACTTTCAAACTAAATTTCGATGGCTCCACGCTTACAAACTCTGTAAGCTCGGCGGGTGCCGTTATCAGGGACTGGGAGGGCAGGCCAATTAGCATATGCTACAGTAAACTGGGGAAACAAAGCTCCTTAAAAGCGGAAGCCCTTGCCCTAAAACTGGGAATCCAAAATGCTATCCAATTCAGTATCGACAAAATCCACATCGAAGGAGATTCTAGTATAATTATTAATCACTTACTTGAAACATCGAAATGTCCTTGGGAGATCGAACTGATTATGTCAGATGTTAAAAGCCTTTTATCGACTTTGAAAGAAGTGTCTTTCTTTCATATTCCCCGTTTGGGCAATAGAGTGGCGGATAAGGTTGCACACCTTTGCCACTCAGCCCGGGGAGTCGATATTCACAACAATCTTGGTCTTTTAGACCTCATCCATAAGGATGCTGTCGGGTAGAATTCGCTCTCCCGAATTCTTTCCTAATCAAAATATATATATATATATATATATATATATATATATATATATATATATATATATATATATATATATATATATATCAATCTATCCATCTATCTATTTATCTATTACTTTATATACTATATGATAAATATAATAAATGATAATTTGTATCTGACATATGACATATTCTCCTTATCTTAATAGTAATAACTAATCAAAAAATTTATCTCCACCTTAATGGCTTAATCAATCTTAAGATAATAGTTTTCATAAGTTTTTATACGTAGATATATTTTGGAAAGATTTTACCCAATTTTATAAGACTTTGATAATAGTTATATAAAAGTTTGATAATATTTTCAATATATTAATAAGAATCAATTAATGATAATTTTATTTTAATTGTGTAACAATTCAAAAGTGTCGAAATAAATTAATTAGCTATTTGAATCATATCAAATTTATTTGAATTATAAAAAATTGCACACGGTATGAGTACTAAACTAGTTTATTCTATATACGTATATTAAAATCGATATATAACTAGTCTGTTGTGGTTAATTGTAAAAAAAAATATAAAATAATATTAAAATAATATGATGTAATAATTTCTAAAAATATATCATAAGTCAAACTCTATCTATGCACTCTCTCCGTCCCGCAATGGTTATCTTTGTATGATTTTTCACGTTTATTAAGGAAGTTAAGAATAGAAACTTATGGGATAAAATAACAATGATTGGGTTGCACTTGTTACAACAAAAGCAGACTAAATTCACTACACTACTTGGTTCTAGGGGATGGGGAAGGTATGTTAAACGTCCTTAATAGTAGCTGGAGCCAATTCAAATAGAAACAGTAGAGCAGGGAAAGAAGCCGAAGAGTCTGCATTTTGGAGTTTTAATTAAAAGGTTTGTACAATAGGGTAATATCAAACCCTAGCCGGTGCTTGCCGCTTTCTCCCAAGGAGGGAGTTTTGGCCCGCTGCCATTGGGTGTCGTCGCTCGATGCGGGCTCGTTGTGTCCTATCGCCACCAAATACACCGCTTCTACCTACCGCTCTTCCGGCTCACCAACGCCACTCAACGTGCCTTTGCTTGCCGTCGTTGGTTCCTTGGATCCTGGCTTTCGCTTACCATATGTGGCCGCTGCTGTCCCCATGGTTCTCGAAGTTCATCGTCGTCAGGTCGTCCACCGTCGTTTTCATCCGAGCACCACCGTTGTTGTGCCTCTTCCGTGTTTTGTCGATGTTCTCTATATGTGCTTGTCGCCACCCTCCGTGGCCACCGTCGTTGTGCCTCTTATGTCATCTCAATCTCAACAAATATGCATTGGTCCAACACTGTTGGTTTTTTTGGGAATCTTTTTTAGGGATTTATTATAATCCTGATGGGTCGTTGGTGTACCCGTCGACAACCTTTTAGGGGCCTTTTTTTTATTATGTTCTTCGGCCTCTATACCTTTTTATTGTTGATCAATTTCTCTGCTCTGTACGTCTCAATCACCTCTATTTTGGCTACCTGGTAGTCTCTCATGATTTTGTTATCGTTCTTGAGGTATTTGAGACAGGGTGAAGGTTTTTATTGAGCAATGGTTTGGCTTGGAGTTGGATTTGCGGGCTGGTATGCTATGTTGTTCTTGTTGTGATGCATGTCTCATGTTAACGGTGGTTGATTGGCTGGTCATGTGCCAAAGAAGTCCTGGAAGTGCGATCGATATTTGATTGCTCTACGGAGTCCATAATATGAGATGTTCGCTAGTGTTTCTTAGAGTTATGTGTGTGCGTCCTCCGTAGGCTCATTGGTTCTTTTTTCGTGTTAGCTTTGTTTTATAGTGTATGATAGCATACATGCTTACTTTATTTTTGCATTTTCTTTCCATTATTTGCTTCGTGTTATTTGGTTTTGGTTGTACATGGTGGTTAATATATCTACCAGCTTGTCTGATCTCTCGGTTTCTCTATGCTTTTGTCTAGAGAGCTGAATTCTTATCTTGCTTGAAAAAAAACTAACGTTTATAGATAGATTTATTCGTATTAACTACCTACTTTATGACATGTCTTCTGTATGTGATTTTTTTTTTATTATGACAATGGCTTCGGATCGCCTCGACCGTGTCGAGGCGATCCGAAGCCATTGCCGACAAGGACAACCAAATTGTACGAGATCCGACGATTGATTCGAAAAAATCACATATAGAAGACATCGCTGACAAGGACAACCAAATTGTACGAGATCCGACACCGCATGGGTCGACTGTGCCGAGGCAATCCGAAGCCATCGCCGACAAGGACAACCAAATTGTATGAGATCCGACGATTGATTCGAAAAAATAGATGTGAGACCCGATTTGGGAGAACGCTGGAGCACGCACCAGAGTACCAACACCCCACCGAGACCCCAACAGGGAGGACGGCGGCAAGCGGAATTTCAGGCGGAGGTGAGTTTGGGGCCGGAATTTCAGGGAGAAGGTAATATCAAACCCTAGAACTGAAATTTGAGGCTAAATTGTTCGAGATTGAGGAGAGCGAAAGGTGAACCGAGCTCCCCATCCAAGGATCTATCAAAGCCCAAAGGAGATTGAGATTTTTGTTCGATTAAGAAAGGTGCAAAAGAGGAGATTTTGTTCTCCATAACGGATGATTAATCGGCACTAGCAGTGATCAGAGCCGAGGAGGGAGTCCAACCGGACCGAGGAGGACGTCCGGGCTCGAAACGACAACGTCGAGGGTGTTCTTCACTTGAACCATGGAGGAAGGTAGGAGGCGGAGAGGGTGGGCATGCCCGAGGTTTTAGTTCGACGAGGTACATCTTCGACCTCTGAAGAGGGGTTCTCAGCCTCCGAAGACGTGGTTTTTAGCCTCTGAATAGGTAATAGGCGTTCGTGTTCTTCATCTCCAATTTCCCCATTTTTGGGTTTTTCCAAGCCCTCCAAAGTAGGGATGGAAATGGATCGGGTTATGGGTGGATGTACCCATTCCATCACCCGATCCATTAAGGAATTTCCTCCACCCGATCCACCCATCATCCACTAACTCTTGCATCCATATCCGATCCATCCATCATCCGCGGGTTATTGGGTGGATCGGGTGAAATATATGGGTGAGAAATTTTCAAAATGTAAATAAAACTTAATAAATAATAAAATTTTAATATATTAAATTTAAAATACTCATCATTCATAACTTACACAAAAAAATAAAAACTCTAACTATCAATAAAAGTTACATATATATAATATATAAGTTGCATAAAAGATATGATAAAAGTTCATATAATAAATAATTTTAGTGGATCGGGTGGTGGATTGGACACTCCTTCATCCATATCCGATCCGATCCATCATCCATTCATCCATCATCCACTTATTTATCCATTTATTCGGGTTTTCATCCACATATTCGGGGTGGATTAATGGATGAATCGGGTCTCCGCGGGTTGATTTCCATCCCTACTCCAAAGATAGGGCTGAAAATCACCCGTGGGTGACCGACTCACCCGACCCGATTATACGGGTGAAAACCCGAAAAAAACCGGGTGATGGGTGGGTGAAACAGGTGATATGTTTTTCACCCATTACCCGACCTATCACCCGACTCGCTTAACCACCTGCTAACCCACCCGATTATTTTAAAAAAAAATCATAGTTTGTAAAAAAATTATAGCGTAACATGACTAAATATTTTTCCTTTTTTTAATTCTAGCTTCTCTATTCTCTAATTGTTTTTGTGCAAAAAAAATCTAAAATAATATAAACTTATTTTATTTAACCCTACATGGCTACATCTGATCACATCTTTAAAAAAAAAATATTTTATTGCTTTTGCATACAGCAATTTCGCTCATTTCAAATACTTGACATTTAGTGTGTTAAGACATGATTTAGTCAGATTGTTTTTCCTTTTTTTTAACTACTAGTTTAGCAAAAGACTAAGGGTCCGTTTGCATTACATATTTATAATGCACTTTTGTATTATGATCAATTATTTTGTAGACGGCATTAATGAGTTTCAGATTTTTTTAATTATACCTGATAATTAATTATTTTATTTCTTTTTGACCTTTTAGCTTCCCTGAGTTCCCTCGTCTCCCAGTCATCTCTCTCCTCATTCTCGATCTGCATCTTGAAATAAATTAAGAACATCTATTTCCATTCCCTACCATAAATCCATCAATTCAATACTCATTCATTCCAATCAAATCAAAACAAACGAAGGAATTTCAATTAGTTAGATATAGAACTCCATTTTTTTAGATCTGACCAAACAGTGGGAAGATTGGTGAGACTATGGATGGGATGTGCGGAGAATAAACGGGCCGGCGTGGGTGTAGTGGTCATGGAGGCAGTGATGATGAGGATAGGACAAGCACCGGTGGGTGGGGTCACCATGGAGGCGGTAGCAACGGGAGCGAATGAGGGGTCAGTGGACAGAGGCGAGAGGTCGAGGCATTGCCAATTGGCATTGATCTGATTCCGGGCGGATTAGTGAGGGAGGAGAGGTAGGAGCGCTCGTGGTGGTTGTTGGCTCCGACAGATCGGTGAGGCCAAGGAGTGAGGAAGTACAATAAAAAGAAGAGAGAGAGAGAGAGAAAGGGAGAGGGGGAAAGAAGAATAGGAAGAGACATCTTTTTTATTTTTAAATATTTCGGTCATACCAAGCATCCTTTATAAACACCAGTTTTTATAATACATAATGAGCTATTATAATTAAACACTTATACATCCAAACGGACCCTAATTCATCTAATTTGATACTCCCACCGTCTCAAAATTTAGGCCGTTTGACTTTTTGGCACGCTTTTTAATGTGTTAAAAACTCTATGAAATATTTTTTTTTTTTCAAATTTTTTAAAATAATTGCAAACTTATTAGTAATAAGTTTCAAATTTCTTAAAAAATTTTGAAAAAAATTTAATATTTCATAGAGTTTTTAACACATTAAAAAGCGTGCCAAAAAGTCAAACGACTTAAATTTTGAGACGGAGGTAGTATTAAACTTTCAATGCTAACTTTGTAAGATGAGGATAATGATATATTATATGAATAAACCTTTTATACAATTAATAAGATTTCCACATTGACTTGGTTTGTGAAATTATCAAATATGATAGATTTCTAAGTATGTCTTATGACTCTTTTTCTTTTAATTTACTTCACCCAATTACCCACCCGACCCACCCGACGGATTGGGTGATGGATGAAATATTAGACGGACGGGTGATGAGTCGGGTGAATTTTTTTTGTGACGAGTCGGGTGGAAAAATGGCTCCACCCATCCATCACTCGACCCGACCCATTTCAACCCCTATTCAAAGAGAGCATTTTTTTTGTGTGTGTACGGAAATATAAAAGCATATGGATTTGGGACGAGAACAATCCAAAATATATATTTGCCCGTTGTTGATGGTAGGGGTGGGCACGGGACGGGACGGGATTGGGCCGGGACGGGACTCGTCCCGCGATATTTTTTCGGGACGGGATCGGGACGGGATTGACATTTTTTTTTCGGGACGGGATCGGGACGGGATGGTGTCTGGACGGGACGGGATCGGGATGGGACGAGCCTTGTCCCGCATATAAAAATAATAAAATATTATATAAATTTGCAAAGTGAAAAATGCTTTCGTAATTCATTATTTAGTATAATATGTTGAATACGGTATTATTCTCAACTATATTATTCAATAATAATAATATTAATATTAATATTAATATTAATATTATTAATTCATACAATGATTGTATAATTAATTATAATGTTCAACATATTTGGCTACATTATCTTACTAGATCAGGACGGAAAGGAATTGAGACGAGATTTACCAATATTGTCTAATTATCGATTGATAGTTAGGAAGAATACCGTATTTAATTAGCTATTTGTCTCTTGTAACTCTAAATGGGCGGGATGTGTGTGTCGATCTGACGGGATCCTCTTCATTGACTCAGTCTGGAATTTCTGACTTTATGCCTGGTCGTGTTGTTGTTGATGCTGCTCGACGTAAGTGTGTCAAGTATCGAGATTTGTGTACGGCGGCTAGTTATGGTTTCCTACCCTTCTCATTCTCTTCATTGGGGGAGTTGGATACAGATGCGGTTGCATTGCTGAAGCGGATTCAGAAATTCTCGGTATCTCAGGATGCTGGGGCTCGTACTGCACGTTATATTTTTACTAGACTTGGCTTTGTTATCGCTAAAGGAGTGGGTGCCCAGATAGTATCTCGGTTGCCCACTAATTTCTTGTAATATGTTTTTTATTATAATAATAATAATAATAATAATAATAATAATAATAATAATAATTAAAAAAAAATAATAATAATTAAAAAAAAATCCCACGTTATAATTAAAAATAAAATAAAATAATATTACTTATTTTTATTGTTATTATTATAAAATAATTATACTTTACAAGAAAAAAATATAATATGATATAATAATAATATAATAATAATAATAATAATAATAATTTTATTATAAATTAATATCATTATTAAATTATATTAGAATATTATATATTATTATTATTATTATTATTATTATTATTATAAATTGAAAATTATTATTATAGTTATAAATAATATTTGCTCAAAATAATAATACTAATAATATATTATTATTATTCTATAATATTATAATATTATTATTATTATAAAAATTATTATTATTATTATTATTATTATTATTATTATTATTATTATTATTATTATATGCGGGACGGGACGGGATTTGCGGGATCCCACCGGGATCGTCCCGCGTTTCGTCCCGTCTAATTTTTGCGGGACGGGATTCGCTATTTTGTCCTAAATCCCACCGGGATCGGGACGGGACCGGGACGAGATCGGGATTTGCGGAATTTGTGCCCACCCCTAGTTGATGGTATGAGCCGGATATATTAAGTCCGCTTCATGGGTTGGATCCTATCGAAGTTCTCGTGTTGCAAAGGAGTGGACAGCCCACATACAATGTATGTGTTTAATATTACAACATTTAACAAAATAAATTACAGTAAATACAAATTACTTGCTTATTTTGATAAAAACAAATGTCCACTCCCATTATGTAACATCAATATTCAAATAATAATGAAAATATAAAAGAGATGAACAAGATGATTCAAATGTAGAATAAATTGTGTACAAAAGAGGGGACCTTCTCAATATGTGAAGTGACGGGCCTTTTACACCAAAATTCATCCCAAGTTGAAATGATAATGGAAATAGTAACTTTCTATGTAATCCTCTCCTTCAACATTCACCGATATTCATGGTCTAAGCAAATAAAATGACAATGGAAATACTAATCCCATCCACGGCATGCTCCAATCACATACGATATTCTGAAAAACAACATATTCCTAAGAGAATAGAGCAAAAACCAGGATAGAACATGACCAATTACCTACCAAACAGGAAAATATCCATAAAAAAATCAGCACAAATAGATGACGAAATTGAGTCCAACTGAAATTGTTTAACAGCAAGTTCACACTTCACATCATTATGGAGTGAAGTATCTCAACTACTATCAGAAAACAATATAACAAAGAAGTATCTTAGTTTACTTGCTTCTAAAGATGATTGCATTGAATATGAGCATGATGATTCTTTTATTGTTCATAAAGTTTTAAGTATTCAACCTATGCCTTGTGATGATAATCAAAAAGAAGATTTGTTTCATACTAAATGCTTAGACAAAGGCAATGTTTCTAATATGATCAATGATGGTGCAAATTGTTCTAATATTGCTAGCCTTAAATTAATTGAAAATCCAATCTTGAAAAAGGATGAAAACTTGCTAGCATTGGATGGAAACTTAGAGATCAATGAACATGCTAGAGTGGATATTCATTTCGAACCTTTTGAAGATGATATGAACTCTGAATTGTGCACTCATCAAGTTTCTTTTCCTGGTTTTGTAGAAAGCTCTAATGGTTTACAAGATGGCGAAGCCAAGATCAAATCCATCCAAAAGTGGTCAACCCCTGCAACAATCAGTCTTCAGATGAGTTTCCATGGGCATGAGGTATTCGATCCAGGAGCTCGTGTGGATGCATTTGCGGAATCTTATGCAACCTTGGATTCGAGGTCGAATCCTTTTCAAGAAAGGGGGAATGATGCGGGACCATCCAAGACACCTTCGGACACACATATACTTGGGGATGGACCTATTATTCGAGCTCATGAGAATATTGTCATCCTCAAGAGAAAGAAGAAGGCTCCACCATGGGAGAAGGTACAAAGGTGCAAGCTTGATGGGTCGTTCGTTTTAGGTTCGTTCATGCTCAGTTGACAGCTTTTCGACGTCTCAGTAAAATGAGTCGTACAGATTCAATATTAATCGGATTGAGGCGTGCCATATCTTGTCGGAACGAGGACGAAGAGATCTACAACTTTGCTGTTGAAGGTTTTTCCAGATTCGTCATAGAGCTTGGCCAAAAATCGCATTCTTTGCAAGCTGTCCCTGCTTTGACGGAAGTGCAGGCGATCTGCGCGGGCGTGCACCTAGCTGCGCGGGAGTGCGGGTGAAGCTGCGCGGGCGTGCACGAGGCCACTGTTGGTTGCTGGAGCCGACGTCCTGTGTTGCTCAATTAGCTTATTTCTTAAGTTAAGCTATGGACTAATTAATTAGTTCCACTATTCACGTTACTTAGGGGATTTTAATTAAGTCATTTAGTTTCTTTCTTTATTTATTTATTTATTATTATTATCTTTATTAGTAAATCAGCCCTAGGTTATATATTTGACGGCCGACCCTTGTAGAACATTCACGTCTTCCATTATTCAGAAATACAGTCTTTGTGTGAAACACAAGTGTGAGAAAGTCAATCGATTCGAAGCATTGCTCATCGATTGCACAATTGGTTCTTGATCTAACTTGGTTTGCTTTGAGTTCGTCAACCTCGCGAGAGCTTGGTGATCCAGGTAATCACAAGTCCCCTCCTTGTGCCTCCAAGTTGTCCGCTTGGTTGTGTAGGGTTATTGAGGCGGGCTTTATAGTCGTTGGTGTTTGGTTCCTACCCTCTACGGAGGCCTGGGGTCTTCATCTCGTTCTATTTTAGTTCGAATCAACCAATCTATCGGTCTTTTCATTACTTTTGTCGAGTCTTCTATTGCTGCGTTTTGAGCCTTTGTTCTTGTTTCTTGAGTCTTTGCTTCCGTTCTTGTCGTTGAGTCTTGATTGTCGAAGATCGGGCCATCCTACGGCTAACCCCGTATCAATCACAACATATGTACTAGTAGTAACATTCACATAGGAATCATTTCAACATCAAAACTCAGTGAGAAAAATTTTTCTACTATACTAAGAATCTAATGAAGTGTATAACAAGTCTCCCCTCCTCCTTTTTTCCGGGCTTGGGACCGGTTGTGTGTCAAAACACGAGCGGAGTTAAAAACTTGTTATCACTAGCTAGCAAGCAATAAATAAAGAGCAAATTGAAAAAGAAATTACATGCCCAATAACCAGATTGATCACAACAACTGACAAAGGATAAAAAGGAGCACATTTGACAAAATAAATGGCATGATGCACAGTCCAAAAACAAGGTCCAATTAAATAAACATTACATGAATCAGCTAAAAGCCATCATCAATCCATAATCCTCATAACAGATATCTGCTAGAAAACAACCAGCATGTACTCAACTCCTATACAGCATTATAAACACAATTCATCTAACATGAAATCCTGGTCTCTTCTACTCTGAGTCCCACTCTTCATGATGCAAGTATTTCCAATGCCCACAACGAGAAACAACCAGAGATTCAGAAATCTAGTCAAAATTTGAAACCAGAACTATATCTCAAAACACTCCACAGGTGAGATGCGTGCCCCGTCCAACATACTTGGATTAGTAGTGCATAAGTTTTGACATATTGTCTCTATCATACCAACAACTTAGTACGTGCAACAGATGGCGCAATCAATTACATATGGAACAAGGCATCAACTTGAGTAGAACCACAATCATCAACAGTGTCTCCGAAAATGAATAGTCAAAATCAACATTGGACCAATCCCCAAAAGCAAACCACAATTCTTGACTAAGTGCAGCAGTTAGTAGATGTACCTCAATCCAACTCACAAGAACGCTGCATATGAACCAAAACATCTGCTACTTCAAAAGGAACCAAACCAGTATATCTTCATTACAGATCAGTAGCAACCCAGTTCCACAGAATAACTGTTAAACTCGGTTGGTCCTGGTGCGGGTCAAGACGAGCTGGAGGGAGGTCGTGTGTGTGGGCCCACATACGGGAGGACTCGAACAACACATAAACCCGAACGGGGTTCCATCTCAAAACCAATTGGCAATGAGAGGAGTAGCCCACCAACCTTATATGTTGTTCAAATATTCTCTAAACTACCGATGTGGGACAATCCACCATTCCAACACGCCCCCCTCAAGTGCAACGGCATTTTTTAGCCAACAAGTTGCACTTGCCACATGCGCTTATATGGGAACCAATGCCCGCGACATGCCACAAGGCCAGCCAACGACCCCACCAATCCGAAGACCGAAACTAGCCGAACCCGGCTCTGATACCATGTCAAAGTCCGACTCGGACCGATGACTGGGGGTCGTGTGCACGGACGCACATGCGCCAGTAGCCTAGCACACAAGTCGAGTGAGGTTCCATTCTAAAACCAATTGGCAATGAGAGGAGTAGCCCACCAATCTGGCTCTGATACCATGTTAAACTCGGTTGGTCCTGGTGCGGGTCAAGACGAGCTGGAGGGAGGTCGTGTGTGTGGGCCCACATACGGGAGGACTCGAACAACACATAAACCCGAACGGGGTTCCATCTCAAAATCAATTGGCAATAGAAGGAGTAGCCCACCGACTCATATACTATGGCTTGATATGTTCAACGTTCCGATGTGGGACACTTTGGTCTCATTCACATCTCTAACACGCCCCCGCAAGTCCAACTAGAAATGATCATCTAGTTGAGACTTGGACAACTGGGTAACCCAGACCAGGATCGACACGGGCCGTTAGGCTAACCGCTCTGATACCATGTTAAACTCGGTTGGTCCTGGTGCGGGTCAAGACGAGCTGGAGGGAGGTCGTGTGTGTGGGCCCACATACGGGAGGACTCGAACAACACATAAACCCGAACGGGGTTCCATCTCAAAACCAATTGGCAATGAGAGGAGTAGCCCACCAACCTTATATGTTGTTCAAGTATTCTCTAAACTACCGATGTGGGACAATCCACCATTCCAACAATAACTAAAGCAGGTGGCTAACGACGAAATCCCTACACATCCAGAACTTTCCAGGGAAATAGGAAATGAAAGTAAAAAGGCACTACACACAGCTAACGAAATCTGACACTGATACCTACGAAAGAAGAGACCAGCTATTCACATTCAGATTCTGAAAGAAGAGTTCAACATCATCTCAGTTAATCGCCATCTTCCTGAAACAAGACATTGGTTGAGTGAAGCAATGTGCACACGATTGAAGAGCAAGATTAACTCCATAATGCCTCGGAATAATTGGAATTTCAACCTAAAAAACCACCAAACAGCAAAGTTTGTACAGTTTTGACACTAGGGGAAATAATAAATAGGGCAACGAGATTCGTCACAAATCAATGGATAAGATATATGAACAGATGGCGTCGCAATCACGGTTGTAAGCACATCCTTTCAAACCTAACAAGAAAACAGTGTTCATCAAGTATGAGCCTTCACATTGCAGATTCAGGTGAAAAATACATATTAGGATATTGAAGTGGGGTCAGTGGAAGCCAACACAAAGATACAAAAAGGGCAAGGAGGGATTGGTCACAATTCAACAGATGAAAACTTCCAGATGCCCTTGTATGATCACACAATAGACATTTTCTTTAAACCCTAACAAGCAAAAAATGTTATCAAAGAAAGAGCACACATTTTAGTAGGGCTGTGCATCGGTCTAGAACCGAACCGGGCCAAACCGAACCGAACCGAAACCGAAAATCTCAAAATTTCAAACCGAAAGCCGAACCGAAAGCATTAGGTTCGGTTCGGTTATTTGTCGGTTTGGTTTGTGTTCGGTTCGGTTTTAGCATAATTGAACCGAATTTTCATTAAAAAAATTTATCCAAATATATTGTATTTATGTATTAATTAAGTACTGTATATATACTATATATATTTGTATCCAAATATACTATATATACTGTATTTATGTATACACATGTATAAACACTATATATACTGTATTTATGTGTATATATACACATGTATTATGTATATACACATATTCCAACCTATCCGTATACAAATATGTATACACCTTCAAATACAATACATGCATATACAATGTATTAACTATTAAGTATACATACAAATATATATATATATACCTTGTATTTATGTAGCGTATAACGAAATTCGGTTTAACACAAACCGAACCGAAACCGAAAAATGAAAATTCTCGAACCGAAAGCCGAACCGAAAAACTTCGGTTCGGTTTGTGTTGGTTCGGCCCAAAAATTCGGTTTGGACCGAATCATTCACACCCCTACATTTTAGATTAAAAAAATACAAAACCATATTAAAAAGAAATCTAAAGGAGATTGAATGGAGCTGAGCTGATGTTAGATTATCTGATGGGAACTTTAGAATTTAGACACCCAAGAACTTGATCTTCAACAACATCAAATGTCAACCCTAGCAAATGCAAATAGCAATATTCAGAATGAGTTGTGACAAACTAAACTTAACTGAGAAACAACTAGACGGAAAAATGAAAATTTCACTGCTGAAGTCTGTTATAAGAATGCTTCCAGTATATTTGCACCAGATTCCATCTTAATGACCACCCAACAATACCCCTAGCAATAAAGGCAGTTGTCACAAAAACAGTGATAAAATAAAACTGCAGGTTTAGGAATAATAGATGATAGAGGATTAGATTTAAAAAAAAATTGAGCTTAGCCATTTCAAATTCTGATGAGGCCTTCAAAACTCCTAAAGCTACATAAGATCGGAGAAACATGCACAATCCAACAAAACAAAGTAGGTGAACAGTTTTGAGACTCAAAATACAAGACTAAAGAAAATAAAGAGAGAAGAGAGATTCATCACAATCAACGGATGAGTTTTTCGGATGGCCTTGCATGATAACACTCGTAAACACATTCTTTTTAACCTAACAAGCAAAAAATTATCATCAAGAAAGAGCTTTCACTAAGCAACAACAATGAAATCAACGAGAAACAGTGATGTAGTATTAGACAAGGAAGAGGTCAGGAAATTCCAAATCTGATAGATCTTCTGTATGCCATGGGGGATTTTTAACCAGATCAACTCCTTTGTGCCATAAAACCTGGCAAAACCCACCAAACTACAATGGATGAATAGTTCTGATCGTCCAAAATCAAAACCCAAGATTGTGTAAAAGGAAACAAGAGAGTTGTCACAAATCAGTGGATAATAAGTTCTTGAGATTTCCTGGCATGATCACACTTCCCAACACAGCCTCTTGAGCATACACAATGATTTAGAACCTAGCAAGCAAATAACGGTTATCAATAAATTGCTTTCATATCGTAGGCTAAGCATTAACAATGAAATCGCTGTAAAATCAAGTTTGAGTTCACAAAGGGTATGTCAGCTGATGTCAAACTCTTTGATGGGTCCAAGAACACAATCTTCAACGGCGTCAGTTGAAATTCCACCATAAAAATATGTTATCCCTAGCCAATGCAACCACCAATTTTGTATAAGGAGTCAAGGCAATCCTAAGTTATAACTCATAAACAAATAGAAGGAATAAGGTATTTTTCACTGCTGAATCATCTGGTAAGAACGGCTCCATGCGTGCTAGCATCTTCTGTATTTTCACATCAGATGCCCCCTCCTATGTGACCAGACAACCAAAACCCTAGTAACAAAGATAGTTATCGTCAAGAAAGAGGGTCGTGTCATGCATATTTAGCAACCAATGATGCAATATAGTAATAAACAAGGAAGAGGGCAGCAATTTCCAAATCTGAGATCTTCTGTGTGCCATATGAGATTTAACCAGATCAACTCCCTTGTCATATGAAAACCTAGCAAAACCCACCAAACTACAATGGATGAATAGATCTGACACTCCAAAATCAACACGCGTTATTGTAAAAGGAAAATAGAGAGTTGTCTCAAATCGTTGGATGATTAGTTCTTGACTTTTTCCAGCATGATCACACTTCAGAACACAGCCTCTTGAGCATGACAAGCATTTACAACCTAGCAAGCAAATAATGGTCGTGAAGAAAGGTTTTTGACATTGCAGATTAAGAAACACCGAAAAATCTTATTCATATTCAAATAAATTTTGAAGGAGATTGAAGAGAGGTGATCTGATATCAAATTATCTGATGCGGCAAAGGTCAAGCTTATGACAATAGCTGGCCAAGTTCTAAGAGATTCGAATGTCTTTCTGCCATTTATGTTAATCCTAGCAAAAGCAACCACGAATAATGCATAATGAGCTGTAACAATCCAAATTATGACCGATATAAAATACTAGAGGAACAAGGAATTCTTCACTGCTGAATCATTTGATAAGAATGCTTCCATGTGCATTAACAAGTAGTATGTCCTTATCAGGGTCCCTCTCACTTGACCAGCCACCTAACCCAGCAATAAATAAATGTAACTAAGAA
The DNA here is from genome assembly GCA_037127255.1 of Persicaria tinctoria. Taxonomy (NCBI): domain Eukaryota; kingdom Viridiplantae; phylum Streptophyta; class Magnoliopsida; order Caryophyllales; family Polygonaceae; genus Persicaria; species Persicaria tinctoria. Next base: position 65,142,429 of record JBANSL010000010.1, on the reverse strand, counting down.
AGAGGTCTAATACTGCAGATTTAGGAATCAATGAAGAGTACTAGAGTAGACAAGGATGAGCTTAGCCATTTCCAAATTTTGAGATTTTCGGGAAGCCAGATTTAAAACAAGATCAACTCCCTAACACCAATGACTATTGAGAACCTAACAAAAATCACCAAACCACAACGGACAAACAGTTTTGACACAGATAACAAAACCAAAAGACCAAAAGGGGAAAGGAGATCTGACACAAATTAAAGGATTGGAGGCCTTCCTGATGGCGCAGATAACCATGTTGGCAAACACATTCTTTGTGACCTTACAGGCAAATCATATTTACCAAGAAAGAGCTTTCACGATGATTAAGAAAAAACACCATCAAATTAATTTTCCAATCATATTGAAAGGAGATGAAGGGGAGATAGGCTTATGTCAAATTATCTGGATGGGGAGTATAGATGCCCCAGAACTTGATCTTCAACATCATGTCTTTCCACCACAAAATATGCCATCCCTAGCAAGTGCAATTAGAAATAATGTATGAGTTGATGCAATCCAAACTTGTAACCCATAAACAAATTGAAGGAATATTATTTTTCACTGCAGAATATTATTTTAAAACTGGTTCCATGTGAGCTAGCATGTAGTGTTCCCACATCTCAGATGCCTTCGCTACATGACCATTCAACCAAACCCCTAACAACAAAGATAGCATTTATCAAGAAAGAGGTAGATGCAAATTTAAAAATAAGAAACAGAGGATTAGAGATGGAAGAGCATAGCCATTTCAAAATCTGATAGAATCTTCAAGAAGCCACAACACAAGACTTTTAAACAAAGATCAACACCCCAATGCCAATGAATACTTGAGAACCTAGCAAACCCACAAAAACCACAATGGATGAATAGAATAGACACTAAAAAAGCAGAGAGAGAGAGAGAGAGAGAGAGAGCAAAAAGGGAAAGGAAATTCATCACAAATCAATGGATGAGAGATCTTTAAGATGGTCTGCATGGTTTAAACACTAACTTTGGAACCTAGCAAGAAAATAACGATTATCAAGAAAGAGGTGACATTTTAGATTAAGATACAACCATGACCAGATTGAAAACGGGTAAGCAGATATAAAATTTTCTAATGGGGAATTTTGATGCCAAGGAACTTGATCTTCAACAACATCAAAAGTCTTTCAACATAAATACATTATCCCTAGCAAATGCAACAAGAAATAATGTATAATGAGTTGAAGCAATCCATCATGATTTAACACAAACAAAATTAAGGAATACAATATTTTTCAAAATTGAATTATCTGATAAAACTGCTTCCTTGAGGGCTCGCATGTAGGATTTCTTTATTAAATGTTCTACTATATGACCAGCAACCAACCCCTAGTAATAAAAGATAGCAGTCATCAAGAAAGAGAAATAAGGATGCAGAATTAACAACAGAATTAGAAAAGGAAGAGGTTAGGAGATTAGCAAATTCTGAATCTGATCGATCTTCTTGATGCCAAGGAGATTCTTAACCAGATAATCGCCAACCCAGGAAAACCTAGCAAAAACCCACCAAATTGCAATGGATGAATAGGTTGGACCCTCAAAATTCATCAAAACCAAAGAGTGTACAAGAAGTTGTCACAGATCAACGGATAATAGATTCTCTGGATGGCATGCATGATCAAGATTCAGAACACATCCTTTTGCGCATGGAGGAGGATTAGAACCTAGCAAGCAAATAATGTTTGTCAAGAATGATCTTTGACATTGTAGATTTAAGAACAATATAAAAAAATTAAATTAAATAAATTAGAAAGGAGAATGAAGGGGCCAGCTTATGTCAAATTATCTGATGGGGCAAGATCAAGCTGACGGGAACTCCAGATAGCCAAATCTAAGAACATCGAGTGTCTTGTGTTCCATGAATTACGATGATCCTAGCAAAAGCAACGAGAACCAATGCATAAAGATTTGGCAATCCACGGGCACATTGAGGAATCAGATTAGAGAAAGGAACAGCTTAGCCATTTCCAAATCTGATGAGATCTTCTGATGGCATGATCCTTGAGTTCAACAAAATCAACTCCTAATGCCACGGGAATAATTGAACCTAGCAAAACCCACCGAACCGCAAAATATATGAAAAAAGTTGTAGAATTGAACAACCGAATCAAATTAGAAGGAGAAAAGCTGTCAAGGAGCGTTGGTTGCAAATCATATGCCGTAACACTTCAAATCTCTGCCAAGATCAACGGTACATATAGCCCCAGATTAATCGCAAACCTAGCAAGATCCACCAAATTTAATCAACGATAAGGTTCGCCACTCAACAACCAAACAACCAAAGACGAGTAATGAAGAGATTGGTCAAAAGAAATCAATTGATAAGTGAATCTCCCGATAGAAGGCAACGCTTGTGAATATTTTCCTTGCGCATAATCGCAAATCATCAGAGCGAAAGAAATTCCCGAATCTGCAGTCAAGAACGACAACCTCCAAAGAATCACCCCAAAAACAGAAGCAAATCCTCAATCATCATCAATTATCCAACGCCTGATAAAGCGATCAAAATTGAACATAAGCCAGCAGATAAAATCTTCTACAATTCAAATCAAACCACAGAGAGGGATCTATCACAGCAATCCAAAGCATGTCAACGGAAATCACCGATTAAATAAGCAACATCAAGCGTTCAAAACTTGCAGTTCAAAGCAAAGACGACCGAACATTAACGTTCAAGAAAATCGCAGCCGAATCCCAAAGCAAAGCAGACACAAAATTGAAAGAAGCACGAGATCAGAAAACCCTAGCTAGCAAAGCGAAACAAGATATCTGGAATTAGGGCTGGGCAAAATTTGGATCGGAGCGGGACCAGACCGGAATTTACGGTCTTTGAATCGGACCTGGATATTACGGTCTGGCCCACGGTCCAAGATATTTTAATTTTCGGGTTCCGGTCCAAACCCGGGACCAGACCGGAATTGGACCGGAACCCATATTTAAAAAAAAAAAAAAAAATTAAAGCTAAAGGAGAGGATATAGCGTTTCCTCTCATAATTCATAAGCGTGATTTCATCACTTTTCCCATTCGTCGCCGGCCCTAGTCCCAAACTCTCAATCTCCCAGTTCACCACCACCTACTTCGGCTACTCAACCCTCGGCCCTCGCTCAACCCTCCCTCGCCAGAATCCACACGCCACCGGGCCGAGTCTAGTCCCCTCGGCTCTCTCCATCACCTCCGTCGCTGGCGCCCCCTCTCGCTCCTTCGAACCATCCGACAACGGGTGCTCCGACCATAGGCGCCTCTGGAGCTTCACCACCGCCAGCTCTCACTCTCGCCGTCGAGCCCACTCCGGCCACTCCTACTGGCGGCGACCTACCACCCCCATCCATATGCATTCTTCTCCCCTCTTCTATTCCTCGTCTTCCCTGTTTTATTTTTATTATTTTCATATCAATTTCAGTTAAAGAGAAATTATAAACATTCAAGATTAAGATTTGAGATGTTTTTCGGATCTAGATTAGAGAAATTTAGGGCTGGAAAATTTTTATTTTGTACTGTACTACTTTTTTAGATCTAGGTTTTATTGGATTAGGGTAGGCTTTGTGTTTGAATCCGGTCCAAACGGTCTTTACGGTCTGGACCGGAAAACCCGGGACCATATTTTCCGGTCCCGGTCCGATCCGCGGTCCATGTTTCCGAAAATTCCGGTCCACCGGATCGGACCAGGACCGGAATGTTCGGTCCGGTCCAGACCGGAAGCTCAACCCTATCTGGAATGAAGTAAAATAAGCCCAAACAAGGATATATAAAGTCGAGGGAACGAGATCTGGAAGGATCTCGATTTGACGCGGTTCGGCGGTTGTAGTCTTCCCCCCCCCCCCTTTTTTTTTTAAAGATAGATAGACTTGTTCAAGGTCGGCAAGAGGAGAATCTATCTAATATCTATCTATCTATATCTAAATTTGATTAGATATAGATAAAATTTTAATGTATGTATAAAATTATACTGTACTCAATTTGATTATTTATATATATATTTAGATAAAATTAGACCCAATCTAATTAATAAATATATGTATATGATAAAATTTTATTTTAACTCTATTTAATCAAGATATCTATATATGAATAAGCTAAATTTTGACCCAATGTGATTAGATATGGTCATATGGATGTGGGTTTTCTAGAGAGAGGGGCTCTCCCTTCTCTCTAGAATTTCTTCCACCCTTTTGTGTACCCAAGGTTATTACCCTTCTTGAATCCCCTCTTTTGTGTATTTGTTGATGGAAACAAATTGGGGCTTTTCCAGTTTCCTATTGCTCATCTTCTTTTGAGAAATCCTCCCTAATTTTGGGGTTTTTTGGTTTTGATTGTCACATGGATCCCTCACCGTGTGTCAGTTTGGCCTCTCGTCTTCGTCTACCTTCGCCCTTCAGTTTGGGTCCTGGCCTTTTGTTTGGTTGGTTCTCCCTTGTTGGTGGCTTTGAGTATCTGTGTGTAGACGGTTTGGGAGCGGGATATTGGTTGTTGCCGACGGCGCCGCACCGTTGTCTCCTTCCTTTCTTTTTCTTCTCCTCCGCCTGCATCTTCGTCTCCGGGTTGGTGGTTTGCCCGTCCTCTTGCTACGGGGGTGGTCTGGTGGTGGCGCTGGCCTCGCTTCTACCCTCGGTTGGCTCGGCCTTACCTTTGGTGCTGGTTGAGGTCCCGTGTATCGTTCGGCGTCGTCACATCACATTCCTTGGGCGCTAAGGACTTTGCTTGGGCCCGAGGTGGCCCGGTGTTGGTGCTTGGCCCCCAAGGCTTTTCCTTGGGCCCCAAGTTGTTGGAAAAAGAGAAAAGATAAATTTTAAATATATAAATAATGTGGGTTATTCCCTTATTTATATATTTATATGGTGTAAACCCGAAACGCCCTTTGGGTTTTATCAAGAATCCGATTCGGGTTCTTGATATTGTCCCGAAAGGGTTTTGAGTATAACCACCCGAAAGGGTTTGAGAATTTTCCGCAAGGGCTTGTCGATACTTTTGTAGGTGAAAGCTTGATGGCGTTTTGTTTGAGCGGTTTGCGGCTCTGCTTCCGATGTTTCTAGGAGATCTTCTGCTTGGTTGGGGGGCGTGGAGTCTGTAGTCGGGTCTGGCTGGAGTCGAGGTGGTGCGCTCAAGACGACTCCGTTATTCGGGATAGAGTTTCCTTGGAGTTCGTTTGCACTACCCATAGGAGTTGGAGTCCTGCTGCAGTGTTGTACTACTGGCCCGCGGTGCTACTGTTCGGTGGTGCTTGGCTGCGTTCTTCGGTGGCTTCCTCAGCTTTTCGGGTGTTTGGTCTTCTTGGAACGTTTGTAGTAGAGTTTATTACTGTTTGTTTCATTACGCTTGTTATTTGTATTTCTGTTTTTAGGTTGCTATGTTAGACGGTTCGCCGTCTGCCGACTTCGGTCGGCCTCTCGGTGAGTCAGGCCTCTCTGACCTTCGAATTTTTACCTAATAAAAAAAAAATGGATATTTTTTAGAAGATATTAACCAAATTTAAATACTATTATTTAATATAAGATTTAATAATCAATATATGCATAAGATAAAATTTTATTCTAACTCTATTTAATCAATATATCTATATATTCATAAGATAAAATTTGAAATAATTGGATTAGATATGGGTATATTTTTAGAAGACATTAACCAATTTTAAATACTATTATACTCCTATAAGATAAGATTTTACCTATTTTCGCTATATATGAACATATTTTTAAAAGATAATAATTTTATCAATATATTACATGGTCATACTGATTAAATAATTTTATCAATATGAACATATTTTTAGAACATAAAAGGTTTTGACGAAATTGAAATAATACTTAGGCGTGTAAATATTATCAACTCATGTAATTCAATTTTTGTTAATATATTTTTCCAATTTTTTTTAGATATGGATATAATTTTGGAAAAGTTAAATCATAATTTTGATGGAAGATCTATTGATTTTGCTCTTTTAGAATTGTTCTTTGATGTAATTATAAATCTCAATCCAATTATGTAATTATATACTGTATTTTTTATGTTTGGTAATCATATCAATCTATATATCTATCTATTTATCTATTACTTTATATACTATATAATAAATATAATAAATGATAAGTTATATGTGAATATGGCATATTCTCCTTATCTTAATAGTAATAACCAATCAAAAAATTATCTCCACCTTAATCAATCTTAAGATAATAGTTTTCATAAGCTTTTAGACGTAGATATATTTTGGAAAGATTTTACCCAATTTTACAAGACTTTGATAATAATTATATTAAAGTTTGATAATACTTTCAATATATTAATAAGAATCAATGATAATTTTATTTTAATTGTATAACAATTCAAAAGTGTTGAAATAAATTAATTAGCTCTTGAATGGATGTTTATATCAAATTTATTTAAATTATACAAAACCGCACACGGTGTGGGTACTGAACTAGTTTATTCTATATACGTATATTAAAATCGATATATAACTAGTCTGTTGTGGTTAATTGTAAAAAAAATATTTTCAAAAAAATTGTTAAAATAATATGATGTAATAATTTCTAAAAATATATCATAAGTCACACTCCATCTATGTACTCTCTCCGTCCCGCAATGGATGTTTTCATAGAATTTTTCACGGTTATTAAGGAAGCTAAAAATAGAAACTTATGAGCTAAAATAACAATGATTGGGTTGCACTTGCTACAAGAAAAGCATACTAAATTAACTACACTACTTGGTTTGAGGGGATGGGGAAGCCGGAAGGTATGTTAAACGTCCTTAATACTAGCGGGAGCCAATCCAAATAGAAACAGTAGAGCATGGAAAGAAGTTGAAGAGTCTGCATTTTGGAGTCTTAATTAAAAGGCTTGTACAATAGGATATCAAACCCTAGCTTGTGCTTGCCGCTCTCTCCCAAGGAGGGAGTTTTAGCCCGCCGTCATTGGGTGTCGTTGTCTGATGTGGGCTCGTTGTGTTCATTTGCCCCTGTCGCCACCAAATACACCGCCTCTACCAACCGCCCTCCCGGCTCACCAACGCCACTCAACGTGCCTTTGCTTGCCGTCGTTGGTTCCTTGGATATTCCTGGCCTTCGCTTACCATTCGTGGCCGCTGTTGTCCCCATGGTTCTCGAAGTTCGTCGTCGTCGGGTTGTCCACCGTCGTTTTCATCCGAGCACCACCGTTGTTGAGCCTTTTCCGTGTTCCACTGATGTTCTCTATCCGTGCATACCGCCACCCTCCATGGCCACCGTCGTTGTGCCTCTTATGTCATCGATCTCAACAAATATGCATTGGTCCAACACTACTCTTTTTTTTGGAATTTTTTTTAGGGATTTATTATAATCCTGATGGTTTGTTGGTGTACCCGTCGACAATCTTTTAGGGGCCTTTTTTATTATGTTCTTCTGCCTCTATGTCTTTTTATTGTTGATCAATTTCTCTTCTTTGTACGTCTCAATCACCTCTATTTTGGCTACCTGGTAGTCTCTCACGATCTTATTGTCGTTCTTGGGGTATTTGAGACGGGGTTAGTGTTTTTATTGAGCAATGGTTTGGCTTGGAGTTGGATTTGCGGGCTGGTATGCTATGTTGTGATGCAGGTCTCATGTTAACGGTGGTTGATTGGTTGGGTCTGTGCCGAAGAAGTCGTGGATGTGCGATCGATATTTGAGTGCTCTACGGAGTCCATAATCTGAGATGTTCGCTAGTGTTCTTTAGAGTTTTGTGTGTGCGTCTTCTGTTGGCTGGTTGATTCGTTTTTCGTGTTGGCTTTGTTTTATAGTATATGATAGCAGGGGCGGATCCTGGACCGACTTCTCGGGGATGCTCGAAGATAAAGTTTTTATCATTTTGAAGATACTTAAAGATATATTTTTTTTCTTTTGTATTTTTTTTATGGGTGGGGATGCTTTAGGGTAATTTTTTTTAAAATTAACACTAAAAAAATAATTTAAAAAAAAAATGTGGGGATGCTTGAGCATCCCCAAGTCAACACATAGGTCCACCACTGTATGATAGCTTGCACACTTACTTTATTTTTGCATTTTCTTTCCATTATTTGCTTCGTGTTATTTGATTTTGGTTGTAGATGATGGTTATTAATTATATCTACCAGCTTGTCTGGTCTCTCGATTTCTCTCGGTTTTTGTCTAGGGAACTGAATCTTTATCTTGGTTAAAAAAAACTAACGCTTATAGATAGATTTATTCGTATTAACTACCTATTTTATAACATGTCTTCTGTATGAGGTTTTTATTTATTAAGTAAATAATTGAGACTAGGCCGACACCGACCCTACCTGGGTCGACCGTGTCGAGGCGATCTGAAGCCACCACCGACAAGGACAACCAAATTGTACGAGATCCGACGATTGATTCGAAAAAACATATGTAAGATCCGATTTGGGGGAACGCCGGAGCGACCACCAGAGAACCAGCACCCCATCGAGGCCCCGACAGGGAGGACGGCGGCGAGCGGAATTTCAGGCGGAGGTGAGTTTAGGGCCGGAATTTCAGGCGGAGGCGAGTTTGGGGCCGAAATTTCAAGGAGAAGGTAATATGAAACCCTAGAACTGAAATTCGAGGCTAAATTGTTCGAATTGGAGGAGAGCGAATGGTGAACCGATCTGCTAATCCAAGGATCTATCAAAGCCCAAAGGAGATTGAGATTTTTGTTCGATTAAGAAGGGTGCGAAAAAGGAGGACGTCCGACCGTCTGGCTTGAAACGACAACGTCAAGGGTGTTCTTCGCCTGAACCATGGAGGAAGGTAGGAGGCGGAGAGGGTGGGCAGACTTGAGGCTTTAGTTCGACGAGGCACATTTTCGGCCTCCGAAGAGGGGTTCTCAGCCTCCAAAGAGAGGTTCAGCCTCCGAAGAAGTGGTTTTTAGCCTCTGAATACGTAGTCGGCGTTGGTGTTCTTCATCTCCAATTTACCCAATCTGGGGTTTTTCCAAGCCCTCCGAAGAGAGTTTTTTTTTTGTGTACGGAAATATAAAAGCATATGGAGCTTGGGACGAGTTTAATCCAAAAAATAATGAAAATATAAAAGAGATGAACAAGATGATTAAAATGTAGAAGTTGTCAGTCCATTCGTTGGGCAACCATTCTGTTGACAAATAACAATGTTAGCAAGCTTAAATTGTGTATGAAAGAGGGGACCTTCCCAATATGTGAAGTGACGGGCCTTTTACACTAAAATTCATCACAAATTGAAATGATAATGGAAATAGCAACTTTCCATGTGTGGGTTTATGCCATGTAATCCTCTCCTTCAACATTCACCGATATTCATGATCCAAGCAGCAACTAAAATGACAATGGAAATACTAATCCCATCTACCGCATGCTCCAATCACATACGATATTTTGAAAAACAACATTCCAAAGAGAATAGAGCAAAAACCAGGATAGAACATGACCAATTACCTACAAGACCAATTACCTACAAAACAGGAAAATATCCATAAAAAATCAGGCACAAATAGATGACAAAATTGAGTCCAACCGAAATTGTTTAACAGCAAGTTCATATCATTATGAAGTATCTCAACTACTATCAGAGAACAATATAACAAAGAAGCATCACAACATATGTACTAGTAGTAACATTCACATAAGAATCATTTCAACATCAAAACTCAGTGAGAATAACAAGTCTCCCCTCTTCCTTTTTTCCAGGCTTGGGACCGGTTGTGTGCCAAAACACAAGCGGAGTTAAAAACTTGTTATCACCTAACTAGCAAGCAATAAATAAATAGCAAGGAACCAATTGAAATAGAAATTACATGCCCAATACCCAGATTGATCACAACAAGTGACAAAGGAAAATAAGGAGCACATTTGACAAAATAAATGGCATGATGCATAGTCTAAAAACAAGGTCCAAATAAATAAACATTACATGAATCAGCTAAAAGCCATCATCAACCCATAATCCTCATAATAAATATCTGCTAGAAAACAACCAGCATATAATAAACTCCTATACAGTATTGAAGACACAATTCATCTAACATGAAATCCCGGTCTCTTCTACTCTGAGTCCCACTCTTCATATTGCATGTATTTCCAATGCCCACAATGAGAAGCAACCAGAGATTCAGAAATCTAGTCAAAATTTGAAAGCAGAACTATATCTCAAACCACTCCACAGGTAAGATGCGTGCCCGTCCAACATACTTGGTTTAGTAGTGCATAAGTTTTGACATTGTCTCTATCATACCAACAACTTAGTAGAACCACAATCAACTTGAGTAGAACCACAATCATCAACATTGTCTCCGAAAATGAATAGTCAAAATCAACATTGGACCAATCCTCAAAAGCAAACCACAATTCTTGACTAAGTGCAGCAGTTAGTAGATGTACCTCAATCCAACTCACAAGAACTCTGCATATGAACCAAAACATCTGGCTACTTCAAAAGGAACCAAAACATCTGCTACTTCAAAAGGAACCAAACCAGTATATCTTCATTACAGATCAGCAGCAGCCCAGCTCCACAGAATAACTAAAGCAGGTGGCTAACGAGGAAACCCCTACACATCCAGAACTTTCAAGGGAGATAGGAAATGAAAGCGAAAAGGCACTACACAACTAACGAAATCTGACACGGATACCTACGAAAGAAGAGATCAGCTATTCACTTTCAGATTCTCAAAGAAGAGTTCAACATCATTCTCAATTAATCGCCATCTTCCTGAAACAAGACATGGTTGAGTGAAGCAATGTGCACACGATTGAAGAGCAAGATTAACTCCCTAATGCCTCGGAATAATTGGAATTTCAACCTAAAAAAACCACCAAACAGCAAAGGTTGTACATTTTTGACACTAGGGGAAAAAGTAAAGAGGGCAAGGAGATTCGTCACAAATCAATGGATAAGAGATCTTTCAGATGGCGTCGCAATCACGGTTGTAAGCACATCCTTTCAAACCTAACAAGAAAACAGTGTTCATCAAGTATGAGCCTTCACATTGCAGATTCAGGTGAAAAATACATATTAGGATATTGAAGTGGGGTCAGTGGAAGCCAACACAAAGATACAAAGAGGGCAAAGAGGGATTGGTCACAAATCAACAGATGAAAACTTCCAGATGCCCTTGTATGATGACACACAATAGACATTTTCTTTAAAACCTAACAAGCAAAAAATGTTATCAAGAAAGAGCACACATTTTAGATTAAAATACAAAACCATATTAAAAAGAAATCTAAAGGAGATTGAAGGGAGCTGAGCTGATGTTAGATTATCTGATGGGAACTTAGAATTTAGACGCCCAAGAACTTGATCGTCAACAACATCAAATGTCAACCCTAGCAAATGCAAACAGCAATATTCAGAATGAGTTGTGACAAACAAAACTTAACTGAGAAACAATTAGAAGGAAAAATGAAAATTTCACTGCTGAAGTCTGTTATAAGAATGCTTCCAGTATGTTTGCACCAGATTCCATCTTAATGACCACCCAACAATAACCCTAGCAATAAAGGCAGTTGTCACAAAAACAGTGATAAAATAAAACTGCAGGTTTAGGAATAGATGATAGTGGATTAGATTTTTAAAAAAAATTGAGCTTAGCCATTTCAAATTCTGATGAGGCCTTCAAAACTCCTAAAGCTACATAAGATCTGAGAAACATGCACAATCCAACAAAACAAAGTAGGTGAACAGTTGTGAGACTCAAAATACAAGACTAAAGAAAATAAAGAGAGAAGAGAGATTCATCACAATCAACGGATGAGTTTTTCGGATGGCCTTGCATGATAACGCTCGTAAACACATTCTTTATAACCTAACAAGCAAAAAATTATCATCAAGAAAGAACTTTCACTAAGCAACAATGAAATCAACGAGAACCAGTGATGATATTAGACAAGGAAGAGGTCAGGTAATTCCAAATCTGATAGGTCTTCTGTATGCCATGGCAGATTTTTAACCAGATCAACTCCTTTGTGCCATAAAACCTGGCAAAACCCACCAAACTACAATGGATGAATAGTTCTGATCGTCCAAAATCAAAACCCAAGATTGTGTAAAAGGAAACAAGAGGGTTGTCAATAATCAGTGGATAGTAAGTTCTTGAGATTTCCTGGCATGATCACACTTGCCAACACAGCCTCTTGAGCATACACAATGATTTAGAACCTAGCAAACAAATAACGGTTATCAACAAAGTGCTTTCATATCGAAGGCTAAGCATTAACAATGAAATCGCTGTAAAATCAAGTTTGAGTTCACAAAGGGGAGGTAGGTCAGCTGATGTCAAACTCTCTGATGGGACCAAGAACAATCTTCAACGGCGTCAGATGAAATTCCACCATAAAAATATGTTATCCCTAGCCAATGCAACCACCAATTTTGTATAACGAGTCAAGGCAATCCTAAGTTATAACTCGTAAAGAAATAAAAGGAATAAGGTATTTTTCACTGCTGAATCATCTAGTAAGAACGGTTCCATGTGTGCTAGCATCTAGTGTATTTTCATATCAGATGCCCCCTACTACGTGACCAGACAACCAAAACCCTAGTAACAAAGATAGTTATCGTCAAGAAAGAGGGTCGTGTCATGCAGATTTAGGAACCAATGATGTAATATAGAAATAAACAAGGAAGAGGGCAGCAATTTCCAAATCTGAGATCTTCTGTGTGCCATATGAGATTTAACCAGATCAACTCCCTTGTCATATGAAAACCTAGCAAAACCCACCAAACTACAATGGATGAATAGATATGACCCTCCAAAATCAACACGCGTTATTGTAAAAGGAAAATAGAGAGTTGCCACAAATCGTTGGATGATTAGTTCTTGAGTTTTTCCAGCATGATCACACATTCACACTTCAGAACACAGCCTCTTGAGCATGATAAGCATTTACAACCTAGCAAGCAAATAATGGTCGCGTGAAGAAAGGTTTTTGACATTACAGATTAAGAAACACCGAAAAATCATTCAAGAGAGGTGATCTGATATCAAATTATCTGATGCGGAAAAGGTCAAGCTTATGACAATAGCTGGCCAAGTTCTAAGAGATTCGAATGCCTTTCTGCCATTTATGTTAATCCTAGCAAAAGCAACCACGAATAATGCATAATGAGCTGTAACAGTCCAAATAATGACCGATATAAAATACTAGAGGAACAAGGAATTCTTCACTGCTGAATCATTTTATAAGAATGCTTCCATGTGCATTAACAAGTAGTATGTCCATATGAGGGTCCCTCGGACTTGACCAGCAACCTAACCCAGCAATAAATAAATGTAATTAAGAAAGAGGTCTAAGACTGCAGATTTAGAAATCAATGAAGAGTAATAGATAAGGATGAGCTTAGCCATTTCCAAATTTTATGAGATTTTCGGGAAGCCATCTTCGGGAAGCCAGATTTAAAACAAGATCAACTCCCCAACGCCAATGATTATTGAGAACCTAACAAAAATCACAAAACCGCAACGGACAAACAATTTTGACACAGATAACAAAACCAAAAAACCAAAAGGGGAAAGGAGATCTGACACAAATTAAAGGATTGGAGGCCTTCCTGATGGCGCCGATAACCATGCTGGCAAACACATTCTTTGGAACCTTACAAGCAAATCATATTTACCAAGAAAGAGCTTTCACGATGATTAAGAAACAACAACATCAGGAAGGAGATGAAGAAACAACAACATCAAATTAATTTTCCAATCATATTGAAAGGAGATGAAGGGTAGATAGGCTTATGTCAAATTATCTGGATGGGGAGTATAGATGCCCCAGAACTTGATCTTCAACATCATGTTTTTCCACCATAAAATATGCCATCCCTAGCAAGTCCAATTAGAAATAATGTATGAGTTGATGCAATCCAAACTTGTAACACATAAACAAATTGAAGGAATATTATTTTTCACTGCAGAATATTATTTTAAAACTGGTTCCATGTGAGCTAGCATGCAGTGTTCCCACATCTCAGATGCCCTCCCTACATGACCATCCAACCAAACCCCTAACGACAAAGATAGCAATCATCAAAGAAAGGTAGATGCAAATTTAAAAATAAGAAACAGAGGATTAGAGAAGGAAGAGCATAGCCATTTCAAAATCTGATAAAATCTTCAAGAAGCCACAACACAAGACTTTTAAACAAGATCAACTCCCCAATGCCAATGAATACTTGAGAACCTAGCAAACCCACAAAAACCACAATGGATGAAGAGAGAGAGAGAGAGAGAGAGAGAGAGAGAGAGAGAGAGAGAGAGAGAGAGAGCAAAAAGGGAAAGGAGATTCATCACAAATCAAAGGATGAGAGATCTTTAGGATGGTCCCGCATGGTGTAAACACTAACTTTGGAACCTAGCAAGAAAATAACGATTATCAATAAAGAGATGACATTTTAGATTAAGAAACAACCACGACCAGATTGAAAGCGGTTAAGCAGATATAAAATTTTCTAATGGGGTATTTTGATGCCAAGGAACTTGATCTTCAACATCATCAAAAGTCTTTCAACATAAATACATTACCCCTAGCAAATGCATCAAGAAATAATGTATAATGAATTGAAGCAATAAAACATGATTTAACACAAACAAAATTAAGGAAATCAGTATTTTTCAAAATTGAATTATTATCTGATAAAACTGCTTCCTTGAGGGCTCGCATGTAAGGTTTCCTTATCAAATGCTCTCCTATATGACCAGCCAACCAACCCCTAGTAATAACAGATAGCAGTCATCAAGAAAGAGAAATAAGGATGCAGAATTAACAACAGAATTAGAAACGGAAGAGGTTTAGGAGGTTAGCAAATTCCGAATCTGATCTTCTAGATAGCCAAATCTAAGAACATCGAGTGTCTTTTGCTCCATGAATTACGTTGATCCTAGCAAAAGCAACGAGAACCAATGCATAAAGAGTTGGCAATCCACCGGCAGATTGAGGAATCAGATATTAGAGAAAGGAACAGCTTAGCCATTTCCAAATCTGATGAGATCTTCTGATGGCATGATCCTTGAGGTCAACAAAATCAACTCCTAATGCCACGGGAATAATTGAACCTAGCAAAACCCACGGAACCGCAAAATATATGAAAAGAGTTGTAGAATTAAACGACAACTGAATCAAATTAGAAGGAGAAATCTTTGTCAAGGAACGCTGCTTGCAAATCATATGCCGTAACACTTCAAATCTCTGCCAAGATCAACCCACTTACGCACATACAGCCCCCAGAGTAATCGCAAACCTAGAAACATCCACCAAATTTAATCAACGATAAGGTTCGCCACTCAACAACCAAAGATGAGTAAAGAAGAGATTGGTCAAAAGAAATCAATTGATAAGTGATTCTCCCGAGGAACTAGAAGGCAACGCTTGTGAATATTTTCCTTGCGCATAATCGCAAATCATCAGGGCGAAATTTTTTCTCGAATCTGCAATCAAGATCGATAACCTCCAAAGAATCAATCAAAAGACAGAAGCAAATCCTCAATCACCATCATCCAACATCTCATCAAACGATCAAAATTGAACATCAGCCAGCACAATAAATCTTCTACAATTCAAATCAAACCACAGAGAGAGATCTACCACCGCAATCCAAAGCATGTCAACGGAAATCACCGATTAAATAAGCAACGTTAAGCGATCTAAACTTGCAGATCATAGCAATAACGACAGAAGATTAACGCTCAAGAGAATCGCAGCTGAAGAACGAAAGCAAATCAGACACATAATTGAAAGAAGCACCGAGATCAGGAACCCTAGATATCAAAGAGAGACACAAGGAAGAGGAGATCTGGGATGAGGGAGGAGGAGAGCCCAAACAAGGTATATAAAGCCGAGGATACGTGATTTGGAAGGATCTCGATTTGACGCGGTTGTAGATAGATAGACTTGTTCAATGTCGGCAAGGGGATAATTATTGATTTTATAATTAATTTTGAAATTTTAAATCCATCGGAATATATGGATTTGTGGCCAGCCGTGTAATTGGCCCACGAATTTACCTACATTTTTTTTAATCGACTTTTTATTTATTGGTTTTTCTATCCGATGTCATAAGGTACACGTTAAGTTTCCAAATAGAGAAAAAATTCCTATAAAAAAGACAAGCGACCCTAATAATTTAATCAAAAAAAGTTAAACTAATTAAAATTTTAAAAAAATATAAATTTAGGGTCTTATCGGGCATAGGATAGAACGATCGTTTATTTATTTATCTATATATAACTATCTATCTATCTATATCTAACTATCTTCTATTTATCTATCTATCTATATCTATTATTAGAGAAGTTTAATAGATGAGATGACACTCTCCCTTATTTCTAGTGTTCCTAGCTAATTACAATTAAGTTTCTATAATTATAATTTTAGTAATTTAAAAAAAACAATGAGATTAATTCAAAACATAAATTTAATAATAAGAAAACTTAAAATTAATATCGGTAATCTATATCTATATATTGTAATGACCAGTACCTGAGGGTGCTTGCTAGATAAGTAAAGGGGTATGTTATGTACACCGCTAATTTTTACTATTTACACCACTAATCCACCGCATAGGGATGCGGTGGATTAATAAAATTTGAGCCCAACATACCGCATGTACATGCGGTATGTATGTTGACCGTATAAAAACACCGCATGTATGTGCGGTGGGTTAGGTTTAAACGGAGTCCGTAATACAATAACCCGGTTGGGGCGTAGTTATCCGATAGCTACCGCATTGTCATACGGTGTTTTGAAAAATACCGCTTACCCATGCGGTATGTTGTGAAATTTGGGTAAAACTCATACTGCATCTCCATGCGGTACCTTTTTACCGTTGTGGTAACGGTAACAAAACCTACCGCATACCCATGCGGTAGATTTTGTTACCGTTACCACAACGGTAAAAAGGTACCGCATGGAGATGCAGTATGAGTTTTACCGTTGGGGGGCCCATTATAAATAGGCGTGGGGGGCCCAGTTTTCCGACACACCGAATCTTCTCCGATCTCTTTCATTCCGAGGCCGACTCCAATCTTCTCCCATTGTTTGATTCCGAGCCCGACTTTTGGATCCATCCATTCCCCGTCCCCATATCTACCACCACTCTATACCCGGGTTTTAAGATGGTGAAGGACAACCGTGGAAAAGCCGTAGCTGATGATGTCGGTCATGTTCGGAGACATCCGTTACAGGTAACATTTAATGTTTATAATAAACAATTTGCTTTATTTGTTAATTTGAAGGAAATAGTGTTAACATTTCATTGTTATATATAATGTAGCCGGAGCCCACTATACAGAGGAGGAGGACGACAGATGTACCGCCACCGCTGGAGACACAGCCTGACCCTACGGTATTGTTACTAGGTGTAGGGAAATTGATATCGAATAAGTATATATTTATGTTTTCTTAGGAATTGATAGTATGAGGTTGAAATCATTTATAAACCTTTGGAAAATCTTGCAACATTTAGCCAGTCATACGATATAGTATCTTATTCGAGCCAAAGGATTCTGAGAAATACTAGGTGTAGGTAAATTGAAATCGAATAAGTATATATTTATGTTTTATTATGAATTGTTAGTATTAAGATGATATCATTAATAAACCTTACGAAAATGTTGTCACATTTAGACAATCATACGATATAGTATTGTAATTGAGAGATAGCATTCTGACATATATATTCTAAACTACACAGTCTTTGTTGTCGAGAAATTTGGGAGAGAGGGTAGTATTACAATCTGCTAGGAGAGCTGCCATTAGGGAGAGGCAGACGTTGCAGGGTGCATCCGTTCCGATGGAGACGGATATCGACGCGGTAGATGATGCAGTGGATCCTCCGGAGAGGGACACCGAGACAGCAGGAGCTGATACTGGGCACACGTCGCAGTCATCTATAGAGACATATCAGAGTCTGATGCAGATTGAGCTGCACTTGATGTCTGACCACACGGATGACCCAGTGGTGCGGTCGACTGGAGAGTCTGGTCAAGGCGACCAGGGTATTGAGATGCTGGAGGAGTACCTACGAGGGGACCGAGCACGTCATACGGGTGAGCACTTGCAGACTGGAGCTGAGAGAGTGGTAGAGGAGGTGAGCACTTGTAAGAGGATCATTCTCCCTTGACAGATTTAATTTAGACGCCCACTCCAATGACGAACGAAGATGACGGTGTACCCGTACCTGTACGTTTCCGAAGCATTTACAATTTTGTTTGGATGATCAATAGTCATCCACAGGATAATGTTAAAGATGTCATGGGCGTACATATATACTATCACAACGTCTTTCACAATATCCTGCGGATACCTATTGCATTTTATTAGATCGAAGCTACATAACCCCACGTCGAAGCAATATATCCCGAGCAACATGCCAACGGCCAACGATTTCAATCAAAAGACACAAATCGCCGGCCGTGGCATGTTGCCTAGGCTATCATCGCTGTTGAGCCATGAAAAAAGCATAAATTTTGATTAATTTACAAGTCGAAGCGATATAACCCGTGCAAACTAGTCAACGGTCAAAAATTTCATTCCGAAGACACAAATCTTTGGCCGTGACTAGTTCGTACAGAGCATCATCGCTTTTCCGCCACGACAATGTCACGAACCGGCCATGGGGTATATATAGATGCATACCGCATGGGCAAGCGGTATACTGTATACCGTTTACCTAGGCGGTGATATACCGCATACCCATACGGTATGTATGCACCGTTCACCTATGCGGTGGGCCCACATATTCAAATAAATCCGCCCCAACGGTCATCTGGAAACACCGCATAGGCAAACACCGCATAGGCATGCGGTGTTCATGCATTACTGTATAAGAAGTCACCCGCTCTCCGTTGGAATGCATCCAATCCCATCACCCCCAATCAACGGTCATTTTCTAATATGGTTAACGACGACACCAGCCGACGACCTTCAAGCCCGGGGGAGGAAGCACCTAACGCGACGCGAATGGCCGATAACTCACCACCACCTCGTCTTCCGGTATGTGATTAATGTTTATCATTTGGAATGTCGTTGTGGGTAGAATATAGGTAGTGGAATCATATGGAATGGAAACCAAGATATAGGTACCGGTTTTTAAATGTAGGGGAATAAATTAGGTTCTGAAGTAGAGCAGACAGAAACCATGATTGGTTCGCGTAATATATATGCACTGTTTGCATGCTGGCAGCTACCACTGGAGGAGCAGGCTGATCCGATGCCGGAAGACGGTCGGGACGATGAGGGCCGTAACCAGGAGTACCGCGATTACACTGCCAAATTTGCTACATCCGAGACGTGGACCAATCGCGACGATCTCCTACAACATTGTCGTGGCATAGCATTAAAGCTTAATATGGTTTTGACAATCAAGCGTTCTTGGGCGAGCACTTCTACAAGGCGTGGGAGTCTATTGCTCGCATGTGAGAAGTACGGCCAGTACACTCCCCGTAAGAGACAGCGAGTAGCCGGAGATGATGCAAGCGGGAACACGCGCAGAGCTGTGTCGAAGATAGAGGGGTGTCCGTTTGCATTGTCTGGCGTGGAGTTCAAACGGGGCGAATGGGGCCTGGACGTTATTCATGGCAAGCACAACCATCTACTCCCCGGTGCATTGGACGGTCACCCGTACGTCGGACAGATGGATGCAGATGAAAGAGACACTACGTTGGCCCTTACCGTCGCTGGTACCCCACCAAAACCGATTTTAGCTACATTGAAGATGACAGCTGACGCACGACAGAAGCTAAACTTCACATCGCGGCGCCAAGTGTACAATGCGAGAGCAAAGTTTAAAGCTGAAGCGAGAGGAGATCGAACAGTCTCCCAGGAAGCACTCCGCATTTTGCGGGATAAGGGTTACTACTATTGTACGAGGAGATCCCCTGACGATCCCAACAGGCTTCAAGATCTATTAATCGCCCATACAGACGCTCGCCATCTTCTAGCCATGTTTCCATACGTCGTCCTCGTCGATAGTACATACCGGACGAATGCGTAAGTTTCTATATACACTAATTCTTTAACCCATTCCCACCACGGCATGCGAACTCAAATATTTCATTGTGCAGGTACGGGATCCCTTTGTGTGAGTTCGTTGGATTTACTTGCACAAAGAAGAACTTCGTCATCGGGTTCTGCTTCATGTCGCACGAGAACACAAATACGTACATTTGGGCGTTGGGGCAGCTCGTTTACCTCAT
Source organism: Persicaria tinctoria (assembly GCA_037127255.1). NCBI lineage: Eukaryota > Viridiplantae > Streptophyta > Magnoliopsida > Caryophyllales > Polygonaceae > Persicaria > Persicaria tinctoria. Next base: position 65,122,236 of record JBANSL010000010.1, on the reverse strand, counting down.
GCGAGGTAATCTTCCTAACGTTATTGTCACTGATCGAGAGCTGGGGTTGATTGCGGCGCTACGAGAAGTTCTTCCCAACGTCAGGCACATGTTGTGCACAGTGCACGTCCTCCGACGATGCGAAGAAGCTGCTTTCCAGAAGTCAAAGAATCTGGATGTTGCTAGGCGTTTCAAGAACGCATGTGTTGGCCTGTTCCAATCCAGATCGGTTGAAACTTTTGCCGCTAGAAGGAGGGGTATGCATGCAGAGTGGGGGCATATTGAAGGGCTTATGCCGTATTTGGAGGCGACGTGGTTACGAGATTACTCGGAGCAGATAGTTCGTGCATGGACAGACGCAATCCAGCATTTTGGTACGACCACGACGAACAGGTGCGCCTACATTTTCAATATAAAATTCATTATACCCGTAATTTGTTTAGGGATAACGATTTCCAACTGCGATTCACACTTATCTTTTAGGGTTGAGGCTGCTCATTCTGTGTTGAAAAAGACCTTAAACTCTGCAGTCGGTGATTTCACTCACGTGATAAACACAATCGATCTCATGATGTCGGATCAAATTTGGGAGGTGAAGAATACATTGGGGAGAGCGAACAACACCTGGCCTACAGACTCCCACGGCCTATGGATTTTCGATCGAATTCGGAATATTGTGTCGAAGGAATGTTTCAACTTGTTGTTCGAAATCTACACAAAGATGGAAGCCGAGCCACCGTCGCAACCATGCAGAGATGCCTATTGGAGGGACGTCTACGGTCTTCCATGCACACATGACATGCAAGCTTCTCGAGACACGCAGATACCCATCAGACCATCCCAGATACATAATTTTTAGAAGCAATTGGATTTCAAGAGGCCTCATGTGGACAACGTCCAGGATAACACTCCACTCAGCAGAGCTGATGTGGACATGTCGCGCATGATCAGTTTGTTCCAGAGTGGAGCTATGGACGAGGATACTCGTTGGAGAATCGCTTCGGCATTCAACGACGGGGATCGTCCGTCCCAGACACCGTTGACCACCCCTGACCCGGAGGACCGTAGACCGCCCGGGAGACCGAGGACTCGCCACCCTTGTCAGACGAACCCTCTACCTTGGGAACGTGAGCGTGCTCGGGCTCAACGCCAGGCAGATAGACAGGCGACCACTGGATCCGCACGAGGCCGAGGCCGAGGTCGGGGTCAACCGGCATCAAACGAAACAGATGACGTGGAAGGTACTGAGGAGGCCACTTGGTCCAACGACATTTCCATCGACGACCCTCCCAGGGGCCGAGGAGTCGGCAGAGGCCGAGGACGGGGTCGTGGAAGGGGACGTGGACGAGGTCGAGGTCGATCGGCGTCGGAGCCAGCTCCGGAGATTGTAAGTGACATTCCAACACCAGCACCTACAGCGCTTCCACCACAGAATCTACCTCGAGAAGAATTCAATTGGGGCACTGACAACGTCGACGAATTCATGATTACTTTCGTACGAGCCGTCACAAATGTTGCAGGTGATGGTCACTGTGGGTATAGGTCTTTAGCTTGTCTTCTCAACTTGGGACAAGACGCATGGTCTCGAGTTCGACGAGAGCTGGCCGTTGAGTTGCAGGTGCATTCAGATCGGTACCATTACTATCCGGCCTTACAGGAGCTCATCATGAGGGTCAACTATTTCGGCACGTGTCATGATGCTACGTATTGGATGGAGATTCCGATCATGGGCGAGGTGTTTGCCACGCTTCACCAGCGTCCTTTGGTGATTTTGTCACAAATGATGCCTATGTTATGCCTACCTCTGTACGCCACTGGTGGCCCGTCAGTACCGGCCTATGAGGAGCTAGATGGAATAGCTTTAGTCGGCAACAACAACCATTTCGTTCCGGTACGTTTCGTATTTCATATTCATTAAATTTTTTACTGTTTTGTTTCTCTTTTCTAACATCAATATTAACCTTTTATTCACAGATTTGGTTGTTGCCTGGTTCACCTCTTCCTCCAGTCTACGTCACATGGACACGACATCACGATCGCACTGTCGACGGTTGGGACGAGCAGTTTGCAGCGAGGATTGCACGGTATAGAGCTTACCGCCGTCGTGATGGTGGTCGTCCCCTACCGTATTAGCATTTCCCACTTTCTGATGTCATTTCTCGAACTTCATATGTTCAATTGGGTTGTATCTCTGTCTATTCCATTTCACAACCGAACTCCATATCGCACTTTCGTTTTATTAATCTTTCTTTTCAATTTAACATATTATTTTTTTCCAAATCACGGCGTTTATTACAAGTTAATTCCACTGTAGAATGATATAACATTGCAGATGTCCATGGATTGTACGATAATCATCTTTCTTTTCAATTCAACATATGATTTTTTCCAGATCTCGGCGTTTATTACAAGTTCATGCCATTGTAGATGTCCAAGGCATGTACGATAAATTCTTAGTGTCGGCAAACACCGCATGTTCTTAGTGTCGGCAAACACCGCATACCCATGCGGTGGTATTCGGTTCCTATCGGTCCCCTCAGCTGCTCCGAATAGTTTCGCTCAAATCGGGTTATCCGATACCTACCACATGGGTATGCGGTGCCGTTTAAACGGAACGGGGGTGCATACCGCATGTATATGAGGTATATCTCTATACGGAGGCTAGTACCTAGTACCACATGGGGATGCGGTGATTAACCGCATGTATATGCGGTAGCACGTTGACCGTCATTAGAATGTCATTAACTCACCGCATATCTATGCGGTGATTAGTGGTGTAAATAGTAAAAATTAGCGGTGTAGATATCGTTCCTTATAAGTAAAGTATATGGAATATGAGTGTAATTTTCTTGTATAATAAAAAAAAGGGGGGGTTTATCTTTGCGTGATTTTCATGTATAAAATATAAGAAACATGTAGTTAACCCCTAGAACTTGTTGAATCAACTTCCGAATGATTTTAGTCCCGAGAAAAGAACTTTGTTTCCTCCGCCCCTGCTCCCCCTTCCTCCTCTTGCTAGGTTCTGGGTTTTCTCAGCTGGTTCCGCCTTCTCCTTGCTAGCAGCAGCTACCTTGGGTGGTTTTCTTCTAGCAATGGATCCAACCTTATTGCAACCCCCTCCACAAACAAACCTCTAAACCTCAACAAACTTCTAAAACAAAAATCAACCCCTGCACCCAAAACACATCCTACTGTTTTCAATATTAATTATAGTCCCAACAAAGCCTTAGCCGGTTGTAATTCCAATTTGGGATCATGCCTAACCCTCTTTCCAAGAGGTGTGATGGTTTAGTATCTCCAGGATTTTTCTCTTTACATTTATGGTGATTTTTCAATCATCAGGAGAACTAAAATTACCCCTCCTCTTGAAACCTCTCACAAAAGTTTTCACTATAAACTTTATATCAAACATTATGCCACAAAACTTTGGGTTAGCCATAATCCCAGCCCTAATGATCTCACTAACGACTACTCTATAGCTAATTATGGCCCTACAGATCAGCTGATTGGCCAGCTGGATGCGGTGGAGAGGATTAACGGTGCCCGGGGCGCTGTGCTTCTCTCAGCATCTGGGATTGAGCAACCACAGAAGAGGGAAACAATTGAGATTATCCACCACAAGAAGCAATCTGGGGAGTATGGGATGCATCTAGACGCTCCCATGGATCTTCCCGAAGCGTTTCCCCTTGGTTCTCCAAAAAAAGGTATGATTAATCCTATATCTCTCAAATTTGTTATGATTACCACCTTTGCTACCTATTATCTTTTGAATCTGTATGGTTATCACCTTCACAATATGGCGCCTAACTTGACTATAAATAGACACCTTAATGATAGTGCTAATCCTCACCTCTTCTCATTCCTTACTTGCCTTACTTACTGCATGCTCAACTCCCTCTCTGTGATCATGGATCAACAACCTTCTTTTGTCGAAGCCTTGATCAACACCACTAAGCAGGGCATCTCTTTTGAGCCTATGCCTACTTCCACCCACACCCCTGAACCCACTCTCTCACTGGCTCTGGATAGCCAATCTCTGCATTCCCAAGCTCTTGAGAACCACTCCTTCCATGCCATCCCCATCAGCTCTGCCCCTCCTCTGGATGCTAACCACATCTCTGATCCTTATACCATCCCTGGAGTTAAAGATCTGCACAACAAGCTCACGGAATTCAGCCTGGTAGGCCGCTTTGTCCAGGCCCCAGTTGATCTCAAACAAGTAGCTGACAAACTCAAAGCTGAATGGAAGCACTTGAAGGGTAGCTGGGGAGTGGATACCATTGGAAATGACTGGTTCATTTTCAGATTCGCCAACAGAGAAGATCGAGCCATTGCCTGGACCAACAAACCCTATCATGTGCAAGGATCTCTTCTTGCTCTCTATCCTTGGTCAGACGCCTTCAACCCCTCAGATGAAGACACCACCTCGGCTGATGTTTGGATCCGTATTCCAGGTTTGCCCCATCAATTCTATACCTCAGAAGCCATCTCTTACATCCTCAGTGCGGGGGGTGTTGGCACTCTCATTAGAATTGACCAAGCCTCAAACCTCCGCAACAAACTCCGCTTTGCTAGAGCCTGTGTCAATGTCTCCTTACTTTCTACCTTAACCACCTTTGTCCATTTTCGCAAGAATGAGCATGAAACTGCTCGCCTGCGTATTTGGTACGAAGACTTCTCTGATGGCTGTGGTTGCTGTGGGGCTTATGATCATACTTATGATGATTGCCCTCTTAACGCTCCCAGGCCAAGAAAATTCAACCTAGTTCTTAAAGAGAATCCGAGCATTGATCTCCTTACTCAGTCTCCCTCCAACAGAGTCCCAACTGAGCCTAGGCTCATGACCAATACCAGTGCTTTTGTTCCTTTCTCCCACATTGATGACCTTACTGTCACCCAAACCATGACCCCAAGATCTGGTGATTTTGGTCTTCTCCCCATGATCTCTCAAGCCCCCTATCACTCTCATGTCAAGTCTCCTGCTGTCACCACTGGCAATCCCAACTACTCCAACGAGCTGATCAACCACCTCATTAACCTCAACAACGCTCATGTCGCTAAGCTCTCTGTTGATTGCTCCACCCCTCCTTTTGCTATAGCTCCCTCCATCCTTCACACCATTTTAGCCTCTGCTAATCAGACCGGCTCCACCTCTAACCCCCCCCATGGATATGAATATAGAGGATGATCAGAAAGATGAGTGGCATTGTCATCAGGCCTGATGATGATGAAATGCTGCACAACATCCAGGAGCAAGCTAAACGCAAAGAAGAGGAGGATCAGTCTGAAGCTTCTTCCCAGGCCAACAAGAAGCCTAAAAAGAAAAAGATCTCCCCATGATTATGATCATCTTGCAAACTCTAGGGGGTGAGCTCATTGGAGCTCATATTCTATTAAATAATGATATTATCTTGTATCACCCCTCCCCCTACTATTATGATGTCTCTTGTTTTACCATGTTGCATCTTTGTTTTAATTTCCGGCTTAGCTATGTTCCCGCCACCTCTTGTTTATCTCCACAATTTTCAGTCTTAATTGGAGATTACAAGAATGATTCCAAGATTTTCTCTATAAATTACATTAACCTCTATTTCTGCTGTTTGCTGTTACATACTAATCTTGTTTACAGCCTTAAGAATGTCTCTTGTCTTAATTGTCTGAGCACCATTGAGCATGGTTGCAGTGTTTCCTACTGGTGTTGTGGTAAGATCCTCTCTTTCCTCACCTCCAAAAACTATAGGATGCGCCCCACTAATTCCCTCTTGGTTGTTGTGGTGGCAATCCAACCCAAATATACCCAGCAAAAACTTCAATACAAACTTTTACTTCACCACTATTGGATGAGAACAAATGCTCACAGCTGCAATCGCAAACCTACTGGACTGAATATTAGAGGTACCTTCTATCCCCACTTTAGATATTGCAATGCCTTTCTTTATACAAGTACTTCCACATATAGCATCTATTACATGGAATACTATCATAAAAGTCCCAAGAACAAAACAAATTACACTCTTAAACTTCACTCCTATCCCCGGTCTCTCAACTGCTGTAACAATAGCAATAACTATGATTCTTATGATTAATATAGGTTATTGGAATGTTAGAGGCTCTAGAAGGCCTCTCTTGTCCCAAGAAATCAACCAACTTAGAAAAGCTAATAAACTGGATATTCTCACTCTGGCTGAAACCAAAACTGAATATGCTCCTTCTGATTTCCATATAAATAGCACTGGCTTCCGTTATGCTCATGTTATTAAAGCTTCTGGGCATAAGGGTGGCCTTTGGCTACTGCATAACCATAATCTGATCATTGATGATCAAACCATACTTGAACAAAATGACAGAATCTGTATGATCAAACTCACTGTCGAAAATCTCTCTTTAGCCTTGATCTTTGCTTATGCTCCTTCGATAGAAAGTGAAAAATGTAGATTCTGGAATGATATCTATACTTTTGTCCATAAACACCTCCTTTCTGTTATGATTATAGGTGACTTGAATGAGTTAGAAAATGATACAGAGAAAGTTGGGGGCTCTGCCCCCACTCTCTCTAGATTTAGAAGACTTCTAAAGGTAAAGGATGAGCTTAGCCTCCACACTGTCCCTTTCTCTGGCTCCCCTTTTACCTGGAGAAAACACAAACATGCCTATAATAACACTTATGAAAGATTGGACAGAATTTTAGCCCACCAAAACATCATAACCAAATTCTCTAACCTTAGAGTACAACATCACCCTTTCTCCTCCTCTGATCATGCCCCAATTACCATCCAGCTGGGATCTACAAACTCTAAGAAAGGCTCTCCTTTCAGGTTTGAAATGGCTTGGACCTCTGATCCTCATTATGAAGATATAGTCAAAAAAGTTTGGAATAACAAATTTCATGGCTCCTTTAGCTACAATCTTATCCAGAAGCAAAAACTCCTCAAGAAGAACACCAAAAACTGGTGTAAGAGTCGTGTCAACAACATTCAAAAACAACTTACTGAAATTAACCAAACTATCCTTAAGCTTCAAAATCAGTTGCCTTGGGGAACCCTCTCTGAGCAGAAGGTTTCTCGTCTCAAAAGACTTGAAAACAAAAAATTTGCTCTCCTTGATTACAACTACAAATTCTGGAAACAAAGAGCTAGAACTAAACATACTCTTCTTGCTGACAAAAATACTAAGTACTTCCAAACCACTGCCAAAATTCGAATTTTCAAGAGGAAGACTCTAAACTTTACTACTAGAAATGGTGAAATTATATCTAATCCTACTAAAATCTCTGAGTCTATCACTGAGGAGATGATGGACCGCTTCATTAGTGATAATCAAAAGGTTATCAGTCCCGAAGATATCCATTTTGTGCAACCTCAAATCACTAGCTTTGATAATGATAATCTCATCAGAATTCCCTCTTCGAAGGAAATCAAATATACCGTTGATAGTATGGCTGAAGACAAAACCCTTGGCCCTGATGGCTACCCTCCAGAATTTTACAGTAAGTACTGGTCTATAGTGGGTCTCTCCCTCTGTAAAGCCGTTAAAGCATTCTTCCACTCTGGTAACCTCCTAACTGAAATCAACCAAACTTTCATTGCTTTAATCCCAAAAAATAATGATCCTACAAATATTAACCACTATAGACCTATTAGCCTTTGCAATACTATTTATAAAATCATTACCAAAATCCTAGCTAACAGACTCAAACCTATCCTTCCTAAGCTCATTAACCCTTTTCAAGGTGCCTTTGTCGAAGGAAGATCAATCCAAGACAACACCCTAATAGCCCATGAGATCTTTCATAGCTTTCACAAACGCAAAGGAAAAAAAGGCTGGATGGCTTTAAAACTTAACATGGAAAAGGCGTACGACAAAATCAACTGGTTCTATATTAAGGCCACCCTAATAAAATTTGGCTTTCACCCAACCTGGATTAACTGGGTCATGAAATGCCTCACCACTCCTACTTTCTCAATTTTGATTAACAACTCTCCAAGTAAACAATTCAACCCCAATAGAGGAATTCGGCAAGGTGATCCCTTAGCGCCCAACCTCTTTGTCCTAGTGATGGAAAACTTAGCAAGAGAACTGCATCATGAAGCTCTTAAAGAGGATGCATTGGTAGGTATCCGTCTAACCAAAAATGGCACTACCATTCCATTCCTAACCTTTGCAGACGACACTATTATCTTTGCTGATGCTGCCCATACTAGCCTTAATACCATTCAGAATATCATGAACAACTTCTCTAACATTTCTGGTCTCACTATAAACCACACTAAAAGCTCTATCCAATTCTCTACCAACACAAATCCTAACTTAGCAAGAGACATCTCCCACCACATGAGAATTCCCATTTCTAAAACCATTGAAAAATATCTTGGCATACCTTTAGTAAATGGAAGAATTAAAAACTGTGTTTTTGAGGAAGTTATTAACAATCTTAAAAAACAACTTTCCAAGTGGAAAGCTTCTTCCCTGTCCCAAGCGGGTAGAGCTGTCCTTATCCAGGCTAATCTAAGCTCCAAAACGAATTACCTAATGCAAAATTTTCTCCTCCCTAAGGGTATTCTTCTTCAGATGGACCAAATCAATAAAAATTTCTTTTGGAATAAATTAAACTTTGAACGCTACACCCCTCTGATTAGCTGGGAAAATATTTGTAAACCTAAATCTTTTGGTGGTCTTGGGATCAGAAAAGCTGAAGATTTAAATATTAGCCTGCAACTTAAGCTCTTATGGAAAATTTATAAGGATGAAAATAGCATTTGGGTCAATATCATTAAGGAAAAATACCTTCAAAATACTCATATTAACCAAAGAACTAACACTAACACCTCTTGGCAATTTGTTAGGCTCCTTTCCCTTAGACACAAATTCAACAGAGGAATCAACTGGATCATTGGAGACGGTAAAACCATAAATGTCTGGAATGATCCCTGGCTGGAGGGTCAGGACCTCTCTGCCTTCAGCTGAATAGGGATCCAGACATGAAAATTGAAAACTTATTTAATCAGCACAAACAATGGGACACAAACATCCTGAAGGATCTCTTCCCTAGCAACATTGTCCGTAAAATTACTCAAATCAACATTCCTTTCTGGGATACCTCTGATAAGTTGATTTGGAAGTGGGAATCTACGGGTCTCTTCACTACCAAATCCGCCAAACGTCTTAATAACTATAATCAACCACAAAACAATGATTACAAGAAAATCTGGAATCTTAACATTCCTCCCAGAATCAAGAACCTTTTATGGAAAATGGCTATTGATGGCCTTCCTACTAAGAGTAGACTTAATAAGTATATTAATAGAGTGCCCAATAACTGTATTTTCTGTGATTCCTGTGAGGAAGATCTTACTCATCTCTTTCTTAGCTGCAATTACACCAAGAATATTATTACCTCTTGTCAAACTAAGCTTGCCAAAAACCTCAGCCTCACCTCTATGCCAGGTATTGATATCCCAACTTTGATTAATCTCAATAGTAACTCCTCAACTCTCGAATCCCTTGCCTTCATATGGCAAACTATCTGGAGCACCAGAAATGAATCAATCTTTAGAAATATAACATCGCCCCCTGTTAGTACTATTGTCAGAAGTATTTTTGATGATATGAAGAACTGGAACAACTCTAAGGAAATCCCACAACAAACTAAAACAAAAAATTGTAAACATTATGAGAAAGGGAAAAAACCAGAAGGAGCTATCTACAAAGTTAATGTAGACGGCTCAGTTAAACCCACGGGTATCTGCCAGGTGAGGGGAGTCATCAGAGACTCCACAGGTAATGTGAATGATATCTTTTATCAGCAAGTGAATTCAGGTTCGGTTCTTCAAACTGAAGCTGCTGCTGTAATACTTGGAATGCAAAACGCAAGCTCAAGAGGGCTCAGAAACATCATTTTAGAAGGAGACAATCAAGACCTCATCAAAGTTCTTAGAAGGGAAACTGAGGTCAAATGGGAAATCATCCATCAAGTGGAACAAATCAGAATCCTTGCCTCATCCTTTGACTCGCTCGAGTTCACTCATTGTCGTAGAAATGCAAATAGAGTTGCAGATTTCATTGCAACAAAAGGTGTAATTTGTAATAGCTCTACTATCCCTTTTAATAGGGAACTGTATTCCATCATCCTTCAGGATGATCAGGGTCATGCCCCACGATCTGTGTAAGGCATCCCCACTTTTTGCCCACTGTAAAAAAAAAAAAAAAAAAATAACGTAGTTAACCCCTATAGTTTACTTCTGCCAAACCCATCTCTATAAGTTTTAGTATTAGGAGAGCTAGTGGTGTGTTTCTTTATTTATCATTTTTTTTTATAAATTATTGGAGATAACTATTAGGAATATAGGTATGATATTCATTAGAATAGGTAGGGATGGTAGAGTGCTATTTGGCAGGTAAGTGGAGGGGGTAAAAGGGCAGCCGCAAGTGTCATGGTGAAATTTACTAAGCTTAATATCTCTCCAAGTTAGCTAGATGGAGTGATTAATCACTCACTATTCTTTTGTTTTAAAAAAAGGGAAAGTAGTGGTTAAATGGAAGTATAAATATATACATAACTTGTAGTGGGGGACCATAATGAGGATAATACAAAAATCAAACTGATCTTTCACCTGTAACTATTTTTATATACGCATACTTTCGTACGAGATGGGGGAGGGGCACGTGATCTCTTCCTCCAGCAGGTAAACATTTACGCACGTATTTTTCTTAAAGTGAATGCTAATCTAACCTCGAGAACAAATTTCTAATATGTATTTTATTTCCATTCTTTTCATTTGATTATATTCAGAAAAGAATAACCGGCTTGCGGGGATTAGCGTTCTTTTACCGGGATTTAAAGGCAAGCAGATTTTAATTTAACTTAATTTATTGATTACACTTAAGTGATTATTCGGAAGGGTTAGTATTGGCTTGGAACTTTGATGGGAGAATAATGGCCAGTGCCATTGTCGGATAAACTATGCGTTGCAAGTTAACATGTGACAACCGTTATTTTGTCCGTGGGATTGAGTGGAATCCTTGAGATTAGGTTGTCCAATCCCCTTATTCCGGAATAAGTAAAAATATTGGCTACGCCCACCGACTGATCTTTGTAGGTATCAAGATCGGCCCACTGGTTATTTTGTTTGATAACAGAAGGGTAGGCAGTAAAGTGAGTCATATATGTTTATGGAGGCTATCTTTATGGAGTTTATTTTATATCTATTAATTTATCTTGAGATGACCAACCGTATTATTTTACGGTTGACTGATGTTTTGCCAACTATTTTTTTTTCAGGTTAGAATTGACTGAAGACGACGGCTAGAGGTACCACAATTTGGTTGGTAGGATCCCCTCGTTTAAAAAATATATTTTCCTAATCGTAATAAAAAGCGATATAATAAAATTTTGGCACTACTCGTAAGGTGTTACATATATATATATTTGTATATACTACTTTAATTGTTTTTTTCAACCATTTATATCTAACTATTACGGAGTATTATATAAGCTTAATACACGAGGTTACACAAAATCTATATCTAACTATTATTAGAGAAGCTTAATAGATGAGGTCAGGTGACACTCTCCATTTATTTCTAGGATTCCTAGCCAATTACAAATAAGCTTCTATAATTATAATTTTAGTAATTTTAAAAAAAACAATGAGATTAATTTAAAACATAAAATTAATAATAAGGAAATATAAAATTAATATCGGTAATCTATATCTATATATATCTATATACTACTTTAACTAGTTCAGTACCCGCAATGTGTGCGGTTTTTCATAATTTGAATAAATTTGATATAAATACCCGTTTTGAGAGGAAATGAATTTATTTCAACACTTTTGAATTTTTGACACAATTAAAATAAAATTACCATTGATTCTCATTAATATATTGAAAGTATTATCAAACTTTTATATAATTATTATTATCAAAACCTTACAATATTGGGTAAAATCTTTCCAAAATATATCTATGTCTAAAAACTTATGAAAACTATTATCTTAAGATTGATTATGGTGGAGATAACTTTTTTGATTGGTTATTAGTTATTACTATTAAGACAAGGAAAAAATGTCATATGTCACCTACAACTTATCATAAAAAGCATTTTTTTTTATTGATTATTACTCTTATGTCAAGATTGATTAAAGTGGATAGAAATATATAATCAAATAAAAGCACCATTCTAGAAGAGAAAATGCAATAGATCTTCCATAAAAATTATGATTAAACTCTTCCAAAGTTATATCCATATCTAAAAAAAATTGGGAAAAATATATTAACAAAAACTGAATTCCATGAGTTGATAACCTTTATACGACTAAGGCCCTGTTTGATAGCGTATTAGATTAGGTTTCAAGAGGTTAAAAAAAATTTAACCTCTTGAAGGGGTGTTTGGCAAGGGTTTTAGGTTGGGGTTTTGGGGGTTAAGGTTGAGTTTATTTTTCTTGAAAATGGAAGTTGCCCCCCCCCTAGGTTTCGGAGGTTAAGGTTGAGTTTATTTTTTTGTGGAGGTTTGAAATGTCAGTTTTGCCCTCCACTTTTTTTGCCCCTTTTGCCTCCTAGCATTTATGAAGGGCATTTTGGACTTTTTCACTATAATAACCTTTTATAAACCTTACAACCACCAAACACCTTCATCTTTTTTACAAGGTTATTTTAAAAAAAAAAACTCCACCTCTCACACCTCCATAATACCCCAAATAAACTCAACCTCTTGAAAAAACCACAACTCCTAAAAAACCCCCAATTTGCCAAACACGCGCTAAGTACTATTTCAATTTCGTCAAAACCTTTTATATTCTAAAAATATGTTCATATTGATAAAGTTAATTATTTAATTAGCATGACCATGTAATATATTGATAAAGTTATTATCTTTGAAAAATATGTTTATATATAGTGAAAATAGGTAAAATCTTATCTTATATAATAGTATTTAAAATTGGTTATATATCCATATCTAATCAAATTGGGTCAAGTTTTATCTTATGAATATATAGATATATTGATTGAATAGAGTTAAAATAAAATTTTATCTTAAACATATATTGATTATTAAATCTTATCTTAAATAATAGTATTTAAATTTGGTAAATATCTTTTAAAAATCTATCCATATCTAATCAAACTGGGTAAAAATTTATCTTATGCATATATAGATATATTCATTAAATAGAGTTAGAATAAAATTTTATCCAAAAATATATCTATATCTAATCAAATTGGGTATAGTTTTATCTTATATATATTAATTATTTTTTTCAAAAAATGTGATTGGTTCATACGACTAATTTTGAGGAGAAGCCGCCATGCACGCGTCTCAGGTTCTCAAGCGACTTCTCCTTTATTATATATAATTGATGATTGTTCTTTCAACCAATGAGTTTAATATATTATTAAGATTTTATTTATAAAAAAACTGTGTGCTATGATGCAGGGATCATACTAGTACACACACTAAACGAGTTGGACTTAGTAGCCCACTTGAGTTTAATCCAATTAATGATCATTCTCACACGTAAACGAGCAAAGGGACTGGACTGAGCAAGTCAACCCGCATTTGCCTAGATTTAGGAAAAATAAAGATGTTTAATATTCATAGAGTCGATATTTAATTTAATGGATAATGCATGATGAGAAATAGAGATGTTTTATTTGCATGAAAGATACAAATAACCACTAAATTACAACTGCAATGTCTCATGTGACATCTTGGTAAATTACAATGATCTATTATAGGTGTTATATGCACTCAAAAAGATAGATTTTAAATCCGTTTAATCCTACTAGAGACACATATCCTTAAACCCTTAATAGTTGCGATAATTTTAAAAAATAATATAGGTGGACCTTAAATCCGTTCAACTTTGCCTAAGGCCATCTCCAATGATAAGCCAAAAAATGGGTTTTGGTTGCATAATTTTGCTCCCATCCTAGGCCAAAACCTATTTTAGCATTTTTGTTTTTGACCTATTTCCAAAAGAAAGTTCAACTGCTATTTATTTATTTATTTTTAATTGTTTAATATTTATGTAAATCTATAAATAATAAAAATATATTATATAGTTATGATTTTAATTAAAAATAAAGGTTGTAGTATTGTAAAGATATCCAAGAGTTCTTCGATATTACTATAATATTTGAATTATTATTGCATAAATAATATTTTTCGAAAATGACACTAATCTATTTTATTATGGATTCATCAAAATTATAATAAAAAATAAATATTATGTTGCTTAAAGTACTAAAGAATAAAAAAAATAAGTATAAAATTAAACTACTAACTATTGAATCATGGTCATATCTAATATTCTGGTAGATCCGCATTACCCTCTTCATAACTATTTCATGTTATTGACATACATACGAAATAACACATTTTGACCCTGTTCAAATGAATCAAAGATAGAATTAGAAATCCCTATAGTTTCGTTTGAAGAGTGAGATGATGATATTTGAGATGAATCCATTGTTGATTCAAATCGAAAGGATAAAGATATGATCGAGTGATGAAAATAAGATGTGAAAGTTCAAGATTATATTAGTATTTACATGAAGTTTTAGCCTGCCAAAATTGGCCTACGAGGGGAAAAGCAAAACCGTATAATAGGCCAAAAGAGAATCTTCTGTAAAATATTCTATTTTAGCAAGCTATTTCCCATAGTTATTATAGCCCACGAGAGGAAGCTAGGTCGGAGAGGCCTCTGGCGGGCTGGATTAAAGTTAACTGTGATGCTGCGGTTAATAAGGATAAGGGATGTGGAGTGGGGGTGATAGCAGGGGTGACGATGGGGATGTTTGTTTTGTTGCAGCTCGAAGATGTGTGGGATGGCCTGGAGTGGAGGCAGCAGAGGGAGAATAGCGATTTTGTGGGGATTGCAGCGGGCTCTTGAGCATAATATGGAGCATGTGGTGGTTGAATCGAACTGCGCGACGGTGGTGGCTAAGGCGAATAGTGACTAGAATGGTAGGGGAAAGATTCGAGCTGAGGTGGTTGTGATTAGGGAGGCAAAGATGCACTTTCGGAGCTGCCGCATTGTGTTTGTTCGACGCGGTGGTAGCCATGGGTGACGATGGAGATGTTTGTTTTGCTGCAGCTCGAAGATGTGTGGGATGACCTGGAGTGGAGGCAGCAGAGGGAGAATAGCGATTTTGTGGAGATTGCAGCGGGCTCTTGAGCCTAATATGGAGCATGTGGTGGTTGAATCGGACTGCGCGACGGTGGTGGCTAAGGCGAATAGTGACTAGAATGGTAGGGGCAAGATTCGAGCTGAGGTGGCTGTGATTAGGGAGGCAAAGATGCACTTTCGGAGCTGCCGCATTGTGTTCGTTCGACGCAGTGGCAACATGGCTGCCAGGCCCGGCCCAAAGGCCAGGGCAGCCTGGGCGATTGCCCAGGGCCCAAAAAAATCCGGGGCCCAATAAAAAAAATTATGCATATATTACGTAATGCATTTCACCCCAAATTTTTAGGCCCATTTATTGTCTGTAGTCCATTTATTTTTTAGTAAAGAAACAAGAAGATCAAATGGGCCCATATTTTAATTAATACAGTACGTTTTATGCATTTGAAAAAGATTGGTTAACTAAAAAATTATTTCATCATGTAATTAATTGTGGGCCCTATCTCATGTTACACTCTTCAAATGTGCATAGTAGTGTATATCCATATTCTATGTTCTAGAAGGTAGTGTTACACTTTTTTTTTAGCAAAAACTAATTATATGAACCATATAATTTATAATGTTCGGTAAAAAAAAACTAATTAAAAATATTTCAAAATTGATTCAGTTTTTGTGAAGATTCTCTTGGGTTTTTACTTATTCTTTTTCTCATATTGTTATGTAGTACTATATACTTGCGGAATACATGCTTGTTTTAGTATTCTATTTGTCAAAATTGAATTGCTTATGTAGTGGTCGAATATATGTTCAAAATTGAATTGATTACCAATTTAGTATATATATTTATGAAAGTATATTTTTATTGTAGAAACTATGTGGATTTTTAGTTATTTAAATATATTGATTTTTAGAATCTATTTTTTTTTTAATTATAAGGGCCTAAAAATTTTATTTGCCCCGGGCCTATTTAACCTTAGGACCGACGCTGATGGCTGCTCATCATGTTGCTCACGCTCTTCCGATCAAGCCATGGCTGGTGTCAATGTTTTTTGTGTTACCTTATGAACTTGCTGAGATTGTAAGACTTGATTTGAGGGGGCAGTAATAAAAGATGTTTTTGTTCAACAGAAGCAAAAAAATAGCCCACGGGGGAAGATGTCCTAACAAGTCATAGATCCGTTTACATTATTTATTTTTGGAGAAAAAAATGAAGCAAAATTATAATTAAAAAACCCATTAATCACATAATCTTTTTTTATTTAAAAGATTATTGATCCATTAGGCAAACTAAACAAGAATCCATTTGTGTTATTTTCTAAAAAAAATTGCAAAGATCACTGAACCTTTATGAAGTGCCGGGTTTTTTTACACCAAAATTCATCACAAGTTAAAATGATAATGGGAATAGCAACTTCTATGCGTGGGTTTATGCCATGTAATCCTCACCTTCAACATTCACCGATATTCATGGTCTAAGCAACTAAAATGAGAAAGGAAATACTAATCCCCATCCACTGCATGCCTCAAATCACATATTACCAAGAGAACAGAGCAAAAACCAGGATAGAACATGACCGGTTACCAAACAGGAAAATATCCACAAAAAATCATTATGGAGGGAAGTATCTCAACTACTATCAGAAAACAATAAAATCAGAGAAGCATCACAAGTCACAACATATATGTATAGTAACATTCAGAGAGGAATCATTTAAACATCAAAACTTAGTGAGAACAGATTTTCTACTATTATACTAAGAATCTAATGAAGTGAATAATTTATAACACGTCTCCCCTCCTCCTTTTTTCCGGGCTTGGAACCGGTTGTGTGCCAGGACACAAGCGGAGTTAAAAACGTGTTATCACCTAACTAGCAAGCAATAAATAAATAGCAAGGAACCAATTATTATCAATGAAACATAAATTACATGTCCAATATACCCAGATTGAGCAAAACAACCGGCAAAGAATCAAAAGTAGCACATTTGAAAAAATAAATGGCATGATGCACAGTCCAAAAACAAGGTTCAAATAAATAAACATTACATGAATCAGCTAAAAGCCATCATGAATCAATAATCCTCAAAACAGAGATCTGCTAGAAAACAACCAGCATGTACTAAACTCCTATACAGTATTGAAGACACATCTAACAGGAAATCCTGGTCTCTTCTACTCTGAGTCCCCCTCTTCATATTGCATGTATTTCCAATGGCCACAATGAGAAACAACCAGAGATTCAGAAATCTAGTCAAAATTTGAAAGCAGAACTATATCTCAGAACACTCCACAGGTGAGATGCGTGCCCGTCCAACATACTTGGTTTAGTAGTGCATAAGTTTTGACATGGTCTCTATCATACCAACAACTTAGTACGTTCAATAGATGGCGCAATCAATTACATATGGAACAAGGCATCAACTTGAGTAGAACCACAATCATCAACATTGTCTCCGAAAATGAATAGTCAAAATCAACATTGGACCAATCCTCAAAAGCAAACCACAGTTCTTGACTAAGTGCAGCAGTTAGTAGATGTACCTCAATCCAACTCATAAGAAATGGCTGCATATGAACCAAAAACATCTGCTACTTCAAAAGGAACCAAACCAGTATATCTTCATTACAGATCAGCAGCAGCCCAGCTCCACAGAATAACTAAAGCAGGTGGCTAACGAGGAAACCCCTACACATCCAGAACTTTCAAGGGAGATAGGAAATGAAAGCGAAAAGGCACTACACAGCTAACGAAATCTGACACGGATACCTACGAAAGAAGAGACCAGCTATTCACTTTCAGATTCTCAAAGAAGAGTTCAACGTCATTCTCAATTAATCGCCATCTTCCTGAAACAAGACATGGTTGAGTGAAGCAATGTGCACACGATTGAAGAGCAAGATTAACTCCCTAATGCCTCGGAATAATTGGAATTTCAACCTAAAAAAACCACCAAACAGCAAAGGTTGTACATTTTTGACACTAGGGGAAAAAGTAAAGAGGGCAAGGAGATTCGTCACAAATCAATGGATAAGAGATCTTTCCGATGGCGTCGCAATCACGGTTGTAAGCACATCCTTTCAAACGTAACAAGAAAACAGTGTTCATCAAGTATGAGCCTTCACATTGCAGATTCAGGTGAAAAAAACATATTAGGAGATGGAAATGGGGTTCAGTGGAAGTCGAATTATCTGCTGGTTACTTTGGAAGCCAACACAACATAACGCCACTCCATAAAATATGGCATACCTAGCATATGCAATATTGTAATGAGAGGTAATACACAATCAGTTGAGGCAATCACAGATTATAACCCAAAAACAAATTTAAGGAATAAGATATTTTTCACCATTGGATTTATATATTAGGAAAGCTTTCATGTGGACTAACACAGCAACCAATGAATAGTTTTGACACTTGAAAAATAAAACAAAGAGCCAAAAAGAGCAAGGAGGGATTGGTCAAAAATCAACAAATGAGAACTTCCACATGCCCTTGTAAGATCACACGATTTACATTTTCTTTAAAACCTAACAAGCAAAAAATGTTATCAAGAAAAAGCACACATTTTAGATTAAAATACAACACCATATTAAAAAGAAATATAAAGAAGATTGAAGGGAGCTGAGCTGATGTTAGATTATATGATGGGAACTTGTAGATTTTAGACACCCAAGAACTTGATCTTTCCGCCACATGAATATGTTAACCCTAGCCAATGCAACCAATAATTTTGTCTAGGAGTCAAGGCAATCCAATCTTATAACCAATAAACAAATAGAAGGAATATGATATTTTTCACTCTTAATGATTTTCACGCCGGCTAGCTAAGTGTTTCCTTATCAGATAGCCTCCTACATGACAAGCCAACCAAGCCCCTGATAACAAAGATAGCGGTCATCAAGAAACAGGTCATGGACAGGGTCAGGAAGTGAACTGAGGATTTAGGAATCAGTGATGTAGTATTAGACAAGTAAGAGGTCAGGAAATTCCAAATCTGATTAGATCTTCTGCATGCCATGGGGTATTTTTAACCAGATCAACTCCTTTGTGCCATGAAACCTGGCATAACCCACCAAACTACAATGGATGAATAGTTCTGATCGTCCAAAAATCAAAACCCAAAATTGTTAAAAGGAAACAAGAGAGTTGTCACAAATCAGTGGATAATAAGTTCTTGAGATTTCCTGGCATGATCACACTTCTCAACACAGCCTCTTGAGCATACACAATGATTTAGAACCTAGCAAGCAAATAACGGATATCAACAAAGTGCTTTCATATCGTAGGCTAAGCATTAACAATGAAATCGCTGTAAAATCAAGTTTGAGTTCACAAAGAGGAGGTATGTCAGCTGATGTCAAACTCTCTGATGGGACCAAGAATACAATCTTCAACGGCTTCAGATGAAATTCCACCACAAAAATATGTTATCCCTAGCCAATGCAACCAACAATTTTGTATAAGGAGTCAAGGCAATCCTAAGTTATAACTCATAAAGAAATAGAAGGAATAAGGTATTTTTCACTGCTGAATCATCTGGTAAGAACGGTTCCATGTGTGCTAGCATGTACTGTGGTTTCATATCAGATGCCCTCCTATGAGACCAGACAACCAAACCCGTAGTAACAAAGATAGTTATCGTCAAGAAAGGGGGTCGTTTAATGCAGATTTAGGAACCAGTGATGCAATATAGTAATAAACAAGAGGGCAGCAATTTCCAAATCTGAGATATTCTGTGTGCCATATGAGATTTAACCATCAACTCCCTTGTCATATGAAAACCTAGCAAAACCCACCAAACTACAATGGATGAATAGATCTGACCCTCCATAATCAACACCCGTTATTGTAAATGGAAAATAGAGAGTTGTCACTAATCGTTGGATGATTAGTTCTTGAGTTTTTCCAGCATGATCACATTTCAGAACACAGCCTCTTGAGCATGACGAGCATTTACAACCTAGCAAGCAAATAATGGTCATGAAGAAAGGTTTTTGACATTGCAGATTAAGAAACACCGAAAAATCATATTCATATTCAAATAAATTTTGAAGGAGATTGAAGAGAGGGGATCTGATATCAAATTATCTGACGAGGCAAAGGTCAAGCTTATGACAACAGCCGGCCATGTTCTAAGAGATTCGAATGTCTTTCTGCCATTTTATGTTAATCCTAGCAAAAGCAACCACGAATAATGCATAATGAGCTTTATCAGTCCAAATAATGACCGATATAAAATACTAGAGGAACAAGGAATTCTTCACTGCTGAATCGTTTTATAAGAATGCTTCCATGTGCATTAACAAGTAGTATGTCCATATCAGGGTCCCTCGGACTTGACCAGCCACCTAACCTAGAAATAAATACATGAAATTAAGAAAGAGGTCTAAGACTGCAGATTTAGGAATCGATGAAGAGTATTAGACAAGGATGAGCTTAGCCATTTCCAAATTTTATGAGATTTTCGAGAGGCCATCTTCGGGAAGCCAGATTTAAAACAAGATCAACTCCCTAAGGCCAAATGATTATTGAGAACCTAACAAAAATCACCAAAACACAACGGACAAACAGTTTTGACACAGATAACAAAACCAAGAGACCAAGGGGGGAAAGGAGATCTGACACAAATTAAAGGATTGGAGGCCTTCCTGATGGCGCAGATAACCATGCTGGCAAACACATTCTTTGGGACCTTACAAGCAAATCATATTTACCAAGAAACAGCTTTCATGATGATTAAGAAACATCAGCATCAAATTAATTTTCCAATCATATTGAAAGGAGATGAAGGGGAGATAGGCTTATGTCAAATTATCTGGATAGGGAGTATAGATGCCCCAGAACTTGTCTTCAACATCATGTCTTTCCACCATAAAATATGCCATCCCTAGCAAGTGCAATTAGAACAATGTATGAGTTGATGCAATCCAAACTTGTAACCCATAAACAAATTGAAGGAATATTATTTTTCACTGCAGAATATTATTTTAAAACTGGTTCCATGTGAGCTAGCATGTAGTGTTCCCACATCTCAGATGCCCTCTCCCTACATGACCATCCAACCAAACCCCTAACAACAAAGATAGTAATCATCAAAGAAAGGTAGACGCAAATTTAAAAATAAGAAACAGAGGATTAGAGAAGGAAGAGCATAGCCATTTCAAAATCTGATAAAATCTCCAAGAAGCCACAACACAAGACTTTTAAACAAGAGCAACTCCCCAATGCCAATGAATACTTGAGAACCTAGCAAACCCACAAAAACCACAATGGATGAATAGAATTGACACTAAAAAAGCAGAGAGAGAGAGAGAGAGAGAGAGAGAGAGAGAACAAAAAGGGAAAAGAGATTCATCACAAATCAAAGGATGAGAGATCGTTAGGATGGTCCGCATGGTGTAAACACTAACTTTGGAACCTAGCAAGAAAATAACGATTATCAAGAAAGAGATGACATTTTAGATTAAGAAACAACCACGACCAGATTGAAAGCGGTTAAGCAGATATAAAATTTTCTAATGGAGTAGTTTGATGCCAAGGAACTTGATCTTCAACATTATCAAAAGTCTTTCAACATAAATACATTACCCCTAGCAAATGCAACAAGAAATAATGTATAATGAGTTGAAGCAATAAAACATGATTTAACACAAACAAAATTAAGGAATACAGTATTTTTCAAAATTGAATTATCTGATAAAACTGGTTCCTTGCGGGCTCGCATGTAAGATTTCCTTATCAAATGCTCTCCTATATGACCAGCCAACCAACCCCTAGTAATAACAGATAGCAGTCATCAAGAAAGAGAAAAGGATGCAGAATTAGAAAAGGAAGAGGTTTAGGAGATTAGCAAATTCCGAATCTGATTGATCTTCTAGATGCCAAGGAGATTCTTAACCAGAAAATCGCCAACCCATGAAAACCTAGCAAAAAACCGCCAATGCAATTGGATGAATAGGTTTGACCCTAAAAAATCATCAAAACCAAAGAGAAAGTACAAGAAGTTGTCACAAATCAATGGATAATAGATTCTCTAGATGGCATGCATGATCAAGATTCAGAACACATCCTCTTGCCCATGGAGGAGGATTATAACCTAGCAAACAAATAATGGTTGTCAACAATGATCTTTGACATTGTAGATTTAAGAACAAAACAACAAAATCAGATTAAATAAATTAGAAAGGAGAATGAAGGGGCCAGCTTATATGTCAAATTATCTGATGGGGCAAGATCAGGCTGACGGGAACTCCAGATAGCCGCCAAATCTAAGAACATCGAGTGTATTTTGTTCCATGAATTACGTTGATCCTAGCAAAAGCAACGAGAACCAATGCATAAAGAGTTGGCAATCCACGGGCAGATTGAGGAATCAGATATTAGAGAAAGGAACAGCTTAGCCATTTCCAAATCTGATGAGATCTTCTGATGGCATGATCCTTGAGGTCAACAAAATCAACAACTAATGCCACGGGAATAATTGAACCTAGCAAAACCCACCGAACCGCAAAATATATGAAAAGAGTTGTAGAATTAAACGACAACTGAATCAAATTAGAAGGAGAAATCTTTGTCGAGGAACGCTGCTTGCAAATCATATGCCGTAACACTTCAAATCTCTGCCAAGATCAACCCACTTACGCACATACAGCCCCCAGAGTAATCGCAAACCTAGAAAAATCCACCAAATTTAATCAACGATAAGGTTCGCCACTCAACAACCAAAGATGAATAAAGAAGAGATTGGTCAAAAGAAATCAATTGATAAGTGATTCTCCCGAGGAACTAGAAGGCAACGCTTGTGAATATTTTCCTTGCGCATAATCGCAAATCATCAGGGCGAAATTTTTTCTCGAATCTGCAGTCAAGATCGATAACCTCCAAAGAATCAATCAAAAGACAGAAGCAAATCCTCAATCGTCATCATCCAACATCTCATCAAACGATCAAAATTGAACATCAGCCAGCACAATAAATCTTCTACAATTCAAATCAAACCACATATAGAGATCTACCACCGCAATCCAAAGCATGTCAACGGAAATCACCGATTAAATAAGCAACGTTAAGCGATCTAAACTTGCAGATCATAGCAATAACGACAGAAGATTGACGCTCAAGAGAATCGCAGTTGAAGAACGAAAGCAAATCAGACACATAATTGAAAGAAGCACCGAGATCAGAAACCCTAGATATCAAAGAGAGACACACGGAAGAGGAGATCTGGAATGAGGGATGAGGAGAGCCCAAACAAGGTATATAAAGCCGAGGAAACGTGATCTGGAAGGCTCTCGATTTTTTTTTTTTTGATGACTGGAAGGCTCTCGATTTGACGCGGTTGTAGTTAGATAGACTTGTTCAATGTCGGCAAGGGGATAATTATTGATTTTATAATTAATTTTGAAAATTTAAATCCACCGGAATATATGGATTTGTGGCCAGCCCTGTAATTGCCCCACGAATTTGCCTACAATTTTTTTTAATCAACTTTTTATTTATCGGTTTTTCTATTCGATGTCATGAGGTACACGATAAGATCCTAAATTGGGAATAATTTATACAAAAAAAAGACAAGCGACCATAATAATTTAATAAAAAAAACTAAACTAATTAAAATTTTAAAAAAATTCTAAATTTAGGGTCTTATGAATGTAGAAAAATCATTTATTTATTTATCTATATCTATTTATCTATATCTAACTATCTATCTATCTATATCTAACTATCTTCTATTTATCTATCTATCTATATCTAACTATTATTAGAGAAGTTTAATAGATGAGATGACACTCTCCTCTTATTTCTAGTGTTCCTAGCTAATTACAAATAAGTTTCTATAATTATAATTTTAGTAATTTAAAAAAAAACAATGAGATTAATTCAAAACATAAAATTAATAATAAGAAAACTTAAAATTAATATCGGTAATCTATATCTATATATACCTGTATATACTACTTTAATTGTTTTTTCAACTATCTATATCTAACTATTACGGAGTATTAGATAAACTTAATAGATGAGGTTACACTCTCTCCTTATTTATAGGGCTTCTATCCATTTTTATTATTATTAAGTAAGAATTCGGATGTGACAGATCGAATCACTATCCGATGGCATCCTTGCGGATGAGGTCGAAAAGACCAGGATCACTTTCTATGTTGGGATTAACAGTGACGTGGGAAAGGTTTGCAGCCCGATGAGCCATGCAATTACCGGAACGAAGAATGTGTAAGAACGAGACTTCCTCAATCCCAGAGATAAGTGTACAGATGTCAAACATAAGGAGTTCAATTTCCCAAGGGCATCAGATTCTTTTGTTAGAATAGTTGATGATAATGAGGGAATCCCCTTCGATCATGAGTTTTTTCACCTTTAATAGTTTTGCTTTAAGAACACCCGTTTTGAGAGCACACTACAAAAAAATAAATATATTAGCAACGGCTAGACCCGGGCAAACGCGGGCGCGGGCCGGGCTTGGGCCGGGCTTTGCTCGATATTTTGTCCCATTGTTACGGGCGCGGGCCGGGCTAAGCCCGCTTAACGGGTTGAAAGTCGTATCCAAGTCTGTCTGCAAATGCGAGTGCGGGTAGCCCGCGGGTACCCACAAACCTAATCAATTTTTATTTATTAAAGTTATAATAAGTTTATTATAATCAATTTTAATATATATATATATATATATATTACATATATTATTTATATACCTACTGTTTTTTATTACATATATTATTTATATACTAACTAGTAACTACTAAACCTACTGTTTTTAATCAAAAAAATATACTACTAAACCTACTGTTATTTATTTATTTTTTATTTACATACATATATAAATTATTTACATACATATATATAGTTATTATATTTAGTTACTGTTTTTTATTTTTTAAATGAATAATTAATATATTATTATTTATTACATCTATATATATACATATATTAATTTTAATAAAAAAAAAAGGCGGGTACCCGTTACGGTCCGCTAGGCCCGTAACGGGTAGATTAGCCTACCCAATCTCGTACCCGCTGCGGGCGCGGGCCGGGCTTAGCGGCCCGCTTGGACTTTTCCCGCTATCCAAGCCTGGCCAACAAGGCGGGCGGGCGGGCCGACCCGCGGTTGCCCAGGTCTAGCAACGGCTATTTGCCGTGGCTAAAAGTCCATTTGCTGTGGCCAAAGGGTGGTAGCCACGGCTGTAGCCACGGGAAACAAGCCGTGGGGAAACATGGGGTGGCAAAAGAGAGTAGCGACGGCTACAGCCGTGGCTAAAGTGCTAGCCACGGCAAGCTGCCGTTGCTAACTTATTTATGGGAAATTAAAAAAAAAAATACTGCTTTTTAGCCCGGAATTCTACCGGACCGGGCTAAAAAATCCCATATTTTATTAAAAAAAAACACGCACTAATAAATGACCTGTTTTGTATTTGATATCAACTAATGCAAACACAAGTATAATACAACAACAAAAATATAATATTAGATGCCAACTATTGTTCCTTTACAGTCACACCACCCCTCCCGAAACTGTCAAATACATCAAACGAGTAGCCTTAACTAGGTGGATCCTAATACTCACGAAAATTCAAGGATGAAGTCTTGCTCTGCCCATTATAACTCAGCATGCTCCAAGAGATCAGCCTCCTGGCGTCTTTCGTCGAGCATCTGCTGCACAGCCTCACCTACCAGGGACATCCTGACTTGATGGGCTCGAACTATGGCATGAACTTGAACCAATGATTGCATACACCCTAGGATCACAACAAGTAACTGAAAGACATCTAACATAAACCATTTTCATGCTGAGTTTCACCATAAATGGCTAGTAGCTCTCACTGTTAGCTTCACTACAAAGTGGACACACAAATACAGAAGCTTGGGAGAATGACAAGAACATCTAAGACATGAAACCACTTAAGTCTAAACCAATCATTGTTTTTCTAGCATCATAAAGTAATAGAATCAAGGGAACCAGCAGGGCATTACCAGAAATAAAAAGAAATTATTTTCTGCAACTACTCACCCTCTCAACTGTTAGAGAGTGATCAAAGGGAACACCCATGGAACCCACAATGTAATACATGTTCTAGAAAAAATATAGTATTGGAATAGCAATGGATAATATGTAGTCGGAATTTTTTTATAACAAACTTAAAATACCAGAAATTTATTTATAGACCACTTTATTAAAACAAAGGCCTACAATACTAAGTTGTACATTCCCAAAGTAGGACCACTTGACCCATCTCCTACAGCGTCCTCACTTAAACACCATTTTCAGTTCAGAAAACTGACAGTGAGCATATAACAATGTTAATATTTGACAATGGAAAATTAAATGCTTGACAGAAGTAAAATTATCTAAAAAAAATTCCTAGCCTAGATATACAGGAACTTCACTAAGACAATATGAAAGCAATTCAAGCATTAAATTCTCTAAAACTACATTAGCAATTTCCCAAATTCACTTAAAACTCAAAACTGCTGATAAACTAAACCATCCCTGGCACCATTCCCCTGGAAAAAACTGAAAAAGAGGTCATAGAAGTCTAGAGACTAGATCAACGTACAGATTCATGGGGCATGCGTTTGTGTAATCTGAAAATTATTACAGGAGGTAATAGCATTACTGTAACAAGACAGTTTAAAAAACAGGGAAAAAAAAGATGTTTGCCTTCATACCTTGTGCCAAGGATGAGCTATACATTCAATATAATTCAGGTTCATGCACTTGATTTCCTCTCTTGTTGGAGTACCCAATACCTGAAAGAAATCACCAATGATACAAATATTACAAAACTGAAAAGATAAGCACGGGGGAAACTTGAGAATCCAGCTTATTGTTGGAAGTTAAAACTATGAATTGCAACGAGTTGTCATCATCCACCAAATTGCATGCGTGGATCTAGAGATATTTGGTATATATGAACTCGTAGAGCTATATAACCCAAAGTGTTATATACAATAATTACTAGTTCAAGGTTTTACCTTAATGATCTCAACAAGTTGGTCAACTCCACTTTCGCCAGGGAAGAGTGGCTGGAAACAAAGAAAGACAATATATCAGATATTTACAATTACAACGCTGATCAAACCAAAAATGCATGACACGACCTTGTTTAAGCTATAGTAAAAACTCAAACACAAGAACTGAAGCAAGTATATATTAGCTTAATTCTCACTTTCTCAAAGATAGAAGAAAGAGAAGATAGACTGAATACAGGGAGCAATTTGAGATCAAAATTATTGAAACACGGTTTTGAATTTAATATTAAACTTGAGCTATATCCAGAAAATAACACAGTTTTAGATGAAAATGCAAATGAAATCAGTGCCGGGATTTTGAATTTTTAAGGAATAACCTTTGAAACTAATTAAAAGAACTTCAGCAGCAGTAACAACAGTGTCTATAGTACCCTCTAACTAACTTTTCACACACATTAAGGCATAGTCACTAATGCAAAGGATCTACTCTGCATAGATCAGCAATTTCATTTAGACAATCCAAGGAATGTAGAGTGACTAGAGTCATCTACATGAAATATTTTATCCTCTCAATATAGTACCAGAATGACCTTCAAAAAAAAATATTTGATCTGACAGGAACCTATGAACCACCTAATTTTCTAATTTTCATAATCCACTAGTGAGAATTTTTTGGCAGCTTATCACCTCTCAGAACTTCACGGGCTGATTGAGATTGATTATACAGCAGAAGATCATGGAAACTACCAGTTTAATCACTATCACTGTCAAGTTCTGACAACTGATTAAGATCTCATTAACTTGTGATGTGAGGAGACCAGGTTGCACGACTGATTAAGAATTTGTCGGTGCATTAAAGGCCAAATTTGAAATTATAAACAAAGAGCAACTTGCTTGTCATGTAACTTGAGCAGAAGGCATGAAAAGCAAAAAAATAACTTGACCAAGCAATTAGCAGTTTAGGACAAAACACAGTCAGTGCTTTGCTGGTTCTGGCCCTAGTTCGGCTGCACATCATAAAGAATTGGGGAAATAATAAACCAGTAGGACAATATTGTAGAGCTATTTTAAAGTAGGCAAACATTATCAACAAGACTGATCTTTTTTTTAGTCCGGTAAACCAAGGAAAGGGAACAAACAAGGAAGATTCACCAATAGGTACTAGCACTTAATAGCTATTAAAATAATGTGAATACAGAACAAGGACTACACAGGGGACGAATCTAAAAAAACCAAAAATGTCCAAGAAAGTGACGAGCAAAATCAGAATACGCGGACAAAATTTCAGAAATTCAGACTGATCAATGCAAGGTAATATAGCAATTAAAAGTAAAGCTAATATAGCAATTCAGAAATTCAGATTGATCAGTAACTAGAGAGGCAAGAAATTGTGTTAAGTACCTCCAACATTGAAGAGGATCGAATGATTCCTCATGATTGTGCAGAAGGCTGACTAGGATTTAGAAAGTTGTGCAAGTCAATCTAAAGGCTGTACAAGAATCAAGAACAAGCTCATTAGGGTTTAGAAAGTTGAGAATAACTTACTTAAAAAGTGTCTCACGTAAAATCATGAAACATGTTCTATTAACCATGTGCAACGATTTCAAGTCAACACTTTTATCAATGATTTTTCTTCACCTAGCAATAAAAGTTTAAGAAGAAACACAAGCAAAGTACTCGTGACATTTTTTTTTTATGTTTTTGTATGACATTCTTATTAGAAATATTTCTAATTTGAAATCCAAAATCTCAAAAGATGATTAAGAATCATCAGAATCTGCAGAGATGATATGTATTGCACTATTGGATCCACTGCATGTGAATGATATCCATATTTTACAATCCGCCAGCAGCAATAAGCAGATTATTAAAAAAAAGATTACTTTAGAAACCAATCCTCAAACCCTCTCTTCATCAAAAATCCAATTCGAAACAGCATGATCATTTTCACCAAACAAAAAAGGTTGATCTTCCTTTTAAGTGGCAAATCAAGTTACAATAAAAAAAAAAGCAAGAAAAATATAACTGAACCAAGGAAAAAGACATTTTAATAATGCTCCATATGACCAAGGTCAGCACTAGGATCAAGTCCTCCATTAAACTTTCTTGTGTTGGCTTAATTGAAATGTTCTTTCTCCCTGAAATATTAATGCAAGACAATTTGATATTAAGTTGTACTTTCTACCAAATAAGGATTAAAAGTTGAAAACAAAACTATATTCCACTAGATGGAGGAAATGTTCTATCAAAATCCATGAATTCATATCCATGTTTAGAAGTTGACTAGATCACACATGAAATCAGGAAGTACCACCTTGAGAAAATAAAATTAGCAAAATAACTTTCCTGGGCAAATCACACTCAAATGAAAAACAAAGGGCATATTTACCTTTTGCATATGACACTGGGAAAGTAATACAGTCGTTCCCCTTCACAAGTGCAAGACCAAAACCCCCTCGAAATGAAAAAAATGAATTCAAATTGCTATTGATTTCTTGAACAAGCAAGAAAAAACTCATACCTGTTTGAAAATGAGATTAAAACTTAGCGGGGACTCCTTGATTCTCAATGAGCAGGAAAGACGGTCGAGACAAAAACTTCACAAGTCGAATCTGGCGCGGCTCCACCATCCACGTACAGTAGCTAAAGGAAAAGAAGAACAAATAGAGTAGTTTTATGTTGGACTTCGTAAAGAAAACTGAGAAATTGACAGAGAATTTAAAGAAAGAGGATATGAAAGTCACATATAAATGAAGAATGAAAGGTATGATCCATTCCAAAAGGCAATCTACACAAAGAAGTTGTAACCGAAAAGCTCGAAATGAAGATTGAAAGGGAGAAAGAGAGGATTGAAGGAGGGGAAGAAAGCGAGGAGTACCTAGAGATAGTGATCCGACATGAGCGTAGCAGAGGGCAGGAGAACTGAAGGTTAGCAGAGGTAACAAATGAAAAGGAATTCATTAATCGAACGAGGAGATGGAGATGGAAATCACTGGTCGCATTGGAAGAGAGGGAGGGGGAGATGAACTTACTTGGATTCATTCAATTTCTACCATGAAAATGAAAATGGAGAGATCGCCTTCACCTGAAAGGAAAAGGAAGGGGAAATCGAGAAGTGTCAATTTGGCGGAGTGTAGTGAACCCGGTCATCCAGCACCATTTTTGCTCCTGCGCTTCATTGCGCCATAGTTGGATGAACCCTAGAGGAGAGGAGAGAAAGGAGCGGCGATGGAGATCCTGAACTCGAAGAGTCTAGGGTTTCAGTTAAGGGAGGGAGAGAGAAGTGATTTACTGGGAGGAAGCGGCCGGGTGGCCTTTTTTTTTTTTAGTTTCTTCATTTATTTTTTTATTATTTTTTTGCTAAGCCGCCGTGCCAAAAAAATCACGCCGTGGCAAGTTGGCGTGGCTAATTGAATTTTTAGCCACGGCAGTGCTTAGCCGTTGCAAACTGGCGTGGCTAATTCAATTTTTTTTTGTAGTGGCAATTGCTTCTGTTAAGAGCGGACTCTGATCACCAATAGTTTTTCCATCAATTGCTACTGGCATTCCTTTATCATCCCACAACACATATCCTGATGAGTTTTGCCGTCCTGGTCTTGCAGACCCATCGAAATTAAGTTTCACCCATCCAACTGGTGGTTTTTTCCATTTCACACTTTTATTATTCTTACATGTTCCTCTTATCTTCTTATTTTTATTCAGTCCTATTCGATCCCCCTCTTCATGAAACATTTTTGCCCTAATCCAATTTTGTCTATCCATTTCAGCACTCTGTGTAAGCCCTGCTATCGTAGGGAGTTTTTCCTATTGAAAGACAAGGAGATTTCTTGCTAACCAGATTGTCCACCAATAAAAGGTCATTCTTTGTTTCTCTTAAGCGTTGAGTTTATTACCAAGTATGGACATTATTACTTTAATATTTCTAGAAGAGTTGATTTCAGATTCTATTTCCTCCTTTTATTCCCTTTGCCCGCAAGACGCCCTGCAGTTGGTATCCCATTTCGGCAAACTTTCCATAAAAAATTCTTAATTTTAGGTGGAGTATCGAGTTTCCAAATCGAAGCATTGTCGACAGTCGTGGGTTTAGTGGAATTGGTACTCAGTTTATATGCACTTGAAGTTGTAAACCACCCTTTAGAGTCTGGCCACCAATATAATATATCCTCAATGTTACTGGAAGGGAGTGGAATATGACATATTTGCTCAACGATATCATAGGGGAGGACCTGACCTAGTTTTTCTCTGCACCAAGAGCCATGGGCAATGTACTCGCTAACTTTTGTATCTATGTTAACATTATTATTAAGACTATGCTTCCATAGCGGATGTGGTGGCCCCAGCTGTCTTCCCAAAATTTAATATTCTTACCATTACCTACTAACCAAATTAGACCTTCTTTGAAGGAAGGAATTAACTTCCTGAGTTGTGTCCACTGCCAGGACGCATTCCCTCGATTTTGATAGTTAAGTATATGAGTTTCCTTGAGGTACTTCTGAGAAACAATTTTGACCCAAATATTGTCTGGTTTTGCAAGAATTTTCCACAATAATTTCATTTGAAGAGCGATAATCATTTCTCTAGTTTTTCTTAGACCCATGCCCCCTGACCCCTTTGGCTTGCAGATCCTTTCCCAGCTAATTAATGGTTTATATTGTAGATCCTTATTCCAGAAAAAACTCCTATTAATTTTATCAAGACTTGAATGTATTGAGACTGGAAACATAAGACTTTGCATTACACACAATGGCTTGGCAGCCAGGTTTGAATTGATTAGTTGCGTCGTAGTCTTATTGATAATTTCCTCAAAAGTGGTTTTATTGACTCGTCCATTCACAATAGGACATCCTATGTATTTATCCAGCTCCGCCTTGTTAGAGATATTTAGACATCCTTCAATGCTCGGGATCTTGTTTCTAGCAATCCCTGGAGAACATTGGAAGGCCGATTTTCCGTAATTGATTTTTTGACCAGAGATATGGTTGTATTCTGTCATAATTGCCCTGACCTTCTCACATGACTCAAGATTTCCTTTTGAAAAAATAATTATGTCATCTGCAAATGCCAGAAAGGGAATTCGCAACTCAGTTCGTCCGAACGAAAACCCTATTCCCGAGTTTCTTAAGCTTGTCTCATAGGCAAGCACCTCAGCCCCAAGAATAAATAAGAAAGGGGAAAGAGGATCGTCTTGTCTTAGTCCTCTCTGGGCTGGAATGATCTCAGTCGGACCATTATTAACGAGAACGGAAAAGGAGACCGTTGTTACACATTCCATTATCAGGCCAATATATTTCTCATGAAACCCAAATCTTTGGAGCACAAGGGCGGTAAATTCCCAATCCACCCTATCGTATGCCTTTTCCATATCTAGTTTAATAGCTAGCCATTCGTCAGCGCCTTTTCAGGATTTGAAAGAATGGAAAATCTCATGTGCAATTAGTACATTATCTTGTATTACCTTATCTGAAACAAACGCACCTTGGAGTGGGTGGATAAGCTTTCCGATCACCGATTTCAATCGTTCTGTCAAAATTTTAGATATGACTTTGTAAATGGTGGAACACAAACTAATGGACCTATAGTCCCCGGTTTTTGTATGTTGATCACATTTTGGTAATAGTAAATGTATGATTGATTTGTCGGAGAAGCTTTCCCGAATGGAAAAATGATTTGACTACATGGATTACATCTACTTCTACTATATCCCAATAAGCTTTGTAGAATTCTGCAGTCATTCCGTCCGGTCCAGGAGATTTATTTTGTCCTAAAGCAAACACTGCATTTTTAATTTCCCCATTTGATGGTTGCTCAATAAGGCGTGCATTGTCCACGTCTGAAATGGATGTAGGAATCAGTTCCAGATATTTGTTGAGCAGGGTCTTATTGATGGGTTCTTTTGAAAACCGAGCCATGTAGTCATTTATGATTTCATTTCGAATATTCTCTTCGCCAATAATCAAGGTTCCTTCTGTTGTAGTTATTTGCCTTATAATTTTCCTATTTCTTCTTCCAGATGCTATCCTGTGGAAGTACGTAGTATTACAATCTGTCATTTTAACATGTTTTGCTTTGGCTCTTTGTCCCCAATATTATTTTTGAAATTTTAGTAACATTTCTTTTTTCTGAATAAGTGCCCTCTCTTTAGCTTCAGTTACACTGGATTTATTGCATAAATTTGATGATTGGATAGTGATTAAATCTTTTTCCACATTCTGCATTTGCCTGAAAACATTTCCTAGGGCGTATTTATTCCATTCTTTGGCATGTTGCTTTACTAATTTTGTTTTAGTCATTAATCTAAACATAGTTGACCCGGGGCAGTTATCCCACCAAGCTTGTTTGACAACGTTTCTGAAGTCTTTTCGTTTGATCCACATATTCTCAAATTTGAAAGGCGGTGGTTTAAATTCAGTTTGATTGTGCAGAGTCGTTGTTATGGGGCAATGATCAGATGTTGTGAAAGCACCATTGGTAGTCATTAAGTCCAGGTAGGAGTCCAAGAATTGGTGTTGAACGAGCACTCTATCTAGTTTCTCCATGATATTATCACTTCCTTCTGCCTTTTTCCTCCATGTGAAAGTATTTCCCGAACGTGGTATGTCAACTAGAGCACACTGGTTTTTAAAGTTATTCAGTCTTTGAAATCTATTATGATTGTGTGTTACACCACCTAATTTCTCATCACTGTTACAAATTTCATTGAGGTCACCAATGACCATACACGGTAGTGGTTCATTAAGAATAATATTTGTAAGTTGTTCCCAAAATGCTTCTTTGTCAATCGTTTGCGGGGGGCATAAACAAAAAAGATCATGCCAACAAAGTTGTTGCTTAAGTTGGAGTACTCGATACCAATGATTCTTGGCAGTATAATTTCGACAGATATTGTCTCATTTAGGAGGTAATTATCATTCCTTATTAGTCCTAGACCTCCCATCGACATCACAGGAGAATAAGAATTCCTCAACCTCTTTGTTGTCGACACAGTTTTGTTTTCCCTTTCGAGAGGTCTCCACCGTATCACATTGCACATCGAACCAATCAGATGCAATAGTGGTAGACACTAACTTATCTGATGTAAATTTCCACACATACCTGAACCGATTCCGAAACACCATGGTCACCAAGGGTATGCCACAGAAAGCCAATAACCGAGAGGTACCAAGGATAGCCGATATGTTCTCCATCCCAGATCCTAGCCACGAGAACAACCGGCCACCACCGATTACGAGCCACCAGAACATCTTCCCTTTGCTAGATCTCACTTTCTCATTCTTTTTTCCATCATCGGGGCAAAGATGCACCTCAGGGAGTTTATATCCCTCTGCCTGTGTCAAACCCTTACGGGGGATACTCATTGGGGAATCAGGGTTAGTACACGGTAGCCACAACCCACAACACCTTTTCTCCCATAGCGTTATGCACAGTAACATCGAGCCCAAAGAACACACAAAGAAAAATGATAGGCAACTTTGAGAAAAGAGTATACACCAAATAAAACACGGTAGCCACATCTTCCCAGTGCTAGATCTCAATATCTTATTCATTTTTCCATCATCGGAGCAAGGATGCACCTCAAGGAGTTTATAGCCCTCCGGCTTTGTCAGACCCTTTCGGGGGATACTCATGATTGAGGAGACATGATCATCTGTTCCCATTGGTTTTTTCCTTTTGTCAATCTCAGATATCAACATACGAAACACAAT
Source organism: Persicaria tinctoria (assembly GCA_037127255.1). Classification (NCBI taxonomy): domain Eukaryota; kingdom Viridiplantae; phylum Streptophyta; class Magnoliopsida; order Caryophyllales; family Polygonaceae; genus Persicaria; species Persicaria tinctoria. The sequence goes on along the minus strand of JBANSL010000010.1, from coordinate 65,087,446 downwards.
TAAGCATATATGATTAGCCAATTGATGGATTATCAAAGGGGAGTAAAGGAAGGAGCGAGGAGAGGAAGAGGGGATGAACTGAACCTCACCTCCGCTCCAAAGACGAGCATAAGAAAAAGAGAGAGAAAGGGAGCGAACCACACCGGTAAAGAGATTCGGCCACCAAGATGGATACAAGATGCATGGAAGAAACGCCACCGCCCAGACAAGGCCATAAGGGAGAACGCCAAAGCCCATCAGAGATAGCACATAAAGGAAAGCCGTACACCACGGATTTGGCCACGACGGAGGCTAATTCGACTGAGGCTCTACAAATTCCTTCACATATGTCGCCAGAAACACCGATCAGGTTCCCAATCCAAAGAAATCAGTACATAATATTGACCAAGAAACAAACCCTCAAATCGAGGTGACCAATTGATTGATCGAAAGTTTGCTGCCGGCAACCAGAACTCGACAGGGGTTGGAGCCATCTTCGACCTCGAACCAAGGGTGCAGGGTTTCAGAGGGGGGTAGATGAGGGATCGATTTCTCGAAACCAAAATTTTTTGATTTAGGTTTGGACAAAGGGATTTTTTCAGTTCTCACAAAGAAGAGGGATGAGCAGGCGCGTCCGACACGTTCTTCACAAAAGAGAGGAGTCATTTTTTTCCCTCTTTTTAGGGCTTCTATCCAATTACAACTAAGCTTCTATAATTATAATTTTAGTAATTAAAAAAAAGGGAAAACTAATTAAAATACCCACACCTTTTGGGGTATGGTAAAAAAAATATCCTCAACTTTCAAATGTAATAAAAATATCTCGACCTTTGAAGGTAGTGGTAATATATTACCACATGTTTTCTCATGGGTCAAAAATGCAGACAAGGAAGCATACGTGAATTTTTTTTACAATGGTTTTCTTGAACGGTTTCCTTAAGAAAAATAAATAAATAATTGGACCGGGTTTATATCCAACGTCTTTTCCTCCTTCCCATATTCTTTCGTGGTCGCCTCTTGAATTGTCTACCTGACAACTCATGGTTCATCTTCAATGGCAGTCTTCCTCCCTCGAGGTCGCCTATATTGACCTGTCTCTCTCACATCTTCTTTCTCTTTAATTCATTCACGGACTTGGCTGAGTAAGTTTTGTTTTTCCCCTCTTTGTTGTTGTCGGTTTAGTTTTGTTTTCGGTTTGGTGTTAGGAATAGAATAGGGAATTTTGACTGAATTAGTTGTTTGGTTGAATCAATTTCTTTTTTCGGGTTTAATTTTGGTGTCAATTTATATTTTTTTTTCCTAATGAAACCGTTTAAGAAAACTCGATTTTAGTGCTAATTTGTAAAAAGGTTTCCATGTAGGCTGCCTTGTCAAAAAAAATAAAAATCAACGTATGTTGCATTGTTAACATTTTTTACCCTTGGAAAAACCCGTGGTATTTTATTACAGTTGAAAGTTGAGGATATATTTTTACCATACCTCCAAAGATGGGAGTATTTTAATAGATGAGGTGACACTCTCCCCTTATTTCCAGGGATCCTAACCAATTACAAATAAGCTTCTATATATAATTGTAATTTTAGTAATTTAAAAAAAAACAATGAGATTAATTTAAAACATAAAATTAATAATAAGGAAATATTAAATTAGTATCGGTAATCTATGTCTATATATGTCTATATACTACTTTAATTGTTCTTTCAAGTTTCAACCAATGTGTTTAACATATTATTAAGATTTTATTTATAAAAAAACCTTGCGCTATGACACGGGAATCATACTACTACATACACTAAACGAGCTGGACTTAGTAGCCCACTTGAGTTTAATCCAATTAATGACCATTCTCACACGTAAACGAGCAAAGGGACTGGACCGAGCGAGTCAACCCGCATTTGCCTAGATTTAGGAAAAATAAAGATGTTTAATATTCACAGAGTTGATATTTAATTTAATGGATAACGCATGATGAAAAATAGAGATGTTTTATTTGCATGGAAGATACAAATAACCACTAAATTACAACTGCAAAATGTCTCATGAGACATCTAGGTAAATTACAACGACCTATTATAGGTGTTATATGCACTAAAAAGGATAGATTTTAAATCTGTTTAATCCTACTAGAGACATATATCCTTAAATCCTTAATAGTTGCGATAATTTTAAAAAATAATACAGTTGGACCTTAAATCCGTTCAACTTTGCCTAAGGCCATCTCCAATGATAAACCAAAAAATGGGTTTTGGTTGCATAAGTTTGCTCCCATCCTAGGTCAAAACCCAATTTAACATTTTTGTTTTTGGCCTATTTCCAAAAGAAAGGTCAACTGCTATTTATTTATTTATTTATTTATTTTTAACTGTTTAATATTTATGTAAATCTATAAATAATAAAATTATAAATCTATATATTATATAGTTATGATTTTAATTAAAAATAAAAGTTGTAGTATTGTAAAGATATTCATGAGTTCTTCGATATGACTATAATATTTGACATATTTGAATTATTATTGCATAAATAATTTTTTTCAAAAATGACACTAATCTATTTTATTATATATTCATCAAAATTATAATAAAAAAAATATTCGGGTAGATCCGAATTACTCTCTTCATAACTATTTCATGTTATTGACATACATACGAAATAACACATTTTGACCCTGTTCAAATGAATCAAAGATAGAATTAAAAATCTCAATAGTTTTGTTTGAAGAGTGAGATGATGATATTTGAGATGAATTCACTGTTGATTCAAATCGAAAGGATAAAGTTAGGATCGAGTGACGGAAATAAGATGTGAAAGTTCAGGATTATAATAGTATTTACATGAAGTTTACCCTGCCAAAATTGGCCAACGAGGGGAAAAACAAAACTGTATAATAGGCCAAAAGAGAATATTTTGTAAAATATTTTGTAAAATATTCTCTTTTAGCAAGCTATTTTCCCTAGTCATTTTAGTCCACGGGAGGAAGCTAGGTGGGAGAGGCCTCTGGCGGGCTGGATTAAAGTTAATTGTGATGATGCGGTTGATAAGGATAAGGGACGTGGAGTGGGGGTGATAGCAGGGGTGACGATGGGGATGCTTGTTTTTATGCAGATCAAAGATGTGTGGGATGGCCTGGAGCGGAGGCAGCAGAGGGAGAGGCGATTATGTGGGGATTGCAGCTGGCTCTTGAGCCTGATATGGAGCATGTGGTAGTGGAATCGGACTGCGCGACGGTGGTGGCTAAGGCGAAAGTGACTGTTATGGTAGGGGCAGATTCGGGCTGAGGTGGCTGCGATTAGGGAGGCAAAGATGCACTTTCAGAGCTGCAGCTAGGCTGCTCATCATGTTGCTCACGCTCTTCCGATCGAGCCATGGATGGTATCTATGATTTTTGTGTTACCTTATGAACTTGCTGAGATTGTAATTAAAAAACCCATTAATCACATAATCTTTTTTTTATTTAAAAGAAGATTGTTGATCCATTAGGCAAACTAAAAGTCATAGATCCATTTACATTATTTATTTTTGGAGAAAAAATGAAGCAAAATTATATTTAAAAAAACCCATTAATCACATAATCTTTTTTTATTTAAAAGATTATTGATCCATTAGGCAAACGAAACAAGAATCCATGTGTTATTTTCTAAAAAAAAATTGCAAGATCACAGAACCTTTAAGGGCATTCAACACTTTCAATAACATTCCGTTGACAAATACTGTAACAATGTTAGCATATGATTAATTATGTACGAAAGAGGGGACCTCCCCAATATGAAGTGCCGGGTTTTTTTACACCAAAATTCATCACAAGTTAACATGATAATGGGAATAGCAACTTCTATGCGTGGGTTTATGCCATGTAATCCTCTCCTTCAACATTCACCGATATTCATGGTCTAAGCAACTAAAATGACAATGAAAATACTAATCCCCATCCACCGCATGCCTCAAATCACATATTCCCAAGAGAACAGAGCAAAAACAGGAAAATATCCACAAAAAATCAGGCACAAAGAAGGTTCATATAATTATGGAGGAAAGTATCTCAACTACTATCAGAAAACAATATAACAAAGAAGCATCACAACATATGTATAGTAACATTAAGAGAGGAATCATTTAAAAACAGATATACTAAGAATCTAATGAAGTGAATAATGTATAACACGTCTCCCCTCCTCCTTTTTTCCGGGCTTGGGACCGGTTGTGTGACAGGGCACAAGCGGAGTTAAAAACGTGTTATCACCTAGCTAGCAAGCAATAAATAAAGAGCAAGAACCCAATTATTATCAATGAAACAGAAATTACATGTCCAATATACCCAGACTGAGCACAACTGGCAAAGGATCAAAAGTAGCACATTTGACAAAATAAATGGCATGATGCACAGTCCAAAAACAAGGTTCAAATTAATAAACATTACATGAATTAGCTAAAAGCCATCATGAATCAACAATCCTTAAAACAGAGATCTGCTAGAAAACAACCAGCATGTACTAAACTCCTATACAGTATTAACAACAGAATTCATCTAACATGAAATCCTCGTCTCTTCTACTCTGAGTCCCACTCTTCATATTGCAAGTATTTCCAATGCCCACAATGAGAAACAACCAGAGATTCAGAAATCTAGTCAAAATTTGAAAGCAGAACTATATCTCAGAACACTCCATAGGTGAGATGCGTGCCCGTCCAACACACTTGGATTAGTAGTGCATAAGTTTTGACACATTGTCTCTATCATACCAACAACATAGTGCGTGCAACAAATGGCGAAACCAATCACGTATGTAACACAACATCAACTTGAGTAGAACCACACTCATCCACAGTCCCCGAAAATGAATAGTCAAAACCAATATTGGACCAATCCTCAAAAGCAAACCACAATTCTTGACTAAGTGCAGCAGTTAGTAGATGTACCTCAATCCAACTCACAAGTACTGGCTGCATATGAACCAAAAACATCTGCTACTTCAAAAGGAACCAAACCAGTATATCTTCATTACAGATCAGCAGCAACCCAGCTCCACAGAATAACTAAAGCAGGTGGCTAACGAGGAAACCCCTACACATCCAGAACTTTCAAGGGAAATAGGAAATGAAAGCTAACGAAGTCTGACACGGATACCTACGAAAGAAGAGACCAGCTATTCACTTTCAGATTCTCAAAGAAGAGTTCAACATCATTCTCAATTAATCACCATCTTCCTGAAACAAGACAATGGTTGAGTGAAGCAATGTGCACACGATTGAAGAGGAAGATTAACTCCCTAATGCCTCGGAATAATTGGAATTTCAACCTAAAAACCCACCAAACAGCAAGGTTGTACAGTTTTGACACTAGGGGAAAAAATAAAGAGGGCAAGGAGATTCGTCACAAATCAATGGATAAGAGATCTTTCAGATGGCGTCGCAATCACGGTTGTAAGCACATCCTTTCAAACCTAGCAAGAAAACAGTGTTCATCTAGTATGAGCCTTCACATTGCAGATTCAGGTGAAAAAAACATATTAGGAGATTGAAATGGGGTTCAGTGGAAGTCGAATTATCTGCTGGTTACTTTGGAAGCCAACACAACATAACGCCACTCCATAAAATATGGAGTACCTAGCATATGCAATATTGTAATGAGAGGTAATACACAATCAGTCGAGGCAATCACAGATTATAACCCAAAAAGGCAAAAACAAATTTAAGGAATAAGATATTTTTCACCATTGGATATATATATTAGGAAACCTTCCATGTGGGCTAACACAGCAACCAATGGATAGTTTTGACACTTGAAAAATAAAACAAAGAGACAAAAAAGAGCAAGGAGGGATTGGTCAAAAATCAACAAATGAGAACTTCCACGTGCCCTAGTAAGATCACACAATTGACATTTTCTTTAAAACCTAACAAGCAAAAAATGTTATCAAGAAAGAGCCCACATTATAGGTTAAAATGCAACACCATATTAAAAAGAAATATAAAGAAGATTGAAGGGAGGTGAGCTGATGTTAGATTATATGATGGGAACTTGTAGATTTTAGACACCCAAGAACTTGATCTTCAACAACATCAAATGTCACCCCTAGCAAATGCAAACAGCAATATTCAGAATGAGTAGTGACAAACTGAACTTAATTGAGAAACAGTTAGAAGGAAAAATAAAAATTTCACTACTGAAGTCTGTTATAAGAATGCTTCCAGTTTGTTTGCACCAGATTCCATCTTAATGACCACCCGACAATACCCCTAGCAATAACAAAAACAGTAATAAAATAAAACTGCAGGTTTAGGAATAGATTATGGAGAATTAGATTTTAAAAAAAAAATTGACTTAGCCATTTCAAATTTTGACGAGGCCTTCAAAACTCCTAAAGCTACATAAGACCTGAGAAACATGCACAATCCAACAAAACACAGTAGGGGAACAGTGGTGAGACTCAAAATACTAGACCAAAGAAAATAAAGATAGAAGAGAGATTCATCACAATCATCGGATGAGTTTTTCGGATGGCATTGCATGATAACGCTCGTAAACACATTCCTTTTAACCTAACAAGCAAAAAATTATCATATCAAGAAAGGGCTTTCACTAAGCAACAACAATGAAATCATTGTAAAATTGAGTATAGAGGTGTTCCACGGGTAAATGGGTCAGCTGATTTCAAATTATCAGACAGGGGACAAGTACATCTTCAAAATCTTCAGTTGTTTTTCCACCACATGAATATGTTAACCCTAGCCAATGCAACCAATAATTTTGTATAAGGAGTCAAGGCAATCCAATCTTATAACCAATAAACAAATAGAAGGAATATATTATTTTTCACTGTTAATGATTTTCACGCCGGCTAGCTAAGTGTTTCCTTATCAGATAGCCTCCTACATGACAAGCCAACCAAGCCCCTGATAACAAAGATAGCGATCATCAAGAAAGAGGTCGTGGACAGGGTCAGGAAGTGAACTGAGGATTTAGGAATCAGTGATGTAGTATTAGACAAGGAAGAGGTCAGGAAATTCCAAATCTGATTAGATCTTCTGTATGCCATGGGGTATTTTTAACCAGATCAACTCCTTTGCGCCATGAAACCTGGAAAAACCCACCAAACTACAATGGATGAATAGTTCTGATCGTCCAAAAATCAAAACCCAAAATTGTTAAAAGGAAACAAGAGAGTTGTCCCAAATCAGTGAATAATAAGTTCTTGAGATTTCCTGGAATGATCACACTTCCCAACACAGCCTCTTGAGCATACACAATGATTTAGAACCTAGCAAGCAAATAACGGATATCAACAAAGTGCTTTCATATCGTAGGCTAAGCATTAACAATGAAATTGCTGTAAAATCAAGTTTGAGTTCACAAAGGGGAGGTAAGTCAGCTGATATCAAATTCTCTGATGGGACCAAGAACACAATCTTCAACGGCATCAGATGAAATTCCACCATAAAAATATGTTATCCCTAGCCAATGCAACCAACAAGCTTGTATAAGGAGTCGAGGCAATCCTAAGTTATAACTCATAAAGAAATAGAAGGAATAAGGTATTTTTCACTGCTGAATCATTTGATAAGAATGCTTCCATGTGCATTAACAAGTAGTATGTCCATATCAGGGTCCCTCTCACTTGACCAGCCACCTAACCCAGCAATAAATAAATGTAATTAAGAAAGAGGTCTAAGACTGCAGATTTAGGATCGATGAAGAGTATTAGACAAGGACGAGCTTAGCCATTTCCAAATTTTATGAGATTTTCGAGAAGCCATCTTCGGGAAGCCAGATTTAAAACAAGATCAACTCCCTAAGGCCAAATGATTATTGAGAACCTAACAAAAATCACCAAAACAAAACGGACAAACAGTTTTGACACAGATAACAAAACAAAGAGACTAAGGGGGGAAAGGAGATCTGACACAAGTTAAAGGATTGGAGGCCTTCCTGATGGCGCAGATAACCATGCTGGCAAACACATTCTTTGGGACCTTACAAGCAAATCATATTTACCAAGAAACAGCTTTCACGATGATTAAGGAACATCAACATCAAATTAATTTTCCAATCATATTGAAAGGAGATGAAGGGGAGATAGGCTTATGTCAAATTATCTGGATAGGGAGTATAGATGCCCCAGAACTTGTCTTCAACATCATGTCTTTCCACCATAAAATATGCCATCCCTAGCAAGTGCAATTAGAAATAATGTATGAGTTGATGCAATCCAAACTTGTAACCCATAAACAAATTGAAGGAATATTATTTTTCACTGCAGAATATTATTTTAAAACTGGTTCCATGTGAGCTAGCATGTAGTGTTCCCACATCTCAGATGCCCTCCCTACAACCATACCCCTAACAACAAAGATAGCAATTATCAAAGAAAGGTAGATGCAAATTTAAAAATAAGAAACAGAGAATTAGAGAAGGAAGAGCATAGCCATTTCAAAATCTGATAAAATCTCCAAGAAGCCACAACACAAGACTTTTAAACAAGATCAACTCCCCAATGCCAATGAATACTTGAGAACCTAGCAAACCCACAAAAACCACAATGGATGAATAGAATTGACACTAAAAAAGCAGAGAGAGAGAGAGAGAGAGAGAGAGAGAGAGAGAGAGAGAGAGAGAGAGAGAGTATTTTTCAAGGAACTTGATCTTCAACATTATCAAAAGTCTTTCAACATAAATACATTACCCCTAGCAAATGCAACAAGAAATAATGTATAATGAGTTGAAGCAATAAAACATGATTTAACACAAACAAAATTAAGGAATACAGTATTTTTCAAAATTGAATTATCTGATAAAACTGCTTCCTTGAGGGCTCGCATGTAAGATTTCCTTATCAAATGCTCTCCTATATGACCGGCCAACCAACCCCTAGTAATAACAGATAGCAGTCATCAAGAAAGAGAAATAAGGATGCAGAATTAGAAAAGGAAGAGGTTTAGGAGATTAGCAAAATCCGAATCTGAACGATCTTCTAGATGCCAAGGAGATTCTTAACCAGATAATCGCCAACCCAGGAAAACCTAGCAAAAAACCGCCAATGCAATTGGATGAATAGGTTTGACCCTCAAAAATCATCAAAACCAAAGAGAAAGTACAAGAAGTTGTCACAAATCAATGGATAATAGATTCTCTAGATGGCATGCAAGATCAAGATTCAGAACACATCCTCTTGCACATGGAGGAGGATTATAAGTTTATAACCTAGCAAACAAATAATGGTTGTCAACAATGATCTTTGACATTGTAGATTTAAGAACAAAACAACAAAATTAAATTAAATAAATTAGAAAGGAGAATGAAGGGGCCAGCTTATGTCAAATTATCTGATGGGGCAAGATCAGGCTGACGGGAACTCCAGATAGCCAAATCTAAGAACATCGAGTGTCTTTTGTTCCGTGAATTACGTTGATTCTAGCAAAAGCAACGAGAACCAATGCATAAAGAGTTGGCAATCCACGGGCAGATTGAGGAATCAGATATTAGAGAAAGGAACAGCTTAGCCATTTCCAAATCTTGATGAGATCTTCTGATGGCATGATCCTAGCAAAACCCACCGAACCGCAAAATATATGAAAAGAGTTGTAGAATTGAACGACAACTGAATCAAATTAGAAGGAGAAATCTTTGTCAAGGAGCGCTGCTTGCAAACCATATGCCGTAACACTTCAAATCTCTGCCAAGATCAACGCACATATAGCCCCAGAGTAATCGCAAACCTAGAAAAATCCACCAAATTTAATCAACGATAAGGTTCGCCACTCAACAACCAAAGATGAGTAAAGAAGAGATTGGTCAAAAGATATCAATTGATAGAATCTCCCGAGGGGCTAGAAGGCAAAGCTTCTGAATATTTTCCTTGCGCATAATCGCAAATCATCAGGGCGAAAAAATTTCTCGAATCTACCGTCAAGATCGATAACCTCCAAATAATCAATCAAAAGACAGAAGCAAATCCTCAATCATCATCATCCAACATCTCATCAAGCGATCAAAATTGAACATCAGCCAGCATAATAAATCTTCTACAATTCAAATCAAACCACAGAGAGATCTACCACCGCAATCCAAAGCATGTCAATCACCGATTAAATAAGCAACGTCAATCGATCTAAACTTGCAGATCATAGCAATAACGACAGAAGATTAACGCTCAAGAGAATCGCAGCTGTAGAACGAAAGCAAATCAGACACAAAATTGAAAGAAGCACCGAGATCAGAAACCCTAGAGAGCAAAAAGAGACACAAGGAAGAGGAGATCTTGGATGAGGGAGGAGGAGAGCCCAAACAAGGTATATAAAGCCGAGGATACGTGATCTGGAAGGCTCTCGATTTGACGCGGTTGTAGATAGATAGACATAGACTTGTTCAACGTCGGCAAGGAGTTAATTATTGATTTTATAATTAATTTTGAAAATTTAAATCCACCGGAATATATGGATGGGTGGATGACAGGTTGTAAATCTATCGAATGAAACAATGGAGACCCACAATCCGGAAGAGTACGCACCTCTACACGCGCTTACCATTTCTCCCCCAATTCAACCCTCCCCAAACCCTAGCCCAGCCGATCGGAAAAATCAACCTGCAAAAGAGACGATCCCCTCCGCAAATCGAACTCTAAGTTTCTCAAAAACTCAACATCGGAATAGTCCAATCAATCTCAGAAGTTTCTGGTACTGGACATGGCACACGAGTCTGCCTTCGTTCGTGGTTGGGAGTTCCTCTCTGCTTGGGCAAGGGCTTTCCTGTACAATCAAATCTCTCCATGGGAGGACAAAGACGGCAATATTTGCAATTTATGGTCAAGATCTTCACTTTTCTCTCTGGCATGGCTGCTCCTGGCGATTTGACGGGTCTTCTGCTTATGGGTGGTCTTCTTTGACCTTCTTCTTCAAGGACTCGAGTTTCCTCAATTCTTCGTTTATGGGGGATGACCTCTCCTCCTTTAACAGGTATGACATCTCTCTCTCACACCCTTTTCCAAACATCCAGATGTTTTCTAAAATCTGGGATAAACTACATCAACCGAGTTTTATGTTAAACCAAATAAGGTATTCAATTGATGAATTTAATGATCCTCCCTCTACTGCCTTCTTCTCCTTGTCTGATAACTCTCTTGCTCTCGCTGATCTATCTGTTTCTCTCTGTTTCTTATGGACTAACTCAGCTTAATGGCAAACCAACAACCAACTTCTGGGAAGGAGTGTCTCTCCGAGGCACTACCGAACCCCAATAACACTCAATCCACTGGGAAGGAGAGACTCTCTGAGCCTCTGCCGAACCCCAATACCCCAAACAAGCAACCCACATCCTCAACCATGGAACCCCAACTTAACCAAATCTCATCACCCTATGGTGATATCAACCCACATATACAAGCTACTGGGAAACCTTTGGGTGACACCCAACCATACATACCAACTACCGGGAAACCTTCGGGTGACACCCAACCACACTCATCACCTATGGGAAACCTTGGGGTTCCTCCCAACAAAACTCAAACCCCTCCATATATTCCAATCGGATGTTATGGATTAGGCTTTCAAAGCCTTTGTATTACAACATCAATCTAATGACAGATCCTTTTAACACTTATTATAGCTCATTCTCAAGAGTTATTACCAATATTAATCATACCTTAATTTTCTGTACTGATTTCAGTTTAATTTTGATTTACAACCCCTTTACATGTACTCACCATATACGGGAAGTGTTCTCTCCTGAGCCAATTGAATATTTGAACTATGTGCAGATCTCCTTTTGCATCTCTTGGACTGCTCTGATGCTTTTCCAGCAACTTAAATTCAACTCAAACAAATTCACAACATTCAAACATTACAATGTCACTCAGTATTATTGCATTTTCTATGCTGATTTGTTTTATAACATTATCACATATAATATTAACTACTCTTTCACTAACTTTGCTCTAGAGAGTTGCTCTCTTGAGCTCCTGCATCCCCTCTTATACTTGCAGGCTTACAACAGGGAATTAGAACACAAAGAACCTACTCATAAAATCGTAAGTTGGCTCTGTGTCACTAAACATTATGATCTTTTTCATGTTTTGTTTAGTTTCAGATTGAAAACTTATCTTATCATTAGACCATGTAACTGCTGTCAATTTAATGTTTCAACATCTATGGTTCTTTTACTGTTGACCCTAACAGCACTTGAACTAATACTCTTGGTTCAAGCTTATAGCTTCTATGTTCTTTCGTTTACTGCAAGGATAATCTCATGCTACCTAGCTCTACCTAAAAGTAATAATTCCTGGAGAAACCTACTTGGTGTTTACTTATTACAATCTACAATGCCCAATCCAACTTGTACTCAGTATAATATATGGCCACCAATGCCTATCCAATGTTACTTTTGCTACTGTAATATTCTCAAATCAGATTTTAGGAGATTTCTATTTGCTCCTTGCTTGGTGAATGCCAACTATCTTAAAATACACCAAACCACAAACACTTCACAAGCACATTTACACACTGAATTATGTTGCTGTAACTCCTTGCTTCTTGTGTTAATTTACTTAGTTTATGAAACTTACTATAACCACACTAACCATGCTCGAGGGGCTCCCCCCCTTGAGCAACTGGGTACCCAATATGATTGGCAAGACTGTTCTCTGGACCCTATCACTGGCAAAGATTGGCTCATTACTAGAAAATTTACCCTGAACCCAGCGTACAGCACTGCTGCATCTGCTCTCTTGGTGTTAATTCTCTTAGCACCATTGTCACCATTGGTGAGTAATCTCAGTCTTATCCTTCTTAACTATAAGTTTCTCCTCACTTTTGAACTTGATTTAGTAGTGTTTAACCTTCTCAAACAGATTTGTATGACCTGGGTTTGGTGTGCAGCAACATATACCACAAATAAAGTTCAGATTTACCATAACATGATTTCCTTACAAGGGGGTCCTTACCTGACCATAACTCTGGCTTGGATTTGCAACTGTACTCAACTTGAGATACTAGATCTATTGTATGAACTAAGAACTGATTTATCACTTCAGATACAGGACCAAATATCTGTAATAGAGGGACTCTATAAATATTCCCATCTCCTCAATCATGAATACTCAACTATGGTTTGTTTGTGGTTACTTTACTCGCCATTGCATGCCTCTAATCGTTTGATTAACAAACCAAATAAACAAATTGGTTTCCAGCCCAACACTGAGCACCATATAAAATTCTACTCGTTAGAATGTATTCATTGTCAACGTATGTCCCAATTAACTTCAAACCACTGCATGCTTTGGGCATTAGCCAAGCTCCAAATTATGCCTCCCTATAACTTTAACATCAATTTAACACAAAGACGAAGTAAGAGCTCTTATAATTGGGACCCTCCAATCACTCCTAACCCGTTCTTTACCCCTTCCGCTAAAAAAGGTTATAATGAAATTTAGCTATTGGAATGTTAGGGGAATTAAAAGAAGAAACCTATGGACTCATATAGAATCAACCATCAAAACAAACCACATTAAAATACTAATGCTAGCAGAAACAAAAGCCCAGCTTCCTCCTCCGGATAATTGCTGGCGCAAATCGGGATTCGACAGAATGCACTTCTGCCCCTCCTCCGGTTCCTCGGGGGGGCTATGCCTTCTTTGGAAGGAATCTCAGTTACAAAATGAAACTTTCACTGTAACATACTCAGATAACCGAATAATACAAGCAACTTATAAAAACAACATTCAAAATATAGTAATTGAAATTTTCTTTATTTATGCTCCACCCCACGAAGGGGATAAGGATGCTTTCTGGTTACACCTAACATCTATTATAGCAAATATCCAGAACCCTATAATAATAATGGGGGACCTAAACGATATACTAGAACCTAGTGACAAATTAGGAGGCAATATACCAAGCACTCAAAGGCTAAGTCGTCTCAATAATTTTCTAACTACACATAACTTGTTTGATGCCCCTACAACTGGGAATAGGTTTACCTGGAGAAAACGCTCTCATGGGACGAACAATATTTATGAAAAATTGGATAGAGCAATGGTAAGTCATAACCTTCTTCGGATTTTTCCGGATTTACACACAAAAAATCATGTTTTCATAAAATCTGATCATGCACAAATCACATTAGACTTAATGGACAATCAAAAACCGAAACTACAGCCCTTCAAATTTGAAATGGCTTGGACTACAAGAGCTGACTATGAAATGGTTGTAAGGAATGCCTGGAGAACGGATACTCCAGGGTCACACATGTACAAACTAACAAAGAAACTGCAAGAAGTCAAGAAAAAGAGTAAACTTTGGAGTAAGGTTACTTTTGGTAACATATTCCGTCAAATAAACCAACTAGAAACCAAATTAGAAGAACTACAAACTAAAATATGCAATAATTATGATGCCACTTTAGACACCAAAATAAGAAGGCTATCCACCAAACATTCCTCTCTTCTGAAGTTCCAGTATAAATACTGGGGGCAGAGAGCGAAAAGAAACCATATAAAATCAAATGACGCCAACACAAAATACTTCCATAAAATTGCAACAGGGCGACGGAACAGGAACATAATAAAATCCATCCAAACAACAGCTGGTGTATCCATAACAAATGAAAAAGAAATTCAGGATATAATTAAAAATGACTTTGCAAAGCGATACTCCCAACAACCCAGGCCACAATTTCCTAGTAATCTACTCAATAACATTGGTAGAGAGATCACAGTAGAGGACAACGATTGGTTAACAAGACCAATCTCAAACTCAGAAGTTAAAAATGCTGTCTTTAGCATGGCAAACGATAAATCGCCTGGCCCTGACGGTTTCCCTGCTGGTTTTTTTAAAAAATATTGGCCTATAGTGGAACCTTCTGTCATTAAGGCTGTTAAAAGTTTCTTCCTTAGTGGAAGAATTCTTAAACAAACAAACCACACCTTTATAGCTTTAATACCAAAATGTGATAACCCGACTACAACATCCCACTATAGGCCAATAAGTCTATGCTCAACAACGTACAAGATCATCTCTAAAATTCTAGCCATTAGATTGAAGAAAATCATCCCTAAAATAATTAACCCACTCCAAAGTGCCTTCATTACAGGTAGGTCAATACAAGATAACATACTAATAGCAAATGAAATTTTTCACTCATTCTAAAAAAAAAAAGGAAAGTCTGGGTGGATGGCAGTGAAACTAGACATGGAAAAAGCTTTTGATCTGGTGGACTGGGATTTCCTTCTTTCAGTCCTAGACAAATTTGGCTTCTCTAATCGATTTTCTGGATGGATTAAGGAGTGCATAACAACAGTAACTTACTCGGTCCTGGTGAACAACGAACCAACTGATCTATTCGCACCGCAACGAGGCCTTCGTCAGGGAGACCCTCTATCCCCCTATCTGTTCCTCCTCGTATCTGAGATCCTAGCTAGGGGACTACAACAGGAATCTGCCAAACCCCAGAGTCACCTAGGGATCAAAATCTCGCGTGCTGGAACCAAAATCCCCTTCCTTGCATTCGCCGATGACATAGTCATCTTCGCCTCGGCTACAAACATAGCATGTAACCAAATAAACAACATTCTAACTGAATACTCATCTATTTCAGGACAACGAGTGAACAGACATAAATCAAATTTCCAAACATATGCCAACATTGTCACTAGTCAGAAGAACCTTATCCGCAATGAATTACAAATTGCCTACACAGCAAGTCTGGGAACCTATCTTGGATGTCCCATAATAAATGGACGAACAACAAAAGAAGACTTTATGGAACTCATTACCAATACAAAAGCACAACTAAATCGATGGAAAGCTAATGGTCTATCCCAAGCCGGGAGATGCACACTCATTAAATCCACACTATCAGCAAAACCACTCCACATAATGCAATGCTTCATGCTCCCTAAGGCCATCCACACAGAACTTGACAAAATAAACAGAAACTTCCTATGGAATAAGGGTCCAAAACATAAACCGCTCATTAGTTGGTTTGACATCTGTAAGGCCAAAGAGGATGGAGGTCTTGGCCTCCGCAAATCAGAAGATATGAACAAGGCTCTACAACTCAAATTACTATGGAAAATCCTTGCAGAACCAAACAACCCATGGGTAACAATAATTAAAGAAAAATACCTAAAACAGCAAGACATCCTACACTACTTCAGAAGTGGGGACTCGTCCTGGCAATGGACACAACTTACTAAGTTGCTACCATTGTTTAAAGATGGCTTACGCTGGTCGATTGGTAACGGGAATGATATAAAATTTTGGACTGACCACTGGTTTGGGAATGGTCCTCTTATCGACTTGGCCTCTTCAATACAGCCGATAAACATAAACATTAGAGTTTCAGAACTCCTCAAACCAGATAAATCCTGGGATCAAGATAAATTAGACGACACTACTCATGGTATAATGCCTAATGAAATAAAAGACGCCTTAGGGCAAACACCTATACCTAAAAATATTCACTTAGATAGACTATATTGGAAATGGAGCAAGAATGGTTGGTTCTCCACCAAGTCAGCCATTGATATGATAAACTATATGAAACATCACCAACGTTCCGATGTCAGATGGATATGGTACCTAGACGCATCACCAAAAGTAAAAGCTTTTCTTTGGAAAATCACCAAAAACGGGGTACCCACCGCAGTTAAGCTCGCTTCCCGCCGTTTGGGTATACCAACGAACTGCCCACGCTGTGACAGTGCTTACGAAGACCTACAACACCTACTCGGGAGCTGTCCAATTACACGTGCAACCATAATATCAATAGACCCAACAATTTTCATCAAGTTAAACAACTACTTTGTGGATGGATTGGATCTTAACCAAATCATGAACAACGCTAAAGAAGCACTTGGCCTCCCTCGCTTTGCTAAATTAGCGTTTATTTGGTGGGCCGTCTGGTATTTCAGAAACAAAGTACTATTTGACAACATAAATCCGGACTACAGAAGCATTGTTGCATTCACCAAAGAACAAATGATTATGTGGAATTCTACCAAAACCAGTGAGGACAACGTTGGGCTCCAAATGCCAAAACCTCCGAGTAAAATAACAACAAACAAACGAAAACAAGCAAGATGGAAACCACCAAAGTCGGGAGCTTATAAGCTCAATTTTGATGGCGCTCTCTCAATTAGTAACTCAGGATCCTATGGCTTCATCATCCGTGATTGTAGGGGATATCCGGTTTTCTATGGTTCGGGGCCTTGCCCTGCTTCTTCGGTTGCTAGTTCCGAATGCCTTGGACTATGGCATGGGATTTCAGCAGCCCAAGAACTTCACCTAACAAACATCGAAATTGAAGGTGACAACCTCACCATAATAAATAGTCTTAAAGGTGTTGGGAAGCCTACTGGAGACTCCGAAATGATTGTCTCGGACAGTCTAGTCTCGCTAGGTTTCTTTGATTCCGTCGAGATTCGTCATGTCTATCGAGAGGCCAACCAGGTAGCAGATCGCTTATCGCATCTGACCTATGCTCTCCACAGTTCGATCGCTCCGGACGATTCTCTGCTTCGTAGTCTCATCCGTAAGGATGCTCTTGGCTTCTAGGGTTAATCCCCTTAGCCAAATTTTTTCCTTTTCAAAAAAAAAAAAAAAAAAAAAAATCTATCGAATGATTTGTGGCTAGCCGTGTAAATGGCCCACGGATTTGCTAACTCTTTTTTTTTCATGCTTTTTATTTATTTATCTACATTTTTTTTTGGATAAATTTATTTATCTATATCTTCTTTTTTTTCGCTTTTAGGTTGTATGTTTGACAGTTCGCCGTCTGTCGACTTTATCTCGATGAGTCAAACATGTCTGACATTCGAATTATTACCTTATAAAAAAAATATCTATCTATCTATATCTAATTATCTTCTATTTATCAATATCTAATTCTCTTCTATCAATTACAATGAGATTAATTCAAAATATAAAATTATTTCACAGTCATTCTTTCCAAAAAATATTAATAGATAAATATGTAGTATTTGATAAGCGCTATTTTATGTATATCTAGATTTTTTTTTGGTATAGATAATTATTTATAACAAAATTAATTATTTAATCACTATTATTTTATTTATATCTATATTGGTTTTTAGGCCAAAATAAATTATTAAAATATTATGCAGCCATAATATGTAGCCACAATCCATTCGTGCATAGATATTTTAATAAACTAATTAACGTAATAAATATGTACTGCATATTAAATAGTAAAAAAGACTATTAAAATATTTTTAAAAATTAACTATCTATTATGTTACATTAGATTTAATTAACAATAGATTAGAAAAAAAATATTTATATATAATTTGTTGAACTAATTTTATTTATATCTATATTATTTTTTAGTGAAAATTTTATATATATATTTAGATTATTATTTTTTATTTATTATAATCTATCTAGATTATTTATAATATTGTGTTAATGTATTCTCTATGCATGACAACACGGGACAGGAGCTAAACTGATACGGGGTTAGCCGTAGGATGGCCCGATCTTCGACAATCAAACAAGAAATAACAAGAACGGAAGCAAAGACTCGATGAACAATATGCAAGACTCGAAATTGATAACAAAGACACGACCGATAGTGGACTGAATCGAACTAAAATAGAACGAGGCAAAGACCCCAGGCCTCCTAAGAGGGTAGGAACCAAATACCAACGACTATAAAGCCCGCCTCTACAACCTTACACAACCAAGCGGACAACTTGGAGGCACAAGGAGGAGACTTGTGATTACCTGGATCACCAAGCTCTCGCGAGGTTGACGAACTCAAAGCAAACCAAGCAGGATCTATAACCAATTTGCAATCGATGAGCAACGCTACGAATCGATTGACTTTCTCATAGATGTATTTCACACAAGAACTGTAAATTTCAATAATGGAAGACGTGAATGTTCTACAAGGGTCGGCCGGTCTAATATAACCCTAACAATCTATTTGGCCGAAACTTAACAAAATAATAATAATAAAATTACTAACTTAGAAAATTAATAAGATAACTCTTAAAATAGCATAGTTAATTAACTATTCTAACAATCTAACGTAACAACTTAATTAGGAAATCTAAAGTAAGCGTATAAGCTCGATGGCCATCATCCAACAGTAGCTTCGCGCACGCCCGCGCAGACCCGGTGCACGCCCGCGCAGACCGGTGCACGCCCGCGCACTTCACAGCTGGCCTAGGCGCTTTCCAGCTTGCTTCCGGCGTCGGCAACCTGGGTTCCGATGCACATGTACGCCTTCATTGGTGGCTCCGGGAATTGGACCGCGCTCGAGAACAAGGCGTGACTCACAAAGAGGAATGAGTCGCGTTGGAGCTTCTTAGCTCGAGCTCTAGTCATCGGTCCGTCTCCGAGTATGATCGGTGCGTCCGGAGGTGTAGATGACGGTGTAGAAGATGGTCCCGCATCAACCTCCCCTTCTTGGAAAGGATTCGACCACGAATCCAAGTCCTCGTCCACGGAAAGATATGGAATGAGATCCGCGACGTTGAAGATAGCACTCACGCCATAAGTTCCAGGAAGCTCCAGCCTGTAGGCATTGTCGCCCACCTTCTGTAGAACCTTGAAAGGTCCATCTCCTCGTGGAGCAAGCTTGCTCTTCCGCTCGTTGGGAAACCTCTCCTTCCTCAGGTGCACCCACACTAGATCCCCTGGCTGGAATGTCACCAATCGGCGGCCCTTGTTGGCCTTATTGGCGTTATACTCCGCCTTCCGCATGAGCTGCTGACGCGTCCGTTCATGGAGCTCCTTGACGAACTCAACATGCTTACCTGCGTCAAACGACTCATTCTCTCTCATAGGATATGGAGTAAGATCAAAAGGGGTTAGTGGATTAACACCATATACACATTCAAAAGGAGTTATTTTAGTTGAGGAATGCATTGTCCTATTGTAAGCAAACTCCACATGAGGTAAGGCTTCTTCCCAAAGCTTCAAATTTTTCCTTAAAATGGCTCTAAGGATAGTGGTTAAGGTCCTATTGGTCACCTCAGTTTGGCCATCTGTCTGGGGGTGACTAGAGGTAGAAAATAACAATCTAGTTCCCAATTTGTTCCATAAAGTCCGCCAAAAATGACTCAAAAACTTAACATCCCTATCACTCACTATGGTTTTCGGCACTCCATGCAACCTAACTACCTCTCTAAAGAACAAATTCGCAACATTGGTAGCATCATCAGTCTTATGGCATGCTATAAAGTGAGCCATCTTAGAAAATCTATCCACCACAACAAAGATAGAATCCCTCCCCTTCTTAGTTCTAGGCAATCCCACAATAAAGTCCATAGAAATATCTTCCCAAGGGGCAGAGGGAATTGGCAGTGGGGTATACAAACCATGGGGCATAAGCTTAGACTTGGCCTTTAAACAGTCAATGCATCTCTTAAGGCAATGTTCTACATCCCTAAGCATATGTGGCCAATAGAAGTGAGACTTAAGTGTGTGGTAGGTCTTATCTCTCCCAAAATGACCCATTAAACCTCCACTATGGGCTTCATTCACCGATAATAACCGAAGAGAACACCTAGGTATACACACTTGGTCTTTCCTAAACAAGAATCCATCAAAGATATAAAATTGGTCGGTAGGACCCTTACCTAGGCACTTTCCAAAAACTTCCCCAAAATCAGCATCATTAGCATACAATTCCTTAATGTATACAAAGCCTAAGACTCTAGAATCCAAAGTGGTCAAAAGGACATGTCTCCTAGATAAAGCATCAGCAACCACATTGTCTTTCCCTTTCTTATACTTTATAACATAAGGAAATGTCTCAATAAATTCCATCCATCTACCATGCCTCTTATCAAGTTTATCTTGGCTCTTAAAATATTTTAGAGATTCATGATCAGTCTTAAGTATAAACTCACTAGGCCAAAGGTAATGGGACCATGTCTTAAGGACTCTAAACAATGCATATAATTCTTTGTCATACGTAGAGTAATTAAGACATGCACCTTTTAATTTTTCAGAGAAGAAGGCTATAGGCTTACCTTCTTGCATGAGGACGCCTCCTATCCCAACGCCGCTAGCATCACATTCAACCTCGAAAGGTCGAGTGAAGTCAGGCAGAGCCAGCAATGGCGCATGAGTGAGCTTCTCCTTGAGCTTGCAAAACGCCTCCTCCTGAGCTGGACCCCACTTGAACTCACACCGCTTTTTTGTGAGCTCTGTGAGAGGGGCTGCGATGGAGCTGAAATCGCGCACAAAACGTCGGTAGAAGCTCGCTAGGCCCTGGAAACTCCTCACATGGCCGATATTGGTAGGTGTCGGCCAGTCCTGGATTGCCTTGATCTTAGCATCGTCGACTCGCAATCCGCTTGAACTCACTACAAAACCAAGAAAAGACACTTGATCATTACAAAGCTCACATTTCTTAAGATTGACATACAAGTGTTCTAATCTAAGAGTAGAAAGTACTTCCCTCAAATGTGCTTCATGTTCCTCAGGTGATTTACTATAGATAAGAATGTCATCAAAGTAAACAACAACAAATTTACCTATGAAATTCCTAAGCACATGATTCATTAGTCTCATGAAAGTACTAGGTGCGTTAGTCAAGCCAAAAGGCATAACCAATCATTCATAGAGTCCAAATTTAGTTTTGAAGGCTGTTTTCCATTCATCGCCTTTCTTCATCCTAATCTGATGGTAACCGCTTTTTAAATCAATTTTAGAGAAGATAGAAGAACCATGCAACTCATCTAACATGTCATCTAAGCGGGGTATAGGATGGCGATATTTCACAGTTATGTTGTTAATGGCCCTACAATCTACACAAATTCGCCATGAACCATCTTTCTTAGGGACTAACAACACAGGCACAACACTAGGACTCATACTTTCCCTAATGTATCCCTTGTCCAACAGTTCCTGGACTTGGGATTGAACCTCTTGGGTTTCAGTGGGATTCATTCTGTAAGCAGGCCGATTAGGCAATGCAGCCCCTGGAATGAGATCGATTTGATGCTCAATTCCTCTGACAGGGGGTAGACCTGCTGGTATGTCCTCGGGGAAAACATCCTTATATTCTTCAAGAAGAGATAAGATGCGAGGAGAGAGGGTAGCTCGAAGCTCCTCACTCAACATATTCAACCCTTTGCATAGGAGCATGAGGGTTGTTTCCCCATCCGCAAACTCGTCTAAAAATGTACTCTTGGAAGCCAAAAATACACCCTTAGGCCGAGTAGGGGTAGACACATGGCTCGACTGAGCCGCCTTTTCTAACTCACCTTTACTTACCTTCCGCTTCTCAATCTCATCAGCCACCTGGGTTGGCGTCATAGGCTTGAGAACTACATTTTTGCCCTGAAAAGTAAAGGAATATCTGTTAGTAAAGCCATCATGCAAGACCTTACGATCAAACTGTCAAGGACGACCTAACAAGATATGACAAGCTTGCATAGGTACTATATCACATAACACATCATCTTCATAATGTCCTAATTTGATATGTACTTTGACTTGCCTATTCACTTTCAAATTACCACAGTCGTTCATCCAATGCAATCTATAAGGCCTAGGATGCTGAATAGTAGGAAGGTGTAATTTATCAATCATCTCTTGACTAGCTAAGTTACAACAACTTCCCCCATCAATGATCACATTAACCACTTTACCCTTAACTAAGCATCTAGTATGAAAAAGATTCTCACGTTGATTGTCATCACATGGTGCAGGAACAACACTTAAGACTCTCCTAACAATCAGTGATTCTCCATGTTCATAATCAATGCCATCATCATCCTCATCATAGGTAAGCAGATTAAGGTTTTGATCATTATCATTAGCATGCTCTTCATTTTCATCACAAGAATTGTCAGACACATATTCACCTAAGTGATTAATCATGAGAGTTTTCCTATTGGGACAATCCTTCATAGTATGACCTCTACCCTGACATTTAAAGCACACAATGTCCCTAGATCTAGTAGTAGAGGGGTTAGGATTACTCCCTTTGGGACCAGTAGATGTCCCAGACGACTCTCGTCCTGTCCAAGGCGCCTTACCCTTGTCAGCAGCGGTAGGGTTGGTTCGGCCATCTCCTCTCCCAGGGGCTTGGTTTGGCCGAGAGGTGTAACCGCCGTCAGACCGCCCTTGGGGCTGTTGTGGCCGGTTTTGGCGCCAAGGTTGGGGCTGGCCGCTCGTCCATCTTCCGCCTTGGTTCCTGTATCTAGCTCCACGTTCAACTTTAATAGCCAAATGCAAAAATTCAGTAGGAGTAGAGTAAGGAAAGCAATCAATGTCCTGAGCTAAGGCGGGATGCAAAATGCGAAGAAACCTAGCATTAGTATCCTCATGACGTTCAACAACATTTGCTCGTGCCATGGTTTCTTGCATAATATTAAAGGTTTCCTCAACAGATTTATTACCCTGCTTAAGGTTCTCTAGGCGTTGCCTAAGCTCTCTAGCATAGTGTTGAGGGACAAACCTATTTCTCATTAAAGCTTTCAATTGGTTCCAAGACGCGATAGGCGCATCAAGGGCTCTTCTTCTTTCCTTAACCAAATTATCCCACCAAATAAGAGCAAATCCTTGAAATTCTAAAGAAGCCAATTGAACTTTCTTAGGTTCAGAAAAATTGTGACAGTTCCAGATTTGTTCCATTTTAGTTTCCCAGTCTATATATGCATCTGGATCTGTCTTGCCATCAAAGGAAGGAATTTTTACCTTAACCTTACCTATGTCGTCCTGATCAGGATCCCTATGCTCACGGTATTGATAACGCCCTCCTCTGTCGTTCCGCCTCGGGCGTTGATCCCAATAATCCTCCTCTTGGAAGTCATCGTCACGCTCCGAGTAGTAGAACTCCTCCTGGAAGCCACGACCTTTCCCTCTTCCCCGTCCTTGCCCCTGCGCATTAACAAATCCGTTATTTCTACCATTTCTCTCCCTTCGTGGAGAGTTGTTCTCTTCAAATATAGGATTATGCAAATGAAAGTTAGGGTTAGGATTAGGATTTCGGACTTCCCTTTCATCATTAGGCGTCTCGTCACGCCCATGATTACCTTGACCACCAAGGTTATTAGAACCCGTTGGTCTCGCCTCCAAGGCCGTCAACCTATCCATTATCGCCGTCAAGGTGGTGGCAAAAGTGTCCATTCTGGCGTTGACCACCGCGGCGGATATAGTTGCGTCGGAATCGTTGTCATTGTTGCCATTGTTGGCATTGTTCGGGTTGTTAACCTGCTGAGACATCGCAACTAAACAAACACAGAACTATGTCAAGATTAGCAAAATAAAACAATCTCACAATGTGTTTCTCTCACACACTTCTCTCTAATTGGTTATGACAAGCTTGTTGGGGCAATCCGCTTTGGGCAAATCAACACTCAAGCAAGGACTCAACAATCAAAGAAAAGTAATCAAGAGAAAGAAACAAGGGTAAGCAACCGCAAAGTCCAACAAAACACAAGTATCGACTCAACACTGGAGGGTACCGACTCGATATATTGGTGAAAGGCACTCGACACTTGCAAAGATCACTCGACACAGATATGTAGACAACTCGACACACAAGCAAACTTGGACTTTTACCTCTTGTTTTGATTCAAACCCTGAGCAAGGATGTTGTAGTTGCAAGGTAGGGCTTAAAAAAAATTTATGGTTTGGGAGGTATGTGTTTGAGAATTTCGATTAGGGCTATGAGATTTTCACCGAAATTGGTCCTTGAAGTTCTTGCACTAGACTCGACAATTCTTTTTTTTTTTTTTTTTTTTTGAAGCTTACTTTTGCCCCTAGTGAATTTTATCCTCCTAGGACTAAGCTTTGAATGTATTTTTTTTTTTTTTTTAAATTTCGGACTGTTTTTTTTTTTTTTTTTTTTTAGCTAATGCAAGAAACTTAACAATGAAATAAAAAAGACTCTTGAAATTTAAGCTATGGTGAAAGAAAAATAAAATTTAGGTAGCCCTAATGAAATATATATAATGGAGGTTTGGCTATCTTAGGTAAGTGGAACTATCTTATGCCTTTTATAATTTATGATAGATAAAACAATAATATCTACCACAAAAAAAAATCAGAATTTAATTTAGGCAATAAAATAGATAGATCAAAAGATAGGAAGCAAACTAGGGTTGGTAATATTGTGTGCTTGGCCAATGCCGAATGGAAGTTCCAATAAACAATAATGGCGGCTGCTCTAATTTGATATGACGGCACTAATTGGCACCCCTGTTTGTTGTAGGTCTCGGTTTAAGGCTGTGTTTGGGCTAATGTGCAACACAACAATCACAAATAAAGGTTAATGCAATCAAATTATAAAATTCAAGAAGTAAAAACCAAGAACAAGAAAGACTCTATTTTTTTTTTATAGGTTTTTGTGTTTGGGGAAACAAAAGACACAACTTTTGATGTCGGAAATCTAAGCTCTGATGCCAATTTGATACGGGGTTAGCCGTAGGATGGCCCGATCTTCGACAATCAAACAAGAAATAACAAGAACGGAAGCAAAGACTCGATGAACAATATGCAAGACTCGAAATTGATAACAAAGACACGACCGATAGTGGACTGAATCGAACTAAAATAGAACGAGGCAAAGACCCCAGGCCTCCTAAGAGGGTAGGAACCAAATACCAACGACTATAAAGCCCGCCCCTACAACCTTACACAACCAAGCGGACAACTTGGAGGCACAAGGAGGGGACTTGTGATTACCTGGATCACCAAGCTCTCGCGAGGTTGACGAACTCAAAGCAAACCAAGCAGGATCTATAACCAATTTGCAATCGATGAGCAACGCTACGAATCGATTGACTTTCTCACAGATGTGTTTCACACAAGAACTGTAAATTTCAATAATGGAAGACGTGAATGTTCTACAAGGGTCGGCCGGTCTAATATAACCCTAACAATCTATTTGGCCGAAACTTAACAAAATAATAATAATAAAATTACTAACTTAGAAAATTAATAAGATAACTCTTAAAATAGCATAGTTAATTAACTATTCTAACAATCTAACGTAACAACTTAATTAGGAAATCTAAAGTAAGCGTATAAGCTCGATGGCCATCATCCAACAGTAGCTTCGCGCACGCCCGCGCATACCCGGTGCACGCCCGCGCAGACCGGTGCACGCCCGCGCACTTCACAGCTGGCCTAGGCGCTTTCCAGCTTGCTTCCGGCGTCGGCAACCTGGGTTCCGATGCACATGTACGCCTTCATTGGTGGCTCCGGGAATTGGACCGCGCTCGAGAACAAGGCGTGACTCACAAAGAGGAATGAGTCGCGTTGGAGCTTCTTAGCTCGAGCTCTAGTCATCGGTCCGTCTCCGAGTATGATCGGTGCGTCCGGAGGTGTAGATGACGGTGTAGAAGATGGGCCCGCATCAACCTCCCCTTCTTGGAAAGGATTCGACCACGAATCCAAGTCCTCGTCCACGGAAAGATATGGAATGAGATCCGCGACGTTGAAGATAGCACTCACGCCATAAGTTCCAGGAAGCTCCAGCCTGTAGGCATTGTCGCCCACCTTCTGTAGAACCTTGAAAGGTCCATCTCCTCGTGGAGCAAGCTTGCTCTTCCGCTCGTTGGGAAACCTCTCCTTCCTCAGGTGCACCCACACTAGATCCCCTGGCTGGAATGTCACCAATCGGCGGCCCTTGTTGGCCTTATTGGCGTTATACTCCGCCTTCCGCATGAGCTGCTGACGCGTCCGTTCATGGAGCTCCTTGACGAACTCAACATGCTTACCTGCGTCAACTGATAGTAATGTGGAGCTATTTCTACCAGCCATTCAACCTGCGGTAGAAGGGATGGTTGACGTAAGTGCACATTGCACAAGTTTACTAGCAAAAGAGGATGGTCAGAAGACCGCCAAAAGAAGGCATTCATCGTCTATGATAAACGATAAGCTCGAGGGGCAAAATTATGTATCACCATAACTTCGACAGAAGAAGTTCACCGAGATTATGCACTATATATAAAGCTCAAGCAAGTTTGGGCAATCATTTGGGGAAAAAAATCACATTTATAACAGAGTCGAAATATTGCCAAGGTGCATCAAAGATATGGAGATAGTCACCCATGAGTCCATAACACGTCTCCCCTCCTCCTTTTTCCGGGCTTGGGACCGGTTGTGTGTACCAAATATACACAAGCGGAGTTAAAAACGTGTTATCACATAGCAAACGAACATGGGAAGGAACCAACTATTTCTGTTGGAAAACAAACAAATGAACAATGATATTATCTGGCAACATAGATGAAGCACATCAACTAGCAGATTACAGAAGTTGGCGTATTACAGAAATCTAAAAACATATGTTAGAATGATCTCAGCAGTACAACACGAATCAATCAGCCTTAAGACCTCAACTGGACCAACCAATCAATAAACCTTAATTTCCAATGCCAACAAGGAGACATCACCCGAGCAGCTGATACCATCTCACAAAGCAGACACACTAACAATGACTGCGGTAGATTGGAGGACTACCTCCCTCACTTTGAACTAGCCAATTCCGGAAAATGAGCCATTTAGGACATCATGATTCTAATAAACCCGATATTTGTATGCACAAATAACATAGCTGATATAGGCATGCGGGGAAGAACAATCACATCATAGAAGAAATCACGTCAGGCTATTCCAGAAATCAAACACAGCTGCAATCTCGGCATATGAGAAGTCAAACTCCAAGTTGTCACATCAATCTCCAAAAGCAAATATAATGCTGATTATGCAGGGCATTTAAAAGGGCAAACTTCAATCTAACTATAAAGAGCTGATAGATATACCAACAAGTCTATGCTAAAGAGTTCCTGCTGCTGATATAGGCATGCGGAGAAGAAAAATCACATCATAGATTCCAACAAATCATCAAACACAGCTGTAGTCTCTATGCCAAGCAGTTCTAGCCTTTTTTCATGAAATAAGACGTATGGGGCGGGAAACCAAACACCTGAAACTTCAGAAAAAACACCAAACCAATATGTCGTCCACACATTATCACTTCAGAATGATAACATCTCTCCATTTATGGTATGATCTATCAATTCTAATCATTCAAATCTGACAAGTATAAAGAGGCCAACCATGAAATGCTGGAAGATGCTAAGATGTTGACAGAAATTGCAGATGAAACAAAATGCATATGAAATAGATGACAAGATAAAAGACAAGGTAAGCATATCATTTTTCAGATGCCTAACTAGTAAACACTTGATGCACTAAAGGAAACTAGGCATTGATAAATAAATCCGACATTATAGAACAGGATGCAAGAAGTGGTCCATGATAAATAATACTTGGAAGAACTCAAAACAGCAAAAAGAGAAGATGGGTACTCCTCCTGCTAGGAATTTTCCACCATATTTTAGTTCTCTCACGCAATACAACAGAGTTCTGTAGAGCAATATGCTTGGAAAGAAAAGTTACTATTACGATTGGAACCTAGACAACAAAGAAAAGTTAATGCTTTGACTGGCACCTAGAAAACAACTCCAGAGACCAGAAGTGTAAGACTAGAAAGCAAGTGTAAGACTAGTCAAGATTATCCAGACTGGATTCCGAGACCAGAAGTGTAAAAAAACCTATCCCTAATACTCATTTGCTACATGCCTCATATCTGAGAACCTGGCAATATATAGGATTTAACACATTAAAATAAAACTAGAGATAGAAAAAAAGATTAGTCAAACAAAGTAATTTGGTAAGAGATTTTTCCACATGGCCTAACACTTTAACACTAATCACTTGTGCATGATCGCCCATTCAGAATCCTACCAGTAACAAATCATGACCATTAAGAGAATTTATTGTAAATTTAGAATAAATATGTAAATCAAATGAAAAGGAACATAGCTAGTGTCAAATCATCAGATGAGAACACTTCCCAAGCACATAAATACTTCAACAAGATCAAATGCACTTGCACTGGAAGTTGTTTGGAACCCTACAAAAACCACGAAAACGAAAATCAACAACATGATATGAAATCCAGAATTAGAAACCAAGAAATTTTTTAAGAGATTTATCAATGTGATATCAATCAAATAACAAAGCTTCCTTGGGGCCTAGGATGTAATGTTTGCGAGCTCCTATATTCCCTTGCACATAAGCAGCAATTCCAAACCCTAGAAGAAAGGATAGTCATCAAGTAAGAGATCTAACATTGCAGGTTGGGGTATAAAAAACAGACGTTCAAATAAGGGCTTAGCCATTGTCAAATTTGGCATGTGAACTGCTGGATATCTAACCCTAAGGGAAGAACGGCTTCTTACTGGCAGACTAAAGTCATTGAACCTATCAAAATCCAGCAATTATAATGAATAATAAAGTTTTGATGTTCAAAATCAAAAGGTAAAAAAGATAAGGAAGAAAGCAATGAATTTTCGCAAATCTATAACATAGACGATTTTGTAGATCGCCATGAATGTAACAAGGGTGATGTTCCATTGTTAATAACTCCCCACTCGAAACCCTACCAAGAACAAACCACAGTCAGCACGAAAGACCGTTGACAACATGCAAATAGAAACCAAATAGAAGATCACGAATAAGGGGATTCAGCCGTTGTCAAATTATTTGAAGAGAACTGCAAATGTATAAGAACATAATCTTCAACAACACCGTCTTTCCACCACAAATAAAGTAAATCCTGCAAAAGAGAGCCAACAGTAGGGAATATTGAGGTCTGGCCATCTTTAAAAAAAAACCATGAGATATGTTTCAATGAGGAATTATTTGATAAGAAAGCTCCCTCATGGCCAAGTTCTAAATCAATATCATATGCCCGTTCACATGACCAGCCATCTGAACCCTATTGAAGAAAGAAGAGAGGACAGTAGTCATCAAGGATCTCAGAGCAAAGATTAGTCAAAGATATACTAGACTGAAATAGGGCTTAGCTATTTGCAAGTCGGATTAGAACTTCAAGATGCCATGACACCTGAAACCTCTAAAAAGATCATTTGTCCACTGCTACACATAAGAGAAAATCCATCAAACAGCAATCAATGAAGATTGAAAATCCAAAGAAGAAACTTCTGATGTCTAATAAAAAGCTCCCTTATGGCCTAAGATGCAATGCATGCAAACTCCTATGCTCTTGCACATAAAGCAGCGACTCCAACTCCTAGAAGAACTGCTTACTGGCATATGGTTTTTCCAACCTAGCAAAATCCACCAATGATTACAAAAATAAGGTTTTGTTGTACGAAATCAAAAGTCAAGAAAGATGAAAGTAATGAATTGATGCAAATTGGTAAGATGACAGATTTTCTGAACCGCCTCGCATGCAACAATTGTGACGTTCCATTGTCCATAACACATCCTACCAAAACCATGATAACCATAATCAACAATATGATCTGAAATCCAACACCCACGAGCAAATTCAAGGAAGAGATTTATCAATGTGATATCAATCAAATGACAAAGCTTCCTTATGGCCTAGGATGTAATGCTTGCAAACTTCTATGCCCTTGTACATAAGCAGCAGTTCCAACCCCTAGCAGAAAAGACAGCCAAGTAAGAGATCCGGCAGTGCATGTTTAGGAATAAACAACTGAAGTTCAAAATAGGAAGGGTTTAGCCATTGAGCTTCTGGATGTCCTAACACTACGACAAGCACTACAGCTTACTTCCAACCTAGCAAAATCCACCAATGATAATCAAGAACAAGTTTTTTTTGCCAGAAATCAAAAGTCAAGAAAGATGAAGTAAGGAATTGTTGCAAATTGGTAAGATGACAGATTTTCTGAACCACCTTGAATGCAACAATCTTGACATTCCATTGTCCATAACAAGTCCTACCAAAACCATGATAACCATAATCAACAATACAACAACAACAACAACAACTACCCAGTAAATCCCGCAATCCCGCAATCAACAATATGATCTGAAATCCAACAGACAAGAGCAAATTCAAGGAAGAGGAATATCAATGTCATATCAATCAAATAACAAAGCTTCCTTATGGTCTAGGATGTAATGCTTGCAAACTTCTATGCCCTTGTACATAAGCAGAAGTTCCAACCCCTAGCAGAAAAGACAGTCAAGTAAGAGATCCAACAGTGCAGGTTTGGGAATAAACAACGGAAGTTCAAACAAGGAAGGGTTTAGCCATTGTCAAATTTGGCACTTGAGCTTCTGGATGTCCCAACACTAAGAGACAAGCACACTGGCAGTTGACTTTTCCAACCTAGCAAAATCCACCAATGATAATCAAGAAAAAGTTTTTTTTTGCCAGAAATCAATAGTCAAGAAAGATGAAGTAAGGAGTTGTTGCAAATTGGTAAGATGACAGATTTTCTGAACCGCCTTGAATGATATAATTGTGACATTCCATTGTCCGTAACAAGTCCTACCAAAACCATGTAAACCATAATCAACGGTATGAACTGAATTCTGAAATCCAAAACCCAAGAGCAAATTGAAGGAAGAGAATTCAAGGAAGAGCTTTATCAACGTTATATCAATCAAATAACAAAGCTTCCTTATGGCCTAGGATGTAATGCTTGCAAACGTCTATGCCCTTGTACATAAGCAGAAGTTCCAACCCCTAGCAGAAAAGACAGTCAAGTAAGAGATACAGCAAGTGCAGCTTTAGGAATAAACAACAGAAGTTCAAACAAGGAAGGGCTTAGCCATTGTCAAATCTGGCACGTGAGCTTCTGGATGTCCTAATACTAAGACAAGCACAACTGGCAGATGGCTTTTCCAACCTAGCAAAATCCACCAATGATAATCGAGAATAAGGTTTTGTTGTCCGAAATCAAAAGTCAAGAAAGATGAAGTAATGAATTGTTGCAAATTGGTAAGATGACAGATTTATTGAAGCGCCTTGAATGTAATAATTGTGATGTTCCATTGTCCATATCACATCCTACCAAAACCATTATAACCATAATCAACAATCAACAATACAATATGAAATCCAAAACGCAAGAGCAAATTTAAGCAACAGATTTAACAATGTAATGTCAATCAAATAACAAAGCTTCCTTATGGCCTAGGATGTAATGCTTGCAAACTTCTATGCCCTTGTACATAAGCAGAAGTTCCAACCCCTAGCAGAAAAGACAGTCAAGTAAGAGATATAGCAAGTGCAGCTTTAGGAATAAACAACAGAAGTTCAAAATAGGAAGGGCTTAGCCATTGTCAAATTTGGCACTTGAGCTTCTGGATGTCCTAACACTAAGACAAGCACAACAGCTTACTGGCGGATGACTTTTCCAACCTAGCAAAATCCACCAATGATAATCAAGAACAAGCTTTTTTTGCCAGAAATCAATAGTCAAGAAAGATGAAGTAAGGAGTTGTTGCAAATAGGTAAGATGACAGATTTTCTGAACCGCTTGAATGCAATAATCGTGACATTCCATTGTCCATAACAAGTCCTACCAAAACCATGATAACCATAATCAACAATATGATCTGAAATCCAACACCCAGGAGCAAATTTCAAGGAAGAGGTATATCAGTGTCATATCAATCAAATAACAAAGCTTCCTTATGGTCTAGGATGTAATGCTTGCAAACTTCTATGCCCTTGTACATAAGCAGAAGTTCCAACCCCTAGCAGAAAAGACAGTCAAGTAAGAGATATAGCAAGTGCAGCTTTAGGAATAAACAACAGAAGTTCAAAATAGGAAGGGCTTAGCCATTGTCAAATCCGGCATATGAGCTTCCCGATGTCCTAACACTAAGACAAGCACAACTGGCAGATGGCTTTTCCAACCTAGCAAAATCCACCAATGATAATCGAGAATAAGGTTTTGTTGTCCGAAATCAAAAGTGAAGACAGATGAAGAAGTAATGAATTGTTGCAAAATGGTAAGATGACAGATATTTTGAACCGCCTTGAATGCAATAATTGTGATGTTCCATTGTCCGTAACACATCCTACCAAAACCATAATCAACAATCAACAATACAATATGAAATCCATAACCCAAGAGCAAATTTAAGAAAGAGATTTATCAATGTGATGTCAATCAAATAACAAAGCTTCCTTATGGCCTATGATGTAATGCTTGCAAACTTCTATGCCATTGTACATAAGGAGCAGTTCCAACCCCTAGCAGAAAAGACAGCAAAGTAAGAGATCCGGCAGTGCATGTTTAGGAATAAACAACGGAAGTTCAAACAAGGAAGGGCTTGGCCATTGTCAAATTTGGCACTTGAGCTTCTGGATGTCCTAACACTAAGACAAGCACAGCTGCTTACTGGCAGATGACTTTTCCAACCTAGCAAAATCCACCAATGATAATTAAGAATAAGGTGGTGGTGTCCGAAATTAAAAGTCAAGAAAGATGAAGAAGTACTGAATTGTTCAAATTGATAAGATGGCAGATTTTCTGAATGGCCTTGAATGTAATCATAGTGACGTTCCGTTGTCCGTAATACATCCTACCAAAACCATGATAACCATAATCAACATCGACAATATGATCTGAAATCCAACACCCAAGAGCAAATTCAAGGAAGAGATTTATCAATGTCAATCAAATAACAAAGCCCCCTTATGGTCTAGGATGTAATGCTTGCAAACTTCCATGCCCTTGTACATAAGCAGCAGTCCCAACTCCTAGCAGAAACAATAGTCAAGTAAGAAATCCAGCAGTGCATGTTTAGGAATAAACAACAGAAGTTCAAACAAGGAAGGGCTTAGCCATTGTCAAATCTGGAAAATGAGCTTCCTGATGTCCTAACACTAAGACAAGCACAACAGCTTACTGGCAGATGGCTTTTCCAACCTAGAGAAATCCACCAATGATAATCAAGAATAAGGTTTTGTTGTCCCAAATCAAAAGTCAAGAAAGATAGTAATGAATTGTTGCAAATTGGTAAGACGACAGATTTTCTGAACCCCCTGAATGTAATAATTGTGACGTTCAATTGTCCATGACACATCGTTCAAAACCCTAGAACAAATCGCAGTCACCAAGAAAAACCTTTTAGAACGAAATCAAAAGCCAAGAAAGATGAAGAAGTAATGAATTGTTGCAAAATGGTAAGATGACAGATTTTTTGAACCGCCTTTCACACCACCCTACCAAAAACAAATCACAGTCCCTTTCACAACACGGATGTAGAAACCAATAAAATCTGAACCATAGCCAAGTAAAGAAGGGAAGACGAGAGTCGTCAAGAATAAAAAAAACGGTAGGAATCAGAGATATATAGCAACATAGAACTAGAGCTTAGCCATATCCAATTATGATTAGAATTTCTTGTTGCCACAACGCTTGACACCTCTTCCAACATCAACTGTCCACTCTGCTTAACACAAGTGAAAAACTAGGAAAATCCATTCAGCAGCAATCTGTGCAATATTAACGGACCAAAGAAGATACTTCTGATGTCAAATTGTCTGATATGAAAACTCTAGATGCGTAGGCAAATAAATCTTCCCCTTATCCGCTACAACTTTAGAACCCTAGCAAAACCACCAAACTTTATAGGTCCGACAATCCAAATTTACAACCTAGCTAAACCCATCAATACGTAACAAGATCGATAGACCTTTGCAAATCCTTGCGCATAACCAAGGTCAAATTTCTCTAATCTCCACTTAAGGTCGATAAACATTCCAAAGAATCAATCGATGAAAATCCTCAATCATCACCGAAAATCCACGAGCTATATAGATCCCAGGCAAGCAAAATTGGCATCAGCTACAAGAATAAATCATCAAACTAGTCGCAAACAGAGATCTACGCTGCAATAAAAACCGTCCCACGGAGAAAATCACGGCGAACAAAATCAACAACCGGCAATACGAACAATTATAGAGAAGATCGATGGAGAAGCAGAGCAATAGAAAGAAGAACAACAACCAAAAGCAGCAGATCTGAATCGAAAGCTAAGAACTAAGCGAATAGCGAAATCAGAGGGAATGAATTGTAGGGTTAGATTGAGGGGAGGAGATCCAATATATAGATCGAGTAAACGTGATCCCGAAGGATCGATTTGACGCGGTTGCGTTTAATGTCCGCACGATAATTATTTTTAATGTTTTTTTGTTTTGTTAAATACAGTAATTATTTTTACTAATGTTCAATACCACCGCCTTAAGTTATTTTTTAAATAAAAAAAATGAATATTACTCTCTCTGTCTCATATTAAATGTCGTTTGTCTTTTTGTGCACGCTTTTTAAGGAACGAAAAACTCTATAAAATATTATTATTTTAATTAATTTTTTTATGTAATGTTATACTTATTACTACTATGTATCAAATTATATAAAAAAAATAATTAAAAAAATAATATTTTATAGAGATTTTTGCTCATTAAAAAGGGTGTCGAAAAGTAAAACGACATTTAATTTGAGACGGAGGGAGTATATATATCTCCGTATACCTATAGGCATATTAATATATTTAAAAAAAATTATGGCCTATTTCCGAATCTTTTTTATGAACATGGCCTATTTACAAAATAATTTTTAATTGCGTATATATTTTTTCCCTTTTTAAAAAAAATAATTTATAATTTACAAAAATATTTTTAAAAGTAAAAAATAATAACCTTAACCTTTTTATTTTTAAAATAAAAAAGTACTTACATTTACCCTTCAAAATCCATAATCAAACAACCAATCGCCACAACTTTTAATTTAATTTTCTTTATAATTATCCACATCATAAATTACTGCGATTGTATGATTTAAACAAATCATTAATTGATTATTATTGTGAATAAAAAGATCAAAATACAACTTATGTGGAAGAATTTAAATTTTCTCATATATTTAGAAACTTTTGTATTAGAATTTTTATTTAAAAATCATCTTTTAAATTCAATTTTTTTTTCAAATTTTGAAATTTGAAAAAGAAAAATTAGATATAGATAATGTAGTACTACTTTATGTTTTTTCAGTAAGATGGAACAGATAGATAGATAGATAAAATTTAGATATAGATAATACTACTTTATCTTTTTTTTTAGGAAAATGAGATAGATAGATAGATAAAATTTAAATATAGATAATACTACTTTATCTTTTTTTAGTAAGATATAATAGATAGATAGATAGATATACATATAGGTAGAAGATAGATATGTAAATATAGATAAACAAGATAGATAGATATAAAAATTATACACACTGATTTTAAAACTTTATATTTTCCTGATTCCAATAATAGAATATTCATAAAAACAAAAATCTA
Organism: Persicaria tinctoria; assembly: GCA_037127255.1. Taxonomy (NCBI): domain Eukaryota; kingdom Viridiplantae; phylum Streptophyta; class Magnoliopsida; order Caryophyllales; family Polygonaceae; genus Persicaria; species Persicaria tinctoria. The sequence continues at coordinate 65,051,338 of JBANSL010000010.1, read as the reverse complement.
AATGACAATTTCCAATTATGAAAAATTATATTCGCAGTTGATCGATGATTTCTCAGTTTTTATTCAAGTTTATAGGGTTAACCAAATTATTACTGATTCAATTCACAATGTGCTACAATTAAAAGTCCTGATTCAATTCACAATGTGCTACAATTAAAAAAATTACTCAAAACGGCCTTAGTAATATCTGATATTTACAAATATTATCAAAAGAACCAAAATTTGCAACCTATCTCCCTTGTATGTTCTAGAAGGTTCTCTGTATAGCCTCTACATTGTCTTCTAGCCCCATGAAAGGGAACTACCGTGAACACCATCACAATCTCATACCCCTACAGTATGGTTAGAAACCGCGTTTTACTATAGACTCGAGACACCATCATCATCATAATCCATTCGAATTTCAAAGCACCCATCCAAGACAAAATCGGCTAGCTATTCTACAAGCCTTTACAGTGAAAGCCCTAAAGTTCTTCCTTCCCGAGTTGTGTTCAGCAACTTCAAGCAGCTCGCCCTACTCCTCGTGGCATTTTCTTTGTGGCCGCTGTAACAAAAGTAAGGGTAGTTTTCAGCAAAATAACAGAAGCATTAAAAATGTTTCCAACCCTTGTTATTCATAAGACATCATTCCTTGGCTTAACTGGACTTTCTATCAGAAATAATAATTCTGAAGTTATTAGATACTCGTGATGTTTAGTTGGCCTGGAATATGGAAATATACTTGAATACTACAGTAGTCCTTGTTGCTATCATTATCAATGTGAATATAGTGAGCGACACTTCAAGGAAGACGGATATGAACATACCATCTTCAACGTCTTTCAACTGATAGTAATGTGGAGCGATTTCCACCAACCATTCAGGCTTTAACTCTGTCACCTGCAGTAGAAGGGATGGTTGATCGTAAGTGCCCAAGAACCACAGTTTTACTCGCAAAGGTAAAGTTAGGTGACAGTCAAAAAAGAAATCGTCTGCACACCTGACGCATGTACTCTTTTGTTGTCAAAACCAACTCATGGTAGACCACCCACCGTGGTTGAGGTTGCATCTGAAAATTACATCATAATTTTTAGAATAAAATCTCAATTAAAAAATCAACTAGCTCAGACTATATTTTAAACTTGCATGACCATATAACATAAAAATTTGGCAAAAATGTGTGTAAATAATACAGTAGGTGACAACCAAAACCTTATTTATACGGCCAAGTTTATACCATATTTAGGTGTTGTAGACAATTTCCTACTTTCAAGTTTGTCACACCTGATTTGTCTAAAAATGAAACTCAGACTCCATCAAGAGAGACAGAGAAGAACAAAAACCCAAACACTCCAGTTGCCAGTTTCACTAACTGCTCAAAAGAATTAGCCATAAAAGACTTGCCCATGAATTTTCCTAAAATAGTGAATCCCTGCCATAAGACTCACCTGAGCTAAACCTGAACTGGGATGCATGTAAACTGTCTGAGGGTGTTTGACTGTACGATAAGACCCATTTTTCTGTAATTTTGCAGAGTGAGGAAAAAACCCTGAAATTTAAAGCACAAAATTATCAAGCATCATCTCTAATAATAATAAACCCAAAGAACCTAATTATGTATCATGCAGAAAAGCTATTTCTAATTCAAACCTGCTGTGATGCACTTCTTGATTGGCTCCATATCACTGAGACTAGATGTAAGCTCAATTTCTACCCTTTCTAGAAGTCCTTCCAATTGATCTCTTATATCCCTTGCCCGTTTCATACTTCTAACCTGAAATTTATACATATATATAAAAAAAACCTTTTAGTAATACACATAACAAGACAGTAACTGCCTTATATTTTCTGCATATAGATTGTAGTGAATACTCCATAGTCCATATTATACAAGGACCAAGATGATCAAACTAAAGTGCCATTCCATGAGATCTTATAGAAGGCCCTTTTTCATTTCAGAAAAATTTTGGACATGGTAACAAGTATCCTACCAAAGCTATAGGATAGTTGAAAGTTTCAATTCAGCAGCAGTAAATGGCAATAAGTTCAGCCAAACAAGACAGAGTTTCAAACTCCCTAAACAACTGTCCACTTGTAATCAAGTTCATAGAGCGACTTCAATATTTGCCAGTCGTTATTTACATCACTGACAAGAATTTATGTTAACAAGGAAGAAAGAAACAATGAAATGTGAATAACATAAGCTGTCAAATAGATAACTGTGATTGTAGGTGCAACCATAAAATAAGGTGAAACTGAGTCAGTAGGTACCTGAATATAGTTTTCATAGCACCACATAGTCCCATAATCACATGCCTTCCACTCATTGTAAACCTGAAACCAATAAATTTATAAAATGCAAATCATTTACCTAAAATGTAAATGAAAACAAAGACCCAGGAGGCCAGGCCATAAACATACAAAGATATATCATCAAACATTGACATATAAAAACACTTATTAAAATATTGCCAGATGGGAATGTTTCATCAAAAACTGACAGATGGCAACGTTTCATCCATACATTAACTAATAGAAACATTTCAACAACATTGACACAGGAAAATTTCATAAAAAAATTGACAAATAGGAGCACTGAGAAATTTCTAATGACAGAACAAACTAGTGGACACTGTACAACTTTAACAAAAACAAACACATTTAGACTCACAGTGATAATGACACCATAGCAAGCACGATTGCGCTATACCTTAAGTAGAGCAATATGATCGCCAATGTTTCCCTCGTGAAATCTCATCCTAGCTGTGTCAGCATGGACCTGTTTGTCCTTTGGACGATAGAAGATTGAACTTCCAATAGAAAGCATTGCTGCAATTGTTATTATCTCCTCGGAACACTTGTATTTCTCAGAAGCAACGATCATTTTAGAAAGCATCGGATCAAGGGGAAATTCAGCCATTCTTCTACCCACCTTAGTTAGCTCACCTAACTTATTCAATGCCCCTAGGGCGTAGAGCAACTCGAGTGCTTTAAGTAGGGCTTCTGATGGTGGTGGGTCCATAAAGTCAAAACCCAACAAATCATGTATGCCAAGACTTTTAAGTGTCAACACGACATTAGCAAGATTAGTTCGTTGTATTTCTGGCGCTGTATTGTCTTCCAAATCTTGTTGGTAATTGAAACTGGTATACAATCTGAAGCATTTTCCAGGGCCTGTCCGTCCTGATCGGCCAGCTCTTTGATTTGCTGAAGCCTTGGAAATTGGAGTTACAAGCAATGACTCCATTCCAGTACGAGGATTATATGATTTCATCTTGGAAAATCCTGGATCAAGTACATATTTGATCCCATCAATTGTTAGAGAAGTCTCTGCAATATTTGTGGCCAGCACGACCTTACGTGCTCCTTCAGGAGTGGTCTCAAAGATTTTCGCTTGCAAATCAGTAGGAAGGTTGGCATAAATGGGACATATTATGAGTTCTGCGATCTTTGTTCCCAGTCCTCTAGTTCTGTGCTTCAAAATCTCTTCTGCCGTTTCAATTTCTTCTTGCCCAGTGAGAAAGACCAGAATATCACCCTGCGGCTGAGTCACGTGTATTTGAAGTACTGTGACAATGGCAGCATCCAAATAATCTGCCTCTGGTGCTTTGGTATAATTAATTTCAACAGGATATCGACGACCGGGGATTTTAAAAATTGGGGCAGAATCAAAATAATCACTAAATTTTTCAGCATCTAGAGTTGCACTTGAAATGAGTAACTTCAAATCAGGTCGAAAACGAGCAACATCCTGCACATGAAAAGGCACTCAACAAAGTTATACGTGTATTAACTGCATTTCACGAAAGCATTAGGAAATACAGTTAGAAATATCAGATATAGTTAAAACAAGAAAAGGACCTAGATGGCCATGATTGTCAATCTTTTTTTCACAAAATAAGGCAAAATATTAAACCAAGAAATTTGTCAAGTTTAATTTTGAAACAGAGCTTTCAAATAGACGGTACCATCTTATATTGTTTTATTGGGATAAAAAACAGGCATCCCACATTTTAGTTCAAAAAATACAGAGCATTATTCCACATATTTTTAGTTCCAAAAAGACAGCATCGGAGTAGTGTGTACTGTTCATATGAATGAAGAGAGAACAGGTAACCATTCCGGAATGGCTCACCGGAAAGGACTTATGGATAATAGTCATAGGTCCCCGGTTCGAACCCCGGAATGGCCGCTCTTTATTTACCAATTCAAGAAGAGAGAACAGGTTGAAGAGAAACTATGTACCTTAACTAAACCAAATAGTATATCGGTTGAAAGTGTCCTTTCATGGGCTTCATCAACCATTATAACACTGCAAAATTTGTCAAAAATGTGAGTGGAACTCCATGGTGGATTTGACTGAACGGCAGGTTGAGGAAGCATGCTTTACCTGTAGCTAGCAAGGTCTGGTTCACCAAGAAATTCCCTCAACAACATCCCATCTGTCATATATTTAAGAATAGTTTTCTCTGATGTGCAATCCTCAAACCGGATGGAGTAACCAACCTACAAATTAATAGTATACCTTAATCAACAAGACCCCAATGAAGGTGATAACAAAATTGTGCATTGTGGAGAGCAACAGCAACAACCCAGTAAATCCCGCGATTAAGCAGGGTCTCGGGGGTAAGGATGTACGCACTCATACCCCGACCAGGTCGAGAGAGTGTTTCCGAAAGACCCATAACAACACGGAACAAGGACCACAAGGGAACAGAAGGTAGAAGGACAGTAAAGAAGCTAAAAAAGGAGGCACAGACAATAGGACACAACAACAGAGCCTAAATTATTTACTTGATGATGGAAAAAACTTATAAAGAAAATTTTGGGAATATTTCTGACATGGCAATTGCAGACATCCAAAAAAGTGAACTGTTGGCCATGTTTCTTTATCGTGTAGCTTTATGTAGACTATTCTAAAAATGATATACCAAATAGAAGCGCGGGTCAAAAAATATAAAGAACTCTTACCTCATGCCCAAGTTTCACTCCCATTTCTTCGGAAACACGAGCAGATACACTCATAGCTGCAACTCTTCGAGGCTGAGTACAGCCAACCTATACAAAAGACAAGGAACAATGGCTTGGTAAGACAAGCTCAAGGGATTGAATAAGAAATGAGGAAATTACTTTGCCTTCTTGTTAAAAATAACTAAGTCACTGACTGAACTACTAGTCCATATCCGCATTCCAAAAACTAGAACCATGATATATATAACCCTTCTTAAAACCCAAATCAAGACAATGGACAAGAGCGTCATACCAATCCCCGTTTAGTAAAGCCAGCTTCATGTAGGTACTGAGGTATCTGAGTTGTCTTTCCAGATCCAGTCTCTCCTACGATAATAAGGACCTACACATACACACAACAACTACATAAATTTGAATGGAGAGGGGAAAAGGAAAGGAAAAGAAATTAAAGTAATGCAACTAGATCACGGAAATGACTGAGAGTTGAAACCTGATGATCATTAACTGCTTGCAATAACTCATCCCGATATGGATAGATAGGTAGAGTTTTTCTGTCAGCCTAAACACAGTAAAGAACTGTCAGACACATAACAGCAAGGAAAAAATAACCCAAAAAGAAATAAGAATAACTTGGAGAAAGCTACTAGAATTGCAGGGAGAAAACACAGAAATGACGGAACATTTATAGATAATGCATTATTATAAGAGGCGGATTATATTATAATTTAGTCCCATAACTTTTCAAGTTCCATCAGGCACAGTCCAGGTGGTAGATCCTACTCAAGCAAACTACATTCAACGTCGAGTTGCACCCTCCCTCAAAATCCATTTATTCTCAACCTAATTTCCATAACCGTAAACTCTTAATCAATATGAAATAGAAAGGAAACTAAGCAAATGTTAACCTGAAGTTTCTCCAATGCTGATTGTGCCTTGGCATCCTCAAGTGAGTCAAGTGACATTTCATCCTCAAACTGCATAGATAACAAGTAAATGTTTCAAAAAAAAAATCACAAAATTTATCCCCCAAAAAAAATTCCCATCTTAATTCCACATGTTTACCTTATCCCCCTCCATTACCGTAGTCTTGATGAAGTCAATCTGATCCTCAAACACAAACCTGAACAACAAATCAGTCGTGGACACAATAAGGCCAATAACTTGCTACTGCAGATGCAAACAACAAGCCACAAAAAAACATAAAACTTACTCATAATCCTCAGCACTTTGCTTTTTGTTTTTTGAACCAAACTTAAGTGTTGCTTTGCCTACAAAATATAAATTGGCCAAGTCAGAAGACTAACAGTTAAAATGTCACATTTCAAATCATTAATGCTCCTCACATATAATTACCAATTTGATGGTCTTCCCATGCCTCTTGTTCAGCAAATGGGTTCATCTTACCCCCAGATTCGCCATCCCTGCGAGGCAAAAGGTTGAATGAAAATCAAATTACACAAAATGAAATGTTACTGTATTGAAAATTAAACAGGAGCATCTCAAAGAATTGAAGAAAGTGTTGGATACTGAGCAAAGTCCGTAATTATAAGACCTGTAACGCTGCATGGCTACAGCAAATCTCTTCTCTTGGTTCACACCACCTTCTACATCATAAGCGTCAGGCATCTGATACTGCAATTAAGAATTTACATAATAAATGATGTTAACTGATTTTGCTAGCAACACAACACACATAATAGCAAAAGAGAAAAGTATATCGCAGTATGCCATAGTAGCATCAAAAGCACAATTATACTAGAGACATACACTGCACTTCCATTACTGAATAATGCCTTGGAAAAGCCACAACCCAATCTTTACACACATTTTTCAGCCATTTGATTCTTTAGCAAGTAAAACTAGGCAACATATTTAGACTCTCAACTACAACGATAATATCAAAACTCTACCTCATCAAAATGTAATTTCATACAAAAAAAATAAAAGAAAAAGGGAAAATAGAAAATAAATACATGTTCAAAGTCCCAACTAGCTCACAGAGAGATTTACCCCGCTTATATCGCCAACATCTTCAGCTTTTCGTTTCTCCACGAGGTCATATATTTCTTTCTTGTACCTGCAAGATATTGAATTTAGTGAGTCGCACAAGGCTAACACGAATCCCTACAGTTGTTTATAATCAGAAACCCTGTGAAGAAGCTAAAAAAAAAACATGTGAAGAAACTCTAGGAGCCCAGTAGTACAAGTGTACTTCAGAGTATTGACATCAGCAACCATAACCAAATTCAAAAGGAAATGGATTTACAATCAGCAACCATTAAAGTTCCCATTAAGGTATCACATGTCCCCTGTTAGCTGGTTAAGTTCTCTTCATTTGAACTAGTTGAACTAATACGTTCTCCATAAGCATTCCATTCTTAGAATGTTAATCCACAAAAAGATGAGTGCATTTGTCTATCAAATACCCATGATAGAACAAAGAAAAAAGTATCCATGATGCGCTTAAAAAATGTATCCACCACATTTCTCAATTCCTCAAAAGAAGCATGAAACCGAACATGAGCCACAAGGACCAAAATGGGGATTTCATTTTTCAAATTTACTAAATGATCAAAATCAAGTATGTACAGTGAACTATATCCTTTAAGAAGCGAGAAAAAAGCCCATCAAAACAAATAAAAATAACACTAAGACCAAACAACGTGTCAGACAGGAAAGGGGAACCATATAATGACCGTCAAATAGGTTCAGAAAGGATAAAATTTCCACTTGCTCATAAAAACATAAATAACACTCACATCAGTTCACGGCGTTCTGCTTCAGTGAGCTTCACACCATCAAATAAATACTGCTCGTCAATAATCTCATCTCTGAAATCAAAGAGAAAAATTATTAGAATAACAATTTTCCAAAAGAAGACATCACAGACAATGAACCAATCAATTACATAGTAGGTCCAATTACACATCATCCAAATCTCGCCATACCTGAGCTCATCTACCTTCTTTTGCTCTCTTTTCTTCAAGTATTCTTGCCGTGAAACTTTTCTGAAGCATAAAATTATATTTAAGTAAAAATTAGCACAATTAACAACATAGTTTCTGATATCTAAGATTGTCCTTTGATGAAATAAGTAAAAATGGGTAATAGATTGGCAGGCAAATGAATGAATGGAAATTATCCAAAAATTATCAGAGCAAATTATTGTATCATTTTTTTTAAAGATGTGAATAAGCACTAACCTCATATCGGGCAGCACAAGTAATGACACATTTTCTAATATCAAAGAGTGCCGTTATAATGAACAAGTAAAATGAGGTCACAGATTAGCAGGCAAATAAAAGCATGTAAATTGTCAAAAATTATCATCGCATTATCTTATCATCTTGAAAAATGTTTATAAGCAATGCCCTCATAACAGGCAGCATAAATACAGAGATAATAGCGAAACACATTACTAGAAACTAGAAACACGATTTAGAACAACAAAATAGAGGATAAAACCAGATATGATTTATTACACATTACAAATACAACACTTTTTCCCCTGGTATACAATTTGAAAACACATTGGCAGAAGATGTTGGGGAGCATATCTAGGATGATGTTGTTCATTCTCTAGACTCATTTCCATCTAAACAACAACAAATTCAAACTACTGAGACCATGACCGTACTTGCCAAGAATAGTTCCAAAGTCAATTCAGAATTTCGCAAGTGCATTCCAACATTCAGTACTCTAAACCAAGAACAAATTTGTCATAGCAATAAAATGGTAGTGACTTGAGAGAAAGCAAGAAAATAGTGTAGCAGATTCATATTTAAATATTTAATACCACCTTTTTTGCATGACCCACAACTAATTCTAGTTCCCCAAACACATAAGTTCACTACTTCAAGGTTACTGCTATTGGTATCAATCCAATAAGCCTAAATCACAACAAAAAAAAAAACAGTTCTTTTCAATAATAAAAAAAAAAAACACAACTCATTGATGCATAGCATAATAGGTTTATCAACACGAGTTCTTTCATAATTTAGTTCACCATATATCAAGCATAAAAGAATTATGATCCAACAAACCTTAGATAGGAAACATCTTCCTGCTCCACAGCATTAGACCTACGAATTGCCTCCTCTACAATACAAAAATGTATAGTTATACACCATATTGAAGTTATAACAATTGGACATTTATTATCTGCTCATGTGTGAAAAAAAGAACAAGTACTTGTTAAAATATAAGTCTGATACCTTCCTCCTTTTTCGAAAGTTTAGCCTCGGTAAGCTGTGAATTAAACCATAAGCAAAATAAATAACGATGTTGACAGTCAAATCAAATCCCTAAAAGAGAAGTACATGCTAATGCATAATGCAATATAAGCAAAAGAAAGGGACGAGTATGGTTGTAAAGTCCAAAATACGCTTGATATAGATGTATGACCACATTCCCCTGGATAAGAGAGAGCGAAACATGCATCATAGAATGCTGAAGAGCCGGAAGTATACGCCGAATTTCATCATATAAAGCATCGACTCTCATTTTCTTGGCCAAAACATATTTATGAATTAAACAATTTAATAGGAAAACCAGCACATCACGCTAAAGTGAAATGCTGTCCTTGTTGAAAAGTTTAACCTCGGAACAGAGTGGGCAAAATTACCTATTCAACAGCTTTTGCATCAGACTCTAAAAATCATAACAGGTTCCTAATTATTAGTGACAAAGAAATGGTTTAACTGGTCAATGAATTGAAATGCTTTCTTCACAAAGTCCTCAGATATGCAAATGATAAATAGAGCATTAATGTTGACAATAGTATGTTTCTCAACAAAAAAACTTAATTTAGTGAAGTGATTTTATGGTAGATACCGGCTTAATGAGATTGGTAGACAATAATACTCCAACCTTGAGGCATCAAAAGAAACACCAATAACCAACCAAGACTAAAGTCTCATACCTTCCTTGTCCGGGCTGCATCTCTTTCTTTCATGTTTTTTTCCAGCTCCTCTCTTTCTTTCTGATCACGCAGTCTTTCTTCTTCCTCAAACTGTGAAAGAAGAGAAAATGACCTCAGAACTCGCAACAAAGAAGCACTGCAATGACCAAAATATGAGCAATATAAACAGACAAAATGCAACTTCAAAACTAGAAGAATAAAGTTATAATACGAGGAACCTTCTTAACAGACTATTTTATTGATTTGAGAGAGGCAGTATAAAACTCGAGTTCCCTAAAACCCTTCGTTTCTTGGAATCTATTAATTGAAAAGTCCAAGGGAAAAAAAAAACTAAAATCACCAGCCCCAACAAGAATTCTAGTAAAGGCCACTCAAAAACTCTGTAGCCTTCACAGTCACTTCCCCTTGTGTTAATAAATTCTATACAGATATTTTCTTTCTCATGATAAAAGCTTCTCATTCATTCAAAACAAAGATTTGAAATGAAAGCTGTGAAGAAGAATGAGGTTTGAGTGCCAAAAAAAAGAAGCAAGGATCAAGGTTGAATATATACTAAAATAAAAACCCTGGCAGGTTGCCCTAAAGTAAACAAAAGATAGCTAAGGATTAATCAATGAATTAATAATTAGTTTCACGAGCTAACTAATATATTTCCTCGTGAATATACTTGCAACCTGCATACCTCAGAGTCATCATCATCTTCATTTCTCCTCTTTTGTCTAATGTTCCTACTTTCATCCCTGCTGACAACCACCTACACACAAATATAGAAAAAAGTCAAAAGGAAACGTGGCAATCAATCCAAGATTCAGCTTGCCATAATTCCATAAACAATCAAAAGGTAGCCAAATCAGAAAAGAAACATGCCTCGTCATCTTGACCATCATCCTCAAGTTCTCTTTTCTTCCTGAAGTGTTTTTTATGTGAATCCCCTTTGCTTGGTTCAGTGGCTGTGGTTGTGGAGGGTTTTGGTATGTCATCAATATCATCGTCATCAGCATCCAAAAGTTGGTATGTTTTCTGCTTTCTGGCAAGCATGGCTGCCTCCCTCTCTTGCTTTTGATAGAGCTGACATAAACATCAGGTTGATTGCATTAGCCCGAAAATCAGTCAAACACTGCCTTAAAAACGTAGAAAGCCTGGATATTCAGGAACTCAAATAAAGGGATGTCAGCCATGGATATAACATGGCCATTCTAAATCTGCCTAAACAAGTCCAAATAATAAAATACTACACCTATTTGAGGAAATTGGTTTATAGTCATCATAACCACCAACCATCTAATCATCAAATCCGCCTAATAAAAATACCAATTCAATGAAGCATTCATCGCCCAAATATCAACACAGGCAAATTGAAGTTGAACATCATAAATATGCAAGTAAAAAACACAAATGTACCCAAATCTTAACTCACATTGACCCCTGCACTTGCACGGGGAACCCTGGCAAAAATCTCCTCAGCAAACGCCCGAGTCTTGGCAGAGGATGAGATCCCGACCTCAGCGAGACTGCCAACTATATCAGCAGGAGAAGAGGCCTTCTTAGCTGCTCCAGGCGCAGAAAGAAGGTCCAAATCAGCTCAATTTCCAAGCAATACAAACTCAAAATTTCTAACTTTCAAAGGAACAAAAATCCTGTTTACGAAATTGGTGGGGCGAAATAGATATCTTACCGAGGCCAATGATGTACTGGACTACAGTAGGCTGAGAATAATCCGTAAGAGCCATCAATTTGTCAGAAACCCACGTCTTCAAGCTGGCGTCGCTGGCCATTGCTAACTAAGGTCTGTTTCAGAGAGTTAGGGTTTTCGCTGAGAGAGGAGAAAGGGTTTCGGTTAACAACGGTGAGAGAGGGGAATCAACTATGCGTTGAGAACGAGAATGGATGATGAGGCGGTGGAGGAGTGCGTATGAGATCGGGCGACGGAGGCGGTGGACGGCGAGACTCCGGGCGGTAGAGTTCAAAAACCTCGGCTTTTTATGGCGGCACCTGACATTGCCGTAGTCCCGACCCGATCTATCGTCTAACAAATTGGTTCGGTAACGATATACAGTAATTATTAAAACGGGATGGTTAGATCTGGGTTAGTTGATTGGGCTGCTTGGCTTACATGTGGGTGAGCCCAAAATTCCTCCATACCAGGCCGAAGTGATATCGTGTTTGGGTAGTGTCTTTGGAGAAAGATCATCGACCATACCAGAATGGCTCACTGGAAACCACTTGCGGGTAGTACCCAAAAGCCCCCGTTCGAACCCCGGATATGACTGCTTTTTATTTACAAATTCCGAAATGACTCATATAAAAGGACTTGCAGATAATACTCAAAGGTCCCGGTTCAAACCGGGACGACCGCTCTTTATTTACAAACTAGTATTCGGTACCCGCCCGTTGTGCGGTTTCTTAATAAATTTTATTTTATTACATAAACCATTAAATTAATATTCCATATAAGGCAAATATATAATCTTCAATTATGTTTTAATGTAAATATATGTTTGTTTCTTAATTAATTATGCATGTTCTCTTATTTAAAAAAAGGTTTAAAATCTATTTGTATATGTGTGTATGTCAAAAAAACTTAGTATCCTATTTACTTTATTATTTATTAAAAAAGTTTCATAAATTAGAAAATATCACAATTGTACAATATATATATATATATATATATATATATATATATATATATATATATATATTAATTACGTACATTAACGACTCACTTCGTAACAACTTGAAGAATGAAAAGATATATCATCATACTATGGATGAGATGTATAAATAAAATGTGTTTTAAACATAAGCATGTGTATTAAAAAAATTACATTAATTTAAAATTATATTTCCTTCTTCATTTCTTTCTTTCTAAAGATCTTTATTTCTGTGTAATATATAAAGATCATTTGTAAACACTTCTTACTTCTTAGTATAGAAAGTTATCATAATTCATAAGCCATAATCTATCTATCAATATTTTAGTTAATTGAGTGATTGATAAAAATATAAATCAATATTATTTCATAGTCATCCTTACCAAAAATATTAATAGATAAATATTCGATAGGTGTTATTTTATTTATATATAGATTATTTTAGGGTGAAAAATTATTTATATCGAAATTAATTATTTGATAGCTTTTATTTTATGTATATATATATTTTTTGTAGAATGAATTATTTATATCTATATTAAATTTTATTTTATATTTTCATCACCTTGATTGTTATTAGTTTAATAAATAATTGATATAATTTTATAACATTTTGTTAATAAGTTCTCGTACACGGAACCAGAGATACTTTAGGGGTGTGTTTGGATTCCAAAATGCATTAATTATAATGCATTATTTTTACCTCGGTTTATGTAGATGTTTGGTCACATTACATATTTTATCTCGTTTTTGTGACTTTTTTAACTATGCAACCAAACATGCACATAAACCGAGGTAAAAATAATGTATTATAATTAATGCATTTTGGAATCCAAACACACCCTAGATATACTACGCAGCATCATGTAAGGCGTGTTGCAATATCTTTGTAGAAAATTCTACACATTGTTCATTATTTTACCTTGAATGATCAATTAATTAGTTTAGTTTACATGGAAGATATTTAACGTGATTTTTGTAACACATATGCTACTGTTTATTGTTATTTTCTATCCAATTGTTGAATTTTGTTATAAGATATTTATATAAATAGTTATCTAATTTCTCCCTAGCCGTGTTTTCAATTAGGAATATTTATCTAATTAAGATAGATTATTAGGTATAATGTTATACTGGATATGTTATTTGATTTAAAGAGATAAGCTTTTTTACCTAACTATATATATTAGCTTATTAATTTATGTGACCCAAAAATATAATACCAATTTAATTCAAAATATGACATGTAAGCAAAAATAATCACGTTTTAATCCAGAAAATTCCATGAATGCGAAATCGCACCAGATGCCGTTTCAGACCTCTATTTTAGTATTTTACATAGATTATATATATATATATATATATATATATATATATATATATATATATATATATATATATATATATTATATAGATTATATGAATATATTTTGATTACATTTTTATAAAATTTTACGTGAAGATAAAATAATTTGTTTGAAATCTTGTAATAAAAACATTCTATCAATCATAAATTCAATTAAGATCATGATCGATGAAATTTAATATATGAACTAAGATAAAAATCATTATTGTTTATAAAAAAATCTTGTAATTATTTAAAATCCAACCTACTATTTTTTTTATTAACCAAACTTACATTTTTTTTTTCCAATTAACTCTCGAGAACTTTTAAAACTAATATATCGATGACTTTTAATTAATTATATTTATATAGATGCGGGCTCGTGAAATGGGATCAATAAAATCCATATTACATAGGGTTGTTTTAATATAAATATATTTGACAAAATTTATCATCTCTTCAAGTTTAATTTACTTGGAACAAATCCATTTTTTTCTTGTAGTTATTTAATATTTTCTTGGTACGTACAAATCCATTGTTTTTCCCTAGTAGTCTTATCCATCTTTTGAAAATAAAATATTTCAAGGAAAACTATTTTGTCATTAAAATTTTAAGAAAGATAAGTTTTCTACCTAATCTATATAAAGTTGAATATTTAAAAAATAACCTAATTAAGATATAAGGTTATATTGGATAGATTATTTGACTTAGAAAGATAAGTTTTTTACCTAACTATATTGCTTTATTAATTGATGTGGCCCAAAATTTAATACCGCTTTAATCCAGAGAATGACACGCAGGCAAAAATAATCCCGTTTAATCCAGAAAATTTCGTGGCAGCGAGGTCGCTCCAGCGGTCTCTGTTTTAGTATTTTATTATATATAGATTCAAGGAGAAATGATCATCTACACCCTAGTGTTTTATCATAGTGCTTATGGTAAAAATTAATTAAGATAAAAATTTATGATACAAAAATTCAAAAAATTATACTACGTATTTATGTTTCAAATAATCTATATCTATATCTATATAAACTCTTAATTTAGAAGAGTTTATGATGATGTGTCAAACTTAGAGAAATTTTAGGAGTCTCGACCAATCATTTTTTTTTGCCATTTTTCTTTGATTTTCTTTAATTCTATTTTTTTTTCTTTTTCCTTTAATTTTCTTTTTTTTTTAATTTTACTAACTATCTATATAAACTCTTAATTTAGAAGAGTTTATGATGATGTGTCAAACTTAGAGAAATTTTAGGAGTCTCGACCAATCATTTTTTTTTTTTTTTGCCATTTTTCTTTGATTTTCTTTAATTCTATTTTTTTTTTCTTCTTTTTCCTTTAATTTTTTTTTTTTAATTTTACTAACTATCTATATCTATATATAAACTCTTAATTTAGAAGAGTTTATGATGATGTGTCAAACTTAGAGAAATTTTAGGAGTCTCGACCAATCATTTTTGTTTTGCCATTTTTCTTTGATTTTCTTTAATTCTATTTTCTTTTTTCTTCTTTTTCCTTTAATTTTCTTTTTTTTTTTAATTTTACTAACTATTGGGCTTAATTCAAAACATTGATCTAAGCCTAAATTATAATTTTAGTTGTTTTTTTCTCTAAAAAAACAATGAGATTAATTCAAAACATAAAATTAATAATAAGAAAATATAAAATTAATATTAGTAATCTATATCTATACATATCTATATATACTACTTTAATCGTTTTCTCAACCCATGAGTTTAATTCAAAATATTTAATTATATGAACTTTTACAATTATGTTATAATATTAATTTAATATATTAGTAAGATTTTATTTATAAAAAAATCGCGCCATGGCGCGGGGATAATACTAGTCAATCTTATGTTGTAGAGGATCCGTTCTCGATGGGGTGGGATTTTTTACCCTTGGGATTTTAGAAGGACATATTTGGTGGTGGATAATTTTTTGAAGAGTGAAAATAATCTCATTAGTGGTTGACGAAGTGGAGGCTACTATTGGGTAGGTAAGGGAAAAGGCAATAATCTTCCGTCACAATCTCCTTAGTCTCATAAAACATAATTCAATTGCGTTTTGCCCACAAGTTATAGCAGACATCCTTCGTAAAGACAATATTTGATCAATTGGTTTGAGTTTTGCTCCAAAAAAATTAATTGTACAAAACCTCAAATCGACTTTTAATATAAAAAAATATTGGAGTGAGTATAAATAAATTAAAATAAGTGTGTGGAAAATCAAATGAAATCCCATGGAGTTGTTAAAATAACTTCATATAAAGTTTGTTAAATTTTAACCACTCAATTCTAAATAGAATGGTTTAGATTTAAATTAATTTAGAGCTTCTCAATTTTTGCTTGCATTACCGGAAACTGCTACTCGCCGCCGCCGGATTCTTACTTGCATTGCCGTATTCTAATTTTAATTGGAACAAATTCGAACTTCTCAATTTTCGATTCTAATTTGTACAATTGGGTGAAATTTTATGGGGTTACTTGCTGTGAAATGCTAAGTCGCTATCAGTGCAAGAGGCTTGAAGATGATGATCGAAATTAAAAATTGGGATGATGGGTGGTGGTGGGAAAGATGATGAGGCATGGGGGCATATATGTCTTTTCCCTTTTTACCACAAAAAAATAAGAGGAAATGGTAGTAAATACCACAATTTCTAAAATCTTTGCAAAAATGCCATAATTTTGGGAAAATTTGCAAGAATGCCATTTTTTTCCAAAATTTGCAAAAATGTCAACGTAAACCCTCCCCCAAAACCTGCTATCCTAGGTTATTATCCAAAAAAAAAAAAAAATTACAGGCATTGTCAAGGTTCTCGGATCTGAGTGGTTGCCGATGGTGTTCGACGGGGGGGCTTGGTGGAGGGGGTGTGTGGTGGTCGGTCTCGGCCTGGATCTGGCCGGAGGTGGGCTCTGGCGCTCTGGATTGTTGTTGTTCTCTCTCCTCTCCCTCGCTCTTGCCTTTTTCTCAGATCTGGGCGTTGGTAAGGGTTTCTCCGTCGCCGCTTGTCCGAGGTTGTTTGTCAGGCTGATAGGGGGTGGTCGTGGGTGTGAGCCAGGCGAGATGGGGCTAGTAATGTCGGCCTTCCTGGTTAGACGGATCGCTGCAGCGGGATGGCCGTTCCTCGGCGGTAGTGTGGTGGGTGGAAGGCCCCGGCCGGCCCCAGGGTGAGGCCGACGACAGTGGAAGGCGTGGGCGCCGCTTGCTCTCTCGCTCTCTACTTCGTCTTCTTCGTCCCTACTCTCTCTCACCTACCGCTTGCTCTCTCTCTAAATCTTTCTTCGTCCATGTTCGTCTTCTTCGTCCCTGGTTTGAGGTTCGAATATGGTGACAGGGGTTTGACATTGGGTGACAGGGGTTTCCATTTTGTAGAGAAGGGTTCCGAAATGGGGTGACAGGGGTTTGACATTGGGTGACAGGGGTTTACATTTTGTAGAGAAGGGTTCCGAAATGGGGTGACAGAGGTTTGACATTGGGTGATAGGGGTTTACATTTTGTAGAGAAGGGTTCCGAAATGGGGTGACAGGGGTTTGACATTGGGTGACAGGGGTTTCCATTTTGGAGAGAAGAGTTCCGAAATTGGGTGACAGGGGTTTCCATTTTGGAGAGAAGGGTTCCGAAATTGGGTGACAGGGGTTTGAAATTGGGTGACAAGGGTTTCCATTGTGAAATTGGGCGACGAGGTGTGGAAATTGGGATATGTGGATGTCGTAGGTGGCCGATTGAAGGAGGTTTGAGGTATTGGTTATAGGCTTCCGATTCATAAGGGGTGACATGAGTTTCACGTTGAGTAACAGGGGTACAGTGACATGGGTTAGTTTGTTAGGTGATAGAGGGAGATGAATATAATTTGTAAACTGACTTTGTTCGTCTGATGGAAATTGCATGAAACAAATGGTGAGGACAAAATACACAGAGGAAAGAGAGTGGCTGAGAGAGAGAAGATGAGTCAAATCGTGAGGAAGAAGAAAGGCAGGCCGTGAAGATAGATCTGGCAGCTAGGGCGGCGGCTGAGTCGAACTCCGGCCACCGTAGCCATCATCGGCGGGATACTGAGGAGGAGGAGCGGCGAGAAGCTTGTCGGAGCCTCCGGCGACGGAGTTTTGTCAGGTACGACCTCATCGACTACGACGACGAAGACTACTTAGATGACGACGGTGACGAGTTCGACGAGGATGACAATACCGACGCGGAGGACGGCGGCCGGAAGAGAGAGAAGAAGCTCAAGTTTGTGCTCAAGCTTCCGAATTGTTCCAGACTCTGAAAGTGAAGGGGACGAAGAGGATGAAGAAGAGGAGGAAGAAATTAGGGTTGTGAAAATCCCCCACCAAAACTCTCTCTCCTTTATCTCTCTCTCCTTGTGACAACCTATAACCGGTTTAGCCCTTCCCTAGTTTTATTTGCAAAAATACCACCAATGGTAGTTGTGCAGATTTTCCAAAAAAGTGGTATTTTTGCAAACCCACAAACAAAAAGTGGTATTTGTGCAAATAGCCCAAAAAATAATCTTCACTCAACCAAACACGCAGAGGATTATTTTCCACAAATAATCTCCACCCCGTCCACCCAAAAAAAATATCTCCATCCTCTCCATCCCCAAAAAGTATCTCCACCTCCTAAAAAAAATCCTCAACCAAACACGCCCTTAATGCATTGTCAGATAAATAGATTATTAGAGCAACCCCAAGAGATGTGCTAAAATAGAGAAAAGATGGAATTTAGAGAAAAAAACCCATATTTTGACCCCAACAGATTATGTAAACCAATATGCAAAATAGAGAAAAGAGTGAAAAATGGGAAAAAAAATATGTAAATTTGTGGGAAGAGGATTCATCCCTATAATTAAATGTATGCACTTCTCCCTATGGACAATTTATTGCTGAGGGAAGCACCACTGTGTCTGACCAGGCTTCTCCTCCGTTGTCTTCGGTATTGGAAGGCAAAAACAGTTGAAAGCAACAAACCATTGGTCGGTTGGGTTCTTCACCTGTACAAGAGGTGAGCAACATATCTTTAAGTTACAGCCAAAAAGAGTGTGAAGAAGATATTGGAAGGCAAAAACAGATGTTGACCAAAATGTGTTACCAGTACAAGTATTACTTTAATTGTTAAAAAAAATGTTAACAACTTTAATTGTTAGAAATAAGTAAAATAGATGTTAGAAATGTTTGAAGTTTTAAAAACGTTAAATTGTAATATATAATGTTATAAATAAGTAAAAAAAATGTTAGAAATGTGAGGCTAAATATTATAATTAAGATTAAAATAATATTTTATAAATGTAGAATTAAATATCCTTAATAAATGCATTTATTTATTATACTGTATAATAAATGTAAAAATCTGTAAAATAGAGAAAATGTTGGAGTTTGAGTGAATTTTTTTTTAGAGATTTTGACATTTTTATCTGTAAAATAGAGATTTTTTTAGAGAAGTTGTTGGATTTGCTCTTAGAGCATCTCCAACAGTTTCTCCATTTTGGAGATTTTGGAGTTTTTGGAGAATTTTAAGGGATTTTTTGGTCCAACAGATTCTCCATCACATTCTCCAAAATGGAGAAGTAGCAGAAAAAATGGAGATGATTCCCCAAATCTGCAGCATTCTCCAAACTAAATAATTCTCCAAATCTTCGAAATGGGAAAGCTGTTGGATTTAAAACAAAAATATTTTGGAGAATATATATTTTGTTTTCCCATTTTGGAAAATTTTTAAGGAAGCTGTTGGAGATGGTCTTACAACTCCAAATCCGTACCGATATTACCAAAATTCATCCAACACTCCACTCATTACTACTTATCTTAATTTGACCGAAGGGAGTACTTCGTATTTTGTTTAGAAATTTTGACCGGTTGGAAGGAAATGGTCTTAGAGAGTAGAGTCAACGCGCGGCTCCAACAACTCAAACGGAGAGGGAGAGACGAAACGCGGCATTTGGGTGGGGCCCATCCATATCTTACCCTCAAGTCGTCAACGACTTGCTCAGAAGAACGTAAGAAGGAAGAGAGAGAGAGAGAGGCCTCCGAGTCCTCTCCTTCCTCGTCCCCATTTTCAGCCATCTCCAAGCTTCGATCTGCCTACGGGAGCACAAAGAACTGTTTGCGATCAATCGCATTTTCTGTTCAATCATTTCGTGTATTTTTTTGCTTTTTCCTGATTTCGGTGTTTTCCGCAAAATCGGGAACGGAGATAAAGGTCGGGGCGGATGGGGTGCCTCGCTAGCAAGCCCGCCGATTCAAAGGCTAATAGGCTCGCCCGATGGCGTTCCACTGGCATCGTCAGCCTCCGTGACTCCAAATTGAAGGTCAATTCTCTACTCTTTCCTTGTTTCTTCAATTTCGGTTTCAATCTGTTTTGCGCAAATCAAGCCAAATAGAACAAAGGATGTATATGCTTGTTAGATTGAATTTTATTTGGATTGGAGAGTTCGTGTCAATTTGGATCCGGTGCTGTTCCAATGTATTATAAATTTTGCCCAAAAATTAGGGTCATGAATTTCGATCGTCTGGCTGATTGATTCTCTGTGAACAACTGATGGCTGTACACGGTGTTTGACGTGAATAATTAAAAGGTGGGTTTATTGGAATGTGCAAAAGGCCTATTTCATATGCAATAATGCAAGTACGCAACGTGCTGGATTTGCGTGATTTTCCCTTTCTTTTGCGAGAGAGATGATTGCTGCTTGAAACTAGGTTAGCCAGAGTATCAGTAAGAAGGGCACCGTCCTAGGTTTTTTAGCAGTGTTCAATTGGATTATGAGATGTTTGTGCAGAGGCTAAAAGTTGCTTACTTATCCAAGACACTCAGCAAATGTTATACTAATGGATAATATTCGGTGAACATAGTTTAGAGGCAGACCTTAATATCTCCTCATGTGATCTTGCTCTTTCAGTTGCATCCTATCTAGGTATCCCCCCACACCCCCATTTGACAACTATTAGGTGTTTTCTTTTGGAACAGACTTTTCCAGATGAGATTCTGGAGCTGGATCGGGCAGTGCGCACACTTGACTTGACAAACAATAAAATAGGTAATGCAAAAAAAATATGCCCGACAATTTTCAGTATTGATTTTGATTATACATATCTTTTGCAAAGTGGGATGATTAGCTCCTTACAAATTAGTTAGATTCTATTAACATTCAAATGGGACGCTAACACTATACTGGCTACTTGGCTAGAGCTACTAGCCTACTACCCATGCGCCCGTTATAATACTGGATGGGTTTTCGCTTCTTTTTCCTTTACATATGCACATTTTGGATATTTTTTTCATTATTTCACAGGCTTGCAGGAATAATACACAGTTTGATATAAGTCAGCATTAGTACATTGACATCGCTGCTGGAACAGTGAAAACAAGTAGCATTCAAAATCCCAGCGATAAACTAGAGGAAGAAAGGAGATTTAAGTGAGTTATAAACAATGGAAGAAAACAAGAGGAATATTCAAAATACTAAGTATAATCGTATTGAGGTTCTAAAAAGGCTTGGATAATTTCCATGAATATTTGCAACTGGATTGAAGACTGCAAACCTGACAATGACGTGGATTATTTATAGTGTAAAATTTTGTCTTCATGATACTATCTATTTTTAACATTCTTTTTTACTTGCTATTGCAGTTGAAATTCCAGTGGAGATCAGCAAATTGATCAATATGCAGCGCCTGGTAAGGAAGAGAGGCATACCTTTAGTTGCTTATGTCTTATATGATATCTCATATCCTTTTAGCACTTTGACAGTAGTTTGTGAGGATGTCATTTTCATATGCATTATTTTGTTCAGGAAACATCATACTTCAGGTGATTTAGCATTTTTTATGGGGAAAAAACTTGAATCCATAGGAGCTGAAACTCAATCTTAAATTAAAAATGATATTGCAATCCATGTGCATCATTAGTTAAGCTGCCTTAATAGTTAAAAAATAAAATGCAGGATGCCCAGCACTTAGTGAGTGATGCTGACCGTAACATCATTAAGTTTCTTTAGTGGAAGACATTTTGATGGATTTACTTTTTTGCAGATATTAGCAGAAAATCTTATTGAGCGCCTTCCGATGAACTTGGGGAGACTTCAATCTCTGAAAGTAATGACGCTCGATGACAACAAGATTAGTGTCTTGCCGGATGAATGTAAATTTCATGATCTATGACAATAAGATTTGTTCTTTGGTGCTCACATACCCTCTATTGGCTTCTGACAAGAAGTAAATTTTTATATGCATTAGTGGGCCAACTGGTGCGGCTTGAACGATTATCCATCTCTGGAAATGTGTTGGCATCTTTACCTGATACTATTGGGAGCCTGCGAAATGTGAGTAACTGAAAATTTACCTGCCTCATTATTTAGAACAATAGTTGTATGTATGTGGCTAGTGCTGTTTCTTCAATGCTACATCGTGAGGCACTTAAAATTTTGACAGTGGTAACATCAAAATGGTTATGCCATGAAGAATTGTAATTCTAAATTCTAACTTCTGAATTTGGTGTCTATCCTTGACATTGCAGTTACAGATTTTAAATGTCTCCAATAATCAGTTAAACTTTCTCCCAGAATCAATTGGGAGTTGCTTTTCACTTGAGGAGCTGCAAGCCAATGGTATGTATACCCAACGTCTTTATATTTGTAAAATATTTTTTTGGCTCCACTGCTGTTGTACAGGATTCATCTAATTTGGTAATGTAAGAAATTATTTAGCTGCACTTGTGGTTTCATACTTTCCATCTTTCAGTAAATCGTTCCTTTTCCCTGACCTGCACTCCTACCCCCAGGATGAGGTTTCTGTGAGACTGTGACCACTGACCAGTCCCTGGCTTTCACCTATATTGCTCGAGACTTGTGTGAATTGTGATGGCTTTTACTCTGAGCTAATGTTTTACATAATACCCCCTTGTTGGGAAAAAGAGAGTGCTTATATTTGCCTTCGCTCCACAATTTAACTTGGTCCCTTATATACTTGCATCTAAAGAGATCAGTCACAAATTTCGTTAGCTGAAGCTTTTGTTGACAAATATATGATCTCTTTTTAGTTTCACAATTTCTCCTCCGAATTTTTTTATTCTGCATTTATTTTAATAAGAGAATGTTGAACTTTTCAAGCATTTTCTATAAAAGGAAATTATGTTGATTCTGCAGAATTTGAGAAAATAATGCATAACGTAGAAAAATAAAAGTCCCGACTTCTAAACTTCCATACAAGTGATTGAAAATTGACCGTAAGGTTTAAAATTATGCTAAAACCAAAGCTTAGTTTATCTCCCCCGTTAAAATTGGGGAAATCCAATTATTGTTTCCATATATTTGGATTTTCATACTTTTCTGTGCTTGCTACAGACAACACAATTGAAGATCTTCCCGCTTCAGTTGGCAATTTGGTTCATCTGAAGTCCCTCAGCTTGAACAACAACAATGTGAAAAAGGTATTTCCTTTATCTGCATGCATATTTTCTTTAGAAAGTTTCCACGCAGTCCAACCTTTTGATAATATTATTGGTTTCTTCCCCTCGGTTGAAATACAATAAAGCATGAACTTTCAAATTAATATCATGCCAAAATACATCCACTCAATCAGTGCTGGCATTAACTTTTGTAGCTTGCCTTTTTAGTTGATCTCGTTGCAAAAATCAACTAATTGGCGGTGGCTTTATTCAGATGTTTAATTTTGGTAATTTGATCGGATTTACAGTTGCCGGTGGCTATATTGAAGGACTGCAAATCTCTACAGAATATTTCCTTGCACAACAATCCCATCACAACTGAAGAATTTCAACAGGTATTTAAAAGCAGCTGTCCATGCAGAAAAGTAGTCTTTGCCATGTTTTCACTTCCATTTTGATCTTGGCATGTTCTGATTCTGTACTGCAGATGGAAGGATTTCAAGAGTTTGAAGAACGTAGAAAGAAGAAATTCGACAAGCAGATCGATGCAAATGTTATGATGGCTTCAAGTGGTCTTGACACTGGTGTTGACTCGTGACGTTACCGAAAAATGTAAGTTTTGTACGCATGCAGGGCTTTGATTTTGGCATTTTTTCATATGAAGTAACTGTTACTTGAAACAGGATAGCATTCTTACTAGATACAGTAGCTCGTAAATTGAGAAGCATATATATGTTTTTTTACACTTTCAAGGAAGTCGGCTTGATTTAGGCTGAACTCTATCTCTCTTGGCCTGGTGCAAAAACTTTCAGCTGTCTGGGTTTAGCTAATTTCAACATGTTCCATATTTCTTTTTCACAATCACCGTCAAAGTTTAGCTTCTACTAACAATTAGGCATTCATCGTGATCGGTTTGACTTCCCAAGATTTATCACAACACTGGTTAATTCTTAACATTCGTAATTTCGTATCCATAGCTCTGTGCTTATTTAGCTGTTTGGTGTTAAATATAACATTTGACTCGTTTACCCGTGACAGGTTTGTGGATCAAAAGTTTGGTTGCCTCACAACCCAACTTACAACCTGCTATTCATTTGGACATTTTGATACATCATGCGAGCAGTTGGCAAAGTATTAGATGCGCGAGCAGTTAGTTCTCCGCAGCCTGTACATAAGAGACAGCCACTCACAAAAGCTGCTTTTGTAAAGTTGTTTGAAACTACAGAAAAAGCTGGGGTTGATGTTTATTCTACAGCATTTTCAAGTGCAGATGTAAACTGATTTCTGCTTTCTTCTCAATGTGGTACTGAATCATTCATGCCAGGTTGTGTTCTCCCATCCAAAAATTGTAAAGTTAAGGATGAAAAAGGAGAATAAAACCATTGTACCATTTACCAGTCCCTATTGCCCTTGGGGGCTTCGCCACTGTTCGAACTGATGGACTTATTTTCGACAGTTCTCTTTGGATGATGCTGATTATTCGGAAACTGGTTTCGTAGTGATCTTGTTTTTCAATTTGCCCTTGTGATTTTAAGTATATTTTTACATTTCTAATATTTTGGATGACTGATGGTTGGTAAACACCAATGCAGGTAATGTTTGCCTTTTTTCTTTTCCTTTTTGGAACTATGTAGGTTGGCTAAGCTTTGACAGCAATGGAGGTTCATTACCCCCTCCCTAGTTAGGTAGCAGGTAATGCCACAGCTCACAAGTAGATGTAAAGAACCCCCCCAAAAAAAACTAGGATCCAAATTAGAAGGCCACCTAATTACAGTACAAGACAATTCAGTATCAGCCTTTCACTCTTCTGTTACGATTTGACTTGCAAAATTGTTTTTTTTCTGCCACCCAAAATGCTGGATATGTTTTACTCCCTCCGTCCAATAATACATGGGTTTTTATAGGTAAAATTTTGTCCAACAATAGATGGTCTTTTATGTTTTCTAGGTAGGAAGTTATAATGATTTGTATTGTTTTGTGTGCTGTTGACTTTTTAAAATAATTTGATTGGTTAAAATGTGTAGTGAGTGTTAAAAAATAATAAAATTTATGTAAAAGTTAGTGTAATGATGATGTTTTTTTTAAAGTAGAGTGTTTTATTAAAACTTGTGCAAAGTGCTAAAATGTCATGTATTTTAGGACGGAGGGAGTACAAATTACATTACATAATAGAGAAACAGCCAAAACTGTAAAATTTCAAGCTACTGCTAGATGATGAAGTGCTAAAGCAAAAGCAAAACACACAGATTAATTAGATGCAGCTTTACTTGCACTTAAAATTAGGCTAGATACACTTTGGGGTTAATTAGGAGTGTAAATGTTCAAATCCAATTTTCAAAAGATATGTATATTTCCTAAGTTTGTTCATTACTTAAGAAAGGAGTTTAGTTAATTACTAATTGACATATTTTTGAATTTGGAGTCAATGCCAAGCATTTCTGGTGAGGAATTTGCTCAAACCTACACATGCTGCATTATTGCTTATACCAAGCTAACACATGCTTCTTTTATCATTAGTCCCCTCTTTATATCCAATTAAATCATTAACAATTGAATAAATGCCATCTGGGTGGTTTGGGTTTTCAAGCTGGTTTCTTTTTTCATTTTGTGTATGCTAGAGTCTGTGTATATGTATAAATGCACAGTGAGAATTAAAGAAGAAGTTAGCTGTATTATTTATGTAGAACTTAATTGACTCTTTTTTAAAAATAAAATAAAATAAAGGTGTCAAATTAAAAAAAAAAAAGTTGAATAATCAACAGCAATAATATATGCATATATAATCCAAATTTCTCCTTTTTCAGTGTATAGGTAAAGTGAAAGAAAAAACATAATTATAAATTATTCAAGGGTGTTTCTAACCAATTAAAGTATAAAGAAATAAAAATGATTGGATACATATAACACATAATATAAATCCAATAAAAATCTAAATTAACATTTGATTAAGCATTTTATGATATTTTCTTGCAAAAATTAAATACCAATATTTTTGGATTTGGTGGATAGGATTATATATTTTCAGAAATAATTAATGGTGGTTGGTTGGAGGGATTAGTTGCTAATTCTTAGGTAGCTTAGTTTGCTTTTGGCTGCAAATTCAGCAATGCTGCAAAAATGAGATTTGAGTGAGAAGCTTGTTTTTGTTTGGTGACTACCTATAGCTAAGAATGCAAAGCACAGCAGCAGCTGCAGTAGTTATGTTGAGCATGAACCCTCCAACCACTAGTCACCAACCCGCCACCTCTCGTGTATCGACTACTCGGGTCATTTTTATCGAATAAACCTGCGTGAAAGCATCGTCAAAAAACCCAAAAAAAAAACAAACTTAATGTATATTGGAGAGAGTAGGTCCTTAGAAAAAAGCAGTTGGAGTAAAGAGGTGGGCATGCTGTATGAATAAATTGCATACTACCTCCGTTTCCTTTTAATTGACTTTTTCAATTTCAGCACGTAGTTTTAGAACGGTAAAAACTATATTAAAAATTAATATTTTAATAATTTTTTTTAATAATATTATACTTATCACCAATAAATATGAGATTATTAAAAAAATTAATTTAAAAAATTATTAGTTTATATAGTTTTTCGCACATTAAAAAACGTGTATGAATAGTAAAAAGTCAGTTAAAAGGAAACGGAGGGAGTATAGTATAAAAACATAACAAATGATTTCTCTTTTTGACTTTACTTTAATCACTTCACTTGCTTCCTACTGCATATGTGCTACCACTTCTACTCCTTGTCTGCTTCCAGTTGCTACTCCTGCTGCTGGTTGTCATGGCCTCATGGTTGGGTTGGTTGTGCAGTGCATTGCAGTAGTAATTAATTGATTAATTAAAGGTAAATGGAAATTGAATAAGATTAAGGTGGGTGTTTTATGTGTAAGCAAAGGTGAGGGTGGGGCCCACCCTGCAGCCCCAACTTGAAACTGCATTAATAGGAAAGCACTTTTTGAGCTGCTAAATTTGATGTGAGAGTGTCAGCTTCTCAGATTCATTCCACTTTTTCTTTCTTTCCCAACTTAACTGCTGCTTCCATTTCAGTGAATACTCACCTTCACTTCACTTCACTTCACTTCTACATTTTCCACCTCCACTTTTTCAGTCCACATTAAAACAAAATAAAAATATTACTGTAGTCGTTTTTAGGAGAAAATCTTATTAAGAAAAAATGGGGTATAAGTATATTTTTATTTACTTTGTATTTTCTTTAAAAAAGTGCAAAATTTTAAAATAACGTGTTTTAATTAACGCAGGGAGTACTAAATATTTCCATATTGTGTTAAAATCAAGGAAAAATAAATGGGTGAATTTAGCTTGTAAACTGGTGTTGAAATTTAACTCTTGTATATATTATCAACTGAACCATGTGTGTATCTTTGCACAATGAACTTTGCATAACCCTTGAATTGGTAAATAAAGAGCGGTCATCCAGGGTTCGAACCGAGGACCTATGGGTACTACCCACAAGTCCTTTCCCGTGAGCCATTCCGGAATGATGAACTTTGCATAACCCTGTTACCCTCCTACAACATTTTGATATCACCGGGCCCAATGAACTTTAACATGGTGACAACCAGTAATTTTAGCCAAGTTATAAGGAATTAATCAGCTCAGCTACACACATCTAACCATTGTTTCATTACTACATATGACCCACCTAATTAAAGAGGAGGATTGAAGATGAGGTGGTTCCAAGGTCAACTCATTTGGCTATTTGATTTGAGCTATAGTAATCAGAGTTGTGGGCATGATCATAAATCAATTAGATAATTTTATATTGTTTTTTTAATAATTAAACCAATTCAAAATTGTGTTTGAGGCTGTCTTATCACTTGCCGCTTGATTTTTCGATTTGAGTGCTTTACAGGTTAGTGCTCGACTTGTGTAGAATCAATCGATAACCTCGGAACCTCCACATTCTAAAAAAATAATGAAAAATAAAATAAACCAATTAATGCAGTATATAATGGTTAATTTTATGATTAAGACCGCACAAAATTGAAATCAATTCGGTGGATTGAGGCAATTATTGTAGTTAGGAAGGGTATGTATAATGCAAAGGGGGATTACCTAATTTTGTTGATTGTTGCTTGGCCTAGTTTGAAGCATCTAACTTTTGTCTTTCAAAGGGGTTTTAAGTATTCATGCTAAACTCTTTGCTCTCAAGTGAAGTTTTCTGTTCACCCAATTGAAAGCTTCCATTCACATTGTTGCATTTTTACATGCTTACTATAATAACAATTTAATTGGGGGTAGCTATAGGAAGAAAGCAAGAGACAACTAAAAAGTGGAAAAAAAAAGAGTTTGTGTGTGTGAGAGAGAGAGATAATTAGAGTCTATAATACCTTAAAACCAAAAAAATAAAAATAAAATAATGTACATTGTGTGAAAATACAAGTATTAATTCCATGTTGTAAAAATGAAATGAAAAGGCTTATTATATAAAGTTGATGAATTACTTCTATTATTAACTGGTTTTATAATGGAATTTCACCAGACTAAACCCGAATTTGTTAAATCTCTACAATTGATTGACATTACTTCATTGCTTCCATTTTAATTTTACATGGCTTGGATTAATAATTGACCCTTTGATCGGGCTATTATTCGATCCGAATATTGGTTGTTCATATTCAGCTTGTTTAGAAACAAATCGAGCCTAAATTGGAACTCGAGCTTTAAAATGTGCTCATACTTGAACCGAGTTTTTTTAGAGCATTACACAATCTTTTATTTGTTCAAAACATATACAGTAACTTAAAAGAATTTTTTTTAAAATTTCACAAATTTTGAGCTATTCGAGCTTAAATCGAGCGAGCTGAGCTTTAAACCGAGCTTAAAAATGTGCTCATACTCGACTTGTTTAGAAAAATGAACGAGTACAAGCCAAACTTTTATCGGGTCGAGCCTGAGGCGAGCTCGAGCTACTAACCTTGATTATTGTTGCATATAAATTCATAAAAATGTGTATATATGTTAACTAATTTGAGCATCATCAAATGCAATTAAACTTTTTGGATAATTCAGGTTTGAATTAAACCGGCCTTTACCTCTTTAAGAACCGGAGAGATGCTTTGATGCAACTGTGGAGTAGGAAACCAAAACACTTTAGTGATCCACTTTGGCTGTGAATCCTATTATTTACCATAAAAGAAGGTAAAGTAGGAGATCGATATGCCAAAGAGTAAATACCTCAAAAATCATAATTAAAGAGAGTAAAGATTAATGCTTTGCAGAACAGCAAATATTTCATCTTTTACCTCAGTCGATGATCTCAGAGGTTCAATACTTTGTAATTAATTATTTTCAATCTCTTAATTTACTCGTAGGAGAGATTAATTTAAGCCTATGTAATGGATATGTCATACTAGCTAACTAATTAATTTGATTTTAAATAAAATAATTTCAATAATTTTGACTGTAAATTACTAACACAAATGATCAGTGTAGTGGTTGAGCACACCCAACCCCTAAATATATATGATAATCACATTATAAAATGTCTAGTTTGGGGGTAAATCAAATAGGGATTATTTCACAATGTACAGTTGTAGAATAATGGAATTGATGTAAAATCCTTCTTGAGGGTTTCATTTATTAGACAATGATATATATAGGTTATAGGGTATTGGACCTTTGGGCCCACTATACAATATAGGACCTATGTAATCTATCAAACTCCCGCAGTCGAAAGTGGAGGGTCCCGTACTCTGAGACTGGACCGAAAATCGAGGAACAACTGCCGAGGTAAACCCTTGGTGAAGATATCAACGTACTGATAGGAGGACGATGCATGAAGAACACGAACATGTCCAAGAGCGACCTTGTCCCGAACGAAGTGTAGATCGATCTCAATGTGCTTCGTTCGCTGATGCTGGATTGGGTTGCTGGACAGATAGACGGCGGAGACGTTGTCAGTGTAGACCAAGGTGGCCTTCTGAAGAGGGCAGTGGAGCTCAAGAGGGAGATTGCGCAGGCAAGAGCACTCGGAGACAACGTTGGCGACACCTCTGTACTCTGCCTCGGCGCTAGAGCGAGACACCACAGACTTTCGCTTCGCGGACCACGACACAAGGGTGTCGTTCAGGAAGACACAGTAGCCAGACGTGGAGCGATGTGTGTCAGGCCAACCACCACAATCCGCATCAGTGTAAGCGACGAGGTCAAGCCGAGAGGAAGGGGTGATTGTGGAGCCCAGCTCGAGGGTACCGTTGATGTACCGGATGATCTGCTTCAAGGCCTGGAAGTACGGCTCCCTAGGCGCATGCATAAACAGACAAATCTACTGAACGACGTAACTGATGTCTGGCCGATCAATCTTGCTAAATGCATAGCGAACTCACTGACACGGCCGACTCTCCGTGTCAGTGGATGGCGCGGGGGAATTGGTGTTGTTTTTGAGTCGATCGATCGGTGGGGTGTTTACTGGAGAGGTCATGTGTTTGATGAGAAATTGCCCGTGTAGAAAATAATCTCTGACTCATTGGGATGATCTACTCGATGTAAAGTACACGGATTTCGATCAAAAGAATCGAGTCTATACTATAAATCAAAGCCAAAAAAAAAACTTCAAATTAAATTTAAGGTGAAAAAAAGCTCAAATAGTTAATCTACCCCTTTGTAACTTTGCTGCCAAACCTCGCCCTGACCTTTGCTTTTCACTTTTTTAGCAAGCTTTGATCGAGTATGTGTTGAGATTCAATATATGCCTTCACAATTAGGGGTTTCCCTTGCTTAAAAATTTTTTTTTTCCCATATATTTAGTATTTTAAGATAATAATAATGTAATTTTAAAGCTTTAAATGAAAAGTGAAATATGGAAGTTTATTAGCTTAATTGTTGGTAGAGTAAGGCTATAAGAGCATGTCCAACGGCTCCTCTAAACAATTCTCCAAATTGGAGAATTATAAATTACATATTTTGGATTTTTTTGGATTGAATTCCAATAGATTCTCCATTATAGAATTTACTCCAAAATATATAGAGTTTTCTCCAAATTTAGGGAACGATCTCCATTTTTTCTTCTCATTCTATATTTTGGAGAATGAAATGGAGAAGTTGTTGGACCAAAATCAACCCTGATATTCTCCAAAAATCAATTATGGAGAACCTGTTGGGGTTGCTCTAAGGGTAAGAAAAAACAAAAGATCTCAACTTCAAATTCCAATACATACATGCTCTTTTGATATTTTTTTGTTGTATTATCAAACCATTCAATTATTTCAAATAAAAATGACATATTATGATCTATTTAAAAGATTGAATTTCTCCCCCACAAGCGAATCCATTAAACGAGTAATCTTTTCTATATATTTCAATATTTTCTCATTCATGATATCTCAATATTTTCAATGTGGGACACCTCATATTTCAACAGCAACAGCTGGTTCTATAATGATGAAAAATTGCTCTTTTAGTTTGAGCACACTAAACATTGTACCAATTATGAACTAATTAAAGCTAGCTGCTCTTAAAGGTTATGAACCTAATCCTTGTTTTCCTCCGGACGGTTGATATATGAATGATGATGCCTCTCATCTTTTATTAAAATATAATATAATATTTGTATGAATAGAATTTGGCGGGGGATTAACTAACATGACACACTTGGAAAGTAGAAGTGGCCGGCAAAATATGTAATGTTGGCTGGGCAGCTACCAAGCTTCATGCCTCTCTAAAGCTATTTCAACTTAGAGCATCCGCAACCCTTGAACTCACTAGGGTTCTTTAACCCCACTTTTTTTCAATTCTCTCATTTAAAAACCCAACCGAAATTTTTATCCACATTCGTACAACCCAATTTACTAACAAATCAATTAATTTAAAATAAAATGAACCCCACCACACCTCTATGTTTCTCTTCCCTTCTCTCTTCTATGGGCCCACACATACAATTTCATTGACTCCATATCCATGTAAACCCTATCAAGTATGGTGTTTAAAAGTTTCTTACTAAAGAACCAATCAAATCATTCCTTATACAATTTTTTACAAATGTAATATAATAATAATAGATTTCTACATTTTTTGGTTAAGGAACTACCATGCTCTTACCTCTTATATCACACCTTTAAATTGTAATTTTAAAAAAAAATATCACTTTATAATTGCTTGATTTGCAAATGATTCAATTGGAAATTTTACCTTTGTTGATCTAACACAACTTAGATCGATGGGGTTTATAATAAAATCAATTAACAATGATGAATAGTTTAATGTCGACTTATATGCAAGATTTAGATTTTATATATTATCAAACGTGCAGTACATTATATTCTTTCCACATATTCAACCCATCTTGATTTTCAAAACTCATATGTAAAAAAGAATTGTATGTTGTGAAGTAATTAGGACTTGAGTTCTCAAACCCATATATCTTGCTTTGTTGCCGATTTCACTACATTTTTTTTTATTAGGAAATAATTCGAGATCAGATATACCTAAATTTCGATGCCCGACAAGTCGGCAGACGGAAACCCGTCAAAACATACAATCGAAAACGAAAACAAAAAGCGGTGCAATACAACAAGTGGAAACGCACCCTACAAGAAAACGAGATAAGGAAAACTAAATCTAACACGAAGGGGACGTAGACTACGGACGAAAGTCAAGCACCATCCTAAAACAGCACCGCTGGCCGGCGATACATCAGGAATCCCTGTGGGTAGTGAAGACGAACCTCCAGGAAGCTCTTTCCCGAACACGGAGTCGCCCCGTACACACTACCTTGATCCCAGCCAGACCCGACTTCGACTGTCAGAACCCCAACATAGAAGAAGAACCCCAAGCCGCATCAAAGCAGAGACACACACCACCTGAGCAAAGCAAACCGCGAAGGACCGATCACAACGGACCGGTCGAAACCAAATGGGAATATGTGTGTATTTCTTTCTTTTAATTACTATTGGGTTAATTACTTTGAATTGAAAATCATCTCTAGATGTATTCGAGGAAAGGGTATATACAATCGACTCCTCAAATCCTATTCAGAGCGGAATATACTGAAAATGTTATTCTACATTAATAATCATAAAAAGAATACATGTAGTAGGAAGTGTCAAAGGAACCATGAAGGTGCTTAATTGAGACAGCCTGCGCACACTGAATAAAATAGGCATGGTGTTGTAACATGGGAGTAAGTGGGTAACAATTACTAATATATATTTGTCCATTTTATTTTATCAACATTAGTTTTTGGTTTTTGCTACTCTCCTGCTCTACATCTGGATCAAGTATTGTATGACCCATTTAAAGGGTTGACCCTCCCACTGACAAGTGACTTCATATTTTCAATGGGATTCGAACTTCGAACCTCTTGACAATATGAGATATAGCTCCACAACCACTACACCAACTTGTGATTGGTCGCTACTCTCCCTCTGTAATTTTTCATTGTTAAGTCATAATAATCAAGAATCCCCATAATCATATCGAATCTATGGATCCATATATATGATAAACGGTGCTTGAATATTGGCACCTCTAATTCAGAGATTATTTGCCCTGATCTAGTGGTATAGTTAAAGTCTTGATCAAAAAGATCAAAAAAAAGTCTTATATCAAAAGTTAAAAAAAATTAATATATAAGTCGGTAAATCCGAACAAGGTTCTATCTCAAAACCAATTGGCATTAAGAGGAGTGGTCATTCAACCTTATATGTTGTTCAAGTATTCTCTATATAACCGAGGTGGGACAACCACATTCCAACACAAACCGATTAAACTAAACTTTTTTCTTTCTTTCTATTTTCTAATCTCATTATCACTCCAACATCATTAGTAGCTAGTAACAAACTAGTTTAATTTGCAAAAACTAAGGCCTGGAAAAATAAATACCTGAGTTCTGAATCTTACTTTAGTATGCATATATGATCTCATCACGATGGATATATATTATGACCAAAAGTCAATATTTGTATAGTATAATTCAATGAGACCCCCCAAAAAACAAAGTATTAATTTAATGTAGATTTTAAGCATCTTAATACAGTATTTCTTGAAGTAACGTTATATACATGTAAGCACATATATTAATGTAACACCATTCACTAAATCATCCCATATTTGTAAGAGCACAGGAGTCAACCCTGGCCTAATTTTTTTATTTTTTTTTAATTTTGTTAATATACAACATAACATAAACATCATGGCACTCAACTTGTGACTGAGTAAAATGGGAAGGAATAAATGAATTTTGTTTATAAAACCTTTTAATATTATTAAATAAACTTCCTTTTAAAACTTGCTAGAATTTAGACAGGTTCAATTCAATTTTATTTATCTATATCTAACTTTAAATCAAAAAAGTTTTACTACGTGTCTTCTCCACCTCAATTTTAGGTATTTCAACCATTAGCAAATTTTCTTATTTTTTTTTTACTTTTATATCCTCTTAATTAATTTTAGTTCCAGTTTCTAAAAACAATCTTCTCTCCACCGTGTTCTAGGATAACTCTACTTGCCTCCTTCTATTTGCAATGGAACCTGATTCACATCCTCCTGTAACTACTTCAATTCAATCTCTTTCCTCTATCAATTAGTTTCTTCATCGATCGATCAATTAAATCGCGCATTGCCTGATTCTGTTTCAGGTGCTGGGTTCAGCGCCGCCAGCGAAGGATACCGATCTTGACGGCTTACCAGCAGCGCTACAGAAGGCGGCGGAGGGGATCAACAAGACGGTGATAATCGCGGTCAGCAACAAAGCCTACGTGGAGCGGATTGACGGCGATCAGCCGTCGGACATGCTGACCTCTTCCTCCATAGGAATGAAGAAAAAGTTCGATTCAATTCATATTTTTAAAATTCGAGTGTGGTTTTGATTTGATTTGATTTTATTTTAGTTTTGATTTGCTTGCCGCTGCCTGTTATCTATAAAATTAACTGATTCCACAATTTGAGTAATTTACAGAGATTATATTTGAGTTTGAATTGGTGAAAACATAAAAAAAGTTATTATCCAGTTACTCAACGTAAAAAAAAAGTGAATGATTGGTGTAATTTTGGAGGATAAAAAAATTAAAATGGAAAAATAAAATCAATTTATTACTTTAATTTTTAATTTTTATATCTTAATTCTTAATTCTTAATTTTTTTTCTATATTTTATCATATCTTACATTTTTATCTGGTTTTTATCATTTTTATTTTTTTTCCCAATGACATGAAAAGATTAATCTAACTTAAAATTAAAATTTAGATACAATTATTGTAGAGATATATAAAACTTTGGGCCAAATTTCTTCTAAAACTTTTATCTTTTGTAGATAATTAAAAAAAAACGAGTTTTACC
Organism: Persicaria tinctoria; assembly: GCA_037127255.1. Lineage (NCBI taxonomy): Eukaryota > Viridiplantae > Streptophyta > Magnoliopsida > Caryophyllales > Polygonaceae > Persicaria > Persicaria tinctoria. Next base: position 65,015,794 of record JBANSL010000010.1, on the reverse strand, counting down.
TTTAAAATACGATAAGATATAGGGAAAAAAATAATTTTTAATTTTTAATTTTCAATTTTTACAATTATATTTTTTTATTTTTTTCAGTAATTGACTCATTTTTAATTTATTACGAAATATTGATATTTTTTTCACACTTCTGACATTAGGAACATCAAGAATCCATAATTAAAAGTATAACTTACCTACCATATATAATGATATATAAACGCGCGGGGATTATACTAGTTTTTTAATTAAAAGAGATTCAATGAACTAGCTAACAGAATTTTTCTTCCTAACAATTTCCCCTTGTTTGCAGAAAATAACAATCTCAGCTCAGCTGATAAAACAAGGCCGTTTATTTTATTGATTATATATATTACAACATTAATCTCACAATTTACACTTTTTTTTATATTTAATTTTCTGCCCAAGTCCTTACAATCGTTTGATTTTTCAACACATATTTTAAGGAGCTAAAAACTACTCCCTCCGTTCGGCAAAACTTGTCGTTTACTATTCATACACGCTTTTTTAGAACGATAAACACTATATAAAATATTCATTTTTTTATAAATTTTTTTTAATAAGTTTGTACTTATTAATAATAACTACGAAGTTGTTAAAAAAATTATTTAAAAAACTAGATATTTTATATAGTTTTTATCTCCTAAAAAAGCGTGCGTGAATAGTAAAGTGTCAAGTTTTTCTGAACAGAGGTAGTATTAATTAAGGGTCCGTTTGACAATGCATGTAGTTTTTCGGAGTTTTTGGTTTTAATATTTTATAGTTTTAAATAAGTTAAATATAAGATTTTAATTTAATTAGATTTTGAAATTGGATTTTCAACAGCTACTCACTCCAAACTTTTCGGGATTCTATTCATTTTCTTCTATTTGATAAGCTAGTTTGTATCAGCTACTCTATCAGCTGGGTTAACATATATTCAACACACTTAATCCATCAGCTTCAGCTACCCAATCCGCTCCGTGTTACCAAACTCACCCTAAATATCAACTTTATTTTACAATTTAATACTCCGTACTTAATATTAATATATATTAAACTACAAACAAAAATAGTATTATATATATTTTTTATTTTTTGAATTGTATATATTTGGAATTAAGTGGTATATTAATTCTTACTAATAAAATAAAAATACCCATCAAATGACCTAATTCGAGATGTGAGAATAAAACACTTTTAAAAATCATTCAGTAAGCAAGCATATTACCTTTTTCGGGTTTTCTATCTTATGCCCTTAACAACCTCAATCGAAAATCTTTCTCGATTAAGATTATTAACCTATGCCTCGTAACTTTTTTTTATTGGGTCTACACTCTACACACATAAAATGAATCAACATTAATAATTTCCACGAAATGCAAGGGAATTTCAATAAAATTGGGCCAAAATGTCCACATAATTGAAATTTCCATAGATGAAGTGAGCAAGAAAAAAAAGCAAAGCTTGGGAGTGACAGATAGAAATTGGTACAAAGATAGCTGTATTTCAAGAAAAGGTGATCGAACGGCCAGCACTTGGTAGATGGTTTTGATCTCATCCAACTAATCAAAGATTCAAAGACAAGTGCTACTCCTTTTACAAATATAATGCTTTGGTTTGGTAATTTGGACCATCTATTTAGCTGATTTAGGGGTAATGGACTTATTATTCATTCATATATGTCACCTAGCTATTTGATTATTAATCATCCATCGAGAGAGCCACCTCTATGGATTCATTGGATTTGGTCTAGCTAGGTTCTTGAATTGAAGTTTGTTGATTAATTGGGTCCATGTTTTCGTTTGTAACGATTTGAAATTAAGCATTTAGGACTCGTTTGGTATCAATGATTCAATATCTAGATATCAAGATTCCGACGATATATCGTTATCGGTTGATATCTTGGTAACAAGATATCGAGATGATATGAGTGCACGTTTGGTATGATATCTATATACGGAGTATCATATATCGGCTCCCGATATCTAGTGTTTGGTATGGCTAAATATCAATATCACTTAAAATGATATCGATATCTAGTGTTTGGTATGGCTAAATATCAATATCACTTAAAATGATATCGATATCTAGTGTTTGGTGTCTCTCAGTTATCAAGTGATATTTGTGTTTGGTATCGCCAGATATCGATATCACTTGATATCTAGATATCAAAATTAGGCTTATTTGTTATACTGGTTTTCAGGAAATATCACTTGATATCGATATCGTCTGATATCAATATCTTGATATCAATACATCTTGATATCTAGATATCGATACCAAGCAAGCCCTCAATATCAAGTGATTCTTCCCTCAAAATTAGTATATCAAATTAGCCAAATTTGATATCTACATATCAAGCGGTGTTGATATCTAACGATACCAAACACATATACTCCCTCCGCTCGGCAAAACTTATCGTTTACTATTCACACACGCTTTTTTAGAATGATAAAAACTATATAAAATATTCATTTTTTTTAAAAAAAAAATGTAACAAGTTTGTACTTAATAATAATAACTACGAAATTGTTTAAAAAATTATTTAAAAAACTAGATATTTTATATAGTTTTTAGCTCCTAAAAAAGCGTACATGAATAGTAAAACGTCAAGTTTAACTGAACGGAGGAAGTATCATATATCAAGTGATATATATAGGATACAAAACACTAGATATCAAATATCGAAGCTGATATCCGATATTTGATACCTAGATATTAATATCGAAAAAAGTTTTGATGATTCGACTTTAGGACCACCGGGTTAATGACATATTTCCACGGTTAGATTTAAGTGCATTCCGCTAGTTTGTCAAAAGTATGTGCAAGAAATAGTTCACTTGTGATCTAAGAAATTAAGTAGATGAATTGAGGGATTTTATTTAGTTGGAATTAGTGATGGGTCACTTCGTCTTAAATGTGTAAATTAAAGGGATAGAATATGTATAGTTTAATTATTTGTAGAGATTGAAGTCGAACCACGTAGCTAGTTAAGAGATTTAGCTAGTTAATTGCACGCCCTAGGGGTGGGCACAAATCCCGCAAATTCCGATCCCGTCCCGGTCCCGTCCGATCCCGGTGGGATTTAGGACAAAATAGCGAATCCCGTCCCGCAAAAATTATGTTGGACGAAACGCGGGACGATCCCGGTGGGATCCCGCAAATCCCGTCCCGTCCCGCATATAATAATAATAATAATAATAATAATAATAATAATAATAATTTTTATAATAATATTATTATTATAATATTATAGAATCATAATAACATATTATTAGTATTATTATTTTGAGCAAATATTATAATTATAATTATAATCATAATCTTCCATTTATAATAATAATAATAATAATAATATTTGTTTATAATAATAATATTATTATTATTTGAGCAAATATTATTTATAACTATAATAATAATTTTCAATATATAATAATAATATTATTATTATATAATATTATAATATAATTTAATAATAATATTAATTTATAATAAAATTATTATTATTATTATTATTATTATATCATATTATATTTTTTTCTTGTAAAGTATAATTATTTTATAATAATAACAATAAAAATTAGTAATATTATTTTGTTTTGTTTTTAATTATAACGTGGGATTATTATTATTATTATTATTATTATTATTATTATTATACACATTTAGAGTTACAAGAGGCAAATAGTTAATTACGGTATTCTTCTCAACTATCAATCGATAATGAGACAATATCTGTTGAATCTCGTCTCAATTCCTTTCCGTCCTGATCTAGTAAGATAATGTAGCCAAATATGTTGAACATTATAATTAATTATACAATCATTGTATGAATTAATAATAGTATAATAATAATAATAATAATAATAATAATAATAATAATAATAATATTGAATAATATAGTTGAGAAGAATACCGTATTCAACATATTATACAAAATAATGAATTATGAAAGCATTTTTCACTTTGCAAATTTATATAATATTTTATTATTTTTATATGCGGGACAAGGCCCGTCCCGTCCAGACACCATCCCGTCTCGAAAAAAAAGTGTCAATCCCGTCCCGATCCCGTCCCGTAAAAATTTCGCGAGACGAGTCCCGTCCCGATCAATCTCGTCCCGTCCCGTGCCCACCCCCAGCACGCCCTATCTATTATGGACTACATGTCTACAATCCATATGTTGGACTATGGAAGTACACTAACTTTGAATCCTTTATATTTGTTATTTATCTAGAATTAATAATACACAATTATCTCATAAGATCAAAGCCATGGATGTCAAATTAGACATCTTACTTTGGTTTTAAATGCAAGCTTGTTCTTCTGCATGTTGGTAGTTTTTGAAGATCTCCCAACTATGTGAGGGGAATGTCGATGATCCACATTTAGGTGATGTCTTTTTTTCTTGGTGTGCTTCTATTTTCGTCTCTCCGACGTTAATACACCATGTTAGTCTAGACTCCCCCGTGCTCTTGACATTCACAGTCTATCCCTGATTCTCTTCGACTTCCATACTGGTTGGACTAATTGTTATTGTGATCGATTGGGGGCTGATCCTTCGTTTTTTGTTTTATTTTTGGTTTCTTTGTTGTATTATAACAATTAGTATGTCTGTCATTTTCAGCCTCTCGATTTACTTGACATGATGATGTCGGGTGGATCAAATTGTTTTCCTTTTCAAAAAAAATAAAATAAAATGCAAGCTTGCCCTTGTATTTTCATTATCTATCTTACATATTTTTTTGCACTTTACTAAGCTATATGTTTTTTTTAAAGAGACTCAGGGAAATAAACTATGACAACTAACATAAATGCATATATTTTCTCATTAGCACATGAAGAATTTAAAAAAAAATTGAAAGCATCAAAAGTTCAAAGTATATAAAACCACAATTTAAAATTAGTCAACCTTTCAAAACTAACACCTGATAATTTTAACTCAAAATCTCCAGTATTTTACAATAACAATAAAAATAATAATGTAATAATAATAATAATGTAAGTAAACTTCAGTGCAAATGTAACTTAAATTCATACATTTCAGAAGCCAGTGTAAATATGTACAGAAAAAGATTTATTTTTTTTTTAAAAAAAAAAAGAAGAAAAAGGAATAACTGCCAAGGAGTGGGAAACACACACTCTTGTGCCATGGTGGGCCCTCTGGCTTTCTCAGTAGCAAGACAAGAGCAAAGAATAGTTATAAAGACCACCAGTTAACTCTCTTTTCCTTTTTTTTTTTCCCTTCAATTTATTTTTCAGTTAGGTTCTTCCCCAACCACAGGGATACCCACCCCAGCAAATCACAGCCCTTCATTTCCCTCCCGGAAACATCTCAGCCGTTGATTTACCCCTCTTCGGTATTCTCAGCTCAATACACGTGCCCCCATCTCTCTCTGTTTTTTTTTTTTTGGGTATTTCTGATCCTTGCTTCATTGCTTGGATTTCTCCTCCAAATTGAGTGTGTGTGAGAGAGAAGTTCACTTTTGAATCCATACTTTAGTTGAGTAAATTGATTGGGGCTGGGCTTGTTCATAGCCATCATTAGCTGCAAAGGCCTCAACCTTGCCCCCCTCCCCCTTCAAGATTTGATCTTTTCTTCAAATTTCAACTACCCCACAAAAACTCTCTCTCTCTCTCTCTCCTCTTTCCTCTTTCTCCCTTCAAAGGGCTTAAATGAAAGAGAAAGTAGTGCAGCAGCTTACACATTTCACTCACCTCTCCCTCCTTTTAGCCTCTTCAGTTCTTTCCTCTCTCAGTTCATTTGCTTGAAATCAATTTTCTTGATCAGATTTGACTTGCAAAAACAGAGCATAAACTTTTCTTTTAGAATCATCTCCGGAAGAAGAAAAAAATGGAAGTCGAAGAAGCAACGAGGAGCGATCTGAGCTGCTTGATTGCGATGAAGCATGTCTGTAAGTTCTGCCATAAGAGGTTCCCGTGTGGGAGATCTTTGGGCGGACATATGAGGTCTCATTTGATCGCGAATCCGAGCGACCATGAAACCCCTCCCAAAGACAAAATCAAGAAGAAGAAGCCGCCCACCGCCGCTGTCGCCGGCGATTCCAGTCCGATCAAGTGCTGTAAGGAGTGCGGTAAGGGCTTCCACTCCTCCAAGGCCCTCTCAGGCCACATGAAGAGCCACGCCGTAGAGAGAGAAAAGGAGAAACAGAGGGAGAAAGAGATCAGCAGCTTATTAGGCGATGATGATGATGATCAGATCGAAAACGATAAATCCCCAAATCAACAGGTGATTGATAGAGAATCAGACAACGAAGCTACTGCAGGTGCAGCCATTACTTGCAGGAGGCCAAGGAGATCAAACAGAAGGCAAAGGTACACCATGGGAGGGTCCTCCTCTGTTCCTGAGATCGACCAGCTGGAGCAAGAAGAGGTCGCCATGTGCTTGATCATGCTCTCTCGAGATGTGGGCCCATGGGGCGAGCTCTCCGATAACAACTCCGTTTATCAGGAATCGAACTCCAACGGCGAGGGTTCGATTCCTATTCCTGACAGGTTTTTGTCAAATTTGGGGAAAATTCAAACCGCCCTAGTTCAGCCTGATTTTGTCAGCTCAGCAATGTCAGACATGGAAACAAGCAAAAGAAAGGCCCAATTTGAGGGTAGCAAGTTTGAGTGCACAACTTGCAACAAAGCATTCCACTCCTACCAAGCACTAGGAGGGCACAGGGCAAGCCACAAGAAGGCGAAAGGCGGCTCCGGTTCGCCTTCGAAAGGCGATAGCTGCAGCGACGAGGTTTCGGCCCCAAAGAGGGGCAGCCAGGTAGCTCAGAAGCATGAGTGTCCAATCTGTTTCAAGGAGTTCCCATCAGGGCAGGCCCTGGGTGGTCACAAGAGGTCCCATTTGATGGCTGCATCATCACTAGAGGCTGCCAAGTTTGTCAGTACTGTTGTTGTTGAGAAAAGCAATGCAACTACTTTAACTGCAACTACTACTACTACCACCACAACTACTGCTACTACAAGTAGCCATGAAGTTAGGGACTTCCTGGATCTGAACCTGCCAGCACCTGTGGAGGAAGAGGCCAGCAATGGGCCCCACCACCAACACCACCAACAGCAGCTTGATCTTGTTGGGTTCAAGCCTTGGTGGGTTGGGACCACCCACAAGCATGAGCAGCTTGTGGGTTTGATCTGAAACTTCAAACTAGTGTTTTACAGACTATTTTCTGGAATCTGGATACTTTGTATAATTCAATTGATTCTTTAAATTCAATGCTGAATTCAAAATCAAATGCATATTTTCTTAGAATCAGTTCTTTTTTGTGTGTGTGTTTGGTTTGTCTATCTGTCTAAAATTCCAGCTATAAAGTACTTTCTAACACAAATTTAACAAACTAGATTTCCACTTCTCCTACTAAGTGCTTTACTTAATATGTATACAAGTTAGATAAAAAGGAAAAAAAAAAAACAAATTTAGCTGATGTCATTCAACTTGAATCCTGTGAGATCTTCAACTTTTGAATATCATGAGTTCCCCCTGATTTCACAACTTGTGTAAGTAACACACAGGCTCAATGAATTGCTTTGGTAAGTCCATTGTTTTTACTTTGCAGGGAAGACAAATTGAGTGACACTTTGACAACAAATAAATGAATAAAAATGGGTGTGTGAAGTATAAGAGTGCAAGAGGTGGTGGTGGTGGAAACTGGAAAGCAACTCTTTTTTATTTATCATTTCATTTTTTTTGTAATGTTTGAACTCACACACAAAGGAAGCATGTGAGCTAACTGCTAAAGGTGGTTGTTTAGTCACCCACCATATATACATGACAACCCATCTTTCTCACTTCCCTTGCTTTCCTCAAATTTAGCATGACATTGTTGATGTTTTGCTAAAAAGAAGTTGGCCATTTTTTTTTGATTGAGTAAGAATTCGAGTTTAGACTGGCTGATACTTGATAGGTTGACAGACGGAAAACCGTCGAAATATACAATGTAAAAACAAAAAAAAATGTGCAGTATAAAAGGCAACGCGCACTGAACAACCGGATAAATGTAACACTAAAAGGAAGTGGGCCTTGTTGATACACGATTTTATTATTTTCTTTTTTTAAAAAATAATTATTTGTGGGTAATATATCTAATAGTGTGACTCTTTAAGAAACTTCAACCAAAGAAGAGTAGAGAATGGACCACCACTCCTATAAGCATTTAGTGTGACCTAATCAAATTGCAACTATTTAACTACACCAAGTTAGAACTACTTTGAAGAAACTCCAAACTCTACACTACTCCTACTTGTGTATATTAAAATCATCATAGTTGTTTACTTGTTGATCCAACCTCAACTATACATGATATCAACTATACATAATTGAACATCTTAGTCTTTAAGCATTGTTAATCATATCCTTATGAAACTAATTAATTCATTTATCATGAATTTGTACCCTTAGATTTAGATCCATAGATAGAAGTCAAAATAGCTTATTACATCTCATCTTTTTTCATAAGAAACACATCACAATACCCATTTTTCTTACCCACATAAAAACTTGAATAAAAGTTATTTGATATATTTTAGGTCAAAATTCTTGGTGTGGATTGAATGTGAGCTAACTAGTTAGTTGTACCATTTGAAGAAAGTGGGTATAGGATCTACATCTTTGGGATAAGTGGGTGGTAATTTAAGTTGGAATGGGGTTAATTGGTGTGTGATGTGACATTTTTTAATTAATGATAAAGTTAAGTCAATGTTTTCTAGAGATGAAAGGAAAAAAAAAAACCCAAGTAGAAGTAGTGAAGATATCAAAAGATTAAATCATAGGTTTAGTCTAAAATGTAGACTTAAGCGCTTCTTCACTTCATTTGCTACACTGGGAAATTTTGGTGGTAGGCACCACCGGGCATTGCTTCAATTAGCTAAACAACCACCAAAATGTGACTCAAGATTGAGTCAAATTTGGAATCGTAACTAAAAAGTTAAATCTAATGGTTACTTCTAAAAGGGAAGAGAGGTTAATTTGGAGTGGTAACTAAAAGAGGCTAGTGGGCCTTCGTCCGGCCCAAAAAGCCCAACAGAAAAGCCTGATGTTAAATTGTGTATATTTGTTGGTGATCTTAGCTCTCAACTCAAAAAATACAAATTAAAATATTGGTATTTACTAGATAGTTTATTTGACTTGTGTTGATTATTTTTCTCTGTTTTTTTTTATGACACAAGGATTATGTGATTATTGACTAACTTCCACATATTTAAGTACTACTCAGATAAGTGACAAACCGCTAGACATACTTACCCAAACCAATACAATTCTTCTTGTTTATGTATTTCAACATGATACTCCCTCCGTTAAAAAATACATGGACTTTTACTATTCATGCACGCTTTTTTAGGAGCTAAAAACTATATAAAATATTAACTTTTTTATTAATTTTTTTTAATAATTACAAACTTATTATCAATAAGTTTGTAATTATTAAAAAAAATTAATAAAAAAGTTAATATTTTATATAGTTTTTATCTTTTTAAAAAAGCGTGAATAAATAGTAAAGACAATGTATTTTTGTACGGAGCTAGTATAAATTATTCTTCTAAAAGGATCTAATATATGCTGTGATTCTGGCCCAGTAAAACAATATAGTATATGTATTGGAATACAACTTTTTAATACTTTTTTGGAATAATAGAACCCAATAATGGTTGGCCCATACAAGGTTTTATATGGGTTGGGCCCATTAGCAAATCATCACAGTAACATGAATGAAAACAATGACATTTAGAAATTAGAATCATTGAACCAACAACATAAAAAGATTGGTGGCAAGATTATTGGGAGTTATACGAGAAAGTGGCGACAGCAGGAATTGTTAGAGGGGGACGGGATTTTTCATTTCTCAGTATATATAATAAATATTTTTTTAAAAAATATATTGAAATAAAATCATAAATAATGGTATATAAATATGATATTTTATTACAAATATTTATACAATAATTTAATAATTTATATATATGTGTACTTGATTAAGATTTTTTTAGATTGAAAGAAAATTATAAATTTTTTAAAGAATTTGTCATTGGTAAATGAAAAAAAATTGATAGGATTTGAAAAGTATGACAAAAAACCTTATAAATTGTTGTTTAAATATGACATTAATAGTAAAAAAATTTCATATGAATAAAAACTTGAAGATTTTTTAAAAAATATATGTGTAATATAATGAACTATCTTATGAAAATATTAAAAGAAAGATATAAAATTTAATTTAAATATGACATTTATAGTAGAAAATTTTGGTAGAAATAAAAAATAGTGCAAAAGGGGAAAGAATGAGATTTGGAACCCATGACCTCCTTGGTAACTTAAATTTCCTTCCATCATTTTACTAACTAAGCTAGACAAGTTTTGTGTTCTCTTTTACATTTTTTTAAATACTACGAAGTTCTGTCGCCGGAGGGTGGGGCGGCCGCCACTGACGAGAATATTAACTAATTAATAGAACAATTAATGTCTAAAGATATTGAAATGTTCCATTTTGGTTTTTCAATTGGGCTTCTTGAAATGTTGTAACATTCATATTAAACATCATTATTCAAATAATTAAATTGGATCACTACTGTCATCCTTCACCAGCTAAACTACTAACAATAACATTAAATACTAACTAGTGTAATACTCGCGCCATGGCGCGGTTGCGATGGAAAAGAATCAATGAAACTGAATTTGTTAAGTTGAATTGTATAACAAAATTAATCCAGAATAGATCAGAAGTGATAAGTAATAGTTATATTATGTTTTTTTGTTGACAAAAGGTAACATATATGTAAAATACAACAACAATCCATAAAAATATAAATCCTGACATTTTGTTCCGATACTCATACAACCTAGGTAGAAACAAAATTAATGGAGCTGCTGCTTATGTTCTTCCAAAGTGAGGCTGCAAAACACAAAAAAAAACAGATTTGTTTTCTATTCATAAGAACAAACAAAGTGGATTAAAGAGATAAATAATACCAGTATATAATTAGACATTAGACATCTCCAATAAAAGAAAAATCAGGGCATGTCTAATAAATTTCTACGTTTGAACACATTTTCTAGGGGAAGCATTGTAACACAAACATCGAAAAAAAGCAACATTAAAAGTGTAAGCAAAAATAAGTTGGTTCAACAATACCACATTACCTCTTCCAAACTTCTTTTCTTCAAGTTACATATATTAAAATCAAATAAGGATAGGCTCCTTGATTTGTTCCGGGCGATTGTGCAAACCATACAATATATCCCTTTGTGCACCTAAAATTCCAAATTTTCAAGATAAAATTTCCATCATATCAATATTGTCAAAGAAGATACAAAAAAATTCAAAGAAAGTAATAACTTGATCGATTTAGGATACGAAATGTGTACAAAAGCAATAAATAACCTAATTTAGGGGGAACTCAATTGAAACTGAATTATCTAGACAAAAATCAGAGTTGATGGAATCTGGAAGAACCATAGATGAAGCCATTGAGAAATCAAAGAAGCCTGATTTAGGATTGAATTGTGAAAGCTAAAGGAGCACATACTTGATTCAACATGCACGGATCATTCACTCCAGCGTCGTACTGGATTTAGGTTTAATTGATCCCCATAGAAGACACTATAAAAGGTTGTTCATGCGATATGAATTGATGGGATGATGGGGAGTGGGTTAATAAGGGATTAGTATTTATAACAGAGGGAAAATGGATAAAACCAAATCAGAAGTGATTTTTTCAGAAAATAGGAAGAAATTTAAAAAATAACAAATGGGTAATGTGATAAAAACAAATCATTGCCATAGAAGAAACCTTAACAACATGATTTTCAAATGTGATAAAAACAAATCATTGCCATAAAAGACTGAACTTGCAAGTTGCAGCTGTAGCTGTACTTACATTGCTTGGACAACCCATGTTGAATCAGGAAATGATACCAAAGTAATAATCAATCCCGTAATCTGCCATAATACATCAAAAACCTAAACAAACAGAAGACAGATGCATATAGCCAAAGTAGAAAAGGCACAAATCGCAAACCAAAGTACCAGGAGAAGTAAAAACCTAAGATAGTCTTATAATAGTAGAATTTCACCAAAGACACAAAACCATATATTAAGATATTTTATCGATAGATATTTTTAATTAAACCCAATAGTTAGTAAATGGGTAAAAAATGAAAATTAAAAGAAAAAACGTGATTGGTTAAAAGGGAGTGGAATAAGGAGAGCGCGCCACGTCAGCGAAAAGTATACGAAATTAAGTAGTTATATAGATATAGATTGGTTGAAAAATATATTAAATATATAAAATAGATGTTGCCAAAAATACCGGATCGCGAGGATGCGACACGTGGCCAAAAGGCTTTGGTTTTAAGTAATATAGAGATAGAGATATAGATATAGATAGATATAGATGGTTGAAAAATATATTAAATATATAAAATAGATGTTGTCAAAAATACCGGACCGCGAGGATGCTACACTTGACCAAAAGGCTTTGGTTTTAAGTAATATATAGATATAGATGTAGCATTTTTGTACCTTTGACTGATAGGTAAATCTCTATAACGTTGATTTCAGCTGTCATCATTTAGATTTTACACGATTCTCGCCTATAATCCGTGAAGAAAACTACTCTAATTCCATAATTACCAAATTGTCCCTGATCAACTCGAAAGTCACTATACCAGTATTTACCTTTTTTTGAGCAAAGTTGTAATTTTACCAAATGTTTATGGGTGTTTATGTCATTTAAGCATGTTGCCTTTTTCCGCCCCAATCTCAACAAAATCAATTTTCTCCTCCCTCCAACCGGTGTGTCTTCTTTATTCCTCCTCCTCCGCTCCCACCCCCACTGCAAGTTTTTATAAAAACCCTACCAAATCTCTCTCTCCTCTCTCTCTCTGCGTCTCCTTGTTGACGTTTTCATGCTAAAATCCATGGAATTTTTGTCCTCTATGGATTTACATTGCCCGGCCATGAATTCAGGGGAGCTTTTTCTTAATATTATTGTCTGTGGCCAAGTTAATCGTAATTCGGGGATTGATTTGTCTTTTGATCTATAAACCGCTTTGTTTCTTTATTTGCACCGGCTGTTTCACCTAGAGAGGGGAGGGGTTGAATGGTTGCTTTTTTGGATGCGTTGAGTCTGGAGTTCGCTTGCTCAGGAGAGTGCAGTTTCAGGTTGGGATGGAGAGCAGTTCAGGAGCTGTTGATGACCAGGGGTCGGGATGGTTGGAAGTAAAAAAGGTTTGATTTATATGTTTCTTATTCTTTATTTTGTTGAATTTCTTGAATTCTTGTTTGAACGGTGCCTAATTTAGGGCACGGTGACTGTTTTTCTGAAATTGGGGGAGTTGTGTTGTGAACACGTGATTGATGGAGTTATAAGGGGCTTTTATTTATGAAATGATCTTCACGTAAACCAATTGATTGTTAACTCCCCTTTGGTGCTCGTGATGTACTGATTTTCTAATTTGAGGGTTTCTCAGTTAGAGTTAACAGTTCAGTAACTCAAGGATTTTGATTGTATGGCGAAGGTGTTTTTAAATGACGATCTTGTAAATTGTTATGTGATCATCTGCTCACGGATCATTTGTAATGATGCTAGTGTTTATGAGCTTGTCTTATGACTCTTATGCATGTGTGTTTGGTGGCCTAAAGGATCTGCATTGATTGATAAGGATTAAAATCTGGCTTATTGCACATTGTATTTCATGAAATTTATCCCTTTGATTGTGTTGCCACATGTTGAATCACAACCAGTCATCAATAGTATCATGTAATTTGTTTATTTATTTTGGCGGAGAATGATTATTGCGTGATGTGAGTTATGTGACATTTCATTGCTATTGATACACAACTAATTATCAAAAGCTTTTTTTCCCCCTTTCCAGAAACACAGAAGCAGCTCTAAGTTCCCTGTTAATAATTCGGCTGGGGGATCTTTGAGAAGGAATACTAATGGAAAAGGTGGGAATTCTCTTGGCAATCATGTTGCCCAACTTTCAAAATCTGGAGGAGATCTTGTTGCGCAACTTCCGAAATCTGGAGGAGAGAATGCTCTGAATAGTTCTTCTGTCTCGAAGGATGATGAAAAGGATCAAGCTTACCTTGATAAACGTGTCGTTGATGAAGTCAATTCATGTGCCGTGATACCTCCATTGAGGACCATAACGATGTCAACTTCTGATTCTGAATTGATAGATAAAGAAGTTAACCAGAAAAAGTCTAATGTAGTTCAAAAGATGGTGCAAGCTGACTTAGAGGATAGTGGCTTTGTTCGGCACTCTGCTTCTGAGATAAAGTTTGGGGAAATTGGCAATGATGACCTGGTAAGGTGCATGAAGTCTGATAACCTAAGCAATGCCACATCAAGCAATTTGTCCGACAGCCATTTGCAAACCAAGCAGGAATTGGTGGAGGTGATAGATTTTGTTTGTGGAGAGCAGAAATGTTCATCCGAAGTTGACATGCCCTTGGAGGAAAACTGTAAAGATGTGACTGAAGTATCTTTAACCAGTAAAGAAATGCCAGCTTCTAGTGACAGATTAGTTGATTTCTGTGACCCTCCTGGTTGCATGGAGCCATCCAATCATGGTGCTATACCCTTAAACTGCGATTTAGTAACTGCTAATTGTTCCTCTGATGAAGGGAGTTCACGTCCAGCGGCAAAACTAGCTGAAACAACAGATTTGAGCCATGTATCGAGTTTTAGATCTGACTTAGGAGACACAGATATGTCCAAAGTTACTAGTAGAGATCCAAGCACACTTGTACCTTCCCAAGCCCCTGAGATGTTCTTGCCTAACCAGACTTCTCCCGATACTCTTCAAGAGTATAGCCACGCCCACCCTTCAGAAGAATGTAAAAATGTAGATGAGAAATGCACGGCGCCTGACTCCGAAAAACAAGTTGAGGATTGCCGGAGTTCCCATAATGATAACCTTCAAGACCAAGTGTCAAAAGCTCAGATAATGAATGCCCTTGGAAAGAGAGAAGAGGGTGAAAGCAAAGAAAGATTCAGGGAGCGACTTTGGTGCTACTTGTTTGAGAATCTTAATCGGGCAATAGATGAACTTTATCTTCTTTGTGAACTAGAGTGTGATATGGAGCAGGTAAGAGAGGCGATTCTTGTTCTCGAAGAAGCCACATTTGATTTCAGAGAGCTTAATACTAGAGTAGAGGAGTTTGAGAACGCTAAGAGGAAGGCTTCCCATTTGGATGATGTAGCACCAATGACTGTGAAGAGTGATCACCGGAGACCTCATGCTCTCTCTTGGGAGGTAAATGTTGTTTCCGTTGAATCAACTGCACTGTTAAACTGGAAAATTTTGATGATTACCAAACTGCAGTGTTATTAATAACCTCTTTTTATGTAATAATCAAGTTGATTGAAGTACCATATGAGCAATTGTTTTTTGGCGTGTGTAAAAAACACTTCTTTAAATGTTTTTTATGGAAAATATGGATGCAAATTGGAAATAATGCAGAATAAATATTTCCTATTGAAATTATGCTGAATGAATCTTGAGAAAGTGACAGTCATTCTCCTGAGCTAACCTGAAGTTTATGACTAGCACTTACAGTTACCTAACACTATGCTCAGGTTCGTCGAATGACTACATCGCCCCACAGAGCAGAAATACTGTCCTCCTCACTCGAAGCCTTCAAGAAAATTCAACAAGAGAGAGAAAATATGCAAGCAACAAATGATCTAAACATCAAGGAGCCTCAATCCTCTGGTCAGCAGCTGATGACAGTGGATGTTTTGAGTAAGTCTTCTACTGTTGATGCTGAATTTGAAGCTAAGACTAGAAAACACAGTGCCATTTCAGATACTGTTCGATTAAATATTGGTAGAGAAAGGAAAAACATAGAATCAGCCAGGTCCAACAAACTAAGCGTGGTACGAACTAACCGTCTCCCTTCGCAAAGCTCATCCAATGCCGATAGTGGATTGAAATTACCTGCTCGAGGCACTTCAACCGGCTCGATAGCTGGCAAGAGCAAGAGAGAACAAGTCTCATCTTTAGTTGAAGGGGAGAAAAGTTCCACATCAGTTGATATTGGTGGTCCAAAATCAGTAAATGACAAGGAAAAAGAAAATGAAAAAGAAAGAGAGAAGGAAAAGGAGAAGAGAAATTCGGTATCATGGAAATCCATGGATGCTTGGAAAGAGAAAAGAAATTGGGAAGAGATACTTGCATCTCCATGTCGTGTTTCCTCTCGTATTTCCCATTCGCCTTGTATGAGCAGGAAAAGTGCTGAGCGAGCCCGAATCTTACATGACAAACTTATGACACCGGATAAGAAAAAGAAGACCGCTATTGATCTGAAAAAGGAGGCAGAAGAGAAGCATGCAAGAGCTATGAGAATTAAACGTGAGTTTGAGAACGAACGAGTCCAGAAGATTCAACGAACCTCACAGAAGCTAAACCGTGTAACCGAGTTGCAGGCAGTTCGAAGCATGAAGTTGAAGGAAGGCATGCATGCACGGCATCAGCGTAGTGAAACCCGGCATGAAGCTTACATAGCTCAGGTTGCCAAAAGAGCGGGTGAGGAAAGTGTCAAGGTGAATGAAGTACGCTTCATCACTTCTTTGAATGAGGAGAACAAAAAGTTTATGCTGCACCAGAAACTTCATGGTTCTGAGTTGAGAAGAGCTGAAAAGCTTCAGGTGCTAAAAATTAAACAGAAAGAGGATATGGCCAGAGAAGAAGCTGTTCTGGAGCGCAGAAAACTCTTGGAAGCTGAAAAACTACAGCGTCTTGTTGATACACAACGTAAAAAGGAAGAAGCTCAGGTTAGAAGGGAAGAGGAACGTAAGGCATCAAGTGCAGCCAGGGAAGCAAAAACATTAGAGCAGCTTAGAAGAAGGGAAGAGCGAGCAAAAGCCCAACAAGAAGAAGCAGAACTTCTTGCACAAAAGCTCGCTGAAAGGCTTAGAGAAAGTGAGCAGCGCCGTAAATTTTACTTGGAGCAAATACGGGAAAGAGCTTCAATGGATTTTAGGGACCATTCTTCTCCTTTGATGCGTCGACCATTGAGCAAGGACAGCCAAGGTAGATTGTCGGTAGCTAGTGGGGATGATAATCAGTTAAGCAATCTCTTGGGCACTGGGGATTCCGACCCTGCAGTTAGCAATGCCAACTCACAACATTTGTTAAAGAGAAGAATAAAAAAGATAAGGCAGAGGTTAATGTCCCTTAAACATGACTGTACTGAACTTCCTGTTGCTGAAAACTCTGGGATTGGATATAGAACTGCAATGGCAACTGCTAGGGCAAGGATTTGTAGGTGGCTTCAAGATCTGCAAAGATATCGTCAAGCAAGAAAGGAAGGGGCATCAAGTATAGGGTTGATCACTGCTGAAATGATTAAGGTAGTGGTTACGGATTTTGTCATGTTCCACTCATATTCTTTTGTGCTAGACATCTATTCCAGTGAATTTACTTGCAAGGCTGAATGTGCTATGATGAAAATTTTGCAATGCTTCCCATCCTTGTACGCTGTTTTTGGTAAAATACTCCCTCTGTCTAACAATATAGGTCATTATAACATTATTTTATAAAAATTAATAATTTTTTTTAGTATCTATAGAGTTTTAGCTCCTTAAAATGCGCGCCAAAAAGAAAACGACTTGTATTTTGAGATGGAGGGTGTATCAATTTTCTGCCACATTACTTTGGGATAGCAAAATTTGCTTGAAGCCCTGAAATGTTGTCATTTATAAGATCAATTATGCATATCTCTGTTGCCATCATATTAGCATTTTATCCTCTGTTGAGTAACCTTTTACAAAAAAAACCTTTTTTTTTTATTTTTTATTTTATTTTTAAATTTCCATATTGTAACACCATTCTGTAAAGACATGGAAGCAAAATGTATGCTTTTAGTTTGTGAAAACATAGTGTCTTTTTCTGTCCATATTTACTTATCCGCGAACATGTGTTTTTCAGTTTGCTCTTCAGGATGGCTGCAGATGTCCAATTTTTATTAACTGTTTTTATCTTGTTTGAATAGTTTGTGGAAGGAAAAGAATTGGAGCTACATGCTTCTCGCCAGGCTGGTTTGCTTGATTTCATTTCTTCTGCATTGCCTGCTTCACATACATCAAAACCCGAGGCTTGCCAAGTGACCATTTACTTGTTAAGACTTTTGAAAGTGATGCTTTCATCGCCTACAAACAGAAGTTATTTTCTTGCCCAGAATCTATTGCCCCCTACTATACCGATGCTTTATGCTGCTCTTGAAAACTATATCAAAATTGCCGCCTCATTAAGCTCTCCTGGTGGTTCCATCCTACCTACAAATAAAACATCTGAAATTTTTGATTCAGTTTCTGAAGTATTAGATGGATTCTTGTGGACTGTCACAATGGTCATTGGTCACGAAAGCTCAGATAAGCGCCACTTTCAAATGCAAGATGGCCTTCTGGAGCTTGTAGTTTTCTATCAAATTATTCACCGACTGCGGGATCTTTTTGCATTGCATGACAGACCTCAGGTAGAAGGCTCTCCGTTTCCTTCATCCATTCTGCTGAGCATAAATCTACTGGTGGCTTTGACATCCAGATCAAGAACTGTATCTTCCATTGACTGGGATTCTTTTTCAAATGGAAATCCAGGAAATGAAAATTTTCTATCTCGTGAGGTAGAGGCTGCTAACTTTGTAGGTTCAGTCCTCAGTAATTCTACAAAAGATCCTAAAGATCCATCATCTGCTCTAGATGGGATCTCATCTGGGTTGCATAATGCATCAGAGGGTGAACATTTTGGTGTATCATGTAAAGGAGAAGGAAGTAATGGTTCCATGTCCACTGCAGTTGAATGTTCAAAGGAGCTGCAGAAAAATAACCCACCAGTGTTGATTGACGTTGAATTAGGCACAACGGCCATTCTTGACGTGCCCAAAAGAAATTTTAGTGCTGCTAGCAAGTCTTCTAATCCTCAGAAGGATGACAACACTGTGGACACAAGTATGGGAAAAAAGGATGAAAATTCAATTTGCTTGAAAGCACCGCAAGGCTTCCTTCACTCTGCCATTTCTGAAACTGGCTTAGTCAGTATTCTGTCTTTGTTGACAGCCGTGTTACTACAGGCAAATAGTAGAACTTCTGAACAGGTAGTTGACTAACTGTGCTCGGTTCTCCCTTGATTATTATCTGTGAAATTTATAATCAGATTTGTGTCAATGAATGGTATTGGCCTGTTACTTCTTGTAGGTTGGATCTGTAGAAAAAGCAAATTTTAATAGAAAGTCACCTTTTTCTTGTTATTTTGCTATTTCAGTATTCATGTTTATTTTTATTTTATCCTTTTCTGATGCCAAGGAAGTAGTTTTCAGAAAGACACTAGCTATTTCAGTGGCTGGCTAGCTTTCATACTGTTTTATATTGTTGTAATACCATGAGTAGTTGAAAATATATATGCGGGGAACATCATAATTAACATTTGCACTAAAAAATTGTGCCCATTGTGCTGCAGCCTGCATACGTACTGCCCTCAAATTTCGAGGAAGTGGCGATTGGGGTGCTGAAAGTCTTGAATAATCTGGCATTGACGGACCTATCATTCTTGCAAGAGATGCTGGTAAGTAACATAATCATTGGTGGGAAAATGTATATTGTTTTATTGAAGAGTGAAGAATCCGTGAGAAAGGGACTAGAGAAGAAAAAACGAAAAAAAAAACATTATCCTCCGATTAAAGGGTTATTTTTAGTTATCTGTAGAACGAGTTTGAAATTTGCTGATAGATTAGCCTGAATAGTGAATATGATGAATTTTTATTTAAATGCTGAAGCACAATCTCTATTACAGGCTAGGCCAGACCTCAAAATGGAGTTCTTCCATATAATGAGTTTCCTTCTGACGCATTGCACCAGCAAATGGAAATCATCTAGTGATCAGGTAAGTCATCAGATCTTTTTTCCTTGGTTTTTTTTTCCCCCAGGGAGAGGGTTTTTTTTTTTTTTTTTGTTGTTGTTGTTGTAAGCATTTATATCATCTTGATGAAAATTTCCCACCAGGACTAAGCAGTTTGGTTTTGCTTTATCAGGTCGGTTCGCTTCTGTTTGAATCTCTACTTCTTCTCAGCTATTTCTCCTTGTTTCATCCTGGCAATCAAGCTGTTCTTCGTTGGGGTAAAGGTACAACCATCCTTCATAAGGTGAGTCGATTACTAGATTTCCACACAGACGCTTTGTGTTCATTTGTTTTATGTCTCCCTAATTCTAACTTCACTGTTTTGGACAACCAGGTGTGCGATTTGCCCTTCACGTTCTTCAGCGATCCTGAACTGATGCCGGTGTTAGCTGGTACCCTTGTGGCTGGCTGCTTTGGATGTGAACAAAACAGGGGTGTTGTCGAACAGGAACTGAGTACAGAAATGCTCCTTTCGTTGGTCAAATCTTGCAAAAATAGTTCCCAAACAATTCGGTTGTTTTCAGCTCCAGAAAACCCTCCAGCAGAAGATTCAGCTGAATTCAACCAGATTACAGTAGAACCGTCCAGAAAACTTCCAAGTGACCCGGCCCAAAAATCTGGCCGTCTCGGTGCCAGAACCACCTCCCGCTCTTCTTTGGCGAGGAGTGGCGTTCCGGGTGGCAGCACCAGAGGTGGCAGGCTACGGAGTAACAAAGAAAACAGAGTCGGTATCAGAGCCAATGATGAACCGAGTTCAAAAGACAAGCTGTCAGCTCCTGCTCCTGCTCTCATGTTGCACTCCAGGTTCCCTGCAAGTTTTATCGATCGAGTCGAGCAGTTTTTCGCCGCCGAATTAGCCTGTGTGGATGAGGAGTGTGCATGATTCTAATCGCTCCTGCTTTCTTCATCAACCAAGGCTGTATCCAGTAGCCCTGCCTAGATGTTGAAGATGGGACCAAGTTTCCGAAATCGCATTTCTTGTAAACAGGTATAGCAATTTTTTCTGTATTTTGTTTATGTTTTCTTTCAATATATATTTCAGGAGAAGCAATCAGAAGAAGAAAAAGTAGATGCAAGCAATTGGGGAAATGTGGAGTTGTGTAAGCAGAAAAATGATGCACAAACATTTTGATGATATATGATTAACAATTTGACATGGCTATATATAACATTTAAAATAATCAACTCAGCTAGGTGCATTTGCTGCTGGAAAAAATATATACTCCCTCCGTCCAAAAATACATTGCTTTTTAGGCCTCGAAATTTTGTCGGAAATACATGGACTTTTAGATGTGTAGGTAATAATTATTACCTCTAAAGTACATTTAACTCTAAAATTTACCCCATAATTTACTTTAATATGGATAATCAAAGGTTTTAACTTTTAACCTTTAATACTAATGATGAGGAAAATTAAGAGGTAAAATAGGTTTCTTAATTCGCATGCACAAGTCTAAAGGCAATGTATTTTTGGACGGAGGGAGTATATTGGAACCACGTTTGAGTTCAGATCAAATTTCACTGTATATTTGGTTTGGATTATAATCGGTTTAGATCTATTTGGGTTAATTAACTAGATTCCGAAGTTCAATTAAAATCAAATTTTGTTACTAGAGGACAAATAGAATTTATTTTATTTTATTTTATTTTATGGGAAGGACAATAGAAATTCTTGCTAGATTCTTGTCTGCAAACCAAAGCAAACGTTTCTGTCGTACATTTGCAACATTGCATTTACATTTATTTTTCAAGGAAAATGACCAAAATTCAAGTATCCACATTGAAACAAAAATAATACTCCCTCCGTTAATTAAAACATGTCGATTTAGATATTTGCACATGTTTTATGAAAGTAAATAAAAGCAAACAAAAATGCACTTATACCCCTAATCATTACTTTACTTTTTCACTTTATTGAAAACTACAACTAACAAATGTCTAATCATTACAAGGGTAATTTTGGAAAGTGAACACCAAAATACCTAAAACGACATGTTTTTCTTAACAAGATTTTACTTCTAAAACGACATGTTTTTCTTAACGGAGGGAGTATGAACTTTGAAATTGACAATTTCATATACATACAATCTATTAACCAAAAATATTACATGTGTTTTTTGGTAAAATTTCCCGCCAAATTTCCCACTCCATCAAATCTGTATTATTTCCGGTGTGTAGTATTTTCGACTTACACGTGCAAATTTAGCCTGTATTTTCACAGTGCTCGTTTTTCCAATTATGAAGTGTGGCTAAGCGATCCTACGAAAGGAGTTTCGGGAGTTACGAAGGAAGCTTGCACAGTTGAATCCAATTGGCACATGCATGTAAAATGAAGGAGAAGGAGATCCTTTGCTTGCATTGCAGCAAAAGCTCATATAACCAATTAAATTAGCCATTTCTGGAAATCACAAACCCAAAACCATTTTCACAATGCAAACTTGCAAAGCATATTTCACCCTTTTGGGGGCTTCTTCAAACCCTAATTGCTCCACAGTTCATTCCTAATTATTCCACAACCCACCTCTTCAAAATCTTCACTTTCTTGATTTCTTCTTTCATCCATTCAAACTACAAACCTCTCGTATCGTTTTCGCATCAAACTAAGGGCCACGGACATGGATCAACAACAGGCCCCCCCAAGAAG
Organism: Persicaria tinctoria; assembly: GCA_037127255.1. Classification (NCBI taxonomy): domain Eukaryota; kingdom Viridiplantae; phylum Streptophyta; class Magnoliopsida; order Caryophyllales; family Polygonaceae; genus Persicaria; species Persicaria tinctoria. The sequence continues at coordinate 64,993,238 of JBANSL010000010.1, read as the reverse complement.
GTAATAAACTATGATAACATATTATATCACAGATGATCTCATTCGCTATATTTCTATATCAGTATCATGAGAATAAAAGCAAAAACCTTCAAGGGTGAGATTTGCAGAAGTGTTGCAACAACAAGACAAAGAGGAAGGGTTTGAGATGATCAAGCAAAGGCCATTGCCATTACTCCTCCAAACAGATCCCTTTAAAGGTACAAGTACAAGTGTACAACATAACATCTCTATATACGAAAACCGAGCTAATATGCATAGAAACCTTGAACATTGCTTCAAATGCAGGGAAAGAAAACCTTGGTTTCCCTTGGAGAATGAGTAGGGAACCCGAACCCATTGACAGCGAGTTCGCAGCTGCCATAGCAGCAGCTGCATTTGCCGTGCACTCCCTCGAGGAAACGAGGACCGAGTACCAGAAGAAGATGGTGGAGAGCTTCAAGGACAAAGAGCGTTCGGAAACTAGTAGGTCGACGAGTCGGAAGGGAAGTTTTGAGATTGGTGATGTTAGTATAAGGAGGAGATCATCCGAAAATGAAGCAAGAGTTCTTGGTAAGTTGCAAAGATTAGCATTTATTTTTAACAACTGAGATTTTTGCAAATTAAGGGGCGGTCGAGCCGGAAATGATCCCAGGTAGTATCTGAACCGAACGTTTCCGGTTCGATTATCGGATGACCGCTCTCTTTTTTGATCCTTTCCAGTTCAAGTGGGCTTTGCCCACTCTACATCTGGATCGGGTTACTGTAGGCCCATTTAAGGGGTTTACCCTCCCACTCACAAGCGTCTCCATGTTTCCACCGGGATTCGAACTTCGAACCTCGAGGCATGAGATGTAGCCCCATAACCACTACACCAACTTGTGATTGGTTGACCGCTCTCTATTTACCAAAATCAAGAGATTGTTGCAAATTAATACAATTAAAAGATCATAGATGTTGTATGAGACTTCATCTTAATCTTCAATTAAAATCTTCCACTCCATTATCTATTTCACTTTGAACATCACTAAATTATTTTGACATTTATTTAATTTTTAAAAATTTCAACAAAAATTATATTCATATCCCAAATATCTTTTTTATAAGTTTATATTATTTTGAAAAATATATTTTAAATTTTTTATATTTATATTTCATAAAATATTGCCTTTTATTTTTTTAAAAAAATTAGTACATCATTTTTTTAAGATAAAAACTTGTAACTATATAAACATAGATGTCTTAGGTAAATTGATAAATTGAGTTTTCACTTATGAATTGAATTGAAAACAAATACAACACTTTTATGTTGTATGTGTGCAAGTAGGAAGGGAGATAACGGTGAGAACAAACAGCATAAGGTCAGTTGACCGGCGGTCAACGCAAACAGGGGAAGAACAGAGGGTGCTCACTAAGGCAGAGGCTTGGGAGAGAGATGAGCTGAAGAAGATTGATAAAAGGTGACAAACTCAATCTCGAGAACACAAACAAGTTCATAATGTCAAGATGTATGAGTTTCGATTCGGAAAGTTGTAAGAGGGTTTTCGAGAGTTCAGGTACAGGAAGATGATTTCGAAGATCACGGAGTGGGAGAATGAGAAAAAGATCAAAGCCAAACTTCTTATGGAGAGGCGAAAGGTACTTTATGCAATCAACATACATATAGTAAATAAACGAGTTTAAAGCAAGTCTGTTATATAAGTAGAGCGAAGCTCGAGCTACTCTACTTATATAACAGACTTGTTTGTCATTTAATTTACCTAAAATGTCAATGTAACTATAGGCAGAGATAGAAAGACTGAGGAAGGTGACAACGCTACATTATGAAAGCAAAAAAGCGTGGATAGAGAGGGCGGCGAGGGGAGCAAGAACTCAGCTGGAGGACAAGAGGGCTAGCGAGGAATCATCTGCAAGAGCCAAGTCTAGGAAGATCGGATCCTCGGGGAAGATCCCCGTGAAGTGCGTATGTTTCGAATGCTATCGGTGAATAGGTTGATTGTGATTGTGTACATCTAACATGTATGTATTGTTCATCCACATAATTTGTCGCATATTTACATTCAAAATTAGACCCGATTAAGTTTGGATAGTTGATTCGATTGACACTGTACAGTGTTATGTTTGTCTTTAGTGTTTACACACCAAACCATTATGTATAAACATATTGGTACAAGCCATGTTTTAACAATGTTTCATGTCACATGTCCCTATTTGCATTTATATATTCCCAATGTCCTATCTAATTTTTTTTTAAATCTTTTTAATATTTTTGAAAAATAGATAATGTGAATAGTAGAAAGTATTGCAAGTTTTTTCAAACAAACAATAAAATAAAAATTAAAAGGAGGAGTCCGCAGTAGTCCTTTTTTTTTAAACAGAAATAATTCGAAATCCCATATGCAACAGAAATATGGGAAAACGAGAGGTCGAGAGAACGGTAGACGGACCAACAGAGAAACAGCCGAAGTAGTCCTTTGTGTTGCATCTCCTTTTAATAATAAAAAAAAAGTGTTGCATCTCCTTTTAAAAAAATTATAAGGGTATATTTTATTTGTATGTAAATTTCTAGGAGAAATTCTCGGCCAAAAAAAATTATAGGAGAAACAAATTAAGTTGGAACATTGCTTTTGGTGGTCCTAGATATTATTGTGTTTGTTGAAGACGTGTCGTTCTGAGTTGGAACTGGTTAGGGTCGTACTAATGTATTTGAGACGACTTCGTTTTCGAGCCGCTTTCTTAGAGTTCGTCTTTGCTACCTACAAGAGATAGAGTCATACTGTATCGTTGACCAACGGTGCAATATGGCTCTATCTTCGGCTTGATGGTCTTCGTTCGTCTAGGCACAACCTTTTAATGTGTCGCGTTTCAGTTTGCTATTGCACCTTTTTATTTTATGCTTTTACTTATAATGTATCAAGATTCATGACGATTAGCTCGTTTGTCGATTCATCGGTCTCTTAAGGCAAGAGATCATTGTGTTGCTTGATCTTCTCAAATATTTTCATGTATTAGAAAAAAAAAAAAAAGCTGGAACATTAATATCCAATTCCTTCTTCTTTTCTCGATATTTAATATAAAGGGATTTTTTTTATTAGAACAGATAAACGGATTTATATTGATATGAACATATTTTTGTAAGCTATAAGTCTACTAAATTCTTGGTCCACAGTACCATGCATGGCACGACTAATGGGGTGGTTCTAATTAAAGTTGAAGATATTTTTTCGAAAATTAGGGAGGAGGACATCAAAATTATTTAAACATTAATTTACCTTTAAATGAATGGATTTTCCAACTTATACTTTATATAATTATGCATAAATTAGAAAAATAGTTAAATCAAAATTCTTTTAGCTATTTTTCTTCCTTTTTTTATTTACTTGATCATAAAAAGGTCCTCATAACGATTTAATCATAAAATTCCCTTTCAAATAGTATTTTACACACATTCAAGAAATTAGGATCGTCATATGCACAATTTCTCCTCCAATTATTCCATCCACAAATATTGAGAGCTGATGCAGGTTTTACCTTGTGCGATAAAATTAGAAACGAGATTATTCGAGAAAGGGTAGGGATGACTAGTATTCAGGCTAAGTTACGGGAATCGAGACTCCGATGGTATGGACATGTTCAGAGGAGAGACCAAGTGCGTTGGTGCGTAAATATGACAACTTGACTATCGGAAGTGTTCGTCGAGGTAGAGGCCGCCCAAAGAAGAGTAATGAGGATGAGGTGATTAGACCAGATCTAACCGTTTTGAGACTCACTGAGGAGATGACATGTGACAGGGTGCAGTGGAGGAGTATTGTCCGAGACAAAGAACACTAGGGGTTCGTATGGGACGGGGTTAATAAACCGACTAAAATTATAAACAGGGTAAAAATTTATAAACTGTTGGTAAAAGTAGTTAAAAATTTATGAAAAAATATAAACTCCGTATGGGACGAAAAACAGTTTATTTGTAAAAAGTGGAGTTTATTTGGTTGTTATTAGGGGTATTGTGGTACTTTCAAACCAAATAAACTATTAAAACCACAAAAAAACTTCCAAAACAAGCTTTTAAAATAAGCCTCCATTTAAACCAAAATCTCCTAAAAAGTTGTACCCCATACAACATTTAAGCTTTTAACCGGTTGAAAATAAAATTTTCAACCGATTGAAATTGCCCCCATACAGGCCCTAGTTGTGTGTTGTGTTTCCCGTATCATACATGCATGCTTCCCAGCTAATACAATTTGCTTATGCGCATCTTATATTTTAGATCATAGAGAGTGTGTGCACTTTCCTTTTAGATTCCCATGTTTGTTGCTTGTCGATGTGGTGTTTTGTTCATCTTTGTTGACTTGTCTTGGGTCACTAGAAAACATCGTACCCTCTCAACTTAGACTCTTACTGAGGTCCGTTGGGACTTGGGATCGGGGGTCGTGTGCACACGTTCGCCCATGCACTAATAGCCTAACACATAAGTCGAGCAGGGATCCATCCTAAAACTAATTGGTAATAGGAGGAGTATATAACATTATAACCCATCTTCTTATATACTAAGACTTAATTATTTATATTATCACATCTTTGTCTCTTTATATTCTCTCAACAACTCTATAGACTCTACTTTAAGTGAGATATACTGAAATTACATTTTTTTCAACTCTCTCCAATTATTCCATCCACAAATACTGAGAGTTGAGATCGGCGAAGAGGGCGTTTTCATTTCTTTTTGGACCAACCGGCCATCCATCCATCCATATCAAGCTCACCATTCTAGGACCAAAGGAAGGATCCTGAAGATGGTAAAGTAACTTGTTAAGATAACGACACTTTCATTCCTTCTTGTAATACCGCGGCGAGGATTCTCTAGTTCAATTCTACGAGCCTTTATGTTCATGGTTTATTTACACAATATTTTTCTTTATATATATATAATATATATATATATATATACATGTAACATGTTTATGTGTTATGAAATTATATAGTAAACGGAGCCCTCTTCAGTATTCTCAACTAACAACGGCCTCCAAATCTGTTTTGGATTAATGACTTAACATATTGATAAACCAAAAAAAAAACTTGACTTTAATATATTGGGTGTGTATGAAAAAAAACAGTTAAAAAGGTGTTAAAATAAGAAAAAACCTGTGTATGGATGCTTAAAAAATATGTTTGTTGTTTAAAAACAGTGTTAAAAAAAAGCTACATCAAGCTAGCTACTTTTTTGGTGTTTTTAGTTTATTTTGTTTGAAATTACTATAATATCTCTAATAATAACTAAATAAAATCCACGTTTTTTTACAAATAAACACATTTACGCCCCATACGGAGTTTAATTATATTATTCTATAATCTTTCAACCTTCATTTTATCTAATTTTTTAATTTTAACTATTTTTAGATTTTAGTCACTTTTTTAACTCCGCCCTATACATACCCATTGTATACTTTGAATACACTTATTTTAGAGAAGTAATTACATAAAGGTTTTCAGATCGAACCCTTGATACGACCGCTCTTTATTTATAAATTCAAGACACAACATAAATGAGAGGCAGTAAAAGTTAAGTCATTGTATAACTTTTTGTCTGCCATCTCCCACGTACCACGTGTGAGAATCAAACACAGAATAGATAGGCCTATGTCTTTCCTCTTTCTTGATAGGGGAAATAAAGATGGATGAGAATTTATGGACATAGACGTAAAATTCAACAATAAAATGAACTACAACTTAAAAAAATTAGTTCAAAATGATCTTTGATAACATTTCATTATTTCATTTTTTGTTTAGAAATATTTAGGCTTTGTTTGATAAAAGAGTAGCTGAAGCTGATGAGTTATTTGTATTAATAAGCTAGTATGTTGCATGTATCTGTTCGGATAGTGTTATGTCTGGTGGTGGTGGTAGGTGATTGGTGACGGTGGTGGTTGTGGTAATTGTCAAAGAACATGGGAAAGAGAGGAAGGAGGTTAGAAGGAGACGAGAGGGAGAGATAGAGAGATAGAGGAAAAGAGAGAGATTAGGGTAAATGGTTTGATTATTACTTGGATAAGCCCCCAATTACAATATCTATGGGTATTTATACCCTAAACCCCTAATACTATATATGGACATAACAGATAGTTAATATAAACTTGTGAATAGAAAACCAAAAACTCATATTCCAAAAGCTAATTAAACTAAAATCTTATATTTATTTCATTTAAAACTATATACAATATCAAAATCAAAAATTCTGAAAAATTAGCTGATGGTGCCAAACAAAGCCTTAATTGAAAAAAATAATTTTGAAGGTAATTCATTGTGGTTATTGTGATTGTATTAAAAAGCATAAAGTAAAGTCAGTAAGTTGGAATATTGTGTCACGTTGATCCCGGCCAACCTTTAGGGTGAAAGGAGAACTAATTTGCAGCTGCATCCCAACCAATCTCTTGTTCTTGGACCACCTTAATGCACCTCTACATATATATATATATATATCAAGTGTTCTGATTATATATATAAGTACTGTGTAGATATATAGATTTTGTGATTAAAGTTAAAAAGCACTTCACTAAAGTACTGCAACTAATTTCACTTTACCACAAATATATGCCTCTATATATCTTATATGGTTGATTTATTTGTGTCCAAACATTACCTTGAATACCATATATAAATTGTGCTGATGATTCAGGTCCACTAATAGCTACATATAATCTCAGCCATCAAGAAAGAAGTAACTGAATCCTTATCAGTGTATGGAGATGCCGACGATACAGGTGTCGCGTTCCTACTGGTGGCCAAAGCTCCTATAATACTAGGCTTCACATGAAGGTCTATAAAGATTGGTGGGGTAATGCAGTTGAGGATCTTTATCCGCAATCCGATTGGCCGAAAATGACTGGGAATGAAACGTGGAGGGCTGCGATTGGACTACGCGTCGCCATCCTGGCATGCCTTGCCCATGTGGCAGGATACTGATTGTCTGGTTGAGGACCAGACCACTGTATCTGTCATTGAAATGGATAGATGGCTATTGGCTTCTCTCCCCTTCCATGGGTTCCACTCATTCATTCATTCATTCAATAAGCATATATCCTCATTGCCCTGTTTCTATTACTGAGATTTGTTGCTTGCAGATTTAGTTGATGTTTGATCAAATTGGGTATTACAACAGGTTTAATTCAACATAAGTGGTTGCAATAATCTTATAAATTCATGTTCCTTCATCAAGTTGTTGTTGTTTCCTGTTTAGTCTATATTTCTAATAGTAGAAGAATCTTCACATATAAAGAGACAATAGATCATATTTACACCCCCTTATTGTATATGTTAACAAATCTGGGTCGTTGAATTAAGAATTAAGAGCAACGGATATAATTAAAAGTAACTTCTGATTATTCGGTGGTATTGAGAGATTATTCGTTAAAATAAAATTTACATTTTTTAACATTGTACGGACGAATAATTACATAATTATAGACGAATAATAATGTGAAAATAGATTAATATTTATGCGTATAGGCATGTCATGTGTACACGATAAGTTTACTGAACCGTGTATCGAATTAAATTACTAATAATGGAATAAGGTTGACAAGAAAAAAAAAATCTTCTCGGAATGAGAAAGCTGAACGGCTTGGCGTTGCATATTCGAACTCATTAAAGTACGATTCGCATCATTATGCTCGATAAAAGGAATGAGGAAAGCTCCAACAGAAGAATATTGGAAGGGAAAAATACTTCGAAAATAAACCTCTTCCCATGCACTAGTCAGAAATTCTTGCCGGTATCGAGCCAGAACAACCCCCTCTTCCTGAATACCTCGATTCAAGGCCAAAGAATTTCCTGCCGCTACCATATAGTATTCATCTCTACTCGGTGATAAATAAAACATCTAATTCCATGCATCTAACCAAAAAATCCCTTCTTCTTCCAATCTTTCGATCTTCCCATTCATTTCCAGCAGGCCCTTCTTCCCCTAACTCTTTCCATTCTGCCAACGAAGAATCGAGAATAGTTCGCAAATCCAAATCAGCTAATTGTTCTCGGATAGCAGTTGCTATGTTTATTGGGCTCTACGTATTAACGAGTGGGAACCGCTGGGGTATTTGTGCAAATAGATATAATCCGTGGAGCCAAAGAAACTATCAAAATAAAAAATGAAATGATCCTAATTATAATTATATGAAAGAACCCTTTTTTTTTGTAACTCTTATGATGCAATTGGGGCTTATCGTAAAAAAAAAAATCAATTTAGATAGTCCTTTATGGCTCCGGTAGCAACTAGATTAGCTTTTTGAATGGGTATTTATATCAAATTTGTTTAAATTTTAAAAAATCGTACACGGTGCGGATACTGAACTAGCTAGTTATTACTTATATACAAAAAATGTGGATGTTTACACCGGAACCAACCTATCTCTCTATATATCATTTTCAGTGTCAATTTCTTGAATTGGTTGGTTTGAGGTCGGTACAAAATGAATACAGCATTGCTAGCTATTACCAAATGATGGAATGTGTAGATGTGTACACACATAGGTTTAGTATGCTGTCATGAATGTCAACTGAGCTAAACGAATTTACAAGAAAGTTTTGGATATGCATGCATCTTATACTGTCCAAATCCGAATTCCCCCATTTATGACTTTGTTGGTAGGGACAAGAATTCAAGAACAATTAACCCATTTGTTGTGTATGGTCATATACAGGAATCAACATATATAGATGTATAATGTATTACCAATTCAACAGAGATCTAGACGCAGCTCGGTCTCTAGCTAGCTTGCTGTACTGAATTCTAACTTGACTATTGGACTAGGATTGGTTAGTTGTTGCGTGTTTCTTGAGTGCGCGAGTAGCATACAACACGACAAACCTCGCTACTTGCTACCAAATCCGCCATTATTAGCCAATCCAATGGCAACTTGATTGCCTTATGTGCACGTCGGGGAGGGCGGATAGTAAGACCAAACCGTGTAGGCCCAACGTCTATCAATACATCAAGTGTAGATTGTAGAAGATTTTAAAGTCAATATATATATACACAAGTGTGTATATATATATATATATATATATATATATGAATTTGATGATAAAAACTTATCAGCATCAAGTAGTAATGCTAGGAAGGTGTCCTCATAGAGAAGTAGTCCCCCCGCATGTAGCGCTGGATTCGTTATTAATGCAAAGGTAGCGACATTCGTCGACAATGATATGCCATGGAGGAGTCCAAATCCAATAAGAACTCCCAACTGTTGCTCTTCTTCCTCAGTTCCTTTGCAACAGAAAGGGATAAGACAGTGTTTCAAGGACAGAAAATAACCATTCAAAGCTTCAGTATATAGATTGCTGTCAATAGCTGTGTCTCCGAGTCCTTGAAGATCACGCGTTTATCGCAGCATATGCCATGTAAGTCAGCTACATAGCCTTCCAATTATAGCTATTTTGTGCTTGATTTTATGTTTTGATGCCAATTGAGGTGACTTTGTGAAGGGCTAACAACGACATAGCGGAGCTGACATGGGAGAACGGCCAGATAGCGCTACATGAATTTGGCGGGATTTTCCCCAATGGATCGGCTAAGGTGCCAGCCTGGGACAGGGCTGGTGACACACTAGAGTCAGTGGTTCAGAGGGCGACGATATCTAGCAAGGAAGCAGGTCCAAGTCTAGCTGATCCGCGGGGTAGTTATGGTGTGAGAAATGGTGGCTCAGTGGTTGCTTCTTCGGGTGGGAGGTGGGCCAGTGAGATGAATGGATTGGTGATCAAGAAGAGGACAAGGTCTGAATCGGAACACCAATGCCGAATCAAGCTGTGTAGTGAGGATGATTGGGCGGATATGAGCGTCTGTGCAAGTGCTGATGCGGCTTTCTGTAGAGATACCGATAGGAATAGGACCGTGTGCACGTTGGCGTCACACGAGTCTTCCAGGAGCACCAGGACTAAGACCACCGATGATGATTCCGCTTGCAATGGTGGATCGGTACTGATGCCTATTCATAGTCATTTTCTGTTATGAATTGCCTTATAGTCCTGTGCTTTACAGAGCTCGTGTTTCGGTCTTTATATGTGTTACTATGAATGCAGGAGAACATCTTGGATGGAAGAGCGGTTAGATGTGAAACCGAACGATCCCATTCAGCACGAAAAGGACGCGCTGCAGCGGTTCATAATCAGTCAGAGAGGGTAAGAACTAAACAAGTTTCCTGAATCTGTCAGCAAAGCTAAGAAAACTATGTTTCTGATGCCAAAAAAAAAAAAAATGTGTGTTGATTAACATATGGCTAACTCTTGAAATGAACAAATAACGTGCAGAGACGAAGGGATAGGATCAATCAGAAGATGAAGGCACTGCAAAAAATGGTGCCTAATGCAAGCAAGGTGAATAGATCAATTTGCTGACAAAACTTGAGGAAATTTCAATTTTAGTTCTAAATGTGTTTATTTTCTTTTTGCAGACAGATAAAGCTTCAATGTTAGATGAGGTGATAGAGTACTTAAAACAGCTGCAGACACAAGTGCAGCTGATGAGTGCAAGGAGCATGTCGCAACACATGATGATGCCTTTCGGGATGCAGCAGCAGCTGCAGATGTCGCTGCTGGCACGAGCTGGCATGGGTGTCGGCCTTGGCATGGGCATGGGGATGCTCAACATGGGCAATGTCGCGGCTCATGCCTCTGCCGCGCCACAGCATCTAGCCTCGCTGATCCACCAGACTCCCCCGGTTAGCACCAGTGCTCCAACCTTTGTCGCGCCTCCCCTCTTGGTTCCTCCCTCCGCTCCTCAACAGGCCAAGCCTGATCCCGGAAACAGCAGCTTGGTTCCTTTCCAGGATCCATACAATGCATTCTTAGGCCAAGTAAGCCAAAACATGATGCTTGCTTTAAAGGATTACAATTTACAAGTGCTTTTTATCATGACTAATCGGCGTATACTTTTCATTTGCAGTCTATGAATATGGAGATGTACAACAGGATGACATCTCTCTACGGACAACAGATGAATCAGGCGCCGAAAACAAGTAGTCATATGTGATTGAATCCGATGCAGGACGGTTAAGGATTGAATCAAAGGGCTCAGATATTGCTGATTAGTGATTCTATTTGTAGCTTGACATGTATCAGATAAACATATCTATGCACAGATAAATGTAAGCTCTTAGCTGAGCTGTGCCAGTTATTACAATTTTGTCCTCTTTTGCCTCTTCCAAAAACAAACACATACAATTAATCACTGAAGTGACCAGCAATAGATAATGCAGTTAGCTACACAACAGTTGCCAAGGGGACCAAGAAATAAATCACTAGATTCCAGAGAAATCGGTAAGATGATGATAAGATCTATCTCCCGTGTTCTTCGCATCTGGCTAACATGTACTGTATTAAACCTTGCATTGAAGACATTCCATATCTTGCAGTAACTGACCTCATATTTGTACTTGTATCGTGTAACGGGACCAGCAATGATTCATATAAGAACTAGCCCTACCAAGGAATTTTCACAGATCAGGAAGAACTTCACCAAGTATATAGACACATAATGATGTGCTTTAATAAGCATCTAATTCAGATCATCGGATGCCCCCTCGTGTAGAACTACGGAATTTTGTGGTGAGGGAGCGACAGATTGGTAGCGGATACTGAAGGGAATCAAATCCTACGCCACTGATCGCAAGTAAAGGTTTTGATGGATGCCATGCCAATGATCCCAAAGATTTGCAGCTGTTGAGCTGATGAAGCCAAATCAAGGAGGTGATTGGCTGTGCTATTCACAGGCTGGAAAAGGGGACCAAGTCAAAAGCCATGTCTTATGCTGGAAGGGCAATGTTATCTTCATGACAGTGACTACTATATCTTCATACATTTCATCATGTTCCCCACTTTAATGTTCTGTACACCATGTCCTTGATGCTTGAAATGTAAACTTTTGAAGTTTTCATAGATCCTTTGATGATTTCAATTGGGGCAAACAGTTTACATGATAAAACACACAGGATCAAATAAGCCTGGTGAGGTATATTTAAATCAAACAAATCAGTGACAGTACATTTCAGTTTCCCCATCGAAAAACGAAAACAAAAAACCAAATCAGTAATTACAGATTGGCTGCTTAACAAAAAATTATTGAATCAGATACAAACCTCAAACAAATAGGCACACATAAAAGTCTTCAAACGTCTTCTTTCGGTTTTCCCAATCTGGAAAGAGATCCTCCACAGGCTAGTCTTGTTCAATCTTGTAGGAAGTCATGCATTCCACACTCTGATAACATGATATACAAAGAAACTATGCATTGATGTGGATGAGATTTCAGGGTGTATCAGTTGTCTCAGAGGTTTTGTGATCTCTGAGGGACATCACGGTTTCAAAGGCACCCACCAAAGCCTTGACCTTGCTTTTCCTGGTCTTGACAAGCTTGCTTGCAGTCTCCTCTATCACATTGTTCAAATCTACATCATCCTTTTTGTAAGTAGCTTCGTGTCGTCTCAGAACAACTTTTGCTGGCTCTGCCCCATCCTTCTGTGGATCTTCCCCATCAGCTTCTTTGTTCTTGTAGTTCACATTCCCAGCATTCTCAGCATGGCGATTGTCGATCAAACTCCTAGGTCTTCTGAATTTGAGTTTCACCGGACTGTTGTTTGCACTAGGAAGAGAAATAACTTTCCCTCTCCTGAATTTCATCTTCCATACTGAACTGAGTCCTTCTCCCTCTCCATTTTGGCTCTTTGCTCCCCTTGTAGCTTTGGCCTTTGGTTCAGTGTCTTGTTTCACTTTTGGAGTCCCGGGTTTTGCCTTAGGGGTACGGGGTTTGGTCTTGTGGGCGTCACCATGTTTACTAAGTACTGATTCTGTCCCTGCAGGCTCTTCTTCCTGGGATGAACTTGGCTTATCTATTGCAGGAAGCAAAGACTTGATCAAATGAGATTCGCGTCTTCCATTTTGTTTTGCCTTTGGTGCTCCTGGTTTTAGTATTCGAGTGTAGGATGTTGCCCCTTGGGTGCTGGATTTGGACTTCTGATGGCCATTAACAGTATCAGTATGCTTAATCACTAGTTCTATATCGTCCAGCTTTTCATTCTTCGACTTCAATGCCTTTTTTGACGAAGGTAGAGAAGACTTGGCCAAACGGGAGTTATCACTTCCATTTTGAGTTGCCTTAATGCCTTTCTCTGTGCCAGAATAAGATCCACCTTGGGTTTTCGGCAATCGTTTTCTGTGAAGAGGCGCCTTTTGAGAAGTCTCCACTGGCATGCTCTTGCTGTTTGGTTCAATCATGTATAGTGTTTTCTCTGGGACGCTTTCATGTAACTTGGCCGTCCCTTCTTGTTGGCGATTAGTCGGATGATTCTTAGACTGAGATGAGCTGCTGACATTTTCATGTAACTTGGCCTTCCCTTCTTGTTGGCGATTAGTTGGATGATTCTTAGACTGAGATGAGCTGCTCGAATCCCTGTGAATTCTGCTACTCACACTTGCAGCCTTCTTCACGGGTGGCTTTGATCTGAGAGTTGCACTTGCTAAGCCATTCGGTTTCTCCACATCCTTAACAACTTTGATCTCTGTAAAATCACGGCTAGAACTTTCAAGTGGTTTCAACTCATTCTCACCAAGGGAATTTGCTTCTTCCTCCTTGACTATTTCAGAACTTTCAGCAGCTGCTGGCATTTCTTTTGGCTCGGGCATTTCTTTGCCTGAGTGTGTGACCTCTCCGACATGTGTTTGGCTCTCATTGACTGCTTTGGCTTCAGGAAAAGACAATCGCCTGACCACCGATCTCTTCCCATTTTCCACAGAGCGAACAGTCTTCGTTAGACCTTTGTCGCCACTTTCATTGTTAGACAAAGGAGTTTTCTTCCGATAACTCTTTGGCTTCACCTCCGAAGTATTCTTGTGATGTCCAAACTTGCACATATCATGGCATGATCCAACTGATCCACCACGGTAGCGAGAGGGGACACCAGCCTTCCTGTTCTGCCCAAACAATAGGGAGGCCGAATGCCTTCTCACATGATGGCCATCAGGCTCATTGCTACCGATCATCTTCTCATCCCACAACAACCTTTCCTTAACATCCTTTTGACTGCTATATTCGTCTTTAACTGAGTTTATATTCTCTTCGACCACCACATTTGAATGCTCCGAGTTGCTGATGATGCTATCTGGTATCTCCTCATTCAATCCAGAAGATGACACCTTCACATCAACATGCTGGGGTTTGATACTCTCAGGCTCAACCTCAACTATGATGGCTTCCTCAGACATCGTCCTTTAAATAAAGAAGCACAAAAGGAAGAAAGATGATATCTAACCTGCAATCAGGAGTACCAATTTGTATAAGAATCAACCTACACCAAATCATGCTTATTTGGAAAAAGATTCAGCATTGTCATAATTTGTATAAGATCAAACCCCAGATGAACTACTAAGCCAAATTAGGTGAACCGGGGAAAAGCATTATCAAAGTTCAAAGCATTAATGGAAGTAGAACGAATAGGTCTGTTTTAATTAGTCTGTATCTCTTTCCCCATCCGAAATTTCTTCCAAAAAAACACAATAAATCTTAACAATAAGCAGAAACAAAGGACGACGTCCAGCTGATGTTTGATCAAGACGAGATGATTAAATAACCAAATTAATTGTCCGCACCGATCAACCAAACGAATAAAAAAAAACCTAGAAGGAAGAAAGGGGGCTGTGAATTGTGACAGAAGGAGAAGACGAATGGATAAGCAGACGCAGCTTGATCATCAACAACAGTGAATTGAAGCTTCAAGACTCATGAATTGGAATGATGCAGCAGTAAAATTAGGTACCAACTCATATTCGAAAACAGAGAGAATCACAATTCAACCAAAACGGCCATGGAAACAAAAATCCGGAATCGGTTCCTAATTTTTCATATCAATGGAGAATTTGAGCGAAGAAAGCCAGAACCAACTACCTCGATCTTGATGAACTGCTGTAAGGAAGAACACGAAGAGAAATCGCAAGCAGTACACAAACCCTAATAAGAAGCGATGGGGCAAACTGTATTTCTTCGAGAGTGCTTCAAATCAAATGAACTGCTTTGAGGAGCGAACTGCGGGAAAAAGCGCGTCTGTCTGAGAGAGAGGGGAAAGGGGATGGGCCCCGCCTATATAAATGGTCCTCTTGGCCTCTTCAAACGAATCTCCATAATTTGATTATTAAATTATAGGGTAAATTACATAAAACCACCCTTAAAATAGGTGAGTTTTCACAAAACCACCCTTAAAATAAAATTTTACGGAAAACCACCCATAAACCTATTTTTCTTTCAAAGAACCACCCTTAACCCTTATTTTTGTGTAATATGTATTTTAAAAATGTTAGATTCTCATTTTTTGTATTCAAAGTAGCCCAATTATATAATAACATAACAAAAACATTTAAGAAAATATAAAAACTTTTAAAAAATTTATAGCTTTTTATACATAAAAATGGTCATGGGTGGTTCTTTGAAAGAAAAGTAAATTTATGGGTGGTTTTATGAAAACTTTTATTTTAAGGGTGGTTTTGTGAAAACTCACCTATTTTAAGGGTAGTTTTCTGTAATTTATACAGTACCTGTAATAATAAATCAAATCATATAAATTGGATTGGAGAGGGTTTCATTTTGCAATCCATTGTTGCTAGCAGGCCAATAAAATAGTGCAATTGAAGAGATAAAAGGAGAGCTTCAGCTTAAAGAAAGATCCTCAGTTTCTTCAATTAAATCATGATCATCTTTTGCTTTTGCTTTGAACCGTTTGGGATTATTAATTTTATGACTTTAAATCACATACTTTGAGTTTAATAGATGATCTCAAGTTGTACAACTTTAAAGATTGGTTAGATTGCCCAATCAAGAGTTAATTAAAAGGTATTTATAATTATTAAATCCCGTCATTTTAGGCGGTGGGTAGATTTCAATCTTGCATTACGAATTAGAGTAAATTACAGAAAACCATCCTTAAAATAGGTGAGTTTTCACAAAACCACCTTTAAAATAAAAGTTTGCAGAAAACCACTCATAAATTTACTTTTCTTTCAAAGAATCATCCATGACCATCTTTATGTGTAAAAAGCTATAAATTTTTTAAAATTTTTTATATTTTCTTAAATGTTTTTGTCATTTTATTATATAATTGGGCTACTTTGAATACAAAAAATAAGAATTTAACATTTTTAAAACACTTTTTACACATAAATATAAGGGTTAAGGGTGGTTCTTTGAAAGAAAAATAGGTTTATGGGTGGTTTTGTGTAAAAATTTATTTTAAGGGTGGTTTTCTGTAATTTACTCTACGAATTAAAATTATTGAACCGACCATCAACAACTGTGGTGTGCAAATGTGTAATTTTTAGACATTTTTTAGCTTCATTGATTGTTTTGTTGTGGGTGTGTGCAAATGACCAAATGTACATCACCTCTCCTATGCGCATAAACTTTTATAAAAAACAAGACAATTTCATTGGTTTATTTTTGTATGATTTTATTTTTCTTTTGTTTTAAATTAATTATATTTGAATGATGTGTAAAAAATGCACATTTTATTAATGGAGCAAATTACTAAAAAATTACGTGTATTTTTACACATCTTGTGTAAATGTGTATATTTTAAGCAAAACTATTGTGAATGGTCTAATAATGTATGTATTTTTTTAAAGTTGGGAGTTAGGAATTTATAAGGGGATATTTATATACTTAAATTAAATTAATGTGTATGTGAATGTGATAATGTTTCCTAAAAAAAATGTGATAATGACCCGGGTCGGACCACCTGACACGCGACTTCCCAACCCATCGACGAATTATCATTTCGTTAATCTGATTCTTAAAGTTTGGTCTTCATGACATTAGTAATGTTTCTAGGGTTAGAGTTAACTAGGGAGTATAAATTAATGACATTAATTTAGTGTAGACCTGTCAAACGGGTCATTCGGGTCGGGTTTGGGTCGGATCACTTCGGGTCTCGGGTAAAACGGGTCCCGGGTATTTCCGAGTTGACTAGAACCCGGGTTTGACCGGGTTTCGGATCATTTCGGGTCGATTTTGGATTTGTCAATTTTTTCCTTTTTAAATTAAAAAAATCAGGATTTGATAATTTTGCAATAAATTTTAATTATATATAAAAAAATTAATTATATTTAATTAAAAATCAACCGGGTCAATCGGGTTACCGGGTCAATCGGGTAAAATCGGGTCAAAATTACCGGGTCAACCGGGTCGAAACCCAGATGACCCGGAAAATTTCCGGTTTTTCGGGTTCGGGTCGAAAAAAATTTCCGGGTCAAAATTTCCGGGTTCGGGTCGAAAATTTTCCGGGCGGTTGGGTCGGGTCGACCGGGTCGGGTTGTGTTTTGACAGGTCTAATTTAGTGTATTCTAAATCTATATATAACCTTAATTTAGAAGACTTTGCTTACATGTCAATCTTAGAGGAGTTTTAGGAATATTGACCAATTATGTTTTTTTTCTTGATTTTTTTATTTCTCTTTTTCTCTTTTTTTCCATTAATTTTTTTTAATCCTCCATTCTCTTTTTATTCTTAACATATTTACTAACAATTGGGCTTAATTCAAAACATTGAATTCAATCTAATATAACCATTGAGCTTAATTCAAAACATTGAATATAATTATTAGTTGTGACACATCACATTTAAATGCATGATTCAGATTTCAAAATTTCTAAAAAAGTTACAATGATATTGATATTATTATTACTGGGTGATTTAAAATATCTACACTTATGTATTATACTTTAGACGAGATATAAAAAAAAATTTATTTCAGAATTATAAGATACATTTATGGTAAAGTTTTTTTTATCTTAACTTTTATTAGTATTTTATAATATATTTATATATATTATTAATATTTTAGTTTTAAAAAACCGCGTCATGGCACGGGAATTCTACTAGTTCTCTTTAAATTCACCAGTTTAAAAAATGGTAGTTTTTTTGGTCAGAAAAAAAATAAAATAAAAACCTTCCCGTTATTCATAGGTGAATTATTGATGAAACGCAATGGGAGTTCGCAAAATTGTATTTTTTAGCTTCATTGGTTGTTTTGGGTGTGTGTAAATGTGCAAATTTGAGTATGTAATGTGCAAATTTGAACACACTATCTATCTCATGTGCAAAAACTTTTACAAAAAACAAGACAATTTCATTGGTTTATTTTTTTTTATAATTTTATTTTCCTTTTTATTTTAAATGAATTGTATTTCAATAGTGTGTAAAAAAATGCACCGTTCATCAATGGAAAAAATTGCTAAAAAGTAATGTGTATTTATACAAAATGTGTATATTTGCATTAGTAAACATTTGTTGAGTACTCTATTGCGTCGAATTGTATTAGTTAGGGGTGGGCATGGGACGGGACGGGACGGGATTGGGGTAATCCCGCGTCCCGTCCTGCGTATTTTTTGCGGGACGGGATCGGGACGGGATTGAATATTTTTTTTTCAAATCCCGCCGGGTCTTATCCCTCACGGGACGGGACGGGATCGGGACGGGACGGGTTTGTCCCTCGTAAAAAAAAAGGATTAAAATACTATCTAAAATAACATTAAGTTTTTTTTTTTTTTTTAAAAAATAACTTCATCCATAGTTCATGCAAATTAAATTCATGCATGCATAATACTGTAAATGTAAATGTTAAGTGTTGTGATCTGGACCACAACCGTGTGGATCTGTTAGTTGTGGAAGATAGAACATTACAAATTTACAGAGAAGGGCAGAAGAGATCAAAAGAGAATGAGAGGTAAAATGGGCTTCACATTCAACATGGATGCCCATACAGCAAATGTAAATGTTAATTAGAAGTAAGTCTTATTTTTTAAAAGGCCATTAGGCCAACAGTATTATTTCTTATACACAGTGTTTTTATTATTATTCTAAATTCTACATTTTGGGTTTAAAGAAAAGTTAAGGTATAAAGTAAATATAATCTTATATATTTTTATTAAATTTAATTAAATATATAAAATATATATAATTATATATATATATATGCGGGACGGGACGGGATTTGCGGGATTCGAACTCTTCGTCCCGCGTCCCGTCCCACGTAATTTTTGCGGGACGGGATTTAAATTTTTTTTTCTAAATCCCACCGGGATCGGGACGGGATTTGCGGGATTTGTGCCCACCCCTAGTATTAGTAAACATTTGCATTAGCGTTACCCTAAATTTAAAATAAGAAAACACGGATTTTTTTTCCTGAAAATATTTTTTTCTTGTTTTGGAATGGAAGTTGAAGGGTCATAACTCATAAATAATGAAAAAGATAAGCATCTAGATTTTAATAATCAATTTCTTTTTCGGTTAAGATTTGTCAAGTGCCAACAACCAGAGGCTGGCAATTTAGGGGGAGCTACAAAGTTGATGGTGAGCACACCTACAACCCAACAACTTCCTGGAATTATATTTTTTTGGAGGCCAAAAAAAAAAAAATCTGAACATAAAAAATTGGGATAAAAAGGGGCTAAATTTGATGACTAATAAATAATAAATAGGTCACAATCTGTATACTTTGGCTCCCTTCATCACAACTTTGAAAACAGATCTTGATTACCCAGGCATCAACCCTAACAAAGTCTTTCTCTAAAAGGCACAGTGATACCAAATTACAGTTAAAAGTAGTTAACCAACAATGTAACTTCACCAGACACATGAAAAGAAAAAGAAAAAAAATCTATGCAAACACCTTTTTTCAGCTGTTGAGTTCAGCTGACAATGAACAAAACACATCCTGGAAACCTCCCTCCTCTCTTTAATCTGTATATACTCTACATTTTCATGGTACCATTGCCAATTGTCACAAATGACGATGATCCCGAAACTGCATTCTAACTGCCTGCCTTGCGATTCAACTCGAACCCACCTGAGGGACCAGCAATTCTACTGTGACCGATGTGTTTGAAAACCAAAACTATGTACTCCGAATTTCTGATGAGCATATGGTTAAATCAATTTAAGCAAAGAGTCATACCTTGTTTCAGTTTCTACTTTCCTTTATGAACAAATCCAATTCCGCCCCACTTCCTCATCCAGCCTTCTTGGCTCAGGGTAGCATCAGGGAAACTGGTTCGACGTCTCTTCCCTCTTGGCTGCCTAGGCGTATTCTCCCACCTTACACGGTCTTTATCCTTCAAATCAATGGCGCGAATACCCATCTGTGGCAATGCAAGCAGGCATATTCTGCTTTCCCGGGAACTCGTAGTAGCAGCAGTAGTAGTAGTAGTAGCAGTAGTAGTAGTGGTAGCAGTACTGCGTGTCTTCTTTCTTCCTCTAACCCTCCGTTTTCTCCCAAGTTTTCTTGTCTTTACACCCAATTGCAGTGGAGTACCATTAGCTTCCATAAGCATCTCAATGAACTGGATGTCCTCGGAAACCTCGTATCTAGATAGGGAAGCTAGAGAAGGCAGAACTTCCCTTTGAAAGTTCTTCCGTTTTACTCTCTTTGGTGTTCTACCACTCCTGCTCGACTCAGCAGAAAATGGTGCATCGCTAGTTTCCTTCTCGGTGTGGAGAGTAATAGTATTCGACCAATAATCTTCTTCCGCTGTCTCGGTCAGCTTCAGTGTCATGGCCTCAAAGTAATCGATTCCAGTACTGTTTGACGCCACGAGCCCATCTCCTTGTTCTGCTGAACAGACCACACCAGCAAACCAGACCAACAGCTCATTACTGGAGCTTTGGCAGTGTTCAGAGCCCATTGAGTTGTGTTGAGCTTCCGACGATGAGATGGAAGTTAGAACATCCGCTGCAATCTTCACGAGTTCGTCCACAGATTCCCCATCTTCTCTGGTTGAAAGTGGAAGGCTCATCTCGGTTTTGTTCTCCTCGGATTCTCCTCTAGGATGACAGCTCTCCTGCTTTTCGGGACTAACAGGTATCATGGGTGCCTCTAGATCAACTTCTGCAACCTGGCTTGAGGATGTCGAGCTTGGGGGTATCTGATCATCATCTTTCACATTAGAGTCCGAGTTGTTGATCAGATCTGAATGCTTGTGATCATCTACAACTGGATCATCCTCGATCCTTACTGTGTCAGCTGTGAGATGACATGGCAAGTTCATATCAAACAGCTTTGGTTTTCCGCCCTGTCCAGTCGGTTCTTGATCTACATTAGATGAACCAAGCAAAGCGGTTCCCTCACACGAACCGGAAGGATCAAGAATAACAGGCATGTGTGGCGATTTACTAGCTCCGACATGCTTTTCGTTAAGAACAACACTTGAAGATGCGGAAACTTGTGAAGAGACCAACTCTGGAGATGGAAGATCATCCATATTTTCTCTTGAAACAGCACTACTAGCAGAGTCTCCATCCAAAACCGCAACTCCAGTGCAATTCAAGTCAATTGAACCCAAATGATTCATGCTCTTTGCTGCCTTGTTGTCTGCAGAGATCAAATCACACTTGTAATTCTGAAACAAGAAGCCCGAATTAACTGATGATGCCTTCGCATTTGACCTAGAACTATAGTCTAATCCATCTACACAAGGTTCTCGGGTTTTAATAGCTGCAAAATGAGGCGACAGGCATGAAACTGCTGGACTGATAAAATTCTCTCTGAGAGTGAGATCCACCTGACCACAAGATGAACTCAAAGGAAATGGGGAATTCACCTTGCTCGAATGAGCAGCTGGTAATTCCAAGATTGGCCTATGTGAAGCATTAGCCTGTCCTGGAGTATAAAGATTGAACATCCCATGAATGCTTCCCACGATTTTGGCATCGGTGTATCTCCTCCCATTCTCAAGTCCAAGCCGATCATCTTTCTTAGTCAACAATGGTGTTGTCTGATAATTAGCTTGGCCAGCCTCGGCTAACCTCTGGAAGCTTTCGGAATAGGAGTACCAGCCAGATGAATTTAAGCTGCCTCTACTCTTTCCTGCTAGTTCCAACACAAAAAGTACAGTCATGATCATCCATAGCCGAGAAAGACAAAAGTAACTTCATAGTTTTCAAGAGTTATGCATACTTACCATCTTCAATATGAGGCTGCCACCGCTGCCACGCATCAGTCCTATCAGCTTCTATTGTATCTTTGCCCGTTTTCAGTTTCTTCTTGTCAGGGAAATCGTTGAAAGTTCCAATGCACATATGTTTAGAGCCTGAAAACTTCGCCAAATCAATCATTTGACTCGAAAATGTAGCAGGGCTACTGCTGACGAATAGGGGCTTCATGTTGCCCGAAGGTGCGAGTGGACAAGCCCCGTTAGAAGCATGAGTTGACCAAAAAGACATCCCGGAAATTGCAAAATTGTTCGAAGACTCCTTTCCTTCATTGTTAATATACTCATCAGCTGGAAGCTGAAGATCCAACGGTTTTCTCTGAGCTATATTGCTACTGGACAGCGACAAATCTAAGATACTTGAACTTCTCACATTTTCGAAAGCATGCGAAGATGGCTGACTAAAAGCCAAGCTGTTAAATGGAAGACTGCGAGCTGCTGTCTGATTAGAATTGAACGAGACATGAGAAGTCAAGGAATTTGTCGACCACTGAGCCTCGGAAAGCACATTTTTCTTATACAAATTATTCCTTTTGATCTCATCAATTAGTTCTCTCTGTCTTCTGTAAAGTCGGTGAAGTTCCTGGACCTAGATCAACAAAATGACAGAGAAAGAAAATTAAAATCGATACTGAAAACTTGCTTCACAAACTTGAAATAAAGTTAACCATTCGGATCAAGACAAAACAAATTTCATCAGCATATCATCCTTCGAATCTTAAACACAGATACAACAAAAAACCATATCATTTTCACCACCAAAACAAACAGCTCAACTCAAACTTCAAGCACTTGCCTTGCATATTTCACAATGGACAACACAGGCATTTGGTAACTGATGACGCAAACGCGACAAATCCTACTTCTCAATAGACAAGAGACAATAAAAAGGGATTAAAATGGGGCTTGAGCAAGTATACCTGATCCTTAAATGTAACTTCCTGCTGGAGTATCGTCTGGCGAAGGAATTCTTTGTCGAATCCAAGATGATACCCTTCATTAACCGGCAAATTCATAAACCTCTGGGTGAAATGGCCAGTAGGAGGAGTAGCGTGGCCGGTATACACAGGCCTTGTGCTGCCATTAGTATCCACATTGAGATCATTGTGGGTATAATATAGAGGGAGATAGCTCTGACACTGCATAGCACCTGCTCAACAATCAAATTTGTGTCACTGTAAATGGAAGATACCGAAACCAAGAAGTCAAGAACCACATGACCCGAATGCAATTCACCATTTAACACAGAACTGAAATCAAGCAAATCCCAATTGAAAGGAATCAAGAAATGATCAGCACAAACTATTGCGTTTCAGTTTGTGAGTTAGTGAACCTGTTTACTGATGAATATCAGTAAAAGGGCATTTTACCTGTGGATCTTCCTCAATCTACATCATAGACACAGCTAACCCTAACACAAAGATTCCTTATTATCCATTAGGAGATAATATACAGTAGCAAACAGGGAATGGGGGAATCAAGAAATGCTTCCACAACCTAAAACCCCAGAAAATTCACTACAGATATTAAGAACAACTGAAACTACAAAATTATGGAAGAAAGTGAAAATTAAACAAACAAACAACAGATGCAGAAGAAAACACAAAATCCATTGATGGAAACCTCATAGACATTAAAGACCATAAGAGAGAAAATGCAATCTGAGAAGTTCATTAAAAACACATGAACCCACCAAACTTAATACAGTTTATAGGAATTTTTAGAAGGAAAAAACTAACAATTAAACATCATCAAAAGGGGAAAACAAAAAGGTTGATGAGAAAACCCATCTAGGACCAAATCAATTCATAAAGAGAGACCAAAACCCACAAGGCACAACCATGAACCACCCACACAAGGAAAGAATGAAAAGGAAACAAAAAAAAAATCTTGAGGAATCCCCAAAAATGGCAGCAACCCAGAGACGAAAAATCCAGAGCTACAAACAAGAAACTCACCCTCAACCACAAAATAATACTGTAATAAAAAAAAATACAGGTCTGCAATTCCCACTGCGCTCCCAGTGAATCAGCCGAACAAGACCACCAAACAAAAAAATCAGAAATGGGTATTCAGTGTAAAGGGCTGTGGCATTGGATCGACAAACGGGATCGCTCCACCTCCCACAATTAACCCATCAGAGACAGAGACAGTGAGGGGAGAGAGAGAGAGGGAGAAATCCAAGAGAGAAACAAACCAACAAACAAACAAAAGGAAGGAGGTGAAGGAGAAAAGCACACCTGGCTTTTTGGCTTTAACCCCCCCAACTTTATTAAAAAATAAATCTCTCTTTATTTCTATCTCTTGCTTCCTACACAAATCTGCTTTTCTTGAAAGCGGAGATGTGAAGCTTCCAATTGGCTCTTCCTCCTCCTCCTCTACATTATATTTTGGGGGAATTTGGTAGCAGATGGAGAAACTGAAGAGGAAGAAGATGAAGAAGAAGAAGTTGCGTGGGTTGAATTTAATTCAGTGTCAAAAAATAGGGAGGGCCTAGATTCGCTCGTGTCCTGTATTATTGTTGGCCTGTTGCACTCCACCCCTACCCCCCACTTCAATGAAATCAAATCCTCTCTCTCTCTCTCTCTCTCTCGCTCTCTCTCTCTCTCTCTCTCTCTCTCTCTCTCGGAAAGTGCAGAACAGAACAAATCAATCTGAGCGCTGATCTTCACTTGGGAGCCCATCGGAATCAATTTTATTGTTTATTTATTGGATAGACTACGAAATTCGTCTTCAAAATACAGTAGGTGGTTTTTGCTAAATCACCCATACAATAAGAATTATTTTAAAAAATCACCCATAGATTTAAACTTCTTTCAAAATATCACCTATGATTTTTTTATGTATTAAAAATGTCCGATAAAATGTTTATCTAGCGATTTATTTACTCCCTCCATTCAAAAATATAAGTCTTTCAAGGCTTAGATTTTTATTTGAAAATATAAACCATTTTAAGTTTTCTAGGTATTAGGATATGAAAATTGTTATTTTATTTTTACTTTTTGCTCAAATTTTATTGGTTGATTTGGTTGTGGATAATAAATGATGTGTATAAATGTAATAAGTTTATGATTTCCTTAATTTGTATGCAAATGTCTAAACTGACTTATATTTTTAAACAAATGTATTATTACATTGAGACTTTATTATAAAATATATTTAGTGCAAAATTTAAAAATGAAGTGATAGTTTTACATTTTTATGATATTTTTACACATAAGGAGGATGATGGGATTTTTTTTGAAAAAAGAAAATTTGTGAATAGTTTGTACATAATAATTTCCTAATTTGAAGATGGGATTGTGAACGACTTACTCTTATTTATTTATATTTTTCATACTCATGCACGCTTTTTAAAAATGATTAAAACTATAATATTTTTATTAAAAAAATAATGTCATGCGAAATACTTAAGTATGAAATTGTTGAAAATTTTAATAAAAAAGTTAATATTTAATATAGCTTTTATCATTTTTAAAAGACGTATATAAATTGTAAATGACAAATAAAAAAATGGGCATATTATTTTATTTAGTGAAAACTAAGAATGACTTCCACCAATTTATGCAAACTTCACAAAGTATCCAACCTTTTTTATCTTTTGAACAAGAAAACCCTCAACACTACAGCACTAAATATTGTGACAGAGTAACATTAAGGGTTAAGATCGTTTTATTTTTTCTTATTTTTCTATCCTAGGATAAGAACCTAAAACCTGGATAAAGAAAGATTCCCTACCAAACATAACATTGACCCTAAAATAAACATTTTCAGAAAAACTAAAATAATTTAATTTGGAAAAATATTTTTCAATCAAACTTCTTATTCTATGTCCTTGAGACATAGTATAAAAAATCGTATTACTATTACTTACAAGAAAATAGGGGGTGGGGGATTGAAAGTCATTGTGCAAAAAAAAAAAAAAAAAAAATTCTGATTACCAAACAGAAATTGAAAAACTCAGTAGGTATCCATGAAGTTTTAGGGTGTGTTTTCCTCTCCTCCCTCCTCACCTTCATTTAAGGGGTGGAGGGGTGGAATTCCACCCCACCTCCTCTCACCAAGGTAGAAGATTTTTCCTTACCTCCACCCTATTTTACCCCCCTCAATCCCCTCCACCTCTTAAAAAATAAGGGAGGAAAACACACCCTTAGACCATCCACATCCCAAGTGCAAAATGTAAGAAATTTAGACTCACACTAAAAAAACACCCCACATCCCATGTATTTTGAGTGTCAAAAATGCTAACAAAATTTCCACCCCTTCAAATTTCCACATCTCTTTAAGAGAATGCAAATTGTGTGGGTCCACTTCTCCACCAATCAAATCTAAAGGGAAATTTACAGAAAACCACACCTTAAATATGTTGGTTTTCATTTAACAACCCCTTAAATTAAATATTACATAAAACCACTCCTTAAATAATACTCATCAACAAATCACCACCCTTAGTCTATTTTTGTTAAGCCATTCTTAAATATATTATATTTTAATATTTTTAAACTCAAAATTTATGCATAAAATATATTTAAAATTTGAATTGAAGGGATTGGATTGTATTATAGTTATCATTTAAAAAAAACGTACTTATAAATATAACTTAGAAATATCTTTCGGTTTATGTCTTAAAATAATTTTGTAAATATTATTTAAATTATTTTTTAAGTATAATATGATTATAAATAATAATTTCCATTTATAAAGTTAAAAATAATATTAAAATTATTTATTTATATTTTTAAAATTGTATTTTAATAATTAACCTTTGAAGAAAAATTATAATTAACCTTTTAAAAAGAGGCTATTACTAACAATTAAAATAATTAAACGCATATTTTAAGTTGAAAAATGTTAAAATATAATTTATTTAACGAAAACATAATATAAATTGGTGATCGGTGGTGATTTGTTAATAGAAACCATTTAAAGGGTGGTTTACTGTAATTTCAAATTTAAGGGGTGGTTTAGTGAAAAGACCATCATTTAAGGGGTGGTTTTCTGTAAATTTCCCAAATCTAAATGACTTTTTCTTCTTTCTCTTTCCTCCAAAACTTTCTTTTTCCTTTTTTTCTTTCCAAATTTTCTTTTAATTTGAAATATTAATATTATATCCGATTTATTATTTTTTTACACCGAAATGTATATAATAAAAAAAAAAAAATCAATTGTAATAACATTTTGATTTTATAAATAATTTATATGCGAAAAATTAAGGTTTTTACTAACTCATAATAAAAATAAATGAGATGGATGCTATATTGTGGGATGTGTGAAAAAAACACATAGACGGAGTGAAATTCGTATGTTAGTAAAGGCTATAAATAGGATTATAGACTCAATGGGATGTGGATGATCTTAGTGTATATAGGTATAGTTATGTGGTGTGGATGGAGAGGCTCCATCTCCATGACTCCCATGACCATGAAAATGAAAATGAATATGATGGTATCTTTGTGCATATGTGTGCAGAGGGTGGGGCCCACTGGATAGAATTTGGGAGATTTTTTTAAGTAAGTTCATGCTGGATAATGCTCTTTTCTTGAATTTTTGCCTGTGCCTTCACTGCCTCCTCCATCTCCCCCTCTCTGCTCTCTCTCACTTGCTTACGATTTAAGATTTTATTTTATTTTATTATAGTACGGAGTACCATTTTTTAAGGCTTTTTTATTGTTTCTTTTTTATTTTTATTTGGCTACTTACTGTACATGGTGTATTATGATAGAAGCAATCAGGAGTTATTACGTCAATTTTCTAATATTATACTACATCCGTTCCAAAATACATGGTCTTTTACTTTTTGATACTCTTTTTAAGGAGTGAAAAACTCTATAAAATATTTTTTTTCATTAATATTTTTATATAATTTGATACTTATGACTAATAAGTATTAACTTATGTAAAAAAATTAATTAAAAAATTAATATTTTATAGAGTTTTTCACTCCTTAAAAAATGTGTTAAAAAAGTATAAACTAATGTATTTTAGAACGGAGGGAGTATCATGTGTAAATAAGAGGAATTATTACGTCAAATTTCTAATATTATATCGGGTAAATTACTCCATTCGTCCCTAACCTTTTATAGTTTTTCTAAGTTAGTCCTCAACCTTTTACCACTTCTATTTTCATCCTTAACCTTTTTAATAAGTGACACCATTGATCCCTACAGGTAAAGTTCCATTAACTTTACCCATTTTCACATCAACGTGGGATCCATTTTGATGACTAGACACCAATTTAACTTCTTTTTTTAAATATCTTTAAAGAAAGAATAAAAAAGGTTAAACTCGTCTGTAAAATTAGGGTTCTTTTAGGAGATCAGCTTGCAGTTGATCCTTTAGAAAGGTTAAAGGGATAACGCTCTAAAAATCTATAGTTGGGATAATTAATGAAGTGCTTGCAAGTTGTAATCTGGTGAAGATGAGTAAATTGGAAGGCATAAGAAGATGGCGACAAAGGGATCGTTTAGAAGAGCAACCCCTATACGGTATGTATGTATATATGTTATTGTGACAGCTATGTACTATGTGATAGTTTGATTGTGGGAATCTATTTGAATTGCTCTCTTGTTCAAACACTTTTTGAATGAGGAATTGAATCGATATTAGCCGGCCGACATGGAAGACTAGAAATCGACGAGTGTTCTTTGAACTAAAAAAACTTAGTCTCTTGCCTACACTAATTAACTATGTATTTATTGATATATTGTAGAGAGTGGAAACCAAGCCAATTGTTTTGCACTTGAAAATACAAATTTTTTGCAGATGAGACCGGGCCTAATAATGCAGAGTTGTTGCAACATGAATTGAACAACCAGTATAACTCATCTACTGACGAAGATTATCAATGTGAAGAACTTGAACTAGATGAAACCAGTTGTGATTGATGAACATTTGGCAGATGAAGATAATGATTTTCAGGGAGAAGATGTAGAGCTTGATATCAACATGCCATTCCCCCTAACAAGGTTTGATATATGTGATAAGAGGCAAGGGGCATCACGTATCACAAATGAGTAAGAAGTGATGGGATATTCATTTGATGTAGATACAGATTATGAACATTCAGATGAATTTGAAAGTTTAGATGATGAAAGTGGTGAGAAGAAGGAAAGAAATCCAAAGTTCAACGTCAAAACCGATATGAGCAACCCGACATTCAGTCACAAGAGGCAGAAGGGGAGGAAGAGCAAGCAGAAAGGGAAATTAACAAATACAAGAATTATAGCTTGAGATTAGTTATATGCTTCAATTCTTTTTGTGCCTTTTGTGATATTCAAGTTTGACCAGTGTGTGGACATGTTTAAGATTCACTTTCGGGTGTTTTTTTTTTCCGTAATGACAATAGCTTGTATGACACCTAGGAGACTATACTGTCACCAAAATTGTTTCCTTTCACTGTGAAGAATTATTTCTCCTCCCTTCTAGCTATTTAATTTCATTTTTTTTTAATCCTAAGTGATTCATTTTTTAATTTCTTTTTCGTAATTATGCAACTTTAAAAAAATCTACTTGAATTTAAAATAAAATAAAATAAATTAGTATCTAGTCATCAAAATAGATCACATGTGGATCCTAAGTGGATGTGCAAAATGGTGAAATTAACGGAGTTAGAATGGTAGGGACTAATGGTGTAACTTATTAAAAAGTTAAGGACGAAAATAAAAACGGTAAAAGGTTAAGGACTAACTTAGAAAAAATATGAAAGGTTGGGGACCAATGGAGTAATTTACCCTATTATATCATGTGTAAATAATGAAAATTCAAAGAAGTCTTAGAGTATCCCCAATCGTCCCTCTAAAAAAATCTCTAAAATAAATAACAAAATAACAAAATCTCTAAAAAAATCTACACCACAACCAGTGGCGGATCTAATGTTCCAAAGCTAGGTGAGCGAAAATATTCATGATGAATACAAAATGTTACAAGCCAAAATTCAATTAAGGAAACTATACTCCCAAACATGTAACAACTCGTTTGAGATTTTTATAAGTCTTAGTTAATTAATCTAATCTAGCGCAATATGAAAAAGGTGATCGATTTCGAAATCTTGAAAATAAAAAATTATAGATGTATTTCACAAGAGTTGAAATAACGACACGTGGCATAGAAAGAAAGTTCAACATCTCTTCACTGAACTATCATATTCTTTGTTCGTCTTTAGGTTTGGTTAAAAATAAACTGAGATTATAATTATTTCTGCTTGGCAAAATTATTATTAGGGAAAAACAGATAATTGTCCTCTTTTCATGTTTTTTTGTGTTAACTGTACTCTTGAAGTTTTTAATTAGTTAATTATACTTTTTTTTTATTATATTGACCGATTTGCCCATGATTTACCCATGACGTTTTTTTTTTATTTCTACCATTTTTTTACGCTTATTCCATAGCTTCAAACTTTGTGTTTTGTTTTAATTTGACCCAATTGTAATACAAGAATTGTCATACATGAACCAATTGTACAATACTTGCAAACTTAAAAATTGTAATATAGGAAGCCAGGTTCATTGTACAATACTTGCAAACTTAAAAATTGTAATATAGGAAGCCATTTGTATGCATGAATTCAGGGGTTATAAGAACCCAATTGTAATACAAGAACCCAATGTACAAGAATCGCAAACTAAAAAAAAATTGTAATACAAGAACCCAATATATTGTAATACATGAATGCAGTGGTCATGTATTACAAGAATCCAATTGTAATACAAGAATCCAATTGTATCAGAATAATAGAAACTTTAAAAATTGTAATACATGAACGCAATTGCAATACAGGAAATTCCAAGGGGGTCATGTATTACAAGAATCCAATTAGAATACAGGAATTCAATTGTACAAGAAAAATAGAAACTTTAAAAATTGTAATACAAGAACCCAATTGTAATACAGGAAACCATAAGGTCATTTATTACAAGAATCCAATTGTAATACAGGAATCCAATTGTAACCTTTCTAAAAAAGATGCCAATATATATATTAAACATGCATTAACACCCTACGGTTATTCGTAGCTCAAACCCTTGCCTTACTATATCCCTTACAATCCACATCTTTACCTTTAGTACATCAAAATCCTCTTCAATATCTCCAACCTGCACTCGTACTTATACAATTGAGATGATCAATTAACCAATAATGAATACAACTTATTGATTGATTAATAAGTCAGGGTCTTAATTAACACTCGAAAACTTACCGTAAATGTGAGTATGAAAGTATCCCGGACCGGAAGAACGACTCAAGGGCCTTTTAGAGAGTCATCGCAACCGTACCCTTCTCCCTTGTTGCTTTGTAGAACACTGGACGTGTCTCTTCCTTAATTTTGCTCGATCGTATGCTTTTTTTTGCGTGTATATATAGAGAGATAAAACCCTAATTGCCTATCGTCGACCGCCTTAACAATAAAGAGGTAATGCGTTCTCCAGTTAAAAGAATAGATTTTGAAAACAAGGGTATATATGTAATATCCACCTTTAAAAAGTATAATTACCAAAACAAAAAACCCAAGAGTATAATTAGTAAAAGAAAACTTGGAAAAGGTATACTGGACTAAATTTTCACTTATTTTTTTTAACTCCATCCAAATTTTTTTACCCAGTAATAGCCGAGTTTGCTTACACTAGGATCCGCCTCTGGCCACAACTCTAATAGCTTTTCTATTATACAAATTTTTACATTTATTATATACTATAATAATAAATGTATAAATTCATAATTTAATAAATAAAATTCAAATAACTTAATTAAATCAATATGCAATAACGAATGAACAAATAGGTAGACATTGGAAAGGGTGAATGCATTCAATTTTAAAGATTCTAATCTTTCCTCTAAATTTAGAGATTTTTTTTCCGCTATCCTCCCATTTCGTTATTTTAGAGATTATGTTACAAGAGCAGTTGGGGTTAAAAAACTCATATTTTCTCTAAAATTACCCCTTTTCTCTATTTTACAAGAGTCGTTGGTAGGGATGGCAACGGGGCGGGTTCGGGGCGGGGAGTACCCTCCCCGTCCTCGTCCCCATTTTTAAAAAGTCCCCCCCGTCCCCGCTTAATTTTCCCCATTTGCATTCCCCACGAGTTTTCCTGACGGGTTCCCCATTTAAAACTCATGGTTTCCCTCCATTTAATAAAAAACTATAAGATATTATTAAAGTTATGTAAGAAAATATGATATGAATATTATATATAATATCTTATAAATGTAAATTGTACGATAGATGTTAAAAAATAAAAGAAAAATTATTTAAACGTATGTAAGATCTAAGCAAAAATGGGGATTTCATACTCCTCATCAGGGATCCCCACAGGGTTCCCCAACGGGGGCGGGACAGGGCGGAGATCGGGGTGGGGACTAGTGTCCTCATCCCCGTCCCCGCGCGGGAAATCATTTTGGCCCCCATCCCCGTCCCCGTCCCCATTTAATTTCTCCATCCCGTCTCCACGACGGGGATTCCTCGCGGGGATCGGGGAGTCCCCGCCCCATTGCCATCCCTAGCTGTTGGGGATGCTCTTACTCCCTTTTAGTTATTACCATTAGCAAAGGGAGATAGGTGCTAAAAACCGTTGAGAAAAGGATTATTATCCTTGAATTGATAAATAAAGAGCAGTCATTCCGGGGTTCAAAGGATATTTTTTTTTAGTAGGCAAAAAGGGGGTGGTTCTTAAGACAGAACTCCACCCTGATCATCCTTTCGGATGATGTTACAGAATTCTCTATTAAAAGGGAGACTATCCATGTTACAAATTTCACTAGATCTAGCTATAAAATCTGCTACACCATTAGCTCCACGAAAGCAATGTTTGAACTCTATGTGTTCAAATTCCGTTCGCATCTTCTTGATCAGCTCAATTTGCCACCATATTTCCCATCTAGGCCTTGTATCATCGTTTATAGCCTTGATCACTTCCAAATAGTCACCTTCAACTATTACTCTGCGTAAACCTCTTGTCAAAGCCATTTTTGTACCTGCACAAAATGTAGCTGCTTCGGTTTGGATAGCTGAACCGCTATCTACCTGCTGCTGAAAAATATCTATCACACTTCCGTTACAGTCCCTGAGAATCTCACCCACTTGGCACAAGCCAGTAGATTTTGTTGAGCCATCTACATTAATTTTGTAGGTGGCCCTAAAAGATTTTTTCCATCTGATCACAACCCTTAGGTGGCCCTAGGGGTTCAAAGGATTATTATCCCACTAATCACTAATGCGACGTAGTCATCATTTCATTGCAATTTAAGCATGGATTATTTGGCAAGCTGATTCCAATTAATTTTAGTAGAAAAATACTCTAAATTAATCAACTTTTAATATTCGACAAAATATTAATTTTATAGAATTTCTTTTTACTATTCAACAAGTTTTTTTTTTATAATTCGGGTTTTCTAATCCATGTCTCAATAACATAGGATAAGATTCCTATTTTTGAAAATATTTCTTCAATTAAAATGATTTAATCATATTTTAAATTAGGTTTTTAAGAATCACTCTTTTCATAGATAATCTTTCTCAATTTAGATTTTTATCCTGATTTTGGTAAATAGAGAGCGAATTATTTCGGATATAAATTCACATTAAAAAAATTATATTTATACTCTATATACTTATATTAACATGTTTATAAATATATTAACAATATATACTTATATTAACATGTTTATAAATATATTAACAATTCATCACATGAATAAAAAACGCTCTCTTCCAAAAAGAAAAAAAAAACCCAAACCCTAGTAGCCCTTTCACTCCAGCCGCCGCCGATGGCTCACCTCTTCGACCGTCGGTGTGGCTGCCCCACAGGCGTGTTTGTTTCGCCCTCGACGCCGATCCACCTCATCTCCTTCGCCGCCCATGTCGGATTCAATGTGGCCGCCGACCTCACATGGCTCCATCCATCCTGCCCAACCCCTGCAACCGGCAAGCCCGCTTGTTGTGTGCCCTCCGTCCGTGACTCCGCATGCGGTGGTGCCTCCTTAGACAGCCGGAACCTCCCCCACACAGGTTATCCCTCCCCTCGCTCCATTCTGCCCCGACCTGATCTCCTTCTCGACCTCAGCCTCGCCTCCAACCTCTCTACTGGAACGCATCTCTTCTCCCTAAACCTAGCCGCCTCCACAACCATTCCCCCTCCCTAACCCTCGGCGCCTCCCCGCCGCCCCAACCCACACCCTCGTCGTCAACTCCAGACTGGCCTCCCTCCTGGGCCCTGGCTGTGGTATGTACAAACCCATCCCCCCAACAAAAAAAAAAAAAACCCGACCCAAATACAAACCCAAAATCCCACTCAGAGGTCTTCTCCAAATTTCTTCCAAACAAAATTGTGAAACCCAAATTGCCTGAAAATCAGAATCAACATTCCTTGGCTTGCATGCAAGATGTCTCAACATCAGTCCAGATATCAAAAATCAAGAACAAAGGCTCTAATTTTTGTGGTTTGAAATATAAATTTATCTGTATTGTAATCTTAGATTTACTTTAGTGTTTTTTTACTGGCGACCCTCTGTTTAGGGTTCATCAAGCCATTTTTTTATGGCTTCAAGATCGCTTCATCGATCTACTTCTTGCCTACTACTCCGTGTAGGGTTCATAATTTTTTTATTTTGAAAATATGTGTTTTAGAAAAATAAAAAATACATTTTTCTAAAATAATCAATCTTTTAATTATCCATAATTTTTAATAATGAATTTTCATAATAAAATTTTATAAATATGTTAATATAAGTGTATATAATGTAAAAATATTTTTTTTAAAAAATAAAAAAATATGAATTTATATTCAAAATAATTAAATGTAATACCGAGTACAACACTCATTTTGCCGGTGATCCGGACTGGATCCAAACTGTAGGTAAACATTATCCCCAACACCCTCTAAACAAGGTCTGAACGGAGCAATATAAAATAATTTGCGATTACATCTGACAATCTAACTCTCAGATTTAGTGCTCATGTCGAAATTGAATCATACGGAGTACAGTATAATTTACTTTGCTTGTTTTTGAAGATTGTAAAAATATGATACGATTGTCACAATCACACCATAAAATGGGGGTAAATGTAAAGTATTTAATGGTACGAGTACGACTAATATAGAGTGCCTATAAGCTACTCAACAGCTTATTATTGTTCACACACTTGTATTCTGTACAAATTGTGTCAAACTTATTCATTAAAAAGCCTGTTCTTGTGGGGTTTTGTAGCGTTCCCAACCCTACCAGTGTTTCACCTCACAACCCACATATAGTTTGTCATAAAAGATACTATGCGAGTTACGGCGATTGTTCACCCTGGACAACGAAAACGCAAGGAGCGCTCAATCGGTTAAACAAGCGAGGGTGAGTTGGAAGGATGGACTTTAGGGCCATCACTCATGCTCAAGAAGATCAACAGTTCAATCTAATGAAGGTGTACAGTTTCCAAATGGTTCTCACCGTAAATAGACCAAAACATCAGTGTATGTACTATGTACCCTTAAATCTTATGATGCCAGTAAAATCAGCAAATCAACCAATGATGTAGGGTAAAGGCAAAAGCTAATCGACCGAAAAGATAAGTGAGAACATTTTAATGGTGCTTCAAAGGGACAAAGAGGTGTCCAATACAGGTTGTATATAGTAGGATGAGTGCATAAAGAGAGCTCTCCTGGACCCCTTGCCCCTTTTTACTTCTGTTTCCTGATATTTCAATCCTTCAATGGCTTTTTTTGTAGTAGCTTATGAGGTATGTGTGTGCAGAAAGGGTATTGAGAGGTTTATTTGTGTTTTCAAAAAGACAAGGAAAAACTAACAACAATTTCAACTGGTTTATAAACCCACCTCCTAGTCTCCTACTCTACTTTCTGAAAAGTGGTAGAACTGAGATTTGTGTTCTAAAGTTCCAATCTTCAACTTTCTTCGAGCCTAATATCCGAAGCAAAAGTGGCGAAAACTCAAATGCCTTGACCACATGCTTAACTACAAGCCCCAACTGGAATATTATTAGATTAGAATAGTAATCAATGGATACATACCTGATAAATGCACCTTACAGGAAGAAAACGGCGCATTGAGCTGCTGAAACATCAGATTCGCCTGGAAAGTTTCTTCTTTTCCTTTTTTGTAGTCGACTTAAGAAAGATGAAGGCACTGTTTACTACAAATTTAAAAGAAATACTACAAAAAGAAATTGATTCTTGGATGGCTTATTTCTCATCCTTGAAAACAACAAAAAATCTGTTTGGACAATATCCTCAGTGATGAATGCCAATGATTATTTCTAAGCAGAATACATCAGAAAAGGAATGGCATGAGAGCAAAAGGTATTATAGACTACTTACCTCAATTGCAGCTACTATCGACCCTCGGGCAGACTCACAGTAGACTCTGTGATATGTGTAATCAGGACAATTCTGGCACAAGTTTACATTCTCACCCCACCTTTCACAAACAGCACATACCGATCAAACTCTACTCGGAGGCGAGGAGGCAAAATCCATTCAAAAGAAACAAGATCTGCTGTTGGGTGATTCCCGTATCAGTTCAATTTAAGAAAGGGATAACTAAACTCTCACCAGATCGGCACCTCGCTTTCACCTCATAACTTACAAGTTCTGATTAAACAAGCTGTAGATTTTACTGAAAGAAGAACAACCCAACAGAGTGAGATCTTGAATTGAGAAAATATAATGGAGTTGATACAAGACAGGCTGCATGTTACTTTGTTTGATCAAGTCCGCAACAATTTCAACAATGATTAAGAATAGATGATGAGCATCTTATAAATTCATTGTCACAAGTTTTGGATGCCTGTGGAATGGATCTCTATACATTCCAATATCAATGCAGCCTTAAAATCCTAATTCTCTTAAACATATCCAACAGGAATATACATTGAGAAATTGAACCCGGAGGTACACTGAGGTTAACTGTGCTTGAGAACTCTTGAAAATGCAGAATGTATTTGCCTGATGAAGAAACAACAGCTATAAGTAAGATGGCAATAATTTATCTAATGCAGCTCCAATCCGAGAGGCATAAAGAAAAAATAACTTTACTAAAAAAAATCATGCTTGCAAACAGAGATCACAGAAGTTATAAAACCAAAGTAAACTGGTGAATAATGTACCATACCTAAAAGGATTCAGTTAGTATGCTATCACCGTCATCATCATCAAAGCCAACATCTTCACTAGAATCACTGAGTTCTTCACCAGTGCGATCATCTAAATTACAAAATTGAAAATTCCAGAAAGCAAATATTAGCCTAAACAACATTAAAATTTAAAACAAAAGAATACTATAAATAAATAAAGTAATAAATCGTACCAGAATCATATTGTGCATGTATCCAGTCTTGGAGACAGACTAAAGCTTGCATAGTCTCCGGCATGATGGAACTCACGATGGACAAGGTTTTTCCACCAATGTGAAAAGCAGACTTGGAAGTTGAAGAGGAGACAGGAACAGACAGTATATCACGTGCCATCAGAGCAAGCGCAGGATACCTCATGGAGCTTTTACTCCAAAACTCAAGCACATCTAAATCAGAATTAAGATCATAGCTCGGTTCTTCCAAATAAAGGTCCAACTCTGACTTGCTTCCTTGTGACGTTGATGACATACTAAGGAACTGATTATAGTCACCGAACACATCTCCCTCATCACTGCCACTGACAAAGTTGGCACATACACCAGACGCACCAGCAGGAGCAGAAGACAGAAAAGCAGATCGACGCTTATACTCGGCCAACAAACAGTAGAGGGTGTTCACAACCCTACTAACACGTTCCCCAACATTTCCAGTAGCCGAAAGTTTCATGTAGCAATATTCTACGAATTTTACCTTGTAACGTGGATCCAAGATTGCAGCACAAGACAAGATCAAGCTGTTCTCAGACCAATATTTATCAAATATCGCTTGCATCTCTGTGATTTTACTGGTCAAGAAATCGTCTGATCCTTTTGATATTTCTAGCATCCGCCGCTGAACCATCAGTAAACCCTTCAGGTATATATTAGCTGTCGGACATTTGGTTGTTGTAACCATGCATGTCACATCATATAGCATTTTCAGAAACTTGTGAACTAGAATGAGGCTTTGCCAACTTTCTTCGCTCCTCATATTAGTTTCCCAATCAACAATATGCATAAATACACTTTTGTAATACAGAATGCAGTCAATCAATTTATATGTGGAGTTCCATCTTGATGGTAAATCAAGTCTGAGAGTTCTCCCAGCTGTCAACTGAAACTTTTTCTCTGCAAGATCAAAGAACTTCTTCCTCTGGATAGGTGATTTGTTAACATATTTAACAAGGTCACGGATATTATTAAGATCATCAGCAATAAATTTCAAAGCAGATTCTGCAGTTAAATTTAGAACATCAGCATAACAGTGTACTTGGAAAATTGAACCACCAAGCGGAAGAAGCTTATTTGATATAAGGCCCCTTTCTAGAGAAGAAACAACAGATTCATTATATGGTGCACCATCCATAGTAATACTGAAGATCTTATGCCCTATATTCCACTGAGACAGCAAATATGCCACCTCATCTCCAACATGTAAACTATCGAACACAGGCACGAGAGGTCTAAAACATAGAATCCTTCTCTGCATCTTCCAGTGATCATCAATGAAACTCGCTGTCACACAAATGTACTCACTGTTAGTATCCCTTGCCTTCCAATTCTCAGTTGACAAGCATATCCGACCATGAACCTTTGCAAACATTTCCTTGACATTGTCTCTCTCCTTTGCATATACTGAAAACAGTTCTTTTCTAACAGCAGACCGGCTGAATGGAGTAAACTGAGGGTAGGCCTTCGACATCATCTGTCTAAAACCTCTCTTCTCCACAAGGCTAAATGGAAAGGCCCCCTCTACAATGAAACGCAGAATATATCGGTGAATCTCATTTTGATCACTATCGTAATTCATAAAATCACTACCTTGAGCAGGCTGCTTTTCAAAATAAGAAGGCAGAGTTTGCTGTGTCTCCCCATCAAATGTTAAGCGCTTAGTACACTTTTCCAAGTGACGCTTCAAATGAGAAGTTCCATTTTTAGCTGAAGCAGACAAAGTTGTAAGGCAATGCTTGCACCTAGCCTTTTGATCTTCCATGTTCTCACCTCTGAACTTCTCAAATTCATCCCACACCTTAGAGATCTTCCTCCTGTGGGCGCCACAGTCTATGTTAATCTCAAAATCACCAGATGCAGACTCAATCGAAATCGGTCTAATATCGAGAACAATGCGTTTCGGACACCTCTCCACATGTCTTCTCAAATGTGAAGTCCCGCTTTTAGGAGTTGCACTCAAGACCATATCACAGTGCTTGCATTTAGCCTTTCCAGCATCCTTGTTTTCACATGGGAGCTTATCAAAATGATCCCATGCCACAGACCTTCTCTTGCGATTACCGCTACTATCACATTCTGTGAGTCCATTATCTGCCTCTACAGGCACAATACTTCCGGCTAGAGCCTGACAAACCGAAGATACAAAACAATTATCCCTCAATTTACCTTCATTAGAACCTAATCGGATTTGCCCCTTTCCGAAGTTTCTATCAACTTACTCTGATATTATCAACCAATTATTTCAATTTTGAGCTCAAAGCTTCAGTGGTGTGGATAGTTCATACTCTACAAAATTACAACTACAGTCCCTCGACACAACTGTCACTACAGCATCAAATCAAAAGTACACAAAACGCTTGCCCCTTCCTAATACCGTAAACCGAACAAATTGGTAGCTTATAAAGCAAAATCGAACAAAGATTCTAGAATTACTCATATGCACGAGAGCGACTAGCTTAAGCAATGCATATGCGTATCAGATTCAACAACGGCTCAAAGCGAAATTCATCAGAAAAAAAACCTATGAATCATGGATCGTTGAAAGAAACATTCAGAAACGAAATAACATGAAAATCAACAAATGGCCTTGCCAGAAAAGAATGCAAAATTTTGAGCAGTTGATAATAATTCCATACATATTATCCTTACAAACCAGGGGAGTATCAAAGGTTTTCAGGTATCGAAACGAAGGATCTTACCCCGGATTGCATGTGAACGAGAAGCCAGTAGAACTTCAAGAGTGGGAGGAGGAAGGTATCGAGGGTTTTCGATTTGAAGGGTTAGGGTTTCTTCAGATCACATGAACATGAACACACACCCACAGGGCCACAGTTCAAAAGGTATAATTAAAAATTAAAAATAAAATTTAAACCAACAGGTTTGGGTAGATTTTTAGTACAGTAATTTTTTGGCAATAGTAATCCATTTGATAGGTCACCTTTCTTACCAATCGGGTTTCATAAAATGGACAGGGCAAACATGGACCAACTCATCCGACCGATTCAACCAACGCGACTAAATTTGCGAGAATAGACCGACAATTGGTTCAAACGGACCGAAAGACCCGACCTGGTAGGTCCAAAAGGTTAGACTTGGGCCAAGGATCAACTCCAAGCCTATATATTAATTATATTATTTATATAGAATTGTAGTAAATTTTTTTTTTTGGTGCGGAAACAGGGAGACTAAACTCCCAAGTTACATAGTAGAGAAAACAGAAACAGCAAAAACGGAACAACACAACAGATGACCCGACGGCTACCCGGGGCACAGCCTAAGCTTCGTCACACCTCAAGCATCATCGGACAAGAGCAAATCTATACAAGCTGGCTGACTGGAGAGCAGGGAAATGCCGACAGGAACAGAAAAGGCTATGGACGAGATCGCATCAGCGACCGCATTCGTCTCACGAAAAACATGACAAAACTGGACGATCCAATTTCTACTCAGGAAGCCATGGCATTGGTCCACCAGGCTGAACAACGGGTGAGATGGCTTCACCCTTTTCTTCAGAAGATTAACGAACACTTTCGAGTCAGTCTCGATCAACACTTTCTTGAGGCCCAACCTCCAAGCTAATTCCAAACCTTTAAGGACTCCCCAAAAATACTAGATATATTGATTATATGATCTATACTTGTACATCTACTAGTACTTTATTAATATTAAATGACTAAGAGTATTCAAATCACATACGTATAAATTAAGGAGTACAATATTATTAAATAAATTATTTCAAGAATTTTTTCATTGAAACGAACCTACACTAAAGATTTAGGGTGTGATTTAAAAGTTGTGTAACTTGTGTACATTTGTTTTGTATGAAATTGAATCTTTTGGGATACTTAGCACATGTTGTAAAGTTTGACATCAAATGCAAAAAAAAAATTATATATATTTTATAAACTTTTAATGGGCGGCCATGTAGGCTAACCGGCCCGCCCATGTGGGTGGGCTTGGACAAAGTAGTTGGCCCAAAAACCGAGTCTAACCCGCTATAATGGGCCAATATTTTCACATGGGCTCGATCCGACCCATGCTTAGGTCTACTCACGTCACGGATATTGCGTATAGTAATCTTCTTTTTTTTTTCCCGTTAATTTTTTTATCAAGTAAGAATTCGAGATAAAGCATGTCTAGACTCTAAACCCACAAGTTGACAGATGGTAGTTCGTCTAAAATACAACAGAACACAGAAAAATGTGCAATAAAACAGGCAGAACACACCCTACAAAAGACGAATCTAAGCGAACCTAAAACTAGTAAGTTGGGGACATTCTCCTTATGCTTGTGTGCAAGAAGTCCAAAATTCATGTTTACTAATTTTATTTTATTTTTGATAAGGTGATGATTTGGGTGGTGGAGAATTTGGGCGGGTATTGAGTGGAGTAGCTCCGCAATTTGACCGACCACCATTTTGATTTCTCTAAAGACGTGGTTGAGCTAGTTGCTTGGACCTTGCCGAAGTGTTGGAGGAGGACGAGAATGTTCGAAACCATTTCTGGTTCAACCGGAAATGAATTGTGGGTAGTACCTAAAGGTTCCCGGTTCGAACCCCGGATGGGCGCTCTTTATTTACCATATTCAAGGAAGAGAATGTTCGAGATCGGCATCTCAATGTCTCATGGGCTTTTTTTTCACAATTTCCGAATACATTGATGATTATGAGGTTGTGAGCCAAGGCTTCAGCTGCGAGGGTTGAAATGCCTCCACAC
The DNA here is from genome assembly GCA_037127255.1 of Persicaria tinctoria. Classification (NCBI taxonomy): domain Eukaryota; kingdom Viridiplantae; phylum Streptophyta; class Magnoliopsida; order Caryophyllales; family Polygonaceae; genus Persicaria; species Persicaria tinctoria. The sequence goes on along the minus strand of JBANSL010000010.1, from coordinate 64,951,197 downwards.
TGAATACCTCCACATGCAGTGATGACCCCCTAGCTCGTGGTTTAGGATGATAAAGCCTACAGTTGCCTTACCAAAACGCAAAAACGAACCATCAAAATTGACTCTGAAAAAACTTTCAATCGGTTTAATCCATCTCATGTTTCTCCCTTTCCTCCGTGGATGATATATTTTGGTGTTGGGAGTTGTTTGTGATCTTCCTCAGAGTTGGCCTTTGAGCTAACCTAATTCTTTAGTTGTTGATTGGTATAATTTGTTATATCCTGTATAGTTGTTGTGTTGAGGTTTTGAAAGAGTTTTTCTCTCCTGCTTGTCCAAAGACACCACCAAATTGTGGCCAGTTTTTTGTTTTTGTTCCTTATATAGTATGTTGAATATTTCGCATATGGTTTATCTGATTGTTTTATTTGTCGTGTCCGTGTGGTGCAATATTGTTTCAATATTCTAGTCTATACATTCGGGTATACCAACTAGTTGAAAGTTCAATATTGTAAGAAAAATACTTAAGCAAGATATTTTATATTTAAACACTTGTAAATATTTTGTGTAGAGTTTATGAAGACACCAAGGCGCATCTTAGTGGTTTGTAGGGTCGTTCATCGATCTAAAACTGAGCCGAATCGCGTCAAACTAAACTGAAAACTGAAACCCCATGCCAAAAAAAATGAAATCAAAAATTGAACCGAGACTAATAGGCTTGCTTCGGTTTTCAATCGGTTCGGTTATGAACCTAAATGAACCGAATTTCAATGGCTATACCTTGTACTGCATTTTGAAAGTTTGATAGTATAGAATGAGGAAAATCTGCCCATGTGTAGTACAGTACAGGACATTTTGCTTCAGCAACAAAAAGGCAAAGAACAAGGTTAGCCTCAACCGAATTTCAATGGCTATACCAAATTAATTGAAGTCAAGGGAAAAATCAAGTTAATGCCTATAGGATACATGGAGATGGAAGGATCAAGGAATTACTCACTTTTGGTCTTCCAGTAAGATTCCCAAAATGACTGTAATTTTGTGTAGTTGGAGGTAAATAGGTAATGCATATAAATCGAACCGACTGTAATTTTGGGGTTTTTTTTTTGGGTTTAACCGAACTGACTACAAATCGAACCGAAAATCGACATTGAAAATTTATTAAATCGAAAGCCTAAACCAAAACACTTAGATTTGGTTTAGGTCTGGTTTTTTCAGTTCGGTTGGGTTGAAAAATTCGGTTCGAACCGATTCTGAACAAATAGTGGTTTGTTTAACTCTCAATAGATGATAGAACAAACAATATATATATATAAGAGATAACTCTCGACTCTAGAGTAGATGCAAAACTGCATCAAATCAATATCACTTGATCAAATCCAAATGCTAGGCCACGGTTGATGGAGTCTGGAGAGGCTCATTTAATCGCTTCCATATATATTTGAGTTGTGATGAAAAAAAAAATTAACCAAACCCCCAAAACTACAACAATCATTAAAATAATAAGAAAAAAAACAAGGAAAGACAAAACTATATTTTAGTAGGTGATTTATAATGTACTCTTGGGTGATTTTTTATATTTTTTTATATTTTTACTATGGATATAACAATATCATATTTATATTTAGTAGATAGTTTGAATAAAAATATTTCTTTTACAAAAAAAATAAAAGCGATTCTTGGGTGATTTTGTATATTTTTACTATGGATATAACATTATCATATTTATATTTAATGGATAGTTTGAATAAAAATATTTCGTTTACTTTAAAAAAAAAATGAAAGCTATTCCGTTGCCGGGACTTGAACCCGGGTCTTTCGGGTGAGAGCCGAATATCCTGACCAACTAGACTACAACGGATTTGTGGTTGTATGGTTATTTAGTTTATAAATAACCATTTAATCAGTTCTTACCGGCAACTAAAAAGCACAAATTTTAACTATCATTAATTCATTACTCCTGCTCAATTATACTTTTCATTTTTAAATTTCATTACAAACTCTAATTAAAAACTGATTAAAAATATTTTGATAAAAGAAAAACATTGTCGTCTCCTTCCAAATCAAAATTTTATTTATAAATGTAGTTTTTTTTTATAAAATATCTATAAAAAAAAATGTGATGGAGAGTATCATAGGTTCGGTGGGGTTAAGACGCTGAAGGAAAATCATATTGCAGATCCTCAAATGAAAGATAAACAATACATATAAATACAAAATCAATTGGCTACAAGAAAAGTAGCCGTCAAATCTATCTATCTATCTATCTATATATTACTTAAAACCAAAGCCTTTTGGCCACGTGTTGCATCCTCGCGCGAAGTTATTTAAGGCAATTCCTTTTTATTTAGCAATCTATATATTACTTTAATTCAAAACTTTTTTTTAAAAAAATAATGTTAATATTAACTATACAATATTATTTTATTCCACATTAATTACACATTATTATTTCCATTTATTTTTTAAACAATCTATCTATCTATATATTACTTAAAACCAAAGCCTTTTGGCCACGTGTTGCATCCTCGCGGGAAGTTATTTAAGGCAATTCCTTTTTATTTAGCAATCTATATATTACTTTATTTCAAAACTTTTTTTTAAAAAAATAATGTTAATATTAACTATACAATATTATTTTATTCCATATTAATTACACATTATTATTTCCATTTATTTTTTAAACAATATGATGAATTCAAAAGCATTTTTTTATAAAAAAAAATTAGAGTTCCAAATATACGATTTTTCTATTTTAGGCAATTCCTTTTTATCTAACCATCTATCTATATATTACTTAAAACCAAAGCCTTTTGGCCACGTGTTGCATCCTCGCGCGAAGTTATTTAAGGCAATTCCTTTTTATTTAGCAATCTATATATTACTTTAATTCAAAACTTTTTTTTAAAAAAATAATGTTAATATTAACTATACAATATTATTTTATTCCACATTAATTACACATTATTATTTCCATTTATTTTTTAAACAATCTATCTATATATTACTTAAAACCAAAGCCTTTTGGCCACGTGTTGCATCCTCGCGGGAAGTTATTTAAGGCAATTCCTTTTTATTTAGCAATCTATATATTACTTTATTTCAAAACTTTTTTTTAAAAAAATAATGTTAATATTAACTATACAATATTATTTTATTCCATATTAATTACACATTATTATTTCCATTTATTTTTTAAACAATATGATGAATTCAAAAGCATTTTTTTATAAAAAAAAATTAGAGTTCCAAATATACGATTTTTCTATTTTAGGCAATTCCTTTTTATCTAACCAATGGGATTAATTCAAAACTTTTTTTAAAAAATAAAGATAATATTAACTATACACTGTTTTCATTCTACATTAATCACACAATATCATTTCTATTTAGTTTTTAAAACAATTGGATGAATTCAAAAGCATTTTTTTTAAAAATAATAATATATAGTTCTAAATATATGATTTTTTGGAGCAGCCAATCTAAATATAATGAAAACTATTGTTGTTCTTATAATAAACTTAAATTTTGGATTTTCACCCAACCAACCTAATATACATAAAACCTTAAATGATAAAAAATTTAAACATTTTTTTAATGATTTCCTCCCAATCTATATATATAATGAGAAATAATTTTGCTTAGATGTGATAATCACTTTATTTCCTCCCAATCAACTTAACCTAGGAAAAATTCCAACTAATGACATTTGTACAAGTTCTTCAATTAATCTAGCTATATCTAACTAATAAACCATAAGAATTTTTTATTAGGTGTTATAACCACTTTTATTTTGAGAACGATTTTCACCCAATTAATCTATTCTCCTCAAATCTTAAACTCATGTAATTTTTACACATTTTTCAGAAATATTATTATTATTTTTACTTACTTTATCAAATATTTTTTTTTCTATTTTATATTAATGTTTGGTAATAGTTTGTTTAATTTTGTAATATTGTAGTAATTTTCTATACTTATAAAATTTTATATTTATTTTTAAAAAAAAATACGCGCCATGGCGCGGGGACTTTACTAGTTTATATATTATTATGTAAGACATCACAATCACAATATTATCAGTCTTTTCCAAATATTGATCAAGAACTTTGAAATCCTTCCAAGTTTGAAAATGGGGATCAATGGAGATCTTCTATTTTACTTCATGATTTACTTGATGTAAAATTTAATTATTTTAGGATTTATTTAATTAAAAAAATTATATTCATATTCCAAACACATATAAATATATGTTTATAATCTTTTATCTTGAAAAATCTTGTTTTAAAAATTAAATAAAACTTAAAATGATGTAGCGTTATATGAAGTAGTGAAGCCTGAAGTGGAGGATTGGGATACCAAATTTGATCAGTTCGAACCCGGATATGACCGCTCTTTATTTACAAATTCAAGGGATACCAAATTTGATATAGGAAACAAATCAAAAGTTTAATTAAATAAACAAATACACATAAAATACTGAAACAAATTTGATTATTTACTTGATTAAAATGTATTCTACTACTATAAATATGCTACACATAACGATAACGAATTTACAATTTTAGGAGATATTATTATTTGCTTAGTTTGGAAGATTTTATTGCCCATTTCACAAAATTAATTTTACCGACTTTCTCTTTTCTATAAGATTTGCAATTTCCAAAAACATTATATTATTTTTGCCATTAATATAATATTTGGTTAATCGCTACTAAGCCCTAAACTTTGCTATATAAATAAAAGGGGATGAAATTAATTAATTCTCATCGATCAGAAGCACCCATTTAACTCAAACAACTCTCAATCAACAACATCAAAAATCAAATCAATGGCAACTTCAAGACTCCATTTTACCATGCTTGCTTTCTTTTTACTGCTTGTTACCTCTCAAGCAAGAGGTAATTAAATTTTTGTCTACACTAATTCATTTGCAAAATCAAATTTACACTTCATGTTCTTGCAGGCTTGTATCAATTGCACAATAAGTGTTGTGTTGTTTATGCCAATGTTTGTCTATGCAGAGTTTGCAAATGATGTCGTCGTCAACCAAGAGTGCAACTACGTCGGGTCTTGCGAGACGCAAGCCGATTGCGCGTCGCTATGTTTCGGAAACGATTCACATTATTGTGACCCTAACGCAGCAGGGGGGCCTCAGTGTTGTTGTGTGGTCTAAAAAGATTTCTGTTGTTCTTAGAAGAACTTGATCTCTATAATGTAACATAGAGATCAATTAAATGTACCACTAATAAGGGTCTTTCTTATTAGATCCATTTATAATGCTACAATGGGTATTTGAGATTTATGTTTGGTGATGAATGAAGTAGTTTTATTATATCCTTTCGACCTAGCAATTCAATTTTTGTTATCTTAATCTAGCTTGATCGATCGGGTTTATTCATTCTATATTTTAATAACGATTTTTATATTCTATGCCCAGGGCATAGGATAAGACTCAAAATTGATAAATTAATTAAAAAAGGCTAAATCCAAATTTACCCTAAGAATCTAATTTTTAAAAAAAAAGCTAATCTAATTAAAAATTTAAAAAAAAGGCTAGAAAAATTGTTTTAATAAAGTACTATGACATATGTAACTTATTCAGTTTGTCTATTGCGTTATGACATATGTAACTTATTCGGTTTGTCTATTGTGTGACATAAGGGCACATAATAAAAATACCATAATCTAATTTAAAAATGTTTAAAACATGTGTTTCTATAGAAAATATTTTCCAATTTAGTTTCTTATGAGGGCATATGATAGAAAAATCGTAACTTATTTATGGAGTTGTCCTTTTTTTTTTAAAAAAAAATTCCCAATATTAAAATGAAGCATAAAATGCGAGTCCCAAAGATCGGCGGTAGTAAAGATGACAACTAATGTACTGATCGGGAATGAGATCTTATGCGGGTAATACGGTAAATAATTTCATTGAAATCTTCACAAATTGCTGAAATTAGTTTAGTTTAGAAATTGTTCTTAAAAAAAAGTTTAGTTTAGAAATTAAAAGTTTGAATTATCTTGATAGCATAAAGGCGCTTGGAAAAAAAAAAGGCTCTCATGTCCAAAAAACCCCTTTTTGAGGATATTGTACGCGCTTAGCGCACGCGCCCCCTTCCCCTAGTTAAAATCTATCCCCAAATCTTCCATTCGGATCCAAGATCGACAATCCACCTTCGATCAAACATCAATCCGATCGTCTTCCCATTCTCCTTATCAGCCTGTTTAAGTCAATCTTAAGCATGGCTCGTCTATCTCCTTGTTACCCTGTGAAGCACTTTGGAATGTAAGGCTCGTTGTGAGTAGTGTTCCCAGATCTGTCAATCCAAAGCCGGTTTTGGCGTGCGTGTACCCCAGATCTACAATCCGATGTCGGTTTCGTCGCCGACGGTGCGGTTTCCATGGCCTGGTTTCGACGTCTTTCCTTCGGGCTCAAGGCTTAGCCTTGGGCCCGAGGGAGACCCACCGTTTAGGCCCGCCTTTTGTTCTTTGGGCCCAAGGCAAAAGCCTTGGGCCCAAAGCGGCCCATTTGAGAGAAGGAAAAAATAAATAAATAAATAAAATTGTGGATTGACCTGGATTGCCGAGTTGCTTGGTTGTGTGGTTATTTGACTTTGAGACTAGCATCTTAGAGCGGTGTTCTCCCTTGTCGACGCGCGAGAGGTCGTGGGCGTGATCGAAACCTGAAGGCTCGTCAGTAGAGTCCATATCTAAGGTTTCCACTTAGTTCCCCAGGGATTCCCTGCGTTGCCCCTACTAGCTGACAGACGAGTTGTCGCACTTCATTTATGTTCTTTATTGGAGAGTACTAGCTTGTGTCTGTAACTGCACGTTTGTAATTTGGTTTTATCTAGTTTGGTGTTGCTTTTCTTTTTAGCTTGTATTGACGGTTTTTCCGTCGCCAATTTATTCGGCCTATCGATCCACCGGGTCTGTTCGGGACATCGAATTTTTACTTAATCAAAAAAAATAAAAATAAAGGCGCTTGAAAGATTTGGTTATTTTTGTAAGCTTTTAATCATGAAATCTACAACATATAGGATCTAGACTTTATATAAATCAACCGTGATAACCTGCAACAAGACATATACAAAAACTACCTGAATCAATTCGATTAAGCTTTGATGCAGAAACTATGAATGTAAATCAATTGTATTTTCTCTCTTTGCCTTTTCTTTATATCTCCTTTGATGGATCAAGATTTAAACTCACTCCTCCTTTTATAATCTTGAAAATATGCTTGAACATCTCAAAACTTGCACTTCTTTTACTCTTCTTAAATGAATAACATTTTCTTCTTTAATTTGTACACATTAATAAGAGAAGAAATTCATTTCTTAACTTGAGTATAAACAACGTTTTTGATTCAATCTTTAATTAATTTAATGAGTGAGAGCTTCTATATATTTATATAGGCAGGAAGAAAGGGAGTTTTGTATGACGCTTTGTCACTCTCAGATTTTAATGCTTTTATTCGGTAATGAACCATCACAGTTGCGACTCATATTAAAATCTTAACTATAATATAATGTACGTGGACTTAACATGATATAAGTAAACCCAAGATACACATGGACCATATAAATATTTATAGAAGATATTCTTACATTCTCCCACTATCGAATCAAACAGAATGTGTACACATTACTATAATGATAACACATATAATAATGTGGAAACATAACCATAAGTGAATTCAAAGTGTCATAAATGTAATGAACATACCTCAATTAAGCTAGCAAAGGCTCCTTCCTTTACACCCATATGCTTAACATGATCAATGAATGCCTTGAGCGATAATCCTTTAGTCAATGGATCCGCTATCATGAGATGAGTTCTTATATGCTCAATAAACATAATTTGTTTCTGCACTTCTTCTTTAACTGTCAAGTACTTCACATCAATGTGTTTAGCACCCTTATAGCACTTGTCATTCTTTGAGAAGAAGACTGCTGCAAAATTATCACAATAAATTCTCAGCGGCTTGGATATGCTGTCAACAATCCCAAGACCTGAGATAAAGTTCATTAGCCATAATGCATGAATAGTGGCCTAAAAGCATGCCACACATTTCGCTTCCATGGTGGAAGTAGAAATGACAGATTGCTTTTCACTCTTCCATGATACACGTAGCCAAATGTTGACTTTCCACTGTCCCCATATCAATATCCAATGACCTCAAGATGACCAGATCTCCTATCTGTAACATGTGCTCTTTGGTGCCTTACAAATACCTGAGAACCTTCTTTGCAGCTCTCTAGTGGCCCCTTCCAGGATTACTTTGATATCGACCCAACATTTCAACAGCGAAGTTGATGTCAGGTCGAGTACAAGTCTGAACATAGTTCAAACTCCCAACCACTGACACATAAGGAATTCCTTCCATTTTCTTTCGTTCCAACTCATTTCTAGAACATTGCATTTTACTAAACTTGTCCCCTTCTGTATTGGAACTATCCCTGCAGAACATTCATCCATTCTATATCTCTCTAAGATCTTGGAGATATAACTTTTCTGAGACAATCCTAATAATCCTTGTGACCTATCCCGAAATATTTCTATTCCAATCACATGGGATGCCCCACCTATATCTTTCATTTCAAAGTTCTTAGAGAGATACTTCTTAACTTCATGTAACATTCCTATATCATTAGCAACAAGTAATATATCATCAACATACAGGACTAAAATCACAAATTTGCTCTCACTAGACTTAATATAGATACATCGATCAACAATGATTTCTACAAAACCATAGGACGTGACAATATCATTAAATTTAAGATACCACTGTCGGGAAGCTTGCTTCAACCCATATATTGACTTTCTCAACTTACAGACCATGTGTTCTTTTCCTGTGGTCAAATATCTTTCAATCTGGTCCATATATACTTCCTCCTCTAAATAACGATTTAGAAAGACAGTTTTCACATCCATTTGGCCGGTGAAGCTCGAGATCACAATTAGTCATCAATGCTAAAACAATTCTCAAATAGTCCTTCTAAGATACCAGAGCGAAGGTCTCTTTATAGTCAATGTCATCTTTTTGGGTGTAGCCTTTAGCAAAAAGTCTGGCCTTATACTTTTCGATGTTGCCTTTTGAGTCACGCTTGGTCTTAAACACCCACTTAGACACAACAAACTTGGAACTTTTAGGCAACTCAACTAAGTCCCAGACTTTGTTGTCATCCATTGATTTAATTTCTTCCTTCATGGCATTTAGCCACTTTTTCAGAATTGTTGCTTTCCATGACTTGTCATGTATTCTCTCTTCATCCTGTGGGTTTTGGACATCATTTGGTTGCTCAAATGGGTCGTGTAACTGTGATACGGCAATTGGTACACCAACTTGAGAAGAAGTAACTAGTAAGGAAGTGCTTACCCGAATTTCTTGAATATCTACCTTTTGTGGTTCACCACTCCTACTAGTTTGGACATTCTCAATGAACCTAGTATTGCCCGTCTCTACTATTCTTGTACTATGATTAGGACAATAAAATATATACCCCTTTGACTTTTCTAGATAGCCAATGAAGAAACCACTTACTGTCCTTGAATCAAGTTTCTTTTTATGTGGATTATATACCTTTACTTCCGATGAGCAACCCCAAACACGTATATAATACAATGTTTAAAACGGAGAGGCAAAGGCGGCCTTTGCCTCGCCGTTTTAAACATTGTATCATATACGATTAGATAACCTGTTAAAGTCAAAGAATGGAGAAACTAAACAGGCTGAAACTATTACCAGACTCATCTCATCTGTATAAAGCACAACTTCATAGCCCATTTCATAGACACTTTCCAGGAATGCATCTAGCTGTGGTCTTTTGAAGGGTTGCCCATCTCTATTATATGCACGCTTTAAAGTTTTCAAAGAGAGAAAATGATATTTTAGATGCTTTGCACATAAAGAATTCACACTAAGAGAAACATAAATCAGTATTCTTAACCTTTAATTGCAATTCTATCACAAGACACGGTCCACTTATGTTAAAATGGTTTAGAAGTGCATATAAAGTAGAAAAATATGAAACCCCTAATGAAATTATTCTTTGCATTGACTACAAACATATATGCCTCTGTCATCAATTAAACAAACTACAACCATCATTTAAAAAAAAACAGAGTTTAGAACTGCAAAGCTTATGGGGACTAAGATAACTTACCTTCCAATTGGAACTGACTAGTGTCTCAGTTAGATCCAATACAAGTGTAAATACTGGGTACTCCAGATCAGGGAGTAACTTATCACTTGGAGAACTATCCCACTCCTACACCGTTGGCAGTATATGCATTAGATAACAAATAGAAATCATACCTCAAATGTCACAACAATTAAAGAGCAAGGATAATGCAAGTCACCATTAAACTTTGTTCAATTAGAAACCTCCCCGCTAGGTAAGCAGTAATAACATTTGCCACTCCTGCAATAATAATGGCAAAAATTAGTCATATATGAAAATGAAAATTTCATGGTTAACCAATCAAAGACAGACTTTACCTGCCATGGGACTGAAGATTAGAGATTCTCTTCCTTCCTGTACAATGAACCAAAGCCAGATTCAGGCAGAAGTAAGAATAGATTGATTAAAAAACAAACAAAAAAGCCCCAAAAACGAACCCTAGGTTGATAAGCAAATTTCCTGAACTCTCTAGTCCTGTCATGCAAATCATCTAGCGTGTATGCTGCAAGGACATTAATAAGGCTCTAAAATTTGGATCAAAAAAATAAAGTTGTAAAATTGTAACAAAAAGAGAAGCAAAATCGGGCACAAATCAGTAATCAAACGCATACCATAGGTAACCAAGCCAGTGGCGCCAAGGGTGCCAAGGGTACCGAGTGAGAATAAGTTGAGAAAACGCCACACCGGTGATTTTGGAGGCCAGATGGAGGTGTGGGAAGAGGTTGAGAAGGAAGAGACGGATTCGGTGCCGCTAATTAATGAGGGTTTTATGGAGGTAACGAGGGTGGGGGAGACGACGGAGCTGACCGGATTCCGCCTGAAATTGCGGTATGCGAGGTGGGCAATGCTACGGAATCGGCTCAACATTCTTCTGCATTTAGGGTTCGGTTGCAGTGGTCGGATATAGAGGCTTGAGGGAGACGGAGGAGTTTTCAAGTAATCTCTGTTTTTAAATACAGAGATTGTCCCTTGAAATCAGATGCTTGGCGTGCAAGAAAAGAGAGAATTCTGGATCCGATCCGTTATTGTTGGTCCGAAAGGGCTTGATTTAAATCCCGAAAAGGTTTTTACCCGAAAGGGTTTGACTGAATTCCGTAAGGGATTGACGACTTCTTGGAGGTGAAATTTTGTACGCGTTTTGTTCGAGCAACTTGCAACTCTGCTTCTGATGTTTTTGAGAGATCTTCTGCTTGGATGGGGGGCGTGAAGTCTGGAGTCGGGTCTGGATAAGGTCAAGGTGGTGCACCCAGGGCGACTCCGTATCCGGGATTGAGTTTCCTTGGAGTTCGTCTGCACTACCCACAGGAGATAGAGTGTCCTGCTACCGCTGGTCCGCGGTGCTACTGTTCGGTGGTGCTTGGTTTCGTTCCTCGGCGGCTTCCTCAACTTTTTTGGAGTTGGTCTTCTTTGGTCGTCTTAGTAGAGTTTTTTTCTCCTTGTTTCATTTCATTTGTTATATTTATTTCTGTATTTTTAGTTTGTACGTTTGACGATTCGTCGTTTGCCGACTTTGTCGGCCTCTATATGAGTCAGACCTGTAACCTTCGAATTTTTACCTAATAAAAAAAAAATTGTCCCTTGATATTGACGGACCTCGAACTAAAAAGGTCTCCATTTTTAGTGGGAGCCGGGAATGGACCCAGTGGGGCCCTCAATATTCCCAACGAGCTTACCTGACCCGTACCGAAATAATCGATACGGCCCAACCTGTGCCGCGGGAACCGGTTTTTAGCTTTTCGATATTATCCCCTCATCGAGGTTTCATCAACAAAATGGGAACCAATCATTTACCTGCCATCGTTTGTTGGTTTAGGGTTTGGCAGTTACAAACTCTTGATTCTTACTTCAGACTCCTAGATAACAAGAAAGAGTCCAAATGACTGCCCGCGGACGATGTTAGCACTTGTCCGCGGAGCGGCTACCTATCCTGATGAGAAATCCTTGAAAATTCAGCTTTCTCCTTCCTTTATCACTTGAGCTAAACAACCCTTTTATTCTCTTCAGGATACTGTGCTTGGTCCGCTCATTTTTCCTCCCTTTCCGTCCTAAAAGTTCCCCTTCTCTGTATTTCTTTCTTCCCTTTTATAGGTGACGAGCGATCTCCAAATAATCGCCACGTGGGGTTTCCTGACCGACATGTGTTTAACTCGTGGGATGAGGGCATGTTGGGCACATACCCCCTTCTTCTGTCCGCGGATGGTGTGACTTTGCAGATGTTTTGATTCTATCCGCGGTTGCTTGTGTGATGACTTTTATTTTTCTTTTTGTTTCCTCTATTTTTATTATTTATTTAGATGTTTTTTATTGTTGGTTTCGTCACAGCTCCTCGGGCCGGGTTGATTCCCTACGGGATTGACGCGGGTCGATAACCTTAGCATGGAAAAACACCAGACTCTTCGTGAGTGTCTCATCTTCGTATCAGCTTATCGATAATGGGATTTTTACTTTCTTGCGTCGGCCCATTAAGGGCCCATTAGGCCCACTTCACCTTTGGAAGTTCAACAATCGGTAACTTTTCTAGAAGTTACACCGTTCCGTTCTTTTTTACTTCATATTTATCTTCTTCTGGTTTCTAAAGATTTTTGTTCTTATCTGCACTTTGGTTTTCCGGTGGTGGTCTTAGGTTTCCAATTGCAGCTTGGTTGAAGTTTCCGGCGAAGTTCTTCCAGGAATTTAAGGTATTTCTTCTTGTTTCAAGTTGTTTTTTAGATTCTTTTTCTTTTCAATCTCTCAATTTTCCTGATGTGTAGATCGAAAATTAGGGAGGAATTTCGTTTCTAAATCTGTTTTTCCTTTGATTGAGATTTTGTTCCGCGTATGTAAATCTTCATACGATTTTCTTTAGTTTCTTTGGGAATGGCTAACCTCAGCGGAGAGCACGATGTATTGGATGATTTTGAAAGAGGAGAAGGGTGGAGAGGTGATGTTGCTTCGTCTTCTCATCTGCGTCAAACTCAGGAGATTCCCTCCTCTTCCCCTGAGAGTTATTCTTCTAGTTCCAGTGGTACCTCCTCAAAGTCATCTTCTTCTACATCTGCGTCAACTCCGAATCGGGTTGGTCCTACAGGCAGCCCTATTAAGGTGAGAAGGCGCCGGAAGCGTACTGACCCTGATTACTATTCTTCTCCTTACACAGTTTCTTCTTCTTCGAAGGGATGCACGGGAGATGAAAATTCCGAAGATGTGGGTGAATCGAGAGTCCGTTCTCCTGAGGACGCGAGCCTTTCCTCTACCTCTCATCCTGTGGACGCTGGTCAAGAGGTTGAGACGATTTGGATTCCTTATGAGGCTTCTCGTATTGATGTAGCGGAAACCCCGAAAGGATTCGTTCTAAAGAAAACTTGACTGATTTGGACACTCCGCTGTATGACCTGAAAGATTTGAACACTTGTCTTTTTTGTGGAGACTTTAGTCTTCAATCGCCTCCTTCTGCTCGTCCACGGGTAGTAGCTGAAAGAGTCCACCCGTGGCGATCTCCTGTTGAAGAACTTAGGGGATGCACTACTTTGCTTGGATTGGTCGATCTTGATGCTATTTCTCAAGTTTTTCCATGGCCTGCTGATCTGGAGTTTTGCCTTCCTGAGGAGGGAGGAGGTTGTTTGGATGCTTATGAAGATTGCCTAGTTGTCTACGCGGCTAGCTTATCTCAGGGTTTTCGACTTCCTTTACACCCCTTTTTCTCGGAATTTTTGAGTGAATACAACTTAAGCCTTGCTCAAATCGTCCCCAATGGTTGGATGTTTTTTACCAGCTTTATCATAAGATGCAAGGAGATCGGGGTCACTCCTACCCTGAAGTTGATGTTCAGCATTTTCTCCTTAAAAAAGGGAACTCAGGATTCAAGGTTTTATCAGTGCAATACCAGCCGTGGTTATATGGAGAGGCTTTCTAGCAAACCTAATTGGAAACATAAGTGGTTCCTGGTCCGCATCAAATCTGGGAATGGTTTTAATTGTCGGACTGTTCCAGGGCGTTTTTGTCCTGTGAAAAAACCAATTGTTCCCGACCTTCTTGAGTTTAAACAATCATTCACCCATAAACCTAGGTTCCCCTGGCCTGAGATGATCTCTGCACTCCGTCTTGAGATGGCTGGGTTGAGTCTACCTCATCCGCGACTAGGTGTCTTCTTTGTTTTCATTATTTCTTCGAGAGTTAATATTTATGTCCCACGTTTCATTTGTTTTGATGATTTACTTATCATTGGATGTTCTTGTATTTAGATACAATGGATCTGGACTCCCTCTTGAAGCGTCACAAAGCAAAATCTGGGAAGAAGAAGAAAAGTTCAGACGTCCGCGACCTTCCCCCAGTCTCTGAGGCGGCTCTGATTATCGACACCCCCTTAGTGGAAGAGCCTCGTGCTCTTGTGGAGTCTTCTTCATTGGTCCCTGTATCCCAGGAAAAACGTGCTCGTTCATCTGCCCCTGTAGCTTCCAAGAAGAAGAGGAAGGTCGGTACGGCTGTTGAGACGTCTGAAGCGGATGAAAGAGGGATTTTTATTGAGGGTGAGGCGAATCTTCCTGAGTACCCGATTCCTGGTTTCGGGATGGTTGATCTGGCGAGTCTTGCCTTCCCTGCTAAGAAGCTTTGCTCTAACGAGCAGATTTATATCAAGCGGTTGGATGCTGTCAATCTTTCAACAAATTTTGACCTCTTAACCAGTGGGTAAGTTATCCTTATTTTTTGAATAACCTTTTGTCCTGCTTATTCTTAGAAAAAACCTATGCGGTTAGACTTAGTCTCTCTTCTTTTATTTGTTTTCTTGCTTTTGGTTTCAGCTGAGGGTGATTCAAAATGACGTTGAAAGACGTCTGGTGTGTGATGAAAAGGATCTTGTTAAGAAGGACGCGGAGATTAGGAAACTGTCGCACCAGCTTCGGATTCTTGGGAATACAGTTGGTGACCCGGCTTCAGTGGAGAAGTTTAAAAAGAGGTCCGCGAAACTCCATGAAGAGCTGCAGGTGACAAAAGGGGCTATGGAGGTTTTGCAGAAAGAGCGCGACGAATTAAAAGCTTCACTGGATGTAATCGGCTCGCGGGTTAAGGAACTCGAGGTTTTGGAAGAACGTTCACGGGGACTCCTTCAAACAAAACAGGCTAATATTGATAAGCAGGAGGAGGATTTCTCGATTCTTCGTGAGGAGCAATCCATTACTAAACAGGAGCTCGACAATATCAAAGCACGCTCCGATCAAGATGTGGCTCTTCAATGGCTTCAACGCCCTGAGGGCTTAGCTTATCTATCTTCCGAGTGGGTTAAAACTGAGGCTGGCGCCTCTTTTTTGTCTTCCGTAGCCAAAGCCTGTCTTCAGACCCCAAAAGGCACGAGTATTTTGAAGGACAAGTGCTTTAGCTACTTCTGGAAGGGGATGGTCGCGGGGATTAATCAAAGCGTATCACGTTCAGCAGCTCATCCTGGAGTTCCCCTGGAGAAATTTGAGCCAAGCATGACCAGTGCGGATTGGGGGCTTTCAAAGGAAGAAATGGCCGCGGAGGAGTCGTATTCCGAGGATGAAGATGTTGAAGATGCTGGTAACAAAATCGAGACAACGACCACCACTACTTGATTCTTGACGTTTTAACTTTAGTTGGTAGCTCGAAACTGAAACTTTTCTTGACTTGGGTGCCTGTGATGGTTTTTTGGTGTTCCTATGTGATGCCCGTTCTCTGTGAAGCTGGACTTGAGACTTTTGGATGAAACACTTTTTTTTTCTTTTACTTTCTGCTTGCTGATGCTTTGACATTTCTCCAAGTGTTGAGAGGGTTAGCCCGAATGTACAAAGCTTTCTCTCCACTTGTCTTTAATCCATAAGATAGGATTTTCCCCTTTTAAAGACCAAATCCTCCTGCGATATTTACCACTTCTCATGTTTTGGAGATTAATTATGTTTTCATACGCATCATGTCTTCGGGAGGTTTTAATCTTTAGGCCTTTTTTCAAAAGATCGAGAACGCGGACCAACTTTCTCGACTTGTGAGCTTTCTTGTTGTCTTCTCTTAGAAAGTTCAGGCTAGTTTCCCAAATTATATTTCTTAATTGTGCGCAGGTTTTACCACCTCAGTTTGAGGCTGAATATGGGCCACTACCGCCTAGATGGGCTTTCCTTTCGTCATATCTAGTTCGTGACTTCCCAGTGGTGATGTCTTGGAGCGAAAGCGGCCATTTTCAGCTTGACCGCGGATGGGATGAGTTCCTTGCCCTGCACCATCTCGGGATAGGTAGTGCTATGATTTTTTTCATAGGGGCAATGTTTCTTTTAAAGTTTGCCCGCGTCGTGAGGTTGGGAATGACGATGAGGTTAATCCTAGCTATGCTTCCTCTTCGTGTGGTTCGTGTTGAAACTCTTTAATAATGTTTTCCGTGGGTTTGTAACTTATTCATGGATTACACTCCGCATGCGGCTCGGAGGGGGACCATGACTTTCTATTACTATCTATTATATTTTGCAATTTTTATTAGGCTTAAAGTGGGATCTCTTATTATTCATAATAAAAGATAACGGGCTTGAACTTCGGAAAGTTTGATCCATTTAAACCTAATACACCATACTAGGGACGATAATGCGGTATATGGAATGAAAACTTAAGGATGCCCTACCTCTCCATTCTCCTCGCTGTTGGGGATGACGACATCGATTTCAAAGATGGAATCTCCCATGTAGGTGAAGATCAGAGCCGATCCTACATTGACTCGGTTTGCTCGCGTAAACTCGCGCCACCCCTGTGTTAATCAAAAGAGGTCGTCCCTATCTCTTTCCACCTTTACTTCGTGTTCCTGGTTGGAACGAGACCAAAGCCTGGCTTGAGTGTGTGCATCTTCATCGATTAAGACATACATTAACGAAAGTCGAAGTGTTTGGAGTTGTTTTTCTCTCATGATGACCCTATAGAAAGCTCTTGGTGGCAACCCGGGATCCATTTTTCTCAGAGGGTGTTTATCACATCTGTCCTTCTTGTGTGTTTTATACCTGTTGAGTGAGGTTCTTTGTCTTTGCTTTTATCGCCCTTTGTTAACTGGTAATATATTTACTTTTTTCTTTTTTGAACTACTTTTGGTTGCTTCGAGGACTTCTTTGAAAAGATTGTTGGGTTCCAGTGAGATGGTTAATCGTTCAGTGATAAAATAAATCTTTGTTTCAGAAAAAAGGACGCGTGCCCTGTGTTTCTGTGTCACTTGGTGCGCGTCATGCATGCACCTCTTCCTCTTTTTCTTGACTATTTCCTCGTGAACGATGGGACAAGAAGGAAAAAATTATTGTTTTCCTCTTTCCTTTTTCGTGATGCGAGGATCTATCATAGTTCCTCCTTTAGCTTTTAGGGCTGACGTGGCCTCTGAGCAAGGATCTCGATGGGCTTTCTTCCAGGCAATCGATTATCCTGAGCAATTTACGCGTTTGGTGAGGTTTTTACGTCTAATTTCGCCTACTTCCTTCGTGAAATCTTTCCTTATCTTTATTTTCTCTTATCTTATAGTTGCTGCCGCTTAGATTTGAGGAAGTGTATGAGGATGCCGCCCCCGGGCGAGTCTTACTCTCTTCCCATCAGATACGAAATTTGCCAATTTGCATAGAACGTCGGGACTGTGGTCTTCTCTACCTGGGCCGCGGATGGAAGGATTTTGTTGAGTCACATGGTTTTGTGAGGGGTTCTTCTATGATCTTTACCCATATGGGTGAGGCGCATTTTGAAGTCCAGGAGATGGGCCCCCGCGGAGAAGAGCGCGAAATCAGTCGTAATGATCCTCCCTCCCACGGTCCAGCCTCGAACGGCTTTTAAGCTTGGTATCTTAGGCCTATGCTAATACTTTAGCTTTTTCTTGTATAATAAAATGGTATTGAAAATTTCTTTCACGACATCTGGTCTTTGCTACGTTTGTTGTGTGTATACTGGGAATCCCTTTTGATTTGTAATCTGTATGTTTATGCGTGACCGAAAGCGGAGTTCAAGGTTTGTTTTGTGACTTGTTGAGGAAATACGTATGTCCGCGGTGGTGTTTAATAATACATACTTTACCGCCAGTTTAGCTTCTTTTCTTGGTTTATCTTTGAACGCGAGCTTTTATTTTTAAGATTGGGCGGGCGAGCGGCCTATTACAAAAGACCGCTTAATCATGAACATCTAGTTCTTTTTTGGAGATTTTCGAGACCGTGCATGCTGGCCACATGAATTAGATTCAGGTTTTAGTTTTTCGATACCATCCTGTCATCTTATGCCTTCACGGGTCCATCAATATCAATGTTTTCTGCTGCCTCGTGCATGGCGTGCCACTTGTTGGGTTTGGTCGACGACCTTTCAAATCTTCTGATTTCCTGTCTCTGTTTGCCTGGTGGGTTAACATAGACAAGGTGTCTTTATAAAGAGAAATATGTGGGGAGTGTATAAAACTTGATTTTCCTATCACCATGCCTTCCTCTATCCAACCGACTTGGTCAGTTTTCGAGCGAATCAGCTTTCCAGAACAACTCCGCCGCTTGGTTAGTTTCTGTTGCTGAGTTTATCCTTCCTTTAAATTTACCTTTTCTTGATATCTCTATTTTTTCATGTTCTTCTAGTCCCTGCCATTACGCTTTGAGGATGAGCTTGGCCCGAATCTCCCTGGGAACGTTCTTTTATCAACTAGGATCCTTCGCGACTTCTCCGTGAAGGTTATACGCGGTGACTATGGGGTTCCCTTTTTGAGAGGTGGTTGGAATGACTTTGTTGAGTCGCATAGTATCAATGTGGGTTCTTCTGTGACTTTCATTCACAACGGAGGAAATCGTTTTGAGGTTCACATTTTGGATGTTGTGGGAGATGAGGTGGATGCTGAATGGGCTTCTCCCCAATAAGAGGGTTCTCCTTCGAATGGATTCCGCTTGAGACAAGGTCGAACTCGTCTTATTCCGGCTAGGCCTAGGTGGGTGTGAGTAGACATCTGTATATTAGCGAGCGGATTTCTTTTTGAAAACGTTGCTGTACTTTTTTCAACTGTTACCCATCTCATGTTGGCTGTTTAGACCATGGTTGCAGTCCTTATGATAATAAAAGAGTCCGCGTGTTCTTTGTCTTCGCGACTGAAAGTTCTAGTATTATTGGATGTTGTTATTTTTTCTTTTCACGCTTTAAATATTTTAATGGGAGGTCCGACGCGGAAGCGGGCTCCAGCGTTCTTGGGTGTGATTAAAGAACTCATCTCCGAGAATTGTTTTGATCGGAGGCCCGACGCGGAGCCAAGCTCCTGCGTTCTTGGGTCTTATTAAAGAACTCATCTCCGAGAATTGCTTCGATCGGAGGCCCGACGCGGATCCAAGCTCATGCGTTCTTGGGTCTTATTAAAGAACTTATCTCCGAGAATTGCTTCGATTGGAGGCCTGACACGGAGCCAAGCTCTTGCGTTCTTGGGTCTTATTAAAGAACTCATCTCCGAGAATTGCTTCGATCGGAGGCCCGACGCGGAGCCAAGCTCCTGCGTTCTTGGGTCTTATTAAAGAACTTATCTCCGAGAATTGCTTCGATCGGAGGCCCGATGCGGAGCCAAGCTCCTGCGTTCTTGGGTCTTATTAAAGAACTCATCTCCGAGAATTGCTTCGATCGGAGGCCCGACGCGGAGCCAAGCTCTTGCGTTCTTGGGTCTTATTAAAGAACTCATCTCCGAGAATTGCTTCAATCGGAGGCCCGACGCGGAGCCAAGCTCCTGCGTTCTTGGGTCTTATTAAATAACTCATCTCCGAGAATTGCTTCGATCGGAGGCCCGACGCGGAGCCAAGCTCCTGCGTTCTTGGGTCTTATTAAATAACTCATCTCCGAGAATTGCTTCGATCGGAGGCCTGACGCGGAGCCAAGCTTCTGCGTTCTTGGGTCTTATTAAAGAACTCATCTCCGAGAATTTCTTTGATCGGAGGCCCGATGCGGAGCCAAGCTCTTGCGTTCTTGGGTCTTATTAAAGAACTCATCTCCGAGAATTGCTTCGATCGGAGGCCCGACGCGGAGCCAAGCTCCTGCGTTCTTGGGTCTTATTAAAGAACTCATCTCTGAGAATTGCTTCGATCGGAAGCCCGACGCGGAGCCAAGCTCCTGCGTTCTTGGGTCTTATTAAAGAACTCATCTCCGAGAATTGCTTCGATCGGAGGCCCGACGCGGAGCCAAGCTCTTGCGTTCTTGGGTCTTATTAAAGAACTCGTCTCCAAGAATTGCTTCGATCGGAGGCCCGACGCGGAGCCAAGCTCCTGCGTTCTTGGGTCTTATTAAAGAACTCATCTCCGAGAATTGTTTCGATCGGAGGCCCGACGCGGAGCCAAGCTTCTGCGTTCTTGGGTCTTATTAAAGAACTTATCTCCGAGAATTGCTTCGATCGGAGGCCCGACGCGGAGCCAAGCTCCTGCGTTCTTGGGTTGCGTTGTTTTGATTATCACTCATTCTGCCATCGTTTTAATTCAGGTAAGTAAATGACCCATTGATCATTATTTCTTATTTATAGACGCGGACCCCCCGCCCTCTCTAGGAGCGGGGGGTCCAACTTGATTTTCTAAAATAATAAACTTTCAAAGGAACCCCTTAGCGTGAGGGGGTCCCCACGGATGGCGCCAATGACGAATCTCGAACTAAAAAGGTCTCCATTTTTAGTGGGACCCGGGAATGGACCCAGTGGGGCCCTCAATATTCACAACGGGCTTACCTGAACCGTACCGAAATAATCGATACGGCCCAACATGTGCCGCGGGAACTGGTTTTTAGCTTTTCGATATTATCCCCTCATTGAGGTTTCATCAACAAAATGGGAACCAATCATTTACCTGCCACCGTTTGTTGGTTTAGGGTTTGACAGTTACAAACTCTTGTTTCTCACTTCAGACTCCTAGATAAGAAGAAAGAGTCCAAATGACTGCCCGCGGACGATGTTAGCACTTGTCCGCGGAGCGGCTACCTATCCTAATGAGAAATCCTTGAAAATTCAACTTTCTCCTTCCTTTATCACTTAAGCTAAACAACCATTTTATTCTCTTCAGGATATTGTGCTTGGTCCGCTCATTTTTCCTCCCTTTCCGTCCTAAAAGTCCCCCTTCTTTGTATTTCTTTCTTCCCTTTTATAGGTGATGAGCGATCTCCAAATAATCGCCACGTGGGGTTTCCTGACCGACACGTGTTTAACTCGTGGGATGAGGGCATGTTGGGCACGTACCCCCTTCTTCTGTCCGCGGATGGTGTGACTTTGCAGATGTTTTGATTCTATCTGCAGTTGCTTGTGTGATGACTTTTATTTTTCTTTTTGTTTCCTCTATTTTTATTATTTATTTAGATGTTTTTATTGTTGGTTTCGTCAGATATCCCTTTCATTAGATAAAATTTAAGTCAATTTCATTACATAAGCATATTAATCATATGAATCAATCACAAAATTTTAAAATAATCAATATATACATAAAAAAAAAATTTTATTCTAACTCTATTTAATTAATATATCTATATATGCATAAGATAGAATTTATCCAAATTTTATTAGGTATGGATATATTTTTATAAGATATTAACCAAATATCATTAGATATGGATATTAGTCGTTTCATGAACATATCACAATTTTTTTAAATAATCAATATATGCATAAGATAAAGTTTTTAGAAAATATCAACCACTTTTAAATACTATTATATTAGATAAGATTTTACCTAAATATGAACATATTTTTAGAAGATAATAACTTTATCAATATATTACATGGTCATACTAATTAAATAACTTTATCAATGTGAACATATTTTTAGAAGATAAAAGGTTTTGACAAAATTTGAAATAATACTTAGCATGGTTATACTAATTAAATAACTTTATAAATATGAAAATATTTTTATAAGATAAAAGGTTTTGACAAAATTGAAATAATAATTAGTCGTCTTGAAGGTATTGATATATTTATAAGATATATTTTTGGATTTTATACATATCTAATTATGGATAGATTTTTAGATTTTGACCTATATATAGTTTGAATTATTAATTTTATTTCACAAATGTCAACGTTTGCTCCTTTCTTTTTGGTGTTGTATTGTAGGTTATTTACGACTTTATCCAACATGTTTTAATATAAAATTTACTTAAATATCAAAATACTTTCCGTCTTTGGCTATTTTGCAAATATTTTTCCTTTTTTTGACCATTTTGAGAAATAAAATTCCTTAATTATAGGTTGAGATTTCATACTCTCAACTATTAAAACACAAAATATCGTTTTAAAAAATCACAATTTAGTGTTTTTTTCAATATTTATTTTTGAAAAAAATCTTCTTAATAAGGATACAAAAAAAAAAGTATTTCCCAAATTTTTTTTAGCAACCCTCACCGAAATCCTTGCTCCGCTATACACATACATGTTTATAATTTTTTTATCTTGAAAAATCTTGGTTTAAAATTTATAAAAATTAAAAAGTTGATATTTTATGAAATATAATTTGTGAATAATTGAAAATATAAATTTTCAATATAAAATTTTATAAACATATAAAAATAGATTTTGAAATATAAATATATTTTTTTAAATTAAATAAAGCCTAAAATAATGTAGTGTTCTATGAAGTAGTGAAGCATGAAGTGGAGGATTGGGATACCAAAGTTGATCGAGGAAACAAATCAAAATTTTAATTTTTTTATAATTAAATAAACATATATATCCATAAAATACGAAACAAATTTGAACACTTGCTTGATTAAAATGTATTCCACTACTATAAATATGCTACACAAGCACATACCGATAACGAATTTACAATTTTAGAAGATATTATTATTTGCTTAGTTTGGAAGATTTTATTGCCCATTTCACAAAAACATTATATTATTTTTGCCATTAATATAATCTTTGGTTAATTGCTATATAAATCGGAGGAAATTGATTCATCCTCATCGATCAGAAGCACCCATTTAATTCGAGCAAAAATCAATGGCAACTTCAAGATTCCATTTTACCATGCTTGCTTTCTTTTTACTGCTTGTTACCTCTCAAGCAAGAGGTAATTAAATTCATTTTAGCAAATGAATTTTACATTTCATTTTCTTGCACAAATATGTGTTGAGATGTTTGTTTGTCTATATATGCAGAGTTTGCAAATGATGATGTTGTTGTTAACCGAGTGTGCAAGTATGTCGGGTCGTGCGAGACGCAAGCCGACTGCGCCTCGCTGTGTTTCGGTACACCACACGATGCACAGTTTTGTGACCCAAACGCAGCAGGGGGGCCTCAGTGTTGTTGTGTGGTCTAAAAAAAGCCTTCTATTGTTTTTAGAACAACTTGATCTCTATGTAACATATAGATCGGTTACATTTACAACCGTGTAATAAGGGTCTTTCTTATTAGATCCATTTATAATGCTATTTGAGATTTATGTTTGGTGATCAATGAGTTAGTTTTATTATATATATTCAACGTTCGATGCGAAATATCAATTCAATTTTTGTCATCTTAATCTAGCTTGATCGGGTTTATTCGTTCTATATTTTACTGAAGTAGTACGAAGAATTAACTTAAGTCACCGTTTTTAAGATAACTCAAACTTTGATTTTTTTTTTATTTTTTTGATGAAAAAATTTTGATTTTCTTAACAATCAACTCATCGTCTAAAAAATGTTATAAATAAAACTTAACGATCTTTTTTTTTAATCCCAATGTTAAAATGAAGCATAAAATGGGTCCCAAAGATCGGCAGTTTTAGTGAAGTTTAAGCATAAACTGTGGGTAATGCGGTAAATATTTTAATTGAATTCTTCATAAAAAACAAATTAGTTTAGTTTAGAAATTAAAAGTTTGAATTATCTTGATAGCATAAAAGCGCTTGAAAGATGTGGTTATTTTTGCCCATTTAAAGGGTTGACCCTCCTATCCACAAGCGAGTTTTTCAAGCAGAATTGAAGTCAACAACCACTACATTAACGTGTGATTCGGTAATTTTAACACTTTTGTATTCCACTAATTCTACAAGATTTAATAACGGTTTAGTAATTTTACTCCATGTTAATCAAAATTATTTTAACTTTATTTAAAAAAACATCAAAAATTGTGTGCGCCAAACATTATGGAGTTTAAAATTCTTTTTTTTTTCTTTTACAGTAGGCAAGAAAAAGATCGACGAAGCGATCTTGAAGCCATCAAAAGATGGCTTGATGAACTCTACGCAGAGGGTCGCCAGTAAAAAAAACTAACTTAAATCTAAGATTACAATAAAGATAAATTTATATTTTAAAACGCAAATATTAGAGTCTTGATTCTTGATATCTGGCCTGATGTTGAGACATCTTGCATGCAAGCCGTGGAAGCTATTGACTCTGATTTTCGGGCAATTTGGGTTTCACAGTTTTGTTTGGTAGAAATTTCAAGTTTGTGGAAAGACATCTGGGTGGGATTGGATTTTGGGTTTGTTTATGGGTTGAATTTTTTTTTTTGGATTTTTTGGGAGATCTGAACAACTGGGAAAGAATGGAGCGGTTGTATCGGGGTGTTTGGTTTTGGGATTTGGGGCTTCAAGAGGGAGAGGTGCAATATGCGGTGAAGTCACGGTGGAGAGGCCAACACAGTCGAAGTCGTCGAGGGAGGCTGAGAAGCCATGGCCCAGGAGGACGAAGGTGCCGACGACGAGGCCGGAGTTGCAGAAGCTTGCTCTTGGAGGAGGGAGGTCGTGCGCATGAGCCTTCGGGGGAGCAGGAAAGGCCATGACCCAGGAGGGTTAAGGAGGAGATTGCTGAGCCGACGACAATGGAAAAGATCTAAGGAGGTGGAGGGGTTTAAAATTCTTCATTCGAAGCCGATTGCTCTAAAGAAATGACAAACTTTTCCTTAAACAAGGACCAAAACATTTTATGAACTTTTTAGAGGTTTTTCATTGTAGATAAAATTGTTTTTAAGGTCAATTGAAGCATTGCTTTGATTCATTTCATTCTCCAAAATGAAAAAATAGTATTTAGAATATAGATATATATTTATACGAACTTTTGAAATAAAGAAATTGCTGCAGTTAAAAAAAATAATGTGAAAAATATAGCTTTTATTTTTCCCATTTTTGGAGAAATTTTGGAAAAATTGTTATACTTTAGTGATGTTTTTCCCCTTCAAAATGGTCAAAAAATAGAAATATTTAAGGAAATTACGCCGTTGTTTTAATAAGTAATCACGAAAACTAAATACACCACAAATCAAGGTTTAGGCAGGCCTGTCCACATGTCATGGGTCAACTCGTAACCCGATGGGTTTGGCGGGTCTGGGTTAGACGGGTCAAGGGTCGTGGCGGGTCACGGGTTTGGGTTAGGGTCGAGAGTTTTGTGAAAATGACCCGCCGGGTCGACAAATTTTTTTTTTTGAAAAATGGTGTTTTTAGGGTAAAATTTTAAAAAAAATCGATTAAAAAAAAACGGGTCGACCCGTGACCTGTTGAGTCAGTGGACCTGCCGATCCGCCTATCCCACGGGTCCGGCTTCGGGTCGTGACTTCTCGACCCGTGACCCGCCGGGTCCGACTAGTGGACATGCCTAGGTTTATGGCACCACGTCAATATGAACCTAGTGCACATCAATATGAACCTGGTGCACATCAATATGAACGTGGCGGCCTAAACCTTGATTCACCTTCGATTTCCAGTGTCTACTTTCATGTCGATTCGAACGTGCACTGCCGTAATCCGAATTTGCGGTGCATGTAACAACACCCGTAAGTAACTTAGTTGATTTTTTTTTATTGATTTTAACATTGTTGCCTTTTAAAAAAAAATTATATTATTACAATAGAGCCGTGGTTGGAAGCAACAAATCTAAAAAAAAAATACATTTAGAGCCTCTATTTGAAACATAAACTCTATTATAATAATGAAAATTTAAATTAAAAAAAAAACATTTTCCAACATTATTAAGACTGGTGGAAATTTAAGGGAAAAAAACATAAAACTCGTGTTTCAAACAACAATTTCATTAGAGATCTGATGGCTCGTTGTCGACTGAGTCCATATCTGAGGTCTCCACTTTTGTTCCCCGGGGTGCCCCTGCGTTGCCTCTACCAACCGTCAGGAGTGATGACGCACATTGTCCCGATTCAAACACCGTTCGTCTTCGGTAGTCGAATTATTTCCGGTTCAAAAAAAAAAATTCATTATTTATTTTTTTCTACAAATTGGTACTCGTATTGTTTGACTTATTCAATGATTTTATTTTAGTATTATAAATTGACTTAAAGGAAGTTGGTCTTGTCCAAGGATATTGAAATGCTTATCTTCGACTCTATTTTATCGCTGCGTTGTTTCTCCTCCTTTCAGATCAGCCATATCTACAGAAAAATCAAACGAGTAGTTTGACTGCCTTTCGCATCTCGATCTCGACTTCTATAGTTCGACTATCCCTGTCGATTATGCACTAGCAGAACTCATCCATTTAGATGCCCTTGTCTAGAGAGGGTCTCCCTTTCAGTCAAATTTTTTCCGGTTAAAAAAAATGAATTTATTTGAAAATCCCATCATTTAAATCAACTTACCTTCAGAAGACCTATTTTAACTATTTTCCAAATGACTTTCTTCCTTTGACTATTTTCCTAACTATTTCTATTCTGTTGGCCATTTTTTGTATATATAAAATCTACTTCAACTTGAAACAACTACTTCTATTTTGTTGGCCATTTGATATTCCTGTTAAACTCTATGACATTGTTTTTGATGATTTGGGAGTAGAATAAAACATCTGGTTTTCATCAAAAAAAAAAAAAAAAACTTCTCTATTCAAAGACAAAAGATTCAAGGCATAAAACAATACCATTATACAACACCCTCAATTTTGGGTAACAAAACATGGGAGAGTAAAAACATAACAAATATGACTTCTTCTTTTTTTAAAATAAAAAGGGCAATCCACCCATATACCTCTTCATCCTCATTCCTTGGAATTTCTCTATTTACTTTCCACTGTATCTGCAAATCTCCATAACTATAATTCTATAAACCAATAAAACAGTAATTAATCCTTATGGGGGCTTCTGCCCTCATTTGTTCACCAAAAAAAAAGTAATTAATCCTTATGAACAGTTATTAATTTCCCACTATTGATCCCATTTTCCTAATTACCCACCCATACTCTGAAACTTTGCAATCTGAGATTTTTTTAGAAATTTTTCAGAAGATGATAATTCAAATCCCTTCTTCAAGAGCCCTTAATTTATTCAAATCACTCTGATACTCCTCCAGTTCATCTTCCTCCTCCTCCTTGCAGCTGGTGTAAAACAAGCATCCAACAATGGTGTCCCCGACGATCAAAACAGAGTACAAGTAAGCGATAAACAGAGCCTCTGCACCCACCGCCCACGTGGCCCTCCCTGCCGCGCCCGATCCGTATATCCGGAACCGGAAAACCACCTCAATTGCCGCCATGGCGAGATTCGCCGGCAAGGAGAGGAGCAGGGCGGTCGTGGCTCTGCCTCTGATCAGTACGAAGGATCGGAGGATGGGAAAGACTCCGCCTTCGGCCTCCCAGCCGGCTGCAATCAGGGTGAGATTGCAGAGGACGACGGCGTTCGCGACGGCGACGGAGTAGATCACGGCGCCGGCGGCAGAGATGGCGGCGGAGGCCCTGGCGGGGGCGGCGGCGAAGGCGAGGCAGAGGAGGGCGAAGCAGGTGGAATTGGCGGCGACAAGGAGGAGGAGGTTGTAGAATTGGGTGTGGAGGAGGGTGAAGAAGGCGGATTCCGGCTGCGGGGGGCGGCGGCGATCGCGGAGGGATTGGATGGTGGAGGATTTGGAGAGGAGGAGGAAGGAGAGGGAAAGGGGGAGGGAGCAGAGAGAGGAGGAGAGGGTTTGGGAGAGTTTGAGGAGGAGGAGCTGGGAGGCCGGGGAGGAGAGGGGGAAGCCGCCGGCGAGGAGGAGGGAGTGGAGGCGGCGGTGGAGGGATAGGGGGAGGACGGAGGGGGTGGGGGAGAGGCGGAGGAGGAGGAAGAGGGAGAAGGGGAGGCAGAGGAGGGCAGGGGAGGAGGTGAAGTGGTGGAAGTTGCTAAGGAAGGTGTGGGTTGATTTCCTGAGGATTTTGCAGGGATCGATGGTGTTGGTGCGGTTGATTTCAGGGGTTTCCGCCATTGTTGGAGCTCGGTGAAGCTCTGAGGAATATGATCAATGGCGTGCTCTGCTTTTCTTGAAGGAAGGAAAGAGGGGTTCGGGCCTTCGGGGGAGGCCAACCAAAATGGATAAGTCAACCAACTGAGAGGTAAGCCTTTGTTTTTATCCTCATTTTCCATATTATATAAAACAAAAAATATATATTATATATTCAATTATTTGAAAATTGAGTTTTCACCTTAAATTGTTCAAATTTTATAAAAATATACCAACTTTATTGTTAGCTTGTGGGTAGTACCTTAGTGACTTAGTCTAAGCCATATTATTGATTTATTTACTACTCCTATTTGTTCTTATATAATATATAAAATTATTTTTTCTCTTTAGTTTATCAAGTGTAAATAATTTTTAATATATTTGATTTTTTTTTCTATTATTGAGAGTATAATTGTAAATTTGTAATGCATCATACATAGTAGTATAAAATTTATCTAAATACATGCACAATAATTTGTAAGGTTGACGAGAACTAGTTGGCACAAGTGTGATACGTCCGCGGTGATATTCTTTCAATTCCAATTTAATCTCTTTACTTTCATTTGTTTTATTCTGCTTATTTTGTTTGTTTTTGTTTGACTTTTTGATACTGTCAAATTATCGAAAACTCCCTAGGCTTTCAACTTAGTCGGGAAATAATGCGTATACCATGAATCTCTATTTCAAGTGAAATATACTAAGTTATTATTGTTGTTGTTAAATTGATTTAAAAAAAATAATAAAAACTTGTATTTAGGCATATTTATGCAATGTTACTACATTAGTATGGCATTCCATCGATCTTCAAGTTTGTTTTTTTTTATGATGAGGAACTCATCGAGACCTCCTGACATACCCCTTGCTCTACACCAGTGAGCCACCTCAACTGGCATGATCTTCCAGGGTTTAGTTTGATGACTTGAAGGGTAATCTTGATGAAATGGATAGGTATTGGTTGTTGAATTTAATCTTTGACGAAGAACCTATTGTATATATTTTCTTTAAAATACAAACCTAGTGTATTATCCACCAAAAATATATTAAGTTTGTATATATTTCAATCTATAAAGTCATGACAGTGGCATAATATAACTTTTTGATAGGATATATATTAAGTTTGATTTGAACATTCCAAAGGATGAAATTACTCGTGCGGTTTTATCCCCAAGTTGTTTAATCAAACTTTTTGATGGGATATTTTATAATGACCAATTGTGTCAATTTTCAAATATTTAACCTTTTTTTATGTGCAAATTATTCAAACTTAATATAACGCATCAATCATGATGGAGCATGTTTACCCAAATCATAATGTGCTGGAGGCGTAAAATTAAATTATAATTTAATTGACAACGACAAAAAAAAAAGGGAAAGAAAAAGAAGAGAGAGATTAATTAAAATAGATTTCTATTGATCAACTTCCATTATTTATTAAACAAACAATTAAATTGTATAACTCAAAGTCTACGCTTGAAGTTGACTATGAAGTGATAGAAATATTGTAATTAATTATTGTAGATCTTATTTCGCGGATACTCAACTTGTCCTTTGTTAATTTATGCCATCTAACTTTGAGTTGTAACTTGCAAGAATGAAATTTATACATGATTCTAAATAGTAGTAATTGTTAATTAGTCGTCGTTGTTTATTATTCATGCACGATTTTTTAGAATTAAAAAATTATATAAACTATTAACTTTTTTAATGAATTGATAGTTAATAATAACAAATATGAAATTATTTTAAAAAATTATTTAAAAAGTTAATATTTTATATAGTTGTTATTTGTTAACACTTAAAAAAGCGTACGGGAATAGTAAAACATTAAGTTTTAATTAACGTTCGGAGTAGTTTATAGATACTAGATGACTCTTAATTAATAGTATAAAAATGAGTTAGAAAGGGAGAGGAATTGACTAAATATGATAAAAAAATATACAATATTTTTTAAAGTGGGGGTTATGAGGTTGTCGATTAATGTGTAAAGAATGGGATTTGAACCCTTTACCTTTTGTAAGGGTTACCTCTTCCTTACCATTTGGGCAATGAGTCATTGATTAATAAAAATATACATATATTTTACTTTAAAATATGAATAGATGGAGGTTATATAGTAAAGTTGAAATTTTAATTCCCATCTTGTAGAAGTTGTTCTAAGTGTATTTTATCAAGAAGACTTGGGTGTGTTTGGATTCCATTGCATTTTCATTATAATGCAATTATTTTACCTCGTTTTATGTGTCCGTTTGGTTGTAAAATTAAAAATCTCGTAAAAACCGAGGCAAGGCCGTAGTTTAACCAAATAATCACATAAATTGAGATAAAATAATTTCATTTTAATCAATATATCGCGGAATCCAAAAATATCATAACTTAAACGCCTTAAATTTTTTGCTAACCAAACACCGCCTTATCATTTTGCATTATAAACATAATGCATTTGGAATCCAAACACACCAAAATAAACCAAGATATTTCATAAAAAGATTAAGATATGTAAATGACTAAATATGGAGTGAATTATTACAATAGGTCTACCTTTTTTTGGGGTGATTTCAAGTCATTTCTAGAAATTGAAACACTAAATTCTTAAGATAGTATCATCCCAAGTTTTAGACCGAGTTATATATTTTAGGCTTTTAGCACATCTTTTTCTTATATTTCAACCTTTTATTCTATTTTTCGCCACATAGCTTTGAGTTGAATTGTAATCATATAGTTAACCATAATCAATAAATGATGAGTCTTGTAAAGTTGTAACTTTTTTTTTTTTTGACAGTAGGCAAGAATTAGATCGACAAAGCGATCTTAAAGCTATCAAAAAATGGCTTGAAAAACCCTCTAACTTGTAATGCTCTGCACCATCTCCTTGTTTTTTTTTTTATCAGGATATCATGTACAATACCATCTTTATACATGATTTCAAAACACAAGATCATTGGTGTACTTGGTCATGGCAAAACATGCCATCCAATCAAGGGAACCTTAAATAATGGGGGATTAAACAACTCCTTTAATTTTGTTTAGAAAAATATGTCATTTTAGATATTTTGAATTTTACTTTGCGAAAATATCCTTACGTGAATTGTTATTTGTAGTTTTTGATAATGTGAAAAAATGGTGTAATAAATGAAGGTAAAATAGAATATTATTGATTTTTCTTAAAAATTATGTACAGGATTAAAATGACATATTTTGACAAACATAGGGAGTAACATTTAGGAGAGTGAGTAAAAAAAGTTAAGACTTATTGACTGATGTGAAAACAGTAATCCAATGGATTTTATTTTTAATTATTTGACTTATAAAGTTTTAACTTATTAAAAAATATGTCAAAAAGTCAAACAACTATATTTTGAGCCATAGAGAGTATAATTATAATTGAGGAGGGCATTGCGGAGTAGAGAAGTTTGGATTTGTATCAATACATTGCCCGTCTTTCATTTCAGTCTCTTGTTCTTTCTTTTCAGTTATTTGTTGAGGTTCTTCGTCTCTAATATAAGTGGTTGTAAATGTCTATATTTGTGTATGGTGTATGTTGTTTATGGGTCAATAGGTAATATCCTCTTGACTCGTTCAGAGAAAGGATGTGTATAACTCGACCCTCTAGACCCTGCATACCCGAGAAAAACAGCAATTGATGTTGTTGAATTTCTTAACAAGTAGCAATACCCGTCTTAAATTTGATTTTATCTAATTTGAACAATGATTTTCTAATGTAGGTTTGGGCACACATTAAGACAATCTAAAAATGAAAAGATTTATTTTTTAAGTAGTTTTAGATTTTTTTTTCTAATTTCTAAAAATGAAAAGATTTATTTTTAAGTGTTTTTTTTTTCTAATTTCAATACTAATGTCTATGACACACGTTCGAAAAACCAATTTCAAAAATATACAAAGATCAATGCAGGATAACTTGCTTTTAGACCTGTCAAAACACAACCCGACCCGGTCGACCCGAAAAATTTCCGACCCGAATCCGAAAATTTTGACCCGAAATTTTTTTCCGACCCGAACCCGAAATTTTCCGGGTAATCTGGGTTTCGACCCGTTGACCCGATTGACCCGGTAATTTTGACCCGATTTACCCGATTGAGCCGATGACCCGGTTGATTTATAATTATATATAATTATTTTTTTATATATAATTAAAATTTATCACAAAATTATCAAATAATGATTTTTTTAATTTAAAAAAGAAAAAATTGACAAACCCGAAATCGACCCGAACCCGACCCGAAACCCGATCAAACCCGAGTTCGAGTCAACCCGAAAAACCCGAAACCCGTTTTACCCGAGACCCGAAGTGACCGAACCCGAACCCGACCCGAATGACCCGTTTGACAGGTCTACTTGCTTGTGACAGAAATCATTATTCCATATAAGCTCCTCGATTTTTTCATCACTTCATACAATCTTGTTATCAGTACACATAACTACATAAGCTTCTTATAAACATCGCATCTTACTCCTTTATTCGGAAACCGCGCGTCTTTGCTCGTCACTTTCGGAGTCAGGAGGGATGACCGGATGGGTATCAGTATCCCCATTGAAAAAATCGGGGGTCGAATAACACAACCATATAATGGAATTGCACTCGACTGCAAGTTGCCCTCTGGCGAGGTTTAAGTTATGGAGTTTACGATCATCAAATAGTTCAAAAGCGGACACCAGCTTCGAAACTAATTGCTACAAAGCGAAGAACGATTACAGTACTAAATCACTTCATTCGGATTACAGCAAAATGTGGAATCCAGTTATTCCGATTTAAAAGAATGCTGGGCACGCCTGTGCACAGAACTCGAAATATATAATCGCCGTTCATTTGAATCGCAGCTGGGAAGGGGTTGCTATTGATGGTTTACATAGTGTTGCTGATCGACACTGGTTTCGCTATTGGAGGTTACACCCTTGCTCTTCTTGCTTAAGATAAAGAAGCCCTCGCTTTATTCTCTATGACAGCATGAAATATGCAGAGGCGAAGAAAGTTAAGGTACAATAAGGAGAAAAAAAAAACAGTGTGTTAATATCTTTATGGTTCTATAACAACGGTTACTCACCCCCATTTAACAGTTGTTGTGATCTCAGTTCCTAGTGTAAGCTCAAATAGGTATCAGTATCTCAATTTTTGGGTTTATCATTTGAGGTTGCCGTTTTCTCCACAAAAAAAAAAGAAGGTTTTGCAAAGTTGGGTAGATGAGCACTTCCCTAATGAAGGCACTTGAACTAGAAGAAACTGTAAACTCCTAAATTCCTAATGCGTAAACTTACCCAGTCCATATGATTGATAGATGCTATGTAAGTTTTCTCCTAGTCAAGTCCAAACCACTAAAAGCAGAAGCATAGGAATGTATTATTACCTCTCTTGTATCTCTCAGTCGCAGCAGCTCTAATCTGTCTGCAGGGCGGAGTTTGGACAATGTGGCTAACTGAGAAAATATTTACATATAATCAGTATATTTCTAACTTTAAATGGTTTAGCAAAGAACGAGTAGATATCAATACATA
Source organism: Persicaria tinctoria (assembly GCA_037127255.1). Taxonomy (NCBI): domain Eukaryota; kingdom Viridiplantae; phylum Streptophyta; class Magnoliopsida; order Caryophyllales; family Polygonaceae; genus Persicaria; species Persicaria tinctoria. The sequence goes on along the minus strand of JBANSL010000010.1, from coordinate 64,917,446 downwards.
CCCAGAAACTAAAGCACTCGGGATCTTCTAATTTGGGCATCATAACTTCTGCACTAAGAAGATCAACTAGCTTTCTTCGATCTGTGGGCAAAAAGCAGTCAGGCTGTTACAGGGATGAAATTCTGAAGTCTATTAAGATATTATTCACTATAAGAATTTGCATGGTAGAGATAAGTTCAGTTAGGACTAGACTTCAGACAATTCACTCAACAAGCTTTCTTCCAACGTTAATATATCTTCGTAAACAGACTTATCAAAATGGTTATCTAGTCTCTTCTCTATAATCCCATCTTTTAAACTCTACTCAGACCTTAGCTCCTTATCTTTGCCAACAGACTTATCAAAACGTGTTTTGAGAAAAGGTACTATGAAAACTTCTTGGGATAAACTTGGAGGGTCAAAGCATTCAATTTCTGATTTACTTACCACGCTGTGCAGCTTCTTTTGCTTTAAACATCCAAGCTTTAGCGTACTCAGCAGCATTGCTGATCAAATGCGGAAGCTGCAATTATCCAGTTGTTATTCCAAGTCTAGTTTCAATGTTTTCCCCCCTTTTTAACAAGAGACTGCTAAAAGAAAGCTACAATAACAATCAATGGAAATGCTAAAATCCACCTTCTCCAAACTCTAGATCATAACCTAACTAACATTCCTAGCCAAACCCAGCAGAACCCAAAGAAAAAGAGAATACAAGGTTTATCACCAAAGGAGATGGAGGAGGACAAACAGTTGATGAGCAGAGATAGGTATAGAAAATACTTCATCCATCAAGCAAAACATGTTATTTTAGGATATAAATCTTATTAAGAAAAAAAATGTCATTTTGCCATTTTGGCATCCACAAAGTTAAATTACCCTAGCAATGATCATGAAGATGTTAGTTGTATTTTTCAATAATGTAAAAAAGTAGAGTAATAATAAGAGGTACTCCCTCCGTTCAGCAATAGATGTCATTTTAGCTCTTAAATCTTGTTCATAAATATTTGTCATTTAAGCTATTTTGCCATCAATCTTCCAAAATTGCCCTACATAATTAGTGAAAGAAAAAAAAAACAATTAGACTCATGATTAGATAGCATTAATGGAAAATTACTTTCCCAATCAAAAGTCTGACAAATGGGCTCAGTTATTCATCCATTTTTTTTACATTTCATCTACTCCGTAATACGTATACGTTGCTTCTGAAAAATAAATTTTGGCAGTCCGTATGTTCTTAATTTTTTTTTTCGTTTTTTTAATGTTTGTAAAAATTTGAAATTTTTTTTGGTGTTAAAAACCCATTTGCCCACTGTCTAAAATTAGAGCTTAAAATTTTTAATTTGGAGCCATGAACAACCGTCTAAAATTTTTAATTTGGAGCCAAAATGGCTCTGGAGCCAAAATTGGAGCTTAAAATAAATTAGAGATGCATTTATTGCAATGACTTCTCAAATTTCAGCTAATCATTACATTTGTGGATATGACAATTTTCAATTTCTTTTTTTTTTTGTAATCACAATTTCCAATTTCATGGGCTAAACGAAAAGGCTGTACTTTTTCAAGGGTATTGTAGTCAAAATGGTTAATTCCTTAAAAATTGTGTCAAAACCTAAAACGACATCTATTGCTGAACGGAGGGAGTATATGTGTATTTTTGTTTGCTATCTTAAAAAGTATGAAAAATGGTAGACGGCATGTTTTGCTTGACGAAGGGAGTAGCCTTAAAAATTAGGTCACTAGAGTGGCAACACCTCAAGTCCTCAATCTACATAAGCAATGGGTTCATGCCTCTAAATTAGGTTAGGAGAAAAGTAATTGTCTTGTTGACTGCGCAGATCTTGGGAGGATCATTCTTAAGACGCCATGAGCTGCAATTGCAATTGCAAAAAGCTGCTCCTGAGGACCCTAGCCCCACCAGGACTAATTATTCATGAACCATTTCATTAAATCCCCAGTCGTTATACCAATAATTCAACATCTTTGCCACAAAACTAATATAACACTGTAAAGTTGGTTAAGGTTGCGGTTTACACCTAACTCTAAAGTTGGTTAAGGTTTCGAACCAACCCAGGTTCGAAAAGAAGCAAGAAATGGAAAATAAACTTACTTCTGCATGCTCACTTGTGCCTTCAGGTGGATATATATCCCGTGTCCATTCAGCCTCTGCAACTCGGTACTTTATAAAGACAAATGGACCAAACCAAACATGTCAGTCCAGAATAGTAATCCCAAAGTACATCAAAGATAATAAAATAGCAGAAGTGAGAGTATAAACCCACCCATCTTGATCCCAAGATCTAATGATGCGAAACCTGCGGCGACCTTCCACCTGCATATTATTTTCATGAAGCAAAAAATTAATGCACAGTTTATGTAAGACCACTGGGAGTGCAGTTCCTCACAGTAAAAAAAATTAATAGTTGGTCATCAACCAGGAAAAGAGAGTTATTGTTTTACCTCTATGTAAAAACGCCCATCAGGCAGTGGCTCACACCTGTGTAAATTTAATAGAAAAGGGATAAATGTTTCCAAGAACAATAAAACGTAGCATAGTTATAACTTGAAGATAGAAGATGTGGTTCCTACTCTGTTATCTCCACTTCACAAGCAAAGTCAGCTATATGACCTGTTGCGGAATCAATGATAACCTACATCATTAATAGAATATTCAAACTGTAAACTGTCAGGGAGGTGAGAGACTTCCATTGTACCTCAAAGGAGGATATGAGAGAGAGTCAAATTAATGTACCATTCCCATTCGATGGTTTCCTTCCATTATTCTCCTCACCTGCTCGTGTGCAGCAAATATACAAAACCAAACAGTGAGAGGACTAAATCATATTTTTATGAGTTTGTTAAGATGATTCTAAAATAAAAACGGAAAAGAAAACCTTAAATGCAGGAAATTAAATGAATGCAGGAAAGCAGGAACCTAAAATCTGCCTGAGTATTGGTTTGCTCAATGAACTGACTAATGAAGGAAAGCAGACAAGACTACATCATAGTACTGAAATGCTAGCAAAGTGACAAACAGACTCACCATAAGCCTATATCGAGGTTCAAATATATTGAGTGCAATTTTTTGGCAAGGAATAACAGCATCCATAACAAACAACGGGATCAAATCAACACCAAGAGTTCTCAGGTTGTCTTGCTCTGTTTTCCTCTCAGCATATTCTTCTGGAAAAGTTTTCTGTATTATGTTGTTGAGTGTAACGCTGGAAAGAACCAAAACCCATACACAAATCAGAAGCTTATAGAAACCAAGATATTATGGATATAAAATAGAATTGTGCAATTAAGCAGCGGAGAAGACATAATCTCCTTGCACATTATCATGATGTAGACTAGCGTGGAAACATGTAAATGTAGCAGCATGAAATCAATATTTCCAGAATTCAGACACCAAAAAGATATCCCTATTACAGTGATCAATTGAATAAAGAAAACTAGAACGGCACTAGCATATCCAAGTAACAAATTGGAGCAATCTTTCTTGATGCTAATGTATAAACTAAGAGAGGATTACTGAAATATGTGAAAACGTAGTACAATCCTGTCAAAAGAAAAAGCCTGTTTGTTCAGCATAGCAAATAAAGAGGAAAACACATGATCTCTAATTATACCATATTGAAATAAAGTAAAAGAAAGATAAGAAGCATAAAAGCATAAAACCTAATAAATTCGCACCTTACAACAGATGTTCGTGTAGTCATGAACAGAATGGTCCGGCACAAAGGACACTTGTTACCTATATAATTTTCACGCAATGAGAATAACATTTACAGATTAAATGCAAGTAAGAACAGAAAAGGAAATTCAATCTTACTCCGATCCATCGACTGAAATATACACGAACGACAGAAAGAATGGCCGCATGGAGTTGTAACTGGTTCAAAAAGTAGTTTTAGACAGAGTGTACAGTCATAGTCATCCGTGCGTTCAGGCTTAACAAGGCTTCTTGTTCCTGTTACATTGTCACAGGTTTTCTCTAGGGTTTGAAGAAGAAGCTGTAGATGCTTGCTATCATAAAACAAAAAACAAAAAATCATTTTAAATTCCACCCAAATAGCTATCCAAAAAAGATGAACACACACAAATTAATCCTCCCTTCGATCAGCAATAAGTGTCGTTTTAGGCTTGCGCACAAGCTGCACAAGTTTTATAATTTTTTTAATTCAATTACATTTTGTAATGATTACATATACCTTAAGCCATTATGAAATGTTAATTATAGAAGAAAAAAAGTCAACAAAAACAAGTTTAAATAAAATCTCTGATTCAATACTACTTATATGCTAACAAAACTTAAAATTGATCAAATTTTACAACCAAAAACGACACTTAAAGTTGATCAGTTGATCGATGGGAATAAACAAAATAAAACAATCATTTCTAACTTATCTAGGATACAATCAACAAATAGTAGATGAATGAAAACTAATTACCTAAAAGGATCAATCTCAAGGCCACAAAGAATAATATTGCGTGCCAGGACGTATCTTTCTAACTGTTCATTCAAACAAAGAAAATGTTAACATCAGCAAATAGGCATTTTGACCAAAAAAAAAAAAAAAAAAAAACATACTGCTAAAGTACAAAACAAATTAAACAAATAACGAGCCTCAACCTAATAGCTATGTTTTGGGGGGTGATAAGCTACATGACCTTGGCCTCAAGTTAGACTCCTAGCGGCCCAATTTAATCTAGCAGAGGGGGAGGAGGACCCATGGAAAAAAGGATGACCAATATCTAATTCATGCTCCAGGCAGAAAAGGGCATTTGAGTGAGAGCATAATAGAGCACAGAAAAGAGCTTTCACCTTGCACCTTGCTCTGTGAAAATTTTGTTCCATAATGACTAAAGAGAGTACACACAAAGAAAATGTTAACATCAGCAAATAGGCATTTTGACCAAAAAAAAAAAATACATACTGCTAAAGTACAAAACAAATTAAACAAATAACGAGCCTCAACCTAATAGCTATGTTTTGGGGGGTGATAAGCTACATGACCTTGGCCTCAAGTTAGACTCCTAGCGGCCCAATTTAATCTAGCAGAGGGGGAGGAGGACCCATGGAAAAAAGGATGACCAATATCTAATTCATCCTCCAGGCAGAAAAGGGCATTTGAGTGAGAGCATAATAGAGCACAGAAAAGAGCTTTCACCTTGCACCTTGCTCTGTGAAAATTTTGTTCCATAATGACTAAAGAGAGTACACACAAAAGTCACCAAGCAAAATTTTCAAACACTTGGTGAATATAGAAGTCTAACCATCTTGACACTCGGGAAGATTTTCACAGGTAATAGATTTCAACTTTCCATGCATAACATGTATTCAACTTCCGAGAAAACGAATGGGAACAATGCAAACACAAGATAGCCAAAATGACAAATGAGAAAATAATGTTTTTATACATCATATTCATTGGCCCAAATGGAAAGATTGGAAACCAAAAAAAGTGAACTGTTAACTAACTATGTATGCAAAAACATTTCAACCAAATTTACAGCAAGAGCAAACCTTACCAAAAATAAAGCACTAGCTTGCAGCAAATGAGCTTTTGTAGAATTGCTTCGAACACTCAAGACCTTTTCAGCATCTTTTAAAGCAAGCTGAACCAAATGTTGAATAAAAATATTAGATCTGTACTCAAGTAGGCTAGATGCGAGTAAAACCAGTTGACGTTGAATCATACTTCAGCGTGCATTGTAGGATCCATTCCATTCAAGGCTCTATAGTCTGAAACTGTTGGTGGCCTATTTTTCAGAAAGCGACTAGTCCTAAAATGATGTCAAAGAATAGGACACGTCAGCACATAGATATAACATCTTAGTTTCATCACCAACGGAAGGAACTTATCCAAACAACAGATCTATAATGCAAGAAACAAGAAGTTCCGGCAAACTAAGATTTGCGTTTCAGCACTCCCTACCTTATGTAAGCAGCACTTCTGTTGCTGAGAATAGTAGCATCACCTGGTTTAAGAATATTGGCTCTTGAGTAACACTTGATCGCCTAAAGAAAAAGGCCAAGTGTCAATAGCAAATGGAAAGGAAGTGCACACCACAAATAATACCACATTACCACCTTTGTGAAACAATACAAATAATCTCCTTCAGTTCACCAAAAGAGCAATTTACCAGCAGGAGAGCAAACAGCAGTATTTACATTAAAAACAAAATTGATTTACATATGTTTTTTTAATAGAATAATAGGAGATTTATAATTTTCTAAGCACAACTGTTTAATTTTATTAAAGACAGTTGGACTTAGAAAATCATATATATCTAGAAAATTGTTAAAATGCACCAGGGCTATAAGTCCCTAAGAATTGTACACATGGATGATGGTTAAGCCATATGTAAGATTCATAGGGACCACAAAATTCAAACCACACATCCTTGTACAGGATATGGAAATAATAAATGCAGATGGACTAAGACATGAGAGAACGAAAAACCATTTACTCCGTGATTGTGCTGAAAAGATAAAACAGGTTTGCCAAGATCCAAGAGGGTATTTTGACAAGGTTGGAGTTCATTACCAAAAAGGCAGAGTTTGAGAACATTGGAGTTTATTACAGAAAAAAGGACAGCCACATAAAAGTTTGAATGGATCAATTGTGGTTCCTACCCCAACAAACCTACCCCCATAAATGAAGCTAATGAACAATAAAATGGGGAATATGGGTGATAGTCGGACTACAGTATTTTTTCTTATTCTACTATTCAAATGAGCAATTCAATGGTTTCTATTATACTTGAACTGTCATAATGCAGTGTTCCTTCCAGTGCTTGAATAGAGCTTCAGTCAGGAAATTCAGTTTGCAATTCAAGGTTCACAATCACAATTCGAACAGAGAAAGCATCCTACTTCACTTACAGCAACCGTTCTAATTAACAAGATTTCAGGTGAGGCAGGATAAAGAAGATACAACAAAAGAAAAGTAAACCTCCTCGTATTCATTGTCGCGGAACGCCCGATTCCCATCCTGAACAAGTTCAAAGATCTGGTGAAACCGTTCACGGGACATTGAAGGATCGCCTTCGTTCGCCTGCCAAGTTCAATTGCGGCAAACAATCAACACCAATAGCAAATCATTCAAATCGGACACTTTTCCCCCAAAACAACACAGCAAGAATTCCGAATTTCCGATCACAAGGAAATCAATAACGCGAACAGCTCCAAAGAAGCAAAAAGCACAATTGATCAAAACGACTCACCCAAACAAACTCCTCGACATCGTCAAGGCCGTCGGAGACAGTGTCGGCAGGCAAAGGCGAATCGCTCGACATCTCTCTCACACTCTCAATTTGCGATTCTCTCTCTTGATTAGAGGAAGATAGCAAGCAGTCAGCAGAGCAGAGAAGTTTGAAGAAGATAAAGAGTGGAGACGAAAGGGAGAGAGGAGAGAGAGAGAGAAATAGCGCTGCGTGTAATCGTGTTCGTCTTTGAATCCTTCGTTTCGCTCGCGGACCAAATTTGCTTACGTGCTCATTCCCTCTCTCTCTCTCTCTCTCCCCCCCCCCCCCCCCCCTAATTCTCCTTTTTTATTTTTTATTTTTAAAGCCGGAGGGTGATTCGATGCGGCGAGGAGCACTGACTAGTGACTACTGAGGGTTCCTTTACAGGGGTGTCTTAACCGTCCATTTTGAGATGATCATCTACTCCCTCAGTAAATAGAATTGTAATAAAATATGATTTTTTATACTTATTTTACAGTAAAATAATTTCAATTTATTACTAATAAGTACCACCTCTATTTCAAAATAAATATCGCTCGACCTTTTTCACGTTTTCTAAGGAGCTAAAAACTCTATACACATTTTTTAAAGAGCTGAAAATGAACTCTATAAAATATTATTTTTTAATCAAATTTTTTTACAGGAATCTATAAAAAAAAATTGATTAAAAAAAGAGAGAATGACATCTAATATACCAAAACCGGTTCAGATTTGCAAAACTAACCCCCCCTCTTCAAAATATTGCAAAAATAGCAAATGGCTTTAAAAAATGGCAAAAAATAACCGGTTCACCAAGGGGGGTAGAAGGTCAGGGTAATTAATGCCCTCTCAAATCAACAGTAGAAAGTAACGCACCTTCCCGAAGAGAGAAATCCAGTTGAAGCGGTTTCAGACCGAGCGCTTTGGAGAAGACAACCCGGTGAAGCGAAGGCGCGATATCCGGGAGGAAGCCGGTGACGCCGGAGGAAGACAGTTGAAGCCGTGACGCTGAAGCCGGGAGCACCTGCCGATTTTGAAGAAGAAGAAGGAAGAGCAAGAGAAAAGCGCCGGAGCACCTGACGATTTTGTAGAAGAAGAAGACCGAATCTGACCACGAAATCAAGTAAGTTTAACCCTCCTCCTATGGCCGAAAAGCTTATAGATTTTGGCACCAGTGATATGGAAGCAGGTTGGGGAGGGATCGAGGTAGTTGTTCATGAAACCCTAAGTTTGTGGGGGTATGACCGATTTTGGGGTGTAGTCAGGGATATGAGGGAACATGAACTTCAAATTGAAGGTCTCAATGGCATAAAAATCAATTGAAAATGGTGATTAACAGGGGAGATTTGGAATTGGCGAAATTGGGGAAGGCTTTGAATAGTAGGATTGTGGCATCTGTTAACTACTGTTTGACATGTGTTTATTATTCAGGATTGTGGGTAAATGGGTTAGGCAATTGATTAATGATTCTTCAAGCGGAAAAAAATCAAATTGCATACTCTGCTTATAGGTTAAACAGATATAAGAAACCTATATATGGATGACTTAAAAATCATGTAGTTGCATTTTTAAGAATGGTTGAATGCCCTGCCTTGATTCGGAGTTTGAATGAACTTGCATGATTGTGTCTCGTAAGAGCAAGCATTTTGTTAGTTATTGCTGTCACTTGGAAGAAATAGGTGAAAGTGGAAAATGTAGAAAGTTCATGAGAAAAACTTAATGGTAGAAATGTTGGCATGCTTATTTTATGATATGGCATAGGATTTTGCTTAGATGGCATGCATTTTAGTAGTACTGGCAACTACTTAACCATCCTGTAACCAATGTACATACATTTGACAGGAAGAACAAAAAGATAGCCATGGTTAGAGTTAGAGGAGGGAAGTCAGTGGCAAACCCGTCGAGCAAGAAGGTAAACCGAAAGATAATGCCTTTAAGTTGTAAAAGCTTGGTTATCGTTGTGCAACTTAGCTAAGTTGGTTGTTTTTTCGCAGGCCACATATGCTCTTCCACCAGAGAAGCATTTCAGAGGGAGAGCTAACCATTTCTCAAAGATATGGCTCATTCGGAACATGAATGACGGTTTTGCATCTTCTGATTGGAAGAAGCTCATCGTTAGCCCCCTAGGGGGGATTTTCAAAATGGCTACTCACGTCACGTTCTCCACCACACTCGTTCACTACTTCCTCGAGCACCAGTTAGTGACGCTAAAGCAGGCGGAGACGTGGTACCAAATACAGGGGAGGCTGCTTCGGTTCTCCATGAAGGAGTTTGCTTTGGTGACGGGCATGAACTGTGGCTATCGACGGCCTGGCTTCGAGGACTCCGAATACAAGGATGCAATTTATGCCTTGTTCGGGAAAGACAAAGTGAAGGTAAAAGAGCTTGAAGTTATGTGGGAGGTGGCTAAGGAGACGGAGAGGAGGAGCATCAAAAAGTTCAAGCTTGCACTCCTCCTCATCATTGAGGGCATCCTTCTGCTGGGTTCGATTGTGAGGAACATTCGGGGGTGGGTGGTTCGGTTTTTGGACGATGTTGATCAGTTCCTGAATTACCTATGGGGGAGGGTAGTGTACGAGGTGACACCGAAGTCTGGACGGTGCCTTGGTCAGAAGGGTTGAGCAAGGTATCAAGGACGACATTGAAAGATCTGGTTATACGTTAAATGGATTCCCGCTAGCATTCCAGGTATTGTTGATGTGGCATCTATATATATGTTTCTGGCACATGATTAGTAATTTCTGGCAGTTTATTTCTGGACTGGAGCACACACAGCCCACATGTGCTGTGCTGTTTGTCAGGGTCGATGTGTAATCATGTTTTTCGTCATGGTGTGCAGGTTTAATTGGATGTACGAGGCGGTGCCCGGCATAGGTAGTACAATCGCCAAGACGATATCGGGGGTGGATTATCCTCGATGTCTGACCTGGACGACGAAGGACACTTATGTCCCGTACGAGAGGGTGAAATCATTGCTTGACGAGGAGAACGAGGAGGACATAAAGCTGGACGACGCACACACAGTCCTTATAGCGAAACGTTTGGAGCAGAACCTGATACTAGCTTGTACAAACATCGAGGAATCCCCCGACGAGTTCTTCGACAAGGTTGTGCCTGAATATGAGGACGACCACGCACTTACTGATCTGACTCAAACTGAGAGCATGCCGGAGGACACGTCTGCTGAAGCAAACAAGGGCGCTGATGTGACGGTGATCACAATGCTCCATCAAATACTGGAACGACTCTCTGGGGTGGAGAAACAGGTGAGTGACCTCAAGAACGACATTGTCTCGATGCGCAAGTCCGGGCAGGAGCACGTGCAGGAGGTCTGTTCCTCGAACCCCTTTTTTGAATATGGTTTTCCAACGAGCTGTTGGATATGAAACTATTTTGGTTGGCATATAGTATAGTATAGCTTGCACTGAATTCGAAAGTAATGGCACAGATGCAGGAATTTCACCCCTTGCTGAATCCATCTCCTCCTGCACGTGAGCCAGTAGTTGACGCTGAGATGAACGTACCCAAAACCACAACCACAGTTCCTCCTCCACCCGCAGCTAAGAAGGCAGGTGATGCAGAGGCCGTCGGCAGGCCGAAAAGGGCTAGAAAGATCCCCAGGGGCCTTGATGAGTGCGTACTCGAGCCGGTAGGTAAGAAGGCGAAGCCTCCGAAGGTGAAGTCGCAGTCACCCACGCCTCCTAAATTGGACCGGGGACTCGTGACAGAGGAGGAGAAGGCGGCGTTTGACGCGTGGATGTCAAGGTTAGTACCCCGTTCCCCTGTGCTGACAGCACAATAACCTTCCCCCTCGCATTCGCTAACCTCTTCAACTTTTACATTCTTACGTACTCAGCGAGGATGCGATTGTAAGGGCGCTTGATGGGGTCGAGGTTGGGCAAGCCTTCTTCTCGCATATTATGAGGCCCACACAATGGTTGTGCACTGAGGCACTTGCGTTTCTCTTCTTGCTTTTGTTTGATCTGCATGTTTGAATGCACGTGCTTCTTCGCTTAACCGGGTGGGTCTCGTTCATAACCGCAGCATTTGGAGCAGTACCTTGATATACTGAGGGGTATCGTGGAAGCTGACTCAACCAAGTTTAGAGACGTTGTAATAATGGATTGTTATTGGTCGGTTCTGTTGAAGGAGTGGGCGTTAGACAAGGCAGGCAGGGCCATCGTGAGTCACCGTCACTTCGACCATGCTCGATTTCCTCGACTGTCTTTCTCCCGCTGAGCATGGCAAGTCCTAGGCAAAAGCGAAGCATATCGTTGCCCCAATCAACATCCGTAGCAAGCACTGGCTGGCCATGGACCTTTGCCTCGATGATTGGACTGTCAAATTGTACGACTCTTATCACAGTTTCATACGAGACCGACAACTTGCTGTAGAACTCCGATACGCTCTTTCTCCTGTGGTCGAGTTGAGAAACTTAAACGCATCCCAGTCGGATTGGTCGTACACTGGAAAAGGCTTGCATCCCGTCTTTATTGTGTGGGGAAGGTACGTCAACTCCAACTCGAACCGGGTGGCATCCACCCCAAACTTGTCGATGATCATCCTCCTCACATCCCCAAGTTGCAAGGTCTGGTCCATCAACATTGCTATGTTCGAAGTTGGTCCTTCGAACACCCAACCTCCTCATCCACTTTGCCACTGCCCATCGGCCACAATCGTAACAAATACGAGCTCTTTCTCCCCTACACTCGTAAAAGCATAAAATGGTTTTACCAATTTCAATGGGGATATGAACAAAAGGGAAGTAGTTGTGTCCATAAAGAAACCCACAAGATAGCTTACCCATTTATGTTAATGTCCACTGTATGGTATTGGCACGTGTTACTTTTCCTCTGGCACGTTGAACTCAGTTGTTGTCCCGTTTTCTTGGATGTCCAGCATGTAGCTGGTAATTGGCCCCACCTTTGCCTCCCGTTCACCTTCAATGGAGACCCTCTTAAATTCCCACATTGAGCTTCTTAAGTTTCCTTTTATTCTGGTGAAAAGAGAAGGGAATTTAAAAGCTTCCTTAATAATAGCTCCCTCTTTTTTTTTTGTCGCCAAAAATGAAAAGGTAAGTGCATTTAATGCACCGTAATCATCACTCCCCTTGCGTGTAATCATCCCCATCTCTTGTTGGATTAATTTTTTTTATTATTATTTGACCGGGAACCGGTGGTGACCTGAATGTTTTATTTGTAAAAGTGGCAAGTGTTATCCACCCATGCAATTTCCTCCCTGCTATTTATGCCAAAGTGGTATGTTTTTGCAAATAATACACTTATATCCCTAATTATTACTCTACTTTTTTCACTTTTTCGAAAACTACAAATAACATCTCCATAATTATAAAAAGGGTAAATTTGTAAAGTCAATACCAAAATACCTAAAACGACATATTTTTTTAACAATATTTCATCTCTAAAATGACATGCATGTTTTCATTAACGGAGGGAGTATTATTTTTAAAAAAATTAATTAAAAATTAATATTTTATACTCTATTTGTTCGGAAAAACATGTCATTTACATTAGTATTAATGTATGATTTTTTAAAATGATAAAAATTATATAAAATATCTAATTTTTTAACATTTTTTTATATTTATTAATATTAATTATGAAATTGTTATGAACAATATATTAAAAAAGATATTTTATACTACCTCCGTCTAAAAATACATGTCTTTTTAATATTTATGCACGTTTTTTAAGGAGCTAAAAACTATATAAAATATTAACTTTTTATTATTATTTTTAATAATTATAAACTTATTGATAATAAGTTTGTTATTATTAAAAAAAAATTAAATATTTTATATAGTTTTTAGCTCCTAAAAAATGTGCTAAAAAGTAAAATGACATGTATTTTTTGATGGAGGGAGTATATATTCTTTTACACACATAAATACTTCATCCAATTGGAAATATAAAGCGTTTGACTTTTGTGCACGTAGTTTAATGAGTTAAATAAAATATTAATTTTTTTAACTAATTTTTTTTTACATCATAATACTTATTGTTAATACTCCATTAGTATTAATTATAATAGAAAAAAATTAATTAAAAAATCAATATTTTATATAGTTTTTAGCTCCTTCATCTACGTGCACATAAGTTAAAAGCCTTATATCTCCAAAGTAGTACTCGAGTACGTAGTAATATTTTGTGGAATAAACCAGTACTTACAATTTTACCATTCAGGCAAATCAACCAAGTGGTTGTAAAAGCGCGGGTACGGACGAGATATCTGATTGGCAAGCTCACCCACAGACCACATTTGTGGTGATCTGCCTGCCTAGAGAGTCAGAGACGTCGTTACAAAAGTCAAAAGAAATTTCAGAGCCAAAAAAATATACTCCGTAGAAAGCATTTAAAATGTTACTATCTCCGTTTATAAATATAAGTCTATTAACTTTTTGACATGTTTTTAAGAGTTATAAACTAAGTCCTTCTCGAGTGACGGAGGGCCTCCGCTTGTAGCTTCATGAGCTCGCGGAGATAACTCTTAAATGAGTATTAACTAAGTCCCTCTCGAGTGACGGAGGGCCTCTTAAATGAGTATAAACTAAGTCCCTCTCGAGTGACGAAGGGCCTCCGCTTGTAGCTTGACGAGCTCGCGGAGATAACTCTTAAATGAGTATAAACTAAGTCCCTCTCGAGTGATGGAGGGCCTCCGCTTGTAGCTTGATGAGCTCGCGGAGATAACTCTTAAATGAGTATAAACTAAGTCCATCTCGAGTGACGGAGGGCCTCCGCGTTGGTCATCCGGTCGTAGAGCTAGCCTCCCGGATCGATGAATTTATTAAGTCTCAGGACGATGGAGCTTGCTCCGTGTCGGGCATCCGGTCGTAGAACTAGCCTCCCGGATCGATGATTTTATTAAGTCCCAGGACGCTGGAGCTTGCTCCGCGTCGGGCATCCGGTCGTAGAGCTAGCCTCCCGGATCGATGATTTTATTAAGCCCCAGGACGCTGGAGCTTGCTCCGCGTCGGACATCCGGTCGTAGAGCTAGCCTCCCGGATCGATGATTTTATTAAGTCCCAGGACGCTGGAGCTTGCTCCGCGTCGGGCATCCGGTTGTAGAGCTAGCCTCTCGGATCGATGATTTTATTAAGTCCCAGGACGCTGGAGCTTGCTCCGCTTCGGACATCCTGTCGTAGAGCTAGCCTCCCGGATCGATTATTTTATTAAGTCCCAGGACGTTGGAGCTTGCTCCGCGTCGGGCATCCGGTCGTAGAGCTAGCCTCCCGGATCGATGATTTTATTAAGTCCCAGGACGCTAGAGCTTGCTCTGCGTCGGGCATCCGGTCGTAGAGCTAGCCTCCTGGATCGATGATTTTACTAAGTCCATCTCGAGTGACGTAGGGCCTCCGCTTGTAGCTTGAGCTCCCTTAGTTTATACTCATTTAAGAGTTATCTCCGCGAGCTCATCAAGCTACAAGCGGAGGCCCTCCGTCACTCGAGAGGGACTTAGTTTATATTCATGTAAGAGTTATCTCCGCGAGCTCATCAAGCTACAAGCGGAGGCCCTCCGTCACTCGAGAGGGACTTAGTTTATACTCATAAATATAAATATTAATATGCTGCGCCTCTTGATTCACAACCCTGTGACTCAAGAGGAGCAGGGTAGTTTTATCTTTAAAAAAAAAAACAAAAACCCTGCGCCTTTTGATCCATAGGGCTGTGACTCAGGAGGGGCAGGGTATCAAAAAATAAAAATACCCTACGCCATAGGAATCGCATAGCTACGCCATAAGAGGCGCAAGAATTATATCGAAAAATGGCTAAACGAAATTTGTGGTGAATATAGTAATTTTTTGGGTGTGAATAACAACCGCTATTATTTTGCATCAGCGACTTAGCCCCAATTTGACTATTTCACAAAATACTTTCAGATTTTGGCTAATCTCGGAATAAGTTTTGATATTTTGGCTAATTTGAAATTTTTTTATCAATATTCACAGTTACAAATCCGACCGAATACGAAAGCAGGGATCGAACTCGAAACCTCCTTACCATCCCTTTGCTCCACACTACTAGGCTACCCCGACTGGGGCTCTATGATACTATATATGACCCTATTTAGATATACCTCCTATATGTGGTGTCCTGTGAATCATTAAAGGTTTAATTGCTGCCTGTATAACATGGATTGAGGATTGCCAAACAAGTAATTGACTGATTTGGCGATTTAAATGCAGATCGGTAGAACACCAACCGTCTTTAATTGATATAAATTGAGTAATGTAAACAGCTGAAAAAGTGAGGTATATTGATCAATTTTGATTGCCCAGATTTTGATATGGATCCAGGCAGTGCAGTGAGTTGTGAATTTTCAAAACACACAGTCGCAAATTCCCCAAGGAAGAACATACCATTCACAGTTGGGCATTCGCAGTGCATTTTGCAAATTATCAGAAAACCAGATGGCTATTTAATTAAGACATGGCTGCAGCCTGTAGCAGTAGTGTTGCATACTACTACGTTTGTTCATCAGTTCTTCCGTCCTTCAACCAAGATAATGTGGTATCCATGTCTGCACAGCACCATCACAAGTAATGAAGATTTAGTGCGAAGTTACCAAGTCTACTTATTTGGAATTTGTAATGGAGGCAAGAAAGGCAGGAATTACGTTGATTTGAACGATGCACTGTATGAATGTATCTTTCAATACATTCATTTTTCAGTTTTGAAATAAAATAAAAGGCCGGGCAAGCTGAGGAAAAGTAGTACGGTTGTATTAATGGGCTTTGCTTGCACGTTTTTTGGGGCCCAATATTTTTACTCAATCCTAGATTCCCAGCTCAGGTAGTCAGGTACTCATGTGTCGCTAGATGAACTTTTAAGCATTTGGTCCTTTGGATTAAGGGGATAAAAGTGATTGAAAGGGTTTATTTAAATTTAAAATAATATAAATTTAAATATATTGTAATCATATTAAACAAATGTTGGTGATTATAATTACATTAGTTGAAATCCAAACACACCGTATATATAACTAATTACGCATCCAGATAACACACTTTCAACTTAAAAATAAGATATTCTCAGAGTTAATACTTTTGATGAAAGAAAATGATACAACCCAGAACCTAAGACCATCCACAATGGTTTTGCTTAAAATATGCACATTTGCATAATATGTGTAAAAATACACCTCACTTTTTGGTAATTTGCTTCATTGGTAAAATGTGCATTTTTTACACATCACTCAAATACAATTCATTTAAAACAAATAAGAAAACAAAATCATAAAAAAACAACATACACCACGTGACTTCCTCTTGAATAGGTCCCGCCACCACGTCAATAATCAAGGTGAAAAGGAAAGGTTTAAGAGCCGAACCCTGATGAAGCACAACCCTCACCGGGAAGTACTCAGTATCCCCTACAGAGGTGTACACACTAGTCATGGCACCTTCGTACATGTCTTTGATGATCCTGATGTATGTCTCTGAAACATCCTTGGCATCCAAACAATCTCAAATGAGCTCTCTCAGTACTTTATCGTACGCATTCTCCAAATCAATAAAGACCATGTGCAAATTCTTTTTCCTTTCTTTCTATTTCTCTACCAATCTCCGCATCAAATGCAATGCTTCTGTAGTCGATCGTCCTGGCATAAAACCAAACTGATTCTCGGTCACACAAATAACCCTTCGCAACCTCATCTCAATAAATCTCTCCCATATCTTCATCGAGTGGCTAAGGAGTTTAATACCTTTGTGATTCCCGCATTGTTGCACATCACCCTTGTTCTTGTATACAGGGACTAACTTGCTACGCCTCCACTCTTCTGGCATCCTTACTGTTATGAGAATAATGTTAAAGAGTTTTGTGAGCCAACCCCTCACCCCCATACACTTCCATACTTCAACTGGAATCTCATCCGGGCCCACTTCCCTCCTACTCTTCATTCTGCTGGCAACCCTCTTCACTTCCTCAAAAGATACACGTCTCCAGAAACTGGCGTTGCAACCCCTGGGTAAATAATCAGATGATCTATAGCCCTCATTGAGAAGCTCCGCGAAATAGCTCTTCCATCTCTGTTGAATCTGAAGCTCGTCCACTAACACCATGCTCAACTCATCTTTGATGCAACAAGCTCTTCCCAAGTCCCTACTCCTTCGTTCTCTAGCACGGGCCAGGGCAAGCAAGAGTCTTTACCCGCCCTTCTCGTCCAGAGCTTTGTAGATTCTCTCGAAAACTCTTTTCTTAGCCTTGGCAATGATCACCTTAGCTGTCTTCTTTGCCTGCTTGTACTCCACCAATCGATCAACCCTCTCCTCCTCACAAGCACTGCTCGCTAACATTTTATAAGCCGTCTGCTTTGCCTTGACACTTTCTTGCACTTCTTCGTTCCACCAAACCTCGTTTCCTTCATGCCTCTTACTATCCCTGTAGCCTCGCGACACACCCAAAACACTAGAAGCCCCTCTTCGAATGCAATCCGCCATACAATCCCACATCAAGTCTGCACTCTTCTTTACTTCCCAAGCACCATTCATCTCAACCTCCTCTAGGATTTTCTCTCTTACTAGCGGTCCAGTGGAATCTGAAAGTCGCCACCATCTGATTCTGGGCTTTTGCCTACTCAACTTTCTCCTTCGGTCTCCCTTGAACTCGAAAACAAGTACTAGCAGATGGTGAGGAGTTGTAAGCCCACCAAACGAGACAACCTTACAATCTCGACATTTGTATCCGTCCTCCTCCCGAACAAGGAAGTAGTCAATCTGTGAACGACCACTTCTACTCTCAATAGTAAAGAGATGACTTTCCCTCTTAGCAAAACATGAGTTGGCAATGACACATCCGAAGGCCACCGAGAACTCCAACAAAGCCAACCCATCATCATTACGAGTACCGAAACCAAACCCTCCATGAACGGCATCATACCCATCACTGGTACGTCCTATATGGCCATTGAAATCGCCACCCACAATAATACGCTCAGATCTTGGAATTCCTCTAACCATGTCATCCATATCCTCCTAAAATTTCCTCTTCTCCTCCCCACTTTGATTCGTCTGCGTAGTATAGGCACTAATAATGTTCAACAAGGTTCCCTCCACCACCAACTTAATCAACATCATTATGTCATTCCTTCGATCAACCTTAACCACAAGCTCGCTCCAAAACTCGCTCATAAGAATCACAACTCCATATTCTTTCTCCTGTTATCTCTTGAATACCACAACTTTCATCCATCAATCACTCTTGCCTTGTCCCCCCCCCCCCCCCCCCCCCCACTTAGTCTCTTGGATGCATGCGATCTCAACTTTGCGCTCCTTGAGGATTGACAAGTTCGATAGATTTACCCGTTAAGGTACCAATATTCCAAGATCCCACTCTTAGACAAAAAGACTTATCCCTGCTCCATTCGTTGCTCTCATTCTTCCCCGCTAGAACACACACTTCTTCACACACCCAGCAAAACAGAGTAACACAACGCACACACAACTCACCCACATGCAGCACAAAGTAACACAAAGTAACACAATGCAAGTGGGTGCAAACTTAACCAGACACAAAAATTGGGCAATCGATAAATAACTCAGAGTATTAAATGTGCAACTGATAAATCAATAGAGAAACTAATCAAGAATATCTGAAGTTGAAGACAATTTTACCAAGAAATTCGAAAGAGTCCAACTACACTAGTGACGGAAATGGGCAATCGATAGGTAACCTGTATTGGAACCTTAGCAATTTAATAAAGGAATGAGTTAGAACGAAGTAATCGCAGTGGTGGGGGGTGTATGGGGGCTGCGTTTCAGCAATGGTGGAGGCGTGGGCCACTTGTGCGCTGGCAAGGTGGGGCTGGGTCCAGTGGTGGTGACTGTGTGGGATGCGAGATGTGTGGGGTGCGGGTTAGTGGGAGGAAACCATTTCGGAATGGCTCGCCGGAAAGGACTTGTGGGTAGTACCCATAGGTCCCCGGTTCGAACCCCGGAATGACCGCTCTTTATTTACCTATTCAAGGGTTAGTGGGAGGGGGGCACTGGTGTGGTTTCGTGGGCCAGTGGTGGGCGGATCTGCCTCCGACCGGTGCTGGGCAGCCTTAGGTGGGATGTAGAGCCTTTGAACCGGTGCCGGATGGAGGGAGTGGGTGCGCGGGTCGGAGCCTGGGGAGAGAAGTGGATGTTTGACGGGAGTGGTCCAAGAGCAAGGGTAAGGGAGGGTGCTCGACCGATTTCAGGTCCGAGGAGAGGAAGCACGGGGATCGGAGGGGCTCGGGGAGGACCGGCGGGGAGAGGAGAGAAGAGAAGAGGAGTACGGGATCCGAACCTGATTGCAAGTCCGAGGGTGTGCGGGATCCGAGGGGGCGTGGGGTGCCGGAGGGAGGCACTGGGCAGGGGAGGGGATCTCAGGCGACTAGGCGTCACCGATGGGTCGTTCAGAGAAGCGAGCGTGAGGAGAGAGAGAGGAGTTTACCACCTGATATTCATATCATCTATTATCTATCTATCTATTATCTATCTATCTATTAATATTACTAATTCTGCTAGCATATATTTTGCTGATGTGTCACGCCCACAACTAAAGTTGAAATTTTTATTCAAATGGTGTTTTCTTATTGGTCAATATTATTGTTGAAATTATTTGTTTCATATTTGACATATATTTGTTTCTTATTTTTCATACGAAGATGATTTAAATTGATATGCTTATATCCATTTGTGATCTATTTTAAATATATTTATTTCCTTTTTTCATAGAAAAGATTATGTACATTGATACGCCAGATCACAATTTTGGATATTATCATTCCGTGTGGTCTTTTATATCATTATTTCATTAATCTCATGACTTTCGTTATACATTTCATTCATTTCATTCATATCAATAATATTATATATTTATTAGGACCACAATTTTGGATACTATTATTCTGAATGTCGGGTTGGTTGAGAGTCGGATCGGGTTTGGGTTGGGTCGATTTTGTTTGTACGCTTGGGTCTATTTTGAGTCGATTCATATTCGGATCGGGCTCGGTCTCGGATTCGGGTTACGGGTGACTTCGGATTTTCGATTTTCAGTCAGATCTGGGTTCGGGTGAGTCGGTTGGGTTTCTATGGTCGGGTCAGATTTTGCCAGCTCTAACCATGATGATCAGAAGCCATATATTTACTGGTCCACATATTTATACAAATCTTATACATAATTTGTTATGTAACCTTTTTTTTTTAAATGTAATTAGAATATCTAAAAATAAAAAATATCTTTGAAATATCAAATGTTTACATAATCTTATATGTATATATATGTATATAACTAAATTGACCAATATATTGAAATGTGATAAATCAAGAATTAATAAGAATATTTAATTCAAATGTCAAAATAAAAATTAACTATAAAAAACAATGATTGTCAAAATAATATTTCTTTTTAATATTTACATTTATAATACAATATAGACACCTTAAATTTTTATTGAATCTTTTTTAAATATTTTTGGAGATAGAAGCAAAACGTCAATAATTTTAAGAAGGAATTATTTTTGCAGCTATTAACCTTCAAAAATTGAGAAAAATAATTATCCAAAATGAATATTTTAAATCTATACTTACTCTGCACATTTTACATGACATCTATATAAGTTTTGAACAAAAGATTTTTTATAGATAAGTTACATTTATTTTAAACATCTTAAATGACTTCGAATAAAAAAAACATCTTAAATGACTATTTGGAATACAAAAAATAACATTTTAAGATTTACAAACAAAAATTGAAGAATTTTTGGAAAAGAAAATGTGAAATTTCCATATATTATCATTTTAAAAAATATAAATAAATAAACAAAAATTGAAGAATTTATGATTAATTTGGGTGTTTGGCTTCAAATATTTAAGAAAAAAATATTTATCCCCAAAATGAATATTTTACATCTATATTTATTTTATACAACCTAGATGTCCCTTATTATAATTTCAATATTTTAATACCTGAATTTTTTTTTATAAAGTTAGTAAAAATAATTAATTTGTGAAGATTATATTTCAAAATTTATTTATAAAAATCAATTAGAGCCAATTTTTTTTTAATATTTTACTTTTTTTAAAAGTTATTTAAGACTTACAAGTATTACTTATTTTACATTTAAATGAGGCGCCTTAGATCACTTTTTTTTACCATCTTACCTTTATTTTCTCTATTTATTTCTCCCTCTTTCTAGCCATCTTTCTCATGAAAATAATGAATAAGTTATGTATATCTACATAACTTCAAAAGTATTCGCACAATCATTTAAAAAAATTATATTGTACCTCTTTCCAACTAATTTATAAATTAAAAAAAAAACTTTATGTTATGTCTAAACTTGTATATTGTAAAGTTAGGTTTATAGGTGGCATGAGCACTTAGACTTATGTTAACTTTAGGACCACTTGGGTGATGAAACAATATGCACCTAAGTAACTTATGATATATGTGACATTGCTCTAAGGTTGCAAGAACCTCTAAATACTTTGGTGTTTAGGTTTGGATCACTTGGCCTATAAGAGTGATGACTATATATTATATGTGCTATGTGTGTGTATTGTTTCATCATATAGTGGCTCAAATCAGGTTATACAGAATTAGGCCTTTTTCTGTGTTGGGCCGGATCTGCTTGCTTGGTTACTTTTGTATTGGGCCCTTCTTACCGTTGGAGAAGCTCTTGTAACCCTAGCTCAGCTGAGGGCTATATAAGCTTCCTCCAATTACTGTAGCGCCTTGAGCCTCATTTGTAAAACCCTAGCAGAAGAAAGAGAGAGGAAGAGAGAGCGGCGACGATGACTCTAATGTGAGCTCCTCCAAGGAAGACGGTGGTTCAAGGGTGTCTCTGGTGTTTGACGACCCTATCTCCGTGAGGAACTTCTTCAAGTTCCTCGGTTGCCTTTTCAGGGGGCCTTCCTTCATCTCTTCTCCTCCTTTTCTGTATTCTAGGTTTGAGGTTCCTAGGTTGCTAGTTTTTGTGCTCTGCCGCCATAGCCGAACTTGTAACTTGCTTCTGATGCTTAGTGGATACTGGGATCGGATCTCCCCTCTTGAGATCCCGCAGAGTAGGGTTTAACCCGAACTGCGTCAACAAATCTCGTGTTGTTTTCTTTTCGTTTTCGTTGTTTACTTGTGTGTGATGGCGATAAACGAACTTCAAATTGGTATCAGAGCCAGGTTGGCTAGATCTGAGATTTGTGGTCTTCGACCTAGGGTTTCGGATCTAGAAATCGCTTTGAATACTGTTTGCTGCTTCGCTTCCGCTTGTTCTTTTGTTCTTCGTTTTTCACAAAAAAAAACATTATTCAACACAGATTTGTGGGTTTTGCGAAACCCTAGATCTCCCTTCGATCCACGTCTGTAGTTACTGTGTGTTCTGTCCTAGTTACTTGTGTGTTCTAGGGTTTCTTGTGTGTCTTCTTCTTGAACTTTTCCACACTCCGATTACTGACTGTGTTGTTCTACATGTACAAAAATGTCGGATAATGGCATGAGAATCAAACCATTTGATGGTACCACTGATTTCTCTATATGGAAGCTCAAGCTTAAGGCCATACTCATTAAGGAAAAGTGCTGGAAGACTGTTCTGGGACAGTACCCAGAGGGAGCCACTGATGCTGTTAAGAAAGATTTGGATGACACTGCTCATTCAGAGATCTTTATACGGCTTTCTGACGACGTGGCTCGTCAGGTTGTAAGTATTTCTAATCCTAAAGATCTATGGGATACTCTGGAAACTCTTTACCTGACAAAGTCCTTGCCTAGCCGTATTGCCATCTTGTGTCGTCTGTTTAACTTTAAAATGGACACAAATCAGTCTCTACAGTCAAATTTGGATAAATTTTTGAGGATGACTCAGGATTTAGAGAGATGTGATAAAAAGGACACTATTAAAGATGAATATTTGGCTATTCTGTTGTTGAATTCTTTGCCACCTCAGTTTGATGTGTTGAAAGATGTCATCCAGTACAGTCAGGAGTCTATAACTAAGGATAAGATTCTTGAGTCTATTGTGCAAAAGAATGAAAGCCTAAAAGTGTTTAAGACTAAATCTGACAACAAGGGTGAAACTAAAACTGAGGTTCTTATGGTCAAAGGTAAAAAGAAAAAGAACAACAAACAGAAAAACAAGGATAAAAAATCTAAGAACGAGGATAAATCTGCTGCATCTTCTTCTAATTCTGATAAAAAGAACAGAAAGTGTCATTATTGTGGTATCTATGGTCATTATATTAAGGAATGTCATAAGAAACAAAGGGATGAAGCTGAGAAAAGTCAAACTCAATCTGCTGTTGTGCTTGAGTCTCATTATCCCTGTGAATTGCTTGTTGCTAGTGACTGCCATGCCTTTGATGATTCCTGGATCCTAGATTCAGGATGTACTGTGCACTCTACTCCTAACAAATCTGATTTCAGTTCATTGCAGGTGTTCAATGGGGGTGAGGTCATGTTAGGTGATCACACCTCCCTTGAAATCAAAGGGGTTGGTAATGTGCCTCTATGTATGTTTGATGGTAAGGCCAGACTCCTCCAAAATGTTAAATGGGTGCCACAACTGAGAAGGAGACTGCTTTCTGAATCTGTTTTTGATGATATGGGATTTGATATAAAAATTAAAAATGGTGTTAGGGAGGTCATCAAAGATGGAACCACAATTATTAAAAGCATTAAAAAGGGAGGGATGTACTTTGTACAGTCCTCACCTGAAGTTAATGTTGCTAGTAATAGTGGCTCCATGGATTTGCATCAAACTAAGTTGCTGCATAGTAGGCTAGGTCATATTGGAAATCATGGCATGCAATATTTGTTTAAACATGGCTTAATTGATCATAAACCTTTGCATCTTGACTTCTGTGAGACATGTGTGTTTGGTAAAAAGGTTAAGCATGTTTTTGGTATTTCTTCTTATGTTGCTGAAAGGCCTTTAGAATATATACATTCTGATTTGTGGGGGCCTGCACAAGTTGAAACCATTGGAGGTAAGAGATATTTTATTACCTTTGTTGATCATTATTCTAGGAAAGTTTGGCTTTATCTTTTGAGAACCAAAAATGAAGCATGTCAGACTTTTATAACCTGGAAAAATTTAGTTGAAAATCAAAATGGTAAGAAGATAAAATGTCTCAAAACTGACAATGGGCTTGAATATTGCAATGTTGAATTTGATGATTTCTGTAAGCAACATGGCATTAAAAGACATCTTACTGTTCCTGGTACTCCACAACAAAATGGTACAGCTGAGAGAATGAATAGAACATTGTTAGAAAAAGCTAGATGCATGCTTGTTAGTTCTGGTTTGAAACACTCTTTGTGGGGAGAGGATGTTACAACAGCAGCCTATCTCATCAACAGATCCCCATCTTCTGTGGTAAAATTCAAAACACCACAAGAGATGTGGACTGGGAAGGTACCTAACATGACCTATCTTAGGCCATTTGGTTGTGTAGCTTACCCTCATGTTTCACAGGGTAAGTTGCACCCAAGGGCTCAAAAAGGGGTCATGTTAGGCTACCATAGATGGTGTAAAAGGATATAAGATCCTCCTTATTCAGCCTCATGGCTATAAGGTTATCATCTCTAGGAGTGTAACATTCAATGAGTCTGAATTTCCTTTCAAAACAGTACTAACTCCTTCTCTTGAGTAGGTGAACACCAATGGAGACACTGAACAAGATGTCACGCCACCTAGACACTTCTACAATCAGAATGACCTTCCACCAGTGGATGGTGAAGAAGAATTTGACATTGGACAATACAGTCCTGCAGCAGCTAGTCCAGATTCCTCTACTCAACCCCTCCAAGAGGGGACTGAACCAAATGAGAATGTTGAGCCTGTTGTGGCTCCCACAAATTCTCAAGATAAATCAAGTGAGGCAGAAAGCTCACATACTCAACAATTAAGGGAGGGAATTCAGCAAAGGGAGTTACATTCTAACCCTAGCTCTTCTTCTTCTACTCATGAATTTATTGCTGATGATGCATGTGATTCTGGTGTGATTTCTATTCCTCGGCATGATAATTCTGACTATCAATTAACAAGAGATAGATCTCCTAGGGTGAGAATCCCAAACAAAAAAATTCTGAACAATATTGTTGAGTATTGCTTGCTTGCTTCTGAGATTGTTTTGCATCCTTTTGTGCCTGAGACTTATGAGCTTGCTGTTAAATGTGATGAGTCTAAACATTGGTTTAAAGCTATGTGTGAAGAAATTTCATTTATGACAGCTAATGAAACTTGGATTCTTGTTAAGAAACCTGAAAAAGCTAGAGTCATTCAGTGCAGATGGATCTATAAGTTGAAAGAGGGTGTTAATTCTAGTGAACCTCCTAGGTATAAAGCTAGACTTGTGGCTAAAGGGTTTACTCAAAAAGAGGGCATAGACTATAATGACATATTTGCACCAGTGGTTAAGTACAAAACTCTGAGATTGTTGCTTGCCATGTCTGCTGTGTATGATTGGGAATTGGAACAAATGGATGTTAAGACTGCCTTTTTACATGGTGAACTGGATGAAACTATCTATATGTCTCAACCAAAAGGATTTGTAGATAAGTTTAAGCCTGAACATGTGTGTTTGCTGAAAAAATCTATTTATGGGTTAAAACAGTCACCTAGGCAGTGGAACCTGAAATTTGATTCCTGCATGTCTAAGCTTGGTTTCCACAGAAGTGAGTTTGATACATGTCTTTATTTCAAAGGTGTTGGTTCTAAGACTCCCTTATATGTACTCCTGTATGTTGATGATATACTTATTATTTCAAATTCTAAGATTCTCATTGCTGGAGTTAAAAGGGATCTAAAGATGCACTTTGATATGAAAGATCTAGGACAAGCTCAGAAAATTCTTGGTATTAAGATCAACAGAGACAGAAAAAGAAAACTTATGTGGTTGTCCCAATCTAAATACGTTCATAAAGTCTTGGATAGGTTTCAAATGACTAATTCTAAATCTGCTGTGGTTCCTCTAGGAAGGCATTTAGAGTTGTCTAAGAAACAGTGCCCTACATCCCAATCTGAAATTTTAAAAATGAGCAAAGTGCCTTATGAGTTATGATGTTGATGTTGGATCTGTCATGTATGCTATGCTTTGCATTAGGCCAGATCTTGCTTTTGCTATCAGTGTTTTGAGTAGATACATGTCTAATTCTGGTGAACCTCACTGGAATGCTATGAAATACTTGCTGAGATATCTTTGTGGCACTGAGAAGAAAAGCTTGATGTACACTGAACACAGCTCTAGAAATGATTTGGTTGGATATGTAGATTCTGATTATGCTGGCAACAAAGATAATAGGAAATCTACTTCTGCTTATTATTTCACTTGGGCTGGGAATTGTGTGTCATGGAAATCTCAACAGCAATCAACTGTAGCTCTCTCTTCCACTGAAGCTGAATACATGGCTGCTACAGAAGCAGCCAAAGAAGCTATTTGGCTCAGAGGTCTCCTTGAGGAGATTGAGAGAAAGACTTATCTACCTACTGTGTTTCTTGATAATCAAA
Source organism: Persicaria tinctoria (assembly GCA_037127255.1). Taxonomy (NCBI): domain Eukaryota; kingdom Viridiplantae; phylum Streptophyta; class Magnoliopsida; order Caryophyllales; family Polygonaceae; genus Persicaria; species Persicaria tinctoria. The sequence continues at coordinate 64,890,752 of JBANSL010000010.1, read as the reverse complement.
GTGCTATCTATTTGTGCAAAGATCCTCTTTATCATGAAAGAACTAAGCATATAGATGTCAGATTCCATTACATTAGGAAGAAGGTCAAACATAAAGCCCTTAATGTGTGTAAGAGTGAATTGAATCCTTCTGATTTTGGCACCAAGGTTGTCACAGTTGACGAATTTGCTTACTGCAGGGATGCCCTGCACATTTGGGATGCCCCTTAGCACATAGCACACACCATGGATCGAGGACGGACGGGAGATTCACACCAGGACCCTAAGGTGGCAGAAGCTGAAGTTCCAATTACAAGTTTAAGAGGGCAATTTGTTATGTCTAAACTTGTATATTGTAAAGTTAGGTTTATAGGTGGCATGAGCACTTAGACTTATGTTAACTTTAGGACCACTTGGGTGATGAAACAATATGCACCTAAGTAACTTATGATATATGTGACATTGCTCTAAGGTTGCAAGAACCCCTAAATACTTTGGTGTTTAGGTTTGGATCACTTGGCCTATAAGAGTGATGACTATATATTATATGTGTTATGTGTGTGTATTGTTTCATCATAGAGTGGCTCAAATCAGGTTATACAGAATTGGGCCTTTTTCTGTGTTGGGCCGGATCTGCTTGCTTGGTTACTTTTGTATTGGGCCCTTCTTACCGTTGGAGAAGCTCTTGTAACCCTAGCTCAGCTGAGGGATATATAAGCTTCCTCCAATTACTGTAGCGCCTTGAGCCTCATTTGTAAAACCCTAGCAGAAGAAAGAGAGAGGAAGAGAGAGCGGCGACGATGACTCTAATGTGAGCTCCTCCAAGGAAGACGGTGGTTTAAGGGTGTCTCTGGTGTTTGACGACCCTATCTCCGTGAGGAACTTCTTCAAGTTCCTCGGTTGCCTTTTCAGGGGGCCTTCCTTCATCTCTTCTCCTCCTTTTCTGTATTCCAGGTTTGAGGTTCCTAGGTTACTAGTTTTTGTGCTCTGCCGCCATAGCCGAACTTGTAACTTGCTTCTGATGCTTAGTGGATACTGGGATCGGATCTCCCCTCTTGAGATCCCGCAGAGTAGGGTTTAACCCGAACTGCGTCAACAAATCTCGTGTTGTTTTCTTTTCGTTTTCGTTGTTTACTTGTGTGTGATGGCGATAAACGAACTTCACTTTATACATATTATTTCTGTTGTAAAGATGTGTATATATATATATATAGGTTGGTTCCGGTGTACTCAGCCCTTAACGTGTATCATGTACACAAATCTGAGCCATTGATTCCCATAGAGGAATCTGAGCCATTGATTCCCATAGATGATTATACAGTTGAATATGAATGATTATGCACTAGTATATGAAGGATTATTCAGTCGTATGAGTCTGTTTTGTAGGTTAGTCATTTTGATTATTCGATGGTATCACTATATTATTCGATCGTATTGAGGGATTATGCGATGATATTGCTTTATTATTCAATGGTATAGCTTAATTATTCGATGATGTTACAATATTATTCGATCGTATTGACGAATTATGAGTATTTACTCAATGTAATGTGTGTTTTTTTACCAATTCATTGAATATGCTACCGAATAATGATTTATTTTAGCGAAGATCAATGGACAAAAAATAAAACATTATTTGGTAGCATATTCAAATAAATTGGTTAAAAAAACACACATTCCATTGAGTAAATATTCATAATTCAAATAATAATATCAAAAAAATACCAATTCTACTGAATGATCAATATAGGCATAAATAATACAAAAACCCTTAAGCTCAATGTGGCTCCAAATGATTTCGAACTACAAAAAAAACACTACATTCCACTGAATAAACATATATAATTCAATGAATAATATCAAAAAACCCATCAATTCTACCGAATAATAAAACTGGGCACAAACAAAACGAAAACTCTTAAGCTCAATTGTTATCGTAAATTTTTTTTTTGCAAAACATATGAAAAGTGGGTGTCTATAGGTAGATAAAAATAAATTACATCAAAAAAAAATAAAAATATTTTTTTAAAATGGCCGAAAATAACAAAAAAAGCCAAAAAATTACTCCCCCGTCACTATTCACACACTATTCACAATCCCCCATTTTCTTTTCTTTTCTCTTTTCTTTATTTTAATTATTGTGAGCCTTTGATTTGGTTTGATCCAAAGGCCAAGATTTGTGTACATGATACACAATAAGGCTTGTGTACACATGATCCATATTCTATATATATATATATATATATATATATATATATATATATATATATATATATATATATATATATATATATATATATATATATATTAATATAATATTATATAGATATATAGAATGATGTTCAATTTAAAATGAATCAAAATCTCGTGCCTTCAAGGTATGGGTATTACACTAGTATGTGACTAAAACTTAAAGGTTTCCTATATACGGAATATTCATTTGAAAATGAATTAAAAAGGTTTCCTATATACGGAATATTCATTTGAAAATGAATTAAAATTTAACAATGAATCGGTATGATTAAAATTTTAAAATTGTACGTAAACGAGATTTCATACTTATCATCTGGAATCTTCACAAAATACTAGTACTAAAAGTTAAGAAAAATGAAGTACTTATTAAAAACTTGTCTTATTGGTAAAAAAAAAAATCTAGTAATTAAGCTATGGTGAAACATCCTATAAGGGGAAAATACATGCCATGCAAATATGCAATGCATAGCTTAATTAATAGATATTTTTTTTTTACCAATAACACAAGTTTTTAGTAACGGAGGAAGCTGAATGGGTACTAGTTTAAGTTGAATGATTGTGTAAAATATATGTTAAATTAAACTATATATTAATAAATTACTAATGTGTTTGGTAATCTGTTGAATGGAGAGCTCATAAAACTAGCTGGTAAACTGAATAGATTTGTGTGTATAAAAAGAAAAGTTATGAAAAGCTTGGGGGTATAGCTATTGAAAATTCAGTTCCAAAACACTGATTAAAATATGACCTTAGCTTTAATTATTTTATTTAAAACTGTATAATATCAAGAGTAAATTACACATAACCACCTTTAAATTAGACTAGTTTTCACATAACCACCCATAAAATTATAAATTACATAAAACCACCCATAAATTACATTTATTTTCAAAAGACCACCATCCATTAAACCTCTATTTGTTTTGTTTGAAAAGACTAAAATAACCCTAATTCAAACTTACTCCCTCCGTTCATTAATAAGTGTCATATGACTTTTCGATGCGTTTTTAAGGAGTTAAAAACTATATAAAATATTAACTTTTTAATTAATTTTAAACTTATAACTAATTTGTATAAAATTATAAAAAAATCAATTAAACTTTTTTATTTTATATAGTTTTTAACTCCATAAAAAACATGCCAAAAAGTCAAACGTCACTTATTTCTGAACGGAGGTAGTATTTTTTAAAGGAAAGATTGAGGTGGCAATTGAGCGAGTCGGGTCGGATTCGGTTAGTCAAGTTTCGGGTCATTCGGGTTATGTCTAATAATTTGATCATTTGGTTGGGTCGGGTTCGGGTTTCGGTTATATCGGGTTTCGATTGTCTCGGGTTTCAGTTATTTCGGGTTTGGATTCTCTCAAGTTTTCATTATTTCAATATTCATTTTAAATTTTTTACTAGAATCTATCTTAAAATTCGGATTATATCGGGTTTCGGTTATAACAGGTTCGAGTCTTAATAGGTTTCGGTTGAATCGGGTTCGGTTCATTCAGATTTGGTTGAGTTTCGGTTATCAGTTATTCGAATTTCGGGTCCATAATGGGCCGGGTTGGGTCGGTGTTCAGGACAATCGATTCCAAAATACATACAATAACCCTAGAGCTGGCAAAATCCGACCCAAACCCGACCCGCCGGTCCGGTCGACTCGAAACCGATTGTCCTGAACACCGACCCAACCTGAATGACCTGAAACCCAACTAATCGAATCCGACCCGACTCGCCCAATTGCCACCTCAGTCTTTCCTTTAAAAAATAAGTTTGAATTAGGGGTATTTTAGTCTTTTCAAACAAAACAAATAGAAGTTTAATGGATGGGTGGTCTTTTAAAAATAAATACTGTATAATTTATGGGTGGTTTTATGTAATTTATAATTTTATGGGTGGCTATGTGAAATCTAGCCTAATTTAAGGGTGGTTATGTTTAATTTACTCTAATATCAAAACAAGAAACGCTAAAAAGCCACTTTTAGAGCAACTACAACGGCAGTTTTTAAGAGGGTTTTTTTAGTGATTTATTAATTTAATAATGTGATTGATAGAGAAACAAGAAGAAATGATGGGGACTGATTCTACTAAAGAAATTGAACAAGAAATGTAAAAAATGACACTATTCAAAATTTTCTACCAATTTGTGGGCCCCAAGCTGAAGAAAGTGTTGACAGACCTACATACCCATTTTCCCACTAGCAAACACACGTTATATAATTTTATGCGAATGATAATTTATCTATAAATAATGTAAAAATAATACTCTCTCCGTTAATTAAAACATGTCGTTTTAGACATCTACACATTTTTTTAATAAAGCAACTAAAAGCAAACAAAAATACACTTATACCCCTAATTATTACTTGACTTTTTCACTTTATTGCAAACTATAACTAATAAATCCCTTACCCTTACAAGGGTAATTTTGGAAAGTGAACACCAAAATATCTAAAACGACATGTTTTCTTAACATGATTTTACTCCTAAACGACATGTTTTTTTTTTAACGGAGTGAGTATTATTATAACTATTTTAATATATAATAGATGGTGAAAGTGAAGTTAAGAAATTGAGATAGGTTTTAGGGACGTGGGTAAAAAAGTAAGTTGGGTTTTTTTAAGGAAAGAGAAAGTGATAAAGTGGAGTTAAGAAACCCTATATGATTTTACTGATGCGGATGGTCTTATGTCGCCGAACACACCCATAATATGATTTTTTGGGAGATCTTCTTATAAGGTGATTTAATCTGTATCCAGGGGCGAAGCCAGGCCGGGGATAGCACCTCCGGCGAAAAAAAATACAAATTTTTTTTGCATATATTTAGTATTTTTAAGGTAATATAATATCTTTAAATTATATTTAAAATAAGAGTGTTAACTAGCTTAAGTGATAGAGAAATAAGGGAAAGAGAATCAAAATCAAAAGGTCTGGGTTCAAATTCCAACTCCTTCACTTTTTATTTGTTTTACTATATCATTTTTTTTATTTCTCTCTATATTTTTCATTTCTATCAATTATTTCATTAAAAATTCTCTCTATATTTTTTGGTTCTATAATATTTTTTGTTTCTATAGCACTCCCGACCGAGATTCCTAGCTCCGCCACTTGTTGTATACAAACATAAAATAAATTAAACATATAAAGTCGACATCAATAAATTCAAGAAAAATATACTAATTGCCTTGTCTTTATTTTCATCGAATATTACAACACAACAAATTATTGAAGATGGGATTATCCACCCATAATTCCCATTAAAAAAAAAAACATTGAAAGTAAAAACTATTGTCGATGACAAGGTCTTAATTAACTAATCGATGACCAATTGAAATTAGACCTTTCCTGCAATGCGGGAGCTATAACCGTTTAAGAGATCATTGGCCCGATCCCAAAGCATCACCCCTCCGTACTTGGGCGACTGCCTCACAAACGGCAGCACCTCGCTAAACAGCGTCCCCGTCGGCAGGTACCCGCTCCCCGCCGCCACCCTCGCCGCCGGCAGCCCAACGAATATCTTCCCGTTAGGGGTCGACGCCCACTGGTTCCACGCGCTCTTGAACCCGCCCTGGTTCTGCGTGTACTCGCACTGCGGGTTGTTGTAGAACTGCACCCACACGAAGTCGAACAGCCCCGTGTTTATCACCGTCTTCATGTGCGCGTCCGGGAACGGACACTGCGGCGCCGCGCTCAAGTACACCTGTTATAATATAATACCCCGTCCGTTAGCCTCTAGAAATTTAGATTGTTTTAGACCTTTATTTTTTATTAAAATAGATACCGTTTTAGATATTCTAATTAGGGATAGTAATGATTTATATCGATTTGTGTGTTTTTTTTATTTTTTTTAGAGATTTTAATTATTTAAAAAATATAGTGAGTATTAAAAAATAATAAAATTAGTAGAAGGATGATGTTGTTTGACGGTAAGTGTTTTATAAAAACTTGTGCAAAATTCTAAAATGACTTAAATTTTGAGACGGAGAGAGTATCACCTTAGGATAAAATCTTGTTAACAAAAAGACATCATTTTAAATATTTTTGTGTTAATTTTCAAAATTGCTTAAATTTTTAATAAAATAAAAAATTAGATTAATAATTAGAGGTATAAACATATTTTTATTTGTTTTTATAAAAATTGTGATTTTTGTAAAAATTATATATTTTTTCAAATTTAAATTATTTTAACTTTTTTTAATATTATTTTAAGCTCGTTTCTTTAATGTGGCTTCTTTATTTTTGATAGACAATTTTTTTCTGATTAAAGTTGTTAATGTATGAAATGAAATGTAATTATAAGCTAAAAATAAAACCTTTCTGCCGTTCTGTTGTCCTAATTCCACCAGGCGGCCGGCGAGGTCGGCATAGAATTGGGGCCCACCGGACTCGATGTCGAAGTCGACACCGTCGAGGATGGCGTCGCCGAGGGGGCGGTTGGAGGAGCTGCCGCCGAGGAAGTTGTTCCAGATATAGGCAGCGACGCCACGGGCGTCGTCGGCGGAGGTGAGGGAGTAGCTTCCGGCACCGCCGCCGATGGAGAGGAGGACCTTGATGCCGCGGCTCTGGCAGCTGCGGATGTCGTTGCTGATGCTCTTGCAGCTGCCGGAGGCGGGGTCGCAGTGGCCGGCGAGGTTGAGCTGAGGGGTCTGGCCGGCGCCGAAGGTCGGGAGGAAGGCGATGTTGACGTAGGAGAACCTGCCGGTGTCGCAGGTGGAGGACAGACTGCCTTCGTTGCCGTTTTGGCCCCAGTAGATGGCGATCCCGCCGGCCTCGGACTCCAACGGGAGGGCGATCAGGGAAAAGAGCGCCAGGAGGGAGACGAAAGAAGTGAATCTGGCAGCCATTTTTGGAGCTTAATTGGAATTGAAGTGATGGATGAATTTGGGAATTTTGGTTTGTGAAATGGAGGGAGTTGGGGAAGCTATTTATAAGGCTTTCCCACCCGGGTTTTCTACACTATCATTATCTTTAAATTTTAAAATATATTTTATATTTATATTCATATACTAATATATAATAAATCTTGAAGACCTAAATTGAATATAATAAATCTTAAAATATCTGCTGGGAAGTTTTAAGTTTAACATTTTCAAACATTGTAATCTTATGTATCCTTTGACCGAAAAAATGTCTCCTTTAACCATTTAAAGTCTTAGTTAGCATAAAAGAATTCTGAAATAATACTTTTATGTTCCACTTATATGATTATTAATTTTAATAAAAAAAACTACTGAGTATATATTTTAAAAAATATGTATAAAAATATAGATTATTTTTTAAAGATGGATATAGAATTTTTAACATTATTTTCTATAGAGTATAAAATATTGGGAAAATGTTTATACAGTACTTTTTATTTAAATTAAAATTTACTAGATATATTTCTAAGGATAAAATAGGTAGCTTCTCCTGCGGTGATGAGGTATGCTTGTACGTACCAGTGAGGGTAAGTCGGTGGATTTTATTATTTTTATGGAGTATTATTATTTTTTAATAAGGAATTTTTATTTTTTTTTGGAAGCAAGATAAGGATTAGGAATTCCGTCGACGACCCGGCTTCTTTCTTAGCGCGTCCGAGCGGATGAGAACACGGATTTCTGAATCATCAGCGATGCTATCCTCGGCAGGGTAGCTATATATGAGCAAGACGAGCAATCCTGTCAGCCACATCATTGAAATCCCTGAAAATATGACGAATGACAACATTAGAAAAGGAACGAATAATGGTAGAAGTATCAGCCATCAACAACTCAATGTTCCAAGAGCAAGACCAGTCCCCCAGAAGAGCTTTAACAACGGCTATACAGTCGCCCTCGATTAGTAGGTTATCGAGACCCAAATTGAGGGACATAACCACACCCCTATGTAGCCCCATAGCCTCGGAGAAGACTGCCAAAGTGTTGTTGCAAATACCAGATCCAAGTGAAACCACGGTTCCATTGTGGTCACGGATAACGAATCCAAAGGCACCCTTATCAGGCGGAAAATAGGAGTCGTCAAAGTTTATTTTATAGTGGCCCGGTGGGGTTTTTGTTGATGTCCATGTTTTATTCCATATTTCTGTATACATTTTAGCTCCTTATTCTAAGTACTTTGCATATTTCGGGTTGGAAATATGTCGAATTTGTGTAGTATATACTTATTTGTCAAAAATAGAGGTCTACACAAGTTTTGGTTTAATATTGCAGAATCTGGAGTCATTCCGGGACGTAGGGCTGATATACGAGCTAACGAGCTCGAGTAGTGGGTGTTCAAGCTTGGCTCGTTTACAAACGAGCCGAGCTCGAGCTTGAGCCTCATTTTCTCGAGCCGAGCCGAGTCGAGCTCGAGCTACTCACAAAATGTAGATCTGTGATTCAAAGTGAATGGAGTCAAAAAGGCAAAGCGGCTGACAGACTCTTTAGAAGAAGAGGTTAAATAAAACCTAGGGATAGAACTGTAAATTCACCTACGAAATGAGATATACGCCCTATTTACAAGGGGTTAAATAAAACCTATTTACATGGGCTTAAATAAAATATAGGGGGAGAACTGAAATTTCACCCATAAAATGAGTTATACGAGCTACTCGAGCCGAGCTCGAGCTCAGAATTCTGCTCAAACCTGGCTCATATTTAATTCGAGCGAGCCCGAGTCGAGCTTTTTCCGAGCCGAGCCCGAGCCGAGCTCGAGCTACTCGGCTCAAGTAACAGCCCTACCGGGACGAAACCAAAGGATGGGATTCTACTCGACTTCGACCAGGCCTTACTCCAAGTCGACTACAGCTGAAGCAGACTTGATCGAGGACAGAAGAAGAAGACAACTCGAGCACGAGCCGTACTCGACGTCGAGTACACCTTACTCGAAGTCGGCTAGAACTGGGCGGTTATCCGAGCTCGACGAGGAGGAGCACTCGACAAGCTGAAGATTACTCGAAGTCGAGTACAAACTACTCGAAGTCGACTACGAGATTTTGGGCCGTGAGTCTGTTGGGCCATTCCGAGCACATGTGGACAACTTGGGTACGAAGCAAGGATGGATCCATCATGTTCTATCAAGATCTATCTATGGGGAGAAGGATTTTATCCACTTGAATATATTTAGATAGTTTTCCTTTTAGATAAATATTCCCTTTTATTTAAGTTTTATCTTTAGAAATTAGATAGAGTTTCCTTTCCTTGGATAGCAAGGATTTAGCATTATAAATAGAGCCTATAGGGCTGATTTTTATTGATTGAATCATACAATTGAATTCTAGAGAAGGAGAAGAGGTAGTAAGTAGAGAGAGAGAGAGAGTGGAGACCGAGAGGAATGAAGGAGCGAGAGCAAGTTGGCTCTAATCGGTTGTAAGCTTTGGTTGATTTTAATGCAAGTTATTTCTTTTCCATCAAAGATGCCTACGATTGTGATGAAGAGCGAGTAGTCCACCTACTTCTAGAGTTGGGGCGAGCCCGACGATAGTCATGCATGTTTGAGGTAAAGATCCGACCTTTATTATGTTTTTGAGCATCTACTACCTTTTATTTGTTTATCACCTATTTAATAGAGATCCATGTTAACAACTTGGATTATAAACATAAAATCGGTAGATACAATTAGGGTTTCTTGAAAAAGTTGTCTAATTGTTGGAAAAGGCGAAAGCTTGTTCCTTCGATGCGATTTGCATGATTATCGTTATTTATCTTGCCTTATACATGTTTGGTTATCGTTGTTTCAAACCCCGATCTTGGAAGTCTTTTTCATACATTGTTTAAAGTTCGAAATTTGCATTCGTTTAGTTACTATTTCTGCTCGACTTCGACTAGACCCTAGTCGACGTCGACTACTGACCTTCAATCGAGCAAGATCGCTGTTGCTTGTGTCTCTGCAGTACTCGACAGGATACTCGACTACGACCAACCTACTCGACGTCGAGTAGAGCTTGTCGACGTCGACCAACTCCAGTAACCTTGCTTGCTCGGATTCGACTGTGCACGACCCCTGTCGACTACCCTTAGTCGAGGTCGAGTACCCCTGAAGTCGATTTCTGTCCGTGAGATCCCTTCGCTGCCTAAGATTTGCTGACCAGCTTCCTCGAGGATCGAACCTGACTTCCTACTGCTACATCGGGAGGGAGTCTTGAATATTATTTGATGGGAACTAAATCGATTTGCTTTACTTTATTTATATTTTATTTGCAATCTCGATTTCCTCTCTCGTCATTTGTCCATCTTTAGGTTTTAAGTACTTGGTGTCAAGACTCTACTGGTCCTATTAAATATCGTCTACCACTATTTATTAAAAGTGCATTTTTTAACATTAGCTCGGGGTGAGTGATGATGGACGGTGGCTTTTATTTTTATCGGCAAACTAGTTCAGTGACCCGCACCTTATGCGGGCTTGTTTTTCTCTATTTTAATATTGTGTTCGACGTCTATATATAGACATACACACAATCCTTAAACTTTTTGATGAGAAATTGAAATGTGAGCCACGCATCAGGTAAATCGGCTTCCGCCGACCGGCTCGACCCACTGGAAAGGAGCAAGGCAAACCTTGGATTTTCATCCAAGGAAATGGGCGGAGGTAGGGATCGAACCCGAGACCTTCTGACATCCCCTCTTGCTCCCTACTAGTGAGCAAGCCACCCCGACTGGGGTTCCTTAAACTTTAATTACCACTATGTATCACTAAGAATTGCTTAATTAAATGGATCACAAATCTTCATTATCATAAGCCGCAAGCAAGTTTAAAGTTTAAACCTTTTTTGATGAGAAATTGAAATGTGAGGAGATTAAATAGAAGAGTCATAAAAATTAAAAGAAAAACTCAAATTAGCACATGAATTGATGATAACGATAGTAAATAAAAGCAATATTGTTAGAAAAAGAAATTGAAGTAGAATAATTGAAATTATGAAGGTGAGGCAATAAATAGTCATGTACGTGAAGGAGAATGATGTAATAATTACCTATCGTGATTCCATGATAAGGAGGACAATCAACCAAAGTCATTGATTAGGAGCGCAATCAACAAAAGTTGTGTAACAGTAAAATATAAGCTGCAAAGTGTAACCGAAAACACCTACAAATTACAAACAAAATCAAATTTGTGAGAACTGAATGATTACTCTACCAAGCAAATTTTTTGAAGAAAAGCTTAATCAAAGATCCGGGAACAATAATAAAATCAAAATAACAAAAACAAAGCAAAATAGAAATCTAATAGTAAAATGCAAGAGAAAGTTGGGAGGAAGCATTGTAATTTTGTTGAGCGAAGAAATGAAACACGATCTCAAACTTTAGATTGGGTTAAATAACCTACACCAATTAATAGATAAATATCCATTAGGCAAAAAAAAGAATTAATAGATAAATAATCCTTAAAAAATATTCTAGTTAGGGTAATCATATCCGAGAATCAAGAAAATCATATCTAGTTTTTTTTAGCAATATCCTAGTTATTGAATTTTTTTTTTTAAAAAAATCTTTTATAGTTGAAAAAATAATAACAAAATATTGATTTTCCCCATAAAAAAACAAAATATTGGTTATGTAAACAACCAAACAAATCTTCATAGATAAGATCAAACACACCAAATCACAAATTAATAATTTTGAATATTTTTTTAAAAAAAACTATTTTATAGTTGAGAATATAATAACAAAATATTGATTTCCCCTAAAAATTATAATATTGGTTACGTAACAACCAAACAAATCTTAATAGATAAGATCAAACACACCAAATCACAAAATAGTAATTCATGATTGGTTAAAATCCCTATATTAAATGAGAAGACGCCACATGGGTTATGCGACTTCTCATTTAGTACTTATACTAGTGTAGGTCCCGTCCTGTGTACGGAGACTAGGGGTGGAAATGGGGCGGGTTATGGGTGGATGAAACCATTCAATCACCCGTTCTGCGGGTAAAAAATTTTACCCGCTCCATCCATCACCTGCAAACATTTTCACCCACATCCGATCCGCGCGGGTGATGCGGGTGGAGCGGGTACCCAATGGGTGAAACAAAAGAAAAAAAATAAAATCAACACAAGTAGTCCAATTCTAACTCAAAATTACAAAGGGGGTGTGTTTATGTATTTATATTTTTTATCGGCAAAGCACTGAAATTACGAGCTAATTGAAATTTGAAAGTGGAAGGGTATATATCTTTATACTAATCATATACTAATCCAGTATATCCCTTGCTATAACGTGGAAGAGCAAGCCGAGATCATATCCATTCTAATTGAAATTTGGTGGGCAAAGCACTAATTAAGGATTAGAGTTTGTAGAAGTTAAACTTGAAAATGATAAAATAGTAAAATCACACACATTATATATATAAATTTTAGGGTTTTATGTGGGTTTACGGGGTGGGTGTACGGGGCGGGTTATGGGTGAAAATTTTTCACCTATAATCCATCCATCACCTGCTTCACCCGCACCCTCTTTTTTGCGGGTTTTCACCCGTAAAATTAATGCGGGTAAAGCAGGTGGAGCGGGTACTCGTGAGTTATTTCCAGCCCTAGACTACATTAATACAATATTATAAATAATTTGGGTAGTTTTCAATAAATAAATAATAATCTAAATATAAATTATTTTTCCATCAAAAAATAATATAGATACAAATAAAATTAGTTCGATGGATTATAAAAAAATCTAAATATCTTTTATTTAGATTCTCTCAAAATATAAATAAAATTCTTATTTATAAGATAAATTTTTCTTTTTCTAATCTAACATTAATTGAATCTCATGTAATTTAATACATAACTGTTTTTTAAAAATATTTTAATACTGTTTTTTTTTATTAAATATATAGTATAGATTTATTACGCTAGTTTATTAAAATATCTATCCACAAATTAATTTTTTCCAGCAAAAAATAATCTATATATAAATAAAATAGCACTTATAAAATACTACATTTTTACCTATTAATATTTTGGTAAGTATGACTACGAAGTATTTTTTTATATTTATGTCAATTAACTAAACTATATATATTGTGGCTTATATAACTTTCTATAAAATATAATAACACACTGATTTTTCCCCCTAGAATCAACTACAACGCGCCACATAGGAAAAAATAATACGTAGTAACAAAATATTGATTTTCCCTATAAAAAAACAAAATATTGGTTCCCTTGTGAACATCCCTTATAGTGTACTTTGTGCACAATTATAGGCCATTGATCTTATTGAAATTTAGGGATAACAATGCGCCACGTCGTACGGATTAAAAAAAGAAAAAGAAAAAGAAAATCCAAGCTTCATCACATAATTAAGAGAGTGTAGCGCGTGTGTTTCCAGTAAAACTCTTCTTCTTCATCAAGGTCGATCCCTCCCTGTCCAGATCCAAAATTAGCCACCAACAAAGCTTATGCGAATCTTGTTTCCCCTACTCACAAAGTATATTCTTCACCAGCGGCGACACGAATCGTAGAGGAGGGAAGTCTCATCGGTCGCGGATTAGGTGTTCGATTTCGCCCCCGGACGGGGTGGTAGAATTGGCTTCCCGTGGGTCTAATTGCATCCAGCCGATGTCGATTTCGCTAATTTTGGATCTGGACAGGGAACGAGGTCGACGGGGTTCTTGTTTCAAGTATCTACTCTCTTCATGGGATCTGCAATTCTTCTTGTGGTGGTGGCGGCGGTGTGTGGTGGTGGCGGCGGTGTCTAACTCGCGAAGGCGGCTGCGAAGATCGAAAATCCCTTCCCCAACTGTGCGTGCTCATTTTTTTTCTCATTTACTGAAACAAGGAGGAATTTATGAGAATATTTTTTTTTATTTGGATTTTTGATCGATTCAACCGAATAATTCTAAAAATTTACTTAATCATAACTGTTATGCAATTATTCATCCCTTCTATATCTCGTAAAATAAGAATTCCACTGAATAATCTCTCAATTATCGTTCAATGTGCGCGTTAAATCGATCGATTCTATCGAATTATTCTAAAAAATTACTTATTCACAACGGTTATGTGATTATTCATCCATTCTATGTACCTCATATATAAAAATAAGAATTCCACTGAATAATCTCTCAATTATCGTTCATAAATATTATTCAGTGGAATGGTTGATATTCACTACTAGCTTGATCATTGTGATGTGTTTTTATTCGGTGAAATATATATTTTTACCGCTATACTCCACCGAATAAAAAGTCATCAAATAATAACATTAATTAAGATGCTGAGTAGTTTTTATTCAATCACTTTTGAACATTATTCGGTATATAATATATATTTGTCAAATCAAATTATACAATCTCCAATTTCTTCTCTATCAACTGCTTATTCGATTAAGTACTTATTGAAGAAAAAAAGACAAGTCATGAACATAGCACATTACATGTATTGTCAAACTGAACAATTCCGCCGAATAATATCCATATTACTTTTCTAAAAAATATCAAAACCGATCAACTACACTGAATAGTATTGCTAAAATTATTTATTCGCATATGACAACAAAGATGCTACCTCCGTGTGAAAATATAAGTCCGTCAACTTTTTGACACGTTTTTTAAGGAGTTAAAAACTATATGAAATAATATATTTTTTATTAATTTTTTTACATAATTTTATTAGTAATATATATAAGGCTATGTAAAAAATTAATAAAAAAATTATTTTATAGAGTTTTTACTTTCTTAAAAAAGTGTCAAAAAGTCAAAGAACTTATATTTTCAAGCGAATGTAGTATCAAATTACCTTTAAAAAAAATTAAACTCTCTTGTTCCGGTTGTGATGAGATCAAATTTTTGTGATAAAAGTAATTCTACATCGATAAAAAAAAAATATGCGAAAATCATTGCAATAAAAAAACAAAAAAAAAACACAAATTGATATGCGGATCCCACAGTTCCAAATCATTGTTCACTTCTCTTCTTGTGAAGTCACGCGCTAAACAAGGAGAGTAAGCTCTCTTCTCCCGTGGGGCCCACCTTTTTTTATATTAAAAAAAAAAGAAAAAAAACATTATAATCTCAGCCACCCACCTACCCCAAATCAATGGTCCAAAAATATACACAAAGTACACCCTGAGGAGTGTGCACAATATACCTACTATATATATATATATGATTTTTTTTATCTATCAGATTTGTTCCAAACCTTAAATTTCTTTTTTTTAACCCCCCAAAAAAAAAGTCTAGTTGGGTTGACTGACTTAGATTGTCAAGGTTGATGGCTCAACGATATGAGGGGTCAAAATGGAATGGCCCATCCCGGTGTTTCCCATTTATCAGGTGTGTTACTATCAAAATTCCGCATTCTTTGCCGGTGTTAAATATAATGATCTTTGCAAAAAAAAAAAAAAAAATTAAAATAGACAAACACAAATTTAAATCCGTTCATTATTAAACAGATTAAAGATCCATTCATGCTTTGTTTATTTTTTCTAATTTCATTTGTGAATTTATATTTTCATTTAATTTAATTAAAAATGATTATAGATCCATCAAGTAAAATTAAAAAGATTTAAAATCCATCTGTAAGTGTCACGGGCCGACACGCACAAAGCATGTGTGGCGCCCTTATCCCTGAGATATCAACCTTACGCAACCAACACTACTGATTTCGCCTTACTTTAGACTCATTAGGAAAGCAGTTTCAATCTCCAACCAGTTGTGTAACGGGATGGCCAACACACCTCTCACCAGCGTCAAGTCCTCGACTAGCGATAAGTTCCCCGAACCTAATCGAACATCCGTCAACATATGTCTGTACACGAGGTCGCAGACCGTGTGATAAGTCATACAAATTTATAATGACTTTATATACAACTTTAAAATTTCGTATAACATAAAACTACACCAGTTTACCTATATAATGTAAGATGGGTCCTGCTATTCACACAACCACTTTTTTGCTATTTGCACGGTACCGACACCGACTTCCCGAGTCGGCAACCTTGGAGTGGGGGCTTACCGTTGGATCTCCTTCACTGAGTGCACGGTCACTGTTGGATCCTCTGTCGATGCCGACTTCTCAGATCGGCAGGCCACTGATACCGACTTCCCAGACCGGCACCATGCGGATTGCTAAATTTCACCGTGCAAACAGCAAAACCGTGTAAGATTGACATGTTGCAAATCTAATAGTACTCCGTAGTAGTGTGTTAAAATCTGACCCATAGGTGACGTTATGGATGATTCAGATAAATAAATAATCAATCACATGTTCAAATCCATACCCCCCCTTCACATTCAATGTTCAGAGTTTATCAGCTCATTTGCTTGAAGGTTATTTTGATTTTTTTGAAAATGGAATATCATAAATACGTTTTAAGTATATCCTCATCGACATTATATGTATTTGAGAACAAAATTGATAAATGATGGATGTGATTGCCTTTTGTTTGTTTGTTTTCATGCACTGTTTATTTCATTATTTATTGTCAAAGTTGGCATAGTAGTTATGACAAAGAGATCTATGGCCTTTGTTTTTTTGTTTTCTTTTGACGGCGAGGTAATACACATTTTGATGGCAAACTCTGAGCATGTGACTTAGCCAACAAGAGTCACGCATCAAATAAACCAGTTTGTGCCGATCGGTCCAACTCGAGCGAAGAAGGCAGGAATTGAACTCGAAACCTCCTTAACACCCCTTTGTTCCACACTACTAGGTTACCCGGACGGTGGCTCTATGACCCTATTTAGATATACCCCCCATATGTGGTGTCATGTCACATGACACCACATAAGTGCATTCCCAAGCAAAGACACCTAAAAGAACCCACCTTGCTTCATCCATGGCCACTATTGGTACTTTCTGGCTCCCCATTTGGGTGGGTTTGGTTTTGTTTGCTCTGGGTCTCTTCCTAAACCACTACCTTCCACTGATTTCAAATCATGGGCTTGGCCTTTCTAAGGGCAGCTTTGGGTGGCCTCTTTTGGGTGAAAGACTTAGCTTCTTGAAGCCCCACCCCTCTCACTCCAGTCCATGTTATGTGTTTTACGCCTTTTTTCTCGATCTTACTGTGTACTCCTGTGGTGACCCCCCCTCAAAAGTTTCTGAATCCGCCACTGGTCATGTGCATCATTAAAGGTTTAAGTGTCTTGTTAGATACACTGCAAATCCCCCATCAAAAGTGCACGTCCATTCCAACGTGCAAACCGTCAATTACGAAGTGCAGGATTTGTGGTGTATTTAGCTTGGGCGAAGGTTTAATTGCTGCCTGTATAACATGGATTGAGGATTGCCAAACAAGTAATTGACTGATTTACCGATTTAAAGGAAGAACTAACACCAACTTATTTAGAACACCAATTCTAAATATGTGTTTAAAATGTATGTAAACAGCTGAAAAAGTGAGGTATATTGAGCAATTTTGCCCAGATTTTGATATGGATCAAGGCAGTGAGTTGTGAATTTTCAAAACGACGGTCACAGAGTTAAATTAAAACCTGCACGAGTTTGATGACCCAAAGGATCATTCCTTTAGTAACAAAGCATGTCCGCTTTTGAAAAAGCAATGCAACTTGTACCAAAATGTTCACAGTTACACTTTGCTCACGGACAGTCGCAATTCGCAAATTCTCCCTAGGAAGAACACACCATTCACAGTTGGGCATTCGAAGTGCATTTTGCAATTTATCAGAAAATCAGATGGCTATTTAAGACATGGATGCAGCCTGTAGTAGTGTTGCATACTACGTTTGTTCATCAGTTCTTCCGTCCTTCAACCAAGATAATGTGGTATCCATGTCTGCACAGCACCATCACAAGTAATGAAGATTTAGTGCGAAATTACCAAGTCTACTTATGATTTGGAATTTGCAATAAGAAGTTAAATCGACTGGAGGCAAGAAAGGCAGGAATTACGTCGATTTGAACGCTGCACTGGTAGCTCCGATTGGGGTATTGAAGGCTACTTCCTGAAATGGGCCAGCCATCTTGCCCCTTGGGAACCATCCGAGATCTCCTCCTTTTTTACCAGAAGGGCATTCCGAGTATTCAGTAGCTAGCTGCAAGATGAAGGGTAGTGTTGATTCAAGAAAAGTAGGAATATAGACAGAGGAAACCTCAGGCCGTGTAACATAACAGACTCTCAAAGCCTAATGCAAAACTTTGACAGGGTGTCTGATAACCTAATGCTCCAGCGTCTTTTAAGACAGCCATATCCCTATAGAAAAGCTTTCGATTTCTTCCCCCTTCGGATTAAAACATGCTGAATGATATATCTAAAGACAACCGAAAGCTTGCAAGACTTTTCGGAAGTACTTCCAAAAGTGGAGAAGAAAGTTTTATCCCAAAACCTAAACATTTTCATTTCAACAACTCTGAAACTTGAAATTCAAATTGAGCCTCTACAACCTTTAAACCTAACGAAAATCAGAAAGAAGAAAAATATTGAACTAAACCGCCCCAATAGCAAACTAAAACCAACTGCCTCGAGTTCCCCGAGTAGAGTCCCGCTCTGGTATCTCCGTGTGTGTCGTATTAGTTGCTTCACAGCCTACGAGCCTATCAAGAATGAAAGATAGAAATACCCAGTAGTGGTAATACTTAATCCGATCAAATACCTTGGCAAACTCAGCAGGCGGAACTTTATCCCCATTTTCAAGCCACCCATCTTGTAGCTTCTTGTATGCTTCATTAATTTTCCCTTGTTTCTCACATAAAATGTGCCTAGCTGGAACAGTTCAAAACACTCAACAGAGTAAGAACATAACATGACAATTTCAAAGCACAGACACAGTTGAAAAGATGTTCAACACACCTTTGACATAGGTGCAAGTTCCAAGCCCATCTCCTTTTCCAGCTTTCCCCTTGCCCTTTGAACCACCTTCCTCCCCTGTTTGTTTTGCCTTTCCCTTTCCCTTTCCACCCGCATCCTTGGCTTTCGCGTCCTTTCCCATACTCAGTCCAAAAACCTGAAAACATTATTAAGATACATCATATGATCCTATTACTGAGTGATAAGCTGTTGGTAATTTGTCAGTTCACAAGGTAAGCTAGTGAATTGAACCAATTCATTTGATGGGCACAAAGCTCAATTAGTCCTCTCAATTGGTTTAGGGTTGGGGATGGACCAACCCATACCTGGTTACATCAAGCGAACCCTAAAATCAACATCAGATGAAAAACCTAAATCCTTCAAGAATCAGAAATTGCACCAGAGATGCCATAGGCGCTGGACTAAGGATTATAAAACATAGCACTCCCAAAATCGCTTCTATATGGAAGAGCAATTTCATGCGTTCAGTAGCAGCCCGAGAGAGATTTTCTCCCAAGTTGCGGAAACCTTCCTTGAGCAGCCAGAAATTCAACAGCTTTACTGAAGAATAACAACAAGCACAAGAACATATCGAAGATTGTTCATCCAGGAGTAAAATCAGAGGGGAAATTATAGAGAACGAAAATGCCGAAAGCCGAAAGCCGAAAAGCAGAGAGGAAATTCAACGAGTATAGATTACAAGAGCAGATGAAAAACAGGGGAAAAGAGAAACAGGAAAGGGGAAAACCTTGATGAGCAGCTCTGATCGACCGGCGACTTCAAATCGAAGGGGATACTGAGCTCTACGAGAATCAGGCAATCAGCCACAAAATCTAGTAGCAGTCAGTTTTATTAGGGCATTGGAATATTTTCAACTTTGTAAATTTCTTGCTTTCCTAAAAAAATAAAATAATTCAACCTCAAATGCTAAAACACACTTTTTTTTTTTTACTTGTTGAAATTTAATCTAATAACGATGAGTGAATGATCGAAAGGGGTCAACTTCTTGGCAATGGACTCAGTTGACTAAATTAATTCATTTATTAAAGCAAGGAATCCGTTAGTCAATTGAAAATGGACGTACCTCTTATTACTTTGGTGCCTTATCCCCATCAAATAGATACTACCACAACAGTAAACCAGTTTTGAAAAGCTGACAAGACTTGAGTCCGAGAAAAATTGAATAGTTTGACTGGTTACAACTTATCAAAGTAAATAATTAAAAACATCAAATGACACCTATATCCAAAAACATACATATAGATAGGCTATATTGGAAATGGAGTAGAAATGACTGATTTTCTACCAAATCATAGCTATTGACATGATGGGTAGTCTAAAACAATATCAAAAATCAAGCATGAGATGAATTTGGGATCTGGATATACCACTAAAGATCAAAACCTTCCTTTGGAAGATCTCAAAGAACGGTTTACCCACTGCTTCTAAACTTGCATCAAGATGATCGAATAGGAATCTCAATGAACTGTCCACAATGTGACTCCAATTTTGAGGACATCACTCACCTACTATGGGGCTGTCCTATATCAAATGACACCATACTCGCAATTGATCCAGTGTTGTACAGGAAAACCACCGATGCCTTTAGAGAATGCTCCACCCTCAATGAAATAATACAAGATATTAAGAATAACATAGGCAAGTATCGCTTCTCTATTCTTGCCTTTGCTTGGTGGGGAATTTGGTACTTTAGAAACAAGACACTATCTGACAATATATACCCGGATGTGAGATGCATTAAATCTTTCATCATTGACCAATTTTCCCTATGGAAATCCACAAAAAATATTGAAGAACTTGACATCAACCAAACCACACAACCAATGACCACAACAACAATTAAAAGAAGAAAGAAAACAAAACGGAAACCCCCATTGAATGGAAAATATAAACTTAATTTTGACAGGGCTCTTGCGCCGTCGAGTTTTGGCTCCTATGGCTTTATAATCAGAAACCACATGGGAACCCCGATCTTCTTTGGCTGTGGTCCTTGCCCGATTCCTACTATTGCGGGAGCTGAAAGCTTTGTGGCTTGGCAAGATATCATGACCGCATTAGAACTACAAATAACCAACTTGGAAATTGAAAGTGACACTAACCGTCATCAACAGTTTAAAAGGTCTTGTGAAACCTTCAGGAGACTCTGATATGATTGTCTCGGACAGTCTAGTCTCGCTAGGTTTCTTCTCTTCTGTCGAGATTCGTCATGTCTATCACGAGGCAAACCAAGTTGTGGACCGCCTAACGCATCTAAACTTTACCATACACAACAATATTAGCTCTGCCGATTCTTTGCTTTGCTCCCTCATCTGTATGGATGCCCTTGGGTCTTAGGGCCCCCCTAAAGCCAAATTATTTCCGGTTCAAAAAAAAAATTCATGTCAGGTAAATTGAGGAGCCAAAATAATAGCGCCGATGATACAAGCAAATAAAAAAAGGTAGATAAAAGACAAAAATCCATACCCTAAATGAGTATAGAAATGAAAAAACTCGGCACAAGAAAAAAGTCAAGGTGGACTATGGGACGAACTGAGAATAGTGAGAATACAGCAAAGTTAATACACTCTCACGACGTCTTGCTGCCGACAAGACAAGAGCAGAAACTCATGATTAACAAATGGCTCACTTCACTTGTTTATCTCATTTTGAATATCATTTGTAATAAATTATTTTTAATAAAATTAGGTGATCAAGATTTTCTATATCACAAAATTAGGTGATCAATTTTTTCTATACGGAATTGCTATTTGTACGGTCTATTTATCGCAAATTGCACGGAAAGCAATCGCGTAATCCGAGTGCGCGCTTCTCCCTCTCTCCCCTTCTCGCTCTCCTGCCCGTAGTCCCCGTCTCCTCCTTCCGCCGGCCACCATCTCCGACCGCCTGGGATCGAGCCACACCGACTTACCTCTGTTCTCAACCCCAATTCCTTTCACTACCCATCCTCCTATCTTTTTCGTCGTTCATTCACCACCGATGAACCCTAAACCTCGCCGACGCTATCCTCAATTCCGCCGGATCCATCCTCTTCTCCCTAGTTCCGGTCTACCACCATCATCATCGTTGGCCATCACTACTGCACATCTAATTTGGCGTCTCGTTCTTCCTTTTCGCAACAACGATTCTGCTCCTGGGTGGTTTGTTTGCTCAGATCCAGGGCTCGTCGGGGCGTCTCTGGTGGCGCCACCACCCGATTTGGCTTACCCATTGCCGGATCTTTTAGATCCCTAACATTCCACGTCAGATCCGCTCACCCTCGTGCCTGGTTTCGTAGCTGCACTCGCCGACGGGAAGAAAGGGATGACAGAGGAAGAAGATACATTGTATTGATTAATTATCTATTAATATTACTAATTCTGCTAGCATTTTGCTGACGTATCACGCCCACAATTAAAGTTGAATTTTTTATTCAAATAGTATTTTCTTATTGATCAATATTATTGTTAAAATTTTAAAATATCCGTTTCTGATTTTAAATATATTTCTTTCCTATTTTAAATATGTTTTATACTTTTTTCCTTTGTCATCCATTTTTTGGTAGTTTGCCTTTGGATTGAGGAAGGAAATATAGATTAAAGTTTTTAATTTATGTTCTTTTATTCTAATTTTAGATAACCTTCACAAATTAAATAAGATTTATTCATCGAATCTCTCCAATCAACTCAAACAACATGTTAGTTTTTCATGTTCTTTTAATTTGATTTCATTATTATGCATTATATATCAATGTTTTTATTTTGAGCGTTAGTTTTTCATTTATGTTCTTTTAATTTCGTTATATATTATTTTCGCTTTTATTTTGATGTAAGTAACTTTTCGGTTTTAAAATTTTAATCATCAACCCCTTATAATCTTCCACCCTCAATGTGCTTAAAAACTCAATACATGTTCTTATCAATGATTGTACCTGTCCCAAATAATCCGAAGAAGTTGATTGATATTTTTTACAACCGTTGATTTAAGAATTGATGTTGTTGTGGAGACAAGGAGTGCAACGTTAGTGTTTAATTTATGTTCTTTGAATTTCGTTCTATATTATTATCGTTTTATTTTGATGTAAGTAACTTTTCAGTTTTTCAATTATATGACAACTTATATTTTCTTTTTTAGTTTTATCCTAATGACAATAATTATATATGTATTTCAAATTATATTAAGTGGTGTGTTTGAGTTTTATTACTACTTTATCTTACTAAATTATTTTTAGATTTGTATGGTATCTCTTTGCAACTAATTTATAATTAAAAAAATATTTTATACATATTTTGTTGTAAACAAGTACTCCCTCCGTCCTAAAATACATGAGCTTTTAGCATTTTGCACAAGTTTTAATAAAACACTTTACTTTTAAAAAAACATCATCATTACACTAACTTTTTCATAAATTTTATTATTTTTTAACACCCACTACACATTTTAACCAATCAAATTATTTTAAAAAGTCATCAACACACAAACCAATACAAATCATTACAACTTCTTAACTAGAAAACATAAAAGCATTTCTATTGTTGGACAAAAATTTATCTTTAAAAACCCATGTATTATTGGACGGGGGGAGTATATATTAATATAGTATTAAATAAATACATAGAGTGATTTTCAAATTGAAATAGATCAAAATCCCGTGCCTTCAAGGCACGGGCACTACACTAGTGGGGAAAAAAAAATCTGCAACCGCGCATTGCGAGTGCACGGTTGCTACCGTGTAAAACGCGAAAAATTAACCGTGTAAATAGTAAGCCCCTTTTCTATATCATGATTATTTTTATAGATAGATATTCGTGCCGGCTATATACACCCCAAATCATGCACGTCCTTGGTTAAAAGGGGTTAATTATTTTTTTTTAAATGTTAATTAGTCACAAGGCTTGTATGTCCTTAAGGTTGTGCATTTTCAGCCTTTGGATTTGTGGTGTATACAACTACACCCTAGATATTTTCAACTATTTTAAAAATATTACAGCTTAAGAAAACGAAATATCACATAATCCATCCTCTGACCAATAAACGTTATAAAATGTCAGAAAATATTCCAATAGTGATATTTCGTGTAGATATTAACCGATATCGTTTAAGGTTCGTTTTTTTTAATGCCAGTAATAAATATTTCTATGTTTAATTTAGCATATTCATAGACAACTCAAACTACATTGCATTTGCACAAACTAAACTAATGAACTAATTAAAAAGTGCTAAACTTGGAAGCAAAGACCCAATTAGACGTCTTCCACAAGATGACTGGTGTCTGGTGTAGCCGATCAACCCCGAATTTAAGATCAACTGATATCCGTAAACAGCATTCGACGTTTCCACGGGAATTTGGCGAACTTTCCATGCTGTTTGGCGGCGCTAGATGCCTAATCAGAGTCGGATGAGTCTGACAGCGGAGCCTGATGAGAGTCCTTTGGTTCGACATCAGTCATGGAAGGAGGTAAGTTTGCATCAGGTGCAATTCTCCCTCGGGTTCTCCACTCTTTTGGCACTTCCCTCTGCAAACCAAAGATAGTTAAGGTGCCGATAATTTGATCAAATCCAACAGTAATGCAATGGTAATCCTGTCAAAATCAGATATAGATTCACTTACCTTAGGTTTGGGTTCTTGTGACTGCTCGGATTCATTTGATCGCTTCGATTGACTTTTCTTCAACCAAATCCAGCCATAAGACATTAATGCGCCCAAAAGAAACATAGGGCCGATCCTTGGGTCACCAAGAACATCTCTCAAGCCACTTCTAAGGCTCAGAATTTTATCTTTTATGCCTGCGGTTTTGGACAAAATGCTTCCAGAACCCGACAGCCAGAGTGGATCACTATTCTCAGGGACAAGCTGGGGTGCTCTTGTTCTCTACAGTAAGGGGATATACAATTTCTTGAGCAGAAAAGAAAAGGTTGAATAATGATACAAAACAAAGCAGGTTTAACAATGCATAATAATGCTAAACTTGTTTTGGATTAACCACATTAAAACGTACGGAGTAAGGATAAATGCTCAGCTGGTTTAGCTGAAAACTACTGAATTACTAAGCATGCAGACACTCAGGAAGAGCCAAGAGCCAGGATACTGACACTCAGCAGGCATGTAGTATAAACTACAAAGTACAATCGATCACAATATAGACCACAATCCCAAAAAAAAAATGAAATAAGAAAATCACGCATATTGACTGGCTGAAAAATAAGGGAGGACTCAAGCAGGTGCATTTTCAAAAAAAAAAAAAAAAAAACATGAAAAATCTTCTCACGGGATGATATATTTGTATCTGTATACCAATAGAGTAGTCGGCTAGAGGAAGGCACAAGGATCAACCTACGGGAACATTCTTCAAAATATAATGCCACTTACATAGAAGGGAAGCTTTTCAGAATCACCATCTTTAACTATCTTTGAAACCCATTCAAGAATCTGCAGATAAACACCAGAG
The DNA here is from genome assembly GCA_037127255.1 of Persicaria tinctoria. Classification (NCBI taxonomy): domain Eukaryota; kingdom Viridiplantae; phylum Streptophyta; class Magnoliopsida; order Caryophyllales; family Polygonaceae; genus Persicaria; species Persicaria tinctoria. Next base: position 64,865,385 of record JBANSL010000010.1, on the reverse strand, counting down.
TTAAGAAAGAATACTATGTCATGGATAAAGATACCACTTGTATCATACAGGTATTTTGCTTCAAGAATATAATTATATTGAGGAAAGAACTTGATACCTCTGGTACTTCAAAGGAACCATTATAATGTGCGACCAACTGAGATGCAGGGTCTACATCATCTTGAAGAGCATCAATTAAACTATTCCTCTTTCTCTTGACTTTGACATCATCAGCAGTGTCATTCCTCATGTAGCGTATCATAACTATATGTGATGAATCTAAGACACCTCCATGTGGTCCACAAGATTCAATGCTCAATTCACCACCAAGATAGAAGGTGCACAAGTTCTGGGCCAACAACTCATTGTTAGAGCATGCCCTATTTTATTTGAAACATATCAAGCAAGAAAATGGAATAAACATACGGGCCTTATGGCATTGTGTCTACCAGATGGAAACACTGCCTTCCATCAACAGACAATTCAACAGTTTGATTCATCCCAAGCTAAATGATGAATAAATAATTGTCTATTATTTTTCACATACCTACGATGAATGTGATACAATACTAGTGCTAAGGCACGGGAATATGGGATTTGGGTATCTCCCATTAACTATCGAGGAAGTTGGTGTGGGGTTTATATAGATTTGTGAGCTCTCGGCTAGTTTTTGGTGTAGAGTTTTTCTATGTCTAAACTTGGCTCTAATGTACATTAGAGCAGCGAAAAGTGTAGCTAACTCATGTGATCATTATGCAAGATCCATAAACATAACCTCTATAATATTGATCCATATGATCCAACAATCAACTAACTGAAATATCTAAGGTGAAATAAAGTCCAAGCAAAAAATCACAGTTGATCGGAGGAGTTTCCTAAAAGACGGTTGCTGAAAAAGGTCACTAGCCAAATTTAGACATAGAAAAACTCTGCCCGTACAGCTGCAATCCAGGAGCAACTTATATGTGATTTAGATGGAAAAGAAAATGCCAGAGAAGTTGATGCTTTCCTCAATTAAAAAAAAGGTAATAAGATGTGGTCATTTAATGGAAGAAAATATAACATTTACATATCAATAAAAAGCCAGGACACGGCAAGTATACAATAAAATATAAAAACAAATAGTTCCACACCTTTTGTTCTTCTCCATCCATCCATAAAAATGTCAATCTCTTGTCTTTAAGAGCAGTCAGTGAAGTTGCTGCAATTTCACTGATACCAGTTTCATTCAGTTTACTCTCACTTGACAAGGTTTCTTGAACTCTGCGCAGCATCTACAACCACACAATTATATTGGTCAGAATGCATATTTGTGGACCCTGACCTTTGACTAAAGATCACTATTGCCAAAATCATACAACAGTGTGGAGAATGGCAAGTGGCTGTGAAAGTACCACACTATCACTCCTAGAATGTGCCTTACACTTGGGTACTTTGACTTAATATTTTTCTCTATTGGCAATACAAGCTTCTTGATTACAAAAAGCTAGCATCAGAAAAGTTATCAGATTAGATTAAGCAAAAAGGTCATCATTAAGGAACTTACTTCACGCCCTTGGTTCATCTCTGGGCCACGTCTTCCAATGAGAATAACGCAGTACCATGACATACTATTGCTTCCAGCTCGGGAGTAGCCCCGAGCATCACAACCCAGCTCCATGGATGTCACTGTCCTCAATTGTGGAAGTTCTGAAGTAAGAAACACAGTACATCGGTCACAGAAAGTTTTTTCATAAAAAAAAATAGCACTATCACCCTGTTCTCCAAACAGAAAGTCAAAGCTCAATTCCAACAGAGAAAATAAGATCGATCAACATATGGACAGTGAAAATATTAAGGAAACACAAACATGGTAAATGTGTAAATTCCAAAACGTAATCAAAGAATAAGGCAGGCAAAAGGTTGTGAAACACTACTTTCTACCTTTTAAATGCTTAAACATTTGAAGTACTAAATGAGCAAGCATTTTTTGTGTTCAAACCTTTATTTCCTCTTAGGAGAAACTATTCTTGGTAGTTGAAAGATAGTGCATGTAACTTTTCAATCTTGACACGGTTTGATGGACACTCCACAACAACTACACAATGTGTACCCTGAACTAGTCGAGAAGGGTGTTTCCGAAAGATCTAGGAGTAGAATATTAGGCTAAACGTATCGCAGTAGTATTTTACAATGGAATGAGGGTTGAAATGAGTATTTTGCAGCTCGAACTACAATAAATAAATAAATAAAATTGTGCCAACTTTTAAAACATCAGAGTGACACACAAAAATATATTTAAGAAGATGCCATGAGCCAAAGTCCAGCTCTAACAAAAGCATTCAGGAAGTACTAGAGCAACAGCTTTACCATGCAACTTATTCTGTTCCATGGCATTCATAAACCATGAGTTGTTAACAGGACCTGCAAGAACAAATATGTGTGTCAAAATCACCTCTACAAGTATGAAATAGACATCAACAAGAAGAATAGAGAAAACATGCCATAATAAACAACTGGTTTGGTGCCTGGATCTTTCAGGAAGACAGTGGCTGGTGCTGATTCCAGATCATATCTGTAACCATCAAACACAATGTTCAGGACTATCCATATCCAACAAGGATACAAATATTGATTTAAAAAATAATTAATACTAAAAAATGCAGTACAATGAGAAACTGAGAACTACATAACAGAGTGAGCTCTTCTCGTTGTATGCATGTTTTGGGACCTTTCTTCAGCAAAGACAAAAGAGTTGGTAGATTGATCGCCTCAAAATTTTCACTTCCCTTTATTCTTATATACTGTTCTTTTTTGTTATTTGAAGTGATTCACTTAATTTCATAAATATAAAGTGCAAATGGATTACGAAGAAGTGAGAGGCAAAAATGACAATAAATCTGAATGAAGAGCATCATAAAAGAAATAAAAAAACAAAACAAAATAGAAGCATCTAGCAGGAAACAGAATCATTGTGTTTCAGCAAAGTGTTGATTGCAGTAACACTTACACTGACCACCAAAATGAAAACTCCTCTTCTCTCCATAGCACGAATGCAAAAGTGGCAAAATCCTGGTAAGCCTTGGCAATTTGACGCACAAATGGTGTTGCGCGCATACCTGTTTCTGAGAAGAAAATGACTTTGACCTTTCAGCCAAGGGAAACAAATGTCAGCATATGAAGAGAATATGATTGCAAGGGTATAAAACTGAGAACACAAGAGTATATTGGGAGTTAAGAAGAATTTGATCTAGGCTTATTTGGAGGTCGATGACACCAGTTGAGTCACAGGAAGACGAAGATAATGGTGGTGGACGAGGCGAAGACAACAGAGGAAGTGTTTCAGTCGCAGAAAGAAGAAGATAATGGTGGTTTCAATCTTTGCAAAATATGGACAGCTCAAAGTAGTGGTTGCTCTTTAGAGAAGGTGGGGCTAGAATGACAGGAAAGGAAGAAGGGGGGGGGGGGTGAAAAAAGAGGAAAAGCCAGTTGCAATGGTGGTGTGAAGGAGAGGGTGGTGTTGGACAGTGGTAGGATGGTAAGTTTCGTGCCTAATTTTAGGCCAAAATTCTATTCAAACACCAACCGAAGTTATTCTAATTTTAAAGCAAAGGGCACTATAAGAAAAATTCCCTTAACATCAAAAGAAGATAGAGCCTAAATATAACTCACATCATCAACACTCCTAGTAACATTTTGCCAGATAATTTAGGTAGGAAAAGTATCAAATGAATATATATGAAACAAAGAGAGGGATGACATTAAAGAAAAACAATAAGCATACCTTATGAGCACCACTCTTAGCCAGGAATTTCGGCCCCTATGTCAAAAACAAGCAAAATTAATTTTGCAAGACAAAAACAGCGACACTGGAATAAGAATTACTCAGTTCAATTCAACAGAAGATGAAAGAAAGCAATCCAACCACAAAAAATAAAAAAAATTGAGCTTTGCAAACCTAAGCGAATAATGTTATTCATGTTCTAAAATTTTGATCAACTTGAAATATTGGAGCAAATCGTATACCACACAAGGATGAGGCCACTTCAGAAAGGCTAGCATGCCATGGAACTCGTCTGTATTTTCGGGCAGTTTTAGAATAAAGTGGAAGTAGATAACTCATCAGACATTAGCCCAGCCATATATTATCATTCAATCTGTAGATTAATTTAGAAAGTTCAATTTTCTTGGAATGATAAATAAACTTTTTTGCTTCCTATAGAGAACTTCCACAATGAGAGAAAAGGACTCGTGATTTTGTTGCAAGCTCACTCCAATCATAATTAATAATAACATTTATACATCAGAGTGGCATCATTTAGAATAATAATTTACATTACCAGTGTATCCTTTGTGTAGTATGGAATCCGAGGTAACTTAAGTATAGCAGTTGAAAACCAATCAGTAACTGCATCAACAGAAAGCTCCCCTTCATACCTATACGAGCATAACACAGTATTCAATAAAAAAAACATTATCAAATAGCTAGAGCATAAAAAAAACCACCTCATGATAAGTTTACAGGAGGCATTACTTAAGAAAATTGGCCTGTACAGGAAGACTTAATAGAGAAAAGAAGGATGGTATGAATTGTAGAAACTCTAAAACCAACATATATTTTCTAAAGTTCTTGGTAAATTAAATAGCTTCTCTAAGCTTACCGAACAAGACAACTGGACGATCTGCAACCACGAGGTAATGCAACTAGCTGGGGAAGGCCTGTGTGTAAACACATGTTAAATTAATACTACCTCCGTATCACAATACTTGTTGTTTTAGACTAGTAAAGGTGTATCAAAAAACTTGTTGTTTTAGCTATAATTATTATCTTTATAGGTAATAATTGCTCTTTTTATAGGTAATAATTGTTGCTTTAAAGTGTTTTAACCTATAAAAGTAAAGTAAATATAGGTTTTGTTAATATGCGTGCATAGAGCTAAAACAACAAGTATTGCGATACGGAGGGAGTAGAAAAGTTGTTTCTAGCTGAGCATGCAACCTTTGGAAATTGGAATGCAATACAAAAGTATATTGAGGATGAAGCAAATAATTGAAAAAAAATGTCCTCGAATAAATAATATAGGTCCTCAATCTGGAAGGACTATTAACCTTCACAACAGCTCTTTTAAGGACCTAAATATGTTCAAATGATTTTTCGACGATATCATAGAACCAGAAACATAGTGAGCTCAAATGTTAAGAAGAAGATGAAGACTTCATTCAAATGACCTCTTCTTTTACATTTCAAATTCTTCACCGAACCCTTTCCCTTCACTTCCACATAAAGAAACAAATAATCTTATCATTGAAATTCTGTTTGATTTAAAGTTCCAAAGAAATATGCCAAATATTCATAGATGTATTATCGCAAGTAATCTTTCATTTTTGTAAGATATAAATCAATTTAAAACAGTTTCTGTATTGTATTCATTTCCCTATAGTATACAAACCCCATCAGGCTGATCAGTTATATAAAAATCAATGTTTACCATTTCGGAAGAAAAGTTGTCCAGTTGCCTTCTTCTCTGCAAAAAAAGCTGCAAGATTTATTTCACCAACTTCAACAACACCAGTATTTGCAACCTCGCCCAACAAAGTAGCTGCAAATCATGTAAGGACTCAAAAGTTAAAACACATATATAACTGAGCTAGTACATTGTTTAAAATAGGCATATACAAACCAAACAATTTCCAGTTCTCAAAATTATGTGTGCGCTTTAATTAGGAGTGCAGTAATTTTGATTAAAAAAAAAAAGGAGTGCAGTAACTAGAATTTTATAATAGACCATGGCAGATAATGGCTACCAAGGGACTTTAGGTAGTAAGAAATAGTATGCCTCCAATTTAACATATTTAAACAGATAAATCCACATGCATCACAGATTTAAGGCGACTATAAGTTACCTGTTTTAAAAAATTTCCCTTTTATAAATGAAAAATGTATTCTTCAACTTAAGATACAAGGATAAGAGTTTACAGTTTACAACTGAGAATCATAACTACTTGTCATATACAAACCAAGATGCTAATATCAAAAATTTTGAGTGTCACAAATTCAGCAGGATTTGTACACATTGTTATAGAAGTGGAATAATAAACTACACTGAATTTATATCTTTAAAAATGTTTAAAAAAAAGTGCAGTTGTTTCTAGATAACATTCAGGTTCACAAGGCCATTGTCAAAGTGGATAGGGAGTTTGAATATGTGTTTCTTTAGAGGGGAAATTCATGATCGAATATCTCTGGCATATAATAATAGTAAGACCAGTTAATTATCGCCAAGTGCTGAACATGTACTGCACGTGCCAAAATCAACTAGAAACTAGTAAACAATAAGCAAAGTTTGTTGTTTGTTCTTTTGTTGATAAACTTACCAATTCTTCTCCAATTACTCAAAAAGTTTGCACTGCTGAGACTGCCCTGTGAATATACCTAAACAATAGGGCAGGACATCTTCAATTCCATTTACTCGAGGAAAATCAACTGTTCAATATATATATATATATATATATATATATATATATATATATATATATATATATATATATATATATATATATATATATATAATATTTATATATAATACTCCCTCCGTCTCAAAATTTAAGTCGTTTTAGAATTTTGCACAAGTTTTAATAAAACACTCACCCATCAATCAACATCATCATTCAACTAACTTTTTCATAAATTTTATTACCCACTTACATTTTTTAACCAATCAAAACCTTTAAAAAAGTCAACAACACACAAATCAGTACAAATCATTCGAGACGGAGGGAGTATATAATATATATATATAGAGTTCATTAAAAAAACCATATAAATCTTAACAGGCAAAACAAGTAATTCTGTCAACATTGTAGAGCTATCTACTGATCAAGACATATTAAAACCACAGAAACTAAAACATAATCCGTATAATCTTAAAGGACTAACAATCTACACCTCGATGATAATCACCACTTTCAATATTCCTTTATACGACTCAACGATAATCACCAGTTTCAATTTTCCTTTATTCCACAAGCAAAGCCACACAAATCTCAGCAACATAAAGGACTGAGAAAAAGCCTGCAGTTCTAGATGTCAAAAGCTGTCTCAACATATTTAAATAGCACAAAAGGTTCTCAACATATATAAACAGCACAATCGACTAATTTCTTGCAAACACGAACATATACATTACTCCCTCCGTTTAGTTATAATTGTCGTTCTAAATAGATAACACATAAACTAAGGAAAGCAACTCTACCACAATACTGTGTATGAAATGACCGCAAAACCCATTTGAGTATGACTGCAAAACCCATTTTTTTGTTTTTTTTTTATGTGATATGTGTACGGATGACTGCAAAACCCATTTGAGTATGAGGGAAAGAGCCATGATTGCTGTCCCAAATTACAGACATTTGGTACTACATATTAATTTTTAATTCAAGGAAAAGAAAAAGTACTATGTACATTTAAGTGAGTCATGACATGTGTTCCCAAACGACATTTATTTAGCAACACATAATAAAACACCAGAACGACAATTATAACTAAACGGAGGGAGTGCATTACAATTGTGGGTGCAATAACATGGAAAACATCAAAAGAAAGAAAGAGGCAGAATTCTGATAAAAGCCCGAAGCAATGTCAATGAAACAAATACCTGGACTAAAAGTGGTCGCTGATCTCCCAAAAAAGACTGAAAATTCTTCGATGTAATGAAATTCAGATCATCGTCATCATTAGCTGTGAAATTGACAAGTTCATCTTACCAATTGCTAAGTTATAGACTTCGCTAATTCATTTATGGCTTCTAATAGAAACTGTAAAGTAAATAAATAAAGGAAATTGACTAACCAGGATGAGTATCATCAAGCAAAGGAAGGGTTATCTTGGAAAAGCTTTCACCGTCGTACAATTGTTTAACATCTTCTAGAACATGCTACAATAAGATTGGAAAGGGGGGTGAAAAGGATTTCCTTCCATCAATAAGCAAAAGGAAGTATAGAAATAGAAAAGTGTCATAATCATAATAGAATGAGAGGGCATTCGCACACCAGCTGTTCATCAATCCCAAATAGGTCATAGTCTCTTTTCCACAGTGGATTTGATAGTAACTCATATGCATATCGTATCTGAAAAGAAAAAAACAATGCTTACTGTCAATAGATTATACAAGTAAAGGTTCAAGGTATTTTAAGGTAAACAAAAAAAAAAGATAAGCAAAACAATCTAACAAAATTTAGAAATCTTAACCCACATAACTTTCACTCCTAATCACTCCGATTATTTCATTAAAAGCATATTTCTCCAAAGGACTACAATGTGGACTCTACTAGCCTTGTCTCCAATACCACTATTTAGAAAAGACCATCATGCACAAAAAACATTTTCCTTGTATGAGTAATATGGCCAAGGTAAACTTCCAATTTGTAAAAGAGGGGTTTCAAAGCTCAAATCTTCCCTTGAAAAGGCTAGAAGATGAATCTTGACCATCCTACGGAGTTACACAAGCTTGAGATTGAGTAATCTCAAACGCTTTCACTCTATAATTCTCCTCATCCTCTAGGTGGATTTTTCTCTTTTTGTCGATGACTCTCCCTCATGAGTCGTGGAGATGGTTGAAGCCGTCTCCACCTCTCTTACTTATGTTTTCCAGTTTCCTCTACCCCTAATAGGATTAGGGGTCTTCAGTTTCAAATAGGATCAATATTTAAGAACCTTCAACTTATAATTGTAGGAGTCCTCTAGTTCAACTACGATTCTGATACTTACACTTCAATTAAGCTTAGAAGCATTTTTCCCCAATTAGAAAAGAAACCAAAATTAATCTCAGTATCAGTTTCCAAGTCTCGTTTGTTACTCTAAATTGACATCCCAGCTTGGAGGAATTAACAAAATGCAAGCACCGAAGAAGAATGCATCCAATAGCATGCGTAATCCAATAGCAACTCTAAAATTTGAACCATCAGATTAGGATCTAAAACCTCGTTGGAAATGAAAACCGCCGCCGGGAACAAGAACAAAAAACAAATCACATACTGGAATACATTCACTGAATCACAGACCTTGATAAAATTAGCTGTTTCAGATTCAGTGCCAGAATTCCTGAAATATTCCACCGCAAAGATAGGTCAGTCAGTCAATAAGATAATACAAGCAAATGATCTATAGGACAGGTAAGCCAAAGAACAGTGAAAAGAACTAGACAGTGTGTATATGACTAAATATTTCCCAACAGTATAAAAGCATCAAACAGATTTAGTCACTTTCAAATTCAGAATGCTGAATGGAGTATAAAAGACAGTCACTACTCACTCTCAGCACCCAGATAAACAAAGCAATGAGGATATTTCGCAAAATGTTGTCCCAAGCCTAGAAACCTATTTACAGAACTTAGTGTTGTGTTATAAGCCTTATTTACAATTGCTAATACATTTAGCTCTACAATATTTATTTACAAGTAGACAAACTAATGCTAAACTACAAATTAATGCCAAACCACAAACAAGGCCTATATGCCTGATGCCATTAATCAATATTTTACATCTACAATTCACTCATGTTACTCTAGTATGATGCCAAATTGCCAACCAATTACACTTCTTGCAATTTCCCGATTCTGCACTTATATCAATTGGTCTCCCATGGAAATTCAGCACACTAGAAATAAGGTGAACATGTTGCGTGATGGATTAATAAACCAAACCGAAGAAAAAGCGGGTTCCTTTCAATTCTAAACAGGAAATAAATCCCAGGTGCAATGGCAATGCATTCATAGATACGGAGTATACGATCAATTGTTCAAACGGAAGAAGACGGAGAAAAAGAAGAAGAAAAACATATTAAAAAGGTAAAATTGACAGCAGTACCAATTCGAGGAGAGCTTCTCGTATGCATCTTTCACTTCCTCGATGGGGCAACCTCTGCTGATGCCGAGAACTATAAAATTTGAGAAACAAAACACAAAATTAAGCATATCAAACATCAAATTCGCTTCAAAAACACTAAAATTCACTGTCAAGAGACGGAGAGGCAGATCGAGGGACCATCGTAGTGCGAAGGAGGGTAGGAGTTGGGGAGGACAACGAGCTGAAAGAAGAGGGACAGAGCGAAAAGCACCAGGGGCAACCAGTAAGTCTTGAGAGCCGTCGACAAACGCGAGGCTTTCACCGGCGACGGCGACGACTTGCTTTCCGGCTTCTCCGAGGGTTTATTGGGCGACGGAGATGGTGAATTCGCCATTGAAGAACCGCACAAGGCTGAATTTGCGGTCTTTGTACACTGCTTTGCTGGACTCGGGAAGTAGGAAAAAGAATATCTAAAGCGACAGTGAATTTGAAAATACAGTAAAAGAATTTTACTGAAAAGGAAAAGGAGAAAGTTTTTTTTTTTTTTGATTAGGTAAGAATTCGAGTTCAAACATATCTGAAACTCGATGGCCGAACAAGTCGGCAGACGGAAAACCGTCAATACAACCAGGATATGATAACACAAAACATCAGAGAGGAAAGAAAAACTCAATCAACACATATAAGTCGTCAACCAGCGGAGAAGTCGATCGAGAACCGAGACGCGCCACGAGTGCCAAGAACCTGGGAGAGTGCAAAGACTCAAGACAGTACCCCAGCCGGAAAGGGCAACTCCTGAGGAAGTGTGGATCACCGACGTTGCCTCCACCTAAATGAAGGATCTTCGAAGACCACGAACACTACCACGATCCGTCGTCGATCAATCAGGACGCCCGATACTGCAACCCAACACTAAGCAGACGCAGCCACACCAAAGCACCGACGCCAGAAGACGAGCCAAATACGGGCCAAAAAGAGAAGATCGATTCACCGTCGGAAATGTGAACGGAACTCCCCGAACCAAATAAGACGATTCGAGAAGCATTATTATTATAGATATATAATTATTTTCCAACCCAAAACGGGATTTAGTCTATGCCCTTTCGAGCAGGATTTGAAACCTTTACGGGATTTTATAATTATATATATGCAAACAGATCAGAATAAATAAATATGCAATTCATTCTGAAATGAGTAAATATATAATCCATATATTTGTTACAAAAGTGAGTAAACAAATATATGAGAGTGTTACCATTTTTTTTTTTAAGTTATTAATTTTACTTTGCTACTGCAGCCACACCGTGCCGTGCAAGGCACGAGCAAGCAGCAAAGAAATCCCACAAAATCCGGAGACCTCCGTGCCGGACAAGGATTTAACCCTCTTTTTTTTTTTTGTTCTAATTGGAAGCTTGGGCCCAAAGCAAACAAATCGGGCCCAAGGCAAAGCAGCATTGTGATCCACCGGGCCCAAGGAAACGAAAGAGCCAGGGCAGATGAGACGGCAAACCTAAACCACCGACCAGCAGCGTTGCGGCGGCCGATGAGGAGGCCGGAGTTACCGAACCGGCACGGAGATGTGAACGGAGAGGGTGAGAGAAGGCCGGGGTGAAGGAGACGCGCCGAGGGAGGGCCGACGGGACACCAACCGGCCTGACTAACCCTTAGGATCCGAAACCACCCAGATCCGACCGAGAGGAGGGAGGCAGCGAAAAAGGGAGGCCACCCTTGCCGAGATCGACAGACGACTAACCCGCGAGGACACCGCCATCTGGGCGGCGCCGCCGAGCACAGCCGAAGGCGAAACCGGCGAGGGGGAGAAACCAAGACCACCATAGAAGCCGGATTGGAGAAGCATCGCCCAAAAATTGGGGGATTTTTGAGCGGGTGCGGATAGACCTAGGGAGGTTCAAAAGAGTGGGATTGGACAGACCGGCGACGCCGGGGAGAAGCGGGGTTGTTCGAAATGAGGCTCAGGCGCTTGTTGAGTGCACATCCCGAAGGGAGGTTTTGCTTGCGAGAGCAACGCGATGTCGCTAATCCGAAAATGGAAGCTTTCTAACCGGAAGGGAGGGAGCCTCCGGATGAATGGACGGTGGCGGAGCGGAGGAGCCGTCGCCGCCGGTGGTCGCTGCCCTCGAAAGAGGGTTATTTCTATACCCCGGAGGGAGTTTGCTCCGAAGGGTGGTTTGGCTCCTTCCTCTCTCTAGAAAACTAGAGAGAGGTCAGAGAGTAAAAGGAGAAAGTTGTTATTTTATTATGATATCGGTAACGAATCTTTTTTCTTTATCTATGATTAATTAATTTTTATTAGCTAAATTGGTAAGATTTAATTATAGGTAATGAATCTTTAGATCACGTTTTTCTGTCTAAGTCCTTAGGCATAGGATAAGACTCTAAATTAAAAAAGATTTTCTAAAAAAAAAAAAGCAACAGAGCTTACAAATTTAATTTAAAAAAAGAAGCTAAACTAATTAAAATTTTTTAAAAAAATCTAAATTTAGGGTTGGGTATAGGATATTAGGATAGAAAAATCTTACTTCGTTACTGATAATAATTAATAATTGTAAACAGAAGCAAAATAGTCATGATATATATCTTGTTTTTTTTAGAACAATATATATCTTGTTAAGTATTACGGAGTACAAAATATGATACAACTAGTTTATGATGAATCTATTATTAAGTATTATAAAAGATACTAGTACAATTTTCGCGTCATAATGCATATTTTTTTATAAACAAAATCATAATAATATAATTAATTAGATAAAATATATTTGATTCAATTTTTTATTTGAAGCAATTTATTAGAAAGTGTATAATATGTCATGACCAAAAAAAAAAAGAAAGTGTATAATATGTTAAGGAAAAAATTATATACTATTTTAAATTAAACCAATTAATTAGAAAGTAAAAATATATATTTTAATTTGATTTGATTAGTTTGAAATCCCTGTAATTATGGTGGTGATGACACCTCATCAAAAATAATATTATGTGGAGTTTTTTTTAGCTATTTAAAAATGTGCAATAAAATCAAACGATCTTATATTTTAAGATGGATGGAGTAATTTTCTTTCAATATTTTTTTAAAAATATTTAGAATTTTTTTTCGAAATAGCCAAAAAAGGGAAAAATATTTGGAGAATAGCCAAAATCTCAAAATATTTAGCGATTTAGCCAAAGTAGGGTAAAGTCGTTGTTTGAAACAGCGACTTTACCCCGGGTTTAAAAAAAAAAATATAATAGGTAAGTCGCTGTTGTAACAGCGACTTACCTCTATTTTGTTTTTTTTTTTAATTTTAGGTGAAAAAAATTAATTTAATTGAAAACTTAAAAAAAAAAGATATTGGAGAGTCGCTGTTCTTTTTTTTTTTTTTTCCAAAACGTTGAAGCATCCCGGAGAGAGGAAAGAGAACCGGAAAGATGAAGCAGCGGGGGAAGAAAGTCGAGCAGTGATGAAACAGCCACCAACCACCATCAATTCGATGAAATCGTGGCGGTCGAGGTCGAATTCCTCCGAACAAGCCTCTCTTCTCGACCTGTTCTAGGGTTTGGAAAAGGTCGAATTGAGATTCAATTTGGATCTCGACCGGTAATGATACCTGTGCTCCTGAACAGTCTCCGGATGCGGCTTTCCACGGTGGAAGGGTTGGACTGAGACGATTTGGGGGTGGTAGTGATTGACATTCACTTCGACGAAGCTCCGGGGGACCTTGAAGATGGAGTAGGAGCAGTGGCCATCACCTCAAACCCTAGGCTGGATCGTCATCTTCGGCTGCCAAATTCAATTCGCCGGCCCCGCTCTCCCCTGACCACAAATCCACCTCGCAAGATCCGAAATTCCGGCCAAATTCAATTCGACGCCCCTGCTCTCCCCTGACCACAAAGCCACCTCGCAAGATCCGGAATTCCGGCCAAATTTGGATGTTCCTTGGGCTCGGCGCGGACCAGGAAGTCTCTCATCGGATTCAACAGAGTTTCTCTCCGATTTAGAACAGGAAGAGGATGAAGAAGAAACCGCCTCTAATCGGATTCAACAGGAAGAGGAAACCGGCAAGGGGAGCGCACCAGAGGGTAAGTAGGAAACCGGCGAAAACAAAATAAAAAAGGGGAGAGTCGCTGTTTAGAATAGCGACTCTCCCAATATCTATTTTTTTTAAAAGTATTCAGATAAAATTAGTTTTTTTAACCTAAAATTAAAAAAAAATACGAAATAGAGGTAAGTCGCTGTTACAAACAGCGACTTACCTATTATATATATATTTTTTTAAAACCCGGGGTAAAGTCGCTACTTTGGCTAAATCGCTAAATATTTTGAGATTTTGGCTATTCTCCAAATATTTTTCCGTTTTTTGGCTAATTCGAAAAAAAATTCAAATATTTATCATGTTGTACATAAAAAAAATTAAATTTTATTCTATTAATTTTTGTACTAAAATGTTATATTTATATCGCGATTTATAGTATTTTTTTTAAAGGAACAACCCCCACCGGAAGGGATTGATTATGTAATTCGTATAAAAGAATAGGGAGGATCCAAAGGACCAAAGTCACAAGTTATGAAGATTATCATCTTATGCTTTACATTTTCATATTATTATGTTTGTTATTTTCCCTTGAACAAATTGGCCATTTCTGGCCTCTGCTGGCATTTGCTGAGATGTGGTCCTGAAGCCATATTCTCGGTTCTTTGTCATCTAGTGAGGTAAGGGTTTGCTACCCCATGTGCAAGGCACATGTTCCCTCCCTTGCATACTATATAAGACAATGTTTTGTTCCCTCAAATGTAGGGTTTTGGGGATTGCAACCGCCTATCATAGAGGCTTGAAAGCCATTTTCGTCTATTTGCAGTATCTGTGATTGATGGCTTGATTATGCCATTCTGTGTTGTTTTGCTTGAATGCTTGGTATTGATTTATCTTTTACAGTAGTATATCTTCATATGGTATCAGAGCTGCAGCTCGATTCTGGGGTTTTTGGTTAGTTTATCTTGATATAGAAATTACTTATGTTCAAAGTGAGTGATCAGTCTAATACAGAAGTGAGAAATACTGAAGATATGGTTGCGCCAACTAATGTTAATGATCCGTTATTTTTATCTAATTCTGACCATCCAGGAGCTCAATTGGTTGCTATACCTTTTGATGGTACAAACTACATGACAAAGAACCGAGAATATGGCTTCAGGACCACGTCTCAGCAAATGCCAGCAGAGGCCAAAAATGGCCAATTTGTTCAAGGGAAAATAACAAACATAATAATATGAAAATGTAAAGCATAAGATGATAATCTTCATATCCCCTCCTTATGTGCCCATTATGATGATCTTAGAGTCATTGGGAGTTTCTGTTATACTCCAGTGCCTTTTGGCAGTAAGGACAAGATGAAGCCAAGAGCTAGAAAATGTGTTTTGCTTGGGTATCCTTTTGGACAAAAAGGGTATAAGCTGTGGGATCTGGATTCCAGAAATGTGTTTGTGAGCAGAGATGTAGAGTTCAGAGAGGATATATATATTTCCTTTCAAAGATAAGGTTGATAATGCTGCAGAGGCACCTTATGAAGGAAGAGTAGTGTTGCCCTTGGTGAATCCTGCACTAGATGATGATCAATATGTGCATCATTCACCTGATATTTCTGGATCTTTTTCTCCCCCACCATAGGATCCTATAGACAGTACTCAAGAGCACTCTACTCCTCCATCTCAAGTTGCAGATTCCCTGAGCTCTAGTGGAAGTATTAGGCAAATGTCTGCTGAGATATTGCAGGATATTAATGTTTTTCCACCTTTGAGAAGGTCTACTCGTGATCATGTTGCTCCCAGAAGGTTACAAGATTATGTTTGCAAAAATAACAGGCAAAGAGATTCTATGTCTCAGTCCTTTCTAGCTCAGTGTTTGGGAGATGAAGTCAGTAGTGATTCAGAAGTGTTGAAATCATTTGTGTGCATGACTGCTGAGCAAGAACCTTATACATTCAAACAGGCTTCTCAACATCCTAAATGGATGGATGCTATGAATGCTGAAATTCAGGCTTTAGAGTGCAATGACACTTGGGAATTAACACAGCTACCTGCTGGTCATAAGTCCATTGGGAGCAAATGGGTCTATAAGATTAAATATAGGCCTGATGGAAGCATAGAAAGGTACAAAGCAAGACTGGTTGCTAACGGTTATAATCAGATCAAAGGAAAGGATTACAAACATACCTTTTCTCCAGTTGCCAAGTTCTCCACTGTGAGAATACTTATTGTTGTTGCCACTATGAGAAACTGGAATTTGTATCAGCTGGATGTAAATAATGCTTTCCTACATGGAAAGTTGGAAGAAGAAGTGTATATGGATCCTCCTGAAGGATACATTATGAGAACTCCTGGTTTAGTGTGTCGATTGAGAAAGTCCATTTATGGACTGAAGTAGGCCTCAAGGCAATGGAATTCAGAATTGTGCAGGTTCCTCTTAAACCTTGGTTATAGACAGTCTTGTGAAGACTACTCCTTGTTTGTTAAGCCTGTGAAATCTGGAATTGTGGTAGCATTAGTATATGTGGATGATCTGTTGATCACAGGTGATGATGAGATTGTGATAAGGCAGACTAAGGAGGCTCTACACAGAGCCTTCACTATCAAGGACCTTGGCAAGGCCAGAAACTTCCTTGGTCTTGAAATCTTGCATGACAAGGCTGGGACTTTACTTCACCAAAGGAAATACATACTTGATATTCTTGAAGATTGTCAAATGACAGATTGTAAGCCTGCAGTTTTTCCTCTACCAAGGGGATTGAAGTTATCTATTGGTAATGGTGAAGTGATGCCTGATCCAGAAAAATATAGAAGACTTATAGGAAGATTATTGTTTTTAAATCTTTCTAGGCCTGATATATCTTATGATGTACAACATCTTAGCCAGTTTATGGTTGAGCCAAGGCAACCACATTATGATGCAGCAGTTCATGTGGTCAGATACTTAAAGGGCACAGTTTCTACTGGTTTGCATTATCCAAAAGATCATCCCATGATTCTCAATGCTTTTTGTGATGCTGATTGGGGCTCATGCTAGTTCAGTGCAAAGTCTCTTACATGTTATTGTGTGTTCTTTGGGGGATCTTTGGTGTCTTGGAAAACTAAAAAGCAAGTTATAGTTTCTAAATCTTCAGCTGAAGTTGAATATAGAAGCATGTCTACCACTGCTAGTGAAATTGTCTGGGTTGAAGGCATTTTGCAAAGACTGAAAATCAGTGTGCCAAGGCCTATTTCCTTATTTTGTGATAGCAAGTCTGCTATCCACATAGCAGAGAATCCAGTATTCCATGAGAGGACCAAACATTTGAAGATAGATTGTCATTACATCCGTGAGAAACTGCAAGAAGGATTCATTCTTCCCTAACATGTCAGAACAGGGGTTCAACTTGCAGATGTGCTCACTAAACCTCTTGGAGAGAAGCAACATCATTTCCTAGCTTCCAAGTTGGGACTTGTTGGTCTCCCACCAAGTCCAACTTGAAGAGGGGATATGAAGATTATCATCTTATGCTTTACATTTTCATATTATTATGTTTGTTATTTTCCCTTGAACAAATTGGCCATTTCTGGCCTCTGCTGGCATTTGCTGAGATGTGGTCATGAAGCCATATTCTCGGTTCTTTGTCATCTAGTGAGGTAAGGGTTTGCTACCCCATGTGCAAGGCACATGTTCCCTACCTTGCATACTATATAAGACAATGTTTTGTTACCTCAAATGTAGGGTTTTGGGGATTGCAGCCGACTATAATAAAGGCTTGAAAGCCATTTTCGTCTATTTGCAGTATCTGTGATTGATGGCTTGATTATGCCATTCTGTGTTGTTTTGCTTGAATGCTTGGCATTGATTTATCTTTTACAGTAGTATATCTTCATACAAGTCAAACCCGCTGAAGCCAACAAACAGGCAAGGCTCCCAACGGACGAGTACAAGACCAAAGAAAAGTTTAGCAAGGGTATGTTTATTACATACCGGAAAAAAATATGAAATAAAATTTTTGCCCCCTATAAGAAATCTTTGCAGCTACCATTGATCCAATATATCCCGCAATTAAAGACATTTTGGAGGATTAGTATGTAAGAAATAAGAATCTTTATTACGAAGTAGTTGTTGGAATATGAGTTGTCTCACATTAAAAATATTGAGATGTCTTTAAAAACATATAATTGAGACGTCTTGAACAAAATACAAGCTTGACGGGTTAATCCTCTCATTATCAATTGATTTTGAGACGGAACCCCATTGAGTTTATGTGTGGTATCAAAGCCGGATTCAACTAGTTTCGGTTGGTCTTCATATTAATGGGGTAGATTAATGAGGTTGCTGATCTTCTAATATGTCGCGAGCATTGGTTCCCATAGTATATAATTAGGGAGTGGGTTATTCCTCAATCATCATATTGTCAATTGATGTTATGATGGAGCATCACTTGACTTATGTGCTGGGCTAATAGCGCACAAACACTAGTACACCCGATCTCCCGTCACAATTCTCAACGGATTTTAGTACCCACATCGTTTGATCGATCTCCGTCAATACAGAAGCACCACCACCCTTGACACATCACACATATATGATGATATATCCTCCGATCCCGCTCCACCACCACCCTCTGCCTCACCGACGAGCTACGTAATATAATGGCTAGCTCCGATCCTCTCGCTCCACCACCGCGCAGCCCACGACTCCTCCTCCTCCACCGACTCCTCCGCTACCCCCAGCCACTATCACACGCCTCTAGGCAGGGCCGTCTAACCAAATTTGGAGGCCCGGTTCATAACTTTATTAATCATAAATTATATATATATTAATTTTTGAAAATTTAATAATTAATCTTTTAAGTTAGAAATTTAATAATTAATCATTTATTTTTTTTTTGATTAGGTAAAAAATCGGTTGGGGGACCCTAACCGAATGCATCCTGTCGGATGAGGTCAAGAAGACCTGTATCTGAGTATAGCTCAGATCCCCTGGTAGAGTAGCAAAGGTGTGCAACCTTATCTGCTACCCGGTTACCAATACGGGGAATATGTGATATGTTTACATTTCTTATTCCTTTGAGAAGGTTTTGGATATCTGACATAGCCATTTCTATTTCCCAAGGACATCCAGCTTGTGATGTTAGGTAATCCGTGATAATTTTAGAGTCTCCTTCTATTATTAGATTTGCTATGTTTAGTTCTCTCGCCTTTTCTATCCCTAGGCGTAGAGCTAAGGCTTCCGCTATAAGGGGTGATTGTCCACCGTTTGCTTTTCCGCCAATGTTGATTGGGTTTCCATGCCAGTCTCTGATGATGTATCCAATGGAACTGTTTGTGGTTGATTTGAATGATCCGTCAAAGTTTAACTTATATTTGCCCTCTGGAGGTTTTTTCCATCGGTAGGTTTTCCTATTGTTCCCAGATAGTCCTTTTCCTTTACTTTGTTTTTGTATGCCGTCTTCCTCCATATCATTCCACTTACTAGCTTTCCTCCAATTATCGATATTGGTTGTGATCATTTTCTTTATAGCCTCTGTAGAGGGAAGGGTTTCATTTCTAAAGATTGTTTGATTTCTTATAAACCAGATGGTCCACCATCTGATTGCTAATTGTTGTTTCTTTTCCATCGGAAGAGTGGAACCTAAAGTTTGTAAAATTTGATTCATATCTCTGTTTCCTGTAATTAGATTGTTGATGTTTTGAGATATTTGACCATGGAATTGTTGCTGGAAATTGTTGATGGGACATTCTATGAATAGGTGAATATCATCTTCCATGAATTGGTTGCACAAGCTACATGTGGTCGGTACTGCCACCCCTTTTAGGGCCAGCCTGGAAGCCGTGGCTAGACCTTTTTGTTTTATTTTCCAAATAAAGTTCTTAACTTTAGGTGGGGCGTCAAGTTTCCAAATCCATGAGAACTCATCCGACGAACTTTGTGGAGTTGATGAGATTAAGTTAAAGGCACTTGTTGTTGTGAACCATCCCTTTTTGGCAGGCCACCAATATAGTCTGTCTGTCAGGGGAGTGATTGGCAGTGGAATTTGCATTATATCCTCTACTATTGGCTTTGGGAGCACCGATTCGAGTTTTTCCTTCCACCATTGTCCTCCTATAATGAAATTGCTTACGGAATCATGTTGGTTAATGTTATGTTGAGAGTCTGTTTTGTCTTTTAGAGGAGTCGTATCCACCCGGTTATCTTCCCAAAACTTAATTGATTTTCCATCACCCACCTGCCAGATGAGACCCTTTTTGAATTTTGGAATCAGATACCTTAGTTTCGACCATTGCCACGAGGCATTGCCTTTTCTAGAGTAGGTAAGGATGTGGCTTTCTTTCAGATACTTGTGTTGTATGATTTTGACCCAGTTATTTTCCGGTTCCGCTAGAATTTTCCAGAGGAGTTTTAACTGAAGAGCTTCATTCATATCTTTGGTTTTTCTAATTCCCAATCCTCCGTCCTTTTTTGGTAATCATTTATGTTTTTGCATATTAAATTGTTTCAATTATTTCCATACGCAATTAACTAAGTTTTTACTAATAATATTTTAATTCCTTAAAGATGTAATTATAATTTAGTTCTATAATATAACAATTAAACTACGAAAATATAGTTATCAAGGATGTAATTTTTTTTTATGCCCATGTCAATAAAACTAAAAATGTTTCAAAATGAAATAATTAAAAAAATATAAGTTGGGTTTCCATAATTATAGTGAATATATAACATATAAATAAATACGGAGTATATATTCTACTACCTCCGTTCCAAAATACATGGGTTTTTAGGTTTCGGCACGTTTTTTAAGAAGCGAAAAACTCTATAAAATATTATTTTTTTAATTAATTTTTTTATATAATTTAATACTTATTAGTAATAAGTATCAAATTATGTAAAAAAATTCATTAAAAAAATAATATTTTATATAGTTTTTCGTTCCTTAAAAAACGTGCCGAAAAGTCAAAACCCATGTATTTTGAAACGGAGGGAGTATCGTTTTATCTGATCCATTTTCTTTTATCTTACAGTATTTTTCAATAAATATTAAGAAGAAGAAAACAAGGACCATATACTTCAATCCAGTCCAGTAGTCTATACCTAGGCATTGGATTGGTCCAGACATTAATGGAGTAACAATCTTGACTTTGTGTACCACTTGCTAATTTTATCTTTAATTACATTGGTATATCTATACTATTATAAAAGTCCCAACTCTCGAATGAACAGTAAAATAACGGCGCCGTAATACCTCTGTCAGTTTTAACGGCTTCCGTCTTTTCCCTACCTATTATTGCCTATGAGCTTTCATAATTACGACATTGCCACCGCACTCCATCGCCGCCTTCTTCTATCCCATGGTCCTCACCCTTCGTCTCCGTCGCTGATGTTTTCAAGGCAATGAGAAGAGCAGGGCCAACCACCGCCACCTCACCATATAGCCAAAGCCAGCGATTCCCTTCTATCGATTCTCCAATTGAAGAGGTAAGTCTTCCACCTTCCTATCATTCTCTTAACCCTAAAATTTCTTTGATTTAAGTTTAGGCCTTTTTTTTCTCTCTAGCGTCTCTATAATTTCACAATTTATGTTGATCCTGTCGTCTCTATTCATCTTCCTTTTCAATTCAAATACTCGACCATTTTTTCTTATGTTTGATTCAATTTATAATTGCTGAACGATGAATGGTGAAATACTTTGATCTGCCTGGATTTGGGTGGCCTAAACCCTCGGATTCGTTTCTGTAGAGAAACCTCCGTGCGTCCAACTGGAAGGTGAATTTCTTTCCTTTTCTTTGATCTCTTCATTCTGCGATTAGAGGTTGAAAGTCTTGTAATTTTGATTGTCTTGGTGCAGATTTCTCTGTGAATGGTGAAGAGGAGGATTGATAGGCTCCCAATTACAACTGCTAAGCGGGCAAACAAGCGTACAAGTGGGTTATCTTTGTCTCTATCTATTTTGTTTCAATTGCATTTCTATTCGTTCTTGCCATTCGTTTTCTATATTAATGGTAGATTTATATGTTTCCTTTTTGTTGGGTCTTTTGTCTAATTTCATGCCCTATATATTTTTGGCAACAAATTCTCAGCTAAGATCTGCTGATACAAACCTGCAATTCACCTCACTTGTTTGATTTTCTCCTTTTGGGTCTAATGATTTCTACTAAGTGCTGTAATTAGTCATCAATTCTTGAATTATCTTGTTATAAATTGAACTCCTTAATGGACTGGCTTGGTTTTGCACTCTTGAATTGGCATTTGTTTCGTAGAAATTTAGCTAAAAGAGAAATTCAGTTATTTACTAGCTTTTGTCATGATTTTTACGATTGATGAGTTCTAGATCTGGAAACCCTTTATTGAGTCAATTGATTTTTTTTTTCAGCTGAAAGAGAATAAGAACAAAACTAAAAGAATGTGTACTTTGGATTGATGTGCTACCCACATGCCTTTGTTGATGAAAGAGGGTGGGGATTGTTTTTCATGTGATTGAGGTTTATTTAATTGTTTACATACTAATTGCCCACACACCATGAATTCATGAAGCCAGTTGTGAACACCTATATAAATCACTTACCAAATCATAAATTTTTGTTTTATCTGACCGGTTCATATTGTTTATGGTCGGTTTAAGCATTTCATTCCCATGAATTTTTTTCTTCATATATAGTCATATAGTCTTGACTCTTGATACCCATATGTTTCTTTGAGGATGATTTGTGGGTTAATGTAAAAATGGAAGAGATCCACTCAGACACCGGTTAGTTTAAGATTCTGGTTTATACGAATCATGTGTTTTTGACTAATTAATTCTATTTGTTCAGTATCAACATAAAGAGCACAATGCCTTGTAGGAGCTTCTTTGCTGATGTGTGATCTTCTTCTGTTTCTTCTTGGGCTTGTTTCCCCCTTTTTTCTTTGGGTTTTTTTTTAATCCCTGGTTAGGTTTTCAATTAATTGCTTATTGGAATTGGTTACACAACTCTATTCAACCTTCTTAATGGAAGGTTCAAGTTCATTAATAGTAGTATCACTTACAACAATCAACCCTACACCAAAGAGAAGGTGATTGTGCTTATCATGTGTTTGCTCTACGACATGAATACTTCGTTTTTCTCGAATAAAGATACACTCATTGGTGAGGTTTGTCTTTGATTTTCAGTCATAGCAATATACATGTTCAATTGATAGAGATTGGTGATGCACGGATGGTGTTCAATTAAATGTCTGATATACCCAACTGAATTATTTACCTACTGTACGCTAAATTTTTTTGAATTATTGATGAGCCTACAATTTTCTGTTGTTTAGCAGTCAAGAGCTCAAGAGTACTGTTAGATGTTCAAGACTATTTATTGTTGTTTTTCTTGTTCGATTGCAATTTCTATGTGTGGAGATGGTCTTTACTTGGCAGGTGCTTAAAAATGTCCGCCCGTTTTTCCATCTTTTTTCTGTGTTTACTGTCCAGTATTTCTTTCCGAAAAATTCCTCAATGCACATGATTTTCCAACAGTTTGAACAAAGAGGAAGCTTGTGCAATTTGGAAGACGAAGCCACTGGCGAGCAAGTGAAGTGTGAAGGGCAGTGTCGACGGGTGATCATTTGCACTGAGGAAGGGTATGTCTTAGATCTTTTGGTTTTTTTGAAAAATTTTTAATTTAGGGTTTAGGTGTTTAAATTTGGAGATTAGATTGAGTGGAAGTTTCGAATTTAGGGTTAGTTTGGTTTGAGTAATGGGCAATTAAATTTCAAAATTTAGGATTGAAATACATGGTTTAGGTGTTCAGTGAGTTATTTTATTACGATCTCCCCATTTCTCTGAAATGAATGTAACTAACAAGCAAATGTAGTGTCAATTTACTGTTATTAAAAAGGTTGCAGACCCCTTTTCCTCTGCCTCTGTGTGTCAATTGGCATTGTTGACATTGTGAATCCATGGAATTGTAATGTGCTGCTAAATAGAAGTCAGTCTGTCAGCAACTTGAAATGGTGGAGAATGTGAGATTTGTAAATAGATATCAAATCTCTTGAAATTCATAATGTCTTATCTTTCTAACAGTAAGAGTTCCCTCTAATCCATAAAGTTCTCAAATTTCTATTCCTTTGAATCTCACTCCTTTCCACATTCCGTGTTCTTGTCAAACATAAGTATACATTGTTGGTTTTAAAAGCTCCATGTGGTTGCCTGCTGTGAATTTCTTGAGCAATTGGTTGGAGAGATGAAGTTGTTACTTATTAGGATTTAAGAGTCACATTTTGTATCATTAGGGAACAAAGGCACCCTTCATTTTGAAAAAGAACTCCATTCATGTCTTTCACATGACTGTAAAAGTAAATTAGAATGCATCTATTAATGTTGTGTAGTAATTTCTTTCTTTCTTTCTTTCTGTTATATGTTTCATATTTAATAAACTTATGCATATCCAATTATGTATCAAGACTTGAGTTTTGGATGGACCCCACCTTTTAGAGGTTTGTGGCATAAACATTTAGTTTAATAGCGTTTTCAAATTCGATTGTGTTCTTAGATAGTCTAATCGAAGTGAAACTCACAAACTGGTGTAGTGGCATAGAAAGAGTGACATTATTAATACAAGTAATTGTTTCAAGTAGTGAATAGACGAGATAGTAACTAGAAATTAAGAAATGTTGTAAGGATGGAAGCTATTTACTTTTGACCTGATTGTTAGGTTCATCTTCTTAAGGTGTGAGAAATAATGGTTCCAAACTACTGCTTTCAGAATATTCAGAAGCTGAACCTAATTGCCCGATCACCTAGAATGAACTCACCTTAAGGAACTAAAATATATCCAACCAATGAGAAATATTATTTATTCTGCAACTATAGTAATGCAGATGAAAAACGGTAAAATAAAAAGAAGCAACAGTTAAGCCTCTGAAAGGAGAGTTGGAACATGGATCTTTAATTAATAAAAAAATTCTCTTTCAAGTTCTAGAACTTATACTGAGTCAAAAGGTAGAATTTTTGGATTTGGGATAAGTTGTTAATGAATTGATTTAGTTAGTGTTTGTTTTCCATTGTGGATTGAATTCAATTGATCTAATTAAAGTTTATTTTCAATTAGAAAATTTAAACAATTGTTATTTCTCTTTGTTTTTTTTTTTTGCCGACTATATAGATTCTATTGAATCACTCTGTTTATTTTATGATTATTTGCCTAATTTTTTTAGATTTAAATGGAAGTTAATATAGTTAAAAACCTAATAATGGTGATTACTATCAGAGCTTGACCTGATCTTGTTACTAAAACTCACCTACAAGTTTACTCCAGAAATGATGATTTATTTGTTTATCCATTTATCTCAAATCATCTATTTTTTTAATTCTTAAAACCATAAGTTCATTTTGTCATTTTATCTTGAATTAGCCATATTGGTCTAAAAATTGAACATACTTCTTGAATCTTTCTATCATTAACTATAAAAATATAATTGTTGTGAATCTATGCTGAGGTAAAGCTTCATGTCAATTATTTGTTGTTTTATTGTATGACTTATTTTCTTTGATCTGGATTAGAATTTTGCTCAAATCTTGTTACAATTCACTTTGATAAAAAAAAATGTAATGATTAAAGATTACCTTTGGTTAAGAATGTAAAACTGTTCGATTAAATGTCCATAACAAAATTTCTGATTATTTGCCTAAGTTTTTTGGATTTAGATGGAAATTAGTATAGTTTAAACGTAAATCTTTATTCTAAAAATTGAAAATAATATTTTGTATGTTTATTTTGAACAAAAAATTACCATACTCTCTTATTATTTTAATTAAAGTTGAGTGACATGCCTATAAGTCAATTTCTAAGAAGAAGCTTGTGACTAAGGAGGATATGAGGAGGAATATTCAGATCATGCAACATTTGAATGGTTAACCTAACATTGTGGGGTTTAAGGGGGCTTATGAGGACAAGGCTTTAGTGAATCTTGTGATGGGATTGTGTGCAGGTAGAGACCTGTTTGATAGGATCATTGCGAAAAGGCTTATGAGAAAGTTGCAGCTTCAATCTTAAAGCAGATTGTGAATGTTGTTCATGTTTGTCACTTCATGAGGGGGATGTATAGGGTTTTGAAGCCTGAGAATTTCTTGCTTTCTTTCAAGCAAGGATAAGAATGCCCTCTTGAAGGCCACTTATTTTAATACTCTTAGTGTTCATTCAAGAATGAATGATGTTGTAGGCATATTATAGATACCTTGAATTAGTTCTTGCGTTCTGGGTGTCAGGAAGGATTTATGAATTCACAGATGAATCATTAGTTTTAAAATCCCACCCTTTTTTCGACATGTGATGATCTCATAAGGATGGGAAGGATAGATAGATTTTTTAGTGTGCTAAGGATGTAATGAACTAAATCTGCAATCACAAGCTTTACTTAGTGTAGTAAAGTTGAGTTGATCGCATGCGAAGCACGCGATAACACAACTAGTATAGACCAATGTTCTAAATATATACTTAAATTTGTGAATGACAAGATCAAGAAGTTAAATCTATTTTTCTATAAGGGCAAATTGTATAAAATAGCATGAACTTTAGGTATAGTTGCACTCGTTGGCACGAACTTAAAAAAATACAAAAATAATCACCAACTTTGGGGTTTAGTTGCGATCAGTGGCACGTACTACCTATCTTGCTAATGTGGATTAGTGGGGTGCTACATGGATTTTTTTTAATTAAAAAGATATAGCGAAATATGGATTAGTGGGTTTACATGGATTTTTTTTAAATTAAAATGCATAAAAGATGTGCTCAAATTGGGAATTTGCTAGGTTCCATTTTTATTTTTTATTTCATGTAATTCCAAATCAAAGATAATTTTGACAAATATAACATTTGCAAATTAAAATAACTAGTACCAATTGTCACGTTCATGGTAAACATTTGAGTAGCAAAATGTATGACATAGAAAACCAACATTTCGTTAGCACAAATCAAACTTGAGAAGGCCCACGGGGCCCGGGTGATTAGCATCCAGTTTGGTTTGTGCTAACCAAATGTTGATTTTCTATTTATGTCATTTTGCTACTCAAATATTTACCATATATTAACGTGGCAATTGGTACTAGTTATTTTAATTTACAAATGTTATATTTGTCACAATTATCTTTGATTTGGAATCACATGAAATAAAACATAAAAATGGTACCTAGCTAATTTCATAATTTGGGCACATCTTTTATGCATTTTAATTTTAAAAAAATCCATGTAAGCATCCCCACTAATTCATATCTCGATATATGCCCTTTTAATTAAAAAAATCCATGTAAGCACCCTCACTAATCCACATTAGCGAGATAGGTGGTACGTGCCACTGACCGCAACTAAACCCCAAAGTTGGTGATTATTTTTATATTTTTTTTAAGTTCGTGCCACTGAGTGCAACTATACCTAAAGTTCGTGCTATTTTATGCAATTTGCCCTTTCTATAATTAGTATATCTTTTCAAATTAGATTAATGTAGGGTTGTTGAGAGAATGAAAGATGTGAAGATACCAAATGAGTCTCACATCGACAATATGAACAAAGAAGCCTTAGTATATAAGCTAGTGGGTTACTCCTCCTATAGCCAATTGGTTTTAGGATGGAACCCTGCTCGACTTATGTGCTAGACTATTAGCGTACGTGTGCACACGACCCCAATCCCGAATCCTAACGGACTTCAGTAAGGGTGTTTCTAATAAAGGATACCATGTTTTATGTATTACACAAACAATTTTGTTCTGAAAATAATAAATTAAATTCGAATATGTAAGCCTCGTTGCTAAAAAGAGCCCTCAAACTTTGACTAAAATTAAGTGAAGTGAAGCGACCCAAACATTACGCAACTAATCGCCACATGCACAAATAAGAGGTAGCCCCAACAGATTTATCAACTTAGTTATTTCGGGTATAATCTACTTTAAAAAATATTTATATTTTATATATTTATATTTAAATCTTAAAAAACTTTTGGGTGTTTTTGCTCACTAGTCTATTTTGAATTTTAAATTAGGTGATTAGCACCCAAACTAATTTAATTAGTTAAGTTAGCACTCATCCCAAATTGAGTAATAATGGTCAATGGTCAACTCATTCGATTTTTTTTTTGTTTTTTTTTTTAAAAAAAATTAGTGGTGACATTTTTATGATGCCATTTTTTACTGTTTTGATGTCATTTTTTATTACATTTTATTTTGGTTTTGATGCCACTTTTTTAATGGAATGGTTTGATGACACTTTTTAATGCCATTTTTTTCAAACCTTGATGACATTTTTTGTTTACTGTGATGTCACGTTGACCAATGATGCCATTTTTTTTATTGTTGACTACTGATGACACTTTTTTATGTCAATTAGAAAAATGGCACCATTGATGCCATTTTTGTTTACTGTAGTGTTTTGATGACTTTTTTTTAATGTGTGTTTTGATGCCATTTTTCTAATGTAATTATTCAATGCAACTTTTTTAATCAAATCGTTTGATGCCACTTTTTTTTTAATTTAATCAAGTGTATATCAATATATTTTCATCGATTCTACTTTTATTCACTGATGACACATTTGAGTTCATACCCAGGATGTTCACAAAGCTCCGAAATGATATTTTTCCAAATGGATCAGACGAATTCCCTATAAGGTTGCTATCAAATGGATTCCATGGCAGAGGAAGAAGATGATGGTGAAATTTATGATGATATATAAGGTTGCTATCAAACACGATCGGGTATAACTTGGAGGTTATGGGAATTACTACCCAGGTTATATACCACAGTGTATAAGATTCATGATTTAGTCATGCATTTTATTTCGTACAAGTTACAACAGTGTATAAGATTGCAGTTGCTTCCATATATAAGGCATCCTTAGAACCTGATGAATTGCTTCTCCTTGAAGCTCTCCATCATCTCCTTCAAAGTCGCTTCAAGCGGAGTGAATTTGATGTCCAAACTTTCAGCTCTTTCCCTCGAAAACTTGCATCTTGGCATGTAAGGTTCACCGCCAACGCATCTACATACAAACACACGTCCTGACATTAAAAGAAAAAGAAACGTATATATAAAAAATGATGCAGCAATGCATCCATATATAAACACTGAAAACTTACTTGCTAGGGAGCCGCAGAGTCGGATAAGCCTCTTTGAAAATGCTCAAAATCTCGGATAAGTAGACTTCCCCTTCAACTATGCAGTACCTGCCACTGGCTGATTCCTTCTCCAATGCGCGAATATGAGCTTCTGCCACGTCTTTGACATTCACGAACCCTTGTGAAGCATCTACATACGTTTCCACAGCTGCGCAATAAGCACATATTATAGTGTGTAGCACTTGTGTATATATATCAACCGTCAATCCGCCATTGCAGTTCATTGATACGTACTTAACAAGTTGAAAAAAACTGCAGATTACATAATCTGATTATCTCCACTACCAGAATATCAATCATGCTTAAGAATTTTAGCAGGCTATTAGAAATGAAGTAAAAGATGAACTGCCGCTTTGTGTTTTAGCAGGCTATTAGAAATGAATTTTAGCAGGATATTAGAAAAACTGCCCTTTTCCCCTTTTTTCTCCATTCCTTGCCTGATGAAAGGACCTGTTCTAATTATCTGTGTCTGCATTGTGTTTGGTTATCGGTTATCCTAACTGCTAGCACCGTCTTCCCCTAAAAAAAATGCTAGATAAGATCAGAAAGAGACCTATGGAATTGATTGAGTGTGTTTCAAAAGCTAAAATGCAAGGAGAAGATTTTTCAAAAGCTAAAATTTACAATCTGAGCAACCTTGTTTGAGTAGTTCCGCTCCTTCAGAACTTGCCTCTGCTATGGCACTTCAGCTCCACCCAGATGGACTCATCTTCAAGATATACTTTCAGGCCCGAATCTGCGCCCGGTTTGGATGCTAGTATACCGTCGCAGCAGCAGCTTTTGTCACAGGGTCTATATCATATCTCTGCGGTATAAACCAATCCAATTAGGCCTAGCATTACAGGGTAAAATTTTAGGGCTTCAACCATCCATAATTGTTCAACAATTCACCCAATTTAACATTCAAGATCCTTTGGAAGCAATTTAATCAAACCTTAATGATACCAAGTAACCCAGTATTTGCTTCCCTAAGAAAAATATGTTGATAAAAAAAAGCATAAATTAAGCTATCAACACTATCAAGACACCAACCTAAAAGGAAAATGTTGATGCGGAAGACATTAGATCAATGCCAAATCTCCCAAGTATATAAAAGATTGTAGCTCTATATGCCATAGGATGTATTTTTACCTTAAACCATGGTCCAAAATTTTAAGCTCAGCTCAAGATCAAACAACAAATATCAACTTAACAAGTAGCAAGACCGATACTCATATGAGCAAATCAGCAAATTAAAGCCAGATTAAAAACAGGTGTAACAGTAACCCAAAAACAGACCAAAAACCTTAGTAGAAAACAACATCCTAGAAAGAATTAGATATGTTCATGATTGATGAAACCATATGTTGTATTGCATTAGAGATATTTTAGAAGAAATGAAAATGACGATGCCCTTCCTCTGTAGCCCCTTTCCTCTTTAGCACCATCAGTATAAATAAAAATTTAAGATCTTACTCCCTAAATCAATTCAAATCACACCTACAACTAAGAAAAGTCAGTCCCCAAAAATCTGTAACAAAAAAATGCTTATCGTGCTATTAAATGCAAATCCAGACATGTCCACATGAAATCTGTATTATGACGCAATTTGTTCTATACATATGCAGTCAATTCACTCAGAGAATGAAAGGGAAAGGTACAAACCCCGATTCATTCTATACTTATGGCGCAATTCGTTCTATATATATGTAGTCAATTCAATGAGACAGAATGAAAGGGAAAGGGACAAATGCCGATTCGGCGCCAGTGCCTACCCAAAGATGATTCCATGGTCATTCAAGAGCAAGCAAATTCACTCAATTGCAAATTCAACCCTAACCTGAAACCCTAACCCGCAATCTCAGATACAGGAGCAGAGAAGAAGAAGAGTGTACCTGGAATCGCTGAGTCGAAATGGAATCGCAAGAAGGATGAAGGATGAACGACGGGCGGCTAGGAGAACCATGAGAGAATGAAGGATCTGTGACTCTTTCGGATTTGAGCGAAGAAGCCTCGGGTTGGCAACCGCGCGAGGGACGTGAGGTCGAGAGGGATAGGAGTGCTTGCTTCCATAGCCTCCGGCGCTGGTTCGTCGTGGTTAGTCCCGGTTGGGAGAGAAGGAGGGAGCTAGAAGCCATGAAAAGGAAGTTTGGAGATCGAAGAGGTAGGTATACGAGGAAGAAGAACGAGGGCTACGTGCTACGCGGCTAAAAAATATTGAATTGATGCTAGAACGGCCAATAAAAGGTTTAGGGCTGCTAATTACCTAATTAAATTAACAAAAAGGTGATATTTCACCAAAATTTCTCAAAACTTTTATCATAAAAGAATTTATTTTAAAAAAAACTAGTACTTTTCCCGAACCATGTTCGGGGTTTTTTTTTAATAATATTTTTTACCTAGTATGACATATCGCACAAATATTCGATGCATGTTAATTTTCTACTAACATATACCATTTTGCCCATTCTCTTCAACATGCCGTTCTTTTAAATCTTTGATTGTTATGACGAAGTCTTTTATCGCGACGACCGATACTACGAATCTGACAAAGAATAGTATCTTGCAGTTTTCGCCAAATAAAATCGAGTTTGGATCCTCTGTAGTATTTTATGTGTTACACACCATTTTACACTTCTTAAATTGGTATAAATTATAAACAATTTGAGAAAAAAGATATTTTATATTTAAATGTATAAACTTTATAGAGCTAAAACCTTAAAAATGATATTTAGTATCCTATATTTAAACGCATAAACCCTAAGATACCAAAATATTAAAAAAATGTTAAATCTCTCAAATTAGTGTAGATTATACATCAATTTCAATATGTCAAAATTTAAAAATTAACTTTAAATCAAATTCCAAATTTGAAATATTAAGTACTTTTTTAGAGGCATTAATTCATCGAACACCACCAACCATAATGATACAACCTAAAACTAAAATTTAAGTAAATCAAAGACCAAATACATGAGATCAGCAAAGGGTCTCCCATCCGAAAAAAACCCACAAAACCCAACCCACTAACTCAACCCTAAGAGTAAGAGCTCTTCCAGCCGCCGCCACTGATGGGTCTTCCCCGACGTCTGCGCGACTGGCTCTCCGCCCTCGACCTCCTTTTTCAGTTAGTCGGATCCCAGCCTCCGCCGTCGCCGCCGCTTCCAACTCCGACAGCCTTGTGCGACTGCGCCCCCTCGATCAGTACCAAACTTCTCCCATGGCCTCCTCCGGCGGCCTGTCCGTCTGGCTCCCCGCCGCCCCGATCCACACCCCAACACAATCTCCCTGACCGGACACTCTCCTCTGTCCCCCAGCGTTTGGGTTCCTGCAGCTCCGGCGAATCGATCCTCTTCGCTCTCCTAGCCGCTCAAGATTCCTCATCCTCTAGTGAACCCCTCCTCATCCCCTCCCTTGTTGCCTTAGACCTAACCGTCCGCGCCCTCGCCCTCCTGTGCAACGGCTTCTTCGGCTCCCTCGTCGATGTTGGAGAATACGGCATGCGCCTCCTTCAGTCCTTCTTCCTCCTTGATCTCCTTTGAATCGGTGCTGCTGGTTCAGGACCCGATCTGTCACCTAGATCCAACCTTTCTCAGCTCCTGATTTGAGTTTCTCTCAGGAACATCCACACAAAAATCCCCACCAAAGGCAAATACTTGAAGAAATCAAGGCAAAGAGTTTCCATCATCCATGCCTAACCGCCTCCCATCTTCGCCAAATCAGATTCCACTCATAGTCACAGGAATTGTCTTCGACCCTTTCGCCACCGGCAAGCTCATCGCCACCCTCACAACCTCCTCCGACATCTCACGCACTTACCAGCTCTTTTTCCACCTGCCCCATTGCACTCTCTACATATGGAACTCCATCATCAAGGGTTTCTCTAAAACGAACAACCCGAGAAATCCCTTTCTGTTTACCAACAAATGAGGAAAAAGATGATTTTGAAGAAGAAGGTAAACGTGGGTGAGAAAACCCATTTCAATTTTGGTATTGGCAGGAGAGAACGTGGGTGAGGCAGTTGAAGGAGAAAACCAATTTTACCTTGGAATTGGTACTGGGAGCAGTTGAATTCATGGAGAGAACGTGGGTGAAAGGCTGAAAATTTTGCTTCTTAATTTAGCTCATTGAAGGACACGTGGCTCAATATTTTGTGAAGAGATTGCTTCTAAAATAATAAGTATAAGGAGTGGATTATATAATTAAAAGATTAATTATATTAGAAAGTAAATTATATATATTTTTTAAATATAATTTTTTCCAATAAAATGCATATACAAGTATTTGAAGGTAAATATGTTTTTTAAGTGAAATTATATCTGAAATAATTTAGTGGTGCATCGTAGAGTACACCATTGGTTAGTAGGAGATGTTAACAAGATAGTAGTCCTTACTAACAACACATACGTTACATTTTTTTGTTACACTGTCCATTATTATAGTTCTTAAATTAATCTAAATTATGATACGATATATTTAACTTTATATATAAATCCTAGAGTATCATTTATCATTTTATAAGAGGCTAAAATATTTTTTTAAAATACACATTAAATATAGATATCATTTCCCTAATTCCTATAAATAGGTTCCCCAACTTCAAACTCTTCACCAAATTGAAACACAAAAATCCATCAATTCATCTCTTCGTTTAATTGAAGCTCCAAATTAAAAAATGGCTACCGGCGATCTGATCACCATCTCCCTCCTGGTCCTGATTTCCCTGGCCGCCTTCCCCTCCCAATCAACTGCCGGAAGCATCGCCGTCTATTGGGGCCAAAACGGCAACGAAGGCAGCCTCGCCTCCGCCTGTACCTCCGGCAGGTACAAGTACGTCAACATCGGCTTCCTCTCGGTCTTCGGCAACGGGCAGACCCCCCAGCTCAACCTCGCCGGCCACTGCGACCCCGCCTCCGGCGGTTGCAAGGGCCTCAGCTCCGACATCAGAACCTGCCAGAGCCGCGGCATCAAGGTCCTCCTCTCCATCGGCGGCGGCGTCGGCAGCTACGGACTCAGCTCTGCCGACGACGCCCGCAGCGTCGCCGCCTACCTCTGGAACACCTACCTCGGCGGCAGCTCCTCCAACCGCCCCCTCGGCAGCGCCATCATGGACGGCGTCGACTTCGACATTGAGGCCGGTGGGCCCCAGTACTACGCTGACCTGGCTGGCCGCCTGGTGGAATTAGGCCAACAAAACGGCAGAAAGGTATCTTCAACTGGCCATTGATTTTATTCTTAGTAAATGGTTATTCGAGTTCAACGAGTCGAGTATGTATCGCTGGTTTATATTCAATTCGTTTATAAATGAGTCGAGTTTAAGTTCAACCTAAATCTAGACTCGAACTTAAAGTCGAGTATTTTTTTTCGAGTATTAAACAACCATGCATGCATACTTACTCAGAACCTGTTAATTTAAAGAAAATTTTAGAAATTTCACAAAATTTGAACTATTCGAACTTAAATCAAGCGAGCCAAGCTTAAAAATGTGATCATACTCGGCTTGTTTAGAAAATGAACAAGCTCCAGCCGAGCTTTTATCAAGTCGAGCTCGTGCTACTCGACTCATATAACAACCCTAGATTTTAGGGTAAAATGATTATGGCTGAACTTTTATTTTGATATTGCATTGTTTTAAATGGAATAAATATGACATTTTAATTTAATGAATTTTTTGAATCGGAGTTTTTCAATTATATTCTTTCTTCGTTAAGAAAAACTTGTCATTTTAGTACACATTTTTTTAAGAAAGCAAACGAAAATACATTTATACCTCTAATTATTACTCTACTTTTTCAACTTCTCAAAAACTAGAACTAATATCTCCATAATTATGACAAATACAATTATGTAAAGTGATCTCTAAAATAACTAAAATGACAAATTTTTATTAACAATATTTTATCTCTAAAACTTTTTAAAGCTTTTAATTTTCTATTAATAAGTTTTCATCAGCTAACCGATCAAACATCGTAACAACTTAAAAACATACTCCCTCCGTAACAAAATAATTGGCCTTTTGACCACTTTTTCTTGTAACAAAATATTTGTCCATTTGAATCCAATTAATGACAAAAATTTCTAATTTTACCAATTCGTCTCATTAATTGTATTTGATTTCCAAGAAATTCTATTAATACTCTAACTTTCCATACTATTCTTTTAACTATAGATTTTACTTTCTAATTTTAAGTTTCTTAAGAAGTGTAAAAAACCCTCAAAGGCCAACTATTTTATTATGAATGGAGTATATTTAAAACAAATAATTCATCAATTTTGAGCAATTTTTTTTATACCAAACATATGCTTTATATTCTTAAATCTTAACGTTATATATATTACGTATCAGGTGTACTTGAGCGCGGCGCCGCAGTGCCCGTACCCAGACGCGCACATGAAGACGGTGATAAACACGGGGCTGTTCGACTTCGTGTGGGTGCAGTTCTACAACAACCCGCAGTGCGAGTACATTCCGAACCAGGCAGGGTTCAAGAGCGCGTGGAACCAGTGGACTTCCACTCCCAACAAGCAGATATTCGTGGGGCTGCCGGCATCGACGTCGGCAGCAGGGAACGGCTACGTGCCGCCGTCTACGCTGATAAACCAGATATTGCCGTTCGTGAAGCAGTCGTCCAAGTATGGAGGCGTGATGCTTTACGATAGGTTCGCTGATATTCAGAACAACTATAGCCCCCAAATCCAAGGCAGCGTCTGATCACCGGCATTATCATATCCTATCCCTAAATCCCTAATTAATAATAATAATAATAATAATTTAACTCTTTTAAGGTGGAGTTGATTGCAACTTATTTCAAGGGTTGAGGATACGGTGAAAGATCCCTAGAGGCTAGAGGATGGATTTCCATAGCTTAATATAAAATGGCAAGGCAATATATATGTTTTAACGGGACCTATAAGTACTACCCACAAGTCTTTTCCGGTGAGGCATTTCGGAATAGTTTATATATGTGTTACTTCGTATGTGTTTTTTAGCACGCCTTATGTGGTTTAATAATTACTCCGTATGAATCAATACTTTTTTTTTTCCCAATATTAAAGAGAAGCTATTGTAACCAGAACGATAAAGACACTGAGATTTAATATGGTTCGACAATAGTTATTACCTATGTCTAGAGACAGAAGAGCCAAATTTAATTGTACTGTGGAGGTGAAGAACGGGTTAGGTTATAAGCATCGACGTTTCACAACACTCGAATTATTTCCTAATAAAAAAAGATGGTATTCTTCTATCAAAATAGAGAGAAAGAGTAGGGCTCCTACAGAAGACTTTGTTTTTGTTACAAGAATGAAAATTCAAAATCATTTGTTGTTTTAATCAAGTCTTTGATATATTATACGTAAAAATTAAGATTATTATAATTATCAGCTTCTATATTTTTGTGTTACATTTTTTTTTGTTAGCATGGTCTAATATTTATTATAGAACAGGGCCCCGATAATCGGCCCTAATTGCAATAGACGAATAATTTTATATGAAAAGATTGTTAATACACACGAATAATTATATCACATAAGACACACGTATAATTATATTGTTACATATGAATAATCAATATGTTTACAATTTACACCATAAGAGTTGTTTACAGCGAAACGAAATCATTCTATATAGATAAATAGATAGATAGCTAGATGGATGGATGTATGTATATTGCACATAGTCATACGTATATATTTTAAAATACTTAATTAGGATTATACAAAATATATATATATATATATATAGTGCTTTCTGGTGAGAATACAACAGTAGTTTGAATATCTAAAGGCGGGTATAAAATGTGACAAAATTTTCAATTGCGTGTGTCTTCTTCTTGTTCTGTTTGTCCATTAGACCATTACCTTCTCATTTTTGGTCCTGAACCGGACTGGACTGGACTGTCACCTCTCTCTCTCTCTCTCTCTCTCTCTCTCTCTCTCTCTCTCTCTCTCTCTCTCTCTCTCTCTCTCTCTCTCTCTCTCTCTCTCTCTCTCTCTCTCTCTCTCTATATATATATATATATATATATATATATATATATATATATGGTTCTCTTAGCTTAATGAAAAAAATTACTCAATAAACCCTAATTACGTTAGACATCGTATTAAAAAAAGTAGAAATAAGAAAAAAAATACATCAGAATATCAGATAAAGGCAGAAGAAATTCAAGGGCAATGTATGTATATACTAAACTGTAATATATATATTGTATATATATACTTGTATTAATATTATACATGCATATAAATTACATAAAAATAGCTTAAAACTATAATGTTTTCATGTATGCATATACACTCAGATATCTATATCTCTACTCCTGTCTAGATTCACTACAAATCTATACAGAAACTAAGTACTATACTTATCATTCATAAACACCACCTTCAAACCCAACTTTAATTTTCTACCATGTAGTAGTATAATATTGTACTTTCTTCCTCATTCAGCTTCTTGATTCTGCAGAAATCAGAAGTTCCAGATGGAATCAATGTCGATAGGGCCGAGAGAAGTCGAAGGTCCTGCCTGATCATCGAACGGGCCCCTACCCATGCCATAGTTGGACACAACAGATGAGATTTCAGCACTGAGATCAGTGGACAAGCATGTATCCTGTGACATGCTACCACCAAACCCCATTGGGTTCAGCTGATCAGTTCCAAGGTTGGACCCAAAGTACATTGACTGGTGATCATGATGATCCGGGTAGACCCCAAACTGGTTCTGTGAACTCCCCTTGAAAGGGTAAACCGGGTATGGGGCTTCATTAATGACAGGAGGAGGGTAGTACCCATGGGGGAGGTAAGTTGGGCTGATGGGGGCGGCTTGAAGGCCGCCAAGCATCGGGCTGTGGTCCGATTGGGCGGCGCCTTGAGTGTTCATCATGGTTTGTGCATCAAGGCTGGTTTGATCAATGTAAGGTGATGTCTCTGACAATGTTGGGAGTTCTTGTTCTGTGAATTGGCACCTTCCACTTGCACTCTTGTGGTAAATCCTGCAAATCACCCATTCACTCTGCCACAAAACATATTAGGATCAAGATCAGATGAAATCTATATATATATTTCCATTAATTTGAAACTTATGAAAAAAAATCTATAGTGATTTAAGTAATGATCCAATTCACCCTGCGGAAAAACGTACAGTTCATATAGGGTGAATTGGATCAACATATAATGGCATACATATATATGTCAGTGTAAAAGATTATCTCAATTGAGAAAAAAAAAGGGTTACGTATACGTGACTGAGATCATCTGTGACCGTTCGAGTGATTTTTAAATTAAATAGAAAAGCGTGTGCTTTTATCAATAAACAAAGTATTAATATATAAGAAAAATGTGTTTGTATCACAGGAAAACGTATTAGAACATCGAACTAAATCGATCTTACCCGAAAAAAGAAAGAAAGAAAGAAATTAAGGAAGAAACTAGGGTTATAAGGAAAATTGACCTTAGATAGGGAGGGGAGGATTTGAGGGGATAATCTGTATTCATGCATGATCCAGTTGGATTTCTCCCCTTTAGGAGCCCTACCAATGTAGAAAACTAGGGTTTTCTTCAAGCCCACAAGGGATGAGCCCTTGTGTACCTCCTTGTCTTTGCCTGTGGCCTTCCAGTAGCCAGCATCAGTTGCCCTATTAGTCCTCAGTCCATTAGGGTATTTCTTGTCCCTCACACTAAAGAAATACCATTCATGTTCTCCCATTTTCGCGAACTCTGAACCGAGACACACCCCACCGACAATTAGCGAAAAAGCAGTGTATACAGATACAAATGAACCCTTGAAAATGAATTGAGAAATCTTTCATAGTGAAAAAACATGAATTGAATGATTAATGGATGGTTATGATGCATTCTTACTTGGTAAGTCCCAGGGCTCAGCCTTGTTCAAATCCACCTCTCCGACCGCTTTTGCAGTGAAGGTGACATCAAGAACTTTTGGTGATAGGTAGTGTGAGATGAGCTCTTCGTCGGTTGGGTGGAATCTGAAACCAGGAGGCAGCTCCAAATGTTCTTCCTCCCCATTAAACTCAAAACCAGAGTTTTCCATCTCTCAAGATTGAGTGTGCTTCAATGATCTTCAAGATTTGGGATTTGTGGTGTATATATGTATTGGTTATGAGGTTTTAGAGAGCAATTTGACTACACAAATAGAATGGAAAAGTAAAGATATATGCAAGAGAAAATTTGAATACCTGAATTAACACAATGAGATGGAGGAGAGTTGTAAGGATAAAACCTTCAAAAAATGAAGGCAATGGCCCTCTAAATACTAATCTCTAGAGGGAGGGAGAGACGTGGAATGGAAGGAAAACCAAGGGCCAAGATTTAATGTTTTTTTCCCCATTTTGATCCTTTTTCGCTTATTTTATAATTTCTAAAGTAACAAACGCAGGTTCAGATAAGCATAATGGAAAACGTGATGCGTCTTTGGAGTAGTAGTGTTGGACAAGAAATTATTTTTTCCCCTAATTCATTCAATTTTTTTGACAAATGTAAGTTTAACTGTGATTACAGTACGCGCCGGCGCGTGACATATATTTAATTTATTTATTGTGATTGATTTAAACAACATATGGTAAGATGATGAACATATATATATAAATGATGAGAAATCTTGTATGGAGGATGTGTCTTGTGTGTCACAAATACTCTATTAAGAGTAACAACCTTTTGTCTCTAATTTATTCAAAAAATGTAAATCTAACTGTGATTACAGTACGCGCCGGCGAGTCACATATATTTAATTTATTTATTGTGATTGATTTAAACAATATATGGGAGATGATGAACATATATATAATTGTATGGAGGATGTGTCTTGTGTGTCACAAATACTCTATTAAGAGCAACAAACTTTTGTATCTAATTTATTCAATTTTTGACAAATGTAGGAAAAAAAAACTCTATTTATATATAGCATGCATCTCAATTAATTTGTTGTGAGCAAGAAGTTTCCTTTGTTTGATTGATTTAAACATTAGTAGATGATGAAAATATAAATGACAGAAAATTTTCGGTTTTACAGATGCGTTACGTGTGTTACAGATAATCTATTATGAGCCAGAAGTTTCCTTTATTTGATTGATTTAATCAATAATAAAAGATGAAACTATAAATGAGAGAAAATGTGATATGGCTTGTATTAATGGGTTTCCAAGGTTTCTAGAAAAGCTTTATTTCTTAGTAGCTAGACTTGTTTAAAAATCTGACCCCTTTAGCTTGCATTGCAAATCATGAGATGTGTAAAAGGGCGTGTGAATGTGTGCGTGTGGTGTGATTGTGAATGTGTACATTGTAATGTAGCTCATACCGTGCTATTTAAGTTTTTATTCCCAAGTTTATTTTACCTCGATTCCAAGGTATTCGATCAGTATTTAACCAAAAAAAAAGGGTATCCGATCAATTTTAACCATTACAAAATAAGAGACGAGGCAGTAGATTGTTTTTTTACCGTTACTTAACCCCGGCCGGTTCCATTCCGGTTCGAATAGATGGTTTAAC
This sequence comes from Persicaria tinctoria, assembly GCA_037127255.1. Taxonomy (NCBI): domain Eukaryota; kingdom Viridiplantae; phylum Streptophyta; class Magnoliopsida; order Caryophyllales; family Polygonaceae; genus Persicaria; species Persicaria tinctoria. Next base: position 64,824,958 of record JBANSL010000010.1, on the reverse strand, counting down.
CCCCGGTTCTCTAGTATTTTATTATTTTAATTTATCTGACATTTTAATAGAGAAAATGGTCAAATTGGCTAAACAAAACATCCCTATAAAAATATAAAAGCTATATACTCCTTCCATCTCAAAAAAAAAAACTTGTTGTTTGATTTTTTTTACATATTTTTTTAAAAATTAAAAAGTCGATAAAATATAAGTTTTATATAAATTTATAGATAATTGTATTAAGTATGAAATTATTTTTAAAAATCAGTAAAATCCTTGATGTTTTATATAGTTTTTATTGTTCTTAAAAAAACGTGTCAAAAGTAAAATAACAACTATTTTCAGACATAATAAGTATATTACAAGACTTCATCAAGCTTCATGCAGTACTGTGTATATATACACTGCCTTTCAATAGCGAGTCTAGAATGATCACTCGAATGGAGAAACCGAGGATTTGGCCGACTCAATTGTCAACTTCATTCCCGTTTCTGTTGCCATATCAACACCGTGGTTAATTCAGGAGGAATAATACGACCAGATTTAAGCTTGATTACACGAATTTGTGTCAGAAATCAACGTCTAAGCTCTAATACCATGAGAAAAATCAGTTGATTGTTAAGCAAGAAACGGAGAAAAATAGATGAAGTGGGAGATAGATGTAGTGAGGATTCACTGTCTCCGCCCTATACACTCTCCCAATCCATCCCATCCTTTACCTTTTTTTTTAAATTTTTCAAATTTTAATTATTTAAAATAAATTGAAGGTGAGGAGGGACATACAGGGGTTGTCTTTTTGGGGACAGCCGGACAGGTGATCTCGTTCGAGGTAGAAGGAGGAAAACGGATTGAACAGGAGAAAAATTGTGTGTATAAAGGGGTGTGGGAATGGGGCGGGTTATGGGTGAAAATCGTAATTCCATCACCCGCCCCATGGGTATAAATCTTCACCCGCCCCGCTCCGTCACCCGCAAATCCTTCACTTGCATCCAACTCGTGCGAGTGAGCGGATGGTGCGGGTGTGATTATTGGATATCCAATATTGAGACGAACTATTTTTTTAAAAAAAAAATATTATGCAAATTTTTTGCTTATAAAGAAACATACTAACATATCAAGTTCAGATTTAAAAATACGTGAAGAATACATAGCTAATAAAATAGAAAATATTTCGGGTTATACTTTAAGAATACGTAGAAAATACTAAACTTATAAAATAAAAAACAATGGGAATATTCTCAATAAGATCACAACATAGAAACATTTTTGGATTAATTAAGTAATCTAATTTTTTAAATTAACTACGAAATCTTCAAACATTATAAACCTAAATATAAAAGCACAATATAAAATTAATGTGAAGAAGTGATAGCAAAAGAAAGACATTTAGGGTTTTTAAGTGGTAAAAAAATAAAATCATATATTTAATTGGGTTATTGGATACTTATATGATGATTATTGGTGCGGGTTAATGGAGCGGGTTATGAGGCTGGTTATTAGAATGGGTATTGGGTGAAAAACCATCATCCATACTCGTCCCGCCATCCTCTTAACCCGTTATCCACCTTTTGCGGATTTTCACCCTAAAAAATGATGCAGGGGGAGAGGGTGAATTGGATATATGTGGCCCTATGTATTCAGCTGAACTTCCGAAATTACATTTTATATCGGGTTCACAACTTGGGCCTAATATCTATACTAAGCACAAACCCGGCCCACTGCATAGGTAACCCCCAATACCACAAGTACTAACATGTTTTCGGAACCAACTGGTACCGAAGGGTGGTGAAGATCGTTACCTTGTGGAGTGATTTCATGTTCTTGATGTAGTGCCCAAGGACCGGTGTTAGCCCCTCTTGGATGTTGGTTTAGAAGAAACACAACTCGACTCGGTGATCAGATAGAAGATTCTCAAGTGTTTCAGGGTCAGTTTGGTAACACAGACTGAAGCTGTTATAATAGTTGAAACTGATGAATTAAGTGTATTAAATGTATGTTAGATTAGAGTGTTTATAAATTAGTAAGATGTTTGATTACCAGCTAATAGAATAATTGATACAAACTAACTGATCAAATAGGCCCTACCTAACTCCAGCTTGGTAGTTTCCACCGCCTGTCCAGGGTTGAGCCCTGGGATTTGACGGCGGACTTAAAAAGCCACCTACAGACGCTTTACGCCCAATCATTCCGGACTCAAAAGGTTGATTTCGATAAGAATGTTGGGCAGTCCATGATTCAAAAAGTAGCAAGCTTCCTCTTAGTCGTGAAATAGCAGTTACGCCCCTTCGACCGCGACACGTTGTCTTCTTTGTTGTCCAAGAACTTTCTCTTTCTCACTCCTTTAGACTAAAAGCGAGTAGGCCTTCTTCACTTATGTAATTTCCCTATATCTGTCTTTCTTTCCATTAAAAGCAATAGAAGATGCGTAAAAGCGATAGAAGATTCTTTCGAGGTCGTCCTTATCGCTTGTTCAAAGAAAATCTGATTACCAAAAAATGTACACGGTCAATTGGATAGGTAAAGCCGGTCTCCTACTGTGATTACGATCTGTCAGGTTCGGTTCTTCTTAGTTAAGTTGGGCGGGTTCGACCAGAAATGCTATGCTTACGCACAAGACTACCCCTCTTCCCGAAAGCTTCGCGGAGACTACTTTACGACGACGGATGACCGCCCGTAGGGGGTTTACTGCACAAGGCCCCTGCAGAGGAAAAGCTTTATCCTAGCGAATAGAAGATGCTCAGCTCCGCACAACCCCCATGTGCTTTCTTTTTTGAGTCTATGATTTATGAGTTGGACTGTTCCTCCATGTGTTTGTCTTTGTGTGGTTTCTGAGCTAGGAGCGCTTAGAATCCACTCAAGCTAGCCACTAATCTCATAAGTAAAGGCCTGTTCACATCGCAACTAATAGAAAAAAACAACTACTAGACTAGACTAGTAGTTGAGTGCTCTTTGTTGTTCGGATCTTGACCGGGTCCGAGCTTCCCAAGCTCCCTGCTGTTGGGGAACTCTGCAAGGGTCTTACCACCTTCTGGATGTACTATATTTGAGTCTTTGGAGTACTTTGGGATTATATTCTGCGCTGAGGATTTGTGCTTGTGGGCTGCAATGGATCGAGATGATACCAGACACCAGCATTTAGTTTAGATGAATACTTGAAAAGATGCCCTGAAATCGCACGGCAGCGAACCGACGCTCAGACTCCTTTGATTACTCGGACTTCTCGCTAAATCTTATGCAGGAAAAAAAGAATCTTTTTTCAGGACATATCTTAAAGTCCTAAAGGATTGAAAAGAAGAGTGAGCGACCACTAGCGGAAAGAGTTTTCTAAAACACTAGGCTTTCTTGCATAAGATTTAGCGAGAAGTCCGAGTAATCAAAGGAGTCTGAGCGTCGGTTCGCTGCCGTGCGATTTCAGGGCATCTTTTCAAGTATTCATCTAAACTAAATGCTGGTGTCGGGTATCATCTCGATCCATTGCAGAAAAAAATGGACGAATACTCAAAGGTGGAAACCCGGCTTAAGCTGGTTGTACTTGTAAGTTCGTTCAATTCACACAGGCAATGTGATTTGGGGATATTTTGTTTGCGGTAGCCAGAGCCAGCCAGTTTTTCATTAAACAGGCATTATCTGGTCCCGTGCGGATTAACACCCTTTCATTTAAGAGAAACTATGCGATCCATATGAAGATGTTATAGGTTGCACTATTAACGTTGGAAAGGGAACAAAGCCAACTGAAAAACAAGTTGTCGCCCATATTCATAAGTGGGTCAAATATTACAAACACTACATTATAGCTAATCAAGACTCCCAAATTATACCTTCTGCATTTCCATATTTTACATCTAAGTCACATTACATAGTTGAACAAACCCACACTCGCAAAGGGCTCGGCCATCTTGTAGTATCGAAAGCACAATTGATTCACCGAGTGACGGGCACAAGCCATCATCAAGCTTCATACTGTTAATGTTTCCTGGAATGCAATCAAAATTATGAAGTTTGGTATGCTCTATGGTGTCCTTTTAGCTCTCTTCAAGCTTCATAGAGCATACCAATTAACTTCAATCCTTTGTTGGAGAGGCACTCTTGAAGCTCTCACTCTCAAGATTGTGCTTCAATGATCTTCAAGCTTTGGGATTTGTGTAGTGTATATATGTATTGATTATGAGGTTTTAGAGAGCAAGTTGAGTACAAATAGAATGGAAAAGTAAAGATAGCTGCAAGAGAAATTTTGAATACCTGAACACAGTGAGATGGAGGAGAGTTGTAAGGATAAAACCTTCAATAAAATGAAGGCAATGGCCCTCTAAATACTAATCTCTTGAGAGAGGAAGAGACGTGGAATGGAAGGAAAACCAAGGGCCAAGATTTAATGTTTTTTTTTCCTCATTTTGATTCTTTTTCGCTTATTTTATAATTTCTAAAGTAACAAACGCAGGTTTAGATAAGCATAATGGAAAACGTGGTGCGTCTTTGGAGTAGTAGTGTTGGACAAGAAATTATTTTTTTCCCTAATTCATTCAATTTTTTTGACAAATGTAAATCTAACTGTGATTACCGTACGCGCCGGCGCGTCACATATATTTAATTTATTTATTGTTATTAATTTAAACAATATATGGTAGATGATGAACATGTATATAAATGATGAGAAATCTTGTATTGAGGATGTGTCTTAATTGTGTGTCACAAATACTCTATTAAGAGTAACAAACTTTTGTCTCTAATTTATTCAATTTTTGACAAAAGTAGGAAGAAAACTCTATTTAATTTGTTGTGAGCAAGAATTTTCCTTTGTTTGATTGATTTAAACATCATATTAGTAGATGCTGAAAATATAAAAAAAAAATTCAAATTTACAGATGCGTTCCGTGTGTCACAGATAATCTATTATGAGTCAAAAGTTTCCTTTATTTGATTGATTTAATCAATCAATAATATAAAAAAGGATGGAACTATAAATGAGAGAAAATGTGATATGGCTTGTATTAATGGGTTTCCAATGTTTCTAGAAAAAACTTTAATTCTTACTATTAGCTAGACTTGTTTAAAAATCTGACCCCTTAAACTTCCATTGCAATTGCAAATCATGAGATGTGTAAAAGGGCGTGTGAATTTGCGCGTGTGGTGTGGACGTGTGGTTGTGAATGTGTAATTTTATTTTATTTTTCGGAAATTTCGCCGCGGTACCCTGAGGTATTACAATTTTCGCGAGGTATACAACTCTTTTGAATATTTCGCGTGGTGTCCTTGTGGTCTTAAAACATTTCGCCTCGTGCCCTTTTCGGTTAAATTTAACAGTTTTGGTTTATTCCGTTAGTTTGCAATTTTTTAAAAAGAAAGAAAGAAAGAAAGAAAGGTCGGACAGAAGGAGACGCCGGACGCGATACACCAGACAGCAGCGTAGAGAGAGCGAAGGAGACGCCGGACGCGAAGGCCGGCTCGGACTTGCTGCTCGAAGGCCGGCTCGCTGCTGCTGCAACCGAATCTCGAAGGCCCTGCTGCGAGTTCTCGAAGGGCAACCATGGGAGGAGAAGTGGGAGGCGTTGTGCCTGACCGCGAAGGAGGTGGCGGCCCATTGCCTCGGCCGGCGGCCGGAGGGGAGAAGAAGAAGGTGCTTCTGCAGAGAGAGGTAAGTTAATAGAAATTTTGGATTTAGGTTGGAGTTGAAGCATTTGGGGTTTTTTATGAGGTCAAATTTAGGGTTTAGGTTGAAATTGATGGATTTGGAATTCGAAATTTCGTTTCTCAACTGCAATACGATTCGTTAATGAATTTCATTTCTCAATTTAGGGTTTAAGTCTAAATTCATTCATTTGACTTAATTGGTATCCTTGTTCATTTGTGTCCCTTTGTCTTGTGATATGCGTTCTTCCCTAGCCATTATAACTTGGAAGGCTGTTTGTGTTGTATATAAATTGGATTGGTAATGGACTAATGGATGTGTTAAAGCAATGATTAGGCTGGCTTCAAAGTGCATACATGGAATGATGGAAATACATTTCAAGGTTATATTCGATTATTATTGTGTCATTGGCATCCAAATAAGATATCATCATGCTGTAGCCAGGTTTGAATGTCAACATTGTCTTTTACATGTATGTAGTCGTTTTTTTTTAAGTAATATTAAAGTTATATGATCAGGTACCATCTTTACTGCCAAACTTCACCTAGGCTTACATATCTTCTGTCGTGTATTAATTGCTTCTTATACTAGCTCTATATTTCAACATTTCTATAATAATCGATAATCTTGTGTTGTGCTTGCAGGAGCTGCTTTTATCTGTGGGAGAGCACCAAATTTTGAGCTGCCAGAGGAGGATAAGCAAGAGCTTAGGCAGCTGCAGTGGGACGAGTTCTTGCAAAAGACTAGAGTTGAATTATGTAACAAGAGTAGGTCATTCTATTGCGACTCTCTTCTTTTCCATGTTTGTGTTCGCTCTTCTCCTTTGGGAACTGCTGAAATTCTGCTCGTTATATGAACGCTTTAGGGAGGAGGAAGCAGAGCCATGATGCTGGATCACAAGATGACTTATGGAATAAGCCTGGTCAAGGAGCCGAAGGTACTTCTGCCTCGAAGGTAGCCAAGCTGGAATAACTCACCTCTTTAATGGCTAATTGCATGGCAGTTTGTATTCCTCACTTTCTATGCTCACGGGGGACGCTGTCGAGACCCTTGGCATTAGCTCTTGTCAGAAGCAGGATTTTATGGTATAGTTAAAATAGTCTTAAAAAATGAAGAGTTACAGAATAGTTGGAAGCCTCATTTGCTTGAAGGAAGGCTATTCTTAGAAGTTACTATGTCGATCAACCTTTGCTTAGAGCAACTACAGATTCATTCATATTTGAAAGGACAAGGCTAATATTTGAAAGGAAGGCTATTCTTTGATTTGTTGTTTGTCAATAGAAGTCTTGCTTTCGCATGACAACAAAATGTTTTAAGCCTATTAGCTCAAATGGAAGAGCATTGTGCTCATGCACAAAGATGCGGGTTCAACTCCTGCATAGGCTCTCTATGTTTGTGTGGTTATGATGAAGTAATTTAAGCAAATACTCCACCAAACTATGGCTGTGGTACTTTTACTTCCACTAATTGCAAAATTTTCACCAAGCTAACGAAGAGAGTGAAGAGAGTTCAACTAAGAAGAAAATTCAGTAAAAAAAGAGTTCTACAAAGAACAAAGTTCAATACAGAAAAGATTTCAATAATTCTAAACATGCTCTCTGTTATTGCAAAGTTCAGTAGAGATTCAATAGACTTTCTTTAATAAGGGTTATATTAGATACAAAGTTCAACAAGCTTTAGCCAAGTGCTACTTTTCATCCTTTAAATTTGGAGTCTATGTGGGAGTTGAACCCACGTCATGTGTAATCACACATTGCTCTGCCTTTGAGCTAATAGACTAATTGAAAACACATAGAATGATTGATTTTCAGCAATATATGGGCTGGTTAGCATTTTCCTATCAATAAGACCCTCCAGATAAACGAAAGAAAAATACCCTCAGAGGAGGAGGTGGTTTGAATGTCTGTAGACAGCCCGTGGTTTTGGCATCCCAGACCTTTCAAATCCATTGCTGTATTAACAGACCAATAAAATATGAGGGAAAATTCAGATGTCAAAATAGAAAATCTAAGGATACTCACCTTGATGGTGCAATCACTAGAAGTAGTAATCACACGACTACCATCACGACTGAATATTGCATTATTCACATCAGGGAGAAAGAGGACAAAATCATGGGGAGGAGGAAGGGAGAAATGGTCCCCCACAAACAAACTTATATTGGCAAAAAAGTATTACAATCACAACATCCCTTCCTTTCTTCAATCACGCAAACATTTCTTTTTAAAGGAAGAGGGTGTGCTATTTTTATATCAAGTATATAAGTTTACATCATCCAAACATCTCTATATCCACACAGGACTTGGGCCTAGCCAGTAGCCACACACGACTCATCTGATGGAATTTTGAATAATACTTGTATTTCTTTTTAGAAGGGCAAGAACCAAGCAAGGCAGGGAAAGGGACCAAAAACATGTGAGGAAAGTAAGCATTCGAAAGATGAAATGCTTCATTTCAGTGCTACTGCCATACAAGATCAAAAGGGACCAAAAACATCTTGCTTCATTGCAGCAGTTCCTCGGAATAGGTCTACTGTAAATTTGGTCGCAGGTGTTTAACAATCAAATTTGGTAATTTTGCAAAAGAAAATGAAGATAGGCAATCAATCTTGTCCACTGTAACAGTGGAGAAACCAAAATTACCCGAAACAAGCAATTTCTGTTGACAGTATGTTAATTCTAATTGAGTCAAATGAATGAATTTAGACTTAAACCCTAAATTGAGAAACGAATTTCATTAACAAATCGGATTGCAATTGAGAAACGAAATTTCGAATTCCAAATCCATCAATTTTAACCTAAACCCTAAATTTGACATCACAAGAAACCCCAAATACTTTTAAAAACCCTAAATTTGACATTAACTAACCTCTCTGCAGATGCATGTTCTTCTCCTCCACCTCCGGTCGCCGGCCAAGGCAATGGGCCGCCACCATCTTCGCGGCCTGGCACAACGCATCCCACTTCTCCTCCATCGTTGATGTTCGAGCACTCGCAGCAGGCTATAATCGAGAGACGGTTGCAGCAGATCCGAGTCGGCCTTCGAGCAGCGGTTCCGACTCGAGCAGCAGGGTATGGCGCCTTCTCTCTTCGCTCTCTGTGTATCGTGCCTCTCTTCGCTCGAGCAGCAGGTGTCTCTTTCTTTTTCTTTTTTCTTTTAATTTGCAAACTAACGGAATAATCCAAAACTGTTAAATTTAACCGGGAAAGGCACGACACGAAATGTTTTAAAACCTCAGGGGCACCACGCGAAATATGCAAAAGAGTTGTATACCTCGCGAAAATTGCAATACCCCAAGCAGTGTTCTAAAATTCGGTCTTGGCGGCCGCCAAGACGGCGCCAAGACGCTTGGCGGTGACCTCCCGCTACGAAATTGTCCTTGGCGGGGTGTTCTTGACGGTAGCAGGCCTTGGCGGCGTGACAGGGTAGCTTGGCGAGCGCGGAACGGACCTTGACGGGCTTGGCGGGACGGGACGGGCTTGGCGGCCGGAACGGATTAAAAAAAATCAATCTTTCTATTCCTCAATTTCGTTCCTGAGCCTCACGATCGTCCCTTTGGCTTCTTCGTGGAGTCTGGCCTCTACTCTTGCTCGACTTTCTCATTCTCTGGTGGCGCCGTGGCGGACTAGTGGTGGACTGGTGGTGCTCGACTGAATTCTCGCCTTCTCGGTATGTCTCTCTCGCAGCCTCTCTCTCTCTCCAGTCTTCACCCGCTCTCGAAAGTTCATACCTGCTGAACTTGCAAGCAATTGCAGAACAAACAGGTTGAACTCTAGTGCCGAACTTGATATTTAATTGAACGAACAACCCTCTGTCCTCTTGAATCTAGCGCTGAACTTGTTAATTTTGAATGAACAACCCTCTGTCCTCTTGATTTTGAACGAACTGAACTTGTGATTTTTTAATTGTTTGTTTGTGATCAATATGACAGTATAGTGTATATATTGATCACAAACAAACAATTAAAAAATCACAAGTTCAGTTCGTTCAAAATCAAGAGGACAGAGGGTTGTTCATTCAAAATTAACAAGTTCAGCGCTAGATTCAAGAGGACAGAGGGTTGTTCGTTCAATTAGTTGATTTGATTGTAAGTCTATGTATGTTTTAATGGTATTATACATGGTATAATTTATATATTTGTATTTGACTATTGATTTATTGAATTTTGATCGGGAAAGCCAAAAGATGGTATGACAGTAACTCATATGTTTATGCCACTTTTTATTCGTTTTGAGCCAAACAACATTGAAATGGTCATTACTTAATCACTTAAACTTTCATTTGCATTATGTTTTGTTGATGTAGTGATGGTAAACACTTTAGAAATGAATATTATTACATCATATATATTATAGTCCTAGTACGATGGGTAAATATAAGAAAATATTAAGAAAACGTTTTGACCGCCAAGAATCCGCTAATAAGGCCGCCAAATCGTCTTGGCGCTTTGCGGTACCTCACCGCCGAGCATCCGCCGAGCGTTTTTTAGAATATTGACCCCAAGGGTACCTGGCGAAATTTCCGTTTTTTTTTTTACCATTACTTAACCCCCGGTTCCGTTCCGGTTCGAATAGATGGCTTAACCCCCGGTTCTCTAGTATTTTATCATTTTATATCGGGTTCACAACTTGGGCCTAGTCTCTATACAAAGCACAAGCCCGGCCCACTTCATACGGTAACCCAATACAGCAACTTTCGGAACCAACAGGTACCAAAGGGTGTTGAAGATCGTTACGTTGTGAAGTGATTTCATGTTCTTGATGTAGTGGTCAAGGACCGGTGTTAGCCCGTCTTGGATGTTGGTGTAGAAGAAGCACAGTGTTGAGAATGAAAGGAATGTGAAGAGACAAAAGAGTCCCACATTGATTATACAAATAAAGAAGTCATAGCATATAAGCTAGTGGGCTACTCCTCCTATTGCCAATTGGTTTTAGGATGGAACCCCGCTCGGCTTATATGCTAGGCTATTAGCGCATAGGCGCACGTGTGCACACGACCCCCGATCCCGAGTCCTAACGGACTTCAGTATGGTATCAGAGCGGAAAGCCAAACGGCCCGACTCTCGATCCTGGGCTAGCTAAAAGGAGAATGAGATGCTAGACCCGATGTCCAAGTGTGAACTAGAGGCGAAAGACGACCCTAGTTGCACTTGCGGGGGCGTGTTGAGAATGTGAAGAGACAAAAAAGAGTCCCACATTGATTATACAAACAAAGAAGTCATAGCCGATTCTCGAGCGTCTCGATGTTTATCCTGTGGGTCAGTTCGTAGTCGAGCTTTCTCTGCCTCCGGTAGAACCATCCGAACATGATGCACGCGTGACGCAAGGACTTTGGAGATGGCGAAAGGGACCCATCCGCCTCGCAGGAGTTTGATTAAGTCCGGATTTATAGTCGAAAAAGACTCCTTACAGATTTGATTATTTTTCTTACTGTTGAAAGATAAGGAATAAGGAATTATTTTTAACACTTTTTTTTTGGTAATCTTATTTTTCACACTTTAATCTCTAAAGGTTGAGTTATTTTAATTAGATTACATCACATAGTATTGATCAATTTAGTCATTAGAAAAAAAATTAGTGTGCTAATAAGTAAATGAAGTTGAAAAAATTACTTAAGATGAAACAACATGACCAATTATACTCTAATTGATCAATTGGTTGAAACTTGGAAGTGTTGATGCTGAACTTGAGGTTAATGGTGAGTAAATGGGCAACACGTAGGGATCACCTGCTAGCTATACTTATACTTTATTATTATTATTATTATTATTATTATTATTATTATTAGCTATAATTATACTTTTTGTATTACGGTATCTCTGTTTTTTAAATTGATCTAAATTATATTTTAAATTATGATACGATATCTTAGGTTTAAATATATATAAATAAATCCTAAGTGGTTAAAATATAAAAAATATTTTGCGTGTATATTTTAATATTTTAATTTCTTAGGGTTTACTCATATACATAGTTTAGTGTTCTAAAAATCGCTTTTAGGTGCTAGACAAAAGGGCATTTAAGAATTTTTAAGCCTAGGCAGATCTCTATGTGGAAATTAGTCTAGGCACTGCCTAGGCTCGTTTAGCTCGTATAGGCAGGTGATTAATCGACTTAGGTTTTTTTAACCCCAAAGTCGGGATGTATTAACATATATTTTATGTTAAAATATAAGGAAATAATTACCGCAACACCATCTCAACTTTGAAAAAAGATGCATACTACTGAATCTCTCAAACCCTGCTAGAGTGCTAGATATGGGATATACTGGATGATTGTTGTTGTTTTGATAACATATACATTAAGATTTTATTACTAAAGGTTTAATTTACATCTGAGTTTTTTTTTAAAAAAAAAAACATTTTCATGATATGTTAGTATGTTACCAAAGATTTAATTAATATGTGATCCATATGAAGAAATGAAGAATTGAAGATGTTGTAGGCTGCAGTATTAACCTTGGAAAGGAAACAAAGCCAACTGAAAAACACAAGTTGTCACCCATATTCATAAGTGGGTCAAATATTACAAACACAACATCGATCCCTATAGCTAATCAAGACTCCCAAATTACACCTTTTGCATTTCCATATTTTACATCTAAGTCACATTACATAGTTGAACAAACCCACACTTGCAAAGGGCTCGGCCATCTTGCACTGTCGAACCCACAATCGATTCGTCGAGTGATGGGCACAAGCCATCATCAAGCTTCATGCTGTTAATGCTTCCTGGAATGCAGTCAAAATTATGTGAAGTTTGGTATACTCTATGGTATCCTTTTAGCTTCCTTCAAGCCTCATAGAGCATACCCACTTCAATCCTTTGCTGGAGAGGCACTCTTGTAGCAGGCAATGCAGATCTACAGTTACTGTGCATCACTTCATAAAACCTAAGCATTACCTTATCAAACCACCCACAACCCTCCCCTATGTAGAACCTTGTCTTCCCCCTAACATGGACTACATCCACATTCTTAGCCTCCTCCAAGAGTTGGACCTCCTCTTCGACTTCGGCACATCCCTGTGGCCTCTCACTTGGATAGTTCTTCAGGTGGTCTCGGAGGCAGCTCGTCACCTGGTCCACGAAATTCCGCCCTTCTAGCTCAAGGGAGTCACAGTACCCGTACTGAATCATGCAGCCGTAGATGCCTTTTATACCGAGCTGCTTGACGAGGATTCGCTCGTTTGGCGGGACTTTTGGGACCATTAGGTACCTAAGGGTGGTGAAGATTGTTGCCTTGTGAAGTGATTTCATGTTCTTGATGTAGTGGCCAAGGACCGGTGTTAGCCCGTCTTGGATGTTGGTGTAGAAGAAGCAGAGGCCGGGAACCCTTTGGACTCGGGGGTCGGATAGGAGATTCTCGAGTGTCTCGATGTTTATCCTGTGGGTCAGTTCGTAGTTGAGCTTTCTCTGCCTCCCGTAGAACCAGCCAAACATGATGCACGCGAGAATTATGGAGATCGCGAAAGGGATCCATCCGCCCTCCAGGAGTTTGTTTAGGACAGCACTGACATAAATTCCTTCCATTCCTATGAATGTGAAAGCGAAGAGGGCGACTAGTATCGGCCGCGTTCTCCAAATGGTTATCATGACAATGGTGAGAAGCACAGAGGTGATGATCATCACCATGGTTACAACAACACCTGCAAAACAGCATATATCCTTAGGCACCCGTTACGTATTGTGTAATGTGATAGCGAATACAAGGGCTGGTTAAGGACATACCGAAGGCATTTCCTATCTCTTTCCCATCTCCGAAAATAAGAATGACAGCCACACAAAGGATCATGAGGATGTAGTTTACTTCAGGTGAGTAAACCTCACCTTCTTTCCTAGAGGAAGTGTGAACAATCTTCACACGAGGGAAGTAATCTAGCACAACTGACTGCTTGATGACGGAGAAGGTGGCAGATATAAGAGACTGGCTAGCAACAATTGCTGCAAGTGTGGAGACTATAAACATAGGCCAGTAAACCTTCTGGGGTATGAACTTGTAGAAACCATCACCAGAATCGTAGGGGTTTCGGATGAGGTATGCTGTTTGGCCCGCGTAAGTGAGAACCAATGATGGGTATATTGTGAGCAAGAAGGCAAGCTGAATGGAGGATTTACTGAAATGGCCAAGATCAGCAAACATTGCTTCAGAACCTGCTCAGTTAACATTGATCACATGAAAAATGGCTCCCATTACAATTAGCTTGTGTGATTGTGGAGGCAATGGACTGACCTGTTATACAAAGGATGGTGCCGCCAAGTAACAACCAACCCTCCTTCCCACTTCGCGAGAAAAACTTGATGATGTAGAGCGGAGATATGGCCTTGAATATACTTGGGTAATGTTTAATAATGTTGTAAACTCCCACAATTGGTGTGGTCAAAGTCCACAGACCCATGATGGGGGAGAAGAGGAAACTGACTTTTGAAGTACCAAATCTTTGTAGCAAAAACAGGGCAATCAAGATTACCGCGGAAAGTATGTCAACAAGTGCTGCAAAATTTGAAGCAAGAATTGTCAACAACAAGAACAACCAATGAGATATACTTCAGAAACAAGTAATTACAGTGAATACTAGTAAGTTTACTGCCAAGATTTTAAAGGAACAAGTTTCTACAAAACTTTAGAATATTTACCGCGAAATTAGAATGATTAAACCTCCCTAATGAAACTGAGATCATCAAATTTTGGAACTTACATTTGCTGACTTTAGGAAATGGAGCTCTTATTCCATCAATTGCAGACAAGACTGGAAAAAAGGAGAATTTCATGAGAAAACTGAAGTTTATGCAATGTAATTTATGGCAATAAGGACCAAAACAAAGATAAAGACCTGAGATTGCTGGTGTAAGTATACCATCACCGATTATCATGCACATTCCGAGAATTGCGATAAAAAGCAATACCCTCTTAGCAAGCAGATTTCTTTCAAAAAAATTTCCAACCCAAGTCGACTTTTGAGTCCCTCCATGAACTGAAGAACGTGAAATTCCTGAAGTGTTGTTGGGAGAGAGGATTCCAATGTTCAGATGCCTGCAGAGTAGAGAATAGACCGCAAATGTGCCCCCTGTGGAAAATCTCAGCTGTAAATCTCATCTTACAAATATCTCAAAATTTTGAAACTGAAGGAAACACAACTACTGCTGGTAATTTTTAGGACTCGGGAACTTCAGACAGTCAGGTGTAGGTGTCTATGAGTCTATTGATTTGATAAAGATCTAAGCAAGCTAATCGTGAAGGCTGAACAACAAGATAAGCTAAACTGCTAAAGAGGCGAAAACACACACAATACGTAGTAGTAAAAGATCACAACAACAGATCACACATATACATGAAAGTGCCCAGCAAAAAGAAGCTTCATCCCAAAAAAATTTAGCCTTTTAACACAAAACAAAAGTCACTAGGAAAATCCAGATCCTAACAGTAAAGGCAGAATAGAACTAGAGCTAGCTCAGATAAAATTGAGATCGTTCATATTTAGCATGAAAACTACATGAAGCTAGTATAACTACCAGAAAACAAGGCATTGACAGTAGTTTCAGGTTCATCACCCAAGTGGTAGAGCATATGTTAGGATACAAGTTACAACGGAACACAAATAAACACAGTCACTTACGCATATGAATTATCGGAAAGTTGCACTGAAAGAGCAAAGGCAAACAGATTAACTAGACAAGTTGGCCTGAACCTACCTTCTCCTTGATCATCAGCGTTGAGAGCAACCCCAACATACTTGACCACACCAATGAGAGTAAGTGTCCAGAACATAATACTGTAGATCCCCAGGTAGTCAGTTTCTGTTGGAGACTTCAGCGGCATCGATGGATACACATACAGCGGGGATGTAACCAACCCTCCGAAGACAACACCCAGTGTTCTGTATGTCATTAGAGCTGTGCTCCATTTGCCCCCCTACACAATCCTAACTTCTGAATTAGATTTTTAAACTCCATGAGTACCCCACACTCCATGGAATACCTTCTTTAATATCAACAAACAAATGAAACAAGCAACAATTCAAACTGCCTATACAAACACTTGTAGTGTGTAAAACTTATACATCACTATTTGGCCTAGTGATTTTAACGTACAAGGTAGGAAATTTTATTCAAGTGCCATGAAATTTGGCAGATTTATATATATTTATATGTGATGGATGCTTGAATTACAAAATGTCAATTGGGTGACACAGTGTTTCAATTTTTGTTTCATCTGTGAGATAACCTGATCCATGAGTGTTAACATGTGAAGTCACTAGTCACATAAAGGAAAGTTTGGTAGTTGAAATGAGCTATTGACTAGTTCTAATAACACCAAGTAGAGACGTGTTCATGTAGCCAGGTCGACCCAAACCCGTCGAGTTTGGACCAGTCGTTGATCCATCAGGTTCAAGGGTACAGACAAGTCTACCCGTAACCCGTCAGGTCAAGCAATGAGTGAAGCGGTGGGACCGGATATGGTTCCACCTTGTGAGTTGTGACCCAATGGGTCATGTTTTTTCCAGTACTCCCTCCGGTCATAAATATAAGATGTTTTAGAAAGTATAGTTTGATCAACCTGTTTTAGATTTTCTAGTTGTTGATTTGTAACAATATGTATTGATTTGTGTGTTTCTTATTTTTTAAACACTTTTGATTGGTTTTAGAGAGTATTGAAAATTTTAAAAATAGTAAAATTCATGAAAAAGTTGGTGTAATTATGATAATTTTAAATAGGAATGAATTTTCTTAGTAGTATTATTTTTGAGGTGTGGCCCGCCAAATTCCACGATGCACTCGAAGTGGCGACATCAAAGGAATCCCTTTGGCAACTTCTATTGGAAAATAAATCTTGGCATCCACAATTTTTTTGTGGTTTGAATCTTAGACCAAAGTGAATGTTACGGGCGGACTTCATGCAGTCAAGTAAATTAAATTTGATGAGCATTATTACTGTACGAATTTACAATAGTCATAAAAATCGTACAGTTGAATGTAGTTCATATAAGTAGGTCCCCATCTGTCACTTAGATTTTCCCAAGATACAAACTCTGGTTTTTCAAAATTTGTTTCGCCCCATTTAGATTCTTCAAGAAAACTTTCAAAAATCTACACAGCAGAAACAGCTTCTCGATGACCAAAAAAAGAAGAAGCAAGACATCAAAGCAAAACTCGCAACAAAATCAAGGCCGATGTATTTAACAAATACTCCGTAATTACATAAGCAGAAATCGAGGACGAAGACGAAAACACAAAGTGAAGTGCACAGCGACAGAACAATCACAAGACGGAAAACAACAAAAACAAAAATCGAAGCGCAGTCGAGAGAGAGAGAGAGGGACCTTATCGGCGGTTCCAATCGGGGGCTTGGGAGGAGGTAGAGCGAAGGGGCGAGTGTTATCGCGAGCTTCCACCACAACCTGGAGGGCCGTCGGGAGCACGAGCGATTCGCGTGACTCCGGAGGAGTCGGGGACGTGCTATCCGCCGACATTGGACGGCCTGGTTGCGCGGAAGGCAGTCGATCGAAGGAGGAGAGGAGGAGCGAATTGGGGTTTTGGCTTTGGGTTCTGCAATTTGCAATTTCGAGCGGACCCCCTTTTTATAGGGCGGGGTGGAGGCAGTGGAAAGTGGAATCACTTGCTTTTGAGTTGGGAATTGGGGACTGACGGGGAAATCTGTGTTACCTCCATGGTGAAACTTAATATTTATACATATTTTTTTAGAATATCAATCTATGTTTTTTTTTTTATATATAATTTCATAATTTTTAGTACTACGTAATACGTGGTATATAATTATTAAAAAAATTAATTTAAAAAATACGTAAATATTAAATAATACAGAGTATGTTTTACCGAACAATTAAAGTATTGTAAAAAAAATTATATATGTGTTCTATTTTTTTTTAAATTATATATAAGCAAGTAAAGCATTTAAGCAACCCATAGTTTAAAATCAGTTCTTACATTTCACGAGTTCTGTAACCTTCGGTGTTGTACAAAATTATTTAGATAAAAAAAATCAAAATATTATATCATTGTTATGGATATTTATTCTTGGAAAAAATATTTTTCGTGATTTTTTGATTTTTTTTTTTCAAATATATTTTTTTGATCGGTGACTATTTATTTATGTACTTTTAGGTTGACAAACGTGCAAGAAAAAATGATCCGATGAAGGAACAAGTCAAGTATCTTATTGTACGTTTTAAATGAGGCTATTTTTTTTTGGTATGCAAAACACATCCCTCATCTTGTCTACACTATCAAAATGTGCTTTTAAATTAAAAAACCTAACTCTATTAGCAATTCAACATTCACATTTTATTTGTACATTTTTTTTTAATTTATACCTTTAGAGGATAGGTTAAAAAGCTGAATTAAAAAAATCTCCAAATTTTAATTATTTTATTCTTTTATATAATTGATTTTCTATGTTTTGTTCCTTTTTAGAAGAGCATCTTTTTCAATTATTCCCTTCAGGGATAAGTTAAAAAGACTATTATGTTTTTGTTTTTTTCCTTATTTCGTATATATCAGGACGGTTATATATGTTACTCTCATACCATGTTAAATTATGGTAGATCATACGACGTAGGGATCACACTCGCTAACGTGCCGAGTACACAAACCGAGTGGGTTCCATCCTAAAACCGATTGGCATTATGAAGAGTAGTCCGCCTACTTATGTACAAGGATTGGATTCACTATATTTTCCACGTGAGATACTATCCCAACATCATATTTCAACAGCTGTCTGATCTCTCAAATACTTTTTTGTATATAAAAGACTATAATTTGCATATTTTGTCGTTGTGAATTTATCTTTCTTACAATATGATGCTTCCAAATATTCTCACTTTTTATACACCATCGTTATGATTTTATCTTTCTTACAGGATGATACTCCCTCCATCCAACAATACATGGGTTTTTAGAGATAAATTTTTGTCCAACAATAGATGGGCTTTTAGATTTTCCAGGTAAAAAGTTGTAATGATTTGTATTGGTTTATGTGTTGTTGACTTTTTTAAATAATTTGATTGGTTAAAATGCGTAGTGAGTGTTAAAAAATAGTAAAATTTATGAAAAAGTTAGTGCAATGATGATGTTTTTTTAAAAGTAAGGTGTTTTATTAAAACTTGTGCAAAATGCTAAAAGCCCATGTATTTTAGGACGGATGGAGTACTTCCAAATACTCTCTTTGTATTGGTAAATAAAGAGCGGTCATTCTGGGATTCGAACCGGCTTCCAAATACTCTCTCTTTATACATAAAAAACACAAAAATTGTGTGTTCAAATATAAGTGGTAGGCATTTCATATCATATTTTATGTGGAATTTTGAGAAATCTGAATTTTCGAGTTTATTTTGTTTTTAAGTTATAAGATCGGATTCAGCTTTAATAATAAAAAAAAACATTTGATCATTTGTATAGAAACTTCACCATTCCCTATATTTTGTGCTAGTTTTTGTTGTCTAATTAATGTGGAAACAAACTTCATCTCAACATGCCCCTTCAATTATAATCCGCTTGTTCAGGTTGTCCCCAAAAAAATACATCCGACTCGGACCTACCTTGATACAATGTGAAATTTTGAGAAAACCCCAGTCAAACCGTGTAAAACTTAAAGTTATATATATCGAGTTTATTTTGTTATTAGGTTTACCTTTTATCACAAAATCTTAAATCATTACCTAAAGTATTCACTGTCCCATAGATTTTGTGTTAGTTTTTGTTGCACAACTGCCATGAGACAGGACTTCATCCCAACATTTTCAAATACTTTTGGGCCCAATCATAAATAAAGTGCTACATATGTGTGTAGGGAACCACTTTGGATCCCATGGAGTTGCTAAAATAACTCCATGTGAAGTTGGTTAAATACTAACCACTTAATTCTAAATAAATGGTTCAGATTTAAATGCTTTTAGCCATTTTTTAATTTATTTTTTAGGGTCGATGCATTCCTATTGGGTAATCCTACCAACTTCACGGAATTCAACTCCATGGGATCCTGACCGGGATGGAACACATTAGCCCTGAGTTAGGTGGGAATTATTTGTAATTTTTAAAAGAAGAAAAAACATCTAAAAATAATTTTTATAATTTAAAAATAAAATCTACTTTCCAACTTTATTTTAGATTATAAACATACCCTTGTACACCCTAAAATAATTTTCCAAAACTCTAATCCGTGAAAGTAAATATGATGCATATCAACTTACATTCGCCTAAAGTTTGGATACAAAATATGAAAAGGAGATTTTATATTTTTGTAATCATAAAAAGGAGATTCTTTAAAATAAGGGTATTTGTTGTTGCTCCAAGCTTTGAGCAATTTGATGGATTGATAGATTATAGTTAGATACGTACATAGATGTCGACATTTTTATTAGTTACGGTTTTCTATCCTATGCTCCAAGGTATTACATCCGTTCATTAATAAGTGTCGTTTGATTTTTCGACACCTTTTTTAAGGAGATAAAAACTATATGAAATATTAACTTTTTTTTTATAATTTTTTAAAATAATTTTAAACTTATAACTAATAAGTATAAAATAATATAAAAAATTTATTAAAATTTTGATATTTTATATAGTTTTTAGCTCCTTAAAAAACGTGCTAAAAAGTCAAACGTAACTTATTTCTGAACGGAAGTAGTATATGATAACAAATTTAATCAGAAAAAAGTCCCAAAATTTAAATTATTTTATCTTTTTTTTAATATTGATTTTTTAGAATCGTTTATTTATTTATTTATTTATTTATTTTTATTTGTTTATAAAAAAGTAATCGTTTTTTTATTTAGTAGAAAATCTTTTCCGATTAAGATTCTTATCTTATGCCATTGGAATATAAAATAGAAAGATCGTTAATTAAATACTCCATAGTCCATAGCATAAAAAGATTCGGTGGTCTTTACAGTGGATTATATATTAATATTAACAAACCGCTCTTTTAATTTCCATTATCATTGTGGTCGCATATATGTTTAAGATAGGGTTATTCTCTTACTCAAATGTTAATCGATCCGATCACAATCTCAATCTAGAATCTCAATCACCTTTTAGAGCGACCCCGAATTGTTTCTGTGGAGTTTTCTATTCCTTCTTATAAAAATTATTCTAAGAAAAATATATAAGGATGTTTTGCATAGATATATCAAAAGTTTACCCACTTTGTAAAAATAACCCGGCCCAAAAAATTTGGCAAAGGAATGACATAATGTCATTCTTGCAAATTATTGGGCACAAGTTACAAAAGGTAGCCGGTTACACAATGGAAAAGGGGGGGAAAAAATGGACAGGTGTCGATTGGAGAGAATGAGGAAGGTAATCATTTTGGCCAAAAAAAATTAGAAAAAGGAAGGCCTGTAGAGTTACAGTGAATCTGTGAGAGAGGGAGGAGAGAGGGTGTGGAAGCATGGAATGACAAACATTAAATGCTAGGAGAGAGAGTGTCACCTTTTCACAAAAACACTTCCCGCCAAGGCAAAATGGGGGGAAAACACAGGGGGATTTTCAGAGAGAGTATAAAAGGAGACGGGGGAGCTCGCCAGGTGGACACAAAAAGTGCAAAACATCTGCTTCTTCCCTATGGCTGCCATTAACGTCTAGTTGGAAGGATAAAACCCATAAATTCAGTTACTAGCCAGGCAAAGGGAAATCCTAGTCATCAACCGAATATATGTAGTCATAGACAGGGATACACGTGTCATCTGCAAAATCCAGACCTCAACGAATATGGGTAAGTACGGTTTATGTTTTGTATTCACAGTAATGGATTTTCCCCATCCTTCCCTTACCTCTAACAGATACTGAGAGGACCATCTTAACCTCATAATTTCGCAGGGGAGAAAGGGGTGGTATTACTTACTCTCGTTTGCAATGGTCGATGGGAGCATCTCGAAGGAGGATGGGTGTATCAAGGTCAAAACGTCCATAAAATAATGCTCATAGAGGAGACCATGTCGTTTGGGTCCGTCAAGAATAAGATAATGGAGAAGCTCGCGGTTGACCCGAGGTGCTATGAGTTGGAGTTGAAATATCTACTCGATACGAAGACGGAGGGATGTTATCCGATTCAAGTGGATGATGAAAGTGATTGGGATGCTTTCAAGTACTGCAACTCAAGGGGTGGCGATGGCACATGACCCCTTCTTTTGTACGCATCGGTGAACGAAGGTCAAAGCCAACATGGAAGTCGCTCCATGGTTGGGAACATGGAACAACGCAGCAAATCACCAGGCGGAGACAACAGAACACTCGTGGTGGAAGAGGGTGGTTTGGTTGATATGACAGTCGATGGGTCCAACTCGCATCTTCTTCTGAATTCGGATAACGGCTCAGATAACACTATTGATGGCAAGGACAATACTTCATCTGGCAAGGAAAATCACACTGCTGGCAAGGTCATCCAGGCAACTAGGGCAGAACCAACAACCGTCACGGAGGAGACGAGAGGTAAACTGCTGGACGTGGACCGGGGGAAACAAATCGTATGTCTGAGTAGTGATGAGGAGGATAATATATATGTGGGTGGGCATAAAGGGAGTGTTGTTTCCGTCAACTTGGCGAGCTCATCGAATGAGGAGTATGGAAACATCGGAGTACTAAAATTGGAGTCGATTGAGGAAACTTCATAAATGGGTTGTATATCATCCGATGATGAGAAGTACGATGCCGAACGGTGGGTTTCGAGGACGAAATCTCCGGGGATGTCGACCGAGGATGTTGAGAAGATGTTGGACAAAGCTTTTTCGAAAGAAGGGGACCCCCGACGCAAGAACACTGGCCTTCATGAGGGTTTGTTGTTGAAGTCAAAGGAGGAAGTGCAAAACCGGGTAAGGTGGTCTGCGTTGGATGGCTGTTTTGACACACATGTGAAGAGGTCGTTGCCGGAAGTGTACTCCGTGGCGTGCATCGATCCCGAGTGCAAGTGGATGTGTCGTGCGTCAACATACCCATCTTGGAGAACTGGTTGGACCTCCCTCTAAAATACTTCGACGGAGGAAGGGCAAGAGTCGCCTGCACAAATATAATAAGAGAGTACCGATGTTCACATCACAAACACAAAAAAAATAACGCCCCTAATCTGCTGGCTCATAAGATATTACAGCTTATACCTTCTTGCTCGAAGGGGTCGACACCTTTTTTCCTTTGCCTTTTGCCATTGTCCTTAATCTGTCATTTAGATAACACCCATTTCAGCAATAATCCTAGCCAGTACTTACAAATGAATAGCCGGTCAAAGTATTTTTCCTGCCAGACGTTTTAACATTTTGCATTTGACAACACCACACAATTGCTTGGAAAAACCATCAACAACTGACAACACCACAAGAGTGCTTTGAAAAACAATCTACAATTGACAACACCACAACATTGGTTTCAAGATCTCTGTTTTTGTTATTCAACAAACGAGAGTTACGAATTTCAAACACCACAAAATAGACAACACCACAAAATGTCTGCAATATGAGACAGAAAGCTCAAAATATTACACATAAAAAAACAGGAAGCATCAGTCAACATGTGTGCAACACAGTATCAAATTTGATGTCATCTTAACTTTTGTCAAATACATGTACTTCTTAAGACAAGATAAGTGCATATTCTTTGATCAATCTGCAATCCTTACAAAAACATCTAGATGCTGCTATGGGACAGAAACATTAAAATCAACTCCAAATGGTCAATAGGGCACTTATACACTTTACCCAGAAAGCAGGGAATAAGGCCTAAGAAAATAAAAAGAGAGCTTGAAACAAATAAACAATCAAACAGTGGTCACAAAGTGATATCAAGTTGGACCAGGACATTTGCCAAGTAATTAGGGTCTAAAATAGGTCTCAAAACAAGTTCACTAGTCTAGTTTTTATGACACAATGTAATGAAAAAGGAATTATAGCTTCTTTAACTATATAACAATCTCAACTCTGTGATTAGAAAGTTATAGAGAATGGCATAATCAATTTATTTTGATGAACTTAAATAAGTCTATCATGAGTTTGTTCCATGAATTTCCATAAATTGGCAATTCACCTTCGGTTCACCAAGTAAGATTAGAGCACAAACTTCCCCATCGTAATAAGGTCGTCATTTAGTAAACATGGCATAACACATGAAGGAAATTCTCCCGCTCAGCCTCTTCCCTGAATTCCCCAAATCAAACCCTACCCAGATTTTTCTATACCTAGCCATTCAATCGTTTCCCCTATCCACAAGCAGGACCCCGTTCGCCATTGATGAGTTTTCCCATCCCCAATTTCATTGTTTGATTGGCCATGTCTAACCTTTTCTACCAATTTTCGACCTTCAATTTCATCCCTAACTTATCATCAAATAATGCATTAATTTAAAGGGATAAAATAATGCATTAATTTAAAGGGATAAAATATTTAATTTTAAATGTTAATTGTGTCACAGTAAAAAAATTTCAAATTTTTTTTTCAAAAGGAGGGAGTTATGAAGTCCAGGGTTCGATCCCTCCTCCCGCTCCTTTTTTCGAGTGAAAATTCAAAATTTGTCTTATTTTATACCCGTAAACCGAGCCGATTGGCACAAATTGATTTATCTGATTCATGACTTTTGTTGGTTGAATTACATATCTGAGATTTGCCACCAAATAGTAGTTTCCTCGTTATTAAAAAAATCCATTAAATGGCGGATTATGAATTAGGACCAAATACGAGAGCAAATTAAAGTGAAGAAAATATGAATTTAAGCCTTAGGCCATTAAATTTGATTGGTAACATATCTTGAGGATGATGTCTTTGGAGTTTTTAAGAAAAAATGATTAGAGTATAATAGAGAATTAATAATATTACTTGCACAATTTGCATGTCATAGAGTTGTAAAAAAAAATTCTGTGTGTAGAAAACATATTTACCTTATATTAAAATTATGGAATGAAATAGGAAGAAGTTGTGAAAATTTTGAAAATTCGGATTGGAAAATGGAATTTCTTAATATGACTTGGGTTGTAACTTATGACGTTTCTGTTTCTATCATGTATTATAAGGGTATATGATAATTGCACTAATTTATACATGTTTTTAAAATTTTAATTAGTTTATAATTTTATGAAAGGTTGGTTTATCAAAAAATTAGATTTTTAGGGTCGTTTATTTTTTTGGTAGGAAAATTTTTCCCGATTTAGAGTTTTATACTATGAGTATGTATGGTTGGCAAATAAACTACTAAAAAAGTAGTAGAAATAGAATGAGGTAGGTAAAAAATTTTAGATGCATACTAGTCTATTCCCCGTGCATTGCACGGGTTTAATACAAAAATATTATGAAGTGTTAAATTATAATATTTTTTATATTTAAATGTAAAAAATACTAACACTAAATAAGTAAATAAATTATATTCATCTACAAACAAAAATGATATTCTAAATATTATTATAATTTGTATATAGTTTAATAAAAAATTAAACAATACCAGATGATTATTTTTAAAATGAAATTAAACTCCCTCATTAATTAACCATTATAAATTTCTAACAAAACCAAAACAAATTTAATAGATAAAGAGGAACTATAAAAATATGGGTAAACTGCAGAAAACCACCTTTTAAATACACTACATTGCTCAAAACCACCCCTTACAATAAAAATTGCATAAAACCACCCTTTAAACCTACTCCGTTAGCGAATAACCACCCAACCTGTCTCTTCCGTTAAAAAGTCCGTCAAGTATGTGAAAATAACGACCCAACCTAACTCTTCCGTTGAAGTCTCAGACCACCTCTACCGGCCAAATCCTCCAGTAGTAGCCCGCCGCCTGCAGCCATCCGCCCGACACAACCCTGACCCGATAGCTCTCCCCTCCTCCCAGGTTCTCTCCCCCCCCCCCCCAATCCATCTCCTCGCAGCCCTACCGCCCACACCCGACCTCATCCGTTATCACCCCACAACCTCCTGCAGGCGATGTGGCCTGTCATCCCCATAGCCAAGCCTTCAGATCCACTCCCCCCAAGCCCGAACGGCCGAACCAGACCTAAGGCTGAAATTTCTGATTTGGAATTTGGGGTTCTTGCTCCTTCATGGTACTTAGATCTGAAATCTGGGTGTTTAAGAGTTCGAATTTGATGATGAAGATGATGAATTTGAGATCCTTGTTGCTGGATTGACAAAACCCCTCAAGAAATTTGAAAAAAATTGTTCGATTTTATGGGTTGCGATTTTGGGACTTGGTGTCAAACTCGAGGTCGGGCCGCTGGCGGCAGCGTTCGTCATTGTGCTCTTCATTGAAGCACTTGGAGGCAGCGGTTCAACCTATGGTTATCGAGGGTGAGGCGCAAAGAGAGGCGCATTAGATCTCCTTCTTCCCCGGCGTCGAGTGCAAGAGGCGGAGCTTCATCTCTGCCATGGAGCCGGAGGTGAGGTGACGACACTGAAATTTCACGGATTTTTTAACAGATAAATGGGAGGGATGGTGATTTTCTAACGGAATAGGTTTTAAGGTTGGTTTTCTGCAATTTTTTATTTAAGAGGTGGTTTTGAGCAATGTAGGGTATTTAAGGGGTGCTTTCCTGCCGTTTACCCTAAAAATATTTAGAAAGTAGAAACAAATCTAATTCGAGTGAGAAAATTATAAACATGCAATTAAATTATCTTCACTCCTAATCAATCATGAAATCTCAAAAATCTTTAGCCTCAGACACCATCTTCTTCAAAATAAAATCAACACATTCCTCAAACGGGTTTTTATTCTCCACCAGGTAATGAATTTCGCAATTTCGCAATTTGGCAATCAAAATCCACAAATATATAAGTGTGTAGTGGGGGAGGGAGAACCATGGTCTTCAATATCACGCCCTTTGCGTCTATCAATTGAGGCATCGCAATTGAATTTTACGAATCTTTGCGTGGGTTTGTGTCATTTGACAACATTTCCCCTCAACATTCAATGTCAATGTATGACACGTACACCTGTCAAAACACAACCCGACCCGGTCGACCCGACCCAAACCCGGAAATTTTAACCCGAATTTTTTTTTTCCGACCCGAACCCGAAAAACCGAAAATTTGTCGGGTAATCTGGGTTTCGACCCAGTGACCCGATTGACCCGGTAATTTTGACCCGGTTAATTTATAATTAAATATAATTAATTTTTTATGCATATAATTGACAAAATTATCAAATCATGATTTTTTTAATTTAAAAAAGAAAAAAATGACAAACCCGAAATCGACCCGAAACCCGGTCAAACCCGGGTTCAAGTCAACCCGAAAATACCCGGAACCCGTTTTACCCGAGACCCAAAGTGACTCGACCCGAACCCGACCCGAATGACCCGTTTGACCGGTCTAAATGTCTAATGACACGTGACTCTTTTTGGACGATTGAATATATGACTTAGCTCATAAGTATTATGCATGCATTACCCATTATAACTCATTGCTCACCCCTTCGAAAATCATCTTAGGCCTTACCTATAAAAACCTTGTAAGTAATCCTCTATTTTTTTAATTTGACAATTTAAAGGTTAAAATATATAAGTGGTTCTTATTAAAAAAACTACCACAACAATCATTTCAAGATTAAAATTAATTATATATTTTTGATAAACCTACATATAAACATTATAAAATCTAAACTGTTAGTGTTGATTACATATTTATTCACAAATGCAGTAAATTGGATCAAATAAATAATCAAAATATTTAGAAAATAATATAAAATGATTTAAAAATGATTGAAATGTAGTAAAATAAAAAGGTCATGATTTGAAACTTATTTTTATATCAAAAAGTTGATAAAAAACATAAAATTAAATTAATTTGATTAAACATTTTAAACCTGCAAATAATATTTAATATCATGGGAGAAAATCCGAATCTATACATAACTTGAGCATCTTTGAATTCAATCATCGTTTATCTTCATCATCGATTAAAAAAAAACAGAATAATGTAAAACAAAGTTGTTTGAATTCACAACCGGAAAAATTAGAATAATATATATATATATATATATGCTTAATAACTTACCATATAAAACAAATTTCTTTAATTAAGGTTCAACAAAATCGACAATATATCTATATATATAGTACACAAATATATAATTACCATATTTAACAAAATAAATATTAAAATAAATTAATTAACAATAGGTGGCAAAAAAGAGACATGTGGAACAATGTGATTGGTTTAAAAAAGGCGGGAAAATATTAAACCAGAAGCTGACACGTGGCAGGTGCAGCTTCTGCTTTAGTATTGTATAGGATAGGTGCTAATTTTAACTAGTTTATAGTTAAAAATAGAAGTTAAAAAAAAAGCTAAACCAATATGCTTTTTTGATGTTTATTTGGTTTTAAATTACCATAATATCCTTAATAACAACCAAATAAACTCCACTTTTTAATAATATTCCATAATCTTTTAACCTTTATTTTACTCAAATTTTCAATTTCAAATATTTTTAAATTTTAGTCATTTTTTTTTTAACTCCGTCTCATACGAACCCTATGTTATTAAGACATATGATAGAAGGAGCGAACTTATAATGATGTGTATGTGTCCAATACAATCTTCAAATTAAGTGACCGGCCGTTTGATTGAGAACAACGGAAACCGGAAACGAACAACGTTTTGTATAATACGAGTAAAGAGCTGATATTTATCAAGTGTTGATAACTTCATCGTGTAATCTCCATCGACTTCCTCATTTATTGCGTTGTTTTGTTCAAATTGGACTTGAATACTTATGTTTTTATCTTTTTAGTATCATGACGGTTAGTCCGTCTATCGTTTGTTTCGATCTCTCGATTTATTCTACACTAATGTGTAGTATGTCGGATAAAATGGGATCTAATTTCTATCACACTTTTGTCTAATTATGACGATACCTAAAATAGTCGTTGATTCATACCGCGTTAAACTATTTAGGAAAGAATTACACAAGTTTAAAGATGATGTCAGGACCGGACTTGATCCGAGGCAATTTAGGGTTGAGATGTGGGTGAAGTGAAGGTGAAGGGAGATGAGAATGAGAGTTTAGAGTTCAGACGTAGAGAGGGAGAGAGATAGAACAAGAGAAAGAGTAGGTTTCATTATTCAATACTTGGATCCCCAATTACAACTCTAATGGTTATTTATACTAGTAATACGTACTCATACCTAACAGATGACAATTTTTCTATCTTATAAGGGCCGCATAAGATAAGCAAGTCATATTGAAAAAGATCCCTTATAGAGAATTATAAATCACATATTTTAGATTTTTTTTTTGGAGTTTACCCAAGATATATAAGGTTTTCTCCAAATTTAGGAAATGGTCTCGATTTTTTCCCATTCTCTATTTTAGAGAATGTAATGAGAACACAGTTAGACAAAAACTATCCAAATACTACCTCTGTTTGGAAATATAAGTCCATTAACTATTTTTAAGGAGCTAAAAACTATATAAAATAATATTTTTTTAATTAGTTTTTTTTACATATTCTTATATATATTACTAATAAGTATATAAAAAAATTAATAAAAAATATATTATTTTATATAGTTTTTATCTCCTTAAAAAAGTGTCAAAAAGTCAGTGGACTTATATTTTCAAACGGATGTATATTTTACAAAAAAAAAAAAAAAACCCACAACATGTTGGAATATTGCTCTATAACTGGTTCGTGAACCCACCCAACCCAAGGACACATGCGAGCCAAACTTAACATGAGGCTCAATCAGCTCATAAGACTTACAAGCAAGGTTCTAAATATCGCGTATCGATTAGGAATAAAAATGATATATCGGGGATATATCGAGATATATCGGATTTATCGGTTTCACTAATTTTTAACTATAAGTACTATATTTATACTTCAAAATGTAAAAGTATACATGAAAAAATAATATTTAAATTGCAAAATTACCAAATAAACTTGATAAAATAAAAACAACTTCATTCATAAAGGCTAAAGTTAACTTATCAAAGTTGTCAGTTCTAAATATACTCGATATTGGCCCTATATATCGGCGTTGACCCGATATATCGCCGATATTGACCCGATATATCGGCGTTGATCCGATATATGGCGTTGACCGATATTTTTCACCCGATATACCGATATCGTAGCGGATTCTAAATATCTCTAATATATCGCCGATATATCGACCGATATATCCGATATTTAGAACACTGCTTATCAGTCGCGAAGGCCAAGATTGACTGATACAAATAAAACACCACGAGCTTCTTTAAGGTCGAAAATAAAAATAATTAATTGCGCATTTCAATTTGAAACCATCCCACGCCCACGAAATGCAACCAAAAGATCCACAGGTTAATGAACACGATCAGGTCAACAAAAGATGCACTCAGAAGTCAGGAGGGGATAGGGGTGGAGGCCGGAGGGTGGGGGCATAAATGAGTAAACATGTGTCACATAACTAGTAATGGAAGTATGATGAGGACTTCCCATTCCGGAATGGCTCACTGAAAAGGAGTTGTGGATAGTAACCATAGATCCCCAGTTCGAATTCCGGAATGACCGCTCTTTATTTACCAATTCAAGAAGTATGATGAGGACTTGAGGTATATTTTTATTGCTTTGTTGGTGTTCTGTCATACAAAGTCAGGATTAGCTGGGATCGTAATTAGTGTATGCGTAGCGACTTTACGTACGGATAGATTCTTTAGAGGTTCATCTTTACTGGTCCACAAGGATGTCTAAAGTATCGGTGGCCAACGGTGTTATTTCTCGATAGTGTTTGGCTTCGTTCGTAGTCTACGTCCCCAATCTGTTAGCTTTAGGTGTGTTGTGTAACTTGTGTTTCATCTTTCGTTATTTGTATTGCCTATTCTTTTGCACCTTTTTTGTATTCATGTTGTATGTTTGACGGTTTGTCATTTGCTAACTTGTCAGCCTCTCGAGCTTCAGACTTATCTGAACTCGAATTTTTACTTAATAAAAAAAAATTTTTGCAAAACAAGCACTTTTTTGGACAAATTAGCAAAATGTCCGCTATATATAATAATACTCAAATTGGAAAACAAACAGATCCCCAAGATCCGGCTCTCTCGATCTCTCGCTATCTCACCAATCTCTGGTCCCTTGCCATGACTGGACAATTTCAGATCTCCAGTGCTTCAATCCGCCATGGCAGCCGAATCTGGAAGCTTCGACGCCGCCGGCCGCATCTGTTGCTTCTCCATAACCGTCGAGATCCGATGCCACATCCGGTTCTAGATCCGAGATCTTGAAATCGATGTGGCTTCAGATCTCAAAATCGATCCATCTCTATATGGTTGTGTTTGTGTTTGAGGATGAGCGGCGCCGACCTCCTTATCAATTGCAAAATCGAAGTCGGATCTCCGTCTTCAGATCTTCGGCTTGCATCGTCTGGAGGAGGATTGCAAAATCGATCTCAAAATTGATCTGTGTGTGCTTGGATCTCAAAATCGATCTGTATGTGCTTGGATCTGTGGTGAGCGAGCGGCGGATCGAGCGAGCGAGAGGCCGGATCTGTTCGGCGTCTCCGGAGGATGTGAGCGAGCGACCGAGCGAGGGAGCGGGCGAAGGAGCGAGATCGGAGGCGGAGGCGGCGAGGCGCCCTCGCTCGGTCGCTCCGACCGCTTCCTCGAGCTCGCTCGCCCTCTCGCTCTCTCGTCCTCGCCCTCTCGCTCGTCGCCGGATCTGGAGGCGAAGCTCCTTCGGCGTGGGATCTGAAGAACTGGAATGGATCGTCGTCGTTCTTGCTTTCAGATTCAATTCGAAGAACAGATCCCCAAATCAGATCCCCAAATCTCTCTACAGTTCTCCAGAATTAGATCTCTCTACCCCTCTCCCGTTCATCTTTCCCGTTTGGCAGCCATCGAACACATTCCGGCAGCCATGGCAGCATCTGTTGCTTCAACGTCGTCGGCAAGACCCGATGTCGGTCGCATCTGTTGCTTCACCATCCATGATCGCCGAGATCCGATGCCACCTTCGATTCTAGATCCGAGATCTCGAAATCGATTCATGTCTCCGGCTTCAGATTTCGAAATCGATCCATGAGCGGCGCCGAGGGAGCAGTTGCTCAAATCCGGCCGTCGAGCGAGCAGCGGCGAGGCGGAGGTGAAGGCAAAGCCGTAGGCGGAGCGGAGCCGGAGGCAGGGTCGGAGGCGGCCAGATTTATGGCGGAGTGAGCGAGCAATTCCAAATCTATGGCACAACGTACTCATATATTTGCACAAAAAAATGTAAAAAATAAAATTAAAAAAAAACTAGACTAGGGTCATATTTGCACAACTTACGGCTATATTTGCACAACGTACTCTTATATTTGCACAACATTCGAGACTTGTGAAATTGTGTCTCAACATGATCTTATTTTTTGTAAATATAATTTTATATTTTTTTAATAGATTATTGCACAACATGGTCTTATTTTTGCTCATCAATAGACAATAATTGCACAACATGGGGGATTGGTGAAATTTTGGTCAACATCATCTTATTTTTGCTCAACTATATGTTATTTTTGCACAACAATCGAGACTTGTGAATTTATTCTCAACATGATCTTATTTTATCTCAATATAATTTCATACTTTCTCAATAAATTATTGCTCAACATGCTCTTATTTTTGCTCATCAATACTTTATATTTGCACAACATTTGAGACTTGTGAAATTGTGTCTCAACATGATCTTACTTTTTGTAAATATAATTTTATACTTTTTTAATAGATTATTGCACAACATGGTCTTATTTTTGCTCATCAATAGACAATAATTGCACAACATGGGGGATCGGTGAAATTTTGCTCAACATCATCTTATTTTTGCTCAACTATATGTTATTTTTGCACAACAATCGAGACTTGTGAATTTATTCTCAACATGATCTTATTTTATCTCAATATAATTTCATACTTTCTCAATAAATTATTGCTCAACATGCTCTTATTTTTGCTCATTAATACTTTATATTTGCACAACATTTGAGACTTGTGAAATTGTGTCTCAACATGATCTTACTTTTTGTAAATATAATTTTATACTTTTTTAATAGATTATTGCACAACATGGTCTTATTTTTGCCCATCAATAGAAAATAATTGCACAACATGGGGGATTGGTGAAATTTTGCTCAACATCATCTTATTTTTGCTCAACTATATGTTATTTTTGCACAACAATTGAGACTTGTGAATTTATTCTCAACATGATCTTATTTTATCTCAATATAATTTCATACTTTCTCAATAAATTATTGCTCAACATACTCTTATTTTTACTCATCAATACTTTATATTTGCACAACATTCGAGACTTGTGAAATTGTGTCTCAACATGATCTTACTTTTTGTAAATATAATTTTATACTTTTTTAATAGATTATTGCACAATATGGTCTTATTTTTGCTCATCAATAGACAATAATTGCACAACATGGGGGATTGGTGAAATTTTGCTCAACATCATCTTATTTTTGCTCAACTATATATTATTTTTGCACAAAAATCGAGACTTGTGAATTTATTCTCAACATGATCTTATTTTATTTCAATAGAATTTCATACTTTCTTAATAAACTGTAAGCGGTTCAGAATAAATTGAAGCAAGTAGATTACCAATCGAGGAAAATTTTTTGATATAAATGGGAGGAAGTAGTATGCGAATATATCCGTAAGTTGTGCAAATATGACCCGAGTCTAGTTTATTTTATTTTATTTTATTTTATTAATTTTATTTTACATTTTGTCATGTAAATATAACCGTATGTTGTGCTTGTGCAAATATAATCATATGTTGTGCAAGTATAACATTTTTTTGTGCAAAAATAAAAATAAAAATATAAATTATGGATCACATAATAAAATATAGATAGTTTTTTTTAATTTCCATATCTATGGGGTAAGATTTGTAATTTAATCAAAAGTCCTTCTTCAACCTTAGTCTCCAGATCCAACGCTCGCACCGCTGCCGGCTCCGCCTCCGGCTCGCTCGACCTCGCTCGGATCCACGGCGCTCACTCGACATCCAGAAAAAGAGACGGAGGGTCGAAGACATGATCGAACCCGAAACCTCATTACTTATCCTCTTACACCTTACCATTGGGCCACCTCGATTTAGGCCCGTTTTCAAGATTTAATTAACTCAAATTCCGGAGAGAGATGAAAGTTTTAAACTAACTTATCTCGTACGTACAAAATGGGGGATAATGGGCCAAGAAGGCATCATTGAATGCGGAATTAGAGTAAGCACTAAGCTTGCAGTTTGACAAGGAGTGATGTCTTTTCATGTCTTTAGAATCACCTTCTTCTTCTTCATGTTTATCATTGTATATAAATAGATAGATTGATAGTTATACTGAGTGACTGGCCCGTCGAAAGACAATTTGTTTTAAGTATGTTAATTAAAAGATGTTATTTTAACTTTGGGTAAACGGTATAAAATCACCCATTAAATAGGGTATATTGTTCAAAATCACCCCTTAAATTTTAATATTGTAGAAAATCACCATTTATATAGCTTTTGTTTGCCAAAAACCAACTCGCCTGTATGTGTTGTTAGAGTTTCGTTAAATATCTTTAAGGGGTCGTTTGGTATTGATATCAGATATCGATATCGATATCTGATATCTAGTGTTTGGTATGGTTAGATATCGATATCACTTAAACTGATATCGATATCTTGATATCAAGTATCAAAGATATCGCCCGATATCGATATCTTGATATCAATACCGATATCGATATCGATATCTTGATATCTAGATATCGATACCAAACGAGCCTTGAAAAAACCAATGTTAACCCTATAGGGTCTTTACATATCATTTTCTTGTCACTACTCACCCTCGAGATAAACATATGTACAACTCCACGCACATTTTATTAATTGATATGAGTTTTTTGAAAGTCATTTCAATAGATCGTCAATGAGTTTTTTTTTTTCAAAAAATTATTCTTAACTCGTTGTTGGGTTGATGAACTCGATTGATTTTGAAAATCTACTTCAACCAACAAAGAATATATAACCGTACGCAAATTCCAAAACGATTAAATTGGCACATGTTTGAAAATCACTATATATTCACGCGTTATTCTTCTTCTTCTTCTTTTTTTGTTGTTGTTGTTGAGAAATGCATGTGTTGTTTTAATCAATCGGATTGGGTATACATGTTAATTCCAATCTTGCTAAAGAAGAAACAAATATAAAAATAGAATAATCAATATGTTCTTATTTGGATATAAATAATCAATCTTGTTTGATCCCTCATTCCCTCTTATGTTGTTTCTCTCTTAATTTCTCTGATTGGTGACAGAAACGGAACCAGAAATGAAAACTTTGGGTGTGCTGGATTCCCTTATGTCAAGAAAAATTATTGTGAAAAAAAAATTAAATGAAAATAGAGACATATAGTGCTAAAATTGATAGAATTAGATTTACTTACCCTTTATACAATTTATTGGGCACATAGTAAAAAAAATATTGTGAAAATTTTTGAATGAAAATAGAGATATATTGCTCTAAAATAGATAGAATTAGATGGACATATTATTGATTAAAGGGGAAAAAATAGAGATTCAAACCTATGTTTTTTTTTTTTACAGTAGGCAAGAATTAGGAGCGATTACACAAGTTGTAATCTGGCACCTTGATCATCCTTAAGGATGATGGTACAAAGTTCCCTAATAAAAGGGATAGTAGAGATATTACTAATGATACCCTTCCGAGCTATGAAGTCAGCTACTTGATTCGCTTCGCGGTAGCAGTGTCTGTATTGAACAAGGTCAAAAGCAGATTCCATCTGTTTGATCTTTGCAATGTGATGTATAATCTCCCATCTGACATTATTGTTGCTGGTGATGGCTTTGATGAGTTGTAGATTGTCCCCTTCTATTATTACTCTTCGAAGTCATTTTCTAATTGCGTGCTCCATACCTGTCTAAATAGAGATAGTTTCAGTTAGATTCAAACCTATGTGTTAGGGGTTACAGTGCAACAATTTCTATCTTCTGTCATATATTCAACTATATATTATCTATTATGGTTTCAAAATGGGGTGGGCTACAATAAAGCTCAGCCCGTCCCTTTTTTTTTGTGCCTGGTTGGTGATCACTATCGATCTCTATGATGTCTTTTTTTTTTTTTCGTTTGCTTGATAGTGTTGTATGTGATGTAACAACGTGTTTTATATTGTTAATGTCGATTGTTCTTATGGTGGTTTATTCCTCTAACAACTTGTTTCGATCTCTCAGCACATCAAACATGGTTGTCTGGTGTACTGAATTATTATATATTTTTATATTAACAAAAGGCCAGACGGCAGACCTCTAGCATGTTGTACCTAGTACTTCTCATAAATTGGAATTCAACCGATTCACACGCAATCACTTATGACATCAACTCGTACTCTAAGATGTTCCTCATTTTTCATTCCTTAATTTTCCACGTTGAATAGTATGTGATGTATTGTACTTGGCTAGATGGAAAAGATTAATTGTATAGCAGGTTAGGTTATAAGTTTTACATTAAGGAGTATATATGCTAAATTCCAATCTTGCTAAAGAAGAAGAAAAAAAATCAATACTTTCCCATTTCGATATAAATAATCACCCTTGCTTATTTTTTCCCGTTAGTGATCACTATCGATTTCTGTGTCTCTTCTCTATCCGTGTGATAGTGTTTGTTGTGGTATTACAACATGTTTTCTCTGCTGATATTGGTTGTTCTTATAAAGGCTTGTTCATCTACCAGATTGTCCAGTTTCTCAGTTCATCAAATATTTTTGTCAAGTATACTGAATTATTAACTTTTTTTAATAAAAAAAAAAAGTCAGATAGGCAAGCCTCTAACGTTGTACATACGTACTTCTCATAGTTGGAATTCAACTAGTTCACACGCAATAACCCGTGAAATAAAACTCGTAAACTCGTATATGTTCGTCATTTTTCATTCCTAGCTCTTTTCCAAGTTGAATAGTATATGATGTACTAGCTAAATGGAAAAGATTGACCCCTCATTTGTTTTTAGGTAAGGAAAGGTAATAGTTACTCATTTAAATTTACGTCATTTTTAAGTTATTCCTTGATCATTAGTCTAACCATCATTACTCTCACTCTCTTTCTCTCATTTTCGATACAAAATTTACTTCCTATTTCTCCATTTGATTACCTAATTTGATGATAATGTAATCATATCTCTTAGAATTTTCTAATAATTTCCCTCTTTCCTTCTCTAAACTCACAAAAAAAGAAATGATCGTACAAATTTTACACATGAAATTTAATTCATTTCCCTTTTATTCTCCACTACTCAAACAAACTAGACCTAACTGTATAACAGGTAATAAGTTATATAGGAATCTAATCTCTAGAGATCGAGTTGAATAACAAAAAAGAAAAAAGAAAAAAGGAGGCAATCTCAGCTCAACTAATTGGACTTTTGGCACTCTTATGTATTCACAAGCCACACGCATGTGCCTATTAGCCCAAGTTAAAATGGATCATAGTAAGCCCAATATAATTCCAAATAATCCTCATCCTCATAGGCCCATTGGCGATTTTCTTAGTGAGCCCATGTTGTGAAGTAAATATATATTAGGGTAGGTAGGACTAGAAAATTAACTCTAAACTTGTATTTATGAACTAAAACCAACACTGTCGTGCCTACTTTGATGGGTTTGTGACCAAGGTTTATAGCTACTAAACCAATTAAATTAAAATTTTAATAACATTAACTTTAAACTTGAAAGGAAAATAAATGAATATACTAAATATAGCATAGAAAGGACAAGTGTCGGATAAGTGTTGTATTGTGTATGACATTGCTTCCTTAGAAATGTTGGTGCTAAATAGGGATAACCCAACAATTAAACCAAATAAATACCGTGTTGAGAGATGTGAATGAGACCAAAAGAGTCATACATCGAAAGTTGAACATAACAATTCATATTATATGAGTTGGTGGGTTATTCCTTCTATTGTGATTTGATTTTATAATATAACCTCGCTTGTGCGCTAGGCTACTAGCGCATGTGCGTCCGTGAACACGACTCCCAGTTATCGGTCCGAGTCGTGAATCCAAACTGGTTGAGAATAGTTAAGATAAACACAGTCGGAAATTTGTGGTCGGATCCATGATGAGATACGAAAATAACTTGAACCGAAGTGGTTTTAGCTAGTAGAGATGGAGACGATGATTATTTAAGAAGAAGGGGAAGATCTTCGATCCATCAAACATTGGAGATCGATTTGCATTGATGATGGTTAAAAGGGTAGCATATGATTGCACATGGGGGCTATGTCTATATGTCACATGGTTGGCTTCCATCGTCTTCATCGCCATTAAAATCCTATATACAGTAACAAATGATGCCCATATAATAGTGATCGATACAGATAGGCATGTACGCAGAGAGTAAGTATGAGAAATGGAAATTAATTTGATTTAATAGAACTAACTTGTTAAAACTTAAAAGGGGAAGGAAATTAGTTAGGAAATGTGAAATAGTCGTTGGGAATAAAATAAAATAAAATAAAATAAGGTATGTAATTAAGAAGAGCTGCCCCACATCGTTCGCACATGACTTTCTCTAGTCTCTACTTGGTGCTTCTCCACTCTCTCCCCATTCCCTTCCATCATTATTCATGTTAAATAAGGTAACCGAGAAATCCGATATTGAATGATTTGATAGGTTGCTTCTTAAATACTAGATGTGTTTGTGTTTCTGATATGAATCTTGTATAGAAAATCTTTTTATTTATGTCAAAAAATTTTTAAAATGTATGGACATCGAAGACCAATGAATTTTCATTTTTGAATCGAACTATAGCGTAGAACGAGTAGGTGTAACTGTTGAGTTCTACGGAAACATTTAACGAAAATATAACTCATTTTATTTTAATAAAAAACTCAAGTTTCTATTAATAAAACATGAGGTCACCAAACACAATGTAAAATAAAAAAGAACATAAATATCCTCTGAATAAACATAAAAAAAAATAGGTGGCCTTAAATTTGCAAGAAAATGAGCCGCCTGGTTGCCGAACCTACGGACGAAGCTCCAACTACAAGCTTGGAAGCCCCTAGCCAGCATCTTCACCTTGTGTAATTTAGTAATCATAAGGACTACTGACAAGATGTTAAAATGGCTATTAGCAAGACATATTTTATTAAATTGCATAACAAGTCCTTCCCCATTGCCCAAAGCCTCCTCCGTCCTCGAGAGTCACGAACGCCAGCGCCGTCCTAGCACCAGTGTCGAACGCCACTCCCTCGCCGCTGACGCCCTCCAATATCCCTGTAAGCATCCATCCGAACTCGTCATTTCTGTGCTTTCTGGCAAAAATCGCCCTCCCACCAACCCTGGAGACGACAATCGCCACGTTTGCGGGGGCTACGCTGGGACCTTGATGAAGTCGAGGCCTCCGCCAACAAAACACCGTTCTCGGCGGGGAAAAAGTCGATAGGCATCTCCCTGAAGCACCCGATTATGTTGTTGTTGGCTGCTGCCATGGCTGAACGACAAAGAGTTTAAGATTCACAAAGAGAGTTTAACAATTAATAATTGTTTACCCAAAACTTGTAATTAATGATCGTGTGCTTCAGATGATTAATTTACCACAAAAAATCATTAATTGTTGTTTCATTCTTCGTTTTTCGTTCTTGATTAACAATTAATGATTGTTTGGATGATTAATTTACTTTTTGGAATGGATTGAAGGATTGTGATAACAATTGTTGGATTGATGAGTTCGTTTAGGGTTTTTTTCTCTCGGGTCTAATTCACAAATATTTTCTAAGATTGGAAAGGATTTATGTGCAGTTTAATCATAATTATCTTGTCAAAAGACGTTTTACTATCTTGTCTATAGTCTCACTCTTTAGTAATTTATAAATGCCGATTATTTTAAAGAAAAACTAATTAAAATACCCCTACTTTTGGGGTATGGTAAAAATATATCCTCAACTTTCAAATGTAATAAAAATATCATGACTTTTGAGGATGGTGGTAATATATTACCCTGTGTTTTCTCACGGGTCAAAAATGCTAACAAGACACCATACGCGGATTTTTTACAAGGGTTTTCTTGAATAGTGTCCTTAGGAAAAAAAATAAAGAGTTGAATCGGGTTCATACCCAACGCCTTTTCCTCCCTCATATCTTTTTCCGTGGACCGTGGTCGCCTCTTGAATTGTCTTCCAGGTCTTCTAGGTAGCTCATAGTTCCTCTTCAATGTCAGTCTACCTCCCTCGTGGTCGACTATCTTGAGTTGTCTCTCTCACATCTTCTTCCCCTTTGATTCGTTCACATATTTGGGTGGGTAAGTTTTTTCCCCTCTTCGTTGTTGTTGTTGGTTTAGTTTTGTTGTCGGTTTGGTGTTAGAAATAGTCGTGTTGTGTTAATTTGAGGCAATTTTAACCAAATTAGTTGCTTAGTTGAATAAATTTCGTTTTTCGGGTTTAATTTGTTATCGTTTTATTTTATTTCCTAAGGAAACCGATCAAGAAAACCCAATTTTAGTGCTAATTTGTAAAAAAAGGCTTCACGTATGTTGTCTTGTCAAAAAAAATTCATGTAGGCTGTCTTGTCAGTATTTTTGATATGTGAGAAAACACAAGGTAATATATTATCACCACCCTCAAAGGTCAGAATATTTTTATTACATTTGAAAGTTAGGATATATTTTGGAGATATTTTAATTAGTTTTCCCTTATTTTAATATGGAGTAATAAGAATGAATTTATAAAACTGGCGACGCGTCGGGTTAGAGGATGAGAAGTAGCGGCGAAACTCTCCTCCGTCGCCGGATTCGTTCATTGACAGCTAATCTTAGCGTCGCCCGGTTTCCATCCCTCCTCCTCAATCTTCTTCTAATTTTCTTTCCTTTTTTTCGTTTATTTATTATATTTAATGCGCGTAATTTATGATATCACTCCGTATTACCACAGCTGCAAATTCCCTGTAATCCCCTTTGTATTTCTTCTTCAACTCTCCCTCCCGCCAAACTCCTCCTCTACTGCTCCATTGCAGATTTCAATTCCCTCCAAACTCCAAATTAATTCTGGATTTTCAATCAAATCTGATTTAGAGAGTGAGAAGGAGAGATCGATTCCTGTTTCTATTGAACTAAAAAGCGCTAGCGAATTCAAGATTTCACCCCTGTTTCACCGAGATGGCCGGCAGCAGAGGCGGCGGCCGCGGCGGCGCTTTGCTCGGCGGGGGAGGCGCCGGCCGGCAGAAGCTCCAGAAGACCCTCAATAACATCAAAATCACGGTCCTCTGTGGCCTAATCACAATCCTCGTCCTCAGGGGAACTGTCGGGATCGGCGGCCTCTCCTCCTCCGCCGCCGACGCCGAGCAACGCGCGATCATCGAGGAAACGAACCGCCTCCTCGCTGAGATCCGATCCGACAAGGACCCCACCGATCCCGACGACGGCGACCGTAACCAGTACTTCAGCCCTAACCTAACCTACTCCCTCGGCCCCAAAATCTCCAATTGGGACGACCAGCGCCGCAATTGGCTCTCCCGAAACCCTAGTTTCCCATCCTCCCTCAACGGCAAGCCCCGCATCTTGCTCGTCACCGGCTCGCCCCCAGGCCCCTGCGATAACCCCATCGGCGACCACTACCTCCTCAAGGGCGTCAAGAACAAGATCGACTACTGCAGGCTCCACGGCATCGAGATCGTCTACAACCTCGCTCACCTGGAGAAGGAGCTCGCCGGATACTGGGCCAAGCTGCCGCTAATCCGCAAGCTGATGCTCTCCCACCCGGAGATCGAGTGGATCTGGTGGATGGACAGCGACGCCATGTTCACAGACATGACCTTCGAGATCCCGCTGGACAAGTACCGCGATCACAATCTCGTCATCCACGGCTATCCAGATCTGCTGTTCGATCAGAAGAGCTGGATCGCGCTCAACACCGGCAGCTTCTTGTTCCGGAATTGCCAGTGGTCGTTGGATCTGCTCGACGTGTGGGCTCCGATGGGCCCCAAGGGCCCCGTCAGAGACGAGGCCGGGAAGATCCTCACCGCCTACCTGAAAGGAAGGCCTGCATTCGAGGCAGACGATCAATCGGCACTGATTTACTTGCTGGTGTCGAGGAAGGACGAATGGATGAGCAAGGTGTATGTGGAGAACTCGTACTACCTCCATGGATACTGGCTGGGATTGGTGGACAAGTATGAGGAGATGATGGAGAAGCACCACCCGGGATTGGGCGACGAGAGGTGGCCGTTCGTCACGCACTTCGTAGGGTGCAAGCCCTGTGGAAGCTACGGCGATTACCCGGTGGAGAAGTGCCTGAGGAGCATGGAGAGGGCGTTCAACTTCGCCGATAATCAGGTGCTGAAGCTGTATGGATTCCGGCATAGGGGATTGCTGAGCCCCAAGATCAAGAGGATCAGGAACGAGACGGTTGCGCCGCTCAAGTACGTCGATCAGCTCGATATTCGCCGGCATGTCGCCGTTGGTGGATCCAACAGCTAGAGATCGATGTTTTTTATATACATTTTTTTTTTTTGATATACACTTGGGATTCTTTTTTGTTGTTCAATTTGTGTAAGGAGAAGAAGAACTTATACTTGAGATGTGGATTTCATGGTTGTTCTACAATTAGCTATGATTTGACCGGCTTGCACACCTTGGATTGATTTCGACTCCCCTGATTGGAGATCTGATGCTGTGATCGACGATCTCGTCCGAAAGGATGCCATCGGGTGGTGGCTCAACCGCGGTTGACTACCTCCGAATTCTCGCCTTGTATCAAAAAAAAAAAAAAAAATAGCTATGATTTGAGATGTAGGACCTCAATTGCCACTTCAAGGACACAGCAAACCTTCAGAATTTTAGAGTTAAATTTGGCAAAGTTTTGTATTGATAGGTTAAACAACAATAACAATTTCAGTTTGCAAAGTTTTGTATTGATAGGTTAAACAACAATAACAA
Organism: Persicaria tinctoria; assembly: GCA_037127255.1. Lineage (NCBI taxonomy): Eukaryota > Viridiplantae > Streptophyta > Magnoliopsida > Caryophyllales > Polygonaceae > Persicaria > Persicaria tinctoria. The sequence goes on along the minus strand of JBANSL010000010.1, from coordinate 64,782,469 downwards.
TTTCAGTATGTCACTCCCCGTGATACAAGTTGGGTCTGAGTGTCGGATGGTCGGATGGTATGCACCATTTCTTCTATTATATCGAGAAAGTATTCGGGGGACACAGAATAAGTATTATAAATGAACATATAAATAAGGGAAATTTACAGAAAACCACCCATTATATATGACCCTTTACACTTAACCACCCACTAAAAACGAAATTACATAAAACCACCCATTAAATGGTTTTGTTTTCAAATCACCTCCCACCACATAATTCCATTAAATATAGTATATTTTAATATTTTATACTTAAAATTTAAAGTTTAAACTTGAATATATTTAAATTATATTTATTTTAGGGGTAAACACTTATATTAATATATTAGGGGGAAAAGCGTGTACAAATTTCAAATTTATTTGAAGGGCGGAGGTCCTAAATGTGGAAAATATTATTTAATTTTATTTAAAAAGTCAAACAAATTTTAATAAAGATACATTTAATAAAAATACTTTTGAGAAAAATATTATTTAAACAATATTTAGATATTTGTTTTTCATTTTTAGTATATAGTGGATCGGTGTAGGTGTTTACAAATATGAAAGAAAATGAGAAATTAATTATTAGTATCAAAATAATTATTAAACTAGTTCTTTTCCCGAACCTTTTTCGGGTTTTTTCATAATATTTTTAGTCGAGTTTGCGTATTAAACAAAATATTCGAAACGTCAATTTTCTACTAACATATTGCCCATGCTTCTTCTCATAATGTTCTTCGAAATTTTCTTTTATTGAGATGATCGATACTTCAAATTTGACAAAGAATGGTAAATCAGTCGATTTCACGCTTCTCCTAACATCAGTCCTAATTGAAGGCAAAAAAAAACCTTATAGTTTTTTGTTTAAGAAAATTAAGTTTGGATCATCTTAAGATACTTTATCTATTACATACATCATGTCGAACCTTTTAAATTGGTCAAAATTATAAACCGATTTGATAAAGATATCTTAAGTTGAAATGTATAAACCCTATATAGCTACAGAATAAATTAAAAAAAATGATATTTAGTGTGTGTTTTTTATAATGTCCTAGACCTTTATTTAGAAAGAGGTACTCTATGTTTAAGCATGAACCCTAAGAGGCCAAAATATTTAAAAAAAAAACATTATACCTCTAAAATTAGTGTAAATTATAAATCAATTTCAATACGACCCACTTTACAAATTAATTTTAAATTCATTTCCATATTTGAAATATTAAATACTTAGATGCATTTCATCGAACACCTCATGGACGATGATTAAACTCATCAAGTCATAATTTATAACCTTCTATTTTACTGGAATAGCACCAATATCTTTTGATAAAATTGATCAATAATTTATAATATTCAATTTCACAAATTTCATCAATGAAGGAAACAATTTATGCATTGCTATCTAAATATTTTGCCCAAAAAGTATTCCAACGAAAATATCTTGGAACCCTTATCAAAGCTCTAGGCTTTAATATATTATAGATTTTTCATAATATTTATCGACCAAGTATGACACAGTGACACACCACGCAAAATACTCGATGCACGTTATTTTTTTTTTACTAATATGCCATTTTGTCTATTCTCCTCAACATGCTGTTATTTGAAGTTTTCAGTTGTCGTTAAGAAGTCTTTTTATCGAGATGATTGATACCTCGAATTTGACAAAGAATAATAGATTGACTGTGATCATACTTCTTCTAATTATTCACCCTATTAAAAGAAAAACCTTATAATTCTTGTCATAATAAATTGAGTTCAGATCATCTATGATAGTTTCTACGTTATACACCGTGTTATACCTCTTAAGTTGTGTGTTATGAACTATTTAAAGACAATGTTTGCATTCATCGAAGTCTAATGACACTATCACATTCAAATGAATATATTTTTATTTCATTTATTTTCACTAATGTGTTGTATTTTATGACGCCCTTGTGAAATTTTCTGCAAACCTTTTTAAGTGTGTTATTAATCTAATTGTGATCATGATTATTTTCATAATAAGGCTATAAAACACCAACAAAACTGAAAAAATCATAGAAAGTGGAATGAATATAACCAAATGTTGAAATTATAAAACTTTAAACCACAACTACCTAAATAGAAATCCATACTACAAATTGCAATACTAAGATAGAAATCTAAATGATAATTGAATGTACAAAACTTTAAATCAAAACTAAAATTGAGCTAAAGAACTTAAAGAAACCAAAAAGATTTGTACAATGACTACTCTTCTTCAAACTTGATGTAGATTTTCTTCTTCTTTGTTAACCCATCTGTATCAATAAACTCATCTTATTACTTGTCCCTTGAAGAATCTGGAATAACACCATATAAAGGAACCCCGAACAGAACTATACGAGTCTCAAGAAAAATGATAAGAATATGACCAAAATATCTCAATCATGTAAACTTAAATCAGCAACAGGACCATGTGAATCACAAGAAAAAAACTTGAAAGTAATTATTGAACAACCTCTTTCTTGATCTTCTAATGTACTATCAAGGCCATAAAAAATCAATATCACCCAAAAAGGCTATAAACAAAAGTGAAACAAATTATGAGCTTCAATATCATGGATTAAAAATGCAAAAACTAAATTGTAGCCCAAGTTTTAGAAGCTACTTTTCAATTATTAATTGAATCTTGGTGCAGTATCATTTATAAAATCAAAACTTATCATTTTCAAGAAATTTAAAGTACACATACAACAAATTTAGGTCCTAAACCCAAATTCCTAATCAATAATTTAACATGTTAGAAAAATGTAGAACAAATAATTCCAAGGGAACGAATAAGAGACAATTCAAAATCGCACAGAATCAAGGCAAAAATCGCAGCCAAATCTCAGCCAAAAAATCGCAGATAAAGAGGGCAAAATCGCAGCCAAAAATCACACACAAATTTCAGTTATTCCAGGACTCACATATTTCTCAGATTTCACCCAACAATTCAGAGCCAAAAATCGCACAAACCCTAGTACAACCCAAAAATCGCACAGCCCTAGCCCTAAATTTCCAAATCGGCGTACCTGTACTGGCGAGGAAAGGAAGAGGAGAGAAGAAGGGGAGAAGAGAAGAGCATACTGGCAAGAGCGAACGGAAGGTAGCAACCAGAAGAAAGGTTTGAAATGAAGAACGAACAACATCGAACTGGAAGAAGGGCATGAGGGTAAAACGTGACTCAAAAGAACGGTTTTTAATTTTGGTGAAAGAGAACGTGGGCTTCTTACTTTCCTCAATGAAGGACACGTGGCTCAATCTTTTACAAAGACTTTGCTTCTGTTTTTATAAGTATAAGGGGTGGATTTAAACAATGCTAATGAATTATAAACTTATTTTAATTTAATTAAAAAGAAGTCTATAAAATTTATAACTATTTTTAGGAATAAAATAGATTTTTTTTTTCATATATACTTCAAGTTTTTTAAAAATATTTTAAAAAAATTTAATCAAATGTATTTTCATATGTATTTGAGATTTTAAGTTAAATTTAAAACTTAAAATAATGTAATATCATATATATTTGACAAAAAACTAATCAAAATAGACAACGGGTGGTGACTTGAAAACAAAACCTATTTAATGGGTGGTTTTCTGTAATTTTTTCTTTAACGGGTGGTTAAGTGTAAGAGACTATATATAGCGAGTGGTTTTCTGTAAATTTCCCTATAAATAAATAAATAAATAAAGAGCGAGAAGGAAGGAAACAAAGGGTTAGGCCTGTCCACGGGTCACTGGACGGGTTTGGCGGGTCGACGACCCGGCGGGTCCGGGTTAAGCGGGTCGCGGGTCTTGGCGGGTTACGGGTCCGGGTTAGGGTCGAGCATATCTGAACCCGGCAACCCGGCGGGTCGACCCGTGACCCGTGCATATTTAAATACACTCCCACTTGTTCAAGTTCCCAACGGCTAGTTTTTCGACCGTTGTGGTTTCGGACCGTTGTGTACTTGGTGACCTGTATTTGTTGCCTATAAATACCTATCTCACTAGCACATAATTACACCTTTATCATTTTAAACATTCAATACCAAATATTTCAAGTTCAATGTCAAATCGAAATGAAGGAGGATCTGGGACAAACCTTGGTGAAATCTTGTACAACACTCACTTCCGACGAGAAGAACAAATCCCAGGTAAAGATTATTATATGGTGGTTGTAACTATTGTTCAAAGGGTTTTAAAGTGAAGAGAGGATGGGGATATGGAACTTTGAAAATACACATTACAAAGAATCATCCGGAAAAGTGGTCGACAGAATAAGGCGAAGCAAGCAAGGTTAGCATTTAGCAAGCCCTCATGAAATTGAGAAGATGAACATGAACGTTTGTAAGTGGGTCGAATTATCGTTGTCAATCTATTATCTATCCATTATAAGATTATGAAGTGTGTAATGTGTAGTTTTATTTTGTGAAGTTGTTGATTATGTTAGTTGTTTTGTTTATAAGTTAAAAGTTTGAAAGTAATGTGTCGATTAATAAAGAAAGATTAGAAAGTTAATTTATTTTTATCACTTTTTTGTATTTTATTTTTTATATCATTGATGAGTTCTGTTTTTTTCATATAAAATAAAACATCATTAACAATAGAAACATAACAAATAGATTAGAATAAAATTAGAAAGGAAAGACAAGAAGGAAAAAAAATAGTTGTTGGACCCGCCGGGTCCAACGACTACAAAATTCAAATCTGGTCGTTGATCTGACGATCCAACGGTCCAGATTTCGACCCGGCGGGTCCGACCCGGCAGGTCGGCAACGTTTTTAAAAAAAACGGCTTGTTTTTAAATGTGACCTTTGTGAATTCAACCGTTGTGGTCCCTTATTAACACTATATAAAGACCTACACAATCACTCATACAATCACACATCTCTTCCAACTTTCCGAAACAAACATTAGTAGTGTTGAAGATCAATGGCAACGAACAAGGGTGATTTCAACTACGACACCCATTTCCGCCGTGAAGAAAAACTCCCTGGTAATAATTATTATATGATGGTATGTCGATATTGCTCCCATGCCTACAAGATTAGTAACAATTTAGGACTTGGCAATGTCAAGAGGCACATTGAGAACAAACATCCGGATAAGTTCAAGGAAGAAGATGCCGAATCAAGCCGCGCTTGAAGCCTTGAAGTGGATAAGCGTGAGCGTCTGTAATTGGGTCTTACTTGTTATCGTCTAATGGTTATCTACCATCTATGTTTAATAGTTTATGTGTAATGACGTGTCTATGTTTATCAATTTATGAAGTTTATTAGTTTAATGTATGTAATGTGTAGTTAAGAGTTGTTAGTATGTTTTAAGTTCTTGTGACGATTAATAATAAAAGACCCATGTGCTTGTGTTCGTTTAATCGTCGTTAATTTTTTATGGAGAACATATGGTTTTTAAGTTGTTAGTATGTTTTAAGTTGTTAGCACATATGGTTTTTATTTTATTTGATGATTTATAATTTTGAAAAAAAATAACTATATAATTATAAATTACAAATATAAATTGAGTTTGTAAAAAAACTACCAAATCTTACCCATTGATGTTAAAATAAGGTTAGAAAAGGATTTAAAATAAGTTAGGAAAGTATAAAATAAAAAAAATTTAAACCGATATAGCCGTTGGACCCGCCGGGTCGGACCCGGTCGGGTCCAACGGTCACAAATCCGACCGTTGTCACACAGCCAGGTGGCCATCTAACGGTCAGAAATCCGACCCGGCGGGTCGGCAACGGTCAGATTTTTTTTTGAACGTTATCTCACCCGAGCTAGCCGTTAGACACATTTTCAACCCGGCTTGGACCCTCCATTCACCTATAAATACCCCCCACACCCCACCACTTCACCCCACACCAACCAACTCTTCTCATCTCTCAATCTCATCATCCATTCTCTAATCTCTTGCTAATCAAGCTCGCAAATCTCGTCTCGATCATTTCTCGTTAATCTCTCCATCCATCTCTCAATCTCTCTTCTCTCATCCTACATTTTCCAATTTCATCATGTCGATGTTTCGAAGGGCGGCTAGTGGCCGGAAGAGTGTGAGCGGTCCGAGCCGAAGCGGGGCCATGGCACCCGAGCCCCAACCACCAAGGCGGAGCGTTGGTGTTCCAAGCGGGTCTCGGAGGCCTCGAATCGAGGAGGAGGATGACGAGATCACCATCTCGGATCATTTTCCCGTCACCCCCGGTGGAGTCGGCATCGAGCACCCCACGCCAACTACTCAGTCTACTCCTTCTACACATCCGACGGCCGAATCCGGAGAAGCTCGCGCGAGCTCGTCAAGCCCGTCAAGGTGATGCACCGGTGCCGGCGGCCGAAGATGTCGCCCCGGAAGCTGATGAGGACGATGCCACCAAGCAAGAAGAGCTCTAGGCGGCGGTCTTCAAATATTGGTTCACGAAAGGTCCGATCCAACAGGATGAAAGTTGTAGGGCTTAATGCAACTTTTGCACTCAGTCATACAAGCATCCCAAAGGAGGCGGCTATGACAACTTAAGGAGGCATGTCAAGAACAAGCATCCCGACAAGTACGGGATGTCGTCCGGCCAGACGCAATTAACCGGGTACGCAACTTCTTCCTCCCAACCTCCTGGCTTATTTAGTTATGATTATACATATAGTAGTAACGAATTTGCGGAAATGGTAGCCGCGGAAGGTTTAGCTTACAACTTTGCACATCGTTTACATTTTAACAACTGGGTGAGTAGGACGATTAGCCCCGCCTACCGCCCCATTTCCCGCCAAACTGTTACGAGGAAAATTGAAAAACGTTTTGCTTGTCGAAAAACACAAATTGTTGAGTATTTTCAAAAACATTCTGATTTGAAAGTTTCAATTTGTAGCGATATTTGGACCGATCACTGGCTTGAGCACTCTTACATGGGTATCACTTGCCATTGGGTCGACAACGAATATTTTTTACACAAGAGAGTTTTGGCCTTCCGCCTTTTTGATGAGTCACACACAACACGTAACATAGCCAAGGTCATTATAACTATTTTACAAGAATACCAGTTGACTCAAAGAGTTTTTTCAATCGGTTTTGACAACGCCTCCGCAAACACGACTTCTATTGAAGAATTAATTCAATATTGTAGCCCCCAGTGCGGAGGTACATTTTTCCACATCCGGTGCGCACCACATATTTTAAACTTATGTGTTCAAACCTCCTTATCCTATGTACAAAATGTGGTCGCACCTATTCGTTTTGTTCTGAAGAACCTCTGGAAGAGCAAATCGCTCCGTGATCAGTGAAAGGTCTTCTGTAAGCAAAACAAGGTGAGACCGAAGAAATTTCCTAGGGATGTTTCTACTCGGTGGAACTCCACATATTTAATGATTCACGAATCATATGCTTACAGAGAGCTCCTTTCCGCTTTCACTGCCCAATACATCGAAGGCTCCGAAGTTTTTAGTGATGTTTGGGTAGCGGCCAGAGACGTGATGGAAGTTTTTAAAGTTTTTTACGATGCCACAAGAACTTTTAAAGTTTTTTACCGCAATGAACGTTGCAATAGCCCTTAACGACGGGTTGCAGATATCGACAATCTGCCAACCCGTGATGGAAATGAGGGCTAAATGGTTATAGTATTACACAAACATTCCTGATATTTTCCTCGTAGCAACGGTTTTCGACCCTCGAATTAAGCTCACCGGTCTTCAAAGTTTTTTGGACAACTATTATCCTATGCTACAGGTTGAAGAACCTCCAAATGTGCTTGTTACAATTACTAAAGTTAGAACATTACTTCAAAGCTTATATGATATTTATTCTACTAGCGGTACTCAATCCTCCCAAGTACCGCCCCCTTCGTCCTCAACCTCGTCACGCGCTAGCATTACTGCGCGAACGAAGGCTCTTGCCAGAGATATTTTTGGCACAAAGAGATCGAGGACCTCGTCGACCTCCCCTTCGGAGATCGACGAGTATTTGGCTACTAACTTTGATTTTCTTGATATCGAATCGGATGACTTCGACGTCCTGGCTTGGTGGAGTAGGCCAGAGAGATTACGATTTCCGACTCTACAGGTAATTGCTCGTCAGATTCTAGGAGCACCATGCTCAACGGTTGCGGTTGAGCAACTATTTAGTCGGAGCGGGCAGATCTTAACGGCCCAAAGATCGACTATGCTACTGGAGAACCTCGAGATGCAAGTCCTGCTCAGCGATTGGAAGCGGGCAGATGAAAGAAGCCAAAGGAACCACCTCTCAACCAATCAGACCCGGACGAAGGAGTAGAAGACGAGACATCCATCGGGAGTTCAGACGGTGATGGCGCCGGAACGTAAGCGGGGATTAAAACAGGTAAATGAACTACGTGGGCTTTGCTTCCTTTTCTCCGAAAGGATACGTAGGCAACTGGAAACGGTGCAAGCCCTTCTCCCCCCCCCCCCTTTTTTTTTCCAACCGAAAATACACATTTTATACACTGTTTTTTTTAAATAATTTATATCTCGACCCGGCAACCCGACGGGTCGACCCGTGACCCGCCGGGTCATCTGACCCGCCAACCCGGCTATTCCCCGGGTCCGGGTGCGGGTCATGCCTTTGCCGACCCGTGACCCGGCGGGTCAGACCCGTCGACCCGACGGGTCCGACCCGTGGACAGGCCTACAAAGGGTACAAGATATGTCTCCATACTCTCCAACGTCGCCTATAGATAACCCTCTTCAACATGGATAACACTTCTTTATTGTATCATATCACAAGTCATCTCCTCTGTGAGTCCCAAAACAGTTAGGTCCTGTCTAATTACCTCGTTCTGGTTCTTCCTTGGCTATTGTCTTCCTCGTCACACACCCTCGATCGTTAAATTGTCGCACCGGTGTACTCGGGTCTCTCCGGCATCTATTGGATTGATATATGGGTCCGTTTCCGCAGGCGCTCCTCCAACGTCGCCCCTCGGCTTGGTGCTCGGTTTTGCGTCCTCCTTCCATCTCCTGTTGTGGGTTTGACTTTGGTACGATGACTGATTTTCTACTCCGGTCGGTTTCGATAGCACCGCCTGTGTGGCTTGTCTCCTTCCCAGCTTCCTGTCGGACTCTCTCTCTTTTTCAACCTCGACACACTCGACAACTACAGTCGGTTGGTTGCTCGTCCCTTGACCCGGTGACAGTTTGCCGTCATCCTCGGCCCGATGGCTCCGTTGCCACTGATTGGCCTCCATGGACTGTTGTGTGTCAAGTCTCACCTCTGCTTGGGCCCAAAGGTTTTCCTTGGGCCTGAGGAGAGGGCCGATCCTTTATGCTTTGGGCCCAAGGTATTTCATGGGCCCGAGGCAGCTCGAAAATGAGTTCCTAAAAAAAAAAGGAAAAATAGTTGGGTTTCTTAATATATACTGTACATATAAATTTATGTATATGATCAAAATCCCGTAAGGGTCTCGATAAAATCCCAAGGCTTGACGAAATTCTTGTAGGCGAAATCTTGTTGGCGTTTTGTTCGAGCAGCGTGCGGATCTGCTTCCGACGTTTCTAGGAGGTCTTCTGCTTGGTGGGGAGGGCGTGGAGTCTGGAGTCGGGCCTGGTTGAAGTCATGGTGGTGTGCTCAGGGTGACTCCGTATCCAAGATTGAGCTTCCTTGGAGTTCGTGCGCACTATCCACAGGAGTTAGTGTCCTAATATACGCCTGTACTACTGGTCCGCGGTGCCACTGCTCGGTGGTGCTTGACTCCGCTCTTCGTCGGCGTCCTCAGCTTTCTTAGGAGTTGGTTTTCTTGGGTCGTCTTGTTGTAGAGTTTTGTTCTATTTGTTTCACTTGCTTGTTGTCTGTATTTCTGACTTTTTAGGTTGTATGTTTGATGGTTCGTTGTCTTGAAGAGTGTCCTGTCTGACTTTCGAATTATTACTTTATATAAAAAAATATTTGTATTAATTTTTTTTCTTTTTTTAAAAAAAATAGTGGCGTAGTTTAGAAGCATTCTCGTCTTACAATATCAACAGCACCAATACCGCAAAATATACACACTGACAGACTGTATTGGAAATGGAGCAAGAACGGATGGTTCTCAACCAAGTCTGCTATCGATATGATTCATAATCTAAAAGCACACAAATCTATGGATTTCAGATGGGTTTGGGAACTTGACTCCCCGCCCACAATAAAATCCTTCATATGGAAGATCCTCCGGAATGGGGTGCCCACCTCGGTGAGGCTTGCATCCCGCAGGCTAGGAATACCAACAAACTGCCCGAGCTGTGATTCCTGTCACGAAGACCTCTACCATCTTCTCTGGGGATGTAATATAACAAAGGATACATTGCTATCAAAGGACCCGAAAATATTCATAAAGATCCATGATTGTTTTGAAATAAATAAAGCGATAAAAGACACAATAATAGATATAAAGGAAAAAATTGGAACGGAAGAATTCATTAGTCTGGCTTTCGATTGGTGGGGAATTTGGTACCACAGAAACAAGCATTATTCGATCACATTACGCCTGATGTGAGACGAATAGTGTCATTCATTACTGAACAAAAATTCATCTGGAACACATCCAAGAATGAAAACGACACAACATATCCAGACAACCATAAGCAAAAGGAAAGACCTAAACCAAACTGTAAAAGGAGGAGAACCAAGTGGGAAGCCCCGCCAATGGATATTTACAAGCTGAATTTTGATGGTGCCCTATCAGATCATAATGGCTCTTATGGGTTCATCATTCGGGACTCTTTGGGAAGGCCTATATGTGGGGGCTCGGGCCCCTCGCCTTTCCCCTCGGTTTGTGGCTGTGAATGCCTGGGACTCTGGAAAGGTCTTCTAGCTGCAAAAGACCTGAATAAAACAAATTTAATAATAGAAGGAGACAATATTACCATCATCAAATGTCTGAAAGGTTTGGGAAAGCCCACTAGAGACTGTGAAATGATTATCTCTGATAGTCTAGTCTTGCTGGGCTTCCTCAGTTCGGTCGAGATTCGTCACGTCTATAGGGAAGCAAACATGGTAGCTGATAGACTAGCACACATTAATTTCGCTTTCCATGGGTCTCTATTACCTGACGACTCTCTATTGCATAGTTTCATCCGTAAGGATGCTCTTGGCGGATAGTACTTTGTTCTATAGCCAAATTTTTTTCGTTTCAAAAAAAAAAAAATCGATTGAAGATATCTACCCTCATTGCTCAATCACGCGAAATAAAACCTATCTTTGAATTCATAGGTTCTACTTTCTCAAAAACTGATAAGGAAAATCTAGCCTTTTCTTGGTGGACAATATGGTCTTCAAGGAACCAACATCTATTTAAACAAGTGTCAATCCCTAGTATAAATACAATAAGATATATTACTAATACTCACATTATACAAATTGGAAGCAAACTGCTAGGTTTGAGGTGGATCTTAACACGGTACCCTCCCCCTTGTGCACATTTCTAATCAACATGGTAAACACAAAATAAAAAAAAACGATCTCTTGGCGCAAACCCCCCAACTGATACGTTCAAACTCAACTTTGACGGATCCACTCTAGCAAACAATAAAATCTGAAGCTTTAGCCTTGAAACAAGGTGTTATGGAAATCTTGCGGCTACACCTTAACAAAATATATATTGAAGGAGACTTCCTCACCATAATTAACCACTTGCCCATGTGAAATTGAAATGATTATGACTGATATTAAAATCCTATTATCGATTGTGAGAGAAGTCTTCGTGGATCGATTAGGCAATAGAGTGACTTATATGGTAGCACACTTCTGCCACTCTGACTGTGACGTCGATATCTCAAACAACGATGCTCTCGGTAGAGTCTCTCACCCGAATTTGAGTGTTCACGTATCACCTTGCACTAGTTCGCGCTAATCTTCCCCAAATTGAAATTCCAATCCCTAATAAATTCGAGAGCTTGTTAGGGAAAAATCCAGAAAGGGAGAAAATGGGTTTTTTCGATCTGGAAGAGCAATTCGCCTTCTACGGTGCTTACCATAGCAACCCGATCAACATCTTCATCCACATGTTGTTCGTATGGCCGATCTTTTACACGTTCCTTGTTCTATTTTAATTCTTCCCCTTCAATATCGGCCTCGTCCTCACATCGATTTCCTCCCTCTGTTATGTCAAGTGGGATAAGAAAGCTGGCTCCCTCGCCGCTCTCCTCTACTTCCTCTGTTGGTTTGGGGCTTCCGCCCTTGCTACTCGCCTCGGCTTCTCTCTTGCTTGGAAGGTATTATTTCTCTACTACTCATTTCAGTTTTAGTTGCAATTGAATCATGTACCTGTTGATTTTGATTTTGATTTTGATTGGACTTTCGGAATCATGAAACACATCATTGACCTAGCTATCCAGGCTTTCTCTACTTGTTCGTCGACCTAGTCGTATACTTGTTCACCATGTTGTATCCTTAATTCCTTACTCATTTCAGTTTTAGTTTGCTTTTGTGATCAGTTCCTTTGGGGCCACTGGCCTGATTGCTGTTTGGTAGATTATCTCCTGTCCTTCATGGCATTTCAAGTGAAGGAAGTGTGTAGTCGGTCTTAATTGTAAGACCCTCTTTGATATTGATATCTTCCTATGTATCTAGTATATCCAAAAAGGGGGTAATTTGATATCAAGTATATCAATATCGGTTTATGCTAAACACTAGATATCAGATATCAACTCCCAATATCTAATATTTACATCAAATGGGGCCTAAGAAACACGAGGATCTGATCTGTTCAGTCAATGTGGGACTCCGTACATTATACCATAAATTTCTCAACTGACAGTATAGGTTTAAAGGTTTCAAATTGGGACATCAGGTATTCTGTGTTTTAAGCTTTCGTGGCATCTTTTCCACCATATGATTTTGAAACCATCCTCATGAATGATTGTTTGATCTTTGCCACTAGGTGTTTGTTCTTACTCTTCTTCATCCTTTTCCAACTTAGCTGATATCAATATCCTCCTCCTTTTCTTTGTTATTTTTTATTATTCTTTCCTTCGTCACAACTCAAAAGTAGAAAGTCTAACCCAAATTGGGCTTGGATTGAGCTTTGGGGCGTCTGAAGCTCAACACCGAGTCAGCGTCTTGAGGTTTAATGGTTCTATGCAAGACTTGCATTTGAAGCTCAATACCTAATAAGATCTAGTTGTCATATCCACAGTTCACATTTCTCTAAGAGGAAGTTTTCCTATGGTCATTTTAATATTAAGAACTGGTGCTGTTGTGCTGGACTTTAACGGCTCTGAGTGAGGCGAGTATATGAAGACTGGAAAGATCCCTTAGGCTGCTGTCATATCGCTTGACGCTTGTTTCCTGTTTGTTTTTCTAACACTGTTTTCGGTTAATTATGGACCACCATGCTTTATATGTGCAGTTTGTCCTGGCTGCCCAACTGCTTTGTTGGTCGGGACAGTTAATCGGCCATGGAGTGTTTGAGGTAACCATTTTCACCTGTATAACGTATCCTGAACTTGGAAATTCCCTGCTTTTATTTTCCATCCAGGCACGTTGAGTCTGAATTCATTGAAGCATATGTTATACTGAAAAATATGCAGAAACGAGCACCGGCTTTTCTGGACAATTTGGCTCAAGCTGCTCTAATGGCTCCATTCTTTGTGCTACTTGAGGTATGCTCTCTCCAAAAATATGCTAATGATCGGACAAACTGGTTTTGTTTGCTTGTATATTCTTTCAACAACAAAAAAAAGCGGCGAATTAGGAACATAAGATTCAAGGGGTTGAGGATATTGTTTTGCCCTTTGCAGGCACTTCAGGAATTCTGCGGGTATGAACCGTACCAAGGATTTAATGCAAGCGTAAAGGCTAAGGTTGATGTGATGATCAAAGAATGGCAAGAATCGAAACAAAAGAAGATGACTTAGCTCTAGCACTCTCTTTCACTGGAGAAACCTCAAAGGCTCAATGTTTTGCTGCTTGATGAAGATGTTGTATACTTGTATGTGCTTTGAAATCTGTATGCCCTAATTGCAGTGACTGCAATGCTTAATTTCGGTACTGTTTTAACCCTTTTAAAGACCATCCATAATGGTTGTGTGCAAATGTGTATTTTTAGACATTTTTTTATAACTCACTTGGTTATTTTGAGTGTGTAAATATATACATTTGAGCATGTAATGTACAAATTTGAGCAAACCACCTCTCTATTTGCAAAAAACTTTTAATTTACAAAAAAACAAGACAATTTCATTGGTTGACTTTTTTATGATTTTATTTTTCTTGTTATTTTAAATGAATTGTATTTGAATGGTGTGTAAAAAATGCATATTTCACCAATGAAACAAATTGTTAAAAAGTGATGTGTATTTTTACACATGTTATGCAAATGTGTACATTTTACCCAAAACTATTGTGGATGGTCTAATAAGAGTGTTACTCTCCAGACTGTCTCAACTAATCTATATCCATATACTAAAACCGATACATACCGTCCTATGTTGTGCGTCGTGGTTGATTCTAGGGGGAAAAATTCAATGTGGCGCATTGTGGTTGGTTCAAGGAAAAAAATTAATAAAATAATATATTATCATAGTTTATAGAAAGTTATATAAACCATAATCTATCTATCTATAACATATATATATATATATAATATTAGTTAATTGACAACAACATAAATAAAAGATATTTCATGGTCATACTTACAAAAAATAGTAATAGATAAATATGTAGTATTTGATAAGTGCTATTAATTGATGTGCCTAAAAAAAATTATATTGGCTAATTAATTGATGTGGCTAAAAATTATATTGGCTTATTAATTGATGTGCCTAAAAAAATAATACCATATTCATTCAGAATATAACATGTGAATTGCTCCAGAATATGACACGTATGTGAATCGTCCTAGAGCCCGTTTCATATCTCTGTTACAGTATATTTATATTATATATAGGTTAAAAAAAACAGTGGAGTAACAAGCCGGATTTTCTACGCCCTACCCTACAACCCTCCCTACTCCACTATTTTTTTTACAATTTTTTAATTTAAAAAAATATATATGTATATTACTAACATCTGTATTTATATATTTATAAATTTTAATTTTGAAAAATCATTTTTAAAATTTTTTTTTTGGTCAGAATTTTTTTTTTGGTCAGAATTTTTTATATTACTAACATTTTTTAATTTTTTAAATTTTTTGATAATCGTATTTTGTAAAATATTGTCTTTTTAAATTTAAAATATTGTATAATATGATTTTTTAAAATTAAATTTTATAAATATATAAAAGTAGATATTAGTAATGTAATTATAATTTAATTTTTTTAAAGATTAAATAAATATTAAAATGTTTTGTGATGCAGGCCTGCAGCCTGCAGGGAGGATAGTAGGGAAGAGGTTGCATTGCAGATTTGCAGGTGATCTCCTATGGTGGAGCAGTTTAGAAGTATCATCGAAATTCAACGACGCTGCTCATCTCTCTCTATTTGATAACTTGACTGTTCACATATCACCTTGCAATAGTTTGCGCCAATCTTCCCCAAATTGAAATTCCAATCCCTAATAAATTCGAGAGCTTGTTAGGGAAAAATCCAGAAGGGGGAAAAATGGATTCTTTCGATCTGGAAGAGCAATTCGCCTTCTACGGTGCTTACCATAGCAACCCGACCAACATCTTCATCCACATGTTGTTCGTATGGCCGATTTCGTACACGCTCCTTGTTCTACTTCACTTCTTCCCCTTCAATATCGGCCTCGTCCTCACATCGATTTCCTCCCTCTGTTATGTCAAGTGGGATAAGAAAGCTGGATCCCTCGCCGCTCTCCTCTACTTCCTCTGTTGGTTTGGGGCTTCCGCCCTAGCTACTCGCCTCGGCTTCTCTCTTGCTTGGAAGGTATTATTTCTCTGCTACTCATTGCAGTTTTAGTTGCAATTGAATCATGTACCAGTTGATTTTGATTTTGATTTTGATTGGACTCTTGGAATCATGAAACACATCATCGACCTAGCAATCCAGGCTTTCTCTACTTGGTCGTTGACCTAGTTGTATAGTTGTTCACCATGTTGTATCCTTGCTAGTTTCAGTTTTAGTTTCCTTTTGTGATCAGTTACTTTGGGGCCACTGGCCTGATTGCTGATTGGTAGATTATCTCCTCTCCTTCGTGGCATTTCAAGTGAAGGAGATGTGTAGTCAGCCTTAATTGCAAGGCCCTCTTTGATATTGACATCTTCCTATGTATCTAGGATATCCAAAAAGGGGGGAAATTTGATATTATGTGATATCAATATCTGTTTATACTAAACCCTAGATATTAGATATCAAGTGATATCAAATTATCAATACCGAACGGGGCTTAAGAAATACGAGGATAACGTGGGACTCCGTACATTATACCATAAATTTCTGAACTGATAGGTATTCTGTGTTTTAAGCTTTGTTGGCATCTTTTTCCACCATATGATTTTGAAACCATCCTCATGAATGATTGTTTGATCTTTGCCACTGGGTGTTTGTTCTTACTCATCTTCATCCTTTTCCACCTTACCTGATAATCCTGATATCAATATCCTCCTCCTTCTCTTTGTTATTTTTTTATTCTTATCTCCTTCGTCACAACTCAAAAGTAGAAAATCTAACCCAAATTTGGCTTGGGTTGAGCTTCAGGGCGTCTGCATTTGAAGCTCAATACCTAAGATCTAGTTGTCATATCCGTCGCTCACATTTCTCTAAGAGGAAGTATTCCTTTGGTCATTTCACCATTAAGAACTGGTGCTCTTGTGCTGAACTTTAACGGCTCTGAGTGAGGCGAATATATGTAGACTGGAAAGATCCCTTAGGCTGCTGTTATATTGCTTGTTTCCTGTTTGTTTTTCTAATCAAGTTTTCGGTTAATTATATACAACCATGCTTTCTATGTGCAGTTTGTCCTGGCTGCCCAACTGCTTTGTTGGTCGGGACAGTTAATCGGCCATGGAGTGTTTGAGGTAACCCTTTCACCTGTATGCTGTATCCTGGACTTGGAAATTCCCTGCTTTTATTTTCCATCCAACTATCCAAGGCACGTTGAGTCTGAATTCATTGAATGCATGTGTTATACTGAAAAATATGCAGCAACGAGCACCAGCTATTCTGGACAATTTGGCTCAAGCTTTTATAATGGCTCCATTCTTTGTGCTCCTTGAGGTATGCTCTCCCCAAACATATATACTACTGATCAAACTGGTTCTGTTGGCTTGTATATTCTTTCAACAACAAAAAAAATTGTTGCGAATTAGGAACATAAGATTCAAGGGATTGAGGAGATTGTTTTTGCCGTTTGCAGGCACTTCAGGCATTCTGCGGGTATGAACCGTACCAGGGATTTAATGCAAGCGTAAAGGCTAAGATTGATGTGAGGATCAAAGAATGGAAAGAGTCGAAGCAAAAGAAGATGACTTAGCTCTTGCGCTCTCTTTCACTGGAGAAACCTCAGAAACCCAAGAGTTTTGCTTGTTGATAAAGATGTTGTATATATGTATGTGCTTTGAAATTTGTATGTGCCCTAATTGCAGTGACTGCAATGCTTAGTTTCTGTACTGTTTTCACCCTTTCAATAAGAGTGTTACTCTCCAGAGTCCAGACTCAAGTCTCTACTAATGATACTATAAAAGCGGTGGTAAGGGATACAGTGATACTCTCCCAAGTCGCGAGTGAGGCTCATCGTCTTTATATTTTACTCGACCAGCACTCGATGCCTGCTAACATACTCGCTTGTGTGTATCCGGCTTCGCTTCTTGAGTCGGATTATTCCAGATGTGTATGTTGTTTAGATAGGTTGAGAAAGAACATAAACTTTGATTATACAGATTATTACAAGCAAATGAAAACAAAAGTATTTGTCCATGTAATGTAGGGGACGAATCCACTGGAAGAACTCTGAATGGGAAACACATTGATACGACAAGTTTTATATGTTCAAAAACTGAGTTAATGGTGTCATTTTAATCACCATGTTTACTTTATTTACTCCACTTGAATCATTTGAACGTATTGGATAAGAGTGGAGAAGTTTGCAGTGATGCGGGTGGAACTATTTATCCCGTGGCATAGGTATTTGTCATGTATTGGTATTAGAATACCATTGTATGAGAGGTATAAGTAGGGGAATATGTGTACTGATTGGGCAAGCATTTGATAATCCAAAACTACCTTACCTCTCTTCATCTATCTCTCTTCTATTCTCCTTCTCCCTCTCTCTATCTCAACTAACTTTCCCCCTTCCTTCTATCTGTTAAAATCAACAACCACCGTCACTTCCACCATCACAAACACCGACCATCACATTGGTATCAGAGCAGCTTTCCGGGCACGCAGAACTGCCATAGCAGAGGGTACGAGATCCAAAAGTCTAGAGGCGCAGTTCATGGAACTCAGGGAGGACATGAGAGCATTCGCGGATTCGACACAGCAATCAATGTCAGATTCACAATCAAGGCGCGAAGAACAGACGCGATTAATTGAGCAACAGGCAAGGCAATTGGAGGAGTTCAAGAAATTCACTGAACAGCAATTAGCCCAATTGACCGAGCTAATACGGAATCCACCGATCAAGGATAGAGTTCAAGAATCGCCAGACGTCGGAAGTAGAGGACCAGGCAACCCGAACAATTCCGCCGGGAAGGAAAACTCAGTGATGGGATCGGGGCCACCAGAAATGGAAATTCATGGGCGTCGCAATCAATCGGCGGGATGGAGTTTCCAAGGATCAAGCTCCAGTTCGAGCTGGTCAAACGACAACATGAGGAGCAATCGCCTTCCAAAGTTAGATTTCCCAAGCTTTGAAGGCAAGAATCCGCGAAGCTGGATCCGTAAGGCAGAGAAATTTTTTTCGATCTTTACAATCCCTGAGCACCAGAAGGTAGAGATCGCAGTGATGTACTTGACGGAGAGAGCGGACATCTGGTTGCAAGGATACCTGATTCACAAACCACGAGCACGATGGAGTGAATTTTGCGACGATTTGTGCGCAAGGTTTGGAGAACGCAGAGAAGCATAAATTGTGGCAGAATTCAATAAATTGAATCAAGGCGAAGATTTGGAAGCTTACATTGAGAAGTTTGAAGATCTACGCGCTTGTATGCTGTCATTCAACCCGCATTTAACAGAATCTTACTTCGTATCCAGTTTTATTAGTGGATTGCGGGAAGAAATTCGTTCTCTAGTGCAATTGGGATGTCCATCGTCGATGAGATTGGTATTTGAACAATCTAGATTGCATTACAAAGCAGTTCAGGCATTGATGAGACTATCAAGATTCCCAGGCAAGAACAGCATGAGTCATACCTCCTCTTTCTGCCCTTCTTGGCAGCGTGATGGGATGATTAAAGGGGATCAGAAAGAGCAGGTGCCACCATTAAAGAATATCACCAACCAGATGATAGACCTGAGTCTCAAGAAGGCTCAAGATTTGAAGAAGGGCTTGTGTTTTAGATGCGGGGATAAGTATTCCTTTGGTCATAAATCCAAGCCAAGCACCTTGCACAGTTTGGTGGTTCAGGAGATTGGTGATGAGCCACCTGATGAATTACTACCTGCAGATTGGAATGAGACTGATGAGGAAGTTCCTGAAGTCTTTGTTCATGCCTTATCAGGTGGAAAATTGGGGACCACAATCAGGGTCAAAGGAGCCATTAAAGATAGAGAAGTGACTATCTTAATCAACAGTGGTGCCACCTGTAACGGCCCGGGATTATGATTCCCGAATTACGTTTCGAGGGATTAAACCCCTCGTTAGGACCTTGCGCCCCGAGTACAGGTTGAAGGTTTCAAAACTTACCGTAATGTTTCCAAAGGGGGATTTCGTACCCAAAATCGAAGGGATCGTTGGAATCCCCGGGGAAGTCCCCTGTACCTGTCGTAAGTCTAAGCGTGGAAATCAGAAATCATGCGACTAGCGAAAACAAGTGTAATACAAGAGTGTGCCACGGCAGAGCCGGGTCAAAATGGAGTCTAAAGTGTAAATCCAAAAATATAATCAGAGTCTGGTGAAGTCTATACTCCAGCGCTCACTCTCCGCCGACAAAATGACCCGCGCAATAAGCAAACAGCACCGATAGGATGAACATAAATAATACCTAAAAAAATTGATATGGGGCGGGATCAGATCGATGCCCACTTTAGCTCTGCATCCCAACCATAAGCACACATATACGCTATACCTAATAAAGATGCTTCTAGATGCATGGCGGAATAATAACACACTAACATGCTCCTAAGATCAAGTACATAATAATGATAAGGCCTTAGCACAGAATACCAAGTGGTATATCCCTCTCCTACCTCCACCCCCTTCCGATAGGGCGGAGACTGGCCAGCTCGTGAATGCATTCATTCATAATTGGGCGGCACGCATGCCTAACCCGCTCCACAATAAAGCCCACAGGCATCTCATAATACAAGGAAGTTCATGACTCGATTGACTCAGGGTACCCGATGAGGCTGGGCTACCCTATGACCCTAGCAATGACTCTAGTTACTTCACAGATAACGGCCGTTCTGTTTACATACACATAGAGAAATAGAATGCTCAACGATCAATGCAACCTAGCATGGTACTACATGGCATGCTGATCATGAATGCAACACCTAGTATATCATGCACCTAAAGCAGGGAATAGCTCTATTCAATCTGAGTAAGCTCCGAAGAGACTTACCTGGTATCGCAGAACAGCAAAAGGCAATCAACCAGACAATATGAAATCCGACACGTCACAGATGGTCACCTAACAGGTATAAGCACACCAATGAGCCTATCTCTAAGGCACACAAAGCATAGAATTATCACACACACAACTTCACAACTTAACATAATAACCATCACATCATCATTTCCATAATATCAACCTTATCTCATAATCTATCATCTCAATATCTCACAACCATACTCAATATAATTCTCCAATTCATCAACTTAAGACAATTCCAATTCATACTTAACCAATTTGCATGCCATTATTTCAAAATCTTACTTAGCATATAATTGCACATCTTCAGCATAATCATATAACATTTAACCACAATTAATAAATCACCACAATATTATATCTTAAATCTCAAAACAACATTTTATATTTTAATCCCAATAATTTTACATACTACTTCTAACATCTTTTATTTTAACATCTTTATAAAATATTTATAAAATCCCAACAATATTTATTTAATCAAAACATCCTTTTTTAATTTACCAAACCAACCTCACTTTATTAAAATTACCAAAAACCACCCACTTATTTTATAAAAGTCCAAACCGGCCCCTTGTTTTAATTAAACCAAACCGGGCCCTTTTCTTCTTAAAACCCAAATCTGAAGACCCACAAGAATAGGCCCAATCCGGCCCTCTTTATACCAAATTCGGCCCAGTAGAATTAGGCCCAAAACTCCACATTCATTTCTTCTATTCTTCCTAAAAAAAAGACCCGGTTCAGAGAAAATAAAAGGGGAGGGGGCCCGGCTGAGGTGTAAAAAAAAAAGGAGGGGCCTAGGTGAGGTGTAGGCTGAGGTGGCGAGTGAGGGCCCACGGCCCCATTCTTCTTCTTCCTTTGCCGAAAGAAAGAAAGGAGCAGGGGCTTTGTGCCCAGGTGCGGCGGAGGAGAAAAGAGAGGGAGGAGGGAAGCCTCCCGGCGGCGGTGCTCCGGGCTCCGGCCACCGGACCTCTCCGACGCGAACCCACACACACACGAGACAAGAAGAAAGGGGAGAAGAAGGAAGGGAGAAGGCTCACCGGGGGCAATTCGATGCCGGAAGCGGAGCTCCGAGAAGGCTTTTCCGGGCTGCGTCGAGGCGGGTTCTTCGAACGAAATCCGCCTAGAAGACGAGAGGGAGGTTAAAGATGGAAGCTTTACTCGATTGAAGATGGAGGAGAGGAAGAGCAAGCGAAACGGAGCCTTACCGAGGCGAAACGGAAAACAGGGCGGGAGGAGGTGGTGGCGGCTGCTGGCGGCGACGGCGGAGGCGTGGTGGCAGCGGAGACAGAGGCGGTGGAGAGGTGGTGACGGTGGTGAGGTGTTGTGGCGGTGGAGGTGGTGGAGGTGTGGTGGCAGCGGGAATGAGAAAGAGGGATGGAGTGTACCGAGAGAGGAGGGAGATGGGGGGATAGCAATGGGTATGTGGGTTTAACAAAAATATGATTTTCAATGGTCAATTGCAACAAAAGAGGTCTGATTTTTGGGAAGAGAAAGGTGTTGTTTGTTTGCCAAAATAAGGGGGTCAAAGAGTGGAGGGAGGAAAGGAGAGGATAGGATTTTCCCGAACTAGAATAGGGTGAGTCGGATGGATAAGGATTCGGAATATGACGGAATTGAGATCTCGGGTCGGGAATTTAAATTTCCGCTGATTGGTCGTTCAAAACCCGAAATGAAGGACGGAATTGATTTTTAAATCGGGAAATTTGGGTCGGAATTTATTTTAAATTCATTTTGATTTTCTTTTTCCAAAAATTAATATTTTAAAAATCCGAGCCTTTACACCACCCATAGCTTTATGGACATTGGCATTGCTCAAGGGGCTGGATTTGAGATTGGCAGTACGGGGATGATGATGGTGAACACCTTGGCAGGCAAAATGATGAGCAACAGTGTGTGCAAAGGGTGTGAATGGGAAATGCAGGGGAGTAGATATGTGTTTGATATTCGTCTGTTAGACATGCCTGACAATGAAATGATCCTAGGAGCTGACTGGTTAGCTGGATTTAACCCGGTCTTGTTTGATTTTTTGGAAGTTCAGATTTCATTCCTGAGAAATGGGAAAAAGATTGTGATCAAAGGCATTAAGGATAGCAATGGGACACCAGAGGCCCACATTAGGATGCTATCTGGGAAAGAGTTGGGGAAATGGATCCATAGTAAAGATCACTTATGGGTTGCTGGGATTGCTCAGCCTTGTAGGATCTACTCAGCTATGACAAGTACTATGAAGGGCATTGAGGAGGTGTTGGCCTTGTTTCTAGATGTTTTTGAGGAGCCTAGGGACCTACCACCTGTGAGAGGGCATGAACATGTGATCTCTCTCAAGGAGGGCACTATGCCCATTGCCAACAGGCCCTACAAATATGCACATTTTCAGAAACTGGAGATTGAAAGACAGATCAAGGATATGCTGAAGAGTGGAGTTGTACAACCTAGTCACAGCCCCTTTGTTTCTCCTGTCCTCTTAGTCAAGAAAAAAGATAACACATGGAGGATGTGTATTGACTATATGCGCCTTAATGATGCTACAATTAAGGATAAGTTCCCTATTCCCCACATTGACGATTTATTAGATGAGCTCAGGGGTGCTGTCATTTTTTCTAAGCTTGATTTGAGATCTGGGTATCATCAAGTAAGGATGGTGGACAAAGATGTGGAGAAGACAGCCTTTAGAACACATCATGGCCACTATGAGTTCAAAGTCATGCCTTTTAGCCTCACAAATGCACCTGCAACCTTCCAATCCCTCATGAATGATGTGTTTAAGGAGGTATTAAGGAAGTATGTCCCGGTATTCTTTGATGATATCTTGGTTTACAGCCATAGTTTTGAGCAACATTTTGTGCATCTGCATTCATTTTTGAGTATGTTGAGGGAACACAAGCTGTATGCAAAGAAGTCTAAATGTGAATTTGGCCAGCTTCAGGTAGAATACTTGGGCCATATAATCTCTGAGAAAGGTGTAGCCACAGATCCAAAAAAGCTTGAAGCCATCTCTAGCTGGCCTATACCTAAATCCTTGAAAGCATTGAGGGGTTTCTTGGGATTATCAGGCTATTACAGAAGATTTATAAAAGGGTATGGAGGGATTGCAAAGCCATTGACTGATTTACTAAAAAAATATGCATTTGTATGGTCAATAGAGGCTGAGCAGGCCTTCTTACAGCTAAAATCCTTGCTTACATCACCTCCTGTTTTGGGAATGCCCAACTTCTCTAAGCAATTTACAATAGAGACAGATGCTTGTGATTCAGGCATAGGTGTTGTATTGTTGCAGGAAGGGAGGCCCTTAGCATTTATTAGTCAAGCCTTGAAAGGAAAATCCTTACTGTTGTCTACTTATGAGAAAGAATTGTTGGCCATACTCTTAGCTGTGGATAAATGGCGCCATTACCTAGAGCCAGCACCTTTTGTTATCAAGACTGACCATCAGCCCTTGAAACACCTGCTTGATCAAAAACTTACAACTCAACTGCAGAGGAAAGCTGCTTGGGTTGCAGTATTGCATTGCCTACAAGAAAGGCTCAGAGAATAGAGTGGCTGATGCTCTATCAAAAAAGTTTGTGGATCACCAAGGTGAGTGTCTTGCTGTAAGTGTGGTCCAGCCTACTTGGATGTCAGAGGTCATTGCCAGCTATGAAAATGATTCCCAAGTGCAGCAGCTCTTGGTGGAAGCTGTTGTTGACAATTCTGGCAGGTTCTCAGTTTGCAAAGGTGTCTAGAGAGTTGATCAGAGACTTTACATTGGTTGTGCAACTGAACTGAAGCACAAATTGCTTAAAGCTCTGCATGAGGAACCTCTTGGTGGTCACTCAAGTATCCAAGGCACCTATCAGAGGATGAAACAACTTTTCTTTTGGCCTGCCTTAAAAAAAGATGTGACCGAGTATGTGCTATCTTGTGAGGTTTGCCAAAAGAATAAAGCTGAGAATGTAGCTTCACCAGGTCTTCTACAACCTCTACCAATCCCAAGCACTCCATGGTCACATGTCTCCATGGACTTCATTGAAGGGCTGCCTAAGAGTTTGGGAAAGAACTGCATTCTAGTGGTGGTTGATAGGCTCACTAAGTATGCTCACTTCATTGGGTTAACTCACCCTTTCTCAGCACAGAAGGTGGCTTCTATTTTCATGGAAAACATTTACAAATACCATGGCCTACCTGAGAGCATTGTGTCTGACCGAGACAAGATATTTCTCAGCAATTTCTAGCAACAGTTATTCAAAGGATTGGGTACAACTTTGCACATGAGTTCAGCTTATCACCCCCAATCGGATGGGCAAACAGAGAGAGTCAATAGGTGCCTAGAAACATTTCTGAGATGTATGTGTTCTGACCACCCTCATCAATGGGGTAACTGGCTTTTTTTAGCTGAATTTTGGTATAACACCAACTTCCATACATCCCTTCAAACCACACCTTTTGAAGCTCTATATGGCCACCCCCCTCCACTGCTGGGCATTAAGATGTTTGTGGGTAGGAGTTTAGATGCTTCCTCTTGGTTCCAATAGAGGAATCACATGCTCTCCCAAGTCAAATTCCATCTTCAACAAGCACAAGTGCGAATGAAACAATTTGCTGATAGGCACCGCTCTGATTGGGAATTTGAGGTTGGAGACATGGTCTACTTAAAGCTACAGCCATATAGACAGTCCTCAATGGCTGTTCGTCGCAATCTCAAGCTGTGCTCCAAGTTTTTTGGACCATTCAAGTTCAAGGTCTTGGCTCGAGTGGGAGCAGTAGCATATAAACTGGAATTGCCACCTGGAGCAGCAATCCATCCAATCTTCCATGTATCCCAGCTCAAGCGCAGGGTAATGAGACAACAATCATCGACTCCAATTCCACCGAGTACAGATGAGGATGGTGAATTGGTAGCAGCTCCTGAAGCAGTTCTGGACAGTAGAGTGACCTTCTTGAGCAATGGGGAACCAGTGATGGAATGGCTGGTCAAGTGGACTAATTTGGATGCCGACGAAGCCACATGGGAACCTGCTGGGCACATTCTTCACCTCTTCCCAGATTTTCACCTTAAGCCTTGAGACAAGGCTTTTTGAGAGGGAGAGCAATGTCATGTATTGGTATTAGAATACCATTGTATGAGAGGTATAAGTAGGGGAATATGTGTCCTGATTGGGCAAGCATTTGATAATCCAAAACTACCTTACCTCTCTTCATCTATCTCTCTTCTATTCTCCTTCTCCCTCTCTCTATCTCAACTAACTTTCCCCCTCCCTTCTATCTGTTACAATCAACAACCACCGTCACTTCCACCATCACAAACACCGACCATCACAGTATTCATCATTCATTGATCGATAAAATTTTAAATTAAATAAAAAAAATAATTTTTTTAAATATTATAAAATAAATAGAAATGTAATCAATCAAAATAACTTCATGATGATTTTTTCATTTTTTTAAGGAAAAAAAAGAGTCAAAATAACTTGATAGTGCCAATTAGTTTTGGCTTAAATCATCAATATCAATTCAATTCAATATATAATACTAAAACAGAGACGTAGAAATATTATGTGGCGAGCTCTGGTGCGATTCGCTCACGTGTCGTTCTCTGGTGCATTCTGACCGAGTTTTTTTTAACACGTCAATTAATGATGAACCAATAAAATTAAGACATGTCAAACACCGACTCAATCTATTTATCCACGTGTCATCTTATGTATCTATCTTATATCTTAAAGTGGTTACAAATCTATCATTTAACCATGAGTTATTTTATAATATTTTTTTAATTAATGTTTTCTATTATTTTAAATGGTTACAAAATCTATCATTTTACCTTGAGTTATCTTTAAAATATTTTATCTACAAAAATCATATCTTAAGTGTCATATCTTAAATGATTACAAAACATATCATTTTATCTTGAGTTATTTTATAAATAATTCCACTCAAATTATTATTATTTTTTCAATTTTTATTTGTGAATATTATTTAACTTTAATTGTAACTAATTATAAAAACAATACTTTTTTTTTTTACTCCGTATAAACATTGCTTTCAACGAAATACTATAACTATATTAACAATTGATCTTTTGATTTTATACAGTTACATCACTTTCCTCACAAAAGTTGTTTTTTTTTTAAATTATATTAGATTATTTTTAAAGGTATTTTAAGATTTGATGAAAATTTTATTAGATTATTGTTGAAAGTTTATATAAAAGAGAAAAATAAATTAAAAAAATAGGTTGGTAAATCAAATATTAGTTCATGATTACCCATTTTAATTTTACGTCAATGTAAATTAAATATTTTTTTTATAGTATATTAAAAATAATTTAGTAATCAAGCTTTCATTTTTTTAATAAATATCAACCTTATATTTTAAATGACTTAACTAAGTTATTTGATGATAAGGTTTTATTATTGAATAAATGGATTATTTTTACCCGATATATGATGTATCTAATAATAAGAATATACGTACGTAGTAATACACAGATATGTTCTTGATCAATGTGTGTGTGTGTATATATATATATATATATATATATATATATATATATATATATATATATATATATATATATATATATATATATATATATATATATATATATATATTCTTATTATTTGATTCTTTATTCGAAACCATGTATATTGATCCAATTTCAATTGGTCAAATACTCAAATTCCATTACATTGGTAGTTTTATGATGGATCACAATTCACAAAACACGGAAGTAAATTACATTACCAAGTAACCATATAACGCGAGGTAGGGTTTGGAAGAAAATAGATAGATGGATAAATAATTTACCGACTTCAATAGATTATGATATTTTTTAATAGTTAATTTATGGATCTTCATCATTATCGTTATTATTTAATTAAAAAAATTATTTTTAAAATTGTTAATATACCGTGCAAGAACACGGGTAGTATATACTAATTTATTAAAAAAACCGCGAAACCGCGGGTAATAAGATTAGTATAATACTAAAACAGAGGCGTAGAAATCCTATGTGGCGGACTTTGGTGCGATTCGCTCACATGTCTTTTTCTGGTGCATTTTGACCGAGTTTTTTGACACGTCAATTAATGAATGTCCAATCAATTTAATCCATGTCATACAGTTGTCTAATCTATTTATCTACGTGTAATTTCAATTTATTTATTTTTTTGTTAAAAAGATCTTCAATTTAAGTGATTAAGATATGCTTCCCTTTTTTATATTCATTAAATAAAATTTTGGTTCCACTTTTTTATATTAAAATCCAAAGATTTCAAATAAGTTATATTAAAATTAGTTTAAAGATAGATTTTGTACTTAAAATATTTATTATGAGATATATTAACTACAAAAATTATCAAAGAGTGTACATGTACTAATCCTCCAATTGTCTAAAAGTTACATTTTAAAAATAATTTTGACACAAATATTATTATTTTGTGATTTCTAATCATTTTTTTAAGAAAAATATTGTCATGTTTTTTTTAAAAAAAAATCAAATGTGTATCAATCATCAATTATAACATTTTTGAAATTTTTTAATCAATATTTTTGACATAAAATAATTTTGTGCTACACCAAATGTTACACGAAACGTAATAGGTGTGATCTTCACACTTTCTATATATATACCCAATTGGATAAAAATAAATTGCCACATCAGCTAATTAACATCATGTTAACGAAACAATAAACGGAAAGACTTTTGGTGGATGTAATCACATAGTTTAGGGACCTAAATAGAACAAATGAAAGGTTAGGGACCAAAGTGGAAAATGTTGCAAAGGTTAGGGATAATACATGTAATTTACCCCAAAATTAATCCTAACATTATTTAATATTTTATTTATTACTTCAATTTAAATAAAATTAAATGATAACAATTTTGGAAATTTGAGGACTATTTTCAAACTTTTTTTTTTTAAATACAATATTTTGACATAATATATACTACACCCGTTCAATAATATAGTACTTTTAAACATTTGCACACAAATTAAGAAAATCATAAATTTGTTATATTTATATCCCTCATTAACTATCTATAACTCTCATCAACCAATAAAAATTGAGAAAAAAAAGTCAAAAAATAACAATTCTTTTCCCCTAGTACCTAAAAAACTTAAAAGAACTTGTATTTTCAAATAAAAATGTAAACATAAAAGGAATTATATTTTTGAATGGATGGATTATATAGTACGTAATATATATATATTTTGATAAGGTAATAACTCTAAGGTCAGACAAACCTGACTCATCGAAAGACCGACAGAGTCGGCAGACGACGAACCGTCAATCTACCATCATAAAATAAAACAGTGAATAGAAAGACGTCAAACAAACAACCCTAGAAAAACAGACGAGCCTAAACAAAAAAAAAATAGAGTAGTTTAGTACGTAGTAGATTTTTTTTTTCTATGTTAAAAAAAACAGCGGAGTAGTTTAGAAGTATCCTCGATATTCAACGACGCTACTCATCTAGTCATCTCTACCTATTGAGTATTGATAACTTTGCACTGTTCACATATCAACTTTGTCCTATAGTTTGCGCTAACCTTCCCCCAAATTGAAATTCCAAATCCCTAATAAATTCGAGAGCTGGTTAGGGGAAAATCCAGAAGGGGAAAAATGGGTTCTTTCGATCTGGAAGAGCAATTCGCCTTCTACGGTGCTTACCATAGCAACCCGATCAACATCTTCATCCACATGGTGTTTGTATGGCCGATCTTGTACACGCTCCTTGTTCTATTTCACTTCTTCCCCTTCAATTTCGGCCTCGTCCTCACATCGATTTACGCCCTTTGTTATGTCAAGTGGGATAGGAAAGCTGGCTCCCTCGCCGCTCTCCTCTGCTTCCTCTGTTGGTTTGGGGCTTCCGCCCTAGCTACTCGCCTCGGGTACTCTCTTGCCTGGAAGGTATTATATTTCGGTTTTAGTTGCAATTGAATCATGTACCAGTTGATTTTTATTTTGATTTTGATTGGACTCTCGGAATCATGAAACACATCATCGACCTAGCAATCCAGGCTTTCTCTACTTGTTCGTCGACTTAGTTGTATAGTTGTTCACCATGTTGTATCCTTACTCATTTCAGTTTTAGTTTTCTTTTGTGGTCAGTTCTTTTGGGGCCACTGGCCTGATTGCTGATTGGTAGATTATCTCCTTCTTGGCATTTCAAGTGAAGGAGGTGTGTAGTCAGTCATTAAGTGTATGGCCCTCCTTGATATTGATATCTTCCTATGTATCTAGTATATCCAACAAGGGGGAAATTTGATATCAAGTGATATCAATTTCGGTTTATACTAAACACGATATCAGATATCAACTCCCAATATCTAATATCTACATAACAATACCAAATGGGGCCTATGAAATACGAGGATCTGATCTGTTCAGGCAATGTGGGACTCCGTACATTATACCATAAATTTCTCAACTGACAGTATAGGTTTAAAGGTTTTAAATTGGGACATCAGGTATTCTTTTTTTTTTTATTATTATTAATGGGACATCAGTTATTCTGTGTTTTAAGCTTGGAGACATTAGTTATTCCGTCAGCATCCTGGTGGTCGGTCTAATGTGGGTAGCTTCATGTAGTAGGACTTTTGCGGGTAGTATCATCTTTTACGTAAGACTCCTGGTATGGTCTTACTATTTGTTACTCTTTGGCTTTTGCCACTATCTATATATTTACTTATTCAAGGCATGTTTTTCCACCATATGATTTTCAAACCATCCTCATGAATGATTGTTTGATCTTTGCCACTGGGTGTTTGTTCTTACTCATGTTCATCCTTTTCCACCTAGCTGATATCAGTATCTTTCACCTTTTCTTTGTTACTTTTTATTCTTATTTCCTTCGTCACAACTCAAAAGTAGAAAATCTAACCCAAGTTGGGCTTGTGTTGAGCTTCAGGGCGCCTGAAGCTCAACATCGAGTCAACGTCTTGAGGTTTAATAGTTCCATGCAAGACTTGCATTTGAAGCTCGATACCTAAGATCTAGTTGTCATATCCGTAGCTCACATTTCTCTTAGAGGAAGTATTCCTTTGGTCATTTCAACATTAAGAACTGGTGCTCTTGTGCTGGACTTTAACTTCTCTGACTGAGGCGAGTATATGAAGACTGGAAAGATCCCTTAGCCTGCTGTCATATTGCTTGTTTCCTGTTTGTTTTTCAAATCAAGTTTTCGGTTAATTATATACCTGGCATGTATGGGATAGTAGCTAGGGTATTAGGAAAAGGGTATTATGTATACATACCCTTAATATTGTATTAGGAAGGCATCCAATGAATAATCACACAATCAATTCCTCTAATCTCTTTCTATCTCCTACCCCCTCTGTCTATCTTCTTCCCTTGTCTGAATGAACTCTATCTCTCATCTCCTTCCTCTTCCTTTCCCAAATTCTATCCAAATTCAACCTCAATAGCCCTAGGGCATGACAATACCACCGTGCTTTATATGTGCAGTTTGTCCTGGCTGCCCAATTGCTTTGTTGGTCGGGACAGTTCATCGGCCATGGAGTGTTTGAGGTAACCTTTTCACCTGTATTCTGTATCCTGTATCCTGAACTTGGAAATTCCCTGCTTTTATTTTCCATCCAACTATCCAAGGCACATTGAGTCTGAATTCATTGAATGCATATGTTATACTGAAAAATATGCAGAAACGAGCACCGGCTCTTCTGGACAATTTGGCTCAAGCTTTTCTAATGGCTCCATTCTTTGTGCTCCTTGAGGTATACTCTCTCCAAACATATACTACTGATCAAACTGGTTCTGTTGACTTGTATATTCTTTCAACAACACAAAAAAAAAATAGTGGCGAATTAGGAAACATAAGATTCAAGGGATTGAGGAGATTGTTTTGCCGTTTGCAGGCACTTCAGGCATTCTGCGGGTATGAACCGTATCAGGGTTTTAATGCAAGCGTAAAGGCTAAGGTTGATGTGAGGATCAAAGAATGGCAAGAGTCGAAGCAAAAGAAGCTGTCCTAGCTCTCGCGCTCTCTCTTTCACTGGAGAAACCTCAGAGGCGCAGAGTTTTGCTTGTTGATGAAGATGTTGTATATTTGTATGTGCTTTGAAATCTGTATGCCCTTATTGCAGTGACTGCAATGCTTAATTTCGGTACTGTTTTCACCCTTTTAATAAGAGTGTTACTCTCCAGACTCAGTCTCTACTAATGATACTATAAAAGCGGTGTTAAGGGATAATGTGATACTCTCCTAAGTCGCAAGTCAGGCTAATCGTCTTTATATTTCACTCGACCAGCACTCGATGCCTGCTAACATACTTGCTCGTGCGTATCCGGTCTGCTTCTTGAGTTTGACTAATTCCAGATGTGTGAATGTTGTTTAGATAGGTTGAGACTTGAGATAGAACATAAACTGATTACTCGGATTATTACAAGCAAATGAAAATTCTACTGTTGAATAAGAATGTAAACAAAAATGCTAAAAAATTGAGAAATCACAGAAATCGAGCTCGGGGACCTAGATTGATCACCAAGAACAGAGAACGAAATGAAGAAGAGGGAAACCTTTGGTTTTGAGTTTGTGTATTCAATCGTCTGGGTTTGTTACAACAGAGCTCAAGCTATTTATAATAGTTGTACACCGAAATGACCAATTTGCCCTTAAAGTTGTAACTAACACACCCAAGCTCATCAATGATCTAACCATCTAACCAATGTATACTCTAATACCCCCGCCCCCCAGGTCAAGTTGGATCTGGTGAAACAACCAGGCCTAACTTGCCCACAAGAAGTTGATGTTGAGCCTTTCCCAATGGTTTGGTGAAGAGATCAACTAATTGATCTTGATACCGGACGAAAAAGGGCACAAGGAAGCTTGACTGAAGCTGCTCACGAACATAGTGGCAATCCAGCTTGAGATGCTTCGTTCGTTCATGAAAAATCGGGTTCTCAGCTATGTGGATGACCGATTTGTAGTCACAATGGAGGGGAATTGGCTTGGGAACATTGCAACGAAGATCATTAGGCACCGAATCCAACCAAACAATTAGCTCGCTTAAGGTCTTAGACATGCTTCGATATTCTGATTCAGAAGATGACTTGGACACTGTCAATTGCTTCTTTGTTTTCCAGGAAATCAAAGCTTTTCACAGAAAAACACAAAACCCAGTGATCGATCTACCAGAAAACACACAATTTCCCCAATCAGCATCACAAAAACCATTCAATGTAACACTGTTGTTTGCTGGAAATAACAACCCCAAATCCGAGGAGCCACACAAATACCGGACTACATGAATGGCACCTTGCCAATAAGGGAGACGAGGAACGCTCATAAACAGACTCAGATGTTACACTGAGTAGGATATGTCAAGTCTCGTCATGTTCAGAAACAATAACCTGCCGACAAGGCGCCTATACTTCTCTGGATCTTCGAGCAATTCACCCTGATCAATCGACAATTTCAAGCCTCTGGGCATGGGAAAGGGAGAAGCTTTGCAATCACACATGTTGGTGTCTTGAAGAATATCAAGCACGTATTTCCTTTGGTTCAAAAGAGTGCCAAAAGGTGATCTAGCAATCTCTAAACCCAGAAAATACCGAGCCTCACCAAGATCTTTAATGGTGAAAGCATGATGCATAGATTGCTTTCTCTAAGTGATCTCATCCAAGCAGTCACCTGTGATCAGGAGATCATCCACATAAACTAGGATGGCAATCAATCCTCTAGACCCAGATCTTGTGAACAAGGAGTAATCGTATACAGATTGAACAAATCCCAATTATAAAAAGAATTTTGTGAGCTCCATATTCCATTGGCGAGAAGCCTGTTTCAATCCATACAAGGATCATTTCAGTTTGCACACTTGAGGTGGAGCAGCCTTAGAATAACCCTCAGGAATCATCATGTATACTTCCTCATCCAAAAACCCGTGCAAAAGAGCATTGTTTACATACAATTGATGTAAGGGCCAATGCTTGAGAGTGGCCAATGCAATGAGCAACCTTACAGAGGTGAACTTAGCAACCGGGGAAAAGTGTGTTTATAGTGTTTTCCCTTGAATTGGTTGTATCCTTTGGCCACTAATCTGCCTTTATACCTTTCAACACTCCCATCAGGCTTGAACTTGATCTTATACACCCAGTTACAACCAATAGGTGAGTGACCATGAGGCAAATCAGTGAGCTCCCAAGTACAATTACTCTCCAAGGCTCTAAGCTCAGTGTTCATAGCTTCTACCCACTGTGGGCCTTTGACAGCTTGTTTATATGTAATAGGTTCAGGGATTGCTAGACCATGTGCCAAGGAACCAACATATTCAGAAGAAGAATAATTTGTGTTTGAAATGGATGTGGCTAGAAAAATGTTTGATGTGGAGTTGAAGGTAAAAGAGGGGCCAACTAAGTCTTTAAGGTATGCAAGAGAGTGGGATTGTCTAGATGATCTCCTTAGAGGAGCAAGGGGTGGAGGAGTGGGTACAGAATACATAGAAGATGAAGGAGAATCAGTGACAGGATCTGAATTCTGAGAAGTGGAAGGAGTAGGCATAGGTGTTTGAACAGGGGGCCAATCTATGTCTTCTTCAAGAGAAACAATGGGCATGGAGTAGAAGGTGCAGGAGAAGGTGTAATTGGTTTAAAGGGAAATATAGTTTCTTGAAAAACCACATCTCTACTGATGATGATTTTGTGAGACTGAAGCTCATACAATCTATACCCCTTCTGATCTAGCTCTTGGAAACCCCAGTAAGATGCATTTGTGAGCCTTTGGACCAAACTTGTCCTTAGACCCTCCACGAATCAATGCATAGCACAAGCAACCTACCACTCTCAGATGAGTATAATCTGGGGCCTTGCCATATATCCTCTTATAGGGCGTAACCCAATTCAAGACAACAGACGACAAAAGATTGATAATTAATGTGAGTGGCTGCCAATATGCAATCACCCTAAAACTGAATTGGCAAGTGAGCATGGAACCTAATGGCTCTAGCAATTTCAAGAATATGTGTGTGCTTCCTCTCCACACAACCATTATAGGGAACCGACTTCTGATGCACAATGCCTTTGTCAATGAAGAATTGTGCACATTTGAGAAGCTCAGTCCCATTATCACTCCCGACCTTCTTAACCTTAGTGTCAAATTGAGTTTCTACTACTTTGACAAAAGACATCACAACACCCGGGACTTGTGATTTATCCAAAATCAGATAAGTCCAAACTGCTCTACTAAAATCATCAAGGATGGTGACAAAGTACTTGGCACCTAACAAAACTGGAAACTCTGTATGGTCCTCACAAATCAATATGAATCAGTTCAAAACAAGAAGAAGCCATTGATTTGCTTACTGAAAATGGTAAAGAATGTTGCTTTGCCAATACACAAGGTTCACATAACAGTGCATCATCAAACACATATTTACACCCCTGAACATGTTTCAACTTTGAATCAGAAATATGCCCAAGCCTAGCATGCAAAACTGACTTACTAGGACATTGAACAACTTTATTACAATGTTCTTTATTCATCATCTTATCAAGAACATCTTGAACTGTGTTGGCAAAAGCTCATTTACCACCTTTAATATCAGCTCTAAACAACCTTCCTTGGACTCTTCTTGCCTTCTTGGTACCAGCACTGCATGCCCACTTTTAAGGTCCTGAAACACACATTGTGTTTTGTGAAACTTCACTTCCACATTACTATCATCAATAGATTTCCCAACATACAACAAATTAATCTTGAATTCAGGAATCAACATGACATCATGAATATCTCCCACTGTCATGACTTTCTTAATCGTTCCATCAGGCAAAAAAACAATAATAGGATGCTTAGAACTTCTCTTACATTCAAGTAACTCAGTATTAAAAGTCATGTGATCCGTCGCTCCACTGTCTGTGATCCATGAATTTGAACAACCCTGAAGATTTCTGGATAAACTGAGAGCAAGAGCAAGGTAATTACTCGCGTAACTGGATGAAGCAGTATGTGCAAGCTCCTTCCCCTTCATTGCTCTCAAGTCTCAACACCTCTTGGCATACAACATTGATCAAGCCATTATCAAAATTCTCAGTTTTGTTCATCACATCATCATCCAAGGGAGAATCTTAATCTGAGCAAAGTACTCCACAACTGTCCAATTTCCCTGTGAAGTTGCTCAACGTCTTCTTCAACTGATACAACATATGACCATTTGTCTAAGCAAATCGTTCCACGATTTCACTCCACAATTGCTTTGATGACTCCACATACATGAAGCCTTCAGCAATGTTACTTTCCATCGAGTTCAGGATCCAACAACGGATCATGAAATCACAACGAAGCCACTTCTGCATCTCTTCTTGATTAAGCTTCGTTTGCGAAAAGGTTCCGTCGATGAAACCGAGTTTGAATTTGGCGCCATTTTCACCCCCCGACTCCAACTCAGGAAGTTTGATCCGTTAAACTTGTGTGCCACCAACTGAGATCCAAGATGATCGGAGTTGGAGAGAGCTAGCAGATCATTTGAGTTGCTAAAATTCCCAATTTCCCGACGAAGGATTGCTCCAAGGTTCTCTTCCATTTCGCTCTGCTTCCGAACACGATTTCTGCAATCTTCTTGCTTGAATATGTCGGATCTTCAGCCGTGCAGCTCTGATACCATGAGAAATCACAGAAATCGAGCTCGGTGACCTAGATTGATCACCAAGAACAGAGAACGAAATGAAGAAGAGGGAAACCTTTGGTTTTGAGTTAGTGTATTCAATCGTCTGGGCTTGTTACAACAGAGCTAAAACTATTTATAATAGTTGTACACTGAAATGACCAATTTGCCCTTACAGTTGTAACTAACACACCCAAGCTCACCAATGATCTAACCAATGTATACTCTAATAAAATTATTCAACAAAAATGCTAAAAATAGAAAGCATGTAAAAATATGAATTGTTTGCACATTGCACTTTTCAGGGAGGTCTCACTCCCAGCCATTTTTACACATCAGCTGTGGATGAATACGAGCTGGCAACGTTATCCACAAAGGGATTTAGTCATATTACCATATGATTACTCCTTAATTTTAGTGGATAAACACTCCCCATTGATAGCGATTTTGGTAGATAAATCCCAATTCCAAAATGGAAATGATTAAATTGGGATAAAATTAGTAAATCGCCGGAACTCCTCCAGATTCCAACCACCGTCTTGTTTGTCGCCTTGATTTTAGATAATGTGATGAAAAACTACAATCATCTTTATTTGTATGCCCTCCCCTCTCATTTTGCCTTCTGGCTTCTTCTTGGGTGTCTCATCTTCAAAATCCCAATTCAGCAACAACCAAACAAACACAGCTGAGCAATTTTGTTCATCTATCCCAGTGATTTGGCAAAAATTGCTGGCTCCTCCCTTAATTGTGTTTGTGTTTGTGGCTGGATCAAGATCGGTCCTTGATAATCAGTAATGTCTGTTTCAATGAAAGCTGGAGCTCTCCTATCTGGTTCATCTGCAACACATCAGCAATTAGGGGTTTCTCCCACTTTCAATTACATCCAATTTGCAAAATCTCAGTCATTCAGCCAATCTCTTGTTGCCCCTGAAAGAGTTCGGAGCCCTAAATTCTCCAAGACACTATCTGTCAATGTAAGTACTCCAGTAGTCCACTTGGATTTGCCTTTCTCCATTGAGGAGAAAGATCTCAGCTTTATGTTTTTGTTTTCTGTATAAGCACAGGCATCATACAGTGGAAGCATCAACAGAGGGATGAGATGGTGGGAGAGGGATATGAAGGGAAATATGGTGGAGATGAAATCAGCACAGGATCTAGTTGACACTTTGAACAACGCCGGTGATCGACTCGTTGTAATTGATTTCTACTCTCCTGGCTGTGGTGGTTGCAGAGCTCTTCATCCGAAGGTAAACCAAATCTCTCTGGCTCGTAGATCAGCAATGCAGCTGCAATCTGATTGTCGTTGATATTACAGATATGTCAGCTGGCAGAATCAAATCCAGATGCGTTGTTCCTGGAAGTAAACCAAGAAGATCTCAAGAAAATGTGCCACGCCCTGCAAATCTATGTCCTCCCCTTCTTCAGATTCTACAGGGGTTCGAAAGGCCGTCTTTGCAGCTTCAGTTGCACTCTATCAACAGTAAGACCTAAACACCAACCTAGTAATTTTATCTGTATTGCTTGGTTGAATATCAGATTGATCATGTGCTTTCTGTTTTCAGATAAGCAAATTCAAAGAGGCATTGGCCAAGTGCAGCAGTAGAGAGCTGCAGTCTGACCATGGCGATCAGGCGAAGGGATTGGATGAAGTCGAACTCAAAAGCCTGGCAGCAATTGGCGAGATTTCAGCAGTCCCGGAAACACAGTCACCTTCACAGGAAATGGAGAATTTGTTCATGGAGATAATTAAGAACCCTAACCTTCCGGGCATAGCAGAGGAGCTGTTGGGAGCTATGGATAGCTCTTTGTTAGTTGCTTAGTAGCAGCAATAACTAATATGTAGTGATGCAGCTAAAATTAGGTGGTTTAGCAGAAACAAATATAACGTTTGTTGATTGGTTTGATAATTTCCTTTAGGAGGAAATGTAAATGATTAGGGCAAGGGTGAAGTCTTGGTAGAAGAGAGCTAATCTTTTTTTGTACATCATGGTGTCAAAAAGGAAAAAGAGAGTGGCATAACCATGAGTATGAACTGGTGATCAATGGAATAAAGTCGTAAATTTGGAATAGGTTGTTTGATGCAATGTATGATACTTTGGAAAGATCTTAAAAGAAATGACATTAGAGCTTATACGGGCGATTTCACCTGCATTGAACCAAAACAAGCTAGATTTTGAAAGACTGCCTCTTTGCCAATAAATTGTTTCAGATTGTTGGTAAACAACAATAATTCGTTTATATAAATGGTTAAATTGTAGAATGACGCTCTAGACAAGTCTTGCCATTAAAACCATCCGCAAGTAAAAGTGTAAAACCGAACATTAGAAAGTTAAAAGACTAGTTAAGTAGGACCTTACATTACACAGTTTACACTAAAGATCACAAAGCAGGGTGTCATGACAGGACAATGAAAACAGAATAATTACAATGGCATATTTTCAGGACAAACTGGTTGAACTATCAACAAAAGGTTCAACTCCCTTACCTTCAAGCAGACAACATGTTATGGGTTCTACGCGGACTCTCTCAGTATCCGTGGTAGTCGTTTTCAAATAATGGGTGCTCATTGCTTGATTTCTTCCTTTTATCAGCCTGGGAAAACGTTCAGCACAAAGCAAAGTTTCAGCACACTTGTGGGGTGCATCATGCAAAACATGGATTTCTATCGATTACGCATCAACTAATTACTAAACATATGCGATTATACACTGGTTTAATTAGGGAATTGGGAATCTATGTGACGGGGAATGAAGAACACCGCAACAAGCAGAAAGATACAATTAGCAAAATGATGATCGTAGGGCAACATTTTCTTGAGTGGCAATTTGGTCCCCCACACTCTTGACTCGTTTTCCCCTCTAGCTCTCCAAGTAAAACAACATTATTATGCTCATGTTATCTTTCATATAAATTAGAGATGCTAGCTATCCTATCCTATCTTCATAGAAGGCCCAATATGTTAAGCAATATAAACTACTGTAAATTTTCCCATTTTATGTTATCAATCTATCATCAAGACAAAACTTTGGTGTCTGATCAATCTCCTTGGTATCGTCTTAACACCTCTACTGAAGTTTTGAATAGCCTCATTAAATTTCGCTTCTACAAAGGAAAAATATAAATGAACATCTTTAAAGCATTTCGTGATCCTTTACCTTGTTGATGAGATCTCGAAAAGTATCTGTTCCATTTTCCCGGATGTACCTCTCAGCAGCAGTGATAATGTCTTCTCTGACGTCTTCTCGCTTGCCAGTGCTAAATATATCCTTCATCTTTGGGACATACCAAATGTTAACAGTGCGATTCTGGGGATTGACAAAGATGGGCCTGATAACATGCTCATAAACATAGGCAGCACCACTGAAGTATGGTATGACCAGCCAGCAGGTTAAGATCAATTTCGTATAAGACCAGAATGGTAGCCTGTAGTAGGACCAGTAATTATATTAGGCCCACAAAAACAATACCAGAAAGCTATAGTACCAATGCAGTGGAGTGGAAAAATTATCAACAGATCATTTAGGAACTAAAGGTCTGTTTTGTAAACATACTTATACTGTACAATGTGTTAATATGGTGACTGACAAGGCAGTTAATTATTGCAGATAGTTTGACTTGGGGTGGTGGTGATTTGGTAGCAGTGCATTTTTACCAAAAAAACGTGCAATTTATCACTTCTGTCATAATGATTAATCACGTAGAAGAGTTGCATAAAATGATGAGAAAACAAACCCAACATCTGAAGTAAAACTCGGGTTGATCAAGTATAAAGCTATCTAGCAATTGAATATAATATGTAGGGCACACGTGTGAAGACGATCACATGCTTACTATTTGAACATCTCAATGTTGAGAGTGAGATGGAAAGAGAGGAACAACTTTTCTCAGTTCAACTGGCACAACTAAGTTCAGGATAGCAAAAACTCAAAATTAATTATGTCGAGAATCCAAATACAGGGATATTTGAACTGATCTAACAGGCTAATTCATAAGTCTCCTCAAATGCACCCATGTCACTATGAAGCAAATATTGGTGCATTGTTACTACGACAT
Organism: Persicaria tinctoria; assembly: GCA_037127255.1. Classification (NCBI taxonomy): domain Eukaryota; kingdom Viridiplantae; phylum Streptophyta; class Magnoliopsida; order Caryophyllales; family Polygonaceae; genus Persicaria; species Persicaria tinctoria. Next base: position 64,742,170 of record JBANSL010000010.1, on the reverse strand, counting down.
ATATCGGCGACAAAACACTTCATTCATCCTTCCCCTACCTCTACCACAATTTCATAAAGCAAGGAAACTAGGATTTTAATTTCCTCTCCTGCCCTTGACTCCCTTCTCATCCCACCCCTTCCTTCACTCAAGCAACTCACAAAGCAATAAATACTAAATTAAACATATCATCTGTCTTCTGGAAGCATACAAGCCAACTGACTAAGTGGCTGAATAAGGAATGAGACAGTGGCAAAGTCAAAGAAAATGCCGCAAGGAGATGTGATTATGTGAACAAAGGCATAAAGTTCACAAAATAAAGTAAAGAATTTGAAAAAAGAGATAGCATAGGAAGATTACCATTCAATGAGTTTCATAAAGGTGAGCTCAAAAAGGGTAATCATAGAGTAAAGCACCCAATAAGTAAGCCACTGTTGATCATCCAGCGGTGACTTGCTCTCAATTGCCTGGATTGATGCATAGCTGACCAGCAAAATCCACACATGACAAACAAATCTCAATTCATATAAAATTAAGCCAATTCCACATTAACAAGAAAAATCTACCGTACATGTCCATCTCCTCAATTAGATCACTATAAATCTTCTACCATGACTCAATGAGAAAAAGGAAGCAATGAAGTTCCAATGAGAGCTGAATGAGAAAAGATCAACTTACAGAGGATAAGCAAGACTGACTACAGGCCTGCAAAGTTACAAAGACAAACAATCAGCTTAATCATACCATTATCCACCAATTTCAGAAGAACTACGGCATATTTCATCAGATAAGTTGACAAAATCTCATCTCCGAAAACAATCACATTTCTATATTTGTGCGAATCTAGATCAGTCACTGGAAATAAAACTAAGAAAATCAGATCTAACCTACTAGAGCGGAGATTAAACAACAGAAGACAATCACAAAATAGCATAGAATCAGGAAGATTGAAGCTCAAATTTCAAGCGATTGAAGAGGGGGTGATGGAGAATGAAAGAGGAACGAACCCTGCGAGGACATCGAAGTTCTTCAAGACCACCTTGATGAAGGTAGCAGCGCCACTTCCCATGGCTGTTCGCAACCAGAAACTCGGAAACTAGGGTTCTTCGCTTGTCGAATCTATGGCTATGGTCGGAGATTCGGAGAGAGCAAAAGCAATGATGTGAGATTGTGAGTGTCTGAAACCAAAAATAAAAATCAAATATGCAAAAATAATAAATAAAGGCTGTAAGAGAGTGTGAAGTTGAAGTCGTTTTAAAAGCCAAAAAAAAAAGGTTCAAAAAAGGAAATTATAAATTGCATCAGCGCGTACCTTATTTTGGTGAATTCACACCGATGAACGGATAAGATCACTTCATGTCGACACGCTTCACTTTTTTTTTGTATGGTTGATGGTGACACGTTTATGAACCAAATGACGCCACGTGTAATCCAATAAAAAATACCCTGATTTTTCTCTATTAATTACCAAGTTGCCACTTCTGGTTACTTCCGTGGCTAATGCTGGGCGGTTTCGGAGTACCTACTGCGTGTCATTTTCTTGTTTGGATTACCTACCAGAAAATCAGGACTTCGTATAATACATTATACATGCCTTTTGAATGTTAGGGAACTATAATTATAATGTAATTATAATTATAAATAATTAAATTGTACTTTGTTTATCTATTTTACAATATATTTAAAATAATATAAATTTTAAATAAAATACTTTATAATTAGTGTAAATTACAGAAAATCACCCTTAAATTAGTTTAGTTTTCACAAAACCATCCTTAAAATAAAAGTTTACAGAAAACCATCCATAAATATTTTTTTTCAAAGAACCACCCATGACCCTTTTTATGTGTAAGAAGTTAAAAGAATGTGAAGTTTTTATATTTTCTTAAATGTTTTGGTTACTTTATTACTCCATCCGTCTCAAAATATAGGTCATTTGATTTTTTGGCATGTTGTAAGTATAATATTATTTTAAAAATTTAATAAAAAAGTTAGTATTTTATATAGTTTTTAGCTCCATAAAAACATACAAAAAAGTCAAATGACTTATGTTTTAAGACAAAGGTAGTATACAATTAGGTCATATACTCATACTCAATACATAAGGTGAGAATTTAACATTTTTAAAACACTTTTTACACATAAAAATGATAATGGGTGGTTCTTTGAAAGAAAAATAAATTTATGGCTATTTTATGCAAACTTTTATTTTAAAGGTGATTTTTTGAAAAATCGCCTATTTTAAGGATGGGTTTCTGTAATTTACTCTATAAGTTATATCAATCCAACCTTCACTATTACATTTATAAACTTAATGTAATTAATTAGTATACTTTGTAATATATTTTATTTAAAATTCAAGTTATTTTAAACACATTATAAAACAAATGCTGATCAAATGTAATTATAATTATAATGCACTGATGCATCTGGATACCATTCAAGAGAGATGAAATTGATCCCAAAAATCTAGAGAATATCATCTAGGGTTTTACCTAATCAACTTTACATTTCAATATTTCATGTCTACATGCATGATCCATACAAGTACACAAAAATTAAACCTCTAAAAATAACCTTTCAAAACAGCCAACAGAGGCAGGGGAAAGAAACCAACAGATAATGGAATGCCATATCATATAATTGAACAACCTGTATAGTGTCTACATTGATATCAAGCTGAAGAACCACTATACCAGTTTCTGATTCCCTCTGAATTTACACCCCACGGGGTTTAACACTTGCAAGTAAAAGCCACCAAACCCATCTACTACTACTGTCCTGAATGTAAGACCCAACACCGACGATGTGGGTGTACATGCGAAAGAACCAGCTAACTGCTTCTCGATAGTGGCTACTCAACTAAGTGGCTCCTGTGCAACTAAGGCTGCTTCTGAAGGAGCTGCAATGGCCATGAGTCCCCTGGGGTAGGATACCTGGGATTTGGCTTTCTTACATGAGAGGGCACCTTTGATGCTGTCATATCAGCCTGAAGGTTCTGTCCAATAGGTATAACATAAAGCGGTCCAAGAATATGCGGTTGTTGTGCAATGTCTGCATCTCTTTCCGTCTCTTGCCAACTCTCAGGAGGAGCTGCGTTTAGATCTGGCTTCAGTTGCCCTGACCGCTCCATGATCTCCTGTTGTATTTTTTGGATCTCAGATTCAAGACCACAGTTCTCCTCTTTCAGCTCATTTCGCTCCATAGTTACCTGATTTTGAAAACAATAAAATAGTACAATCAGCTATCAGAAGAAGAGCCAAGTCCAATCCAGTGATATAATATGCCATGCATCAGAAAAGGAAACTGACAAAATTTGTAATTTTAGTGAACTAAACACTTCAAATGATGATCAGGGGTTCAACCAGTACAAAAACCACAAATTATAAAGCTGCAGTTAACATTTTGTAGTCAAACCTTGCATTGTTACAATGTCCAAAAAGGTTAATTTGAAACTTATCACACATGTTTAAATCCTGGATCTAGAACAGGAAAAGGAAAAAGGATCCGGAAACCTTATTATGAACTCAAGATATCAAGCGTTAATCCCAATGAAAAATCCCAAAGAAGCAAAAGTTGATATCACAAGAAGTTGGGGGACTCACATAATGAGATTCAGACAACAATGTAGCATTCTCCTCTCTAAGGCACTTGATCTGAGATGTCACGTCATTCACAAGTCGAATAGCTTCTCCAAGTATACAGGCCTTCCCACTATTTGGGTCAGTTAATTCTGAGTTGAATTTAATGCATAATAACAAAGATATTTCAGTACTTGCAAGGTCATAGATAATTATCACACAAATTTGATCTTTTCATGAAATGAAGAGGGGCCAAAACACAAGTTTATATAATATACACTGCAGTACAAAGCATCACTTTAACTGTTTAACATTTGGAAAGGAGGTCTACCTAGAGCACTAGCCAAGTTGTTGAAAAGCTCATTCAAATGCTCGCGCTTCAATCTCTCCCTTTCGGCCTTCAAAATTTTCCTTGGAGCTCTACCCCGCTTCTTTTTGCTTGCACATTCACAAGACCTGCAAAGTGAAAACATTGGGTTCTTCAGCAACAGAGTGGTTTAATAGATAAAACTAAAACACCCCAAGTTGGAAGGGTTACGCAAAACGCTGTTGCCATCATTAACACCAAGATGCATATGTTTCCCCCAAAAAGATGATTTGCTAACATGGACCCAAGTAATATTTTGCAACATCTCAATACCAAATTAGAAAAGGAATTCAACCAATCAAAAGGCAAAGCACAAGTATGTCTACAATTCACTGAAGGAAACCCGACATTTATCAATTCAAAGAAGAAATTATGTGATCAAATTTGTAAACTACACGAGATTAACAAGGTATCAATCATCAGAGGGTTTTTTATTCAGATGAATGACTTCAGATTCAAATCATGAAGAATTTCATGGTTTATACTAGTACAATAAAATTTCCAGTCATCAGTTTATGACGCAGTATCAAGGAAATTAAATGGAGCAGAGGCATAAAAAAAAACCCATCAGCTGGTTCATCGGTGGATGCATCCTCGTCGTCGTATGCAGTATCAACATTATCAGGATCCATTCTTCAACTCGTGAACAGCTCACCAATTTTCAGGATCACCAAACCTAACCAGTGAAAACCAAACCTTAATAAGATCATTAACAGACAGTGGGATCAACAAAAACACAAATTATGCGATCAACTAATTATTGACACAAGCATCAAACACAAGCCCGATCCAATTTCAATACCACACAACAAAATTTCCGGGGATCAAGAAAAACATGCGAGAGTAACACGGTAAAATTCCTTTAATGAACACACTTCAACGACTATTAGATAGTCAACAGCTGTGAGAATTGAACACCAAGCATTAAGCAAACCGCGTTTCTAAACATCCAGATTCCGGAAACCCTAATTCCCAACAACACACAGAGAACACAATACAACTCCAAGAGTGCAAGCAGATCAAAGCAAAATTAACAACACAAATCTCCATATATCAGAATCAAAACCAGCTTCGAAACAAATCAGAACAAGGAAGGCAAAACCTACCTCGGAGAGAAGGGGATCGAACAAATTAATGGAAACAGCGGGGAGAAAGAACTGGAACAGGATCAAAATCAAATTGATTCAACAGGCAGGAGGAGGAGGAGGAGGAGAAGAAATAGTAGATGAGGGAGGAGAGAGAGGGTGGGGCGTCGGGGCGTGTGGCGAGGAGGGAGAAAGAGGCATGGGGAGCGTGGGAGGCAAGAGACGATGGGGACAACGGGGTTGGAGATGCGAGCGTTGACACGTGCTTTCCTTTTCCGTTACCCCGTTGATGGTTTTCCCCAGTCATCCTGTGGGCCTACCCTCTACACAGCCTGTGTTGCCACGCTCCCGTCGCGTGGCCAGCACAAGAAGACTGTGTGAGTTTTGTAGCAGGAAGCCACGTGTCTTCCTGCTATTGGCTACCCGCGCCTCAAACGCTTTTCCATCGTCCTTCTACCCGTTGCCGCGCGCGTACGTATGGGCGGTTGACAATCGTGTTTGGATTAGATCAGTTGGGCTCACATTTTTTGGATAACGTTAATAGCTCGAGTCGGGTCGGGTTGAGTTAGTTTGGCTCGATTTACTCTTCATAAATTTCGAGCGAGTTATTTGTTTTTAAGGGTTAAATGGAATGAAAACAATTTTTATATAGAAAAATATATCTATTTGCATAAAAAAATATAATAAGAGTGGTAATAATTAGAAGAGTATACGAGATATAGGTTTAACTATGTAATTGAAATGAGGGAAATTAAACCAATTTTGTATGAAACATTAGGAGAAAAGAGCAACTTTTTTTTTTAATACTGTATGTTAAACTATAAATGGACTATATTCATTCCGCTTCCCTTTACCTTTACGAAATTTAAACCAAACGAGCCCTAAGTGTGATTAGGTTAGTGTGCTTTTTTTTTTTTTTTAAATTCAGGTGTAATTTCACCCGGTGTTACACTAAATTATTTCGGCTATATTTTCACATTATGGAAAAAATATTATTACACTTTACATTTATATTTTTTATTCATAAAAATCTATTACAGAAAATACTCTTTAAAATTCTTGATAATTTAACGATAAATTATTATAGAAAATATATTTTTTATTTTTTTAAAAATAGATTTTTATAATAAAAGTTTATAAATATATTAATATAAGTATAAATATAATATTTAAAATTATGTATAATATGAAAATATATCCAAAGTAATTACACGACGATCGCACTGCCTTCAGTCGGATGCTCGGAATGGATTGCGCATAATCAATTCGTAGAAAACCCAAGCAGTCTGCCACAGGCCCACAGCCCTTAACCCAAATCTAGAGTGGCCCACCAGTCTGTATATAGGATTTCCAATGGCCCATGCAAATGTAAAATACGCAGCCCAGATAATGAAGACAGAGCCCAGTATAGTACTGTATACTGCAGCCAGTATTTTTTTTTTTTAAAAAAATTTTGTTAGGTAAGAATTTGAGGTCAGGAACCTCGAAGGCCGAAAAGTCGACAGACAGAAAACCGTCTAGACAAACACAAAATACAAAGAAGGTGCAAAAAACAAGCAATAAAACTCTACAAAATCAAAACTAAACACAAAACAGTCCGAACGAGATGAGGGCGTAGACGACGGACGAAGCCAAGCACTACCCGGAAACAGCCAGTATGAATGAAATACAGTATTCAGTTTGTTTTGGGGTTCTAAATCCTTTTCTTTGGGGTAAATTACACAATATCACCCTTTGAAAAGGATATTTTTCCTAAATCAACCGTGATGTAGGCAACTATGCAAATACAACCCATAAATGACTCTTCTATGCATTACCAAACCAACATTTTAATAGATTATTTTATGATAAAGTCAAAATTCTATCCTTTTTTCAAATACTCTGTACCCATATACTCTATTCGGTCGGAAATATTCAATGTTTTATACTAAGGTTTAATATACTCAACTTTTTATTATACGTGGAATCCACTGTTTTGGTCGATCTCTTCAAATCTCTCAACATGCTCTCGTAAGTACAACTAGAGTCGTTTAGTTAGCTCAGAATCTAGCACACCAGCCGAGTGAGAAGTAGTACGTAACTCGTTCACTTATATATTAATGCTTATTATACCTCATTTTCCAAACTCTTTCAATCTCTTCACATAACAAGTGAAACACATAACCCTACTTCCAAAAAAAAAAAATATATATCCCATGTGTTACTGGTCATGTAGACTACATACTTTGCTGCCTCAAATCACTATGCCAAATTACATCTCAAGCGACGGACCCAATTCGTCGCCTGAGAGGGTTTTTTTGTCGCCTGGCCACTCAGGCGACGGATGTTCGTCGCCTGATCCGTGGTCGGCTCGATGCTGTCCCTAGAGTATTCAGGCGACGGATGTCATGTTGCCCGTCGCCTGAGTAACCTCAGGCAACCAAAAACATGTTCGTCGCCTGAATCCATTGTCAGACCCAAAAGGCCTTTTCAAGCCGAGCCGAGCCGACTACAATTCAGGCGACAGATCGATCGTGATATGTTCGTCGCCCCAATTTGGTTTAAAATTTTATAAAATAAATAAACGTGACTCAGGCAACCATTATATTAGCTAAGTCCGTCGCCTGAATATGAATTGATTTTTAAAAAAAAAAATTAGGCAACGAGTTATGTTAATGTTCGTCGCCTGAGTATGGTTTGATTTTTTAAAAAAAATGAAAAATGGCTGATGCCCGGTTTGCAATTGCACTAAAATTGTGCATATTTTGTGCACCAAAATTGTGCACAAACCTGTTTCATTACACACCAAACACAAACCTATTCACAACATTGTGTTAAGTTCACAACCACACACAAATTCACAAATCCAGTTTGCAGTCACATACAAATTCACAAATACAAAACTATTCCCAAATCCAAGTTCATTACTTAAGAGGAAGTAGGAGAAGAGTGCTGGGAGATACCGGCTTCAGCTGCGCAGATGAGGGCTGATCGAGGAGCCGAATCATCCTGCGTATTCAAAGGCTCCGTATCCAGAGCAGAGATCATTACTTGTATGATTTCCTCAAGAAGCTCCTCACTGGAAAGTTATCTACAATAAACAATAGTTCATATATGAGTAACAAAAAGTGGAAGGCATCCTATACCAAATCGACTTCAACAAGTGCTAACAATTTACATGCACCAATCAGATACTTACTAGTATTAGGAATCAACATTTTAAATCTGAATCTACAGTACACCAGTGCCAAACCTTGATAACTGCATGTTGTCTTCAATTTTGACAAGGCAAGAGGACCAATGGACAGCTCACAGCTACACAATACCTGAAACTGCGAGCTATTTGACATGGCAATCCAATGTAGTCTCCTGGTTTATGCACAAACAATTTTGACAGTTAAAACATAAAAATCAAACATTTATAGTAGGTATGCAAAATAAACTCAATAGTTCAAGGCTTTCAAAACAAACTTGATATGCAAAACAAACTCGATATGCAAATCAAACATTTATAATAACAAGAAATGAAAAAGGAGGAAAGGTCAAACCTGCCAAACAACAAGAGGATTAGAGTTGTGCTCATCATCCTTGGAATGAAGCCTCAAAAGCTCCACCTTTGCGGGTCTCAATGGGAAGCTAACTGCCTCCAGCTGACTCTTGTATCTGAAAGCTAACTTTCATTTCCTCATTGACAGCAACTCTCGATCCCTCCTTGAAAGTTAACCTGCCTTTTCAATAAAATCCTCATGACCAACAACTTTTTTTCAATAACAATTACAATAACCAAAAGGGCAATTGGAGAACAATAAGTGATCATTTGAAAGACCATAGCTAAATTGAACATGTACCTGGATCATATTTGTGACAGGTTGAGTAGTATATGTATTAAATCAAACACAAAAACTTTGGAACCTGAGCAAAATAGCTAAATCAGTTACAATATGCAAGGTACTGAACTGAAGTTGCTAGTTGGGCTACATTTTATTTGTGATCAAGCCATTTGCTACTATTTAAAACATACAAGGTACTGAAATCATTTTGTTTGGAACAAACAAACAAACAAAATAATTTTATCAATGCTCTGTGTTTATGTTGGTGTGCAATGCATATCCAGAGGTTTACATATTGTGATAGAGCCATGAGTCCATGACTTAGGAGTCTTGGAACCTTATAAATAAATTCATATAATTTTCATATATGTAATACTAGCTACCTGATTTTTGCCCAGTAGACTAACACTTTTATTTACTTATTATAGCAAAAAAGAAACATATATGTGTGTGTAACTGCTCGATTTAAATTTGCAAATAAACAAAGAAAGACCAAATTCATTACAGAAATTAGCAGGAGCAATTTCATATGAATTGAGCACAAATAGAGATTGTGTGGTACCTACTGAGCTCGAATTTCACCGTGTCTCTCAACAGAAATTGCAAAAGATTCATCAAACTCGTGAAGCTTCGATTCCATGTTTTTCCACTTTGATCTCAAAAAACACAATGGGAGGCATAAAAACAAACATGAAGAGTATATATAGCGGATACTTGCAGTGCGTTCCCAAACGCTACGAGCTGCAGCAATATCTTAGCACAGACTAAACTCCAAACGAGCCCATTGCAGTTGCAATAAAGCATCAGTGCCGAAATCCTCAACAATAGTGTAAAGCACATCTACCACGAAAACCCTAATCTTAATATCATAGAATGAAATTAGACCCTAAAAACCCTAGATCTGAAAATTAGAGAATGAAATTAAACCACGAAAACCCTAGATTTGAATTTGAGAGGAGCATTTGAGGTCTCAAAACCCAAGGGAAAGTCGAAGGAGACCGAGGATGTGAGTGCTTACCAGAGAAGGGGCGGAGGAGCATCAGTGCCTAGATCTCTTTCTCGGATCTGTGTGAGCTTTGGATTCGTCATCGACATCGGCTCCAGATCCGACCAGCTCAAGCGACACGAGGCCATCGCCATCGACGTCGCCTCCAGACTCCGGTGACGGTGACTGCTGGCGCTGGCTTCGAAAGGATGGATGAGAGCGAGAGAGAGGCGCGGAGGAGAAGCATGGAAGCTCAGAGGGGAGCTCGATGGAAGAATAAGGAGGAGGATGGACGGAGGTTGAAGGAGAAGACGAGGAATGGCCTGAAGAACGGAGGTAGCGGGCGGCCATGGATTCCTCTCTAAAGGAGCAGGGACGGCGAAGGGAGGTGTTAGCCTGTTAGGGTTTCGCGGTTGAGGAGAGAGGAGAAAAGAATGAGTCGGTTTGGGAACACATTATAGGTTTTATACTCGATTTTATTCAGGCGACGGACATTAAATAAAATTGTCCCTCGCTTGAATAAGTTTCGAAATTTGACACAGATTTACGCGGTAAAATTATGCGCCATGTACTCCAGTGACCAATATAATTACATTCCTCGTCGCCTGAGGAGATTTAAATTTTGAGGAAAAATTATGCACAAAACTAAAATAAATTAGTACAATTCCCGCGCCATTGCGCGTTTTTTTTAAAACTAAAATATGATATATAAAAATATTAAAAAATGTTAAGATAAAAATAAATAAAAAATTTATAACAAATGTATCTTATAATTATCTCAGAAAATTATTTTTTTAAAATCTTATGTAAAGTATAATACATAAATATAGATATTTTAAATTACTCAGTAATAATAATATCAATATCATTATAACATTGTTTAAATGAGATGTGTTATAATCAATAGTTATATTCAATGTTTTGAATTAAGTCGAATAGTTAGTAAATAAATTTGAGTTACACCCAATAGTTATATTAGATTGAATTCAATGTTTTGAATAAAGCCCAATTGTTAGTAAAATTAATGGAAAAAAAAAAGAATTAAAAGAAAAAGAAGAAAAAAGGAGAATTAAAGAAAATAAAAAAAATGGCAAAAAAAATATAATTGGTTAAGACGTGATGTTAAAGTATCATAGTTAAATTAGTCTAAAATGAGATGGAGATGAGGCAATGTGACTGCACGATCTCTATGTTTTAGCTCTTCATTAGGGATGTTGACTTCAGGAGTGAGGTAAAAATGTTTCTATTTTGAAGTTGTTATGTTATATATATAGATGAGTAAATATGATAATTAAAGTGAATGGATAAATATTTGTTTAATAACTAAGCAGTAAAATATTATGAATATTAACTCATTATATTCATAACATATATGAACATAATATTAACAAATACAAGAACTCGTATAAAAACATTATAAATATAGATCTAGTTAAGTGGTTTACTATTATTTTATTAAAATATTATGAATATTACCTAATGAATATGGTTAATCTAATTAACCACTCAATCTTGATCTCGATTTTAATATAAATCACAACTTCAATCTCAATCTCAATAGCAATCTTGATATTGATCTCAATCTTAGACTCATATGAAAATTGAAAATTTATATGTAACATCTATCATAAAATCTATATTTAACAACCAAACTCTCAATATCAATCTTAAAATCAATCTCAAACTCAAATGAAAAATAGAAATTTATATATAACATTTATCACAAAATCTATATTCAACAACCAAAATCTCAATCTCAATCTTGATATTGATCTCAATCTCAAACAGAAATTGAAAATTTATATGTGATATCTATTATAAAATATATTAACAACCAAACTCTCAATATTATTCTTAGTCTTAAACTCTAACGGAAATTAGAAATTCACATATAACATCCATCACAATGGATTTAAAATTTTAAAGCTCTCAATATCATTCATTCATTCATTCTTAGTATAATGGATTCAAAATTTCATAGCTTTTCTATGGTATATTTATAAGATTTTTTAGTTTATCAAAATTCATTAGATTTGTTAAAAAAAGTAGGCTTTTTAAATTTACATTCATTTTAGACTTCTTAAAAATAATTAACATTTTAGGAGCCAAGAGCATGAAAAATCAAGAATAAATGATCATTTGGAAATTTAATTTACATCTCTATAGATTATAACATTACAAATTATTTTTACAAATATAGCGCTAGTTATTATGGTTTTATAAAAAAAATTATCTAATTAATGTTATACTATGGTTTTAACTTTATAAAAATATTACATAATTAATTTATAATTTATGACATTATAAGTTATGATTTTATAACAATATGATTATAACATTACAAATTTATTGATTATAACATGATATATTTGAATGTTTTATAACTTATGAGTTATTATTAATAACTCATATTATATTCATAACATATATGAATATAATATTAACAAGTACATGAACTCATATAAAAACATTATAAATATATCTCTAGTTAAATAGTGTAGTATTGTTCTATAGAAATATTATGAATATTACCTAATGAATATGGTTGTATTAAAATATTATAAATATATTAAAATTATAAATATAATAAGATTATAAGTTCTCAAGTGACGGACTTAGAAATAAATATTGGTCAACTGAATGTATTTCAAATTTTCACAAAAATTTAGGCGGAAAATCTTGGCGCTGAAAAATCATTCAAGCGACGGAAATCTATGTTTGTTGCCTGAAATATCATTCAAGCGATGACATTTATATGTTCGTCGCCTGAAATATCATTCAGGCGACGGACTTTATATCTTCGTCGCCTGAAGTCGCCTGAAATATCATTCAGGCGACGGACTTTATATCTTCGTCGCCTAAATGGGTCATTTCTGACAACCACAATTGGGGGCTTTGGGGCCTATATTCAGGCGACCGTATTTATATAAATGTTCGTCTCCTGAAATAAGTTCGTCACCTAAAATATGTTCAAGCGACGAACATTGAAACTAATTTGTCGCCTAAATCTAATCTGAGATGGGTTTTGGTCTTGGGTGATTCAGGCGACGAACCCTTAAAAGTTCGTCGCCAGAATTGAACTCAGGCGACAGAAGATCAAAGGTCCGTCGCCTGAGGTGCAATCTTTAACGGCACGTATGACTCGTGTGAGATTGATAGAAAACAGAAGCAAGCAAACAGTACTATCGACTCTTTTTTTTTTTTTTTTTTAATACAAGGAAAGATTTAGGATAGGAGACCACATGCGGTCTAACCTAAACTTAGAGCGTCCTTACGGACGAGAACACGCAGTTCTTCATTCACCTCCAGAACTTCGTCGGCAGGGATACAGTAAGCAAGATGCGCAATCCTATCTGCAACCGTATTTGCTTCCCTGAAAATATGACGAATTGAAACAGTACTATCGACTCTGAAATGGGGCACATTCATTTGCCTTTTTAGCTACTTACTGTATTTTACAAATACATATAAATACGTATGGGGTTGTAACTTTGCAGATGTGTTTCATTTATTGGTCAAATTCATGCTCACCAAAGATATTTTTAGTTTGCACATTTTATGCACAGAAAGCATTGCATTGCAGGGGCACCTTAAATGAGAGCGGGGTCAGTCTCTCTCCTTCAACAAACAAATACTGCACGCACAGGACACACCCATCTCCATCCCAGCCGGTACTATTTCAGACCCCCCTCCCTCAAATTTCAAAATCACAGCTCATAAAGCAACCCAATACAGCCGTTTGCATTGTTGTATGTATTGGTTGTAAAGCGCCAATTTCATGTTTATATATATAGATCGCCTATGGGGTTTTACAACTCACTTCCAAGTGACCATTATCAACCACATTGCATGATGGGTGATGGGTCATTAAAGCTTTACAGATTCTTTGACACATTCCCATATCTTATCATCATCATCAACAACATCAACATATATTATTACTAAATTAAATACTAGTACATATATATATATATATATGTGTGTGTAGATATATGCTAGCTCAAATATAACAAAAAGCAAGGGACATTAAACGGAACAAGATTAGTCAAAAAAACCCTTTTCCACTAAAGCCACAAATTAACCTCCCCTAACTTTATAAACAAGGAAATGATGAAATTGCATAAATGGGTAATTTGAGTACAATTTTTTTTTTAATAGAGACCCAATCATTCAAGTGAGCCCATCAAGGGAGCTTGTGGGAAAGGGCCCTACCCACCTAGCTATAAACAAATTTGTTTCCCCTTTTCCTTTTTCTTTTTTTTTTAAAAATAAAATAAAAGAAATGGATTCAAAGATATGAATTGATCAGGTCAGTTGCTGGTGTGGGTGGACACCTCTGTGTCACAGTAAAGCTCATTTAAAACACCTTGTGTGTATTATATGCCATGGTGTCAGTAAACCATGCATTATTATTTTTTTCTTGATTTATATCCCCATAGATAGATTCTGACCCTAAACTTTTTTTTTTTTTTAATTTCTTTGACAAGATAATTAATTTATTAAAAAAAATAAAGAAAGAGGATTAAAAGGGTAAAGAGAGAGAAAGAGAAAGAATGATCCACCTGTCTGTCAGAAACAATATAGACTGGTATAGGCAATTAGCAGCAACTGGGCCTTCCCACCTGAGCAATACCTGGAACTCATAAGGCATGGGCCCCACTTTCTCTTCTTCTTCCTTTTTTTACTGTAATTTTTTTTTTACTTTTAACCATATTTGTAAATCTATCCATTTACCTGAAAAAATAAAAATCCTGTGTCCATCACTATCTCCCCATCTATTCATGATGAGGGTTTTTTTGGCTGTGAACGTGTGGATTCATTCCAATGACAACTCCAACTCCCCCATTCTTGATTTTTGGCAATTCAAATTGCCACTTATAGACTATAGGTTAAAATGAGGCTAATCGTTATTATGTGTATAATTAATTAACAAAATGGTAGTATCAACTAATATAACTACCTTGCAAATTGATGAATTAAACTGGAATTTAAAATGTTAAATACTAATTAAGTACTGTTCTTGAAACCCTAGCAAAAACCCGGCTCTCTTCATTCATATTAATCACACAAAAAAGAAAAATTAAACAAACAAGTAATTAATTTTAGAACTGCTAATTAACATAAAAAAAAAAAAGGATGATTAAGAAGATGCAGCGAAAAATTAAAAAACCTCTCACTGAATTGTTTCCTTCGAACTTTGTGTGTTGTATGTTAACACATCCGTCTTGGAATTCACCGATCCTCGACGTCGAAGAGTTGAACAACAAGAACAACAACGTACAGATACTATTAATATTAGTATCACCGACACTGCTGACACCGACGCCTGTGTTTTTTTGAATCATCACGAGTGGTGGCTCGTGCTATCATGGCGATCTTGATCCCCTCGTCCGCCGCCGCTGCCCCCACTGTCTCCGCCGCCCTGCGAGTCGGAATTCCCTAGGCCTCTGTAAGGGTTTAGCCCGGTCAATAACCCTAGGTGGCTTTCGCCGGAGGGCCCACCTAATTGCTGATGAGGTGGCACGATTGATACCATCGGCGTCGGGAAGTTCATGAAATGGAGGCCTCCTCCTCTATACAATCCCCCGCCGCCGCTGTTGTTGATCGTCCATATCGGATCCTGGTGGTTGGTAACGCCGCCGGTGGCGGAGGCGTTGGTGGTGCCGCTCCCGCTGTTTGTCACCATCCAGAAATTGGCCGGGATTTGGGCCCCGCTCGCGGGGATTGAGCCGGTTGTGGATTGGAGTAGGTAGCCTGCGGCGGAGAGCTGGTGGTGCTCCGGTTGTTCGTCTAATCGCCGCTTGCGGCCTCCGCCGCCGTCGTCGGTTGATTCGGAGAGTGCTAGCTGGTTGTTGTTGTTGTTGTTGGAGTGGTGATCTCGGGATTCTTCCTTGGCTTGGAGGAGGTTGGAGGAGCTCATGAGGTTGAGGCCGCCACCGGCGGCCGCTGCGGCGGCTTGGAAGTTGAGGAGAGTGGCGGAGGAGAGGTCGGAGGAGGGAGGGAAGAAGCTGGGGCGGCCGCGCTGGGAGAAGGCGGGGGAGAAGTAAGAGGCAGCGGCGGAGGCGGGAGAGCGGAGGTGGGAGGGGAGGGACATGGAGGAGCCGGAGCTACGGAGGGAGATGTTAAGCGAGGTGAAATTCGCGGGGATGGTGCCGGTGCCGGTGGCGGCGATCACTGCCGGCTCCGCCTGCTGAAGGAGCCACTCAATAGTTTCCCCGTCGGACTTGTGGCCGAGCTCGCGGGTCAGCTGGAAAACCCTAGCGGCACATAGAGCCGGCATCCTTATCCGGCGGCCGCGGCCGTCCACCTTGGTGTGTCGGTCCTTAGTCGAGGTCCGCTTCGGTGGCGGCTTCTTGGTGCTGCTATTGTTCGCCGCAGAAGAGGAGGAATTCGGATCAATTTGGAGGGCGGAGGAAGTGGAGGTCGGAGTGTCGGCAGGAGTCCGTGCGGCAGCGGCAGCGGCGGAGGAGGATATGGCAAGGGAAGGGTAAGGGGTGGAGCAGGTAGGCGGATCTTGATCTTCTTTCTTTTCCAATAACTGGAAAGGGAAATTCGGGCGGTGCTGGAGGTTCTGCTGGTGATGCTGCTGGTGATGATGGTGGTGGGGATGGTGAAATTCATCTCCACCGTCCATAATAGGATTAAATTGAGAGGTCTGGTACGAGAGTGAGATCGAATTGCAGCAAGCTACTTGAATCTTTGATTGATTCCTTCCAGAGTCGTGGTAGATGAAATAATTGAAGGGGGGATGAACAGTAAAACCCTTGCCAAAAAACCTATGGAGGAGGAACTTGTGGCACTCACTCACTAACTAATTCAACTCAGTATACAAATAGAAATAGAAATAAAAGGGGTTTTGTTAAGGGGAGAAATTAGGGTGTTGGAGGAGAGAGAAAGAGGGGGATAAGGGAGGAAAAGGGAAGATATAATGAGTGGGAATTATGGGGGGTGAGCTTTAAAAAGTATTCATATTTTAGGGGGAAATTGAAAATTCCACTTTTTTTTTTTTTTTGGAGTGAGTGAGTGGGACTTGTTGAAACAATGGGGAATTATTATAGAGACAGTGTGTGTTGTGATATTAATTGTGTGGCTTTTCATATCATTTTTAATTTATTTATTTTCCTGCTGGAAATGATTTGTATTTCTTTTTACTTATATATATATACAGTATATATATATTCAATTTATTTGTTCTTGTTCCTTAGCTAGAAGTAGAACTTGCATACGTTATACATACCACTTACAACTGTACCTCAATCGGCCTGACTTGATTAACAGTAAATTAAAATATGGAGTAGCAATAAATTTATTTATTTTTTGAAATTTAGTAAAACTTGTCAGCTAAGTCACTGCTAGTTAATTATTTGTATGTATTGGCAATCATTTGTTACGGTACTATTATTCAATAAATTTTTTCTATAAATCTCAAGCAATGATCTTAATTCTTTACCTATTTATTCCAAGTTTACATTATATAAATATATAATTAAAATGAATATAGAATGACCTACTTCAAAAACAAAAGAAAAAAAAGGAAAGACCTACCAATAATAGACCATCTCTCAGTGGTTTTAATTCCTTCCCCACAAACGGAAACAGCCAAAAGAAGTGAAAATATTTGCAACGTGTCATGAATTATATACATATATAAATAAATATAGTGACTAGTGAGGGTGAGGGCTATACAACTGAAAACGATCACAGCTGATGAAGACTTGTTTAGTACGTTGTTTAGCATTGATGAGTTTAATTACCGTCTTCCAAACGAGTAATGAGTGGGTAAAAAGGTGAAAAAAACAGAGGTGTAAAAATGGAAGAGGAGGTGAGCGAGCTCCGGCCTCCGGGTAACTTTAGTAGGGAGTGGTTGGACATGGAGAGAGAGAGAGAGAGAGAGAAGATGGGGTTTTTGGAGGGGTTCAGACTCCACGTGAGGTGCTCTTTTTCTATCATTCAATCCATAAAGACAGCAGTGGTGGCCAAGTCCTCTGTGGGTCCCACTCCCTACCTCCCTCAAGTCAATCAAACATTGTCCCATTTCCACTCTCTTGAGAAATTTCAAACCATATTCCAATATTTATAAGATACACTATTATTTATAGCTACAATAACGTATACATATAAATATAATAAAATGGAGCATTTAAAAATGAATTAATTCATTATTAGTACTCCGTAATAGGGAAGAAGGAATTAGGTGGGGCCCAGTAGTCTACTGGTATAATCTCGTCCCTCCATTCATTCATTCATTCATTCACAAGTAATGATTTGGTTGTGCCTTTGTAGCTTTACCTTTGTTCTGCACCTTTGTTGGGCGCCTTTGGGATTCCTCATTCATCATCATCATCTTCCTCCTCTCTCTCTCTCTCTCTCTCTCTCTCTCTCTCTCTCTCTCTCTCTCTCTCTCTCTCTCTCTCTCTCTCTCTCTCTCTCTCTCTCTCTCTCTCTCTCTCTCTCTCTCTCTCTCTCTCTCTGCACTTGATAATACACTCTTTATATGATTAGAGTTTTGGTATTTTCTAGTTCTATGTTCTGATTAAAACCGTTATTATATTACTATTATTGTTATTTTTCACTTCTTTCATTCACATATATATATAATGTTGCACAATTATACAATTTAATTTAACACTCGTTTATATTTCTTAAAAATACAAGCAAACAAACACTCAATTATTTGTGGAGTTCCAATCCAACTCATGTATAGATGTATATTGATTGGGAATTAATAACAATTGATGACACGAATTTCAGGCAAAGGACGCCTACGCCATGGATTCTTTAGGGGCTAGCTCTTTATATGTAGCTATAGGTTGAAGAAGGCCTACAAGTGGGGCCGGTGCTCTATATAAGCTTGGTTCATATATATTGAAATTTGCTGCACTACTAGCTTATGTTATGTACATACGCAGGGTTATATATGTGTATGAATTATGATGGTTAGTTGGTTACCCTACAACGTCCAATCACTTGAAACTTATTAATTAGGTAATCATCACTCATTAGACTCCGTTAATTCTTTGTTTGTTAGTCCATATTTGTGCTTATCTCCTTTTTTAACAAACATCCACACCATTTCTCTATAAATGGATTAGATAAGGCCTAAGGGTGTTCATTATCAAGTGAGGACAATTTACATTAGCCCATTTTTCAGTTAAGATAGATTCGTTCATTAATATTCTAACAATTATATATATCCTTATTTGTTAATATAAAATTTATTTTCTTTATCCCCATTTAATTACTTAAATTGAGGATAGGGTAATCATATCCTCTATGATGCTTTAATCATTATCTCTCCCCTTCTTATATAGACTCACAACAAAGTGATAATCATACAAATTTTACACATAAAATTTAATTCATTTCCCTTATATTCTTTACTACTCAAACAAACACGGCGTAATTGTAAATCAGACGTGATACACAATTTATGACGAAAACTAAAATGTGAAATGTTTTTTTTTTTTTAAATATATGCACATTTTTTTTTTGATAAAGTAAGAATTCGAGGGCAGGCAATCCTGGTACCTCGTTAGGCAGATAAAATCGACAAACGGCGAACCGTCAAAGAAACCTAATAAAAAACGGTGCTATACAGAATGGTGCACCATTTTTTGCTTAAAATATACATCATTTTTAGACATATGCATAGGCAACGTTATATATATAAATCGAGTAGTTCAAGCTCGACGTACTACTAAATAAATCAAGTATATTAATACATTTTCAAGCTCGAGTCAAAGTCCAGTTAAGCTTGATTCAAGCTCGAATTTTGTGGAATTTACAAAATCTTCTTTAAGTGACTATATCAAGAGCAAGTAAGGTTGTTTAATACTCGGAAAAAAAAAGTTTGGCTCGATCTTGTTCATTTACTAAACAAGCCAATTATGAGCACAATTTTAAGTTCAATTCAAAATTTAGATCTGGCTTGATCTCGACTTGTTCTTAAATGAGACAAATATGAACAAGCAAGATTCCATTCGTTCGGACAAAATAACAATTGTACACATCCATTATCTTAGCAACACTGTCTCTCAAAAGCATAAACCGGGATTGATGTATGCATAAAGAAAGCATAGGAGCACATCTATGATAATGGAAGAAGTGGTCCACTGACTTATATATTCATTAATTTTGTGTTGTTTAAATTAAGTAGTTGACCGACATATATGCAGAAAATTAATATTGAGTACATACATAGCACTCTTATATATATACAGACCCATCAAAATTGAGCATACAACTGCAGCTTATATATATGTATGTTTAAATTGAATTGTTGGTTATGGGGAGGCGAGAGGGTAATGACTAAAGAGCAGAGAATATTAGGTGGATCAGTTGAAGAAAAAGCTTCACAAAAGGGGAGAGAGAGAGGGAGAAGGTGGGTGTCTGTCATCTGTGGGAAGCAGTAGCAGCAAAGGCTCTGCTTAGCCTCAAAACGGCATAAACCTTCAAAAAGCAACCAACTGAATATGCCCCTCTCCCACTTTCAATTAATTCCCCCCATTTTTATTTTTATTTTTGTTCTTTTTTAAAAAAAAAATAAATGCTGGTAATACACATATCCAGAATAGTAAATGTATACTCCGTACTGTAGTAATTTTGTATTTTTTTTTTAAAAAAAAAAATGGAGGACAACTAGCTGGTACGTGCGGCTAGGCAGAGATAATTAAGGGGGCAGCTAGGTAAGCTAGAAATAGTAAGAGGATGTGATGACAACCCATATCTAACACCCAAATTTCACTGCGTCTATATAAGCATCAGCAGTAACACATTAGTTTACACAGTAGAAGTCATTTAAGTAAAACACACCAAAACCATATATTATATATAATGAATTAACTCCAGCTGATCGTACCCACCACAGCCACATGGCTCCACATGCCTCACTCTCTTCGATTATAGGCTAATCCGGCCACTGTATTTTGAGATTATTACTGTGCAGTTCATCAGGAAATGATGTTGTCAGATGCAATTTGGTGGGTGGCTGGGAAATATGTTTGTTGTTATAGTTAGCCGGACAACGTACTACTATATATGTGGGCAGTACTGCATCCCACATAATGTAATTAATTATATAAATGTATACTACTATATGTTAAGTACTGTTGTTTGTTAATGACCATTGACCAAGAACAAATTAAAAAGTATTGTACTATTGCTTGTTGATTGAATGTATGTATATATGTATGTATGTATCGTCTTTAGACTATAAATTACTCGTCGCACTAGGTGATGGGGTTGTGTTTGGATTTCATCTCATATGAAATTGGAGTCTTGTGTATCTTGTGAATTGATCCGTCGATTGGAGAACTGTTATCGATCCACTCTTCTATATGAAATATTAATTTTGGGGGGGGGGGGGGGGGTTTTGCCCTAGTATATATATCTCTTTCATGGCGAGACATCATAACAGCTTAATTTTAGGATCGGCATGAGCTGATTCTAAATTTAGACTCGAGTTTTAAAATGTGTTTAAATTACCGTGGTACTAGTAGATGGAGAAGAATACTCCGTAGTAAAAAGGGTTATAGTGTAAGGTGTAATAATATTAGTACGGAGTACTCCGTAAACCGTAATAATGAAGGGATTGGAATGGGTGGAATTTGAGGGGCGAACGGGACGGAAGTGGGGACTGTAGCCTGTAGGTGGTCAGACGTACGTGGAGGACCAGCTTTGACCCTCCCACCATTGACCTTCCCTCACTCGCTCCCTTATCCATCTGTTTTATTAATAATAATCGGATATTTATCAGATTAAATAATAATCAGATATTTAAGGTGTCCCAAGTGGTAAGTAGTACTGTTTTGGGTTGGATATACATCATGTAAGTTTAATTTAGGACCATTTCCATAGATGTTACGCATCATTTAATTTTGTTGATCCAAGCTTTATAGAATTACCATCTCCACATCTTAAAATGTCTGTCGCTTTTTTTTTTTTAAACTTAAAATATTCCGACGTGACAATGGATTGTACAGATGCAAGTCTCGGATATATAATCCCCTTTAATTTTTGTGATTATATAAAAGGTTGATATTCATGCTTATTAGAGAAATTTTTTTTTTTTGGTTGATTAAGTAATAATTCGGATGTGAATCGCTATCCAATAGGATTCTTCCGGATGAGGTTAATAAGATCTGGGTTAGTGTATAGAGAATGGGTGGAGACAATATGAGCAAGGTGTGCAACCTTATCTGTCACGTAATTGCCGTTACGAAGAACGTGTGAAAACGAGACTTTGTAAAACCCCGTAAGTAAAGTGCTAATATCTGACATAATTAGTTCAATTTCCCATGGACATTTGATTCTAGACTGTAAATGATTGATGATGGTCTGTGAATCGCCTTCAATTATAATTTTAGGGATTTTCATCTCGAGAGCCTTCAAAACGCCTACTCTTAGTGCCAAGGCTTCGGACATAAAGGGGATTGGCGTCCAATTAGTTTACTTCCCATTGCTACTGAATTCCTTGTGCCATCACGGATGATGTAGCCTATCGAGCTTTGCCGTTGGCCGGAGGCGGAACCGTCGAAATTTAATTTTAGTTTCCCAGTTGGTGGGTTTTTCCATTTCTCCTTCATTCTACTCACATTTTCCTTAGGTGTGTTTACTTGCTAATTATTACAGAATGAACACTCATGGGCCTGCGTAGGGAACAAAAAATTGAAATGGGCTAAGGGCTCTGAAGAAAGTCTCATATATAGGAGTCCCAAATAAACCGAGCTAATAGCGTGTGAAACGAGGGAGTGTGAGAAGCTCGTGCTTTGTGCTAGTCAAACAAAACAAAAACGACGTTGTCAAGCCCCAACCGAAAATGAATTACACCGCGTTTCAGAACACACTAGGGAGAAATTGCAAGCTACAAGCGCTGACACCTGGGTCAATCCCAAGGTGTCACGGGTCAAGTGTGAAACAATTTTATCTACCCATAGACACCCATCTTGGATATGTTTTTTTTTATATAAATAAAAATAATACATACATACATACATACATACATACATACATACATACATACATACATACATACATACATACATACATACATACATACATACATACATACATACATACATACATACATACATACATACATACATACATACATACATACATACATACATACATACCCATATACTATTATTTTTACCATATAAAAAGACAATTTCTCACCCATTTCGCTATATATAAATAAGGTTACACCCTCTACCACTCTTCACACATTCACTTTTACCATCTTTACTCATTTATAAGATGGATTACAACTTGAATTTCTACTACCCTCCTCAAGCTTATTACTGCAATTCATACGGGATTGTTGATCCAAATCAAATTGTTCATCCGACCTCAAATGCTGTTCCGAACCCAAATGTCACCCCTCCTCAAGGAGATGGAAATTAGGCGGCCAGAAGTAGAACGTAGACAAAGGACAAAGCCAAGTACTACATTGGAGCAGCACCGTAGGTCGGCGGCACATCAGGAGTCACCTATGGGCAGTGAAGACGAACCTCCAAGGAACCATTCTTCCGGAGAAAGGAGACGCCTTGATATACACTACCACGAACCCAACCTATCCCGACTCCGACTGCCAGAACCCCATCAAACGGAAAAGAAAGTCCACTCACGCCAAATGAAGAGCCACCAAACGCCTGAACCAAACGCACTAGAAACTCAATCGGAAATTACACAAACCCAGAGGGAATTATTTATTGATAATTATAAATTATAATTTACTACATTAATATTATTTAAATTATTATTTAATTCAAACGGGTCAACTTTGGGCCCAAGGAAAATCCTTGGTCCCAAAGAAACCTGCTCGGGCCCAAAAGACAACAATGCTTTGCCCTGCCAAACAGGTGAGGGGATTTGGTAAGCGGCGCTCACCCGACCAAGGCAAGTGAGGCCGACACCGCACAAGCAGCCAGTCAGATGAGTCGCGGCAGAGATACGGACACATCTATGACCGGAATCGAATAGAGGGACGAAGGCCTAACTCCAACGAAGGCCGACCACCGCTCGCAAAGGGGGTGAAGGGGAAATATCGCACCCTTGCTGGACAAATGGGGAGATAAAACACAAAATTGGACAAAATCGAAATGAAGAATCGGGGCAATACCCCAGATTCAACAAAAGCCCCAAAACGATTTTGATTTTAGGAATTCGAGCACGGGTTATCGGGAAGAGGAAGGAGAAGCAGGTGGAACGAGACCGGCACCGAACAAGACCTCCGAGGAGGGGTTCGAAGCCTCCAAAGAGATGTGGTTTGAGCCAACAAAGAGGGCAATACGGTGGAAAGCGTGGCGGCACTGAACAACGGAACGAAACCGACGGCAAAAGGCGGAGGGCAAGCCCGAGGCCTTGGACCGACGAGGTTGGTTTTTCACCTCTGAAGAGGCGGTATTCATCGACATCCGAAGAGGTAGTTGGAGGAGAGTTCTTCAGCCCTTGTCGGACTGGTTTTTCAAAACCCCGGAGGGTTGTTTGTACATAGAGCGTTTGCTCTGTGTTTTTCGCCAATGATATATTTTATTACATTTTATTTTCTTTTGCTTCTTTCCTTGTATGGTAACGTTTGTTTCATTGTATTTTCAGTTTTATTTTCATTATCTTTGTATCGTGTAACCCAAGATCAATGCTGTATTTTGTATATTTTTTCTCCATATATTTCACACTGTAATTATAATAATGATAATAATAATAAATAATAATGACCATAATAATGATGATGATGATGATGATGATTGAGTAATTGAAAAAGGTAAATATAAAAAATAACTTAAGGGCCGGAGTCCGAGCTCACGAATGAGGGTGCAAATAATTAAAAGTTGGAATGATGCCCTTAAACTAATGTGGTAGAGGAAAAGTAAGTTAGGAGGCCGGGTGTTAAGGGCCTCAAGGCCCACGAGTGTTTGTGCTCTTATAGAAGCTAAGGCAAAAAGAGGTTGAATTACATTGATTTATTATTATTATTCTATCTTAAAGATTATATGGCGGAGATCCACCAACAAATACAAAGACATGGTTTTTTTTTTGATTAAGTAAAGATTTGAGATCAGACATGTCTGATTCTTGAGAGGTCAACGAATAGGTAAGCGAAAACCGCCTAATTAAACATACAATACAAACAAAAAATAGGTGCAACGAAATAAGCAGAAATAAACTATACAACAACCAAAATTACTCCTAGTGAGTTGCTTTTCACCCTTCTTTATAATCCTATTGTTTCTACGTAAGCATTATATTGTGTCTACTTTCTCCATTATTTATAATCCTATTATTTTAAATTTTTTTTATAATTGATGCAATGACGGATTCATAAATTTTTTGGGGGAGGGCTAAAAATAATTTCGAGATTTTTTTTGTATGTATTTATATATAAAAAAAATTTGTTTAAATATATTAGAAAAAAATTAAATTTTTTATTTATATATAAATTTTATAGAAAAAATTTAAAGAAAAACAAAAAGATAAAAAAAATTTGAGAATTTTTTAAATGTATATATATATAATTTTTTTTTGTTAAAATATATTTGAGAAGACCTTAAATTTGTTATTTAATTATGCAGAAAATGAGGCTAATGTAATTTGAACTAAGCTAAGTTGTCCTAGTCATTTATTATTCTTTTGCACACTTTTACCTCAAAAATTAGTAAAATTTACTTAAAAATCCCATAATTTTTTTTTCATATGTTTTTTTCCCTGAGATAAGGGGACTTCAGCTAACCCCTTTTCGATCCGCCACTGAATTGATGTAGGATGAACACTCTAAGCCCCTATTTGGTATCCATATCTTGATATCAGATATCAGATGTGGATATCAGGGATATGGGTATCAAATCTGATATCTGATATCTGATATCCCTGTTTGGTATTACAAAATATCAAAATATGATTTGCAGGGTTCATAAAGCCAATTGATATATGACATTTATCAGTCATGAATTAAAAAACAACTACTTCAAAGATTTCAATACTAAATTTCATACGACATTCGATTCAGAAACAACAACCACAACACTTAAAAAAGTCAATATCAAATGTTATGAGACATGGCAAGTACTAATAGTGTTATGTCTGATGCGATCATGGAATTTCATCTATACTTATTACTTCAGAGTGACGACAAATGTCCTAATATACCTCCAAGCCCAATCAAGGTGGGCGATGCTCAATTTATACGCTTATTGGTCTAAGCGGTCTGGGTGATACTCTCGGCTCGCGAAAAGGTAGTTACTATTCAATCGTTGTCTTTAGAGGAAGTAAGATGATGTTCTTATTCTAGATATGTTCTTATCCGACCAAAGACCTTAAGAACTCAACTCCTAGGGTTTTAAGTCAGGGAGATATGCAGAGCTCTTCTTCTTCTCTCTTGAATCGGATCCTTTTCTTGGAGGTCGGATGGGGGTATTTATAGGGAGGCTAAGCGAGGAGCTTGCTGGCGACCTCGTGGGTTGACAGGGGACAGTCGGGACACAAGTGATACATGCCCTCATCCTAGGGGTCTAGGTATCTGCACGTGGCGCCTTTAGCGGATAGGTGCTTGACTAGCGAGCTGCTCGTCTTTGCCCTAAGGGGCCATGAGGTATTCGTGGGCCCTGCTTATGGCGTTTACACTTTACCAATGTCAGAATATTGATCGCGATACCTATAGATTGATGATACTTAGGGCATTTAAGTTTGGTCAGGGTCAAGCTAAGTGTTTACTCGCGATGTATTTCGTAGAGGGCCAGATGTCTTCTTGCGTTGGGTGGTCTAATTATGACGTAATATCCTTGTTAATTAATAGGGCTATTTTCTACGGCATCTTCGTATCCCCTTCGTAACCGGATCGCGAGTGATATGTGGCTCGTGATTAGGTTTCGATAAAAAGCGATGCTTCCCGCCAAAAAGCTTATCCTCGAATGGGCCTGATATTGGGCCCAGTAAGTTTTTGCCCATTTGGGGTTGACGACACGGATACCTATAAGTGAGGATTTTGCCTATATCCATTTCATTTCACACTTCCAAAACTGAGAGAAGAGAGAGAATTCCAAGGGTTTCGTTCCGGAAAGGCGATATCTGTGTTAGGTGGAGGCCTCATTTCTTAGTTCACTCTTGCTCGCCGGTGTCTCTCTTTCACTTAATTCGAGTAAGTGTCTTATGATTGTCTTTATATTTTGTTTTAATTTCTTAGATTTCCATTCATACTTGATTCTACGGCAGAGGAGAGAAACCCTTAGTAGTCAAACCGCCTTCATCCGGCGAGGGGTAGGGTGGTGATGGGGCTGAGAGAGGGGTGCTCCCTGGTGTCTCAGCTCCTTTCCCCTTCATTTTCCTTTGGATTATGTTTGTGTTACACTGGGGTGCTTAGGCCATCCGGTGTTGGTACGGTTGCCTTGGGAGGTGGTGCCCCCTTTTTTGGGGGGTTTTTTCTTTGGATTTCCCGATGGCTGAGGGGGGATGAAAACTTTAATCTCCCTCTTTTTTACTTTCCAGAGGCGGTTTCTCAAAAATCGAGAAACTTTATTTAGGACACGAAAAGACGTCTTTTAACCGTCACCCTCCGGGGGGGATGTCATTTCAATGCCCTCTTGAGGAGCGCGTGAGGCGCCAACATAAACCTAAGAGGAGTTTTTAGTGCCAAATTTGTTTGATCGCGATATTGAAAAGGTCATTTCCCCTTGTTGATTTTTCTTTCTTTGCGTCTTTTCAGGGGCTTTTCTTCTTAAGAGCCTTGTATACTTAGCGATGTCGAACGAGAGTGATGGCCAAAATAGAAGCGTGCGCTACGAGGACGAGGAGGTTAGCTCCTCGCGGACTAGAGAGTCGGTAGTGCACGATTATTCGGAAGCCACGATGTCCCAAGTTCATTCCCCACAAAAGAAGAAATCGCGTGCGGTAGAGGGAAAAAAGGGAAAACTAATAACCTCGTAGAGCGCAAAGCGAAGAAAAATGGTTGGGTCTATCAAGCGTCCTCTGACGAGGGACAATCCTGAGTATTGCCATACGTCTGAGTCTATAAATGAACTGGGGAAAGGAGGATCATCTCACGTATCGAAAGAAAGAAAGAGACCGGTTCGCGTGGTTCCTGGTGACTTTGCCGTGCTTGCCTATAAAGAGGAGGAGGTAGACAACTACAACTTTTGTGAAGGCTATGCTCCTACTGCTCCTCCACCTGCCCCCAATGTTTTTAAGGGGCGCGTGGATCCCACCGTTGCCGAGACTAGGAGGGAGAGATCGATCCTTCAATCTTTTCACCTCGAGATGATAGCTTAGATTTACCCCTGGCCAGTCGGGGTGGAGATAGGATTAGCTTCCGAAATTGGGGGTTGTCTAAACATTTATTGGGACCATGTTGTTGTCCACTTCGAGAGTTTGCTTCAGGGATTCCTCCTTCCTTTGCCTAAAATTTATTCTGATCTTCTAGCGATGATAAATTCTTGTCCTGTCCAAATCGCGTTCAATGTTTGGATGTATCTGGCGGCTTATGTTATGCGGTGTGTCATTATTAAGCAAAGACCAACATTGGATCATCTCTTTTCGGCCTTGACTTTGCGACACAGTGACAGGTTGGTGTCTGCTTCCTTGTTCGGGAATATAGTTAAAAGATTGTCTAGTCGACTTGGGTGGAGGAAGAAGTGGTTTTTGGTTAGCGATCCCACCAAGTCTTCCCAAAACTTTGTGAACACGCCTGGTTTTTATGTGTCTCCTCCGAAAAACAAAAGCGTCATGCTGGATGGGTGGCGGTCTACGTTCAGGCTCGGAGGGGGGGGGGGGGGGGGGGAGCCTTCAGCGAAATGGGGTTATAAAGAAGTAGTGACCCCGATCATGATTTTCTTTGCTTAACTTTAATTTTCTTTGCAGATATGCTGATTGATGCCGGTAAGCTTTTTTCCATGGCCATGAAGAAGAGCACTGGGAAAACTCCTCGCGTTCCCACTTTGCGGACGGGCGAGAAACGACAACCGACTACCCCTTGCGACTCTTCCCTTGCTTTGAAAATTGTAGATAAGAAGGAGCTTGTCGAAGATAGGCAGAGCTCGTTAGAGGATGTACCCCTTATCCAATGCTAAAAAAGGAAAAGGGAGGAGGGTGGGACCAACGGGATCCTAAGCGACGAGCCAATTACTACATCGGGGATTTCCATGGTTGTATATAAGCAACCTGGGTTCTCCTCACTTGATTTCAAAAGGCTAATCATCCCAGAGAGAAACTGTTCGGCTGAGAGGGAGTTTCTTTGTTATCTTACATATGAAGAATTGTTAGAGAAAGGTCAAAAAACCTAGGGCTTGGTAATTATCCTCGCGATTCCTTTCTTTTTGCTTTGTCCTAGCGCCTGAGGAGGTATGACAAGGTTGTGATTGATTTGAGGAAGGTGGACAAGAGTTTGAAAACAAAGGTGGAAAAGATCAAAGATGTGGAGCTTTAGGAGGGGACTATCAATAGCATGTGGACGGCTTTAGATAAGTCCGAAAAAGAGCTGGAGGCCGTACGGGGTGAACTTGATGTGTCGCGGGTAGAAGTCTCCAAACTTCAAGAGAGGGGCTCAGAGCCCGAGTTGGAGATGACACGTTTGCGTGGCCAGATTCAGGGTCTCGAGGCTGAGCTAACAGCAGTTCACGAGGAGCTTAGTAGTGTGAAAAGGGAGTTGGAGCGTTTCACTTCAGGCGAGGACGTTGTTTTGACCAAGAATACGCTCCATGATTATATGCTAAGTGACGAGGGCCAAGGGTTGTTGGCCAAATTTCTCGTGAATGATGGTAAAGCCTGGCTGGTCAACTTCCTTGAAACAGATGGTGAAGCTATCCTTTACGATCATCTGTCTGAAGTCTTCATGCAAGAAGTGGATGGCGGGGTTATTTAAAGTGTTAACCATTTTGCTTACCTAGGGGATTTTGTGAGGATGTTCCCTCCCAATTATGATATCAATAAGATAAAGCTCGAAGATCCCCAGCGTGAACTGCTGTTGTAGGAGGAAATCGAGTTCAATAAATAAGAATATAAATCAAACCAGATTGTGCCCACGCAAATAATTACCAGACTTCCTCCCGATGTAGCAAAAGAAAGTCAGGATCGATCCTCGAGGAAGCAGGTCAGCGGATCTGAGATAGCGAATGAATCTCACGTCAGATTTCAACTCCAGGGAAGCACTTGATATCGACTTAGGGTAGTCGATATCGACCTCTACAGTCGATTTCTGGAAGCTCTGCAGACGTCAGTTGATTTCGACCAGATCCACTCGATATCGACCAGTTAGCTCAATATCGACCAGTTGTGTCGACTTCTCCTGTACCTGCAAAAACACTAACGGCAGCGATCTAGCTCGATCGAGTGGTCGACGTCGACTAGGCTTAGTCGATGTCGAGTAGGTGCGTAGAAACGTAATAAAAACTAAATTTTGCAGATTTCGAGATAAACAAATATATGAAAGAAAACTTCCAAGACCGTGGTTTGCAACAACGATAACCAAACATGCATAAGGCAAGATAAAGAGAGATAATCATGCAATCACATTAAAGGATCAAGATTTCACCTTTTCCAACAATTAGACAACTCTTTCAAGAAACCCTAATTGTATCTACCAATTTTATGTTTCTAATCCAAGTGGTTAACCTGAATCTCTATTAAATAGGTAATAAACATATAAAAGGTAGTGGATGATCAAAACACAATAAAAGTCGAATCTTTACCTCAAACATGCATGGCTATCGTCGGGCTCACCCCGACCCTAGAAGTAGGTGGACTTCTCGCTTCTCATTATCAAATAACACATCAATAACAAAACGAAACTAAATTGCATTAATAAACTCAAGTAACACTTACAACCGATTGAAGCCAAAACGTCTCTCAACACTCTTGCTCCACTCAGCCTAAGCTTTCTCTCCTAACTCTCCTACTCTTCTCTTATGCATAAATTGTAATCCATAAAAACTACCCCTATGGGCTTTATTTATAGGGCTTAATCCTTGCTAGTCAAGGAAAACAATATCTATCTTCTATCTAAGGATATAATTCTACTTTGAAAATAAATAAATCTAATTTGGTAAAACAAGATAAATCCTATAGTGTAATTAAATGTTCCACCCTTAGGATAGATAGAAAGGTAAAAAGATAAAATATCAAGTCTTCATGTGTTAGTAATCTCCACTCGGAATCTTACAAGGACTCGGAATCGACTTCGTACTCGATCTGGGAGTTGGTCGATATCGACCAAAGTTTGTCGATATCGAGTTGTCTGCTTGGCTTCAGCTCTGATCACTCGATATTGGACTCTGGCAGGGATTTCGAGTAGATTATGGTCGATATCGACCAATATAGGTCGAAATCGACCTGTCTTCGTGTCTTCATGTCATGTCGAGTCGTCCCGAGAATTTCAACTCGAATAAGGTCGATATCGATCAAGTAAGCTCGATATCGACCACTCTTCAGTGTCTCATTCCGTGCTCAGCTTTGCTCGATGTTAGGCGCTCTTCTGTCGATTTTCGAGCTCCTTCAGTAGACATCAAGTGTATTTCTAGTGCTGCGTGGTTTTGCTCCGATTTAGCTCCAAATTCTGCAATATTAAACAGAAACTTGTGTAGACCTCTATTTCTTGCAAATAAGCATATCCTACACAAATTCGCTATATTGCCAACCTAGAATATATAAAATGATAGAATAAGGAGCTAAAATAGATATAAAAACATGGCATAAATCATTGAACCTGCCCCCCCTCCCTCGCCTGATGCTTCTCTAGTTGAAGTTATTGTGACTGAGCCATCCCCTGCTACTGAGCCTGTCGTCGAGCCCATTGCTGTTGTTGAGCCTGCCCAGGTCATTGAGGTTACTCGCGATCAAAACCAAGATCCCGCTGATGCATAACAAGCTGTTCTTCCACTCTTTTCTAACCAAGTGTTTGAATTTATTTTCAGGGAAGTATGTTTAAAACATTTCTGCCCGTGGCGTAAGTGTATGCTTTGCCGCAGTTCTTATTTTGCGGCGTGACAAACAGTCTGACCCACAACAACTGGTATGCCTTGTCGTGGTATTTTGATCTTGTGAATATTTCATCTCTAACTTTCGTATTTTGCTGGTTATATACTTTTCGCTTGTTTTCCTAGAATTTCGCCTACTCTCATTATTCTGTTAACTTGCGATACCCTTACCAATCTCTTGTTATTAAATGTTTTGTGTAATAAAGTGTGAGATGACAAAAATAAGGGTTCGCATATTTATGAAGTAAATAGGAGGTAGCAGTGGCGTATGATGTAGAGATTTTATTTGCCATGACGCCGAAGAAAAAGTGGTTTATAACTTGGGTATAATTATATTTCTTCGTAACACAGGTAGTCATCGAAAACGTCCCCATTTTCTTTTGGTCCTGGCTGCTCTATTTAGACGTCGAAGTGCTATTCTCCATGGTATTCAAAGGTAAGGCGACAACCTACCCTTAGGTACTTTATGATCGCGAACCTCCATCCTTCCGATAGGGAGAACCAATCCCCCTCATCCCTTTTGACTAAAACTACAAATTCTTGATTTAGGGAGAGCATAGAAAGATTTGGTCTAGTACTTCGTCTCTGAACTCCACAAAGATGTATGGTAAGGGGAGTCGGTATAGATGAATCTCTCTGAGGATCATTCTATTGAACCTGGGGTTTGGGTAACTCATAGTATTTATGATAAAGGTAGGTGGGGAGACTTCCCCTAAAGCCATATCAAAACTAGGCATCTTGGTTTGGGTGGTGGCTTAGTTTTGGGTACCGCTTGCATGTTTATTTATACTAGGGCATTGCTTTTTATAACGGTGGCTGCATCTCTGTGCGCTGGCTTTGGTACTGTTGCAGGCTTGCAGCTGATTGTTGCGTGTCGAATGCTTGGTTTGCGGGTTGCTTACTGACGTGTTGGTGTTTGTAAGGTTGCTGCCATTTGGAAGGCGATTGATATTTGATAGTCTTTTTTGTTTTGAAGTCGTAGATATTTATGACCTCGTGGTACACGGAGCCGGCAGCGGTGTGGTTTTTTGGCTCTACTTGGGCGCTTTTTATAAGGAGTGGGCTTATTTGTGTTTCTCGGTGTAGTTTGGTTGAGTGATGACGTCTACTATACCGGTAGATATTACGGGTGTGCCCATTCCTCGTGTTAGAGGTTTTACTCGGGACATAGTGGTGGGAGGACATTTATATCGGCTTGTAAGTTGTTGTTCTGGATTTATGGTTTTAATTTTTATATTGCTTTTCTCTGAGATTTTTTTGTTTTTTCTGTAGCCTTTGGCCTATGTTTATCGTGACTATGGTCCTGAAGCTCTTGGATATGTTCACTTGTGGTCGCGAGCGGATGAGGAATTTATAGTGAGGGTGGAGCCGTTAGGCCCTAATTATTACTGGTTTACGTCCGGGTGGTCTGAGTTCGTCGTTGCTAACGAGCTTAGGATTGGCACTCGCTTGATTTTTTAGTACGAGGGTTATTCTTGCTTTGATGTTGTTGCTGTTGACCCTGTTCCTGATCAAAATGGTGACTTAGATTTTTCGGTTCGTTGCTGAACTTCCTGGCTTGATGTGTTCCTTGAGTGTTCGTTGTAGGCCGACTTTTTGATGTAATATAAATAAACAAGTGACCCTATGGGGATCTTGCCTAGTGTCGTGCAACAAACGATGGCCAGCTCTTTATACCCGATGCAAGTTTATTAGGGTTAAGTTCAATCTCCAGTAATTAGAGCACGAGGGAAGCAGTGTATAAAAAAGCAAAAGGCGAACCAAGGCGATGGGGTCCCCATTGTCTAGGCGCAAGGCGAGAGGCGAGAGGCGCACGCCTTTTGGATCAAGGTGCTTAATTATGAATCTATCCCTTCTAAATTCATATAATGATGAAATAATACGTAAATAGAATTATATAATGCTAAACAAGAGGCTATATAACATAATATCATACCAAATAAAAAGGTGACAATCATAGTCATGTACACAAGCTAATATATCATTCAAATCATCACATGGCATAAGTATATGACATCAAAGAGCATTATAAATTAACCTAGATTAGATATTGTCAAAGTCATGGGCAAAATATGCAAAAGGAATTGAATAACTTGCAAGACACTGTCAAAGCTATTTCTAAGTAACCATGCAAGATACTCAATTACTTAGTAGATAGTAGATATAATATTAAGACATTAAGACTCCTAAGTCCTAACAAAAAGGGATGGAGGATAGGAGTAGGGTTGGTGGCCTTTGTGAACTAGTCTGACTCCGTTTCATAATCATCATCATCATCCTCATTCCGCAAATCATCCTCACTCCCATCTTGCAATACCAATTCATTATCAATTCCATCTTCATCAGTTTCCACGTCAAAGTTAAATTCTTCTTCTTCTTCAACTTCAACCATAGGAGCTTTCCCCTTCACCTTTGATCTACTCGAATAATGTGGCTCACTAGCTCCACTAGCTTTGTCTACCATTTCCCATGTCAAGGTGCCATCTTCAAAGACAAAAGTATCGTCTTCTTCTCCTTCCATTTTTCCAACTAACCATTCATTAGATTCATCAATCTCATTCATCATAATCGGATCAATCCTATGCTGAAGGGTGTGCCAACGAATCAGAGACATGTTGTATTTCACAAAAACCAAGTCATTCAATCTTGATTGTGATAACCGGTTTCTTCTTTTTGTATGAAGCTGTAAATAATAAAATAAAATACTATTCAATTTAACAAATTTAACAAAATTAATAACATAAATAAATCACTATGATTTGTAAATAAAATGCTTACTTGTTGAAAGACACTCCAATTCCTCTCGCACCCCGTAGCTGTACAAGTGAGACTCAAGATAGATATTGCAAACTTTTGCAATTTTGGTGTTTCAGAGCCATACGCCTTCCACCATTCAGCTAATAATAAGTATTATAAATGGTTAGTAAATCATATGTTTGGTCATTGAAGTAATGAAGTATTGCAAGTTTAACATGGATAAGTATATTACCTGGAGACTTTGTTTTCCTGCCTCTAATTGCTATGCCCCTTCCAAAAAGACCATGGGCATTTATGTATTGTGGCAACTCTTTCTGCAGCTCATCTTGCTCCTTTTGAGTTCGCAGTAACCTTTCCACACACTCATAAAAGCCATCCATGATAAGTTTATTTCTATAAACTTCTTATGGGTAATCATAGAATACATCCGGATTGAGAAAATAGCCCGCAGCATGCAAAGGATGATGGAGTTGGCATTCCCACCTCTTGTCAATAATCTCAATTACCTTCTTATACTTGGCTTCATTGTATTCAAAGGTATTGATGATTGCATCTTTTGCCCGATCAATAGCACAATAAATGTAGCCCATAGAAGGTTTATCACTATCAACCATTCTAAGCACCTTAACTAATGGACCGGTCAACTTAAGTGTGTAGACAACACTTTTCCAGAAACTTTCCATCAGGACAATTTGAACACATTTTTTCCCACCAATCTCCTTAGACCACTTTGTTTTTCTCCATTCTTCAGAAGTGAACATCTTCCTCAGATTATTCTTTTGCTCGTGAAGTGACTTAAAAGTTATAAAAGTTGTAGCAAACCTTGTAACAGCAGGCCTTAGCAGCTCTCTCTTCATAGTGAATTTCCTCATCAGATTCAGAACTCCAACATGAGTGTAGATATAACTATTTAAAAAAAATAGCATTCTTGATTGCTGTTTTGATTCGAGGAAGCTTTCCAATGTCCTCCAACATTAAGTCCACACAATGTGCAGAACATGGTGACCAAAATAAGTGCTTCCTACTCTTCTCCAACAACTTTCCTAGCAACAACCAAAGAAGTAACAGAGAGTTAGACATTTAGAAGCTAAAACATAAATACAATAAAATAAAACAATTCAACAAGTAAGATATATTACCAGCTGCAATATAATTTGCTGCATTGTCTGTAACAACTTGAATCACATTTTCTTCACCAACGTACTCAACCATTACGTCCAGTATATCGAATAATGCGTGAGCATTTTTGACCCTGTCGGAAACATCTTCACTTACTATAAAAACTGACCCTTTCGGAGAATTAACCAAGAAATTCAGAATATCTTTTTGCACAACCGAATCACGCCAACCATCAGACATAAGAGTACATCCAACCTTTGACCATTCCTCTTTGTGACTTTCCAACACTTTTTGCACTTGCTTCTTCTTCTTTTGAAGTAATGACACCCTTATCTCATATGCACTAGGAGGCTTCAAACCCAATCCATATTGAGCCACTTTCTGTAATGCTTTTTTAAAGCTTGGATAATTTGCAGCATTAAAAGGGATCCCTGCTTCATAAAACCATGCTGCCAACTCTTCAACTACTTGCTCCCTTAGCGCCTTCTTTGTCAACTCATTGATCGTTGCTTGTTTTCCTACTTTGTTTTTCGGCTGTCCCTTTAGAGTGACAAAACTATCCATAGGACCTCTCATTTTCCCTTTCAAACATTGAGGATTTCCAACTTGAGTAGAAACCTTTTGTTTTCGGGGTTTCTGTTCCATTACTTCCTCCTCATCAAAATCTAAACCACAAGCATCAAGATCAGCCATGCTGGCAGCCATCATCGTTGCTTCTTTTGCCTTTGATTTTCGTTCATAAATGATCTAATCTCCTCTTTCACACTTGGAGGACACTTGAGACATTCTGTTACATCTCTATAACCCCCAACGATATGCTTTTTGGCACGAAATACTCCACCCTTTGTTGTCTTCCCACAAAAGTTGCATATCACTGCATTTTTGTCCTTAGGATCAGGTGTAGCAAATTTCCAACAGGGATCTGTTTTACCAACAGGTGCAACACCACTTGATTCCCCCATAATCTCAAGTCTGATTGTAATCAAATCTGAAATATAGCAATATCATAAAAGTAGTCAATAAAAGTATAAACTTTAACAAAATAAATTGTAACACTACAAAATCAGGAAAAGAAAGTGACAACAATGAGAAAGTTTGTCACTTTTTAACCAAAAAAATATAAGAGAAAACAATTGAAGGTTCAAAGGGTATTTGAGTTGTTGAGTAAAAATCAGTAGAGAGAGAGAGAGAGAGAGAGAGAGAGAAAAGAAAAAACATAGAACTATATAGAAGAAAAGGAGGAGAAGAATACCTGATTAGTGATCAAAGACCTTTCTTGAATTGTTGAAGAAGAAGAAGAACACCATCAGTGGGGACTTGAGGAATGGGGAGTAGGTAGCTTGATTTTGATCGGTGGAAAGGTGAAAGGGTTTGGCTTTTGTGTGGGTAAGTAGGTAAGAGAAAAAGGCTAATGATAGGTTTGTACTTTCTAGGTTTTTTTTAAAGTTACTTTTTGATTAAATTATAATATATATATACACAGCTTTGGAGCCATCAGATTATTTTTGGAGGGAAAGGCAGAAATCACACTAAAGACCAAAAGGTGACCTAGGCGCGCGCCTTACGCCTCTGGGCCTAGGCGACCTAGGCGCACGCCTTCTGGATACCCCTCGCCTTGACCCCTATGAGGCGCCAGGCCTATCGCCTCAACGCCTAGACGCAAGGCGTGCGCCTAGGCGTTGCCTTTTTATACACTGCAAGGGAGGTTAAAACTTATAACAAAGCTAATCTCAAGCATAGAACACGCAACGAAGAATTCGAATTTAAGTTCAATCTCCATCGATTAAAGCGCGAGGGAGGTTGAAATTTATAATGGAAACTAATCTTTAGCGGATAACCTGCGACGAAGATTTTCAAACTTGAGTTCAATCTTTAGTGAGTAAAGCGCAAGAGATGTTGAAGCTTAGAATGAACACTAATCTCAAGCGGAGAACACACGACAAATAATTCGAATTTAAGTTCAATCTCCAGCGAGTAAAGCGCAAGAGGGATTGAAATTTAGAATGAAAACTAATCTTCAGCGTCTAACATGCGACGAAGATTTTGAAGTCTAAGCTCAATCTCCAACGATTAGAGCGCAAGAGATGTTGAAACTTAGAAAGAAAACTAATCTCCGGCGTCTAACATGCGACGA
This sequence comes from Persicaria tinctoria, assembly GCA_037127255.1. NCBI lineage: Eukaryota > Viridiplantae > Streptophyta > Magnoliopsida > Caryophyllales > Polygonaceae > Persicaria > Persicaria tinctoria. The sequence goes on along the minus strand of JBANSL010000010.1, from coordinate 64,704,395 downwards.
AGATTTTTAATTCTAAGCTCAATCTCCAGCAGTTAGAGCGCAAGAGATGTTGAAACTTAGAAAGAAAACTAATCTCCAGCGTCTAACACGCGACGAAGATTTTTAATTTTAAGTTCAATCTCCAACGATTAAAGCGCAAGAGATGTTTATGTGGAACTAAAGAGCTATGGATTAACGCGGGCTTTTCATTAATGGTTGACTTACATAGGCGTGCCTTTACTGTTGAGGCTTGTTACATGAAGAAAAGCTAAAAACCATTGGCCTCTGGCCCATCATACCCAGCAACATCCATTTCTTCTTCAATGTCGTACCCTTCTTTGTCCAGAAATTGAACTTCGAACTTTGTTCCTCCTAGATGGGTGAACACTATTGTTGTTTCTAGCTCGAGCCCATGAGTTTCGACGAAATCTTTCCAACCTCTTGCTACCCAATGTGAATGGTAGGCACCTCCTGTGATATTGATGAGCGGTTTTCAGTCGCCTAAACCGTATCAAAATAAAACTCAACCCTACAAACTAGTATAGCAAGCAAGTAAGAGGTCGATCCCACAGAGAATCAAGTATTTCTCAACAATGTGTATTTACCAATTAGTAGAAAGGGGGGGTTTTGGTTGATTGAGATTGAAAAGAAAACAAAATAAAATAAAAACAAATAATGCAAAACAATTTAGAGAAGATCGCTCTACCTACAACTATCTACTTTATTTGTTTGAATTGATATTGTAACGTCCTCTTGTCCTTTTAGGTTTCCTATGAATGCCCTTGTCCCGACCTAATATAGTTACTAGTCCAATCAGTCCTAGAAACCCTTATCAATCGAACAGTCCCTAAAGAAGGATTTAACCCAATTGATAGCTTTAAGTTCAGAGATTAACCAAGGTATTTGCAGTCCCTAAAGAAGGATTTAACAACACATTCAACTTCCTACTCATTCAATTAGTTCAATCAGCCCTAAAGGAACAAGTTTGCCACTTGGGTTAAGGTTCGCAATCAGGAATCTACAAAACCCTAGCAATTGAATTGATTCTATCAAGTTGATCAGTCGAGATAGAATAAAACAATCAAACATTCAAGCACAAAGAAGTCGAAACATTCAATATTGGAAATAAGGAACAAGAATTAGAAACTCACAATTCAATCCAAATAAAGCTTCAAATTGTAGGTAGAACGAAGAGAGTTTAGTCGCCCATGGCGAACATCGCTCTCTCTCCAATTGTCTAAGTGTTCAATGAATAGAATGAATGATAAAGAAAAATAACATAAAAAGCCTAAAACAAACATCCAAAGTCGGCCCAAAAGGAAACAACTAAAAACTAGGGTTTTCTTAAACTAAAACGGCGCGCGGCAGAGGTGCGGCGGCCGCGGCAAGAGGTGCGGCGGGCGCGGCACAGGAGCAGCGGCGGGCGCAGCTGAAATCGGCCCTCTGGCGGCGGGCACCGCAGGTGACAGCGGCGGGCGCGGCAACTTTTGCGGCGGGCGCTGCATTGGGTTTTCCCGAAAATTCCGTCTCGAATTAGCTCTCGACGTCAACATGAAAGTTGTAGCTCTCTGAAAGAGCTTTCCAACGCATGGTCATAATAGTCGATCGGACAACCGAGGCCTCCAGAAAGTGCAAAACAAGTTCAGCATGTCTGGCGACAACTTCTGCAGACTTGTTCTTCGTTTAGGTTCGCTTCTTCTTCTCAGGACCTCTTGAGATCTTCATGTAAGCTTCTTCGATCAACTAGACATTCTCATCCAATGCGTTATGAACCCATGTCTCCTCCTCGGATCCACGATTACCTGAAATAATCAATAAAAGCGTGTAGATTCCGATTCCACCAACATAGAGAGCAAATATGCAAATTGTAATCAAATCATGGATGAAATGCATCTTAAATAAGCTAAATGCAACCTATTATGCCTACCTAAATGCATGCTATCAAACTCCTCCACACTTAACCTTTGCTTGTCCTCAAGCAATGATAGAATGAACATGAATCAACGCATCCCACAGGAAATCCCTTCAAGTTTCAACCTCATCAAAAAGCAACATCATAGCAGGTGAAAACATAAACCAAGCAAACAAACGTCATAGCATGTATTCCAGTGATCAAAGCTTAGAAGTAGACATCATCCAACCTCACCCGAAATATGTGTTTCACTCATGTGTTTAGGCTTTTAAATACAACTCTCAACTCAAACCAATAATGCACTAAGCTCATAGACATTGACCCCCATATCACCAATTAACTACCGAAATGTCATTACTTGCGGGACACAATAAAGAAAATAAAATTCAACACTTTTTTTTTTTTCTTTTCTTTGTCTTTCTTTCTCTTTTTTTTTTCTTTTTCTTGTCTTGGTGCTTTCCTTACGCGAAGCGCAAACATGGGTGTCATGAATGGCCCCGGTCTATCAACACCTCAACTATTAATATGAAGTCCACTTGAACACCTTTTGACGCGAGTTGCAAACATGGGTGTCATGAATGAACCTGGTTACTCAATGATCAAGCTTTCTTTCCTAGTGGATAGTTTTCAACACCTTTTTGCGCGAATCATACCCATGGGTGTCATGCGTAGACCCGGTTACTCAGTGCATCAACCATTGCCACCTTATTCACTAAGTATGCATAAAATGAAATAAAAAGACTCAAAATATAAACATAAACTCCGCAAGCAACAAACATGTGCATCGGTCTTCAAAAATAGATACTGCAGTCAATATCAAGAGGTAGCAACACTAGGCGAGTAATTCACACAATTGAGCAAAAGAATTCAAATAAGGCCAAACATCCTCACAGGGTCATGTTTTTAGGACTTCAATCATACTTTAGCTCAATCATACATGCTCAATTATATTTGCTAGCTCATGTTCCACAAAAATCAAATACAGACAAAAATCAAAACATCCAGAACTCCATGGGATTTTTATGAATCATGCTTGAAATTTAAAATAGAGGACAAACTAAGTCAGATGGGTATTTAATAACACTTAAATGCAATGATGCTCTAATTCTACTAATTTTCGAAATTAAATAATAATAATAAATTTTTTTTTTTTTTAAATGCAGTATATGAATAAAAATAAACATGACAACATAAATAAACATGATAACATAAGTAAACATGATATGCAAATTCTATCTATATGCAATGCAATCCCTCCCCCACACTTAAACCTTTCATTGTCCTCAATGAAACATAAAAGACAACAAAAAATAAAAACATAGAGAAAGAGATGAATGAAATACTCACAATGTGGTGGAAGGGGCGATATAGGTCGGATCTGAGCATTGCGCGCGTCGGGTTAAAGAAAACTAGCTAACTAGGAATTGAAATAACTAAAGCTTACCTCGGGTTGCCTCCCGAGAAGCGCCTCTCTTTAATGTCATTGGCTTGACTTATTCTCAATCTCAAGACCTTATTTCTCAGACATTGTCAAAGCCCTCAGTAGCCTATCATATTCCTGTGCACACATCTTACAAGGCACATCATAGCACAATAAATTGAAAGCATAAAATGTGGAACTCACGAACCCTTTCAATCTATCAAAGAGTCTAGCATGACTCTCTGCAGAAGGAATATGATACCACCAACACAGTTCCGCTGGTGGCTTTTCAAAATAGCAATCAAAAGGATCAACATATACACCATTAACTTCAAAATTGCAAAAGTTTACCTTTATTACCTCTTTAGCCTCAGCTGATGGCTCTAGACCTGGTTCATCAATGGGCGAGATTAGAATGGATGGTGCAGATGGAGTAGGAGACACATCACATGTAACCTCATGCGTCGACTCATGAGATTCCAAGTCAGGAAGCACTAGACCCTCTCCTCCATCATCTAAGAAACTATCGTTGTCTGCAACCAATTCCTCATCTTCTTCTTCGAAGCTCCTTTCTTTCTCACCTTTTGCACTTAGAATTTGAATGAGTTGGTTCATTTGTTCCTCCAATTTTCCGATTCGGCTCATGTTTCTTTCCTCTAACTGCTGCAACACTTGTGTGAGAGTTCGGATTGATACTTCCTGCTCAACCTGTCGACTCATGTTGTAGAAAAAATCCCAAATCTCAAAGAGTCCCATATCCAATAGGCCTCCATTACTCATGGACTCAGCAAGATTCCGTGTTTCAGCATTCATCCCATCAAATATGCAAACACACATCTCCCGTACACCATATTGATAACCCCATGAACCAAGGTCATTAACATACTCATGCAATCTAGTGAAATATTGGTGAAAGTTCTCACCTTCAAACTGCAACAATCTCAACATCTTAAAAAGTTAGTAGCAAGGGGGTTGTGAACCGTAAGATAGGTTCACAACAAAGTTAGATATATAAACAAAAATTAATAAATACACACAACAAAGAAATAAACTTGATTCCCCGGCAACGGCGCCAATTTGATGAGCGGTTTTCAGTCGCCTAAACCGTATCAAAATAAAACTCAACCCTACAAACTAGTATAGCAAGCAAGTAAGAGGTCGATCCCACAGAGAATCAAGTATTTCTCAACAATGTGTATTTACCAATTAGTAGAAAGGGGGGGTTTTGGTTGATTGAGATTGAAAAGAAAACAAAATAAAATAAAAACAAATAATGCAAAACAATTTAGAGAAGATCGCTCTACCTACAACTATCTACTTTATTTGTTTGAATTGATATTGTAACGTCCTCTTGTCCTTTTAGGTTTCCTATGAATGCCCTTGTCCCGACCTAATATAGTTACTAGTCCAATCAGTCCTAGAAACCCTTATCAATCGAACAGTCCCTAAAGAAGGATTTAACCCAATTGATAGCTTTAAGTTCAGAGATTAACCAAGGTATTTGCAGTCCCTAAAGAAGGATTTAACAACACATTCAACTTCCTACTCATTCAATTAGTTCAATCAGCCCTAAAGGAACAAGTTTGCCACTTGGGTTAAGGTTCGCAATCAGGAATCTACAAAACCCTAGCAATTGAATTGATTCTATCAAGTTGATCAGTCGAGATAGAATAAAACAATCAAACATTCAAGCACAAAGAAGTCGAAACATTCAATATTGGAAATAAGGAACAAGAATTAGAAACTCACAATTCAATCCAAATAAAGCTTCAAATTGTAGGTAGAACGAAGAGAGTTTAGTCGCCCATGGCGAACATCGCTCTCTCTCCAATTGTCTAAGTGTTCAATGAATAGAATGAATGATAAAGAAAAATAACATAAAAAGCCTAAAACAAACATCCAAAGTCGGCCCAAAAGGAAACAACTAAAAACTAGGGTTTTCTTAAACTAAAACGGCGCGCGGCAGAGGTGCGGCGGCCGCGGCAAGAGGTGCGGCGGGCGCGGCACAGGAGCAGCGGCGGGCGCAGCTGAAATCGGCCCTCTGGCGGCGGGCACCGCAGGTGACAGCGGCGGGCGCGGCAACTTTTGCGGCGGGCGCTGCATTGGGTTTTCCCGAAAATTCCGTCTCGAATTAGCTCTCGACGTCAACATGAAAGTTGTAGCTCTCTGAAAGAGCTTTCCAACGCATGGTCATAATAGTCGATCGGACAACCGAGGCCTCCAGAAAGTGCAAAACAAGTTCAGCATGTCTGGCGACAACTTCTGCAGACTTGTTCTTCGTTTAGGTTCGCTTCTTCTTCTCAGGACCTCTTGAGATCTTCATGTAAGCTTCTTCGATCAACTAGACATTCTCATCCAATGCGTTATGAACCCATGTCTCCTCCTCGGATCCACGATTACCTGAAATAATCAATAAAAGCGTGTAGATTCCGATTCCACCAACATAGAGAGCAAATATGCAAATTGTAATCAAATCATGGATGAAATGCATCTTAAATAAGCTAAATGCAACCTATTATGCCTACCTAAATGCATGCTATCAGATATGAACAGGAAAACCTTTTATAATGCGAGTAGACAATAAAATTTGTTCTGGTACCTGGGGTTCGAACTGCTCACCGAAACTATAGGGAAAAATCATGCGTATGTACTGCTCCTCACCCACCAGGTAGATGTCGAAGGTAAAAGAGGGGTTTTAGACGTGATTTGTCATTTCTCTTATTGCAGGAGATGGTTGTGTAGAGGATGAGTGGTCCTTCTTACACTGGTGTAAGAGGGGTTGAACGTTGGTGTTGGAAAACGTATCTGATAAGAGTATCTTAAGTTTCATGTGACGGGGCGTACAAATGGACTGATGGGATTCTGAATGGATTTTTTCCATGTGTAGACCATGTAGGATGCTTTGGGAAGTCCCGATTCAGACCACTTCTTTTATTCAATGCACATAATAAATGCTGGTGCAGATTATGCTATCTAGCGTGCTTTGTTTGGGTATATATAAGGGTGTAGGATTGTTGCCGTAAACTGTTTAACTATTAGCTTCGTTTTGTTTATTACATCTTTTGGTAGAAAAAGGGATGTCGTCGCTTGATTCTAGGATGCGAGATTTTTATCGGTGCGTCGATGTGGAGGAGAGGCTTTATCGCTTGGTGAGTCTCTAATACTTTTGATCTTTTAATGTTTTAATCATGGATCTCATTAAGTGATGTTTGCTAGTAGCCTCTTTCTTGTTCTTTTGAGAGGATGTATGGTCACGTTGTGTTTGACCGTGTTTTCTTGGTATCCTCGCGTGGGCAAGAGTATTGTGTTCGGGTTTCCAAGGATAACTTTAATCGTTGGTGGCTGATCGAGGGTTGGAACAATTTCGCGACTAGCAATAACGTTCATGTGTGGGCTACGATGGTGTTTTTCAAGAACGTGGGAGGGCACCGCTTTGAAGTGCTCGTTCTTGAAGATGAGTAACTTGTGAAGGTCACGAGTCGATATTCCGGATCTTTGATTAAGTGGATGATTTACATGTTTTTGTTAATCCTGTTCTTTCAATGGGTCCTTTGTGTAAGTTTACCCGATGATTGTATCTGTAATGATTTTCCTTTGTCATGTTACTATTAAGGCTTCGATATTTGTGTGCGATGTGATTGCCTACCCTTTTGGTTGCTTATGAGTTGGATATGACTGTTTCATGACATGACATGTCTAGTCAGGGTAGCAGGGCAATGCTCTCATATCTCTCCACTTGTTCGGCATGCAGGTAATCTTGGTATAGATCTAGACTGAACACAGTGCTACTGAATATTAAGAATTTTATATATGGATATAAATAAGAGCGTGGAGAGTACCCTGAATTTGAGCGATCGTATTCTTTGAACTAGAACAAACACCATGGCCTCTCCTAATCCGAGCCGTCGGGATTTTTTCCGCTCTATTGATTATGAGGAGAAGCTCGAAGTCTTGGTAACTCTCCCGACCTTTTATTCTTGGTCGTCATATTCCTGGGTTTTAATAAAATTTTGTTTTAACGGCTCGTAGCCCATACTGGAGTCTTTCGATTCTAGGAATGGTCGCGTGGTTGCGGATCATGTTTCTTTAGTTTCCCCTACTGGGCGGGAGTTTCGTGTAAGGGTTTTTCAGGACAGTCAGGGTCGTTATTTCTTGACAAAAGGTTGGCGCGCATTTGCGGAAGATAGCGAGCTCCATGTTGGGGCTTTCTGATCATCTTCAAGTATGAAGGGAGTAATCATTATACGATTATTGTCCTGGAGGCAAGCGAATAGGTTGAGAAGCACTAGTGATGTTGTCTCGTTTTTTCTCTTGTAGTATGTTACCCAGTTGTCTAGTGTACCCGATTTTACTTTTTAATCGCTTTGTACTGCGCTTGAACCTGTTGTTGTTGTTGCAGGAGAATGTTCAAGTATGAAAAATAAATAGAATATAAAGCAAACTGACTCCCTGACTCAGCAAATAAATACAAGACTTCCTCCCGTTGTAGTAGAAGGCAGTCAGAATCGTATCCACGAAGAAGCGTGTCAGCGCCCGCCTTTTCAGTTCCAAAACTCAGCAGAAAATCGACCAGAAGAGCGCTCGATATCGACCTTACCACTCGATATCGACCACTACATCGACAGAAACTGTAAAATGAAGAAACAAGCAAAACAGAACAGAAAACTCAAACCGGTCGATATTGACCTACCTACTCGATATCGACCAAATATTTCGACCAACAGAACTCGAATTCGACTTGAAACAGAAACTTAAAATTCGCAACTTTTTGCAAACATAACTCGAAACCGATGAAATAAATCAATTAAACTAAAATACTTCCAAGATCAGGGTTTCAACACCATAACAATAACCATGTAAAATAACACATAAAGGCATAAAAGATCATGCTTTTCATCAAATAACTTTCGTTATTAACAAATAAGAATATAGAGGCTTTCGCATAAACCCTAATTATTACTAACCCTTTTTTTACATAATTAATCCAAGTTGTATTATGATCACTTTCGCTTCAATAACACAAACAAGGATCACCTTCAACATTTGCAAAAGAATCATGCTCACAGGGATAGAAGACGAATTCGCATCCAAAGATTGTACCTTTACCGCATTACCTCACATGGCTACAGTCGGGCTCACCCCGACCCTAGAAGTTGGGTGACTACTCGCTCTTCATCATCAAGAAAGACATCAATAATAAAAAGGAACTAAATTGCATTAAATAAACTAAAAGAAAGCTTACAACCAATCGAAGCCAAATCGTCTCTCAACTCTCTTGCTTCTCCTCGCCACAAGCTCTCTCTCTCTCTCTCTCTCTCTCTCTCTCTCTCTACCTACCTACTACTCGATATGAATGTGTTGTAACATGTCCTAAAGCTCCGCCCCTAAGGCTTTATTTATAATGTTCATTCCCTAGGAAATTAGGAAAGAACAACTAGATCTCTATCTAAAACTATCTATCTATAATATAAAGATAAAATATTATGACAAAGGAAATAATATCTAAAAGGAAACTAGGATTAGTGTGGATAGATCATTCTTCTCTTGATAAATCTTGATAAATCTCCTCTTGAATTGATAGAATATCTGTTGCTTCATGTGGAAGAAAGTCAGCTCAGTACTCGGACCCGAAACCGCTCGAAATCGCCCTTTGGTGGTCACTCGATATCGACCAAAAGTGGTCGATATTGAGCTATTTTCTCGGATTCGAATTCTGACACTCGATTTCGGCTCTCAGGAGGAATTTCGATCGGGTTTTGGTCGATATCGACCAGTATGGTTGAAATCGACCTCTTCTCTGCTTCACTCGATCTGGGCCTTCTGGGTGAAAATCGACAAGCTTGACTCGATATCGACCAGTATGGTCGATATCGACCTCTCCTTTTCTGCACCATCTTTCTGGTCAATTCCTGGTATCTCGGTTCGAATTGGTCCACTCGATATCGACCTAGTTCAGTCGATATCGACCTCTCTGTGATTTTCCTTGCTTTCTTCGAATTGTTGTAAACTGCCTCGATTTCTGCGAAATTAAACAGAAACTTGTGTAGAATCCATAATTTGGTAAATAAACATAAACTACATAGAATCTGAACTATTTTAGCCCAAATGTATAAAATACATGCAGAAATTGATATAAAAGATAGTATAAAACATGGCAAATTAGGCTCACAACAAACACCCCATACTTAAGCTTGCTTGTCCTCAAGCAATACTTTTAATGGTCATTCAGTGGAAGAAATCAAAACTCTCAAGATCTTAGATCCATTCTCATATGTCCCTACGATCAATTACCATCCTCGAAAAGGTACTTCTGTCACAAATCTGTTGCATGTGCAAATAAAAGCAACATCTACTCACAAAAGGAGGGTTATGCAAAACATTCATTCGTGACAAAACATTAATAATCATGAGGACTTTAATTTAAGCTCATGAAGGAGTAGATTGGTAAAAGGCTTAAGGTGGCATATTTTTGGCCATGTGGAATGATCCGGGAAAATGGAGTAATTTCCAAACTTTCATACCACATTCCTTCTTCTTTTGATTTCTCACCTTTCGCTCATTCGCTCAATGCTTTTTTCAATATTATGCTTTTACCTCTCTAACCTCAGCACTACCTTCTCGCGAGTCGCAAACATGGGTGTCATAAATGGCCCCGGATACTTAGTGCTTCGGACTCCTCACACTGGTGTCCCATCTCGCCGAACTATTATTTCAACGAGCAGGGTCGATCTACCTTTATCTCCTGAGGTGACCGGATTTTCTTTCACTCATTAAATTTTCCATATATTTTTTTCAATTTCCTACCAAACTCCAATAATGATAACAACACAAATACCATATAATAATCTCCATAATGTACTTTCATTCTCAACATAATCCCCGGATAGAAAATAAGGTAAAGAATGGGCAATATTTAGATCATGTGGAGCATAATATGAAATAAGGCTCAATATGACTTTTGTGATGCATAAGCATAGGTAAAGGCTAGGATATAACCGACCTCTTCTCTGCTTCACTCGATCTGGGCCTTCCGGGTGAAAATCGATCAGCTTGACTCGATATCGACCAGTATGGTCAATATCGACCTCTCCTTTTCTGCTCCATCTTTCTAGTTGGTTCCTGGTATCTCGGCTCAAATTGGTCCACTCGATATCACCCTAGTTCAGTCAATATCGACCTCTTTGTGATTTTCCTTGCTTTCTTCGAATTGCTGTAAACTGCCTCGATTTCTGTGAAATTAAACAAAAACTTATGTAGACTCCATAATTTGGTAAATAAACATAAACTACATAGAATCTGAACTATTTTAGCCCAAATGTATGAAATGCATGCAAAAATTGATATAAAAGATAGTATAAAACATGGGAAATTAGGCTCACAACAGTTGTATACCGGTCGTGGTATGTTCAAATGGTTTGTTTATTTTCCTTGGAGGTTCATATGCACATCCGTGTTCCAAAGACACGTGATTGCTAAATTTATTCTCCGTAGAGGCTTGTTTCCACATCCGTGTTCGAAAGACACGCGATTGCTAAATTTATTGTCCGTAGAGGCTTATTTGCACATCCGTGTTTGAAAGACACACGATTGCTAAATTTATTCTCCGTAGAGGCTTATTTGCACATCCGTGTTCGAAAGACACGCGATTGCTAAATTTATTCTCCTTAAAGGCTTATTTTCACATCCGTGTTCGAAAGACACGTGATTGCTAAATTTATTCTCCGTAGAGGCTTATTTGCAAATCCGTGTTCGAAAGACACGCTACTAAATTTATTCTCCGTAGAGGCGTATTTGCACATCCATGTTTGAAAGACACCCGGTTGCTAAATTTATTCTCTGTAGAAGCTTATTTGCACATCCGTATTCGAAAGACACGCGGTTGCTAAATTTATTCTACGTAGAGGCTTATTTGCACATCCGTATTTGAAAGACACGCGATTGCTAAATTTATTCTCCGTAGAGGCTTATTTGCACATCCGTGTTTGAAAGACACGCGATTGCTAAATTTATTCTCCTTGGAGGCTTGTTTGACGCTGACGATCATTTTTGGGTTTGGAACTTTCATTTATATATATATATGAAGAGGTGTACCCAATCGGGATTCCTGGTGACTCCTATACATAGAAAATCTAAGTCACTAAGTTTCCAAAATACATACCTAATTTTATGCGAAATAAGCCTTTAGGTTTTTGGCGTTCCATGACTTCGCAAGGATGGCCCCTTCTGAATTTTGAAGTTTGAAAGATCCTCTACCGACCTCTTTGTGAATGACATACATGCCTTCCCATTTGGATTCGAGCTTTCCTCCTGCAGTTGCTTGCCAGAGGACCCAGTCTCCTTTTTGTATGGGGCATAGGAAGACGCGTTTGTTGTATCCCTCAGCCAATCGGCGTTGATACTCATTTCGGTTGTAAATGTAGCCAACCCGCGATTATAGAATCCCCCAAGAAGTGTTAGAATAGCAGTTCCCGTTGAGGGCCGTGATCGGTGATGATGGCTTGTGAGACCCCAAATAGGCAGATCATATTTTTACAAAGGAACTTGCGTACCTTCTCTGCTGTAATAGTGGCCATGGCCTCAGCTTCCACCCACTTTGTAAAGTAATCGACTATCACAATGATAAAACGGAGTTGCCCTAGTGCTGTCGGGAAAGGGCTAAAATATCCATCCCCCGCATGGCAAAAGGACAAAGTGCCGATATGCATTTCAACGGATGGGGAGGCCGGTGATTGAGTGACGCATGTCGCTGGCATGGGTCAGATATATGAATAATCATTTCAGCTTCGGCTCTGAGAGTAGGACAATAGTACCCTAACCGGATGATATTAGCTGTCATGGTTCTCCATCCTTGGTGATTGCCACATAAGCCTGCATGGAGATCTCGGACAAGATCGAGACCTTCCTGGTTTGATACGCAGAGGAGATTTGGGAGGTTAAGACCTCTTTTGTAGAGGCGGTCGTCCCTGACTCGAAAGCAAGACGCTCGCTTTCTGATGCTTTGGTTGTCTTGGGATTCGCTCATTAACACGCCTTCGATTATGTATTCCAAGACAGGTTTGAGCCAGTCTCCGAGATTAGATATTCTTAAGTCCCCTTTGTGGATTCCTCGGGCATGCTTTTGCTCGATCACCACACGATCGCTTAAACCGAGGGGCAGTGTTGCTCCTATCTTAGCCAGTATATCGGCGCGCTCATTTTGTTCATGAGGAATAGATGAAATTAAACACTTACCAAAGGCAGCTGTGAGTGTTTGTAAGCGAGCTAGATACTCAAGTAGCATTCCTGTCTGTGCCTCGTATTCCCCTTTGACTTGTAGAGCAACTACTTCCGAGTCTGTGAAAATTTGGATTTGACGAGCTCCATTGATTAGTGCCTTTTCAAAACCCGCGATCAATGCTTCATATTCTGCTTCGTTGTTAGTAGCTTCGAACAAAAGTTGGAAAGACAAATCAGTTATCTCTCCACTGGGACTTGTGATCATGACTCCTGTCCCATATCCTCCTGTTGACATAGAACCATCCACGTTGATGACCCAGTCTTCTCCCTCGCGATCTTGCGAATTTGTAAAAATAGTTTTGACAACAAAATCAGCCAATGCTTGGGCCAAACGAGACTTTCTAGGTTTGAAATGAATGTCAAAGTCCGAAAGTTCTACTGCCCATTTAACCATTCTTCCTGAGATGGATGGCGAATGGAGGATTTGATGTAGGGGCAGATCAGAGAGTACCTTGATGGTGTGAGCCTCGAAGTAAAGCCTCAATCTTCGCACCGCGAAAACAACGGACAAAGCCATTTTTTCTATTGGTGTGTACCTGGACTCGACCGTCTGCAAGGCCCTGTTGGCAAAATAGATAGAAGACTTGGACTCCCTTGTTAGCACTGTACTGATGGTAGTTGACCCATCCACTAAGTATAATTGTAGAGTTTCATGTTCGCGTGGGTAATGAAGAGTGGGCAGCGCCGCCAGGTACTCCTTCATACACTTGAAAACATTATCTAGGACAGAAGTCCACTCGACCGAGCCTTTCTTTTTTAGCTGCTCGAAGAAAGGTAGGGAGTGATCAACTAGTCGCGAGCAGACACTGCTTAGATAGTTGACATATCCATTCAACTTCTGGATTTCATTCAGTGTCCTGGGGGGACCCATGTCGAGTATTGTCTGAACCTTAGAGGGGTTCACATCTATCCCGTGATGGCTTATCATGAAGCCTAGGAACTTCCCAGAGTCTACTCCGAAAACGTTGTTCTTTCTCAGAGTGTCGATGGTCTCCTAGAGGTCATTGGAGTGGCTCTTCTTTGTCAGACTTTTAATTACAATGTCATCGACATAGACCGCAATGTTTCTTCCAATTTCGGATTTGAAAACTTTCTCGATCATTTGCTGAAAGGTCGCGCCAGCGTTCTTGAGTCCGAAAGGCATTACCCTATAGCAAAAGGTGCCCTGATTGGTGATGAAACCGGTACTTTTTTCGTCGCGAAGGCACATGTTGATTTGGTTGTAGCCCAAATAAGTATCGAGAAAACTTAGAGTCGCATGCCCCGCTGTGGTGTCTACCAGTTCATCAATGGATGGCAGGGGGTAACTGTCTTTTGGGAAGGTCTTGTTTAGATCTTTGAAATATACACACATCCTTCATTTGCCATTGCTCTTTCTTACCAATACGATCTTTGAAATCTACACACATCCTCCATTTGCCAATGACGCGATCATGGAATTTCACCTATACTTATTACCTTAGGGTGACGACAAATGTCCTAATATACTTGCAAGCCCAATCAAGGTGGGCGATGCTCAATTTATACGCTTATTGGTCCAAGCGGTCTGGGTGATACTCTCGGCTCGCAAAGAGGTAGTTACTGTTCAATCATCGTCTTTAGAGGAAGTAAGATAATGTACTTATTCTAGATATGTTCTTATCCGACCAAAAACCTTAAGAACTCAACTCCTAGGGTTTTTAAGTCAGGGAGATACGCAGAGCTCTTCTTCTTCTCTCTTGAATCAGATCCTTTTCTTGGAGGTCGGATGGAGGTATTTATAGGGAGGCTAAGCGAGCAGCTTGCTGGCGACCTCGTGGGTTAACAGGGGACACGTGTGATACATGCCCTCATCCTAGGGGTCTAGGTATCTGCACGTGGCGCCTTTAGCGGAGAGGTGCTTGACCAGCGAGCTGCTCGTCTTTGCCCTAAGGGGCCACGAGGTATTCGTGCGCCCTGCTTATGGGGTTTACACTTTACCAATGTCAGAATATTGATCGCGATACCTATAGATTAATGATACTTAGGGCATTTAAGTTTGGTCAGGGTCAAGCTAAGTGTTTACTTGCGATGTATTTCGTAGACGGTCAGATGTCTTCTTGCGTTGGGTGGTCTACTTATGATGTAATATCCTTGTTAATTAATAGGGCTATTTTCTATGGCATCGTCAATGCCAACCTATCAACATAGTTTTCCAAATTGTGCCAAAAAACAACAAAATCTACTTCAAATGATCCCATTTGTGATCGCAGATACAACAAATACAACACCTAAACAAGTAGTAAAACATCCCAATCTCAGCATCTACCGTAACCAAGCAATCAAGCAAGCAATTTGTATAGGAATCAAGGAATTTGTATAGGAATCGAAACATTGATTAAACACGCGGCCACAAATTAGCCAATAATTAAAAAATCAGCCTATACCCAAGAATATAAAAAAAAAAACAGCCACAAATCAGCCTATATCAATGGCAAAAATCAGCCCGCCTAAGGAGTATTTTGTAACTACTACCTAACAACATTTTCCCTAAATTAGCAAACAATGTCGAGAATCATATCACCCAAATTAGCCAACAATATCGAAAACAACTAGATATGTCGAAAATCAGAGCAAAAATCAGCCTCAAATCAGCCCTACAGATCTGGAAAATAATACTAAAAATCAGCAAGAGATGTAAAAAAAATAAACAGACCAAACTCAGCCTATAGACACCTGGAGAGGTTGAAACAAAATAGACCGAAAATAAGCGTATACCCAGATCTAGAGATGTCGAAACCTAACAGACCCAAAATCAAACAAAGATATGGAGATGTCGAAAATCACACACTCAGATAAGCGGAGAACAATCACAGAAAAGGTGTGAATGATGTGCGAAGAAGATGACATAGAAAAGGGAGTTGAGGAGAAGCGATGGAGCAGTGTGAATTCCCCATAGCGATGAAGACTTCTATTTCAATCCCAGCGTGATACCGGTGGTTTTTGAGGGATATGAAATAGGTTTTTTTTTTACAAAGAAAGGGTTTATGAGAGATATCAAGTCGATACCCATATTTTAGATCTAATTGTTTTTGCTCTAAATAAGTTAATTTTCAGGTATAATTCATTGCATGCAACATGTCAAAAAAAAAAAAGTTGATACTCAAGATCGCTGTGTCGATCTACTTCTTGCCTACTGTCAAAAAAAAAAGTTGATACTCATATACTCTTATACCAAACGGGAATATGGATATTAGTGACATCCATACTCATTGTAGAATATTGAGAGAGAGATGGTTTGAACGTGTGTTTACTGAATTCCAAAATAAAGAATATATAGGCTTACAAGCTAACTAACAGATAGCGCATAACGGAGAGCATATCTCTCAATTGGAGAGAATATCTCTAACAACTAATTAAGCCTATTTACAATATTTAACTAAAATATATTTATTGCTTAACATTCCCCCGCAAGTTGGACGCCGGTGAGGAGAGGCCAAGCTTGGAAACTAAATCTTGAAATCGACGACGGGGAAGCGGCTTGGTAAGTGCATCAGCCAACTGATCTTGAGTGGGGACATAGGAGACCCGAACGTGGTTGGATTGAACCTTTTCTCTAACAAAATGGTAAGCCAAAGCCACATGCTTCATCCTGGAATGGAAGACAGGATTGGAGCTGAGACTCAAAGCACCCAAATTGTCACAATAAATAACAGGTTGAGGCAATGGTGGGAGCCCAAGTTCAGAGAGAAGAGATAGAATCCAACATAACTCTGCGCAGGAATCAGCCAAGGCCCGATACTCAGATTCCGTCGATGATCGAGCAACAGTCTTTTGTTTCCTAGAACTCCAGGCAATTGGGGTTTTACCAAGGTAAAAGATGTAGCCCGTGGTGGAGGTATAGTCGTCTTTGTTGCCAGCCCAGTCTGCATCGGAGAAGCCATGAAGAACTCGAGGTGTGTTCTTGTGAAGAACAATCCCATGATCTAGTGTACCCCGTAAGTAACGAAGCACTCTCTTGAGAGCGGCCCAATGAACAGAGGTTGGCGATTGCATGTATTGGGACAACTTATTGACAACGTAGCCAACATCGGGTCTTGTTAAAGAGAGATATTGGAGGCTGCCGACGATCATACGATATTCAGACGGATTATCAATGAGGGTGCCTGAGACCTTTGTAAGAGGTGTGGTTGCACACATTGGAGTTGATGTGGAATTGCAATCAGCCATGCTTGCTTTGACGAGAAGGTCATTGATATACTTTCGTTGGTGAAGGAATAGGCCAAGAGGATGCGGATGGACCTCAATTCCCATGAAATAGGAAAGGGTTCCTAAATCCTTAAGGGAGAAACGAGAAGCCAGTTGTTGGATGACCTGCAGAAGGGTTAGATGATGACTACCGGTGATAATGATGTCGTCGACGTAGACCAATAAGTAAAGCACCCCAGCACTGGTTTTGTGAATGAATAGGGATGCATCGGCGACCGAGTTTGTGAAACCAAGTTGCAGAAGGAACAGCCGCAGTTCATTGTACCAAGCACGAGGCGCTTGCTTCAACCCATAGATCGCCTTCTTAAGCTTACAAACATACTCATGATGTTCTCTGTCAAGAAAGCCTGGTGGTTGATCCATAAAAACATCCTCAAACAACGTACCTTGAAGAAAAGCGTTGTTGACATCCAAATGTCGAATCGGCCAACCGGACTGAACCGCTATTGAAAGAATAGTTCTTACGGTGACTGGCTTGACCACCGGACTGAATGTTTCTGTGAAATCGCAACCCGGTCGTTGGTGGAAGCCCTTCGCTACAAGGCGAGCTTTGTATTTGTCAAGAGTGCCATCAGGATGAACCTTGACACGGAAGACCCATTTGCAACCGACAATATTGGTGTGAGCATCTCTAGGAACCAAATCCCATGTGTGATTGGAGCGAAGGGCATCAAGTTCCTTGCTCATCGCCTCACGCCATTCTGGATTTTTCAAAGCCTGGGTAATGTTTTGAGGTTCTTTGTGAATAGGCAGGGAGGCATGGAGATTTAATTTGGAGATGGGTTTATGAATGTTGTGTTGGGAACGGGTTATCATTTGATGAGTAGGTGGGGTAAGGGGTGAGGGAGGGGAGGTGGTGACGGCGGCCGGCGTGAGATTTGGGTTAGGGATAGGAGAGATAGGGATAGGATTGGGGGATCCCGGATCCTGTGGAGCCGGATTGGAAAGAGCATCAGGGGAGTGCTCAATTAATGGGATATTGTTATTTGGGGGAGACATGTGAGGAGGTAAGTTGGGGAGGGGATGTCTGACGTGGGGAGTGATAGGAGGGGAGGTTGGGGGAGTGGTGGGCCCATGGTGTGGAATAAAAGGAAGATGGATAGTGGTGGTCTCCAGATTTTGTGGTGTGGGTGAAGATTTGGTGGGATTGAGAATTAATGTTTTGAATGGAAATTCAGTTTCCACAAATCTCACATGACGAGAGGTATAAACACGGTGGGTTTGAGGGTCTAAGCAAAAATAGGCACTTTGAGTGAGGGAATAACCCATGAAAACACAAGCAATGGATTTTGGATCCATTTTATTGGTGGTATAAGGTTGTAACCAAGGAAAACATAAGCAACCAAAGCTTTTTAATTTGTGATAATTTGGGTGAACATTGGAGAGTTTGAAAAATGGAGTGTTGTTTTGAAGACCCGGAGTTGGCATCCGATTAATCAAATACAATGCCGTTTGAAACGCAAAAGACCAATATTTATGCGGCATAGCGGAATGAGCCATCAAAGTTAAGCCCGTTTCAACAACATGACGATGACGTCGTTCCGCAAAACCATTGTATTCTAGAGTATGGGGTGGAGAGGTGAAATGGGAGATTCCATGAGTTGCTAAAAAACTCTTTAAAGCAATAAATTCTCCGCCGTTATCCGAGTAAAAGATTTTGATATTGTGTTTGAAGTAGTTCTCAACAAGGCCTTTAAAAGTGATGAACACATCTTTAGTGTCTGATTTTTGTTTGAGAGGATATAGCCATATGTATTTGGTGAAATGATCCACAAAAAGAACATAGTACTTGAAGCCATCAAACGACTTAACAGGAGAAGTCCAAACATCCGAAAATATGACTTCTAAAGGGGCATGCGATTGTAAAGTAGATTGACGAAATGGAAGCTTGTGAGCTTTATTTGTGGAACAAGATGAACAAAAATCAGAACTAGAGGCTAAATGGCCTAGGCGAGAACGTGAATGAATAAGCTTAAAAATAGGCGGAGAAGGATGTCCCAGCTTGTGATGCCACACCGATCCAAGTGATAGACGAGCCGAAAAAGTAGATGGTGGAGATGAGATTGGCCAAGAATAAACACCATCTTGTAAAGGTCCTCTAAGTAGGATTGTGCCCGAATGCAGATCCTTAACAAAAAAAGAATTTGGTAAGAATTCGACGGAAACTTGGTTTTCGACAGTGAACTGAGAGACAGAAATAATATTTTTAGCAATAGTGGGAACACAAAGAACATTATCAAAAGTAAAATCTTTGGTTGCAGTTTTGAAACAAAATTTTCCAAGGTTAGAGATGGACAAACCCTTACCATTACCAACAATAAGTTCGTCTGGGCCATCATAAGGGTAATGGTGGCTGAGGTTTTGAGTATCATTGGTCACATGATGAGAGGCTCCACTGTCAACGAGCCAAGGTTGGGTAGGGTGGGTGATTGCGGAATGATGGGCTTGAGGTGGTGGAGGAAGCGAAGTCTGCGGACGAGTGAGTGGGGGTGGGGGCCGAAGGTTTGGGGCTTGTTGGCGGAATAGCGGGCAATAGGCGACGACATGACCCTGCTCTCGACACCACTGGCAACGGCCTTGGAAGGGCTTTGCAGGAGGTCGAGCCGTGGGCGAAGGGGATCGCCAAGCCTGAACAGGCTGCTGCGGTTGAGGCGACCAAGAGGGCTGCGATGGTTTTGGCTTCTTTGGTGACTTAGACTGCATAGTCATAGCCGACGCCGGGGACGACGGGGCGCTTGGCTTGGTAGCGAGGCTGAGATATAACTCTCTATTGAGGAGTTTCTCATGGAGAGCTTCAATGGTTAAGGTTGTGTCACGAGCATGAACACCGTCGATCACTGGTTGGAAGGTATCATCCAGTCCTTTGAGAATAGCATCAATGACATCCTCAGGGTCCTGCGGTTTGCCAAGGGATGCGAGAACATCAGCAACTCCTTTGATTTGTTGCACAAAGTCAGACACAGATTGTGTGCCCTTGGTAAGAGTTTTCATCTTCTGACGAAGAAGATTGATGTGAACTCTTGAAGGTTTAGCATAAGTATCTTCCAATGTCTGCCACGCCTCACGGGCTGTCGTGGCACGAGACACTAGAGAAGCCATCGTGGTTGATAGCGTTCCAACAAGAGCACCATAGATCAATTGATCTTGACGGACCCATGTACTATACGCTAGGTTTGGAGACTCCGTGCCATCGGTGGTTTTTGTGGTTGGTGTTGGCGCAGGAGTGGTACCATCCAAAAATCCAAACAAAGCAAGTCCTATAAGGATGGACTTGATCTGGGATTGCCAAGAAATGTAATTGGTGGGAACTAATTTCATTGCATTAGTGAATTGGACGATCACAAAAGGCTTAGTAGGGTCAGCCGGATTAGAGAGGGTGAGATTGCTGGATGAAGCCATTGAAGGCAAACAGAAGGCAGCAGGCGATGGTTGGTTTAGGATCGATAAAAAACTGATACCATGTAGAATATTGAGAGAGAGATGGTTTGAACGTGTGTTTACTGAATTCCAAAATAAAGAATATATAGGCTTACAAGCTAACTAACAGATAGCGCATAACGGAGAGCATATCTCTCAATTGGAGAGAATATCTCTAACAACTAATTAAGCCTATTTACAATATTTAACTAAAATATATTTATTGCTTAACACTCATATCCCATATCATGATATCAATACCAAACAAGGGCTAATATGTACAAAACCTCTTGACACACCATTTCAAATATAATTTGTACTTGACAACGAATTCATATTGGATTCCATATAAAATAACTGAGTAAAAAACGATCAATATATATTGAGATAAAGAAAGTAGTATATTTTACTTGTGTAGTTTTTTTTTGTTCCGTTTATTTATTTATATTTATTTTTCTATTCCTATTAGACTGGGAAATTTGAATATTTATATTTTGGAAAGATGTGAAATAACATCCCACATTGATAAAAAAAAAAAATGAATTCAAGCCTTGCATATAAATCGGTGGACTACCCCACTTAACACCAATTGGTTTTAGGATGGAACCCCACTCGACTTGTGTGCTCGACTTGATTAACGCATGGTGCGCTCGGACGTGCTTGACCCCGCGTCATATGGCACACCGAGATTTAACATATATGAAATGATGCATTTTATATGACAGCGAGCAAAAGGAAATACAATAGTTTATTAATGACTAGCCATTTTCACTCTCGACAAGTTGGAGTGGCCATATCAAGCAGGATTTTTCTTTCTGATGTGAGGATATCAAACACAACTAAATTATACTCTATCTTGTAAATAAATTACAATTAATTTGCTTTCCAACGATTTGTTCATTTAGATTAATTAGTTAGATATTTTACCATATCTATATTAATTAGGCTCTGAATTATTTAATAAACTAATCATCCATTTCGATTCTCATTTTTATTTCTAAGAATGATGAAACCGGTCGGAAATGTCCGAAAAGAGAAAATAATGATAACAAATAAAATAATCAGACATTATCCACGACCAGAACTGCCTAAGGAGGCGGCTGACCACTCCCCAAGAACGACGTCGCGAATAAACATACATCCTAATATCATCCGCTGACGGTTGAAAGAGGGGCGCATGTCCTGCATGCCCACTACCCACGAAAGAGACATGTGTCTTTACCAAGATGACAAATGTCAAGACCTGAAACACATCGCCAATCACTATAAAAGGGCGAAACGGAAACAGTAGAAAGGGACTTTTTTTCCGAAAATTGACTAGAAGAAAAGGAGAGAGAGAGAGAGAGAGAGAGAGAGAGAGAGAGAGAGCGCAAAATAGAGCAGACGTAGTAGACCACAAAATCCTTAACCTGGATAAACAAGTCGTGATTTTCAGTAGCTCCACGGGGAAAAAGCATAACCACCCGCGTCCAAAGAACAGTGAATTCCGAGAGTCACAAGTCAAGGAAAGGAAACCATCAGCCGCGACAAACCTTTATTGGGACAATTGTTCGCGGCCACGTAAGTAAATCCTATCCTATAAATCTCGGGCGATCTTAGTAAAGGAGAAGGCGTGAAAGGCTCCAATCATACGTGTTCACACGACTGAGGTTGAGCCGCACATATATTATCTGCGCGGGTCAGGTAAGCACGTGAATGATGCGAGAAGCCTCCAACGTTCTACTCCTGGGACGGGGTCCCATGATAAAGGAGACTTTTTATATGGGGTTTCGTGAAAGAATGCATACCAAACAGATCCTTATAGATCATATCATATACTTCGTATATCTCAATAATATTGATTTAAAGGTATATCGACTAGATGATACTGCAGTATACTACAGTAATATTTACTTCAAATGGATTTCACAAAGTCCTAATGATTATTACCTTCATTCTATCACTTGCTATTCATACACAATTTTTTTTAATCATAAAAATTATATAAAATATCAATTTTTAAATAATTGTATACTTGTCATTAATAAATATAAAAAAAATAAAATATAAAATTACTCCCTCGATGGATCTTTTTTTTTTTTTTACAGTAGGCAACCAGTAGAATGTCTTTAAACAAAGATCATTCTTGATCATCCTGACGGATGATGTTACAGAGATCCCTATAAAAAGGGAAACTAGCATTACAGTTGATACTATTCTTAGCTATAAAATCAGCAGCTTTGTTGGCTTCCTTGTAGCAGTGTTGAGCTTTTGCTGAAATAAATCCTTTTTAAAGCATTCGAATCTTCTCCACTACTCTTAGAATCTCCCATGGACTTGAATTCTGATCTTCTATTGCCTTGACAACTCCCAGACTATCTCCTTCGACAATGACCTTACTCCATCCTTTAGTACGGGCTATTTCTAACCCTTTGCAGAAAGCAAGGGATTCTGTTAGGATTACAGATCCCTTAGGAACTTCTTCATAGAACATATCAATTACCTGTCCATTCCAATCTCTAACAATACCCCCAATGAGGCAAACGCCCGATGGTTTAACCGACCCATCTACATTGATTTTGTAGACAACCATTGGGGGTTGTGTCCATTTTATATTTCTAGTCCTTTTACTTTTTGGTCTCTTACCTTGATTTATAAGATTTACCCATTCCTGTATACTATGATTAGCTTTCCGTACTGTTGCTTCCAAGTTGTCCGGTTTATTTCCTTTGAAGATGACAGAGTTACGAAATTCCCATATGTGTTGCCATAATATACAGAGGTGTTCAAAGTGAGTATTGTTTCTTCTTATATACTGCATGTTTGTCGTTGACGCTATAGGATCATGGAAGCCATGAAACCTATTACCACTGTTTTGTTCATATTTTGCTACTATCATTTTTGTGATAGAGCATTTAAGGAGCAGGTGGTCTGTATCTTCATTCTTTGCATTACAGAGACAGCACAGACTGGGAACCCTATTAAAGTATCTATTTAGACGTTCATTTGTCGCCAAGCTATTTGAAGTGATCTTCCATAAAAAATTGTGAGTTCTTGGCGGCACTTGTAGTTTCCAAATCCAAGCATTATCTCCGTCGGTTGAGGACGTAATTGTTGATTTATCAAAACTTGATTTCGTGGTGTATATTCCTTCATTGTTATACTTCCAAATTAACTTATCTTTGGCTACCCATGTTGGGATAGCAATTTGACTGATTTGTTGCACTATGGACTGGGGAAATAGATAGGTAATTAAACTTATATTCCACTTCTTGTCTGCCATAATTAAATCTGATACCTTCATGTCCGAATTGTGATTATTTCTGTATTGTTCAAGGTTTTCTCCCTTTAGCCACGGATCAGACCACACATTTACACTAGTGCCATCACCAATGACCCAAAAAAGACCTTTATGAAATTTGTCTCTTAACTGTAAAAGGCGACCAAACTGCCAAGACGTGTTATGTATATTTAAATCCGTTATGTTACGATTTTGAAAGTATTTTTCTGTTATAACTTTGACCCATATGTTATCAGGGTTGGTGTACATCTTCCAGAGTAGTTTCATTTGTAATGCTATATTTTGTTCCTCCGCTTTCCTGATGCCTAGTCCACCCATGTTTTTTGGGCCACAAATTTTGTCCCAGCTAATTAGGGGTCTATAATTTTGTGTTTGTGTCTTGTTCCAGAAAAAATTCTTATTTATTTGGTCAATCTTTGTTAATATTCCTTTTGGCAATAGGAAGCTTTGCATTAAGTAGTTTGTTTTTGAGCTAAGATTGGCTTTGATTAAAGCCATTCTGCCCGCTTGAGATATAGAGCCAGATTTCCATTTCGGAAGTTGCTTTTTAAGATTTTGAATAGCATCTTCAAAGACCTCATTTTTAACTCGCCCATTTATAATGGGGATACCCAAATATTTTTCCATTCCTGTAGCCATAGAAATATTCATTTGTTGGGCCAAATTTAGAGCCTTGATTCGGTTTACATTCTTTGAGAATTGTATGGAGCTCTTATGGTAGTTTATAGTTAATCTTTACATATTAGAGAAATGGTTAAGGATATTTTTAATTGTATCAAGACTCTTATAAGAAGCTTTTGCAAAGATTAAAGTATCATCTGCAAAAGTAAGGAGGGGGATTGGAGTACTATTAGGAGATATTTTGATGCCGACTAGTGCATCTTCTAGCTGGGACTCTTTTTGCAGCTCTCTGGCCAAATTTTCCATGACTATGATAAAGATGTATGGAGCTAATGGGTCGCCCTGTCGAAGACCTCGCTCAGGTTTAAAAGGTTTTCCCGGATTGTTGTTAACAAGGACAGAGAATGTAGATGTTGTAAGACATTTCATAACCCATTTGATCCATTGGTCATGAAATCCCAGTTTTGTAAGCGAAGCTTCGATGAAGCTCCAGCTGAGCTTGTCATAGGCCTTTTCCATATCCAGTTTCATCGCCATCCAGCCAGTCTTGCCCTTTTTTTTTGTGGAAATAATGAAAGATTTCGTGCGCTATAAGAGTGTTATCCTGAAGTGATCTCCCTTGTACAAACGCACCTTGAAAAGGGTTAATGATACCCGGGAGAATAGGTTTTAATCGGTTAGCTAAAATTTTTGTGATAGTCTTATAGATAGTGTTGCAAAGACTTATTGGTCGATAATGGTGGATTGTAGTGGGGTTTTTTACTTTTGGTATAAGCGCTAGAAATGTTTGATTTATCTAAGTTAGAATCGATCCAGAGTGAAAAAAAGCTTTGACAGCTTTACACACTGAATCTCCTACTATGTTCCAATATTTGGTGTAGAACTCGGGGGGGAAAGCCATCCGGGCCTGGAGATTTGTCCTCTGTCATGCTAAACATCGTATCTTTTATTTCTCTTGTTGTTGGTTGTTTGATAAGAATGTTATTTTGATCCTGAGTAATTTCCTGCTTCAGAAAGGTTAGATCACTAGGATCAGATGGGTTCCTACTAGTGGATATAAATCGCTCCTTCATCTCATTGGTGATGTGATCTCTAATCTGGACCTTATCAGTAATGATCACACCATTCTTTGTAGTGAAACTCGTTGTTGTATTTCGATTACTCCTAATCTTAGCTAAGGTTTGGAAGTATCTAGTGTTCTTGTCAGTAAGTTGTAAGTGTCTAGTTCTAGCTCGTTGTTTCCAGAATTGATGACTATAATTGAGAATCTGCACTCGTTTGCTTTCAAGTCTGTTAAGTTTACTTACATCCTGGGAAGATAATAGTTAAAAGATACGATGGATCGTTTGTTTGCCGGAACTGCACTACATGCTCTCATTTTCAATAGTTAAAATATAAAATATTAACTTTTTTATTAATTTTTTTTAATAATTACAAACTTATTATCAATAAGTTTATAATTATTAAAAAAATTAATAAAAAAGTTAATATTTTATATAGTTTTTACCTTCTTAAAAAAGCGTGCGTGAATAGTAAAGGCAATGTATTTTTGGACGGAGGTAGTATCATTTTTATACGATCTCTAAATTTGGTATGTAAAATTTTGCCTATATTTTGAATTTTTATCTTTTAAAAAAAAATAAAAAATCTATATAATATATTAAAACAGAAGCACTTTCGTCACATGTCATCTCCTCGCGCGAAGTTATTTTAGGCAATTCGTTTTTATTTTTTCTTATATATCATATCCACTAATTATGGTAACTAAATTATCGACTATTATTTACATATTATCATTTCATACTATATTTTAACCTGTAGGATTAATTCAAAACTTTTTTTAACTAATAAGTTTAATTCAAAATTAAATGTCAAAATAATAATAATAATAATAATAATAATAATAATAATAATAATAATAATAATCTATTACTAACTATTAAAAAAAAACTTTACCGATGACATAGCACCATCCCCTTAATCCTAGGCTTTTTAACCAATCACCTTAGCTTAAATTACAATTTTAGTAGTTTAAAAAAAATAATGGGATTAATTCAAACCGTTTTCTATATATACTACTTTAATTGCTTTTTCAACCATCTATTACTTTTGCCCTACTATCTTATAAATAATACACTCGACACTGAATATTGTCAGTCATCCCAACCGTTTTCTATTATCCTCATTTGCTAGGTTGAAATGACAAGAGTAGTTGCCTTGACTGAGGAGTTTTTAGGTGTTTACAAAATTATCCCAACTGTTTACATACTGCGTATTATACACTTTACTTTATTATGTATTTTCTAACCGCTAATATGTGTATTTTTGTCTGTATATTTTTTTATATTATTTTATATTCACAACTTTACTATTAAATTGCGGGTATAAAACTAGTTTATATTAAAGTTGATATATGCGGAGTAACTGTATATATATTTTAAAACTATATAAATAATTATTTTTTACAGTACTTCTCAGCTAATATTATAATTAACTAAAAACTATATAAAATATTATTGTTGTTAATATTTTAAAAAATTAATACTTTATTAATAATAAATTTTAAATTTTTTTTTTAAATTAATAAAAAAAAATAGTTTTTATATTTTTAAAATATAAAAAGTACAGTATTTTATTTTAGATCGGGATTAGTAATTGGCCCAATCATTTGGAATATAAAAAATACGGAGTACTTGTGAAAGTGTGCGTTAAAGGCCGGTTTGCACTTTGCAGTAAGTAGCTGGCTAGCTAGTGGCCTGTTTAAGGGGGTCAGTAGGGGTGTTGAATTTTGAAGGGGGTGTGGTGTGAGTGTGTGACTGGGCGATGCCGATATGTTGGGCCCACTTCGGGCTTGTTACCACCACCACAAAACCCACCCGTCGTCCGTCGCCGTCACCCTCTCACTCTCAACTCTGAATTTAAGCGCTCCTTTGTCTTTACCGACACCGTTGCTTTCATTCATCCCCGGCCCTAAACCTCTATTAACAAGAAGTTAAATTATGCAATAAGTCATTTCATTTCAGAAAATATTTACAAATTGAATTGAGATAAAAAAAAAAAAAAAAACCTATCCAACAACTTCAATCAGTTAAATTATGCAATAATCCTCATATCAATCTACAATTGATCAAAGAAGATTGTCATCTTATGGGACTAACACTTGTAGTTCGAGCCATCCAAAAGCTCCAGCTTTGAGAGAACAAGCAACAACTTTTTGTAGGATAACTCCATGTCCATGACTGCCATTGTTCAACGAAATACATTTATCACTGTTGGACAATGATCCTGCTGGAACCTGAGACACGCAACAAACTGAGAGATCGAGCAGCAGTTTTTTATAGGAGATCTCCATGGTTATCATTGTTCAACGAAAATATGTTTATCACTTTTGGACAATGACCCTGCTGGAACCTTAGGCACACATACAACAAACTTGTGGTGTAAAGCGTTAGTGGATGTAGGTCGAACCCTAGCATGCGGTCGCGGATAAACACAAGGCAAACTGGTGTTAGTGGATGTAGGCCAAACTCAGTGTGTGTTGTAAAGCATTAGTGGATGTAGGCCAAACTCTAGCATGTGGTCGCGGATAAACACAACCCTATCCGTAATATATATCTTCGGCATCAACAAAAGATATTTTTCAATCTCAGAGCACGAGTCGAACGACGACTACGACGGGCGCGTTTGTGGGTGCCAAATCTCCTCCTCTACAGCAGCAATGTAGATAGATGAAGAGTCTTCTTAAAAACACATTTGAGATACCTTAAAACCACCAACTCTAAGTTTGATTCAGTATCGTTAAGTTGACCAAACTTTATAAAGAGAGGATAGTCCAACAGATAAGTCTTGTTGGATCCGACCAGAAAGTCCAACATATAAGTCAGACTGGGGCACCATCGACCAATTGGCATTAGGTGGAGTAGCCCATCCACCTATATCTTAGGTTCAGAATCCTCTCACTTCCGATTTGGGATTCACAAGTGTCACAACAACCTTAATCAAATGAAAATCCCCGGCAAATTGACCCCCTAATTGCAGACGAGGATGTCGATGGGAGTAGCGGCGTCAACTGCCTCCTTGACAAAGATGAAAACACTAACATCGACGATATAGCGACATCAATGCGTAATGGTTGCAAGGCAAATGGAGTCCTTGGTCTCATCAAGTTGGGGATTGCGGGCGAGAATGAAGGGTGGTCGGCGCCCTAGGATCTAAGCACGACGCCACGACGTACGGTGAGAAAGGAAAAAGGTCGGCTACATTCCTCTCAATTCAAATCCAATTGGTGAGCAGATGTCTCACATGAATTAGATCTCCCAATTAGTGCATATTGTTGAAATCGATTTCATCATTAATTTACACATTAGTGCTTTGTAAGATTAATTGAATTTTTATGTTGTTGATCGATAATATCATACTTTTAAGCCAATTCATCCGTTCATCAACTTTGGATTTTTGTTTTTGTTATTACCCAAGGCTATAACAGAATCGGTTATGTTGCTTCTTAGACTAAAAAGAGAGAAGAGGTGAGGAGTAAGAACAAGGTGAGGTGAAGAGTAAGTGAAAGAGAGCGATTAGTAGGGGAGATATGATCTTATTTTTAGTCATACCCTTCCTTGAGGCATTTACAAGTCTATTTATAGACTACAATCAAGCCATAACAGTGCCTCACCCGTATTAATCCTTGTCTCAAGGCTTAAGATGGCTACATAACAGTGCCTCACTACTAGGATTTGCCTGAAGCACTTACAATAAGAGCTAAGGCTCAATTTGAAAATCTGGAAACTGGTTGAGGATGTGAGCAGCAGGCTCCCAGGTTGCTTCTGAAGATGACAAATTCTTCCACTTAATGAGCCACTCAGTGACCGACCGGATCCCCATTCAAGAGTTTGTGCATCCGAGTATCCAAAATCTGCTCAGGGCCATTCAATATCTGTCCTTCATCATCAGTCAGAGGCATTGAATCACAACAATCTCTCAAACCATCGTGCTTTAGCTTCAACTGTGACACATGGAAGACAGGATGGATCTTAGAATCCACTGGCAATTGTAACTTGTATGCAACCGGTCAAAATTTTTCCAATATCTGATAAGGACCTTAAAACTTGGAGCTAAGTTTGAGATTCCTTCGGATTGCAGCAGAGGCCTGCCTGTAAGGTTGCAATTTGACAAATACCCAGTCCCCAACATTGAATGATCTCTCAGTTCTGTAACTGTTAGCAAAAGTCTTCATGCGAACTTGTGCTTGTTGGAGATGATCCTTCAACTGCCTGACCACTTGCTGTCTTGTAATTAACCAATCATCCACCAGTGATCCTGAAGCAGACAATGTAGGGAGTCCAAGTTGGCTTGGTGGAAATCCATACAGTGCTTCAAAAGGAGTCATTTTGATAGTGGCATGTGCAATAGTGTTGTACCACCATTCAGCTAGAAATAACCACTGACACCACCTTTTTGGGTGGCTTGAAGTCATGCATCTCAAATATGTCTCAAGGCAACGATTGACACGTTCTGTTTGCCCATCTGACTGTGGGTGATAAGTAGTGCTCATGTCCAATCTAGTGTGTACTGCTTTAAACAAATGCTGCCAAAATTGACTGACAAAAACTTTGCCACGATCAGATACAATGCTAGTAGGTATGCCATGGAGTTTATACACATTTTCCATGAATAAAGGAGCCACCGTAGCTGCAATGAATGGGTGGCAAAGAGCAATGAAATGGGAATACTTAGTTAGTCTGTCCACTACTACTACGATAGTGTCTTTACCGTGAGATCGAGGGAGTCCCTCCACAAAGTCCATACTAATGTGGCTCCAGGGCTTCTCATGTATTGGTAAAGGTTGTAATAATCCAGGGTAAGGCACAGACTCAGACTTGCTTCTTTGGCACACATCACAAGCTTTAACAAAAGACACAACATCACTTTTCAATCCCTGCCAGTAGAACAGACTTTTAAGTTTGTTTTAAGTAGCACGAATCCCAGAGTATCCACCCACAGGTTCTTCATGCAGTGCTGCCAACAGGTTTCTCCTGAAATCCGGTGCAGGACCAATGCACAATCTACCTTTGTATCTCAGCAAGCCATTAGAGACAGTGTAAGGACCTGGATGATCAGGTGATAATGCTTGAGCAATGTTTTCATGGATTCCCTTATCCTCCATATATGTAGCTTTCCAAAATCTCAGGACATCCAAGTAGGATGTACCACCATCAAAGAAGGAGAAGAACCATATTCAAACACCCTTGAAAGGGCGTCTGCAACTTTATTTTCTACCCCCTTCTTATAAGCAATCTCATAATCCAACCCAAGCAATTTTCTCACAGCCTTCCTTTGAACTTGTGTAGACAATTTCTGATCAAGCAAGTGCTTCAATGGTTGATGATCAGTTTTGATTATGAACCTATGCCCTTCCAAATAGTGTCTCCATTTATCCACTGCAAGGAGTATTGCCAAGAGCTCCTTTTCATATACTGATAACAACAAATGTCTTCCATGGAGAGTCTGACTGATAAAAGCAATAGGATGGCCCTTTTGCATAAGAACAGCTCCTACCCCAGACTCACAGGCATCAGTTTCAACCACAAAAGTTGAAGAGAAATCAGGCATAGCTAAGATAGGTGGGGAGCTCAAGATGTCTTTTAACTGGATGAAGGCTTTCTCAGCATCAACTGACCAACTGAACCCATCCTTTTTGAGCATATCAGTCAATGGTTTAGCAATACAACCATAGCCCCTAATAAATCTCCTATAGTAACCAGTGAGACCCAAAAATCCCCTCAATGCCTTAATATTTTTGGGAGGAGGCCATCTCAACATATTTTCTACCTTCTTAGGACCAGTAGACACACTTGAAGATGAGATGATGTGTCCCAAGTACTCTACCTTCTCCTGGGCAAACTCACACTTAGACTCTTTGGCAAAAAGTCTGTGATTCCTCATGACTGACAACACCTCTTGTAAGTGCTTGACATGCTAAAAAATAGACTTACTGTATACCAATATATCATCAAAGAACACCAAAACAAATCTTCTTAAAAATTTTGCAAAGATATCATTCATCAAGCTCTGAAAGGTAGCAGGAGCATTTGTTAGACCAAATGGCATAACCCTGAACTCATAATGTCCATGGTGTGTACGAAAAGCAGTCTTAGCAATGTCTTCTTCCACCATTCTGACTTGATGGTAGCCAGCACGCAAGTCCAATTTAGAAAACACACAAGGCCCACTCAATTCATCCAGTAAGTCTTCTATGTGAGGGATAGGAAATTTGTCCTTGACAGAGATGTCATTCAATTTCCTATAATCAATACAAAACCTCCAAGTTCCATCCTTGTTTTTCACTGGCAAGGTTGGAGAAGCAAATGGACTATGATTGGGTCTGATTATCCCACTAGCAAGCATCTCAAAAACTTGCTTTTCTATTTCCGTTTTCTGAAAATATGGATACCTGTAGGGCCTTGTAGCCATTAGGGTAGCCCCTTACTTTAATTGGATAGAGTGCTCGTGATCCCTCACAGGAGGCAGGTCCTTAGGCTCCTGAAATATGTCCCCAAACTCAGCAAGTACTACAGCAATCTCAGGTGGTAGGTGGTCTTGTGTATTGCTGATGCTGCAAACCTGAGCCACCTGGACCACAATTAAAGAATGATCCATATGACAAAGCTTACTTAACTCCTTTCATGTTAACATTTTAACACAAGCAGTTTGAGTATCCTTAGCCTCTTTGAACCCTTTAATCACTACTCTCTTTCCCAACTTCATAAAAGAAATCTGAACTTCAATAAAATCAAACAACACAGGGTTGTATCCAGCTAGACAATCAGTGCCTAAGATCATGTCACACCCTTCCATTTTAAATAATATGATGTCATGCTCATAGTTGCTGCCTTGCATTTCCCAAACAAAAGCTTTGCAAACCTTGTTACTGAACATGGTACCACTGATGGTGTTGACCTGCATGATTCCAGCTTTGCAAGCTTCAAAACCTGCTTCATTTGCAACCCTTGAATCCAGAAAGCAATATGTGGCTCCACTATCAATGAGGGTTGTGACCTCTTTCCCTTTTACTAAACCTTTTACACGAATCGTACTGCCTCATTCATCACCAGTGAGGGCATGAACATAAACCTCATCTTCTTGTTCATCATCTAGGCTCCAATCTTGTCCCAATTCCTCACTCACAGGATCACGTTCTTGCACCTCTTGTGCAATCAGACTGAAGAGTGATTGAGTCTTGCACTTATGTCCATGAAAAAATTTATCCCCACATCTGTAGCATAGGCCTTTCCTTGCTTCGCTCGATCTTCCCATGCTCAATACTGAAGCTGGTGGCGTTGGACGCTTACTGGACTCACCAGTACCACTAGCATTGCTCACAGGGATCTTGGGATCTCCTTTAAAACTGGGGTTTCTTGACCAGAGGGAGCTCCTACTTCCACTCAACTGAGATCCCCCATTCCCATTTCTCCATGGTGTTCTTGAAACTCGAAGCAAGGCTTGGACAGTTTTGTGGTGAAGGCGCGCCTGATCAAGAACTTTTGCCATTGAACTTGGTCTTCCCAATTTCACCAGTGATTGAATCTCAATCTTGAGTCCACTGATGTAACTCGACACGAAATATGATTCCATGAGTTGCGGATTGAAGGAGAGCATTCCCGCCCTCAATTCTTCAAATTTCTCATTATATTCCTCCAGATCCTCTTGCTGCTCTAATTTGTTGAACTCGCCGACGATCTCAGCTTCCCGGTGATCCCCAAATCTCATAAAAATCGCATCACATAACTCATTCCAATTCACGCTCGGGTTCTGCATCATATACCCCTGCAACCATGTATCCGCCTTATCTGTGAGATATATTGTTGTTATCTCTACTTGTTGCCTCGCCGAAATCTGGAAGATGCCAAAGTACTTCTCGCACTTTCGAATCCATTTTCGCGGTTTCTTTCCATCAAATCCCGAAAAATCGAGCTTTGGCAGTCTATTGAAACGATTGTCTGTTCCATTGATTCCCGAATGCTCAATGCCGCCATTAAAACTTTGATGCCATCTAGATCCTGGGATTTCTTGATCGCTCGGACCATTTCTCATCAGAGATGCGCTTCGTTGGCCACCCCTTGGCCCGAACGCACCCGCTCGTGAGCTACCACCCCTTTCTGATCCGGAGTGTTGTTTCTGATGATCGCCAAACTAAGGAGGATGACGCACGAAATCTGCTAGCTGCTACATCCTTTGGTCATTCAGTTTCTTGAATTCCTCGAATTGTCTGGCTTGTTCCTCCTGCAATTTCTGCAGATTTGCCAACGACGCTGATGTTGACACCATATATGCTCTTGTATCATCACGGAGCTCCTGGAATTGCAGTTCCATCGCCTTCGATCTGGTGCTGTCTGCCATGAAAGCGTGCCGAGGAGGGATGCTCTAATACCAAAATCTGTTATGGCCCAAGGCTATAACAGAATCGATTATGTTGCTTCTTATACCAGAAAGAGAGAAGAGGTGAGGAGGAAGAACTAGGTGAGGTGAATAGTACGTGAAAGAGAGAGATTGGTATGGGAGATATGATCTTATTTTTAGTCATACCCTTCCTTGAGGCATTTACAAGTCTATTTATAGACTACAATCAAGCCATAACAATTTTATGGTTTGATTTAGATTTTTGTTTTCCTCTCGATAAATTTGTAAATATTTTCTACTTGAGTATAATTTATCTATACTTGTCTTTGTCAATAAACGTTTTTGTACCTTATCAATATATAGACAATAGCCTTTATGATTTTACTATACACGTTCCACTATTCACAACTCTCATTTAACTCACATATCCTCATACAGTCATGCTAGTGGGAAAATCATTTTTATAAGGGGAATTTATAGAAAATCACCCCTTAAAAACAATTTTTTTATACTTAACCACCTGTTAAATATAAAATTATAAAAAATCACCCATTAAATGAGTTCCATCAACAAAACACCATCCATCACATATTTTCATTCGAATTTCATTAAATATATTATATTTTAATATTTTATACTTAAAATTTAAAGTTGAAACTTGAATATATTTAAATTATATCTATGGTACGATTAAAAAAATCAATAATATATTAGGGGAAAATGTGTAAAAGTTTTAAATTCTATATTTTTTTTGGGGGGGGGGGGGGGGGGCTTGAATTTTAATTGAAAATTTAAGCAAAGTTTTATAAATATGCTTTTAATAAAATTATTTTTGAGCTTGGAACATTTTATATATATATATATATATATATATATATATATATATATATATATATATATATATGTAGATAATTTTTTTAAATATTTTTTAGTATATAGTGTAGGTGTTTACAAACGAAAGAAAATAAGACATTAATTATTAGTATAAAAATTATTAAATTTAAACAATGCTAATGATTTATAAACTTATTTTAATTTTGATTAAAAAGTTGTTCATAAAGTATTTTAAAATTTTATAACCCTTTTTATGAATAAAATAGGAGAATTTGTTTGCAGATACATAAAGTTGCAAAAAACAATTTTTAAAAAAGTTAGTAAAATATTTTTTATTTATTTGTTTGATATTAATATTTTTCTTTATTTGAACAAACAATAAGGGTGATATAAAATAATTTTCAAAAATATTTCTAAGATACTTTTATATTAATCTTTTTGAATTGTTTTGCTTTATCAAACCTGCATTTTTTATTTTATGATAAGTTTTGTTAATATTTTATTAATATTTTATAATATTAATCCATTTTATTACAAAGATTTTATTTTTAAAAAATCGCGTCATGGCATGGGAACTATGATAGTTAATATTTATATTCAATGACATAATAATTTTATTAAATATTCATATTAAAAGCTTAATGTTTCTAAATTAAATATCTAATTGTATAACCAATTAATATTCATATTTAACATTAAATACGAATATTAGAGCCTATTTGCATTGGTATGCATTCCTGGAAATGAAAAATGAGAATTGATATGGAAAATTCATGATTTAAGTATTTGATCGATATGATAAAAGTTTAGAATTGGAATAATTACCGAAAATCATCCATTCCCATTTTAGGGTTAATTTCATTCTCATCGTCATCCATTCATTGTCGTCGTCATTATCATTATTATTATCACCTTCATTTTCTTATTTTACACAATTTTTATTTTATTTTATTATTTGTTAATAATAATATATATTTTTATTAATATTATTATTTAATATATGTTTAATTATTATTATAAAATAATAATTAATAATAATATATTAACTACTCCATCCGTTTAGAAATAAGTGTCACTTGACTTTTCGAAGAGAAAAAACAATATAGTGTGGGAACCCCTATAGAAACTTCACAACTAAATCCACAACCAAAATAACAAGCCCTAGACAACAAGGTGAAACTGACTATAGATGGATTTGGAAACTAAAAATACCACCTAGATTAAAGAATTTGGTTTGGAAGATAACAATTGATGGTTCATCAACAAAGGCTAGGCTAAACAGGTACATTAATAGAGTCTTATCTCAATGTTGTCTCTGTGGCTCTGAAGATGAGGATACTCATAATCTTTTTATGAAATGTCGAATCACTCGGTCAATAATATTGGGTTATGAACAATTAACAAGTAAATCTTTCCTTATCTTAGGAGGAAGAAACTTGTCGATAGAAGATATATATTATGATGATTAGACACGAAAACTCACATTTTGAAGATCTTTGTTTCATTTGTCAAACAATATGGGAAACTAAAAACTGAATCATTTTTAACAACAAAAACTTGGAGGCTACATCATCTATGATTCAAAAGACTATAAACAATATTACAAATTGGAATTTGACAAATGTAAATATGGAAAAAAAAAAACAAGTCCAAGACCAAAAGATTAAAAGATACTCCCTCCGTTCGCGAAAACTTGTCATTTTAGACTTTTGATTTTGTTCAAAAAAAACTTGTCACTTTAGAGATTTTACACATATATTTCCAAATTTACCCTCATTTATTTCAAATTTGAATTACTTTGAAAAATGTGATTGTACTTTGTTTTGAAATAATTAAGACAAAAGTAGGGGTAATTTTAGCAGTTTAAATATTTCTTAAATATTTTGCCGGAAGCTAAAATGACAAGTTTTCGCGAACAGAGAGAGTATATAAATAGAACAAACCACAAGAAACTATCCTCAAAATTAATGTAGATGCATAGCTCGGTTAATTCCATTGGCGGGTGCCATGTAAGGGGAACCATCAAAGACTCTGACGGTCAGGTTATTGATATTTTTCATCGGGAGACAAGACAAGGTTCAGTTCTCCAAACAGAGCCTTCTGCGATATGGTAGGAATTCAGCAAGTTATCTCCAAAGGATTTTGAAAAGTCATCATTGAAGGGGACAAGTTGAAAGTCATAAAGAGCCGATTAGAGAATGCACTAATATCAAGTGGGAAATTAGGGGTCATGTGGAGAAGATCAACCTACGCTTAGGTTTCGTTGACCATATTTAGTTTAGACATTGTTATAGAGAATCAAATAAGGTAATAGATTATATTGCTAAAAGTAGAAAAAATTGTAATTTGTTTACTCTCCCTTTTAATAAGGATTTTTGAAATATCATCGGGATAATTAAGGAAGTTTCAACAAAAAAAAAATATAGTGTGGGAAAACAATGTAAAACAGCTAATTTGGTTTTCAAAATTAGAAAGAGTGATGGAGGCAAGAGCACTTTGAATTGCTTCCACGTGATTTGGAATTTCACCATCAAAATTCCAAAGCTTAGCAATAAAAACAAAAGGAAAAAAGGGGAAATTGGAGTGGGAGGAGGATTAGGTGGGGCCCACTGAAAGCTAATAAGTCCTTCCAATTGCTACCTTTAAAGAGACCGTGGTGGGGCGCGGCCAGCCAGCACCCACCACCACCACCAGTACTTCAGCTAGCCTGGGCCCCACCCACCCCTTGACGTCGACTGCTTACCCGTCATTTTGCTCGCTTGTGCACATTAACATTACCATTACCATTCCCATTCAAGTGTTGGATGAACTAGCTAGCTCCCACCTAGCCAATTCATATCTAGCTGCAACCCTCTCCCTAGCTACCTTGCTCTTTCATTTTATCCACAAATTCACAATACATGATTCAAACAATCAACTATAACAAAACACGTACAATCCCAACATTTTAGTATTAAATCATTCATATAGGCTAATAGATGTGAATGAGATCAAAAGAGTCTCACATCGAAAGTTGAACATAATAAGTCCTACTATATGAGTCGGTGGACTACTCCTTCTATTGTCAATTGGTTTTAGAATAGGACATCATTCGGCTTGTGTGCTATACTACTAGCGTATGTGCGCCATGTACAAACTGAGTAGTAGTACGACAAATTTGATTCTTGAACTTTTTGGGAGTATTTCTGCTTGGGTCGTCTTTTTGTAGAGTTTATTTCTGTTTATTTCGTTGCATCTGTTTTTTGTTTGTATTGGATTATCTCAATTTTTTACTTAAATCAAAAAAGAAAGTAGTACTAGAAATTTAGCTCTAATTTGTACTTTGTTTAATTTCAAACTCCCACTTGTATTAATTTTTTTATCCCTTTATATATTATTTTAATTGTGTATTTAATAACATGAATTGCGAAAAATGTGATCGTAATATTAAACCATATTAAGACTAGTTTAATACGAAATAGTTTGTACACAAATCATTCATTCAATGTTTACCGACAATGAGCGCGAACTTGTGACTTGTGATATGGTAGGCAGGGACGAAATCGGGTTTGAAAAATAGGATGGGCTGAAATCGCCTTACCCAATGAACTAAAATTATTGTATTTTTGTTTTGACAAAATATGTTTGAATAATTGAATATAGGTTATATAGCTACAAATAAATAGGAAAATATAGCATGGCAAGAAGAAAAATTGTGGAAAGTGCAGTACTTGGGTGAAATCAAACATAGGACTAGGTATTAGGGTAAGAAGCGAAAACCATCCGGGCAATTGCTACTTTTTGTATATATATATATATATATATATATATATATATATATATATATATATATATATATATATATATATATATATATATATATATATATATAATTTGGTTATAATAGCAAAATGGGGTGGCTAGGTTGCAGCAAACAAAGCTTAAGTGCTCGTTTGGATTGGTTTGAAAAACCAAGAAGTGGAATATCCCAGGAAGTTGGATAGGATATCTGCGTTTGGTTAAAAAAATTGATCTCCAAAAACCCAGGAATTGAAATTCCTGTGTTTCACAGGAATTGGAATTACCAAGAGGGTACATGGTAAGACAACTTCCACCCTTTTCTTACTAATAAAAATCCCTTATTTATCTCAATATATCAAATCCACCTGTTTTTCATTTTTCAACCAAACGTGTTTCATAAAATCCCAGAAAGTGTAATTTATGGGAAGTCTACTTCCCATGAATTAAATTCCCGGGAAGTAGACTTCCTACGTTTATCCAAACGAGCACTTATTAGCCCACCCCTGTCTCCGTGTTTGATGATAGAGAACTCTTCAACCTTAATCAGAGATATATTTTGGGATTCAAGTGAGATCGGAGTACTTTCGACTGTTTCGAGGACTATAACCTTCTTATTAAGCCTATCCATTATGAGGTGAACTAAACCACTGATTTCAACAGCAATAAAAAATATTTGTAAACCTCGACCAATTTCTGCTTTGGGTTTGTCTACTACCATAGTGTCTGTACATGGTGGTTCGACTCTGAAAGTCTGAATCACTATTATGGATCATGGCATATTGTTTAGCAAATAGCTATAGGAGCTAGGTTGTTACACTTATATATATATATATATATATATATATATATATATATATATATATAGAGAGAGAGAGAGAGAGAGAGAGAGAGAGAGAGAGAGAGAGAGAGAGAGAGAGAGAGAGAGAGAGAGTAACTTGTGCACAAGGCTTAGGATGTGCATTGTGCACAAAATATTATTCGGTGAAATGTGAAACATTTTTCATTGAAATTTGAAGCATTATTCGGGGAAATGTGAGTATTGTTTAGGGGAATGTGAAACATTATTTGGTGAAATTTGAGGCATTTCATATAAGTTGTAACTATTGTTTAGGGAATTGAGGTTTCTTTTATTTGAAATGGATAAATAAAAAAACTAAACATTATTCGGTAGAATGTTATAAATTATTCAGTGGAATTGGGACGTTTTCATCTGAACTGAACGGAACAAAAAAACATAACAGTATTCGGTAGAATGTTTCACATTTCACCGAATAATGCTTAAAATTTCACCGAATAACGTTTCACATTTCACCGAATAATATTTGTGCACAATGCACACCCTAAGGGGTGTGCACACCCGAACCACACCCTATATATATAAATATATATATATATATATATATATATATATATATATATATATATATATATATATATATATATATATAACTCTTTTAGGTTGTTACACTTATGAAGACATACACATGCACATATAAATTAAGAGAGACAGGGCTAGTTAAAACTACACATATAACAATTAAGTTAGATGAGATTAAGGGTCTGTTTGGCAAGAGGTTTGAGGGTCTTTCGTAGCTTAAAAAAAAAAAAAAAGAAACTCTCACATTAGTGATTGGCATAATGAGTTTTGAAGAAGATGGATATTTACGTTAGTTTTGATAGAGCTCACATATATTCTTACAAAAATTGGATCTCCCTGAACAAGCTTTGAGAGCTTTGGATTGAAGCTTTAAAAAAATCTCTATTATACTCCTTCCCATCTTTACCTATTCTCTTTCCCTGTTTTATTTATTTATTTATTTAAGAGCTTTTTGGTAATTTCTCCTTTAAAATCTACTTATACAAAAATCAAGTACCAAACACTCAATAAGATTTCTTTAATGTTTAAAATAAAACAAAAACTAACATTAACTCTCCATTTTAACTCCATCTAACTCTAACTCTAGCTCCAGCTCCAACTCCAACTATCCGAAAATCCATATTTACCAAACACACCCTAAAGCCAAGAGATGGTGTTGTCGGAAATGGAGTTGGCAATTCAAGGGCGGCCGGCCGGTGTCCCGCCAACATACATCTAATTAACGTAACTCCACCTCCCTCTGGCCATGGCCTGGCCTGCCCTATAACTCATTGAGTTTGACACCTAATTAATTTATAAACTCTTTTTTCCCTCTCCCTATACTTTATTATTATATATATGCCACCTAATTTGCTAGTCTTAATATATATAGCCCCACTCTCCATAAACACTGCATGATGTGAGTGCCACCTTTCCCTATTTAACTCTGTTTCCTCTTTAATCAATACATTATCTACCTTTTTTTATTATGTAAAAATTCAAAATCAGTATCTTAACTTTCAAGGTCAATAAGTCAGAAGACGAATAATCATCGAAACAAACATAAAATACATAGATGGTGCAAAATATACATGATTATCTATCTACTCTGCCAAGTATTTCACGGTTAGTCAAATTTTGATGGACCAATAATTTTATTGATTATGTTCATTTGTACGCTATATACATCCCAAATCATGCACGTCCTTAAGGACGTGTATGGTTAAAAAGGGTTAATTAATTTTTTTTAAAACGCTAATTAGTCAGAAGGGTTGCACGTCATTAAGGACGTACATTTTTGACCTTTGGATTTGCGGTGTATCTATCAACTGATGAAACACCATAAAATAAATAATATCATATGCATTAACGAAACACCAGAAAATAAATAATATCGTATACATAAACGGGTTCCCGCTATATAAATTAACCCGTATTAGTTAAATGGTGGATTTTCCCACCAACCCCCACTTAAATCCACCAATGTTGAATAAACCCATGAAATGCCACGTGGAGGACACTTGTTCCGAGCCATGCGACACTTGTCCCAAGCCATACGACACTTTTCCCGAGCCGCGCGACACTTGTTATCGTTTTCTCTACATGTGTCGGGCGTGGCACATAAGGCTCCCATGATAAATAAGGCTTGTTGGCCTCACAAGGGAGTGGTCGGAAACTGGAATCTCATGAGGCTTAGGCCGGATTCCCTGGCCATGAGCCCCCCTTCTCAAGCGGGATTAGTCTCGGCTAGACCGACACTTGATGGAGCCCTGTAGGGAGGAAGGTTGTCCGCGAATGGCTTGAGCTCGGATCGGCACAGGTTTGGGTACGCCGACGGAAATGTCGTCGCGCGTCTCAGGTAAGCCCGATCGTATGAGCTCGCCCGCGTTCAATTTGATCCCGGAACCCGCTGACACGGGATTTTGAAAATCGGGATTCGTCATTGGCGCCGTCCGTGGGGACCACTCACCTTAAGAGGTGATTTTTCAAGGTAAATTATCCACTTATTTTACTTTGATGAGGTT
The DNA here is from genome assembly GCA_037127255.1 of Persicaria tinctoria. Classification (NCBI taxonomy): domain Eukaryota; kingdom Viridiplantae; phylum Streptophyta; class Magnoliopsida; order Caryophyllales; family Polygonaceae; genus Persicaria; species Persicaria tinctoria. Next base: position 64,662,872 of record JBANSL010000010.1, on the reverse strand, counting down.
CCAAAATTTATTGAGTTTGAGCGAAAGTCACAAGGCTACTATGATAATCATATAAATAGATATGTATTTATGCAAAGAATTATGGTTTTGATTCAAAGAGATGCATGTATGTATAGCTACTGCAATCATAGATAAAAATGCTTTTTGATTTAGATGGGTTGCCGTTATACATATCGAATGGGCGAAGTGGCAAATAGCTGTTATACAGGTCACGGATCTTTGTCCGCGGGTTGTATTTGATCCCGGGAGAAAGACGAAAACAACAGTCGTAGGTTGTTCTTATATTGTTTATGCTATGATGAGCGTCACGTGCACCGAAGGCCCAAAACAATGATCAGATTCCTGTTAGCTATCTGCATATTTTGCCTTAATTGGGTTCAATTTTTATATATATAAATTTCGGCTTGAATAAACTAGCAGCTGGAATCCAGCCTGTTGTCATAAAGCCATTAGAGCATGTATAATATATATGAATACATATAGGTACGCATCTGAGGATCACTTGAATAAACCTGTTAGTAGCATTCATTTGAGTCTCAGGTATCAGCTAAAGTCTATACGGCAGCTTTGCAGTTTGCTTGTTCTAGAATTACTATCATAGATTTATAATGTTAGGAGCTATGAATACGGAGTAACTCACATGCCATGAGATTCACACGGCATGAGGTAGTGAGGTTCACGACTGATGGATGCAAACGGCGGTTCGATTTATAAGTTAATCAGAGCAACAACCCTCACCGGCCATGCGCTAACCGATCGCGAGTGAGGAGCTTTACAAAGAACCCAGGAGAATTCGCTCGCGGAGTGTTTGTGGAGTATTTTTTGCATTTAGAAGCCCCTCACATCGGAAAATTACAAATCTGCCCACGGACTCTAATAAAGATGAAGAGCCATGGGCAGAGTCGCCAATTCGTGAAGAGTGCAACACCTCTGTCCTCGTAAGGAGAGCCCGAAATTCGAGGCCTCAAAGAGGATTTCTAATTGGTAATTGATCTATATATAATTGTGCTATATATCGTTCGTGTTTTGCTTTATTTAGTCCCTTTACGCGTGATCTTGCTCCGCGTCGGGCATCCGGTCGTAGAGTTGGCCTCCCGGATCGTAGATTTTATTTAGTCCCCTTACGCGTGATCTTGCTCCGCGTCGGGCATCCGGTCGTAGAGCTGGCCTCCCGGATCGTAGATTTTATTTAGTCCCCTTACGCGTGATCTTGCTCCGCGTCGGGGATCCGGTCGTAGAGCTGGCCTCCCGGATCATAGCTTTTATTTAATCCCCTTACGCGTGATCTTGCTCCGCGTCGGGCATCCGGTCGTAGAGCTGGCCTCCCGGATCGTAGATTTTATTTAGTCCCCTTACGCGTGATCTTGCTCCGCGTCGGGCATCCGGTCGTAGAGCTGGCCTCCCGGATCGTAGATTTTATTTAGTCCCCTTACACGTGATTTTGCTCCGCGTCGGGGATCCGGTCATAGAGCTGGCCTCCCGTATCATAGTTGTTATTTAATCCCCTTACGCGTGATCTTGCTCCGCGTTGGGCATCCGGTCGTAGAGTTGGCCTCCCGGATCGTAGATTTTATTTAGTCCCCTTACGCGTGATCTTGCTCCGCGTCGGGGATCTGGTCGTAGAGCTGGCCTCCCGGATCATAGCTTTTATTTAATCCCCTTACGCGTGATCTTGCTCCGCGTCGGGCATCCGGTCGTAGAGCTGGCCTCCCGGATCATAGCTGTTATTTAATCCCCTTACGCGTGATCTTGCTCCGCGTCGGGAATCCGGTCGTAGAGCTGGCCTCCCGGATCGTAGCTTTTATTTAATCCCCTTACGCGTGATCTTGCTCCGCGTCGGGCATCCGGTCGTAGAGCTGGCCTCCCGGATCGCAGCTTTTATTTAGTCCCCTTACGCGTGATCTGGCTCCGCGTCGGGCCTCCGATCGAATCTGCATTCTCGAAGATGATATTTTATATTAAGTCCTAGGACGCTGGAGCTTGGCTCCGCGTCGGGCCTCCGATCGAATCTGCATTCTCGGAGATGATATTTTATATTAAGTCCTAGGACGCTGGAGCTTGGCTCCGCGTCGGGCCTCCGATCGAATCTGCATTCTCGGAGATGATATTTTATATTAAGTCCTAGGACGCTGAACTTGGCTCCGCGTCGGGCCTCCGATCGAATCTACATTCTCGTATGATATTTTATATTAAGTCCTAGGACGCTGGAGCTTGGCTCCGCGTCGGGCCTCCGATCGAATCTGCATTCTCGGAGATGATATTTTATATTAAGTCCTAGGACGCTGGAGCTTGGCTCCGCGTCGGGCCTCCGATCGAATAAGCATTCTCGGAGATGATATTTTATATTAAGTCCTAGGACGCTGGAGCTTGGCTCCGCGTCGGGCCTCCGATTGAATCTGCATTCTCGGAGATGATATTTTATATTAAGTCCTAGGACGCTGGAGCTTGGCTCCGCGTCGGGCCTCCGATCGAATCTGCATTCTCGGATGATATTTTATATTAAGTCCTAGGACGCTGGAGCTTGGCTCCGCGTCGGGCCTCCGATCGAATCTGTATTCTCGGAGATGATATTTTATATTAAGTCCTAGGACGCTGGAGCTTGGCTCCGCGTCGGGCCTCCGATTGAATCTGTATTCTCGGAGATGATATTTTATATTAAGTCCTATTATGCGTGACCTTGCTCCGCGTCGGGCATCCGGTCGTAGAGCCTGCCTCCCGGATCGAATATTTTACCTAGTCCCACTACGCGTGATCTTGCTCCGCGTCGGACATCCGAGCGTAGAGCTTGCCTCCCGGATCTAGGATTCTTTTAAGTCCCATTACGCTGGAGCTTGCTCCGCGTCGGGCATCCGGTAGAGCTCGCCTCCCGGATCGAAGATTTAATTAAATCCCTCAAACGCTGGAGCTATGCTCACAGAGGGCCTCCGATCGTAGCGTGTATGCTCGCGGAGATAAACTCTTAACGAGTATAAACTAAGTCCCTCAACGCTGGAGCTATGCTCACAGAGGGCCTCCGATCGTAGCTTGTATGCTCGCGGAGATAAACTCTTAACGAGTATAAACTAAGTCCCTCAACGCTGGAGCTATGCTCACAGAGGGCCTCCGATCGTAGCTTGTATGCTCACGGAGATAAACTCTTAACGAGTATAAACTAAGTCCCTCAACGCTGGAGCTATGCTCACAGAGGGCCTCCGATCGTAGCTTGTATGCTCGCGGAGATAAACTCTTAATGAGTATAAACTAAGTCCCTCAACGCTGGAGCTATGCTCACAGAGGGCCTCCGATCGTAGCTGGTAAGCTCGCGGAGATAAACTCTTAACGAGTATAAACTAAGTCCCTCAACGCTGGAGCTATGCTCACAGAGGGCCTCCGATCGTAGCTTGTATGCTCGCGGAGATAGACTCTTAACGAGTATAAACTAAGTCCCTCAACGCTGGAGCTATGCTCACAGAGGGCCTCCGATCGTAGCTGGTAAGCTCGCGGAGATAAACTCTTAACGAGTATAAACTAAGTCCCTCAACGCTGGAGCTATGCTCATAGAGGGCCTCCGATCGTAGCTTGTATGCTCGCGGAGATAAACTCTTAACGAGTATAAACTAAGTCCCTCAACGCTGGAGCTATGCTCACAGAGGGCCTCCGATCGTAGCTGGTAAGCTCGCGGAGATAAACTCTTAACGAGTATAAACTAAGTCCCTCAACGCTGGAGCTATGCTCACAGAGGGCCTCCGATCGTAGCAGGTAAGCTCGCGGAGATAAACTCTTAACGAGTATAAATTAAGGCCCCTCAACGCCAGAGCTCTCATCCGCGGAGGGCATCCTAATTGAACTACGAAAGGCTTGATTCTCTTCCCAAGAGATACGTAGGCAACCCACTAATGTGTTGGGTACAGCCCAGACCAAACAAACTTAGCAAAAACATTACACCAAAAGTCTGATATATTGGGTACTCTCCCAAAGGAAGGCGAAGTACAAATGCATATGTTGTCTCGTTTGAAATCGAACCCTAGCTAAGCCTCATCTTAACTAAGGTTCGAGGAGCTGTGACGAAACACCATAAAATAAATAATATCATATGCATTAACGAAACACCAGAAAATAAATAATATCGTATACATAAACGGGTTCCCGCTATATAAATTAACCCGTATTAGTTAAATGGTGGATTTTCCCACCAACCCCCACTTAAATCCACCAATGTTGAATAAACCCATGAAATGCCACGTGGAGGACACTTGTTCCGAGCCATGCGACACTTGTCCCAAGCCATACGACACTTGTCCCGAGCCGCGCGACACTTGTTATCGTTTTCTCTACATGTGTCGGGCGTGGCACATAAGGCTCCCATGATAAATAAGGCTTGTTGGCCTCACAAGGGAGTGGTCGGAAACTGGAATCTCATGAGACTTAGGCCGGATTCCCTGGCCATGAGCCCCCCTTCTCAAGCGGGATTAGTCTCGGCTAGACCGACACTTGATGGAGCCCTGTAGGGAGGAAGGTTGTCCGCGAATGGCTTGAGCTCGGATCGGCACAGGTTTGGGTACGCCGACGGAAATGTCGTCGCGCGTCTCAGGTAAGCCCGATCGTCTGAGCTCGCCCGCGTTCAATTTGATCCCGGAACCCGCTGACACGGTATTTTGAAAATCGGGATTCGTCATCAACACCCATAAATTATCCTTTAAGCTGATGTTGTAATTTTATGTGGGGTTTTTTTTAACTTAGGTAATATTTTCAGATAAATGGTATTGCGTTGTGAAAGGACAACAACGAAAACACGAGCTTAACAATTAATTATATATATAAGTTTATATATACTACTCATTTTTATTGTCAATTGATTTTAAAATGGATACTCATTTATCTTGTGCGTATAAGCTACTAGCTCCTGTGCACATGACCTCTAGTTATCGATCCGAGTTTAGACTTTAACAAATGATACCTAATTATTTTATCTATTTATAAAAAGATACATCATTTTTAAGATATATATTCAGGCAAAGTAAACATGTGATTTGTCATTGAAACTTTTTGAAGATTTATTTGGAAACATATGAATCTCGAGCTTAGTATACTCATTCAGCCATTCCGTTCGTCAAAGCATGTCATTTTAGCTTATTTCACTAATTTTAAGTAAATCAATAATTAACAGTTTACGAGTAATTATTAAAAGGGCATTTTTGTAAAATAGATACCAAAATGTCTACAATGACATGTTTTGTTGAATAAAACTAATACTCTAAAATGAGATGTTTTGTCGAACAAAGGAGTATAAGTTAGTGTATCATTTCTGCTATTATCAATTGATTTTAGAATGTAAATTCACTAATCTTATGTGATCGATTTGGATTAACGCATGATACGCTCAAATATATATATGGAGCCCATATTGTAATTTTATTGAACCTATGAAAACTTTTTATATACTTCTTCATTGGAGCGCTCACTTGCTTGAATTTTACAACTAATTTTTGTAATTAACGAAGAAAAGATTATTTCTAATACTCCCTCCCTGATAATTAAAATATACTACGAAATTGCCGTTGTTAGTTGTAGTTTTTGAAAAGTAAAAAAACAGAGTAACAATTAGGAGTATAAGTGTATTTTTTTTTAAATAAGTGTATATATTTTTAAAATGACAAATTTTAATTAACTGATTGAGTATTATTTTTCTAATTTATATTATATGGATGCAGTGTAGAAAAATCATTAAAATAATTAAGCTATCTAGCTAAAAAAACAAGGCATAAGATTCGTGAAATTGATTAAATTCGATCAATATAGATAAAGATGGTTCGAAGATATCAGAAATAATATACTCGTATTTAAGATTAAGTTTGTCTAATTTGGTTCCTTGGACGATACTCCCTCCGTCCAAAAATATATGGTCTTTTAGACTCTTGCACGGTAATTAAGAAAGTCTATTTATATTTAAATCTCATTATTATTATAGAGGTGGGAACCCTTTAATTTTACTTACTATTGTACTTTTTTAGGGGTAATAATTACCCTATAAACCTAAAAACCCATGTATTTTTTACAAAAATTCCAGACCTAAAAGGCCATGTATTTTAGGACGGAAGGAGTAATTGTTTGTTGGGACAAATTAGTGATTGCCAAAAGTTGACGGTGCGTATAAAAAACAGATTTGCAGGGGGATTAAATAAGGGGGAGACTATCCGCACGGTCAAAATATCGCCAATCACACGGTGGCGGTGACGAAATTGAAAACCGTAGGAAAATATTGTGGTTTTAGTTTTGAAAACCGTAGAAAAATTCACGGCCACGGAGTTGGAAATCGTGGGCTTAGCCCAAAACAAAAAAAAAGCCCAAAAAAATAAAGCCCAAAACAAAACCCCAAAAAAAACCCTAAAAAGAGGCCCAATTTCCCGCTACCACAGTTCTGAAAACCGTGAGAACTGTAGCACGCGGATTCCCGATGACCGTTTATAGTTTTTTTTTCTGGCGGTGTAACAATTTTCTTACAATTTGAGAAGCTGTGGCAGCGACAATTGCTACGATTTTCAGAACTGTCGCCACATTATTCCCCACGGTTTTCGAAACTGTGACAGCCCAGATTCTCGCGGTTTTCGGAACTGTGGCAGCCACCGTGTATTTGGCGAGAAATTGACCGTGCGCTCAGCAAACCTGTTAAATAACTCAATTAATGTCAAATCAAAGTGGATCGCCTATAAATAAAGTGTCAGTATTGTGATAAATCCAAACCTGATGACTTGTGAGTCATCAAATTTAACGGAATTGACCTGAAACGACGAGTTCCGATTCCCATTAACCTTTTTTCATCAATTAATTACAACGGAATTAGGAAAGTTGTACGTGTCCAATTTGCTTCCATGAAATTTAGGGCTGACGTACTTAATTCATGATTTTCTTTGACCGATCCAACCTACTAGTAGCAACTATGGGACCCCCCAATCTTTACACAAATTTTTTTTTCTCGAAAATTTCGCGAGGTACATCGAGGAATTGCAATTTTCACGAGATATACAACTATTTTGCATATTTCGCGTGGTACCCCTGAGGTTTTGAATTTTTTTGCCTCACGCCCTCGGGGCTTAAATCTAATAGATTCTGTGAAGCACCGTTAGTTTTCAATAAAAAAGAAAAAGAAAACGAAAACGAAAGAAGGAACGGACACGCTTTGCATTGGGAACCCTCTCAGCTTTTCTCTCTCCCCGAGCCAACCCATGACCCTCTCCAGCGAGAAGCGAAGATGACGAGAGAGAGGAAGGTGAGCCGGGAATGGGAGGGCTGGTGGAGGAGGCCAATTTTGCCGAGGAGGACGCCGACGACGGAGGTGAGGTATTGAAGGGCGGTGAGGAGGTCGGGGAAGGGGAATTTGGTGATCGCGATGGCGACCGCAGCAACAATTGAGAAGAATCGGGGCCGATTGAAGGAGCTGCACCGGCGCGGAGGACTAGGTGATGGAGAGATGGTGATGCTGGGTGTCGATGGTGCTGGCATCGGCGCGGAGGACTCCGGAGTGAGAGAAGAGGGTTGTCGTGGGCAAGGCCGGAGCAAGGAAGAAGAGTCGCCGATCATGTGAGAACAGAGAAGTGAAAAGGTGGTGCGATGCTGAAGGTGGTTGCCGGCGGTTTGAGGGTGACGATGGAGTTCCGGCCATTTCAAGGACACGAACACAGATTCGGCCATTGGGGGCATGGATCTGGCGTATACCCTAGTGGATCTTGATGCTTAGGTCATGGAGATGCTAGAAGCGGTGGTGGCTTGGCCGTAACAGCAACCATCGACGGTGAATCTGAGCTTGAAGACACCGATGAACAGAAAACGCCGCCCTTTTTTTCTTGGAGTTTTTGGGATTTTTTATTTTGTTGTGGAGGGATGGCGTGAGGGTGGTGAAGATGGTGTGATATGTTCCAACCTCCCTCATTGACCGTACAAGAAGAGGAGGAAGCCATGGGTGTCCGTTCTGACGGACCAATGACTAGAGCGAGAGCCAAGACGATCGCAAGAGCTACCGCGTCCATTATCACTCGAGGCTTCGCTTCTAAACCGGAGCAACCACTATCATTGAGCTTATTAGTATCTGTCGCCGACACTCCGTGTGATTCGTCTTAGCCTCCGTCGGATACCTTTCCGACGTCGTTCACATAAACTATTTATTATTAAGACTTATTTCTATTTTTAGCATTATTTATTAATAATGGTGTGGACTTACTTTACATAGTAAGTCCAGCCCGTTAGTTAATTAGGTCAATTAGTTAATTAATTAGGGTTATTAGTATTTTCCTATAAATACTCTATTAGGGTTAATTTTCATCTTTACGTCAAATTTAGAGGATTGTAGAGCGTTGAGTTTGAGACTCTCCCTTTCCTCCCTGACGTCAAGCCCTAATTTCTCTTGCTATTTGATTCACTGCTAAATTCAATTGGATCTTCAATCAAAGGTTCTCACTGGAATTGATTGAAGATCGGAATCTAATCCTCGTTTGGAAGAGGTTCACCTTGCTCCGATCACCATCACCTCTCCGCCTCCGCCCTCACTATCGCACCACCGCTGCACCACCACCATCACCCACTACCGTCAGACACCATCGTACCCACCTCCGCTGCCGCATCTACTGCCGATCGAGACCACGCATCGCCGCGAGTGCTTGAGTGGACGAGTTTCACGGGGTCGATCTGCCCGGCCTTGAACAGATGCCGTATAACTTAATTAGCTTCCACTTGCTAATGAATTAGGCAATCGGCGCCGTTAGCAACTGAATCGAAAGTCAACTGGACATTTGCTAATTATTGGCAAAGGATACCGTAGCCCATCGGAACCGACATTTGCTAATATTAATTCGCTTAAAACCCCGTTTCATGTGAGTTCCCACCTATCTGAGATCGAGTTATATTAACGAGCACGGGTGATCGATTGACTTCTACCTTTGACAATCGGACGATTGAGAGTTGTACTCGCTCAACCCGAGTCGAGTGCGTATCAACTGGCATCAGAGTCAAGCCGGTTTTGTAAGTCCTTCGATCTTCAATTGTTCATCATCCCCTTAATCCTTATTTGTTTTGCAAAAATTGTCCTTAATCGGTTTTTACAAGTTCATCAACTTGGCCGAATTTTTTTTTTACCCTGCGATTTGTGTGGTGTGAAGTGATTAGTTTCGTTGCATTAGCTTGTTGCTTGTTCTGAACGTGCATTGAATCTTTTCTATACACCATTGCATTCTATTAGTTCTTTTGCATCATTTGCTTTCTTGCAGTGCTAAGTTTGGTGATTCGAAGAACACCTCGTTGAAAAAAAAAACCCTCATATTTGGTGATTCGAAGAACACCTTCAAAAAAAAAATATTTGCATTTTAGTGACGCATAGCCAAAATAAGGTAATCGTTCACCTTTTTGGTTCGGCATAGCCAAAATAAGGTAACCCAGGACCTTTGGTTCGGCATAGCCAAAATAAGGTAACCCAGGACCGTGTTCACTTCTTTTGTCTCTCATCTCTACTTCACATTTCATCTTCTCGTTGCCACTATTTGTGCTTGATTTGGGATTTGCTCTTGTTAGTGTTTGCGGACTAGTTGCTATAAACACCATCTTCGCCTACAGCCTTAAGCCGCCCTCACGGCATAGCCTACTAGCCGATTTTTGGTGTTGAACAATTAAGTTCGTTGGCATATCTGTGCTTGTTGCTTTCTTTTGTGCATTTTACTTGCCATGTCCAGTATTGTCATAGGTGATATCAACACCCCAGTGACGGGAGATGGTAATGGAGGTGACAATAGACAAGGGAACACCACTGTTCTCCCTAGAGTCACCGATGACACACCTCAGGAGACTCAGTTGACCCAAGAGCAAAGTGAGATCCAGACCCTGCGGCAGCTTGTCACTGAGTTACAAGCCAAATTAGATGCCTCTCATGGCAATTCTCAGCAGCCAGGTGGACAGGGTGGCGCTAACCCTGTCATTGACAAGGGTAAGGGTACAGTTCCTCCTTCGACATCCAAAGCTCAGTTTCAGCGCATGCACAGCACCATTGAGAGTCACCAGATTCTGCATTCAGCTACTCCTGGTTACACTCACAGAGACAATCCTGTCTTTGATGATCCATCCGATGACGATGAGTATGACTCAGGACGACGTCAGCAGCGTCCCATCCATTTCTCGGATCGCTATGAGCCACGGACGCCACACACTAGTGGCCGAAACCGTCATTCCTCGCCTAGAGATGCTCGCCATCGCCGTACCAGGCGCCCTGCTCACTATGACGACCTGCCTTCGGAGTATGATACACGCCAAGATCATCCATTATCTCGTACTCCAAGGCCAGGCCAAGCTGGTTACTACTCCCAGACACCCCACTATGATGACTTTGAGGAGTATGACGCTGAGGAGCTCCCTCACCAAGGTATGATTAATCCTCATCAATTTCCTCCTTTAGGTGACCCTTATGAGTTGCAGCACAACCCAGCTGATTGGATACCGAATGCGGAACTATTTGATGTTGATGATCGCTTCCATGGACACAGAGTTGACCATCACCCCAGGGACCATCGTCCGAACCACAGGGACGATCGTCGCCAGCCTATGCATGATGCTACACCTCCTCACCGCCAACATCGTCGTCCCCCGCGACGTCGCCATCGTGCACCACACCAGCGTTCTCCATCACCCAATTTCGGCGGGCATCGCCATCATGTAGGCGAAGCACCTCGCGCTCGCCATGAGGTAAAGGTTAAAATTGATGAATTTTTGGGTGAATATGATCCTGCTGTTTTTCTAGAGTGGTTACAGGCTACAGAGTACACTCTTCGCTACTGTCGGATACCTGACAATGAGAAAGTGCAAGCTGCTACTTTGCACTTTAGAGGAGCAGCGAGAGTATGGTGGCATCGCTTTGTTGATGACCGCTTACGGAGGAACAAGCCACCAGTTACTGCATGGAATCAGCTAGCTTATGTGATGACGCAGAAGTATGTTCCTCATAACTACAGAGACCAGATGAGATTTCAGATAGCTACGGCTTCTCAAGGTAACCTTACTCCTTTAGAGTTCTTTTCTAAGCTTGAGGATATGTATTACAAAGCTAACATTTCAGTGAGTCCTTCTACCTTGAGAACGAGGTTCTTGACTGGGTTAAATGCTAATATTCGTGATCCATTGGAAATCCTTCCAATTCACGACATGAATACCTTAACCCACACAGCCATGCAGATTTACAACCAGGTGAAACGAAAAGCAGCAACTGCTTCCAGGTATGCTTCTAGCTCTGGTCATTTTATTAGTTCTAATGTGCGTCAACCGAGTGCAGGAATAGGTTCCAACACTAGATCGACTCCTCAGAAAGCTAGTGTAGCTGTTCCTCGCCAGCCATTAGCCAAGAACACAGCTCCCTCCGCGTCTGATAGGTCTAAAGATGCGGAATGCTTCAGATGTGGAAGCAAGGGACACTAGAAGAGAGATTGCCCTAATGCTAAAAGGGTAATGTTTATAGACCAGGTGGGTTATGCTTCTTTGGATGACGACGAGCAACCTGAGCTCGTTGCAGATGATAGCCAAGATCATGTTGAGGAAGAAGAAGCTTGTTATGCTCCAGCTACTCATGAAGGCACCATGCTGTCATTGGTAAATCGAAAGGTGCTTACAGTGAAAGAGGTCAATCCTGAATCTCAAAGGGAAAACTTATTCCACACGAGATGCTTGGTTGAGTCTCTAGCGCTGTCTGTGATTATTGATAGTGGTAGCTGCAACAACCTTATCAGCAGAAAAGTTGTTGATCACTTGAAGATCCCTACAGCTAAGCACCCTCAGCCTTATGGTCTTCAATGGTTATCATCTCAACAAGGTATCCCTATTGCTGAACAGTGTTCTATTTCCTTTGCTATTGGTCCTTATAAGGACACTGTTGTTTGTGATGTTGCTGTTATGGACGCCACCCACTTGCTGTTAGGACGTCCATGGCAGTTCGACAGACGTGTTCTTCACGATGGTTTTCTGAACACTTATGTGTTCAATTACCACGGGAAGGGCGTCAAGCTCTTACCACTTTCCCCGAGTGAGATTTTACAGGACCGGGTAGAGCGAGATAGAGCTGTAGCGGCGTCTAGTTATCCCCCTACACCACCGCCGTCTGCAGGACTTCAAGGAAAAGTGGAACCACGTCTGATGCTTGCTAGACCCTCCATTATCACGGCACCTTTACGGGGAAAGGCGCCTTGTTTCTTGCTGATTCCACAGCCGCTTCAGGAGAGCAATGTCGGGGATACTGCCTTGCCACCGGTTATTGCAAAGCTGCTAGAAGACTATGCTGATGTCTTCCCTGATGAGCTCCCTTCTGGACTACCACCACTTCGAGGGATAGAGCATCAAATCGATTTGGTGCCTGGAGCTAGCTTGCCTAATCGCCCTGCTTACAAGGCTGGTCCAGAGGAAACTAAAGAGCTTCAGCGACAGGTTCAGGATTTGCTGGATCGTGGCTATGTGAGGGAATCCCTAAGCCCTTGCGCAGTCCCAGTCATCCTGGTGCCTAAGAAGGATGGTTCTTGGCGCATGTGCGTCGACTGTCGAGCCATCAATCAGATTACAGTGAAGTACAGGCATCCCATTCCGAGATTAGATGACATGCTGGATGAGCTATATGGTGCATGCGTCTTCACTAAGATAGATATGTGAAGCGGATACCATCATATCAGGATGCAGGAAGGTGACGAGTGGAAGACGGCATTCAAGACCAAGTATGGGCTCTATGAGGGGCTTGTCATGCCATTTGGTCTCACCAATGCCCCCTCGACCTTTATGAGACTGATGAATCACGTCTTCAGACACTATTTGGGTAAGTTTCTTGTGGTTTATTTTGATGATATTCTTGTATACTCACCCAATCTTGCAGATTATACTGAGCACCTCAGGCTGGTGTTAGAGAGACTTCGACAAGAGCAGCTATATGGCAATCTGGCCAAATGTAGCTTCTGTGCTCCGTCCACCATCTTCTTGGGGTTTGTAGTCTCCAAAGAGGGTTTACACATGGACCAGTCGAAGGTTGCTGCTATTCGTGAGTGGCCTCAGCCTACTACGGCCACACAGGTTCGATCTTTCCTTGGGTTAGCTGGTTTTTATAGGCGTTTTGTTAAGGATTTTTCTACTATTGCAGCCCCTTTGCATGCTTTAACAAAACGTAATACTGTTGTTGAATGGAACCCAAAATTAGATGCTGCTTTTAATAGGTTGAAAGATACTTTGTGTAATGCACCCTTGCTGCAATTGCCTGATTTTTCTAGGACTTTTGAGATAGAGGTTGATGCTTCTAACATAGGCATTGGAGGTGTTTTACACCAAGGTCGACAACCTATTGCATATTTTTCTGAGAAGTTGACAGGTGCACAGCTGAATTACTCCACATATGACAAGGAGTTGTATGCCCTCACTAGTACAAATTGACTAATTAAGAGCGGTTTTTTATAGGGAAGGAGAGTGTTTATTGAGGTGCTGTTAATTAAAGCGCTGTGAGATATTTAAAAGCGGAAATAAAAAAGCGTCGTAAAAAGCAAAAGGACAACGGTTTTTTCTGATAACCGCTTTCATACTCCATTTTTTTTTTTTTAAATTCGGTAAAGGAGAGCGATTTTTCTATAAAAAACGCTATCTATGTTTTTATTTTTTTTAAAAAAAAATTAAATCGAAGCCACTCAAAACAGCCTATCCAATTATGCAAAACCACTCACCGCCACATCTTTACCACTTCCACCTCTAATCTAACTTCAAACTTATCTGTATCGTTTGAAATTTATCACATCTTTGGAGATACACCACTTCAGTACCATCAAAACACTCATAAACCATAACAAATGCATTAATCTTGTATGAGACGGATTACAAATCAAATTGTCCTTGAAGTCTACAAATTTACATATAAATTGAAAAATAACCTGAACAAATTCATGGAAATACAAAAAAAAAATCTAGAGAGCTCGAACCTACAGAAAAATTAACCTTCGTGAACCAATTTGGGGACAGATTGGACCTGTTTGGATACGCCCAATAGTATGAATCCGAGACCTTCACGCCGTGGTCGTTGTAGCAAGTCGCTAGGTTTCACATTGCAGAGGGAACAAATTAAACCTGCAATTGGAATTTTTTTAATCCGGAAATTGAAAACTGGGGATTGAAATCGGAAATTGAAACTGGAGATTGAATTTGTTGTTTCTTATTTTGATAAAGATAAATTAATTACAGGAGAAAGGCGAGAGGGAAGAAGGAGGAAAGAAGGGATCAAAGGAAACGGAAGCGAACCTTGATACTACTTACCCTGAAACTACCGAAAGCGACCCTATAACTGCTGGGTGGCGTCGGAAGCAAATCGAAATGAAAACGGCCTGGTTCGCTGGAGTGAGAAGCGGCTGTGGAGGTTGTGGAAGGTGCCGTTGTTGTCGTCGGTGTGGATGAAAGGAGGAGGAGCCGAGGAGGCGGTGGAAGGTGCTGTTGGTGTCGGTGGTTATGGGGGAAGGAGGAGGAGGAGGAGCCTGGAGGCGGCTGTGAATAGACTGGGTAAATAGATTTATCCCAATCGATCAAGCCATATAACTAGGGTTATCCATTTTTAATTTTTTTTAAGACTAAATTAAACATTAACAGCGGTTTTCCTTAAAAACCGCTATCCTTCCCAATAGGGACAGCGCTTTTTAATAAAAAGCGTTGTTAAAAAAATGTTGTTCTTAAATATTAACAACGCTTTTATTTGAAAACCGCTATCCTTCCCAATTGGGATAGCGCTTTTTGGTATAAAGCGCTGTTAAAATAAACGTTCTTAGCGGTTATTTTATAAAACGCTGTGCGAAATTTTAATTAACAGCAATTTTAAAAAACCGCTTTAAAATTTGTGCTCTTAATCTACAAATTTGTACTAGTGCCTGATCCGAGTGCTGAAAACGTGGCAACACTACCTCTGGCCACGTGAGTTTGTGATCCACATCGACCATGCCGCCTTACGTTGCCTGAAGAGTCGGGCGCTGCTGAGTAAGAGACATGCTCGCTGGGTGGAATTTCTAGAGACCTTTCCTTATGTCGTCCAGCACAAGAAAGGTAAAGACAACGTTGTTGCTGATGCGTTGTCTAGGAGGTATGTTCTCATTACTTCTGTTCAGTCACGTGTGTTAGGATTTGGCTTAATTCGTGATTTATATGTTTTTGATGAATTTTTTAAGCCCATTTTAGACATTTGCTTGAGTAATAGGGAGCATGCTAGTTTCTATTTGCATGATGGTTTTTTGTTTAAGGCTGGTAAGTTATGCATTCCATCATGTTCTATTCGCTTACTCTTGGTCCGGGAAGCACATGATGGCCGAGGTCATTTTGGTGTTTCCAAGACTCTTGGTGTTCTATGTGAGCACTTCTTTTGGCCCCATATGGCACGACAGGTAACACGCTACGTTCGAGCTTGCGTCACCTGTCACCGTGCCAAGGCAAGTTCTCAGCCACATGGCCTTTACCAGCCATTGCCTATTCCATCAGGCCCGTGGGAGGACTTGTCTATGGACTTTGTCGTTGGTTTGCCGATGTCTCGCAGGGGACGAGATGCGATATTTGTCATTGTTGATAGGTTTTCCAAGATGGCCCACTTTGTGGCTTGTAAGACCACAAATAGTGTCTCTGAGATTGCGACTCTATTCTTTGACAATGTCGTTCGTCTCCATGGGATACCGCATACCATCGTCTCTGATAGAGACTCTAAATTTGTTGGACAATTTTGGAGGACTCTATGGGGAAAGCTTGGTACAAAACTCTTGTTTTCAACCAGCTATCATCCCCAAACGGATGGCCAAACAGAAGTGACCAATAGGACATTGGGAGCATTACTTCGGACCATGCTCAACGCCAACCCCAGGCGTTGGGAGGACTTACTTTCTACCGTGGAGTTTTGTTATAACAGGTGCAGGCATTCAGCGACCAATTTGTCTCCTTTTGAGGTCGTCTACGACAGGAATCCTTTGACACCATTGGACTTGACGCCTAAGCCATTGAAGGATGACCACTTGCAAGCTGGAAATCGCGCTCAGATGATCAAGGAACTCCATGAGAGGACACGGCTGCAGCTGGAACGCCGTGCTACACAGATTGAGACTCGGCGGAGTAAAGGCCGCAGGAAGATGCTGTTCAAGCCTGGTGATCTTGTGTGGTTACACTTGAGGAAGGATCGTTTCCCATCGAAGAGGAAGTCGAAGCTGTCCAACAGAGGCGACGACCCCTTTAGAGTTATTCAGGCCATTGGTGACAATGCCTACAAGCTAGAGTTGCCAGATTCTTACGGAGTCCATGCTACCTTCAACGTCTCCGACTTGTCGCCATATGAGGATCCTGAGTACTTGGATGAGGAAGCGGGGACGCTTCCCTCTCAAGGGGGGGAGGATGATATGTTCCAACCTCCCTCATTGACCGTACAAGAAGAGGAGGAAGTCATGGGTGTCCGTTCTGACGGACCAATGACTAGAGCGAGAGCCAAGGCGATCGCAAGAGCTACCGCGTCCATTATCACTCGAGGCTTCGCTTCTAAACCGGAGCAACCACTATCATTGAGCTTATTAGTATCTGTCGCCGACACTCCGTGTGATGCGTCTTAGCCTCCGTCGGATACCTTTCCGACGTCGTTCACATAAACTATTTATTATTAAGACTTATTTCTATTTTTAGCATTATTTATTAATAATGGTGTGGACTTACTTTACATAGTAAGTCCAGCCCGTTAGTTAATTAGGTCAATTAGTTAATTAATTAGGGTTATTAATATTTTCCTATAAATACTCTATTAGGGTTAATTTTCATCTTTACGTCAAATTTAGAGGATTGCAGAGCGTTGAGTTTGAGACTCTCCCTTTCCTCCCTGACGTCAAGCCCTAATTTCTCTTGCTATTTGATTCACTGCTAAATTCAATTGGATCTTCAATCAAAGGTTCTCGCTGGAATTGATTGAAGATCGGAATCTAATCCTCGTTTGGAAGAGGTTCACCTTGCTCCAATCACCATCGCCTCTCCGCCTCCGCCCTCACTATCGCACCACCGCTGCACCACCACCATCACCCACTACCGTCAGACACCATCGTACCCACCTCCGCTGCCGCATCTACTGCCGATCGAGACCACGCATCGCCGCGAGTGCTTGAGTGGACGAGTTTCACGGGGTCGATCTGCCCGGCCTTGAACAGATGCCGTATAACTTAATTAGCTTCCACTTGCTAATGAACCGTTAGCAACTGAATCGAAAGTCAACTGAACATTTGCTAATTATTGGCAAAGGATACCGTAGCCCATCGGAACCGACATTTGCTAATATTAATTCGCTTGAAACCCCGTTTCATGTGAGTTCCCACCTATCTGAGATCGAGTTATATTAACGAGCACGGGTGATCAATTGACTTCTACCTTTGACAATCGGACGATTGAGAGTTGTACTCGCTCAACCCGAGTCGAGTACGTATCATGGTGGGAGACCAAGAGGGGTATGGTGGGTGGCTTGCAGCTCTGAGCCTCGCCAGTCGCCGGAGTTGGGTGGAAGGATGGTGGGATGGTGGGTGGCCGGTGACTCTTCAGTGACTCAATGGATCTTTGTTGTCTGCTTTCTTTCTTTTTTTCTTTTAATTCAAAACTAAGTACTTTACGGAATCAGTTAGATTTAACCCCCGAGGGCGCGAGGCAAAAAAATTCAAAACCTCAGGGGTACCATGCGAACTATGCAAAAGAGTTGTATACCTCGCAAAAATTGCAATACCTCACGAGTACCTCGCGAAATTTCTGTTTTTTTAAGGTAAGAATTCGAGTTCAGACAAATCTGAAACTCGAAGGCCGGATGAGTCAACAGACGGAAGAGCCGTCTAAAAAACCTTTACACTTTTTTATACTTCGTAACAACAAACTTGATCTCTCTTTAACTAAAATCTTTATTTTCGATCACAGACCTTTGTTAAAAAAAGGAAATTCTAATGCATTAATTTAAATATTACAATATTGTGTGCTATGTACAGGTACGAAACCAAAAATTAAAATTCGGGTGGATTAAATAGGTTAAAATTTTCTTATACGCATAATTTTTATTAACAAAATCCTTAATTTAATTATAATTTTAATTAATTTTTCTTAATAATTTTTATCTATTATTTTATTTTTTAAAAATAGGGCGGACTTGAGCGGATTCAACCCGTCCCTCGGGCCATCTCTAGCTATATGCACTCCAATGGACAGATTTAGATTTGAACCCATGACTCAAGTTAATATATACGGAGTATCTTTCCTTACCAAATAAGATAAATTGTCTTTATAATTTTTTTTAAAACTCTTTTATTACTAAACTTAGTAAAAAATACCAAAAGAACACGACTAGATTTTATTTAGGGATGATTTGCCAAATATACAAATCCGGAGGCCATATTAGCCAAATATACACGATTTCGGGAATTTTGCAAAAATATACACAATACTACACGCGCACCCTCCCCCGATCTCTCCTTCTGATTTTCGCCAACGCTGACACGAGATAGACCGAGATCTGATTTTCGATCGCTGTAGGTATTGATCAACGCCGATCTCCTCCTGATTTTCGGTACTACATCTATCTAATATCAAAGCATTACTGAATTATGGTTTTAATGTCAGCATTCGTATAATTAGTAGATCTGTCGTTCATAGATCTGTGAAAAAAACTTCAATTCGTGTTAAATATCGTTTTATATCCAATAGATGAAGTCGTATAGTGTAGATCGTGTAATTTCGACTTCCGTTGTTACTGTTTCGATACAAATCAGAGTAAGTCGTCAACAATATATAGAGTTTCAAGTTCTTCGTCGATCTGCTTCGTTAATAGATACTCGATCTGTCAACATCACGATCCTTAAATCTGTCTGTTGGATGAATTCGAAATGTTGTGCTTGAATGAATTGAAAGGAAATAATTGTATGAATTGTTCTACATAGATCTGTTTTGATTTCTGGCCTCGTTGTGTAATGCTGACACTGTATGAGATTTCGTAAATAAATGCCATGTATCTAACTTATTTCTATCAGGCTGACACGGAATCAGATGCAATTCATTGTACTTGTATACATATTACCTGTATCTAACTTATATCTATCATGCTGACATGGAATCAGAATTAACTCATTGTGCTTGTTTGCATATTGTCTCTAATTAATTGATAGGTCAATCATAAATGGAACCTCATGTGATTACAGTAGTATTTGGTGGATCATGGGTGTTTGCTGACACAGGCCTGGAATTTGTTGGAAATACAACATCAAAGGTGTTTTTGCTATATGATTCAACAACACTACAAGACTTGAAGAGAAAGGTGTGCACTAGATTCAATGTAGACAGTGTTCTTGAATTGCAATTTAGTCATTTGCACCCATGCAAAAAGCTGAAAGCCCTACTTATTGTTGATTGTGACACTGATTTGAAAGAATTCCTCGATATATCAGCACTAGATGGTGTAGACTATGCTGTTGAGTTGTGTGTCAGCATACAGGCACAAACACTTGCAATTGTTGACACAGCTGACAGGGAGAGTGGGAAATCAGTTGGATTGATTGAGTATGACAGGGGGCAAAATCATATGATTGTTGACACTCAAATGCAGACGGTGGGGTCAGATGATATGGATGATGATATGGAGGATGATAATGACATTGATTGTGATGCTGACACCTGGAGGAGACTGTACTCTTCAATGCGCAGTAGAGATAAAACAATAGAAGATTGCAATGATGACAGCTCTAGCATGGGTAGTTTCAACAATACCTCATCCAGCACAATGTACATTGGGAGAACCTTTGAATCAAAGAAGGAAATGAAGGATGATTTACGTATATTATCGGTGACAGAAATATTTGGGTACCGAGTAACGAGATCTGAACCCAAGTATTTTAGGGCGCATTGCGTGGATACTAGCTGCAGATGGAAGTTACACGTAAATACTGTTTCTCAGAATTGCTACGAGGTGTCAGCGTACAATGGTTTGCACACATGCACATGGGATGTGAGAACAAGCAATTGCAGGCAAGCACCTTCCTCAGTGGTAGCAAGCATAATCCAGCCAGTGTAAGTGTCTATATGTCATCATCAAAGTAACACTCAATTCAAGTATCACATCATTCATTCTAATGTATACATTATTACAGTGTCAGCAGCGGCTACAATCCAAAGCAGATAATGGATAAAATGAGGACTGAAAAAAGAATTCCCATTAGTTATTGGACAGCATGGAGGTCAGGAAGAATTGCACAAGAAAGGGACAGAGGGACACCGGAATCAAATTTTGCTGACTTGCCATTATTTTGTCACATGATTATGGAGAAAAATGATGGAACTGTTGCATTGATGTCAACAGATGATGATGACAGGTTTAAATACTTGTTTTTATCATTTGGGCAGTGCATTCGGGCCTTCCCTGCATTGAAAAAGGTATAAAATTATCAGTGTCAGCACAGATCACTTTTGAATATTTCATTATCATCACACAACTTATAATCATTATTTTACAGGTTGTTGTTATTGATGGAACATTTTTAACTGGGAAATACAAAGGGACTTTGCTTGGAGCAGTAGCGCAAGATGCAAACAGAAATATTTTCCCGCTTGCATTTGCCATTGCTGACACAGAAAACAACAGCTCTTGGGAGTGGTTTCTTCGCCAGCTGAGGAAGGTTGTTCCTCCGTCAAATGATCTAGTGTTTGTGTCTGATAGACATGTCAGCATTTCAAGAGCAATTGGTTTGGTTTACCCCAGTGCACATCACTGCATTTGTAGATGGCACATGGAACAAAACATTAGAAGCACATTCAAGAAAAGATACTTGGGAAATTGGTTCAAGAAAGCAGCAGATAGTTATAGTACTGGGGAGTTCGACAAATATTTTGACCGCATAAAGGAAAGCTGCCCGAAGATGGCGACCTATTTAGTGTCAGCAGGAGTACATAGGTGGGCTAGAGCACATTCACCAATCACCAGATACAACATGATGACATCTAATAATGCAGAGACCATAAATTCCATCTTCAAGGGGAAGAAAAATTATCCTATTGTTGCACTGTTGAATTTTGCTAGAGAGAAACTCGGAGCATGGTTCCAAGAGCGTAGAGAAAAGGCATCCAAACATGAGGACACGCTGACACCAGCAATACTTGATTTGATTAGGAACCTACAAGATCAAGCTAGAGAATACAAGGTTCAGAGGCTGGATGAATATAAATTTGAAGTAAAAGGGCAAGGGTCTCATGCAATAGTGGACCTGTCAGCAAAAACATGCACTTGCAAGTTTTTCGATATAGAGAAGATCCCATGTGTTCATGCTCTTTCAGCCATCATGAAGATTAAGGCAAATGTATCAGACTTTGTTGCCAGATTTTACACAAGTGATGCTTGGAAATTAGCTTATGCTGAAACAATATACCCAGTGCTGACAGACGATGAATCAGGCGTCCCTGAAGCAATAAGATCTATAAAGTGTTACCCTCCTGTTGTTAAGAGGGGACCAGGAAGACCTCCCTCTAGGAGACTGTTGCCTGCGTGTGAGCTAAAGAGAAGACTGAAGTACTCCCGAAAATGATGGTGTCAGCATTGCTTGAGACCGGCTCGCTTTATATCATATACTTCTAGGATACAATCACTTAGAAACACCCCCAGTCATATATATTGCATACAATAAACCTGTTCTGTTTGGAAATTACTTTTTTCATAGTTTACATAACCCCATGTCAGCATTATGGGCAATGCTGACACTGATACATTCCCATATGTTTTCAAGAAGATTCAATGCACTTTGTTTCAGCATTACTTATGTCATATTGGATTTTGTACATTGTATGTGATTGGGGACTATATCAAATTCGATCTAATGAAAAAATCCAGATGCTTAATTCCGAATAAGTACGTTAAACACAACAAAATACATACAATTAATATACGCGAACGATGTTCAATGGAAACAGTTAATATCCAAACCCAGAATGATGGTGTCAACAAAATACACACAGTTAATATCCAACTTCATATCCAACTACAATGTCGCTTAAACTAAGTACTCAGAATGATAGTGTCAGCATTGCTCAAATTATGAAGCTCCAAGACTCCTTGATCAAGTCTGAGCAAATAAGCTCTCTGTAGCGGAATAGCTTCTCATATGTGATTGTGGTGACATCTCCGCCAAATACAACAGCCTCGATTGCTTTCACTGTAAACACCCCACAAGCACTTCTGCACACACTCACAAACATAGACAAATAGGGGTGTGTCAACAACAGATAAATAGAAAGTAAATGTATGTCAGCAATTAATATAAAAGTTAGGTAAGAGTACAAACCCAGATTTATCATGGACCATATCAGGGACCTTCCTTATCTCAAATGGTATGGAGCTAAAATTTTCATATATTCCACACTTCTCCAAGTGTATAGGAAGCCAGTGAGCAATAGGCTGCAGTTCTGCATCTAGTACACCCTTGCCGACACCGTAGACATTGCAGTCATAGACATTGATCACCTTCTGATCAATTATGATCTCTAAGGCAACCCAATATTTGTTGATGACGTTAAAGGGTGTGTAAATCTTGTTTGCAGATGCCCATGGTTTGCCATACTGGTCAGGGAAAAGACCCAGGAAATAGCTCCCACTCATGTCTGACACAGGCAAATCTGGTTTGTACGCTTTGGCACTAGCTGGCAGGTAGTTCTGATAGAAAACCCAATCAAGGACAACGAACTCTGCATACTTATTGGCTTCCTCATGGATCCTCTTCCTCAAATAATACAACCCTGCTTCAATATGCTACAACACACAGTAACAAGCTACTGTCAGCACTAGATATACCGCGACAAATATCAATAAACAAAAACCAGAAGACAAACAATATGAAATATAATTGCTGCCAGATCATTTACCGAACACTCCAGCCACATGTCCTTGTTAAGAATTGGTTTAAAAAAGGATTTATCAACTCTTCCGGAAGCAACAACCACAGAAAAATCCCTGAAAACAAGCAAAAATTATGAATTAAACACAGAATCATAAGAGGTAGAGGTGTCAGCATAAGACAGTTAATGATTATATAACGAGTAAAAAGATAAAAAAAATACCGATTACTCCTCATAGTTTTGTACAAGAACTCATGATCGTCTTCACTTAAAAGCGACTTCTTCGCATTGTGCTTGGGCCACCTCCCTTTCTTTTCTTGCTGCTCATATGGACTCGTCAGAAAAGTACTCGCTTTTGGGATACGCTTGGATCGCCTGAGTTCTTCAATCTCTTCGACTACTTTAGGGTGCTTGCTGTAGGCAACCCAGTCAGTCACTACAGGCAATGGAAGCGTGTCAGCATTTTCATCGCCTTCAGGAGTATCCAGGTTGATAGTCCCTGGTGGTGCAATGGTAGGAGGTGGAGTTCCTGCAACATCAGCCTTCTCATCCCCATCACCCTGGCCACCTAATGGGGTTACAACATCCTTACAATCCTCACTACTTGGCTTCACTGGGAGGTCAGCTCCTACATCCTCGCCAGTGCTCTGCAGTCCCCTGTCAGCATCTTCATGAGCTCCGTCGTTGCTGTCCTTAAACTCTTCGCCTCTTGGCTCCATGGACATCAAATCAGAATCACGGCCTAGATCAACAGCAAATTGAACTGAATCTGACTCTATTGTCCTCTGTCCTTCAACCAATGTGACAGGAATGATAGACTCCGGAACCACAACATCAACTGTAATTTTTTGGGCTTCATCTCTCTCATCACCACAGGACGATGTCTTCATTTGTTTACAATCTTTGAGTGAATCCAACTCAGCTTCCTGCTCAGCAATAGCATCCTCAAGGATAACACCCATCTTCTTGTCAGCAATAACATCATTCACCATCTTGGTACTTGGTTGATCAATGTTGACAGATGACTGTGACCTTGCAACAATAGATTCATGCAGTGTGAACCTATTCTCAAGTGAATTATACTTTTCCATCAGGTTTGTCACCATTGCAACAAGTTCAACCGCCCTATCAACACGAGAGCCCAACTCATTTAGACGTGCAGGCAGCTCTTCGAGCTTTTCAATCCTTCTTACTAAATCATCTACACGTGCCGGAAGCTCTTCAAGTTTTTCAATCCTTTTAATTAAATCATGTACCCAAACTGGGTTGGATTTAGCGTCAGCCTCACCAGCAACAACATGCCCTTTTGCATTTTCATCTTTATCACCACCATCCAACTCTGGCTCTTTTGAATGCTCGTCAGACAATCCCTTCCGGTTGCCACCACAATCACCCTTGTCATCACCCCCAGTGTCTCTGTTGGCACCTACCTCCAGCTTTTCATCACCACTAGTGTCAACATCTTGACCATCACCAACAACATCTTCAGTGTCAGCATCCATTCCTTTGTTCAGAAGTAACAGAACATTCTCAATGGCAGCATCAACCTTGGTGTCATCAAACCCTTGACTGCCATCATTGGGGTCAGCATTCTCAGTGTCAGCATCAACACCTTGGCTGCCATCTAGTTGATCATCATTGGGGTCAGCCTTTGCTGTGTCAGCCTGGGCTTCACCTTGCACCTCACCAAACGGTACAATCACTCTACAGGCATCATTCACAACATCAACAGGAGATAAACACGCATCAATAGGGGCTTGGGGGATAGAGGAAGACTTGTTTGAACTGCTACTTTTGTACAACATTCTACGTTTCCCTATACTTCCCATAGATTTCTTCCTCTTCTTCAAAATATACTGAATAGGTTTATCCTCGTCAGATGTATCACAAGCATATCCAACTTGGTCTTGTTTTTCTGCCTGTACAACAGCCTCCTCCCTGTCAGCACCACCCTTCCTGGAAACCCTGTCTGCATCCACTGTGGTTGTCTCTGTGTCAGCATAAGGAATCACATCTCTCTTAGAATCCTCACCACTGTTAAAGTCAACAACCTTCTTCCTAATCCTCCCAGCCTTCCTCCTGATTGATTTTATAACTTCTATGTCAGCCTTCCTCCCAGCTTGAGGGTTGGTTCGTGGAGGTCCACTAGAACGCCCTCTCCTCACAGCAACTCTCTTCCCCTGGGTCTCAGTGGATGGACCTTTCTGCTTCTTCTTAGAAGGCTTTCCTGTATCAGCAATTTTCCTCTTTTTCCCCTTCTCTACATCAACAGATTTACCCTCAACATTTCCTTCGTCAACCTCACGTTTCCTGTTCGTTCGCTTCTCTATCTCAGCAGATCTCTCCTCTTCCTCTCCTCCAACAAAACCATACTCAAAAGACATAAATGATTCAATCTCTGAACCATCGTTACGTAAAAACTTGTTTTCATATGCATACTTGCGCATATGCCGACAATCATACAGAATATCAGTAGGTGGTTGAGAAAACATAGGCTCACCAATGGCATCACATACATCGTCAGCCTCTTCATCAATATAACCCATACCTGGGGTTCTTGCAAACTCTCCGTAGTTTGGGAACAGCGGTGTCTATCATGCACATCAACAAAAATATAAATAAGAAAACACATGTATATAAGAAGACAGAGTTGGTGTCAGCACTGATATATTTCTCTTACCAAGTCACCATCGAATAGCTCGTCAGCTTCATCATAAGTATGCCTAACCTTGCAAACCCAGTGCAAAGAATGAGGATCTCTATCATTCATCCTCAAATTACAGTCAAACTTTTCAGCCAACGCCGGAAAAGCTTCCAATATCCAGGCCTGTAAAAACAAAACAAGTGGTCATGCAAACACAATAACAATGCATAAGAAGCTGCCACATGGTGAGAAATGATGACACAAGTAATGAATGCTGACACATATCAAGGAATACATGCAATGCTGACACATAGTAATGAATACATGCAATGCTGACACATAGTAAGAATTGATTGCAAGGATATATCAAACAAGTAAACAGAATACCTGGAAAGCAATCCAATATCCATACAACTCATACGAAGGCCTAGCTTTCTTGCGATCCATCGTAGATGACTTCTTCAAGGACTTCAATAGAGCTTCATAGGACTGTCTGCCCCATGGATATTGTCCAAACGTCTCGTCATCGCAAGCAAGTGATAGATTTTCTTCAGTGATATAGTCTATCCGCCTATAACACACGACCATCTCAATGAGCAACAGCCTTGCTATAATTAGCTTCTTCTTCGACGTCTTCTTCATCTGTCGGAAACAATCCATCAAATCATCATGGGAGCATCTATCCATCCCAAGAAAATCAGAAAAAGTAACTGCTTTCGGAGGTTTGCAGACGCGGTCTTCGCATGGAAGACCAGTCATTACATGAAACTCAGCCAGAGAAAAACGAGCTAGCAGTCCATCAACTTTGAACCAGAGTTCCTTCTTCTTCTTCGTCTTAACCTGCCGCAACATCATTTGATGGATTAACTGGAAGTTAACAGTCATATTGTTGCCCTGGGAGAGCACCCATCCCAGAAAACTCTCCTTCAACATCTTATAGTGCAAAGGCAGCAACTCTTCTTTAATAATGTCACAAACTCCAGGGCGACAGTATAGATTAGATCTGGCATGGAAACGTTCTTTGTATGGAATACAAAACTTCAATTTCTGCAAAAAATGTATACAGATTGAATACAAAAACACCTGTCAGCATTTGAGGCAGACAAAATGACAACAACTGCTATATAAATTTCATAGACTCACATCAAACTTGCATTTGTAGGTGTCAAGATCAGTTGAGGTCCCCGTCAACATAACAAAAACAAGATAACCAAAGAGACAAATAGATGTCAGCCCCACAAAAATATGAACCCAAACACAAACATACATACACACCACACCCAGAACACGCCAAAAATCAAAAGACGACAAATAGTGGACATGCAAAGGGATGGAGATGGATTCCAAAAGAACAGAATGAGATGCCAAAATCGAGGTCAGCATTACAGAAGAGAGGTCGTAACTGCTCAATAATGCACATACTAGTACGATTGAGAACGAACAACACACATTCATCACAAACAACCCTAACGACAACAATCGCAACATCGCACAACCTCACCAACGCATAATCTGACATAATCAAAACCCTAACACACAAAAACGATCCAAAATCAACAAAACACTTACCTGCGCTGATAGCCATACTGAATAACCTTCAATACCAGATGAAAACGAGCACGAAATGGCCGGAAAACGTCGCTTCTCAGAGGAAACCGTCGAAGAACAGTTGGAGAGAGGAAAACCGCGATGGAGAGAGTGAGAAACGGGAGAGAGATAGAGAGGGAGTGAGCAGTTGAGGGGGTATCGGGGGGGGGGGGGGGGTGGGAGGGAGTGTGTTTGTGTAGTATTGTGTATACTTTTGCAAATTTTACAAAAACGTGTATATTTGGCTAATTTAAATATAAGAGAAAATTTGCGCCGAATTTGCAAATTTTCTCTTATATTTATATATCAGTCAATCACGTTATAATAGGAAGTATCTGACTAGATTTTATTTATTATTAGTTTTATATACTTAACTTATTTCATAGTTAGAGAACCCATTTTTAAATTATCATTGAGCTTTTATTTTTGGTTAATTAAATACAGAATCAGTTAATTGAAACTTTGGTTGATTAATTAAAATCAATAGGTCGATCCATATAAAATTTTCATTTTAACCCTTACTTTAAGATAGAACGTTTAAAATTTTAAATAAATACCACACACTCTTCTAATACAACTATTAACCCAACAAAGACACAGCAACAATGGTGATAACAAATGTTCAAATCCGAAAACTTTGTTTCTTTAATTGCAAGCGGATTTCTATCGGAACTTCAAATGTTTTATCCGATCAAATACTTATAAAGAAATTGAGATGCTTGATCTGAAAGTGCAAAAAAAAAAAAAAATGTTTAGATGTTAATATGACTATGTAAAAATATTAAAATTAACAAAATAAATCCCGTTTGATAGAATCCAATAGTAGAATCGTTAAATCTAACAATATTATTACACGTCCGTATTGGGTCCTATCGAACAATTATATTCTCGAGAAAAAACAATTACAATTACTTTTAAAATTCAAAGATAAAAAGTTTATTTAACTTATTTTTTCAACTTTAACTAGATTATAAACTCGTTCTCATACACACACTTAGCTAGGAGAGATTTTGCTTCATTCCATGTGGCATCCATAGTGAAAATCTTGATTAGACAAATCTGTTCTCGATTTTGGTCAGAAATCAAGCCCATCCAAACGAACTCTAAAATGGATTTTGGGCTGGTGACGGCCCAACATCCATTGGCCCATCGCAACACCCAATGGGCCTGCAAAAGCCCACTAAGATGTTGAAATTAGGGTTTCCAAAACTGATTCTTCTCCGCCTCCTCGGATGTACATAGTATTTCACAGCTACAAACCCTTTACCCTGTGCGATTTTCCCTTCGTGAGAGACAGAGACAGACGCAGAGGGCTAGAGATCGAGGAGTTCGAAAATGGTGCAGCGTCTCACTTACCGCAAGCGCCATAGCTATGCCACCAAATCCAACCAGCACAGGATCGTTAAAACCCCCGGTATACCATCTCAGACCATTTCTTCTGTCATATGTTCATCCCAATTAAACATCGTAATTTTTGTGAATTGCAATTGATCAGTTAATTACTTGGATTGTCATAATCGGAAAATCGTTTGGTTTAGTTTGAGGTTTTCAGATTTGTTGCACTGTTTGTATTATAGGCAATGTAGGGTTTCTTTTGTTCAGTTATACTGTAGATATTGTTTATCTGATTCTGAGAACGGTTTGTATTGAAACATGAAGCTATAAACTTTGGATTTCTAGATACTTCGCCGTGGACTTCGGATTGCTGTTTTAGCTGTATTTGTTTATATCATGGCCTCACCTGTACACTATTCATGAATTTATTTGAAATGCAATGCAATCAATTGATTGTCGGTTGGTGTAGGTGGAAAGCTTGTTTATCAGACCACTAAGAAGAGAGCCAGTGGACCGAAGTGTCCAGTTACTGGAAAAAGAATTCAAGGGGTATGTTTAGTTAACTCTGCTGACAAGATCGTTGATCTGTTTTCAACCAGTACTTTTCCATCACTGTATATTGTATCTAGTTGTAGGCTTGCTGTACAAATTAGGATCAAGTGTTCAATCTATGTAAATGCCGAATGAACTTTTGACTGGTATATTATATATTGTTTCCAGAATTCTTTGATAGGCATTGGAAGAATACTTAAGTGTTTGGGCCATCCCCTTTTTTTATGTTATCTGTCATGACTCATGAACACTGAAGTATGGACCGATTCAGTAGATTCAGTAGTTCGTGTGTAACTTTAATCAAGTAACTGACTGAGTATCAGTCCCCAGTTACTCTGAACTTGATTGATTGATTAGCCATGTGCTGAAGTATTAATGATATGATGGTTTGCTGTTACTAGCTTGAGGGTTTTCTATATTTTTTTTCCCTCGGCACTGCCGACTCCTGAATTAGGAAATGATTAAGTGCCTCGAATCCGATTAGTTTGGCTCTTAGGTAGTGTTTTTTTGCTGGCGGGTTCAGTCTGTCACGAGTTTTTCCTTAGCAAGGCACTAGAGATGAAGCTGTTTTACATTGTCATAGTTTGTTTACTGTTTATGGTGGTCTTTTGTAGATTCCTCATTTGAGACCCACTGAATACAAGAGATCCAGATTATCCAGGAACAGGCGCACTGTCAACCGTGCATATGGCGGTGTGCTGTCGGGTAGTGCTGTCCGTGAAAGGTACGTGCCTGAGAGGAATGCCGACCTATATTCTCAAGTGTAACATTCTTCTGAATTTGAGCTCTTGCATTATAAATATTTTTACAGGATCATAAGGTCCTTCCTGATTGAGGAGCAAAAGATTGTGAAGAAGGTTTTGAAGATTCAGAAAGCTAAAGATAAGCAATCTGTCCGGAATGCTTAAAATGGCTGTGAGCTCGAGTTATATCTTTGATATGAAAGTTGTCTTTTGTTGCTATGGGAGTTCAAATGACCTCTTTGCAGACTATTTGCGCATAATATTGGTATGACTGCCTCTGTTCACTTTTAAGTTTTAACTAGCAGTTTTGTTTTGGCATACATTAAATTTTGACAGATGTTTTGGCGTAAAACTATTATCATTTTGGAGGCCGAATGTTTACATGGTTGCTTTAGATTTTAAGTTTACCATGAAGTCTTTGCTTCTCTTACCATTCCCCTAAGTGATTCCATTTGATTCTGAAATCAGTAAAAAGCTGATAATTGGACTGAAATTGTGATCCAATTACCAGACAGTACCATCTGAATACTTTGTGGTAGGAAAACCCTAAAAATCATGGTCGATTTCATAGCCCTATTCGCCCATTTAAAAATCATGTCAATCTCTTAGGCATAGGATCTGAAGTTCGAATCTTGTGATGGTAATGAAGTTATATGTCGCCTTTGGAAAGTAAATACTTGAGGTACTGTCACTACACTTGTCCAATCTTGTACAGTACCTTGAAAGATTGAGAGAAACGTTCGAAGTGTCTGAATGTAACACCTGGTGGATTGATTTTTATCCCTTTTTTACATCTTTATCAACATTTTTTGAACACATTCACACTTGAGCATCTATGGTGGTCCATAAACGTAAGCTAATTTATCCGTTACGTTATTGTTGCTGTTCTTTTCCTTGTAGTTGCACCATCTGTTATCTTTCTTACCTAAGAATAGCTGCAAGGTTTCGATTGTTATACATAACAGATGCCTCCAAAAACTGCCTTTAAATGTTTCCTCATCTTAGATGTCACTTTGATGTATATGTGAACAAATTACAATGCAGCTTATGACTTTTCCCTTAACAGACGCAAAACTTGACGTACTACGTCATGACAAATAACAAATTCTTATCAATTGTGAAAATTTTGCCCCCTATTTAAGAAATTTTATATTTATATTTTTCGTTCACATCACAAGGCTTTAACATTGATAAAGTATAAAAAATAGCATAAATAATTAAACTTATTTAATAATTTAAATACACCTTACAAAACCATTGTGCTGTATATTATAAATTAAATTATAATATATGTAAAATTAATATAAATAAGAGAAGTAATACGGAGTATCTAATATCATGAATATCATGCACAAGTTTCACGATTTTGTATGTGTTATGGCCCTAAGGTCGGATAGAAAGAAAGCCTTAAGCTTTCATGGAGATTGAGAGGGAAGAAGAAGATGAAGGGGAGAAAGAGGAAGAAGAGAGAGAGAGAGATAGACTGAGAGGGATATGAGAGAGAGAGAGAGAGAGAGAGAGAGAGAGAGAGAGATTAGGAGAGAGTAAGGGTAAAAGATTTGATTATTACTTGGATAAAATCCCAATTACAACATCTAATAGTATTTATACCCTAAACCCCTAATACTAGGGACATAACAGTATGCTATTTTTTTTAAAAGAAATGAAAAAAGGATTGATTTTTCAGTGGTGATAGAGCTTGCTAGTTCATCACTCAATGGCATGGACGAGTGTTTGTAGTTTTGAATTAGATACCAAGATATTGTAGTCCAGATGTTAACTGAGATGAGCCACTTTGTCCGCAACTTGATTTAATCATCAGAAGGCACGACAACATGTTGACTCAATAGTTTGGATAAAGAAAATGTTCTATAGAAGAAAAGTAGAGAGTCATAATCACTATCTCATAAGAGACATGCCACATGAAAAATGCAACACAATTACCAGGGTATGGGTAGGAAATCTTCTTTTGGTTACAATCAATAGGGTTGAAAAGATATGGTATTCAATATGAAAGATAGATGGTTGGTTACATTTTGGAATGAAATTAGGGTTTTAGCCCCAATTTAATTACCCCACTAGTATTATATTGCATGTGGTCTTTTTATATTGAGATGTGATATTCAATTCATGTCACATTGATTATGAAAAATGTTTACACTAAAACTTTATAGGACTTAATTATTATGGCTTTTACCTTTGTATGTCGTAGAGAGGGAGGAAAATTATTTGTTTTGGATAATTTTTTTAGGTATATATATCATGAATAATTTTTTAAAAAAATATTGAAAGAGGTTTAAATATAATATTTGTCTAATTAAAAAAATCAAACAAAAATAAATAGAATTACATATGAGTGTATGCATACAAGAAAGAATATTTTAGTGCATATGTGCATATATACGACAATAATAAGTCCCGTCAGACTTTATTATAGTCTTCGTCACTTAGCCAACTAGCTCCCAGCCCACCTTTACACCGATGTTACTACTATTCTTCCCCTCGATCCTGTTCTCCCGAAACCCTAACCTGGTTTGATTGTTCAAATCTGTCGTCATCTTCTTCTCCTTCATAAAGCTCTCTTCGAGATCTACGAACAGAACCCTATCCGGCTCAATCTCAAGCTTACCAAACACTCCAAAAACAGCCCCATATATAAGACCAAGTCCATATATGTATATATTGCCATTTGATCAATTATCCACGTTCATTGAATAACTTGTTCATTATGATTTATGAGGAAAGTTTGAAGTAGAAAGATGTCAAATTAGCAATAGAACTATACAAGTTATAGAACTATGTACGAATTGAACGAGTCAGGAGAGAGCGAAAATAAACAAGGGTTGAGCTGGTTGGGCACTTGGGCCCCACTTTTTTTTTTTTTTTTTTAAATGATACTTTATTTTTATTTTTATTTTTTATGATCTAAAATAGCAATAGAATTAACTAACGTATCATCCAAATTAGCAATAGGACCAAACCAACGTACCATCATAGATATTGCCTAATTGGATCATCTCGATGAGTATATAGAATATTCAGATCAGAACTAAAATGCCTAGTACGTGTACTTATTTGAGGGATTATGTTTAAATAACCCTTTCAAATATATGTATACTAGTATTACTACCCGTGATTTTCGCGGTTTTTTTATACGACTTTTATTATTTATGCACAAATTGTGTAAGATAATAATTTTTTTTTATAAAATACTGCATTGTTTTTTAACTTTTTAATTTTCTAATTATTACTACCTCTGATAAAAAATAAGTGTCGTTTTAGACTTTTGAATTTGATTCAAAATAAGTGTCGTTTTATGTTTTCTAGATCATTTATATAATAGATTGATTAATTAAAATTATTATTGAAAATTGTATTTGTTGACTACTTTTTATTTCAAACTCTCCACATATTGGTTGAAAAAATTGGTAAACATTTAATGAATGATAAGATTTAGAAAAAAGTGTATAAAACCAATAATAATTAATACTTTATTAAAAATTGTGTCAAGAGCTAAAACGACACTTATTTTGAATCGGATGGAGTATCAATTTATTATTGATGATAATTTTTTTGAACGACTAACTTTAATCGTTAAAATATTATAAAATACATACTTTCTCTTGCTCCACATCATATATATACACGCACACATTAATATCATACGCATCTATAAAATTAAATTATTGATAATGAATATATATTTTAGTTCATCTTAGGCATGAGGGTAGTGAAAAATAATCAATATAGTTTCAATTATGGTAGGATAGATAGAGATGGAACACAAATTAAAATAAAATAAATGTAACACTTTATTCCATTTTTTTCTTCCAGTTAATTAAATTGTAACGTACCATAGGTAGATAAAAGATTAGGTTATTTTTTCTTCCAATTAAATTGTAACCATGGGTAGATAAAAGATTAGGTTAAATGGTAATAGATAAATTACAAATCTCTTTAGTGGTTATGATATTATAAATAATTAAAATAAATATAACACCAAACCTATTATTTGATTCATGTTCTGCATGTACGTAGTTTTTTTATTGTTATAAAATATGTATTTGTTTATTTTAAAATCTTTAATAGTAGTAAAATAACCTAATCTAATGTAGATTTTTTTCTAGATAAAACATTTTTAAAATAACTTAAAGTAAAATGATAAGATTTGTAACTACTCAAGATATGAGGTTGAATATTTATACTAAAAATTAATTTAATCATTAATTGAAATGAACACATAGGATGACACATATATAAATAGATGAGGTTATCGTCTAACGTGGCTTAAATATATTGGATCGTCATTAATTGACGTGGCAAGAAACCCGGTCAGACTGCACCAGAAAATGACACGTAAGCGAATCGTACCAGAGCCCGCCACATAAGATTTTCACGCCTCTGTTTTAGTATTATATATTGATTGATATATTGATGTTAAATACTAATTAACTTGCGGTTGTTGGTACTAGGTGATTATCCATGATGAAATTATTCATTGGTACTAATGGTTATTCGTTAAAAAAAAATTATACGGATGAATATAATTATACTATTATATATTTACGAGTAATCATGTGAAACAGACGAATAATATAGGTATATACGAGTACACGTTAAGGGTTGTGTAAGAAGATCAAGGAGATAGATTTGAAGAAAACTAAAATGCCAAAATTATTCGTTTGCAGTAATATGATTATTCATATATGTTTTGTACAAGCAATTGACCAACCTCATCATAGAAGGTGACAACCTCACCATCATCAATAGCCTTAAGGGTTGTTGGACTCCTCCCGAAGGTTCTGAAATGACCGTCTCTGATGTTCTTTTCTCTTTGAGTTGTTCCGGCTCCTTCCAGATTCGACATGATTACAGATTTACAGAGAAGCTAATCGAGTTGTTGACTGTCTTTCGCACCTCGACTTCGCGTTCTCTGGTCACTCCCCCTGATGATTATGCGCTTTCATCATTCATCCTTCTGGATGCTCTTGGCATGTGAGTTCCTCTCACATGGCCAAATTATTTTCGGATAAAAAAATAAATAAATTGTTTTCTACGACTAATCTATTGATATTGTTAAATTACGATGGGTCGTACAACGTGGGGGTCACACGCCCAAGTGCACAAGTACCGAACATACAAGCCGAGTGAGATTCCATCCTAAAACCAATTAGCATTAGGAGGATCGAGTAACCCACCCTCTTATGTGTATAAAGCTTGGATTCGCTATATTTTTAATGGGGATACTATCCCATATCATATTCTCAAGTCTCAACAAATAAAAATAAATAATTTTCATATAAAAAGATAATTACTATGTGGATAATTACACCATATTATTAAAATAATGTTGGTATTTATAACAACTTTACAATATATTATAAAAATTCGACAGCATATATCAATTTGTATCTACAGAAGAATAAAGAAAGAAAGAAAACGTATTGATTAAGAAGTGAATTATTAAGACCGGGTCATAAATGGTAGGTAAGTGAACACTTAATGCAAATAATAAATTAGTTAATCAAAATATAAATGTTAGGTCTCCACTGCATTTAACATGCATTTTACATACCAATACCATCTATCATTTACCTTAAAACTAATAATCTTACTGTATTGATTACCTAAAAAAATAATCTTACTGTTTCGCTATATACACCACAAACCCTGCACTTAATTCCGACGTACAGGGTTAAAGTGATTTAATTAATTTTTTGAAAGTACTAATTAGTGATGGTGACTTGCACGTCGGAAGTAACGTGCATTTTTAAAGGTGGATTTGAGAGGTATTTAAAAACACCCATTATTAACTCATCTGCGCCCGTAGAATCCTACTTCGATCACCTTAAGTTTATTTGGTTGTTACCACTAAATTATTTTTGATAATTTCATAAACTATATACTACTATATGTTTAGAAATTTTTATAATAAATTTTTTTAATAAAAAATATTGTCTTAATATAAGTGATCATATTTTCTAAATTATTTACTTTCATAATAAAAGTTTATAAATATAAAAGTAAAAAATACAAACATAATTTTGTTTTTTCAAAATCAAATTATATTTGAAATAATTTAGTGCTGCATCTCATTTTGTATGGAATCAACCTAAATAAAAGGGGGGAAATCTATATATCAATCTATATGATATACTAAAGCAGAGACATGAAGTCTCATCTTGTGTCGTTTTATGATGCAATTTGAGTTGAGTTTTTTGACTCGTTCATTAATGAAGTTATGTTAGACAATAATCTCATTTATATTATCCACGTATTTATCCTATATGTCTATCTCATATATATCTTAATTATTTACAAAATTTATCATTTTACCATAAACTTTTTTTTTTATAAATACTGTACCTTAAATTATTTTATCTTTAATAACTAAAAACACCCAAAATCGCAGGTAATAAATACAAAAGAAAAACGCCCACCGCCTTGCGTGAATTGAAGTCAAGTGCGGGTTCTCCATAGCACACCACATAATCTTGATTGATGGTACTATCATTTAATTATTTTTATCATATGATAATATTTTTTTAAAAAAATCATGTTCATATTTTGTACATTTATATGGATATATTTATAAACATTTAGGAGTTCATATTTTACAAAAAAATATTGAAAATAATAATTTTTTAAATATAATTTATATCTTTTAAAACTTGATTTTTAATCATAAAAGTTTACAAACAGCCCATAATAGAATACTACTCCCTCCGTATCGGTATTTTAAGAAAGCTAAAAATAGAAAAAAGCTAGAATAACTAAAATTTTAACAAACAGATAATTTGAAAAAAAAAGTAGTATGAGAATATGTAGTATTAATAAAATATCTTAGAAATAAAATACAATAAATATTAAATAAGATGAATTGACAAAATGAAAAAAAATTATCATCAATGTTTTTTAAATGGACAAATATTTTATTATAAAAAAAGGTTATCAAAATGGAATGAGTGAGGCTAGTAACAAGATAGTAAAACGTCTATTGACAAGATAAAAACGTGTAAATTACTACCAAGTCCTTTTAAACATCAAGCCACACTTCTCCTCTCTTAACCCTCATCCACCGTCGTCAGTCGTCACCGCCGCCCCAGGCCTTTCCACAACTGCGACAGCAAGGTCTTCGGCTCCCACCAGGCAATCTACCAAGCCAGCCACCGCAAGGCCCTCGCCAACTCCAACGAAAAACCCCCCATTACCCCTGATTGAAATTCAGACTCATCTCCCCCCATTAACCCGATTGAAATTCAGACCCCTCACCCTCTATCATACTTTTATTACTTGCAGCATCAAATTGAAATATGAGATTTCGATGCATCTTTATACTTTAATTAATAAGGTTAATTTGATGCCATTTCTAAACAGATTTCCTGGTAATTTGTTCTTTGTTTGTTGAGAACTGATATCAAATTGATTTTTTTTTTCCAATCTTGAATTAGAAATTAAGTTTATCCCTTCTTTACATCTCTCTCAACTTTTGAATGTAATTGTGATTTCTATATTTGCCTGAATTCTTAATTAATGAACTTGCATACGCCGCTCACACATTGTTGGCACTCTGAATCGAGCCCTGGGAACACCTCTTCAATCGAACAAGAAGGGAAAGCCTTTGTGTGCAATTTTGCAAAAAATCTCTTGTCAATAGGCTTTTTGACATCTTACCTATAGCCCTTATGAAATGCAATTATATAGAATACTACACCCTCCTTATCTCCCTCCGTATCTATATAAATTCAATTTGAAAATAATTAAATAATAGGTACACGACTATTACGTGGAGGAGGATCTAGTGAGTAAGTTCAGTGATTGAAAGCCTCAAACAAGGAAAGCAAAGCTGACTTTTATATATTGGTAATATATATATATATATATATATATATATATATATATATATAGGGGGAGGGGATTACATAACTATCCGTTGAGGAGTAAATGCAGTTTGCTGGCCTCTTTGACTCTTTTCTCTCTTTCCCTCCCCTCCCTCTGTCATCGCGCGCGTCATCGGAGTCTCCTTCCTCCTCCTCTTGATAGTCTGATTGCAACTTTGTCTGATTATAAGTATGTTTTAATATTTGTATAAATATATAGACTTGGGTCTTTGTCACTCGTTGCCCCCTTGAATTTTCTACTCCATCAGCTTACCTTTGAAATTAGGTACTGCTAAGTGCTATCAAATTCTCAAATTCAAACACAGAGAGGGTAAACCAATCAATTAACCAGATCGATTGAGGATCCATCGATCGGTGGATATAGATACAGATCGATGGGGAGGGTGCCGTGCTGCGAGAAAGCAGGGGTGAAGAAGGGGCCATGGACGCCCGAGGAGGACATCATCTTGGTGTCTTACATCCAACACAACGGCCCTGGCAATTGGCGAACCGTTCCTACTAACACTGGTACGCTCTTTTTTTTTTTTTTTTTTTTTTTGCTGCATCTTTATGCGATGATGATTGATACTACGTATATAGATCTATATGTATATAAAAATTGATCTTGCCGGGTTGATTTAATTCGCCGTTGAATTGGGTGTGTATTTAATACCGCCCTAATTAATTCCATCAGTAGTATAGGAGTATATGAAATTGATATTTAATGAAGAAATTAATTGAAATCTGGTGCAGGATTGATGAGGTGTAGCAAGAGTTGCCGGCTCCGGTGGACTAATTATCTCCGGCCGGGGATCAAGCGCGGCAATTTCACCCACCAAGAGGAGAAGACCATCATCCACCTCCAAGCCCTTCTTGGCAACAGGTATTTTCTTTTTTAATTATTTTTTTTAAATAAAAATATATCATAACATGCATCTGTATACATGCATCTCAATTGAGATATATAATAATATATGGAGGATTGATTGAGTATGAACCTCTTTTACAGTTCACACACTAGACAATTATTCATATTTATTAGTAGTTTTTATTTTCATAAATGAAAAATATGTTGTTAAAGACGAATAATTTTGTATTTATTTATTTATATGACTTATGTATAATAATCATATTGTTACAGACGAATAATTTTTCTCTTTAAAATTTCTTCTAAATTTCAAACGTTTATTTTTTTAATCCAATACTTCAGATTTGTTCATATATTATTGTCATAATATATGTAAATCAGTTAAGATGCATATCTAATAAGCTGATTGAGATGTGTATATATAATAGATATAGCTATGTAGGATTGTGTAGTGAATGGCACAATATGTACATATGTGTACGTATAAATTAATAATGTTGAATTTGTGATGATGGGGAAAGATGGGCAGCAATAGCCTCATACCTTCCACAGAGAACCGACAACGACATCAAGAACTACTGGAACACTCACCTCAAGAGGAAACTCAACAAACAAGACGAACAAGCTGGCAGCAGCAGCGGTGGAAGTGAGGGGCCACAACCAGATACCTGCGGTGAAGCAGGGGCCGCTGCTGCCTCAGAGTTTACCACCAAAAGTAGGTCAAGTAGCAAGGGCCAGTGGGAGAGGACGCTCCAAACGGACATCCACATGGCCAAACAAGCCCTAAGGGAAGCCCTCTCACTTGACACCCCAATCTCATTCCCTACCCCAAACCCTAACAACAATAATGCTTCAACTAGCATTTCCAAGCTATCAGATTCGACTTCTTCCTCGTCTTCCAGGCCTCCGGTGGAGACAAAGCCCTATGCCTCCAACGCGGACAACATCGCCAGGCTGCTCCAGATGTGGATGCCCGACAAGGCCAAGTCAGAGGAGGATGCCGCGAGCCTCCAGCAGCAGGCTGGGGGCCCGCTTTTGGCCCTCGAGAATTGGCTGTTTGATGAAGCTGGAGAAAACTGGGACTACTAGTGTGATGATCATCTTCAAACTTATGTTTCTTTTCTTTTTTCAATCAACGTTATGTTTGTTTAGTAGTTTTTTTTTTAACAGGTGGGTTGATGAGTTTAAACTTGGTGGTAAGTTTTTATATATATAGTGAGTGCATGTTTAGGTTTTATCCCAAACATGGATCCTTAATCATAGCTAAAGCTATGTATAGGATCCAGGGTTAGGATGAGAAAACATAAGTGTACATCAATTAATATATAGTTAATACGTATTACTGTTATAGTGTGGCATGTTATGTAATTTCTGAATACAAATACATAGCCAAGTCCTAATACTTTTTCAATGTGTGTGAGTAGTGAAACAAGTAAATCATTCACATTTATGATATATAGCTAACTTGTTAGTTATGCTGATCACTTATATGCTACTACGACTAATTCTATTTTATGCACGAATAATCTCAACCTTCTCCCATTAATTCAGATCGTTATCGAGTGCTGAGAAATGTGAATGAAACCAAAAGAGTCTCACATCGAAAGTTAACAAGCCCTAGTATATGAGTTGATGGACTACTCCTTCTATTGCCAATTAGTTTTATAATGAAACCCCACTCAGCTTTTGTACGTGTTAGGCTACTAGCGCATTGGCGCTTGGGTACACGACCCCTAGTCATCGGTCCACCGATTTATTATTTTTATTTTTACGGTTATAAAGTTGAGATCCACCAATTAAGTACTTAACAGTCTTAACACAAACGTTTAAACTAGCTAGGTGCATGGAAAGCTTCACCCTTCCTTTTCCTTACATCCTACAATTTTTTAGTTTTTTTATATTATAATGGCACAATTTAAGAATGTACATAAAAAATGAAGGAATTGCATATTGACAACTAAAATCTCAAACATGGATGAATACTTTTCTCCGCATTTCATTCCTTATTTTTAAAAGGGCCGGTAACTATTTCTCCTATAATGCTAATTTAATCGTTTCTCACCCCTCCTATAGGCTCACAAAAATATTGATTATTATCATTACACAATTAAAAGGCACAAATATTGACATATAATGATATGAAGTACATTTAACAATAAAATATCAATGGGCTTCCGCAAAGTCAAGGTTGAGAGATACTCGAAGGTCGCCCATGATTTGATTAGCAAGGGTGTGGTGGAGAGTCATTCGATTTCTAACCTGGTGTGTCGATGTCAAGGCTTTATTAGCATAAATTGAGAGTTTCAGATCCTTTATGTCTTTAGGAAAGCGAACTTCATCGTCGGCTCCCTTGCTGCTTTTGCTCTAGATTTATCATGTATTGGCTTCCAATTTAAGTCGGAACCTCCCAATCTTTTGATCTGTTTTGGAAGATGACTGTAGGGGGAGGGCGCCTACTATGATTATAAATCTCAAACGTTTATTTTTGTAATCCAATGCCTCAAATTTGTTCATATATTATTGTCACAATATATATAAATCAGTTAAGATGCATGCATACCTAATTAATAAGCTGATCGAGATCGTATAGAATATAATTAAATAGGATTGTGTAGTGAACGAATGACACGTACAATATGTATACGTATAAATAATGTTGAATTTGTGATGATGGGGAAAGATAAAAAATTAAGATGCATATATAAGCTGATTGAGATGTGTATATATAATAGATATAGCTATGTAGGATTGTGTAGTGAATGGCACAATATGTACATATGTGTACGTATAAATTAATAATGTTGAATTTGTGATGATGGGGAAAGATGGGCAGCAATAGCCTCATATCTTCCGCAGAGAACCGACAACGACATCAAGAACTAATGGAACACTCACCTCAAGAGGAAACTCAACAAACACGAAGAACAAGCTGACAGCAACAGCGGTGGAAGTGAGGAGGCACAACCGGATACCTGCGGTGAAGCAGGGGCTGCTGCTGCCTCGGAGTTTACCACCAAAGATAGGTCAAGCAGCAAGGGCCAGTGGGAGAGGACGCTCCAAACAGACATCCACATGGCCAAACAAGCCCTAAGGGAAGCCCTCTCACTTGACACCCCAATCTCATTCCCTACCCCAAACCCTAACAACAATAATGCTTCAACTAGCATTTCCAAGCTATCGGATTCGACTTCTTCCTCATCTTCCAGGCCTCTGGTGGAGACAAAGCCCTATGCCTCCAATGCGGACAACATCGCCAGGCTGCTCCAGATGTGGATGCCCGACAAGGCCAAGTCAGAGGAGGATGCCGCGAGCCTCCAGCAACAAGCTGGAGGCCCGCTCACTACTACATTAACGACTTAATGTAGCACTGCTCTGCAGCGATTAAATCTATTGTAGCGGTCTGGGTGGCGTTTTTTACTATGTTTAGTTTTTAAGATCTATAGTGGCGGTTTTTCAACCCTAATGTAGTGGTTTGATTTACTTTCTAGTGTGGCGGTTTTTAAGATCTAATTTGGCGGTTTCTAGGGCCTAATGTGACGGTTTTTAGGAGCTAATGTGGCGGTTTTGGGTTTATCTGTTGAGCGTTTAATTTTACAAGGGTTCGGTTCAGAGGATATTAAAAGAAACCCTAATCTATTCTTTTTAGAGCGCCGCTCGACCCGTTGTTCCAGATCTTTCCTTCCCGTCTCCTTCACTCTCTCTGTCTCCCTTCTTTGCTCTCAGATCTCCAATTCTCCATCTCCCATGGTGCAATATCGATCTCTAATCGATCTCCTTTTGTCTCAATCTCTCCTCTCGCGCTCTCTCTCACCACCATGGATGAGCTAGAAACCAAGACCTTTCACTTCAGATATGAAGATCCAGTTGCCATGCGACACCGAAGTCGCGACAACTCCGTCGATCTATATTGGGAGCCAGCAAAGGAGCCGCTCTCGCGTCCACCCGACGACATCGACGCTCAGCTGTGACATTGAGGTCTTCTATCCTTACTAATTCATTCTGATTGATTTAATGAGTTCAATTCTAAAATAGGTTTGGCTTAAATTTCTGATTCATTGCATAATCGCCTTAAATTTTGACTATGTATCCAAGCTTTGCATTTGTTTTTAGTTTTTCATTATCATATTACCATTATTTTCTTTTTGGTTTCGGATTTTGTGCGATTACATTCCCTCATGAAGTTCAAACC
Organism: Persicaria tinctoria; assembly: GCA_037127255.1. Taxonomy (NCBI): domain Eukaryota; kingdom Viridiplantae; phylum Streptophyta; class Magnoliopsida; order Caryophyllales; family Polygonaceae; genus Persicaria; species Persicaria tinctoria. The sequence goes on along the minus strand of JBANSL010000010.1, from coordinate 64,620,214 downwards.
TAATGCTTTATTTAGTTGTCATAGATGAAATAATAGCATTATGACTACTAATTATAGTGGGTATGTTCATTCAAAGGTGCAATTATTTTCAATTAGCACCATATTGCCAAAAATTGCCCACCTTTAGCCTTTTACCAATTTAATCCTTATTTGAGCTTAAATTAAAGTCCTCTTGATTATTAATGCTTTGTCACGAATGAATGTTTTGCATAACCCTCCTTTTGTGAGTAAAAGTTGCTCTTAAAATTTGCACATGCATGGATTTGTGACACAAGTACCTTTTCGAGGATGATAATTGATTGCAGGGTTATATAAGAATGAATCTAAGATGTTGAGAATTTTTTATTTCTTCCCCTGTATGACAAATAAAAATATTGCTTGAGGACAAGCAAGCTTAAGTATGGGGTGTTTGTTGTGAGCCGAATATGCCATGTTTTACAGTAACTTTTATATCATTTTCTGCATACATTTCATGCATTTGGGCTAGAATAGTACAGAATCTATGTAGTTTATGTTTATTTGCCAAATTGTGGAATCTACACCAGTTTCTGTCTAAATTCGCAGAATTCGAGGCAATTTACAACAGTTTTGAGAAAAGACGAAAAGCTCGGAAATCAACTACAGAAGTCCAAGGTCAAAGAAGCAGCGGAACCAAGACGAATCAAGATGGAGCCCAGAGTTACTCGATATCGAGTTCTTTTACTCGATATCAACAAGGGATATCCGAGCAGTGCTGGTCGAGTAGGAGCTGATCGAGGAATCTGAAGACGAAGGCAACCCGACTCCGGAGCTTTACTCGATATCGAGTGAGCTACTCGATATCGACAAACACCATGATGCCATGCCCTGAGTCGAGGAGCCATGCCAAGTCGAGAAGCCGAAGACCTGGAGACGCCGAGCAGCATCTACTCGATATCGAGGATCTTACTCGATATCGACAAACTCAGCGCCACATTTCCGAGCCAGTGTCGGGGAAGAGTTACTCGACCAAGCCCAGCAACACAGAAGTCGACCCAGCTTACTCGATATCGAGGACTTTACTCGATATCGAGGACCCCAGCACCACATTGCCGAGCCAGATCGAGGACCTGCTACCCGACATCACCAAGCCAGCTGAAGTCGACGTCAACTTTACTCGATATCGAGTAGTTTACTCGATATCGAGGAGCGCTATCCGGAGCCGCGTTACGCGGTGAGCTGTCCGACGCGGTTTAGGATTGCTTGGAGCCGAAGGAGTCCGATTCTATCCACATCTATCCACACCTATCAAGTTCTATCTATGGAGAAGATCTACCCACACAAGAAGATATTTTGCTACTTTAAATATAATTTTCTTTTTGGATTTATTTATGTTATTTCATTTATTTATCTTTAAGCTTTTAGATATAGAGATTTAGATATAGACATAGTTGTTCTTTCCTTGATTAGCGGGGTTTGAGCACTATAAATAAAGCCTTAGGGGCTGGTTTTTATTCATTCAATTTCAGAGACAGTTAGTCACATAGAGAGAGAAGGAGAAGAGGTTGTAAGTTTGAGTTTATTAATGCAAGTTAGTTCTTTTTCATCAAAGATGTCTGCTATTGCGATGAAGAGCGAGTAGTCCACCCACTTCGAGGGTCGGGGTGAGCCCGACGGTAGCCATGTAAGGTGATGCGGTAAAGGTACAATCTTTTTATGCAATTCGTCTTCTATCCCTATGAGCATGATTCTTTTGCGAGAGTTGAAGGTGATCCTTGTTTGTGTTATTGAAGCGAAGGTAATCTTCATGAAACTTTGGTTAATTATGTGAAAAGGGTTAGTAACAATTAGGGTTTATGCGAAAGCCTCTATCTTCCTATTTGTTAATAACGAAAGTTATTTGATGGAAAGCATGATCTTTTATGCCTTTATGTGTTACTTTGCATGGTTATCATTGTGGTGTTGATACCCTGGCTTTGGAAGTCTTTAAGTTTATTGAGTTTATTCACCGAAATCTGAGTTCTGTGTTCGAAGTTTTGCAATTTTAAAGTTTCTGTGTTTGTCGATCTCGGGGAGTTTTAGTCGATATCGAGTAGCACCTTGTCGATATCGAGTAAGGTTTTGTCGAGATCGAGTTTCTGCTGTGATTTATGAGTTTCTGTTGTCGACTTGCTGTAGTCGATATCGAGGACTGTTACTCAATATCGAGTAACTTCTGTGTCCTTGCTTTATTTTTCTGCTTTCGCTTTGTTATTTCTGTCTTTCTGCTATTCTGTCTGTGAGATTTACAGCTACCTGAGCTCCGCTGACACGCTTCCTCGAGGATCGATCCTGACTTCCCACTGCTGCATAGGGAGGGAGTCTTGTAATCATTTGCAAGGAACGAAATCTGGTTTGCTTTGATTTATTTATATTTTATTGCAAGTCTCAATTTCCTCTCTCGTCAGTTGGGGAGACATTTTATTGTATGTGCAATTTTATTTTGAAAAATTGATGATTGTTACAGTCATTCGATCTACATATAATTGTAGTTAAATGAATTAAATTAATCTAAATATAGGTAATTTGATGAAATGATAGGAAAAAAAACCGCTACAATAGAAGGGATTGGCCTGACGCTTTACATGTAGAAACCGCCACCTTACTCAAAACAGCGTCACCAAAGGGTGTGCTGAAAACCGCCACCTAATGGCATTTTTGTAGCGGTTATGCATAATAATGTAGCGGTTTTGGGTTGGAAATGGAAACCGCCACATTAGGCCAATCAAACCGCCACATTAAAGCTAAGGTAGCGGCAACAGCTGTAGCGGCTATAAAACCGCTACATTAGCCTTTAAGGAGCGGTTTTGCTATATTATGTAGCGGTTTTTGACCGCTATCATAGATTGTTTATGTAGTAGTGGCTTTTGGCCCTCGAGAATTGGCTGTTTGATGAAGCTGGAGAAAACTGGGACTACTAGTGTGATGATCATCTTCAAACTTATGTTTCTTTTCTTTTTCCAATCAAGGTTATGTTTGTTTAGTAGTTTTTTTTAACAGGTGGCTTGATGAGTTTAAACTTGGTGGTAAGTTTTTATATATATAGTGAGTGCATGTTTAGGTTTTATCCCAAACATGGATCCTTAATTATAGCTAAAGCTATGTATAGGATCCAGGGTTAGGATGAGAAAACATAAGTGTACATCAATTAATATATAGTTAATACGTATTACTGTTATAGTGTGGCATGTTATGTAATTTCTGAATACATAGCCAAGTCCTAATACTTTTTCAATGTGTGTGAATCATGGTTATTAGGATCCGGATCCTACGATCCTACGATCCTAGGATTTTAGGCAAGGTTTTGATCCAGATCGGGGATATAGACTCCTTCGTGCTAGGATCCACCTAGGATCCTATGGGATTGTGTGGGATCGGTAGGATCCCTAGGATCCTACCGATCCCAGAAAAAATATCCGATCCTAGTAAAAATCATATTTGTGTAATTGTGTTTGTTTTGTTTGAATATTGGGCCTTTTAGATACGATAGGCCTTTTTATTTTTTATTTTTTTGGTAGCCCATCTCCTTAGAAATTGAAGGTAGAAGAGTGAAGACGTGGAATTGAAACTAAGCCCTTTGTTTCGTTACTCAACTCGACAAATCCATGTCTGAGCGCCTGAAATTGTTCATGATGTGGTTAATTGCGATGATGACATTTGAAACTAGAGATGTCATTGGATATTTGGATGTGTGATTTATCTCTTGTATGTTTGTCATATTTTAAGACATTATCCTTGTCAGTTTGTCACCTTTTGAGACATTATTCTTGGCAAATTATGAATGTTAAATGCTTATTATTGGACTATTTTAGTTACATAATTTGTTTAATGGAGGAAAAGCTTAGTTTTATTTTAAAATTAAGGTATTTATTTAGGATGGTTTGTTTTTATTTTATTTTTAATTTTTGTCTAGGATCTTACCATCCTACGATTCGATCCTACACCCTTGTCTCGATCCCACACTAGGATCCCGATCCTAAAAACCATGGTGTGAATTGTGAAACAAGTAAATCATTCACATTTATGATAGCCAACTTGTTACTTATGCTGACTTATATGCTACTACGACTAATTCTATTTTATGCACGAATAATCTCAACCTTCACCCATAATTCAGATCGCTATCGAGCTAGTGTTGAGAGATCGATGAGAATGAGACTAAAAGAGTCTCACATCGATAGTTGAACATAACAAACTCTAGTACATGAGTCGATAGGCTACTCTTTTTATTGTCAATTGATTTTATAATGGAACCTCACTCAACTTGTATGCTATATATGCTAAGGTCGCCCATGATTTGATTAATTAGCTAGCCAGGGTGTGGTGGAATGCCATTCGATGTCTAGTCTGGTGTGTCGATGTCAAGGCTTTAAAGCATAAATTAAATTGAGAGTTCTAGATCCTTCATGTTTTTAGGGAAGTGAACTTCATCGTCGGCTCCCTTGCTGCTTTTGCTCTAGATTTATCATGTAAGGGCTTCTAATTTATGTCAGGGCCTCCCAATCTTTCGATCTGTTTTGGAAGATGACTGTAGGGGAAGGCGCTGGTGGATTTAGGGGTAGGCTCGTATGAGCGCGAGCCCACCCCAATCCCGAAAAAAAATATGAAAGGTTAACTATAAAAAAAATTAAAATAAAAAATAAAAAGGTATAAATTAATTTAGAAGTGAAAATAGATCATAAAGTTTACCTTGCCTAGTTGGTAAAATATAAATGGAGAATTTTTTCCTCTTTATTAGAGCCTAATGTTCAATTCCCACTTTTTACATTTTTTCACTTATTTTTAACTATCTTTTTATATATAAGTTCAAATATCTTTTTAAATTGAGAATAATTAATTTCAATTAGTACTGTTTGAATTCTATTTTAGTTATTCATTAGGGGTTTCCTTGAATTTTTTTTTAACTAATTATAAATTTTATTCATTTCTAATAATATGGATAAATCTTTGAATTTTTTTTACATAACCCTTCACAGTTAAATTTATTTAAAGTTTAGCAAAACTCGTTTCATTATTACTTAATTTTTAGCCTAAATCTCGTTCACCCCTATATTACGGACTGACTTCGTCACTGGGGAGGGCGCTTAGCCGCTTACTATACGGTCACCCCCGCCAAAGCGGGGGTATAGTATTAGATCGACCTTTTGAAAGGCTTGCCTCGTATCACATACGCACAAAAAAAAAAAAACAAAAAAAAAAACATCGTAATCCCATATTTCAGGAAAATAATAGGAAGAGGGATACTTTGTTGTAGATAATTTGGCGTGGTTTGGAAGGGGAAACGAGTTGGTAGATGGGAAATAGTACCCCTTCAAGGGCATAGCATTTGAAGCCCACACATTCATTAATTAAATAAACTATTTTATTTATGGTTAAATTGATCTAACCCCTTCATCCTCCATCATTATAAAAAAAATCTTGAGCTAATTTGGTGATTAAAACCTTTTGTACATTTGATTAGGTAGTTAGACCTTTTAATTGTTTTTTTAAAGGTACGCCCCTTAATAAGTTTTTATGAGGCGTTGCACCCCATTCCTTCCTCCTCTCATCTCATTTTCATCGTTCCTCCTTCCACTCTTCCAGGCGATGAAGAAGAAGACGATGAAGGGGCTTCTGCTTCTCCTCTGATGCGCCAAGGCCAACACGAACTTCCCCTGCACTGCCGACGCCGGCGATCGCAGCCCCAGCCAGATCTGGAGGCGAAGCTCCTTCGGCGTGGGATATGAAGAACGGGAATCGATCGGCGGCCATGGCAGCATCGATTTCGAGATCTGAAATCGATCTATGAGCGGCGCCGAGGGAGATGTTGCTCAGATCCGGCCATCGAGTGTGGCGGAGCGAGCGAGCAGCGGCGAGGCGGAGGCGGAGCGGAGCCGGAGGCAGAGAAGGCGGCGGCGGCGATCGAGCGCCGGATTCGATCTGGAATCGGGGAGGGAGGGAGGTGCCGGATCTGATTCCGATCTCTTCAAGCTTTTCGACTCCGATTCATTCTGTTCCTCTTCGATTCCGATCGTCTTGTTCCTCTTCGACTCCGATCCGGCGCCGATCTTGAACGGAGGAACTCCAATTGCAATCCGGCGCCGATCAAGGTGTTCCTCGTCGACTGATAATCGTAGGAAGGAGAAGGATTTTTGTGTTAAATTACAAAAATTGCCCTATGAATATGAGAAATTAAAAAAACTATCTATATTTAATTATGTGATCCATAATCTACTATTTTTTTTTGCACAACAAAATGTTATATTTGCACAACTTATGGTTAAATTTGAATGGGAGAGAGATTGCGATTGTGATTAATAAAAATTTAACAAATGTCATCCATGAATAAAAATTTGAAAAAATATGGCATCAAATAATTACATCAAAACATTACTTTGAAAAAATATGGCATCACGGTAAAAAAAATCATCAAAAAAATTATCACCATAAACAATTGTGATTAATAAAAATTTAACAAATGTCATCCATGAATAAAAATTTAATGAACATGTCATCAATTCTATAAAATTCCACGTTTTAAGCTCTTAGATAACAAATGTTATCCATGAATAAAAATTTAATGAACATGTCACCACAAGTGATTGCATCAATGAAGTGTAATCACAAACGTGTCATCAGTGAATGAAAGTATAATCGATGAAAATAAATTGATATACAACTGATTAAATTAAAAACATGTGGCATCAATCGATTTTATTAAAAAAAATGCCATCAAATAATTACATTATAAAAATTACATCAAAACACCATTTTGAAAAAGTTGTATCACATTAAAGGAAAAAATGTCATCAAAATACTACTTTGAAAAAATATCATCAAAAATATGGCATCACGGTAAAAAAAAATATTATCAAAAAATTGACATAAAAAAAAGTGGCATCAGTCGTTAACCGTAAAAAAAATGGCATCAATGATCAACGTGACATTACTGTAAACAAAAAATGTCATCAAGGTTTAAAAAAAGTGACATTAAAAAAGTGTCATCCAATCATTTCATTAGAAAAGTGGCATCAAAGTGAAAATAAAATATAATAAAATTTTGGCATCAAAACGGTAAAATATGACATCACTAAAAAACAAACATGTGGCATCAATCGATTTGATTAAAAAAATGGCATCAAATGATTACATTATAAAAATGACATGAAAATACCATTTTGAAAAATTTGTATCACATTAAAGAAAAAAATGTCATCAAAATACTACTTTGAAAAAATATCATCAAAAATATGGCATCACGGTAAAAAAAATATCATCAAAAAATTGACATAAAAAAAGTGGCATCTGACGTTAACAGTAAAAAAAATGGCATCAATGATCAACGTGACATTACTGTAAACAAAAAATGTCATCAATGTTTAAAAAAAGTGACATTAAAAAAGTGTCATCCAATCATTCCATTAGAAAAGTGGCATCAAAGTGAAAATAAAATATAGTAAAATTTTGGCATCAAAACGGTAAAATATGGCATCACTAAAAAAAAAAAAAAAGTTGGCATCAAAATGGGTTGGTCAACGTTGACCGGTCAATGGTCAACCGTTGACCGGTCAATGGTCAAACGGTTGACCATTGACCAACCCACCCTATTGGGAAGGGGGCTAGGGCAAAACTAATTAAATTGATTTAGGGCCTAAGTGCCCAATTGAATATTCAAAAAAGGCCAAGTATCAAAATCACCCAAAAATCTTTATATATAAAAATCTTGGGAAATTTCACCTGGTAGTCACGAGTTTTGACTTTTTTCGCATGGTGTCCAAACTTTTTAAGAATTTCGCATGGTAACCACGAGGTTTCGACTAATTTTGTGTGGTGGCCACGAGGTTTGGACAAATTTCTTATGTTAACCAAATTGATTAAAAATATTTTAGAATAGGTAAAATCACAAGATAATCATAAAAAATATTTTTTTCACACAACAACCCAATTTTGGTTTTTTATTTTTAAAAAGTTAACTACAACCATTTAAATATTTTATAGTGCCACATATTAATTGCATGATAAATAAGTAAATTATACAAAACAACAAAAAATAATGGTAGTTTTTTTTTTCCAAAAAATAAACTTAAAAATTTGGAAAAAGTATGCATAATTACCCAATGTAGTTGATTCTTTTCAAAGAGTCATTATAGTAACCTTTCTAATGTAGATGGTTTTTTTAAAAGTAAAACAACATCTGGTCTAAAAAGATTAAGATAGAGCAATCTTCCAACAAGACGCATGTATTCTTCTGGCAGCTAGCAAGTAACTCCCCATTATCAACAGACAGTTTGAGGCCACGGGGCAAAGGAAACCCAGCTGGTTTACAATTATGAGTAACTTAATTAGCATAATATGGGAAATATCCACAATATATGATCTGATATCTACTATCCAAAAGTGACTTCCTATCATTTTCTCAATCCTTAGTAGAATGCATGGTTAAGTAAACTGTAAAAGCAGAATTACATGTGCTATAAATTATTGATTGATCTGCCTTTTTTTAAACTCATTTAAAAGTTAACCTACATTTATATAGGTGCACTCTTAATTCCCTTTAATCTAGCCCCAATATATGATTAGTTAGTCCAATTTTATCAAGCTAAGGTTGGTAGATCCTATATTCCTTTTATTTTAACTTACGACTCCTAATTAAACTCGACTTTCTATCATGATCTACTATTTAAGGTACATTTTTCCAAGTTGTTGATCGATTTGTGTGATATATAAGTTGTACGTCAAATCTCAAATGACAATAGAAAAATAATTTTGCACGTATATATTAGATAGTTGGATCGATCATTTATGTATATGCCAGCAATGTTCTAACAAGAATCCTCTTTTACATATATTATTTAGACTATTATTTTCTGAAAAAAATTATATTATATTATATATATTATATATACGTAACGCAATACGTGTATGGTGTATTGTTAAATATTAATTAATTATATATACGCAATACGTGTATTAATGTATGTAGTGGCTAGGTGTACACAGTACACATATATGATATGATGGAGATTAAACTGAACAATCAACATGCATGTTAATATGTTATGATTCAGAAATGAGTGAACGTGCGAATTGGCCACACCCCAATCAGAAATTATGATCATAAATACATACAACAACTTAACTGACTTTTTCTACCTATAACTATTATTGAGCCTTAATTAGTTTTCACACCCTCATAAAGTATTTAGTGGTTAATGCGTTACATATTGCAACTTTTATTTTATATGTATAATTTGTTAACAAATATATATATATGGAGTTTTGAATTGAGAAGATCACCGGTTAAGATTCAAAGGAAATTTGAATATCAAAATTATTCGTTTGGAACAATATAATTATTTGTACGTACAAAATTATCATGTTGTAATCAACGAATTGTTTTTATATGAAAAGATTGTTAATACATACGAATAATTACATTACGTCAAACGAATAATTATGATGTTATGTGCAAATAATAATAATTTGTTCATAGATAAGTTTTGTGGGTCCAATTGACTGAAGAATATTCATTTTTGCATAAAAATAAGATAATAGAAATAATAATTAGAAGAGTATAGGGGATATGTTTAACCCTTATTCGAATGGATAATTGAAAGAAGGAAAAATAAAATAAATTTTATATGAAAAATTGTGATATGAGGTAATTATTAAAATTTCTAAAAATATATCTTGAATTATAAATAGATTGAATTTATTTCGTTTTCATTTACCTTTTTTAAATTTTATACCAAACGGACCTAACTTATTTATCACCCGTTCCTAAACAATAGATCTTGATTTGAATTAAGCTCCTTAGAAAGTACATATAATTATGTAAATCGACATTATAACCGTTTATTTATTGATCCTACTTAACGTAAAATAGACGAACTTAATTCACCACTTTTTTTTTTTTTTTTTTGGTTTTTTTTCCGGTTGTTGTTAGGAGAAAGATGAGAGAGTACCAAAAACATAAAAATAAAAATGATGAGAGTATCTTTATTTGTAGTATGGCCACTTAATTTATTCAATTCTGATTCGTCTTCCATCATATTTATTTATAGCTACTACATCAATTAATGTTTATTAGAGAAAGAAGTTCTAGAATTTTCCAAAGTTTTAACTTATTGCTAAATTATAAGACGTGATATATATAATATAATATGTATATAGCTTGCCACATGCCGGGGCCTTTCTCCATATAAATGAAGTTGCATGATTTTACACAAGTGCAATTTATATATGTATGCGAATAGTGACGGATCCTGAAAATGTTTATTTGAGGGGGGGGAAATTTCCATCGAAAAATCGCATACAAGTGCAATATATGTATGTGAATACTATATTTAAACCGAGTTACTTTTATTTCACGGTTTTCAATATTTTAATATAACTTAACCTATTAATTTAAAGTTCTTGGGGTTTAAGTGTAATATTAAGGTATGGAGTTTAACAAATAATAGTTACGCTGGAAGTACCTCAGTTTGGTAAATGATGTCGGAAATAATTTATATTTGTTCAGTTTTGAACCGTTTATAACTTTTTGTTCAGGTGTTGGATTTGAGCTTATAATATATCAACTCGAAACTATTGACGAGAAGAACATGTATATTAAATTTTATTTTCAATCGGGGGCAACTGACAGCCCTGACACTAAAGAGGATCCGCCCCTGTGTGTGAAAGTGACTAAGTGAGAACTCGTGCCTTACTTTTTTTATTATTATTCTTGATAGAGTAAAAATTTTGCTGGTTGAACTTAGCCGATAGCATCCTTTCGGATGAGATGAATAATATTTTTGTGTGATGTAAGGGCAAACCCATAATAAGACTGTATTCATGTATTCATGTATTTTTATTTTTTTGGTTAAAGGAACAAGTTCAATTTTTAAAAAGTGTGCCATTTTATGATTAGAAAGTACGCATAATATATATTTGAAGCTTATTTAATTAAAGTGCATAACTAAATACTGAACCAAAATAAAATGGGTATGCCAGATTACATTTAAATATTTAATCCATTGAATTGAATGGTGTTTACAATCTAACAGTGTGTACCAACACTATTAATCTATTAAGGCCCGACTTTTCTTTTTTGATCGATATGGTATCGTTCACTTTACGCTATCTTTGTTCTACAGTTGTCATTTGACTCGTTCAATAGTAATTATTTGAAATGGGCTTCCTTCCATCGTGGGCCTTCTTGTTGGGCTTATTTTCGTTTGGCCCGTCAGTTTTGGCCGACTGGACAATCCATTCGAAAACAATTTGGGCCGATTAATTGTTTCTCAGGTTTACTTGTGTACTTTAAGATTCATTTAGGTTCACAAAATAGGTTTTATTTATTTTGAAAATGCATTATTTATGTTTTAAAAAAAAATACTCCACATTAGGCGGTAGTTGTGCAATTTGAGCATGGGATGTTAGAAGTTATTTAGCTAAATGTCCATTTTGCTAACCCTCTTTTGCAAAATGTCCACTTAAAACCCCTTTTTGTTAAATGTCTAATTTTTTTTTTATAATACCAAGTTTACCCTTCCCCTTTTCAATCAGTTACCCTCGGCCTTCATCTTCTTCGTTCGCTCTGGAGGCTCACGTCCATGGCGGTGGTCGGCGTCTTCCTCTTCGTCGATGTCCGGATATGTGGAGTCCTCTCTTAGTCTCGTGCTTCAGATCTACAGATCCGGCGCTCATTCCTCCTCTCTCTTACTCTCTCGCGTTGTCGCTCAGTCCTCTCGCCCTCTCTCATGCTCGCAGAGCGCCGACAGTCCTTTCACTTGGTACATTGGTGGTGACACTACTTGTTACACTTGTGGTGACACTGTTTTTGTGTTGGTGACACCACTATCAACATACTTAGTCATTCATCTCTTAACGGAGTGTTGCCTTCCTTTGATGATAACAGTGGTTGCATTTTTTTTTGTTGTGGTGACACTACTAATAACACATTTTTGTGTCCTAGAGTTTTCCTTTGGTGACAGTGTTTGTTACATTTATTTTTATTGTGGTGACACTACTAATAACACCTTCTCTTGACCTAGGTTTTTTTTCTTTTGATGACAGTAGTTGTTACTTTTTTTTATTGTGGTGACACTAATAATAACACTTTCCCTTGTCTTATATTTTTCCTTTGGTGACAGCAGTGGTGACACTATTTTTCCTTGGTGACACCACTAATAAGACTTGACCATTCTTTTCCTTCTACACTGGTGGTGACACAACTTTGTACCTTTGTGTTGACACTGTTTTTATGGTGGTGACACCACTAATAACACTTTGTTATTCACCTCTTAATGTATCTTAGGACTTTCCTTTGATGACAACAATGATTACACTTTTTTTTTTTTATGATGGTGACAGTTATTTGAACTTTATCATGACTTTGTCTTGATGGTGACACTGCTAATAACATTTTACCTTGTTCTAGGGTTTTTTTCTTCTTGTGGTGACAATAGTAATTGCTTTTTTTTTTAAATTGTGGTGACACTGCTTATAACACTATCCATTGTCTTAGTGTTTTCTTTTGGTGACACCAGTGATTACATTTTTTTTTTTATTGTGGTGACATTACTAATAACACTTTCCATTGTTCTAGGGGTATCCTTTGGTGACAGTAGTGATTATAATGTTTTTACCTTGGTGACACCACTAATAACATTTGGCCATTTTTTCCCTTGCTACACTGGTGGTGAAACCACTTTGTAAACTGGTGGTGACACCACTTTGTACACTTGTGGCGACACTTTCTCTTGTCCTAAGTTCTTTTTGGTGACAATTGTGATGACCCTGTTTTTATGGTGGTGACACCACTAATAATACTTTGTTATTCATCTCTTAATGTATCTTAGGGCTTTCCTTTGGTGACAGTTATGTTTTTCTTTTGGTGACAGAATAAATAGGTATAATGTTATTGAAATATAGTGTCATCAAAACAAATATGACCAAATGGATCATAAAATAAGGCCGATTAAAACCTATCATTATTTTTATTTTGTATTTCTAAACAAACTTTATAAAAAAAATGAGTAAATACACCTCTCCTTAAAGCTATAAAAGCTAGGCTAAATACTAGCCTAAAGGGTCCATAAACAAGGCCGATTAAAATAAATTAGTATGATGTAATTAGCAATTTCAAGTCACTACATGTCACCAAGCAATTGCAAATGGTCAAAGAAAGAACTTATATTCAGCAAGCAAACAAGCTAAGGTTTGATCTTTTTATACATGAGATAATTAAACAAATCTTTAGGTTTTGCTGTCATTCTCTATAAAACAAGAGCATTTAAAAATATCAGTCATTCCATCCCTCTTTTGTGAACTGTGTACATGACAACCGGAATCAGATCTGAGTCGAAGGTATTGAGATATATTAGGATATTTGTTAGATATATCTTTCCTTATATCTTTATCATATCTTATCTAATTAGGATAGAATTTCTCTCCCACATGTATCTATTTAATCAAGTTCAATCAATGAGAAAAAACAAGCTTTTCCCTATCAAAATTGTTCATGGTATCAGAGCGGTGCGGTCCGGGACCCTGGTCGATCTACTACTGGGCTAGTCGGCCTTAAGGCTCAAGACGTCAAGTGCAACTGGCTTATATTGCGAGGCCAGGCAGTTGCACTTGAGGGGGCGTGTTGTGATGTGTGGATGATTGTCCCACATCGAAAAACACGAGAACCCGAGCCTTGCATATAAGTCAGTGGGCCACTCCTCAACAAAATGGCCGTGTCGAGCGTAAACACCGTCATATCCTTAATGTGGCTCAAGCCCTCATGTTTCAAGCCAACCTACCTGTGCAGTTCTGGGGAGAATGCACCCTCACTGCTTGCTTTCTCATCAATCGCACCCCATCAGCTGTCCTCGACGGCAAATCTCCCTATGAATGTCTATTCCAAAAGCCCCCAGACTATACACATCTCACGGTCTTTGGATGTCTATGCTATGCATCTGTCATCCCTCATTCCTCAAACAAATTCTCACTTCGCAGTCGCAAGTGTATATTCATTGGGTATCCTTTTGGACAGAAGGGGTGGCGTCTATATGACCTCGCTACCCGTCAAACCTTTGTCTCTCGTGATGTGTCTTTTCATGAGGACATCTTTCCTTATGCTCTTTCTGAATCCCCTGCCCTTGAACCCCCTAACTACCCTTCCCCTGCCACCCATGACGATTCTCAGCAGCCCGCCGACACCCCTCCTGCAGCCCCTCAACCCCCTTCTCCTCGTCGGTCGGCTCACCCCCACACCCCGTCAGTGCTGCTAAGAGACTACGTCTGCCACACTCTTCGCAAGGTAGATCCTATCTCGACCTCATCAGCTTTTGTCACGTCATCAGGTACCCCTTACCCTTTAGTAAACTATGTCGATATGCATTCAGTTACTCCTATGCACAGCCAATTCTTGGCTGCTATTGCCGCTACTCCAGAGCCGTCTTCGTTCCAGGAAGCATTCCGTCATCAGCATTGGCGGGATGCTATGCGTTCTGAGATTGATGCTCTTCATCGCAATGGCACTTGGGAGGTCACAGACTTACCTTCTCATAAGAAGGCTATCGGCTGTAAGTGGGTCTTCCGTATCAAATATAATTCAGATGGCAGCATTGAGTGGTACAAAGCTCGTCTTGTGGTTCTTGGCAATCGGCAGATTGAGGGCACGGATTTCTCTGAAACTTTCGCTCCTGTTGCTAAATTGGTTTCTGTGAAAGTATTTCTTGCTGTCGCCTCTATTCAGAACTGGGAACTCCATCAGATGGACGTTCATAACGCCTTTCTTCATGGTGATCTTGATGAAGAAGTTTACATGTCTCTGCCTCCTGGGTTCTCTAGTATTGGCTCTTCAAAGGTATACCGACTTCGCAAGTCGCTCTACGGGCTTCGCCAGGCACCTCGCAATTGGTTGTCTAAGCTGGCGTCTGCTCTTCGACGGGTCAGATTCTCTCAGTCTTATGCTGACTACTCTCTTTTCTCCTATGCTCGGCCGAGTGTTATTCTGCATGTGCTCATTTATGTCGATGATTTGATTATTACCGGCAACAACTCTGCATCTATCACTCGGTTCAAGGCCTATCTCCACTTCTGCTTTCATATGAAGGATCTTGGTCCACTCAAGTATTTTCTGGGCATTGAGGTTTCTCGGACTACCTCTGGCATCGTTCTGTCTCAGCGCAAGTATACTCTTGACATTTTGGGTGAACTGGGTCTCCAAGGCTCTAAACCGGCGGCTTTTCCAATGGAGCAGCACCAGACCCTTGCACTCGACACCAACCCCCTTCTTCCAAAGCCAGAACAGTATCGTCGGGTCGTTGGTCGACTCATCTACCTCACCATCACTCGCCCTGATCTGTCTTATTCCGTGCACACTCTGGCTCAATTCATGCAGCAACCACGCCAGGGGCACTGGACGACTGCATTGCGAGTCCTTCGGTACCTCAAGGGCCGGCCAGATCAAGGTTTATTCCTCTCTCGACACAGTGATCTTCGAGTGATTGCATATTGTGACCCCGACTATGCCACATGTCCGTTGACCTGTCGATCTCTCACCGGCTACATCGTCAAGATCGGCGAGTCACCAGTGTCTTGGAAAACCAAGAAGCAGTCTACGGTTTCTCGCTCTTTTGCTGAAGCCAAGTACAGAGCCATGGCAACGACTACTTGTGAGTTGATTTGGCTCAAGTCTCTTCTCCGATCTTTTGGATTTGATCATCGGAGTCCTATGCGCTTATGGTGTGACAATCAGTCAGCCCTTCATATCGCCACCAATCCGGTATTTCATGAGCGCACGAAACATATTGAGGTGGACTGTCACATTGTGCGAGATCAGGTTCAGTTAGGCAACATCGCCCTATCTCATGTTCGTTCTTCTCATCAGCTGACAGACATCTTCACCAAGGCATTGGGAGAGCAACAATTTCATCTTCTATTGTCCAAGTTGGGCATTCATCTTCACCATGCTCCAACTTGAGGGGGAGTATTGAGATATATTAGGATATTTGTTAGATATATCTTTCCTTATATCTTTATCATGTCTTATCTAATTAGGATAGAATTTCTCTCCGACATGTATCTATTTAATCAAGTTCAATCAATGAGAAAACACAAGCTTTTCCCTATCAAAATTGTTCAGAAGGCACCATCGGCAGAGCTTGAGAGGGAGAGAGAAAGAAGCAACATCAGCGCCGCCTCCGCCTCGCCTGAGTTAGCTGCTGAAAAGCGTCGATCGCGAGCTCCAGATCCCATCCATGGGCGACAAGGATTTCTGTGCACAAATCGGAGTCGGGTACGCCCGTAATGGCTTGGAAATATGCCAATTTCTCACCGACATCACCCATTCCCTCAACTCCGCGATTTCTATAGGTTTAATTAATACCAAAATTGAATAGAGAATTTAGGTATCTTGCTCGAATCAGAAGCTGCCAACACTCAACGGGGTATATAATCGCGGAGATTGAGGATGAAGATGAGGATGAGGGTACTCGAGGGTTATGATCAGGATCAGACGAGGAGGGTGAGGTGTAGAATTTCACATCTACGGTTCTTCCTCCTCACGCAGTGGTCTCCGAGTGCAGGCGATGTAAATTCAGGAGGAGCAGAGGAAGAAAAAAGAGGGGATTATAGAGTAAGGGCAAAAATGTCATTATGGGACATTTTGCAAAATGACTTATAAAAGTGGACATTTTGCAAAATGACCTAGTTAAAATGGACACTTAGTAAAAATTTCTGGGATGTTATGGATTTAATTATTGATTAATTAGATATGTTTTTAATTATTGATTAATTAGATATGTTTTTTTTATATCACACAAGTTCATTAATTAAAGGAGATCAATGCCTTTTAGATCAACTAAACCTTACGGGAAGCGGGGAGGATCCTCTAGTCCGCCTTTATGGTCCTCTTTATAGTCCGCTTTCTTTTATTGGTTGAAACCAATTATAAAACTACCCTATTTATTAAGAAAATTAATAAAATAATTCAGCACATCCAATCACGCGATACAGACTACATATTGGACCGTAAACGTGGACTAGAGGATCTCAATCATACGGGAAGTGATCAAACCAAACATAGAAAGATACATTGTTCAAGGCTACTGCCATGTTCCTGCAAAGGGTGTTTTTGTCTAATTATAGTTCGATTGACACAGCTATTCTACATTTGAATTGGATATTATGTCTGACTCATTTAAAAGACCGACCTTTTCATTTACAAGCGAGTTCATGTTTTCAAAAGGATTCTAACTTCAAATCTCTTGACGCGGAATGTAAGCACTACACTAACTTTTGATTGGTTCATTCTACAAATCATTTGATACAGTCATACAGGTTGTCTGTGAAGACATGAAGATTTTATTTTACTTTCTTTTTACCAATTATGGAGAACTATAATATTTGTCAAATTGAGCATTAACAAAGGATGATTGACTTGACCATATGAAATCGATCAACATCTAACCTTTGATACCAATCAAACCCGCCAAGGATAGCTTTTCAAGAATAAATTATGGGTTCATCATATAACAAATGCTTGATTTTGATCCATATATCAATACTATATAGACATCTCAATAATAAATTATTATTATTATTATTATAATTTAAAAACAAATTCAAACTAAATTGTGGGTCCCTTGAGCAAATATAAATAAATTTGGAAAGGGAGAAACGAAAACAGAGGAGGTAACCTTTCGTCATGTCGTCACCTTTGAATTCCACTTGGCCTCCTCCTGCTGCATGAGCTACCAAATTCCCACAAAATTCAAAATTCAAGAAACCCATTGGAAACGCCGAAACCAAACACAAACGCAACACCGATTTCAGAAACCAGAGACTTCCCCCTTTCTCGATCTCCTCTTGAATTTCTTCACCGTTTCTTTTCAATGGCTTCCACTTCAACATCAACCTCCCTCCCCAGCTAAACGCCCCCGAAGAACCTCCAAATCCGGTCCCTTTCTTGTCCTCCATTGATTTTTCTTTGCGCATTGATTGATCAAAATCAGCTAAATTGATTTCTTCGTTTTCATTCCTCAGTTTTTGTTGAGCGGGTTTCAATTTTGCATTCATAGCTCTTGCTGGGGCTCCTTGCCCCGCTGATCGTTTCCGGCTAGGTCAAAGATTGCAACTTTTTTCAGCCTAGGGTTTCCCGAAGCTGTTAACAATTGGAAGAACCACAGAGATGCCCCAATTTTGCAGGTTTTGACAGTTCTGTTCAGACCACAAAAAGGTTAAGCTCTTTCCCCCCTGTCTTTATATCTGATATTGTTGGTGCTTCATTTGGTTTTATTTAATTGCTTTTCTTGGTGCTTTCTGTAATTTTTGCTGTTGAAATTAGGTAATTTTAGGTGCCGTTTTGTTCCTGGTTGTCCTTTAGAAATAAACTGATTCTTGAAGCATGTTTTTGTTGGTTATTGTAAACTTGCATATGATCCAACAGAAGCGGAAATTGATCTTTTTAGCGGGTCAATTTTATCAGCAAATTTGTTGGCGCCATCAAATTAACCGAAAATCGGGCACTGATAGCTTCTAAATTTGACCCTACTTGAGATTTGAAGCTGACATTTTTGTATCTGTAGAACTGATTTGCAGTTCAATGGTTGTGTTCACAATGGGGGAGAAATCAGCTTCATCCACCCGGTTCCTCATCGCCCTCTTCTGGATTTCGACGCTGCTTCTGATGTCTTCTACCGCCGTCCTCTTTCGATCCGATGACACTCCTCTAATAATCCCCACATCAGTTCCTTCTGATGAATCTTCGGATTCCTGTGATCCCGAAAATTGCGAAAACATAACCGAAACCGAATATCCTCCCTTGGAAGATCCTAGCCTCTTATTACTTGACACAATTGGGCCACAAAATCCTCAATTAGTACCACCTAAGGATGCTTCAGAAACAGCTAAAAAGAGCGACATCTGTGACCCAAACCGAGCTCGTCTAAGAGTGTATATGTATGACATGCCTCCTGAGTTTCACTTCGGGTTATTGGGTTGGAAGGGGGAAGCAAATGAGGTATGGCCAGATGTCGGAAACATCAGTCAAGTTCCGTCTTACCCTGGAGGTTTGAACAAGCAACATAGTGTCGAGTATTGGCTCACTCTTGATCTTCTGGCATCCAACAAGGAAAACATAGTTAGACCATGTACTGCTATAAGGGTTCGGAACTTAACCCAAGCTGATGTCGTTTTCGTGCCTTTCTTTGCTGCCCTGAGCTACAACCGACACTCCAAAGCCAGGGCTCGCGGAAATGAGCAGGTTACCTTGGACCGAGCTTTGCAGAATCAGCTTGTCGAGTTTTTGATGGGCAGGAGCGAGTGGAAGAGATACGGCGGGAAGGACCATCTGATAGTCCCGCACCATCCGAACAGCATGTTGTATGCAAGGAAGAGACTGGGGTCGGCGAGATATGTGCTCGCTGATTTCGGAAGGTATCCTTCCAAGGTTGCTAACTTGGAGAAGGATGTCATTGCTCCCTACAGGCATGTGGTCTGGACCACCGATGGGAACAAATCAGCGCCCTTTGAGCAGCGCCCTATACTCGCATATTTCCAAGGTGCCATACACAGGAAAGATGTAAGCACACCCAATCCATCTCTCTTCATTTCCTGCAATGATCAAATCAAGCATTTTAGGCAGCAATTGATAAAATATAGGGTGAACAAGTGAACTGCATAGGAAAGATTTTTGTGATCGAAGGCGGATTCGGATCATTTTGACATAGTTTCATCGATGGGATTTATTTCCTGCAATGATCAAATTTGGCTTCTTTTATGATTCTTTATAGACTTCTTATGCCTTCTGTGTGATCTGCTACCTTGTGGTTCTTATGTACTATTGTTCTGGGTCTATAGGAAACACTCTCTCGACTTATTCGGGGAAAGAGTGTGTACATCCTGACCCCAGACCCTGCTTAATAGCGGGATACACTGGGATGTTGTTGTTGTTGTAGGGAGCAATTGATAAGCTATATAGGGAAGATTTTTGTGCTAGAAGGTGGATTTGGATCATTTTGACATAGTTTCATCGATGTGCGATTTCTGTATGGTTGGGTGTAGGGAGGAGCGATCCGGCAAAAGCTGCACAGACTTATGAAAGATGAAAAGGATGTGCACTTCACATCCGGGAGCCTATCGCAGAGGAACGGTGCCCGGGTAGCGGGCAATGGCATGGGCTCCTCCAAGTTCTGCTTAAACATTGCAGGGGACACGCCCTCCTCAAACCGTCTATTCGACGCGATAGTCAGCCACTGTGTCCCCGTCATTGTAAGCGACGACCTCGAGCTGCCCTACGAGGACGTGCTCGACTACTCAGACTTCTCCGTCTTCGTGCTCTCGTCGGATGCTGTCAAGCCTGGGTTCCTGGTGAATCTGCTCAGAGGGATCGGGAGGGACGAGTGGACCAAGATGTGGAGACGCCTTAAGGAGGTCGCTCACCATTTTGAGTACCAGTTTCCGTCTCAGCCTGATGATGCTGTCGACATGATTTGGCAGGCGGTCACACGCAAGCTATCGAAGACGGGTTATCAGCGCAGGAAGAGGAAGTACCGGAGGCCCAATGGCGCGGTCGAAGAGCGGACGAGCCATGGGAGCAAATACACAGATTAAACTTGATCGATCTCTTCTCCCACTTAGTACCTACATATAACAATATATTAGTGTTAATGTGAGCTATAGAAATAGGAGTGTGAGATTCATGTTGTAGTAGATTTATTTTGATTTCCCTTTTTGATTAAGCCCATGTATTACAATTAAAAGATTACAAATAAGAGATTAATGTACATCCATCAAATAGGTTCAGTTAATATTGGGAATAAAAAGGCCCATTCCAAGTTGTTAGAGGGTTACACTTCAATCAAATTCGTGTCTAATTGAATATTTTTTTTTTTTGGGTTTAAAACTGTTCTGCATCGTATTTGTGGGCTCTTTTCCGACATCACCTTGCTTCATTCGACCATATCGTCAGCGTCAAGCGCACTCTTGCACGCAATTAATCTTCCTCGTCAATTTGATAGATCGAACGTAGCAAACGGAGTTTCGAAAAAGGACTTATCAATCTCAGAAATAAGCTCCTCGAACGGTGATTTCGAAAATTCTAAATTGGAAAATGGAAGGTTATTTGGTGAAAAACAAAAAACTTCAAGATCAGAGTACCCAACCGGTGAAATATGTCGAACAATTGTACACTGTGTGAATTAGGCCTTAGTTAGGTAACAATTAGGCCTTAGTCAGGGTTACCTAGTGAAATTTCCGTAATTTTATTTTTTATTTTTAAAAAGGAGAGATATATGGTAGGTGCATCATCCACATTGTAATGTACGTACAATTACTTATCCTGAGAACTACCAAACCTACATCACAATATCTTTCCCCTAACCTTCCGTAATTTCATCATCTCCCTCATCTACCTTGTTATCTTTCAGATCATTAGGTTTCAGAATCCGGATACCCGCCCTGAATTTCTTCTGAAGCAACCCACATCTGTTTCCGCAACCTCTCCTATATACATATGTTCGCATCTAAGCACAACACACACATACTAGTTATACAGTTACCTCCAGCCAAGAAAAGAGCTTAAAATGTCGTTGTTGATGCTATTGACTGTGATTTCGGCTGTGGCCTCGATTCGAGGCTCGGATTGTAAGATCGTAATGTTCATATTTGGGGATTCCCTTTCCGACGCCGGCAACAACCAGCATCTCACAAGAAGCCTCGCAAAGGCCAGCCTTCCTTGGTATGGAATCGACTTTGGGAATGGTTTGCCTAATGGCAGGTTCACCAATGGCCGCACCGTCGCCGACTTTATGGGTACATTTTTATAACGCCGTTACATTTTTTTTTCGTTACATTATAAGGCCCGTTTGGTATTGAAATATGATATTTAGTGTTTGGTATCTCTAAGATATCAAGTGATATTTAATATCTATGTTTGATATATATCTCCGGATATCGATATTGTTTGATATCTAGACATGAAATTTGTGCTTATTTGATATACTGATTTTGAGGGAGGTATCACATATCTTGATATTGATACCGATATCTTGATAGATCGATATCGATACCAAACGGACCCTAAAGTATATAGGTTGTGTCATTGTATATATCTATCCTTCTTAATTACTAGGCGACGCCATGGGTCTCCCAAGGCCACCCGCATTGCTCGATCCCAATTTGGACGAAGATGTGATCCTGAAGAATGGAGTTAACTATGCATCCGGTGGTGCTGGCATCTTGAACGAAACCGGTTCTTATTTTGTATGTAGTTAGTTTTTAGGTGAGTCAAAGTACAAAGTACAAACCGAGATCGTTGATTGACCCACTGAACTTTTGATAATGCAGATAGAGAGGCTTAGTTTCCAGAGGCAGATCGAGTTATTTAATGAAACCCTAGCTAACATAACGAAAAAGATAGGCAAAAATGAGTCGGATAAGTTCTTCAAAAAGTCGGTATATCTTGTTGCATTTGGTAGCAATGACTTCATCAACAACTATCTCATGCCTATCTACCGCGATTCTTGGAAATTCGATGAGCAGGCCTTCATGGATTACCTCATTGCGACTTTCCGAAACCAGCTCAAGGTCCGTGTTTATGACCTTACTTTGCGAAATTGAGTCGATTGTGTATGTTTAAATTGTGTTCTTGTTTGTTTGTAGATGTTGCATCAACTAGGAGCGCGAAAAATGATGGTGCTAGGGCTCGGTCCGTTGGGGTGCATCCCTCTTCAGAGAGTGCTAACGAATACCGGAGACTGCCAAGACGAGACCAACATCCTTGCCGGAAAGTTCAACAATGCCACGAGGAAGATGGTAGGTGAGCTCGCCAACACCCTATTCCCCAAGGCTAGCTTCAAGTATGCAGACCCCTACGACTTTGTCCACGACCTCATTTCGGATCCACGCAAACATGGTAACTTAATGTAGCTAAAATAAGCATTTATCCATTTTGATTTTTCGTAAGTTTTTAGGTCATATATTCGCTCCGATCCTGAATTTGTTAGGGTTCAAGAACTCAGACGCGCCATGTTGCTCATTTGGGAGGATCAGACCTTCTCTGACTTGTATTCCAACTTCGGAATTATGCAGAGTTCGAAGCGAATATGTGTTTTGGGATGAATACCACCCCAGCGATTCTGCCAATCAGATTATAGCGAATGAGCTTCTCAAGCAGTTCGGTCTTCTCCAGAACGTCAATCAGACAACAAATGTGCCTTAACTAGTCATTCTTGTGTTCGAATCAGCCTGTTTGCAGATCGATTTTAGTTGCTAGCTTGTCGAAGAAATCGATCATTTCCCAACAGGAGGGGATATATAGTACTCTCCAATATATAATGATTTTTTTCTCTCTTCAATTGTGTATGTTTGTTCCTAGCAATACTAACAACAACAACAACAACAACAACAACAACAACAACAACAACAATGTTGTTCAAGAACGTTCGATTCGAGTGAGCGGAAGCGCAAGAATTATAAATACGAGCAAAGGAACGCAATCAAAATGAACAAGCCATTTGTTTACGCGGTTCGGTCAAAGACCTACATCCGCGGGGCCTCAGGAGTCAGGCCCTAAATCCACTAAAACGGAGGAAAGTTTACAGAGGAAAATCAACGAGATCTACTCAAACCCTAAGCATAAAAGCTCTAGACATTCAAAGTAATAAACAAAGAAAGGAAGAAGAAGAGCTCCCCCTTTCAGCTCGTCACTCTGAAGACCCGGATCGGAAGATCATCGCCATGGAAGCTTCAAGAGAGCCGCCTCGACAGTCGTGCAACCTAAATGAGAGCCACACAGTAAAGTCTCCAAAATGAGACTAGATATAATATGCACTTTAGAGGAGCTGAGGGTTTCGGAGTGGGAATGGGCTACTTAGGCAAAGGTTTCACCAATGGAATTGGGGGCCCATTAGGAGATCAAGACCATACGGTCTCAATTCAATCCAAATAGACCAACCCAATTTTCCAAGCAAATACCTTAGCTAATTTAGCTCATATACCCCATTCAACCTGTTAAAAATATTACAATAAATGTTCAAGCATAAATTTACACTTAGGAAAGTAAATCTCTACAAATGCCCTCTTAATTTCCTAAGTCTACCAAAGGCAGACACACGTTTCTGTTGGGTATGGATTTAGGGTAGCTGGGTCCGTCCTCGGCCCTAGGAGATAGCCAGATCAGTGAGTGGTGTTCTTGATCTGTAGGAAATTCCTACAGAACAAGAATTTATCCACTGTCACAATCTTGGTGCCATAATCAGCAGGGTTGGCATCTCCATTGATCTTCTTCACCTGTATCACATTCTCATCAACCTTTTCACGAATGAAATGGAATCTAACATCAATGTGTTTAGTGCGTTCATGATACATAGGATCCCTGCAAAGATATAGAGCACTCTGGCTATCAATATGAAGAGTAGAAACATAAGACCTGCATTGAATCTCCTTAAGGAGACCCTGGAGCCAGATGGCTTCCTTGCAAGCCTCGGTGGCTGCTATATATTCTGCTTCGGTGGAAGAAAGAGCAACTATGGGCTATTGTTGAGACTTCCAAGAGATACAATTTCCAGCCCAAGTGTACACATAAGGCGTTGTAGATTTTCGGTTGTCTTTGTTTCCAGCAAAGTCTGCATCAACATACCCTAGCAAGTCCTGAATAGGAGAGTGACAACCATAAACCAAGCCAAGATCTGAAGTGCCACCAAGGTATTTCATGGCAGACCAATGCTTCTCGGCTGGGTTTGACATAAACCTATTAAGAACACTAATAGCAAAAGATAGGTTCGGTCTAGTGCATATCATAGAGTACATAACAGAGCCTAGAGCTGCATCGTAAGGCACATCATAGAGTACATCAACATACCCCATTCAACCTGTTAAAAATATTACAATAAATGTTCAAGCATAAATTTACACTTAGGAAAGTAAATCTCTACAAACAACAACAACAACAACAACAACAACAACAACAACAACAACAACAACAACAACAACAACAACAACAACAACAACAACAACAACAACAACCAAGTAGATCCCGCAATTAAGTAGGGTTTGAGTGGTTAGGATGTGATGCGGGACCATCTTCTACACCTCTGGACGCGCCGATCATCTTAGGAGACGGACCTATGACTCGAGGACGAGCCAAGAAGTTGTAGAGAGACTCATTCATGTTTGTGAGTCACGCCTTATTCTCGAGCACGGTTCAACTCCTCGAGCCTACATTGAAGACCTACATGTGCATTGGTGTCAAGAGTCTCGAACCACCTTAGACACATATATAGGCCGAAATTCCCATGACTTTATTTCTAATTTAGCAACTTTTATACTTAAGTTATTTTAGGAAACTTTTAGGGTTATTTTATTAATTCCTTTAAGTTAGTATTTTTATTATTTTAATTAATTATTTTCGGCTTTAGGGTTATAAAGAGCCGACCCTTTCTTCATTGTAGAACACGTACAATTTTTATGAGAATTCAGTCTTTGTGTGAAACACAGACGTGAGAAAGTCAATCGATTCGAAGCGTTGCTCATCGATTGCAAATTGGTTCTTGATCTAACTTGGTTTGCTTGAGTTCATCAACCTCGCGAGAGCTTGGTGATCCTGGTAATCACAAGTCCCCTCCTTGTGCCTCCAAGTTGTCCGCTTGGTTGTGTAAGGTTGTAGAGGCGGGCTTTGTAGTCGTTGATACTTGGTTCTTACCCTCTTAGGAGGCCTGGGGTCTTTATCTCGTTCTACCTTAGTTCGAATCACCCAATCTATCGGTCTTTTCATCAATTTCATCGAGTCTATAGTTGCTGCGTTTGTTTCCTTCCTTGTCGATATCGAGTATATTGTTGGAGTCTTTGAGTCTTTTGCTTCCGTTCTTGTCTTTGAGTCTTGATTGTCGAAGATCGGGCCATCCTACGGCTAACCCCGTATCAAATTGGCATCAGAGTTTTGGTTTCCGACATCAATTGTGTCTTTTGTTATTCATAAACACAAAACTACAAAAAAAAATAGAGTCTTTCTTGTTCTTGATTTTTACTTCTTGAATTCGTGATTAGATTGCTACTAATCCTTGTTTGTGATTGTTTTGGTTGCCTTAGCCTAAACACACTATCCTAGCCGTGACCTACAGCAAACATTGGGTGCCAATTAGTACCTTAGTGCAGCCGTATCAAATTGTTGAAGTGGAACTTTTAATTCGGCAGTACCAAGCACACAAAATCACAAACCCTAGTTTGCTTCCTATCTTTGGCTATCTCGTTACATCTTTGTTTATCTATTTTTATTGCCTTATTAAAATTTGATTTTTGATAGATTAAATCACTTTTATCTATCATAGATTATAAAAAGGCCTTAGATAGATATACTTACCATATTAGCCAACCCTTCACCTATATATATAGATTTCATTAGGGCTACATAAATTTTATTTTCTTTCACCATTAGCATATTATTTTCGAGTCCTTCATATTTTTAAGTCTTCTTGCATTAGGTAAAAAAAAAAAACAGTCCAAAATTTCAAAAAAAAAATATATATACATTCAAGCTTTGACCTAGGAGGATAAAATTCACTAGGGGAAAAAGTAGCTTAAAAAAAAAAAGATTGTTGAGATCTAGTGCAAGAACTTCAAGGACCAATTTTGGTGAAAATCCCATAGCCCTAGTCGAAATTCTCAAACACATACCTCCCATACCATAAATTTTTTTTAAAGCCCTACCTTGCAACTACAACGTCCTTGCTAAGGGTTTGGATAAAAAAAGAGGTAAAAGTCCAAGTTTTTCTTTTATTTTCCTTGATTTTCTTTTTTTATTTTGTGTTAGTCGAGCCTTACAGCTCATATCGAGTGCCATTCCAGCCTTGTCGAGTGGCCTGTTACAAGTACCGAGTCGATACATTCAAATACCGAG
This sequence comes from Persicaria tinctoria, assembly GCA_037127255.1. Classification (NCBI taxonomy): domain Eukaryota; kingdom Viridiplantae; phylum Streptophyta; class Magnoliopsida; order Caryophyllales; family Polygonaceae; genus Persicaria; species Persicaria tinctoria. The sequence continues at coordinate 64,593,363 of JBANSL010000010.1, read as the reverse complement.
TCGATACTTCTTGGTTTCGAGTCGAAAGTTAGCTTCTGTCGGATTTTTCAGTTGGTCGATTTCGGGTCCTAGGGTCGATATCGACCTAGTCGTTGTCCAGTGTTCCCATACCGACCCCATACCAACCCCTCTAGCCTCGTTACAGTTTCTTTCGAGTCTGTATTTCGCCGATTTCGACCCCTTTTGGTCAATTTCAACCTTTTTGCCCAGCTCTTGTCGAGTACGACCGCCTTTTATCGAGTGTTCTTGCTATTGTTGAGTCCCTTGTTGCTTGTTTCTTTGTTCTTCCTCTTGATTACTTTCTTTTGATTGTTAAGTCCTTGCTTGAGTGTTGATTTGCCCAAAGCGGATTGCCCAACAAGATTATCATACCAATTAGAGAGAATAGTGCGAGCGAAACACTTGTGAGATTGTTTTATTTTGCTAACCTTGACATAGTTCCGTGTTTGTTTTCTTTGCGATGCCTCAGTAGGTTAACAACCCGAACAATGCCAATAACGGCAACAATGACGACAATTCCGAAGCAACTGTCTCTGCCGTGGTGTTCAACAACACAATGCACACTCTTAACACCACTTTGGCAGAAATGAGGGATAGACTGGCAGCATTGGAGGCTAGACCAACGGGTTCTAATAACCTTGGTGGTCAAGGTAATCAAAGGCGTGATGATACGCCTAATGATGAAAGGGAAGTCCGAAATCCTAACCCTAATTTCAATAATCCTATGTTTGAAGAGAACAATTCTCCACGTGGGGAGAGATATGGTAGAAATAACGGATTTGCTAATGTGCAGGGGCAAGGACGGGGAAGAGGAAGAGGTCGTGGCTTCCAGGAGGAGTTCTACTACTCGGAGCGTGATGATGACTTCCAAGATGAGGACTATTGGGACCAATGCCCAAGGCGGAACGACAGAGGAGGACGTTACCAATACCGTGAGCCTAGAGATCCTGATCAGGACGGCATAGGTAAGGTCAAGGTAAAAATTTCTTTTTTTGATGGTAAGACAGATCCAGATGCATATATAGATTGGGAGACAAAAATGGATCAAAGAAAGTACAATTGGCTTCTTTAGAATTTCAAGGGTTTGCTCTTATTTGGTGGGATAATTTGATTAAGGAAAGATGAAGAGCCCTTGATGCGCCTATCGCGTCTTGGAACCAATTGAAAGCTTTCATGAGAAATAGGGTTGTTCCTCAACACTATGCTAGAGAGCTTAGGCAACGCTTAGAAAACCTTAAACAAGGTAATAAATATGTTGAGGAAACCTTTAATATTATGCAAGAAACCATGGCTCGAGCTAATGTTGTCAAACATCATGAGGATACAAATGCTAGGTTTCTTCGTATTTTGCATCGCGCCTTAGCTCGGGACATTGATTGTTTTCCTTACTCTACTCCTACTGAATTATTGCATTTGGCTATTAAAGTTGAACGTGGAGCTAGATACAGGAATCAAGGCGGAAGAATGTCGAGTGGGAAGCCCCAACCATGGCACCAAAGCAGGCCACAACAGCCCCAAGGGCGGCCTGAGGGAGGCTATAGCTCTCGGCCAAACCAGTCCTAAGGAAGGGGAGATGGCCGAACCACCCAATAACCTTTCGACAAGTGCAAGGCGACTTGGATTGGACGACATTCGTCTGGGGTATCTACTGACCCCAAAGGGAGTAATCCTAACCCCTCTACTACTAGATCTAGGGACATTGTGTGCTTTAAACGTCAGGGTAGAAGTCATGTTATGAAGGATTGTCCCAATAAGAAAACTCTCATGATTAATCATTTAGGCGAATATGTGTATGATAATTCTTGTGATGAAAATGAAGAGATTGCTAATGATAATGATCAAAACCTTAACCTGCTTACTTATGATGAGGATGATGATGCCATTGCTTATGAACATGGAGAATCATTGATTGTTAGGAGAGTCTTAAGTGTTGTTCCTGCACCATGTGATGACAATCAACGTGAGAATCTGTTTCATACTAGATGCTTAGTTAAGGGTAAAGTGGTTAATGTGATCATTGATGGGGGAAGTTGTTGTAACTTAGCTAGTCAAGAGATGATTGATAAATTACAACTTCCTACTATATACAACATCCTAGGCCTTATAGATTACATTGGATGAATGACTGTGGTAATTTGAAAGTGAATAGGCAAGTCAAAGTGCATATCAAATTAGGACATTATGAAGATGATGTGTTATGTGATATAGTACCTATGCAAGCCTGTCATATCTTATTAGGTCGTCCTTGGCAATTTGATAGTAAGGTCTTGCATGATGGCTTGACTAATAGATATTCCTTTACTTTTCAGGGCAAGAATGTGGTTCTCAAGCCTATGACGCCAACCCAGGTGGCTGATGAGATTGAGAAGCGGAAGATAAGTAAAGGTGAGTTAGATAAGGAGGCTCAGTCGAGCCATATGTCTACCCCTACGCGGCCTAGAGAGGTATACTTGGCTTCCAATAGTACATTTTTAGATGAGTTTGTGGATGGGGAAACAACCCTCATGCTCCTATGCAAATGGTTGAACATGTTGAGTGAGGAGCTTAGAACTACCCTCCCTCCTCACATCCTATCTCTTATTGAAGAGTATAAGGATGTTTTCCCCGAGGACACACCAGCAGGTCTACCCCTTGTTAGAGGAATTGAGCGTCAAATTGATCTCATTCCAGGGGCTTCTTTGCCTAATAGGCCTGCTTATAGAATGAATCCCACTGAAACCCAAGAGGTTCAATCCCAAGTCCAGGAACTGTTGGACAAGGGATACATTAGGGAAAGTTTGAGTCCATGTGTTGTGCCTGTGTTGTTAGTGCCTAAGAAAGATGGTTCTTGGAGAATGTGTGTAGACTGTAGGGCAATTAACAAAATAATTGTGAAATATCGCCATCCTATACCCCGCTTAGATGACATGTTAGATGAGTTGCATGGTTCTTCTATCTTTTCTAAAATCGATTTAAAAAGCGGTTACCATCAGATTAGGATGAAGGAGGGCGATTAATGGAAAACAGCCTTCAAAACTAAATTTGGACTGTATGAATGGTTGGTTATGCCTTTTGGCTTGACTAACGCACCTAGTACTTTCATGAGACTAATGAATCATGTGCTTAGGAATTTCATAGGTAAATTTGTTGTTGTTTATTTTGATGACATTCTTATCTTTAGTAAATCACCTAAGGAACATGAAGCGCATTTGAGGGAAGTACTTTCTACACTTAGATTATAACACTTGTATGTCAATCTTAAGAAATGTGAGCTTTGTAATGATCAAGTGTCTTTTCTGGGTTTTGTAGTGAGTTCAAGCGGATTGCGAGTCAACGATGCTAAGATCAAGGCAATCCAGGACTGGCCGACACCTACCAATATCGGCCATGTGAGGAGTTTTCAGGGACTAGCGAGCTTCTACCGACGTTTTGTGCGCGACTTCAGCTCCATCGCAGCCCCCTCACAGAGCTCACAAAGAAGCGGTGTGAGTTCAAGTGGGGTCCAGCTCAGAAGGAGGCGTTCTGCAAGCTCAAGAAGAAGCTCGCTCATGCGCCATTGCTGGCTCTGCCTGACTTCACTCGGCCTTTCAAGGTTGAATGTGATGCTAGAGGAGTTGGGATTGGAGGCGTCCTCATGCGAGAAGGTAAGCCTATAGCCTTCTTTTATGAGAAGTTAAAAGGTGCATGTCTTAATTACTCTACGTATGACAAAGAACTTTATGCATTGTTTAGAGTCTTTAAGACATGGTCCCATTACCTTTGGCCTAGCGAGCTTATACTTAGGACTGATCATGAATCTTTAAAACATTTTAAGAGCCAAGATAAACTTGATAGGAGGCATGGTAGATGGATGGAATTCAGAGAAACATTTCCTTATGTTATAAAGTATAAGAAAGAGAAAGACAATGTGGTTGCTGATGCTTTGTCTAGGAGACATGTCCTTTTGACCACTTTGGATTCTAGAGTCTTAGGCTTTGTATACATTAAGGAATTGTATGCTGATGCTGATTTTGGGGAAATTTTTCGAAAGTGCCTAGATAAGGGTCCTGCCGACCAATTTTATATCTTTAATGGATTCTTGTTTAGGAAAGACCAAGTGTGTATCCCTAGGTGTTCTCTTCGGTTATTATTGGTGAATGAAGCCCGTAGTGGAGGTTTAATGGGTCATTTTGGGAGAGATAAGACCTATCATACACTTCAGTCGCACTTTTATTGGCCACATATGCTTAGGGATGTAGAACATTGCCTTAAGAGATGTATTGACTGTTTGAAGGCCAAGTCTAAGCTTATGCCCCATGGATTGTACACCCCACTCCCTATACCCTCAGCCCCTTGGGAAGATATTTCTATGGACTTTATTGTGGGATTGCCTAGAACTAAGAAGGGAGGGATTCTATCTTTGTGGTTGTGGATAGATTTTCTAAGATGGCTCACTTTATAGCATGCCATAAGACTGATGATGCTACCAATGTTGCGAATTTTTTCTTTAGATAGGTAGTTAGGTTGCATGGAGTGCCTAAGACCATTGTGAGTGATAGGGATGTTAAGTTCTTGAGTCATTTTTGGCGAACTTTGTGGAACAAGTTGGGAACTAGACTGTTATTCTCTACCTCTAGTCACCCCCAAACTGATGGCCAAACTGAGGTGACCAATAGAACCTTAACCATTATCCTTAGAGCCATTTTAAGAAAAAATTTGACGCTTTGGGAAGAAGCCTTACCTCACGTGGAGTTTGCTTACAATAGGACATTGCATTCCTCAACTAAAATTACTCCATTTCAGTGTGTCTATGGTGTTAATCCAATAACCCCTTTTGATCTTACTCCATATCCTATGAGAGAGAATGAGTCTTTTGACGCAGGTACGCATGTTGAGTTTGTCAAGGAGCTACATGAACGGACGCGTCAGCAGCTCATGAGGAAGGCTGAGTACAACGCCAACAAGGCCAACAAGGGCCGCCGATTTGTGACATTCCAGCCTGAGGATCTAGTGTGGGTGCACCTGAGGAAGGAGAGGTTTCCCAATGAGAGGAAGAGCAAGCTTGCACCGCGAGGAGATAGACCTTTCAAGGTTTTACAGAAGGTGGGTGACAATGCCTACAAGCTGGAGCTTCCTGGAACATATGGCGTGAGTGCTACCTTCAACGTCACGGATCTTATTCCATACTTAGCCGTGGACGAGGACTTGGATTCGTGGTCGAATCCTTTCCAAGAAGGGGAGGTTGATGCGGGACCATCTTCTACACCTCCGGACACGCCGATCATCTTAGGAGACGGACATATGACTCGAGCCCGAGTCAAGAAGTTGCAGAGAGACTCATTCATGTTTGTGAGTCACGCTTTATTCTCGAGCACGGTTCAACTCCCCGAGCCTACATTGAATATATACCTACATGTGCATTGGGGTCAAGAGTCTCGAACCACCTTAGACACATGTATAGGCCGAAATTCCCATGACTTTATTTCCTAATTTAGCAACTTTTATACTTAAGTTATTTTAGGAAACTTTTATGGTTATTTTATTAATTCCTTTAAGTTAGTATTTTTATTATTTTAATTAATTATTTTCGGCTTTAGGGTTATAAAGAGCCGACCCTTTCTTCATTATAGAACATATACAATTTTTATGAGAATTCAGTCATTGTGTGAAACACAGGCGTGAGAAAGTCAATCGATTCGAAGCGTTGCTCATCGATTGCAAATTGGTTCTTGATCTAACTTGGTTTGCTTTGAGTTCATCAACCTCGCGAGAGCTTGATGATCCTGGTAATCACAAGTCCCCTCCTTGTGCCTCCAAGTTGTCCGCTTGGTTGTGTAAGATTGTAGAGGTGGGCTTTGTAGTCGTTGATACTTGGTTCCTACCCTCTTAGGAGGTCTGTGGTCTTTATCTCGTTCGATCTACCTTAGTTCGAATCACCCAATCTATCGGTCTTTTCATCAATTTCATCGAGTCTATAGTTGCTGCGTTTGTTTCCTTCCTTGTCGATATCGAGTATATTGTTGGAGTCTTTGAGTCTTTTGCTTCCGTTCTTGTCTTTGAGTCTTGATTGTCGAAGATCGGGCCATCCTACGGCTAACCCCGTATCAGGATGTACACACTCTTTCCCCGAATGAGTCGAGGGAATTTTTCCGAATGACCTAGAACAAAAAGAGACAAGAACCACATGGAAACAGATCACACAGCAGGAAAAGGAGCCAGTATAGATGCATAACAGAGGTCAGAAAGGAAGCATAGACAAATAGACACAACAACATCACACCCCCTAACTCTAAACATCAACGGCTCGAATGCATCCCCCGGCCTCCAGTGTTACAATACTAGTACAGTAATATATATTCAACTATTGGTACAATTCTATAACTAAAAATATAAATAATTACTCAATCGAACTTAATTATGGAGAGTTTAAAAAGTCATAAATTGAACCTACAAAAACAAAATCATATCCATATAAACAAACATGTACAATTAAGTTATCAAACAATTAAATATCTTTGATCCAACTCAATTGGAAGGTACAAAAGAGGGAAATTAAGAAATTAAAGCTAAGGGTATATAGAAAGTTGATGATGGTAATTTGATCCCCTTTATTTCTGCAACTGCTTCTGGGTAAGAGAATTACTACTACTATCTCCTCCGGATCCGCTACTCGAATTCCCGGTGATGAGCGACGACAGGGCTGCAGTTAGGGCCGATTGGAAGCTTGGGTCTGACGTAATTGCCCTTGCTGCCGCCTCTACAGTACTGTCAGGATGAGGCGGTTGACAATTGCCATGGCTAGGGTTAGGGTTAGGGTTAGGGCTAGGGTTTCTCATGTTTTGTAGAAGTGCTTGGTAGAACAAGCTATCTTGATGAGATGGTCCAGGCCTAGCTCCAACGGTCATTAATGGAGGCTGGCCCACTTGGGTTGTACTAGTGTAGTTTAGGGTGCTACAATTAGGGTTAGGATGACTGTTGCTGGACATGTCTGAGGAGTTGAATGTGAGGTTTGTGATGTTTGGATATGGACTATACGACGATGATCTCGGTGCAAAGGTAGTACTATTTGTGGAACCCAACCTACTAAATGGATCAGATGTGGATGTGGATGGGGCCGATGAGGCCGCGGTGGTGAGATCGAGTGTGATTGTTGGTTGTGATGTAGGGTAGGTTGAGAATGAGTTTATATTGGAAGAGAGGAGTGGCGGCCTTGATCTCGTCGCGCTAGAGATGAAGTTTAGAGTACTACTAAGATCGGTGATGACGGAGTTGTTGTTGGTGGTGGCCATGGTGGTGTAGTAGCCGGTTCCGTGGGCGTTGGTAGAGGTAGATGAGCCGGATGTTAGCATATAGGCCGCAGCAGATGTGGTGTTGGCCATGGCGTTGGCGGAGATTGGTAAGGGATGGTTGTGTGTCCCTTCATAGGTGGTAATCAAGATGGACATGTCATCTACACATCTCTGTACCTGTATTAATAAATAAATAATGAGAGTTCTATCAGGTCAAAAATTAAAGTTGTATTTCTTTCCATATATATGACATTATACATGAATCATATATTTGAAAATTTTTTCATCGAAATTGGTAATCTAACATGTACGCTTAAGAATCTCAATCCGGAAAGATTCTCTACTAAATATAGAAGCAACTCTATGAAATCAATATTAAGAAAAACTAATAATTTAATTTTAGAAACAATTTGTCTATTGTATGCCCTAAAAACACATGATAAACATACTTTATTGGAAAAGAAAATCCTAAAAAGAAATGGATTAACCCCATAATTTAATTTAAAAATGACTAAACCATGTGTATCTAGGGAAAATATTTTTCAATTTAGTTTTTTATCCTCTGTCTTAAGGCATAGGATAGAAAAACCGTTTTAAAAAATATTTTCGAAAACTTAATTATACTATAAATTAGAAAAACCGTTTAAAGTAATTATGTAGAAGTTGACCAAACACTGAACAATAATAATGCGAGCTTGGTCCATTTTTTAAACATTATAAAAACAGGGAAATGAAATTATGTAAGAGAAATTTGATAACAATTATCAATTTGTTTATCACATTCAAAATTTGGTTAATGAAAATTATCCGTTATTATATATGAAAATTTAAGTCTATACCCAAATTTTAATTTCAATTTCATTAAACCCATAATCTTAGGGGTATGTATATATTGTATTACCAAAAACAGTATGTATATGTATATGTATATACAAGTACAAATTAACAAAGGGTATAATATTAACTATTAAGGCAACTAAAATGAAATGGAGCAAACCTGTTTTCTGACGGGGCAAGAGGGAGCAACTGTGCAACGATAATAAGCACGAGGGCATGGATTTCCTTTTGCTATCTTCTGCCCATATTTTCTCCACTGGCACCCATCATTCATCTATATATATATATATATATATATATATATATATATATATATATATATATATATATATATATATATATATATATACATATATTTATTCAATTTCAATTCAAGATCGATTTCATCTACACAAAATTAATTGATAAGTATATATAATATACTAATTAAATTAAGTACTTACAGTTGGAGTATCACATCTAGCTCTGACCGAAACCCTAGCCTTTTTAACCGGAGGCTGTTGCACAGCTCCGTCGGCATCTCCACCGCCGCCATTTCTGGTGGCCGGAACCGCCTTATGTGCAGGCGGCCATGACTCCCTATGGGCGTCGACATCCTCCTTTGGCCCCTCAAAGCTATTATTGTCTGTGCTGGAATCCGGCACTAGCACTCCTCCCCCTTGTTCTTGATCTTGATCTTGTTTAGAATACAAGGCAAGGCCCAACCCACTCATGATCTTCCTATCGTTGTCATCGTCCTTGTTCTTTGAATCGATGCTCGAGTTTCGGCCGAGGCTGAGAGACAGCTGATCATTAGCTTCCTCCTCCTCCATCTGTTGCCCCCCGGCGATTTCATTAAACCGGGACTGAAGAGCTTCGTAGTCTTTCATGAGCCGGCCCAGGTGCGATCTCAGCCGTTGATTCTCTTCCATCACTTCCCCCATTTCTGCTTGTACTGATTCCACCACTTCTTCTTTCTGTGTTCAATTGAATTAATAATTGATCGATCGCCATTTTTATTGCATTAATTGATGCAGCAAATGAGGAAAATTAAAACTAGCTAGCAGTCCTATTAAATTATTATGTCTCATTCAATTCGAACTCAACTCGTTCAAATAATTATCATATGAATTAACGGCGATTCCCGATCTAATTAATTCAGTAAATTTCAATCTGCCGACGACTACGTACCTTGTTGATGCTGCTTAAAGCCTTGTGTGTCGAAGAAGATGGCTTAGAATCATCCTCGTCTTCAACCTCGTTACTCTCCAACTTCGACTTCCCCATCATAACTGACCGCTAATAAATTTAGTGTATATGAAATTAAAAATCAGTCAGTAAATATATAACGATGAATTTCAGGAAAGCACAATTGAAGAGAGGCTTAAACTTGATTAATTACCTTGAGAGAGAGATCATCTGGACTATGTTGATCTCGATCTTGGCGTTTCTTATTCTGTATAGCCTCCATAGCTTAGGTTCGATTCAGTAATCAATGAGGAGATCGGAGAGGAGTTGTTTAAAAAAGGCCGGGCAAAGAGATCTGGAAAGTGAATTGGGGAGGGTTTGACTCTTGAAAATTAGTATTATTATTATTTATTTAATAAGAAAAATCAAAATTGAAGGGGGAAAGATTCAAAAAGAGGGCTCCGTCGTCGAACGAAAGCTAAATCCTCACGGCGCTCTCCCATGTAAACACACAAGATTCAACTCTATGGATCTATTGTTTTTATCTTTTAAGAAACAATTGTCAATATCTATAATCTATATATAATTATAAACCCTCAATTAATTAAGTTAATTAACAAGTGGTTCTTTTTAAATTGAATTGGATCCGGAAACGAATTCAATTTCGAATTCAACGATTGTGATAATACGTCAAGAGATAGGGAGATGGAGAGGAGTTGACTTGGAAGTTGGAACCGCATTGGCCGGTGTTCACCATCTCAGACTCAGACTCCATCTTCTTCTTTTCTTTTTTCTTTTATATTTACTCCTATTTCTTTGAGAGGGAGAGAGAGATGGTTGAAAATTTTCAGAGCTCACATGGCGGAGGAGCGAGCGAGCGAGTGCGCCGAGGAGATGTGGGCCCCCCGCCCCTATGTTATTTGTTTTATTTTATTTTTCCTTTAATTAATTGATCAAAACTTAAACTACATTTATTTGCTCTGTAAGTACTTAATGTTTGAGCTTTAATTTTGGTTTACCCAAGAAAGGCCCTGTAAGCTAAGTTATGGATTAGGACTTTCCACATTTGTATTTTTTTTTTTTTTTTTTGCAACATTTTGGCCAAATGCTTATAATTAAGGAAATAAAGTATTAATTCATTTTTTTATAATAGTTGTTTTTTTCTAAATAAAATTAACAAAATAGTCTAACATTAGCTGGAGTAATTTGCATGTGTAAATTGCTGACTGATTTATAGAGTCCAAAAAAAAGGCGGTGATCTTGAATTGTTGAGGGCTTTATACGACCCTGATTAACCTAACTCGATGCTAGACGGTACGGTGATCTTAATTAATTAATTATGTACTGTAGTATATATACTTGTATATTATATCAAGGATTGATACTGGATTTATCAATTTATTCTATATTATAAATAAATATATTCGACTTCATCTTAAAACAAATTTTTAGATTAATTCGTCGGGCCGGGGTTTCAATATATATATAGAGATCGAAAATAATATATACATCGTATAATATAAACACAACATTTGTTGTGTATCATGTTAATAAATCTGAAAAATTGAATTAATAAGATCAACATATGAGATTAAAAGTAACTTCTAATTATTCTTTAGAAAGAAATTATTTGGTAGTATTAAGCGATTGTTCGTTAGACTAAAATTTACTTTTGTTTACACTATATATTTATACGGACGAATAATTACATAGTTATAGACGAATAATCGATCATGAGCAACGAATACTCTCTATATATACACACTAGCTAGTGTAGTTCTCGTTCCATTATACGCTTATTTTAAAATTAATAAAATAATAATGATATAACATATTACTATGATAAATATAAGAAATATATTGATAAAATTTAACGTAAAATATTAGTTACTTTCAATTAAGAAATATTAGTTGAAACAATATAATTTAAAAAATAAAATATAATTAATTATATAAAGATTGTTCAACTTTAATATTATTAGAGTGTATTACTTAAATAAAAATGTAAGTGAAGCACATTATTTATTAATACTCCATATTATATTTTGAATTACTCTAATTAGTTGCTACAGAAAATTAATATCTTTATATGATTAAAAAAATTATATTTTAAAGAAATCTTATTCATTACTAAAAACATTAAAGTCTTTATAACTTTTGTGAAAATTATGTTTTGAATTAATCTAATTGGTTGATAGAAAAAGAATTAATATCTTCTTAATTTTAATTAAAAATTGTATTTTAAATTAATCTCATTGGTTGTTTAAAATAAATTTTTTGAATTCTATTTTAAATTAATAATTTATATAGATAGATATAGATGCCAAAAACTAATGTTAATAGAGTTATGATGTTAATATTTAAAAAAAGGGTAAATTACATAAAACCACCCACTAAATATCAAAATTTTAACTTAACCACCCGTTAAATTAGAAATTACACAAAATCACCCATTAAATATATTTTTTTAACAAATAACCACCCATAATAAAATTATGTCAAGGTTTTTGTGAAAATATATTGCAAATGACCAATATACCTTTTTATGATGAATTAAACATCCACATTTGTACATACTAGATGCATATTACTGAAACTTTGCAAATTTAAGGTCTTATTGATATATGAATTATGACGGTGGATTAAAGAAATACTTGTTATTTTCGGTTAATTACAAGTATGAGGTGTTTCAATGTATTTGAAAATAAATTTGATTGAAAAAGGGGGGTATATTAGTCATTTTTATTGATGGTTTGATGAATGTTTTTGCTTGAATGGTGATTTGTTAACAAATCGTATTTAGTCGGTGGTTTTGTGTAATTTTAAATTTAGCGCGGGTAGTTAATGAAAAATTAATATTTAGTGGGTGGTTTTCTTTAATTTACCCTTAAAAAAAATACTATATCACATTATCACCGTAAGACGGTTGCAATCTAAGGTACATATCTATTAAATTAATAAAATTTCAACCCAAAGCCTCTCACTTGAACTTGGATATTCTTTGAAGGCGTGCACGTTAAGGCTTTTCTTTGTCAACTATTAATGTAAAATAATTTTAAAAAAATTGTGGTATGTCTTAGTTTAATTTACTTGGGAATTTAATTAGAGGATGGATCTGTTAGATTATAGTGCCGCAATATTTAATAATTAATACGAATCGAGTACTATTAAACACCATGATAGAAAGGTTTATTGGTGTCGTTTAGGGATATGAAATTGCATATTATTTTGAAAATTTTGGATAATGTACAAAAAAATAATTAAATTTGTCACCCTTGGTAGCTTCGGCAGATGCGTGGCGTAGCCATTGGTACCCTTTTGCTACGGCATTTGCTACGGTAGGCGTTGCATCAGGAAAAAAAAAATCAAAACAGTAGCTTCGGGGTGATGTTGCCGTAGCTAAACACAAAAAAAAATTGCTACAGATGGTAGCAACGGCAAGGCTCGACCGTCGCAAAAAAGAGGCGGTTTTGTAAAATTTGCCACGGCTCCATTGCCTCCGTAGCTAAAGAACCTTTTTTATTCAATTCGGTGAAAAAAAAATTAAAAAAAAACACACAATTAGAAAACAACCTAACTAGCTCGACCTCTCAGTATCTCCCTACCAAAAGAAAAGAGATGGAACGCTGCTCCCACCGTCATCCCTAACCCTAACCATCTCGAAGGTCGGCGTCGGTCGCCGGAGACTGTAGATCGAAGGTCGCCAGCGGAAAAGTCTGTAGAGCCAAGGTGCCGGTCTCGGTCGCCGGAGACTCTCCTGCAGCAGGTACTCATCCCCCGTTCTTTGTTCGATTTTGTGTCGAAGTAAGCGGTAGTGGAATATGTTGGTTAGGGTTTAATGTGGGGAAAGGGTTTGTTCGATTTTGTGTCAAATTACTAGGTAATCTCTCGATTTGTTCCGAATTTGTGTAATCTCTCTCCATCTAGGGTTTTTCAAATTTGTTCCGAATGTGGGGAATGAAATAGGGTTTTGATTTGCCAGTTTTTGTCCACTTCGCAGACATCAATTGCAGAATATGAGATTTTCTTTTTCCTCTTCCATCCGGAAATCTTCGCCCTAATACCTTTGTTCTCTTTTCTCTTTGCAGAATGTGAGATTGCGACATCCATATGCTTGCCGATCATCTCCAGTTGAGGATCTAAAGTACGTACATACATTAGCTTCTGAGTTGAGATGATTACTCTCCTCTTTTCCCCCTTTGTTCCCAGTTCCTGAGCTTTGATTTGGTTTTTATTTAATAATTTTCACTGAGCTTTTGCACAAAAAAGGTGCAAGTATAGAACCATTAGTTTGATAGCTTCAAATTAGGTGTTAGCATGTGTATGGAGACTCAGAATACGAACGAGAGAGAAGCTTACTCTAATTGTGTTTGACACTCTTCAACCTTGATTTGTTATGCTCAAGTGTCATCTCCTTGTGAATAGCCAAGTGGCTACCTTTAGCGTTTAGGAAGGATTTTGCTGTGTGATTTAGGTATATTGTTTGCAGACTTTCAGTATGTGATTATGGTGAAACCAAAAAGACCTGTACTATAAAATGAGACAGTAAGAATTGTTATATGGGGAAGGGGGGAAGGACTGATGATTTTACATCTCTACCTAGGATGATGATTAATGAACAATGCTCATCTCTACATATGACATGGTATATTGCTTGCAGACTTTCAGTATGTTATTATGGTGAAACTAAAAGACCTATACTATAAAAACGAGACAGTAAGAATTGTTATATGGGGGAGGGGGGAAGGAGTGAAGGACTGATGAGTTTATATCTACCTAGGCTGATGATTAATGAACAATGCTCATGGTATTTCTTAGAAAGGTTGAGGCTTTTGCGGCTTTTTCTTGTTGCATTAGCATGTATATAACATTTCATTAATTTTTTGATGACCACAACTCTAAGTAAGTTTGACCCCATCATACTTTTTTACGCAACATTTGCTTCTCCGATGATCTTCTCCAATACTTTTTTACATTCTTATATTTACTTTTGATATTAGTTTTTATACTTGAATGTTTCATAAGTCCTAGTCTCCTAGATGTCTTAGTGTGTTTTTAAATTCTTATATTTACTTTTGATCTTCTCCAACAATTTTTTGATGCTGAGTTTACCTCCCTTGAAACATGATCAGTCAGATAGTATTCATATTTCTTATCTTAATCAAAATTAATTGGGAGATCACGAGGAGAACATACAAATATGTGATTACAATGATTGTGTGAACTATCAAGAGATCTCAAATGTGTGTATTTTAGCAGGCTTATTAAAGGTCATTGTTGCTTTGAGGATAGGTACTCAGTTGATCAAGTATAGCAGGAAACTAAGGAAAGGGAAACCCAAGTTCAGCTTTTGAAGACTTTCCACGGTGAGTTCATTTTCCTTTTACTCATGTTTGTCATGTCCAAATTTTCTATTCATCTGTTAATGTTTTCCTCACATTTGAAGCATGAATTGTTAACAAGACTTCAAGTCACATTAGCTTAAAAATATTATATTTATGGAACTAACCATCCTAACAACTTAGTATACTGCGTAGTGCATAAAGTCTTATCAATTTTCTTGTCCTTGCTTCTAAAACTTAGTGTAACTGTATATATTTTTAATGTGATAGAAAACCTTGAATCAATTTGTTTGAAAGTTGGGGCAGGAAAGTTGAATTGGTTTTAGAACCTTGAACCCTATTGTATCCATTGTTATTCTAATTAGCCTAGTTGGCTTCAGAATTACAAAGCTAGCTACTATTATGCTTTTTTATAATGAAGATTTCCTGTGTTTGTGTGCTAAACGTGCATTTTAAAGGAAAACTACTAGAAGCCCTAACACTTATTGTTTTAATTATATTCTCTTTTAGATTAGTGGTGAACATGTTCATATGGTTTAATCTGATCTTTATCCCATTTATCATTGGTGATACCTCTTGATTTATTTTACCTCCCAATATATAGTAACATGTCAAGGGTTGGGTTTCTACCTCTTATTTGAGGACATGACATGACACCAACACAAGGAGAGAGATAGCTAGGACACAGGGATAAGTTTAAGAAGTCAATAATTGTTAAAGAATAAATGTACAAATAATATAATCAAAGAGAAGCAAGTGGTGTGAAAACAATAGGTAGCAGTTGAAGTAAGCACAAAAAATGTGAATACGACAAGATCACCAATAAAATTCCTTAAGACAACTACCCAACACACAAGTTGTAATCTTAGTTTAATTTCAAGTATTAAATAATGGTCATATTTTCTCAGGTGTAAACTGAGAGAAGATTATCTTCAAACATTAAAACCATTTCTTTTAAGAAACCGACAATAATGTGCCATAATCCAACATTAATAGATCAACATTAACCAAACAATCAGTAGCAAAATACCATAGGATTACACAACAACGACATAAACATTTAAAATCCTCCAACAAACAAGGAAGCCCATAAAACACAGTACGAATAAACCAATACAACACATTCAAATAGTAGTCTATCATAGCAAGTAGCAAAAATGGGGTTGCGTGATCCATCTGGTTCCATTCTACTCGAAGTGTGGGCGCATCTCACGGGCACGATAATCATGCGTATCCCCGGTCAATGGGAAGTGGACATTGTAAGTTGGAATATTCCCAAACCATTGACCCTGCCCAACGACCTTACATGTCCAAAACCCATCAAGGGCGCGGCAATCGACGCGGTCATCGATCGTGTAAACCAACCGATACCTAACCCGAGGCGGTTGTGGACGTAGTCGTCCAACCTGCACTATTTTCACAAGTGGCTCATGGTTGTCGTTTGTGAGGGTGATGTACTCCACTTCATAGTGGCTTGGATCCACTCTCCTTAGAACAGTCGCCTCGTACAATGATCCTAGCATCCCGCCTTCTGCCCCTATGACCTCCACTCTCTGATTTGGCCGGTATGGCCCCGGGATTGGTGCTGCATACAAACCAAAGACAAGCTAATTTAGGGATACATGTAAAAAAAATGAATACTAAACCGATAAAATCAGTGACTAACCTATGTAATCATACCCTTCGTCCGAGCTATCGAACGATATATTGATGGGGATAGGGCGGAGAGGGAGGCCAGATGAGGAGCCGTGGTGGTATGAAGAGGATTCCATATCGTTGAAGGGGAGAGGTTATGAATGGGTAGAAATCTGCAGGGGAGAGGTTATGAATGGTAGGATATATATACATTGTAAATCTCTAGGGGAGAGGTTATGAATGGCAGGGGAGAGGCCAATGTTCAGCATGTGACTAACTTTCGCTTGGGTACTGTAGCAATCAGGTGCATTTGTTCGGGTCCTCGGTTTTTGTTGCTTTTTTGTGGCTTTTTTGTTGCTTTTTGTATGCTTTGTAGTTGCTTTTTATAGCATGTCATTAGTTTTTTTTATAGTTGTCTCCATGTCTCCATATGCTTGCTTGTTTCCATGTCTTTGTTTTGTTTCAATGCACTGATTGAGTAAACATACAAAGACAAGAAGACAAAAATGAAACATTACCAATGATGTACACCCTCACTATTTTCGATGGCCATTGTTGGAGTTTCCTTTTTTTGTTTTTTTTACTCTTATTATGTCCTCGGAAAAGGACCAATAGCATGTCACTGTTTTTCCTTTTTCTGGTTTTTCCTTCTTCTGTTATTTTATGACTGTTATGACTATTATGTAATCAGAAAAGGTCCTTTTCTGTTTTTCCTTTTTCTTGTATTTTCTTTTTCTGTACACCCTCAATATTTTCGATGGCCACTGATGCATGTGTTTCCTTTTTCTATTTTCTTATGACTGTTATGTACTCAGAAAACAGTAGCATGCTTACACAAATCCAGTGTTGATGTTTCCTTCTGATTTCTGCAGGCAGGTCCGTGAGGCAAAGGCATTGATATACAACTAGCAACTAATTAAGCAAGAACTTGTACCTCAACATCTCTGGTATCCTCTTGTGTTTTTTTTATGTACAATTTAATGTTACTAAATTAATGATATTACTAGAAAACAGGGCTCAACTCTTTTAGATAATCTAAATATAGTTGTTATTATGAACATGAAATTATTATTATTATTAAAGAAGAAATACATATATTCCTTTGTAATAACAAGAAAAATGAAATACCTTCTGAATGAGTGTATATTACAGAAAAATGAAATTACATAAGGAATATATTAAAGAAATATATACTTTCCCGTTCATACTTTGGTTTATTATGTGGTTCTGATTGGTATTCTTTGATGCAAAGTGAGTTGTGTTTGTTTGTAGATTATTAGTTACTAACTTGTATAACTCTAATAGCATGCCTTCACTTGATTTCCCGTTCATACTTCTATTGCACGGAAACTTAAAGGTGATCTATTTTTGTAAAGACATGGATGAATAGACTTCATGCTAGCCTTAATTATCAAATCTCGTCTTTCTCGATGTTCATTAAGAAGGAAAATCTTCCTCCTTCTAACCATCAAATCTTGTCTTTCTCGATCTTCATTAATTAGGAGAATCCTCCTCCTTCTGACCTGTAAAGTTTCTCTTTCTCGGTCTTCATTCATATTATTCCTTCTGTAAGCATTTTAGTTACTTACTAGAATGTTTACCGTGTTCGATGTAGGTTTCCTTAATTAGTGCCTCTATAGGTCATGACAATGCATATGGACAAGTCGTGGATTGATTGGAGTACTAGGATTTCTGAGGCATATTTTGCAAAGCTAGATGAATTTTTAGACTTTTCATATGCCAACAAGGAGGTTGGGAGTTGCATATACTGCCCTTGTAGGAAATGCAAGAATAGGGTATTCTATGTTAGAAAAGTTGTGCGGAAGCATCTTCAAGACAATGGATTTTTGGTTAGTTATAAGTTATGGACTAAACACGGGGAGACCATTCATGATCTGATCGAGGAACCACGGGAGAGGAATGAAGTGCCACCTGAGTTAGATGGGTATGTGGATGTGGGTATGGAGAGAATGGTGGAAGATGCTTTCGGAAGGACTAACGTACCAACGTCGGAAAATCTAGATCATGATGGACACCGTGAGGGTGTTACTCCTGGTCCAACTGAGTGCACTGACCAGTTTATGAAGCTAATGGAAGCCGCTAATCTTCCTCTATATCCGGGTTCTAAGAAGCACATGTCATTGTCCTTCACTGTCCGTCTCTTACAAGCAAAGAGTTTACACAGATGGACCGACCACTCATTCAAAGAGTTGCTAGAGATATTTTCTGAGGTATTGCCAGATGGGGTTCACCTTCCGAAATCTTATTATCAAGCGCAGAAGTTAGTGGACGATTTAGGCTTCACTTTCACAATTGTGGACGCATGTCCTAATAGTTGTATGCTCTTTCGAAATGAAGATGCAAGCCTAGATGCTTGTGCAATATGCAATGAATCGCGTTGGAGGCAAATTGTTGATGGTTGTCAATCAGGCACACGAAAAGCTGCACAACAAGCTAGGTATTTTCCATTGAAACCACAATTGCAAAGGTTGTTTGCAACAATGGAGTCTGCCACCCGTATGAAATGGCATTACTTAAACCGTGTTGATGATGGTGTGTGCCGGCACCCGGCCGACTCTCCTGCTTGGAAGCACCTTGATGCCAAACACCCTAGTTTCGGAGCTAAGATGAGGAATGTGCGCTTAGGTATTGCTTCTGATGGATTTAATCTTTTTGGTAATCAAAATGTCAATCATAGCACGTGGCCGGTCATCCTAGTTCCTTACAACTTACCACCTATGTACATCTCGAAGCAACCGTATATATACCTTTCTGTGCTTATTGATGGACCAAAAGGACCTGGAGATAAGATAGATGTGTATTTGGAGAGCCTTTGATAGAGGAGCTAAAGGAATTGTGGGAAGTGGGTGTAGAAACATTTGATGCTTCTGCCAATGAAATGTTTCAAATGCGTGCTGCCGTGCTATGGACTATCAATGACTTTCCAACCTATGCGAATTTGTCTGGGTGGAGTACTAAAGGTGAGTATGCATGTCCAAATTGCAACATAAGGTCAGGTGCAACGTACTTAAAAGCTAGCCACAAGTGGTCGTACGGTAGGAATATGCGGTTCTTGCCCTATGATCACAAGTATCGAAGAGATTTGAAGTCATTTTATGATGGACGGGAATTTGATTCCGTGCCTCCTAGAATGACCGGGGCTGATCACCTCTCACAACTTGATGAAAATAGAGTGCTTACTTGTTATAAAAAGGATGACATGCTATTGAGAAAGAAGATGGGACCTGACAAACCGGAAAGAGATCCAGCCAAAAAAAAGAAGCATAATTGGAAGAAGAAAACCATCTTGTATGAGCTACCGTATTGGAAAGACAATCTGTTTCCATACAACATAGATGTGATGCACTTCGAGAAGAATTTTGCCGAAAATGTACTGAATACAATATTGGGAGTTAAAGGTCGAACCAAAGACAATGTCTCTGCTCGTCACGACCTTGAGAGACTTGGAATTCGCAAGCAATACCATGTGAAGCTCACATAATCGGGCACTGAGGTTTATGAGAGGGCTGAATTTGAGATGGACAATGTCGGGAAGGACAAGTTCTTGTTAGCCTTATCCAAGGCCAGAATGTCGGATGGTTCGTGTTCCAGTATTGCACGGAGGGTGAACTTAAGGGATCGCACCATTGTAGGGCTTAAAAGCCATGATTATCGCATTCTTTTACAAGAGCTAATTCCGCTTTGTGTTCGGAGTTCCTTGCCAAGGAATGTGGTATCTGTTCTGATTGACGTTGGAAAGTTCTTCAAGGTGTTGAGCTCAAAGGTTAATACAAACACTTCATTGAAAGAGGCACGTGCTCAGATCATTCTAACCCAATGTGAGATTGAGAAGATATTTCCGCCATCTTTCATGGATGTGATGGAGCATTTACCTGTGCATCTCGCGGAGGAAGCATTACTCGCTGGAGCTGTACAGTTTCGTTGGGTGTACCCTATCAAGAGGTTTCTACTCACTTTGAAAAATTATGTTCGACAACAAGCTTGCCAGGAAGCATCACTAGCCAAAGGTTACATCATGGAAGAGTGCATGAACTTTTGCACTCAATATCTACAAGATGTGGAAAGCAAGTCGCAAAGACCACCAAGAAGAAAAGATGATGCCGAGAAGAAGGGAAAGGGCTTCATTCTACCCGAAGTGACGCGTAACCAAATCCACAGATGGGTCTTGTTTCATGCTGCTGGAGTCACACAATATCTAGAGTAAGTCCTTTTCAGACTAGGTGCATTTGGTTTGTTTGGATATCAAAGCAATATTATATGACTTGCTAACATTATACCCCCTTCTTAACATTAAAGGGAATATTTGGCATATATTAAACAGCACAATCCTATGGCAAATGAGACGTCAGTGGCATCAATTCATTTCAACGAGTTCCCGCAATGGTTCAAGTCACACTTGAGTACCAGCTTCAAGTTTCCAAGTGTAATTAATGTGCTTTATCATATTAGAGTAATATGTAAAGTACCTACCAAATGAACCTTTTACCTTTACATCTTCAGGTCGCAGAGTTGCGCCGGGCAGGGGATGTGTCCTTAAGTAATGAAGTTATCTCATTGTCAAACTTCCCGTCCCCTGTGGCAGCACGGTTGACCTCATACACATTGAATGCATATTTCTTTCGTGTCAAAAGTGTTGACACAAAAAGAACGAGACAAAATTGTGGGGTGTATTTGCAAGGAGATTTTGTACCCTATTATGGGAGATTAACGGATATTATAATGGATTTCGTGTCAAAAGTGTTGACACAAAAAGAACGAGACAAAATTGTGGGAGATATTATAAGGGAGATTATGGGAGATTTCGATATTATGGGAGATTTCATGTGAAAAGTGTTGACACAAAAAGAACGAGACAAAATTGTGGGGTGTATTTGCAAGGAGATTTTGTACCCTAGTATGGGAGATTAACGGATATTATAAGGGTTACATATGCCTCAGATATCGAATACGTATTATTTAGGTGTGAGTGGACACATCCTTCAACAGGGGTTAAATTGGATCCTTTTCAATGCACCTTAGTAAACTTTGATAGGTTACTATACCCACGTGATAAACTTGGGGATGAACCATTTATCTTGGCATCGCAAGCTCGCCAAGTGTGGTATAATCCGGATGCGTCTGGACATGGATTGTTAAATGTCGGTGAAGTTTAATCTAAGGACTATGCCCATGTAGATGATTGCAATGTGGACTTTGATGATGAGTTGGAGCTCGACCAGAGGTCAGTACCATCTGTGCTATTGCTGCTTATTTTGTGTAGAACACAAATGTGTGTTTTTGGAAGATGTTGACATCCGGAGTTGTTGTCTCAATTGAAGGGTTTTCTTGTGTTTTTCTCTGCTTTTTTGTTGTTGTCATAGACAGTGCCTTAGGGTTAATGAAGATGTTAGGATTTGGAATTTTGATTACAAGTACATAAATCATTTATCTGATAAGCAATCATCCATGTCACTTATAGGCAATCATGAAGAAACGAGAGGGTGGACCCGACAAACCGCGAACCATGGCTGAATTCTTAGTGTCTATTGACTCACGTGGCGCTCAGAGTAGCTCGTCACCGTCCGCATCAACAGTTGGAATACTTCCTCCTTCAGCTCCACCACCGACTCCATGTCCAGCAGAAGAAAAGGTTCGTTGGTGCTCCATTTCTCGCTGTTGTTTATTCTGTTAAGTTGCTTTTTATTTTAATTTCAGCAACATTCATAGTTCTTTGATACTTGCACATTCAATCAAGTAATGAGACTTCCATATATATTTTAATGAGTGCCTAACTATAGTGTATTCGTGTTTCAATCATTAAGAAACGAAAGGGTCGACCAGGCAGACCGCGAACCATATCTGACTTTCTACTGCCTACCGGAGATAGATCCTCCCCAAGTGTGTGCTCAATGTCGGCATCAGTAGCTGGAACCCTCCCTCTCACGACTCCACCACCAAATGAAGTTCTTGCTTTAGGTCAACCTCGGTCACTTGCTCCGCTCCTTGCTCAATCGAACACTCAAGTCAACAATGTACTGACAACGCAGCCAGATGTAGCTCCACAATCAGCTGCACCAGATGATGCAGATGCTCCTACTGATGTAGACCTCGACGTCGATTCATCTGGTTAGGCATTAATTTGCATCCAACCCTTATATCTTCCTCGATCCTTTATAGTTGTGTGAATAAATAATAAAATATATGGTGTTTCAAGATGAAGATGAACGTCCGGCCCCTAGAGGTCATAGCAACGGTGTGTTGGGGTGGAACACCGGAGCCAAGATTGCATTCGAATTCAATGACAAGTTCCAACCAGTTGGGGCTAACGCCAAACATCTCAAGTCGCAACTGGGGATACTAGTGCGTGACGGCCAACAGCTTCCTCTTACTATGCTGGACTGGACCTCTTTTAGACAAGATGTGATGGATGGTATATGGGAAGAAGTTAAGGTATTTTCTTTCTCCTTTCTACTTTGTCACTTTTATAATATGGATGATGTTCTTTCTCCTTTATACTTTCTTTTTCAGCATGTACAAACTTTCACCTGACCATTTGGTTCTTTTTTATCTTATTGCCTTTAACACTTATAGAAAAATTTGGTGGATCCTCCCGATGGGTTCAAAGAGGCTTGCTTGAGAATGTTAAACATCATGTGGAAGGGCTATAAGTCTAAAACAAAGGCGAAATATTTTACTTGTTGCCAAGATGACCCTGAGCTGGAGAAGCATAATCCTCCAACTGTCCTCCCACCTGATTGGATTACACTCATTGCATATTGGAGAAGTGAGCTTGCCCAGGTATTCTTTATTCCCCCCTTATCTTAGATGGTCCATCTGTTAGTTTGGTGCATCCTATTGTAACGTATTCGTGTGTCCAGAAACAATCCGTCTAGAACTCAAATAATAGAGATAAGCATGGGCCGGTGCATGTTACCGGGCGAAAGTCATTCACTGAAGTTAGACACGAGGTCCGTATGTGCACGTTGTTTGAATTAGTGCATATCGTTCAGTTTTTAGTTGTTTTTAGTTCTTGCACTTTTGACTACTTGTTTGTGTATCAACTCCATGACATTCGTATTTAACTTGAGTGATTTCTGCCATTTAACTAGCGGCGCAAAGCTGGGCAACCTACTGACAAGATGAGCATGTGGGTTTCATCTCGAAATGGAGATGATCCTGATGTGATTGAGACCATAGTAAGTTTCTTTGGACCCTTTTAATTTTCTGCCATTATTGAACTGCATATGTTGACTTGTTTTACTAATATAGAAGGACTTCAACGCCCTCTTGCTGATGGAACCTGAGGATCAGCGAGATCTTGACGAAGTGAAGGATAGGATATTCCATCGGCTTATTGGAGAAGATGGTCACGGATACTGTCGGACCTATGGTGCCAGTGCCCCTCCGCGTTTAGTGTATAACTCCTCATCAAGACCTCCTCTCGGTGTTCAAGATATGTGCGAGATTGCCAAAGAGTTTGTAGGGGAGATTGTCAAAGAGTTTGTAGGGGACCTCAAAAGCCACTTAGAGAACAACATAGATAAAAGATTTGAGCACTTTCGAAATGAATTTATGAAGACTTTCCGGCCCAATGACGGGGGAGGCTCACCTTCACACAGACAGGTTAGTCATGATTTGTTTGACCTGAGTGCTAAGGTTTCCTCTTGTGTTTGATTGTGCTGGTTTACTTTTTGTTGTTTGTTCATTGTTTTTGGTGGTTTTGTTGGTGGGTTTCCTCTTGTTTGTTCATTGTTTGACCTGGTTTAATTTTTGTTGATTGGGTTTCATCGCTGGCTGCTTTGTTGATTAGGTTTCATCGCTGGTTGTTTCTTCTTCTTTTTACCCTTTTCTGGGTTTTTATAATATACATATATATGTCGTCGATTAGGTAGTGTTTAATTTGGATGCTAGCTGTGCTGTGTAAATTTGCATATTTTGAGTTCTGAAGAGAGTAGGCGAAATTGGTATATTATACTCATATATGCATGCATATATAGTGGTCTTTCTTTTGGTTGGAATCTCATCATCAATGAAATGGTGAAAGCCAAAAAAGTATATTATAAAATCTGTATTGGTATAATTTGAGTCTTGTTCATATATATTTGTGTTTGTTATTTCATCTGGACCCGACCCCTTTCTCTTTTGATTATCTTTTACTTTGTATGGTTGTGAATTAAGTTACATATATGATATATGATGGGCGCTTTTTTCTTTATGATATGCCATATATCAATTGGAGAGGGAGAAAGATTAAAAATCAGTACTTTGTTTACATAGTCAAGTTCGAAGGTGTGCTTCTTGAATGAAGTCCTTGCTTCTTATATTAAAAATCAGTACCTTGCATAGTCAAGTTTTGCTTTTTTAATTAAGTCCTTGCATACCTTAAAAATCAGTTGTCTGAATGTGTGCCAGTGCTAAGGTTTGCTTCTTTCTTTGGTAGGCAATAGAAAGTCATATATCTCGTTTGTGCTTCAACTCGTTATCCGGTTCCAAAAGAAGCGAGTGTGCAGCTGATATCTCGTTTGTTCTTTTCTATATTGTAGACAAGTGTTCATCAGACAAATCAAAGGGAGTCAATTGGAGAAGAAGCTCTTGTTCTATCCACCAACGAGCAACCTCTTAACACATCAACTCAACAATCTGTCCCCGGACTGAATAAACGAGCCGCTGAGGATCAGTCACTTGAAGAAGAAGACGAAGTCTAGCACACTTGGAGAAGAGCTGCTGAGGATGAGACAAATCAAAGGTTGCTCTAAGTATGTTTTAATTATCTTGCACTTGTGACTATGGACACTAGATGTTAGGCAATATGTAGGTTTAAGACTTTTGCTGGCTTGACGTAAACTTCGGACGTCAAATACTTTTGTTTGTTTGAAGTAGTCGTTGGACGTCAAATGTGTATGCAAGGGACCTTTTGCTGAATTCACTTGTGATGAATGCACTTGCATGTCATTTGTTGGCTTCAATTGCTTTTGCAGATTGTATGAATGCACTTTTATATAATTTATACAGGGTGTAATTATATATATAGAATAAAATAATTTAGGGTAGCATTAACCGTAGCAACGGCTATGAGCCGTGGCAACTATTACAAAACGTTCAGGAAAAACCAGTTATGAGTGTAGCTACGGCAGATACGGCAAATTACCGTCGCCAACGTTCCCTCCCGAATTTCACCTAAAATTAGCGCCATAAAAAATCTTAGCTACGGCAATGGCCGTAGCAACCAAGGGAAATTGGCGCCTTCACTTCCCTAGCGACGGCTCCCTACCGTAACAAAGTGGATGTTTTTTCCCTGATTGTCCTGCCGTAGCGAAGCCGTAGCAAATAACTTTGCTACGGCTACTTGCCGACGCTACCAACTTTTGCGACCCCAAAGTTCGCCACCCCCCATTTCCCGTAGCAATGCCGAAGCTAATGGCCTTTTGCCACGCCTGAATAGCCTTTTGCCACGCCTGAATAGCCTTTTGCCACGACTTTTTGCCAAAGCTAAATTAATTATTTTTTGTAGTGATAATTTTAAGATTTCTTTTCATGCAAATTCTTTATCTCATTGTCGAAAATGAAAAAGCAGTAGAAAAAATAGAGATTTTTCCTAATTTTGCAAACATTTTTCAAAACTAAATCAATTTTCAAATTTTTGAAATGAAAGAGTCATTTGAGTTAATTAATCAAAAATAATTTAATATATATATATATATATATTATTTCTCCATTTTGAAGAAATTTTAAAACAACATCTTCTATATCCTTCCTCTCGATGTTGTGTCTACTTGTTTGCTTAGGGTTTGAGTTTGTTTTGGGTTTGCTTTGAGTTGTTCTATTGCTGTATTATGAGATTGTATTTCTTTTAGATCTTCGTGATCTTCCTTCGAGATGCTCTCAGGTAGGCTAACCACCACCCGAATTTTTATCTTATAAAAAAAAAAAAAACGTAGACATACGTATAATACTATATAGTTTAGGTGGAAAAATATTTGACAACTCTAAACCATCACTTTATATAGTACTCCATTATGTCCTAATTATTCATCTTTTTAGATACACTGAGTAGAAATTAGATAAATAACAGTGTCTAAAATCCATAAAAAATATTTTAAAATCCGATTCTTAATTAACATACCACATTATGTTTTAAACCTAATTAACTAAGGGATATATTATATATACCTTTGCATTTTGAATTTTCTAAATGACGAAAGTCAAATCGATCATTAGCTCAACTTGACAGGTTTTAATTAACCATAAGATATTTTCTTGGGTCCGCATATAATATTTGAAACTTCCAACTAATTAAAAAAAAAAATCTTTGAAACTAGCTTCTAGCTAGCATGAATTCATTTTTGACCAAATGCATTATTCGAGCATATTTTTTTTACATGTTTATTAACTGATATAATTTCTCCTATATGTGAAAACACGTTTTTAAATTTGGGCTGATTTTATTTTCAATAATATCCATAAAAAAATGTAACTACAATTTCAATCTACATAAACTCTTCATTAGATTTGGCTTAGGGTTAATTATGGAAATATCAAATTACAATTTAATACTTTTGGATTAGGTGATTCTTTTTTTTTATCCATTGGATTAGGTGAATCTAATGTTGGGATGTTAAGACACAAAATTGTTTCAAATTGAAAGTTTGAATAATAAAAACTTATTATATACATAACTCGGTGAACTACAATACCTTCTTTTGTCAAATAATTTTAGAATGAAACTTCACTGAGCTTATGGGATATATAGACTTAGAGCGCATGTGTGTAGACCTTCTGATCACGAGTGCTAAACAACTTCACTTTAATATGGAAAGAGTGAACGTAGAAAATCAATTTTAAAAAATGTTAAAATAACTAAAATTGTGAAAATATTTTATAATTAAGACTATCGAGATATATATTTAACTTATACCTCAAGCAAGCGCTATATATTGGAGATAGATTAGAAAAACTAAAATTTTAAATTCTCATTTATACAGATATTTTAGATGCAGATTTTTCTGATCTCTTTCAATTTCAAATAATAACTAGTACGTACAATCCCCGTATATACCATAACGCATTTATATATAAAAAAAAATCCCTTTGTTTAGGTTAGGTTCGCTTGTTCGATTGTGTTTGTGTGCTTCCTACCTTTTGTATTGCACCTTTTTTTTTCCTGTTTCTTATGTTGTATGTCTTGACGGTCCGCCGTCTGCCGACTTTGTCGGTCTCTCGAGGTGTCGGGTATGTCCAACTCTCGAATTATTTCCTAATAAAAAAAAAAGGCAACAATCATTAAAATATATATATATGTTGGTAAAGTCCCTCTTTGAAGGTAACAACATAATGCACTTAATTTCGATCATTTCAAGATGTCTTAGGAGCCTAAAAACTTAATTTCACGAATGATTCGAATTACATCAAAAACATGCTAGCTTGAAAAATGTCATTTATTTTATTGACGAGTACTTTTTTGCCAAATGTTAAAAATATGTAATTGGTTGGAAAAAAAACAAAAAATAATTGGAAAGAAGAATAAAAATAATAAAATAAAAATCTGCAATTGGATGAAAGACCTAAAAAAAATTAAAAAATGTGTAAGTATTAACTCTTCTATTTCAAGAGTATATATATATATATAAATTAAATAATTAATTAAAAAAATTGGGCTCCATCTAAGTTGAAAGTTTTGCACCACATTAATCCATTATCTACATGTTTATTTTGTCAAGTAGTGTGCTCGGGTCATGTTAAAACAAATGCGTTGTATAAATTATTAAAGACATATCCAATCAAATTCAAGAGAGAGGGCTCTGGGTACTTCGATCAGTACTGTTCTAACGTGGATACTATATCCTATGAGGTTATCTTTAACCGATCATGTTTCGTGTCTCATTTCGTGTCAACTATACCTAATAAATACTCCCTAAAATGTAGATAGTTTTCTCTTACATATACTTTATTTTATCCTTAATTTCATTTGATTTTAAGTAGGTAAAATTAATTATTAGTCTTACAAATTTAATTTATATTTAAGTTAAGATTTATTGATTAATATTTTATTTATTTTTGTGTAAAAATTATTTCATTTTTCTTGATTACCCAATTTTAATTTAATATAACCATATCACTTAGAAATAGAATACTATATATATAATCATTTCTCTCTCTCTCTCTCTCTCTCTCTCTCTCTCTCTCTCTCTCTCTCTCTCTCTCTCTCTCTCTCTCTCTCTCTCTCTCTCTCTCTAAACTTAATTCTATTTCATACTCCACAAACAAATGGGACCTTAATTTATACGTACAGTATATCTGTATATGGTTAATTTGAATTCTACGCCGCCTCCATATCGATTAATAATAAAGCTAGCTAGTACGTACGTAGTCAACTATATATATATATATATATATATATTTTATTTTTTTTTTTGATTAGGTAAAAATTCGGATGGGGAACCCTAACCGAAAGCATCCTGTCGGATGAGGTCAAGAAGACCTATATCTGAGTATAGCTCAGATCCCCTGGTAGAGTAGCAAAGGTGTGCAACCTTATCAGCTACCCGGTTACCAATACGGGGAATATGTGATATGCTCACATTTCTTATTCCTTTGAGAAGATTTTGGATATCTGACATAGTCATTTCTATTTCCCAAGGACATCCAGCTTGTGATGTTAGGTAATCCGTGATAATTTTAGAGTCTCCCTCTATTATTAGATTTGCTATGTTTAATTCTCTTGCCTTTTCTATCCCTAGGCGTAGAGCTAAGGCTTCCGCTATAAGGGGTGATTGTCCACTGTTTGCTTTTCCGCCAATGTTGATTGGGTTTCCATGCCAGTCTCTGATGATGTATCCAATGGAACTGTTTGTGGTTGATTTGAATGATCCGTCAAAGTTTAACTTATATTTGCCCTCTGGAGGTTTTTTCCATCTGTAGGTTTTCCTATTGTTCCCAGATAGTCCTTTTCCTTTACTTTGTTTCTGTATGCCGTCTTCCTCCATTTCATTCCACTTACTAGCTTTCCTCCAATTATCGATATTGATCGTGATCATTTTCTTTATAGCCTCTGTAGAGGGAATGGCTTCATTTCTAAAGATTGTTTGATTTCTTATAAACCAAATGGTCCACCATCTGATTGCTAACTGTTGTTTCTTTTCCATCGGAAGAGTGGAACCTAAAGTTTGTAAAATTTGATTCATATCTCTGTTTCCTGTAATTAGATTGTTGATGTTTTGAGATATTTGACCATGGAATTGTTGCTAAAAATTGTTGATGGGACATTCTATGAATAGGTGAATATCATCTTCCATGAACTGGTTGCACAAGCTACATGTGGTCGGTACCGCCATCCCTTTTAGGGCCAGCCTGGTAGCCGTGGCTAGACCTTTTTGTTTTATTTTCCAAATAAAGTTCTTAACTTTAGGGGGGGCGTCAAGTTTCCAGATCCACGAGAACTCATCCGACGGTCTTTGTGGAGTTGATGAGATTAAGTTAAAGGCACTTGTTGTTGTGAACCATCCCTTTTTGGCAGGCCACCAGTACAGTCTGTCTGTTAGGGGAGTGGTTGGCAGTGGAATTTGCATAATATCCTCTACTATTGGTTTTGGGAGTACCGATTCGAGTTTTTCCTTCCACCATTGTCCTCCTATAATGAAATTACTTACGGGATCATATTGGTTAACGTTATGTTGAGAGTCTATTTTGTCTTTTAGAGGTGTCGTATCCACCCAATTATCTTCCCAAAACTTAATTGATTTCCCATCCCCCACCTGCCAGATGAGTCCCTTTTTGAATTTTGGGATCAGATAACTTAGTTTTGACCATTGCCACGAGGCATTGCCTTTTCTAGAGTAGGTAAGGATGTGGCTTTCTTTCAGATACTTGTGTTATATGATTTTGACCCAGTTATTTTCTGGTTCCGCCAGAATTTTCCAGAGGAGTTTTAGCTGAAGAGCTTCATTCATATCTTTGGTTTTTCTAATTCCCAATCCTCCGTCCTTTTTTGATTTACATATTTTGTCCCAACTGATTAAAGGACTATGTTGCGCATCTTTGTTCCAGAAAAAGGTTCTGTTGATTTATTTGATCTAGTTGTTTGTGTACCGCTACCGGAAGCATGAAGCTCTGCATTGAGTATAAAGGTTTCGATGATAAATTAGACACTATTAGGGTTGCTCTACCTTGTTGAGAAAGGGCATTGGCTCGCCATTTGCTCAATTGGTCTTTAGATTTGCATATCATTTCGCCAAAGGTTTCCTTGGTAACCCTCCCATTTATGATTGGGCAACCTAAATATTTTTCCAGGTTTCGTTCAAGGGGTATGTTTAGAATCCCTTCTAGGTCTCGAGCTCTTGATCTAGGGATACCCGGGGTGGTTTGGAAGGACGATTTATGATAATTTACTTTTTGTCCTGAGAATTTACAGTAATCTTCAATTATTTCTTTAACTTTTGTACATGCAGAGTTACTTCCTTTTGAGAAAATTATTATGTCGTCTGCAAAGGCCAGGAACGGAACGCAGGGGCCTGAATGGCCAAATTTGAATCCGATGCTGTTGTGGTTAGATTCTGCATCCCTTGAGAGTTTGCGCGCAAGAATTTCTGCCCCGAGCAGGAAGAGAAACGGGGAGAGGGGGTCCCCTTGCCTCAAACCCCTTGAAGGTTTGAAGGGGTCTG
This sequence comes from Persicaria tinctoria, assembly GCA_037127255.1. Classification (NCBI taxonomy): domain Eukaryota; kingdom Viridiplantae; phylum Streptophyta; class Magnoliopsida; order Caryophyllales; family Polygonaceae; genus Persicaria; species Persicaria tinctoria. Next base: position 64,562,478 of record JBANSL010000010.1, on the reverse strand, counting down.
TAGGACCGTTGTTTACTAAAACAGAAAAGGAGACTGTGGTCACACATTCCATAATAATATCCACAAATTTTTGGCTGAAACCAAATTTTTGGAGGACTGCTTTCGTGAAGTGCCAATCTACTCTGTCGTATGCTTTCTCCATATCAAGTTTTATTGCAGCCCATCCCTTGGTACCCTTTCTAGTGCGAAAGGAATGGAATACCTCGTGGGCTATTAGGATATTGTCTTGGATTGCTCTGTCGGAAACAAACGCTCCTTGTAATGGGTGTATAAGTTTTCCTATCACCATTTTCAGTCGTTCTGTTATTATCTTTGAGATGATTTTATATAAGGTAGAACATAGGCTAATAGGGCGATAGTGTGTAGTCATGGTAGGGTTATCAATTTTTGGTATGAGGGAGATGAAAGTGTGGTTAATTTGTTTCAGCATTTTGCCAGAGTGAAAAAACGCTTTTGTAGCCCGGATGATATCAGATCCAACGATGTCCCAATAATTTTTGTAGAACTCAGCCGTCATTCCATCAGGACCAGGTGATTTGTTGTTTCCTATTGAGAAGACAGCCTTTTTGATTTCACTGTTTGTTGGTTGTTGGATAAGAGATTTGTTTTCCTCTTCTGTAATGATCGGGTTGATTTCTGAAAGGTATTCTTCTAATTGGGGGTTCCTATGCATTTGTTCCTGATTAAATCTTTTCTCAAAGTCTCTTTGAATTTCTCTTTTAATATTATCATTGCCAATTATGTTTGTTCCTTCTGCGGAGGTAATTGTTCTAATTATCTTCCGATTTCTTCTCCCCGTGGCGACTCTATGAAAATAGGAGGAGTTGGTGTCTGCTAGTTTTAAGCGTTTTGATTTAGCTCTTTGGTTCCAGTACGTTTTATGGAAAAGAAGCAGCTTTTCTCTTTTAGATAGTAGGTTTTGTTCTTTTGTGTACAAATCTGGGTTTTGGTTAGTTTGTTGGATAGATTGTATTTCAATTAGGGCCTCGTCAACGTCTTGTATTTGTTGGAAGATGTTTCCAAATGTTTTTTTATTCCAATTTTTGGCCTTTTGTTTGAGGATTTTTGATTTGTATGTAATACGGAACATAGCAGAGCCTGCACATGAAGCTCTCCATGATTGCTTAACGATATTTCGGAAGTCTCTCCTTTGCAGCCAAATGTTTTCAAATTTAAAAGGGGGTGGTTTAAAGCTAGTGTTTTTGGAGATGTCAATTGATATAGGGCAGTGGTCCGAGTTAGAGAATGCTCCATTCTTAGTTGCCAACTCGGGGAACATGTCAATTACTTCATGATGGACAAGTACTCTATCAAGTTTTTCCAAAATGTTATCTGGACCAAATTGCTTTTTTCTCCAAGTAAACGGGTTCCCGTACGAAGGGATCTCCAGCAGGGAGCAAGCATCTTTGAATTCCATTATTCTCGTAAATCTTCCAAGAAGGGTTTCTGCCCCTCCGCTTTTATCCGATGGTTGGCTTATTTCGTTTAAATCTCCCATGATTAGGCATGGAATGTCACTTTGGGTAATCAGATTGTATAGATTTCTCCAGAAGTCGTCTTTTTCCGAGGGGTTTGGTGGGGCGTATACAAACAGCATTAGACACTCAAAGTTCTCTTTTATGTTTTCGTATTTTATGCCAATAATTCTAGGGAGATGAATAATTACCGAGATGGATTCGTCTATGAAGGAGTTTTCATTCCAGAATAGGGCAATGCCCCTGGCACGGCCCGAAGCCGGGGACCAACACATGTTTGTGAATCCCGCATTTTTCCATAGAGATTCCTTTGGTTTTGTTTCAGTCTTTGTTTCTGCTAAGATTAGCACTTGTACATGATCTAGCGAACGCCATTCGTTCATGTTAGTCCAGAAGGTTTGTTTTCCAATCCCTCTACAGTTCCAGTATCGTATGATCATGACCACTTTGTTTGTGCATAGGAGAGCAGAATGTGAGCCCTCCCATATGCATAGCTTACTCTTTTTGCGGTGTTCCCTATTTTCTGCATTATAATTTTCCTTAAGAGCTTCTTTTGCAAATTTTTTGTTTTTGAAACTATTTCTCTTATTGGTATATATGAGATATACCAAATGAATTTGATCGTATGGATATAAATGCATACATGCCTTAGTTTGATCGTATGGATATATTTATAGGTTATTAGTTTACTCTTTCTATGCTCAACACCCGAATCGAGTGCAACCAACGCACCGGTGAGCCCGTACTCACCTAACCGGGAGTCCGCACTCACGAGTGATACACAAAATTCATACAGGCACAAATCAAGATTTTGAGACATCTTTGCACACCACACATTGGTTAAGATTAGAGGCCAATAGTTTAACACATGTAGAACACAAATAAACTTGTTCAAACTGTAAACAGATTCACCAGGATCAGTTTTTTTGCAATAGCCCTTCAGCTGGGAAGAAGTGATATAATCTACATCAAATTCCTCTTTACAGTTGCCTGGAGCAGGGTCACTTACTCCAAACTGCTCGGACTCAAATCCCTTAATGAAAGGAACATGAGGAGCAACACAAAGAGTAAATGATAGTTTAGTAAAGCTAGATTTAATAAATCTGCTAAATACCCTTATAGTGATTTTAACTAACAGATTCACAGGAGAGTCAATCATCGGATCAACATCATACCCCATCCTATTTCCATCCAACACTGGTTTGCAAATGATGAATTTCAAGAGATTGATCAACAAAACTCCCAAATATGCGTCAGCAGAAGCACACAACAGATACTTCAAATATTTTAGCCATTGCCAATAAAAAATAACCACAATATTACAAGGAAAGGTTATCACCCCAAGCATGGGATAATAGTTTTTAGACATGAAAACAGACACTAGACTTGTGCCGAGACCAAGCAACAGGCCATCCACAACACATACACACCTACCATGAGTCCAACACAAGTTTTTACCATTGCAAGTGATATAAACGAATAAAAAGTGACAAGTACAACGCCTCTTATGCCCAAAATTGTAGGATTCACACATGTATATGGGGACTGCACTATTTTTGTTCCACCAGTAGCTAGACTTGGTTTGACAAACGGCTCGACTATACCTTTGTACCCAAGAGTTTTTTACCGTAACGATCTTATACTCTAGTAAAGCTATTAAAGGCAAGTACTCTTGAGCTTGTAAATGGAAAGACCAAGAAGTCCAAGTCATTAAAACAAAACCCACTGGAATACTCCCTTCCAAAGTGTAGTCTACAAAAGTGTACCGAAAGAAAGAAAGTTCACTAAAGAGGTCTAAAAAAGTTTTACCATTAACAACTTTTTGCCAATTAAACTTTCCTAAATAGTGTGAATTAATTATTATGTTAGTATGAGGGTAGACCACAGTATTAAGACCCCACTTAGACACAAAAGCTGAAGTCAAGAAAACAAAGGTTCTATAATTGATTAAGTCATGGCTAGGTGCAGTAAGACATACAGTTTCATAAGTAATGCTCCACCAATAGCTGGTTGTGGACGAATACCAAACGTATCTAGCATATGAAGCACCATCTTGTAAAGCCACCAAGACGTTCAGATTTACAAACCATTGTTTCCCAGTGTCATTTATTTGAACCCACTCCTTAGTTTGATAGATGTCTTTAATATTTCCGAACCCCAAACGGAGAACGGGGTTTGACATAGCCCTCAACTTCACCAAAAGATCATCATCAAAGGGAGAGAGCTTCTCAGTAAGTTTAGTGCCCTCCGACATAGGTTTAGATCTTAGTCTAAGAGCTTTAAATGTGGAGATTTGATTTAGGAGGATATATGATAAAAAGTACTTGCCTAGGGGGTTATCATTCTGAGAGATTTTACTCTTGAATATATCTACACAGTCATAATAGTATGAGCATTCCCATTGCAATCGGTGATTAACCATAAATATCCAAGCAAATGTTAACATCAAGACCCAATTATGATAAGCCATCACTGCTAGACACGGATTCAACACATACCTGATTTTTATACGAACTTGCTTGGCCTCCAAAGGACCCCCAATAATTGTTGCGGATAGGAAAGATTGGTTGAGGCCATAAATGTTCTCCCGAACATAGCCTTGCAGGGCTAACAGCTTCTCCATATTGATTGTGTGCTCTTTGATCATCTTGTCGGTATTGGATTTCAGCTTGGATCTTGGTTCCTCTTTGGTAGAGGGGTGCTCCTCAATGATTTTTATGCACTTCGGCGATTTGGGACCCTTTCGGGTGTTAGACTTTGGAGAGGCAGGATCATCTGCTTCCCTGGGTTTTTTCATTTTAACAACTCCGAAAGGAGCCATAGCCGTGACAGGGTGCTCTTCAATGAGAATCTGATTTTTGCCCTTTCGGGATGGTTTTGGGAGGGGGACAAGAAGCTCATCCCCCATTGGTTTTTTCCTTTTCTCCTTCAAGGAGGAAGCCATGATTGAGACAGAAAAAGGAAGATTAGAGAGAAGCCAATTGGAGTTACAGAAAGTGAGAGAGGAGAGAATGTCGTGTACGAGTGCTGAAGACAAACAACCCCCATTGTTCTTATAGATCTGAAAAGGAGAGAGGTTTGGAGAGAGATTTAGAGACGTACCCAACCTTTGCCGACCAGAAGTGATGTGCCTTCGGCTAAGGAACAGAACCGACCAAGACTGAGCATCCCGGACGGCACAACCGAACGGAAGGACGGAAGAACGCAGAGACACGCTTTTTAACGAAGGCCAGGGAGGAGGCCGAGCATACCGGACCAGGCTTTTATCCCCTTGGTCTGATCTTCTCTGAGCACGGCGCACCCGACCGCCACCGGCAGGGAGAACAGGGACAAAACCGTCCCCAAACCCAGATCTGATAATCGGCAGAGGGGCGGTGCAAATTCCCCACAAAAGAGCGAGATAGCCAGACACACAAGCTTTGTAGAGCGATCGAACGGACCTTTTGATCCGCCAAAAGGCATGTTTGAAGGTGATTAGATAGAAAGCAAGTTCTTTGGAGAAATCGATTTCAGATCTAGGGTTTTCGACTGAAGGGTTTTTGGGGGGAGAGTTTTGGGGCAAGGGGGTTGGGAGTGGCGCGCCCGGCGCGTTCTTCCTCATGAGAAATAGCCCGTTGGTTATAATTTTGTTTTAATTCAGGTAGTCAACTATATATATGATGAAACAATGGATATTGTACTATGCTGCAAGGAAAATTAAGCAAGTCTAATATAAGGGCCACAAAATGTCAATATGTAAATTGATTACTTGCCACAAAACATGATATCAACATGGTTGGCCTAATTAGTATATGCCATGTTTTACATTTGACTTGTAGTGTTTCTGAAATTTTTTTCTTAGTATATATAATAAATAATTTTTTTAAAATATATTAAAAAAAATAATAAATTAGAGTATAAATATGATATTTTATCACAAAAATTCATAAAATAAAATTTAATAAATTTTTATACTCCGTATTGAAAGAAAATTATAATTTGGGATGCTGAGTTCTCTAAAACAACGGACACCAGAGGCGGATTCCTTTGGAAGCGCACCCAGCAGTATAAATGCTTGAAGTTAGTTTGTTGGGCCATTAATTTTAGGTGAGCCTAATGCCTTTAAAGCCCAAAAGCTTTAAAAGCTTATTTTGATATTTGTTCAACTGTTTGTTGACTCACCCTCGGATCACACGTACACAGTAGCACACCCTAGCACCGCTTCGGTCAGTTCGGTGTTCCATTCACTTGTCTTCATCATTCTTACCCCTTTACCCTATTTAATTTCTTTTCGACATTATCAAATTTCAACTTCGGATACCACGTCTTTAATCTAATTCGTGCGGTATGTTTTCTTACTCTCTTCTAATTATTCTTTATTTAGTCTATAATTTACTAAATTAGAGTTTTGAATTATTTGGTAATCTGATTGTAGACATTGAGATGGGATTATAGTATTTTATATCATCTATTTTTTATGCTTATATATTATTTTACCGAGTGGTCAATTGGAATACAACATCACTCAAATGAATTTATATACTTTATAGTTTATATATATATATATATATATATATATATATATATATATATATATATATATATATATATATATATATATATATATATATATATATATATATATATATATATTTTGTAACTTTTGATTCAATAAGATGTCTGATCTTCCGAAACTCAAACGATTGAAGAATATTTTTTCCTTCTATAAGAAAGATGACAATACATTGATTCTTCCGAAACCCAAATGATTTTCAGAAACTGTCAAGTCTTGCACAATTGTGTAGAAGGCTAGTTGAAACAGATTTGGCACAAATTTCCCCCCTGGTTGATAGATTTTCAGAAACTGTCAAATCTTGCACAAATGTCAAGTCGATCTTGCACAATTTTGTTGATCATATTTTATTTGTCATAAAACTATTTATTATTATGAATGTCAAATAACTTTTATAATTGATAAATTAATCTTGAATTTCTTTTGTGTTTTTATGAAGTACTATATATATAATAATCGTATTTTGGCTTGTTAATTGTCTTTTCTCTTTGTCATGACTAAACTTTTCCGCTCACATAGCTTTGACACACTAGATCCGCCACTGACGGACACTTAGACACACAAAGTACCGAGGTGTTAGATAATAACCTTGCGGACATCTGATATCGAGCATCAAGGGCACGAAGCACCGAGATGCTCAATTACCAAGGCATCAGGGTGCCCATGGTGCTCGGGACGTTGAAGAACGAACATCGATTATTCGCATCGGGCAATGAGGGGGTGCTCGAGTAAAAAGTACCTGTGACATGTCGAAAAATGTCCTAAAAGCTTAACACATACGGTTTCAATGACGAAGCCCCTAAGATGCGCGATGGGATTACCGTCAACGCACCAAAACTAGGGCTGATTAATTTAATTTGAATAATATATCCAAGGTTAAAATATAAGGTTTGGGTCAATGAGTTATTTTCTTTCAATATCAATGAACTTTAGAATAGACCTTCCTTATGGCTTATACTTTTTTTTTTTTTTGGTAAAACTTAACTTATATACTAGCTAGACTTTCTAAAGTATGTGCACCTGTAAAGATGACTACCTATCATTAATTCCGCCAAACTTTGATGCTTTGCTGCAGCGACCTAGCTAGGCAGACATCCACTTCATGTGGGTAGATATTTTTTAAATTTACAGGGAGGGAAGAGTCGAACTCGTGAACTATTAATTCTTATATGTCATTCTTATAAGTTAAATCAATAAAATTTAAATTATTACTTACAATATATCTACTGATGAATTTAATTAAATTTAAAAATGCACGATTAATAAACCACAAGCTAGGTACAATATCTAAATATATCTTGTAATAAAGTAGGGTTTGAGAATCATATTCTATACATCATTTCTCCGAACTAGTTGAATGTAGTATATACTTTTTCAAGAGATCGACACCGGGTGAAAAATAAAGTGCATATAGAGGGGAAAAAACACAAAGAAAGTAGTATTAGCATAACAAGAAGCAACAGTGTTGTACACAATGTTATCCTTGTACGCAATGTGTTTTATTTTCAAGATTTGAACTCATTGAAGATAAGATATATGTATATATGTATATATGTACAAAATTCAAAGACAAATTAACATCAATAGTGGTTTGGTAGTATTGCCAAAGTCAACTTCTCTATCGGTCTCATAAAGGATTCACCTGTAATTTTTTTTAAAAGACTAAAATACCTCTAATTCAAGTTTATTTCTTTTTAAGAAAGATATTATATTTATCTTACTATTAAATTTGACATTTTCCTTTGAAAAGGGTAAGATAATTAAATACACACTGTAGAGCGCATATATAAATGCTCCAACCAATATATCTACATCGAATTTAGTCAATTTACAATGGGAAGAGCAGAGATTTCCAGTGGCTCCTGCCAATCTCCTTTAGTGTTGAATAAGATCTAAAATAAACCCAAATATTACTTTAAAAATAGATTAAAATAAGATATGACAACATTTTTGTCTTTACAAATGAAACGAATGTACATGCATTTAACAAATAAGTGGTCTTCTGAAAACAAATCTAATTTATGGGTGTTTTTTTATAATTTTATGAGTGGTCATGTGAAAACTAGCCTAATTTACGGGTAGTTATGTGTAAAATACCCATAATTTTATTATAATTTTTAAGAAAAAATTGTTTTATATAGGAAGACATGCATGTAGAACATTTTTATGCAATAACCATGAAGAGAAGGGGATGTGATTTTATAATATTGTTAAAAAAAAATTGAATAACTTCAACTCTCAACATTTTTATATCATAAATTCATAATGGTGGGAGTTTAACCCCATATATTAACACAAAACTATGATTACAAGCATACAGAACGTGAAAACATATAACCCCATAAGTGTCAGCAAATAAAACATGCATTAAGTACAACCTTGAGGAGGATCCAACGGTATACACCTAAAGAACATGAGAGGTAGATATCGCTAATAAGTCAGCTAGCTTATTAGCCTCACGGAGGAAATGTCGAAACTGAATATTTCAGTTTTTACTTAACAAACATTGGTAAAAAGAGTTGAATTACAAGGGTAGAGTTACCTCAACTTCGAACATCCCATCCTAACATACATTGAGGAAAGCTATAACATATGCAATGTTAGTATATACTTGTATTAGTAAGTCGGGATTGTAATGCATATAAATAGACCTTATGTGTAATCAGTTGATCATCAATTTCATAATACAAGGTTCAGTTTTTCCCTCTCTTCTTCTTCTCTCTCGGTTTCACTGTCTGTACCTCAACATGTAATATCGGAAGGAAAAGAGAAAGGGAAAACAAAAATATATTTAGCCAAAAATGGTGGGTAAAGTTTTGAGAAAATTTGCGTTTTTAACTATCTGGAATGTTCTTATTAGGTTAGTAGGTAATTAAAAAGTTTTTTTTAGTAATTATAACCGGGCTTCAAACTTTAATCCGCTAGTAGAGCCCTTTCCCCTTCCCGTGGCTTATTCAAGAAGCTTCTCTCCATGTCCTTGGGGATTCCTTCCGGCCGATATGTGATCTCTGCTCATTCTCTGCATTCGATCTTCGTTCTCCTCCGTTTAGTTTCCTTCGTCCTCCTTCCATCCTCTCCGTTTATATCATTTTCTCATCCTTCGTTCTATTGCTTCATCCTCCGCGGCTATCAAACTTTCTTCTTGTTCTTCGTGGTTTCGTACGAATCGTCTCCAATGGCTCCTTCTTCAGGTATTTATTTCATGTTTCCAGTTTATTTTCGTTATAATCTGTTACCTCTTTTCCTTGTTAGCTTCCGATTGTGTTGCGTGATTTTGTTGTTTGTGAAACTGTGGTTACTTTGTGAATCTGGCTAGGTGTTGAACAAAAATGCGCGATATAATTGAACAACACATTTTATTTAGTTTTTAATATTTGAGTTCGACCCCTTTTGGTTATCCTCTTGATTCGAAGTTATATCGATACCAAGATTTAAGTGTTTTTGGTGATTTGGGCTGCACCCGAATTTTAACGGGTTGCCTACGTATCTCTTGGAAGAGAATCAAGCCTCACGTAGTTCAGAGTGTTTGAGTTGGTGTGTTTTATCCCCTTAAAGGTTTTCATGCATCATTGGATCGTATTGGGACCCACCTTCTCGGAAGGGTAGCCCTAACATAAATCACACTATCATATGCATGAGATTTTCTCGTGTATCATCCGAATAAATCGAGCACACCTTCTTGGAAGGGTTTCTCGACTTAACGGCTATCACTTACACGGAAAATCATGTGTATTTAATTTAGATTTGATTTTAACCCCATTTTCATTTTAAAAGTGAATTTAGGGATTAGCGACTGTGCCCGACATATTTTGAGATTTAATATCGGGTTACCTACGTAGCCGTTTTTTACGGCGTCAAGTCTTTACGTAGTTCTAAAAGAACCACTTTAATAGTTTTTGGTTTGGCAATTGAACCCGACTAGCTTTTAAGCTTTATGTCGAGCTTCCTACGTACCCGTTTGGACGAGATCAAATCACCCGTAGTTCTCTAAACGAACCGAGTTTATATTTGGTAAAACTCGATTTGAAATTTTGACTCCGTTTTTATTTAAGAGCCGACTTTGTGATTGACCCACTAGAATAAATTGGCAAAGAATATTTGACAAGTTTAATTTTATGTTTTGATCAAACTCGAATTCTTAATTACTGCCAATTGTAATTCATTTATTTTAGTGGGTAACTTATATAATTAAACACATTTTAGTGTTTTGCCTTCCACCGAGCCAAATGTGATTACACACTCCCTTATTTTCCTTTGACTTTACCAATTTCACACGACACTTGAATTGGATCTGATTGGATCCAAAAGGGCCCGAATAAAATTGAATGGAACAAGCCCATTTTGCTTCTCCTTGTATTAATTCAATCCTCTATTTTGACTATCGATATTCGGCTGAGAGAATGAGTGAAAGTAGCCCTCTGCTCACTGGAGTCTCCAAGCACAACTTTCATCCCAAATCGAAAGCCAGAGATGATGAGATAATAGATCAAGGAGCGGATGAAATCAGAGGTTGACAACATCAAGGTGGCCCAGACAATTTTTTTAGAATGGAAGATCAAAGGTAATTTTTTTTCGGGTAGTTTTGACAGAGGCGGGGACATTTAGAGGCGGTGAAGGAAGAACAACGAACCAGCGAGGTCGGACCATTCCCCGAGCCAGCGCAAGAAGAATCGTAAGGGATTTAGATCCACTAGAACTCCTGTATTTATAGGTTTTCATTCTTCCTTTTTTTTCCTTTTTAATTTGTCCTCAATTTGACCTAATTTGAGGGATTTGGGTTTTGAGAAATCATCCCGGGTTTGTGTTTGGGAATTTCTAATGTGGAATTTTTGGTTCTGAGCAATCGATCGAGAGGGCGGCGGAGATCTTCGGTTGCCGCTAGCTAAGGCTGTCACAAAATGAAGAGGCGTTCTTATTCAAGCCAACTGCGGGTCGAATAGATCCATTGCAACCTCAGGAACGGTTACAACCTCCACCTCTCGAATTGGGTATGTTCAGTTCATCATTTTTTCTTTTGGAACCTGCTTGTTCGGATTGAGTTGAACCTACTGATTTGGATTCCAATTTGTGCTCGACATAAGCCACTTTGGGTTCATTCTAGCTTCTGGATTTTCAAGTTGACAAACCCATCAACTTGGCAACGTGTTAGTGACTGCAGACAGCAACCCAATTTTTTTGTTCAAATTTAGTGCCTCTCAGTCACTGTTTTCGTTTTATTTTGATAACTTGTGGAATCTGATAATTCACTGCTTGTGAATTCTGGGTAAAATCCAGCAGCACTTCGACCCAATTTATGCAATTTCGTGATTCCGAAACCCAGGCCACGAGAAAAGCTCGTAAGGTTTTCAAGGGCGGGGTTACTAGAATCGAATGGATAAACGACAGAATTTTGACAGCACTTTGAAATGGTTTAGGCGATCTGGTGATTCCGGAACCCAGGCCACGAGAAAAGCTCTCGAGGTTTTCAAGGGCGGGGTTCCGAGAATCGAAAGGATTCACCAAAACTAATACCTTGATTGTTGCTGTGAATTTATTTTTTTGCTCTGTGTGCTGAGATGGTTTGTGTGTTTGCAGGTTGCTAATGATGGGAAGAAGAAGCAAGCCAGCCTAAAAAGTTAAAAAAAACCAGTCGGATGAAGCCTCCTCTCCTGTTTATATTGTGGGCAACAGGAGGTTATCTCAAGAAATGGGTAACCACCCACTACTGGCAGTTTTTAAGTAACCTCCTTTTACACCCACCACGAACTGCTTCACCTCCTTTTACAGTTTTTTTTTTTTGGTTAACTCTATGTACCATAGACAACACAGATTCACATTCAGTCATTCACCATGTGGTTTTGGGCTTATTGGGCTTTTTCACTTGTATCGAGCCCAGGACTTGATTTGTCTAATTGTCAAGCTTTGTGATTAAATAGAGGATATCAATCACAATTTGTTTTTTTAAGCTTTGTGATTAAATAGATCAATAAAATCCATGAAACTTTACCCTCCAACACTAGGGTTTCGAAATTAGGGGTCCTATGTTGCTAAATCGTTTGTTAGAGGTTGGAATCTGTTTACATTCGGTGTTGATGACATTATCGCTTCAAGCTTTTCTTTGTCGTTACGGTTAGGGTTTCGAAATTAGGGGTTGTTTGTGGCAAAATTGATGGTTAGTTGTTGGACTATGTGTTCATTTGCTTTTGATGCCATTTATTTTCTTCCTTTGGTTGGGTATACACTTGGTTTGAGTCCAGTTTGTCTCCATTGATGTCATCCCTCACTGTGCTTGTAGTTGTCCTCATTTGCTATTGATGAAATCCAGTTGCTTCCACTCTATTTGTTCCTATTTAATTGCTCTCATTCAGTTTCCATTGTTGTCTTTTTTGTTTGTGAAATGTTCTACATTCTATTGTCCCCATTGTATGTGCTTGCTTTAGTGATGAACTGTTTTTCTGTTTTTTTTATGTTAATTATATTGTCCTCATTTTGTATAATATATTCTGTTTACTTTGTGTGTCTGTATACAGCTTTCCTTCTTTCTGATAGTGATGCCTCTCAGGACTTGTCTTATCCGGTTTGTACCCTTATTTGCCTTTGCCTTTTGGTTTTATTTTATGTTATCTATACTGCTTATTCTTTTCATTATTTATATTTTGTTTGTTTGGTTCTGTCTAGGTGTTTGATTAAATTTGTGAAGATCGGAGCAAGTATAATGGGAAGTATAATCTATACTCCCGTATTGATGTGATTCCGGTTATTGAAAAGGGATTGTCTGCTGCTGATTGGTCATCTATGTGTTCTTCTTTTGTGGGTCGTGTTTTGTGGTTTGGTGCCAATTTGAAATTGCATCAACAACTTTACAACCATTTCTTGCTTCATGAATTGAAAACATCCAAAACTAGAGAAATGTGGTTTCAGCTAAAATTTTCTCACCCTACAAGGTTTTCAATGGCTGAATTTGCTGCTGTCACTGGGCTAAAATGTGTGTCTGATCACTCTGTTGATGTACCTGAGATTGATGTTAAATCTGTAATTGGGGTAGATAATATCATGTATGATGACTTGGTTGATCTTTTTTGTAAGACATCAAAGAATTCGCCCAAGAAACTCATTCTTGCTTATATTTTGGTAATTGATGGGATTCTGTTACCTCATCGCTGTGGATTTGTTAAGAATGAGATTGTGTATCTAGCTACTGATATTAGTCGTTTATATGAATATCCATGGGGTAGATTAGTGTATGTAGAAACTATTACCTCGCTCATGAAGGTGAATCGTGCATCTGATCGTAAATTGGCCAAGCTTGTGAAGGAAAGTAAAAAAAGAAGTTCTGAGAAGTTGTCTAAGAAGTCTCTGCGAAAGGGCTTAGAGGCGAAAGTCCCAAAGGTGAGGAGCGGTTTTAACTTGCTAGGCTTTTCGCTTGCTTTAGAGGTTATCCTTCTTTATTAGATGCGTTATATGTGTGTGTGTGTTTACTTTGTCTTTTATATTATTATATAAATCTTGTCTTACATATGTGTTTTTTGTTATTTTTGTCTTGTTTGCTTCTGTTTGTTCTGAGATTCCAGATCTGGATGTTGGAGGCTTTTCCTAAGCTTGCACCAATTATTTATTGCACGTCTACAGCTGATGACAACAACCATCCTTTCACTAAATGGGCGAGTATAAACTCTAAATGTCATGTGACAGCTCGCCATATTCGATCAGAATGAATTGACTAAGACTCTGATGGTATTGTGTATTTTCATTTTTTGTTTCAAATTTTGTTCCGTTTTTTAAATAATACCTATATTTGCGTTTATTCTATATCTATCTCTTTATGTTTTTAGTTATGTGGTTAGTTTCATTGATGACTTTTTTTTTTCTTTTTTTTCGAATGACACAATGTATCCTACTTATGGGGAATATCTGGATTCCCCTTTGATGGCTTTTCAAAATGAACCGGGGGATTCCAATGTTGTGGGGTATCTTCTATGGCTGAAACAGAAAGCTCCTTCAAGGGAACCCACACCAGTTGACGGACCCACGACTAATTTGTCCTCACCGATATTGCCCTCTGTTGGCCTTCTTGATCAAGTTGTGCCGTCTTCAAGCACTAAATTGGTGGTCTTTTCTGCTTCGTCCATAGCTGCTAGGACACGGTCTAAGGTTGCATCTCCTGCCCTTCCTATTGCACTGGTGGATTCACCTTCGAAGAGGAAGCGTGGTGTGTCCCCTTCATCTGTGTCGGATAAACTTCGCAAAAAACCTGCTACTGATGCCAGAGCTTCAGCACATGCGACTGATCCTGTGAAGCCTTCCCCACACTTGTGTCCTCCTAAGTTGTCTTGCCTTAGTGGGAAATTCAGTCTTGCGCATGCAAGACATAAGTCTCGTAGTGAATGTGGTGTTCCGCCTGAACCTGTCCCAGCGGGAGATACTCGATGTGGTGTTCATTCTGAAGTGGTGCCATTTGTAGATACTGGATATTCATCAAAAAAAGCGGCTGGAGGTTTGAAAGGTGATGGGGTTGAAGCAGCGTCTGATGAGGACCCGTTTGGGGATAATGAACGGCTCACTCCAGCTGATACAGCTTGTCTGACACGCATTAGGCAGCATTTGGCCCTGATTGCTGACTCGGTTTTACGGTCCGAAGCAAGAGTTATGAAAATGACTCCAGTTCTCAGATCTTTGTCTTCTATTTCTGGGTCCCTCCAATCAAATTACGAATCAGTCACACTGAAGGTTGATTCCCTCCCTCCGAAGGTTGATTCCATCCGTTCAGACTTTGAATCCTTGAAAGATATTGTGACTTCCCTCCTTCTGATGCATGATGCCATGAATTCGAATTATGAAGCTCTCAAATCTAGTGTTGATTCACTCCATATGAAGGTTGATTCCTTACACCCAACGACTGATGCCATTCCTGGTAACCCTGTAAGTTCTTCTTTCCATGTTGATTCTGAGTTGTTCATTCAATTTTATAATATGGCCACTGATGAACTTTATTCTTCAATTCAGGATGCCATAAGAGGTACTTGTGTCCCCACTCCTGCACCTACTCCCAAGAAGTCTCCTTGTTCAGTGCCATCTGATAATCAGTTGAGTGAGCCTACAACTAAGAATCTCCATTCTCCATCAGTCCAGAAGGCTATAGTTGCTGCACCTAGGAAATCGACTCGTGTTGCTAAAGCTGCTCCTGCTTTGGAGACTCCATACACTCAAGGTTTGAAGAAGAAGCCTACACTTCCTAGGAGGCCTAAGTATTCACATTTTGAACTTGATGATCGGAAACAATTTTATGATTGGCTTCATTCTGATGAGTACGTTGTGTCCTTTCCTTTCCTTTTTCATAGTTTTTCTCCTTTCTTTTCTTTTATATTCTATTGTTTCATTCTTTCTTTCATCGTTTACTGTTTTTTTTTGGTTATATGATTGCTTTTATATGTGTTTTGCATTCCTTTATTTATGTTATGCATTTTATTTTTTGTTTGTAGCGAGCATAATTCTCATATTGTAGGCAATGAGGGCCTGCTTGATAAGAAGTTCTTTTCTGACCTTGTGGGGAAGTGCCACTGGCTTCGTGATGAGGTGAGTCCACTATATTACGTCCTGCATCATCTATTTATGTTCCCATCTTTGGTTTGTCCTCAATTTTATTTTCCTTTTGTTTATTTGTTTTAGCATATTGGAGAGGCCTTGTCCCACTTTAGGAAGTATATTGCTGACAACAGTGAGAAATTCAGTGATATTGTGATACTGGATTGGTTTTGGGCTGGGAAATTCACTGAAAGTTACTTGAGGAAGTTTCAGTTGGGGAAAGTTGCTTTTGGCGAGGGATTTATGAATTATTTTGATGGTCTGGTACCCAAGTTCTATGGGAAATCATGGGTTGGTGCAAAAAAGGTCTACATGCCTTTCAACATCAGAAATATGCATTGGGTTGCACTGGAGGTTGACCTAGTTGAAAGAAGAGTGAATGTATGGGATTCCAATATTAATCTTACCACCAATGAGCAGCTGCAGCTACTTTTGGATCCTTTTTGCATTATGTTACCGGTTCTATTGAAGGAATCAGGTCGCTTTTCACACTTGGGGCAACTCACTGATTTGGAGTTTACGGTGGAAAGATCTCGTGACGTTCCTCAAAACAGTGATGGGTACGTGTATTATTTAAGTACATACAAATGTTTTGTGTGTATTCATAATTTGATAATCTGATTGCATTCCTTCATTCTCTTCTTTTTTTGTGTGTTTGCTTATTTGGTTGTAGGGGTAGTTGTGGTGTCTACACCATCAAAGCAATTGAAGAGCTGGCATTTGGCGGTGATATACATGCTTTTGACGCTAACCATGTTCAAGCCTACCGCGAGAAGATGGCAATTGAGCTCTTCCGCAAGTGTTTTACTGTCAAGACTGTTGTCTGATGTCTGTTTCTTAGGACTTGTGTTCAGACTTTTCTTATGTTGATTCCAGTATAGAGCTTGCATGCTCTCATTTTGTCACTATGGTTGTTATGTTTAGTTTGCTTGTAAGTACTACTTGTTTAACCCTTAACAATTAGGCCATAGAGCTTGCATGCTCTCCTTTTGGTTGTGATTTTGACGTATCTATAACGTTCAGACATATATATGCTGGGATCTTCCTATAAGTTGCGAAATGAAATTTGTGTTTTGACTTCAATGTTTATATTTCATGGAAAGAAGAGTATACTTGTGATGACCAATTCGTTTGTCAACCTAACCCTTAACAAATCAGTTGTATTAAATGAGTGGCATCACCCTAAGCACATCATCAAACTTCATACTTTTGTCAATCTAATTGTTATTGAGATTCAGCATACATTCGAAGAGTCCTTCCTCTTGTAATCACACTCATATAAGCAATACATTGTTCTATTACATGTCATGCAAACTGACATACAGTAGATGCCACCCTCCTCTGATTTTTTATGTCTTGACATAGTATGTGCTGCTACACACTCATCCTTCTGAGTCCTTCGTCTTGGGATCACACTCAAATAGGGATGCAATGTATATATGGTTTCATTTAGACAATAAAGTTGCTAAACCATGGAAATGCACTGTATATATGATCAAAAAAACATAGAGATTCTGTCTATTTGCTTAACTTCATTGTCTTGTCCCTATATGCAACAATAAAAATAAAAATAAAAAATAGACATAAACAGTTTCTGGATCTCTTTGCTTTATGCTTCTGAATGTGGGTGTGTACTGCTTGAAGCTTTATTTGGACAAGTAAGCTTGTTGTGTCCTTTCCTCCCGCAAGTGCTACATGTGTATGTGAATGTTCTTTTCTTTGGTTGCCCTTCACCAATAGATGGAATCCTGCACTTCCTTGGTCTTCCACTCTTCTTCCGCACAACAGGAGGCCGACATTTAGTTGTTCTAATATCCTCCGGTACATACCATGAATCTTCACTAGGGACCGGGAATATGGTTTCTTTGTATGCCATGTACCAAGCCTGTATTTTGTAGTAGTCACTCACAAAATCAGTGATATTGAGCTTCATTCTCTGAATGGCAGCAACAGCATGGACACATGGCATATGGTCCAAATCAAACACCCTACAGCTACATGTCTTTGTGCCAAATCAACTACACCCGTAAACTTCCCACCAACTACGTGAAATTGTGTATTATTTAACACATTTACCTCATATCTTCCTGACCTATCATATCTTGTTTGCAAAATTTCTTTCACCGTAGGCGGTACATCACTGATTTTTGCCGCCTTTTCTCTACGGTCAGTGAACCAATCAGTCAGTTTAGCCCTTATAT
Source organism: Persicaria tinctoria (assembly GCA_037127255.1). Taxonomy (NCBI): domain Eukaryota; kingdom Viridiplantae; phylum Streptophyta; class Magnoliopsida; order Caryophyllales; family Polygonaceae; genus Persicaria; species Persicaria tinctoria. The sequence continues at coordinate 64,544,689 of JBANSL010000010.1, read as the reverse complement.
GCTCAAACAGTGCAATAATTGGGTATCCTCTAGCATCTTTCAAAATTGCATTTATACACTCTGCATTATTTGTTGTCATAATGTTGTACCTGTCACCTTTGAAGTGCGTCCTTGACCATTTCTGAAAGTCTGCATCCTCAAGGTATTTCCCAATATCCTTGTTGATATCACAAATGCCTTTGAAGTAGTCTTCAAATTCTCTTACAGTGTAGCATTCAGATGTTTTTTTGACAAAATGCATGACTCCTCTGTGCTTGTATTTTGCCTTTATGTTTTGTTTCAGATGGCGTGTGCAGATGACGTGCTTTGCAGCACTGTACACGCCCTCAACAGCCTTGCTGATCCTCCCATGCCGATCAGATGCAAACACCAACTCACTTGAATCCGGAATCACATCAGCTAATCGTTGGAAGAACCATTTCCATGCATTATCATTCTCTGAGTCCGCCACTCCGAATGCAATAGGGTATACATGTCTGTCAGCATCTTGTGCGGTTGCTGAAATCAGAATACCTCTATATTTTCCATGTAGAAAAGCGGCGTCTACCATGATAACCTATATAATGCAATTTATAGTTGTTACACTAGTTTAATCATATATACACTTTTTATCAATCAAAATTATAGATTTTATACCTTTCTCATCATCCGGAATCCCCTAATTGATGCTCCGAAAGAGAGGAATGCATACTTGAAACGATTATATCCATCAATCTCCATGCATGCATATGATCCTGGGTTTACTTGTTGAATCATGTGGAAGTATGCTGGCAACATTTCATAGTTTCCTTTCGGAGTGCCTCTTATCATGTCTTGTGCAGCCTCTTTTGCTTTCCATGCTTTCCAGTGGCTCACTTCATGCCTAAACTCCTTTTGCATTGCATTTTTTATCTGTATAGGATTTGGGCCTTTTGTCACACCTTCATACCTTCATTCATCATATGCATCATGTAAGCAACAAGCAAGTAATAATTCTTATGCAGTAACTTTTTGTTTATATATTTAGATATATTGAATATGTAAGCACACACCCATTGTCATCTTTACTAGTATGTCTGAGATTGTATACATGATGTAATTCTAATTAATCATACCTTATCTTCATCTTTTCCGCCACAGCTTGATAAGATGGTTTCCGATGTTCTCTGCATCTAACTGAGAATGAACAAGTGTGGTCTGTTTTCACCTTTCTGATCTCAAAGTAACTCGAATTCTTGACACATGTAGCTAGTACTGTCCACTCGCAGCTGGAATCAATGCAATTGACCTTGTACCTCTTTGTTGTTGATTTATTCACTCGAAATTGGAAGTTCTCTTTAACTGCCAATCTGCCATGTTAGCCACTGCAGTCTTTAACTGTTTTTTTGAGCTGAAAATCTGTCCAACATAGATGAAATCAATATCATCTTCATCATTCTCACTAAGGGATTCATTTAGAGCTTCATCATTGCTGTAACCCATATCTTCTGATGCAATATCAGTAACAGCAAGTACCAATCTGTCATCTACACTTGCTTCCTGAACGTACTCATCAGACACCGTCACCACACTTGCTTGTTGAACATCTTTACTTATCTGATTGTCATTCAACTTTTTCTTTGCTAAAACATGCAACGGCAAAGACCATGCAACCTGAGACGCATCATTTATATGCATGAATGCCTTGAGATCTTCATTTTTGCTGATTGTAAAGGGAGCTTTCAACTTTTGTAGAGGATGTAGGTGGGTTAACTTCAGCTCATATGCCTCTAGGCATATGTCAAACCTATCACTAATCATATTCTTCAGTGATTCCAACTCAATATTGCCTTGAATCACAAACGCCTTTGATTCAACTTCACCAACATACTCACAATATCCATTTGTCATCTTCAATTCTCCTCCAAAACAGATTGTCATAAGTTTGAAATCCATATTTGTACAGCTATGGAATATGTATTTTACACCCATACACAGTTCATCATATCAGTACTGACAATTAGATTCCATTGAACAACTCACAATCGTTCGTGTAAGAAGCACTACTTAGATCTAACCCTAGATATGGAATCGGGAATTTGTAGTTTGCAATTGACATAAGAAAATGAAATTTAGATCGAAATTTCGCGTGTTACCTTGGTTAGATTCCAAATAGTGGCTCTTGTCGTTGTCTAGCACTCTATATTCCATTGATTTTCCGCCATTGGTGACAGCTTTCAATGATTCTGGAAAATTGATTTTCGATTTTTTTCACCAAATTCGCCCGATTCGCTCCTCAGTTGGAATCACTGGATGGAATCCCGATCTCGATCCGGACTAAGAGATTTCGGTGTCTCACGCTTGCTTTCGGATGATCTGGATTTCGGATTCACTCACGTCGTGGATCTCCATTGATGAATTACTGAAGCTTTGATGAAGGTTTGGTCGGCGCTGAAAGAAAGGTAAGGGGAGGGGGGCGCGTTAAATGAAGCGCGTGTGGTGTGTTTAAGTGGGATGGATTACTCAATTTAATTTAAAAAGTTTATTACTTAATTAGCTTATTAAAGGTTCTAATTAGCTTATATACCTAAATCACCCTAAAGTTTTTCTATTGGTTTTATTTTATTTTATTTTGAATATATCTATCTATGTAACAAAAAACAGATGTCCCTATTAAATTACAGTAGTCCATGATCAAGTTTGACCACTATTTTCCTTATTTGACTCTAACTAATGATGAAGTTTTTGAAAGAAAGATGATACTCTCAACTCTGTAGTTAATTAAGTCAATTATATTTAATTAGTGCTGATATCCGATCCCGAAATTTGTATCAATCTAAAGATATTAGTAGTAAAGATTATAAACGTTTTTTTTTCAATATATATACTCCGTACAATGTTAAATTTTGGTGGGCTAAATGACGTGGGAGAGGGTCACACGTTCGAGTGCACTATGCACCAATCAAATCGAGCATACAAGACTGGTGGATTCTACCATAAAATCAATTGACAACAGGAGAAGTAGTTTATTGGATTTCAATTATAATCAATGTGACATACTTTTTGTATTCTTTCACATCTTCCATATATACTTCAATTATACATAATTTAATTAATAGGACAAATTGAAAAATATTTTAAAATGTTAATTATTTTAATGATTTTGAATGGTTTTCTTAGGATTTATACAATGAAATATGGGGAGTTTCTTTCGATTTTGTTGACTGACATATATTGAAAAAAAAAACAAAAACAAAATGTCAATAATATGAAATGAAGGTTTGGTAAAATGGATAATTAGAAATGAAGTGTTTGGTAAAATGGGGTACTTGGGGTATTGTAATGTAAGCTAATCCCGCCATTAATTATGGACAGCTGTGTTTTTTGGGTAGGAAGGAAGTCCAATATTTATATCGGGATCGGGAAGCCGTTGACGCCTAATTATTGTGGAGTACACAGTTTTTCTCCTTTTTTAGTCTGTCTCCAATCTCGGTCTTAATGATTTTTTTTATGTTATTTATCAGAGATTCAGAGTTGAGTTGAACTTGAACATAACGGTTGCCAAAAAAAAAAAAAAAATTTGCTCATGACCTAGCCATTACAAATTGGTACAAAAGGATTACAATTTATTCACACCTTTGGTTATTTTGATTGTATTATTGACGGTTCATCGTCTGTCGACTTTATCGGTCACTCAAAGAATCGGACTTGTCTGACCCTCGAGTTCTTATCTTATAAAAAAAAATGGTCCAAACGGCCCAAGAATATTTGAGATAGAGTGTTTTGTTTGCTCCTTTTTAGTCGAGCTTTCCTTTGCTAGATGCGAGAAACCCTAGTAAAATTATTCATATAAAGGGGGCGATCACATTCACCTTATAAAACAAAATTTTTAATTATTGTATAAGGAATTTTCATTTCTTAAATTTTGTGGTATTTTATTTTGGGTAGAGATAGCAAAATTGATACAAATATAGACAAACTCGAAAATCTAGCGTCATGAGCAATTTAAATCCAAACAAGCTGGATTTGTTTGGACCCGATGTCCAGATAAATATACCGACATTTATCAAACGCAAATGGATATACCTGAACCTAACCCGATCAACTACGCTTAACATGGGCTAAACAAGTTGAATAAATATTGTATACCATAAGCCTTCCATGTCCATGTGGGCTTCCCATGACTATGGTGTTGGGGGTGTTTTCCGGCCTGCCATTTAACGGGCCTAGAATCGGCTTAAATAAAAAGATGGGCCTGTCGTTGTCGCTTTTAACTGAGAGAGTACAAACAATTGGGGCCTTAAATTAGCATTGTTTTTTTTTTAAAAAAAATAAAAATAATTGCTGATCAAGGACAAGTTTTATATCTTGGAACTTAATGAAACCCATGTGTGAAACCGTGTGTACCAACTATGGAGGTTTCGCAGGGTCTAAGTTGAGTTAATTGTTGAGGGTGACATTTAGAACCGACCTTGTACAATCATTGAACACAAATTAGGGATGCACTTCCAACCATATTTTCACTCATTTGAATGCAAAATATATTTAAGACTTTTTGCACAGACGAGGACAATGTTTCTTCATTTCAAGGTACACTGATTTGAATGCATATCTTCCACTAAGGAGTGGACCACCTTTGCTTGCCAATTTTTTCTACCCTTCTTACCAACTAGTATCCCCCCTTAGTCTATCAGGCATCAGCAATGTCAATGTCCACAACAACAAGAACTCGCGACATCATAAGAGTGTCATTACGAGACGATTTCACCATCTTCAGATGGTTTACTCTGAAAATTCCACAAAGAGGAGTACTTGTTTGTTTGAATTGTACCTCTACACTGGAGGAAACCGGGCTTTTGATTTATATTATAGTCCTGTATAATCCAAAAAAACATTCCCACAATATAGTAAAGACATTAGTTAAGATCTGAGCAATCCACACAGTGGACTTTTAGGTAAAAAGTTGCTTGACTTGTTGTTCAAGTGGGACTACAGTCAATGCAAGGAACAAGTGCATGTTAGACACTCCTGCAGTGAGAAAGGGTTCATTTTATCATTTGTCATGATTGGCAACAACACAACACAAAGGCAATTGAGTTGCTGTCAAAGAGGTTATTGCAAAATTGGCTTGTTACCTTCTTAGTCCATCTGTTATTATAAATTTAGTTGTTATGCAACACAACCTGCAACTAGAATCGAATCGCAGAAGCTACTAAGGAGTAAGTAGGGGAGAACCATGGAGAAGTATCAAGAAACTGCCTTGGAAGATGATAAGAAGCCTCAACCGAATTACCGAGGAATCAAGGCCATGCCTTTCATCATAGGTAAGCTAACAATGGCCTTCATCTTAGTGAATAAGCATGCCTGAATCCACATTCTTATTGTCTTTTTTGGTTACCAGGGAATGAGATATTCGAAAAGATTGGAACCATTGGAACCTCGGCCAACCTCTTGATCTATCTGACTACAGTCTTCAACATGAAAAGCATTACAGCAACCACTCTCATCAATTTCTTCCATGGCAGCACAAATTTCGGCACCCTCTTTGGGGCTTTTCTCTGTGACACTTTCTTCGGGCGTTACAAGACCCTTGGATTCTCCACCGGAGCCTCCTTCATTGTAATTCATCGAACTTATATATCCTTAACAATTTACCATTCATGGCCTTAATTTTATCCATTGAAACTGCATCAGGGCTTGCTGATAATAGCTCTAACAGCAGCAATCAAGCAGCTGCATCCAGCCTACTGCGGAGCAAAAGCGATTACATGTGATACACCATCACCATGGCAGATGACCTTCCTCCTAGCTGGGTTCGGGTTCTTGATAGTGGGGGCTGGAGGAATCCGGCCCTGCAACTTAGCATTTGGGGTGGATCAATTCAACCCGAACACAGAGTCAGGGAAGCGGGGAATCGACAGCTTCTTCAACTGGTACATCTTCACCTTCACCTTCGCGGAGATGATCTCACTCACCCTGATTGTGTACGTGCAAACCGACATCAGCTGGGCCATCGGGCTGTCCATACCAGCCGCCCTGATGCTGATTTCCAATGTTGTTTACTTCATGGGATCAAGAATATATGTCAAAGTGAAGCCGCAGGGCAGCCCCTTGACCAGCGTTGCGCAGGTGCTGGTGGTTGCATTCAAGAAGAGGAACCTCGAGTTGAATGCACCGCCAGACCACTCGGCGCTGTTCAACCATATCCCTGCCGGTTCAATCAATGCTCAGCTCACCCACACTCCCCAATTCAGGTACAAAGTGAATTGATTTCATCAAAACAAACTAATAGGAGTATCAGATCAGGCAATTGTCCACGGAGATGTCAATTTTAAGCCATTCATGATTGGTTACCAATTTGCTATTGAATGGATCAGTTGTCTGGATAAGGCAGCAATTCAGAGACCAGAAGACGAACTGAACTCAGACGGATCACCGGCCAACTCATGGAGGCTCTGCACAATGCAGCAGGTGGAGGAGGTGAAATGTCTGGTGAGACTCATCCCAATTTGGGCGTCTGGCATCCTCTACTTCGTCGCAATCAATCAGCAGAACACATACGCCATCTTCCAAGCAGTGCAATCGGACCGCCACATGGGCAAATTCCAGATCCCGGCGGCCTCGTACGTCGTCTTCCTAATGCTCGCCCTAACCTTATGGCTCCCGATCTACGACCGCATCATCGTCCCCGTCCTACGCCGATTCACCGGCAACAAATCAGGCGGAATCACCGTCCTTCAGCGGATGGGGACTGGAATCGCAATCTCCGTACTCAGTATGATCGTTTCAGCGATCGTCGAGCAGAAGCGAAGAACCCTAGCCTTGACGGCAAATGAAACCCTAAGCATTGCGCCGAGGAAGGGCGCAATTTCGCCGATGTCGGCCATGTGGCTGGTGCCGCAACTGAGTCTAGCAGGTTTAGCGGAGGCGTTCTCGTCGGTGGGGCAGGTGGAGTTCTACTACAAGCAGTTCCCGGAGAACATGAAGAGCCTCGGCGGGGCGTTGTTCTACTCCGGGCTCGCGATCGGAAGCTACCTCAGTAACTTCCTGGTGTCGGTGGTTCACAGGGCGACGAAGCGGAGGGAGGATTGGTTGGCGGAGGATTTGAACAAGGGGAGATTGGATCTGTTTTACTACATGGTGGCGGGATTAGGGTTTGTGAATTTGGGATATTTCCTGGTTTGTGCGAGGTGGTACAGGTACAAGGGGACAGGGGAAGGTGATGAAATGATGGTGGAGGGAAAACAAGGCGTTGTTGAAAATGGAAAGGTTAATGGCGGAGGATTTGCTAATTCGGATAATGGGGTTTCCGTATAATCAAATTCCAATTTCCAGGTACAAGATTAAGGGGTCGTTTGTATAAGATTGAAAGAAAAAAAAAGGGAAAAGAAATCAATGTAACACATTTGTATAAGTTGAGATTAGTTGTTAGAAATTCTAACTATTATAAAATTTTGATTTGCTTTCCGAAATAAGATCAATGGTTAATTTAACATATGATTTAGGGACGTCCTTTTGAACGAGGTTACGAAAATTAAGGTGTGATATATGGCAACAGGGTGTTCTCATGTCATGTGTTTTTATTAGTGAACCCGGTTCGTTTATATTGTATTTACCTTTTATTAAACCGATTGCACTCTCCTATAAAAAGGTTGTATTTGCAGTTTCAAAGTTAACTAATGAAAAATATCCTCTTCTTCCCAACCTTCTTCCTCTCTAATCTCCTAACCGAGATCTTAGATCTCATTCCAAATTGACATCACTTGCTCGATTGGGGATTTCTGTTACACATCCACCGATCCTCGAGTGTTGATCGCCTCTTTCAGACTCTTATAGTCCCTGATTGGCTCTATCCATTCTCGCACAACATCATTGGTATCAGAGCATGCGATTCTCCGACCATCAATCATGTCCGACGATCAGAAGCAATCTCAAACGTTTCTGGAAATTAAGGAGATGCTTCAATTACTGATAGACCACCTGAGTCACTCGGTTCACCAGGAGCAAGGAGGTAGCTCGTCCCCTTCACCTACGGGACAGGTAACTCCTGATTTCATTCCTTTCGTAGATGCACAGTTAAGCATTAATCTAGAGAAACAGAAATCAGTTGAGGAGATGACGAATGAGGAACAAGCAATTCAGATCGATGGGATGCCAGCGTCTAACGTCGTTGTGAATCCGGGCAAAGAGGTTGAACATATTGAGATGACAGTGGATCCAATCCTTGCAAAGGGACTTGTGAATTCCACTGCTCACCAACTGTTCGACGAAATGTCCAAGTCTATGAACGACGAGGAAATGGATCTCTCGAATGAAGACGAAGACGCAAGTAGTGATGGACTCAATCTTGAGGTAGAGGATGAGCCTATATAACTGCATTAGAAAACGTCGAACCGATTGTATATCAAGTGTTTGATTAAATATCAAGGCAATTTGACGAGTTCATTCTTGTCACCGAGAAAGTGAGCATCCGATTGAAGAGATTATGGGAAGGTAACTCTCTTATTGATCGAGCTAAGTTTGTTAATCTTGATTTAGAAAATGTTCGAGTGGTGACTTTTGATTGTATTGAGCTGTTGTGCTTTGATCCGGGAGAACTGCGTTTGTTGACTGAGAGCTATTGTGTATTGGAGGTGCTGCCTAAGTCTAGGGACCATGGTCCTATTGTTGCAAAGGAATCACTCAGTGAGGCCGCTCACCAAGTGCTCGACAAAATGTCTGCACCAATGGAGATAACGAATAAGGGGGGAGAATATCCTCAGGTTGAAAATAGGAATGAAGTGACTCTTATAAGGGATGTGTTGTTTGATTTGTTTGAATTGCAGTGTGTTTTTTATCCTGGAATAGCAGAAAAATTGATCGAAATTGTTGTTTCTACCCCTGAGGAGTTGATCGATATTCTGAAGAAGAAGAAGGTGCTGCGAATGAGTAAAGCAACTTACCTCGATGATCTTGGTAGTCCTCTATGTGCTATTATCATTGGGTGGCTTACCTCAACTGAAGCCAATAACTCAGCTTAGCTTAGTTTTGATCCTGGAGGGGTGATGACTGTGAGATTAGAATTTGTTGGGAATTTCCTTAATTCGATAATGGTGGCTTCAAAAATCCAAGTGTGGTGCAAACCGCAGCTGTGTTTCTTGTGATCCTTGAGGACAAGGATCCTCCAAGGAGGGAATACTGTGAGAGGGCTGCTGGTTCAGAAAATGTAACTGAAATGACATTCACTGAAGTTTTGAGAATTAATATTGTGAAGCTAGAGCTATCAATTGGTGTTTTTGATGCTTATTTAATCGCTGAGTTCAGATTCCCTACAGAACTACAAGAAGTTGGGGCTCTATATGGGATTGATTCTAGGAAGCTAAAAGTTAAGATAAGCTTCTTTAATTACTTCTATGTTGCTGTCACATTTCACTCTATTAGCTTGCACTATTTTTCAGCAAAGTAGAGTGTCAACAGTTGCATTCAGGATGATCAAGCTAGAAGAGTTTGCTAACATCAGTACTTGCTCACTATTATTGGAAGTCAGTAATGAAATTATTGATATCATGTTTGGTAGAGATGTCATGGAAATGCATAATATTGAGGCCATGGAGAATGCTAGGAGATTACTTAGTAATCTTGCTTTTGAAGTGGCATTTCCTGACTTGATTTGTCCTGGTTATCTTCTTGAATTGGCATCTGTTATAAATGTTCTTAATCTGGAGTTTGCTATTGTAAAGGAAAGGGAGCTGCAAAGTATTGGTGATGAACTATTTGACATAGGACACTTGTTGGCAGCTCAGTATCCGAGGCTAGTCAGCTTGTTTTTGGAACTTGGCACTAGAAAAGCAAGGTTGAGCTTCCAAGGACAGAGTGAGAAGCTACTCGACTCTCATATATGCTCATATGCTTTCCTGCAAATTGCTTTCGATCCCCACGACAATCATACAATGGTCACTGCCAGGTCTCTGATAAACGCAACAGTTGTGCCCCCCCTCAATGATCTCTTCAACAAGGGGATTTTCTACCATGGGGACACCTAATTACATCATAGATGTGAATCATTTGCTGCAGTACTTGGTTTATCTTTGTTTGAAGGGTATGGAGCCTAGGAGACGTTTGCATCACATGGCAGCAAACTTTATGAAGGTTATATTCCCAGTTGTTGCTCCTGCTGAGTTTTATGATTTACTGGGTGAGAGTACTGAGGTAGTGAGGTATATGTCTTCATCCCGGAGGTCAGCGCTCTAATCTTGCAGCTACAACTCAGCCTATAGATTGCAAGTATTGATAGACCGTATTGAATTCGATCATCGAGGACAATTATCTTCGAGGAGCGGAGTACTGATACAGGGCAACATGGTGTTCTTCATGTCATGTGTTTTTATTAGTGAACCCGGTTCGTTTATATTGTATTTACCTTTTATTAAACCGATTGCACTCTCCTATAAAAAGGTTGTATTTGCAGTTTCAGAGTTAACTAATGAAAAATATCCTCTTCCTCCCAACCTTCTTCCTCTCTAATCTCCTAACCGAGATCTCAGATCTCATTTCAAATTGACATCACTTACTCGATTGGGGACTTCTGTTACACATCCACCGATCCTCGAGTGTTGATCGCCTCTTTCGGACTTATAGTCCCTAATTGGCTCTATCCATTCTCGTACAGCATCAAGGTGTTTCTATATAGCAATATCCTAGGAGCGGTGATCAAGAATCAAAGATGCGCAATCGTGTGAGCAATTGATTTGCCTTCCCGAGTGATGTGTTTAGTAACGGAGCCAACAATTTATTGGGCAGGGGGGCGAAGTTTTGTACAAGAGCTTCAATCTTTATGGGCGTTTGGGTTTCACATTTTTCAAATCAATGTTAATATATCCGACTTTTTCATAAGATATATCCTATTATACTTTCCCTATTATTTAATATAGATCCGTCAAAATTAAATTTGAACTTTAATTTCCTCCTCCACTTTTGACTATTTGTTGGCTAGTTTTATCAAATCTCCCTCTGCATAATTTATAAGATTCATAAATCTATCTATGTTACAGACTAATTGTAAATTCATGTGACGAACTCTTAATTATTAGCGTACACAAATTCGAGACAGTCATCCAATTCAAAATACTGATCAATCAGCCTATGAATAATTGTACAAAATACATAAATAGCTTATGAATCCTCACATGCTAACCCAAAAACATAACATTATAACCCACCTAGCGTTGAAAAACAACATAGAGAAACACATGGGTGTGATACTAACAAAAGCTATGGCCACTCTATTGTCCAAGAGGGAGGTCCAGATCCTAATGGGTGGCCTCGACAATGTCGGCAAGACCACCAATACCATCCTCTACGACCTCAAGTTTGGGGAGGTCGTGACACCGAGCCCCACGATCCCATCGTTGCCTTCAACATAGAGACAGTCGAGTACCGGAACATCAACTCCGGGCAGGACCCGTCTGCTGTGGAAGTGCTATAATGCTATTACGAGACCACCCAGGGGCTGATCTTCGTAGCCAACAGCTGCGACAGGGAGGTATTGAGTTTTGGGAGAATCCCACCTCGAAAGACAGTGGACGGTTGAGAGAGATTTGGCATATAAAAAAAGAGATAGTACGGACCTTTAAACATACTTACCTGGGCGGAGTCAATGGGCGATCATGAAGGCCTATGGCTTGGGGTGGTGACCTCCATTGCACATTACGGAGGGGTGCCATCCTAACATCTCCCCAAGTGGGAGAGTGTACGCCAAAATTTGTTGTTGCGGGGGCCTGCGTTCGCGCGGCCCCTAAGCATTCCAGTTCTAAAAGTTTAATGCCCCAGTTGATTGTTTAATTTACCTGAATTAGTTTAAGTTTATTGTTAATTGTTAATTTACTTGAATTTTGGAAAGTTGTTGCTATATTGTGAATGAAGATCTATTCGTGAAACTTGAATATTTGTTGATTTTGAAATAAGAGGTTTTCAAAGGGAAGATTTGTTTTCAACCGATTCAAATGTGTCTCGATCAGATCCTCCAATTTGATTCTGAAATGAGGTTAATTCAAAGAGAAGATTTGTTTACAATTATTAAAATGTGTCTCGATCAGATCCTCCAATTTAAGTGAATGCCATTTTTGCACTATTCCATTTCGGCACATCTCATAATTTAAGATAGTTCAAACATGGAGAACACCAAAAGTCTAAGAAAAAGAGAGAGATTTTGTCGTAGCCTACTATGTATTTTTCTCACTCTTGGAAATTCTTTGAATTTAAGTTCATGTTGATCATTTTTTTCTTCTATTCGTTTGTCCGCAGTGAAGAAAAATACAAATTGTAAACATGGACAATGATATTGATATCCCATCATTTTTTTTTGGTCAAAATGGGATCATGTAAATCTTAATACAAGTGATTTCTAATCACACTATTATCCCATCATTTTTTATTTGTATGCAGTGTATTATAGATAGATACTTGTGATTTGGTAGCTTTTTTTTTTGGTCAAACTGTGATTTGGTAGCTGAAACCGGTGATGAATAATTTGTATTTATGTTAATAAGTTAGAATGATTTTTGGTAAACCTAACTGATACACTAGGTGATTTAAACTCTTGAATAGAAAATTATAAAATTTCAAAAGCTTAGGTGAGTAGCCGTTGAAAAGCTCCAATTTCATAAGATAATTAAGCTAAAATATTATACTCCATCCGTTAATTAAAACCTAACGATTTACTATTTATGCACGTTTTTTGAGGTGTTAAAAACTATACTCCCTCTGTTAATTAAAATTTGACGTTTTACTATTTACACACGCTTTTTGAGGTGTTAAAAACTATATAAAATATTAACTTTTTTAATATGTTTTTTTAATAATTTCATACTTGTTACTATTAAGTATGAATTTATAAAAACAAATTTTTAAAAAAGTTAATATTTCATATAGTTTTTATCATTCTAAAAAAGCGTGTATGAATAGTAAACGACAAATTTCAATTAACAGAGGGAGTATAAAATATTAACATTTTTAATATATATTTTTTAAATAATTTCATAGTTGTTACTATTAAGTATAAATTTATAAAAACAAATTTGAAAAAAAAATATTTCATATAGTTTTATCATTCTAAAAAAGCGTGCATGAATAATAGTAAACGACAAGTTTTAATGAGGGAGTATTTATTTGATTTAAAAATGTATAATATCAAAATCATCTATAAAACTATTGATTTTGCCAAATGGAGCTTTAGTCGGTCAGGATCCTCTAGTCCGTCTTTATAATCCCTTTTATAGTCCGCTTTCTTTTAGTGGTTAAAAACAATTATAAAATTATCTCATTATTAAGAAAAATAATAAAGTAATTCAACACATTCAATCAAGCGATACAAACTACATTATGGACCGTAATGGTGGATTAAGAGATCTAATATCCGTGATAAAATTGAACTACAATTTTCAACAAAAAAGCGCCGTGTTTACAATTCTTTTGTTTTTATGTAGAAAAAAAAAAATTATGTTCTCCAAAAACATTTGGATCCACCGGATACATTTTCTCCGCCCTGATCTGATTTGTCCCAATGCGAGCTTTCAAATCACTTGAAAGCAACGAACAAGTGCATTACGGAGTATGTGACATAACGACTAATGTGAGCTCTTCCATATATCATGACCAACTAATTTGTCACTTTACTCTCAACCCAGTTTGTTGCTGACTCCCTTTTTCTCACTATATATCTCAACAGCAGCTACAGACGAGTAAGGAAAGCAGAGCCATGGAGGATGTGGAGAAGCTTGAACAAGCTGCTATGGAATTGGAAGACAACAAGCCGCCTCAACTGAATTACCGCGGAATCCAGGCCATGCCTTTCATCATAGGTAAAACCAGCCGATTCAATCCGATTCCATATTCGAATTGAATGAAATACTTGTTCATTTTGTTGTTGTTGTACTGTACTATTAGGGAACGAGACGTTCGAAAAGCTTGGAACGATAGGAACCATGGCCAATCTCTTGATCTATCTTACTACGGTGTTCAACATGAAAAGCATTGAAGCTACCACCCTTGTCAATTTCTTCAATGGCTGCACAAACATCGCCACGCTCCTCGGTGCCTTCCTCTGTGACACATACTTCGGACGTTACAAGACACTCGGATTCTCCACCGGAGCCTCCTTCCTCGTAAACACTACTGATCCTACAGCTTATATATCCTGCTCAATTTACCATTCAAGTCTTAGTTTTTGATCCAAAAGTACACTGCATCGATCAGGGATTGTTGGTAATCGCTCTGACAGCAGCGATCAAGGAGCTACATCCTCCCCACTGCGGAGCAAAGGAGATCACATGTGTCGGGCCATCGGCTTGGCAGATTACTTTCCTGCTAGTCGGATTCGGATTCTTGATAGTAGGAGCTGCAGGTATTCGGCCCTGCAACCTGGCTTTCGGGGTGGACCAATTCAACCCGAACAGTGAGTCGGGTAAACGGGGAATTGACAGCTTCTTCAACTGGTACTTCTTCACCTACACCTTCGCCGTGATGATCTCGCTGACGCTGATTGTTTACATCCAAACCAACATTAGTTGGGCGATCGGATTGCTGATCCCAGCAATTCTCATGCTGATCTCCAACATCGTATACTTTACCGGATCCGGAATATACATCAAAGTGAAGCCGCAGGGCAGCCCCTTGACCAGCACAACCCAGGTGTTTGTCGTTGCATTCAAGAAGAGGAAGCTACAATTGGGACACGATTCGTTGCTGTTCAACCACATACCTGCCGGTTCAATCAACGTTCATCTCTCACATACTCCCCAATTCAGGTGAATTTCCGCTTCCAATACAATTTCCCTATCAATTGATCCTATTGAGCTATCTGTGTTCCTAATTTGGGGGTTTAGGGTTTACAGGCCACACTGATAAGACCAATTCCGATTAATGCCTAATTTCATCGATCAGGTGTCTGGACAAGGCAGCAATTCAGACACAGGAAGACGAGGTGAACTCGAACGGATCACCGGCCAACTCATGGAGCCTCTGCACAGTGCAACAGGTGGAAGAGGTGAAATGCCTGGTCAGAGTCGTCCCGGTGTGGGCTTCGGCCATCATCTACTTCGTCGCCATCAATCAACAGTACACATATGCGATCTTCCAAGCAGTCCAATCAGATCGCCATCTCGGCCGCTTCCAAATCCCGGCGGCCACCTACGTCGTCTTCCTCCAGATCGCGCTCACCCTATGGCTCCCAATCTACGACCGCATAGTCGTCCCCATCTTCCGCCGACGTATCAACGGCGGGATCACCGTCCTTCAGCGAATGGGCACCGGAATCGCACTCTCCATACTCTCTATGCTCGTTTCCGGGGTCGTCGAACGCAAGCGAAGAACCCTAGCATTGACTGCTCATGAAACCCTAAGTTTCGCTCCTAGAACGGGGGCAATTTCGCCGATGTCGGCCATGTGGCTGGTGCCGCAGCTGAGCCTGGCGGGGTTAGCAGAGGCGTTCATGGCGGTAGGGGAGGTGGAGTTCTTTTACAAGCAGTTCCCGGAGAACATGAAGAGTTTCGCCGGGGCGTTGCTCTTCTGCGGGATCGCAATCGGAAGCTACCTCAGTAACTTCTTGGTGTCGGTGGTTCACAGGGCGACGACGGGGAGGGGAGAGAGCGGGAATTGGTTGGCGGAGGATTTGAACAGTGGGAGATTGGATTTGTTTTACTACATGGTGGCGGGATTAGGGTTTGTCAATTTGGGATATTTCCTGGTTTGTGCGAGGTGGTATAGGTACAAGGGGACAGAGTTAGTATCCGATGGAGTTTAAGGTGAAACTCTATCAATAAAGTTTTTCATTCTACTCGTTAAAATAAAACAAAAGGAAAAAAATGGACTTGTTGAAAACGGTAAGGTTACTGGCGTTGGATTTCTTCATTCGGATTAAATGAGCTAGAGTAGCTGGTATTAAGTATTAACGAGCCGAGCTCGATCTCGAGTCTTGAGCTCCATATGGAAACAAGCCTAAATAGGTGCTCGAGCTTGACTCACGAGATGCGAACAGTGCTCGATTATGTTCGAGCTGAGCTCGAGGCTGTTTAGCTTGTTTTTTCAGAACATGAGCTCGTTTGCTCGTTTTGTACTCGAGCTCGTTTGCTTGTTTTCTCGTTTTGAGTTTGGTTTTTTGTAGCTAGTTTGTGTTCAAATTGAGAATTACATGACAAAAGGCCCAAAATGTACGAGTACATACACAATCTTAAATGTGAAAGTCAAACAAAGCACAAATGTTACAAACAAATACATAAATTTGAAACAAAACATAAGTTGAATTAAAATTTTGATTACGATTTAAGTTATAGTCTTTCTAGTTCTTGTCTTCCTCCATTTTTACACAACCTGAAAACTAGATAGTGTTAAATCCTCATGAACTACTTTACCTTATAATCCTACTTAACCATCTTATCTCTTATTGTGTTTGGCCTTTACACAAGAGAGTCAATCTCGTTTTACATACCTCGACAATCCGGGTAGCCCACTTCGAAAGCATAACAGAAAGCCAAAAGAAATAAACATAACACATAGCCAAAAGAAATAAAAATGCGTCTATATTTTCCTTTTTTTTATAAGGAAAAACTAAACTACTCTAGATTGCAATTTGGTGTCATCCGATGATATCTTTTCGAATGAGGTCATGGAAATAAAGGTGTTCCTAGTTAGCAATATCTTAAGATTGGTAACCAAGATGTTCAATCTTGTTAGCAGTTGATTGGATAGCAAAATGGTGATGAGTGATAGAGGGCATCAAAGATAACCATCTTGATTTCCCATGAACAGTTTTATTTTTGGAACATAGAGTAAGTTGATAAATGATAACCATTAATGGGCCGCCTTCAATTTCAGTTTATATAAGTGGCGAAGCCAGAAAATTTTCGGAGGGGTCACAGTTTTACATGTACGATATAGTTTTGGATTAAAGTGACATAAAGAGTTATATATATAATATGATAATAAACGATGTTATTTTAAGATAAAATATCATCGGCTTATGATAAAACAATATCATTTTTTCGCATCTAAAAAAAGAAATATAAATACATAAATGAAATATATATAAAAAAAAAGAACTAAATAAATATAGAAAAACGCAATATAATAAACATTAAGTTAAGATTATGGTAGTTATATGAGCTAAGTAGCTAGAGCTTGGCTCGAGTTTTGCTCAATATATAAAAGCCGCTCGAGCATCATTTACAAAATGAGTTAATTATGAGCACATTTCGGCTCGATTGAAACTCAAGTAGCATGAATTTTGTGAAATTTACAAATTTTCTTTTAGTTTAATATGTCATGAGCAAGTAAAGTTGCATAATACTTGAGACAGCTCAAGCTCGTTCATTTACTAAACAAGTCTAGTATGAGCTCAAGTTCAAATATATGTTCGACTCGACCTTGATTTGTTTCTAAATGAGCTAAATATAATCAAACAATACTAGACTTGTTTGGCTCGAATAACAACCCTAGTTAATATAGAGTATAACTTGTTGCATTCATAACATATAATAATGTATAACCAGATATAAATTTTTTAAACTTGCGTAACTTCTTATCTAATTGTCGAGATTAGTATAACCTCATTTCGAAGCTCTCAAGATGAATTATAGTATGTAAATGTTAATTCGGAAATTTCACGAGGTACCCCTGAGGTATTGCAATTTTCGCGAGGTATACAACTCTTTTACATATTTCGCGTGGTGCCCCTGAGATTTTCAATTTTTTCGTCCCGTGCCCTTCCATGTTAAATCTAACAGATTTTTATATTCTCCCTTAGTTTCAATTAAAAAAAGAGAAAAAGAAAAAAAAGAACAAGAAGCGAAGAATAGAGAGCGAAGAAGAAGAAGGTGACGCTCGCCGGGGATTTGGGCTTCACTGTGTGGTGGTGGTAGGGCTGTAGAGAAGGGGGCGAGACTCCGACACATTTTCCGGCGATTTTATTGGGATCAAGGAGGAAGGGCACGGGACGCTCGCCGCGGATTTGGGCTTCACTGCTTCACTGAAATGTGTTTTGAGATTGAGGAAGCACATGAAGATGCGGAGGACAAGGACGGATTAGAAGACGACGAGGACGACGAATTAATTGGAGAAATTAGTACTACGAGAGAATGAAGATGAAGAGCAGGAGGAATGTGAAGGGGAAAGGGAAAGGGGAGATAGAAAGGGGTTATGGTTTTGGGGTTTCTGGCGAGGAGGAGGAGATTTCAACGGCGGAATTTCAGAGGCGGCGATCACGAGATTGTCTTCAAGCTGAACAACACTGCGACTGACATGATCTTCTTCCTCATTGTCTTTCTGTTTCTTGGATGAATTTTTCTTTCTGGTGGGTCTGCACTTGTTGATGCAAGAACCCATCGTTTTCAATGGGGGGTTGGTTTGAATTTGAAAGAGAGAAAGAAAAGGGGAGATGGAGTGGAGTTGGATTATACGTAAAATTTGAATCTTGAAGGGTTAGTCGGTAATGTGAGATTTAAAAGGGTTGGTGGGTCTGTGTTGTACAATTGAGAGATTCAAATTGGGTTGCGGGATTGGGGGATTTAGGCAGTGACTGATTTCGACTCCCACGACAACAGCCTCGCCACCGCCCTTCTTCCACGACGTTCGGGCAACGTTCTTCTTCGAGCAGCACAACCAGGGTCGGACCTGAGACGAGGCCCAATAGGCCGTCGCCTCAGGCCCAATTCGTATAGGGGCCCATAAATTTTGTTTTAGTTATATTACAATTAAACAATCCTAGACAACACTTGGAAATTTAGTAGCCCGGTTGGTTAGGGACTCATGTAAAAGTGTTTATTATTTGAGCTTGAGGTCTAGAGTTCGAAACTCAGTTGTTTTGCTTGATTTCTTTTTTTAAACGCCCCACCCACAGTCATTTGGGTTTGAATTATTATTTTTTTGCCTTTGATTTTTTTGAAAAACTTCCCCTTCAGTCATTTGAGTTTGATTTTTTTCTTAACTTTCCCCCCTCGTTGATTTGTTTAAATTTAAATTCCTGTGTTTTGGATTTTTTTTTTAAAAACTTTCCCCTAGTAATTTGAGTTTGATTTTTCTATTTAACTTTCCCCTAGTAATTTTAACTTTAAATTTAAATTCCTGTGTTTTGGATTTTTTTTAAAAAAACTTTCCCCTAGTAACTTGAGTTTGATTTTTTTATTTAACTTTTCCCCTAGTTATTTTAACTTTCGTTGTTTTTTTTTAATTTTAACTCATGTGTTTTTTATGTGCTTTTCATTTTTTTATATTTTACTCTCCCGTTGGTTAGGCGAGACTTAGTTGATTTTTGTTAGTTTTAACTTTCGTTTAAATATTTTTTTGATATTAGAAAACTATTTAAAAAACCATTTATTCTACCATACCTTATGTATATACATACTATATATAATAGTGGGGGCCCAATTTAAATTTCGTCTCAGGTCATCAAAAACTCAGGTCCGGCCCTGAGCACAACAACTCCGACTGACTTGGCGGCGACCACCTTAGAGCAACAGCGAGCGTTCCTCTCCAATTCGCTCCCTTCTCTCTCTTCGTCGCTTCTTGTTCTTTTTTTCTTTTCTTTTTTTTAATTGAAACTAACAGAGCATATAAAAATCTGTTAGATTTAACATGGAAGGGCACGGGGTGAAAAATTGAAAATCTCAGGGGTACCAAGCGAAATATGTAAAAGAGTTGTATATCTCGCGAAAATTGCAATACCTCAGGGGCACATCGCGAAATTTCCGATGTTAATTTAAGTAAAATATAAAAGTATTATAGTTTATTGAAACAAAATTAGAGTGATTAATATACCTTTAATTTTTAAACATTCATAACTTTTTACTCAGATGTCAGATTAAGGCGTATTATATATCAAGACGAAGCTATCGACGAGGAGAATACACCTAGTAATTCGTCAAATGAGGGTTTTGCCTTCTTGATTCTCTCGAGTAGAGCGAGAGCTTCGAACTTTGTGTGTTTGAGTTCTGCATTTTTCACATCAATGTTAACTGTGTCTCCGACTTAATTTTGTAACACATATCCTATTGTACTTTTCCTCCTCCACATTTGAGTATTTGTTGGCTAGTTTTATCAAATCTCAACGTAGATCAATTAACCTATGAATCACTATACGAAATACAAAAACACCTTGTGAATCTTTGCTAACCCAAAAACATAAAATATAACCAAGCTAGCGTTGAAAATTGAAACAACATAGAAAACATGAGTGTGAAACTAACAAAAGCTATGGCCACTATTCTACAAGAGGGAGGTCCAGATCCTAATGGTCGGCCTCGGCATTGTCGGCAAGACCACCAATACCAGCCTGTACGAGCTCAAGTTCGGGGAGGTCGTGACACACCATTGGCTTCAACATGGAGACGATCGAGTACCGGGCGGAACCTCAGCTATGGGCAGGATCCGCCTGATGTGGAAGTACTACTACGAGAGCACCCAGGGGCTGATGTTCGTAGCCGACAGCAGCGACGGGGAGCGTGTGGCGAATGTAGCATCTTAGGCTGCAGCGATTAGTCTTGACTCTTGAGCTAGCTGCACTGAGTTTTGGGAAAATCCCACATCGGAAGACAGTGGAAGGATGAGAGAGATTTGGCATATATTAAAAGAGGCAGTACGGACGCTGAAACATACTTACCTGGGCGGAGTCAATGGGCGATCAAGAAGGCCTATGGCTTGGGATGGTGACCTCCATTGCACAGTACGGAGGGGCGCCACCCTAACATCTCCCCAAGCGGGAGAGTGTACGCCAAAATTTGTGGTAGTTGGGGCCTGCGTTCGCGCGGCCCCTCTGCATTCCAGTTCTCAAAATTAGGCCCTGTTTGTTGAATATACTTGAATTTTCTTTTCCCTAAGTGAGATTTGTTTTCGGTCATTGTCTATCCGATACTCCCTATTAATTGAATGTCAGTTCAGTTGGGGCTAGTTTGGGCCATCTTGCCTAAATCATGGTTAATTTACCGACAAATTTTGCGTATAGTCGCCCTATACATTAACCTTTGCTTTCTAAGGGTGTGTTTGGATTTGCATGCGAATATTATTTGCCCACCAAAAAAAAAATATTATTTTTAGCTACTTTCAAAACGGAGGGAGCAAGTATCAAAGACAACTTGGTTGATAAAGTTATGAGTTTAAATCAAGTGCAACTGCTTAAGCTGCCGCTGCGTTTAGCCCATTTCATAAAATTCAACATAGTTTGCTGCAGACATCAAACCTTCAAGGCCTTTCCTGCATAATTGGCTTGGTTAGTTGATAATTTACAACCAGTTGTTATGCAATATATATCCTCTCTCTCTCTATATATATAGATGACTCTTAATTGGTTTTGAATCACAGCAGCAGAGTCATGGAGGATGTTGTTAAGCTTGAACAAGCTGCTATGGAATTAGAAGATGACAAGCTGACTCAACCAAATTACCGCGGAATCAAGGCCATGCCTTTCATCATAGGTAAAACCAACCATCATATTGAATTGATCTAATCGGTCTTTATTCAATCCGACTCCATGTTCGAATTGGATGAAATCCTTCTTGTTGTTGTTTTTATGGTACTGGACTATTAGGGAATGAGACGTTCGAAAGGCTTGGAACGCTAGGAACCATGGCCAACCTCTTAATCTATCTCACTTCAGTCTTCAACATGAAAAGCATTGAAGCAACCACCCTCATCAATTTCTTCAATGGCAGCACAAACATCGCTACCCTCATCGGTGCCTTCTTGTGTGACACTTTCTTCGGACGCTACAAGACCCTCGGATTCTCCACCGGAGCCTCCTTCCTCGTAAATATTATGAATCCTCCAGCTTATATATCCTGCACAATTTACCATTCTTTTTTGATCCATAATTGCACTGCATCAATCAGGGAATGCTCGTAATCGCTCTAACAGCAGGAATCAAGGAGCTACATCCACCCCACTGTGGAGCAAAGGAGATTACGTGTATCGGGCCATCGGCTTGGCAGATGACATTCCTGCTAGTCGGGTTGGGATTCCTTGTAGTAGGAGCTGCAGGAATCCGGCCCTGCAATCTGGCTTTCGGGGTGGACCAATTCAACCCGAACACCGAGTCAGGGAAACGGGGAATTGACAGCTTCTTCAACTGGTACTTCTTCAGCTGCACCTTTGCAGTGATGATCTCGCTGACAGTGATTGTTTACATCCAAACCAACATTAGTTGGGCGACTGGATTGCTGATCCCAGCACTTCTGATGCTGATCTCCAACATCGTGTACTTTACGGGATCTGGAATTTACGTCAAAGTGAAGCCACAGGGCAGCCCTTTGACCAGCACAACTCAGGTGTTTATTGTTGCATTCAAGAAGAGGAAGCTCAAGTTCGGGCACCACTCGTCGCTGTTCAATCACCTCCCTGCCGGTTCAATCAATGCCCATCTGCCTCACACTCCCCAATTTAGGTAAATTTCAGCCTCCAATTCAATATCTGTAGTTAGTCTTCGTGAAGTGATGAAATTAATTGGTCTTAATTTGGGGGTTTAGGGTTTAATGGGGAGACTGATTCTATTCGACCAATTCTGATTAATGCTGAATTTCATCCATTGATGGATCAATCAGGTGTCTGGACAAGGCAGCAATTCAGACACAGGAAGACGAGGTGAACTCGGACGGATCACCGGCCAATTCATGGAGCCTCTGCACAGTGCAACAGGTGGAAGAGGTGAAATGCCTGGTCAGAGTCGTCCCGGTCTGGGCTTCCGCCATCATCTACTTCGTCGCCATAAATCAACAGTCCACATATGCGATCTTCCAAGCAGTCCAATCAGATCGCCATCTCGGCCGCTTCCAAATCCCGGCGGCCACCTACGTCGTCTTCCTCCAGATCGCCCTCACCGTATGGCTCCCAATCTACGACCGCATAGTCGTCCCTATCTTCCACCGCCGTATCAACGGCGGGATCACCGTCCTTCAGAGAATGGGCACCGGAATCGCACTCTCCATACTCTCTATGCTCGTTTCCGGGGTCGTCGAACGCAAGCGAAGAACCCTAGCATTGACTGCTCATGAAACCCTAAGTTTCGCTCCGAGAACGGGGGCAATTTCGCCAATGTCGGCCATGTGGCTAGTGCCGCAGCTGAGCCTGGCGGGCTTAGCGGAGGCGTTCATGGTGGTGGGGGAGGTGGAGTTCTACTACAAGCAGTTCCCGGAGAACATGAAGAGTTTCGCCGGGGCGTTGCTCTTCTGCGGGATCGCAATCGGAAGCTACCTCAGTAACTTCTTGGTGTCGGTGGTTCACAGGGCGACGACGGGGAGGGGAGAGAGCGGGAATTGGTTGGCGGAGGATTTGAACAGTGGGAGATTGGATTTGTATTACTACATGGTGGCGGGATTAGGGTTTGTGAATTTGGGCTACTTTCTGGTTTGCGCAAGATGGTACAGGTATAAAGGCAGTGCCGGTCCGCCGGAGAATAATACGGAGTAGAGAAATGCTTACGCACAACACAACACTTTATGCATTATAAATAAAGCTTTATATTGTTTACGAAAAAAAAGAGGCTTTATGTTGCATATTGTTGAATACTACTCCCTCCGTTAATCAAAACATGTCGTTTTAGACATTTGCACATTATTTAAGAAAGCAAATAAAAGCAAACAAAAATACACTTATACCCCTAATCATTACTTTACTTTTCCACTTTATTGAAAACTACAACTAACAAACATCTAATCATGACAAGGATAATTTTGGAAAGTGAGCACCAAAATACTTAAAACGGCAAGTTTTTCTTAACAAGATTTTACTCCTAAATTGTTTATTTGTTTACTCCTAAACGACAAGGGTAATTTTGGAGGGAGTATTCATTAACATTGTTTATTTGTTTGGATGCAAAAAATTTACTGTGCTTAAATAATAAAAGCATTTCCCCGCATCAAGTTTCAACCCTTTCAAGTGAGAAGAGGGAGAATGCCTAGTGACATCGCAAGTCATATATTAGATCTTCAATGCACTTCACAACACTTCATCAAGAAATCTCCATCAATTAATACTATGAAAATGCTCGTCAACTTAGAATGAGCCAAAATTTATAATCCCGAACTATGCTTTCAGAGTTTCAAACGTGTTTTTATCGAATACCGAGTCTTGGAGTTTGCTTTAAGACGTGACTCTTCTAATTCCTCGAAACCCTCGTTAAGCTATTGTCACCAATCAAAGTCCTTTGGATTGTTAAATTTGTGGGACCAAGACGAAGATGGAGAGGGGCAAGAGTGTGATGGAGGGTTATTTGGTGAATAGAGGTGGTCGATGGCGATTTTTTCTCTAAATAAAGAAACATATAGGGATAAAATGATTAATGTTGCATTATGGTTAATAGAAATCAAATAATATTGACAAATAGTATAAGATTAATTGTGCATTATTGTAATTCGTCGACTCTCTCTAATGATAGGGAACTCTATAACATTAGATCCCTACGGATGATATCCTTGCTAGTAGTCAAGGCGTCTAATTATTTACCTATTGTAAAATAAATAAATAAATAGCATCCATTTACAAGTCCAATAATTACATTGGTAAAATTTGTAAAAATAATGTTAGGTAACCCATAAATCTCATATGACATTACAATAATCAATGATTATGAAAACGCAGCATAAGAGTCCATTTGAATCACATACTGTATATCCACCCCTTATACTTATTATTTTAGAAGCAATCTCTTTGTAAAAGATTGCGCCACGTAGTAACCCACGTTCTCTTCAACCGTTTGAAGGCATCCCTCTGTTTTCAATTTGTTAGGGTTTGGATTTGTAAACCGTCGGAATTGTAAGGAAGCAGGAAACATTGTTAGGATGGAGAGGGGCGTCTCTGCCGGAGAAAGAGCGGAGTCTCGGGTCTGCCCTAGACAAAACTAAGAAGCCCCAATTTACAACTTTTCTCTCCAATTCTCTCTTTCAAATTGGATTTCTCTTCCACGTTCAAACTTCTTCCTCACAATTGTTGTGTTCCATCTTGAAAACTCTCTGAATTTCAGTTTCACGAGCACAAAAAGTTTCGAATTTTACACAATAACCCCCTAATTTCAGTGCATCCACAATTCGTTTCTGGATTCGTGTTCCCTATCAATTTTTGAGCTTTAACCCTCGCATGGGTTCAACTCAGTCTATACAAGTGGCAGATGAGGAAGACGAGGAGGAGGACGACGACGATGAAGAGGAAGAAGGCCACGTTCGAGGGGGAGAGCCGGAGGTAAAGAAGGTACTGCAGCAGGAGCCGGAGATGCTCCCCTGCTACGCCTCCGCTTCGCCTTTATCCCCGCAGCTCTCCTCCCTCGGAACCCCGCGCCTGGGGCCTTCGATCAAGGTCTGGGACCTGTACAACGTGCTAGCGCCTCCGCCGCACCATTTCTCTCGGAACTACTCCTTCGACGCGCCGGAAGACCGCGACTTGGCGGCGGTGACGGAGGTTTACTTGATTTGCCACGGGGAGGCGGAGCTGACCCTTAGGCCAGAGTTGATCTCCGGTAGGTGCCCTAGCTCTGGCTTGACGGCTAACGGGAAGCGGCAGGCGAGGGCTTTGGCGGTGTTTCTTAACTCTCAAGGGGTGCGGTTCAATGCGGTATACGCCTCTCCTTTGGATCGTGAGGAATTATGAGGAAGCAGGAAACATTGTTAGGATGGAGAGGGCCGTCTCTGCCGGAGAAAGAGCGGAGTCTCGGGCCTGCCCTAGACAAAACTAAGAAGTCCCAATTTACAACTTTTCTCCCCAATTCTCTCTTTCAAATTGGATTTCTCTTCCACGTTCAAACTTCTTCCTCACAATTATCTTCTTCCTCAGAAGATAAGTTTCAAACTTTTTTGTATTTCTCGAATTCGTTCCTCTCACACATTTGTTAGTGTCTTAAAGCTTCAGTTCTGATCAGTTTCACTCTATTTTTCAAGCAATTGCAATCGTAGTTTATAAACATTCATATTCAAAATATCAATATTGCTAATCATATCGTCTTACATATGGGTTGTTGTTGATACAGATATATCCTCTTTCAAAACTTGTGACCATTTGAGGAAGTCTTGAATTCTTCAAATGATTGAAACTATAAGAAATCTATTGCTGAAACTAAATCGCTGCCAAGGTATGTTCTATCATCTTCGATTTTTTTTGTTATGTACAAAAAAAAAATTGTTTTGCTAAGGAATTTCAATTAATGAAGTTTTGATTTGTGACTGCTACTAGCTCATGTGAATATAATTGTGATGTGGCTATTTCTGGGATAGTTCCATTGTCAAATTTCATAATTCCGTTTTGAATTTTGTGTTGATTCATCCGAGTTTGTGGATGATTTTATTTGATTGCCTTCAAAATTTAGTTCACATCAGACACAAAGATTGGTGGATAATTGCTGTTGTGTTTAGTTTTAATGTGTTGTGATTTATACGATAACTAATGTGATGTTGTGTTTGTTGTTGTTCATGATATTTTAAACTCCAAGTTGATTTCCTTTATATCATGGTCTTCACCTTTTTTTTTTTCAAATTAGTATTTGCAATGCATATCATGTGTCATTGATGATATATGTTGTACTCTCTTTACGAAGTGATAAAAAATCGGTTTCGTATGTCAATTTAGAATATAAGAATTCCCATGTTGTTTTAGACGAACTTTAAACGAGCTTAACATTGAAGGAATTTGTTTCCCTTTGTCATTAATTTTCATAAACACGGTGTGAACTATATTATAGGCATAAAAATAGTTTTTATTAGTAGTGTGTATGTTGTCAGGATGTTTCACAGTAGGGGTGTGATACATTTCATGGGAATGAAATTCGTTTCCATAACTTATTTTTTAAAATGAACAAAACCCGTCATATTTATAAAGACATGAAAAGGGTGAACCGGACGAGGGTTTTGAAGTCTCGACTCCTCACCTCTCCTCTCAGTGCTCCAATACACCAAAATTCCACCAACTCTTGGCCTCTCCTCTCCTTTTATCGACCAACTCGGATGACATTCACCTCTTCTCTCGATTTTGTTAAGGTAATTAAATCCATGACTTGAGTCTGTGGCTATTTGTTGTTTCCTTAAATGTGTGAAAATTGGGTTGGATGTTGTATATTGTTGTTCCTTGCGTTTTAGTAGTTTTATCTTGTGAAATGGGTGTTCATGTAGGTATCATAGGTGGTAGGTTGATGTTGTATAAATGAAATTGAGGTTGATTAAGTTGGAGGATTTTTGGTTAATGTATTGCACATAAGGTGTTCGATTAAATGCTTAATTGGTTATATTTAGATATTTGCATCATGATACTGAAATTTATTGCTTAGTTAATGCACACAAATAAATTATTGTTTACTTGATGGTATCTTGATGTGTGTATAAGTGAGATTGGGGTTTATCGAGTTAAAAGATTTTGGGTTAATGTATTGCACATAAGGTGTTCGATGAAATGTTTCTATGGTTATATTTACATATTTGCAATATGAGAATGAAATTTATTGGTTAGTTAATGCATACAAATAAATTTTTGGTTAGTTGACGGTAGCTTGATGTGTGTATATGTAAAATTGGGGTTGATTAAATTGGAGGATTTCACCTATGGTTTATCAATCTATGGCATGATATATTAGATAATATATCAATACCCACGAAAAATGCAATAGCTTAATGTGTGTATAAATCCTTCATTATGATTTTAATATGACAAGATTGACATTTGAACATTACCTTTGTGTCTATTCATATAAAGCAAAAATATGTTGATGAAATTTGTTAAAGTGTTTGAGAATGATTGTGTAAAATTACGTGATTTTATCTTTGTTGTATGCGATATTTTACATGAATATGATATTTAGATAAAAAAAATACCCATTATCCTTGCAAAATGTGGCCTTAAAAATTAAAATGATTCATAGTAGATATCCATGTAATTTTGTATTTTAATGTTTCTATATTGGGGGATATTTCATCTTGGTGTGATTTTCATTTTCCCATGATATTTATTTTTTTTAGCATCGACGGTGGTAATTCACAAGCCTTACTATTGATCTTACTCATCTGAATCTAATAGTAGTAGAATTCATCGATCATTTCCTCTTGATTTGAGTTATAATAATGTTGTTTCTACATCGAGTTTAGAAGGAACATTGCGAGGAACTAATGAAGGAACATTTGAGATGAAGGAAGATTGTGAGCATATTTAACATTTGAGTAGTTCCTAAGATAATCAAATGTTGGTTCACTTGACGGGCTTGATAATTTTTTTTTTTTGTAATCCTTGTGGTAGTTTCTTTTTCATTTTGGGTTTGCTTTTATATTTGATTTGAGATTGGATCTAATTGGAAGGAGTAAGTCAGTACAAAATCACATCTTCATGTAAACGTTTGTGTTTTATGGCCTTTGTAACAATTGTGGATGATGAGAAGCTGTTCATGCTCTTGCTAAGATGTTAAGGGCAACAAAAAATGGCATTAATACCTTATAGGCTGTTGATTGTTCATTTTTTAAATTCTGTAGCTATATAGAGTTTATACATTTAAACTTAAGGTATCTTTATCAAATTGGTTTTTAATTTAGATCAATTTAAAAGGTGTATAATGATGTGTAATAGATCAAATATCATAAAGGATCCGAATTCGATTTTCTTAAGCTAAAAATTGTAAGGGTTTTTTTTTTGCCTTCAATTAGAATGGATACAAGCGTAGAAGCAGATGATTTACTATTTTTTTATTAAATTTGAAGTATCGATTGTCTCAAGAGAAAAAGTACTTCATCATGATAATCAAAGATTTCGAATAAAAACATGACAAGAAGCAAGAGCAATATGTTAGTAGAAAATTAATGTGTCGAATATTTTGTTTATGATATCAAACCTGACCGAAATTATGAGGCTTTTGTTTGTGATTCTGAGTGTTATTGTATCATAACAGGGGTTGTAATTGATAACATGACAACAATTCAAATGAAATAAAATATACGCATGGTACGAGGGGGAACGAAAGCAGTAAATTTCAATAAAAAAATACTCACCCGTACAAGGTACGGGAAAAGTACTAGTTATAATATAATTATGTATTTTATGCATGCATTGAATAATATATATAATTGAATTAATGCATTAATGCCTTAAAAACACATTCCTAACCGGCAAACAAAGCTTCCAAAGTTTTAGACTTCATATTACAAGTTCATACATTATTATAATATATATAATGTTTACATTATTATATATAATACGTGCTACTCCTGATCCAAACGGGGCCTATACGATCAATATTTACCGTGTTGGCTATATACACTCGACGTGCATTTTTTTACCTTTGAATTTGCAGTATCAACGCCCGATCATATTTACATTTCCTCACCTTCCCCCTAATCTTGGCCAGTCCCTTTACACCTGTACCACCTCGCACACACCAGAAAATACCCAAAATTCACGAGCCCTAATCCCGCCACCATGTAGTAAAACAGATCCAACCTCCCCCTGTTCAAATCCTCCGCCAACCAATCTATGCCCTTCTTCCTCGTCGCCCTGTGCACCACCGACACCAGAAAGTTGCTCAGATAGCTTCCGATTGCGACCCCGCAGAAGAACAACGATCCGCCGAGACTCTTCATGTTCTCCGGGAACTGCTTGTAGTAGAACTCCACCTCCCCCACCGCCATGAACGCCTCCGCTAAGCCCGCCAGAACAAGCTGCGGCACCAGCCACATGGCCGACATCGGCGATATCGCCCCCTTCCTTGGCGCGAATTTTAGCGTTTCAGGATGCGACATTAAAGCTAGGGTTCTCCGCTCCCGTTCGACGATCCCGGACACGAGCGTACAGAGTATGGAGAGTGCGATTCCGGTGCCCATTCGTTGAAGGATGGTGATCCCGCCGCTGATTCGGCGGAGGACTGGGACGACGATGCGGTCGTATATTGGGAGCCAGATTGTGAGGGCGAGCATTAGGAAGACGACGTAGGAGGCCGCGGGGATCTGGAATCGGCCGATGTGGCGGTTCGATTGGACGGCTTGGAAGATGACGTATGTGCTTTGTTGGTTGATGGCGACGAAGTAGAGTATGGCGGAAGCCCAAATTGGGATGACTCTGACCAGACATTTCACCTCTTCCACCTGTTGCACTGTGCAGAGCCTCCATGAGTTGGCTGGTGATCCGTCTGAGTTGAGCTCGTCTTCCGGTGTCCGAATTGCTGCCTTGTCCAGACACCTGATCATCAATCCATCAATGGTAATCTCAGTTGTTCGTATCAATGTTCCCATCAAACCCTAAACCCCCAAATTAGGAACACAAATACCTCAGACGACCAATTAATAGTGAAATTGAATTGGAAGCTGGAATTCACCTGAATTGGGGAGTGTGGGGGAGATGAGCATTGATTGAATCGGAAGGGATATAATTGAACAGCTCCGCTGCATCCAACTGGAGGTTCCTCTTCTTGAACGCAACAGTAAACACCTGCCCCACGCTCGTCAACGGGCTTCCCTGCGGCTTCACTTTGATGTATATCCTGGATCCCATCAAGTACACCAGGTTGGATATCAGCATCAATCCCACCGGAATCGACAATCCAATCGCCCAGCTAACATCGGTTTGCAGGTACACGATCAGCGTCAGCGAGATGATCTCCGCAAAGGTGAAGGTAAAGAAGTACCAGTTGAAGAAGCTATCTATCCCGCGCTTTCCAGATTCCGTGTTTGGATTGAACTGATCCGCCCCGAAAGCCAGGTTGCACGGCTTGATTCCACCGGCTCCCACTATCAAGAATCCGAGCCCCGCTAGGAGGAAGCTCATCTGCCATGCCGAAGGTGCCTCACATGTAGTCTGCCTTGCTCCGCATTGGGCCGGATGCAGCTGCTTGATTGCTGCTGTCATAGCTATCATGAGCAAGCCCTGGTGCAATGTTTTTGGGATCAGATTAAATCGTAAAATGATTGATCATAATATAAATGGTGGAGTACTACGACGACAGAGGCTGCAATGGAGAATCCGAGGGTCTTGTATCGACCGAAGAATGTGTCGCAAAGGAAAGCTCCGAAGAGGGGGACGAGGGTGGTGCTGCCGTTGAAGAAATTGACAAGGGTGGTTGCTGCAATGCTCTTCATGTTGAAAACCGATGTCAGGTAAATCAAGAGGTTGGCTGTGGCTCCGATTGTTCCGAGCTTCTCGAATGTGTCGTAGCCTAAGTTAATGTACAAAATCAATAAGAACAAGAATTTTGAGACCGATTCGGAAGGAATAAAAGGCAAATAAGAACGTACCTAAGATGAAGGGCATGGCCTTGATTCCGCGGTAATTCGGATGAGGCAGCTTGTCATCTTCCAATTCCATAGCATTTTCTTCAAGCTTCTTCTCCACCTCCACTGCTGATTTCTCCATGACTCTGATCGACTCCTCTGTTTTACTGCCTCGCTTCCTCCCTTGTTTGCTGTGAGAACGAGAAATCACTCTCAAGATGGTGGGATTAAAACGCTTTTTTTAGAAATTATTGTAGCTTTTTTAAAGATGAAATAAAGGTTTGTATTTCGTAGGATTAAACACCACTTCAGTCTTGGGCACTATTGCACTAAATAGCCAAAATAAGTCTTGGGGCACTAAAGACAAACTATATTGGAGAATACAAAAGTCTAAATCGTTGTTATAAGCTCTATTCTATATTAAAAAATAATAAAGTTGTAGTTTTAAACGCCACCTCATGGAAACTATGTTGTAGTTTTTGGTTCGAAAAAACATAGGGTGTTTTTGCTAATTAGCCTATTTTGAACATTTTATTAGGTGATTAGCATTCAAACTAATTTAATTAGTTTGGGTTAGCACCCTTCCCAAATGGTCAATGGTCAACTGTTTGACCGTTGACCGGTCACCGTTGACCAACTCTATCAGATTATTATTATTATTTTTTTTTACATATTTTGTGATGCCATTTTTTACCGTTTTGATGCCACTTTTTTATTACATTTTATTTTCGCTTTAATGCCACTTTTATAATGAAATGGTTTGATGACACTTTTTAAATGCCACTTTTTTCAAACTTTGATGACATTTGTTTAATGTGATGTCACGTTGAACATTGATGCCTTTTTTTACTGTTAACTATTGATGACGTATTTTTATGTCAAATGTTTGATGATTTTTTTTACCGTGATTCCATATTTTTTCAAAGTAGTGATGTCACGTTGACCGTTGATGATATTTTTACCGTGATTCCATATTTTTTCAAAGTAGTGATGTCACGTTGACCGTTGATGATATTTTTACCGTGATGACATTTTTTTTTTCAGGTTGGCTATTGATGCCATTTTTTTTGTTACTGTTGACTACTGCTGACACTTTTTTATGTCAATTTTTTGATGATATTTTTTTTACCGTGATGCCATATTTTTTCAAAGTAGTGTTTTGATGACATTTTTTCCTTTAATGTGCTGCAACTTTTTCAAAGTCGTGTTTTGATGTCATTTTTCTAATGTAATGATTTGATGCTACTTTTTAAATCAAATCGTTTGCTGCCACTTTTTTTTTTAATTTAACCAATTGTATATCGATATTTTCTTATCGATTCTACTTTTATTCATTGATGACACGTTTGTGATTACACTTTATTGATGCAATCACTTGTGGTGACATGTTTATTATATTTTTATTCATTGATTACACCTCATTGATCTCAATTATTTGTGATGACATTGTTTGTTGATGACATTTTTATTGATAACATTTTTATACAATTGATAACATATTACACTTTATTGGTAACACATTTGTGATGACATAAGAATCTAAAAACATTTTGTGGAGCTCTGCAGGGGAACAAAATAATCTCTTATAATTAGGAACTACAATAAAATATTCATGATCCTTAACACATGAATTCTATAGTGTTTCCTATTCAACTGAAAGAAATCCATTAAGCACTTCCCGTAATCATCTCTTTTTTCGGTAAGTGTTGAGATACTTCCTGACATCGTCTTCTTTTGATAGGTTGAAGAACTTGCGGATCTTTGATGCCCTCTTAGGACCCCTCATTCTTGGCTTTTCGACATCAGTGAGGCCAGGGAGATCATTGTCGCCCTTTTTCACAATAACCAAGTTGAGAACAGAAAGATCATGGCTAACAATACAACCACGAACAGACTTCCTTCTACGCTCCCCAGTACGCCTTCCGTATCCACGGAAGCATGGAGTGCCTGAATTATAATACTCAACATTAAGATGTCATCTGAAGAGGAATCAAATGCACAGATGTATCATAACAAATTGAACATAAAAAAAACTATTTCACCTACCTCGGTGTAGCAAAAGACGAACCCTGCCAGGAGTGAGAACTCCCTGCTTCATTGGGAAACCTTGCTTGTCACAACCACCCATAATCTTGAATACATAACACTTGAATTCCTGTTTTAAAAAAAGTAAACAATAAATGAGCTACACAAACATCATCACACATACACAGTGAAGTATGCAAATGCATTTAGGGTGCAGAGCATACCTCCCCAAGGGCATCACCATTGATCTCATGTGAGATCCTCTTGTCGAAAAAAGCTCGGCTGCAAAATGAAAATATAGTGAGAAGCTGAGGGACTATACACTGACAATAATTTAACACTCAATGCTAAACGGGAAAAAAAAGAGAAGCAAGGTCGAGAATTGATTTGTGTCATGTTAAATGTACAAGCTCCTGAGAGTGCACTAAGCTGTGGATAGAAACAGTAAAAACGCAAGCATTGGATATCTCGACATGAATATTGGCAACACAAGGAAATGAATTCACCATCAAATATTAGCAATCCTGTGATACATGCTAATTGCCATACCAATTTACTTCAGGAGAAATTGGTTGAATGAAATATACAACACATAGATAATGTCAGTGGTGTAGTTGGTTGGATTAATGGAAGAAGGAGAAACAGTATTTTGCTCATATACTCTTCAAGTAATATTGATACAGATTTCATGAACATGTATAAAACACACCAATATCAAAATAACCAACATATTGTCCTAAGCTATCAAACTGCATAAGAATTGCGGAAGACACAATTTTCAACTATGCAATAAAATGAGAATTTCTCTTCTCATTATGTACGAGCTCCTGATTGCACTAAGTTGTGGAATAGAACAGCGATAAATGCAAGCATTGGATATCTCATCATGGCTATTGGCAACACAAAGGACTGATTACAAACGGAAGTTCAAGATCAATTGAAGAAGAATGAAACCTATCTTCGACTAAAACACCAGCAATTTTACAAATTTGCGATCAGATCAAACTCAATTTCAAAGTAAACATACCTCGGTGAGCTTAGAGGGCGTCGATTCCCTGAAGATCGAGTAGTTACCATGGATCTTTGATGCCCTCTTAGGATCTTTGATGCCCTCTTAGGACCCCTCAACATGGCATCTTCAAACAGATGCCATGTTTTTTTTCCAGTTTTCCTCAACAAAATTTATCAAGTACAATTGGGGAGAAATGAAATTGAAAGATGAAATAGAAAATTGATGTTGCCAGAACGCATCTAAATCATCAACTGAAAACTGGATAGGCCTTGTTCAATCGATAATCCCAAAGCAGGGGCAAATTAAACCCTAACACCTTATAAAAGTCTCAATTGAAGCTTAAAATGGAGAGTAGTTACCATGGATCGAGTAAGATCGTTGAGGGCGGAGGGAGCTTAAAATTGGTCTGATGCATCTTCCCTGCGCGTGCGCCAAATAGTTTTCTTCATTGTTGTGCACAGCAGGACACGGATTGCGCTCATACATGAACCAAACCAAAAGAAAAAGATGAACGCAAACCCTAAGTTAACAATCGAAAAATCGAATTGAGTAGAAAAAAATGACAAATTGGGGGCGGAGACACACCTGTCGGCCAATTGCCTCATTCTGGAAGGAGGCGGGGCCACCGCTACGTAGCTTGGAGAGCAAGGGCGAGAGGAGGGTGGATGCGAATCCCAAGAAGCGAAGAAGGAAAAGGAATCGAGGAATCGAGGTTGAGGAAGCCGGAATCGGAAGCGGAACTGGAGGAGAAGCAACGGAGAAGGAAGGGAGAAGACGAACGGAACCTGCGAATCCGAGAAGGGAAGGAATCGAGGCTGGTCGAGTGCCGCTCGAACGCCATGGAAGGAAGAACGAAGAAGCGAAAGGAGATGAGGGCAGAGTGGGACGAACGAGGGTTATTGCGTTATGGGCCTAATTAATTTTCAACGGGTGCTTATACGGCTAATAACAAATTTAAGGGTGCTAATTAACAAATTAAAAGTGAAAAAAAGGTGATATTTCACCAAAATTTCTCAAAAACATACTTGAATCGTGTAGTGACGTAGTGTGCTAAGGGGTAAGGGCAATTCGGTATCGGGGAGAATGGTTCATCTTTACTAGCCAAAAGAGTTAGAATCTTATTGTACTGTTTGCTAGCCACAAGAGTTAGAATCTTATTGTACTGCTGACCTATGGTGCTTGGCTTCGTTTTTCATCGACGTTCTCGACGTTATAATTTTAGATCTACTTAATTTCGGTCTTTTCAGAGTGCCTGACTGCCTTCTACGTGTAGATTGTACTTCTTTTTTTTTTTCGATTTTATTGTATATTTGACGGTTTAACCGACCAGCCCCTCAAGACAGATCCAAACTTGAGAAGCGCTCCCTTATCATATTCTGATTGGTTGATGATGACAGCTGGCAGATTTTACATGGCCCTCATTCTCAACACAAACCCCCCATATCACCCGCGCCACCCAACCATATCTATCATATTCATACATACAGGGGATACAGACACCACAAAACCGTCAACCCCAACTTGTGGCCGGAACACCTCACCGTCTCCAATTCCCGTCCATGGAGATGATCGCGGCTCCGTCTCATACTTCCGCCTCCTCCGCTGCATCTCACCTTCTCCGGAGACAAAAACCCCCAATCTCCTCCTCTCCGGCAAAATCCCTCAAAATCTTCGCCATGGCTCCCAAGAAAAAGGTACGTCAATCCAAGCATCAATTACGCCGAATTAAACGAATTTCGCATTTTTTAAATAAGGTTCTATATCTGATTGATCGATCGATCAGGTGAACAAGTACGACGCCGGGTGGGAGAAGAAGTGGTACGGACAGGGGCTGTTCGTGGAGGGGGGCGAGGAGATCGAGGTCGACGTCTTCAAGAAGCTGGAGAAGAGGAAAGTCCTCAGCAACGTGGAGAAAGCGGGGCTTCTATCCAAGGCGGAGGGCCTCGGCCTCACCCTCTCCTCCATCGAGAAGCTCGGCGTTTTCTCCAAGGCGGAGGAGCTCGGCCTCCTCAGCCTCCTCGAGCGCGCCGCTGGTTTCTCCCCTGACGTCCTCGCCTCCGCCGCCCTCCCCGTCTTCGTGGCCGCAATTGCGGTGGTCGTTGTCATCCCCGACGACACGCCGGCGCTGCTGGCTGTGCAGGCTATCGTCGCCGGCGCCTTGGCGGTTGGAGCCGCTGGGCTGTTCGTTGGGTCTGTTGTATTGGGCGGCTTACAAGAGGCTGATTGATATTGGGCCATCTTATTGGGCCGTTTGGGCTGGGCCTACCGAGTCGTTCCTTCAGCTTGCCTGTACGAATATGATTTGGTGTAAATCTCTTGTGCTTGGCTGAATCGAGCGTGGTAAAGGAAAATATCTTGGAAAAACTTGTGTATTCTTTCGGAAATCAATGGAATAATTAGTTTAGAGTTCACAACACATGCATTATTAACACCTTTTTTACTATATACGTACAACATTTCAGATTCATTTATGTTTACGTCTCATAAGTAATGTATCTGCACCTCAAGAGTCATAACTTTGTATCTCTATGGACGCACTTATTAAAAAAAAAAAGCAAAAAAATGAATTTGTGGTGAAACTAGTTTTTCTTTACTGTATAACAAATGTGTTCAATTTGAATGTTATTTTTATCATTTATTAAATTGTTTGGAGTTTAAGGATTAATTTTTTCACGTCTAATTTTTTTTGGTGAAAAGGAGAGACGGGGCTCTCCGCACATCTCTCCGCGCTTTTATTAATAAAAAAGAGGGCTAAGTAGTCAGCATACAGGGGATAGCCCGACCCCTAACATCATTGTGCAAGAAAGGTAAAACACCCTCAGGCGGGTCAAACAATACAAAAAGGCCAATGTCATAATTAAAAGCTAAGCTAGCCAGATAATCCGCCACGCCATTGACTTCGCGGTAAACATGTCGAAACTGGATAGTCCAGTCTCTACTTATTAAGCCTTGGCACTTACGCACCAGGCTATCAAGGGAATGGCCCCGAGGGATTCCATGGTTCCTAATGAGGTTAGCTATGACTTGTGAGTCCGTCTCCAGAATCACACGTCTATAACCACACTCCCAGGCCAATTTCAGTCCTTGATACACTCCCCAAAACTCAGCTTTTGGGACCGTACAAGTGTCAATATTCATTAGGAACCCCCGATGCCACTCCCCTGCACTCCCTCTCATAACACCAGCCGCCGTGGCATGGCCATTACTCCTCGCAGCTCCGTCAGTGTTGACTTTTATCCACCCTTCATGCGGTTTCTCCCACGCAATCTTCACCATCGTTTTCACACTCTTCTCATGCCTTTTGACACGATTCACCCAGCTGTTCTTGTAATCCGTGGCTAATTTGATGATGTGCTTCTCCTTGTCGGGCTGATTTGCTTTGTCTTCGAACACCTTCTCATTGCGCCACTTCCATATCCACCAGAGAGCACCTGCAAAAATATCCCTCCACGAACAAGTTTTATTAAAGTGAGTAGTGCTCAAGATGTTACCTCTTAACCATGTCGCGAAAGGGGTATCATAGAAGCCCGAGTCGAAGCGGTTGGCCATGAGCTTCTCCCACACCACCTTAGCCTCCTTGCAGTCTCTGAACAGATGTATGAGCTCCTCAGCATATCCCGAACAGCTCCCACAGTCCGCACTTTGCGCAAAATGCCGCCTGAGACGTTCGGCGTTGGTGAGAATAGCCCCCAACAGACATCTCCAAACGAACACTCTAACGCGCTCATGAACCAACAACTTCCGAACCCCTTTGAAGACGACATTTTTTCACGTCTAATTTGGTTCCATTGAGCTCAACAACTCGAATTTGAATTATAACATTATATGACGCATTTAAAAGGTCGTTGTTGGTAACTTATGAATAGAGAAAAATGTTATTAGAAAAATCAGTTGAAGCAAAATAAAACAAATATTTTTATTTAGTTTAGTTCGATCAGATTCAACGACTTTGTATCTAAATCGAATAAGTATACTTTTTTTTTTGGAAGCTTGTATAACTCACTAGATCGGTGACGAATTTTTTATATTGATACTTGATTCTAATCACTTTTCTCGGTTTAAAAAGATGAGGAAATTATCCATGTATTTCAGAAACAGGTCGGGTCAAATACCGAGTGAGATGCTTTTCGGGTGCAGTAAGGACGCAACCAATTAGTCGATGAAGGGTTCAGGGTTGTTCTTCGTTTCGGCTATATACACCGCAAATCCCCACGTCCTTAAGGACGTGCAAGGGGGTTTACAGCCACCCGAGCCCAGACGTGCAAGCACGTTTTTTTTTTTTTTTTTAAAATGTGCTTGCACGTCCTTAAGGACGTGCAAGTCCGTCTACTAAATCCGAAGAGGATGTGCCTCTTCGTCTTCATTCCTGTTCGTCTTCGTCTTCGCTAGAGAGAAATCGAGAGAGAGAGAGAGAGAGAGAGAGAGAGAGAGAGAGAGAGAGAGAGAGAGAGAGAGAGAGAGAGAGAGAGAGAGAGAGAGAGAGAGAGAGAGAGAGAGAGAGAGAGAGAGAGAGAGAGAGAGAGAGAGATCGCCGGAGTGAGAGAGAGAGGTTGCCGGAGAGAGAGAAAGAGAAAGAGATCGAGACAGAGAGAGAGAGAAACACAGAGAGATGGAGCCGGAGAGAGAGGTGGTGGTGGAGATGGCGGTGTTGGTGGATACGGCGGAGGTGGTGGAGTTGGTGGCCGAGGAGGGTGGTGGTGGGGGTGGAGCACTGGGGGAGGGGGTGGCAGTGGAGCCGGTGGCCGGGGGTGGTGGTGGGGCGGCACCCATGGAGGTTGAGGAGGGTGGTGGTGGTGACGGTGGTGGTGGTGGAGCAGCAGAGGCGGCCGCGTCCGGTGGTGGTGGTGGTGATGGCGGCGGAGTGGCGGAGGCGGACCTATTACCGCCGCGGAAGCGGCGGACTATGGAGGTTTCGCCGGTCCCGACCCCACCGGTATGTTCTTTGATTTATTTATTTTGTTTGATTTATTTTTATAGTTTTATAATATAGTTTAGATTTTAATATAGTATTATAATATAATTTGATAGATTATAATTAGTTTTAGTATATAGTTTGATAGATACTCCCTCCGTTCGGCAAAACTTGTCATTTTAACTCTCCACACAACTTTTAATAAAGCTAATCATTACACTCTTTTTTACTAATTTACCCTCATTTATTACTCTACTTTTTACTTTATCAAAAACTACAACTCACAATACATCAATCAAATCAAGGGCATTTTAGTAAAGTAGAAGCAAAAATACCTAAAATGACAAGTTTTTCCGAACAAAAACAAAACTCTAAAACGACAAGTTTTGCCGAACGGAGGGAGTACTATATAATTTGATAGATTATATAGTTTTAGTATATAGTTTGATAGATACTATATAGTTTGTATATTTTGATAGTTTTCATGGAAAAACAATAAACACGATTAATATATATTACAAGATATTAAAACATATTAAAATACATTAAAAGACATTAAAATAAAAACATTAAAATATATTAAACTACATAGAAATAAATTCTAATTGAAAGACAATAAAAACATTAAAATATATTAAAATACATAGAAATAAATTAAAATTGAAAGAAAATAAAAACATTAAAATCTAATAAAATATAATAAAATACATAGAAATAAATTTAAATTGAAAGAAAATAAAAACATTAAAATATAATAAAATATATAGAAATAAATTTAAATTGAAAGAAAATAAAAATATTAAAATATATTAAAAGACATTAACAGATATTAAAATAAATTAAAAGATATTAAAATATATTAAAAAACATTATAACATATTAAAATACATGGCCGCGAGAGCCATGGCCGCGATCCGGATGATAGGCAAGTAATCCTAGGGTGTGTTTGGTAACGATATCTAGATATCAAGATATCGATATCGATATCGGTATCGATATTAAGATATCGATATCGGGTGATATCTTTGATATCTTGATATCAAGATATCGGTATCGGTATCAAGATATCGATATCGGACGATATCGATATCAAGTGATACCTCCCAAAAAATGGGTATATCAAAATAGGCCAAATTTGATATCTAGATATCAACTGATATCGATATCTGACTCTTACCAAACACAGATATCAGATATCACTTAATATCAAGTGATATATTATGCATACCAAACACTAGATATTGATATCAGTTAAAGTGATATCGATATCTAACCCTGCCAAACACTAGATATCAGATATCGGGGCTGATATCTGATATCTAGATATCATTACCAAACACAGCTCACAGTTCCAAGGCCCTCCTCTTCGCGCTCTCTCTCTCGCGGGAGCCATGGCCGCGATCCGGATGATAGGCAAGTAATCTCCTCGAAATCAGACTTCGCCATTTCTTGGATGTTTGAATTTCTGAAAATTCATCAACACGAGCTGCTTATATTAACACTTATTTTCTCTTTGTTCTATCTGTGTGCTTCTCTTGCTGGATTATCGTTGAGCTCCTCCTTTCAGCGTTATTTTTGCAACAGATATAGCTGTCAACTTCACAGGTGAGGCATTTCCTTCTTCCCCCAACAGATTTTTTGTAGCACATTCGTTTGTGTTTCGGGAATTGACTTTTTCTCTCCCGACCCTAAACCCTAACGATTTTGGGGGTTTCATCACCTAACAGATGGCATGTTCAAGGGAATCTACCATGGCAAGCAGTGCCATGTTTCGGACATTCAAGCTGTGCTGAGCAGGGCTTGGGCTGCTGGCGTTGATCGTATTATTGTAAGTATATCTCTTCTGATCTGATTATGCATACTTTGTTTTAGACTGATTTATGCAGTTTTGAATTAGTTTTTTGTGTTATCGAGATTTGTAAGTGACCGTTCAAAGCAGTTTTTGGATATTAATCTTGCACTTTGAACTGTATTTTCTGGTTCTGTATTTTGGATTACTGTGATGTTTTTATCAATTGCTAGGCCAGCACTGTTCACTCAGACAATTGAATAAGCATAGGGTAATGGAATGGACTGAACTATGGAAACTATGTATTGTGATTATGAATTTCTGGATGAATTCGATGTTCTAAAGGTTTTGTAATTCGAAGAATTGATAGAAGTTTTTCTTCTCTGGTCTGGTGTTTAGGTTACCGGTGGTTCTCTTGAGGAGTCAAGGGAGGCTCTTGCAATTGCAGAAACAGATGGTCTGAATTGTGATTTTGTTTGGATGGAACCCATTTTTTTTACTCAAAAGATTAATGTTGTTTACTTATTAAAATAGAGACAGTATTATGTTTTTTTAACCTTGATGTTTGGTTTTCATAGGGAGGCTTTTCTGTACAGTTGGTGTACATCCAACTAGGTGTAAGGTACAAAATTGCCAATCTCTTTTTGAGTTCCTTGTATAATTTGAGCTGTGATTCACAATTTCACATAGAAAAGCTTGAAAAGTAGCTGATACTTTATGTATCCAATTTTAACATTGCAAATTATTTTTTTCTTCAGGAATTTGAGGAGAGTGGGGATCCAGAAAGACATTATCAGGCACTTCTATCATTAGCAAGAGAGGGAGTTGAGAAAGGAAAGGTATGACTTTGGACTGTAGTGTGAAAGATTTGTTATTTATCTATGTATAGGAATTATAATGTTATGTGTAAGTTGTCCTACTCGACCTTCTTAGACAAGTATTCCGGGCTTGTGCTTCATTTTATAATTTTTATGGTGTTTCGGGATGGTTTCTCATAGATTTTGTGAAGCCATCATATTGAGGAACTTCCAAGAATCCAGATGCTTTGGTTTCTCATAGATTTTGTGAAGCCATCATATTGAGGAACTTCTACGAATCCAGATGGTTTCTCATTAGATTTTGTGAAGCCATCATATAGATTTTGTGAAGCCATCATATTGAGGAACTTCTTCAGGAATTTTGTGAAGTCATCATAGATTACTCATCGATTTTCTGATTGTGTTGTCACTTGTCAGTATTATTACTCTTAACATGTTATGACTTGGTAAAAATTCGCCATTCTTCTATTTGTGCTTCTTGGTTATTCTGACACACTAATTAACAATTAGCTGCAATAAATTTGATGTTACTTCTGTTTATCTAGATATTGTCCTGAGCAAAGTAACCATTATGATAAACAGAACAAGAAGTACTTCATTTAGTGTGCAACAATGTCATCACCTTGAATTTTTCTTGCTTTCAGTGGAGTTATTGTCTGCAATAACTCCAATAATCAATCCTTAATAATCACTAAAGTTCATTCCTTTTCATGCTGTTTTGTTGTCCCTCTTGGCACAGTCTTGTTTTACTTCACTAGTTTTTCTTTCCAACCAAATTATTACATCATTTAACTTTCTTTGTTGGCCAAGCACTGTTATTCAAAGGATTGAGATGTGGAACAAGTTTGTTAATGCTTTATAATTTATGATTCAAGGAAGGTCGTTGCCATTGGTGAATGTGGGCTCGATTACGATAGGCTTCAATTTTGCGCAGCTGATATACAAAAAAAGTGAGTCCTAAAACTCTTGTTGCTTTTTGTTGTATGTGTTTTTTCTTTTGGCTCATTATTTCCTTGTTATGTGGATTGCTCCTGGAACTAGGTATTTTGAAAAGCAGTTTGAATTAGCACATCATATGAAGCTGCCTATGTTCTTACACATGCGAGCAGCTGCTGAGGATTTCTGCAAGATTGTTGAGTGCAACCAGAGCAGGTAGGTTTTGTTTATTAACTGTGGTGGGCAACTTTGTAAACTTATTTTAGTTGACCTCCACTAAATCTAGCTTCATAGAAACATAGAAATACATTTATTGCAATTTTTTGCTAGTGAAACCACTTGCATATTTTGGCTACGTAGATAGGATGCTACATAATCAGATAAGCTGGCTTAATCTGTGGCATTTCTGCCCACTTTTTTTCGTGATTCATTTGGTAGTATAACCCCCCATTGTTGTTATTTATGAACTCGCTTCTCTTTGCTTTACCAGATTTAGTGGAGGAGTAGCTCATTCATTTACTGGAAGTGCTGAAGATCGTGATAAACTTCTTTCGTTTAATAACATGTTCATAGGTGAATACTTATCCCCTATGCTATGTTCTCCCCTTTTTACATCAGATGCACTTGCACGTTTCCTATCTGATAGTTTGATGCATGAATGCAAGCAGGAGTTAATGGCTGCTCCCTAAAGACTGCTGAGAATCTAGAAGTTGTGAGAGGCATACCCGTTGACAGAATGATGATTGAAACCGATTCACCATATTGTGATATCAAGAATACACATGCTGGAATAAAGATGGTCAAGTCTTCTTGGCCATCCAAAAAGAAAGAAAAGTATGACCCAGAGTGCCTTGTCAAAGGTCGCAATGAACCTTGTTTAGTCAGGTAAGCTACATTAATATTACAAGTGTATGTTCCATACGTTCTTTAAAGTTCATAAAAATATTTACCTCTTTGCCACCACAATTCTATAGTTTTAAAAATATACAACAACAACAACCCCAGTATCTCCCGCTTAGAGCAGGGTCTGGGGGGTCGAGATGTACGCACCCTTGCCCCGACTATAGTTTTAAAAATATGTGCATTAGAAAAAGAGTTTTACACCGATCACTAAACTGGATCAATGCTATGGTTGCTTTTAGTGTGATCCTTTGATCTAGTTTAGCATTGAGTTAGTAATCCTTTTATTTTTTTTACTGACTGGTATATTTTCATTTGCCAAGATAATTTCCTTTTAGACAGGTCAACGTTTGAAATTGAATGCACGTACCCTTTTTTTCCGCGAAAATATCATGAACTTCTATGCATTTCTGTGTGATAACCATGTGATGACTTCCAAGTTTCAGCTGTGTGCCATTTGCTTCTTGAGTGATCTTGGAGTTGTAGGCTTTCATTTTCCTGCTTCTTACACTAAAATTGGTTCTCTCACTAATGGAGTAGCATCTTGTTCGCCTAGTATTGATGTTTCATTTTGTTTCCTGCAGGCAGGTCCTTGAAGTTGTAGCTGACTGCAAAGGCATTGACATACAGCAACTGAGCAAGAACTTGTACCACAACACGTGCAGGTAGGTGATCCATCTGAGAGTTGCTTACACCTGATTTTTCAAACCTAAAAAATAAAATAGAAACTGTAGGAAAGTTATCAAGTGTTAGCTGGTCATTTCTAGTGATTATCGAAGAGGTATTATGTGTGCAGGGTATTTTTCCCACAAGATTTGGACACCGCTGCTGAGGCTCTCCTTTCCAGTAAGGCTCCCTGAAACTGAAACCCTGATCATGGTTACTCTCGCATCTGGTATGGATTGCTGAATTTACATTTTCCCAGTAAATGGCGCGCAATTGAGAGTTCCAGTCTGTTCGTTGCCATTTCACACTAACAGGCGGTCAAGTGTTGGCGATTTTTGTTGCAAATTTTTTTACTCAGTGATTGAGCTGAACAGGACGGCCATGTTATATTAAATCTTGTTTCCCGCTCATTCCCCAAACCCTCATTCCCCAAACCCCAGAAGGTTTTTTGGGAA
Source organism: Persicaria tinctoria (assembly GCA_037127255.1). Lineage (NCBI taxonomy): Eukaryota > Viridiplantae > Streptophyta > Magnoliopsida > Caryophyllales > Polygonaceae > Persicaria > Persicaria tinctoria. Next base: position 64,500,043 of record JBANSL010000010.1, on the reverse strand, counting down.
CAAATGAAATGAATGTTATACAAAGGAACAATTCAATTGTTGAAATCATTAAATAACAAATACATACATTAGGGTGCCTGAATCTGCATTGCTCACATCTACATTGAAATGGAAATCTATCATAGAATCACACAAGTAGATTTTGATGATGCACTGAAAATAGGTTTTGATGCCCCTGCCTGTCGATTTTAAAAACCCTAGTCATCGGTTGATTCCAAATTAATAGTCGCCGATAAAAAATAAGCTGAATTAATCTCTATGCTAAGATAAACCCTTGCTAGCGGTGTTATATGAGCCGAGTACCTTGTGCTCGACTCGATAAAAGCTCAGCTTGACTTCGTTTATTTTCGTTCATTTTTCAAACAAGCCGAGTATGAGAAATTTTTGAGCTCGGTTCACCCGATTTAAGTGTGAAATTTCTAAAATTTTCTCGATTTAAGTGTGAAATTTCTAAAATTTTCCTTTAAATTATCATGTTCTGAGCAAATAAGGTTGGTTAGAGCAAGCTCAACAGGTTTGCTAAAAAATCTCTAAAATAGAGATAAAAATATCAAAATCTCTAAAAAAAATTCACCAAAACTCCAACAGCTTCTCTATTTTACAGATTTTTAAATTTATTATATATCCTATAATAAATAAATCCATTTATTAAGCATATTAATAAATGCATCTGAGAATGGTTCTTCTTCCTTTACTGATGAATGTTTCTAGAGTTCCTTGGCATCTCTTGATCAAGTTCAGTGCCTCGTTTGATGATCTGATCAATAAAGTATGTCAAGTCTCCACAAGTTCTTTGCTTAGAGATCAACTACGCTGCTGCTCAAGGACTTGCAGTGCTTGAGATTCAAACCAGCAAGGCTTTCTCCCATCTTCATGAGAGAAGGCAGGCTCTTGTCCGACAGCTCACAAGTCACAACCCGACGGTGAAAGTATCTGGCGACTCAATTGCTATGCTGATGACATTGCAGCAACCCGGAATCAGTGGTTGCACAAAACGACATGCCAAGGTTCATAATCTTAAATATGTCACTCCCAAACCTTCAAAAAGAAAACTGCAAGAAATTAGAAGCAATGGTGCTCACAAACACTAAAACACAAATCAGAAGCAAGAAAGCACTCGAAAAAAATTCATAAACACTCGAACAACAACAGAGCATTTAAAAATCTCAGATTGACCAACACAATAATGAATTTCAAACAAAAAACACACAAGTGTTACATTTAAGTCTCCACAAAATCCATTTCAAATAATCAATTAAACATGGTGCGCCTAATACCATGTAATTCAAAACAACTAGTCGCAGAAAATTGAATTGGCATTATAAACTGAGACAAAGAGATCTTGTGCAACCACATTATCTAATGGATCCTTCAAACTGATCAAGTGGAGCTATGATCTATCCAATACAAAGCCAAGACTCAAAATAGGGACGGATCTATCCAATTGCAAGCCCAACATGTTGAAAATATTCATCCTAGATACCCAACTCCATCCCAGCATAAGCGTGATTCTTGATTCAGCTTCCTAAATTGAACTTTCAAATGAACACAAGAAGGCGAGCAATGCCGAAATCAGGAACAAAGAACATACCTTTCTTGGCCGGCGGTGTGCCAGATTTGGGCTTTGACGACCGTATCGTCGACCTGAATGACCTGAATAAGCAACTGATTCGAACAACAACAAGAAACATTCAGAAGCAAGAAACAACAACAAGATATTCAGAAGCAACAAGAGCACTCGAAAACACAAATCGAAAACTCAGAAGCTGACTGATCGTTCAGGCCAAATATAGAGAAATCACAAATCAAAATCACATACCTACTATACTGATTTGGAGAAATCTAAATCACATACCATTAGTATAGGGAGAAATCAAAAATCGCATACCTTCACATATGAGATTTGGAGTTACGACTCTGAAGAAAAAAATCCTACAGAACTGCGTTTGGAGTGGCGGCAATAAATTCATCATATGGTGAAGTGCGCACATTAAATTATACTGATTCCCACAAATATAGAGATTTCCCCCCTTTCTCTATTTTGCAGATGTGTTGAGAATCTGTTGAAAATAAAAGATGATGTTTTTCTCTAAAATCCCTCATTTTCTCTATTTTAGTACATCTGTTGGGCTTGCTCTTAATGCTCGAAAAAATCTTGGTTCGAGCTCGATCTTCTTAAATGAGCCGAGTATAATCGGATTTTTAAACTCAAGTCTAAATTTAAATTCGGCTCAATCTCGACTCGTTTCGATGTGAGCTGAATATGAACACTTCTTTGACTCGAATAACAGCTTGCCCTTGCGCAAATTCCAAATAAACGCCACACTCCCTCACCGGTGCGGTGCAATGAAGGCCCTCACCCCACTCACTCTCAGGCAGTTGCTCTCTCCGGCGTTTTCTTCGTCTTCTTCGGCACTTCGAAGGGTTTCGGGACTAGCTGCGGCATGGTTGGCTACAGAAAAGCCCGTTACTGTCGACAGGGGAATAGATCCTTGCGGCATTCTCTACCGGAGAATGTCGCCGGCGAGTAGAGAACCGTCAATAACGCCGGTGCTCGACCAGTGGGTAAATGAAGGCCGACCTGTGACCAAGCATATGCTGCTATCCATCGCCAAAAGCCTCCGGAAGTACGCCCGCTTCAACCACGCCCTCGAGGTTTCCTCTCCTAACCCTAAATCCCCAAACTGCGTTTCTTTCGTTTTTGTATACTCTTCAATCAGGGCTTTTTTTTGGGGGTGAAATTGTTGTGTGGGTTTCCTGTATTTTGAGTTACATGATGGAGTAATATGGCCGATTGGGGTACACCACTACAACGTTCAATTTTGTGTGGATATAGTGTGTGAGCAAGACGCCATGAAAGGTGTTTTATAGTGAAGGAGACAATTCACAGGTTTACAGGACACAAGCTTGTACCTCTGTCAGAGCTCTCAAATGGAAATGTTTGAATCATCATTTATGAGAATTTTGTATTCATCTACAATTGCACAATCTCTCTTTGTAAATGCACACATCTGATAGGGTGCAAAGATGAATATTTGTAACAGTGAGGGATTCTCATTCTAAGAATTAGATTCGCTGGCAATCTGTCTTATGTTATGTAGTAGTCGTAATTTAGTATATTGATGCCCTGAAATTACATCCTGTTGTTGCAGCAGCTCGGATCATGAGGTTTTCCTTTCATTTACATTGTTGACAGATTTTGCATTGGGTGAGCAGTAAAAGATCCATGGATCTTTCGACAGGAGACATTGCAATCCAAATAGACCTTATATCAAAAGTTCATGGAGTGAAGAGAGTAGAGGAATTCTTCTACAAAATTCCAGAGGAATGGAGAAGAAACATTGAAATTTATAGTACGCTGCTCAACTGCTACATGAAGGAAGTGCTCGTTGACAAGGCTGAAGCCCTCTGGCTCGATATGAAAGAGTTGGGATTTTCCAGGTCAATCTTGGCTTATGGCAGTATGGTTAATCTCTATTATCGGTCGGGAGACCATGTGAAGCTGGATAATTTGATGCAGGGAATGGAAAGGGAACGTCTGATGCCTGACGGATTTGTATATGGAAGCTTATTAAGTGCATATGGAAGGGTGTCTGATGTCGATGGAATGAAAATGATAATAGACAAGGCGGAGTCTGATCACAAGTGTAACTTGGACCCAGGATTCTACACAAGTGCTGCGAACTGGTACTTAAAAGCTGGGCTCGTAGACAAGGTTGTCGAATGCCTGAAAAAAGCGGAGAAGCTCCATGCCGTTAAGAATAAGAAGGACTTGACATTTCGTTATCTGCTTACTTTGTACGCAGCTGTGGGAAGGAAAGGCGATGTCTTGAGAATATGGGATCAGTGCAAGAATCACAAGGTATATAACAGAGACTATTTGTGCATAATCCAATCCCTTTTAAAGTTGGATGACTTGGAAGCTGCAGAGGGGATTTTCGAGGAGTGGGAGTCGTCTGGCTTAAGCCTTGATATGCACATTCCGAATCTTCTAATCGCTGCTTACTGCAGAAAGGATCTTGTGGAGAAGGCAGAGTGTGTTGTAAAACGTCAAGTATTGAGAGGGTTGGAGCCCAACTCTTACACCGGGTCGTTTCTCTCAGAGGCTTACATTCGGAAGAGACGAATGCCAGAAGCAGTCGAAGCAATCAAGTCTGCTGTGGAAGTGAGCCAGGCGAAATGGAAGCCCTCTGTGGAATCTCTTGGGGCATGTTTTAGCCACTTAATAGCAGAAAAAGATATGGAGTCATTCGAGGAATTGGCGGGTCTGCTAAGGAGCAAAGGCTTCGTGTCCGAGGAACTTCATCGGAAATTGTTGGTACTTGCGTCCAATGGCGTCGAAGTAAATGATGCACTGGAAGAAGGTTTAGGTGTTAGTGTTGAAGGACCATAAGAACACGTTTGACAACATGTGAACCTGTAACGCTTATCTTTATCTTCTGCTGTTTTGCTCTTGCATTTCAGCTTCTTAGCTACCCTGATTTCCCACCCTAGACCCATCTCACTCGCTCACCCTTTCAGTTTCAGTGGTGGGTGAATAGGTGAAACTTTTTTTTTTTTTTTTAACTTTGGAGTTACATCTTAGACCCACTATGTTATTCAAGCCAATGTACATATCTAATAATAACAAGCCAATGTACATATCTAATAATAGTTGAACTCCATGGAGTCATAGAAAAGCAATTATTGATAACTACTCAATTATTGATAACTACTCATCCGTTAATTAAAACTTGTCGTTTTAGGAAGATTTGGAAATCTTGATAAGAAAGACTTGTCATCCACCTTAAGAAATTGTCGTGTAATGATTAGATAGTTGTTCATTGTAGTTTTTGAGAAAGTAAAAAGAGTAGAGTAATAATTAGCGATATTAGTGTATTTTTGTTTATTTTCCTAATAAGTGTGTCACGTTCCCTATATACACTGCAAATTAACGTCTAATCCGACGTTGTAACAACGTCCAATCAAACGTTGTTAATTGTGAGCTAATTTCACTTATCGGATGTTGTAACAACGTTGAATTAGACGTTACAAGGTCAAATTGTACGTTATTAATACGGGTCAGATCGGGCCTAATATAAGGTATTAAAAAAACAAAAAAAAAATTGACTTACAACGTCCCTTTGGACGTTGTGTTTTTTTTTTGTTTTCTTTGTTTTTTTTTTGTGAGTGTGGGTGAGTGTCTGAAATTTTTTTTTTTCACCCTAGCAACGTCGGATCCGACGTTGTTAGCTCGGTTCGGCCCGATCCGATCCTTCACTTCACATATTACAACGTTGGATCCGACGTTGTAACATAATTAATGCTACAACGTCAAATCCGACGTTGATTTGCAGCTCTAATCTGCAGATTTGCGGTGTATATAGGGACACCAAGTGTGTAGATTTCTAAAAAGATAAGTTTTAATTAACGAAGGGAGTATTACCCAAATAAGAAGGCCATATAGAAGGAACGTGGGTGTATATGGATTTTTGCTAATTAATGCAATTATTTTTATATATATTGATGCACAAAATTATTTAGTTATATTATTATTTTATCTTTGTTTAGATATTTTTTTTAGTTTCGGTGGCATCAAATTAATATAAATAATTGAATTATAATTAATGGATTTTAAAATTAAACACTGTTTTCTCAATGTGTGTTGTTAGATACACCGCAAATACATATTACGGTAGTGCACTTCCGAAGGAGGCTGATACGTTTACCACCCGGGTAAATTTACCCAAGGGCAGAAACGTAAAAGCACGCGGGTACCTGCAAAAAAGAGAAAAGCAATTAGCAGCTTTAAGTAGGTTAGTTAATTAGGCTCCAATTAGGCTAATAATGACGCCCGCTCCTCCCCCTCTCTCCCATTCAATGCGTACGCGGGCTCCCAATGGAGCTTCAACGTTCTTCTTCTCCAACGTTCCTCCAATTCAAAACAGAGAAAAGCAACTCGGAAAAACTCCAAGCAACTATCTTCTCCAACGTTCTTCGATTAAACTGCAACTCTCTTCCACCCAGATTCAAAGTGCGATTAAACTACGAGATCGAAGAACAAGGTCAGTTTTTTTTATATAATTATGTCGTTGATCCATGCCTAGATTCAAAGTCCATATCGCCTCCATTGTATGTCCTTGGATCGATTAAACTGTAATTCCCTATCTCAATGGATTGTTAATTAGCGTTCTGGGTGGTTTAGGGTTAATTAGGGTTCTGGGTGTGGTTTAGGGTTCATTTGAAATCGATTGTGGTTCTGCAGGGTGGTTTAGGGCAATTTCGGTTTATTTGCTTGATTCCAAATCTAGATTGTAAATTAAGATGATTAAATTGTATATTTTTCGTTTATTTGCTTAATTCGAAATCGATTATCTAGGGTTTATGTGTGGTTTATGTGTTGTTTAGTTGCAAATTTTGCACCAGGATATTGAGTTTTATGTGTTGTTTAGTTGCAAATTTTGATCTGAACGGTATTTAGGCTTTGATTTTTAATCATCATATTCATTCTTCAGTGATCAAATCGAATTGCAATGGATCATTCATTTGACCTAAACATCGGGTATGCTACCGAAGAAGAAGGTAATTTTTCACTCATACACTAAGCTTCTATTCCTTTGATTGTTGTTGTTTGAATGTGTGAAGACAACCAAATTGAACAATTGAGTGATTGTGTTGTAACAGGTTCTGTTGGCGTATACGGTGACAATTTCGATGATAGAGATTCCATCAGCATGGAGGAAGAGGATCAAGACAACGAAGGCAACGAGGATGAAGAGGATCAAGACAACGAAGACAACAACGAAGAGGATCAAGACAACGAAGACAACGAGGCTGAAGGTTTTACTAAGATCCTTCCTCCGCATACCGGGATGGCATTTGCACATTCTAGAGAGGTTTTTGAGTATATGCATGCATACGCGAAGGCGGTAGGATTCCAGTACATGATCAGGAGTTCTGAAAAACATCCTGATCCCAATGGACCAGAGAAGTACAAGAAGCTGAGATTGGCTTGCTCAAAGTTTGGAAAATTTGCGTCGAAGGGAAAGAAGCCAGCGACAGGATCGTTAACTTGTGTTACCGGATGTCAGTTCAAGGTAAATGCATCAGCTCATGTAGACGGTAGATGGGTGATTGCTGGGGTCAATTTAGACCACAACCATGAGTGTGTGCCTACCAATTTGAGACTCCTTCCGAACTATAGGGTCATCAGCGAAAGAAACAAGAACCGGATTCTGAACTCGAATAGAGCTGGAGTTCCTATAACCAAGAACTTCTGGACTTTTGTGATTGAACATGGCAGCCATGCGGCTGTTCCTTTCAACAACAGAGATTGTCGCAACTTAATCAGCAAGGCTAGACGAAGTCACATGGAAAACGGTGACTTTGTTGCAATGCGTAAGCACTTTGAAGAGATGAGCTCAAACAACTCCAACTTCTTTTTCTCCTATGACCTGGACCACGAAAATAGATTGGGGAACGTGTTTTGGGCCGACGGAAGGAGTAGGGCAGCTTACGAGGAGTTCGGACACGTCGTATGCTTCGATACGACATACGTATCAAACAGATACAAGATGCCTTTTGCTCCATTCGTAGGAATCAACAATCATGGTCAATCCGTGTTGTTCGGGTGTGCCCTACTCGCTCAAGAGGAGATTGGGAACTTCGTATGGCTATTCCGCACTTGGCTCACATGCATGTCCGGAAAGGCTCCAAAAGCAATCATAACCGACCAGTGTCGGTCCATAGGTGCGTTATTACAACTACCATCATACATTATTATTATTACATTCATTATGTATAAACTAGCTAGTGCTTGCGAATGATATCACACTTGTTACTCTTGATTAACTCTTGATCGAATTGCTATGCTAGGGAATGCGGTCGCACAAGTGTTCCCTAACACTCCACACCAGTGGTGCATTTGGCATGTGATGCAAAATGCGCACAAGCATTTGGGTAAAAAGGAGGACTGGAAGGCCATCAATAGGGCACTCCAGAACTCACTTCACGATTCCTACACTGTAGAGGAGTTCGAGACTGCTTGGAAGGAGATGTTAGACTGCTACAGTCTACATAGGAACAAATGGTTGTCGAAGATGTACGAGGTTCGCCAACGATGGGTTCCTATCTACTTCAAGGATCATTTTTGGGCCGGGATGTCCAGCACCCAAAGAAGTGAAGGAATGAACCACTTCTTCAAAAGGTATGTCAATATCAACACTACCCTTACACTCTTTGTGGAGCAGTACGGAATAGCGTTATCGGACAGGGTGAATGCTGAGATAAAGGCAAACTTCGAATCCCTTAACTCCCCACGTCGCTGTTTGACCGAACACGGATTTGAAGAAGTCTTTCAACGTCTGTACACAACTGTGAAGTTTACGGAGTTTCAGGCGGAAGTAGGGAAGCTGGTGTACAACAACGCCACAAAGATTCTAGATGACGGCGTCACTTCACACTACGACATTGTCATTAAACAGCCACGATATCACCGGCCCCACTGCGAAACATTGAGAGTCGTTGTGGACAACGCGTCAAAGGACATGAAATGCGAGTGCAAGAACTACGAATTCAGAGGGATTTTGTGTACTCATATACTGCGCGTCTTCACTGAAGAAGAATTGGATGTCGTCCCCGAGAAGTATATTTTAGATGGGTGGAGGAAATACTTTCCTAGGCAGCACCTGAAGGTCTCGGTTCCTTACTACAAATTGCTCGAGAAGAGACCAGAGGGAAGCCAATGGATTGCGAATATGCATGCTGCCTTAGATGAAAGTTCAGGGGTCGCAATGAGTGACCCAGAGTTGTATGCGAAGGTGATGTCAACACTAAATACACTCAAGATTGAGATCAAGAATCTGGCACGGGAGAAGCATGGTATACAATTTCACACTATGGACAACATCGGCAAGGTCTATGGGAGGCGAAAGCCTCATCGCAATGAAAACAGCGACGTGGTGAAGGACTAGCCACGATTCCACTAGCCACGATCCAGCGTAAAGTGCTTGCAATGTGGTGAAGGACCCAAAAGACCAAAGGAGAAAAGGTAGAACATTCACGAGGAGGTTAGGGTTTGGAAGGGATAGTGCTCGTGGTCGACAAGGGAAGAGACGGAACACTAATTCGGTTACTGGAGGAGATCAGCCATCGCAGAGTATGCAAACAAGTTCGGTGAACCATCATATGAACCTCAGTCCCCATCCGAATCTAGTCTATCTACAGGTATGTTATTTTGTTCCAATTTTTTTATCTTCATTCGTTTCCACATACATGTTCTCTATATTGACAATCCCTCTCTCTATTGGTAATTAGATGCTACCACCTTACGCCTTTGATCAATATAGACGGATTAATCCACCACTACATATTACTGAGGTACATATCGATGCACACTTTTATTTTCGTCAAAACATCACTTGAAATTAACAATGTCAACATTCACCAATATGCAGCAGGCGCCAACAGACTCCGTCTTCACGCCATTCATGAGACATCCCGGATTTTAAGCTTGTGTTGTTCCACATCCAACATATAATGTTATGTCTTGTTATACATTTTTTGATCACTTTGTTACAATGTAAAAGTTATGTTTTTTGAAAGAAAATATTGTGGTTTAGTTATGCGGATTGTTATGTTTGTTGTTATATTTTTAGATCACTTTGTTACAATGTAAAAGTTCAGCTTTTTGAAAGAAAATATTGTGCAAAAAAATTCTGGAAATTTCTTACCCCATGACTCGAACGGGCTAAAAAAAGGCAAGCTTTCCTTAGCCCAGGATTCGAACTCAGGTTCTTGCAGTATATTGATAGAAGAGTAACCGTGGGGGCGTCTAATCCCCGTGGTAACCTACCCACCTAAAATAAATATGTCATTAATCAGAAAATTTGAAGAGAGAAAGAAAAATAGGGCTATAAAAATTTAGAGCTTTCATTAGCCCAGGATTCGAACTCGGGTTGTTGTAGTGTAATGACAGGAGAGAAACCGTGGGGGCGTCTGATCCCCGTGGTAACCAATCCACCTAAACATTATATGGCATGAATTAATTTTTTTTGCCCTATTTTAATTTCTTCCTTTCTTTCTTTGTTCTTTCATTTTATTTTTTCCCCATTCATCAACCTTATTCGTGATTTAGTCATTGTATATAATTATAAATATTTAAGTCTATAAGATATATATTGATTACATAAACAAATATATACCAAGATTAGTCTCATTTTAAATAAATATTCATTGCATATAAAAAAATTCTTTCATTCATTTTATTTTATCTGCACTATTCATTATAGGGCCTCATTACCAAATACATAAAATATTGTGCAAAAAAAATCTCGAACTTACCTACCAGGATTCGAACTCGGGTTCTTGCAGAGTATTGATAGGAGAGTAACCGTGGGGGCGTCTGATCCCCGTGGTAACCATCCCACCCAAAACTAATATCTCGTTAATCAAAAAAATTAAAGAGAGAAAGAAAAAAATTATAAAAGAGCTAAAAAAATTGGAGGCATTCCTTACCTCAGGATTCGAACTCGGGTTGTTGTAGTGTAATGATAGGAGAGAAACCGTGGGGGCGTCTGATCCCCGTGGTTATTTATCCACCTAAAAATTATATGGCAATGACATGAATTATATTTTTTTGCCCTATTTTAATTTCTTCCTTTCGTTCTTTGTTCTTTCATTTTATTTTTCCCCATTCATCAACCTTGTTCGTGATTTAGTCATTGTATATAATTATAAATATTTAAGTCTATAAGATATATATTGATTACATAAACAAATCTATACCAAGATTAGTCTCATTTTAAATAAATATTTATTGCATATAAAAAAATTCTTTCATTCATTTTATTTTATCCGCACTATTCATTGCATAAAACGTTAATATTATAGGGCCTCATTACCAAATACATAAAACGTTAACATTATAGGGCCTCATTACCAAATACATAAAAATTCTTTCATTCATTTTATTTTATACCCTAAAAACCTAAGTAAAATATAATTATGATTGCACAAACATAGGTTTAACTAGTGAAGAGAAAGTTGCTCAAACAAAAAAACTAATGCAGAGAAAGTTATAAAATAATAATAACAAGCTGTATAAACTAGAAAGGTTCGATTTCATTAGGGTTGGTAGAACAAAAAACATAAGCATATGAGAGGTTGTCTCTCCCTTGCAACACAAAAAAAAAAACATAAGCATATGGGAGGGTGTCTCTCCCTTGATTGAAACTGGAAATTAAAAAACCTAAGCATTGGGAGGTTGTCCCTCCATGGAATCGGGAAACACGGAGCCTAATCATCTAGGTTAATAACCTCCTTCTGGGTGCTTCCTTCCTCCCCTCCGTCGATAACCATCTTGGACAGTGGTGATTTCTCTAGATCCTTTTGAGCCCTGGAGCGGATAGGAGTAGTCCTCGGCAATGGGATATCAGACGCCAGCGTCGCCTTCAGAACGGGACTCGTCGCCATGGCTTCGGATGGGTCTCTTTGCGCTTCACGATTGAACATCCAAAGGATGTCCACCAATGGGACATCAGTCGCCAGTGTAGCCTTCAGAACTGGGCCATAGCCGGTGTTGATTAGCCTCCTCAGTAACACCTGCACTTCAAACTCCATGTTTGTGAACTTCGCGGCAATGCTCTCGTTGTATAACGCCATGCCATTGGCTGATATTTGTGTATGAGGAGGAGGGGTTCTCGCAGGAGATTGTGAGGTAGGGGTTTTGGGGGTTCTAGGTGTTTTTGGGGTCCTTGCCATTGGGTTGGACTGTGGAGCTAGTGTGGGGAATATACCAGGTCATTCATCCCTTTATATAGGCTCGTCTTGGTGGGTTTAAAGGGCGATTAGGGTTAGGGATTTCAAATCCAGCCGACGAAGTAATTAAGAGGGGGAGCGGCGCGCGAGTTTTCCTAAGCGTCACCGTTACCCCAGAGGCGCGCGCCATTGATGATCGATCATGATGAGGGATTTGAGGGAAACCGGGCCTCCTGGAAATCGTGCTTAATTTTCTTTTTCCTAAGCGTTTAATTCGAATTCCCTTTTTTTTTTTTTTGGTAGAAACCGTTCTTTTTCTTTTTGATTATATGTAACTATATTGATTATATATATGTAACATTAACCTATGTTCGAAAATAAGATAAGTTTGCTAAAAAAAAAAAAAAAAAGTCACATATGTTCTTTTTCTTTTTATTTTTATGTAAATATAAGATAAGGCACATAAGTTTTTATGTGTTATAATTCTCTTATTTCTCTAAGTTTACAAGGGGATCAGATGCCTCCATGGTTAGACTCCTCTCAATATAATGTATCAACTGAAGTTCGAATCCTGCAATGGGCGAAATCTACATTTTTGTTTACCTATTTTTCATTTCATTCCTTTTAATTTTTCCACGACTTTCAATATTCATATTAAAATTTATTTTTAGTAGCATAGGTTTATATTCATAAATTGACTATTTGTCAGTGTAACACATTGTTCTTATATAGATTGACTATTCATAGATTGACCATTTATTTTTAGTAGCATAGATTTTTCCACAACTTTGTCGGTGTAAAAAAATAGGGCTTGAAATCATTATTATCCGATCTTATATAGATTTTTCAATTTCATTCCTTTTAATTTTTTTGACCTATTTGTCAGTGTATAATTAACACTATTTTTTATCATTTTATATTGACTATAGGCAAAGTAGTGTTTCATTTAATTATAGAAATAGTATCGATCATAGATTTATATTCATGTTACATTTTAATTGACAAGGTTGTGCTTAAAATGACTAGTACCATAGGTTTATATATCATTATTTTCCGATTTTATATAGATTATATTCATGTCACATTTTATATATGTTTTAACCAAGTAAGAGAAAGGTGTAACATAATAACAAAATTAGGGTTTCATTATAGAAATAGAAAATTAACTAGGGTACATATCTCCCTTAGGCCTTAACAAAGAAAATTCAACATAAGCATATGGGAGGGTGTCTCTCCCTAAATTGAAAAGTGGAAATAAGGAAAACGAAATAGGATTATGGGAGGTTAGCCTAATTATCTTCTAGCTTGATGACCACCTCCGGCGCAGTGCTTCCTCCCTCCCCTCCCTTGGCGACCATATTGTTCGTTGGGGACTTCTCAAGGGTGAGTTGCTTCTGAATCCCGTTGCGAAGAGGTGTTATCCTTGCGCGCGCCTTGCCTTCGGCGGATGGGAATCGTAGCATTTCACGATTGAACATCCAGAGCATGTCCACCAATGGGACATCAGCCACCAATGTCGCCTTCAGAACGGGGCCATAGCCCGTGTTAATCAGCCTCTTAATTAACGTCAGCACTTCAAACTCCAAACTTATGTACTTGCCGGCGATGCTCGCGTTGTAAAACGCCATTCCACCGGCCGTTATTGGAGTTGATTGTTTACGAGGCGGGGAGTTGGCAGGAGATGAGGTAGGAGTTTTGGGTGTTCTTGGTGTTTTCGGGGTCCTTGCCATTGAGTTGGCTTGTGGAGATTTTTCGAAATCGAAGAGTGAGAGGGAGAGTTCGAGAGGCCGGGGAGAATTTAGAGTGTGGGGAAAATTTACCACTTCACCCATCCCTTTATATAGGGCAATTAGCTAGGGTTTTGGGAAACTAGGGTTTTGGAAATCGATCGGCCAGAGGAAAAAGGGACCGGGAGCGGGGAGCGTTGTAATTATGCGCGGCGCGAGTTTTCCTAAGCGGGGGCATGTATCCGGCGCCATTGATGATCGGGGAAAGCGTGCCATTGATGACCTTCCATCTCACATATTTCCAAGATATAACATAAGCCTTTGGTTCTTTCTATTATTATGTCATGTAAATTTTAGTTGGAAGAGTCTACATGGGGATCAGACGCCCCCTTGGTCAGCCTCCTGTCATTATATTGCACCAATCCGAGTTCGATTCCCTCAATTGGTTTGAAAAATCCCATTTTTGCTCCATTTTCAACTGATTAATAATTTTGTTGGTATAATTTTTTTTTGTACGCATACAATGCTATTTTTGTATATTAATGTATAAACAAGACAAGACAAGTCTCATAATAAATTTACCGGTATAATTTTATTATATAAGATTTATCCTTTGGTTTTTGTTAGATTCGTATATAGAATTATAAGAATTGGTATTAATCATAATTTTTTAATTAAAAAAAAATTAAGTACATATAACATATTGATTTTATAATCATATATATATATATATATAACATCAAATTTAAGTTAATATAACATAATTAAGTGTTTTGATCAATTAACAATACTTATAATTAAGTGCTCCGTTAATATACCACATTTTGAAACCATGTTTTTTCCAATAAACAAAACTTAATATGTAATAATTGAACAACACAAGAAACATGACATATAAATTAAATACATATATTCATCCCTACTTAACAAAATCAACCATAAGACCATATATAATTAAGTCACCAAAATATCAGAACCATAAGTACCGAAAGTATCATGAAATACACAACCGACCATTCACAAACAAAAAGTTCATAAGTCCCGATAAAATATAGTACTATTACATAACGGAATTATCAACCCATCCGGGATGCATCCAGTCTTTGTGACGACGTAGAAGGGTTGTGTTGACCCATCCTCCTTTATCGAACAAGTCATACTGAACTTGGTAGGCATCTCTTGATCTCAAACGCTTGGTGGCATGTCCGTGCCACCACAAGTCGCCAATCCAAGCATCAACTTCTCCATAACCGCCTGTGGGTTCCACTGGGATGAAAGGCGGATCAGGACGTAGCTTGCAGTGGTGCACGACCTCCTGCAATGGTGCTCTCCCACTGTCCTCCAACAAAGTTTCGAACTCCACCCTAGCGTATGACTCTCCCATGAACGACAAAATATGTGCTGGTTGGTAAGTGCCAATTAACCCATCCTCCGTACCCATCACCTCCACCTTGTCACCGACGGTATAGTGTGCCATAATGTCCTCCACACATGCTACATATAATGAGACACAAACAACGAATCGTTCTTATATAAACTTATTGATCAAATTAGGTTTCTAGTTAGTTTTCTACAAGTCAATCTTATAGATCGCAATCAATCTTATAGTTTTCTACAAGTCAATCTTTAAACTATACTAGTATAACATTAAATTAAACTATATTAGTATAACATTAAACTATACTAGTACATATAACATTAAATTAAAATTCACAATCAATCTTATTGATAAAATTAAACTAGTATAACATTAAATTAAACTATACTATTGTAACATTAAACTATACTAGTACAACATTAGATTAAGATTAAACTATACTAGTATTATAACATTACATTAAACTATACTATAGTATAACATTACATTAAGATTAAGATATAGGCGGGAGTTTTAGTTCCCAATTCACTTCTTGAATTCATTTTTGCTGTAACAAACCAGAAAACTCCAATGAATTAACGTTTCAAGAGTTTTCTTCCTCCATTTTTTATTGTTCATATATCTTCTTCGATTTACATTATTCCAAAATAACATTAGACTATATATACTAGTGTATAACATTAAATTAAGATTTGCAACTTACAGTGTGGTTGAGGAAGGTGCCACCGGTTAATTAAGTTGCCACCAATTGACTATCCACTCGTGGTGCACACGAAGTTGATGATGGTAGAACATGTCCTCTGTACCATCGACTGAACTGGCAACAACATAGACGTCACCATTCACGCGTCGGACACGTCCGTGCCACCACCCACCGTCTCTGCGTACGTCGACTTGTTCCCCAGCATGGTATTGGCGAGGAGCTATCATCGGAGGAAGTGGTCTCACCTTGCATGCAGGCAGCTTCTCCGAGAGAATCCCGCCTGATGGTGCTACTCTGTGGCTGTATTCCACCTTCACGTACAAGTCTCCATATAAATCGGAAATCGCCCCTTCATAGAAAGAGCCAAGCATATCCTCCGTTCCAATTACTTCAATTGGTTGGCCAAAATAAAACTCGAACCTTGACATGGCTAAAGGCCGGAGAGACTGTAAAACGATCAAAGGAGGGAGGAAGGTTAGAAGAGAGAATGGAGGCGAGAGAGCCGCGATCTAAGATGGAGTAACTTCAATGGAGGGGCTGAGACTAGAGCCGAAGAAGGAGAAGATAGGGACGAGATTGGGATGTGGGTGGAATCCAGCAGGTTGGGTGGATAGAAATTAATTAGGGTTGTTTTTACCATAAATGGGTAGGTGGGGTGGGGGTTAATGTTTGACCGATTAATTTTTTTTAAACAATTGTTAAATGGTAATATGTTAATCAATTTTTTGTAACATACCGTGGTTACTTAATTTTGTATTAATAAATAGTTTAGGGTTTAACCTGCCGTGGTTACTCAATTTTGTAACATACTACTTACCTTAAAAAAACATTAACCCTAAACGAAGTTATGAAAAATTATTACCTTTTTTTATCAAATTTGTAAAAATATTTTCAGAGTACTTTGTTATCGACTTTTTTCTATCGATCGAGATAGTTTAAACCCTAAACTCTAAGCCCTAAAGTATTACGTAGTTTAATGTATAGTAAAATAAAAATTATTTCGAGAATAATTTATTAAATTTGTACTCATAATTTAAAGATTATAGTAAAACATACAATTATTTTCACATTTTCCTTTTATATATCTTTTTTTCAGTAATAAAAATTATTTCGATTTATTAAACTAAAATGTGAATCAATCTCACATTATATATAACAAGATTTTTTAAAAATATTTTCAGAGTACTTTGTTATCGACTTTTTTCTATCGATCGAGGTAGTTTAAACCCTAAACTCTAAGCCCTAAAGTATTACGTAGTTTAATGTATAGTCAAATAAAAATTATTTCGATAATAATTTATCAAATTTGTACTCATAATTTAAAGATTATAGTAAAACATACAATTATTTTCACATTTTCCTTTTATATCAAATTAGTACTTATATCTTTTTTTCCAAGGTGATTAGTAAGCAGTGGAAGCAGATGCCCTAGTGGTTGCAATGTTTGTGATACACTACATAAGTCCGAGTTCGATTCCTCCTAGCGCGGCCTCCTTTTCTTTATTTTTTCCTTTTGAAACGGTGCGTTTTGATTTGGAGCAAAAAATCCAAATCCCTCCCAAGCTCCCACTCTCACCAGCCAAATTCTCCCCCTTCTACCATCGGTAAAAAAATAAATAATAAATAACGAGAGGTGGGCCCCACTGAGACAGAATGCCAAGTGCCAACCGGCTCCCTCCCATAGGGCAATATTCATTGCACACGTTTTAATACTTTTTGTTTTTTTTTTTCGAAAATACTTGCTCAGGGAGAGAGAGAGAGAGCCGGTTTTTTTTCTTTTTTTCTCATCCTTGGCCTTGAGTGTGGCAAATAAATGGAGACTATGTTATATATAACCAATTTTATCATCAAATATATTTTCTGCATGAAAATATATATTTAAATAAAATTGAAATGATTATCATCAAATAATAATTTTTTCAATTTTAATATTTTTGAAGATATGTCTTTTCATGAGAAAACAATATAAATATATATTTATGGTGATTTATGGCATAGGAATATAATTTTTTTTAAAATACCATAAATATCTAACTTGCTATATTATTTTTGTGTCACCGATGTAAGGGTGTATTTTTTTTACCATAAATGCATATTTGCAATTATGTATCAATCTTCATATATAATATTTGAACCCTAAACCATAAACCATAAACCATAAACCATAAACCCTGGGTTGAAAATGAAAACATGAGAGATTATGTATAAAAACATAACAATGAGAAGAACGCGCTCTCACACGCCCCCAACCCCTCTCGACTACCCCTTCCCCAACTCTAATTCTCAGATCTGTTTTTGCACAATCTCCGGCAAGATCCAAGCCGGTTTGAGCCTTAGCTTCCAAACCCCAAATCCAAGTTTCTTTATTGCCTGTTTTGTGGCAATCCCCAAACTCATCTACGCCTATTCCTCTCGATTCCTCTCAAGTAGATTTATCTCAGCGATGAGAAGCCATCCTGATCTTGTTCCTTCTATTGGTGTGCTGAGGCTGTTCTCGCCAAGGCCGTGGTGGGCTTGGTGGCCGGCTGTTGAGAAATCGAAAGAGTGGAGGGACGATTGGAGAAAGTGGGTTCCTATTAGAAAGAATTTCAGAAAGCGAAAGAAAAAACCTAGTTCTTGGGGAAGGAGGTGTCGACCAATTCCTGTTTGGTCGATGCGATCTCGGTGTCTGCTATTGAGGCTACTCAAACATTTCTTGGTGAAGGATCTCACAAAGATGAAGAAATCCCTCTTCGCGGGGGTTAGGGTTTCCTTGGCCTGCGGCCGCTCGTTTGACGGCGGGCAGGGTTTCGAGGGTGGCGTTCCCTGGTCTGTCGGTTGGGAGAGGGTGGATGTTCTTCTAGCTGGCTTTCATTGGCGATGGCTCGGTAGGGTTGCACTTTCTTCCTACTCATCTGTTGTGGGTAGGTTCAGAAACAGGTTTATGCTAAAACTCCTATTACTGGTCATACTCGATTATGATATTAATCTCCTCATGAAATCCCTATCTCTGACTTCTGCTTTTGTTTACATGCTTTCTTGGTCACACAACAACACCTCCTTTCGGTGTCTGAATACATTCGTGGTTGAGGTGTATTCCTCCTCACGCCTTACCTCCCGAAAGGGCAACAACAAGTCCCGAAAGGGCAACAACAAATCCCGAAAGGGCAAAAACTCCCGAAAGGGCAACGAAACTAGTGTCGACAACTCTGAGGCTGAGGGGGCTATGTCCCCCAATGATCCCGGATATAATCTGGCGAGTGATCTTTGTCTAGCCCTTGTGTGGTGGCTGGATCCTAAACCTTGTCCTGACTCCAATATGGTGAAAATTGTTTCCATTTGGCGAATGGATTACTCGGTTGCTGTCCGAGTGTTCCTTGGGTTCCTCCTCATACAGATCTCAGGTATAAAATATTTGCTTCTTGTCTACATCCCTGATGATGCATATTTGGGAATTGTGTTGATCAGTCTATTGAAATTCATCCTCTGCATTCCGGGGTTGGATGGAAATAGGATTGAGTGTGATGCCGAGCAGATGATTGACTCCCTTGTTAATCTGTTAGCTAAAACCACTATAAGGGTAATTAGCAGACTTATTAAATCTAGCTTTACTAAACTGTCACTTACTCTTATTGTTGCTCCTCATGTTCCTTTCTTTAAGGGGTATGAGTCCGAGCAGCTAGGAGTAAGTGACCCTGTTACCCCTGCTCCTGGCAACTGCAAAGATGAATTTCAGGTAGTCTATATCACTTCTTTCCAGCTGAAGGGATTTTACAAAAAAAACGATACTAGTGAATCTGCTTGCAACGTGAACAAGTTTACTTGTGTCCTGAAGGGAAAATACTTAAAAGATAAAACATCTGAACTACCCTAATTCTTTATTAAGAGCATTTGGAATTCATGGATAGCTATAACTTATTTGTGTACTGATTCTTTGACGAAGGTTTTCATTAAAAAAACGTTGTGGATGAAACACATCTGCAAGAATGGCTTGTTCGCCTTTATTCTGAGTCGTGAGATTAAATCTGATTTCCTTGTCTACATTTATTTGAGTGACTGGTGTAAATACATTTGTAAGATGGGTTTGCCTACGTTATTGTTCTGGGGTAAGGCAATCTTGATCAAATTTGACTTGGCTCTGATTTCACTTGGCCTTTTCTCGGTTTACAATTCTGTGGGAAAAAGCCTGATATCGACTGATCTGCTCAAATTTGCTAAGTACCTCCATGTTGAGCCTAACCTTGCTTATGAATGTAGATTAAGAAGGGGATTTCAGGGGGTGAGACATCGTAAATTGGTAGGCTGCAGCTATGATGTATGTTCAAGAGGGTCAGCGGAAATGTGTCATCCAAATTGCTCTTCTGGATATCTGCAGCTAAAGCGCTATAATAAGCCCTTTGAGGATCCCTCCCATGGGTGGCAATCATCTGTGAGTAATCAAAGTAAGGTCTTCTGCTCACTATTTCAGTGCATCTCAAAAGGTCAAAGCATCATCTTCCATGAATACCTTTTCAATGGGTTTAGCAAAATCTTTATTAATTTAAACCAAAATTGCATGGGAAGAACTAGTTCACACCATCTAAATTATCTCTATGTTGTGATAGACTTCCCCAACTTATCTAGCTTTTGTGTGTGTCTTTGCCCCTGTGCAAACCTTGGTTATCGTACACTCGAGTCGGTTAAGTATTTGTTGGTACATAGTACTATGTATCACTGTAAGATGTTTATGAATGATTGCCTTTCTCACTTTGTTTGTCTAAGTTGTCACTTAAAATCCATGCTCTTACAGAATAATTATTTGGTAAGTGAAACTCTCTCCACTAATTTTAGGATAAGCAATAGAAAAGTGGTGGTATATCTTCCTTGCTATACACCCTTGATATCTCTAGCTAGCAATAATGCTCACTTGATCAACATAAATAATAATATTTGTGAATTAACCCCCCCTCTCAACCAACCAAAAACCATTAATAACAATCAAAACCTCTCTTATTTCTTGCTAAATGTATATAATGTAAAACATTTCATTTGGAATTATACACTCCCTCCTTGGTGTATTATCCTAATAAAAAACAGAGCATACATGCATAAAATTTCTGTCATTAACAAACCGGTAGAAATATCAAAGCCTCAACATATTAGAGATAACTTTAATAGGAGAACTCTATGTAATAGGATTCTTGCATGGCTACCCCTAACCTCCTCTCAAAGTCTAACCGGATACAAGATGGGTATTCATATCTTACCCAATCCAAACCATAACTTGATAATAAATAACATAAAACACATCTTCAAGGAAAAGAAGAGTATGATCGTCCCTCAAAGCACCATCATGAACCTCAAAATAACTAACACAAGAACCTCCCATGAATGGCTCCTTTGGTGGATGGCAGATAGAAATAATTATAACCCACAACCAAACAATCAAATACAAAACTCACAAAGGGTACAAAGCGGGTATGGGCGGGAACACCTTCTGTCGGCTCATACAAACTCAAAGGGATCATGATTATAAGATATTGGAACTGCAGAGGAATAGGAAAGACTACGTTCTGGTCAAATATCAATGCTTGGCGCACAGTTGACCATATACAGATTCTAATTCTAGCGGAAACAAAAACAGAAAGAGAACCGAATGAATCTCTTTGGAAAAGTGCTGGTTTCACAAATATCTGTTGGTCTCCGGCAACCGGTCGTGCTGGTGGAATCGCAGTACTATGGAACGAACACTCATTTACTAATGAAATTATCTCGGTGATTTATCACCTCCCAAGAATTATTGCAATAAAATATGTAAACACGACGGAAAATTTTGAGTGTGTAATGTTCTTTGTTTATGCCCCTCCTAACCTGGCGGAAAAAGAGGCTTTCTGGCAAAATCTCTCACGAATGATTCTACAAAGTAACATCCCTTGCCTAGTTATGGGAGACCTGAACGAAATTAGTCAACCATCGGACAAAAGTGGTGGGGCGGAAACATCATTAAATAGATTTCAAAGAATTATGGATTTCAAAGATGCTTGCTCCCTAACGGATATCCCAAGCTTTGGAAACCCATTCACATGGAGGAAAAAACAAGAAGGCCCTGACAACATCTTTGAAAAAATTGACAGGGTTCTGGTCCATCGGGAGGTAATAAATTTCTTCCCTGACATCGCAACTAAAAATGGAGCATTTTCTACCTCGGATCATTGCCCAATCACAATCACCCTATTAAAGAACGCTCCATTTAAACCACCTCCTTTTAAATTTGAGAACGTTTGGCTTCAGAGAAAAGACTTTCGCAATATTGTCAAACAATCATGGAGAGCTACCTGCTCTGGATCTGCTATGTTCAAAATCATATATAAATCGAAAATTCTCAAACAGAAGGCGAAAGCTTGGAACAAGAAAACATTTGGTAATATCTTTCGACAACTGCAGGAAGTCGATGAAGCTCTATTGAATATACAATCAATCCATAACCTAAACCAAAACTTGAGTTCATCCACGAAAGAAAAAAGCCTCCTAACCAAGCGAGAAAAGCTGCTCCATTTCCACAAAACCTTTTGGAATCAAAGAGCTAAGACAAAACACTTGAAATTAGCAGATTCTAACTCGGCCTACTTCCATAGAGTAGCTTCGGGAAGAAGAAATAGGAAAATCATTAGAACAATTACTTCTGCGGAAGGGACTCAAATCGTTGGGGATGAAAATATTAGAAAGGAAATACAAAGAGACTTTGAAAAAAGATTCAGACAAGAACAAACTTTCCCAATACAACAGCTGCAAGAATACCTTTCGTGTATCAACCCTGTCATCACAGATGAGGAGAACAACTTTCTAATCACACAACCAACTAATAGTGAAATAAAAAAAGCCGTGTTCTCACTAGGAAACAACAAATCTCCTGGACCCGATGGAATGACAGCTGAATTTTATAAAAAGTATTGGGAAATTGTGGAAACTGATATTACCAAGGCGGTCAAAGCTTTCTTCCACTCTGGACATCTGCTTAAACAAATCAACCACACCTTTATCTCACTTATACCAAAAAATGATAACCCTTCCATGACTACACATTATCGACCGATCAGTCTTTGCTCCACACTATATAAAATCATCTCCAGGTTAATCACTGAACGACTAAAAACGATAATAGGAAAAGTTATACATCCTCTCCAAGGAGCCTTTGTTTCTGATAGAGCAATCCAGGACAACATACTTATCGCTCACGAAATATTCCACTCCTTTCGTACAAGGAAAGGCATGAAAGGCTGGGCTGCTATAAAACTTGATATGGAAAAGGCATACGACAGAGTGGACTGGCAATTCATAAAATTAGTACTTCAACGTTTTGGATTCAACCAGCGATTTATAGACCTAGTTATGGAATGTGTAACTACGGTTTCGTTCTCTGTTCTAGTTAATAATGGACCCACGGAACCCTTCAAACCATCTAGAGGACTACGCCAAGGAGACCCTCTTTCTCCCTTCCTCTTTCTGCTTGGTGCAGAAGTATTGGTTCGCAAACTGTCGATAGACGCTGAAGGACCAGACAATAGTATCGGCTTTAAATTCGGAAATTCTGGACCCTGCATCCCCTTCTTGGCATTCGCAGACGACATTATCATTTTCTCAAAGGGAAGCAACTCGGCATGCACAAAAGTGAAAGAAATAATTGAAGAATACTGTAAATTTTCGGGTCAGAAGATTAACTATCACAAGTCATCATTTCAACTCACACCCGACATCTCGAGGAAAAGAGCACGGGATCTAGAAGGGGTGCTTAACATACCCTTAGAACAAAGTTTGGAGAAATACTTGGGTTGCCCAATCATAAACGGCCGGGTTACGAAGGAAACCTTCGGGGACATTATATGCAAATCTAGAGAACAACTCAGTAAATGGCGGGCTAACTCCCTATCCCAGCAGGGTAGAGCCACTTTAATAACATCAAATCTCTCTTCAAAACCCCTATATTCCATGCAGACCTTTTTGCTCCCCGCTTCAATACACAAACAACTTGATCAAATTAACAGAACCTTTTTTTGGAACAAGGATGCACAACATAGTCCGTTGATTAGCTGGGATAAAATATGTAAATCCAAAGCCGCTGGCGGATTGGGAATAAGAAAAGCAAGGAAAATGAACGAAGCCCTCCAACTAAAATTGCTTTGGAAAATTCTAGCAGAACCCGATAACAACTGGGTTAGAATAATACAACACAAATACCTAAAAGAAAAACACATTCTTAACTATACTAGGAGTGGGAATGCTTCGTGGCAATGGTCAAAACTCAGCTCCCTGATTCCAAATTTTAAATCAGGGCTTATTTGGTCAGTAGGAGACGGAAAGTCCATCGATTTCTGGAAAGACAATTGGGTAACAACAATGCCTATTTTGGATAAGATCGAACCCCAACCCATCATAGACCAAAAAGAAACTGTAAGCGAGTATATAATGGGGGGGAAATGGTGGAAAGAAAAGCTGGATTCCATTCTCCCCGAGACTATAACAAAAGAAATCATCAAAATCCCACTTCCCATCAATCCCCTCGCAGATAGGCTCTAATGGTGGCCGGACAAAAAGGGCTGGTTTACGACATCATCCGCCTATAACCTGATCTCGTCCAAAAATCAAACAAGGTCGGATGGCTTCACATGGATCTGGAAAATAGATGCTCCACCAAAAGTGAAAAATTTCATGTGGAAAATCAAACAAAAAGGGTTACCAACAACCACAAGATTAGCCCAGAAGGGGGTTGCTGTTCCCAACACATGCATACTGTGTAACCAATCAGCGGAAGATGATATTCACATCTTCATAGAATGCCCCTTCAATAACTTTCAACAACAATTTCCAAGAGAAATATCACAAAAAGTCAATACACTAATATTAGAAAATCGAGACATGGATCAAATTCTCCAGCTACTAAGTTCCACCCTATCAAAGGACAACATACAGTACCTAGCATTTAGATGGTGGACTTTGTGGTTAGTGAGGAATCAAATTATATTCAGAAATGCCAAGATCCCATCTCTTGTGGGCATTAAAAAAATGATTATGGAAAATATTGACAGCTGGAGGAAAACCATGAAATTGGACATTGTAGACGATGAGGATCCTATTATTCGGAATGGAGGAAAAGTCCATCCTAAAAACGCAAAAAGCACTACTCGATGGAAAAAACCACCCGTGGGCAAATATAAACTAAACTTTGATGGATCATATTTGTCAGATGCGAAGAGTTCCATTGGCTATATTATACGGGACTGGAATGGCATCCCAATCAGCATGGACGGTAGGAAGATTGGGGGACACTCTCCTATTATGGCAGAAGCATTGGCACTACGACTTGGGGTGGAAAGGGCCAAGGAATTAAACATCGACAACTTAATCATCATTGAAGGGGACTCAAAAATAATTATAGATTTCCTAGAGACACAAACAAGCTGCCCTTGGGAAATAGAGCTAGTTATGTCAGATATTCAGACGATTCTTCTAGGTATAAAGAATACAAGAGTTTCACATATTCCCCGTCTTGGTAACCGGGTAGCTTATAAGGTTGCACACCTTTGCTACTCTACCAGGGGACCTGATCTATACAACCACACAGGTCTTCTTGACCTCGTCCGGCAGGATGCTTTCGGGTAGAGTTTTCTCACCCGAATTCTTACCTAATCAAAAAAAAAAAAAAACCCTAAACCCTAAACCATATAAAGTATTATAGTCCATCAAGATAGTTTGTTTCATAGTACTTATATCTGTTTTCGATGGATTAAACTAAACTTTAAGGTTTAATCTTGTATGCCATTTCAATCTCACATTATATATATCTAACCTTATTATTTTTTAACCAAAAAAAATCTAACCTTATTATTTACATAAGTCAATAGTTTTTCTATGTTATGTATATCTATTTGTGTGCTAAATAACCACGGGGATCAGACGCTCCCTTGGTTGCAATCCTGTCACATTTCTATACTAACCCGAGTTCGAATCCTTGTGGGTGAGAAACCCTTTTTATTTTTTGCTCCTTTCCCCCACCCCCTATTACCGACGATAAAATTTTATCAAATAATAAATTGATACAAAACCCTGAATACTTAATCCGTTATTTTTTTGAATAAAGGGTTAAATTTTATACTTTCATCCGTTATTTTTTGTAGGGTTAATCCGTTATTAAGTGTTGTATAGGGTTAATCCGTTATACATATAATATTTTTGGTAAGAATATCACATAGCAAGATTCTTACCGAAAATAAATTGAAGAAATAGATAATTTAAGAAATAGATTAATTAATAGATTAATTATATGAAGTAAAGGAGATTAAAACCACGACAGTTAATTACGATTGAAAATCTCTTCCACTTCCACATCCACATCCACATCCATTGCGTTTGAAGTACATTGCAGTTGCACACGTCTATTTCTCTGAAGTACATTGCACACGTCTCGTCTCTTCCTCTTCCTCTTCCGGTGGCAGTTACGTTCTCCATCGCATTGTTATAGCCAACCCATTCTCCCTTGAATTGCATCATCCTCCCTTACCAACTAGAACCTAAATTAAGATAGTTGCAATGGATCAAGGTAGAAACGTTAGGGCAAGGAAATCAGAGGCATTGATGTTATTAACACTACCATTCGATCTCCTATTGGAGATTGTCGGTCGATTAGCAAGTGAATCTATAGAAGATGTCTTCAACTTACGGTTAAGGTAGTGCCTCCACTTTTTATTTCGTGATTTGATGCATTCGCAAAAAATTTGATTTACTTAATTGTGATGCAGCTGCAAAATTTTTGATTTGGTTGGAAAACACAATTATGTGCTTGCGAAGATGGCAATTGAGTACCAGGATGACTGGGGAATTTCGCTTGTAGTCGCATCGAGAAATGATAGTCATGCCAGGAGCTTTTTAAATCAATGCATCAACGCGGGAAACCCGGAGGCAATCTTTCAGCAAGGAATGGTAAGATGTTGATTGTGGATCATTGGTTCGGTGTGTGCTTGATCATAGTTCTCATAGCTTCATTTCAAATTGCAGGTTAAATTATTCACAAAATGCGATCACGATGCAGGCATTCAAGATCTTCTAAAGGCGTCGGAGTTGGGACACGACGTGGCAAGCTATGCTTGTGGCATAGCTATGTGTTGTTGGGGATCTGAAGAGCTCAAACCCAAAGGCTTTGCATTACTTAATAGTGTGAAACATAAGTTGGGCTATAAAATAATTTCGTGTCGCCGGAGAGTTGCTGATCTACTTCATGATATTATCGTAATTGCTCGAAGACCTTCCTTTAACTGGAAGCGGAACACATGTACAAATATCACCAATGGAACATCAATTCAGAGTTGTCGAAGATCAAACCCCTGGAAAGCATCTCATCTCCTTGCTGAAGATAAAGATGATGCTCTTTCTTGTGAGGAATGCACGTGCACAATTGAGGGTGGGTTCATCGAGGGTATGATTCGGTGGATTACACGAAATATGGTGGAATAAAAAATTGCTTTAGTTTGGTGTCAATTAAGTTTGGTTAATTTTGATGTGTATAAAAGACTAAAAATATTTCGATGTGTATTAAGTTTTTTTTTTTTTTCTGTTTAATGTATATATATTTGTGTGTTCGGTAACCACGGGGATCAGACGCCCCCTTGGTCACTCACCTTTCACACCACTACGCCAACCCGAGTTCGAATCCTCCAGGGGTGATGTATCCCAGTTTTTTTTTTTGCTCCACAATTACCAACGGTAAAAAAAATTTAAAGCAAATAAAGTAGCCACACGGCTCTCTCCCATAGGCTGGATTCACAGCACACGGATCACGGAATGCGGACCGTTGGATTGAATTTAATCCGAGGGCAATAAATGCCCGCGTGCTTTTAATTTTTTTTTTCTTTTTCGAGATCAATTTTAATCTTATAAATATGTTTACTATATTTTTTTTATTATAAATATATAAAATATTTAAGTTCAAATATTATATATTATGAGATTATCCGGATTCATCACTGTAATTATATATATTTGCTTTGTTTTATTCAATCTTATAATTTAAAGTATTTCATCAAAAAAATAATTTAAAGTATTTCATCAAAAAAATAATTTAAAGTATTGATTTTCCCGAATAAAAAAAATAATTCGATTGTTTCATATCAAATGTGAATTACTCTTGTATGCATATTTGCAATTATATATCAATCTTGATGTATAATATTTGAACGATCAAATATCTTAATTCTAACATATAAGTCAGTTCAAGAATATTAATCTAGTAGATCGACATATAAGAATAGTATTTAAAAAAAATGTTAATAAAAACAATAGAATAACTTGCATATATCGATCGGTTTGAATTGTTTTGTAACATTGTTAATAAAAAGATTTCCTCGATCGATCGAGCTAGTACTTTGATCGATCGAGATGGTTTAACCCTAAACCTAACCCTAACCCTAAACCCTAAACCCTAAACCCTTAACCCTTAACCCTTAACCCTTAACCCTTAATCCTTAACCCTTATAGTCTACCGAGATGGTTTGTTTTGCTTGTTTAAACTAAAATGTGAATCTTACACACATGTGTCCAAGTGATCTATAAGATTCATCGAAATAGTACTTTGATCGATCGAGGTATAGTTTAAACCCTAAACCCTAAACCCTAGAGTATTATAGTCTATCAAGGTAGTTTGTTTCTCTTGTGTAAACAAATTGAAATGTGAATGTTATACATATGTCTAATTCCAATTATAAATCTTATGTCTCGTTTTCAATTGTTTCGCTTGTGTAAACGATTCAAGAAAGTCATTCGAGTTATTTTCTCTCGAGAAAGCCTCCTTAATCATGAAGTGAGGGTTTAGACATTTGTTTCCTATTTTTATATCACGAGATTAGAAGTTATAAAATGTATTTCATTGTTTAAATATTATATATAGTGTATAAAAGACTAAAAATATTTCGATGTGTATTAAGTTCTTTTTTTTTCTGTGTAATGTATATATATTTGTGTGTTCGGTAACCACGGGGATCAGACGCCCCCTTGGTCACTCACCTTTCACACCACTACGCCAACCCGAGTTCGAATCCTCCAGGGGTGATGTATCCCAGTTTTTTTTTTTGCTCCACAATTACCAACGGTAAAAAAAATTTAAAGCAAATAAAGTAGCCACACGGCTCTCTCCCATAGGCCGGATTCAGAGCACACGGATCACGGAATGCGGACCGTTGGATTGAATTTAATCCGAGGGCAATAAATGCCCGCTTGCTTTTAATTTTTTTTTTCTTTTTCGAGATCAATTTTAATCTTATAACTATGTTTACTATATTTTTTTTATTATAAATATATAAAATATTTAAGTTCAAATATTATATATTATGAGATTATCCGGATTCATCACTGTAATTATATATATTTGCTTTGTTTTATTCAATCTTATAATTTAAAGTATTTCATCAAAAAAATAATTTAAAGTATTTCATCAAAAAAATAATTTAAAGTATTGATTTTCCCGAATAAAAAAAATAATTCGATTGTTTCATATCAAATGTGAATTACTCTTGTATGCATATTTGCAATTATATATCAATCTTGATGTATAATATTTGAACGATCAAATATCTTAATTCTAACATATAAGTCAATTCAAGAATATTAATCTAGTAGATCGACATATAAGAATAGTATTTAAAAAAAATGTTAATAAAAACAATAGAATAACTTGCATATATCGATCGGTTTGAATTGTTTTGTAACATTGTTAATAAAAAGATTTCCTCGATCGATCGGATAGTACTTTGATCGATCGAGATGGTTTAACCCTAACCCTAAACCCTAAACCCTAAACCCTAAACCCTTAACCCTTAACCCTTAATCCTTAATTAACCCTTATAGTCTACCGAGATGGTTTGTTTTGCTTGTTTAAACTAAAATGTGAATCTTACACACATGTGTCCAAGTGATCTATAAGATTCATCGAAATAGTACTTTGATCGATCGAGGTATAGTTTAAACCCTAAACCCTAAACCCTAGAGTATTATAGTCTATCAAGGTAGTTTGTTTCTCTTGTGTAAACAAATTGAAATGTGAATGTTATACATATGTCTAATTCCAATTATAAATCTTATGTCTCGTTTTCAATTGTTTCGCTTGTGTAAACGATTCAAGAAAGTCATTCGAGTTATTTTCTCTCGAGAAAGCCTCCTTAATCATGAAGTGAGGGTTTAGACATTTGTTTCCTATTTTTATATCACGAGATTAGAAGTTATAAAATGTATTTCATTGTTTAAATATTATATATAGTGTATAAAAGACTAAAAATATTTCGATGTGTATTAAGTTCTTTTTTTTTTCTATGTAATGTATATATATTTGTGTGTTCAGTAAGCACGGGGATCAGACGCCCCCTTGGTTACTCACCTTTCACATTGTCGTAGTATCCCGGGTTCGAATCCTTCCATAGGCGCGGAGTCCCTTTTTTTTCTCCTTGTTTTTTTTCTCCATTACATCTTCCCGCCTCTTGTTCAAAGGGAGGGAGTTTTATAAGTTTTTCCCGCCGCGCCTGTTTTTCAGAGGGAGGGAGTTTGTTTTTTTTTTCACAACAATTATCTCCCTCATCATCCTATTGAGCTTTCACTGACAACACAAGCACTCCACCTCTTCGAAATTCGATTATTGAGTGAGGAAAAAGCGAGAGATTTGAGATGTCTATGCAGCCTAGCAGTGGGGACTCAGCATGGAGTGCGAATTCTCGGAGAAGAGGTTTGTTGTGCAAACATCACTGCCCTGCCACACTTCAAACTTGCAAGAACGGAGAAAATGCCGGTAGACAGTTTTACGGTTGTTCCTTGTGGAAGGTAAGATTTGGGGCCGATTAGGATTTATTTGTTTGTACTCCCGTTTAGCAACTTATCTGGCCAGTTTATCAATATCCAATGCAGTTTGGTCAAGGCTGCGAATTTTTTCAATGGGTCGATGGTGGAAAAGGGACATCGAATGTTGGTCATGCAATGGAAAACCCGAACGTGTTCCATGGAGGTCAGGCTCAGGCTGTTACTTGCGAACATCATATCAGATTGCAAGTAGAAAATTTTGTGTTGAGAGTGGTAGTTTGTTTCATGTTTGTAATGCTAGTGATACTGCTTTTCAAAATGTAATGGTCTCCATTTTATGATTGAAGAGGGTATGATCGAACCTTTCTTCTAGTATTAAGTCCGATGAATGACAATGGATCCTCATTTGCTTTTGTATGAAATTTGTGATTGAAGACGTTAATTTTATCATATGCTTATGAATCAAAATGAATTCTCATTTGCTTATAAAAATCTTGTTCTAAAAAATGCTTATAAAAATCTTGTTATAAGATTTTATCAAAAATGCTTATAAAAATCTTGTTATAAAATTTTATCAAAAATGCTTATAAAAATGCTTATGAATGACGGATCCTCATATGCTTAAAAAAATGCTTATAAAAATCTTGTTATAAAATTTTATCAAAAATGCTTATAAAAATCTTATAAAAAAGCTTATGAATGACGAATCCTCATATGCCTTGACATTTTTATGATTATAAAACTTTATCATAACAAAGCATGCATTGATATTTATAAAAATAGAGTTAGTTCTATGCAAAAAACACTTTAAATAAGACCTTAGATCACTAATGAAGTAATGAACATTTAATTGGTAACACACAAAGCCGGCCCATTAAAAATCCGGCCCAATATGCGGTTTGGATTACAGTTCATGATGGAGAGTAACAACTTGCTCTTTGAACGCCATCAGTGGTGTGAAATCCGGCCCATTAAAAATTGTATGTGAAATTGTATGTGAAGTTCATGATGAAAAACTTGCTCTTTGAACAAGAAATCCCAAACATTTAATCAACCAAACATATAATCAACAAAAACATTTAATCAAGCAGTGCTGGAAGAGTAACATTTATTCAACAAAAACAGTTCTGGAGAGTAACAAACTTGGAACATCAGCATACAGATCAAAGTATCCAAACATGCCATCGATACATTACACACCTGGAATGAAAGGAGTGGAAGTGGATGCAGTATCATCAAGCCGTCCAACATGGCTCTCTCCATTGGAAACTTCCGATGCGTTCAATTGATACTGATCTTCAGACACATCTCGTTCACCGAACAATTCATTGCACAGGTCCACGATCTCTCCAGTCATACCACCATTCTTAATAAACTTGTATGATGGGCCTTGCCACAAAAACATTTTGCAAGAAACGACATATAATCAATAGTGTGCTAGTGAAAATTGTTTGATAGAACGAAACACACATATACTTTGAAACCAGTAACCTTGGACTCCCACCACCATTCGGGTGCATTAACCTCACAGTTGCGGAGGGATATATTGACCATTGGGTCATCAAAAAGAGAGAGTCACACCGCGTAATCTTCTCGAATCGTCTCGAACTTGTGTCGTATGATCGTTGGAGTAGCCATTATCCTTTGTTCATCACGAAGTTGTTCGTGGATGACATTCCAGTCTATGGAGGTGGTGTTTCCATCATTGCTTCTATTTACTGCGCATATCTCTAGCAAAGCCTTGGTTTCTGCAGTTGTCCAAGTGCTCCAGGGGTATGTCTTTATCTTCAACGCCATCAGTGGTTGATTGAAGAAGATGGGGGTTGATTGAATGAAGAAGATGGGGGTTGATTGAAGAAGATGAGGGAGATATAGGAGGCTCCAACAGTTGGTGATGCTAGGGAGATTCCACCCGTGAAGCCCCCTGTTGTAGTAGCAGTACCACTGATGGCGTGAAGGGAGAGCTGCATGCAGCTGAAGACGTGAAGGGAGAGCTGCAGCAGCTGGCCAAGAATCCTCCACAGTCCACCCGTGATAACCTATGCAGGCCTAGCTAATGAAGGGGGAATAACTATACAACATATATACACAATACAATACACAAACATATATAATATACATTATGAAGATTGAAACAAGGTGAAATTGGGAGAGAAAGAGAGAGAGCTGATGAGCCAAAAATTCTGTTGGATTTCTTGCACTTATCCGAAATGAGTTACACGTACAGTGAGCAAAGCTCACAATTTATAACCACTGTCTAAACATATATCAAACATATATCATATATATACAAGTTAATTTTTGATATCAAATATATATCATATACATTAAACATATATCATATACAAGTTAATTTTTGATATCAAACATATATCATATACATTAAACATATATCATATACAAGTTAATTTTTGATATCAAACATATATCATATATATTAGATCTTAATTAAAAACATACTTTACTAAAAAAAAAATTATAACACAGGATACGATTTTATATATATATATAAAAACATATTATATTGTTAGGGTATATACCCAAGGGTTATATACATTGTAACCCAAGGGTTACAATGGGTAATAACTATATATACTATATATTATAGGATTATAAAATTAATAACATTTATAATATAATGTAATCACATTTTATTACATAAGGTAGATTATAATGTAATAACTATATACTATGTTAATGTAATCACACTTATAATATATTCTAGGAGTAGGGGTGATATTAAATAAGGTAGTTAGACATCCTAGAAAAGCAATTATCACTTAATTATGCTTCTACCTCATTAATTATCTTTGTCCCCCACTACAATTACTTTTGTTTTTTTTATTTAAAAAATAGGGGGGTATTCCTACCCGGGTGGTAAACGAAGATTTGTCCACTTCCGAATCGACGTGGAAGTAGACACTGAAAATTAGGGTTTAGGACATTACGTTCATATCGATGTGCACCACATTCATATCGACATGAAGTATTAATTTCTGATTTACGGCGTATTTAGTTTCCGCGTTTCCCAATTAACCACCACTTCATAAATAAACGTTTACGTCGCAACGACCAATGTAAATATGAAACTATCTAACCTAATCAAGGAAGCTTGATATTTGATGATTTAGTGATTAACTGACATGAGTAACCACCATTATTAGTTTGCGCCCCACAGTTAATGGAGATGCGTAATGAAGCATTTTAACGAATGTGGCAAATAATTTTTATAATATTTTAATCTGTGTATTGCAACAAGTCAACTCCTTAAAAATATTTTATGGAAAATTATGGAAACATAACCCAATTAAGATGATATTTTAATAAATTATTTGAGCACAGATTTGATCTCACCTAACTAAAATTATGATGCTTATTGGTTGCCCCGGGACATAGCTCACTGGTTGAAAGGTCACCCTATGCGGGACATAGAAGCTTTGGGTGAGAGGTTCGATTCCCAGAAGAAGCATTATTTGTTTCTCTTGTGGAGTGAGAGGTTGGTTGGACCATTGATGAGGCACATCCCCGCGGTTTACCTCCCCAAGTCGATGAGGGGTCGAAGACTTGGGAATCATGACTAGTCTAAGTGTAAGCTTGGGATACCTTGATTTAAAAAAAAATGATGGTTATTGGTTATGACGTGTAAAGCTCACAGCCTCACACCAATATTTTTAACAAACTTAAATGTACCCATCTTTCCACAATTGATCTTCTACCACTTCATTTCCAACGGCTTTCTTTAAAAAAAAAACATGCAGTATTTTTTAAGTTATTTTTATTTCAACACTAAATTTTTCTATTTCGAAAATTTAAAAAATTATTTAGTTTTGGAGATTGTTTTAGATTTGAAGAGGATTCCCTATTTTTTTTTATTACTTCTCCATTTTTTTTTTAAAGAATGTGATGGACTATTGGACAAAAAAACATTAAAATTTTCTAAAAACTCCAAAATATATAAATAAAATTAAAAAGCTTAGCTTGAAATGCAAACTATATAATTTATACATAAAAACAACTTACCACATTAATTGTGTAGCCCAATTAAGATAATG
The DNA here is from genome assembly GCA_037127255.1 of Persicaria tinctoria. Taxonomy (NCBI): domain Eukaryota; kingdom Viridiplantae; phylum Streptophyta; class Magnoliopsida; order Caryophyllales; family Polygonaceae; genus Persicaria; species Persicaria tinctoria. The sequence continues at coordinate 64,465,660 of JBANSL010000010.1, read as the reverse complement.
GGTTGATTTCAGATGAACCAAAATATTGTTACTCCGTATTACTCAATTGGTACAGGGCTAACTCTAAGATTTTGGGGTCTAAAGGCGAATTGAAATGTATTGAATCTTACTAGTATATGAATAATGTTACTGACCCTCTCTATATATAACCAAAACTACAATTTTCTAGCACTATACTTATTTATTGAGGTTCATAAAAATTTTCTACCAGTGGTATAAAAAAATGTGAATTTTCTAGTGAGAAATAAAATAAAAAAGTAGGTTTTTTTTATGTGAATGCAAGATAACAAGGTTAGACACTTAAGAAACAAAACGTTTTTAGCAGCATAGAGTGTATTATAAAATTTACCCAAATAAAATATTAAAATTATTCAAATAATTTTTTTAAAGCCATATATATAAAATTGAAACAAAATCACTCTTTTTGCATTTTGGCAAAAATTGAAAGACGAAAGTCGCCTTAAACTCTGGGTCATGGACTCGAAAGATTTTTTTTTGGAAGCAGGTAAGGATTAGGAAACACGCCAACGAGCCGGCCTCTTTCCTAGCGCGTCCGAGCGGACGAGAACCCGAAGTTCTGGATCATCTGTGAAGCTATCATCGGCAGGGACAGAGTAGGCCAGACGTGCAATCCTATCGGCCACCGCATTAGAATCCCTGAAAATATGACGAATAGCAACATGAGAGAAAGAATATAAATCGACTTTTACATCAGCCATCAGCAGCTCGATCTCCCAGGGGCTGGACCAGTCCCCCAGCAGAGCCTTTATGATGACCAAGCAGTCCCCTTCGATCAGAAGTTTATTAAAACCCATAGAATTGGCCTTGGAGACCCCCATACGAAGACCCATAGCCTCGGCAAAAACTGCGGAGCTATTATTACACTGTCCCGCCCCTAAGGACCTTACTTCACCTAAATGATCTCTGATCACAAAACTGCAGGTTCCGATCCCCGACTGGCAGTACGACCCATCGAAATTGAGTTTGTAGTAACCAAAAGGTGGTTTTTTCCAACTCTCCGTCCTGGAGTTCTGGCCTCTCATAGTCTCAGACTTTTCGGTTGTGGACCCCTTATTTCTGTTAATCTTATCAAGAGGAAGCCTCTCAGAGTCCTCAATTCGAGCACACCAAGCCCTGTAAGTCGAGTTGCAGAATACAGTAATCGCCTGAACCGAGGCAGTTGGTATCTGTTGAAATACCGTCTGGTTGCGAAAATACCAAATACCCCACCAAGCAAAAGCAAGCTTAGTGAGAGTATTGGTGCCGAGTTGGTTGTGAATATCGTTTAGCAGCCGATTGGGTTTTGTGTCTAAGTCGAGATCAGCCTCTGAGGGATGGTTTATATTTAGCGATTTGGTGATCGATGACGTCATGGGGCATTGAACCAGGATATGACTAGTCGACTCACTAGTACAACCGCAGAAGATGCACCCTGAGGGTACAGAAACATGAGACCTTTGCAATCTGTCAGAGGTTGGTAAACCATCACGTGCAATTTTCCAAAGGAAATGCCTTATTTTGTACGGAACGTCCAGTTTCCAAATCTAGTTACAATCGAAATTTTTGTCGCCCCCATTATTTGGTATAATCTTGGTTTCCGCAGCCGTGGAGAACCAGCCATCTTTGTTGGATCCCCAAAAAAGTCTGTCAGAGAACCTGTTATGGGGAAGGTGAGTTCTGGAGATTGTTGATATGATATCCATGTCAAGAATGCCTTGTAAGTCCGTTTGGAGCTTCTGAGTGTTCCAAGTGTTGTTGTCATTAATAAATCTTGCAACTGGCCAAGTAGCTATATCATCCGGGATTGACTGAGAAGCCATTTGATAGAGCGGGTTTTTGTAGACCCAATTGTCTTTCCAGAAATTGACGGTCTTCCCGTCTCCGATTGACCATCTCAGGCCTGATTTGAAGAGTTCTGTGATAGAATTTAATTTAGCCCATTGCCAAGAAGTATTTCCCTTATGTTTGTAACTTAGGAGTGGAACCCCTTTTAGGTACTTTCTTGCTATCACCTTAACCCAGATATTATCTGGTTCAGCGATAATCTTCCACAACAATTTCATTTGTAGTGCTATATTCATCGTTTTGGCTTTGTAAATGCCTAGGCCCCCGTCTAGGGTATCTGAGCAAATCTTGTCCCAGCTCACCAGAGGCGTATAATTGGTGTCTTTGTTCCAAAAAAATTTCCTGTAAATCTGGTCAAGTTCGTGCAGAATCGACGAAGGTAATAAGAACGCTTGCATGAGGAACAGAGGTTGGGCTGAAAGGTTTGCTTTAATTAGAACTTTCCTTCCTTCGGCTGAAATAGATGAGGCTTTCCATTTAGTCAGTTGTTGCTTTGTTTTGAGGATGATTTCCGTGAAAGTGTTTTTGTTGACCCTCCCATTGATAATGGGACATCCTAGATATTTTTCTAGATTATTTGCATGTGGGATGCCCATAGCATTTGTGACCGTGTGGATGGTTGTGGTTGAAGTGTTTGGTGACACCTGGAAACTGGATTTATGTAGGTTGACTCGTTGGCCAGAGATCTGACAAAAACGTTGTATTATGTTTGAGAACTCAAAACAAGTCGATTGGTTTGCTCTGCCAAATAGCATGATATCATCAGCAAATGCCAGGAAAGGGATCTTCACCCCACCCCTACCGAGGGTGAACCCCAAGTCCCTAGAGATATTTGAACGTTGCTGGAGCGTTCTAGCTAAAACCTCAGCTGTAAGGATAAATAGAAAAGGTGATAGAGGATCACCCTGTCTGAGGCCTCGTGACGGGAGGAAAACCTTCGACGGTTCATCATTTATAAGCACTGAGTATGAAACCGTCTGTACACATTCTCTGATCCACAGAACAAATTTCTGGTCGAAACCGAATTTAGCGAGTGTCGCAAAAAGGAAGGGCCATTCGACACGGTCGTATGCCTTTTCCATGTCTAATTTGACAGCCATATAGCCTGTCTTAGCTTTAGTTAGTCGAAATGAGTGGAAAATTTCGTGAGCAATGAGGATATTGTCCTGAATGGACCTACCTTTAGTGAAAGCACTTTGTAAAGGATGGATTAGTTGGTCGAAAACTGCTGTTAATCGTGCAGTCAGAATCTTGGAGATGATTTTGTAAACTGTGGAACAAAGGCTGATTGGCCTGTAGTGACCCACATTTTGAGGGTCGTCATTTTTCTGAATCAGCGTGATGAACGTGTGATTTATTTGTCGTAACATCTTGCCGCTCGAAAAGAAAGCTTTGACTGCTTTTATAATGGAGGGGCCTACAATGTGCCAGTAAGCTTGGTAGAAACCTGCTGGCATACCGTCAGGGCCCGGCGCCTTATCGGCCCCAATCGAAAAAAGTGCTGACTTAATTTCTGTGTTTGTGACGGGCGCTGTAAGCAGTTGATTTTGTTGATCAGAAATTTCATGGTTGATGACAGTAAGGTCCTCGTCGCAGGAAACTTCGTGATTGTATGACGACTTGAATCTCTTTGAGAAACTGGTAACAAATTCGTCTCTGATTTGGTCATGGTCAGATAGGATCAATCCCGAATCAGTGGTCAGGAACTTAACCATTTTCCTGCCCCGTTTGGTTGTAGCTATTCTGTGGAAATAACTCGAATTTGTATCATTTAATCGGATGTGTTTGGCCTTAGCCCGTTGGCTCCAATAGCGACGCTGGAAGTCAAGCATTCGCTCACGCTTATTGAGCAGACGCTTGTGTTTCGCGTTTAGATCCTGGGTTGGATTGACAATCAGAGTTTGCTGTAACAGTAATAGCGCTTCATCTGTCTCAAAAATTTGTTTATGGATGTTGTTAAATGTGCGTTTATGCCAACGTTTAGCTAAATTTTTAAGAAGGCTCGTTTTTTTTACGAGTTTAAACATGTAGGATCCGTTAGGATTCAGTCTCCAAGCCTGATTCACCAGGTTTGAGAATTCCGGTTTAGTCGTCCAAGCCATTTCAAAACGGAAAGGACTCTTGTTGATCTTAGATGGTGATCGCAAATCGAGGGAGATGGGAGCGTGGTCGGAGTTGGTGAACGGATGGATTCGGACTCGGATTCCGTCGAAGGCTGCAACGATTTCGTTTTGTGCTAGTAAGCGGTCCAGTTTGGCGTAGCTATTGTTCGGCATATCCGTTTTCTTTTTCTGCCAAGTGTAACTACCCCCATGGGTTGGTACTTCTGTTAGCTGAAGTGATTGTTTGATGTCATGAAGTCGTTTAAACCTTGCATGAGACGGTAATATGCCCCCCAATTTGTCCTCTGGTTTAGAGATTTCATTGAGATCCCCAATAATGCAGAACGGTATGTTAAGATTGGTTGCGTAGCTGGTTAGGTTATCCCAAAAGTCGTCTTTTGAGTGACGGTCCGGCGGTGCATAAACCACAAGTATAGCCATTAGTTTATTGATTGTTTTATCAAGATAATTAATATGGATAAGTCTATGATTGACTGAGATGAGAGTAATATCACCCTCTGACATAGGAAGGTTCTTCCATAATAGACATATACCCCCCGAAAAGCCCCTCGCAGGGTCGAAAGCTATGTTAGCAAACCCACATTTTTTCAGGATAGCTTCCGGAGGTAATTTATTAGTCTTGGTCTCAAGCAGAGCCAGAACATTTATGTAATTGTTTTTACAGAACAATTCTGTGTCAGTCCAGAAGTTCCTTCTCCTCATCCCCCTACAATTCCATGAACATATATTCATTTAAACCTTTTGCGATGGATTTTGTTTGGAACTTGTAAACCTTAGGAAGGTGATTGGTTTGTGACTTATGTTTGTTAGTGATGGTAACTTTTGTTTTCAAAATTTGATAAGTAATGAATAACCTGTTGAGCATAGTCCAATTTGAAGGTATTTTCATTGCATTATGTAAGCTTACATGAATCATTTGGAATCGTAACGAGCTAGGTAAGCAAGGAACCCCAGTTCGATAATTGGTTGTCAATGAAACTTGGTACATAAGAGTGTTATTTGAGTGATACAATTTACATGGGCAATGACGCCATAGAAATAGACTTGTAAGAGTCGGATGTATGGTAGTAAAGTAGTATTGTTCGATCGGTCTTGCCTGGTAAGGCTTATGTATCGGTTTAGCTGGTTGGTCTATCACAAGTGGTATGCATTCCCATGAAGCTCCGAGATCAGCCACAGCACTGATGCTCGAGAGCCACCATGAGAGCGCCGGACATCTACGCCGAAGCATTGCCACCCGCAGCAGCTCCCTGCAGCATCCAACTTCCCAGCTGCCACTGCACCCTCGAGGTGAATCCCTGCAAAAGAAGACGGAAAACAACAGCAGAATGAGGGAGGAAGTGGTATGCATATGTAAAACAGATGAAGGAGAGGCATAACGATTGTAAAACGACAAGAGATAATCATAAAACGCAATGGTGTAAGCAGACGGCCCATAGATGGGCGTAACACTAGTAATTGAAGGAGCACAGCACATCAGCAGGAGTAAGATAACTCCAAACGCCCGAGTGACCGGCGGGTGAGCAACACTAAGGCAAATCACATATGATAGCCCGATGGAAATACATAAAATAGCAAAAATAAGGACCACAATAAAGAACATATATTCATTTAAATCGATTGATTTAGTATATGTTGGTAATTCTTTTTCCTTAGGAAGGATTTTTGTTTGTGAATGGTACTTGTTATATTTGCTAATTGTCATAAAAAAATGCAAGTCGCAGCCAAGGCCGAGCAGAAGATGCAAGAGAAAGACCCAGCAAATCCACGAGCAGCTGGATAAGCATTGAAGCCCATTCCGGCCAACATTGCTGTGAACAGCTCCACACATGAACAAGCTGAGTATGTAATACAGGTAGCACGGGCAATTATGCCCTTGAATAAAGTTTGAAAGAGTCAATCGTGTTGCCTTATAAGTATGTTGTTCGATAGTTATTGCCTGGTCAGGCTTAGTACGCATTTGATGCTTAATCATGTCATAGGTGGGGTGTACAAAGCCCAAGTGTATTAAAAGTAGTATGTAATACCGAATCTTGGAGCAATTCCGCATTTGATCATTTAGAAAGTAGATGACATAAAGGGATTTGTAATGTATCATGTTGGAGCAAGTAATCGGTGGAACATATAGCCAGTATGAAACATGTCTCAAAACAATTTGTAGAATGTAATCTTGGTGGAACATATAGTCAGTGGAACATATAGTTTGTAGAATGTAATTTTGGTGCACATGCTTTGCCTGGTAAGGCTTATAAGAATTTGTTTGGTCATGGTAATAAATTGGTGAAAACAAGGGCATGTTAGCACCGTAGCAATCCCCAACAGCAGCACAAGAAGTCACACAGCAAGAGATCAAGCGGATTGCACTCAGTAACTTGAAAGATTGAAGGCAATGAGGATCACCAAACAACAGGTACAGACCATTAAGCAAGGGAAGGCAACTGAACATCATGATTGTTGTATATTGTACCCGAGTCCATCGGCTAGTGTATAGCCTAAGGTGTAGCGCACACACAAAAAAGGCCTTGTAGGGCATTTTCGATCGTACGAGATCACAAGATGGAGCTTGTGGATCTAGACTTGTCAAGTGTCTTGTAGCTGAGGGAGTAAGATAACAGCAAAATGACAAGAGCAAGCACCCGCCGAGGATATCACACCGAACTGAGCAGCAGCCAGTAGTAACGCCAAGGTCAAGCCGGACAGACAACCTACAACAAGGAGCGACACAAAAACAAACCCAGCAAAAGTACTTCGAATGATCCATTTTAGAACCAAAAGGAGGCGTAACAGAGAACAGATGCCTTAGATCGGAAATGAAAGTAGTGTTTGAACTGAAAGAGGGGCAATACGCCCAACTGCACACTATGTATGTGCTTAAATAGAGTCCTTGCTGGTGAGCAGTAGAGCCGTGTATTTGTGCTAATTTGGAGAGAAAAATACTTACAGAGGAGACAGGCGAGACAGAGAGCGAAAAGCAAGACGGCGGGCAAGGCTCCCAAGAGAAAAGCCAGGCACGCCACAGAAGGAAGTGACCCGCGCCGCTCGGCCAGCCCGAACTTCCCCCAAAACTCTTCAATGCCGGGTAACAGGTCATGAGGGCTCCGCAAGAGGTCCCAACAGAGACAGGCCAGGTCCAATCGGAGGGTTTACCCTCCCAATTGCAGTCCGGGTTAGGGTTAACTCCATAAGGAGGATTTTGGTGGATAGAGGCACAGCAACTGAAGGCACTCAATTGCAGACCGACGGAGTGACCCGAGGCGAGAGGGTAAGATGAAGGGGGAGTCGGGCGCTGGTGCGATTTAGCCAAGACGGAGGGCAGAAGGTTTCCATGGCGGCTGGTGAGAATCTCTGGGAAGAGATGAAGATGGCGCGTAGGCGCGCGTTGATTTGGTTGGATTAGGGTTTTCATAGATGGACTCGAAAGATTAAACAAACTAACAAGTCATCTCACATTATATTAAAATAAAATGATATTTAATTGGTATTTAATCGTGTAACACATTATTAAAATAAAAATGGTATATATATATGTAGGATATTTAATTCCATTTTCCACTCTCTTAACTTCCCTCCCAACCATCCTATAAATAGATGCCTATAGGGTTCACTAACACAATGCAAGCAAGGCAGAGCGACCATCACCATGATGAAAGCGGTGGTGTATGGTATAACACTCACACTAGTTTTGATGGTTGCAGTTGGAGAGCTGACCTCTTCATCCATCACTATGCCCAACAGAAGGTTACTTATCATCCAACAACAACAAGAAGTTGAGGCAGCTGAGGATCCCCAGCTGAACAACCACCACAACATCCCCCGGGAGGCATGGGGAACCGCTCCCGACGACCATGGTTCCTCCGATCCCACCGATCATCCATGATATGATGCCGGTTATCCCACTCATCCTGGCTACCTAACTTCTTTGTTCATCATGATGGAAATTAAAAGTACTAGGTACGTAATTAAGTACCTAACCCAAGCTAAAATAAGTCATCAGTTTATGGGTCTTCATGAATGTATGTGATCATTGATCAATCAACTGATCATTTTGTAAATTAATATCGGATGCGTGGTTTAATTATATTTATGTATATCAATCTATCTCCATCGATCGATCTATATAAGCACATATGGTGCTGATTACAGAATTAGGAAATGTGGGCGATATTTTGTAAATAAGTAGAAGTAAAGCTCTAAGCGACGTCGTTTCATATTAGGAGTAGCTTAAATAGATTTTGCCGCCTCCGTTTGCAGTTGATCAATTTTGTTCAGCTTGTAACTAGACATGGCCACGGGTCACGGGTCAGACGGGTCGACCCGTGACCCGTCGGGTTAGGGTTCAAGGGTCGAAGGGTTGACTCGGGTTGAGGATTAGGGTCGGGAAAAAGATAACCCGTGATCCGGAGGGTCCGACCCGAGTCAACCCGCCATTTCAAAATATATTTTTTTTCGGAAATTTCGCGGGGTATCTCTGGGGTATTGCAATTTTCGCGAGGTATATAACTCTTTTGCATATTTCGCGAGGTGCCCCTGAGATTTTGATTCTTTTCGCGTCGCACCCTTGGGGTTAAATTTTAACAGATAAAGGGGACTCCGTTACTTTTTGATTTAAAAAAAAAAGAAAAAAGAAAGAAAGAACGCTCAGAAGAAGAGAGAAAGCGTCGGCATCACGCGCCCCCAAATTTGCATTGTAAAACCTAGATCGATCTTATCTCTGTGTGAAATCCTCTCCTCTGTTCCATCTTGGGTACTAATTAATCGGCTGTTTTTCGAGCGGATTCCGACTTCAAATGCCCAATTTTGCTGTTGTGCTCCTTCCCGGGGTGTGGTGTACTCGCCTCGGCCAACTTCTACCTCGTCTGGGCGGTGCTTGTCTTTGTTTCCCCCTTTTCGTCTCTTTGTGTGGTTTCCGGCCAATTTCCCGTTCGATGGTGGTCTGGGGTGGTCCGTCTTCGCCGAATCGAACACGCTCTGAGGTGTGGCTATGGTTTTCAGGCTATTTCTTGTGTCGTGGGTCCTCTCCTTCGTCTCGATTTTGAATCGGTGGGAAGCTTCAATGGTATTGGACGACAATTTGACCAAGGAGAATAAGATGGGGAGAGAAGGGAGTCTTTGAATGACGAAGACGAAAGCTCTCCCGCTGGGCCCCACCACCACCAGCCATACTCCGAAACCCTCTCCCGAATCCAGTGGCGACAACAGTTGCCCCAAGGCTCCGCCTCCAATTAACCATCTCTGTAGGACCGTAGCTTGTCTGTGGACGCTGATTTCTTTGAGGGGTTGTCTTTCACGGCGCCTGCGTTCGAAGGGGGAGGGAGGAGAGCAGGGTTGCACCGGCGCCGATCGGTGGAGGGAGGAGAGCAGGGTTGCACCGACGTAATAGCTCAATGAATGGTTCGTTTTCGTCGTTCGAGGGAATTCACTCATGGATGGGCTTAAGAATCCTTAATCTCTCCCGAAGATGGAAGAAGAGCGGCGGCCGGCGGAGGGAGCCCTAATCTCTCCCGGCGTCGGCGTGGGCGTGGGCCTGGGCCTGGACGAGGACGACTCTTCACTTCTTTCTTTCTCTGTCTTTCTTTTCTGTATGTTCCTTTTCTTTTCTTTTTTTTTAATTCAAAACTAACGGAATCCGTTAAATTTAACCAGGAAGGGCACGAGACGAAAAAAATTCAAAACCTCAGGGGTACCACGCGAAATATGCAAAAGAGTTGTATAACTCGCGAAAATTGCAATATCTCAGGGTTACCTCGCGAAATTGTCGTTTTTTTAATAAAATAAATTTATAATTATTATGTAAAATATATAAATTATTGTTAAAATAATTCATAATATTATTCATAATATTACATAAACTAATATGCAATGGCAATGTGTAACAAATGAACACCCATTCCTCTCATTTTATAGACTTGGAAGTCTTCCTTCCATCCCCTCATTTCCAATGTGGGACAAAGACTACATCCCACATCGAAAATTTGGAGTTTGAATGAGAAGCCATGAGGCTATATATATGTATCCCACTATCTTATTTCTCCCACTTCACTTATATTCTCGTATTTTTTCCTTTTACATCCCACATTGAAATTATTGTGGCCCTCGAGAACAAGGTTGCGCGTTGCAGAGAAGCGAACCTCGAGCAACAAAAACCCAATCCAAAGCTTCAATCTTTCTCTCTATTACCAACCCCGATGGATTTCTCATAAGTCGACCTATTTGGGGAAAACGAAAGAGGCTGATGAAGAGCCAGGGCGAGGGATTTCACATCAATCTTCTTCCTCCCGCTCATCCTCCCCTTTCGCCTCTCTGTCTTCGTCGATATCAGGATCTTCCTACTACGGTGGCACCAATAGCAGCAGTGACAACCGAAGTAGTAGCGGCGTGGTGGATTAGTTTTTTCGCTTGCTTCAGGATAGTTCTGATGGGTTTTTCGCTTGCTTCAGCTGTTCGACAAATGCAGGCCATGGCTCATCCAAAATGCTCTCGACCTTGACCTCCTCAAATGTTAACCTCCCTTAAACCGTAATCCCCTTTTCTCCAATCAGATTTACCTTTTTCCGTCCGTCCGTTTGTTTGTTGTTCTTATTTTGGTCTGAATCCGATGCAGGAGAAGCCGATAAAGTCTCTGACCAACTCCAATCCACTTCAATATCATCGTAGTCTAGTAAGTGTCCCGTGTAGAACCTCGATTGATTTTAGATCTTATGTTGAACTTAATGATTTACGTGTTTCATGAGATTCGTAAATTTGATGTCTCAGTTCTATATTGCCTTCAGTGCAAATGCAGTCTCTTGTGAATGATTGAGATGTGCTTATTTGATTAGACTTTTTCCCCTGGTGTGTAACGTAGCGAATCACCTCGTGTGTATGTGTGATGGCTGGAATATTGACGCAGAGACAAATCCAGATGATGATTCAACAAATTGTGATAGTGCTTTCTCATCCAGTCTTGTGCTATACGAACATAATGCTCGGGTGTGGAACTGCTGCATATCGGACTCTGTAAGCTCCGTGTAGAAGCACTTTCTTATTTGCACAATAATTTCCTCATATTCGCTATGCGTCTGTATCTGACTGCTATTGCATTACACTAGTATATCATTGTAAGCCACCACATGTTTTGACTGCCACACTAGTGTATCTGACTGCTATTGCCTTACTTCCACACGTTCCTTCGTTATTGTGATTGTTGGCTTGAATAAAATGGCTCTCTATTCACCAAGCTCCGTATTCATTCAAAAATGATTTGGTAAGAATATGTTGATTTGTTCATTTTCATGCTGTTATTTATTTCTAATTTATTTGTTGTTTGTGGTGCAAGCTATTGGTAACTGCTGGAGAGGACTGTACATGCCGTTTGTGGGGATTAGATGGTAGTGAACTGAAGATTGTTAGGGAGCACATGTGAGTTGAAATTTGGTTTGATGGAAAACAATCTCCATTGAAAAGCCACGATTTTTTCTTTTCCTTTCTCTTTCCCTTTATTAGATTGAAAGGGAAATCCTCATTTTACCTAATATCAAAGTGCAGAAATTTAATTTGGATCCATCCATCCATGTGAGCCTAAATTCAAACAATAGTTGAGTTCAAATCAAGCATTTAGAGCTTTTCCTTGGCTATTTCACTTGATCTGTTCGTTGTTCTCTTTACTGGTTTATTGCCTTTGTCTTTTGTAGATTTCACGAATTATTTTCTCCCATTACTCCTGCTGTATGAAACTCATCTTACATTTTTAAAGTAGGATATAACTCCAACCTGTTTATATCTTAATATTATAATAATCATGTCTTGATTATCTTGGTATCTTCTCTGTCTTTCTGTGTCTTCTGACTTGGATATTTAGAATATCTCCAATAGTTCAATGCATGAATGCAGGAAATAATTTTAGATGGAACAAAAAACTATGAGTGGGAGAGAGCGTTCCCGCAGCCTTGAGCAGCATTCACTTGCAACGCCGATAGATCCACTAGATCCGCCGCCGGTAACCGATGAGTCAGGCCATGCACAGAGTACCGGTTTGGAATCCCCATCGCTCGGGAGTTTAGACAGCAACAAGACCAAGGAGCCACAGGTTCCGAACTACAAAGGAGCATTAGTGGGAGAAGAAGGGGCTACTGCTCAAATCAGGATTGTAGACCCATCAGCCCGGACCGCAGCGGTAGATGATGGGTATGGAACTGATGACGATCTCCTCCTTGAGGATGATGATCCCAAATGTCCTACAATCGTGCTTAACAAGTCGGAAAAAATGCCCCTAAGGAAGCCTTGGATGAACACACTGATCATCAAACTTTTTGATAAAGGTCCGGGGTACATGCAACTTCACCGACGTCTATCTCAGAAATAGGGTTTGAGTGCTCCGTTCTCTCTCGTCGACATCGGAAATGACTATTACATAGCACGATTTTCCAACCAGGCGGATTATGATCATGTAGTTATGGAGGGTCCCTGGGTGTTTGGAGACAGCTACCTAGCAATCCGAAAGTGGGTTCCGCGCTTCAATGTGGATGAAGAAAAGATCACAACCCTCACGGTTTGGGTTCGCATCCCGTGCCTCCATATTGAATATTTCTATCCTCGCTTTCTGAACAGGGTTGGAAACAAAATAGGATGAGTCATGCGCATCGATAATACTACGGCAACAACAGACAGGGGGAGATTCGCAAGGCTAAGTGTGGAGATTGACTTACCTAAACCATTGCTGTTGAAGTTCAAGATGGATGGGAAGATATGGCCGATCCAATGCGAAGGATTACATATGCTTTGTTTTAAATGTGGCAAAGTAGGACATAGCATGGAGGGGTGTGGTGCTAATGCTCAGGACCCTTCAGGCAACTCAGAGTCCCCTCCCAAGGAAACAGAACAGAACACCCAGGCTCAGCTCGAGTCTAACACACATGGGAACTAGATGCAAGTGAAGAAACCCTCGAGAAGACGCTCGTCTCAGCCAAAAGAGGGAAGTATCAGCGCCACTGGCGGAACGGGCAAGAAGCCAATGCCGACTACCGGCGAGAGCAACACCATCCAGAAACCGGTAGCCGGCACCAAGATCTTCAAGGATTCTCCTCCCAACAACAACTTCGCGCGCCCCTCGCGGTTTGAAATTTTGAATTCAGTAGAAATCCCAACAAATCAGGAGGGAGATCCGGGTTCATCTACCACCAACACAAATTCTCAATCGATCGCCACAGAATATGTTCCCAAAGATCTGCGGATGGCGCAAGATAGGATTTTTAAGGAGAAACAAAATCTATCCTCAACCCTAAAGATAACTGCCAATCCATTGGGGACGACTTCTGTTTCCGATAACGCCCAACCAAAGCCCAATCCACTACAACCCATCTCCAAGAACTCGAAACCCTCCCAGAACCTGAATGCCCATACCACGACCACCAACGCCGTCCCTGTGATTATCCTAAGCCACCCATAAGACTCCCAAAACGTCGATCCAAATATTCCCCTTTCCCACTCTACACTCGTCCTTTCCAATCCAAACCTCCCGCCCCATCAAACCCCCCTTTTCGTCAACCATGGAATGTGTCCCAAGAACCCAGGTGATTCATGTCGACAAGGCCTCAACTTTCCTCCTGTCCGACCTCCGGACGGGCCCTTTCCAGGCAAAACTCCCGCGGATTGCAAACAAGATGCTATGCGAGTTCCTCCCGCTGGTGACAGAAACTCATCCGATGTTGTGCAAGGTATCGATGCCTCGGTCCATGGACAAAGACTTGATCACTTTGCCGAAGCTCTCTCGGCCTATTTGACTACCAATCCTCAAGGATATCAAGCAATTCTAAGGAATTTCAACAACTTACTGTTTGATATGAATACTCTGAATATCCTCATTTGGAATGTGAGAGGGGCGGCTAGCAGGGCTTCAGCTGATGACATCTGTAACAAAATTGGCTTCGATGGCAAGCGGAGGGTGGAAGCTCAAGGCTTTGGTGGAGGTATCTGGCTCCTGTGGAGAACCTCGGAAGTCACCGTTAATTTTATATCTCTTAGGGAACAACACATCACTGTGGAGGTTCAGCGTGTTGGTGAAGTTCTGTGGATCCTTTCGGTGATCTATGCGTCCCCTACCCCCGTCCGACGGCTTGAACTTTGGCAGTCCTTACGGGAGTTTGCAGAGACTAACGGTAAGCCTTGGCTTTTAGCGGGGGACTTCAACGCCACCTTGGGCCCTCATGAAAGGTCGGGCTCCTCCATTGGCTCCAACCGAGAATCTGTCCGCTTCGCGCAATAAATTGATGAACTCCAGCTAGTGGACTTGGGGTTAGTGGCATTCCGTTTACTTGGAACTTTGGAAGGAGCCCCCGCACTAGATGAGTCGCGAGACTTGACAAAGCCCTCTGTACACTAGAGTGGAGAGATATGTTTCCTGAGGCTAGCGTTACCCACCTCACGGCCCCTCACTCTAGCCACACTCCCATCCTGATCTGTACCGATGGCTCGATTCCAAATCTGCCCCCAGACAGACCTTTCCGTTTTCAAGCAACTTGGCTTCTACATGAGAATTTCAAGAATTTTATGCAACATCAGTGGAATTTTGAGGCGGAATCGTGTGCGGCTCTGGCTACATTCACTGATGAATTATAGACCTGGAATAGGGACGTATTCCGAAATATTTTTAAGAGGAAGAGGCACCTCTGGAGCAGACTTGAAGGGATCCGCACAAAGCTTTGCCTCGGTCCCTCACGGCACTATCTACAACTGGAGTTCGAGGTGTCAAAGGAACTCCAAGAGCTTCTTGCTCATGAGCAAGCTCTTTGGTTCCACAAATCACGTGAGAATTTCCTGCTGAATGGCGATCGGAACACCAGGTTTTATCATCTTTCTACTTTGATCAGAAGGAAAGCTAACCGTACTACTGCTCTTCTTAATGAGGAGGAATGGGTGACTAATCCGCGTGCTCTCCGGTTTTTAGTTAAGGGGGTTTTCCAGTGTCTTTACACTGCTGAACCGGTCTTAGCCTCACACGGGAATCAGCGCCTTTGGGTCTCCTTTCCCCCTCTTTGCTCCGACCAACGCCAGCTCATGTCCCAACCGTTCGGGGCTTCCGAAATTTGGGAAACTCTGAGAGCGATGGGTCCTTATAAGGCGCCGGGTCCGGATGGCTATCCGGCCATTTTCTATCAGCGGAATTGGGAGATCGTGGGTCCCCAAGTCACATCCACAGTGCTGAAATTGCTGAATGAGGGCTGCTTCATGGAAGATATTGGTGATGCTCTACCGGTGCTCATTCCTAAGGTGCCCATCCCAACTCGTCCATCCCAACAGCGCCCTATTTCCCTCCTGAATGTCATCTTTAAGTTGGCAACGAAAGATATTGTTAACCGCATCAAACCAATCCTGGGGGATCTCGTGTCTCCAGCCCAAGCGAGCTTCATCTCGGGAAGACAAATTGTGGATAATGTGGTTATTATTCAGGAGGCTCTCCACTCGATGCCGAAAGAAGACGCAGAAAATGGATGATGATTAAAGTGGATTTAGAAAAAGCATATGACCGAATTCGGTGGGATTCTCTCCATGAAACGTTGATGTGCTGTGGCTTCCTGGAGAGTCTTATCGATGTGGTTCTGAAATGCCAGACCTTAGCCAAATTTGAGTTGTTGTTTAATGGAGAAAAGACATCGAGCTTCCAACCGTCGAGAGGAATTCGCCAGGGAGACCCACTCTCACCTTATCTCTTCGTCCTCTGTATGGAGCGCCTCTCACATATCATTGATGGGGTTGTCCGAGATGGCCGCTGAAAACCTGTGAATGTGGGAGAAGTGGCGTTATCTCATGTTTTCTTCCCCGACGACCTTGTTCTCTTAGCTGAGGCATCGAATGAGCAAGGCTGTGTAGTGAAGGAATGCCTGGACAACTTCTGCGTTTGCTCTGGGGAGAGAGTGAACTACAACAAGAGTTGTGTGCTATTTTCCCGGAACGTGGCAGCGGCAGTCAACCAACAACTCAGCGGGGTACTATCCATTCCGATGTCTGAGGACTTCGGAAACTACTTAGGGGTCCCGAAAGCTTCCGGTAGGATGATCAAGGAGAGATACAACTATCTCTTTGACAAGGTTTCTGCACGACTTCAAGGTTGGAAAGCCAGAACCCTATCGTTTGCAGGTAGAGTGACTTTGGCCAAATTTGTCCTTACTAGTTTACCTCTGTACACCATGCAATCCTCCTTCGTTCCGAGGGACATTTGCGATGCCATCAACAAGAAGGTCCGGGGTTTTATTTGGGGTTCAACCTCGGAGAGTCAGAAGATTCATCTCCTAAATTGGGAGACCGTCACGAGCCCTATGGCCGAGGGAGGCCTGGGGATCCGTCCCATGAGACCCTCAAACCAAGCCACCCTGGTGAAGCTAAGTTGGAGGTTACTTCAATCTCTGGGTGCCCTTTGGACTCGTATATATAAAGGGAGAAACGACGTCGACATGTTCACCAAGCGGTCTGGGACATCGAGAACGTGGAGAAGCATTGTCCACGGGGCGGAAATTCTTACTCCAAACCTTCGCTCCGCTATTGGTAATGGCACCACGACTTTGTTTTGTCTACATCCGTGGTTTTCTGAACGCCCTTTGATTGACATAGCTACAAAGGACATCCCCGAGGAGTGAAGCGGAACTATGGTAGCTGAAATGTGGTCTAATGGCTCGTGGAACTGGGAGCTGCTATCGCAATTCCTGCTGGCAGACCATCTGATGAGCCTCCAATCCCTTCGCATCACATGCGACCCGGATGCGAGAGACAAATTGGTTTGGGGTCTCACCTCCTCTGGAGACTTTTCTACCAAGTCTGCCCTCTAGAGCATCTCGCTCTCTCCGCCGGGCAGTGCTCCGAATGGCAACTGGAAGCACCTTTGGAGAACGCCAGTGCAGCAGAGGGTCCGCTCCTTCACTTTTCTGGCCACCCACAACGTTTTTTTATCAAACAACTTCAAGCTCAGACGCCACCTTTCATCCTCGGATGCCTGTGCGAGATGCAGGGCATCTAAAACGGGTTTGCACCTACTTAGAGATTGTGGGGTGATTCACTCGGAATGGGCGACTCTGTCTGAGACATATGAACGCAGAAACTTCTTTGCAGATGTTGACATCAAGGTTTGGATCTTCGCCAATACAAAGGGAGAAGATCGTTGGGCGGCTTCCTTTTCGAATATGCTATGGTTAACTTGGAAGTGCAGAAATCGTTTGGTGTTTGATCAGATCGAGGAGCACAAGAATCTGGCATCTAGAGCGATTATGTTTACTGATAATTATTTCCTAGCTCTTCCTACTATAGATCCGCCGGCTGGGCCCCTAGGCCTTCCGCAGGCCATCCCAACAACCTGGTCGGCACCACCGGAAGATTGGCTTAAACTCAACGTCGATGGCGCATCGAAAAGGAACCCAGGTCCAGCGGGAGGCGGTAGAATCTGCCGGAATTCCGCGAGGAATTTCCTCCACGCCTTCAGCTTCAAATGTGGTCGGTCTTTGGCTCTAAGGGCGGAGCTGTGGGCGGTGTTAGTAAAAACCATCAATTAATTCTTAAAATTGATCAAACTCATTGAAAATCAAAGTAGAAAACTCATCTGAAAACACGAATGGCTGTGGCGTGGTATATATCCGAACCCACGACCTTAGAAGCAATTTCGCCCCGACCATGGTGCAAGTCGGCTTCAGGCATCGCCACCCAAGGTTACACAGCACCTCCGATCGCATGCACTCGCTAAAGGAGGTTTGGAATCTTTTCAGGAACTCATAACGTTTCTCAGAGAAGTTTAAGAACGTGGAAAACCACGTCCTTCTTCTAAAACCTAAAAGCTCTTTTTAAGAGGAAGAGAACGTGTGTTGGAACACCTCCCACTCTCCCACCAAAACCTAGTTTGTTTAGGAAAATTCTCAAACCGGTTAAAATCTCTTTTTTTCCCTTTTTCTTTTTAACTTGGATAAGAATGGAGAAAATAAAATTCTTTTATAAAACCTTTATCAAGCATTATTCCCAACAATCCCCCACAAATGCGAGGTAATAGGTTTTCTAAAACAACTTTAAAAACAACGTTCTGAGCTGGTTTTATGGAGAAGATACTTAAATGTTGGTGAGCAAGTCTTGAACCAACACATAGTGAAGCTGAGTGCCTCGCTTGTCATAGAAGTGAACGAATCTTGAACTTCCAGACTCGCGAGTTGACCTCAACAGCACATACCTTCACCACGATCCTGGTGATTTCGCGATAAGATCCTCAAATATGTATGTGGTCATCTCATACCTTGGGTGCTAAAGAGTGCTCTATAAAGACCACCCTAGTCTTCCACAGAAGGTGACCAACCCTTCACACTCTCGTAGGTAGCTCCATCAAGTCTATCTCACATAGACCACCCTTATTAGGGCTATGGAACCATTAAGAGCATTATGCTCATCCTCTTCCATATTCGGTGAATTCATCAAGTCCTTCTCAATGGGACCACCCAACTCTGGGCTATGGACTCATTAAGAATACATGACTCAACCTTTCTCAATACACCTGTCATGGGAATGAGAAGTGGTGTATCTCTCATCATATGGGTTTGAATCTCATTCCCTTAGACAACTCAAGGGCTAGTCTCTCATTAAGCCCTTTTGTCAATAGACCATCAAGTTCATCTCGGACCTCACATTCTCCAAATAGATGACACTATTTGCAATCAGCTATCTCATAGCTTCATGTCAAATATGCGTGTGTCTCTTCTTGCGAATTTATATATTGCTACTAGCTACCCAAAAAGCAAATGTGAGTCACAATGTAGAGAATTAGATAGAGCTTCATGCCCCCACAAAGGTAGGTAAGCCAGTAACATTCTCAATTACTCAATTTCTTGTCCAGCTAAATCTAAAACTATGATCTCATATATATTTCATAATCGATGTAGCAAACATGAGAATTTTGATGATTTTCACAATATAGCACCACCGCATAATGTCAAAAACAAAACCACTAGTGGAGCTATAACATCATCATAATAAGAATGTTCGATCATACTGGCATAACGATAAAGTTATCAAACCTTCTCAACATTTCTCTACATAATGGAATGAAGCAAAGTAGAAATCGCTTCTAAATTGTGCAATTCGGCTTCAGGCATCGCCCCCCCAAGGTTACACAACACATCTGATCGCGTGCACTCGCTAAAGGAGGTTTGTAATCTTTCCAGGAACTCAGAACGTTTCTCAGAGAAGATTAAGAAGGTGAAAAACCACGTCCTTCTTCTAAAACCTAAAAGCTCTTTTTAAGAGGAAGAGAACGTGTGTTGGAACACCTCCCACTCTCCCACCAAAACCTAGTTTGTTTAGGAAAATTCTCAAACCGGTTAAAATCTCTTTTTTTTTCTTCACCTTTTTCTTTTTAACTTGGATAAGAATGGAGAAAATAAAATTCTTTTATAAAACCTTTATTAAGCATTATTCCCAACGCGGCTCTTCTCGGACTCTGACTGAGTTCTGTAAGGAGGGTGCCCAGGATAATCATCGAGTCGGATTCGGCGGTTCTTTGCAGACTTCTAGAGGGCAAGACCTGTGACAATCACCAAGATTACTATATCATTAAAGGTATTCGAGACCTCATGGACCAGCCTGGGTGGGAGGTTAAAGTGAGACAGTTCCGTCGTTCGGCTAATGAGGGAGAAAATTCGCTTGCTCAATTTTCGTTTTCGTTAGATGTTGATTTCCAGGAATTTCTTACTCCCCCCTCGTGCTTACTGTCCCATTTGGGATCTATCTCTGTAGCTTGACTCTTGTTTTTCTATTGAATAAATTTCGAGGCTCTGCCTCGCCTTCTCACCAAAAAAAATGCATGAATGCAGGAATGAAGCAACTTAACACTCAATGGAGTTATGATTAAGTTTCTCTTATACTTTTTAAATCAGGTGATGGGTATGTTTGTTATCATGTAAAGGAACGGGCATATGGCGATGTTTGTATGATCCACAGTATTCCCTCATGAAAAGTCTCTGGTTATCAATTTGGGCTCACAGGAAGAAATCGTCCCAGCTGTTTCTGCTAGAGTTAAAGATCAAGCCTCTGGTTAGTAGGTTGGTTTACTAAAAGAGACCATTGTCAGATTTATTTTATTGATTAGGAAGTGTGATTCATACAATACAACTTGAAATGATGGATGATACCATGTTCTCAATTTCTAACGAAATTTTACTTTTCCTGATACTTTTATACTATCATGAATTTAGATCATTTACCAATTTAAAATCTTTGATGTAAATTTGGTAAAATCTTGGGTGTAAATTTTTCTTGATTGCGTAGGACTGTTATTTTATTTCTTCTTTGATGGAATCTTAGCTTTAATGAGTGTCATCGATTCTCTAAATTCAAAGAGTCGTGGATGTCAGGGCTTAGTTCCTAGGAAATATAGCATGGGATTTGTAGGTACAATGACCAACACCACTACAATCATCCT
Organism: Persicaria tinctoria; assembly: GCA_037127255.1. Taxonomy (NCBI): domain Eukaryota; kingdom Viridiplantae; phylum Streptophyta; class Magnoliopsida; order Caryophyllales; family Polygonaceae; genus Persicaria; species Persicaria tinctoria. The sequence continues at coordinate 64,445,275 of JBANSL010000010.1, read as the reverse complement.
CGCCATCAGGTTGTTGTGAGTCTTTGGAGGATGAATGAAGCGTTTCACCTGTGGCAAGTATGAAAGCGTTAGCCCATATATGAAAGAAATTGGAATTACTAGCTATTCGGATATGGAAGTAGGCTCCTTCAGATGCGGTGATTTATTCGGATTATGCATAAGGAATTAATGAAGTGATATTTTAGCTTAATTTTTCAAGGAAATTCGCTTTTAGAAATAGTAATGAAGCATATGGTAGGAATGTCAATTGAAGGAAATTATGTTGGTCGTTGAATCTCTTCTTGCATTGCCTCAACAAAGAAGGATCTTCGTTTAAAGATTTAGAAGAAATTTAGTTGAAGCTCGTCGAGGAAATGTCAACTAATGAATCACTTATTCTTTCAAATCTCAACACTATTAAAAAACTATCAAATAGCTACGACTTTTAGCCCCCAAATTTTGATGTCCTTGCGTTCGTGGCTAATAGCCATGACAAAGACGCCGAATTTATGACGTCGTTGCTGAAACTACGTCGGAAATATGTTTCCCGAACGAATATTATGTTTTATACATCATTTAAAACGCATTGATTAATATGATTACATCTGTAAAATAAGATGAGGGTACCTAAAATAATTTAAAATTTCCGTGTGTTGCGCATGGGGTATAGGCTAGTTATCACTCAAAACTAACACCAAGGTCATTTAGCCTCCTTCCAATCCGAGTAGAGATGGGAGAAAACTTTCTTGTGTTTATTTGACTCCAGACTCTATTCAAAACCTCTTATCCCCCACTAATATGGGGCTTTCTACCTAATTCTATGAATAAAATTTAGGGGCATTAGCCATTTAGCCACCTGTTTAACCCCAAAAAAAAGAGGTTATGAATGAATCAATTTGTTTGTCGGTTAATAAATGGAATAAGTAAATACAGTATTCGGCTTCAAATCCATCTTGTTCCCTCTTCCTCACAAATCCCCACTTAAAAAAAAAAGAAAAAATAAATTAAATTATTAAATGAATTAAAAGAATTAAAAAAAAATTATGTGAGAGGGGACCGGAGAGGGAGACGGGACCTGGGATAGAGGATTTACACCCATATAAACTAGGGAAATTTAAAAAATTACCCATTAAATATAAGCTTTTACACTTAAAACACTTGTTAAATGTAGTACAAAATTGTAGAAAACTCATTGATGATTTTTGTTGACAAATCACCCCCACCACAAATTTCCATTAAAATTTCGGTTTATTTTAATACTCCCTCCGTTCCAAAATACATGGGTTTTTAGTTTTCGGCACGCTTTTTAAGGAGCGAAAAACTCTATGAAATATTATTTTTTTAATCAAATTTTTTATATCATTTGATACTTATTACTAATAAGTATCAAATGATATAAAAAATTTGATTAAAAAAATAATATTTCATAGAGTTTTTCGCTCCTTAAAAAACGTGTCAAAAAGGAAAAGCCCATGTATTTTGGAACGGAGGTAGTATTTTATACTTATAAATTAAAGTTTAAACTTGAATATATTAATATATTAAGGGCAAACATGTACCCATCCGTTTCAAAATAAATGTCGTTTGACTTTTGTGCACGTTTTGTAATGAGGTAAAAACTCTATAAAATATTAGTGTTTTTTTAATCAATTTTTTTGTATAAATTGATACTACTTAAGTAATAAGTACTGTATTAATTTATTAAAAAATTGATTAAAAAAATAATATTTTATATGGTTTTTACATCTTTAAAAACATAAAAAAAAGTCAAACGACATTTATTTTAAAACAGTGATTATAAAAAGGGAAAACTAATTAAAATACCTCCACCTTTAGGGGTATGGTAAAAATATATCCCCAACTTTCAAATGTAATACAAATATCTCGACCTTTGAGGGTAGTGGTAATATATTGCCACGAGTAAAAAATTATGACATAAGGCAACCTATGTGGATTATTTTTTAACAAGGGGTTTTTTGAACGATTTTCTTAGAAAAAAATAAAACATTGGACCGGGTTCATACACAATGTCTTTTCCTCCCTCCTATTTTCTTCTGTGGTCGCTTCTTGAACTGTCTTCTAGGTCTTCCAGGTAGCTCATGGTTCATCTTCAATGACAGTCTTCCTCCCTCGTGGTCGCTTATCTTAAGCTGTCTCTCTCACATCTTCTTTCTGTTTGATTCGTTCACGGACTTGACTGAGTAAGTTTTTTTCCCTCTTCATTGTTGTTGTTGGTTTAGTTTTGTTGTCGGGTTGGTGTTAGGAATAGTCGTGTTGTGTTGATTTGAGACAATTTTGACCGGATTAGTTCCTTTGTTGAATCAATTTCGTTTTTCGGATTAATTTTGTTGTCGGATTATTTTTTTCCTAAGAAAACCCAGTTTTAGTGCTATACAACTTGTAAAAAAACTTCCACGCAGGTTGCCTTGTTAAAAAAAATCCGCGTAGGCTGTCTTGTTAACATTTTTTACCCATGAGAAAACTCGTGGTAATATATTACCACTACCCTCAAAGGTCGGGATATTTTTATTACATTTGAAAGTTGGGGATATGTTTTTACCATACCCCCAAAGGTGAGGGTATTTGTAGCTTGTTTAACTCTTCAGCAATTTATATAAATAACTAAAGGCACTTTGCCTTCTTTTGGATCAAAAAAAAAGGTGAGGGTATTTTAATTAGTTTTTCCTTATAAAAATGGGGTGTTGATAGATACACCACAAATGACGATTAAGGACGTGCAAATCCCACACTTGCACAGTCCCACACTTGCACGTCCACTAGCAAACACTTTGCACGTCCTTAACGACGTGCAAACCCTAGTTAGGGTTTTGCGTTTAGGGTCTAGGGTATAGGGTTTAGGGTTTAGGGTTTCCGAGGGTTTTTTATTGTTAATTGAAAAAATTGAAGTGTTTAGGTGGGTGGAGTTGAAGGATTTAGGGTCTAATTAAATGGCATAACTGGAGTTCCACACATACATCAAGATGAAGTGTATGTTGATGATTATACTGCATTAAATGCATATACATACTCTCTACGCCTGATGTATGTAAAAATCAAGTGTCCAAATCATGAGAAATTAAATGCAATTCATCATTGCCCATGTCTCGATCTGTGCGTAGTGCGTCCTCATTTACGCCTGATTTTGTACATATATACAATCCGGTTTCATTTCCGGGCACCTCGATCTCCAAAAACCCAAAGAGTATGGAAAGATTTGAGCAGTGGCTGGAATATTGGTCTTCACCCCTAGAGGTCTTCCCCGGAAAGCTTTAGTGGAGTTGAAGGATTTAGGGTCTAAATAAATGGCAAGCAATAATTGTTAAGGTTTTCATTCGGATAATATGCGAATAATATTACAAGGAACGGAAAAAAAAAGGTTTACATCCATAATTTTAATAAACTGGTGGAATAAAATCTAGGAAAATAGTAAAGGGCTACCGAACTCGACACGTAAGGCTCGAAATCTCTCAAACTGAGCTTCAAACGGAGCATCCCATCCTTCGACGCTCGGTTGATGATGTGCGACCCATTCTGGCGGAGGCGACGGAATAGGAGCATTAGGACGCAAACAGATCTATGAGAACGGAAAATTAGAGTTAGAGTATTGACATGTATATGAAAAGCAAGAATAGGTAATAAAAAAAGACGTTTGAAGTCGTACCGCGGCAAAATGGTCTTGGTTTCCGATGCAGGCTACACCAAGGGTTGCTGATTGAGGGTTGTTAGCAGGTGTCGGCGAGGTCATGGGGAGACATGTGAAAGGATGATGCCAAGCTAGGACGACGAGAGGAATCTGATATACCGTTGCAAATACTAAACCCATGATGTGTAGCTCTATCCACCGTCTCCTATCACCATGCACAGGTCCCGCCCATCTCTGGTAGTCGACGAACTGCTGGAATAGGTACTCTCCCGTATAACAATCGGCGTAGAGATCGGCGTGATCCTCCAAGTGATTGCATAATAACGTTTTGAGTTCCGAGAAAGCAGACTCGCCGATCGGAGATGTCAATGACGCCAAAGCACGGTAGCCACAATGACCATCTCCAACAGTGTCCCTCACACCCTCAATATGACCGAGCATGAAGGGATCAACGTTGTTTCGACCCCAGTTGAACCCTCCGAACACATCATCACGTCCACGTCGAGCTGAAGTCGCTTGTGGACGATGTCGAGCAGCACGTGCTTCTTCTCTCTCAAATCTTTCCCTTAACTCCTCGTATGACAACGGGTTGGTTCTGCAGGCATTTCTCGACCCCCGAGGCCTCCCCTTCCTTTGGACGCTTGCAGATGAGGGTGGGTGCAGCTCATCGTCGCATACATCATTGGAAGCCGTGTATGAAGATGACAGCTCATACAGCAGTGGGGTGTCGTCGATGTCAGTCCATGACAAATCCATCCAGAACGGGTGGATGTCCTCGGCGGGTATCAGAGTACCGGAGTTGACGTATGCCTGAATCTCATGGACACAAGGGATCCCGTAACAAACCCTCCAATGTCGGTCCGTGCATTCCGGAGGAACCTTTTGGTTCACGACATCCTGCCACATCTTGTACAGATAATCGAAGCACTTTTTGGAGATTAAAGTCTTTACCTCATCAAAAAGGTTGACTTTATACGCCGTTGTTGGCCATTTGAAACGGTCGATCTCCAAAGCAGTTTGCAGCTCATTTATTTTGTACGTGTTGTCCAATACGATGACGTAATGGAACCTTTGGAGAAGCCGTATCCCGTCAGAATGCGCCAGGAAGAGGTCGCTCAAGACGTTGTCGTCATCCGGATCTCCTCTGAAGTCGTAGTAGTACCCTCTTTCCCGCAGATGGTGCAAGGTATCTTGGGTCATCGTCCGACTACCTCTTTCTTCGGCGACCATCATGTTGAGCGTGTTTGTAAGGGTCTTCCTTGACGTGACGCTGGTCTCATCCAACTGCCTCAGTCCCATGAGGCAGGCAACGTCATGCAGCGTGATCGTCATCTCGCCCCACGAAAAGTGGAAAAAGCTGGTCTCCGGGTGCCAATGCTCCAGGAAGGCTGTGCAAGTGAACTCGTCCATACACTCCCAGTGGAAGGACCTCGGCTGCGGGATGCCCGATGGGATAAGATCCTGCATCCAGGTCCCCTGGCCCTAAAAAATGTAGCGGTCGAAAGGCAGCAGGTGAGTCGCCCGGTGGTGGAACTTCAACATCGGCAGATCCACAGTAGGCTCTCTCCACACCTGGTACGCTCGGTGATGCCTGTAAGACACAAGCAACTCTCTCGGCGGTAAGAGAGGGTCGACCTGCCCCTCCTGTGGCTGCCCCCCTCATGGCCCCCCTGCCCCTCCTGTGGCACGTCCTGCCCCTCGGACTGCCTCTCCTGCCCGTCGCCGACCTCCTCTGCGACGTCAGGGATGCTGTCATCCGCCGAAGCCAAGGAAATGGCCGGTGGTATCTGTGATGATTTAGAAGCCTCGGCGTCGTGGGTGCCGGATGTAAAAGCCTCTAGAACGGCTGAAGTAGATCCCTCGGGGATGGTGGGTGGTACACGAGCAAGCGGTCTACCCATGTCGGCCCGTCGACCCACAACTGCGTCAGTAATGCAGCTGCTCAGCACATCGGGGGTCTCCAAAGAAGGATGCCGCCCCTCCGTCGCATCGCCAGAAGGATCCCAAGATAGCAGACCCTTCCAGAAGTTGTCCTCCTCGTCGGCGGGGGGGGGGGGGGGGGGGGGGGGGGGGGGGTCCCCATCGACTGCTGGTAGGCCTCTGCAGACATCAGCAGATCATCGACTGTGGCTGTCTGATCGTGGGGTACCGTCTCCTCCTCTGTATGTGGCTGACCGCTGCCGGGTCGCCGAACCTAACATGCCGGAGGGTACCATCCCCCCTCAAGAGCCTCCATGCCTGTTATTATGATCCAGTTGACTATTAATATATTTTAATGTTTTTATTGTGTTTCAATTTTAATTTATTTCTATGTATTTTAATATATTTTAATATTTTTATTTTAATTTATTCTAATGTCTTTTGATATATATTAATCGCTTTTAATGTTTTTTATTGTCGTACCAATTTTAATTTATTTCTATGTATTTTAATATATTTTAATGTTTTTTATTTTAATGTAGTTTGTACTTTATGTACAAACTATAATTAAATCTATCAAATTATATTATAAACCATGAAAACTATATACTATCAAAACATACAAACTATATACTATCTATTATATTCTATCAAATTAAAACTATATTATTTTCTATCCAACTATATACTATAAATATAACAAATCATAAATACTATATATTCTCAATTATAATCTATCAAATTAAAACTATATTGTAATCTATCAAATTATATTATAAAACTATATTATAATCTATCAAACAATATTATAAAACTCTAAAAATAAATCAAACAAAATAAATAATTCAAATAACATACTGGTGGGGTCGGGAACGGTCCGACCGGCGACACCTCCATAGTCCGCCGCTTCCGCGGCGGTAATAGGGGATCCTCCACCTCCGCCACTCCGCCGCCGCCACCACCACCACCACCACCACCGGACGCCTCCGCCGCTGCTGCTCCACCACCACCACAGTCACCACCACCACCCTCCTCAGCCTCCTTGGCCGCCTCCGCCGCCACCACCACTGCCACCACCTCAGCCTCCATGGCCGCCTCCGGCGCCACCACCTCCGCCTCCATGGCCGCCTCCGCCACCACCTCCGCCTCCATGGGCGCCACCACCTCCGCCCCCATCGGTTGCGCACCTCCGCCACCGGCCTCCATGGGCGCCACCACCTCCACCTCCACCTCTCTCTCGGCTCCATCGCTCTCTGTGTGTGTCTCTCTCTCTCTCGATGTCTCTCTCTGTCTCTCTCTCTCTCTCCGGCAGTCTCTCTCTCACTCCGACGATCTCTCTCTCTCGATGTCTCTCTCTCTGTCGCCGGCGCTCTCTCTTTCTCTATGGATTCGGATGGAAATGGGGAAGACGAAGCACGTCCGCTTCGTCTTTAGTAGACGGGCTTGCACGTCCTTAAGCACGTGCACCTTTGCACGTCCTTAAGGACGTGCAAGCACGTTTTCTTAAAAAAAAATAAAAACGTGCTTGCACGTCCGAGCTCGGGTGGATGTAAACCCACCTGCACATCCTTAAGGACGTATGGATTTACGGTGTATATAGCCAAAACGTAAAAATGGGTCAAGTTTGGATTAACCCTTTTACACAACATAAGCCATTTTTTTTTAAACAAACCAAATTAACTTCCCAGCAGCAACACCCCTTTCACAGCGCGAATTGGGGCTCTCGACTTGGGCACTCGCAAGTCGCAACAGAAGGGGCGAGGTTCATCAGGCTCCAACAAGCCGAAAAGCGCCACGAACATTCCAACCCAAGGTATGTTCTAGGGTTTTTGTTTGTGAATTTCGGCCCTTATTTTTTTTATTCAATCTCGCATCTATTAGACAATTCTCGACTTAATTGTCATATTCCCAAATGAATCCCCTTTCAATTGAGTGTTCAGTTTTCACGTTCAACTGATTTTTTTTAATTGTGATTTTAGGGTTTTCGAATTAGGGTCGATCAATGAGCGAGTAGGAGGACCGGGGTTTGAAAAGTTTAAGGAGGGGTGGAAGAATCCCGACTTTAAGCAGTTGAAAGGAAGGCGAACGCAGCAGGGCTCGTCTAAACCCCAAGCAGAGTCACAGTCTTCCCGGGAGCATCACTTTCTTCGGGGTGTAAGTTTCGTAATGACTCGAGGCAAGCTTCTTAAAGGCTCATTTGTTGAAAGTGGTTGGCACAGGAGTGAAAATACATCTCAGCAGATTCGTGAAATGAGCAAATTAGAGAATGAGTATTTGGAAAAAGCGCAGAATAAAGTTCCAAAGAAAGAAGGAAGATCTACACTTGCTAGATCTCTTGGTGGTATTGGTGGCTCTAGTTCTCACAGTGTTCATACATCATTTAAAAGAAGAAAGATTGACAAGAGTATTGCTGAAGCATTCGACATGAATGCTAGGGATCAACTAGATTGTGAGATTGCTAGAATGTTTTACACGGGTGGTTTGCCATTTAATCTTGCAAGGAATCCGTACTATTTGAGCTCATATGCTTTAGCTGCCGATAGTAAGCTATCTGGTTATGTGCCCCCGGGGTTTAATCGATTACGGACCACATTGTTGGAGGAAGAGAAAAAACATGTTGAGAAGTTGTTAGAACCCATTAAAAGGCTTTGGCCAGAAAGGGGAGTTACTATTGTGTCTGAGGGATGGAGTGATCCACAAAGGAGGCCACTAATCAACTTCATGGCGGTTTCCGAAGATGGCCCTATGTTTATTAAAGCGATGAATTGTGCCGGAGAGGTGAAAGATAAAGTGTTTATCTCTAAGTTGTTGATGGAGGTAATTGATGAGGTTGGTCGTCAAAATGTGGTTCAAATTGTGACAGACAATTCGAGTAATTGCAAAGCTGCTGGAGACATCATAGAAGACAAATATCCTCACATCTATTGGACTCCATGTGTTGTTCACACCCTTAATCTGGCATTGAAGAATAGTTGTGATCCAAGGCAGGTGGAAAGTAATGACGAAACCTATGATGTGTGTCATTGGATCACCGTTGTTTATAATGATGCGGTGAAGATAAAGAACTTCATAATGAATCATGGAATGAGATTATCCATGTTCAACAAGTTCACACCATTGAAGTTGCTTTGTATTGCTGATACACGCTTTGCTTCCGTGGTAGTTATGTTGAAGAGATTTAAGCTCATTAGGCGTGCTTTGGAGTCCATGGTTATGGGTGATGAATGGTCTTTATACAAAGATGATGCACCTACCGCAAAATTCGTGAGGGACACTATCGTCAATGAAGATTGGTGGGAGAGTATGAATTATATTGTTGAGTTCACGGCTCCTATCTATGACATGATTAGAGTTTGTGACACTGATAAGCCTTGTCTTCATCTTGTTTACGAGATGTGGAATTCTATGATTAAGAAGGTGAGAAAGTTGATTTACAAACATGAAGGCAAGAGTGAGTCAGATAATTCTGAGTTTGCTGAAGTCATACATAGTATTCTGATGAGTAGCTGGTCAAAAAGCCATAGACCTCTTCATTGTATAGCTCACTCTTTGAATCCAAGGTAACTAAACCAACTTATTTGTTTTCTACAACTTGGTAGTTTATAATAACAAAATAATATACTTAACTCTTTCTATTCTTACTTGTTTTTTGAAGATATTATAGTCCATCATGGCTTGCAGAGGATCCAACCAGATTACCACCATACAAAGATGGAGAAGTCTCTACCGAAAGATTAAAGTTCTTTCGAAGACTTTTTCCGGATATTAGTGAGCACAAACAAGTGCTATCCGAGTATGGTCAGTTTTCACTTAAAACTGGACCATTTGCTGATTCAATGACTATCTCTTTGATGGATAGTGAAGATCCTAAATTTTGGTGGGCTAACTTTGGTGCATCGGTACCTCTACTTCAAGGTTTGGCATTCAAACTACTTGGACAACCGGCTTCTTCTTCGTGTTCTGAGAGAAATTGGAGTACTTATTCCTTTATTCACTCACTGAAGAGGAATAGGTTGACTCCAATGCGTGCAGAAGAGCTTGTCTTCGTTCACAACAACCTTCGACTTTTGTCTAGAAGTTCCGAGGTGTATACAGCTGAACATTCCAAAATGTGGGATGTTGGAGGAGATCAATTTGGATCTTTGGAAGATTATGGGGTTCTTGATATTTTAGATTTATCTCTTGATGAGCCGGAGTTGGAGGAGAAGTTCTTAGTTGAAGAATGATGTCTTGTGACATGTGTTCTCTTTTGAACTTGTTTAATGTTGTTATTGTTTGTTGTTCTCTTTTGAACTTCTTTTATGTTGCTGTTGAACTTGCTTGATTATGTTTCTACTTTAAACTTCAACCTGGTCATTCTCGTTTATCATCAATGGGGGTTAGGGTTGGTTTAAAGCAAGGTAAAGGCTAAAAAACTAACACCAATGCGATTTACCCTCCTTCCATCCGAATCAACTTGATTGCAACCGGATCAATTTATGATGTATAAATTCAAATTGGATATCAGATTGAATCGCGCAAAGCGTATTGTTGCACCATGTGTAAATGTTTTTGACATCATTATGACTCAAAACTAACACCAAGGCCATTTAGCATCCTTCCATCCGAATGCACGAGCTTGAACACGATGATCATCCTCGGCTTTCCCCAGGCTGCAGCATCTCAGCGTTTGATCGCGTAACACAGCTTCCTCTCTATAGGCTTTGTTCAGAATCCGCGGATGTGAATGGAATGGTACACCCTTCCACCATAGCTTCAAAGCCTGCCACAAACATAATACTATGTTATAAACTTATATGGCTGATCAACTTCTGTTATATTGGCTGTAACGAATACGAATCAGCTCGTTAGTTATGTATAGAGTTAAGCAACTTACATTCCAATAAACCCATACCGAAACTTTATGTGGCATCAGCCAGAAAAATAGCGTCTCATCTGAAACCATTGAAGCCGGAATTCGTTTAGCTCTTAGTGAAGCTGTGAAATAGCCACCGAGTTCAGGGTGCTGAATCGTGATAGAAACCGACAGATCATCTCCCGGTGAGGTTGCCTTGATTGCCCAATCCCCGAGCATATCCTGTATCGATGTCAATTGTTGGGAACATCATCTAGAAGAGGAATGAAAAAACTCAGAAAATTGGTTCTACTTGACAGAAAACAATGAATCATACCATACCAGGAAAGGACTGACATGAAGTGCTTTTGCAACCAAATCGGATCTAGGGTCAAACTCGAAATACAATCTTTCACCCCAAGGCGGATTTGTTACCTGTGACAGGAGACGAAAAACAAATCAGAATTCACAAGGTAAATAGCAAACAGATGCACAACTATGTATTCTTGCAGCTTGATTAGAAATTTAGAGCCCCAAAAGGAACTATTAGCTACATTGATAGAAACAAGTGAGCAAAGATAAATGTGAAGAACGTGCAAACAGGAGTTGATCTAAGTTACTGTAACAAAGACCATAAAACAGTTTTCTTTTTTCTGTTCAAGATCATCAAACAGGTAAATGTTCAGCTGGTTCTACTTGCAATTAGTCCGATTATTGAATGGAAACACGAGAAACAGATAAGTTTGAGTGTGATGCATTTAACAAGGTAGCAGCACCAGTAGATATACAGACCTCAGCGATGCACTTCTTCAGGTGGCTGTCGGAGCCATCTAGTTCGTAGCAGTAATACACACTCAATGGATTGTGTTCATGTCCCAAGTTTGGAGGTATTGTCAAGAGGAGACTGTAAACATACACGAAAAAATCGATAATTGAACACAAGGGCATAACACTGTAATAAGTGCATAAGCAAGGACAGGAGACAAACAAGACAGGATCTTTTACACTGGACCAGAAGTGCTAGCAAACTCTCGAGCTTCGTGAGCGGAGAAATGGTCAGGTAGTGCATGAGACGAACGGTCCAAGTCAAAGAGCGCATAACGAACTCTGTAGCTGAAGGAGTGGTGAACTGGAAGGCGGCGCTCATGCCAGAGAACACCTTCATAGTATGAAACCGGTGGTGTCGCATCCTCAACTGCGATGGTGGCAGTAGTAGAGCAGCAGCGGTAGAAGAGGAGGCGGAAGGGGAGGAGGATAGAGAGAGCCAGCGAAGTGAAGAAGGTAGAGGTTGCAGACAGGATGAGGTACACAATCTCCATGGGCAGTTTGTGTTGTGTGGACAAGGAATGGGAGTAAGGAAGGAGGTGAATTGATCAAACAAATAAATTGCTCCCTTCCATCAATGATTTGGCCGTACAAGATTGGAATCTGTCTGTTTTTTTCCTTCTGTTACTTATTCATGCGTTAGTTCATGTTGCTGTCGTTCGCCCACGTCGATGGGGTGGGTCTAAGGGGGCACCCCATAGACCATTAGACCCACCCATTGTCACCTCCTCCACCATTCAGCGCCGGTGAAGAAGGCTGAGGAAGGTGACGGGACGGGACTGAGGGATTATGCAAGGGAAAAATGTTGTGCTGGGATGGAATGCCACCTGTCGGTTTCGATGCGAATTACTGGTGGTATGATCCTATTTAGCTTATTCATGCTTGCAACTGTAGTCATGTTTGGGTTTGGGAGAACCCAAGCAATACAAATGGATGGTTCCTGAAGTCACTAAACAGGTGAAATTGGAAAACATAAAACATTAGAGACTGGCCTTGTAGTAAAGAGAGATTGACGTCGTGGGATGGGACTTGTTTTTAACACCAGGGCCACTTTGCATCCCTCCATGTGAATCGGTGAGCTTCAACATGATGTTCATCCTTGGAGCATGGGACGTTGGGCTCGGCTTTGCCCAGATTGCAGCATCTAAGATTTTGATCCCGTACCAAAGCTTCTTCTCTATAGGCTTCGCTTGCATACCTTGGATGTTGAATGAATGGAACACCCTTCCACCATAGCTTCAAAGCCTGTCATACATGAATGTTACAGAAACAATCAATTCAGGCGAGCATTTCAGACAATGAGCTACATACTCTACCTCCCTTAAACCATCAATCCCAATAGGGCTAGTATGAAGCTAGGCATAGTTTTGTTCGAGACTAGGCCAGGAATTCATTTTATAAAATAAGAAAAGTTTCCTTCATGTACTCTGGATGTATATAAAAGGGAAAAAGTTGAGAAATTGATAAAAGGAAAACAATACAGTATTCAATTACGGTAATATTCATAAAAGGAACAATGTAAAACGCTCTAAAATCTGCCACCTAACAGGCTAACATAATGCATTCTTTTAGATTTATCAATTAACTCCACATATATGAAGTGTTGCCCCAGATTACAGTGGCCAGAACTTAGAATACTTATATATAACAGATTCCCTATTATATAATTGGAAATGATTAAAAATCAGTTCATCAGTTTTAGAAGCAACTTACATGCCAATATATCCATAATGCAACTTTATGGGGCATTAAACAGAAAAATAGTGTCTCGTCTGTAACCGTCGAAGCAGGAATTTTTTTGGCTCTTAGTGAAGCTGTAAAATAGCTACCCAAATCAGGGTGCTGAACCATGATAGAAACAGACAGATTATCTCCGGGTGAAGTTGCTTTGATTGTCCAACTCCCGAGCATATCCTGTGGGGTCAAAGGAGGAGATATAAACACGAGAAATCCATAGATATATGATTCAAGACAATTTAAAGAAAAAATGTGATGATACTAAATCTGAAGAGATAATAAGCTAACTGCTGTTCATTGGCAAGATTCCATATACTGTGGCCATGGTGGGAATTATATTCTGAGACTGACAGTTAAATTTTCTTTTTGACACGTTCTTTGTGACCCTCAAGTGTAGCAAGTACAGACATGAAAATAGTAAACAGGTTCATGGGAACATGTGTGGGGCTCTTTTTGTTCATAAGGTTCACAATACTAATTCTTCCCAGATGCTATCCCTAGATAGAGGTAGAACAACTCATATATGCAGAAACACCTCTGGTTTGACTAATGACTATTATTAGCATACTTAATTCAGACAAGTCAGGCTTCTTCAGATAAATGTTGCCACAATTCTGATTTCTTCAATAAAATCTTGAATCATTTAGGGCGTATACTTCCAGGAGATACCCTCAAAAGTAAGCAAATTACATACAAATTATTAGTCATTAGTAGAACCTGCATCCAACACCCTGGATAGGGTAAAGAGGCAGAGGCAGTGTGCTTAATGGCAGAAACATCTAGAAGATTATTGCAAGATCTAACAAATTGGTTATACTTATCGGACAGATGAGCCTAAATTTAACATGTACCCTTGCACGCACACTTTCATTCCCCAAGGAGGGATCAGAGATGGAAAGAGAAGATTATGATGTCATACCATGAAAGGACTGACATGAAGTGATTTGGCAACCAAATCCGATCCAGGATCAAAATCGAAATACACTCTTTCACCCCAAGGTGTATTTGTTACCTGGAAACAGAGAAGAAAAACATTTCAGAATTTGTCAAGTAAAATACAAACGGCTGCAAGCAACTATATAGTCTTGCAGCTTGATTATAACCCCAAAGAGGAGCTATTAAGTATCAACTACATTGATGAAAAATATACATGCAGCTAAACCAGAAAATCCTGCCATCCTTTTTTTAAACAAAGATTCATTCTTAAGACACATCCCTAGGCCCAAGTCAAACCATATCAATATAGTGCGAAGATGGAGAGAGCTCGAGCTCCATAAAATAGAAAGAAAAAATAAGGCAGGTGAATCCAGAGAGTGGCACACTGGCACAGCAATAATAAGATGAGGACCAACTTTTGACCTTGAGGACCCATTTCTCCAAAAGAGGCATATGAAAGAACATAAAAAATCATGAAGATAATGGGACAAGCATAGAACTTCTGCATCAGTTCAAGTCTTCCATTTTTGTGATTATTTTATGAGCAACAGTGATTTACACTGCTGCCCTGATGTGTAAAATTGAAACCAAGATAATTGTGAAGAAAATGAAAACAATTACTTTATCCAATTCAATTTACTTCCAAGAAATAATCTCTCTAAAACAGCAAAATCAAAGAGCATGCAAGATTTATTTTCAAGGTCATCAAAAAGGTAAAAGAACAGCTACCTACTTGCAATTAATCCAGTTTATTTGTATCATCAACATTGTTTTACTCTGTCAGTGTTATCCTGTTAATATGGACAGAACCCTAAGCAGGACAACTGATGAGAAAATGCAAACTAGAACCACTTCATCTAATTTATTTTACTCAAGCAAAAAGCATTATGATGTCAATGGAAACATAAAAAAAAATGGTTGTAAGAGACACCGGAGCCACACATGAGCTAAACAAGCAGAGTTATCCAAGGAGAAAGAACTTCTGTTAGTCATTTCTTCAGATATGTTCCCTAATATGCATAATGATAGCATTTGAATAACTGGATTCTACTTCACTCTAACACTATCATTTTCTCAACAATCAAAGAGTATGATTTGTTGATGCCAGTAGGTGGAACAGCCATCTCAAATCCCAGACATGTTTACTGACTACCCTCAATCTAGGACAGATGAATCTGATTCAAATTTATGAATTCTTGATGCATTTAACCAGAGGTAGGAAAACCAGGATACACACCTCAGCAATGCACTTCTTCAGGTAGCTGTTGGAGCCTTCTAGTTCATAGCAGTAATACAAACTCAATGGATTTTGTTCATATCCCAAATTTGGAGGTATTGTCAAGAGGAGACTGTAAAAACACACAAGCCATCAGCAATCCACCAAAATCGAACAAAGGAGCACAATAAAATCAACGCATTGTAGGCCAACAACAGAAAACTAAACTCTCAATTGGCCAATTGCCCTAATTTTCCTCCTAAAAACAAACTCTCAATTACAAATTAACAATCGGTGCAGAAAATTACACTGGGCCAGAGGTGCCGGCGACCTCTCGAGCTTTGTGAGCGGAGAGGTGGTCAGGCGGCGCGTGAGGCGAACGATCTAAGTCAAAGAGCGCGTAACGAACTCTGTAGCTGAAGGAGTGGCGAACTGGACGACGGCGCTCGTGCCAGACGATACCTTCGTAGTACGAAACTGGTGGTGGTAGCAACTCCTCGACTGCGATGGCGGAGAATGTAGGAGTGCAGCAGCGACGGAAGAGGAAGCGGAAGGGCAGGAGGAGAGAGAGTGCCAGCGAAGTGAAGAAGGTGGAGATTGCAGAGAGGATAAGGTAGACGATCTCCATTGATATTGTAGGAGATCGAGTTTTTTCCTGTTGTGTAGCGAACTAATTTGAGCGAAGACGGTGAATTGATTGGTAGCCACGCTGCCACGGCCATGGTTGACGTCACCTCGGGAGATCGAGTTTTTTCTTGTCAGTTTTGTACTTTTCACCCTACATTCTGAAACTTTACTTCTTTTTTTTCCCTTTTTTGATAAAGTAAAAATTCGAGATCATATAAACCAGATCGATAAAACCGATAGACGAAAACACCAAATACAACCCCCACACAGAAAACATAATTGAAAAAATCCATTGAACCGGCTAAACCCACAACACTACAAAGGGAAAAAGGTCAAACGAAAACCAACTAGTCGAAAAAAGCCAAACAAAAACCAACCAGTCTAGAACAAAAAAATCAACACATCCTACAGGTAAGAAATTCTCAAAATAATGGTACTTTGTAAAAATTAAATTTTCAGACACGATATGTACTTCAAATAATTTAAAAGCTACTTGCCAAATATAGCAATTATTGAATCTTCAAATGATACATCAGCAGTATTTCAGATTTTCAGGGGAACTAAAAAGGTGACATGAAGTAAATTGTAAAATTACAAATAAAAACCAGCTGAGTTACACAACACAATAAAATGAGGACAAAAAATCCCTAGGAAACGAACATATGTATGTGTTTCAATGGCTTCACATTAACAGCTTGCCTCGACAAGCCCGAGCAATGAAATTGGTAGAGGATAGGGAAATGCTAAGATAAAGCAGCATATGTGACGTTAATCTACTATGTGACTACCATAATCCTCATTGAACTTCTCATAACGGTGGGCGTGAAGATGAGCTGATGGCCTCGTGTTCTTCAAAGCCAAATCAATGTCCCCATGTTTGATTGATCCAACTGGAGGCAAATCTGAATGGCAAAGTAAAGAGCTTCAGGTCAGCAAGCACGAAGTCCAGTTGTCATAGTGAGATTACATGAGCAGGGGACTACGCAGATATTTTCTATTAAACAACCGTAGATGAGGAATTCAGAAATCCAGTGGCTAATCTCAAACAAGCAGACATATTAGGGATTATAAAAATTCACAACAGAATTGCTCTAAATTAATCAATCTGATAGATTGGGAGCTAGTTTAAGTTTCAGACTTTATTTCAAAATCAAATGAAGGTTTAATACCTTCAGTTCTTGAGAAACTGAATTTTGGGTTTAGAAATCTACTTACCATCCTCAGGTATGACTTCTTTGTTCTTTTCAAGGACAGCCATCAATCGTCTAAGAGGCTGCATTGCAGCCTCTTTACATACCAGCCGGATATCAGAGCCTGAGTATCCTTCAGTTCGTTCAACCAGCATGTCATATGGAAGCTCAGATTCCTCATTCGTTGATGGTAGGAGTTCCTCAAACATGCCCCTTCTTGCTTCTGGGTCAGGAAGAGGTACAAGGATCTGTTTATTTGTGTCAAGGGAGAATCATCATAGTGCAAGTGTTATTATCCATTCTTTCATGGATGAAATACTAATAACCATTTGTAAAGACAGTAAGTCCTACAAAAAGGAAACTTGGAGAAACAAGGCACTATATACCATGATTAGAGCAATACAATGTAAATATTACACATCACAGACTCGTTGAAGAAACAGCATGCGCTATGAGTTGATTACGGACAACGCTTGGTCAACCAATATTCTGAAAAAACAAAACTAATCGAATAGTCTAAGCCAATAAGGGGAAGCATATTTTTAAATTGGTCAAGCTGTTGCATATTTGGTCAATCCATAAGAGTAGGTGCATGATTGACCTAGCAGGAGCTGCTTAAGTACTTATGGAAGTTATGGGTCAGCTTTTAGAGGCTTTTCAAAGGTATGGCCTTTTTACAATACTTCATTTAACATAAAGTTCAACCATGTTCATAAATCATTCTTCAAAAAAAAAAATCAGAGGCTAGTCACGTAGCTTTTGATCCTAAAGTTATTTCAGTTATTTGATATGGTGTAGTTACATATACTATAGTATATGGTGAGTTATACTGTTTTTAGGTAAATGTGAAGAATTGTTGAAATTGTGCAAGGATACACGCTTCTCCAGACGCCGGAGCATGGCCCCATCCAATTCCCAAGGAAGGTTAGTTGCCGCCAAAACAAAGACGAGCTCATTGGTCTTCATCAAACCATCCATCTGCAAAATTAATTGTAACATATGGCAACGGTTATCCATGATTTTGTATCGAGAAAACTGGTCAAATTGCATTTATGTGTCATCTAGGACAAATTAACAAATCACAACAGAGCTCAACGGGTGGTGGCTCTACCCTTATTATGAACTGCAAAGCCATGAATCACGAGGAGATAAGCAGAATGATATAAAAAAAACAATCAAATGTCACCTGTATGAGAAGCTCAGTTTTGAGGCGTCTACTAGCTTCATGCTCACTCCTTCCCTCACCACGCTGACTAATAATTGAATCAATTTCATCAATAAAAATGGTAGATGGCGCATGATGTCTAGCAAGCTCGAACAGTACTTTCACTAGCTTCTCTGAATCCCCTGTTAAGCCATAAGAGAATCAACTAAAAAATTGTCAACAAGTTTAGCCCTTGTGCGGTCGATCATTGGAAATCAATAAGGATGTATGATAGACATGCCAACATATAAGAAGCAGATATACATACCTCGCCATTTGCTAACGACAGATGAAGCAGAGATATTAAAAAATGTTGTATTACACTCAGTTGCAACAGCCTTTGCAAGCATAGTCTGCAATGTCAAATGTATCAGAGTGATTACACTGTGAGTGAATTATCTACCCATCATAAAGCAAACTCGTAAATCCAAGCGTTTATGAGATAAAGCAAACTCATAAAGCTACACCATTGGATAATCAAGTCCCTTATAGACAACAAAACCAGAGATATCTCAATGTGAACAAGAGTACACTAATAACATGATCTCTTGACAAGGTGCAGCAATCCTAATGTACTAGGGCATTAGCAGCACTAAAGCGGGCTATATAAGAAATGTGTTATCTAGTAACTTGTCTGCCAGGACGCAACCAAGTATTCAAGTATTGCCATTATCAATTCTTATGCATCTGTTGCATGAGAAAATAACTGAGACACATCTACTCTTACATGAGGCTAAATGGTTTTGGTTGCTCTGAAACATATGAACTTCTTATCAAATGCAAATGAGAAAAGCTGAACAATTATTGCCTTAGATAGGTACCTAACAACAACAACAACAATAACAACTACCCAGTAGCCTTAGATAGGAACCTATGACCCAAAAACTAATTCTCAATGCAAAAATAGCAAATGAAATAGGTATTCCAAATATGAAAAGAACAACTCATATTCTATTGTGAAATTAAATGCTACAGACCTTCCCTGTTCCAGGAGGGCCAAATAAAAGAATGCCTTTCCAGGGTGACAGTAGACCAGTGAAGTACCTAGAAGTATTGCAACAACTACACGTTAGAATAAGCATGATAGATGTTCAGTTTAATCTCCATAAGTACACCTTGTTCTATAAAAATACAAATTCAGTAAAAAAGAACATCAAGAACTTTAATTTCAGGAACCCAAATGGGTTCTACAGTTGTTTATTTTTGCCAGAGGATCAGAGATACTAATGAGGATACTGCAGTTCACGATTCTTTATGGATAAATGTCCTCTTTTGCGACTTTCTGCTAAGGCGAACAAATCCTCCAAAATTCACACTTTCCAAAAGATCAGAGATGAAACAGTCATCTCCATAGATTCCTCCCTCTCGAGGTAATACCGGTAAATACCCTCCTTCAACATCTAAGTAATCAGAGTAAGATCCAAGAAATTAAGAGGTTATGTGCCATATCTACATCGTAGTTGCTGTATAAAATCCATGTAGCAGGTAAGCAGACCCACTTAGTGGGTGATTTTGGCCTTTCAATCACACTCCTTAATTCTTCACAGCTTTTTTTTTTAAAGAAACTGATCATCCAGCATGCATCAATGTTTTTTCAAAATATCTACACTATTCAATAACTGTTTCCAAATGGAATAAACATGCCTTCAGAACAAAGAGTGACAATTTATCGACTACTTTTTCATCTTTACCAGCATTATTTTTGGAGCGAAATCAAAAGAAACAAATAACAATTAAACAAGCAATCATCTTCAGCATTAAAGCATTAGTCCCTTGATTGTTACATATATTAGCCGAAGCTACCTTATCAACTTCAACTCATAATAAGAAGGGGGCAATAAGAACTTACTTTGGATATTTTATAGGCATCACCACAGCTTCCTTAAGGAGTCGCTTGGCAGTCTCTAGACCTTTTATGCTTTCCCACTTCACTTCTGGATTCCCCCGAAGAATATCCCTGCACAACAAACACCAAATGGAATATTTTTTACTCAGGATTTAATCCAAGCTTTTGTCTTAGATATCAACATATCAACCATTGACAATGAAGAGAAGTTCTAGAGAATAATAATCACCTGCAAAGACCTTCTGCTAAGTTACGTGTTTCTGTATCTTCGAATGTAGGAAGCAAGGGCTTCTGGCTGACAAGAGGACATCAAATGTGAATACACCCAGAAGACAAAAATTTCAATCTCTAGTTCTCCGCTTTTTAAGAAATAAACGTAAAGTAATTTGCATTCAACATAAGCCCCACTTCTGAAGAAATCAATGTAAATTGCAAGAAAACTAAAAGATGTGAAAATGCTTAATAAGCCCCACTTTTTAAGAAACTAAGCCCCACTTTGAAGCATCAAGGAGACAGTAAAAGATGTGAAAAAGCTTAATAAGAAAACTAAAAGATGTAAAAGTGCCTAATAATGAAAAAGTTGACTGAATGCATGCACTTTTAAGTATCAAGGACGGTAGAGAAAAAACATCGTTCACCAGAGGACTTGTATAAGCAAAAACAAAAGATGGCATATGCCTCCTTTCCTTGTTCTTTTTAACTTCATGACAAATAGATAAGTATACTAATTTCTTATACAAAAAATGGTAGTTTTTACCGGAAACCTTGCTTATCCAACTTGCATTTCTACCTAGTAACAGACCAATGGCTTTCTAAGGTATATTCTGCTCCTTAATCTTGTAAAGGATACCAAGGTAGAGAAAGCATAAGAATCATAATACATGACCAAAAACAGTAAGTCCAAGTGCTTCTCTAAACTCTCTACAAGGTTTGTAGTATCTATCAGCTTACCACTATACAATCACCGGACAGACACAGATAACCGAAATAAATAAAAAATTATAGAATAGCATAAAAATTATGGCAACAATATGGCATCCTAATCTGACAAGATTTTTTAATTTTAGCTCCCATGTCAAATTGACACACCACGAGAAAACACCAAAGAATATGCAAAATCATCAATTATTTATTCCTTTATTTTTAGAGCTGCCTCATAGTGATTCGCAATTCATAAGACATATTATTCAGCTCAACAGATAATAACTTACTAGAGAAGCCTAGGGAGACATAAACCTAATCAACTTGCAAAAAAAATACAGCATCAAAGATTAAACATAGTAATTAGGAAATAAGAGATCGTACAACTTGTTAGCAGCCAGGACGGGCAAACTACCATTAGCATGTACCCCATTAGTATTTCCCTGTAAACAGCCCAACAAGAAGACAGTAAGAATCTGAAAAAGAGAAACAAACAAATGAAGGCAAGAGCCAAGAGACGAGCAATACCTGATTCCGGAACTGCTCATAGATGGCCAATTCAGGTTTAACCGGCGCATGGCCATTCCCATTACTCCCATTCGAAAATCCATTCCCATTGGTGTGACTACTTGATGCTGGATCCGAATCTTCAGGTTTAGGCTCCCTCCTCCTTCCAAACTTGGCATCATAAAAAAACTTAAAATCCTAATCAGAGAAATCAATATCTTAAAAAATTCATGCCAACACCGACTCGTCTATCCTCCCCCAAATCTAACAATCAACATCCACAACAATAATCAAATTGCATGCATGATGCATCCAATTAAACCAGTGAAAACAACCAAACGTCCCAACAAACCCGAAAAGACGCCGCCACAGAAACCGATCATCACTCAATCAAGTAAATCAAGACTAATCGAACCAATCGAAGAAAGCGATAACCACAATCAGATGCGACATTACGTTAGTAAGAAACTCAAATTAAATAAACCGAAAGCCGAAAGAGAGAAAGCGGAGCACACCTGAAAGGTCCAGCGAGAGATGGAAGGCTCGTCGGACATCGTTGAATGGCGAAGGCGAAGAAAGGGAGAGAGGTTGAGAGATTTGGAAACTTCTCTCCGAATCTTTCGGGGGAGAAGTGGAGATCTCCGACTCTAGCTACTCTCCCTTTCAGATTTTTCAACCCACACTCTCTCTCTCTCTCTGAATTCGGGGTAGATTCTAGGGAGAGTGGAGACAGCAGAGCACAGCAGTGACAATGAGCGTGACCCGCTGGGGAGATACCACGTTCGGTTTCACGTCTAACATGTGCTCACCAACGATTTAATTATTGGAATATACTATTTATAAACTTTAATTTTTTGAAAAAGAAACTTCAACTATAAATATAAAATAATATAAATTTTACATTTATCAAACAATATATTGAATTCTTGTATTATATATACATAACAATACAAGTTTAAAAATATTAAATTTATATACCATCAATTCCATCAATTATTCTCATGTTAACTAAAAATAATATAATTTTAAAATCTGGTTGAAAATCCAATCAAAACATTGATGTAGCAATTAAAAAAAAAAATTATAGTCGAGTAAAATACTCCGTAGATAGTTTTATACTTTTATAGTTGCCATATTACCATTTGGTCAGAATTTTGAGTGGATTTAAAAAATTTATTATTTTTTTGTTAATATAAGTATAACTCGTATATGAATTTAGTATTTGCAAAATTTGCATTGTTTTTATTCAATGATGATACTTGAATTCTTTAAAGTCACTTTTTTCTTAATGTTTCATCTATTATAGTCTAAGATCATTGTCAGTAGTAAATCCTACTATCATAAATAGGTGAATCTGGATTCAAATAGTGTTATATTTAGGGGAGAAAACAATGAACACAGTAAGATTTTTCAATTGCTATGAGTCACACCATTGAAAACATTGAACACAGTAATGTATATTGAGAAACCATTGAACACAGCAAGATTTTTACAATTGCTGAATTACACCATTAAAAAAAAAGGTCACACCATAAAAATAATACTTTTATTTTGGTACATATACATTAGACATAATAAGGAGTGAGGGCAGATTCAGTTGGAGATTAATCGAATTCAAACTCGTTTAAGATACACATAATTGGTTCATTGGTTCATATTAAATTATGTATGAGAAATAAATATTGAGTTACATAAATTAATAACGAAAGAAAAAAATAAATATAAAATAAAATGATCAACTAGAGAATTATACTTGCATCTAATATTTTGACAAACCTGCATCACTCTCTTTATAATCATTATTTGTTCTGAAACCATTACTTTGATCATTTTTATACACATATTTTTCACTGGTTGTTCCAAATTTAACATAGCTAAAATTTTCACTACCAAAATTTCCATAACGGCATTAATATTTAGAGGTATTTTTTTCGTATGTCAAAATTGATCAATAGGAAACTACAAAATCAAATGATATGTCAAAATATAATATTTTATAAAATATTTTTTTTTGATAGACTATTTCACTTTACCACTATGATTTAGGGAATGATGCCTTTAGAGTAGTATATTATAAAGTTTTTAGGATCACTTGCCTTTTTTGTATGGAATTTTTTTCAATTTAGGGTCTTATCATATGCCCTTAGGGCATAGGATAGAAGGACCGATTTTCTTTTAATTAGATTTGGAATTATGTTTCAAATTTTAATTAATTTATCTTTTCTTTTATTTAGATTTATAAGATCCACTATAAAATGCTTTGGTGGAGAACGCGCCCTGCGCGCCCCCAAATCCTACTGCCAAAAAACCCTCTTCCAACCCTAACTCTCAAAACCGAAATTGATCTTTCCTCGGCTAATCTCCAGGCCGAATTGAGTCGATCTTTCTCCTCTCAACCCTCTAGATATAGCCTTCTTCGAGATTGTATTCAAGATTTCTCGTGTTCATGAGTGCCTTGGTCGCTCCTCCGGTGCGCAGGTGAAGATTTCACGGTTTATTGTGGCGTTCCGAGGTCGAAAAGGGTTGGCGTCGGTGACGGTGTGGAATCCTCTTGCCTATGTCAAAAAGAATTTCAAAAAGAGAAAGAAAATACTTGTTGATGAGATTTGGAGGCGCAGATCTGGTGAGGATTGGAAGTTGTGTCCTTTAAGTCGGAAGAAGCGGTGGCGTCTTGTCTGGCTTTCGGGTCGACGGTGGGGATGCCTTCGGTTGTGGTCGGTTCTCTGGTATTTTCTCTACTTCTCCTTAGATCTAAACTATCTACATTGGAATTGTGCAAAAAAACTCACCCTTTGGGTGAACAAAACCAAAGAGGGACCTTGTGTCCTTCTACTATCTACATCCCGAAAGGGCCCTCAAAACCTTGTGCTGATTCCTTCACCCGAGGGGATTCTACTCCCTTCATTTGGTGTTGAAATCTCCCTAACAACTATAGCTGATCTATGCAGATTAAACAAAACCGTGTTAGGGGATCATGCCCCTTCACTCTCCACTTCCCGAAAGGGGTCTCAAAACATGTTGAAAATCAAGTTTATTTGTGTATCACTGATAGCTGACACATTTTTCCGCTCTCTTCTTTTGCTAAAACCTTTAATGGGAAACACAAGTAAAAACGTCTGTAGATCAGTGATGGAGATATATGCCTCGTCCCCCTTATCCTCCCGAAAGGGTCCAGACCAAACTACGATTAAGGCGATCTTCGTGGCAACTATTCCTGTTTTATGGAGCTCTGTGTTGGATACTGTCTTCCAGGTAACATTATGCTTGTTGGCTATAGTGGCTCCTCTTGGAGGAGTTAAAGGAGAAAAAACATTGGGAGCGGATGATCCTGCTTCCCAAAAGACTATCCCCCAAAAGGGTCCTAAATTGCCGGAGGACACTAAACTCACTAAGGAGCAATATTGCTCCAATGAGGAACAAGATTTCAAGCCAAATCCATACTTGAGAAGAAGCACAAAAGGCGCACAATCAATAGGGAGAACATGTTAGCTCTTCAAGACCGAGATCAGGTGAACACTGCTGAGACTAACCCGTCAACCTTTGGTGCAAAAATCTCTGATGATCTCATGGATGCCAATGAGATTTGGATACGAATCAAGTATGTGTGGAAACTCTTAATTGGTGGTTGTCTAATTTTCTGGTTTGATTTGAGGTTTGATAATAATAGCGAGTCTAACCCAGCCAAGATGATGATACTTCCACCATCCTTGACTACTAACCGGCTATACTTGAGCACACTTGTAATCTTTCATTTATGTTGGTCCTTGATGAGAATCCTTGTTTATATTGCTTCGGTCCTTCATCTTTTGCAGTGGAAATGCTTGTGTGTATCCGTAATCGCTTGTGTTTGTTCGGCTTTGTTGGGAATCGTTGCTTGTTCTACTTCGGTTCTTCAACATTTGCAGTGGAAATGCCTAGGCTATTTTATGTCTGTAGATGTACTTCAGGACCACAAATCCTTAACCTACCGTGTCTATTGCCCAAACGAAAGTCTTAAAAAAAACATGGTGATTGGTGTGATTAGTTTTCGCACTCCGTGGTTACAAGCTTGTTCTGTCGAACATAGAAATTCTAAGGGTGATAAATGGTGGTGTAACTATGGCTTTGTTATCTTTGCTTACACATTTGTTTTGTCTAGAAGCATCTATAGGAATCTTTGTGTTCCCTGCAATTTGATTATTGTTTTCCTGTGCAACGCTGTTCTTGAATCGTTGTACTGGGCTGGGCAACCTTTGTTAACATCCATACCTATTATTAGATGCCGATACCATAGTGCCGAGTGGGCCTTTGACACCCTTAGTTTTTGTGAGTGCATAAATCTGCTCTAAATAATCGTTGATGGAGACCGATCTTGATGATGATCTCAACACGAACCCTAGTCTGTGAAACAAGAACAAACGAGGTCGGGGCGGGGCTTGTCTCCCCGGAGGACCCTCCGACGCTCAAGTCAGTATTGTTCTGATTCATCCCCTCCCTATGGAGGCGTATCTTATATCTTATAATCAAAACTAGGATTTGAGGGTGTTACCGTAGGAATGACAAGAATGCCCCTGGGCCCATCGGGCTTGCTTAATTTGGTTATCTCAATTGCCCCTGGGCTTCTTTAGCACCTATCGGTGGTGAAGGAGGTCGATCATTTCCCATCATTGGGAATCTTTATCCTCATGCTTGGACCTTCCCCTTGATTACTCAGTTAGTCCTTGATCTCCTAGATGGATACTTGGATAACACGTTGCGCAAACTCTCTTGACTGCCAATGGTTGCATAGTATTGACCGTGATTGGTGCCGAGATTTTGGCCTGCAAATGGCGACTGGGTGGCTGCTGTTGGCTTTACTTGACGATCGATTGGGTGGCCTATGAATGGCTTAATAGGGGCCGTAATTGGCGAGAGGTTGGTCCTGTCGTAGACTTATTTCGGCCGTAATTGGCGAGAGATTGGTCCTGTCATGGACTTATTTCGGCCGTTATGGGCGAGAGATTGGTCCTGTCATGGACTTATTTCGGCCGTTATTGGCGAGAGATTGGTCCTGTCATGGACTTATTTCAGCCGTTATGGGCGAAAGATTGGTCCTGTCATGGTCTTATTTCGGCCGTTATGGGCGAGAGATTGGTCCTGTCATGGACTTATTTCGGCCGTTATTGGCGAGAGATTGGTCCTGTCATGGACTTATTTCAGCCGTTATGGGCGAGAGATTGGTCCTGTCATGGACTTATTTCGGCCATTATTGGCGAAAGATTGGTCCTGTCATGGACTTATTTCGGCTGTTATTGGCGAGAGATTGGTCCTGTCATGGACTTATTTCGATCGAGGAAGGCTATGCACCTCCGAATGCCTTGTCCATACATTCGGACCGCGTAGGTTGTCGACTGAAGTTGCATTTGTGTTGCACTTGAATGGCCTATGAGTGGCTATCTGTTGAGGTTGACCCATACTTGCAGAGTCGAGAGGTGCAAGGGGTATACCCTCGGCTTTGTTTGGTTGTAATTTATAGCATTATATCCTCTGTCATTGTCGATGATGATTTGTTGTTCTGCTCCAAAACCTGAAGACACTGCACTTCAATGTAATTTACAATCAATTAATCAACAAGTCTCTTTAACTTTTTGCCTCTAGTACAACTAGCTCATGTCATACGAATGCAAATCAAATAAATGGCAATACAAGCGAGGCCGCTCGAGGGCAATTGTTGTACGCTCAGGTGTCACCGTATGAGGCACACCTATATCAATAACTCCAAACTCATTTAGTAATCATGCCAGGCATATATCAAATTGCAGACGAGGAAATGATTCTTATGAAATGTCAATAGCTGTAGGGGTAGAGTACTTAGCTAAAACCCATGTTCTTGTGTCATTTGTAACACTTACAACCTCAAAGAATGTTGTTCCTAGCACTCTTCATGGCTTCAAATGACCTCCGTGACAGAATGATTGCATGCATCATGTGTAACCTTCTGGCTTGCAATAATGCCCATTGCAGCACCAACTTTGCCATGAACCTTAGTTTGCGATTGAATTGTTAGAGCATCACTCAAAACATTAAAAATCATGCAATGAATATTTTTTTTAACGGCGTATTTTACACTAGGATAATGAGACGATACATTTTATCAAATAAACGACAAGGTGAATTTAGAAAACTTAGCTTATGGGTTCTTATACATCCCGCGTGAGTTGAACCAGTGGTGTCTCGATCATCCAGTCTTCAACTATTTTGGGTCCAGTGCCCCTAGTATTGCTTCATGTCTCCGAGTTATTCCTGAAGGTCAGACCTTGCCCCGGTGTCTTCCTAACACGTACTGGATCTCGTGGACGCGTTACTAGTAGTCTAGTAATGCTTGGTCTCGTCGGAAATGATGCGTTGAATCTCCACTTAGAAGTTGGGCCTTCTTTTGCAATGATCTCAAATAGACAGGCCAAGTTGCAATTTCTCATAATTCCGGGTTGATTTTGTAATTGATGCAAATATGCACACCCGTCATCTTCTTTCTTCGGACTTGTAAAGAACGGCGGCGGCGATTGACTTATTCGACTCCCTGAAGCTCCCGGATACCAGATTCGAGTCGGATCCGAGGGATCTGCGGGCGAGGCGACGGGAGAGGTCGAAATCGGTGAGCGTCACGTGGTCGGATTGCTGGATGAGGACATTCTCTGGCTTGAGGTCGCGGTAGACGAGACCGGCGGAGTGGAGGTGTTCGAGAGCGCAGACGATCTCGGTGAGGTAGAATCGAATCACCGCGGGGCTGAAGACCCTGTCGATCTGGCGGTGGTGCGGCGAGGCTCGATCAACCGGCGTAGTGCGGCGGTTCAATGACCAGAAGGGCTGCGGTTTCATCGTGCCCCAGTCCTCGATCGGATCCGGCGGTTTCGAACCCTGAGGGAGGGCAAACCCATCGAGTGCAGCGTCTCGGTCGGCGATGACGGCAAAACCAGGGCGATCGGCGTCACCTCCACTAACGGTTGCGCTAATTCCGATAATCGCAGAGCGGAAATCTTTCCGGAGGTGGAGGAAGACACCCTGGTGGCTTCGGATTCAACGTTGGAAGCGGAGGCGGCGGTGCCGGTCATGGTGGCGGTGGCAATTGCTACTCCTGTGGATCCGCCGTTTCATCCAGCCTCACAATCAATCGGTCTTTGTTGCTTTGTTCATTGAGAAATCCGATCTTATGGCTTTTTGATCGAATCCCCACGGACGACGCCAATTGTGAGTGCATAAATCTGCTCTCAATAATCGTTGATGGAGACCGATCTTGATGATGATCTCAACAAGAACCCTAGTCTGTGAAACAAGAACAAACGAGGTCGGGGCGGGGCTTGTCTCCCCGGAGGACCCTCCGACGCTCAAGTCAGTATTGTTCTGATTCATCCCCTCCCTATGGAGGTGTATCTTATATCTTATAATCAAAACTAGGGTTTGAGGGTGTTACCGTAGGAATGACAAGAATGCCCTTGGGCCCATCGGGCTTGCTTAATTTGGTTCTCTCAGTTTTCAATCAGTATACCTGAATAGGACCATTCTAGAGCTAATAGACAATTCATTTGTTACTAAATTTACTAAGCTATCAATTGCTCATACCACTCTTAGAGCATCTTATTGTGAATTCTATCTAATGCCGATAAATTTTCCTCCTAAAATATGTTGGGGCCGCCTATGGCTAACTGCACAGTTATTAATTGTTACACTTGGGTCTATTAAGTACACTGTCACTTTGCTCTTATCCATCGTCCAAAACTCTCTCCGAAATAAAATGATTGGGGCAATTTTGTGTGTATGGATTTATGTCGGGCACAT
This sequence comes from Persicaria tinctoria, assembly GCA_037127255.1. Classification (NCBI taxonomy): domain Eukaryota; kingdom Viridiplantae; phylum Streptophyta; class Magnoliopsida; order Caryophyllales; family Polygonaceae; genus Persicaria; species Persicaria tinctoria. Next base: position 64,416,096 of record JBANSL010000010.1, on the reverse strand, counting down.
GGCCTCCTTTGTGTTCAAGATCTCTTTGTATATTTGTCTACTATGGTGGTCCTTTTGGTGGCTTCAAGTTGATTCTATCACATCCACTAGTGTAGTTAAACCTCTGGCTTGGTTGTGCTTCAGTGTGTCAGTGTCTAACCGATCTTCTGTCTTGTGGTCGTGGATTTGTGCCTGTATTACTTGGTGCTTTGTCTACACTGGTGCTCATCAGCTTGTTATTGAACTTGTTTACCACTCAAATGAAAATCTGGGTACATGGAAGAAAACTGATTTGTTTGTTATTAATCTTAAAAGTGCAGTAGTTAATGGGTATAATTTGCGGATCTTGTTAACTAGCTGCCCCTTTGAGCATATTAATTTTGTTCTTGGATGGGTTAGTTTAAGGAGGTTGCTGCTCATCGTAAATACATTCAAAGGTGATAACGCTTCCTTCCGAGTATCGGAGCAAAGACTTATGGCGGTCATATTACTGTATAAAGATGGAATTAACCATCTAATGAATCGGAGATTATGCATCTTGGCTAGCTCTTATTGTCTTATTCACTGCAAACTTGTCTTGAATTGGGTGTGTTGTACACTACTTTCTTGGTTGCAACCTTGTATTCGTGTAACTGGGACACTTGAAATTTGCTACTGTATGCTTACTGAAAGTGTAATCATCATCTCCATATATGTAACTTATAATTCCAAACAAAAGAGGACTTGCGTGGGCTTCCTTCCATGCGGGTGTATCAAATGTAATAGTCATGGTGTTTCATTCAAAGGTCCAGCTCCACAACGCACGGTATATATTATTTTGTGTACAACTAAAATGACGATTTATGTTGAAACATCCAAGACTAAACTAACTACCTGCCCATGGGCAAAAATTCGCATCAGCGAACCTAGAGCACATAAGATGTCAGATATTAAAGCCGCTATAAACATCAAGCCTACCAAATCGCTCACTCATCGGTGCTCTAATTAGGGGAATCTCCAAAACAATTGCTCAGTGAGGGAGACCTTATGGCTAAGCTGGTTTAGCACTATGAGGAAATATTTGATCTTCTTCGATCAATTTAACTTAATAATTAACGCTCTCATGTTAGTCCAAAAGAAACTCAAAAGAGTAAGATATGGGTATGGGAGGGCTCACATTTTGCTCTCCTATGCAAAAACAAAGTGGTCATGATCATACGATATTGGAACTGTAGAGGGATTGGAAAAAGAACCTTCTGGACTAACATGAACGAATGACACTCGATAGATCATGTACAAATGCTAATCTTAGCAGAAACAAAGACTGAAACAGAACCAAAGGAATCTCTATGGAAAAATGCGGGATTCACAAACATGTGTTGGTCCCCGGCTTCTGGTCGTGCCGGGGGTATTGCCCTATTCTGGAATGAAAACTCCTTCATAGACGAATCCATCTCGGTGATTATTTATCTCCCAAGAATTATTGGCGTAAAATACGAGAACGTAAAAGAGAACTTTGAGTGTCTAATGTTGTTTGTATACCCCCCCCCCCCAAAACCCCTCAGAAAAAGATGACTTTTGGAGAAATCTATACAATCTGATTACCCAAAGTGACATTCCATGCCCAATCATGGGAGATTTAAACGAAATAAGCCAACCATCGGATAAGAGCGGAGGGGCAGAAATCCTACTTGGAAGATTTATGAGAATAATGGAATTCAAAGATGCATGCTCCTTGCTAGAGATCCCCTCGTACGGTAACCCATTTACTTGGAGAAAGAAGCAATTTGGCCCAGACAACATTCTGGAAAAACTTGACAGGGTGCTTGTCCATCATGAAATGATCGACATGTTTCCCAAATTGGCAACTAAAAATGGAGCATTCTCTAACTCGGACCACTGCCCTATCTCAATTAACATTTCCAAAAACACTAGCTTTAAACCACCCCCTTTTAAATTTGAAAACATTTGGCTGCAAAGGAGAGACTTCCGAAATATTGTTAAACAAGCATGGAGAGCTTCATGTGCAGGCTCTGCTATGTTCCGAATTACACACAAATCAAAAATCCTCAAACAAAAGGCAAAAAATTAGAATAAAAAAGCATTTGGAAACATCTTCCGACAAATACAAGAGGTTGATGAGGCCCTAATCGAAATACAATATATCCAACAAACTAACCAAAACCCAGAGTCATACATAAAAGAACAAAATCTATTATCTAAAACAGAAAAACTACTTCTTTTTCATAAAACTTTCTGGAACCAAAGAGCTAAATCAAAACACTTAAAGTTAGCAGATACCAACTCCTCCTATTTCCATAGAGTAGCCACAAGGAGATGAAATCGGAAGATAATTAGAACAATTACCTCCGCAGAAGGAACTAACATAATTGGCAATGAAAACATTAAAAGGGAAATTCAAAGAGATTTTGAGAAAAGATTTAATCGGGAACAAATGTATAAAACCATCCAATTAGAAGAATACCTTTCAGAAATCAACCCGGTCATTACAGAAGAGGAAAACGAATCACTTATTCAACAACCAACAAACAGTGAAATAAAAAAAAGCAGTCTTCTCAATGGGGAACAACAAATCCCCCGGTCCTGATGGAATGACGATTGAGTTTTACAAAAATTATTGGGACATCGTTGGCTCTGATATCATTCGGGCTATAAAAGCTTTCTTTCACTCTGGCAAAATGTTAAAACAAATTAACCACACTTTTATCTCCCTCATACCAAAAATTGATAACCCCTCCATGACTACACACTATCGCCCGATTAGCCTATGTTCTACCTTATATAAAATCATCTCAAAGATAATAACAGAACGACTGAAAACGGTAATAGGAAAACTTATACACCCATTACAAGGAGCCTTTGTTTCCAATAGATCAATCCAAGACAATATCCTAATAGCACACGAGATATTCCACTCCTTTCGTACTAGAAAAGGTACCAAGGGTTGGGATGCAATAAAACTTGATATGGAGAAAGCATACGACAGAGTAGATTGGCATTTCACGAAATCAGTTCTCCAAAAATTTGGATTCAACCAAAAATTTGTGGATATTATTATGGAATGTGTGACCACAGTCTCTTTTTCTATTTTGGTAAACAACGGCCCTACAGATCCTTTCAAACCTTCAAGGGGTTTGAGGCAAGAGGACCCCCTCTCCCCGTTTCTCTTCCTGCTCGGGGCAGAAATTCTTGCTCGTAAACTCTTGAGGAAGGCAGAATCTAACCACAACAGCATCGGATTCAAATTTGGCCATTTGGGCCCCTGCATTACGTTCCTGGCCTTTGCGGACGACATAATAATATTCTCGAAAGGAAGTAATGATGCATGTAAAAAAAGTTAAAGAGATAATTGAAGACTATTGAAGTTCTCAGGGAAAAAAGTAAATTACCACAAATCGTCCTTTCAAACCACCCCAGGTATTCCTAGATCAAGAGCTCGAGACCTGGAAGGAATTCTAAACATACTCCTTGAACGAAACCTGGAAAAATACTTAGGCTGTCCAATCATTAATGGGAGGGTTACCAAGGAAACTTTTGGCGAAATGATATGCAAATCTAAAGACCAATTGAGCAAATGGCGTGCTAATGCCCTTTCTCCACAAGGCAGAGCAACCCTAATAATGCCTAATTTATCATCAAAACCTTTATACTCAATGCAGAGCTTCATGCTTCCGGTAGCTGTCCACTAACAACTAGATCAAATCAACTGAACCTTTTTCTGGAACAAAGATGCACAACAAAGCCCATTAATCAGTTGAGACAAAATATGTAAATAAAAAAGGGATGGAGGACTGGGAATTAGAAAAACCAAAGATATGAATAAAGCTCTTCAACTAAAACTTCTCTGGAAAATTCTAGCTGAACCGGAAAATAACTGGGTTAAAATCATACAATACAAGTATGGCAGGTGGGAGATGGGAAATCAATTAAGTTTTGGGAAGATAATTGGGTGGCTACGACACCTCTAAAGGACAAAATAGACTCTCAACATAACATTAATCCACATGATTCCGTAAGCAATTTCATAATAGGAGGACAATGGTGGAAGGAAAAACTTGTATCGGTGCTTCCTAAGCCCATAGTAGAGGATATTATGAAAATCCCCTTGCCAATCACCCCCCTTACAGATAGACTGTATTGGTGGCCCGCCAAAAAGGGATGGTTCACAACGACAAGTGCCTATAACTTAATCTCATCCACTCCACAAAGACCGTCAGATGAATTCTCATGGATCTGGAAACTCGACGCCCCACCTAAAGTTAAGAACTTTATTTGGAAAATAAAACAAAAAGGCCTCGCCACGGCTACCCGGCTGGCCCTAAAAGGGGTGGCAGTACCGAACACATGTATCTTGTGCAACCAGTTCGTGGAAGATGATATTCACCTATTCATAGAATGCCCCATCAACAATTTCCAACAACAATTCACTGGACAAATATCTCAAAACATTAGCAATCTAATTACAGAAAACAAAGATATGAATCAAATTTTACAAATTTTAGGCTCCACTCTTCCGATGGAGAAGAAACAACAGATTGCAATCAGATGGTGGACCATTTGGTTTATAAGAAATCAAACAATCTTTAGAAATGAAACTATCCCCTCTGCAGAGGCTATCAAGAAAATGATCACGAACAATATTGATAATTGGAGGAAAGCTAGTAGATGGAATGAAATGGAGGATGACGGCATACATAAACAAAGTAAAGGAAAAGGGCTCTCTCGGAACAATAGGAAAACCTACCGATGGAGGAAACCTCCGGCGGGTAAATATAAGCTAAACTTTGACGGATCATTTAAATCAACCACAAACAGTTCCATTGGATACATCATCAGAGACTGGCGTGGAGACCCAATCAACATTGGCGGAAAAGTTAATGGTGGACAATCACTCCTTATAGCGGAAGCCTTGGCTCTACGCCTAGGATTAGAAAAGGCGAGAGAACTAAACATAATCGATCTAATTAATAATAGAAGGAGATTCTAAGATTATCACGGACTACCTAAGATCACAAGTTGGATGTCCTTGGGAAATAGAAATGGTTATGTCAGATATCCAAAGCCTTCTCCAAGGAATAAGGAATGTATTAGTGTATCACATATTCCCCGTATTGGTAACCGGGTAGCGGATAAGGTTGCACACCTTTGCTACTCTACCAGGGGGCCTGAGCTATACCTAGATATAGGTCTTCTTGACCTCATCTGACAGGATGCTTTCGGATAGGGATCCCTCATCCGAATTTTTACCTAATCAAAAAAATAAAATAAAAAAATAAGATCCACTATTTTTAACATGAAATTTTTTTCAATTTAGATTCTTATCCTATTCTTAGATTATAGGATAAAAAAACTATTAATGTTAATATTATATTACGGAGTATTATTTTAAAAAGGGTTCATTTTATATACTAAACTACAAGCATCAAGTATAAACCATTTCGAAAATGGTTCATTTTACATACTAAACTACAAGCTTCAGGTATAAATTATTTCGATTCCTGATTTAATTAAGATTCCTTCTAGATGTACCACATACATATAGCAAGGAATCCAGTCTTTCACGAAAGAACGAAGCACCTGGAGTTAGAGGTGTTAGACTTTCATCAGGTTCACGAGAAGGTGCTTGATGGATTGATAGCATTACATCATGTTGCATCCAAAGATCAACTAGCTTTGCCAGGCATGTGTTTCCCTCTGATCCTAGACAAGCTCGGAGTCACAAACTTTCCTCCGGCTTGAAGAGGGGTGTTGAGATAAGTTATAGAGGGAAACCGAACACTAGCATAATTATAGTAATATATGTATGGGCCTGGCCCAATGCTTTGTAGTTACATAAAGCCCAATCCGGTTGTTTCTCATATATATACTAGTATAGTAGTATGAGATAAAATGTAACAAAATCTGTTTTTTTTCGGATCATCAATCAATACTCACATTGTCGGGAGGTCTCGGGTTCGATCCCTACCTCCGCCTCTTTCCTTGGGTGAAAATAAATTTTTGCCACAAGTCAGTTGTCCTGGTGCATGGCTCTCGCCGGCTGGGTCACGTGCCAAGGGTTTGCCATCAAAAGTGGTTTACTCGTCGTAAAAAAAATAGAAAAAAAAAAGATCAATACTCACATTTTCCCTCCTCCTTCAACCTCTCCCTCCATTGGAGAGATTTTCTTGTTCCACACTCTACTTTTCTCATAACCGGAGAAACAATTAGCCGTTGACTCTGCAGTATTCATGACTCCTCCTACCTTGCATCTTCGTATCTTCGATCGGCAGGAGAACATTGACACTGCTCACTGTCTCTGGATCTCCGAGACCTACAATTTTTCCTCTTTCAAGGAAATAAAGAGTGACATTATTGGGGTTTAGCACGCTATCTTCGATCTAAATCGTTCTATAAAGACTATATGGTGGTCAAATTTGTGTTGTTTTCACTCTGCTTGTGCGACCTTACTTGTTATTTTTAAGATGCTTTATTCATAATTTTAATAAAAAATATCAAAAAAAAGTGTATAAATTATTTTTTTTTCTTGGAATTTTCTTTTAGACTAGGTTCAAGCATCCATACTCGGGTTGTTATATGAGCCGATTAATTTGAGCTCGGCTCGTACTCGACTCGATAAAAGTTCGAGTCGAGCTCGTTTTTCTAAACAAAACAAGTATGAACAATTTTTAAGTGATAGAGAAATATGTTGGTGGAAAACCACACTTTAATTAATATTATAAGGCCTATATATAGGCGTACAAGAGAATCCTAAAGAGATAAGAATAAATCAAATCTATGTAACTAATCTCCTAATATTTTCTATTATATTCTAATATTCCCCCGCAATTGAAGCGGAGGGAAAATGTAAGCTGAAAATTGGATAAATAATAAATAAAACTTTTTTTGTTTGTTTGTTGAAATCGATTGTAAGCCGATCTCATTCAGGGATTCACAAGCTTCTTCGGATGAACTCGAAGTCGTTGATGTGGGTGGTGACAGTGAGCCGTCTCTCCCCATGGTTCAATGGTAGTGATCGATGGCGACGTCGACAGTGTTGGTAGTGTCGGCGTGTCGTCTCTCCCCATGGTTCGATGGTGGTGATGACGTGCGAGAGTGACGGTAGCTAAGAGTGATCATATCGGGTGGTGAATAACGCCCTTGTTGACGGTGAATGGTGGACCAGGGAGGTCCTGCGTATATTTGCAAAATGACTTGATGAAGGACACAAGTGGCGGGGAACAACAATTGTGAGGGTGGTCCGGTGATCGTAGTGGAAGGCTCGGAGGAGGAAGGTTCTTGACCCTTTCTGGTTGCGGATAGGAGTTTTGTTTGCCCGGAAGCGAATTTGTATAGCTGAAGCCATAAAGAAGTTGCCCGTAGGTGATAGGATGGCCCGAAGGCGGTTTTGTGGTGCCCGTAGGCGGTTTTGTGGGGGCCGAAGCCTGGGTGTCCGAAGGCGGTTAGAGGGTTGCCCGAAGGCGGTTTTAGGGTGCCCGTAGGCGGTTTTGTGGTGCCCGAAGCCTGGGAGCCCGAAGGCGGTTAGAGGGTGCCTATAGATGGTTTTGTGGTGGCCGGAAGCATTTTGTGAGGATCGAAGCCGCTAGGCTAAAAGTTCGGATACCATGATAGAGAAATATGTTAGTGGAAAATCACAGTTTGATTAATATTATAAGACTTATATATAAGCGTACAAGAGAATCCTAAAGAGATAAGAACAAATCAAATCTATCTAACTAAACTCCTAATTATCTAAATAATATTTTAATTGATTTATTCTATTATATTCTAATATTAAGCTCGGTTCAAAGCTCCGCTCGCTCAATTTAACCTCGAACCGCTCAAGTTTTGTGAAATTTTTAAAATTTCCTTTAAGTTACTATATTTCGAGTAAATAGTGTTGCGTAATGCTCGAAAAAATATCGGATCGAGCTCGTTTAATTCCTAAATGAGCAAAGTATGATCACATTTTTAAGCTCGAGTCAAAATTTAGGCTCGGCTCGTTTCTAAATGAGTTGAATATTAACCACTCCCAATACTCGCTTGTTCGACTCGAATATAAGCGCTAACCGAATTCTTAGAGTGAAAATATCCAATTTAATTTATTTTTTTGAATCTTAGTCAAGTTCAATCGAATCAGTCGCTCTCCATCCGAATCGGGTACGGTGTGGTCCATTTAAGAAATATCCAATTTAATAATAATAAAAAAAAAAAAAAAAAACAGAAAATGGCCACATCTCGTCATCTTCTGATCCTCTCACGCTGACGCCTTATATATAGTCCTCTCTCTCATGCAACACCACTTAAAGCCTCAAACCCCTCTCTCCATCAAAACAGAGCAAAACACAGGAATTCAGAAATGGTGGTTCAATCTCAACCCGCAGCCCTCACAAACCAATTCATCCCTCTAAGCAGCCCACGCAAACACCCAATCCCCACCATAGACCTCTCAAGCCCCGACTCCAAGCGGGACCTGGTCAACACCTGCAAGGACTTCGGCATCTTCAGAGTGATCAACCATGGCGTCCCCTCCGGCCTCGTCTCCCGCTTGGAAGACGAGGCCGTCAACTTCTTCTCCCTCCCCCTCCACCACAAGCAAAGGGCCGGCTCCCCCTCCCCCTTCGGCTACGGCAACAAGCACATCGGCCGCAACGGCGACGTCGGCTGGTTGGAGTTCTTGCTCCTCTCTGCCTCCCCTGCCTCCGTCTCCGACCTCTCACTCTCCATCTTCCCCGACCAATCTCAAAATTTCAGGTCTGTACTATAATTAAATAAAATCATCTATTTATTTATTAAATTAACGATTTTATTAATAAAAATTATACATATAAGAAAAAATTTAGCCTATTTAATTTATCCAAATTTTAATTTCTGATTTCTTGTGTGTCGATATATAATTGGCGCCTTTATTTTATTCTTTTGGTTCACTAAAAAGAAGCTTTTCATAGATTCACGTTAACAAACTTTGCTAGAAGTAGTTGTACTACTTGTACCACTAACTGGAAGTGCTAGCGCCACGCATTATTAAAAAAATAAATATCTTTTTTTTTTATTACTTGAAAAATATTCTAATTTCAGTTTATTAATTAAGATTCTGTTGACGACGACGTAAGCGTGTTTCCTTTTTGGTCGTTGAACTGTGTGTAGCTCTGCTGTGAACAACTACCTACTCGCCACCAAAAAGATGGCGTGCCGGGTGCTGGAGGCGCTCGCGGAGGGCCTCAACTTGGACCGAAACGACGCGTTTAGTAGGCTGCTTATGGACGAGAACAGCGATTTGTGTTTTAGGATGAACCATTACCCACCGTGTCCTCTGACGGGTGGAAAAGTGGTTGGGTTCGGAGAACACACGGACCCTCAGATTATTTCAATTCTTCGATCAAATGATGTTTTGGGTTTAGAGATCTCTGTCGGAGATGGGAGTTGGGTGTCTGTGACGCCAGACCCCAACTCCTTTTTCATCCTAGTCGGCGACTCTTTACAAGTAAGTTTTTTTTTATTATCGGGTGCATTCTTGCATATTACTCTCTCCGTTTTAAAATAAATGTCGTTTCACTTTTGTGCACGCTTTTTAAGATGTAAAAACGCTATAAAATATTGTTTCTTAATGAAATTTTTTTTATAAATTGAGTAATAAGTATGAAATTATTAAAAAATTTATATTTAATAGAATTTTTATCTCTTTAAAAAACGTCTACTAAAAACAAAAAAGACTTATTATAAAACGGATAGAGTATATTGTTAACACGTAAGTTTCACTCATATAAGAAGGTTGGCAGACTATTCTTTACGGTATATTATTAGATTTCTTCTTATCGTCCTTTAGAATAGTTTATTTCTGCAGGCGACATATAGGGTGCGTATGGGATGAGGTTAATAAACTGACTAAAATTATAAATAGGGTAAAAATTTATAAACTGTTGGTAAAAGTAGTTAAAAATTTATGAAAAAATATAAACTCCGTATGGGGCGAAAAACAGTTTATTTGTAAAAAGTGGAGTTTATTTGGTTTTTATTAGGGGTATTGTGGTACTTTCAAACCAAATAAGATAAAAGAGAAGGGGTAAAATAGTAATTATGGAATATAAACCTCAAAATAAGCTTCAATCTGCGGCTTATTTATAAACTCTTTTTTTAACCGACTAAAGCTTATTTGTTGTTCCCATACACCGTTTAAACCCGTTTATTTTTTTAACAGCTAATAATTTCACACTTTTTAACCGGTTTATATGCAGCCATACACACCCATAGTTTTTCTGTTGAAATTATTGGTTCATGTGTGACATTATTGGTTCCCCTAGCCCTTTGTAGCGTTGTGGTCAGGTTCACTCCCCTCCGTACAAAGATCGTTATATTTTGATGTTCCATCACTATCTATATCTATCGATAATTGTATGTTGAAAGTACATTATTGTGATTTTTATTAATGATAATGTAGGTGATGACGAACGGAAGGTTTAAGAGTGTGAAACACAGGGTAGTAGCGCAAGGAAAGCGATCAAGAGTATCGATGATCTACTTTGGAGGACCGCCGCCTAGCGAAACTATAGCGCCTCTACCCAGCCTGATGGCGCAAGGGGAAGAAAGCTTGTACAAGAAGTTCACATGGGGCGAATACAAGATGGCTGCTTACAAGTCGCGGTTGGCCGATTACAGGCTTGGCTTGTTCGAGAAGACAACGACACCCTCTTCCAACTGATCGGCCGATCCCTTTCTGCAGCTTCTTCCCCTCAAAACGTCTATTAATTGTGGAAATTAATTACTGTATGATAATATATATGATATACATTTTTATGATCATAACGCGGGATTGTTTTATTAATTTGTTGCATATTATTATATATAATTTATATCAAATTTTGTTTAATTTATAATGTATTATATCCATTTTCGTAATATTTTGTAATTTTAAAAGGATTATTTATTAATTTCTGCATATTAGTTAGAGGTAAAATTAAAATAAGTCTACCAGTGAAGTATCTAAATCGATAAATGATGAGGAATGGATATGAAAATAGAGACTTGGAGTCTGAATGTACCACACAATACACATAATGCAACCATTATTGATTCCTTTTCAGCCAAGGCCAACGCTACTTAGCTACTATCCCCGGGCTAGCTATGATTGATGCTATCAAAAATAAATCAATTTAAATTTCAAACAGTATTTTTTTTTTTTTATCTATATCCTAAATGTATGAATAAGTTAATTTTATTGTGATTTGTTGAGGTTGTGTTGTTTTTCTTGTTTTATTTGCATTATCTGTAAAAAAATTTATGTTGTATATATCATGAAGGGTTAGTCCGTCTGTCGATCTGTCGGTTTTTTGAGTTACCAGATAGTATGTTATTTGGTATCAGCTCGAATATTTTCTTGTTAAATAAAAGTATAAGTTAAATAATATTAATTGAGAAATATTTTCTACTAAATAAAGAGTGAGTTTAAGGAAATAAATTTAAAGAATCACCAAGAATCATTTGCCTTAAATGATTCAGATACATGTACATGCCTTGTGACTTGTGAGTGTACGTGTAGTATGACTGGTGCCTTGAATTAGTTGTTAAATTAGCTACTGATTTTTTTTTTGGGGGGCTGCTTGGAATACGTGGGCTGTCATAGTATGGAAGCAATCAGTAGCAGCTCTAGAAAGGTACCAGCAATCCAGCATGACATTCATGGAAGAGGCTACAGGAGGAGGTGCAATTAGTGCCATGAAATCTTGTTCCTTGTTACTGTAATAGCTATCAACTAAGCTTCAGCTGTTGGTTTTTTTTTGCATTGGCTATTATTAGTTAGTGTTACTTTTCCATTGAATAAGATTTGAGGACAAAACTTTTATAAGGGGTAGGTAATGTTAGGAATTGGATATATATGGTTGATTGTGTAAATATTAGAAAGAGGGGTTGTGTGGTATAAATACCTATAGATTGTAAGGGTGCAGGGGCATCAATGAATTATTCATACCTTCTTCTTCTATCTCTCGATCTCTCTCTAATCTCTCTTGAATCTCCTCTACTTACCTCTCCAAGTAATCATCCATGGAAGATCACTCAAGGTTCTAACAAAAATACTAAAATATTTAAAATTTAGAAGATATATTTTGAAATTAAGATATGTATATGTTAGGTACATAGATCCAATTTCAAAATATACTTGGCCAAATTAGTAAATTGAAAATTTTGTATATATATACTCCTTCCAAATCATTGAGACAATATCCCTCCTGTTTAGAGTGGTAAATAAGATTGAGTGGTAAACAAGAGTGAGTGTCTTATCTCACCTGCCCCGTAATGACAATAGAATGGTAAATAAGATTGCATACATTTGCCGCTTAGTCAGGGGTCTCAATATGTTCAGGACCTCATTCGAAATAATGTAGGCCCTCCACCAACGTAATCTTACCTAATTAAAAAAGCAAAAATAGACACATGGTTATAACTAGACCTGTCAAAACACAACCCAATCCGGTGACCCGACCCGACCGACCCGAAAAATTTTCGACCCGAACCCGAAAATTTTGACCCGAATTTTTTTTTCGACCCGAACCCGAAATTTTCCGGGTAATCTGGGTTTCGACCCGGTGACCCGGTAATTTTGACCCGATTTACCCGATTGACCCGGTTGATTTATAATTATATATAATTAATTTTTTTTATATATAATTAAAATTTATCACAAAATTATCAAATAATGATTTTTTTAATTCAAAAAAGAAAAAATTGACAAACCCGAAATCGACCCGAACCCGACCCGAAACCCGATCAAACCCGAGTTCGAGTCAACCCGAAAAACCCGAAACCCGTTTTACCCGAGACCCGTTTTACCCGAAACCCTTGCGGAGTTAAGTTGGCGTAAAGGCTGTTTGGCACAACGTCAAAAGTATTCCGCAGCAGGGTGCGGAATTAACTCTGCAAGGAGTTGCGAAGATTAGCGATGTATCCAATAAAAATTAACGGTGTATTTAACAATCCCCTAAATTAAAATAGTGATATTATACGCATAACCAATTTATCGTCAAACAGACAATTAATTCACCAAACTACTAGTATCAGTAAGTGTTTTAATAAATCATGATATTTTTATATTTTACTTAATTTGATATTTTGGTAATATAATTAAACCTAAAAGCTTCGAAATATGAGGTTATATTACTAAATTCAATAATTATATGAGAAATTATGCAAGTTTAAAGTTTGTATATCTTGTTACACGTTATTGCATACTACATGCTATAGAATAAACAAGTTACATATAATGACTTTATAGGTTTCAGATGATATATTTTTAGACGAAAATAATACTATTATAGATTAAAACGATATCATTTTTTTTCATTTAAAGAGAAAAAAATATATAACAACTTATAACACAGTTTTAAAATAAAACATCAGCATTTTGAACAAAAAAAAACATTATGTTTAATTTTAACTGAAAAAACACCGTCTTAAACTAAAATATCATTTTTTAATTTAAAACATCGTAGTTTTGTTTCGCTAACCTATAGAAAAATCTATCGAAAAATGAATCAACAATTTATACAAAAATTCGATCCTCCAAAAAAGTTCTAACTCCGTCCCTGAGCGTCCCCGTCCTCGAGAGGGACAGATCACAGATGATCCCAATAGCAGGAAAATACTCGGAAGACACATGGTTAGACGGGGTTTGAAGAAATTAGACGTTCTCAGACATATCAAATCACGGAGATCAATTAAACTCCCCCATTTTAATTAATGAAGGTCTCTTTCAAATGTCACTTTCATACATACATATCAATATAGTATGTGCGTGCCAGTTTGCTCTCAATTAATCTTACCCAGTAATTAACAATAATACACAACTTTAAACATGAGTTGAGTTGAGCACTTTGGTTAAAATATTCCCATATATGCACATATAACTCAATAAGATGCTTATGCTCATATATTCTTCTAGAGAAGCATATATACCTAATCCTGCTTTATTTGTTGAAATCTCAAAAACTACGTAATTAGCTTAAAGGTGGTATATATAATATTTGACCAGTTACTTAATACTCCCTCCGTCTCGAAATTCATGTCGTTTTAGCTCTTTAGTTTTGTATCAAAATAGATGTCGTTTTAGGTTTTCTAGGTAGTGGATAGTAATGATTTGTATTGATTTGTGTGTTGTTGATTTTTTTGAAGGTTTTGATTGGTTAAAAAATGTAGTGGGTAATAAAATTAATGAAAAAGTTAGTGGAATGATGATGTTGATTGATGGATGAGTGTTTTTATTAAAATTTGTGCATAAGACTAAAACGACATGAATTTCGAGACGGAGGGAGTATTACATTCATTCTAAAAAAACATACTACTTCACTAGTTATATATATACACGTGTTAAGGAATTAAAAATTATAACAAATATTAATTTTTTTAAAGTTATTACTAATAAGTATGATTTTTTTTTAAAAAAAAATTAGGAGTTTTTATGATCTTAATTAGGTGCCAAAAATAATAATAATGGAGTATTAGGACTATCTTACATAAATAAATAAATATATATATATATATAAAATACTAAAACAGAGACCAATGGAGCGACCTCGCTGCCACGGAATTTTCTGGATTAAAGGGGATTATTTTTGCTTAGGTGGCATTTTCTGGATTAAAGTGGTATTATATTTCTGTGCCACATCAATTAATAATCCAATATAGTTAGGGAAAAAACTTATCTTTTTAGATCAATAATCTATTCAATATAACCTTATATTTTAATTAAATAAATATATATTACACGTAATACAGTTATGGTTGAAAACATATCTAATCTAACTAAACAAATATAATAATATATATAAAAAAAACCGATCCAAGTTTTTAACCAATTTTTTCTTCCAATTAGTTTATAACCACGGGGAGTGGATCATTTTTGGCATAGTATTTTAATGTAGTATTGTTATATTAATTAATTAAAATATATCAAATAAGGTAATATAAATTTACGCTATATATCATATGATGAGATGTAAATTTACGCTATATATTTGCGCGAGTTGAAATATAAATTTACGCTATATAAATTTTTGTGGTTATAATTCATCTCATTGTAATTTGAATATATTTGTCAAATTAAATCTTTGTCAAATATTCTATCTTTTTAGATGAAATTGAATATATTTGTATAAATATTCAACCTTATATTTTAATTAGGTAGAAAATTTATCCTTTTTAGATGAAATTGAATATATTTGTATAAATATTCAACCTTATATTTTAATTAGGTAGAAAATCTATCCTTTTTAGATGAAATTGAATATATTTGTATAAATATTCAACCTTATATCTTACATAGTTGGAAAATTTTATCCTTTTTAGATGAAATTGAATATATTTGTATAGATATATATCACATAAGATTTTATATTGAATAGATAATTATTTAATGGTTTAAGATAGAATATTATATTTCCTATATATATAGTTTAATCGACGAGTCATCACCAAACACGAAACCTTATACATCATTAGTCGGTTCAACAACTTTCGATAGTTGCAAATCAAGATTTGCCGCTTCAAGAGGTTTAGTTTTGACTTTATTCGTCATATGTAGATCCTACTACGTGTATGCAATATCTTTATGTTCCTAAAATAAGGTTCTTAAAATAGCTTTATTCATAATATGTAGATTAATTTGTCGCTTTAAGAGGTATATATATATCCCTAAAATAGATTTATATTCATATATTTATCATTTTTCCGGTTGTAATGACGAATGTATACCATAAGGTTGATGAAATTAATACAGACGGAAGTGATTGGGTCATTAAAGTTCGTGTGATATGGTTGTGAACCGTGAAGAAGAAGAAAACGGAAAAAGAAGATATAGGAATGTTTCTCTGAGATGAAGAGGTAAACTCTTATAATTAAACCTTATTTTAATTTAAGATAATTGATGCGGTATTGATTAAAGTATTAATTTTTCCTTCTCTGAATTATACATGCAGGATTAATCAAAGGTTGGTCTTTTAAATTGTATAATTTATTTGGTATATTTTTTTTTTCTAACCAATGTGTTCGTAAATATATAATATTTTTTTTATTAAACTAGCAACGTATTGGTCAATTACATAAAATTTTATCGTTAATATTTCATTATACTTACTATATAAATGTTTAACATGTTGCTTTGGGCATAAGTACGTGACAATCTATAATATTAGGTAAACATTTTATCTTTTTAGATGAAATTGAATATATTTGTATAAATATTCAACTTTATATTGTAATTAGTTAGAAAATTTATTCCTTTTAGACGAAATTGAATATATTTGTATAAATATTCAACATTATATCTTAATTAGGTAGAAAACTTATTGTTTTAGATAAATCTATCTAATATTATTCCCACCCACGCAATATTAGTTCGCAACGTACATAATTAGAATGGATGTCTAAATAATAAAGACATTCAAGTTTACATCAATTTGTTTTTTAGCCACGTTAATTGATAATCTAATATAATATTTTAATAAAATATAATTTAATATGATAATCTAATATAATATTTTAATAAAATATAATTTAATAAAATATAATATCTTTTTGGGCCACATAATTAGAACGGAGTATATAAATCTATCTATTATTCTTGTAATCACTTTTTTTTTACTCCCAATAACCAATAAATTAAAACATGGCAATGTGTGGTAAGAGATAAGGTTTTACCATTTAATCAAGATAAACTAACACCAATAACTTTATCGTGATATTCTAAAAAAATGACTAATTTAAATATTCTATCTTGAAATCAATTAGTCCGTAGGATGACATGTAGAATTTGATATATATCTTCGATCAAATAGAGGTGATAATTTAGGCATAAATCTTCTGATATATTAAATTCACCATAAAATCAATTAGTCCGTATCATCGTACGTAGGATTTGATATGAAGATAGAAAATTTAGGCTTATTTTAAACGTAATGTTTAATTTGTGTATCATAATAGAATATCAAACTAACATTACGCCTAAATCTATATAAAAAAATATTATGGTGGATTTTCTTAGAACTTGATATCTTGAATAAATAATGGAAAATATATTTATTGGAATAGATTAACATTTTATACACATACGTGATACGTAGAAAATATATTGTATATTCATCTAAGCTAAACATACTCTTAATTTAGTTTATTGTTATTAAAAGATCCAAAAATTTCAACAAAACTATTATAACCTTCAAATTTCAGAAAAAATATATAAATTAAACATCATTTTGTTTATTAAAGAAACCGCACAACGGGCGGGTATCGAATACTAAGTGTATATATATATCAAAGGACAAAGATATACTATATTAAACTACTTTGATCTGAGATGATTGAAACTCTATCCACTGTACTTTAACTTATTTAAATAAGTTAAAGTTAAGATTTTTTTTAATTAGATTTCTGGATCTTAATTCAAAAAATACTCACCTCAAGTTTTTCATAATTTTTTTTTATCTATTCACAAATCTCTTCATTTTCTTCTTTTCTAACAGAAAGTTTGTATAGATTACCCTTAATTACTTTAATATTTTTTTTTGAGTGATAACGTGGAGGTTCCGAGGTTATCGACTAATTCTCTACGGGGTCGAGCACTAGCATGTAAAGCACTCAAGTCGGAAAGCCAAGGGGCAAGCCGCGAGATAGGTTCAAACCCATGTCAAGGTAAACCAAAGCATGAGTACCCAACTTAGCGCAAAAAAGAACCTCCCGAATACCTTACTAATTTAATTAAATTTAACATATATTTAATTTACGGAGAAACTAAATACACCACAAATTTGCAAGTTGGAATAGACATGCAGACTTGCGGTAGACTAATTAATTGAAAAAGTGTGCTAATTGATTAAAAAGGGTATGCATGTGTTGGAATGGATGTGCACTTAAAGAAGGGGATTTGTGGTGTATCTAAAAAGACCCTTAATTTATAGCTTCAGATACCTGACCCTAAACAACCCACAAAAACATCAGAGCAGATCTCCTATCCTGAAAATCCCCCTATCTCTATTTTTTTTTTTTAAATTCGAATGGTGAGGACAGAGACTTTGGACAGGGATCACCTCATCATCTCAATAACAAAAACATATATACTCTACAAATCTAGACGTGCAGGTAGGAGTGTTATTCGAGCCGAACGAGTCGAGCTTAGTATGTTCAAACTTGTTCATTTGTTAAACGAGCTCGAGCCGAGCCGAACCTAATTTTTAAACGAGCTTTCTTTTTTTTGTTCAAGCTCGGCTTGTTTTAGAAAATGAACGAGCTTGAACCGATCTTTTTTTGAGCTTTAAGTAGTTTTATTTGATCTTAACATATTAGCTGGAAGAAAATTTTAGAAATTCCATATTATTCGAGCTATTCGAGCCTAAATCGAACGAGCCGAATTTAAAATCATGTTTAGGTAAGTGATCGAACGAGCTCGAGTCGAGTTTTTTTCGAGTCGATCCCGGGCCGAGCTCGAACTGTTCAGCTCATATAACAGCCCTACGTGCAGGTTATTCCACCCATTCACATTGACGACGGTGATGTTGACCGTGGTCAAAGGTGGGAGATAAGTCTGCTAATTAAGTAATTTGCAAATGCATGGGAAAATTAGGTAGTGAGAGGTCAAAAAGAAGTGAGAACTGAAGTGAACAGTATGTAGACGCGCCATTCGTTTTTCTACGTCTTCGGTTTGACTTGTAGACATATATAATTATATATGCTTCTTCCTGTACGTCACTCTCATAGTTGAAAATTTGGCTTCTTTGATTACAGACTAATTGATTAATTACACCTTAATCAGAATCCGTGGGGTGTATGACGGTACGAGTATCCTCATTTCCTCCCATTAACTAACAATGGTTAGGCCGGTTTGCTTTAGTAATTAGGTACGTGTGTGATACCCTTAATAATTTGCTAGCTAGCTAAATATTCTAGATGTGATCATTAGTATCAATAGAAGATAGAGAGGTGAAGACGTATGTGAATCTCATACGGATTAATTTTTTTATACGAGTAAAGATTTGGAAGTGGCTAGATTCTGGTAGTCTATCAACCAATAGGATTCTTACTAATGTAGATACCAAGTTGTCTGTCCCGAAGCAGTGAAGGCATAACAACTGTCTGAAAAAGTATGCCAACACAATCAACACATCTATTGATTTCTATATAGACGTGATGGATGTCAGCCACCTCAAATTGTCTAAGAATAAGAATAATATCAGAAATCAGGATCTCGATCTCGATCTCTCAAGGATTGGAGCAACAAATGATGGTAAGATTGTCACCATTGGGACGGAAGACTCATCTTCCGTCCCAATGCTTTTTTTTGGTGCTTAGTCCCAATGCTTCTAATATCAGGGCACTCTATGCTCCTTCAATACTCATGGATGATGTATCTTGCCGCTGATGCCATGAACTCTGTTACTGCCATCGATCAAAGTTTATTTTACGTGTATTTTATGAGGATGATGTATCAAGCATGATCGTATATTTTATGAGGATGTTTCACCTTATTTGACATTTAGATGCGCAGCGGAAGTTTTAGAAACTATTTTCTATCATCTAATCGCAAGGATCTTCATGCATAAAATCGATAGATCAAATCATTGTTCATAGGAGATACCTCTTGATGCGTGAACCGGATCTTAACGGAGAGGATTCGGAAGAGAACTAGAGCCCCACGCGTTGCTCCTCTACTTGGTCCACAAGAGCCCGGTCTAGATCTCCTTTGCCTTCGACTGCTAGGACGAAGATCGAAAGATGAACAATCAAATTGCTCTTGATTGATGATGGTGGAATTCCGCCTTCACGTCTGTTGAAGCGGCAAGACTCACGCTCTTCTCTCTGGGATGTGTTAATTAGGTTAAGTCATCATAAGCCCATCTTTATAAGCTTATATTTATACTTTACTTGATTAATTATTTATTTCACAAATAAATCTTATCCCATTATTATTAATATATATCTAATATACACTAATAATAAAATCATCTATCTTTTGATCAAGCCCGTCAACTCTAAGTGTGTTACCGCATAGGACCCGTTTATAATAGCCATGGGTTTAACCCGTTTAAGCCCATTAATCGTAGTTGGCTTCTAGCAAAGCATTACGAATCCTAAAATAATCGGATTGAATATCTCTATCAATTGTCCTATTCCATAATTAGTCATTGCACGATAAATTAAAGGACACAATTCCTT
Organism: Persicaria tinctoria; assembly: GCA_037127255.1. Taxonomy (NCBI): domain Eukaryota; kingdom Viridiplantae; phylum Streptophyta; class Magnoliopsida; order Caryophyllales; family Polygonaceae; genus Persicaria; species Persicaria tinctoria. Next base: position 64,395,948 of record JBANSL010000010.1, on the reverse strand, counting down.
CAATCTCCCACTTGTCCTTAAACAAGTGTGCAATTTCAGATACCCGTGTCTCTTAATGTCATATTTGATGATATGGTGACATTCATATCTATTATCAAATATATATTCCTTGAACTCCGAGTTCGAACTGTCAATTAAACGGATGATTACAAATAATCCATCCGAGCATGGCCATGCATTTTCAGTTCTTGCTCTCCAAGTGGCCTAGACATCATTCCTTTTCAATGCATCACAGTATGCATGAAGAAGGAGGACATCTACAGTCTTGTATGACTATGGCTCCCACTCAACTTTTGGCAATCCCAACTACGACCTTTATAACTCCCTGTTACGGAAAGCGTTTAGCCGTGTCAAAGAAATACTAATCATCAAGAGGGACCATAACACACTCATGTATGAGGAATCTACTAATCATGGTTTAACTTAAAACTCTGCAATCCCTTTTATAGAGTCTTAAGGTGGGTCTGTCCTATATGTATCATCCATACATATATATGTAATTGACTAGACATCTCCATGTCCCTATAGCCCATGAAACCTGGCGCTATCAGTCAACTTACAATATAGTCATTTAATAAAATCACCTATGTCCAATTTGATGATTTCAGACTACGGACTTGCGATAATTCGTAACTGCATTTCACCTAATGGGGTTTCATTTACCAGAACACTTAAGATAAGCCCATTTGCGAACTAGGAATTATTTGGACATTTTATTTATCATTGTTCAAGACAATATATAAATAAGGATGAAATATCACATATATTAAGTCGAACATAAACTTAGTGTGTAACACTCTCAACATAAAATGTAATAGAAAGCAATCTCAAAAGCCATTCTCCAATGTGTTTGAGACCCTTAGCCCTAGTGTGACCATCATGCTTGGGCTAGGCATAAGCTTCGTCAATGGATTTGAAATATTGTCATATGTATGCACCTTACACATCTTAATGTCAAATAAGGTGATACATCCTCTTAAGATGTACGATCAACTTATCATCACCCTTAAGAAATCATCCTTGGTTCTTCTTAAGAACTTCAGGATGTTCTTAATTGCACACTAGTGTGCCTCTCATGGAATCGATTGATATTTGCTACACCTGCTCAAAGCAAATGGAAAATTATGTCATGTACACACCATGACATAGGTAAAATCCTTTCTTGGAATCTTGCATATTGAATCCGTTAAGAATCTTATCTATATATAAGTTCCTTGATTCAATCTAAGTAATCTCTTAGATCTATCTCTATAGATCCTTATTCCAAGTATGTACATTGGCTCCCTAAAGTCTTTCATTGAGAAACATTTCTTTAGTCATTCCTTAATGGACTCTAACATCGCAATGTCATTCCCCATAAGTAGTACGTCATCTACATACAAGACTAGGAAGACCAATTTACTCCCACTAAACTTCTTGTATACACAAGGGTCCTCTTCGCATCTGACGAAATCAAACTCTTTGATCTTTTCATCAAACCAAAAGTTCCAACTCCTGGATGCTTGCTTAAGTCCATATATATAGACCTCTTAAGCTTGCATACCTTCCTAGCATCACTTGGATCTTCAAAACCCTCTAGTTGTGTCATATACACATCCTCTTCCAAGAATCCATTCAGGAAGGCGGTTTTGACATCCATTTGCCAAATCTCATAATCATAATAAGCGGCAATAACAAGGATTATCCTAATGGATCTTATCATGACAACTGGTGAAAAGGTCTCATCATAGTCTATACCATGAATCTGTTTAAAACCTTTGGCAACTAATCTTGCCTTGTATACATATACCTTTCCATCCTTATCTGTCTTAAGTTGGAAAACCCATTTGCTCCCTATGGGTTTTACCCCATCTGGCAAATCTATCAAGTCCCATACTTGATTTTCAAACATTGAATCCATTTCGGATCTCATGGCCTCAAACCATTTCTTGGAGTCTGGACCCGGCGTTGCTTGCTTATAGGTATTAAGCTCATCATGTTCTAGCAGAAGAACATCAAGGTTTACATTCAAGATGAAATCATCATAACGTCTTGGTTGTACCCTTGGCCTATCTGATCTACGAGTGGGTTCAACTGGTTCAACAACTGGAGCTGGAATAGTTTCCACAACTATTTGTGGATCCTCTTGTTCTGGTTCTTGGATGATTTGGGGCCCTTGGCCTTCCAAAACCATCAACTCATCTTCGACATCATCTATGTCATCTCGTTGTTGAGTTTGTTACTCTTCATCATGAACTGGTTCAAGATGAATATTTCTCCCACTTGACTTATTGGAAATGAACTCTCTTTCCAAAAAGACACTATCCCTTGCAACAAACACCTTTTGTTCAGCGGGATTGTAGAAGTAATATCCAAAACTACCTTTTGGATACCCTATAAAATAGCATTTATCTGATTTAGGGGCAAGCTTATCCGTTTGTAAACGCTTTACATAAGCTTCACATCCCCATATCTTCATAAAAGACAATTTTGGAACCTTTCCAGCCCATATCTCATATGGAGTTTTGTCTACAGCTCTAGACGGAGTCCTGTTTAGTGTAAGTACGGCAGTTGTGAGGGCATATCCCCAGAAGGATACCGGAAGGTCAGCAAAACTCATCATAGATCGGACCATGTCTAACAGGGTCCTGTTTCTCCTTTCAGATACACCGTTAAGCTATGGTGTTCCTGGAGTAGACAACCGTGTTACTATCCCACAATTTTTCAAATGATGATCAAATTCATGGCTCAAGTACTCACCCCCACGATCTGATCGAAGTGCTTTTATTTTCTTACCAGTTTGAGTCTCTACCTCATTTTGAAATTCCTTGAACTTTTCAAAGGATTCCGATTTATGTGACATAAGGTAAATATATCCATATCTACTCATATCATCAGTAAATGTGATGAAGTATTTATAACCACCTCTAGCTTCTGTACTCATTGGCCCACATACATCAGTATGTATAATGCCCAATAGCTCAGTAGCCCTTTCATTTGTTCCTTTGAAAGGTGACCTTGTCATCTTGCCCATCAAACATGACTCACATGTATCAATGGATTCACAATCCACGTCTTTTAGAAGTCCATATCTATGGAGCTTCTTCATGCGGTCTAAACTGATGTGACCCAAACGACAATGCCATAGGTAGGCTTCACTCAACTTACTTGATTTTTTCCTTTTTGTATTTATGTTATATGATTCTGTTGTAAGGTCGAATACAAATATTCCATTAATATCTTGAGCACGAGCATAAAAGATATCATTCTTGTGAATAATTATACCTTTATCTGTAGTGCTAAAATTAAAACCTTCAGAATAAATTACTGCAGCCGAAACAAGGTTCTTTGTAATGCTAGGAACAAAATAACAATTATTTAGTTCTAAGATTAAACCAGAAGGAAGAGATAAACTAAAATCTCCTACGACAAGTGCAGCAACGCTTGCTCCATTTCCAACGCGTAGCTCTATCTCCCCTTTCTTCACTTGTCTCCTATTTCTTAGTCCCTGCACATTTGAAATAATGTGAGCACCACATGCGGTATCCAATACCCAAGTAGGACCATTATCTAATGTGAGGACATTGGTTGACAGTAATTCAATAACATAAATATCTAAAGTGTTGGAACTCAAAGTCCCATTTTTCTTGTCTTCCAGGTACTTGGGACAGTTTCTTTTCCAGTGTCCCTTCGCCTTGCAATGGAAACAATCATGGTCTGCAGCCACTCTTGGCTTCTCACCTCCCTTAGGTTTTGCAACTTTCTTGCCTTTCTCTTGGGGATTGTTCCTATTCTTGGCTACCTTCTTAAACCCTTTCCCTTTATTGACATTAAGAACTTCTTTCTTGTTGTCAGTAGGAGTATTCTGCTCAGCAGCTTTGAGCATATCATGGAGTTCATTCAGGTTCTTCTTGAGACCATGCATATGATAGTTCATCCTGAATGAGGCAAATCCATCATGCAATGAGTGCAACACGATATCTGTGGCCAACTCTTGGTCATATGGGGTGCCTAGTGTCTCCATACGGCTAAAAAGCCCAATCATGTTAAACACATGAGGACCTACTGGCTTCCCCTTCACAAGCTTGCTATCCAGTATAGCCTTGTGAGTTTCATATCGTTCAATCCTTGCCTGTTCCTGAAACAACACTTTCAGGTCGGTGATGATTGTGTAAGCATCCTGATGTTCAAACCTCTTTTGAAGATCAGGTTCCATGCCTGCTAGCATCAGACAAGTGACAGGCAAAGACTCACTCCTAAGCTTTACTTCATTAGCCTTCTCCTCATCTGATGAGGTATTAGTAATGACAAGGATAGGGGTTGATAGGACATCTTCACGCCCTTCAGACCTGAGGACGATTCTCAGATTCCTTTCCCAATCGAGAAAATTCGTTCCATTCAATTTGTTTTTCTCAACTATTGAGCGCAGGGTGAATTTCAAGTTATCGTTCGACATAATGCCTATATAAAAAGGAAATGACATACAAATCAGTTTATGTTCGAAATGCAAATTACTTAGGATTAAACACCTTTAAAATAAGTAAATGCGCATTTTATTCAAATTGTTATTGTTCCTGGTGAATAAAATGATTCCAAGATCCCATTACACACAAGACCCAATGTACTTTTGCACTGCCTTGAGTCTTGTATGCTCAAGGTAAGTAACAATTACTAATTATAACTCCTTATAATTCTTGGTTGATGATCCACATCCAATGTAAAATCATCCTATGCCTCAAGATCCAAAACTTTGTCTTTTGGTCTCTCGTTAGGTACAACCATATCAAAGCTTATGAACCCCTTGTATAGATTCACCATCATTAGCCCAAGATTATGGAAAGACACCCTCACTTTTGTGAAGCCCATCCAACCAAAAATCCAGAACTTAATGGGTTATGATATGAAAAGGCATTGCCCCAATTTACCTTAGGAACTTAAGTCTTTTATTTGTCTTTATTTATAAGTGAAAAAATATCATAAATAAAAACAACATAAAACTTAAAATAAGGCATTCAAAATGCAATGAAATTGTGATCCTAGTATGGCCCCTACGATGCATAAAATAAAGATCTAATCTTCATGGGTCTCCACCCTTGCGCCCTTCATGGATCTCCATCCTTGAACTTCTTATGTCTTCTTGTCTTCTTGTATCAATTACAATATTTTCTAATAATCTAATTACTGAAAATAAATTACAAAAATACATAACGATACGCAGATCGTGTACAAAAAAAACATAACGATACGCAGATCGTATTTATGGGCCATACTAGTCACCTTATGTATGCAAGCAATATATCATAATATAAAACAAGCATAATAAATCCATGAACATTCTTGATATTTTATTTCAAAAACTAGCAATAATATATATGGAATTAATTTTATGGTAACTATTACCTTGTATAATTGGATAGAAAATTTTTATTAGGGATAAGATATCTACCATATCTAATTAAGGTAATTTAAGATTTTACACTAAAATCATAAATATCTTCCATAACCCTAATTCCACCCCCATCCACTCCCACTCAAATTTTATAACAATTACAAACTTTGACAATCGTAGGATTAAGATGGTTAGTTTTCATACAACTTAAACTTTTGACAAATTAATATATGAATCAAATTCACATAAAATTTATCAACTTTATGCATCAAAATTATGAAATTCCTAATTTCTTAAATTCAAATCAAATTCTAGTTTTATGAAATCAAATATTCCATAAATTATACAGTATAAGAAATCGTATCACTCAGGTAATGTTTAGAATTGATTGATGCCGTATTACTCATATAACCTTTTTCGAAAACAAAAATTGATGCCATATTTCCAATTTCACAAATTGTTGCATACTTACACGTAATCAACCATTGATTCATACGTCAAAAAAAAACAAAAAAACCATTGATTCAAACACACACTTTCAAAAAGTGAACGTCACTGTGAGTGTGAAAGTGGACGATTTTGCGGTGAAAAACAGTACGTAATCGTGAACTAATTTCACTTAATTTTTACATATCCAATCAATTAAAATCATAATTCTAATTATACAAATTATTCCATATATCAAATATATTGCTAAATTGAATCAAAACTAACAAGAAAATCAGTCGATCAAATCAATTTATGCAAGAGGCTCTGATGCCACTGTTGGAAATTAGATGCGCAGCGGAAGTATTTAGAAACTATTTTCTATCATCTAATCGCAAGGATCTTCATGCATAAAATCGATAGATCAAATCATTGTTCATAGGAGATACCTCTTGATGCGTGAACCGGATCTTAACGGAGAGGATTCGGAAGAGAACTAGAGCCCCACGCGTTGCTCCTCTACTTGGTCCACAAGAGCCCGGTCTAGATCTCCTTTGCCTTCGACTGCTAGGACGAAGATCGAAAGATGAACAATCAAATTGCTCTTGATTGATGATGGTGGAATTCCGCCTTCACGTCTGTTGAAGCGGCAAGACTCACGCTCTTCTCTCTGGGATGTGTTAATTAGGTTAAGTCATCATAAGCCCATCTTTATAAGCTTATATTTATACTTTACTTGATTAATTATTTATTTCACAAATAAATCTTATCCCATTATTATTAATATATATCTAATATACACTAATAATAAAATCATCTATCTTTTGATCAAGCCCGTCAACTCTAAGTGTGTTACCGCATAGGACCCGTTTATAATAGCCATGGGTTTAACCCGTTTAAGCCCATTAATCGTAGTTGGCTTCTAGCAAAGCATTACGAATCCTAAAATAATCGGATTGAATATGTCTATCAATTGTCCTATCCCATAATTAGTCATTGCACAATAAATTAAAGGACACAATTTCTTCAGGTAAGATTGTCACCATTGGGACGGAAGACTCATCTTCCGTCCCAATGCTTTTTTTTGGTGCTTAGTCCCAATGCTTCTAATATTAGGGCACTCTATGCTCCTTCAATACTCATGGATGATGTATCTTGCCGCTGATGCCATGAACTCTATTGCTGCAATCGATCAAAGTTTATTTTACGTGTTCCTATCGGTGGTTTATTCAGTCTTAGATTTCTTTTCCTGCAGAATATATAATAATTTAAATTTTTATGTTATTAAAAACGAATCGACGAGTTACAAGTGACAAGAATTATTTTATATGTATGTGTGTATATTATAGTAGTACTCTTTCCTATTCACTTAGTGGTCGTGGTGAAAATAACACCAAATCATTGGTAATAGATAAAACTATAAATTAAGGTTGGTGTTTTTATTTTTTTTATCAGAAAGTTTGGTATTTTTAGTTTAGTTTACACTACAAAATGTGTAATGTTCAACACACTTATATTAATTAGTGAACTGTTGGAGTAATATATAATAACTACTTCATTATGCTAAAATATTGTAATTCGAATATTGTACGTGTTGACTGTTTCATTACATTTTGTGTCTTCAAATATAAAATGATAGTCAACATTGATAGCGTTATCCTATATTAGAAGTACAATAACAATATTGAATATAGGCCGATTTGCTAAATTAGACCAAAAAATGGACCTAATTGCTAAACTAGACCACTAGCCCAAAAATTGGCCCAAACTAACCTCTCTACCCCCATGCCAATTAAAGTGCCGGTTTTTTTTTACTGTATATAATCGGCTGTAGTGGGTGAGTATTTGTGAAATTAAAAGGAGGAGGGAGGGAGAGAGACGGTTACATGTTCTCAAAACCGAAAGGAGGAGGCGACGAAGACAGAGAGACGGAATAGCGAAAGGAGGAGGCGACAGACAGAGAGACGGAGAACCGGTTGAAGAAGAAGGCCACCAGTCACAACCAGGGAGGAAGGAGAAGGTTGATGATGATGCACGAAAAATAATTATTGATAGTCGTGATGTCGTGAAATAAATAAGAAAACATAATCATAAATAAGGTTCCCCGCTATACAAATAGAACCTTATCAGTATGAAGAATAGGCGAGTACGAGTCTTTATAGAGACTCAAGACGTCTACGGACGATAAACCGTCCGCGGTTCCCGCATGCATGCAGGGACACGTGGCGTCCATGCCCCCTCCCACATGTCATATGGCACTTGACACTTGGTAATGTGTGACCTCCATGTGGAAGAACATGCTTCCACTATAAATACATGAGAGGGGGAATGGAGTGAGAGGTCGGTTCTCATGATATTCCTAGGGGTATAGGCCGGGAATAGGAGGCTCTACAAGCCTATCTGAGCGGGTTCGTCTCGACTTAGTAATGAGCCGACATTTGGTGAGATCATCGCCCGAAAAGTGGAACGAGCCGAGCACTAGGTCCGGCGGCACAGGTCGAGGCCCCCATTTAGGATAGATAATAGGTAGAGGGGGGCTTCGGTAAGACCGCCGACCAACTGAAAATCAACACGTGGTTCACCTCCCCCACGGTGACGTGGAAGGAGGTTCATTTTTCAAATGTGGTTTCATCAGTTGAAGACGAAGACAAAGGTAAGCAACTGTGGAGTTTTTTCTTTAAGTTGCGAAATTGGGGTAATGGGGGTGCGGTTTTGTGAAGGATTTGAGACGAATTTGGGGTAGATGCCTAGCAGTAGAGGAGGAATGAAGTAGGAGGGGTTAGGGGTGCCATTGTGAGTCAATTTTGGGGAGGTGGGTTCGATTAGGGTTTGTGGGTGTCGGGAAAAGGATTGGGGTAGCAGATTTCGTAGGACCGGGTAACGAAATTGGCAAGATAAAATTGAACATCTGGTATGCCGAGTGGGATGAAGGAATTTTTGGTTGATTGGTTTTTAATGTTGAAACCGTAAGCGCCCACCAAGTGTTTGATGAAATGCCTAAAAATATGATGAATAAATGGTGATTTGGTTTTGGTTAATCTCATTGCCTATATGCTGTGTTGTTAAAGAGGTAAAATGAAGAAAACAAGTAAGACATGTTGGTATGACAGAGTAGGTGTTTGGCTATATGTTTGAAACTTAATGTGTGAATTACTTGTTGGTTAAATGCCTATATGTATGATGAATTGTTGGTCAATTGGTGTTGGTGTTGGTGAATTACTTTGGCTATCTCTTGGGTTGGGAAAGAGGTCAAATGAACCAAACTTGTATGAAATTCGAAAATGGTAGGACAGAAAAGGATAGCAGAGTTGATAGGAAATTAATAATCTATTAGTAGGATACAAATACACTGTTGGTATGAATGATTAGGTAATCTAAATGTCTGAATGCATGTGTGTGGTGATTGTGTTGCAGGTAACCTTTGTACAACAACCATAAAAAATGACAAAGGCCGGCAAGAGGAAAGTAAAGGCAGGACCAAGTAGCCAGGGGGTAAGGACACTGAGAAAGTTCCCTTGTTTTGGTAGTAATGGTTGGGAAAAAAAATTCGAACCTAAGAGTGTTACATGTGTTGCAGGCTGTCTTAGCTGTGGCGGAGAAGGACCACTTCAATGGCAGGGCGCTATCACATGGCAGTTTAGACCTCCTGGACGGTCTTGACTTAGCCATCGACCGTGATGATGTGAAGGCCCTGACGAAGAGCCAATTCGGAGGCATAGTGAGGATGGGGTCGAGGAACAAGTTCGCCGCACAGCTGGTGCACTTTTGCCTCCTGTGGCAGCTGAAGACCCGGAAGCAACACGAGACGTGGTACTCCATCCAGGGGCATCACGTGCGATTCTCGCTTCACGAGTTCGCGTTGATAACGGGGCTAAACTGCACACCACCCCCTAGGGATGTAATAGAGGGGGATCACAAAGACGCCATATACCAGCTGTTCAAGAAAGAGAAGTTAAGTCTGAAGGATTTGGAGAGAGCTTGGGAGCACGAAAAACAGACGGACTCGGGCTCCCTAATGAAGAAGTACAAGCTTGCCCTCCTAGTCATTGTGGAGGGCATTCTTTTTGGATTGGAGAAGAAGACACAAATTAGAGGGTGGGTGGTTAAGCTGCTGTTGGAGGACACGACGCGGTTTCTGGAATTTCCTTGGGGACGCCTAGTGTACGAGAGGCTACACGAGAGCCTGGCCGGGACGTTGAAGGACTTGGTGGCTGCAAAAGCTCACCTGAAAGATAGGCCAACGTACGCGCTCTACGGGTTCCCCATGGCATTCCAGGTTATTCAAGTTCTGAAAAAAGGCTCAACCCCTTGCCATTTCAGATTATGTGTGACTGTGTGGAATGCCAATAAGGCAATTATATCATGCCAATATTATATTTCTATCTTACCAGAGATATCAAGTTGACATGCAAACTGTGTATTTCTATCTTACCAAATCTATGAAGTTGTCATGCAAACTGTGCAATAATAGCTTACCCAAATGTGTGCGCAGCTGTGGTTTAATATCTTATCATATTGTATTTGTTGTTGTGGGTGTACGAGACCTTCCCTGAGATTGGTAATCATTTCGGGCGCAACATCGACGGCACCATCATCCCTAGGTGTCTGAGATGGGAAACGCCAAACTCCCACATCCGATACGAGAACGTGAAGTCGTTCATGAGCCTGGACGCCCCCGCCAACGACCCCGTAGATGAACATGTTCTGCTTGCAAAGCCAGAGCCGATCTTGCACCCTTCCCACAAGGAGAAAGATGCTTACCCGAACTCGTCGTACAAGAAAGACGCTCCAGACGTCTTCTTTGATGAGATTGTGGGCGAGCACATGAGGGCCCGCAGAGAGAAGCGGCGACAGCAGGATGCCACTGCTGGACCCAGTAAGGGCACCAGCCAGTCCGGGTCAGACGCGTCGAGCGTCGGTTTGGAGGCCCGGATTGTGGCAAAGGTTGAGGCTCTCTTCAAGGGCATGATGGTCGAGATGGGGACCAGGTTCAGGGAGCTCGAGGAGAAGGTCACTGAAGTTTCGAGAGAATGCAAGAAGGTGTTATCAGAGAGGACCGGCAAGGGAAAGGTATGTGCTTCATTGTCCATCATATGTGCAATTGGTAGGATAATGTTTTTGTGTTGGTAAACCATTTTAAGCCTTATGGTATGACATACATGTGCAATTGGTAGGATCCTGTTGATGTATTGGATGACGATGTTGTTGAGAAGGTTGTTGAGAAAGATTTGGACAAGGTTGTGGCCGACGTGGTTGACAAGGCTGAGAAAGATTTGGACAAGGACGGTGACATGGTTGTCGAAATGGCGGATGAGAAGGAAGAGATGAATGCTGATGACCAGCGGTCGGGCAAGCAGGGACAGATCGTTGAGGATAACACGGCGGAGAAAGAAAAGCTGAAATCTGATCTTAAGGGGCAGGGCATGTGCACTGGTGACGACGTTAAGGACAAGGTTGAGGAGGAGGCAAAGGTGGGTGAAGAGGGCAAGGACGATGGAGAGAAGGTGGTGCAGGCTGAGGAACAGATTAAGAAGGAAGACATGGGTGGGGACGTGAAGGGCAAGGAGCCTGTAAAACAAGCTGCAGGGGAGGGTTCCAAGGGTGAGTCTGATGCAGACGAAGCGGAGGAAAAGGTAAAACTTACTTGTTTGTAGGATAGTCTGACCCTGTTGGTAAGATAAAAGTTGCATTTTGGTATGATATAAAAGACAGTTGATTTTGGTCCGATATAATAACCCAGTTGGTAGGATATATTTACCCTTTTGGTACAATATTGAATCTGTTTTGGTAGGATAATGACAGCTGTTTGAATAAAACTCGGGTGTGTTTGATTGTTAGGAGACGAAGCTGGAGCCGAGGAGAGGCAAGCGTGATAGGAAGATCACAGCGAAGCTAGGGGACTGCGTGGTGACTCAACCCGCTAAGCGGGCCAAGAAGGGTGCAAAGGCATCGTGTCCAACCACCGACGCAGCTGCGGAGGGGATGGTAACTGATAAACAGAGAGACGACTTCTTGGCGTGGCTCCTGAAGTTCCCCGCGCAGGTGAAGGGCCCAGACGGGACCCAATTGAACAAGGAGTTCTTCAACAACCTCATCTCACCCGGCGTATGGCTTTCCACCGAGGTACGCAAACTTTTGTCCTGTACCACATGTTTCCTTATTCACTTACGTCATGGGACAAGCCCTCACGGGAATTTGGAACGTACCTCTTAACGCAGCACATCCAGCAGTCCTTGGTCCTGGTCCGGAAGGCATTGGACGCCCGGGAGGGTGACAAGAAGTCGGGTGTCGTCGTGGTCGACCCATATTAGCAGGAAGCCGTGGTGAAGCAGTTGGACGCTGTTTCGGGCGATGTGAACCGCATTAACCAGCGCAATGTGTCCAAGGTGCTGCTGAGGTACTTCTCAGGGACACTGTTGGACCACCACGGGAGGACATGGTCGGTGGCGAATGCGAAGATATTAGCTCCTTGGTTGTACAAGGGGAAGCACTGGATTGGGCTCGTCATCGACCTCGTAAAGTGGAACATAGAAGTCCTCGACTGTGACTGGTACCAGATAAAGGAGAAGGATCTTCAAGCCCACCTCGAGCCTGTTGCAAAGCTGATACCGGTGGTGATGCAATTTTCTGTCGAGCTCCGGGCCAGGCACACAGTCGATGTCCCCAACCCATTCACCATAACCCGAACCGCCAAGATCCCTAGGAACGAAACCTCGTAAGTTTCTCTTAACTATTGGGTTATGTATGTCTACTAATATTGGTAGGATATAATAGGACTATTGGTATGATAAAATGACGGAAGTGGTAAGACGTAAATAACTATTGGGTTACATCCATTGGTATGATAAAATGACGGAAGTGGTAAGACGTAAATAACTTATGTTGGTTGTTAATTCCTTCACGTGCAGCGGTGACTGTGGGGCATACGTTATCAGGACTATCCAGCTGGTGGCAGAGGGCATAGAGACATTCGAGAGCGTCAACGACAATTATATTGCCCCCTACCGCCAGTACTTGGGGCTCTCCATCTAGCGTCACGATTTGTAGGTCTCTCCTGTTTGTTAAGACATTCTCTCCTGTTTGTTAAGACATTCTCTCATGGTTTGGAAACTTCTGTTCTGTTCTAAGTAAACTTTGGTCGTTTGGACACTTGTGTTAGTTTCAAAACTTATGTTGTTGTTTGTAGTGTCTTTTGTTCACGGTTGGTAGGATGTTTTGTGATTGTAATGGTTAAAACTGGTATTTATGGTTCACGTTAATTAGTTCCTGCTTACACCCAAGGTTGATTCTTGTATTATATTGTGGGTAAGTTTACGTTTGCATGAATGTTATAAGTGGTAAGATTATACGAAACTATTGGCAAGATAAGACGTCACTTTTGGCATGATATAACTAAACATTGTTGAGGATGTCAATTGCAGTTAAGTTGAGAAGGAATTGGTAAGATAAAGAAAATGTTATGGTCGGATACGTTTTAACTATTGGGTAGACAAAGAGAAGATAGTGGTAGGATGACATGAGAAATACTTAACAGATCCAATAACTCATGTGACTGTGTCCAAAACATGCGAAATCCCCAAGATTGCATCACAATTAGCCCCCTAGGAACACGAAAATACGAGACACGTGCAAAAAACATACTGGCAGAATCCACACTCAAGTCGACGGCGATCACTGCCCAAAATAAACCCATCAGCTGACTTGAGCGTCCACCAAACTACACTACTGTCGACGGCGCTTTGGCCCCCTGTATTCGCCCTTCGACGGATAGCGCTTCGTCTTCGGCCTTCCCGGCGCACGCTTCACCACCGGCGGCAAGCAAATCCTGGCATCTATTTCAGCAGGCACCACTCATGTCTCACGAGGTGGCACTGGGTACACGACATTGACGTAGCAGGCGCGCCAAGCCTCAGCTCTGTATAGAGGATGGACGAGGGAGTATGGGTCGATCCAACGTACCTTGGCCGCGGCGAGGGCATGTGGACATGGAATCTGGTCAATTTGAAAGTGCTTACATGTGCAACTCCGAGCGGAAAGGTTGACCAGCCAGGCGGACAGCCCCTTACAGACGTCATACTCGTGTTCGCTCAAAGTCTTCACCTGAAGACATATAGCCTGCATGACGTTTTGCCTCAAAACGGCGTCCACATGGTCGGTGACAACCTTCTCGGGATTAGAACTTAGCTCCCGGCGCTTCACGAACCACTCACCCACTTTGTCGAGTATGCTGTCCATCAGGGAGGTGACGGGCAGGTCACGAGGTTCAAGGAATACCGAGTTCAAGCACTCGGCATGGTTTGTGGTGGTGACGTTGACAATGGCAAATGCAATGGGGTATATGTTGTGTTTTGGGTCTTGGACAGTCGCAAACATCAAGCAACCCCGATACTTCCCCCTCAAGAAACTTCCATCCACCGAGAACACCTGCCAATGTCACAGTTTAAACAGTCGGATGAAATTTTGCTACTGGTATGCCAGAGAGAGACAGTTGGTATGATCATAAACGGTGGGATGTTCTGTGCCTATTGGTAAGACATGAATTGGAATGACAAATATATACAGATGGTCAGATGACATCTGCCACTTGGTAGGATAATAAAGTTACGAGGGCTTACCTGTCTGAGGTGTGGGATGGCTGTCCGCCAAACACCCAAGCTAACGAACACATACTTGAATTGCTGGTTATCATCACGGACTAATGTGGTTATGGTCCCGGGGTTCGCTCGCTCAAGCATGTAAAGGTATGAGGCCATCCGATCGTAGCTCGCTTCGTAGGTCCCGTACAAGCCGTCCCTTACGGCTCCCTTCGCCCTGCGTGCCTTCCAATAGCTGCAGTCCACGCCCAACCGAGACTTCATCATCGTCCTGATCTGAGGGGGAAGCAGCTCCTTCCCTGACCCAGCAAAACTACAAAGACGCCAAGATACGAGTTAAACCAAAAAAATTCCACCAACACATAGTACATAGACGGGGAACAAGACGCCGGTTTAGAAACTTACTCGGACACCAAACTCTGCCCCATCAGCTTGTAATTGGCGTTGCGCTGGTAGTTGTTGGCGACACTAACCTTGCAACTGTGTGTGTCAACGAACTTACGAACCACCCACTTCTTAGTTTCCCGATACGTTGACGCCCGACAGTACCATGAGCAGTTCGGTTCGGGACATACAACCACGTACGCCTTTGTTGTCGATCGCTTCACTTGGACCGCGAAGCACCCGCGCAAAGCTTCCCACTTCACTATAGACTGAATGGCAGCCTTCGTATCGAACATCTCCCCCTCACGTAACTTCTTCACACTCTCCCGAGGGTCTCCGACTAGAGGAATGAACCGAGCCACGTCCTCTTCCACTTTCTCCAACGTCGGCAAAGGTTGTTTGTGTCCTTTGTACGCTTGATATATCTCTCTCACCGCTGCCTCAGCCTCCTCATCCCATGATTCAGATGTCTCGTTCGACCTCCCACCCTCCACTTTCACGGGGAAACCACAACCGATCATTTCATCGTCGGAGCTTCATACGTCTATTATGTCCTCCATTCCGTGGGGGGGGGGGGGGGGTAGGTCGTCCACATCATTGTTGGTATCAACGATCACCACTTGCTTTCCGCGTCGAATGGCATCGGACCTGCTCACGTCACCACCCTTCTCTAGTTCATCCATTTCGTGAAGCTGTCCCACATCATCGCCCTGTCCTACCATTATGTTGTCATCCATCCTACCAACTCCGTACGCCTGTCCAACCATTATGTTGTCATCCATCCTACCAACTCCGTCCGAATGTATACCGCTCCCAGCAAGCTCATCCTGCATCCCACTGACGATGTCCTTTGCAGTGGGACAACACTCTCCCTCCCCCGCTACACACTCATCACACATGCAGGTCCCTCTAGTTTCGCTGCTAAGGTCGTCCAACTTCCCTTTCTCCTTGATGGAGCCTCGAACCTTCTCATCCGCCCCTCCGCCTCCATCAAGACCATCCTCGAAGTCTTCCTGCGTGGTGGGAGGCCCGGTTAGGAGTATTTCCCCTGGGGTGGGAGACGACAGGTCCTCAGCCCATGAGTCGGAGTTCTCCGACTCATGTTCTTTGGATGTTGTGGAAGGGGTTGTCGTTTTCATCATTAAGGTGACGTGCAGTGCGATTGGCCAGGCTCATGCACCGGATTCAGTGTCGTAGAACTTGTAGGCTTCTAGGTCATCGTCATCCTTGACCCGAATCGGAGTGGCCCGCCCCATCGAAGGAGGGAGGTAGGTGAGCTCAATGTCGTACAATACCATGTCCACGTCGAATTTGGAAACAATTTTCTCCTTCAATTGGGCGTAACCAATATTCTGTGCCACCACCATAGCTGCAGTACGTGCCTCTCCCTTGAACACCAAGCTCTCAATCCCGGGAGCCCACCAACCGCCGCACACGACGTTTATACATACCCTATCACCTGGGGTACGCCACGGGAATAGAGGATCAGCCTAGGGGGTAGTTCTGATATAGGAAAGAGGAACAACTACAAAGGAAAGGTACAAGATGACTTACCCATCGCTGCCATTGCCACTCACAAGCTTGTTGCACTTTTCCTGGAATGGAAAGACAGTTGAACACTGTTGGTAGGCCAGAACTGTACTATTGGTAGGACGGGTTCCCCCGTCCTTTCCGCCTCTCTCCTGCTCTGCCTCACTTTTTGCAGGGCATGTTGGGGTGTTTGAGATCCTCCTCTCAAGCTTATATATGTGCTTGGGGAACACCCATCAATGCAATGATTGCATTTTCCCCTCATAAATGCTCCCCTCTTCCCCCCAATGAAGAACCCCGTTTTGGCGCCAAAATTACAGTGACAACCCGCCAAAACAGCTACGGGCAATCCGTTCCAAATTTCTCCAAATTTTCAGGTATGGTAAGACATTTTAAGCTTATTGGTAGGAAAACTATATGCTATTGGTTAGATAACTGTACCATATTGGTCAGACAGACGCTCTCCCTCTTCCCCCAATGAAAAACCCTGTTTTGGCGCCAAAATTACACGGACATCCCGCCAAAATCGCTATGGACATTCCCCTCCATAATTTCAATGTATGGTAGGATAAGTTTGTCCTATCGGTAAGACACATTTCGGCTATTGGTAAGCCAACCGTTTCCAGTTCACAAAAATAAAGGTGATGCTTTGCCCTCAACTTTCCACTCGTCTCCTATGTTGGCTCCCTTTTTTGCAGAACATTTAATAAGGAATGACACCCATCAATCAAGATTTTCTAAGGTTTGATTGACACCCTTAATTCAATCATTGAAATTTCCCCTCATAAATGCCCCCCCCCATTTTCCTACTTTATTTGAGCCACACACTATGTCCAGCACCTCCCCCTCCTGATTTCTGTTTTTTCAAATGATGGAGCTACACTGCTCAACTCCCCTTCACCTGCTACCTCCACTGCCGGTGGTATTTTTGCATTTGCAAAAATACACCACTTTCTACCCCTAGCCAATTTTTTAGGTACATGTCTAGTTTAGCAAAAATGCCCATTTTTTGGTCTAATCACTACCCTTTCCTCTTGAATATATGTAAGGTTGATGAAATACTCATTTTATTATTTATTAATTTTGAAATGAAATCCTATTGGAGACATATATATATATATATATATATTCTATTTATCACACACTAGCTAGTGTAGATCCCGTCCCGTACACGAAAAATATGTTAATACAATATTATAAATAATCTACATACATATTTCAATAAATAAAAATAGTAATCTAAATATAAATCATTCTGTCTTCCAAAAAAAATATAGATATAAATAAAATTGGTTTGATAGATTATAGATAATCTAAATTCATTTATTTAGATTCTCTCAAAATATAAATAAAATTCACATTTATAAGGTAAAATATTTTTTCTAATAAGTCATTAATTAAATCTCATGTAATTTATATTAATAGATAGTTGATTTTTAAAAATACTTTAATATTCCTTTTTATTAAATATGTAGGATATATTTATCACGTTGATTTACTAAAATATATATGTACGGATGGATTGTGGGCACGTGGATACATATTAACAATTATTAAATAATTAATTTTGATACATATAATTCTTTCCATCAAAAAATAATCTCGATATAAATAAAATAGCACTTATCCAATACTACATATTTATCTATTAATATTTTTGGTAAGTATAACTGTGACCTATTTTTTATTTATATTTTTCTCAATGAAATAAAATATATAGATGGATAGATTGTGACTTATACAACTTTCTATAAACCATGATAACATAGTATGATAGTATTTTATTAACTTTTTCCCTAGAATCAACCACGATGCGTTATGTAGTATACTATGCATCGATTTTAATACATGTATATATATGTGAGCTCGTCAGACTTCAATAGTTTTCCAGATAAAAATAAGTGATTGGAATTTCAATATATTTAACTGAGAAATGTCCATTGTATATCTATATCTATGTAAACTCTTAAACATATGCCTATGTGTCTCATTCACCTTAATTTTCTCAGTTTCAATATATCATTTTTTCCTTTTTCTTTTTCCCCCTTTCTACAATTTTTTTTTCAACTGAAAATAATTTGGCTATAGGGTCGGGCCTTATAAGCCAAGAGCATCAATATGGATGAGATTGCGAAGCACGGAGTCGTAAGGAGTCAATGAATTGTGGAAGGCAAAGTCCAGATGCGATAAGCGGTCCGCAACTTGGTTTGCTTCTTTATACGCATGACGAATCTCAATGGAATGAAAGAAGCCCAGCGAGACTAGACTATCAAAGACAATCATTTCAGAGTTCCTAGTAGGCTTCTCAAGGCCTTTAAGATTGTTTATAATGGTGAGGTTATCACCCTCAACTACAAGGTTAGTTATTTTAAGTTCTTGTGCTGCTATGATGCCTTTCCGAAGACCCAAGCCCTCCGACCCAGCAATGGATGATATAAGATAAGTCCCAGATCCAAAGAAAATTGGGTTGCCAATACAATCTCTAATTACAGATCCGTATGAGCCTTTAGCAGAATAAGAAAAGGCTCCATCAAAGTTGAGTTTGTAAGACCCTGCTTTTGGAGGTTTCCATTTTGTTTGTTTTTTTTTTCGAGATGTTGTAGATTGGTTTTGGTTTCCTGGTTGTGAGTGGTCAGTGAAGTCATCGATATTTTTGGAAGAGTTTCACATGAATACTTGATCTTTAATAAAAGATGAAATACTCCTTGTGTCCGGCTTAATTAATGTTGTCGAAGAGTGCTTTGTCACGGAAGTACCAATTACTCCACCAAGCAAATGCTAATTTAGTAAAGCGTTGGATTCCTATATTTTCTTTAAATTTCTAGATGAAGGGATTTAGATTAGTTCCTTGTATGAAGCAGCTGTTTATTTTAACAAACAAGGTTGAATCCATCATTGTTATTACTTCACGCGAAATGGGACAGTTCCAAAGTAGGTGAGTTAGGTCTTCATAGTCCCTCTTTCTACAATTGATTTTCATCCTTCATGTTGCCAATAGGTTTAACTTAAAATATGAAATTAATATATATCCTATATCTGTTTGTAAATCTCATAATATTTTATGAGTTTGTTTTTATAAGTTTAATTTAAAATATTAAACTAATATTTTATTTAATTGTATCATATTAATTTATTTTATTACTAAGATTTTATTTTTAAAAATCGCATTATAGCGCGGGAGCTATACTAGTTGTTTACTCCATATAAAATATTCAAGATTTTAATTGAAGTATCCTATTCAAATCTGGGAAAACGAATGGGCCTGAATGTGGGCAATGGGCATAGTAAGTGAAGACCGAATAGTGACCAAGTATGGGCTGTAACAGAATGGGCCCGATTTTTTAGTGGGCCTTTATATGATTACTGATTATTTAGTGGGCCTTATATCCATGTCACTGACATTGATTTTCGCTTGCTCTGTTGGCTATAGACTATAGTGGTTGCCGGTTGGGGTCGGTTGTAACTTCAACTTGGTAGTGTGAATGAGTTGTTTTCAATGTTAAATAGAAAATAAAAAATTGTCTTGTCACTGTGATCGGTTCTAAAAGGTCAAGTGGGATGGATTTATTTGGGAGGGTTATATACATACACTAGGGGTATATTTTTAATTCTACACCACTAATTAAAATTTGATATGTGTATTGAGAGGGATTTTTTTAAAAAAATCTACAACTTTCAAAAACTGTTTTTTTTATAATGCAAAAAAAAAACTGTTTTCTGAACCGGTTGAAATTTTGAATTAAATAAATCAAATTTCAATTGTTATTTTTACAATCATATTAGTCAAATAAATTTTATTCATTTTTCATATAATATTCAACCATAAGACATAGTTACTTTCATTTAGCATTTCAAATGGTTTACATTTTATAAATGTAAATAAAATAGTAAATATATTATAATTAAGAATTTATACAACTTATATATATTGAAAATATAAGTTATTTGATATAATTTTTTTATTAATATTTAATTTCAATGAAATTAAATATATCAAGTATGCTTTAATAAAGTTGAAAAATATTCAAAAATAAAATACAGCTAGTGAAAAAATTGAATTGTAAATAATTTGAGCTAAATCTATATATAATTACCAAATTAATGTATATAATTACCAAAACAGTATTTAATATTGGAATATATAATTACCAAATTAATAATTACAGAGTATATTCCAATTTAAAAATATTTAAAATTCGAATTCATTTCATTAATTAATATATATACTTACTGAAAATTAATTTAAAATATAAATTTTTTTGTAGTCGGCGAAAATTCAAGGCAAAGTTGAAAATCACCCATTTTAATTTTTAGGAAGTTTGAAAATTATTAACGGTATCCATAATTCTAATTTTTTTAACCTTATTTTCTAATGTCACGTGGAAAACTTCTATTAGTGGTGTAGGTTTATACATATACACTCCGTGTATCTGTACATTTGTCCATTTACTAGGTTTGAGGCCGTGCTACGCATGGTTTCGGTAGTATGTGACGAACTTGAATAACATAAATTATAACAAGAAGAGAAAACATCGGGAAGGAAAACATTTAACAAGAGTTTCGAATCATATGGTAAATTAGGTAAATGTCTGTGTGAGTTAAGTTCCATGCAATATGCTTATGCATGATATAACATAAATTATAACCTGAGGTTAGCCAAATGAAGAATTGGCATTCGATCGGGGTTTTTAGTGTAACATATTTCATCTCTTCACCGTGATGGAGGTTTGTACATTCACCTATTTAAGATAATTTACCATGAAACGATCACTCGATTCAATCATAGAAGTAGCTAAGAATGCAGTAAACCATACCTTTTGGTGTTGTAGATCTATTCATTGCAATGTCAAGTAAGGTAAGTAACTGACAATGCCGGGACAGTGCGGGTCTTATTTCTGTTTCGCATTTCCGAGGAAGCAAAACTTGCTAAGAACGCACAGAGACAAAATCATTGCTAGAACCAGGAATTGAATTGAAGAAACAAATGCTTACTTGAATCTGGGTACGAGAAGAGAAAACAAAGAATAACCCACCTGCAGCAATTGATCCTAAAATAAGAAGGCAAATAAACTACGGCAAAAATGATGAGGAAAAGAGACCAAAAATTAAAACAATAAGAAATCGAGGAGGAAAATAGAAAGAGATAGAAGCATACAGTAATTTATATAAGAAAAGGGAAGAAACAATACCAAAGCCGTTGACATTGTAGACAAACCATGAGAGCAGAAATTTCTGGAATTAAACAACACAAAAATGGATAGAGATAAAAAAAATAGATCAAAACAACCATGAAGAAGACAAAGAAATGGATAGGAGACACTAGCTGATATTAGGAAAGGGAAGAGAGAGTACAGAGCTGAGAGTTAAAACATTAAAAATAGATCAAAACAGCCATGAAGAAATCAACTTAGATTTGCAGCAAAAAATTAGCTCAAAACAGCATGAGCTTACAGGCAGTACATTTTGTTGTTCATGAGCTAATAAAGAATTTAAGCTTACTAAGACACTTGTTCAACTATTGAAAAATGGTAAACTAATGTATTTGAATACATTTTCATGTGACTTGCATCTTCCAATACACAAATCAGATATTAACTTGCTCAAGATCACCATGAACTGGGAAGCTCTTTAATCTAAAAAAACTTGCAACAGTTACATTGCATAATACAAACCCTCATTGCAACATCTCAAAAAGACCCATATTAAGCCACCATTCAATTGCCATCGCCAAGCTTACATTCAGATAAACATAAGTATTTCATTGAACATGGAGAGCAAATTCATTTTACCGAAAGGAAAATAGAAAGAGATAGATTTGATTCTTCAAAAAATAGGTCGTTCAGTCACCTGTACGTCCTAATAATCTTTTTACTCTATTAAGGATTGATTTGAAATTAATCCGAGGAACAAATAGATTGAACCATATAAACAACCCTCAATCTAATTACAAACCTACTAACTAAATCTGCAGCCCTTGAACAGAGCAATTGCAAAAAAAAACCTAGCCTTCAAATAGTGCAACTGGAAAAAAAATCCACCTAAACCTACCACCCAAACAACAACAATTATAAGAAAACTGAGCCTTGTAAAGCCCATGAAGAAACACAAAAAAAATCCAAAATTAACTATGCACCTTATATCAGATTCTAGGCTGCCGATGTTTAGTATTCTAGGCTCTGTTGTTGTGTCTTATTGTCTGTGCCTTCTTCTTAGCTTATTTACTTTCCTTTTATCTTTTATCCCCTTGTATTCCTTGTACCGTGTTGTTATGGGTCTTTCGGAAACACTCTCTCGACCTGATCGGGGTAAGAGCGCGTACATCCTGACCCCAGACCCCGCTTATTCGCGGGATTTACTGGGTTGTTGTTGTTGTTATATCAGATTCTTGTTCAGCATTAAGCTCAAAATACTTGCAGCAATTGAGAAGAAAATAATGTACCTTATATCAAGCTCCTCTGATTTTTGTACAACTTCTTCTGCAGCTTTTACTGCTTGGTTCACCATGCCCAAATGCGAATAAAAACGCCTCAACAAAATGTAAGATGGGCAATGAGTAAGAGAATAAGTTAGGCTCATTGCAGGTAACTGAATAAAAGAACCTTATTATAAGCTACTTAACAATAAAACTCACATATTTAAAGTTATTAAATAAGATTCTTTCAAGATAGAAAGCAATAGACTCACCTCTCTATCAAACTGTAATATAAAGCATCTCTTGACACAATCCCTTGTAGGCTTGCAGTCACATCATCCAACTTAATCTCACTGCCGGATTCAAAACCAAGGTGAAAGGGTTAAATAGACAGAGAAAGGTGGCAAATCAGCGACCAAGACACTAAAGATGAGGATAAGAGAGGCGAAAAGGTGAGGAATTGAAGGAAAGTAAGGGTTACCTGGACCCAGGGGCGAGAAGAGAAACCAAAGAAGAATCCACCTGCAACAAACAATAACAAAATAAGAGGAATTTGAACCTGAGCAAATTTAATCTCAGTTCTATCAACAGAATGCAATCTACTCAACCCCCAACTCTAGAATGAATGCCTGATCTATATTATATAACAAGGGAGGAAACACAACTAACTTCATTTACTTGTCCTTGTCGAAATAACATATATAGAACTGATATCATCGCACTCTTCTTGATAATGTGATGAAAATCTTCACAAACAAATCAGGGAGCTGAGCCAATACATACCACGGAACAGATAAAAGAAATCATAAGGCGATTTCAAATGAAACAAAATCCAAGGGACTTTTACATAAACACCCCAAACAGCTATTAACATACCTATGGCATGGTGAAGGACATTTGTGATTTCTACACTGAAGCTTCCTTCCAGAAACCTAAAATTAAGAACCTTGCAAATTCAGAATACGCAACATCTAATCACGAAAAAAAAAATGTAAAGGCACAACGCTTGCCTCTGAACAGGGAGAGCAGTCCCCGTCACAGGAACGTCACCTGCAAGCATGGCGCCCACATTCCTATTCTTTCAAACATTTCCTGAGCATTAGGAGATATTCAGGAGTTAGCTGAGATCCCACTGGTGCCCCAGGCCCCATCATATGTTCAGCTCGAGGATGATCAAATCTCCATAACTTCAAGAGGAGTGAAATCATTAGAAAACACAGCGTGAGAGTTGACTTCTTCCCCATTCACATGTATCCATGATTCCTTGGGTGAACATGATCCAAAAACCTAGCAAATCGGCATCAATGTGGCAGGCAGCTGCGGAACCTGAGGGGGAGAATATGAGATCATTCCTAACCATAACACACATTCCTAACTTAGGTATCCTAACATTGTAAAATTCGAAGATCAGTTCTTGACAAGGTGGGAATTACAATTGTATAGCTCTCCTTCAAACTTATACCTGATTGAGATAATCCCAGTAAATTTCAGATCTTGTTTCAAGTAGGAATATCACAAATGGATCTGAAGAATTTTCACCTCTTATATTGATAGAACCCACTGACTACAAGGATCTCTTCTGGAGTTGTATCGTATATGTTAATATTTAATTGCCGGCCTACTGTTATACTCCACAGAATATACTTTCTCTTTAATCGAGCAATTTCTGGCTATAATTTCAAAGAATAAGATAACTCATAAAAGTAAATTTTCAACAACAAATATCAGTCTACAACTGAAATATGGGAAACAAATTGCCGAGAAATGGCAATATCAAAAACAAAGACAACAACAAGTGAAGAGGTCTCAAATGTAGCTACCTGATTTTGGTTAACTGGAGCCGAAGACAGACAAATGCCGAAAAAATCCTCGAATGGAAGGGTTGCTGGAAGAAGAGGCATAGAAATCAAAGCTCGAAGAGGAAGATCGATGGTTTTAAATCGAACACAACTTCCCCAATGATCACGCACATCTAAACAGACAAAAAAGGCCCTATTTTGATCGAAATCGGAAGAAACTCCCTTAGCAGACCAAAATATCCCCTCCTCAACAAGAAAACATGCCATAAAAGTCATCTACCCCATGGCCAAACAACTCCCAAGTAACCAGCTGACCAAAGCAGCCCTTTGGAGACCAAAAGCAATCCATGAATGCTTCAACTGATCCTTTTCGGAGAATTAGATATCACAACCCTGAGCTAAATTTAAAATCTTGAAAAATTAGATCAAACCTCCCTTGAGCAGCCCTTTGTAGACCAATAACAGTCCACAAATGAAGCAGAAAATCACACCCTATCCCGCAATGGAGATACCAACCAGCCACTACCCAACATAGCCAACCACCCAACACCCCTCAAGAATGCTTCGAATCATCAAAGCAACATACCAACAAGAATTTTGATCAAAACAAACCTCCAATAAAAGCATAAAAACAACCACATAAAGCTGCACAGCACAGCTCCAGGCCAGCAGAAACCCACTGGTTCGATCAGAACATAAGACCAGAAAGATAGTAAGAATCAACAAAGCAAGCAGAATCATGAGCACAAAGCAAACCGATGAGTAACTGCTTCACTATTTAAGATAAACACGCACTTCAACACACCCTACAAATCCTAGCAGCACACAATCACATATAAACTAATTTGCAGATCAAAATGTAAATTGGGTGCATTTTTTCTATCAAAACTCTAGAATTCTCAACAAATAAACTACAGGAAAAGTTAGGAAGAAAAGAGTGAGAAAATATGAAAAAAATCCTAAATGATACACAATCCTAAAAATTCAAATCATAAGCTAGAAAAAAAGTCATAAACCAAAATAATCTTAGTTAGCACAAGATATGCAGTAGCACAATTCACCATTTCAAACACAAATGCTCTATACTATGTAGGCATTCATCAAACAGTTCAAAGGCATGGATGAAAGCATTACACTTTGTGTCAACCAATACACTCCCTATCTCAAATTCAATTTCCTCAACCACCATCAATGGCAAGATAAGAATTTGACACTCATAATGAAACCAGAACTTGGGTTAAGAATTAAGATCATTAGATGAAATGAGAAAAGGCTACTCTTATTGTCATATGATAATTCTTGAGATAAAACAACTTTAAATGATGATACTTTACTAGCTGATTGAACTAAAAGACGTGAATATAACGGTAAAGGATGTGCAATATCATCAGCAAAGCTTTACATCAAACCATAATTTGCAATTTCAAGATCCTAATTTGCATTTTCAAAACCCTAATTGAAAATCTCACGGAGTCAATCCTCCCTGAGGCCCTAATCCTCAATCTGAAGACTGTAACCCTCAATTTGAATTCCCCAATTTTCAGCTTGAAGGCCATAACCCTCGATTTCACAACACTGATCCTCAATTTCAAGGCCGCAACCCTCAATCTTAAGATCTCAATCAGGTCATAAACCTCCATTTAAATGCACAAATCATTAATTTAAGACCAAGTCTCTCAATTTGATCACAAACAATTCCAACTACAAGTCTAACCCATAAAAAAATGAACTACAAACCCAAATCTCAACAAATGACCACTGAGCAGGGATGGCAGGGAAGAGACCACGAGGGATTAACTAAGCGGCGGATGAGATCAATCGGAATAAGAGCGGGGTCAAGGAGGATGGAGAATTGATTAACTGGAATTACAGAAAACCTTAGGAGAGATACAACACAATAACAAGTATAAATTTCAGAAATCGGATATACCCGAAGGGAGCAGTTCAGGCGGTGAATTCCATCCAGAAGAGAGCAGGCGGGGCCGTGCGGAGAGCAGTTCAGAGGCAAGGCCGAGAGACAGTCCCGAGCGAGAATTCCGTCGAGTAGGTCGAAAAGGTGAGGAGTCGCCAAGGAAGAGAATCAATTAGAAGAGAGGCAGGTGAAAGCCGGTGTTAAAAACAGGAAAATGCGTCAACGAGGAAGGAGGAGGTGGAGTACAGGAAGAGTGCAGGCGTGACACCCGAACTGAACGGAGGAGGTGAAGAGGAGGAGCAGGAGGTGGAGTACAGGAAGACTACAAGCGCCGTCCACCGTCGATCTGCAACTTTAACTATTGTGGTTGAACGGTCCGATAGTGCTCTCTTCCCCCACATTTTTTTTTTTGATTAGATAAGAATTCGAGTTCAGACATGCTTGAAACTCGAGAGGCCGACGAATCGGCAGACGGAAAAACCGTCAAAATACAACACACAAAAAACACAAATCAACATAGATGAAAGAAAAAACTCAAACAACCCGAAGACGTCGTCCGCCAGCAGAGGAGTCAATGGAGATCCAGGGCGAGCCACGAATGCCGAGAACATGGGAGAGTGTGATGACTCACACGGCGTCTCGACGCCGAGAAGACGGAGAACAGTAACCCACCACCGGAAAGGGCTAAACCTGGGGAAGTGTGGATCACCGACGTTGCCCCACCTAGATGAGGGATCTTCGAAAACCACGAACACAACCACGATCCTCTCGATCATACAGGAAGCCCGATACTGCAACTCAACTCGAAACTAATCGTCACCACGTCATAGCATCAACTCGACGCCAAAAGAACGAACAAAAACGGATCAATAAGAGAAGGTCAAACATCCACCGTAAATTTGTGTGCAGAGCTCCCGAGTACGCCGAGCGCCTAGGGAGAATTATTTTAATTTATTAATATTAATATTTATCCAAGCCTTTCGGAATTTGTTCAATTCTTTCAAAAATTTAGTCAAACTCTTTTGGATAGTTTTGTAAATACTAAACCCTTTCGAGTAGTTTTGTAAATATATAAAAAGGCAAGATATACTAAGGGTAAGTTTATCGGTTGAAATGGAGCATCGATACTTGGCCAAAAATAATAAAAAATTGAAACAGTGACAATTATCGGATCAAAACGATACTACCTCTAGTATTCTCTCAAGTATCTGGTATAATAAATGCCCTACAGAAGATGTGTCAAATTAATTTTTTTTCCTGAAAAGTAGAAATAAAACGACATCGTTTTAATTTCAAAATGACCAAAACGCGGCAGACCAATTATGGAAAGAGATCAGTTGGAAGGCTAGTGGGGAACAGGTGTCCTCTTGCAATTGGAGGTAGGGATGTGCTCTTAGAATGTGACAAGTGGATGGATTGGATGAAAAGTTATGGTAGTGTATTTCTAATTATATAATGCAATTTTTTACTTTAAAAAATAAAATAAAATTAAAAAATAAAAATACCAAAATACTATATTTATTTTTCTCTACGTATAGACATCCATTTTAAAATGTTTGACCATATTTCAAAAAAATATTTTTCTTTAAATACAATTATGTATAATAATACCCAAAAAATTATTTTTAATAATCTTTCATTAGTAATAATTAAAAATTGAAGAATTTATCTTATATTTTTGAAATAAAATATTATTTAATATTTTATTGATATTAATAATGTTGATAAAAAAAAGTGTTTTGTGCACATAAATAGGTTAATAAAAAAGTGTTTTATGCACATAAATAGGTTAAGTATATGTCCTTGTTTTAGAAATAAAAATCTAAAATAAAATGGATAAACCCTATAAAAATTATTTATAAATTTGCTAAACTAATTGATCTAGTGGAATCTTTATAAATTTGGAAAACATGTCATTTGTTATTCACGTATGTTTTTTTAGAATAATAAAAAAACTATATGAAATATCAACTTTTTTTAATAATTTTTAAAATGATTTATCCATTTATTCTAGTAATAATTATAACATTATATAAAAAAAATTAGAATTTATTTAGTTTATAAATACTATCAGTTTATGAATAATATTTTTTCATGGAAAATGAATATAATAAGTTAATCTAGTTTTGAGAAAATTATTCGAGATGGGTATAATCGTAAATTGATTTGGTAGGAAAGGATGAAATTTATATTTTAAGTTAATCAATGTTTTTCCACTTATTTAAATGAAATTTATATTTTAAGTTAATATATAGTTGCCGATTTAGTTTAATAAATAATATTAATTTATGAATAATATTTTTTAACGGAAAATGAATATTATAAATTAATTTAGATTAGAGAAAATGAGTCGAGAAGGGTATAATCGTAAATTGGTTTGCTAGTGAAGGATGAAAATAATTATGGGAGAGGGGTATAATTGTAAATTGAATGATAGAAAAAGATGGGTTTTGGGATACTAGGGATGCTATTGATAAAGTGGGAAAAGTGAGAATGAGATCCTAGGATGATATGGCGGAAAGAGAAGAATAAAATATTAGTATTCCTAGTATCCCTTGATAAACATGGCCTAAGTGACGGAGTATATACCAAATTATATATATTTTTTTATTTAATTGAAACAAAGAGATTGGCGTGAAAACCCAAAAATGCATCTTGCACGCCAAACCATCAATCCAAACGGCAGAGCGGCGCCAGAGCTTCCCCACCGGCGATGGAGTCTAGGGAGAAGGTGTAGCGACCCTACCGCGACCCGCAACGGAGCAGATCGGAAGGGAAGAGTTGGGAGGGGCGAAGAGATGATGCCGGGCGAAACAAGCCAAGGCGAGATCCAACACCGGCGACAGATCCGAGGGATTGGTGGGGGGTCAACACAAGAACGTCGGCGACCAACAACAAAGCCGCGGTCGGATCCAAGGCCAGGATACACCGGCGATAGAGAGCCAAGAGATTGGTGGGGGACAATAACGGCACCGGAAGGGGTGACGGAAAACACCACGAGCAATTTGGGGAGTCTTGTGATTTGATTTTAATCCACAAACCAGCAAAAAGAAAGCCAAACAAGGCAAATTTGGCTAACCCTTTGGATTTGGGGCAAATGTGTTGAACTAGGGTTTGGAGAAAGAGGATTTCGCCAAATCTAAAGCAAGAGATCTGATTTGATACAAATTTGTGAATAGGATCAACAAAAGATTTGATATTTTAGGTTTATTTGGAGATTTGGGTAGTGGCCGAGATGCACAACAAACTCTAGAGATGAGTGCGGAAGCCGGAGTCGACCCCGGCGAGTTTAGCCCCACATGAAAGGGGAATCTGGGATAGAGGAGGAAGGGGACCCGAGTTTAGTCGACGATGGTAAGAGGTATGAGACCCGGGCTGGGCAGCCGGCGAGGTGGATCTTCAACCTCTGAAGAGGTGGTTTTCAAATCCTTCAAAGAGGTGGTTTTCAACCCTCTAAAGAGGTGGTTTTCAACCTCCGAAGAGGTGGTTTTCAACCCTCCGAAGAGGTGGTTTTTCAACCTCCGAAGAGGGGTATCAAGTAGTCTTCACATGCCGAAGGTGAACGAAGGTGACTCTTCTGATGGGTTTCCGACTCCCTCTCTAGTTTCTAGAGAGAGAAGAGAGCTTCTCTATTCATCCAGTTCCGTTTGGTTGAATGTTAAGAGTGTTCTCTTTGAGTCTTCCCTTCCTCCACATTTATAATAGTAAGGATTTATGCAGTTTCTTAATTAATAAATAAAATAATGATTAATATATATTTTCTTTAATAATAAATTATGTAATTATTATAAAATAATGATTAATTTATATTTTCTTTAATAATAAATTGTGTAATTTTTATTAATATTTAGGGACAATCAATCATAAGGTCATATTCTAGTTTTCCTTATAATAGTATTTTATTTTAATTTTAAATCTAAGTTTATGAGATTAAGTACGATTAGGGTTTCAATATTATGATATGAAAATTTATCTTATTGAATATAAAATGATTATTAATTTAAACTATTTATTTGAGTTATTGTCGATACAATTAGGGTGAACTCATATGATGATATGCGAAAATACTAAAATAGAGGCTTGAAATGGTATCAAGACCTGGTGCGATTCGTATACGTAGTATTTTTTGGATTAAAATGGTGTTATTTTTGCATACGTGTCATATTCTAGATTAAAATGGTATTATTTTTTCGAGTCACGTCAATTAATAAGTCAATATAGTTAGGTAAAAAAACTTATCTTTTTAGATCAAATAATCTATCAAATATAACCAATATAATATTGTCATTAGACTCCTAGATTACCCCGGACGCGTTTCTGTTCCCAACACCTTTAACTAGAGGCACTATAAATTGGGTTCAAGTTAGCTCTATATGGTACACTTGCTTTGATTTTATTTATTTATTTTTGTTTATAATGGTTTTACTGATGAGGAAGCTAATTCTACCGAGGGATATGGATTTTTGCCTTGATGGTGACTTTGACAAGATACAGTTGGCTTATAGTGAAGCAAGAGCAAGAAATTCAAAGGAGAATCTAATAGCTTGTACTGAATCATATGAAGAGCCACGATTGCAGAATCAGTCTGTTCAAACCTTGCAAAATCAAACCACCTTAGAGGCCGACAACACTGCTCTTCTTTCGTCTCTCCCTTCACCTTCGTCTCCTCGTCCTTTGTCGCCATCTTCGTCTACTCCTCCTCCTCTGTCGTTGACATTGTATCTTCCTTCGTCGTCATCTTTGTATCCTACTTCGTCGTCATCTCCGTCTCGTCTTTCATCTTCGTTGATGTCTCCTCCTCTGTTGCCAGTTCCTCCTCCGTCGCCAGTTTCTCCTCCATCGTCGGTTCCTCCTCCGTTGTCGGTTCCTGATCTGTCATCGGTTCCTCCTCCTTCGTTGACCTTGGTGCTCAAGCTTTTTGATAAGCAAACCCATGAACTTCACAAAGAGCGATATTGGACAGCTGCAACACTACTAGTGGTTGGTGTTGGGTGTACATATGTGAAAGAAGGAATATATCCCACATCGGAAGTTGGGAGGGTTCAAAGCTAGCATATAAGTAGATGATCTACTCCACTCAACATCAATTGGTTTTGGATTGGAACCTCATTTGCTTGTGTGCTATTCTTGAGGAGGTTGTGCACCTCTCCTCGAGGAAAGTCCGAGTGTCCACCGGCGAGACTTGAGTTTGTGACACTTTTCTCAACAGTTGGAGGTGGAATTGTGAGAGTGATGGCGTACTTCCTCAGCAAGGCCAATAATCGAGTGAATGCGTCTTTGGTGAAGCTCGATGATGCTCTAGTGTCAGCCACCAAATTGATGGATGAAGAACAAGAATAGAACAGAGACTTGTACCCGCTGCTACTGTTACAATGGTCGAATGTTGCTACTGTTACAATGGTTGAAGTGAACACTGCGACAATTAAAGTGAGCACTGCGGTAGATGAACCGGCGAACCTCGCTTCTCAAGGGAAGAAGGTTGTCTCCGGTAGCAGGGAGTGATGGCGTACTTTCTCAGCAAGGCCAATGATCGAGTGAATGCATCTTTGGTGGAAGCTTGATGATGCTCTAGTGTCAATCACCAAATTGATGGATGAAATGCAAGAATAGAACATAGACTTGTTCCCGCTGCTCTACTATTACAATGGTCAAAGTGAACGCTGCGACAATTAAAGTGAGCACTGCAGCAGATGAACTAGCGAACCTCGCTTCTCGAGTGAATGCCAAACAATTAGGGGTGGGATTGTGGGAGTGATTTATCTCCCCGTCATTCGTCATCGATTTCAGCTCCTTCTCCCCCTCCTTCATCGACATTGTATCCTCGTTCGTCGTCGTCTTTGTATCCTCGTTCGTCGTCATCTTCGTCTCGTCCTTCGTCTCCGTAGCCGTCTCCTCCTCTTTTGCCAGTTCCTCTTCCGTCATCGGTTCCTCCTCTGTTGTCGGTTCCTGATCCGTCGTCGACCTTACACTAGTACACAAATAGCATTTTAGCCCGGGCGTTTTTGGGATTTTATCACGGATATGGGCTAAATTTGGTCCGGGCATCAGGTCAGTGTGATAATAGGAAAATAACCCGGATATTAAAAGACACGCCCGGGTTATTTGATCTGCGTTTTCAGCAAAAAATAAATTGGGTCAAATAACCCGGATATACATAGATCCGGGATATTAGGTCTGTTTGATGTTTTAGAAAAAAAACCTTTTAGACCGAATATGCCAGATTCGGGCTAAAAGGTCTAGCTTTTAAAAAAAGTATTTTTTTGGGTTGTACGTACCCCTGAGCACTCTCCCTCCCACCAATTACAACCAGCAAATAGCATAATATGCATCAGATGCCTTGTATTTCTATGCCAGTTCACAAGTACATACATAAATCAACTGATAAAACGAGGCCCATACTTGAAATCAAACGTTTATAATTACATTAGATAAAATACATACTTCCACTTCTTGAGATTTCCTTCAATTTCAAGTCATAGTACCACCCAAGCATCTTTCTTTGACATTGTTGGAGGGCTCTCTCCAAATAATACTGGAACCAAATCTGAAGCTGGTGCTTTCATAACCTCTTTACTAAGTTCAATCAAGGTATCCTTCATCCTGTGATATGTCACCTAATAAAGGCATTTATAGGAGATTATATTCTTCTGTAAATCATTGCACAATATGAATCATAACAAAATTGGGGGAAAAACATTTTACTTCTAATAGTTAACATCCAACCATTGCATGAATCTAATACTACTTGTGCAGAGAAAATTACATTGCCTCTTCAAGACGAATAAACCTCTTCAAGAGGAAATTAAAATTTCCCATTAACGCATTTACAGCAGACCATTTACCATGGATATCTGATACTCCTAACGATCTCATGATCAAGTAATTGAACACAAAATAGGAATTGAACATACCTCATTTGTTAATTTCTCAAGCCTTAAAGGGTTGTTTAGGCCATCCTTAGTAATATCATCAAAAGTGAAAGTGATAGAGGAATCCAAAGAATTTCCATTATCAAAAGCTAAACATTTAGTTCTCAAATCTAAACACCTTGTCCAAAGTAGGGCCAAAAATATTGTTTGAACTATCAATTTATTACCTTCAAACGGTAAACAACACCTTGTTCGCCGGAGACCCTGTATCAGCTTTTTGTTTTGTTTCAAAACGACTACATCATGTGTTCCAAACTGCAAGTCAAATTCAGGTAGTGAACAATGATCCCAAAACACAAACACTGCAAAAATAGAAGCCATTTATTCTTTGTTTAAATAGACATAGAATTTTGCTTTAATAAGATCCACTTGACAGCAGTAAGCCAACCAGAAATCTCCAAAGCTTAGAAAGTGAGGCATCACCTTATGAGGAAGAACATCTTCAAAAGGAAGCAAGTTGTTAAACTTGTGCACAAAAACAAACAGTAAACTCTATTAATAAACCAGGATAAAAGTCTAGTGGCCTGAATAGGTAGTGGTTACCTTGATGCATATTTTATCAATGCACCAGTTTTCTATGGATTTCCACCTTCTGAAGCTGATGCAACAAGTCCAAACTGTGAACAACCAAAAGCTGTGAATTGAAACCATGTCGAGGGGGCAAAAGACCTGGCAAATCATCCCCACCAGCAACAACAAATTTCATACGAGCTAAGCTAAGGATAAAAAGTAATACAGTAAGGAGAAGCAAGAGATAAAGACTGAAGAACCAAGGTCCTCCAAATGTGTACCCTAATTCTTCTAATGCAGTGTTAGAGTGTGGCATATGATATCTGTCAGATATGCACTTGTAAGGACAAGGAGCCTCGGTAACGCCACCTGTTGCAAGTACCAAATTACACTAAAAAGGGAAACAGCTGAAGCATGATTCATGACCAGAAGCAACAATACATGGTATGAACCAGGAAATTTAAGCAAAACACAACTAGCCATTAATTTTGTTTCGTTCGTAGTAAGATAACATTTCTCATAGCTGCCACTTCAGCAAAGTGGTTGCAATCAAACTTTGGCTCACTTTTAGGAAGATAGACAAAGGGTTTCAATATCAACCATCTAAACTAAAATGCAATGATAAGATGCATAAGATGAGTATAGTTATAGAGAGAGAACTCAATTATCAGAGGAAGATTCTACATACTAGAGAACCTCATCATATGGGTCCCTACGACCGTGGACATTGCTGATCTAAGCATCCCAGGCAAGCTGCGAGGTACTATTGCAGGAACAAAAGACAAAGATCTTCAATCTAATAATGAAATCAGATTGTCTAGGGCTGCAAAGTATTGAACAAGATAAAACATTGGAACACTTTCATGCCTAGTGCACTTTCACAGCAATTTTAATAAAAGAAATAACATAGAAGATTGCAAATAATTCTAGACATATTGAAAATAGTCAATTCAAATACGGAGACAATTTGATTGCCCCAAATTCAGATAGTATAAACCCTAATTCCAATTCCTAATTCATCCGATGAGTAATAAAAAAGAGACAAAAGTCGAAAGGGAAAGGGATCTATCTTATCATATACTAGAGCTGATTAGACAAAATTGGAATTCCGATTGGAAGATGAGACGAGATCTATGGAAGAGTACAAGTTTACAAGTAGACATATGAAAATAAAGAAATTAAACAAACAAACCTTGATGTATTCTTGATTTCCACCTCCGTTGCCATGGGACTCACGTCGAGGACAATGTGAAAGTTATGACCGTTTGAAAGTTAAACACAAATTAATTATTTTAAATGTCTTTTAATAAATCGCGATTCTTTTATATTTTACTTAATTTGATATTTTGTCAATATAATTCAACAAGAGAACAACAAGCCACATATTGACTTTGTAGATTTCAAACGATATATTTTTAGGCGAAAAAGAAAATAGACTTCGTTTTTTCGTTTAAAGAAAAAAAATATATAACAACTAATTACACAATATTAAATTAAAACACCACCGTTTTGAACAAAAAAAAATTGTGTTTTGAACTAAAAAACCATTGTCTTAAACTAAAATATCATAGTTTTGGTTTGCTAAACGTACTATAAAAAAAATCTATCAATTAAGAGTGAATCAACCGTTTGTATAAAACTTCGCCCCTCTTCAATAAATTTCTGGCTCTCCGTGCCAGTCCTCGTATATAAAATCCGACGATTATGGTTTAGAGTGATTGCGTTCGAACTCTCTCTAAACATCAAAGTTTCATATGAATCGTTGAATTTACCTCTTAATAGGTCATACCGTATCGATCCAAATACAAAGAGACCGAAATGGAATAAGACTTTAAACAGTGTTAGTATAAAAACTAAAACTGTTAATAGATAAAAATAAAATCGGCACAAACATAACATCAAAGACAGTTTGGCCGAGTGGTCTAAGGCGCCAGATTTAGGCTCTGGTCCGAAAGGGCACGGGTTCAAATCCCACAGCTATCATTTTTCATCCATTTAGTATCTTTTTCTGTTGAACGACATGTTTTGTTGTTTGTATACCTTATACGGTTATACTCTATAGTCTATAGACTTATATAGTGGTGTTCAATTCCATATGTTAGCAACTTAATGAACCCCTACTATTGGAAAGTTCAATTATTGTTGTCAATCGATTAATTAAACTAAAAAATATTGGGTTTATATGTATATGGGTTTTATGAACATTTTTAGTAGTCTTTTATAAAATAAAAAAATTGGGTTTATATCTATATGGGTTTTATGAACATTTTTAGTAGTCTTTTACTCCCTTCGTCTCGAAATTTTTCATCCATTTAGTATCTTTTTCTGCTAAACGACACGTTTTGTTGTTTGTATACCTTATACGGTTATACTTTATAGTCTATAGACTTATATAGTGGTGTTCAATTCCATATGTTAGCAACTTAATGAACCCCTACCATTGGAAAGTTCAATTATTGTTGTCAATCGATTAATTAAACTAAAAAATATTGGGTTTATATGTATATGGGTTTTATGAACATTTTTATTAGTCTTTTATAAAATAAAAATATTGGGTTTATATGTATATGGGTTTTATGAACATTTTTAGTAGTCTTTTACTCCCTCCGTCTCAAAATTTAGGTCGTTTTAGCCTTTAAACCTTGTATCAAAATTTAGGCCATTTTAGATTTTCTAGGTAGGGGATAGTAATGATTTGTATCAATATTTTAATAATCCTATAATCTGAAAATGAAATTGAATCAAGTTAGACAAATTTGTCGAATTAGCCTCATTTTGACTATTTACTACTCTTTTGTTTTTAGGAGTTTGAGCCACTTGTGCTACGTCATCCCCTTTTGAGTCACGTGCCCGAGGTTTGCCACCCAAAGGTGGGTTGTAATTTTGACTCAGTTGAATACACTCATTGTTATTGACTCATCGGTTGTTGACCGATTTTAAAAAAAGTCATAATCGGAAATTCGATATTCGGCAACATCGTCCTTTTTTAAACATTTAAACCAATTGATTGGTGTTATAATTAAATCAAATAAATTGTACATTTAGGTTTTAACCTTATTTTAACTAGCAAGTTGCAAATGGGCTTATTTGTGGTTTGACTATATCATTGGTCCATATAATTTTCAATGCCCATTTCATTTTTAGCTTTTGGCCCATTAGTTTTTTTTTCATTTTTAGATATTATTATTAGTTTTTTTCAATTCAGGTTGAGTCGGGTCGGGTCGAGTTGAGAGTCGGGTCGGGTTCAGAGTCGGGTCGGGTCGGGTTTATCTGTGTTCGGGTCTGTTTCGAGTCGGGTCAGATTCGGGACGGGTTCGGACTCGGGTGAGTCGGGTCGGATTTTCGGGTCGGGTCAGATTTTGCCAGCTCTAATTGGGTATACATGTCTTTGAGTGTCTCGAATTATGGAGCATAACACGAGGATATCATTGTAAATTTATATAAAACAAAACCTCCATTGTGTAATATAATTTTTTGTTAAATAATATCGATCGCTCAATTGGGCGATCCAGGTTTAAAATAAAAAATAAATAAATTATAAGAAGGGAGATTCAAGTCACAAATGAGAGATCAGAACAATGCCAGGTTTAACGATGAAAGGAAGCTTGAGGATCACCAAATAACTCAACAGATTAACGTTCATGAAAGAGTTCGGGATTATATCCTTCCGAACAAAAATTGGAATGTGGAAAAGATTCGGGAAGTCCTACCAATTGACCTCGTAGAAAAAATTACCAGCACCCCTCTCCCTTCGCAGGAGTTTGAAGATAGACTCTATTGGCAACCCAGTCCTAATGGCTGGTTCTCAACTTCTAATGCCTTAAAATTTATTACGAACTCCAACGACAATGAACTAGAATTTTTTTTTCTGGAATATGGAAAATTGATTGTCCACCAAAAGTTATAAATTTTCTATGGAAATTAGGACTAGATGGCTTACCAACTAAAGTGAGGCTACGAAACAAAGGAATCCATACGCCCATGGATTGCATTTTTTGTAATTCAAGAGAGGAAGACGCTATCCATCTCCTTATGGAATGCCCGGCAACCTTAAGAACCATTGCAGCTTTGGATAGAGCAATTGAACGACAGGTGAGAAATATTGACAAAAACAACCAAAGCACAAAGACCATTACTAATGAGATATTTTGACAGCTAAACCCTGAACAAAAGGCCACCCTGGCATTCTCCTGGTGGTGCATTTGGACTAATAGAAACAAAATTATTTTTGATAACCAAAACCTACGAACAATAGATGAGCTCGTAGCGATAATCAAGAACCATATGAAAAATTGGAAAAAAAACAAAACAAGATGAGCCAGATGAAGACGATGGAAAAACAATGGGAATTAAACCCAGAATTAACACTCGCAAAAGGAACGCCATTCGTTGGCTTAAACCTGATCCTGGCACTCTCAAACTCGATTTTGACGGTGCTAAATCTCTTTCTGGCTTGGCTTCTGCAGGGTTTGTGATCAGGGACTCCGAGGGGAGAATCTTTGCGTGTGACGCTAAACGGTGCGAGAGGATGTCTGCACTTCAGGTTGAGGCTGTCGGTCTACAACTTGGGTTGCTAAGCTCGTCGGCTAGGGATCCGTAGTCTTGTGGTGGAAGATGACTGTCTCGCGATTGTTAACGCAATCAACGGTGTCTGGTCG
This sequence comes from Persicaria tinctoria, assembly GCA_037127255.1. Lineage (NCBI taxonomy): Eukaryota > Viridiplantae > Streptophyta > Magnoliopsida > Caryophyllales > Polygonaceae > Persicaria > Persicaria tinctoria. The sequence goes on along the minus strand of JBANSL010000010.1, from coordinate 64,357,426 downwards.
ATTCCTTGGGAGATTGAGATTCTTCTTTCGGATTCTCTCCGTTTGCTTCACTGTTTTAAGGTGACCTCTGTTACTCATATCTTTAGGGAAGCCAACAGAGCAGCTGATCGTCTCGCGCACCTAGCTTTAGAGTCTGCTCTGTTATCTTGGGGCTCTGATTCTGAGTTTCAGACTCTCGTCCGCAAGGACGTTCTTGGGTGGTGGTACAACCGCGGTTGACACCTCAAATTCTCGCCTGTATCAAAAAAAAAAAAAAAAAAAAAAAAAAAAAAATATGCCAGACGGAGAAATCATTACGGATACAATCAAATCATAGGGGATGGGGGAGGGGCAAAATATTAAGATTCCATTTGATATCAATATTTAGATATTATATAAAGTATTGAGGTTAATATCCAATATTTAGTGTTTATTTGATATTTAAATATCAAATGAATTTAAATCACGAGTTATAACAGTCTTTAATATGAACCGATGGGCTATTAGTCAATTTATTTTATAATCAAATTCATTAAATTTGTGTGAGAGACAATTAACCATATACACCTACATACGTATACGACTCTAATTATGAGTCCCACAATACTTCACTAAAAAATAATTCTTATATTTTACAATATGTATATTATAGAGTAGTTAAATATATTATTTGTTACTTTATTTTTATTCACTACGTAAAGCGTGTCGTCCTCATTCGCTATAGCCACTCCTTTGGAATACGCGGAGTCCACTTTAATTTGTGGCATTTGTTCCAAATGTTTATAAATGCATAAATAAATAAATACATTAATTGTTAATTCCACCATCCCAAAATTCCTCTCTCATAAATCTTTACTAGCAGATTTATAGATGAATTAATAAAATGTTTTTTATTTTATTTTATGACGAGGAACCCACCTTCGGTGACAAACCTCAAGCACGTGATCCAGTCGGCAAGAGCCACGTATTAGGTAAACCGGCTTGCGCCGACCTTGTGCCGTAGTAGCACAATCTATAAAATGTGTTTTTAACAAAATAGATAAAACAGTACTTTATGAAAGTCTGATAGACTTTATGAGGTGGGATTACAAGTCCAACCACACCATATACTAATTAAGCTGAGCATATAAGATCACTGAGGTTTCATCATAAAATCATTTGACAATAGAAGAAGTATTTCATCGACTTATATACAAGACTCGAATTCTTCATATTATAAATGTATCATTTTGGTGAGATTACACGGCCAAGCAAACTATATACTAACCAAGCCGAGCACACAATACCAGTGAGATTCCATCCTAAAACCAGTTGATAATGGTTCTAGGATGGAAGTAGCTCACTAACTCATATTTAAGACTTTGATTCTTCACATTGTCAATGTATAAATTCGGTGGGCCATATGACGACGTGGGAGTCACACGTCTAAACGCACATGCGCTAATCAAGCCAAACACACAAGACCGATGAGCTTCTATCATAAAATCAATTGACAGCAGACGAAGTAATCCATCGACAATATATCATTCTTGTAAGACATATAACGACGTGAGAGCCACACATTCAAGTACATCACACGAACTCGCGTGTAGTACCCAAATATCTTCAGTTCGAACCTCATATATGATCGCTCTTTATTTACAAATTCAAGAAACACATCACAAGATAATCAAGTCAAACACACGACCCCGATAAGTTTTCATTCCAAAACAAACTAATCAACTTATATACCTCCGTTGACGTGTAGATTTAATTCCCCTTTTACGTGTGAAATCATTAAACCCTAATAAATGCAATAAAATGGGCATTGCAAACCCAAACGGTCAGAAGATTTTAATGTCAAAAATCCCCAACTGTCCTCTTCCCCCCCAAACCCCATGAGGTAAGTCACCTAAATTTCTGCTGCCCAACAAAACAGTAACCTCAAATTTTCCCCCAAAATTGAAATAATCAAATTTCCAATTCCGCCCCGAAATTCACATCCATAGATATATAAACCCCTGCAAGTCCCCCAATTTCAACACCGCCAAACCCTACGAATCCGGAAACCCACAGAAAGAAGGAAGCAGCAGCATCAGCGAGAGGGAGAGAGAACTCAGAAGGCGGAGATGTCGGCACAGCTGATCCAGAGCCACCGCGACAACGCCGAGGTCTTCAACGGCGCCGACATCTGCAAGCAGAAATCGAGGGAGCTGCTGGCCGAGATCTGCCTCCCGGAGGGCTTGCTGCCGCTGGACGACTTGGTGGAGGTCGGCTACAATAGGTCCACCGGCTTCGTCTGGCTCAAGCAGAAGAAATCGATGCAGCACCGGTTCTCCAAGATCGGCAAGTCGGTGTCGTACGACTCCGAGGTCACCGCCTTCGTGGAGAACCGCCGGATGAAGCGCCTCACGGGCGTCAAGTCCAAGGAGCTCCTCCTCTGGATCACGCTCAACCAGATCTCCATCGACGACCCCTCCTCCGGCAAAATCACCTTCGGTACCCCTACTGGAATTTCTAGGTCTTTTCCGATCTCTGCTTTTGAGATTGAGGGTGATGGCAAGTGAGATAATTTGGGGAATTGACTAAGGGCAAAACAGACCTTTCCTTCAAACCTTTAGGAGGTTTATGATTTTTACTTATAACTGTATTTCTATCTTTAACTGCATCTATATGACTGTCACTGTCTGTAATTTGCCCTTTTAATAGAATTCATATCACTTCTTATTTGAGTTTGTTGCTTTCTTGCCCAAAGCTTGATACATAGTTTCATGTTCTCTAGATGAGATTCAACCTTGAACGAATTGAAATCAAAGAGGAGCAATTTATGATTATAAGATAAAAATTTTGTACTTACTATAGTTGAAATGATAAATGTATTCTGTCATTAATTTTCATAGTTGAGTATGGTTCAAATTCGACATTTTTGTTTAGATCGGGTATGTATCGGATTCAAGGCATCGATTCATTACTGTTGTTCTTGTTCAATCCGTTGTACAATCAGTTGTATACATGGCCTGAAATTACATGATATTGGCTCTCTGTGCTGTGGTATGAAAAATAGTCCCAAGTTGAAGGTGTTACGTGACTATATATCGAATGTCGATTCTTACAGGAGAATGAGATGGTCTTCATCTCTTATGACATCTATGTCCTCTATCTCCGCATTCTCTTTGTTCATGACTCTTGTGAAAGGGCGCCCTCCGAACCTGTGGCCTGCAAAACTCACCAAGAAATTTGATGGTTACAAACACCTTACAACAGATGGAGCAAATTATTAGTAAATCTCAGTTGTTTATATTTTTAGTGTTTGGACAATCTTTGTCACTGCAGTTTTATGGATGACTGCTATTTGGTCGAGTGTTTTGGAAAACCAAAATTTTGATTGACGAATCCGAAGGGTATCGGATTCCCATACCCGGAGAGTCCCAAAGGTTATTACCTGCTATTCGAAGTAACTCATCCAAGTTATCTGGTAGATTGATCAACTTGCTTAGCTGCTTCTCTGAACTTTCTGTCATGTGAATGGTGACTCTCCTGCGCGACTGCAGCGTTTCTTCATGACCAAGAGGAGGAGATATGCTGCAATTAGAGCTGTTTTCTGCTGCATTTCAGCGGCAATCAGATCAGTAATTTCCTTCTCCATATATATAAAACATGGTTGGATATGCTTCAGAGGACTTGCCTTTATGATATGCTCTTCCTTCCTGTAATGTCAAAACATCGTTGGCTGCGTCGTGCTGATCTTCGTCTTTCAGCTGAATCTTGACCATGTTGGCGTCTTCTGCAGGATTCACTATCTGCTGCACTCTGTTATCATGCCAAAGCCTTAGGCTATCAAATGCTTTAAGCTTCTGCACTCGGATTCAGCTTCAAAATCAGTGTTTTGTCTTGCAGGAATGTTACACAGAAACATTAGCATTTCATATAATCTTACCTGAAATAAATTGTTCATTATGGTGCTTCCGTCTTCTTTGTATACTTGAATTGTATTCGTTAGCGAGGTCTTGCTGAGCCTCAGTATCTGAGAAAGCTCTGCAGTGCGAACAGTAAATGGCTGAGGCCTATTGCAGAGGACTCCTATCTCTCCAAATACATCTCCTGCAAACACTTTTCCAACCACCTGATCATTGCCATTAACGTGTGTCGTCAATTCCTACACAAGAAAGCACCAAGAAGACTCATCAGACGATGTCCAAGCTAGCTAGAATCCGCAACAACAGGTATGTTGATTGTAACTTATATGACTTACTACTGCACCGGATACGAGTATGTAAAGATCTGTTGGTGACTCGTTCTGCAGAACCACATCTTCCCTTGGTGGGAAATATTCTGCTTCCATTTCCGAAACCTTCAGACGATATCATGCCAATGACAGATATATCATCAATTCATATCATCCAACATGAATCTTTGCAGGATGATGCAATAAAATCAAGTTGTTAGCATTACCATTTGGAAGAGGAAATCATGAGAAACTCCGGTGAAGAGATGGACTTTTTGAACAATTGGGAAGAACAAGTGGTGCGCGATACTAGAACGAATAGCCTTAGGAAGACCGGTTAGTGTCTCGTGCTGGTTCATTCCTTCGGTTTTGAACCTCAGGCATACGTGCGATAGCATCTGATCCTGTATGCTTGAAGGCAGCTGGTTCCGCGCTGCAAATTCTGTGCAAGCCTCAACTGTATCCCTCTGCAGCATCAATTTAAGTACTCAGAGGACTTAACAAGAAAATTGCTTTAATTGAAGGTGACTTACAAAGTTTCTGGTCCTGCTAGTCCAGTGAACCACAAGATTCGTCATGTTTCCGATCAGGTAGGAGGTGAGTCCCAAATTGAACAGCATGTAGAAGATATCGAACAGCATCTCCCTTGTGTTCTCGGCGTGGAGATCTCCATAGCCAGTGGTGGTAAGGGTCACTATGGACCAGTAAATCGAAGTTATGTAGTTCTTCCATACACTTTGCTCTTTAAAATCCGGATCTACTGCACCAATCCAGGTGTTCTTAGCATCAGGGTACCTCTCAGCTATCAGATAGTTGAAACATCCCGCGCAGTGGACAGCAAATAGCGTAACTGAGACGAGCTTGGTGCACCGAATCCAGAAGTAGTTAAACCGAATGTCCTTCTCAAGCCTACAAGGAAAAGCAAAACTGTAAGCAGTGAGTTAAGTTCATGACTTTGAAGTTATGTTTTCGGTGTCAAGACCTCGCAAAGAGAGAGCTGACTCTCCTAAGACGCCAGAGCCTAAGCATGTTGAGAGCTTTGAAGCCGAGTCCTCCTTTGTGCGACGCAAACAGGAGGCTGAGAGACTGCAGCGGTGCAGTTGAGGCCACATCAAAGATGAACCATGTTGACAGGTACCTGACTGCAATCTTCTTTGGTTCGTCTACGAGAAGGTAAGTACGAGTATCGACATAGGCCACAAAGAAGGTGAGGATGATATCCACTGCAAAGAAGCCATTGACAAAGTGGTCAAGAATGAAGAGCAGTCCGCCTTGTTTGTATGACAGGAACGCGAACTCAAATGGGCAGATCCAAGCCGAATAGACCACCAACACGACGAGCAGCATCTCCCATGCCCTGAAAACATATCATACCAAACATGACCATATGTTATATGTTGATAAGGAAAGCAACAACTGTAAGATCAAATTACCTGTAGCGAGGACTATAGGGCGAAACGATGTGTTTACGAAGCTTGGTGGATTGGTTGATTCTAGCTCCCAAGGAAGGCAAGATTTCGCTGGAGAAGAAGCTGCCATAGGTGTCGCTGCTCTCGACATGGAAGCCATCGGTACAGAAGCGCTTGAAGAAGGTTTTTGTGCAGGAAAATGGCATCTTCATAGCCTCTGATACTCTCATGTTTTGTGCCTAATTTTGTAGTGAAGGTTATGTATATATAATCATCACATATGAAGAATCTTGTTCCTGTTTTCCTTATACCTCATTTAGATCAATGTAGTTGCATTGTAAAGTTTCGAGCTTTTGCGCTATAAGCCCAACACATGTATGATGTAGTCCACCGACTTATATATACTAGCACATGACAGGTCTAAAGGCGAAATTGAGGTGGCCGGTGATGTTGGTGGTTGGGTGGTGGCAGAGGTGGCAGCGGCCGGTGGTTGATGCTCCACCAATTGTCATTCGAAGTAAACATATCATATGATCGATGATATGAAATCACAGTTCACTTCGATTGAACATCAATTCGCTTTGATTAAAGCGTGTTTAGATTGAATTAGGGATGGTTAGTGTGATTAATTGCTATGTTAATGCGAACTGAGCAGAAATTAGATTGCGCAAGCAAAGCCGAAACCCTAATAATTTATTGAGCAGAAGATAAAATTGATTTCAACTTGATGATACTCGTCATGAAGTTGAGCCTCGAATCGTGTGAATCGACGATTGAAATCACGTGTTCGGTGTTCCGTGTCCAGATTTTTTTAAAATTACGTGATTGATTGTATGAATCTGTAACTGAATTGTTCGAGTATCTGTGGTTGTTCTTGCTTGACTGGGAAGCTGCGATAGGAGATCGAAAAGCATTTAAATCTGATCCGTGAAAAGGAACAAAGTAGTAGAAAAATAGATATTTTTATTAGCTTACCAAAAAACCTTGGAAAAAAACCTTGACCCCCTTTTGAAGATCATATTTAAGTATTCAGATCCCTAAATGTCCAGCTAGATATTTAAGTATTCAGATCCCTATCTGTGGTTGTTCTTGCTTGTGTTTCAATGCATTTTAGGGAGAACCAGCTAGATCTGGATTCGAGTGGCATTTCACCCCTAATCACAATTTATCGATTGATTCTTCAACATCAGTCGTTTCGGACCTCTACTTAGTTTCACCCAAACTTCATCTTGTTTATGGATAGATCACCCAACTTCGAGTCAATAAACAGTGTGAAATTTGTTTATATATAAAGTAAGAATTTGAATTTCAGAGATGTCTGATTCTCGATAGGCCGACAAAACCGTTGAAACATACAATAGAAAACCGTCGAAACATACAATAAAAACTATAGAAGAATGGCGCAATACATGCAACCGGCAACACACACTCTACATAAAAAAAAAAACTAATCTAAGCAAACCGACCTAAAACTAGCAAGTTGAAGACGTAAATTTTATCAGAAATATATTAGCTAGGAATCTCCTGTAAATAGTGAACACGTGATAAGCAGTGGCAATTGTCATATATATATTTGGTGGAAAATATATGTATACTCCGTATAAATCAGTTGAAAAAGGATATATAATCAGTGATATACATGCAGTAAACTCGTTAATTAATCGATTGAGAACATCCATAGTACTCCTACCATTTTTGATTAATTATCAAGAACCTTAGACAATGCTACAAATAGTGGGCACTAAACTCATTAATTATTTCTTGACCAAAAAAAAAATCATTAATTATTTATTTATTGCAAAAATAAGTGTTAATTTTTTGGAATTTTCGGTGGGCTGTGTGAAAATGAATATCAAGACACATTTATTTTTATTTTTAGTTATAATTAAGGTCTAATCTAAATTCACCCTAGTAAGTACAAAAATTCATATATACTCAACTTGGATTCCAACAAACAGATACCTGCACAATGTATTTTTAAGTAAAATAATCAATACCCTAAATAAAAAGAGATCGCAAAGTAGATTCCTGAATGGGGGAGTCTTTAAGTTTTGTACATCAAATACGGGGTGCAGACTCTATAGGTGGGATCGATATGATTTTCAAATCGTATGATAGGTGTAATTAAGGACATCCTACATGTATGGACCATATCTATCTATCTATATCTATATATATATATATATATATATATATATATATATATATATATATATATATATATATATGGGAAAAATTTTGCAAAAAAGGCACTTTATTTGGACGTATTTGCAAATTGGTCGCGTTTTTGGACAATTTAGAAAAATGGCCACTATATATACCCTAATTTGATTAACTTTCTCTCTCCTGCAATCCTCCTCCAGATCTACCGGTCTCATCCTTCTCCCCTTTCTCTCTCTCCTGCATCCTCCGTCTCCTTCTCCTCCTCCTCCGGCAAAATTCATCGCTTCCCGCAGTCGAAGTTCGGCGACGGCGTGCAGTGGCTCCTGCCTTTCTCCGCCTCTCGGCTTGCTTCAAGGAGGTGCGTGGTTCTTCATAAATTCGAAAATTACCTCTTCCGATCTCGATCTCGATCTCGATTCCGTCGGGATCTGTGGACCAGCAAGGACTAGAGGTTGGCTGGCAATCGGCGATCAGATCCCAATTGCAATCGCCGGAGTTCCAATTGCTCAATCTCAAGGTCTGTTTGTTCATATTCTGTTATCTCGATTTGATTTGCTTTTTCCTGATTGTATTGTTTTGCGAATGGAATTGATTGGAATTGTATTGTTTTGCAATCAGATTCCAATTGCAATCGCCGGAGTTCCAATTGCCTTATGTCTCTGTGATGACAACTCCAAAGATGAGCACTCTCTCTTTCTCATATTTCAAACAGTTAATCAGGAAGACACATTCTGCATTCCTGAAACTAATAACTTGAATTTGCAGTCGGATTGCTAGACTTCACGAATTGATGGTAATGAGTCTCAGTTCAGTGACATGGTCAGCAAGCATATAGTAGATGATCATCATTAGGTATTCAACTTTACTTTATATGTTCTCTTTTGTGTTTGCCTTCCTTGGAAGTCTTTGTGTAAATTTTTCTATCAATTCTAGGATAAAACTGTGGTAGATCCTGGTGCATCTATCGATCTTTCACTTAGAATCTCCAATTTGAGCTCCCTACATGTATTAGTATTTGCATGTTTCCTTGCAACAGATTGCTTTTAGAACAATAGATATCATGAATCTGCTTCCTTTTTGAATTCTGAATAATCTGTCATAGAAGTTTGCTAGTTTCAGACACGTTTACTTCAAATGGCCTAGGTACAACTCTGTTTGATCTACGTTTACTTCAAATGGTCAGTCCAGAGGACGGGAGGCTTTTCAAGTCGCATAAGAAGATGATCCTTGCAGCACAGAAGCCCGTTCAAGAGGTGCACACGATTAAAGTGTATAAAAAGGCCGATTTTAGTGTCATGTCTGAGGGGCAAACGGATACCGTTGATTGCTCTAGTTCTGATAAGCATTTGTAGCTCAAGGAGGGAGATGAGAATGCTTTATATAACTATTTTTGCCGAATGAAACTGACAAGTCCCAACTTCTTTTACTTGATGGACCTGAATGATCAAGGGCGATTGAGGAATGTGTTTTGGGCAGATTCCAGATCTAGGGTGGCATATGACTACTTCTGTGACACAGTTGCAATTGACTCAACGAGCTTAGCCAACAGATTTGAAGTCCCTCTGATTTGTGTTGTTGGGGTTAACCATCATGGGCACTTGGTGTTGCTAGGATGTGCATTTATCGCACATGAGACGGTGGATAACTTTGTGTGGATACTCAGATGGATTACTTGTATGCTTTGTCTCCGTCCTCAGGTTATCATTACTGATCACATTCGGTCTCTTAGAAGTGTTGTTTTCGAGGTGTTGCCTGAAGCTCACCACTGTTTCAGCTTGTGGTATATAATGCAGAGAGTTCAGGAAAGACTGGGAGGGTTTAGAGGCTACGAGATGATAAGGAAACAGCTGATTAGTGTTGTGTACAACTCACCAAAGATTGCTGACTTCGAAACTGCGTGGAATGAAATGATCATGAGGCACAAGCTTACAAATCATAGATGGCTTCGGACTCTATATGAAGATCGGGGGGGCTGGGTCCCTGCCTACTTGAAAGAGGTGTTTCTTGCTGGATTAGCCCCAGTTCAAGAGGATGATGCAGTAAAAAGTGCATTCTTTGAGGGGTATGTACACAAGTACACATCTCTCAAGGAATTCCTCGACAAGTATGACCTAGCCCTTTACAGAAATCGAACGAATGAAGCCATGGCAGACTCGGAATCCAGATCAAACTCTGAGATCAGAACAAGGTGCAACTTTGAGCTTCAACTCGCCAAGGTGTATACGAAAGATCTTTTCAGTAAGTTTCAGTGTGAGGTTGAGGGCATGTACTCGTGCTTCAACACGAGGCAAGTGAATGCCAATGGTACATTACTCACCTATGCTGTTAAAGAGAGGGTGGAAGTGGAAGGCGGTGAGAAGGCGGTCAGGTCTTATGAGGTCATGTATGAAGCCAAGAAAGGAGAAATCAGGTGCATTTGCGGTTTGTTCAGCTACAAAGGGTATTTATGTAGGCATGCTCTGAATGTCCTCAACTACAATGGATTGGAGGAGATACCATCTCAATACATCCTCCCTCGGTGAAGGAAGGGCTATAAGAGCTCGCATCGTTCTGATAACTACGCTAATGATACGGGCAATCCACTGCATTCGAGTAATGATCTGTACAGACATGGGATTCGGGTAGTGGAGGAAGGATCACGGTCTAAAGAGGGTTATAGGGCTGCTGTGCAGGGCCTTGAAGGGATGCTAAGCAAAGAAGGTATGTTAGAAGATTACTTCCTTTGAAACTGTTGCGTGTAAATCATTGATGTGTTACTGTAATGGGAAAATCAAAACAACTGTAATTGAATTGGTTGTGTAGTTGGATGATGTGATTTCATTGGGATAAAAATCCCAAATCAAACACAAGGTTAGATACAGCTTCTGGGCAGATGATTTATTTAGGATGTATGTTATTCATATATGTTTGTATTGACCAAAAACTGTAATATATGACCTTAAAAAACATGTTGAGGTTTTATGTCACATTAAAATTTTAGCCCAGATTTATTTTATAGCTTCATCTCATTATCGGAAATTCAATATTCCTCCTATCACCATAGCCCGTCTTAATAAACACATAAATATTAAGAAAAATGAAAATGTAACGGATTTAATAATATTTGACATTAACTTGTTTCACATTTAGAGTTTAATGATCCAAAGTTATTGAAAATGATATTTACATTATAGAGACGGTAAAAAGCGCAAGAATATTATTATAAAGTTAAAAAAATTTGTTATCCATGTAAAAAAAAAACTAGATTTGGATCATATTTGTGAAATTGTTATCCAGGCTTGATGGAATTGTTCGACCTCATTTGATCGGCTTATGATTCATTTGTCATGTGCTTCTTCGATTCTTTGTGAAATTGTTATCTATGCTTGTGCAACTCTAAAAAAAAGTGCTGACATGGGAAAAAAAGTGCTGACACGGAAAAAAGTCCAACTCTAAACTAGACTTGGATCATATTTGCACAATTTATGGTTATATTTGCACAAAGTACTCTTATATTTGCACGATAAAAAGTTGAAAAAATAAAATAAATAAAAACTAGACTAGGGTCATATTTGCACAACTTATGATTAAATTTGCACAACGTCCTCTTATATTTGCACAACTTACTCTTATTTTTGCTCAACAATAGGTTATTTTTTGCAAAACAATCGAGATTTCTAAAATTGTTCTCAACATGATTTTATGTTCTCTCAATATTATTTTAAGAATTGCACGACTATGTTGTAAGAGTTGCACGACTATGTTGTAAGAGTTGCACGACTATGTTGCAAGAGTTGCACGACTCTGTTTTAAGAGTTGCACGACTCTGTTTTAATAGTTGCACGACTCTGTTGTAACAGTTGCACGACTCTTGTTTTAAGAGTTGCACGACTCTCTTGTAAGAGTTGCACGTCTCTGTTTTAAGAGTTGCACAACTCTGTTTTAAGAGTTGCACGACTCGGTTTTAAGAGTTGCACGATTCGGTTTTAAGAGTTGCACGACTCTGTTGTAAGAGTTGCATGACTCTGTATTAAGTGTTGCACGACTCTGTTTTAAGAGTTCATGTGTCTCTCTACCTTTATAGGTTAATTTGCATGAACCAAAGTGAATAGAGGATACAATTCATGAACCAAAGTGAATAGAGCATCTTTTTAGAAATTAAAGGTTGTGTCAGCGGTGTTTGCAATTTTAGTGCTGATAGAGTTATAAAGAAATAAAATTGATCAATACATTTTCATCATTAAAATTGCAAACACCGTTGACACTAGTTGTTTTCTCTGATTAACAAAATAGAAAAAGATGCTGACACTACAGTTGTGCAACTCTAAACTACGGTTGTGCAACTTTAAAATACATTTTAAGAACCAAATTAGATTAAAAAGTGCAAGAATAATATTATAATGTGACCAAATTAGATTTTTAGTTTAAGAAGAATCAAATTAGATATTAGTTTGTATGAATAAAACTATAAATTTCATGAATAACACTATGAAATTTTAGAGTTGCACGACGCTGTTGTAAGAGTTGCACGACTCTGTTGTAAGAGTTGCACGACTCTATTTTAATAGTTGCACGACTCTGTTGTAAGAGTTACACGACTCTTGTTTTAAGAGTTGCACGCCTTTGTTTTAAGAGTTGCACGACTCTGTTTTAAGAGTTGCACGACTCTGTTTTAAGAGTTGCACAACTCGAGTTTAATAGCTATACGACTCTTGTTTTAAGAGTTGCACGACTCTATTGTAAGAATTACACGACTCTGTTGTAAGAGTTGCACGACAATCGAGACTTGTGAATTTATTCTCAACATGATCTTATTTTATCTCAATATAATTTCATACTTTCTCAATAAATTATTGTTCAACATGCTCTTATTTTTGCTCAACTATATGTTATTTTTGCCAAACAATCGAGACTAGCTTGTGAATTTATACTCAATATGATCTTATTTTATCTCAATATAATTTCATACTTTCTCAATAAACTGTAAGCGATTCAGAATAAATTGAAGCAAGTCTAGTTTTATTTTTTATTTTTTATTTTTTTTAACATTTTGTCGTGCAAATATAACCGTAAATTGTGCAAATATAATCGTATGTTGTGCAAATATAACATTTTTTTGTGCAAAAATAAAAATAAAAATATAGATTATGAATCACATAATAAAATATAGATAGTTTTTTTAATTTCTCATATTTGTAGGGTGATTTTTGTAATTTCAACAAAATTCTTTCTTCTTCCTCCAATTTCTTCGAAGAGGAACCAAGTAGATCCTCGCTCGCGTGCCACCGCCGGTGGCTCGCCCCGCCCTCGCTCGATCCGGCCTCCTTCGCTCCGGTGCCGCTCCCTCCCTCCCTCGCTCCGACGCTTGCTCACCACCGCCTCCCTCCCTCGCTCGCTAAGTCCTTCTTCAACCTTCGTCTCTCCAGATCCAGCGTTCGCAGGCCTCCGGCTCCGCCTCCGGCTCGCTCGGCTGTTGCTCGACTTCGCTCCGGCATTTTCGCTCTCCGGCGCTCTCGATCTCCATCAATTGGACATAGATGGCGAATTCCAGATCTCCAAAGACGGAGGACGGAATTGCTTTAGATGGCGTATTTGGAGGCGGCGCCGAGCGAGTTAGCAAGCGAGGCCGAGCAAGCGAGCAGTGGCGGTTTCGAATCTGACAGAGGCGGTGACTGGTGGAAAGAGCGAGCGAGCGCCGGACCAGACGAATCGGAGAGAAGAGCGGCAGAGGGAGCGTGCGGAGAGGGAGAGGGCGGAGGAGAGAGAAAGTCGCGTGAAACAAAGGGAAAGAGTTTATATAGCGGACATTTTACAAAAATGTCCCAACACGCGGATATTTCGCAAAATAAGCCTATTTTCGTGGCTATTTTGCAAAACCGCCCTATATAGGGGAGGGTTCAAGTGAGAAATATCTGGTCCGGTGAGAAGGAAAGAAGTGATCTCATTGGTGGAAATAGGTCTGATTTTTTCTAAATAAAAAATACCCTCACGCGCCTCTATATCCCCTGTTGCGTCCTCTTCGTCTCCTTCCCACACTCCTATCTAATCCGTTGTTTCGTTCCCTCGCATCTCTTTTCCACATTCATAACTCCTTTGATTTCAGCAACACCACAACTCCGCCGTCGATCTGATTTGATTGGAATTTTTGACTCTTCGTATTGATTGGAATTTGGCGGTGTTTAGATTTGATTTGCTTGAATCAATTCGTCCAACCCTCCGGCGACCCCTCCAGTCCAGTCCCTTTCTCTTGCACAAGTTCCGTTACGATCCGACGAGCTATGCCCTCAATTTCGAAGACGAGGCAACGCGGTTCGACGAGTTTCCGCACAACAGTTTCTCCGCGAGGCTTCCGTCGTCTCCTCAACTGATAAATCGCTCCGGGAAAAGGTTTTCGATGACCGTTTCGGGCGAGATCTGGATGAAGAAATATATAATCTGGTTGAATTCTGATATGGTGACTTTGGCTTTTGATTAATTGTAATTTGGAGGAGATTAGTGGTTTTTTCAATTGTAGATTCTGATGGAGGATTAATGCAATTAATTATGAGCTAATCGATCCTTATCAATCTATTTTGGAAAATAGTACAGAGCTATATAAATTTTGATTTTTGCTTGATCTGGGCACTTCGTTCGACTTGATTGTGCAATTCCTAGTGCGATAATGGATATTACAAATTCATACTCCAATACTAAAAACTACTCCCTCCGTTCCAAAATACATGGGTTTTTAGTTTTCGACACGTTTTTTAAGGAGCGAAAAACTCTATGAAATATTATTTTTTTAATTAAATTTTTTATATAATTCGATACTTATTAGTAATAAGTATCAAATGATATAAAAAATTTGATTAAAAAAATAATATTTCATAGAGTTTTTCGCTCCTTAAAAAACGTGTCAAAAAAGAAAAGCCCATGTATTATGGAACGGAGTAGTATTGTATAATATAATAAAGTTTTAATAATTTTATTGAACATATGAGTTAGACTCATGCAAATTGAATAACCAAGTGGTTTAGGGTTTTAATACCAAGTGGTTCAGGATTTTATACCAAATGGTTCAGAGTTTTTATATTAAGTGTTTCAGAGTTTTAAACGAAGTGGTTCAGGATTTTTAATAATAAGTGGTTCGGGGATTTTATACCAAGTGTTCAGGGTTTTTATACCAGTGTTCAGGGTTTTTATACCAAGTGTTCAGGGTTTTATTTTAAAAGAAAATTAATTAATTAATTAAAAATAAATATTAAAAGAAAATAAAAGAAAATAGGGATTGGTTCACTGGGTGTGGTTCACTGAGTTTGGTTCACTGGGTGTGGTTCACTAGATTTGGTTCACTGGGTGTGGTTCACTAGGTGTGGTTCACTGGGTTTGGTTCAGTGACTAAATAGGGGTTTGGTTCAGTGACTAAATAGAGGTTGGTTAAGTGACTAAATAGAGTTTGGTTCAGTGACTAAATAGAGGTTGGTTCAGTGACTAAATAGAGGTTGGTTAAGTGACTAAATAGAGTTTGGTTCAGTGGTTCATTGACTAAATAGAGAGAGGTTCAGTGACTAAATAGAGTGAAGTTCAGTGACTAAATAGAGATTGATTTAGGGAACCCTTTTATTTTAAAAGAAAATTAATTAATTAATTAAAAATAAACATTAAAAGAAAGTAAAAGAAGAATGAAAATTTTATAATTATTAAATAGTAGTGGTTCATGAAATAAATTCTAATGGTTCATCAAATAAAGAGTAGTGGTTCATGAAACATTTTATTTTAATATATTTAATATCATTTAAAAAAAATTATAAAAATGTGGAATTTTTTAGGTTCATGAACCACTTCTTTATAGCTTTATGAACCACTTCTTTATAACTTGTGAACCATGTGAATCACTACAAATAAAATGGCTAAACCATTGTGAAAAAAGTTGATGAACCACTGTGAATAAAATTGTTGAACCGTTGTGAATAAAATTGCTGAACCAATGTGAATAAAATTGTTGAACCAATGTGAATAAAATTGCTGAACCACTGTGAATGAAATTGCTGAACCATTGTGAATAAAATTGTTGAACCACTTTTTGTCAATTTTTTTTTCAACAAAACATATACAAAGTGGGTGTCTATGTGTAGATAAAATTAAATTACATCCAAATATATATTTTTTATAATTTTTTAACAAGTGAAAATGCCAAAAAAAAATTGATTTTTAAAAGCCCGTTGGTGAAGAAAAAACATAATTAAATCATTTATTAAAAATGGAAAACTATTAATTTTTTAAATAAAACGAAAAAAGGAATAAAACCTATTAAATAGTGATATTGAAAAGCAAATAGCAGTGGGCATTGTGGTATACAACCATGAACGGGCTTTGAAGGTTCTTTGTTCAATACTCGGAGCCGCACTTTTTTTAATTTAGCGCGTGAAACACACGCGAAATGGGGAGGGCGCTTGCGAGTGGGGGACGACTGGGCGAAAAAATTCCGGAAATTTCAAGCGCGTAGGATCCCGCCGGATTCACTTTATTTTGGATTATTTTTATTCATCTAGACCAATCAAATCACTTCTTTCCTTCTCATTCTTAGAGTTGTGTGTACCCGAACCCAACCTCCTCTCTCTCTCTATATATATATATAGAGAGAGAGGTGATTAATGGTTGCTTTTTAAAATTAAATTATGTATTTTCTCTTATGATCAATTGAAGTGAGGTTTCAGTTCTCAATTTGCTATAAAACTTTCAAGCTAGAATATATTTCCTTTTGGAATCTTTTTTTTTATATATATAAAAAGATTCGAGAAATTAGACAACAACCTACTTCATTTATATCTGAAATTGGAACCTTAGTAAGGAAGGAAGAAAGTTTATACTCCCAACCACACTAGGACAAGGAAACATTATTTGATAAAAAGATCGGATAATTGAATCAGATGGATTATTTGTGTATTAATAATACTAGTATTTGGTAGATTTGTATGATAGAAGCTTATAATCATAAAAAAAAAAAAATCTCCCAAAAATTTGAATGAATTAAATCTTGTATTTATTTTATTTAAAAATTAATTAAAACTAGCTTGCGTGCCAAAACGAAACCTTAAGCAGTTTTTTTACTCCGTATTAAAAAAAAAGGGGAAAAGGAAGAGGAAATGAAAAGATGGAGAGGTGTAGCATGAGATGATACACGTAATTAATTTGATGGTTTGGTAGTGATGACTGATGATGCACGTAATTAATAAAGGGGATGAAATAAAGGAGGAGCCGTCGTGAAAAGGGGGTGGGGGAGTGGGACCCACCACCCCGAGTAGCCTGGAATTGAAGGGTCGGGTCGGGCAGCTCACATCACATGAACCCTGCTCTGCTTATCCTTTCTCCACTCCTCCTTTCTTCCGTTCATTAATTATTGTGTTCGTTGATACTCCCTTTTTTTTTTAAACTGATATTTCTTCAACAATATAATTAATTAATTAATAAATGCCCCTCCGGTGTCCAGGTAATAATTAGATTATTACTAAACATTTGCATTGAATAAATTTGAACGAGGTGGTTACGAAAGCGCTTTCCTGAAAATGAAAAAACGAGCCTTACTTAATAACGAGCCCATCCAAAACCCACCAAAATCTCAGCTGCCTACTTATTAAATACAGTATGTCATATTGCAAATAGCAGTTTATGATAAATAGCAAGAAACCGCCTATTAAATATGTCATATTGTATATAATCATCTTTTAAAGACAGAATTTCAGTAAATCACCCATCAGAACACGGGTGTGTTTGGTAACCATAGCTGAATGCACTGGTACAAATCTGAGATTTTATGCCATGATTATTTATACCGGAGGTTCAATTTCCGGAATATAAACCTTAAAAGTGTTTTCCTTTTTTCTTCTAAATTCAGGAAAACTAAAATATGCCGGATATTACAATTTATGACCGGCATAAATGATAATGAAATAAATCGTATGATGGAAGAATATCATAATGGCAAGCTTGTGTTAGGGACCTTAGGCTCATTTTACGAATCATATACTGGGTTAGGATTAGGTTGGAGTGTGCCCGTAAATTTAGAATGGTGTTGTTTCTATAATGTCTATTTCATTGTTTTACCTTAATCTTCTTTTTGGGTTAAGACTGTGGCATATTAAACTTATATACTAGGCAGCTGATGACATTTATATTTGATTGGTGAACGATCAGCAGCAAGTATGCTTAGTGGTAACAATCCTGTTCAGGCAACTGTGAGTTTTCTTCTCTATTCACCTTTTCTTTAGAATGTGAAGTTATATTATTTTCTTTTGGTATAGTTCCGTCTATAATCTCATAGTAAAATCTGGAATCCAGCAAATAAGAAAGGAGCACCTCGAAAAGCTGCAGTCAGTAAGAAATCTGAGAGTGCTGCACAACAGAAAACTTCCAAACCTGATGTACCTGAAGATTTCGAGGTGTTCTTTTATGTGTTGTTTCCCTTTCATTTCTCCATTTTGCCGCGTGTTGTTGTATCTGCATTTCTGAATGTGGTTTAAGTTTTATACGGTTTGATGCAGCCCGGAGAGATAAGCCTTTAGGAGATTGAGAGCAGAGTGGAAAATCTTGTTCAAGCTGACAATCTCAATTGAAAAGTGTTGCGTGGAAAGATCGGGGTGAAGGTTTGATTAATATTATCCTTAACATTACTCTTCTTTATTTTTCTTTATTTTTTTGTGATAAAAAATGGCTAGGGTATAGATTCTGTGAGGGTTCCGGTTTATTGTATAATTTAGCTGCTCTGAAAATTGACAATCTATTGCATTTATCTCATAGGTTAATTTTGGTATATATATATATATATATATATATATATATATATATATATATATTTATGGTTTGTTTATTTATTTGATATACATGTGATTTTCTGTAGAAAAAGAAAGGTTATGGACCAGTTATATTTCTAGGTTTTATGCATGTAACTATTTTGAATGCAAATTTTGTTTTGTTTGGAAGGTTGACTATTGTGGTGTTTGTTTTGAATAAAAGCTAAATTTTATTTTGGATTATAAACTGAACCTGGCATGCTAATTTAAGAAATTTTTTGGTGCCTTTCCTATTAATGAAACGATTCGTTTGTTCAGACTAGACTCACATTGAGGTGCTTAAATAATGCAGCAAGAAGCTCTTTGAAAACACAAGTGGAGAGGACATTCAAGAGCTTGACAAGTCAGTGGAGATTTTGAAACGTTTGCTCTGTATTCTTCCTGGATGGAATGAGAAAAATGTACAATACATGTATAAATGTTTTTGACGCTCTTGGTGAACCAGCCAGCTGGTGGAAGAAGGTGTCTTTCCATGCTACTTTGTCAGATGATTAGTAGCTGTACTGTTTGTGTGTGTACGTACACGGTACACCTGTGGCGCTTGTTGGCATATAGTGTCGTTTTGGTTTAATGATTCGTTCTGTGGAATTAGGATGAGGTAGTAAACATAGATTGTTTGGAGAACATAAAAAAAAAATTGGATTTCCTTGTTCATCTTTGACATTTTTAGTGGATTATACTGAGGTCATATAGATTAACAGGCTTGTGCATGGGATAATAACTTTTGTAGCTGTTATTTGCAGGTTCAACAACAAACAATAGAAACCACCAATTTTTATTTTTATTTTTAAAATCTCTTGAGTATTTATGCCGGATGTAATTTGTCCAGGTCTGGCATAAATAACTCGAGCATTTTTTTTTAAAAAAGGAACAACCTTATTTATGCCGGATGTGTGTTAGAAATATCCGGCATAAAAGACCTCATGTATTTGGAATGTGTAAAAAAACACCCTATTATTTATGCCGGGCGTTTTTTTTTAATATCCGGTATAAATAACTGTATGTATTTGGAATGTATAAAAACACCCTATTATTTATGCCGGGCGGTTTTTTTTATATCCGGCATAAATAAAACGTCCTTTTTTTTTATTACATCAACCTGAAGCCCGGATGTAATTTTTTCTATATCCGGTATAAATAACCCAATACGCCCGGCATAAAAACAAGTTTTTGTAGTAGTGATGGGAAGCTGAAGCTGAATGAGTCGCTGAAGCTGAATGGTTTATTGTGTAAAATATGTTAAATTAAGCTAGTACTGTGTTTGGTAACCTTAGCTGAATGGGTAGCTGATAAAACTAGTTGATAAAACAGAAGACTTGTGTATATAAAAGGAAAAGTTCTGAAAAACTGGGGTGAGTAGCTTGTGGAAATTCAATTTCAAAACGCTAATTAACTAATAATATTAGCTTTATTTAATTTAAAACTATATAATATTAAAAGAAAAACTCCAAAACGCTACTTGTGTTGTCAAACACACCCCACATCCCTGAGCAAAACATCACCGATCACCCCCTTCAATTTTGTTAGGGTTTTTTTGCTAAGTGGCCATTTTGGGTCCAATTTTTAAGACATAGGTCACAAGGGTGGCAATATTAGGTAATAGGCCATAATTTCCAATTTTGCCCCTGCCTTTATTTCCTCCTTCCCAACTAAAACAGATCTGGAGAAAAAGAGGCGGACGCTGCACATCCCCTACCTCCCACCTCCCGCCTCCTCGCTGCACACCACCTCCCGTCGACCGCCCCTCTCTCTCTGCCACCGATGATGAGCGCCATCCGCCCCTGCTGCTTTCGCACTCTTCCAAGCCTCACAACCGAGCCCTCCTCCATTGAAGGCCGAATCGAATCTCCTCGTGCACCCTAAATCACGTTCGACCCTAAATCCAAGCCTTCTACCTGCTCAATCACGTTCTACATCTCTCAAGGATGGTTTTCGTGCAAAAACCCCTCTCAAATTTATACAAAATCGCTAACCGCCATTGTTGGACACCTTGGAGCTTCGTGAAACACCCGCTTAGCAGCCCCTGTTCAAGCATTCGTCGCGTTGTGTAAGATCATCTTTCGACAAAATATACACAACGAGACTGAAGTAGAGATTGCACTCATCAGTTTGATAGGTCATACGCGTCAAACGGAGCTCTGTGTAAGGAGAACGAGCCATCGGAAGATCGGCGAAAATCACTGTTAAGTTGCGTGAGAAGCTGTCGAGATGGGGGAAGAAGAAGACTAATTACGAAAAACCTCCCAGAATTTCTATTTTTATAAAATATGCCCCTGTATTAATTTCTAAAATTTCAGAAATAATCCCGCAATTATAGAAGTCGTTCTAACTCGCATAATCTCCGTTAAAAAATTAAAAATGTAACTATAGACATTGTAACCACTATAAAAACACGGTCAAATACACTGTAATCAAAAGGAAAACCCTATAGACGATGTAACCAAAATAAAAACAGTTTTATAGACATTGTTTCCACTATAAAAAAAGGTTCATAAACACTGTAATCAAAAGAAAATTCTAGGAAAAGGGAAGCACAAACCCTATAAGGGCTAATGAGAAACCAAAATACATGTGGTGACAGTTGTTCTCTAATTTCTAGTTTTTTAGATTTTTTTAAATTAGTGTCACCAAAATAAAAATAAATAAAAATGTAACTACTATTGTAATCACTATAAAATCAACAGTGTCATAGCCACTGTCACCACTATAAAAACCAAGTCATAGACACTGTAACCAAAGAAAAATCATATAGACATTGCCACCACTATAAAAACATTATCATAGACACTGTAATCAAAGAGAAATCATATGATAAAGGAAGCACAACTCCTATAGGGCTAATGAGAAGACAAAATAAATGTGGTGACAGTTCTGCTCTAATATATGAATGGGTAAGAGGGTCACAGACGCTGTAGTCAAAATAAAAATAGGGTCAAAGACACTGTCACCACTATAAAAACATGGTCATAGACACTGTAACTGATACGTTTGGGATACCCGATCCTTCGCCTGTGGGCTTCAGATCAAGAACCACGCCGTATATTTGCTCCGATCTTGCAATGCTCTTTGATATCTCCTGATTTGGAGCAATTCAAACAAGTTATTAGAATTCTGATTTGGCGACAGAAATTATACTTAGAATTTTCAGCAACTTGAGAACAGCTAAATAGCGACAGAAAGAGAGAACGAAGAACAGCGAGGGAAGCTGCGAAGGCTGGCGCGCAAGGGTCCGGGCACACAGGCGTCAAGGCCTCTGGGTGTGCGGGTACTGGTGCGCGGAAGGGTTTCGCTGGAAGCGAGAGGACTGGCGAGCGCGGCGCGGGAGTGAAGGCGCCTGGGAGTGCGGAGCGAGGCGCCGAGGAGCGAGGGCGAGCGCGCGGAGCGGATGTCCGCGCTCACTGGGAGCGGCTTGCCCGCGGATGACGCCAAGGGCTGGGCTTGCGGGTGCGCTGCGCCTATGTCGAGTAGGGTTGTCGATGTTCTTCCTCGATCTCGACAAGAACAAGGTGAGGGTTTGAGTTGTTGATGTGAATGCCGAAAATACTAAGAACACAAGAGCTTTGGATTGACCTAATCGAAGAACCCTTAATCCATAAAGGGTTTCTTCAATTCTAATTTTCAATCTGATTAATTCAAAGTGCGGAAACATAAATTTATAGTAACACTATGAGATATCTAACCAATCCTTCCTTGCAAAGGAAAAGGGGTTTGGATAGATTAATTCTATCTAATGATAAGTGAAATAACTTTAAGATAAATAAAACCTAAGAAGATAGATATTTAATAACTTGGTGGTCAAGTATTATATCTAGAAGAGATATAATTAAATTCCACCTTATTTATCTATTTGCATAAAATAACAACTTAATTAACAACTAATGTAACTCGGCCCAAGCATAGGATACTCGGCCCACTTCTCTCGACAAGGTGTTTGGCCCACTCGGCCGAGTGACCCAAGAGCATGTCGAGAATGGCTTGGTTCATGGCGGGTGTTGACGAGTCTTCATGAGCTCCGTGTGTGGACGTAAGCTCACTTCCTGTGCTGGCGGGGCCACCTTGAGCCAAGTGATCCAGGGTGGCCTGAATCCTTGCTCTAAAGTCCCATGGTGACGGACAAGAAAGGCCTTAGTTGCATTTTGAATCTTCTTGGCCCTTGAACGAGTGACAGGGCCATCAAATGGAACCTTCATGTTGTCCTCAATGTCACCAGGAGTCATCGATAATTGCACGGCATCATTCTCCTCCACTTGACTTCGATTTATCCTCAAATCGTCGTCAGAGTCATCGTCAGGCACGAACAAGGATAGATCGGCGACGTTGAATGTAGAATGGACGCTGTACTTATCGGTAGGGAGATCCAGCTTGTAGGCATTAGGACCCATCTTCTGAACCACTCTGAATGGTCCATCTCCCCTGGGGTCCAGCTTAGATTTCCGTTGTTGCGGAAACCTTTCCTTCCTGAGATGCAGCCAGACCAGATCACCAACGTTGAACTGCACATCCTTGCGATGCTTGTCCTTCGCGGCCTTGTATTGCGCAGTCTTCCTTTCCAGCTGCGCCTTGGTACGCTCATGCAAGCTTTTGATGAAGTCCACTTGCTTAGCTGCATCCACGCTCTCCTTGTCCTTATATGGCCGAGGCATCATGTCCACTGGAGTTAATGGATTTCGGCCATATACTACCTCGAAGGGGGTCATCTTTGTTGCAGAGTGCCTAGACCTGTTATATGCAAACTCTACAAATGGTAGACAGTCTTCCCATCTCCGGAGGTTAGTTCGCAGCATGACTCTAAGGAGAGTCCCAAGAGTTCTATTTGTGACCTCAGTTTGGCCATCAGTTTGTGGGTGACAAGAAGTAGAAAATAGCAATTTTGTACCCAATTTAGACCATAAAGTTTTCCAAAAAGAGCTTAAGAATTTAGGATCACGGTCAGAAACTATAGATAATGGCAATCCATGTAAGCGAACAACATCTTTGAAGAATAAATGAGCAACATGAATAGCATCATCAGTTTTATGACAAGGTATAAAGTGAGCCATTTTGGAAAATCTGTCTACAACAACAAATATGGAATCATGACCCTTAGAAGTTCTAGGCAATCCTACAATAAAATCCATAGAAACATCTTCCCAGGGTGCATTAGCAATTGGCAAAGGTTGGTATAGACCATTAGCATTGGATTTCGATTTGGCTTTAGCACATGTAACACAACTTTTGACAAATCTCAGCACATAATTAGACATTTTAGGCCAAAAGTAATGTTCCTTTAGTCCAGCTAGTGTTTTTTCGAAACCCCCATGTCCCCTAGATTCATGTATTTCTTGGGTTAACAATCGGCGAATAGAAGAAGATGGGATACAAAGCTTGCCCATCTTGAACAAATACCCATTATCAACAAAAAATGAATCTACTTCACCTTTGGACACACATTGAGCATATATAGTTTTAAAGAAACTATCAGAAGCATACAGTTCCTTTATTAATGCAAAACCCAAAACATGTACATCCATATGGTTTAAGAGGACATACCTGCGTGATAGCGCGTCAGCTACCACATTATCTTTTCCCTTTTTGTGGTGAACCACATAGGAAAAGGTCTCTATGAACTCCACCCATCGAGCAAGTCGCCTGCTGAGCACTGCTTGTCCTTTGAGATACTTGAGAGCTTCATGATCCGAATGAATCACAAATTCCTTAGGCCAGAGATAGTGTTGCCAAGTCTGTAAGCAGCGAACCAGTGCAAATAGCTCCTTGTCGTAGGTAGAATAGTTGAGCTCAGCGGTGCCCAACTTTTCGCTGAAGTAGGCGATCGGACGCTTGTTCTGCAGCAGGACCCCTCCAATACTAGTGCCAGAAGCGTCACACTCGAGCTTAAAAGGTTGAGCAAAGTCAGGTAACTGCAGCACTGGGGCGTGTGTCAGGCGATCCTTGAGAGCGTCGAAAGTCTTTTGATGTGAGTCAGACCAGCGAAATGTCACATCCTTCTTTGTCAGCTCATGTAGGGGGGCGGCAATCAAGCAGAAGTCCTTGACAAAACGTCGATAGAAACCAGCAAGGCCCAAGAATGAGCGGACATGGGTGGGTGTAGTCGGCCTAGCCCACTCCTGAATAGCACGAATCTTCTCCTCATCCACCTTTAATCCAGATGCAGTCACTACAAAACCAAGAAAAATGGTAGACTCGGATGCAAAAGAACACTTCTTTAAATTGGCATATAATTTCTCTTTTCTTAG
Organism: Persicaria tinctoria; assembly: GCA_037127255.1. Taxonomy (NCBI): domain Eukaryota; kingdom Viridiplantae; phylum Streptophyta; class Magnoliopsida; order Caryophyllales; family Polygonaceae; genus Persicaria; species Persicaria tinctoria. Next base: position 64,332,630 of record JBANSL010000010.1, on the reverse strand, counting down.
ACAATCAAAAACCAATTTTAAGTGACTTAAATGATCATGCATATTCTTACTGTAGATTAAGATATCGTCAAAATAGACAACGACAAATTTTCCTAAGTGTCTTCTAAGCACATGGTTCATAAGCCTCATAAATGTAGAAGGTGCATTTGTCAAACCAAAAGGCATTACTAACCATTCATATAAGCCATACTTAGTTTTAAAAGCCGTTTTCCATTCATCACCCTGTTTCATCCTAATTTGATGATATCCACTTCTAAGGTCAATTTTAGAAAAAATAGCAGCACCATGAAATTCATCAAGCATATCATCTAAACGAGGAATAGGGTGGCGATACTTAACCGTTATTTGGTTGATTGCACGGCAATCAACACACATGCGCCAGGAGCCATCCTTCTTTGGAACCAAAATGACAGGCACGGCACAGGGAGACAGGCTTTCTCGAACAAAGTCTTTATCCATCAACTCCATGACTTGGCGTTGCAGCTCCTTTGTCTCCTCAGGACTAGCTCTATAAGCGGCGCGATTAGGCAAGGCTGCTCCAGGCATGAAGTCAATCTGGTGCTCAATACCTCTAATAGGAGGCAAGCCTTGGGGAAGTTCAGCTGGAAGCACATCCAGGTAATCCTGCAGAAGAGCAGCAATAGGTGCAGGAATATGACTCAATTCAACATTAAGTAATACTTGTTTCATGACCAGAAGAATGTGAGGTCGATGAGCATTCCAGGTGATGGTCCCTTGCTGAGGGTGAGAGACCAACGATCGACGTTCCATAGAGCCCTGAAGTGATGCAGAAGAGGGCTTAGATGACGTCGAATGGGGAGGAGAAGTCGGCAAGGGGGCTGCAGGGGCGGCGGCGGCCGCTGCTGCTGGGGCCGCGGGTGCGGCTTCTGGGGCCGCGGGTGCGGTTGGTGCAGCCGAGCTCCCTTTGAGCTTCTCCAATCTTTCAGCTTCTCTTTCGGTGTTCCTTTGTTGCTGCTTGCGCACCTGGTCCTTCAGAATAATTTGTGGCGATAAGGGTAGGAGAGTAACTCTCCTCCCGTCATAGGTGAAAGCATATGTATTTGCACGACCATCATGAAGGACATTACGATCATATAACCAAGGACGCCCTAACAATATATGACTACAATCCATGCGAGCAACATCACATAATATTTTATCATGATATGTTCCAATTGAAAGGGAAACTAAACATTGTTTGGTGACCAATATATCAGAACCATCATCAGTAATGCCATTTAAACCATAGTGAGTAGCTCTAGGAGTAGTAGGTAAATGGAGGAAATTTACTACCTTTTCACTGATGAGATTGCAGCAACTCCCACCGTCGATGATAAGGGTTAAGGTAGCCTCACGAACCAAGCATCTGGTGTGGAATATGTTCTCCCTTTGATCAGCCATGGTAGATTCCTGGATGTGCAGGACCCGTCGATTGATAATGCAAAGCACGTTGTCGTACTGTGAAGTATCGATCTCCTCAATAGGCTCAGTCGACTGGTCCTCCTCCACTTCACTCAAAACTACCAGGTCCTCAGCAGTCTCCTCGTCATAGTAATGGTCTCCCAAATCATTGAGAAGAACCTTCCGTTTCTGGGGGCAATTGCGAGAGACATGCCCAGAACCTCCACAAGTGAAGCAGCGGATATCTTTGTTGCGATCTGTAGAAGGGGCAGCAACTCTTCTAGTTTCAACCTGATAACCCTGTTGAGGTGAGTTGGAAACTCCCTTTTGCTGCATAGAAGGGTTAGAAGTAGAAGGCTTAGATGGACCATAAGGGTTAACGGGAACAAACCTGCGACCCTGGGAGGTCTGATCGAATCTGCTCCTTTGTTGCCGAAGTTGCTGCTGTTGTTGCTCATACAGAAGCTGTGCTTTATGAGTCAAAGTGTTAATATCTCTAATGGAATGGATAGCTAACGGATTTTTAATAGAAATATTAAGACCAGCAAGAAATTGAGTACACAAAGCACGTTCAGTAAGATAAACATTAGCTTGATGGGAGAGTCGTTCAAGTTCATCCCTGAAGTCATTCGGAGAGCGAGTTCCTTGTCGGCAGGAAGCGAGCTGCATCCTCATGGACTCCGTGTATTCCTCAGGCACATGTCTCTTCTTTAGGAGATAGCGAAGTTGTGGCCAAGTTTCAACAGGTTGCTTGTCCTGACGGCGGCGCATCTCACGAGTGCGGAACCACCAGTTGCGAGCTTTACCTACTAAATGCAATATAACAACTTCCAATTTCTCCGTTTCCTCATAGCGTAAATGTTCAAGCAGATAGTCAGTATGATTTTCCCAGACAAGATAAGCTTCAGGATCAGTATTACCATCAAAAGTTTCTAATTTAAGCTTAACATCTCGTCTCTGAATAGCTTGAGCATTATCAAATCTAGGATGACCAAAATTAGGAGGGGGTAAATCATCAAAGTTAGGATTTACCTCATGGTAAGCATCCTCTAAATGTGGTGTCTCATTCAGATCATTATTGCTACGGCTATCATCCCAGTTAGCACGAGTATAGAACGGCTGCTGTGGACCCTGATGGGGTCGGCCCTGCTGCTGCCGTGGGTGATGGTGCTCAGGGCGATCCTGGTGGCCATTGAAGCCCGCTAAAGGATCGTTGTCATGCTCTCCAGGGAAAGGATTAGTAGTAGCAGATCTCAGCTGATAATGTAATTGACCAGAAGGAGGAGGGTGAGCTGAATAAAAGGTGTTACCTGCAGGTTGCTGATTACCTGTAGGGGGCACAGTACCCGAAGGTGGTGTAGTATCTGGGGGTGGTGGAGGCGGTTTTCCTCCAGAAGGAGGTGTAGATCCAGAAGCCTCTGCCTGTTTGGACTCCTCCCATTGCCGAGCAACTGCCTGTTTGATGAGGTCAGATAACCGTAGGTGGTCCTCTTTGCGTTCGATAGCTCGACGATTTTCAGCCTCTGCCAGTTCCTGTCGCGTCACCAGAGTAGACTTTTGGACAGCAGAGTCAATAATAAACTGCATAGCCTCAGCAGAAATTCCAGCAGGTGGGGTAGGGGAAGGGTTGGGGTCGCTATCGTTTGTCATGTTCCTACAATATCAGAAGAGCAACAAGTAAACGAAGCAAAGACCAGAAACCAAGTAATGCAAGCTCTAGTGATTCCGAAGAGTGATTCAAATTTTTAGAAATCAAAGAGCGAGAAAACAAGGCACAATATTCAAGCAATTCCCCTGGACACAGAATTTTGCAATATTGAAGACAGCAAGTAATAATCCAAATTGCAATTTAAATCAGCCACAAAGTCGGATATCAAGGATAGCAAGTATAAACAAGCGGCTGAATGTGTATAGAAAAAGAACTACAATGTGATGCTTGAGTAATATGAATGTGTAATAATCGACAATAGCAATCACAAGGGCAATCAAGTGCACACACTCCGTCAACTATTATCTGACGGTTGCAACACGGTTCAGAGAAAGAGGGGTGTGACCAAGGCTCCAGTGTCGGCACAGCACAAAATCACACAAGCAGGGTTCTTTTGTAATGCTTAAAACCGTTTAGATCATCTAACATGTAGCAATCAAAGAACTAACAAGGAAGAGTTACTAACTCAACAATGTAATGAAGGAATGTTCTCTCTCTTTTTTTTTTTTTTTGAATATATGCTCTCGGTTTTCTTTTTTTTTTTTTTTTTTGGCTAAGAAATAGCTGTTGTATAGGCTGGAAATGCCGAAAATAAAGAGCAAAAGAAAAAAATAAACAAGCTACGATGATCTAAAAGTAAGCAAAAATAAAGAAAATAGGGAAAATAGGCTAGAAACTGGAAAAATTAAGGTTCTTTAGTGGTGCAAGTTTATATAATGCTTTTAATCCAAGAATCACAGTCATAGGCATGATATGTAGCAACTAGGAATAAAAGATCACAACTTGCAGTCAAGAACTCAATATCTTCCAAATTATAGATCCAAACAAAGAATAACAAAAATAAAGTGCCAAATTTGATGGGTGAAATAATAAAGATTCAATTTTTATGCAGCGGCTATGGTGAAAAATAAGGCACGAAAAATAAATCACTCAAATAGAAATCAAGAGAGTAAAGAACTTGCATTAACCTGAAATCCGATACCACTTGATACGTTTGGGATACCCGATCCTTCGCCTGTGGGCTTCAGATCAAGAACCACGCCGTATATTTGCTCCGATCTTGCAATGCTCTTTGATATCTCCTGATTTGGAACAATTCAAACAAGTTATTAGAATTCTGATTTGGCGACAGAAATTATACTTAGAATTTTCAGCAACTTGAGAACAGCTAAATAGCGACAGAAAGAGAGAACGAAGAACAGCGAGGGAAGCTGCGAAGGCTGGCGCGCAAGGGTCCGGGCACACAGGCGTCAAGGCCTCAGGGTGTGCGGGTACTGGTGCGCGGAAGGGTTTCGCTGGAAGCGAGAGGACTGGCGAGCGCAGCGCGGGAGTGAAGGCGCCTGGGAGTGCGGAGCGAGGCGCTGAGGAGCGAGGGCGAGCGCGCGGAGCGGATGTCCGCGCTCACTGGGAGCGGCTTGCCCGCGGATGACGCCAAGGGCTGGGCTTGCGGGTGCGCTGCGCCTATGTCGAGTAGGGTTGTCGATGTTCTTCCTCGATCTCGACAAGAACAAGGTGAGGGTTTGAGTTGTTGATGTGAATGCCGAAAATACTAAGAACACAAGAGCTTTGGATTGACCTAATCGAAGAACCCTTAATCCATAAAGGGTTTCTTCAATTCTAATTTTCAATCTGATTAATTCAAAGTGCGGAAACATAAATTTATAGTAACACTATGAGATATCTAACCAATCCTTCCTTGCAAAGGAAAAGGGGTTTGGATAGATTAATTCTATCTAATGATAAGTGAAATAACTTTAAGATAAATAAAACCTAAGAAGATAGATATTTAATAACTTGGTGGTCAAGTATTATATCTAGAAGAGATATAATTAAATTCCACCTTATTTATCTATTTGCATAAAATAACAACTTAATTAACAACTAATGTAACTCGGCCCAAGCATAGGATACTCGGCCCACTTCTCTCAACAAGGTGTTTGGCCCACTCGGCCGAGTGACCCAAGAGCATGTCGAGAATGGCTTGGTTCATGGCGGGTGTTGACGAGTCTTCATGAGCTCCGTGTGTGGACGTAAGCTCACTTCCTGTGCTGGCGGGGCCACCTTGAGCCAAGTGATCCAGGGTGGCCTGAATCCTTGCTCTAAAGTCCCATGGTGACGGACAAGAAAGGCCTTAGTTGCATTTTGAATCTTCTTGGCCCTTGAACGAGTGACAGGGCCATCAAATGGAACCTTCATGTTGTCCTCAATGTCACCAGGAGTCATCGATAATTGCACGGCATCAGTAACCAAAGAAAAATCATATAGACGTTGCCACCATTATTAAAACAAAGTCATTGACACTGTCACCACTTTAAAAACGGGATAATAGACACTGTAATCAAAAGAAAACCCTAGGACAAAGGGAGACACAAACCCTTTAGGGTCTATGAGAAGTCAAAATACATGAACGGGGTAATACATGAATGGGTAAGAGGGTCATAGACACTGTAATCAAAATAAAAACAGTGTCATAGCCACTGTCACCACTATAAAAACCAAGTCATAGACACTGTAATCAAAAGGAAAACCCTATAGATGATGTAACCAAAATAAAAACAGCTTTGTAGACACTGTCACCACTATTAAAAAAGGTTCATAGACACTGTAATCAAAGGAAAACCCTAGGAAAAGGGAAGCACAAACCCTAAAAGGGCTAATGAGAGGCCAAAAGAACATGTGATGTACAGTATGGTTTAGGGTTTAGGGTTAAGTCTTTAGGGTTTAGGGCCAAGGCCCTAAACCCTAAATCCTAAACCCTAAACCCTAAAATGTTAAGTACAGTACGTCGTTAAGAGATGATTGTTGTCACCGAATGGAAAACCCTAGGACAAGGTAAGCACAAACCCTAAAGGGGCTAACGAGAAGCCAAAAGACATTAGATGAACAATTCTTCTTCAATATATGAATGGGTAAAAGAGTTATAGACGTTGTCACCACTATGAAAACGGGATAATAGACACTGTCACCACCATAAAAACCGGGTCATATACACTGTCACCACTATGGAAAAAAAGGTCATATACACTGTAATCAAAGGAAACTCTATAGAAGTTGTAACCGAAATAAAAACATGGTTATAAACACTGTCACCACTATGAAAAAAGGGTCATAGACACTGTAATCAAAGGAAACCCTATAGACGTTGTAACCAAAATAAAAACAGGGTTATAGATACTGTAACCACTATGAAAAAAAGTTCATAAACACTGTAATCAAAGGAAACCCTATAGACATTGTAACCAAAACAAAAACGGTGTTATAGACACTGTCACCACTATGAAAAAAAGGTCAAAAACACTGTAATCAAAAGAAAATCATACGACAAGGGAGACACAAAACTATTACATGAAGCAACTCCAATTATTAACTTTCAACATTGATAATGTTTATTTAAAATTAATTAAATCAATGGAAACCAATCAACAATTGAATTCCAATTGAAATCAGTTCATGTGTTACATGAAGCAACACCTTCCATGAGAAGAATATAGCAAATGAAATTCCAAGCGACATGAAGCAACTCCAATTATAGACACTGTTACATGAAGCAACTCCAATTTCAGAACTCATACAATTCACATGAGTGCCAAATTATTAACTTTCACATGAATTCCAATTATAGACACTGTTACATGAAGCAACTCCAATTTCAGAACTCATACAATTCCAAGCGACAGTCACCGATCGAATTGGTTCCAAGGGCGGTGATGGACGGCGAAGGTGTAGAGGAATCTCGAGGGTGGTCTGGGAGTAGATCTGGGAGGATTTGAGGGCGGAGGAGTAGATTCCGAAGGTCGCCCCTCGTCGATTTGGAGGAGACGCCGACGACAGATCTGGAGGAGTAGCTCTGGACGGTGATGTCGGCGGTAGATCTGGAGGAGACGCCGACGACAGCGACGAAGATCTGGAGGAGACGCCGACCTCGCCTTCATCCTCGGCCCCTTCTTCTTCCTCCACCCTCTCTCCGCCGGGACCTCCTCCCTCACCACCACCATCTCTTCTCCTCCTATAAAAATAGGAATGGGACGAAGACACCGGCAGAATCGGTACGTTGCAGAGAAGAGGACGGCGGAATCGGTTGCCGGAGAGGTGGACGGCGAAATCTCGGTCAGAGGGCCTAGAGATTGGATGGTGGCGGCTGGGAGTTCAGATTGAACGACCGAGAACAGTAAAGGGGGATTGGAACGGCTGTCATGAGGAAGAACGGGGGAGATGAGGGTAAAATTAAAACAGGGGTAAACTTGGTATTATGAAAATATTTTGGCCATTTACTAGCAAAGAAAAGCCTTTAGGCCATTTAGTAATTGGTCCAAAGGCTCATTTTGTTACCCCTCCTTTTTAATAAAGATTTTAATTTTAATGGAAGAAAATATTAGAATGAAGAAACTATGACTCGATGAAATTAAATGAGTTGCAATTACAATCCAATCTTTTGCAATTTTTTTTTCTTTTATATATATGTAGAAATTTGTAATTCAAGATAAAAGTAAAAGAAAGATATAGTAGCAATAAAAAATTCGACTCTTCTCATGTCTCGTTTTTTTTTTTTTATTGATTTTTAAATATTTTTTTTGATAGTTTTAAGTTTTTTTAAATGTGTCGAAAAGTCAAACACTTTTTTTTATAAGGTAAGAATTCGAGGCTCAGACATGCCTGACTCTTTGAGAGTTGAGAGGCCGAGAAAGTCGGCAGACAGCGAACTATCAAAACATACAATGAAACTAACTAAAGGTGCAAACTAGGTAGCGACAAGAAAAACAATTCTGGACGACCTAACAAACCTAATCCTAACATGTTGGGGACAACATAGACTATGAATCGAAGCCAAGCGCAACCAAGCAGCGACACCGCTGGCCAGCGGTATATCAGGAGTCCCTGTGGGCGGTGAAGACGAATTCCAATGACATATCCGGATCACGGAGACGCCTCGATACACACCGCCTCGACCCCAGTCAAACCCGACTCCAAGATGCCAGAGCCCCAACTAAGAAAAGGACCCCCGAGGCCAACCAAAAGAGCAGCCGAGAACCACCCAAGTACAACGCACCTGAAAACCCTTACGGGATTTTATTGGAGCCCTTTCGAAATTTAATCAAGTCTTTTCGGGATTTTGGTTCAACTCTTTCGGGATTTTTGTCAATCCTTTACGGGAATTTTATCAAATCCTTTCGGAAATTTACTCAAAACGATATTTAAGTCAAACACATTTTATATATTTTTAACAGAAATTTGTTAATATTAAAAAGAAAGGATTGAAACAGTAATTGCCTATTTATAACGAACATTTGGATAAAAATGAAGTGTTAAAAAGGGATAGAGTGTAGACCTGAACAAACGCGGGTCGGCCCGTTCGGCCCGCCCGCCTTTTTGGACGGGCTTGGATAGAGGGAAAAGCCCAACCCGCGCCCGGAGCGGGTATGGATTGGGTAGGGCAATTTAGCGGCCCGTAGCGGGTACCCGCTATTTTTATATATATTAATATATATATAATATAAATTATTAATGGTAAGAAAAACAAAAAAACAAAAAACAAAAATGATGCGGGACCATCTTCTATAGCTCCAGACACACCAATCATTCTTGGAGAATGACCGATGACTCGAGCTAGAGCTAAGAAGCTTCAAAGAGATTCATTTGCATTTGTGAATCATGCTTTATTCTCGAGTAAGGTTCAGCTTCCCGAGCCACCAATGAAGACATACATGTGCATAGGCATTATTGATAATCTCGATGCCAACACCATAGGTGTCGATGCCAATGTTTGAGCACATGTGGATGTGTTACAGCCCTCGACGCCTACACTCCCATCTCGGCGTGAAGACCATCAGCTCACCTAGTTTCTTTATGTGGGCCGAATTGGGCTATTTTAAGTTGTTAGTTTTAAGACCTTATTTACTTATGTTTTTAGGTATTTTAATTAGATATTAGATTTATCTTATTCTATCTAAAAACCGGCCAGCAGCTTTACTAAGGCCTATATATTTCGATACCTACATTGTTTTTCAATTGGAACTTTATGAATAGAATTTAGTCTCTCAAACTTGTGTGAAACACATTGAATGCTTGTTGATCCAACTAGAGCTGTGCTCGTTGATCATCGATTGGTATCTTGTCTCAGCTTGGTTTGCTTTGTGTTCATCGACTTCGCAAGACATGGTGATCCTAGTATCCACGAGCCCCCTCCAAGTTGTCCGCTTGGTTGTGTAGGGTTGTAGAGGCGGGTTATATAGTCATTGGTATTGGTTCCTACCCTCTAAGGAGGCTTGGGGTCTTTATCTTGTTCTATATAGATCGACTCAGTCCTTATCGGTCGTGTCTTTATCAGTCTTTATCGAGTCTTTCTTGTTCTTGTTGCTGTCGACATTGAGATCTCTTGAGTTCTTGATGTTCTTTAATTTGTTGGTCTTGATCGATCTTGGTGTTTCTTGATCGATTCTTTAAGTTTTTTTGCTGCGTCAGTTTGAGTTCTTGAGTCTTTCTTGAGTTTCTTACTTGTTGTCGAAGATCGGACCATCTCACAGCTAACCCCGTATCAAAAAATATCTATACAGTATATCCTAAAGCTAAATCGGCAAATGTTAATGAAGACTTGTTGCCTTGTTGGACATTGAAGCTTCGGTAATTGCTAATTAAGACTTGTTGCCTTGTGAAGCTTTGGCAATTACAGTGTCCTAGTGAAGATTGTTGGACACATTTTTTTTTAACGTCGGTAGTGTATAGACATGTAACACTAAAGGATGTAAAATTGGCGGGTGCCCGTGGGCCGTCCGTGCCCGCAACGGCGAACGGACTCGGACAACGTTTTCAACCCGTTAAGCGGGCTTAGCCCGGCTCGTGCCCGCAACACCGGGATAAAATTTAGGCAAAAGTCCATCCCAAGCTCGGCCCGCGCCCGCGTTTGCCCGGGTCTAGTAGAGTGTCCTATCCTAGGGTAGTTCATGCTAGCTTTATCATTAATCCTTGGTTACCCTCGTTATAAATTTTGGGTCTGTTTTGTGTAAAAAAATAATGGGCCAAAAGAAATGGGCCCAATTCAAGGATTTAACGTTGCCCATTAATGGGTTTTTATTCAGTTAGGCCCATTATAGCGTGGTCCAGGCCAGGATTGGTGGATTAATTATAATTAGGGCAATGAAATTACATACCACCAAATTGTTGACACTTTCAAATGCATCAACCAATTACTCTATTAGTCCCCAAATTTATATAAATCTATGATTAATGACTTAATCCATGTTCAGAATATGAATGTAATTTTATTTTTTAATTTTCAAATTTTAATAAAGGCTAAAATAATTAAAAGATATTGATTGCTATTTCCTCCAAAATCTGTTAAATAAGCTTAATTACCACATTTTAATTACACAAGTCAAGGTAAACAAATTACGTTTGAGTTGCTAAATTACGGGCGCGATCACCTACCGACCCACCCTCTATACCCATATAAAATTCCCAATATTTGAGATTTTCGACTCCCAAGTCCTAATTTCAGGGACTCCATTTTTCCCCTTAATTTTGACCTTCTCCTCCATCTTCTTCAAATTCATCTCCCTCTTTCTTGAAATCGTCTCCCTCAGTATTATAATTACCTTACACCATTTATCAGTCAGCTCTTTTAGTTTTTTTCCTGGCCTCTTCAAGAAGCAAGAAATCGCTTTCCAGCGAAAACACTGATCTTGCAACCAGCAAGAACCCCAGCAGAGATCGATCCGTCGATCGATCAGAGCGCCGCCGGCAACATGGATATCCTGATACTCGCAGTCATTCTCCTCCTGGCCTCGTCGGCAGCATCTTCGAAGCCGGAATCTCCGACTCCGAGCAGCGCGGACAGCACTCCTACTACTGATCCTCCCATCTCCGACGAGTATCGGCTGCTGTACATCAAGAACGTCAAGCCCTACGTCCTGTCAGACCGCCACAGTCCACTCCCCCCGTCACCGTTCCACCGCCGCCATCGACATCGTCATCACGGCCGTAATCGCGGCGGCCGGAGGAAGGAGGCGAGAAGCGCGGGCGGGAGTACAGTCGACGCGTGGCCGAATCGACGGAGCACTAGTGGACACGCGGCGGGCCAGAGGCCGAGGCCGTTCTACGTGATGCTTCCGAAGGGGTACGTGCCGCCGTCCGGGTCGTCTCCTTGCCACAACCTCTACCCCACCAATGCGGATGACGATCGTCGCTTTGACTGCCATTTCTTCCCCAATCACCTCAAACCCTAGAAATTAAAGATCGTTTCTTGATCTTTCCTCCGTCCTGTAATTGCACTGCACACGCTCGATCAGATCAGATCCATCGATCGACTGATCATTTTGTTTCATTCGTTTCTAAATTCCCTGCACAAATTTTGTCAGCTGTCCTGTACTTATTTGCATGTTCATAAATCGATTCATCGATCGAGTAATCATCAAATCTGGCACATGTGCGTTTTCTTTATCAAACGGCCGATATATAACTTAACGGTATATGCGTAAGTAAAACCATTAAGAGCATCTCCAACGGTTTCTCATTTTGGAGATTTTGGAGTTTTTGGAGAATTTTAAGGTTTTTTTTGGTCCAACAGATTCCCTTATCACATTCTCCATTCTCCAAAATGGAGAAGCAGCAGAAAAAATATGGAGATGATTCCCCAAATTTGCAGCATTCTCTAAACTAAATGTTTCTCCAAATCTTCGAAATGGAGAAACTGTTGGATTTAAAGCAAAAATAATTTAAAAAATACTCCCTCCGTTCCAAAATAGATGGGTGTTTGCTTTTTGACACGTTTTTTAAGGAGCGAAAAACTCTATAAAATATCATTTTTTTAATTAAAGTTTTTATATTATTTGATACTTATTACTAATAAGTATCTAATTATATATAAAAAAATAATTAAAAATTAATATTTCATAGAGTTTTTCGCTCCTTAAAAAACGTGCCGAAAAGTAAAAGACCATGTATTTTGAAACGGAGGGAGTATGTATTTTGTTTCTCCATTTAAGAAATTTTTTAGGAAAGCCGTTGGAGATGGTCTAACAAGCTAGTTGCAGACGTTGAGTACAGTACAGTATATAACCTGGTTGCGAATTAATTGAAATTCGCTGCAAAATACTCCGTAATAATTAAGGTCCCATATTCATATCTAACGGTTTTGAGTTTTGACCATAACTTGTAAATTGGTTCATAATTCATACTGTATATGTCATGTGGTTCTACTTGACACCCCAAAATTGATTATATATACACCATTAATAATAAATTACTCCATAAAGGAAGTAGTTGATGAATTAATTAATAAGGTACGTACGTGCATTGATAGATGTTACGGAGATGTCTGCTCTTCTTGTTTTATTTCCATACACTAACGTATCGTGTTTGAATCTTCTAACCCGTTATACGCTCTTTTAAATCATAATTATTTCGAGTATAAATTAACATTGAAGAAAAGTTATTTTTAAATTATGAGGATATATATATATATAAAAATAATAAAGATTATTGTCTAAAATAATCAATATTTCAATTGTCCATATTTTTAAAACATGAATTTTCATAATAACATGCATTTTATAAATATATCAATATAAGAGTGTAGAATCTATTTTTTATTTTCAATGTTGATTTATATCTAAAATAATTTTGTAATGTATCAAGAGGGAGTGTGGAAGGGGTAGACTGGTAGAGGATCTAGACTCATTAGCATCACTATTTAAGTGATTAAAAATAGTGATGCTTTTTTATTATCAGTTTAATAGTGATTGATGTTGATGTAAGGGGAAAAAGAAGTTAAAAACTATATAAACCTCGCTATGTTGTACTCAAACTACATGTCACTTAATTTTTGTAACGTTTTTTAATAAGTTAAAAACTATATAAAATATATGTTATAAATCGAAGAGAAAGAAAGAAGAGAGAAGGCCAGAATTGATGTTCTTCATTAAGATTCCAAATTACCTTTTATATAGGAGTTTACAAGAGAAATAGGATTTTTTAGTATTTATCCAAACCCAAAAAAGATAATACAAAATAATATTATTACACTCCCCTTGCATAAACCTCTCTAATTATTACTTCATTACAAACCTTGCCTAGAAAACCTAATGGGACAAAAAATTAGGACCAAGAGAAAGAATACAAATAACATTTGATACATTTTGGTGATATTGCCTCACTAAAAACTTTTTCAGAAAAACTCAATGGGATAAAATATGATCGAAGGGAAAAATAGTACAGTGCATATATACTCTTCCGAATTCAACATTATTCTCCAAGTCGATCTTGATCTTATTCTTCAATGATGCTGACTTAATGAGCTTATGGTCGAGTCCCAACGTTATCCCTGATGTGTGTGTATTTGGAATGCCTTCATGATTGACTTCGACGCGCTTGAGGTTCCCTATGAAATGAGGCATGAAAGGGAGCCACTACGAAGAAGTTTCGGGAGTTACGAGGGAAGCTTCGAGTTCATATGGGTCGTGGGTTGACGTCCATGTATTGGTGTTGAGCTGCTTTCAATGCACAAATATAAAGTGATTCAGGAAGCAGTGTGGTTTCCATTAGTGATCACATTATATGTATAATTCATATTATATATGTTGGAAAAGTCGATCAAATAATATATCACTACAGGAAAAGCAGACCTATTGTGACGCTTTTAAAGACCATTCTCGACGCTTTATAGCGTCGAAAAAATCAATTTCGACGCTTTGAAAAAGCGTCGGTATTTTTTGCGTCACGAATGGCAATATGCCAATTTCGACGCCAAATTCCGTCAGGGCCCATTTCGACGCCTTAAAGCGTCGAGATTGGCATGTCATTTTTGACACCATAGGGTGTCGCAATTGGCATGCCAATTTCGACGCACTAAGGTGTCGAAAATGGCTCATTGCCAATTTTGACGCACTGAGGTGTCGAAAATGGCTCATTTTAAACTAAAAAAAGAAAAGAAAAAGGGGGGGAGAGAGAGAGCTCAGCAAGCTGATGGATTTCAACACTTAACAATTATTCATTCAACATTTTTCGTTTGATTTTATTGATAACCAAAACGCGAAAACATTCATAAATGAGGTAATAATCTGCATCAATTATCCTCTACAAACTCTACAGATTGATTCCTATCCTTACAAACAAACACTTGCTAATCATTAGTTACCTACAATTAAGTCAGTTCCTTTGTAGTGAAGGCTTGCATTATCTGTGTTCAATCAAGAACGGCTCTTGCTCTTTACGGTCAGCTTGCAATGTTGATATAACGTCTCCTCTTCGTTGTGTTACTTCAGGGTTTCCCTTTCTCACCATCACTACGAACTCTCATAGTTGATATGGTCATCCTGCAAGCATTCTATATATTTTTAAGGCAACAGTCAAGAGGGCGTTGTACAGATATGGAGAATATTGAGCCTTGTGAATCTCACTTACAGAAGTGTGCCCATTCTCGAATAAGTAGACGAAACCAGTAGGTTTCTGATGAGTCATTCATGTTGTTCTTGTTGATCCACTTCCCATGAGGACTTCTCCAGTTCTCCATGAACAGGCACATACTCCTACTCAAATCATCAGTAGCAATGCAATTAGCAAAAACCCAAAATCCACAAAATGTGTCAAACAGTGTTTATCATGGGAAAAAGAAACAAGAAAAGCCTCATAACACAAAGATGGCAATCTGAAAACAAGTCCTTTCCCCCCCTTGTTTCCAGTTTGTCCTTTCCATTTCTGCAAAACCACAACATTAAATTCCAGAGAGGGGCAGAGAGAGAGAGAGACCTCAAGCTTTAGGACAAGCTCTTTGGCAGTGGTGGCAGAGACAAAAATGTGGCGTTGTGAAGGCTTGATGAACCCATCATCCACTGCCTTGTCTATGAATGTAAGAAGTGAGTTGTAGTACCCATCCACATTCAGCAAACCCACCTGTGTTCCAAACCCCCACACGTATATAACAGTCAATTATTGAGGTGTTCAGAATCCTACCAAAAAAAAAAAGGTGTTCAGAACATTAAAAGCTATAAAAGAATCTGACTTGAATTTCTTTGAACACAGAAACAACCATTAAGCAACACAGAAAGATGGTCTATTACACAAAAGAACAATAATGGTCATAGTTGGAACACTTCCTGCAACAGCTTGTGCATAGTAGAGCAACAAAATAGGCAAGTCTATACAAGTTTTCATACCTCTCCTGCATGTATACTAGTCTTGTATTTCTTAACAAAAGGTTTGGATTGAAGCTTGTGCATAGTAGAGCAACAAAATAGGCAAGTCTATACAAGTTTTCATACCTCTCCTGCATGTATACTAGTCTTGTATTTCTTAACAAAAGGTTTGGATTGAAGCTTTCGAAGAGAGACTGAAGTCGCCGTAGCCGGAACCTGGTCCCTGAAACCCCTAATCCTGGCAACCACACAAAACTTTTCGCGCTGAATCGAGGAATCCATCGCTCAATCGAAGATAAAAACTCAAGATTAGCGTTCAATAGCGAGTCGAGGGAAACTGGGAGAAGATTAGCGTTCAGTCAGGGATGGAGGGACATGAATATACCTATGAGACGAACAAAGATGAAAGAGGGAAGACTGATGTGGATCTCGAATTGCCTCCAATCTCATGCATCGCTGCACGAACAAGCTCTTCGGATTTTGTTGCTCCCTCACAAAGCTCACGACCTACGCCGCACCTCCGCCGCCAAGCTCCGCCTTCAATCTGTCGTCATCACCGCCTGAAGTCGAAGCCCTGTCGCCTGAGGGAGAGGGAGAGGAGAGAGATGGATCTGGCGATTGAGGAGAAAGAGAGGGCGCCAGGGCGGCGAGTTTAGGTCTAGCGGAGAGAGAGATTAATCTAGCGAGACGATAATACTAGGGTTTTTAATATTTTTAATTAACCTTTGCCATTCTCGACGCATACACATGTCGAGATGGGTTAGGATTTTTTTTCAACGCTTTCAAACATCGGTAATTTTCGACGCATATCAATAGCGTCGAGAGTAAAACGTCGGAATTTGCACAGTTTTTCAGTAGTGTATACATGGATGATCTTTTTCGATCATGTAGGTCAACATGCATTAATTGTAATATATAAAGATTTTGTCGACTTAGCTTCGTATATATATATAGTCAATGGTTAATTTGAGAACAAATAAAAGGAGGCATGTATATATGCATATGCATGTGAAGGCACATTGGGTTGCAGGGTTTATGTTTGATAAAGCAAGGTCGGTAACGTAGCCTGTACTCTGCATTAACATCCACGTACATATAGCCATATAGGGGGACTCACTACTTGTTCTTATTCAATTCTTATTACCTAGCTACTCAAATTTAAGACTCATCAATTCTATATACATATATATACGTTGTTGTTGTTATTATTTACCTAATAAACTTATTTTGGAAACATAATTTAAGACTTAGTTTAGACTTCTTTACCGTCTCCCTTTCTTTTCTGTGTGGCTTGTTTACAAGTACTTCTTGTGTCTTATTGTTATGGGTCTTTCGAAAACATTCTCTCAATTAACTTGTTCGGGAAAAAAGTGCGTACATCCTACCCTCTAAACCCCGCTTAATCGTGAGATATATATACTAATAAAAAGCGACAAGAGACAAAAATGAGCAATAGTCTTTCCCATTCTACGAATATACATAAAACGACAAGACGAAAAAGCTAATGTTAATGCGCAAATATCATAACATAAACCACCTAAATGTGAAACATTAGTTTGAGCAACACACTATTAGAGCAAAGCCCAACAGTTTTGGTAAAAAAATCTATAAAATAGAGATTAAAATATCAAAATCTCTAAAAAAAATTAACTCAAACTCCAACATCTTCTCTATTTTACATATTTTTACATTTATTATACACTATAATAAATAAATGCATTTATTAAGGATATTTAATTATAAATTTCTAAAAAAAAACTTTTAAAATTAATTCTAACATTTTTTCAGTTTATATACCATATAAAATATGAAATATATTATGGCTTTTTTCAGTTTTTGTTAATAAAGATTAGTGAATTTGTTTAAACTCCAAAATAATATTTGCCTATTTTGATATTTATTTCAATATTTGAAAAAATAAATAAAAGGGATTATGGATTTATAGGCGATTCTTTATAAGAAAACAAAATTTATGGGTGATTTTTTTGTAATTAAGTGCTTGTTTTGCTATGGTTCGTTTTTACTTTGAAATGGGAATCCGTGAAACATCGACAGCAGAGGCAGAGCCAAGGGGGGACATGGGGGATCACGTGCCCCCTAACTCATCCGACAAATTACATGGGTGTATTCTACTCGTTGATGACATCGTTTTGATATATAATACGCCATAATCTGATATATGAGTAAAAAGTTATGAATGTTTGAAAGTTATAGATGTACACTTTAATTTTATTTCAATATATTATAATACTTTTATATTTTACTCAAATTGATATTCACATATTATAATTCATCTCGAGAGTTTAGAAACCATATGTTATATTACTTATTTTGAGAATTTGGTAATAAGAAGTTATGCAAGTTTAAATTTTTTATATCTAGTTATACAATATTACATGTTAAGAACACAACAAGTTAAATATTGACTCAATGTTTATTTATTGTGTTTTATATCCTTATTTTGTTAGTTTTCTTTTCTTTGGCTATTTCATTTATTTATTTATATTTCTTTATTTTTATAATGGGAAAAAATAACAGAGTTTTATTTAGTAGTATAGATCTCTAATATATAAATGATAAACTCTTTAGTTTGTATTATCGTTTGACACTAGTTTGTAATATCGTTTGGCATAAGTTTATAATATCGAACACGTGTGTTTTGCGAATTTTTTGTCAATATCGTTGTGTAATACTTTTGTGCCCTTCCCCTCAAAACTTTCTGGCTCCGTCCCTGATCGACAACACTTGTTAATTCCTACGAAATCCCTGAACATTCTCCTTTGACGCTCAATTGATCGGTAGCATTGACGAAACTCTGATCCAATTTCAATCACTCTAATGAGGTAACCCTAATTCTTAAGAGAAATCCCTAATTTGTTTTCGCAACTTCAAATTTATTATTTATCCCCTCCCCAATGAAGAATATGTGGATGAACTTGAGAAGAAGGTTTAATTCGTGGAATTTGCCATACATTCTCATAAATTCAATATAGGAAGAAGTGCACATTAAATTATACAATCAACTTCTCTTCCTACAAATATAGAGATTTTTTCCCTCTCTCAATCTCTTTCTCTATCTCACATATGTGTTTGGAGAAGATGTTGAGAAGAAAAATACTTTTTCCCCCCTCTAAAATCCTCCTTTTTTCTATTTTAGCAAAACTTTTGGGCTTGCTCAATCCCCAACAACTTACAAATTTAATAAATAAATAGTACGATCCCCGCGCCATGGCGCTTTTTTTTTAAAACTAAAATATTATATATAAAAATATTAATAAATATTAATAAATGTTAAGATAAAAATCATAAAAAAAACTTTATAACAAATGTATCTTATAATTATCTCAGAAAATTATTTTTTAAAAATCTTATGTGGAGTATAATGCATAAATATAGATATTTTAAATTACTCAGCAATAATAATATCAATATCATTATAACATTGTTTAAATGTGATGTGTCACAATCAATAATTATATTCAATGTTTAGAATTAAACCCAATAGTAATATTAGATCAAATTCAATGTTTTGAATTAATCCCAATGGTTAGTAAAATTAAAGAAAAGAAAGAATTAAAAGAAAAAGAAGAAAAAAAGAGAATTAAAGAAAATAAAAAAATGGCAAAAAAAATGATTGGTTAAGACTCCTAAAATGCCTCTAAGATTGACATATCATCCTAAACTCTTCTAAATTAAGAGTTTACTAGCGTAGTGCCCGTGCGTAACGCACAGGATTTGTAAAATATATTTTATTTTATAAACGATATTACTATAATTTATTTATATTATATATTAGATATATTATACTATTATAATAATATGAAAACGATATAGCAAAATAATATAAATTTCGATAAACAAATAATGCTTATATTATACGGAAATTTACAAAAAAAAAAATCACCCTTTAAATATGGGTGTTTTCACTTAATCCCCCCTTACATTCAAAATTATAGAAAACCACCCTTTAAATAGTCTTTGTTTACAACTCACCAGTCACCACCCATTCCTCTATTTTTCGTTAATTTATCATTAAATATATTATATTTTAATATTTTTAAACTCAAATTTGATTATAAATATATTCAAAATTTGCATTTAAGGGATCGATTATATTTTTGGGATCATTTTATTTATTTTTATAAAATAATAATAAATAAATCCTAGAATTATTATCTTAATTCATTTTTGGAAATATTTATAAACTTTTAAAGCATTATATAAATTACTGTTTTATTTATAATACGATTAGGAATCATAATTTCTATTTATAAAGTTAAAAATAATCCTAAAGTTATTATTTATTTATAGTTTAAATATTTTTGTTTAATAATTGAACTTTATTAAATATTCAAAAAAGTCTATAATTATATTTAAGTTATACGATTAATCGATAACCTATTTTTGTAAAAAAAATTAGGGAAATTTGCAGAAAAAAGTTATCTATACATTTTATATTTCAAAAGAGTATTTATTTGCCTAAAATCACAATAACCATTTAATATTATTTTAAATATGAAATTTTAAATTATTTTAGGTTAAATGTGAAAATCCATTTTTTGTTGTTGTTGTTCCTACGTGGCTACATGTGTTAATGGATTGGTCTTTCAAGTTTCAAGGTGTTAGAATTTTTTTTTTTTAAAAAAAGAGGAGAAATAGAGGTGTGGAAAAGCACCACTGCACCAGTCGACATTCCTTGCCCCTCATCCCTTCTCCCAGAGTCCCAGGCTCCCAGCCTTCATCTTCTTCCTTTGTATTTCGATCTGAACAACAAAAGAGATCCTTTCTCAATTTCAATTTCAAATCGATCCTTCCAGTAAGTCGATCTGAAAGAGAAAAAGAGACGGCTTTTCTTTCTCCCCATCCTGAATGCAGTCATCCTTTTCCTTTCGAAACCCTAAAATAAATTTCCATGGTTTGTCCCCCGAGTCTTTCATAAAATCTAGAGAATCGACACTATTCTTGCAATTAAACTTTGTCAATTTCGATTTGAAAAAGATCCTTCCTCAATTTCGATCCGAAAAATCAAATAGAGACGAAAACTGAACGCCAACATATATGACAATCGACGATGTTGGGACGAAGGTAACGATTCTTATTTATTTGCTTCATTCTTCAACTTTACCAAAGATTCATACCCTGCCTAAACAATTCAAGTGTTTGCATTTTATTTTGTCAAAGCATCGCCCCTCTTATAACTGATTCGAAGGCTGATTTGAAGTAGTTTAGTTGTCATTTAAGGATTGTATTGAACTCGATTAGATTCGTATGGTAGGTAGTACATGTATGATTGAATTCATCTAAACTTGCTTCAACTGTACATGTATGATTGAATTAAGGAACGTCAAATTGATTTTGTAATTGAAGAATAGAATGGATAAAATTGGACGGGAAGATGAATCAAAGAAATTGGACAGGTATTCTTGCTGTTGGGTTTGTAAACTTGTATGTGCAAAAACCTGAGCTAAAAATGCAACTAAACATTGCCAGAAGCTGCCCACATCCCGTTTGGTTGTTTACATTGTTAAGTGCATTACATTTATGTTGTTTGACATTTAAAATACGTAAATTTTGTTTGTATATATATTTTAGAGAATTAGATTTATTGATGATGTTTGACATACTGAAGAGTAGCCTAATTGGATGGATTCAAGTGTCAAATCTGATGCTGCTCAAGAGAACTTGGACTTGCAAGCTCAAATGCTCTTTGCTTCTTCACCTGTTTGGAAATATCATACTTATGTTAGCAGCAGTTGAACCAATTCATGGAGGAAAATTTTCCATCATCAGGCAAGCCTGTTAACTTTGTTTGATTTAAAGTCTTATGTATTTCATTTTCTTTATTACCATGATGGTTCTTGTCCGTTCCAAAGAATTATTACTTAAGTACTTTAAAACTGGAAATGTAGACATAAGTAGCACTTTGAGTAGGTTCAAACTACCATTTTTTTACATTTAGATTATTTTTGTCTCTCTCTGATCTTTCTAGGGTCTTTTTTCTTAAAGGGTATTTTCTTTTTCTACGTCCATTTATCAGCTACTGAAAAGTCTATAACTAATTGTATGCAAATGGTCAGATTGTGGCATGCTGCTATGGAACTTAAAAGAGACCATTTGTTTTTAATCAAAGCTACTTACCATTAATTTGTGAAATGACTTGCAGATCTGATACGGTTGAATATGGTAGAATAAAGAGAGGGATAAAGGTTAATGTCAATAGTAGGACCTTTGAAGGTTGCTTGTGCTTATTTTTCTCATAAATAGTAATGCCTTTGAATGCAAAAAAAAATCCAAACATCTACTCATAAATAGTTTAATGCATTTGAATTCAAAAAGTCCAGAGATAATGCAAAAAAAATCATTCTCAATGTAATGCAAATGATATTTTGCTGTGATTATAAATAGTTGAACCATATATAATTCCAAACAGGTGCTCATTAGTGGTGTACGGGCTGTTTGTTATTATGCATAAGTGGGTTCCAGTTCCATACATCATGGCCCGACTGCACCAGTCGATCTGGAAGAAATAATAGCCATAAATAATAAGAAAAATAATGAAGAGTAAAATACAGTAAGCAATAAATCATAAGAACAAAAAGAATGGAATATGGTAACCCCACCTGGTCAAGTTTTGGAAAACCTCTTTGTACACAACATTGATGGTTGTATGGTTGTATTTTTTTGTCGACCGTCCTCATCACATATTAATACTTGCAATATTTCTTTTTAATAGATAAACATTGGGTTTTAACAAATCATTCCAGCAGGAACCTTATAAAATAAAATATTATTGTGAACGCTGATTAATGGAAGTTACATACACAATAAATAACAGCTTACCAACCAAAAGGGTTAGATCGACATCTTTACTTTGGATAACATCAAATTCAGTGAATTGAAATGAATGCCTGGAGATTGTTATTTCTTTGACTTTTGTGTTAGAAGAGAAGATAACCTTGTGGGGGTGGGAGCAATGACGATATTGGTCAAGGTACTTTATCAAAGTGAAAATTGATATCTCGAACATTCCATATTCTGAAATGCATGCAAAATCTTTGTTCAATGGTCTCCTTATGGCTACATGAACTTTATTACCCTGAAATAAAATAGAATGAATGTTTGTGAACATTTGCAACATGTGCCAAGAAAATATACAAAATCCACGAATTAGTAATGACTCACACCTTTTCATCGACACATATGAAGTCTTTTGAAATGATTTTTTGTCTATTTTTGAAGTTAAATGTTGTCAAACATTGACACACTACGGACTTGGATGCTCCCTTTGATGTTGGTGGGATTAAGCTCATCGACATATATAATCTTCTTCATTCGTACCTAAAAAAAAATAAAAAATTGAATCAATACTAATACATGAATAAGGTGATTTGAAAAACATGAAAATAAGGAAAAGGGGATACCGAGAGGGTGCAAGAAGGGGAATTGGCAGCGATCTTGAAACACATAAATGTAAAACGTAATAAGTAAAAGTGAGTTGAGAGAAAAGTAGATAATAAATTGAAGAAGGAATAAGCAGAGTATGTAACCCGTTGAAGATGGTTGAAAATAGGTGATTTAATTGTATCTTTCATTATCAATATATAAAGATATATAGAGAGACTAAAATCGAAAAATCCAGCAGTAAAAAATTCCAGAAAATATTAGATAAATATTGGATTTTAACCAATTTTGGAAATTCAGAGTGAATATTCCAGCAACTGAATTTCTGACTTTTCCAGAAAATATTAGATAAATATTGTGTTGATTGTAGATTACAATCTTTTTTATTTTAAATTTTCTTAGCAAATCCCCCTAAAAAAGGTAAGCAACTGAAGGCAGATATGCAATCTGTTTTTTTTTTCCAATTTTCTTAGCAAATTTTCTTAACACATTAAGGGATAAGCATATTAATTTTTGAGTTTTTTTTCCAATTTATTTGAATTAGTTAGATTCGGATTTACTTAAGATTTTTTTTCCTTGAATAATTATTTGTTTAATTAGATTTAGGATATGCAATCCATGTTGTTATTGATTGTTACGCTCATCTAGATCTTCATCTGTCTTCCGCTCATTTTGATGTTAGTTTTAATAATCTCTGCGGGTTTACAGGATGGCAAGGTTTGTGGCGAGAAGTGGAGATCCATGTCTGATGAAGTGGGTGTCATTTCCAATTGATCGATTTCAATGTGTTTGAAGAAATAAGTTTCAATCTTGTGACCCCAATTTTGCGAAATGGTTTCAAGAGAAGAAACCCTATGTTGATAAGGATGCAGAGCTCAAGGTAGATTATGAGAAGGACTTGAAAGAATTGGAGGCCAGCCCATCGGAAATGCAAATGTAAGAGTGATGTTTTGTTTTTGCACATATTATTTGTTTCAAGCTATGCTTGTTCTTGGTTAGGTTACTGATTATATGAATAATCATTCTCTTTTGCTGGCTTAGGATGATGATGAAATGCAGTAGCCAGAAGAACATCCAGCAAAAACTGTGTGATGCTGATGCCTGAGCATGGAGAAGCTATGATTGTTGTTTCCATTTTTGTTAACAACAGTCATAAGTTTAAGAACGATGTAGCTGATGAGATTGGTTAGTTTGGATTCGATTGGTCAGTTTGGTAACAACAACAATGATGTAGCAGATCACCATAGGAGAAAGGTTGTAAAAAGGGGCTAACAGAAGAAAGGGTGCAAGACGAAGTTCGGGGATTGATGATAAAGCGGACTGAATTGTTATTGCTAATTCAAATGAAATATCTTATTAATTGATTTTGTTTTAATGAAAAATGATTATTATATTCGATTTTTGTATAAAGAAATGAAAGATGGTTAAATAAAATTATGGATCAATTGAATCTATATATAACTTTAAATCAGAAGACTTCTCCTACGTGTCTTCTCCAC
Source organism: Persicaria tinctoria (assembly GCA_037127255.1). Classification (NCBI taxonomy): domain Eukaryota; kingdom Viridiplantae; phylum Streptophyta; class Magnoliopsida; order Caryophyllales; family Polygonaceae; genus Persicaria; species Persicaria tinctoria. The sequence goes on along the minus strand of JBANSL010000010.1, from coordinate 64,308,496 downwards.
CTCGATTTTAGTTATTTCAACTAATAACAAATTTTCTCTTTTTTTCCTCCTATCTCCTCTTGATTTTAGTTTCAGTTTCTAAAAACAATCTTGTCTTCACTAGGATTACTCTACTTGCCTCCTTCTATTTGCAATGGAACCTCATTCACATCGAACTACTTCAATTCAATATATCCCTTTCCTCTATCAATTAGTTTCTTCATCGATCGCAACGAAGGACACTGATCGCGACGGCTTACCAGCGGTGGCGGAGGGGAACAACAAGACGGTGATAATCGCGGACATCAACAATGCCTACGTGAAGCGGATCGACGACGATCAGTCGTCGGACATGCTCGACCTCTTCCTGGAGAGCATGTCAATGTTTAGAACTAAGCCCAATAATTAGTAAATAAATTTGAGTTAAGCCAATAGTTATATTAGATTGAAATCAATGTTTTGAATTAAGTCCAATAGTTAGTAAAATTAAAGAAAAAAAGAAAATTAAAGGAAAAAGAAGAAAAAAAAAGAGAATTAAAAAAAATCAAAGAAAAATGGGAAAAAAAATGATTGGTTAAGATTCCTAAAATGCCTCTAAAATTGACACATCATCCTAAACTCTTCTAAATTAAGAGTTTATATAGATATATAGATAGTTAGTAAAATTAAAAAAAAAAAAGAAAATTAAAGGAAAAAGAAGAAAAAAAGAGAATTAAAAAAAATCAAAGAAAAATGGGAAAAAAAATGATTGGTTAAGATTCCTAAAATGCCTCTAAGAATGACACATCATCCTAAACTCTTCTAAAGTAAGAGTTTATATAGATAGTTAGTAAAATTAAAGAAAAAAAGAAAATTAAAGGAAAAAGAAGAAAAAAAGAGAATTAAAAAAAATCAAAGAAAAATGGGAAAAAATGATTGGTTAAGATTCCTAAAATGCCTCTAAGATTGACACATCATCCTAAACTATTCTAAATTAAGAGTTTATATAGATAGTTAGTAGAATTAAAAAAAAAAAAGAAAATTAAAGGAAAAAGAAGAAAAAAAAGAGAATTAAAAAAAATCAAAGAAAAATGGGAAAAAAATGATTGGTTAAGATTCCTAAAATGCTTCTAAGATTGACACATCATCCTAAACTCTTCTAAATTAAGAGTTTATATAGATATAGATTGAGAAGAGAAGTTTAATGGTTTATCTGGATGATCAAAATATTGTATTATACTACATCTATCTCAAAATATAGATTGTTTTTAGCTATTTAAAAAACGTGTTAAAAAATCAAGCGACCTATATTTTGAAACAGAGGGTATATATATATTATGATGATGTAATATTGTGTATTATAAGTTATAATTAATAACAATTTAATCAGACCATAAATAAATTTTAATGTTTATAAATTTAATTATAGGTTTGTTTGATAGTTCAACTTATCTAATTATTTAGTAAGTGAATTTCTATTTCAAACTTTTAATAAGTTAACTATATAGGTTTTTCTAAAATAATTTTTTTAACATTGGATCAATTTTTTTTTTAACTAAATAGTAGTATAACGTATACGTATTAATTTACTTGTGGATTTTGTCGACTGAGAGCAATCAAAGAAGAACTTAATCTTCAAACAATTCCATTCATTGGTTCCCCCTTTACTTGGAGGAAAAGCACTAAGAACATTACTAATAATACCTTTGAAAGACTTGACAGAATTCTAGCACACCAAGACCTGATCCTACACTTCAAAACTCTTAGTACTCATCACCTCCCCTTCTACTCCTCAGATCACTGTCCTATCACCATCCAAATAGGCTTATCTGAGAATCCTAAAGGTACACCATTCCGCTTTGAAATGGCTTGGACTTCGAACCCTTCCATCAACTCTCTTGTTGTTAAGACCTGGAATAATAAGCTCACTGGCTCCTTTGCATACTTCTTCATGCAAAAACAGAAGCTCCTCAAAAAGAACATTAAAGATTGGTTCAAAAGAAATAGTAAAAACAATATTCAAAAACAACTCAAATGTGTTGATAACGAGATCCACAAATTCCAGCTTCAACTGCCTTGGGGTACCCTTTCGAATGAAGACACAAGGAAACTAACAAGGCTTGAGAAGAAGAGATCAGCTCTATTGGGTTACAATCTTAAATTCTGGAGACAAAGGGCTAAAGCCAAGCATCTTCTTTTAGGAGATAGGAACTCTAAATATTATCAAACTATGGCAAAAATAAGAACATCGAGGAACTACACTACTAACTTTACTACCAAGGAAGGAATTCAGCTCTCAGACACGTAGGACATAGCCAACCAAATCTCACATGAAATGGCAGATAGATTTAAACCCCAGAACAGAACTACGGTCTCTAGTAGTGAGATCACGCACATTCAGCGCCAAGTCACCCAAACTGACAATGCAACGCTTCTTTCCAATCCAACAAACAAGGAGATTAAGGATACTCTTATTAAAATGGCAGAAGATAAGACCCCGGGTCCTGATGGTTACCCCCCAGAGTTTTACATTAACTACTGGAACACTATAGGCCCTTCCCTTTGCAAAACTGTCAAAGCATTCTTCCACTCGGGAAGCTTGCTATCTCAAATCAACCAAACTTTCATAGCCCTCATCCCCAAAGTTGAGAACCCGACTAATATTAACCACTACAGGCCTATCAGTCTGTGCAACACCATCTACAAATTAATAACTAAGATCATTGCGAATAGGCTCAAACCAATTCTGCCCAAATTAATCAATCATTTCCAAGGTGCTTTTGTCGAAGGACGTTCAATTCAAGATAACACTCTTTTAACACATGAAGTTTTTCATACATTCCACAAACAGAAAGGATGGAAAGGATGGATGACTCTAAAACTAGATTTGGAAAAAGCGTACGACAGAATCAGTTGAGACTATATTAAGGCCACTCTAACTAAATTCGGCTTTGACCCACAATGGATTAAGTGGGTTATGAACTGCATCACCACTACTACCTTTTCAGCACTTGTCAATAACAGACCTGGTACCTCCTTCAAACCAGGCAGAGGCATTAGACAAGGTGACCCCCTTGCCCCCTATATTTTCATCCTAGTCATGGAAAATTTAGCCCGTGAACTTATTGAGGAATCCAACTATGATGACGCTTTAGTTGGAATTAAATTAACTAAAAATGGCACGTCAATCCCATTTCTTACCTTTGCAGATGATACTATCATTTTTGCCAAAGCCTCACATAAAAGTCTTCATACAATAAAAAATATGCTTAATAAATTCGCGAAACTCTCTGGCCTAACTATAAACTATAACAAAAGTTCACTCCAAGTGTCTGAGAACACTAGTCAAAATTTGGCTAACTCACTTGCTCGTGAGATGAACATCCCCATTTCTAGAGCACTTGAGAAGTATTTAGGAATCCCAATTGTCAGAGGAAGGGTTAAAAATGAAATCTTTAACGATGCCACTCAAAGTCTTAAAAAACAACTTTCTAAGTGGAAAGCCACTTCGCTTAGTCAGGCAGGTAGAGCAACTCTTATCCAGGCGAATCTTAGCTCGAAAACTAATTATTTAATGCAAAATTTCCTTGTCCCAAAAGGTATCCTAAATCAAATAGACCAAATCCAAAAGAATTTCTTCTGAAACAAGTTGCAATCAGAAAGATATACGCCTTTGATCAGTTGGGAAAAAATTTGCAAACCCAAAGACCAAGGTGGACTGGGACTAAAAATGGCTGAAGAAATGAACATAAGTCTTCAAATGAAACTTCTATGGAAGATTTGCAATGAACCAAACAACATCTGGGTCAAAATAATCAAAGAAAAATACCTACAACAAGAAGGATTAATGGATAGATCTACTCAGAATACTTCCTGGCAATTTGGCAGACTTCTTCATTTACGTGAGAAATTTATCAAAGGTCTTCACTGGATTGTTGGCAATGGTGATTTGATAAATGTCTGGAATGATCCCTGGCTCTGGGGGCACAACCTCTCAGATTACAAACAACACTTTGATCCTGAACTCAAGGTTAATTAGTTATTTAATAGTAACAAAGAATGGGATGTTGACCTAATCCATGAGATCTTCCCCACCAACATTGTCGATCAAATTATCAAAATCAAAATTCTAACTTGGGATGTGGCGGATAAATTAATTTGGAAATATAATTCGAATGGACAATTCTCCACTAGATCGGTAAGACAAATCCCCGTCCACCATAACCACAACAATTATATAAACCTAAGTTGGATCTGGAAACTTAATCTCCCTCCCAAAACAAAAAATCTCTTATGGAAGATAATGTCAGATAGCCTTGCGACGAAGGAACGATTAAATAGATATTTCAATAGAGTTCCACCCAACTGCTGCTTTTGCGATTTTCACCATGAAAACACCGACCACCTCTTCATTCTTTGTCCTTTCACAAGGTTGACGGTGGCAACCTATGAGCAGTTGAAGGGCAAACAAAGCCAGTTACTCCCAACTCACTGTAATAACATCGAAGATATCGTTAACAAGATTCACAGCAAAAAAGATCTTGAGGAACTATGCTTCATTTGGCAAAAAATTTGGGAGTCTAGGAATGAACGAATTTTTAAAAATAATAAAATATTTCCACGCATAATTGCAATCCGAGCGTCAGCTGACTATGCTGATTGGCTGTCAGCTAACGATAATACAAACCCAAAACCCAACCATATTGCTAGAAGGAAACGCAACTCGAAGTGGACAAAACCACCTAAGGCTATCTACAAAATCAACGTAGATGGTTCACTAAAGCCCACGGGCATGTGTCAGGTGGGGGTGATCATCAGGGATCACAAGGGATCGGTGATTGATATTTTTCAATCACAATTAGCAGCTTCATCTCCTATACAATCAGAAGCTGCTGCTTTCTGTGCAAGAGTAAAGTTAGCCTTCTCTAGAGGATTCAAGAGAATCATAGTGGAAGGAGATTGTCTAGAAGTGATCAAGAGCATTAATGATAGAAGTCATGTCAGATGGGAAGTGTTGAGGGAAGTGGAGTTTATCAAGAACCTTAGCTTGAGCTTTGACAACATAGAATTCAGACATTGCTACAGAGAAGCGAACAAGGCAGTGGATTTCATAGCTAAGTCTAGTAATACTTGTACGATTAGTAACTTCGCTACTCTTAGGGATCTTTGTAACATCATCCATGAGGATGATCATGGCGGTGCTTTACTTCTGTAAAAGACTGCCTATTTCTTGCCTACTGTTAAAAAAAAAAAAATTACTTGTGGATTTTTTTTATTGACCTAAATCAAACACATGATTGAAATTTCGTTTATTTGGACTTTGGGTTGGGGACTCGCGGCCGGCGATGAGAACTCAAAAGGTGAAATGACGAGATTACCCTCCTCGACCTGACTATAAAGACGCTCCAGGTTGCAGAGTGGAGAGCAGAGGACGAGGAAACGAGCTTCGGAGGAGGGTTTTAGTTGAGTCTCTACAAAAACCCTTTCGTCAAGCTCTTTCTCTCTCCTCTCCCGCCGACTCTCTTACTCTCTCCAATGGCTTCCGTGGAGGGCGAAGGGATCAGCGCCTCTACCGCCGCTGAACCGCAGCCGCCTTCACCACCGCACGTCGGTGGTGTTGCTGTCGATTCCGGTGAATACGAAAGTCCTCTGTTGGACGACTCTCCACCGTCTGGTGAAGATGGAAACGACGTGGACGGCCTTGAGATTGATTATCCCTCTCAGAAAGGCGAATCTAGCGAAGAGCTCCGTGCTAAGATTGTCAAACAGGTGAATCTTCTTCTTGAACTTGAAAACGATGTGAAATCGCTCGTATTGAATGATTTCTGCTGTTGGAATTTTTTTATTGGTTGATCTTTGTTAGGGTTTGTCTTGCCTGTTCAAATCGTTCTTGAGTTTTGTTCTAGTTCTGGTCAGGTCATTAGCCCCTTAATTACCTAACTCCTTCAAGAACAGACACACAAATTGCATCGTATATCACTGCCTGGGGACAGTTGATGGAAAATAAATCAAGATCCATCCTTCTTAAAGCAAATCTTGCAGATTTATGATTCTGCGCGTTCCAAAGATTTTTTTCCTACTTTTGTTAAGGGAGAAGTACACGAAAGAGTTTGAGTTTCGTTATTTATATGCCTGCCTTTTGCAGAGTCCTTAAAACTATTCCAACTTCCAAGATGTTTGCAGTGTAAACTTATGTTTGTAAACGTGTCTTGGCTCATTTCCCCCTTTTTTTATGCTTTTGCAGGTGGAATATTACTTCAGCGATGAAAATCTGCCAACTGACAATTTTTTACTGGGACATATTAAGAAGCAAAAGTTTGGGTTTGGTAAGTGTTTGGTTGTTTATTCTCTATTCTGCTAAGGTTTGATGATGACTTTGGACATTTGTCATCCCTCTTTTATGTCTTCTTTGGCGTTTAAATCAAATCCTCATTAAAATGCTGTGGATAGCAAAGTTGGTTGTGTATTGTTTTGGAGAAACACCCTTGGATTGGATGAGATTGAAGCTTTCTGTTATGTGGTGAACATTTCACGTGGCTGGGTGTAGCGCCATTTATTAGGGAAAGTTTGTCACCCTTTGTTAGCACAATGGATTTTCTTGTCATTGAATTTGGGGCTAGGAAGTTTTTTATGAAATGGCTAAATGCCATCGACACTAGGATAGAGATGCTGAAGGTGATGACTCAAGCAGGTACTTCTGAAGGCATCCTACCTGGTTGTTCTCCTGGTGCTCCTAATTAATTATTGGCTGTACTGAGCTTCCATGGTGAGCCTAAGTGAACTGTAATCTATTGCTGTCTGATTCCTTCTCTATCCTAGTGTGCCTTTTATGGTGGGTGGGATTGTATTCGTCTTTCTCTGTTATTACTGATAATGTTAGTTTCAAAGAGCTTTCCCTTAATGTCATTGTAGACAAGACATTGAAGCTCGAGCTCAACAACCTATTCATTTAGTGTACACAGGGTGTGCACTTCTGCAGGCATTGGCTCAGCCAATGGCTCTTTCTGTTTTTTGTTCTCTTCTAAGCGTATGCTAATTATTTTAATGTTTGTGGAATTGAATATGCTGAGTTTTCCGGTGTAATATTTGTCTATTGTACTAATGATGATGACGATCGCTTCTTGCAGTATCAATTACGGTAATTGCTTCTTTTAGGAAGATGAAAAAACTCACCAAAGACATGACATTGATCGTGGATGCCTTGAAAGAATCTTCTTTGCTTGTAAGTACGTTCTTTGTGCATTTGCTAATTTAATTTATTTTGATAAAATATTATGCTGAAACATATGTGAGCCCTTTTGATTTTACCTTTGTGCAATTTTGCGGCAAGATTGTACCTTTGTGGTTTGATGTGTAAGAATCTACTTGTTTGAAGCTTAGGTTGTAAGTCCTGATGAGAAGAAGGTTAGAAGACTTCATCCTCTTCCACTCACCGAAGGCAAGGTCCCCACGAAGGTATCTTTCTTATCCATGTTGTACCTTTTTGGTCAGGAACTTCAGCTTGTAATTTCTGACAAATGTGCCTTAGTTATGTACTGTTCTGGTGGAGAATCTCCCCGAGGATCATTCAGAGGAGAACATACGGAGAATATTTTGTCAGGTTGGGAGGTAGGTTCTTATATTTCTTTAGTTTTTGTTTCTAGATTTGCTGTTTTGCTGCATTGTGAATTAATTCTTCATTGCTGCCTGCATTTATAGAATAAAGAGCATTCGCATTTGTGATCCACATGCTGCTGCCAATTTGAAGCAAAACAGCAAGGTGGAGAATCTCATTAGTAGCAAGGTACTAGTTATCTTTAGTGAATTTTTAGCCAGATACAGTGCAGGCTTGATTATCAGGATTGTATATAAACTTTCATACATGATATCAGTCCATGTGTCTAGGACTGATAAAACTGTATTGCCCTTAGTTAATTATAACAATCCTTGTGGTTCTCTAAGTTCGGGCATGAAGTGTACTGATTATCAAATCTAAGTAGTGAAATTTGTAACTTCTTGCAATATTTGTTTGGGTTTGTAACGAGGTTAATTATAGCACATGAAAATGGGTGTTTATTGACTGCAATTTTAATTCTCACCTGTAAAATTTGAAAGTGAAAGATCAGTACTGTATTGAAGAAGAAAATCTGTTAAATGGGAAGCTCTTCATCGTTATGCTTATTTGTTTGCATTACCTATTTTCTTTTGATAGAAACTAGCTTGTTTGTTCAAAACGTGAGATTAATTAAACCAACCTATATACTAGCTAGTTTGTTCAAAACATGAGATTAATTAAACCAACCTATATATTTCGTACAGCTGCACGCGCTTGTGGAATATGAGATGGTTGAGGCAGCTGAGAAAGCGGTTAGTAGATAAATCCATATCTTTCAATGATGCTTATAAATGTTGGTTTTGATGAATAAGTGGTTGTATCTTTTGCAATTGAATCTTGCAGGCAGTCACTTTGAATGATGAAAAAGACTGGAGGAATGGTCTGCGTGTTCAACTTCTTCACAAGCGGCTGGTATGGATTGTATGATAATATGTAAGTGCATTGCATTCCTCAATAATATTTGAATAAAATATGTTACTTGTTGTAGCCATTTGGTAAAGGACGGAAAGCCCCCAAGGGATCCAATGCTGAGAAAGGTAGCAATACCCGGTCAGATCATGTAGCCGATGAGGATAATAATAGCACAAGTGAATGCCTTGACAAACATGAAGTTCAAGTAAGTATTTTCTGCATTATACTGGGTTTGTTTTCTAAGGGGAATTAAGTTTGATTGCACTGCACTAGGGTGGGCCTAAGAAGTTAGATGAAATATTTAAGTGGTATAGTATCAAATGTCACTGATCATGAGACTAAGAAAATTCATGATGAAGGATTCATCTAGTGAGTGATTCACTTCTTGAAAAGAACCTCTGTTGTTTTGGGGGAAGGTTTAGGTGGACTGGAGTGAAGATGATTGTTACGTTGTGTATCTTACATCTATGTATGCTCATTGTTTAGACTAAAAATTGTCAAAACGTTTATTTAAAAACCTTTGTGATACAAAGTCTTCTTTCTCCATTTTTATAGATAAAAAGGTTTTTATCATATAGAAGGTTGTTAACATCAATCCATCTGCAACGATCATTAATTTACCAGTATCAGTTGTCGTCTATTGCCCTTGTTATGATGGCTAGAAAAATTTGCTATCATGTATGTTTATTTGTAACACATTCACTTTCCACTTCAGGCTGGGGAACATTTATCCAAGGAAAAAGATGACTGGAAAGGTCAAAACAAAAGATCAAGGGGGCATAAATATAGGGGAAACAGTGGGATGGGTATGGAGACGATACTTCCCTCTCATAATTTTTTACATTATATGAGCTTCCCCAATTTCTCCTGATCTTCTTTCCTTTTTGTGCATTTCTAGGGCATGGAAGCAGTACTTCTGTACGCATCGAAGCTGCAAAGCCACCACCCGGCCCTCGTATGCCCGATGGAACAAGAGGCTTTACGATGGGCCGTGGACAACCTCCCGTCTCATCTCAATTTTAGTGCAGTTTCAGGTGGTGCTCTGGCTTTTTTTGTTGCCATTCAGTTATGCTCGAGTGCCCACACACTGTTTTCTGAACTGTCTTCCTGACATACATCTCTGTGGGTTAGTAACAAGTGAACTGATCATATGCTCTTTCACTGTGATGGGTTTTGAGTAAAACTGGGGGTGGTCGGCGGTTAACTATCAAGTGGGTACTGTAAATGCTTTGCCGTTTGAGCTGTGGGTTTTCCTTGTATGGAATGTTTGTGCCTTTGTGGTCTTTGTATAGCAAGTAAAAATCAAATGTTTGATGTTTTGTTATTTTCTTACACCATATGTAAGAAATCACTGTAGCCGGTGGTTTTGGTTTTTTGATTTTCTGCAATTTGGCCGGAATATAAATTGTAGGTTAGCTGTAGCAGCTGGCGAGTACTTACATATGTCATGTTCTGATTGAAATACAAGATGAGACTATTTACATAATTGAAATACAAGATCCATTTTAGCAAGTATCCATTCAGATGAGACTATTTACATATGTCATGTTCTGATTGGTTAATAGTCTAACCCTCAGAGACAGGTCAGCTTGTGGGTCCGTACTCTCCCACCTCAGAATATTCACACCCAATCAAACACGAGTATTGGATATTGTCCAGATAAGCCTGTAGCTCCACTTCACCATTTTCTTTGTGTGTATAAATTCACTGCTTTCTACAACCCTTTCCATCACAACTCACTCTCAACACTCCATTGGCAAGCTTTCCTTAATTCCAATTAGCTCTATGGCTTCCTCCGCAATGGCCCTTTCCTCCCCGGCCTTTGCTGGCAAGGCCGTTAAGCTATCCCCTTCCTCCTCCGAGCTCTTCGGTGAGGGCCGCATCACCATGAGGAAGACTGCTGCCAAGCCCAAGCCCGCTGCCTCCGGTAGCCCATGGTACGGCCCTGACCGGGTCAAGTACCTTGGCCCGTTCTCTGGAGAGCCCCCGAGCTACCTGACCGGCGAGTTCCCAGGTGATTACGGCTGGGACACCGCCGGGCTCTCAGCTGACCCGGAGACCTTCGCCCGTAACCGGGAATTGGAGGTAATCCACTCCAGATGGGCCATGTTGGGCGCATTGGGCTGCGTCTTCCCCGAGCTCTTGGCCCGCAACGGAGTCAAGTTCGGAGAGGCGGTGTGGTTCAAGGCCGGGTCCCAGATCTTCAGCGAGGGCGGGCTCGACTACTTGGGCAACCCGAGCCTGGTCCACGCACAGAGCATATTGGCTATCTGGGCTTGCCAGGTCATCCTCATGGGAGCCGTAGAGGGGTACAGAATTGCGGGCGGGCCTCTTGGGGAGGTGGTCGACCCGTTGTACCCGGGAGGCAGCTTCGACCCGTTGGGCCTAGCCGATGACCCGGATGCGTTCGCAGAGCTAAAGGTGAAGGAGCTAAAGAACGGAAGGCTGGCGATGTTCTCCATGTTCGGGTTCTTCGTGCAGGCGATCGTGACCGGAAAGGGCCCGCTGGAGAACCTGGCGGACCACTTGGCCGACCCGGTTAACAACAACGCCTGGGCTTTCGCCACCAACTTCGTCCCCGGAAAATGAATTTAGTAGCAGAGGAATTAATTAAGCGAGTGATCAAGATCATGAGAAACTACTAAATCATATGGGGAATGTCGGATTTGTGTGTACAGTCCCATTTTTATTTGATTTTTCGTTTGTATGATCCAAGAATCCCAAGATTAATTTCTTTTTCAATGAAAATATGGTTATCTATGTTATTGATCAAGATTATTCATCCGATACAGAGTTCTGATGTGGAAATTGTATCAACTAAAGAACTTCGCTACATTTTCTTATCACTCTTCTATATTCCACTATGCTGCATAACTACAAAATTTTCGTGCAATTTAATTTCAATTGTTAGAAACCCTATAACATCACCCTTTCGGATGATCATTGTGACACCTTACCTTATTAAGGTTCACCTAATTCTTGCCTACAAAAAAAAAATGTTAGAAACCCCTGTAATTTTCGTTTCGTTTCACCGTTTAATAGTGAAGGAAATGAACTATGCAAGATGATCGAAGATCGGAAGACGAAGAAATCAGTCCCAGATTGGCAGGGGAAATGTCTGCTGGACTAATTTATATTTCCAAAGATCTGGGCTTTTATTTGGGCCGACTAATTGAGTCTAATCAAGCAAAACTAATTAAAATAGAGTGGGTTGGTCAATGGTCAACCGTTTGACCATTGACCGGTCAACGTTGACCAACCCATTTTGATGCCATTTTTTTTAGTGATGTCATATTTTCCGTTTTGATGCCAAAATTTTACTATATTTTATTTTCACTTTGATGCCACTTTTCTAATGAAATGATTGAATGACACTTTTTTAATGTCACTTTTTTTAAACCTTGATGACATTTTTTGTTTACAGTAATGTCACGTTGATCATTGATGCCATTTTTTTTACTGTTAACGACTTATGCCACTTTTTTTTATGTCAATTTTTTGATGATATTTTTTTTTACCGTGATGCCATATTTTTGATGATATTTTTTCAAAGTAGTATTTTGATGACATTTTTTTCTTTAATGTGATACAAATTTTTCAAAATGGTATTTTGATGTCATTTTTATAATGTAATTATTTGATTCCATTTTTTTTAATCAAATCGATTGATGCCACATGTTTTTAATTTAATCAGTTGTATATCGATTTATTTTCATCGATTATACTTTCATTCACTGATGACACGTTTGTGATTACACTTCATTGATGCAATCACTTGTGGTGACATGTTCATTAAATTTTTATTCATGGATGACATTTGTTATTACGCTTCATTAATCACAATTATTTATGGTGATAATTTTATATAATTGATGACATAATAGCTTAAAACGTGGACTCAAAATATTGTCACCTTATTGCACATATAAAAATACAAAGTCTTTGAAACTACGACATTAATATTGGTTGTATACGTAAAAACACCTATTATAACATGTCATCAACTAAAAAAATGCATCAATGTAAGTAATATAATGCGGAATCAATAAAATATAGGGCCAACCACTTCGGGGGTTACATATCATCTTCAGGATATGTGAATACTTCACAGGGGCAAAATATACATCCCTGAAAGTTTTAGGCCGCTTTCTGTATTTGTATAAAATATAGGGCCAATCTATAATTTTTAAAAATTTCGGACTGGTTTCGTAATTTATTAGAAATTACAACGCACACCTTTCTTCCCCGTTGGAAATTTGCAGAGATGGCGGCGGCGGAAATTGCACATCTGGGCGTCGGCTGCCATTGGAGCTTGATTCCACCGCCGATGAAGAGCGCATCGGGATCCTTGGGCATGACAGAGCCGATTGGTGGGAGGCGGCTTCGGGGCAGCGCAATCCTTGGTGGGAGGCGGCTTGCGGGTGACGGTGGAGGCCACCAGCGACGGGAAGAACCTCCGGTGAGCTCCTGAGGGCGGCTCCGGCTTCGTCGGCTCCAGATCCGGTGAGCTCCGAGGGCGGCTCCGACTTCGTCGGCTCCAGATCCGGTGAGCTCCGAGGAAGAAGATGGGAGGAAGGAAAGAATAGTACTACGGCTAAAAAAAAATTAGAGGGGTTGGTTGTGCCTAATAAACAAATTAAGGGGGCTAACTACCTAATCAAATATGGTAAAAGGTCCATTTCAGCAAATTCCCTCTTAAAATAATATGGACGGAGAAAAAAATATCCACATTCAGAAAAATAATCCAATTTTTTGGAGGTGGTGTATTCTAATTCTTTTTTCCGACTATAAATCCGGTAAAAAAAACGTGCTATGTAATTGGTGAATTTACGATTTTGATGAATTTTGGACGATATTGGCTTATTTTAATAAAAATATTATCATTTGATCAATTTTCTATCATTGTTTTGGGTTAATTTATGGTCCAAAAATTGAGCCGGGATACTTTATTACTGCCTCCTCAAAAGTTTGAGTTATTTTTCTTGCAATTGAAAAGTTGAGATATTATTTGAACACTTATACAAATATTGTTTTAACACCGATAGATACAAATATTGTGTTATTTTAATTAGTTTCGTCTTTATTTAATGTCTAATAAGCTAGAGATTTCTAGAGTTTGAGCATTGTAGTTTGTAATTGATGAAAGTTGTTGCATGACTGTTCTAGTAGCTCGGTGGAATCTTCAACTAACACAGGGCAAGTAGGGCTGGAAATAACCCGCGGGTACCCGCTCCACCCACTTTACCCGCATTAATTTTGCGGGTGAAAACACGCAAAAAAGTGGGTGACGGGTGGAGTGGGTGCGGGTGAAGCGGGTGATGGATGGATTATGGGTGAAGATTTTCCACCCATAACCCGCCCCATTAGCCCACCCATTAACCCGCCCCGCACACCCGCACCGCAAACCCGCATAAAATCATAAAATTTATATATATAATATGTGTGATTTTACTATTTTACCATTTTCAAATTTAACTTCTACAAACTTTAATCCTTGATTAGTGCTTTGCCCACCAAATTTCATTTAGAATGGATATGGTCTCGGCTTGGTTTTTCACGTTATAGCAAAAGATATACTGGATTAATATATGATTAGTATAGAGATATATACCATTCCACTTTCAATTTTCAATGAGCTCGTAATTTCAGTGCTTTGCCGATCAAAAATAAAAATATAAATACATAAACCCACCCCCTTTGTAATTTTGAGTTAGAATTGGTCTACTTGTGTTGATTTGGTTTTTTCTTTTGTTTCACCCATTGGGTACCCGCTCCACCCGCATCACCCGCGCGGGTCATATGCGGGTGAAAAGGTTGGAGGGTGATGGATGGAGCGGGTGAAATTTTTTACCCGCGGGGCGGGTGACGGAGTGGCTTCATCCACCCATAACCCGCCCCATTTCCACCCCTAAGGGCAAGTGTGTGTGTAGTTGGTGGGTGGTAAGAGTTATGTGTCATCTGAGTAGTGTGAGTCCTATTAAAGGGCGGTGTGAGTAGAGAGAGTGACGTGAGTTAAACTTGGTGCCCTCACGATTAAAAAAAAAACACCAAAGCCATAAAAAAAGTAGGGTTTTTTTTGGCAGCTAGTCCATTATGAAGATGCATTTAGCTATATAGTAGCTCAATAAAATTAATTAGGTAGCATAACATCCCCTCCTAAAACACACCATCTGACGCGCGCGTGCCCCCCCATCTAGCTCACTTTCAGATCGACGGAAGCTTCATCATACCTGCTGCGATGGCGATTGGAAAATCAACCAAATCTAACGATTGAAGAACTGGAATCAAGCTTTCATCCATAGATTCCTGGGAGAAAACCGAAGTTCAATATGAATCCAACACGTGAATTCATCGTCTGAGTCCACCTCGAATTTCCATCTCTGGATATTTCGATGAAACAGCCATAGCCAAACTGCACAGAATTTCGGATTCATTCATCAGTTGCAAGGAATCAAAGCATCAAGGAGTAGATTGGGAGCACCAGTGTACAGGAAATCTGAAAAGCAGGAATCAATTGCGAGAAATCCGGAGCCACGAAAAGACACGCAGTGTAGGAATCAAGGTATGCCGCATAACTTTCAACCTAAATCTGAGTGTCTGACTATCAATTGCAAATCTAAATTATCAATTCAATAGTCTAGGGGTTAATTGCTGTTAACCGATATAGAGTAAGTTGTTATTTGGAATCTGTTTGTGCGGGGTAATAGGATATTGACTTGTCGATCTGTGTGTCTAGATACATAATTTGATGTTGAATCCAAAATCTGGTGGTTTATTGTGACATTGGAATCTCTGAATTCATTGCAAACAGGTGCTGAACTATGGATTTGAAAATTCTGAAAGTCTGTTTTGGAGGAGAGTTGAGGATGACAAATGGGTATTGCGAGTATGTTGGTGAAATTGTATCTAAGGCATTTGTCATCAAACATACTATTGAATTGCAAGCATTGACAGAGCTGATTGGTAGTAGATTCGATATTTGCCTAGCTACATATGAGGTCAAGTTAAGCCACTTGCATCCTTTGTAAAAGTTGAAAGATTCGTTCATAATCAGCAAAGATGACGATCTAAGGGCTTTCATGGATATAAATGATTCACCTCAAGTAGAATGGTCATTGCCGTTGAATGTATTAGCAAAGAAAAGGATGGATGGGAATCATATAACAAATTCAGTTCAACAAACAAGTGTGGTGACAGATTCTGATGATTGCATTCAAGGTACAAGTGTTGATGACACCTTGGCTCTTGCTACTACTAGTTTTGCAGATGAAGAGAAAGGAGCATACAATGACAGATATCAAAATGAAGGCATTAGTGAGAATGAGATAGATGAGCTCGATTTCATTAATGTTGGGCAGATTTTTGAGTCAAAATATCAGCTAAGGAATGCAGTGGCTAACATGGCAATTAAGGAGAACTTCCAGTTTCGAGTGGATAGATCAACAACAAAAAAGTACAAGGTTGTGTGTATTGATGCTGAATGCAAGTGGACAATGCTAGCTGCATGTTTGAAGAATTCAAGCTACTTTGAAGTAAGAAGGATGAACGAAGAGCACACATGTTCATTCTCAGCTAGGTGTAAGGAACGACGGAAACCATCATACCAAGCTATAGCAGAAAAGATGAAGATAAGGTATAATCTATAAAAAAATCATGTTATTTACTATTTATCTGTCATCAAATATTCAATATAGTTGCATCTGTAAAACACATTTACTGCAGTACCTACTGGAATAGGTGAAAAAAGGAAGTTGTGTCTATGTTTTGGCTACAAAATTTAGAAGTTTTGTGCAAATTTGATTGCATATACCTCTAGACAAGGTAAGGCTTACTTACTATGTGTAATGAATGAATGTATGAAGGGGTCACAAAAGGGCCAGATGCCATACAGATTAAGAATGCAATGCAAAAGGAATTTAGGCAAGATGTGAGCAACTGGAAGGCTTGGAAAGTAAAAGAAGAAGCACAAAACATGATAAGAGGGACTCCAGAGGGAAACTATGAAATGTTACCTTCCTACTTCAACATTATGCAACAAGTAAATCCAGGTACATATGCATGCCTTGAGATTGATGGATATAACAGGTTCAAGTATGCATTCCTATCATTCGGAGCTTCCATTAAAGGATTCCAAGCGATGAGAAGGGTAAGAACTATATAAATTGGTATAATAAACATTTTATAATTAACATAATGTAACAAATGTAATATGCATTTTATAGGTTATCATGGTGGATGCTGCATTTTTACATGGAAAATACCGAGGGGTTCTCATCTCAGCAACTGCACAGGATGCTAACAGGCATGTGTACCCAATAGCATTTGGAGTGGCGGACTCAAAGAACGACAATGCATGGAAGTGGTTCATCCAGAGATTGGCTCTCATGATACCAGACTCAAATGAGCTAGTATTTGCATCTGATAGATACCCAAGCATCAGCAAAGCTGTGAATGAAGTATACAGTTCAGCAAAGCATGTGATATGCACACGACATTTGAAACAGAATATAAAGGCAAGATTCAAAAACCGAGGGGTCAACCACTTTGTCACCAGAGCATCAGAAAGCTACACAATAAGGGAATTTGAAACCAACTTCCAAAGCATATGCAACATCAACAAGGAGATTGGCAAATACCTGGAGGACGCAGATTTTCAGAAGTGGGCAAGGGCACACTTCCAAGGAGACAGGTACAATATTATGATAACAAATAATGCAGAGTGTATAAATACAATATTGAAAGAAGCTCGAGGATACCCCATTGTTGCACTGTTTCAGTATATCAGAAACAAAATGGCAGACTGGTTCACTGAGCATAGAGAAGCAGCGTCAAAGACCACTGATTTGCCCCCTAAAGTGAAAGAGATTTTACAGGCAAGGTATGACCGGTCAAGAAGGTATGAAGTGAAGGTGTTGAATGAGATAGAATATCAAGTAGATGGGGGGAAATTTACAGGAGTGGTTGATTTGGGGCATAGGACATGCAGCTGCAGGGTATTTGATGTCGATCATATGCCATGTGTCCATGCTATTGCTGCAATTCAGTGGATGAAGCTAAATATAACTGATTTTGTAAGTGAATACTACAAGATTCAGTCTTGGTGCTTGGCATACCAAGAAACCATATAACCGGTGCCTTGTGAGGACAACTGGTACGTCCCAAACGAAATCAGAAGCATCAAATGTCTTCCTCCAACCGTCCGGAAGAAAAGTGGGAGGCCAAAAAAATGCAGGATTCCGTCGTTTGGGGAACGGAAAAAGAGGAACGTGACATACAAGTGTGGCACTTGCGGGGAGAAAGGCCATAACAAGATAACATGCCCCGCCAAAGCATCGATCAGCTCATACATAGAGGATGAAACATGAGATTTTATAGAAAATTACATATCATTTGTCAAGTCTTTAGAATTTATTTTTGAATATAGGACAATATAATAAGATCTTGGTAGATACATGGTGACCATGTTTTTTGGCATATAGTCATAGAATTTACATGGATTTTTACAGTTTATACTTATTAATGAATGCATATGTTAAGTTGGATATGAGTTCATACACTTATTGTTGGCATCTGAACGACTTTGAGAGGTGAACCTGTTGTGATAATAGTGAGGCGCTTTGCAGCTGAGGTTGTGACACAACTTTGGACTGTGCTTTTGACCAAAATAAAGGACTGTTATATTGATTCCACAATGCAATTACAATAAAAAAGTGCGAAATTTGTAGACAAAATAGAATTCTGATTGAAAATAGATTATCTAAGCTCTAAAGCAATAGTTCTTAGAAATTGAACAAGTGGTAGATACCATAAAATACGCAAAGTTGTCATAGGCACAAAATGAGAGCATACAAGCTCTAAAGGCTTAAGTATTGTTGGGTTATCAAGTACTACGTAATGTCCCCTAGATAAAGTAGTTACAAAATCAGAGCATACAAGCTCTAAACTGCTTATAATAGCCGCCAGTACGAATATCCAAAACAAAGAACAACATATAAAAACATATTACATAGGACACACAGTCCAACACTTCTTATAAAGCTCGATTGCCAGCTTCTCACGGTATGCTTGGACGTGGTCGTCATCAAATGCATATATATTCTGACCAAAAGCTAACTCTTCAATGGCCTTGATAGTAAATACACCACAGCTACCACTAAAAAAAACACAATGTAAGACCAAATGAAAAGGCATCATCAGAAAAAAATAAATTCATATGAGACTCAAAATAACAAATGCAAATACCCATCGCTGTTTTGTGGGAGATCACAGAATCGCTCAAGTTTGAAAGGAGATTCAACGATGTCTCCCAAATGTGAAAACCGACCTAATTCTTTCAAAATTGCAGGTAGCATAACACAGAGCGGTTCCAGATGTGACTGCAGCTGCTCCTCAGAGTAAATAAAAATGCTGGAGTCACACACATTCACCTTCCCTTGGATCAAATCAATTTGCAAAGCCACCCAGTGTTTGTTTTGGATGTTGTAAGGTGCATAGACAGTATTTGCAGCAACCCAAGACTTCCCACATAATCTTGGCAACAGTCCGTGAACATACCCAAAAAAACCAGATGTAAAAGGCATTACTCCCATTTTATAGCGCTTGAAAAAACCATTGGTGAACTTTGCAGACCACACCCAATCCATTATCACAATCCGATTGTATTTCTCACCATTGTCAGCAATGTACTTCCTAAAGTGAGACAATGCCTCTCCTATATGCTAAACACACATAAATAATGATGACAAATTAATATATAACCCAACAGATAACAAAAAAGATAAAAATGAAAACTGCTATAACACAAGATACTTACGTCATCACGAAGCCACTGATACTTCCCAACAAGTTCAGATAAGAATGGCTTGTCCATCAAAATCTCATTGCCTTGAATCTGAGGACAATCATCGCTACGCAACACAAAAGCCACAAAAAACAAATAATAAAAACAGACAAAGTGAGTAAAAATGCAAATTAAAGAATAAAGATAAAGAATGATGAATTAGTACAAATATATGTGTAGAAAACAAAGGATAAAACACATGTGAAAATGCAAGAAGAAGGAACCACTTACTCATCTGAATTGAGCCAATCATAAAACTGTTTTCGATCTTCCAATTCGAAATACGAATGCTTAGGCCTCTTTGGCATTCCACGCTTCTTGAAACCTCGAGTGTAGGGAGACCCCAACGAAACAGCCACTCTGCCAACCCTAGTAGATCTTCTAGTCGGAGAAACTAAAACATTAGGCTTGGGAGAAGTTTTAGTCTTGGGAAGATCAGAGGACTGTGGGGAGGGGGAGTTTTGTGAGGTAGGATCAGAAATGTGGATAATAGGAAGAGAAGGAGGCTCATTATCAGAGCATGGAAGCTTGGACTCCACAATGTCATCAGATTTAACAATAAAGGTGGTCTTGGAAGCACCCTGGTTAGACTGGAGAAGTGAGATAATGAGGTCAACCTTGGATTCAAGAGCATCATGCTTGGAATGAAAGGAATCAACCTTAGAATGTAGTGATTCAAACTTGGAGTGTAAGGAATCGAAATCTGATTGGACACGGTCAAACTTGGAATACATAGCATTGACCGCTGATTTCACGGTCATAACTCTCGCCTCAGCACGCATAACACATTCGCCAATCAACGCCAAATGTTGTGTAATTCGGGGTAGACACTCTGTATCCAGATGAGTGATTCCAGGGTTGCCACCACCCATATCCTTGTCACCAGAGTGCACTTCATCTCTTTTCTTCTGCAACTACTCAGTTTCAACCAATGGGACACCTCTAAATGATCCAGCAACACCAGTAGAAGCAGCTTCATTCACCTTATCAAAAGCCATCTCACTCAACTTAGCAGAAGCAACCTCCTTCAACTTAGCAGCAGCAATTGCATGCTTAAGACTGAGTTTCTTGCTGTGATAGGAAACCTTTGCAGGAAACATATTTGAGCCAGGTTTACGTTTGGAGACTATAACATCAGCAACACATTCCGTATATTGTCGGCCAGAAACAACGGAAGGAGACATCGAACTCTTCCGCTTCCTAGATGGAGCAGCCAATTCAACCACATAAGAGGAGGCATCATGTTGTTGGTCAGACACAACAGCAGGGGACATAGAGCTCTTCCGCTTTCTAGATGGACCCGGCAATGCAAGCGCAACAAAAGGAGAGGACGCCTTAGATCGTGTGCGCGTAGCTACGGAATGAGGAGAGAGAGCAACCATATTCTGAGTTGCAGACGGAACCACTTGATCAAAAACTCCAGGGAGTGACTATTTTGGTGAGTGAGATCGACAATGGGTTCCGTAGCTGGGATAGGTGCCCTTGTAGATGCTTTTTGAGTCAACCACTCGAGATATGCATCAACTTTTGATTCCTTTTTCTCACCAGATAGACACATCAACTGGTAGTCCAAATACTCGCCGTAGGTGGAATAAATAGTATCCTTCAGATGCACAAAGAAAACAAAAATGTCACCATGCCATAATAAACAACATAATCAACATATGAAATAAGGTAAAAATAGATAACAAATAAAATGAAAATGAAACTGGAACAAAGAAAAAAAAGAGATAAAGAATACCATGCGAGTGTTAGAAAATCCAAGCTGAATAATCCGAGCAGTGATGTTCTTAGAAGATGGCAAAGACCATTTAAGGTAAGACCTGTCATTGTCATCTGGCACACAGGTGCAGCTAATGATGCTTGGAACCTTAGGAAAAGCCTCCAAGATCCAAACCTGGGATAAAAACAACATAAAAAGGCAAAATGTAAGAAAACCGATAGAAAATGAAAAAATATAAGGACAGATTGAAATAGATGACAAACCTGCAAAGCGAGTGGAAACCCTAAAAGATTATAGCCAGACCTTGCCTTTAGAACTTTCTTCTTACTAGACTTCTTGGGAGTCTTCTTAGCAAGCTTAGCGAGTTTACGTGAAGAGAAACGGTTGACCTTCATCAAGGATGTAATAGTTTCTACGTAAACTAATCTACCCAATGGATAATCATTTAAACGACTAAGATCAGAAGCAAGTGCCACAACCTGATCCCTAACACATCTATCCCTATGGGGTAACAAAATCCCATCAATTATCAAAACATATGCAATGAGCAACTTCTTTGGTGAATTCTTGGGTGTTTTACAGAAAAGAGCCACCAAATCATCAAACTTAATTTCATCTACACCCAAAACAGTTTTGGTATCGACAGAAGGAATGTCAATAGGATGATCAGAATAACATTTCAGACCAGTTACAGCAGCAAACTCAGACATTGAAAACCGACACGGATGGGATGATTCCAATTTAAACCACATTTCCTGAATTTTTGAGGTTTTTAGTTCGTTAATAATGAAATGATTCAACATTTGTTGGGACAATTTCATATTTTAGCCAAACCAGATAATACGACGCAGAAAGGAAGATGACAACGATGACCAATCAGAAGCAGACAATTCCTTCTCTATAATAGGAATCACATCAACCCGGGAGTAAAGATTATACTTCCCATGATAAGTATGACGATCTGGACGAACATAATCAAATACCTACATATAACAAACAACTATTGGAATCCATTAAACAAAAATATAAGCATTATATAAAAAGGAAATACACAAAGTTAAAAAGAGAGAAAAGGAAAGGAAGTGACAAACCGGACAAGACAAATCCCCTCTGTCATCACCAACAGTAAGCATGAGAGTTGGAAACAACAAGACGAATGACACAATATCAGCAAATGCAGACAAGTTCAGGGAGGACATTATTTCATCCAAAATAACTAAAAAAAAATGTTACCTAAGTAAAAGCAATAAAACAAACTGACACCAACATTAATAACAACTACATGGAACCAAAAACCACACACAAAGACAACTAGATGCCATCACTGTGTTCAACACATCAAAAAAAGAAAGGCAACTAGATGCCATCCATGTAATCAAACACTAGGTCAACTGGATGGGAACATTGACATCAAACAAGATGACACCACACATCAAGAACAACTAGATGTCACCAAACATCATACACAAAAGACAACTGTATGCAATGACTGACATCAAACATCAGTTCATTTTGAATGGGAAAATTTACAACAAACATCAAGGATGCCTTATCTGTATTCAAGCAAAACAACCAAAAAAACCATCAACAACACAAAATCCACAAAAATATGCAGACATACAGAACACACACTCTGGAATCAAGCAACAAAATTGAAGAATAAAAACAACTATCAACTCAACCCCTAATTTCTGAGTAAATAAAGAAGCAATAAAAGGAATCAATAACAATGTCAACTAAAGTGGACACGGATAAGTTGAATCAAGAAGACTATAAGCTACTAAATGACATCAAACACAAAGAATGAACCGCAATGTACAAGATATGGCCACATCACTCAACCAATTTCAAAACCCTAACTCGACTAAAAAACCAAAAACACTCGAAAAGCAAAAAATCAAACATAAAATCGAATACAGAGTACGAATACACGGTAGGTTTGAACGAAAACAACATTAATAAATGGATATATACCTGGAGAACCTTCCATCTGACACGAAAATGGACGAACAACACCACGAGGGAAAGACGATTCCAGAAAACAACTACAAGGCAGAAAAAAGAAGAAAACGGAGAGCAGTTAGAGAAGGAGAGGACAGATACTGCATAAGAGGAAGATAACAACGACTGGAAGAGAAGGAATCGAAGAAGAAGATGTATCGCCACCACCTGAGAGCGGGATTCCTCAACAATGGCGATTTTCTGGAGAGAAGTGAGAGGAGAGAGTAAAGCTGCTAAGCGCTTAAAAAACATTAAATGGGTGTTGCAACGGCCAAAAAATAAAGTTACTATGCTATTAAGCTAATTAGATTAGGAAAGGGTGATATTTCAGCAAATTTTCTCAAAAAAGTATAGCTATTTAATAAAGTATGTTATATAAGTGTATTAACATTTTAGTTTCAAAATAAATCAAATCTCAAGACTATTGAAAAACAAAAAATATACATCAAATCTCAAGCAAAAAATTACAACATTAGGACATGCTGTTACTTAAATACCCCAGTCTCGCAATTTCGGAGGCAAAAATTACAACCTTAAGACAATTTGTTACTTAAATACCACTCAACTTCGTTTGAGTAACATCAAGATTAACACCTTGATCAACATCCAACAATTTACTCAATCTTTTCATTCAATTCATTGACAATTTGATTACTAATGAAATACTTATTGATCGATATTACTTGCTTGACTTCGAGTTAATGCATCTCGACCCATCATTCATATCCACTTTACTCATATTCCTTTTATCCGTCCACCGACTGATATGGGTGAAATTAAATATAAGTGATTTTTTTTGCCCATTTGATTTTATCCAATTTTGGCTAATACAAAAGATAAATTGCAAAATATATAACATATAACTATAATAAAAAGAAGTTGTTATAAAATGATAACTGTTAAATAACATTATGTCTAACAACATAAATCTAAATTAAGTATTAGAAGATACATACTGGGTGTGTTTGGATTTCATTGTATTTTAATTATAATGCAATTATTTTACCTTGTTTTATGTGAGCGTTTGGTTGTAAAAATAAAAATATCGTAAAAACCGAGGTAAAACACTAATTTAACCAAATAATCAAATAAATCAAGATAAACTAATTACATTTTAATTAATATATCACGAAATCCAAAAACACCTTAATTTAAACACCTTAAAAATTACGTTAATCAAACACCACTTTATATTACAATTACTATTTCGCCCGAGTTTTGATGTTAAATGTAATATATATACCATTAAAGTTTTAGAGTTAGAAAAGAAGAAAAATATTCTAAATTATAACATTAAAATAAACAAAAAATATATTATGTGGTAAACGGGTGCTACTGGGTGGGCCATATGGTTGATAATGGGTTGGTGTGTGAAAAACATCATCACCCACGTAAAATCCGTCGTACCACCTGCCTAGCCACCATACATTTTCCATTATTTTTTTTAACTCACTTTTTCGTTAAGTGATTTGAATTCGAGTCTAATGTCAGTGAAATTGTTACAATGCAATGAAGTTCCCGATGGCTAGCACACAAATTTGACATTCATATTAAGAATTTGATGCCACAAGAACATAAAGGTAATTTACATAAAACCAAACCACATATGCATTGATTTGCTTGACATCTCTCTTTCAACTCCATCACTCCCCTAACCCCGATTCTAACGCTCCTTTAACCCCCTCACTTTCCGGGAACGAAGTTGGTGGCGAAGGCCCAGGCGTTGTTGTTAACCGGGTCGGCCAAGTGGTCCGCCAGGTTCTCCAGCGGGCCCTTTCCGGTGACGATCGCCTGCACGAAGAACCCGAACATGGAGAACATCGCCAGCCTTCCGTTCTTTAGCTCCTTCACCTTTAGCTCTGCGAACGCATCAGGGTCATCAGCTAGGCCCAACGGGTCGAAGCTGCCTCCCGGGTACAACGGGTCGACCACCTCCCCAAGAGGCCCGCCCGCGATTCTGTACCCCTCAACAGCTCCCATGAGGATGACCTGGCAAGCCCAGATAGCCAATATGCTCTGTGCGTGGACCAGGCTCGGGTTGCCCAAGTAGTCGAGCCCACCCTCGCTGAAGATCTGGGACCCGGCCTTGAACCACACCGCCTCTCCGAACTTGACTCCGTTGCGGGCCAAGAGCTCGGGGAAGACGCAGCCCAAGGCGCCCAACATGGCCCACCTGGAGTGGATCACCTCCAACTCACGGTTGCGGGCGAAGGTCTCCGGGTCAGCTGAGAGCCCAGCGGTGTCCCAGCCGTAGTCACCGGGGAACTCGCCGGTCAGGTAGCTCGGGGGCTCTCCGGAGAACGGGCCGAGGTACTTGACCCGGTCAGGCCCGTACCATGGGCTGCCCGATGCAGCGGGCTTGGGCTTGGCGGCGGACTTCCTCATGGTGATGCGGCCCTCGCCGAAGAGCTCGGAGGAGGAGGGGGAGAGCTTGACGGCCTTGCCGGCGAAGGCCGGGGAGGAGAGGGCCATTGCGGAGGTTGCCATGGCTAATTGGAATTAAGGAGGGTTTGGCAATGGGAGTGTTGGGCGGGCTTGAATGAGATTTGTGGTGGAGAAGTGTCTACACGGCGGTTATTTATACAACTGAATTATTAAAATGAAGATACTGAATATCTAAAGGCTTATCTACACAATATCAAATTGTAGGTTTTGATTGGGCGTTGGGGATTATGAATTTTTGTCTTGTGGGTTGGAGGGTGCCCAACTTGGCACACCCTTAGCCACCCGCTCATTCAAGTGTAGAATATTTTGTTCACTTTCTGACCAATCAGAGCATGACACGTGTGATTTCTAACCTATTTTTTAACAGGTCGATCAAATTGGGGATAAAAATATTATCGGATGAGATAACCGTCTCACCAACTCGATAAAGTGGGTGAAAATCCGATATAATCTAGATATTAAATGGGTGAACGGGTGATGTATGGTTCGGGTCGGATTTGGGTAAAGGTATTTCTCACCTGTCAGTTCGTCACCTGACCCATCACTCGATTTGATTGTTGTAATGTTTTACTAATCTCGTCCTGTCTCATTGATATTAAAAATAAAATTACAAGTAAGGTTGTTTAGTTTTGTTGTTAAGCTAGCTGTGATGTGGTTGGTTTTGGGGTGATTGAAGATCAATATTTTGAAAAGTCCATAGTGACAACTACGAATTCCGATGAAATTGATTTTTCTCTTGTGATGATATATCATTGATTTATCTACACATCACTGCTAGCTTAACAACAAAACTAAACAAACTCATTTGGATATTTATGGAATCGTTATGTTTTGATGTCGAAATTGTAAAATTCGGAAATTTTGGAATTTTTTTTGGAAATAGCCAAAAATAAGAAAAATATTAGGGATGTAGCCAAAATCCGAAAGAATTTAGGGAATTAGTCAAAACAGGGGAAAGTCGCTGTTACAAACAGCGACTTTACCGACTTTACTCAGGGTTTTTAAAAAAATTATTAAAAAATGTAAGTCGCTGTTTATAACAGCGACTTACATGTATTTCGTTTTTTTTTAAATTTTGGGTTTAAATTCATTAAAATTCACAGAAATGAAAAAAAAATTGTTTTTAAGGAGAGTCGCTGTTACTAACAGCGACTCTTCCTTTTTTATTTTTTTTTTTAAAATTTTCTGGCATTAAAAACTGAAAACGAAAAAAAAAAACAACAACCTAGAGTCGCTGTTACAAACAGCGACTCTAGGGTCAGTCAACGCGAATCTCTGGGCCTGGAATCTGGGCCTAGACCTGGTGAGTCGCTGTTCAGAACAGCGACTCACCCTTCTCCTCCCTCAATCGCCGTAACCTCCCCCCTCTATTTAACCTACCGCCATGGAAGTCTCGGACACAGCCAAAGCGAAGGAAGAGGAAGCCGATCCTCCTGCAAAAAAAAAACCACCATTTGTATCTTCTAATTAGCGCCTCTAATCACCCCTACTATCACAATATCTCGACAGCAACCACAAATCGATCGGAAAGGGCTTCGAAAAACCGCCGACTTGGTGCGCCAACCATCCATCCGTCCCGACCAAGACGCTGCTGCTCGGAGAGAGGCCCCACAACAACCCTCTATACCCGACAGAAAGGTTAGATCCGAAATCTTTATCTTTTGTCTTGTTTAATGGAATTTTGTCATATATATAGTTTTGATTCCTAAACGAAAACGAAAGACAATAACTTGATGAATATTTGTTGAACAGGCCATTCTTGTCTCCGATTAGTCGACTGTTGGTTGTAAAAAGGCCCCACAGCAGCCCTATATTCCCGACAAAACGGTCAGTTACAAAATCTTCGCCCTCTATTTTGGTCATTTTAATTGGTATATGAGAATTCTTTCAATTGTTAATTAGAACACGGAAAAAATTAGGCAATAATTTATTAAATTATATATTGTGTGGAATTTAGGAAAATTTGAGAAGTTTTTATATTCATTCTTCGAGAAGTTAGAAAATTTGGAAAGTTATGTATGTATTGAAGTTATTTATTGATTGTAGATGTTAGATATGCATCATTTGTTCTTCATATATTGAATTGTGAAAATGTTAGAATTTTGTGATGTTTACGATGGTTATAAGATATAATAGAAATCCAAAGTGAAGGTTATAGTAGATCTATGATTAGTATACTAAAAGGGGACAAAAATTATATATGGTTCGAATACTTTAGAAACTAAATTTATATCAAAATGTGGGAATGTAAATACCAAAAATTAGGAAGTTTTGGTAATTTCAATAAAATAAGGAAAATTTGTAAGTAGATGAAATAGTGGATGTGGACAATTATTTATCTAGTACATTTGTACACAAAAAATTAGATAAATTTGGTTATTATAAAAAAAATTAGGAATATTTATAAGTATAAACAAAATTAGGGAATAATTACATGAATTATTAACAAGAAATAATACATGTAGATATGGACAACAACGGACAATATCTACCGTACGTCGGTGCGGGGGGGTTCACCGGTCTCTTGGCCGACGTTGAACATGGGAATCAAACTAGCACACCTCCTTCAACTATGACGGAGTCTGAGATCGATGAAGATGTTCGAGCTGATGCATTTGGGATAGACCATGAAGACGATTTGGATCAAGAAGAGGAGGGCACTGCCGATCCGGAGTCTACCCCGCAGCAGACCCATCACTCGGGAGATGGAAGCCAGTCTGCGTACGCTGGTCCGTCAGGCTTCGATTCTGCCCCGGCCTATGCAGGCTTGTATGGGTATGGTCCAGCGACAGGATCTGCTGGCCATGTGGACCCATTTGTATATGCTCAGCCTTCGAGTGCTGGGTTCGCATCGTCGTTCGCGGGCACACCTCCATCAGCGTCTGAGTACATGCCTTCTTCACTCTCCCAATGGGCAGAACAGACATTTTCTGCCTCCTACTGGGGTGTACCATCGCATATGCCGGCAGATATCGGCCCTTCATATCATGCGAGCTCCTCATTTACAGCGATGCTCTCGATGCCGTTACAGTCCATGGGTCCACTTCCTCCCTCCACTTCAATGGGTAATCAAAATGTGCAAGAGTCTCCCGCCTATCACGTACGACCCCGACAACCCGCCTACCCACCTACATTAGGCGAGGATTTGGTGTGGGAGGAGAACCAGGAGGAGGACCATACAAATGAGGAGGAGGAGGAGGGTCATCCAAATGAGGAGGATGATCATCCAGCAAGTGGAGATGACGAGGAGATGGATGATGATGACAGTGAGGATGAAGATCGTCTACAACGTAGTAGTCGTAGACGATAGGATTATTTTAGTATTATGGTTTGGATACTATTAGTTTCACTAAGTTCTAGTTTGGATTTTCAGTTACTTAGACATCTTTTGGACATATGGATCTATAAACAATCTGAATAATTAACTTCATCATAAACAATCTGAATGATGAACAATCAAACTTTCCTCAAATTCTGTCGATTTTCATAACATCGGTATAAATTACCCATTACCTTAGTGTACGAATACATATATATTTCATAAATATATGTATGCACAATGTCGATTTTCAAAGTTAGTAGTGCTAGGCGATAGGGCTCCAGGGAATATATTCCCTTCGGCAGCCGAGACAAGCAGGGCATGGGCATGGGCATGGGCTATAGGGCTCCAGGGAATATATTCCCTTCGGCAACTCTGTAACCCTAGAGTCGCTGTTCTGAACAGCGACTCACCAGGCCTACGTCCAGAGATGCCAGAGATTCGCGTTGACTGCTGATTAACCCTAGAGTCGCTGTTTGTAACAGCGACTCTAGGTTTTTTTTTTTTTTTCGTTTTCAGTTTTTAATGCCAGAAAATTTAAAAAAATAAAATAAAAAAGGAAGAGTCGCTGTTAGTAACATCGACTCTCCTTAAAAACAATTTTTTTTTCATTTCTATGAATTTTAATGAATTTAAACCCAAATTTAAAAAAAAAAAAACGAAATACATGTAAGTCGCTGTTATAAACAGCGACTTACATTTTTTAATAATTTTTTTAAAAACCCTGAGTAAAGTCGCTGTTTGTAACAGCGACTTTCCCCTGTTTTGGCTAATTCCCTAAATTCTTTCGGATTTTGGCTACATCCCTAATATTTTTCTTATTTTTGGTTATTTCCAAAAAAAATTCGAAATTTTGCTTGTCACATATCTTTCCGACTTCTCGGTCTACCGAGCATATTCGATACAGATGAGCTAAGTTGCATTATGTTTCAATCAATATTCATCCTTAATTAAACATATTAACCAAGGCTATATTGTTAAAGTCTGGTAAGCCAATATCTGAAGTTATTGTAGAAATGCTCGGTAGCGTTGATATCAAGTTTCATGTCCAACTTCTATCACATATTCACATGTAGGTTTTTTTTTTAATTTTATTTTAACGTGAGGTTTCGAGGTTGTCGACTAATTCTCCACGGGTCCCAGTTATAGTCTGCAAAGGACGCGAACCGGTAAGCCCAAGCCACCAAACAGGCTCATCCAAGCCAATGAAGGCTTAAGCACCCATTTTATTTTTATTTTTTTTTATTAGGAAAGAATTCGGGTGAGTAAGCTCTACCCGGCAGCATCCTTGCAGATGAGGTCAAGAAGACTTGAATTGTTGTAAATATCGACACCCCAGATAGAGTGACAAATGTGTGCAACCTTATCCGCCACTCTATTGCCCAAACGGGGAATATGAAAGAAGGATACTTCTTTCATAGACGATAATAACAGTTTTACATCAGACAGTAGGAGCTCAATTTCCCATGGGCATGTAGTGTGTTTATTTAGATGATTAATGGTTATGGAGGAGTCACATTCGATGTGGATTTTCTCAATACGGAGTTGAATGACCCGTTGGATACCTAGTTTTAAAGCAAGCGCTTCGACTTTGAGTGGACTTTGAAAACCAAGTTTCTGAAAGCTTATGTTGATTGGTCGGCCATCCCAGTTCCGGATAACTGCTCCCGCCGTGCTGTCTTTATTAACTTTTTTTCGAGCCGAGATCCCGAGCCGACCTCTAACTATTCAGTTTATATAACAGCTCTAACCACACAAGGATAACCTTGTGTGTTACACTTCATTATTTTTATAAAAATTATATTTATATTTTAAACAACTATAAATATATACTCACAAAACAAATTTATGAAATATTATGTTTTAAAATTTTATATAAATAAGTTATACTCTCTCCGTCTCAAAATTTAAGCCATTTCACATTGTGCACAAGCTTTAATAAAACACTCATCCATCAATTAACATAATCATTCCACTAACTTTTTTCCTAAATTTTATGATTTTTAAATACCCACTACAATTTTTAACCAATTAAAATCTTTAAAAAAAATCAACAACACACAAATCAATACAAATAATTATTATCCCTTACCTAGAAAACCTAAACTGACATATATTTTGATACAATTAAACTAGTCTAAAACGACTTAAATTTTAGGACAAAAGGAGTACAAAACTTCTACAGGGCAATAGGGTCATTGACAATAAAAAAGATTGATTATTTTGTAATATGAATTTCTAAAAGTTTAAATCATGATTTTTTAAATTAATTTTTTGGATAGACATATATATATTTTTTTGGTTCGAGGATAGACATATATACTAATAATTGTTTAAAAGATAAATATATTTTTTATTTTTTTAACATAATATTTTAGCCTAAATAATTAAGTATAACATACGAATTACACTTTGAATGTTTTTGATCGATATTGTTTTATTTTTTGTTTTTTTTTTACCAAGAAAAGAATCTATAAATTAACATCTTAGCAATTTGATAACTAGAAATAGCAGCAGTGAAATTCATATCAATTAGGTCACAAACTTCACATTAACATTAATAATATGCTCGAATTGAATCATGAATTTACATAGAACTCCCCTCGTACATCATTTCCGGCCTTCCCCTTTACTTCACACCCCTCTCTTTGAAGTCATCCCTTTAGCTTCTTTCAATCCAATTCCAAACCCTAACCCCTCACTTTCCGGGAACGAAGTTGGTGGCGAAGGCCCAGGCGTTGTTGTTAACTGGGTCGGCCAAGTGGTCCGCAAGGTTCTCCAACGGGCCCTTCCCGGTGACGATCGCCTGCACGAAGAACCCGAACATGGAGAACATCGCCAACCTTCCGTTCTTTAGCTCCTTCACCTTCAGCTCTGCGAACGCATCCGGGTCATCAGCTAGGCCCAACGGGTCGAAGCTGCCTCCCGGGTACAACGGGTCGACCACCTCCCCAAGAGGCCCGCCCGCAATTCTGTAGCCCTCTACGGCTCCCATGAGGATGACCTGGCAAGCCCAGATGGCCAAGATGCTCTGTGCGTGGACCAGGCTCGGGTTGCCCAAGTAGTCGAGCCCGCCCTCGCTGAAGATCTGGGACCCGGCCTTGAACCACACCGCCTCTCCGAACTTGACTCCGTTGCGGGCCAAGAGCTCAGGGAAGACGCAGCCCAAGGCGCCCAACATGGCCCACCTGGAGTGGATCACCTCCAATTCACGGTTGCGGGCGAAGGTCTCCGGATCGGCTGAGAGCCCGGCGGTGTCCCAGCCGTAGTCACCGGGGAACTCACCGGTCAGGTAGCTCGGGGGCTCTCCAGAGAACGGGCCGAGGTACTTGACCCGGTCAGGCCCGTACCATGGGCTGCCCGATGCAGCGGGCTTGGGCTTGGCGGCGGACTTCCTCATGGTGATGCGGCCCTCACCGAAGAGCTCGGAGGAGGAGGGGGAGAGCTTGACGGCCTTGCCGGCGAAGGCCGGGGAGGAGAGGGCCATTGCGGAGGATGCCATAGAGCTAATTGGAATTAAGGAGGGGGTTGCTAATGGAAGAGTTGTTTGAATTGGGCGGGCTTGAATGAGACTTGTTGTGGTGGAGAAGTAACGGTAAGAAGGTTATTTATACAAGTTAATATATTATTAAAATGAAGATGGTGAGAGGTAAGGTTTATCTAGACCATATAAAATTATATGGTTTGATTGGATGCTAAAGATTACAAGTCTTTGTCTTGTGGGTTGGAGGGTGCCCAACTCG
This sequence comes from Persicaria tinctoria, assembly GCA_037127255.1. Lineage (NCBI taxonomy): Eukaryota > Viridiplantae > Streptophyta > Magnoliopsida > Caryophyllales > Polygonaceae > Persicaria > Persicaria tinctoria. The sequence goes on along the minus strand of JBANSL010000010.1, from coordinate 64,275,961 downwards.
GCACAGCCTTAGCCACTACTTGAAAACGGTAGGATATTTTGGGAGTTGGTTTTGTGACCAATCAGAGCATGACATGTGTGATTTCATGCATATAAAATCTCCAAAGGATACGTTGCAAATAGTTGATTTATATTGATCGTTTCGGTAGCCATGTATTATATACCAAAAAAAATTAAAAATAGTTGGTGATATAGATGACTCCAGATAATTTTGGCCACACTAGTGGAGTAGGTCGGCACAAATCGATTTACATGGTAGGTAGTTCTTACCGGTTGAGTCATGTGGTCAGAATTTACCACTAAAGTTGGGTTCCTAATATCATTAAAAAAAAAAAGCAGCAAACATGGATATAATTGCATAAATAAAATTGTTCTTTGTAAGTTTCTTGATCAGATACTATAGTGAAGAGGGAATGAATATGGAGTATATAAAGTACAATAATCAAAAGTTAATCGGTACTCTTCTTCAATTCAATCCTAGAAAAATATATGCAATCTTAACCTCTTCGCCACAGCTCGTCCAACTTTGCTTCTTCTGATTGATTTTCCTTTTCATATATTAACAGTTTTGTCTGAAAACATAAGAACCCAATTGAATTTAGTTTCAGAAGCATATATATGACATACATCAAAACGATGATAACCAAAAACATAAACTTAATGAAAAAGGAAGTTACTACGTAAATAGAGTATGCTCCATCAACTTTCCCAAATTTAATTCTCCTACATTTTGAATATTTAACTAATTCCAAACCTTCTTTCCATGATATGTGGCAAATGTTTCCAATATTGATGCGTTTTTTCTCTATAAATAATTTTGAGAGAATGATTTATGTAGCTATGTAGAATTTATGTCCATTCATTTTTCATATCATTACTAACTCGCAATGATCATTATTAGTTGGTGAAAGTTTAAAATTTACCTATAATTTCAAATATGGTTGCTCTAGTTATTCAAGATCCTTCACCACCAAAAAAAATTGCTTTAGCAATAGTACTCTACCATCGCAAAAGCTACGTTTCCGTCACTATAAAGTATTTGCTACGGCTATGCGATGCCAAAACGGCCGCTAGACATGGAGTAGCAAATAATCTTTAGCAATGGAAATCACTGTAGCAAATAATCCCCCCCCCCCCCTCCCCTTGTGGCTGTGGACCTGTGGTACAACATGACCTTTTTCAACGGTGATTCTAAAGCAACGGAAATCACTGTAGAAAATAACCCCCCCCCCCTTCCCCTTGTGGTTGTACCATGACCTTTTCAATGGTAATTCTAAAGGTTCTCAAAATTTAAACATAAAAGAAAAAGAAAGTATTATAGTAGTTCATGCGGGATTTGAACCCGCATCAATGTGTATTGACACATTACTCTACCATTTGAGCTAATATGCTTAAATTAACAAGAGCAATAATATTCTTGAACAAGATTTGCAACCATAGGACTATTAACAACTATGAAAGTAGCGGTTTAATTTGTCATCTGTTATTCAAGAAACTAATCACAAATTAGAAGTTGAATTATATATGGTTAAGCATCTCTTGATAAAAATTAAGCATTTTAATTCATTTCTTCAACAGTGAGTCCATCATCACTATCATTTTACTCACAACCAAGAGAGCAAAAAAATGCAGCCTCTTTATTTGAAAAGAAGGCAGCGGGAGTTGTAATATACAAATGCAAGTAAAACTAGAAACAATTACCTTGATAAACTACGTACACAACATTTTGCTCATAAACTGCAACAAACAACATCAACATGAAGCAACAGTGACATAAACCAGAGACTAGGGGTGTTATTCGAGCCGAACGAGCCGAGTTTGGCATGTTCAAGCTTGTTCATTTGTTAAACGAGCTCGAGCTGAGCTGAGCCTAATTTTTAAACGAGCTTTCTTTTTTTGTTCAAGCTCAGCTTGTTTTAGTAAATGAACGAGCTCGAGCCGAGCTTTTTTCGAGCTTTAAGTAGTTTTACTTGGTCATAACATATTAACTTAAAGAAAATTTTAGAAATTCCATATTATTCGAGCTATTCGAGACTAAATCGAATGAGCCGAACTTTTAACCGAGCTCCAAATCATGTTTAGGCTCGGCTTGTTTAGGTAAGTGAACGAGCTCGAGTCAAGTTTTTTCGAGCCGATCCCGAGCCGAGCTCGAGTTCTTCAGCTCATATAACAGCCCTACCAGAGGCGGAGACAAGGGGGGTCCTAAGGGGTCACATGACCCTTCTCATCCGACAAATTACCTAGGTGTATTTTGCTCGTCGATAACTTTGTTTTGATATATAATACGCCTTAATCCGACATCTGAGTAAAAAGTTGTGAATGTTTGAAAATTGTAGGTGTATTAATCACTTTAATTTTATTTCAATAGACTATAATACTTTTATATTTTACTTAAGTTGACATTCATATATTGTAATTCATCTCGAGAGCTCTGAAACCATAGGTTATATTACTTATTTTGAGAATTTGTTAAGAAGTTACGCAAGTTTAAATTTTTTATATCTAGTTATACACTATTAAATGCTAAGAATACAACAAGTTAAATAATGACTCAATGTTTATTTATTGTGTTTTATATCCTTATTTTGTTAGTTTTTTGGCATAACTTCATAAAACCACCCTTTATTTCACCTTTTGTTCACAAAACCACCCCTTATTTTCTAAATTACACTTAACCACCCGTTATTCATGGAAACCTATCAAGTCACCACCCATCTTCAATTCTCTTTGTTAGCAGCTCTAAAATGATTGGTAAATGACTATATTACCCTTAACCCTATATAAACCTATTTCAAGAAACCTATCAATTTCCCACCGCCGGTCTATTTGAAGAGCACCAGGAGAGACGAAGCCTCTTCCTTCCGGCTTCCGTGTTCTATGCTTTTGGTTCGAGGATTACATACTTTGTCCTCGTTGTTCAATGCTACTGCGCAATCTTTGTTCAACGATGAAGAAATTGGAAATCAAGACCGAATAGCCGATGATGATGAATAGATGTTAGTTTTATGAGATTTTAATTTGGGTTTCAAATTTTCCAGGTAAATCGTACCAATTTATTGAGTTTAGGTTTAATTTAGATTTCAATTTAGGGTTATTTAATTTATATTTCATAGATTTTTTGGTTTCAATGTTTCCAACCGATTTAGGTTTCTTGAAATAGGTTTATATAGGGGTGGACATGGGACGGGACGGGACGGGATTGCGGTAATCCTGCGTCCTGTCCCGCGTATTTTTTGTGAGACGGGATCGGGATGGGATTGATATTTTTTTTTCAAATCCCACCGGGTCTTGTCCCTAATGGGACGAGATTTGTCCCTCGAAAAAAAAATTAAAAATTAATCCAATTAACTCTAAAAATACCAAACAATAAAGATGTCAAACCTTACCAAATCCCATTACAGTATTAAAATTCTTACATTATTTGTTATATGTTTGCCGAGAGCTGCCAATAAAATGGAATGATGTATGTTTGCCGAGAGCTGCCAACAGCTCTAGGGTACTGCTTCTTTTTACTAGTATTAAAATTCTTATTTGTTATATGTTTTTAATCTTGTGTTATTATTTTAAAATTTAAAGTTTGGGTTTAAATAATTGTTAGCATATAATATAAATATATTCTTAGTTTTTTAATTTTAATTATATATATATATATATATATATATTATTTTTTATATATATATGCGGGACGGGATTTGCGGGATGCGAAGTTGCAAACTCTCCGTCCCGCGTAATTTTAGTGGGACGGGATTGATTTTTTTTTTCTAAATCCCACCGGGATCGGGACGGGATGCGGGACGGTACGGGATTTGTGCCCACCCCTAGGTTTATATAGGGTTAAGGGTAATATAGTCATTTACCACTCATTTTAGGGCTGCTAATGGATAGAATCGAAGATGGGTGGTGACTTGATAGGTTTACATGAATAACGGGTGGTTAAGTGTAATTTAGAAAATAAGGGGTGGTTTTGTGAACAAAAGGTGAAATAAAGGGTGGTTTTATGAAGTTACGCCTAGTTTTTTTTCTTCGACTATTTCATTTATTTATTTATATTTCTTTATTTTTGAATGGATAAAAAATAACATAGTTTTATCATAAATCAAAGTCGTGTTATCTTAAAATAATAACATCATTTATGATTATTATATTACATAGATCTGAGATCGTTATATATACTACTTTAATATAAAATGACACCGTATATATATACACATATAAAATCGTGCCCCCACTCAAAGATTTCTGGCTCCGTCGACAACAACTAAAAGCTTCATAACTTTGATGACCACCTATGGCTAATCTTCTTGATACATGTGAACTACTATATATCATAGCCACTCTCCACACATAAATATCTATATTAGGGAACATAAAGAAGAAATCAGATTTTCCTCTATCGCTTAATTTTATGTGTTCATAAAGAAGAAATCAGATTTATATTAGGGAACATAAAGAAGGAATCGGATTTTTCTCTATCGCTTAACTTTATGTGTTCATAGAATCACAAAAAAGTAGAAACAACTAGGGCTTATCGTAATTTTGAGATCCTTCTGAGAGTACTAGGTACATCTGAAAGGAAAATACAAAGTAAATACACATATTAATTAGACAAATGGCAAGGGCAAATATTAACTAATAGGTGATGTAACAAAGGATTTAGAAAACTAAAAGGATGAACATAAAATAAAAGAAAAAAGAGAGAAAATATAAATCTCCGAAGAATTAAATAATTATACGAATACATATAGTCATCTTGAACGCTATAAATCTCCGAACTTCAAATGCACTAAGAATGACTAACATGATTTGATGGATTAATGTATATATTGCAATTGAAATTTTCACCTTACTTTTGATGGGTTCCCCTCCAAGTTAGTGCAAAGGCCATGCACCACATTTTGAAAGTGTGATAGTCAGAAATTCAAAATTCATGCAGGGATGATATATTAAAGGCTCTAAGCAAATCAAAACCGGCAAAGATTACCTGGTAGACGAATGATAGAGCTATGATCAGCATCCTTAGAAGCACAACTGCAAAGTTGTCTTTCAATACAGCTTCCCAATGGAGTCCATCGCTTGCGACCACCTGCAAAAGATGAAACAAACGGTTCACATCTCTTTCACTCTTTCAGTGAGGTAAAGAGAAGGGAAAATGAAAAGTTGGGTTCTTAGGGTGAAACTTTATCAGTAGATCGAGCTGTGAAAGAAGCGAGGATTCCAAACACTAGAGCACCATTAATGGAACCAAGAACGCACTGGCTGTAGAGTTGCCAAATCGGTTCATCGTGGAACGTAAAAAGACACCGCGCATGTGGATGATTCAATGAATGAGCATTGTACTCACCTTCAAAAGTAATATATGCCTCCCAATATAATGTGAGTGAAAAGAAGGCTGCACTTCTCCATCTATAAGAACATTTTCGGGCATCAAATGACAAATAAATTGTTCAATTTAGACTATAAGAAACTAAATCAGTTTGAAACAATATATTAAACTGGAAAATCAATGATGACAGTAAATTTCAAGAACCATAATGATCGTTACAATGAGAAACACAACTGTGGTGGGAAATTAAGAAGATAGTGCATATTTTAGAATCAAGAATCATCTTGTTTACATCATAGAAGTGGAACATTTTTATATCATACAAGTCGGATGAAAAAAAAGTTCATAAAGTGGAATACCAAGGTAGTTCGAGTTTTGCGGTGAGGAGGAAAATGGATGTAATGAGGAAGAGAATGGATGTGAAGGAGTCGTTGTAACAACGACTTTAATTCAAATTTTTAAAAATAAAATATTAAATTTGCTGTTATAAATATTTTTTATTTATATAAATATTTAGGTATATAATTAGTTAGAAAAAAAAAAGTAAAAACATTACAACAAATAGTCGTTGTTTCTAACAAGCGATTGTGTTTATTTTATTTTATTTTGCCACCCACTCTCTTCTCTTTCCCTTTCCTTCTCCTTTCTGGATACCATATCAAAAACCGACTCGAATTGATAAATGGGGTCGTGTGCACAGGAGCACATGCACTAGCAGACTAGCAAACAAGCCGAGTGAATTTTCATTCTAAAACCAATTAGTCTCTCCTTTTCCTCTCTTCTTTCCCGTTCTCTCTCTCCCTCCCCCTTTTTTCTCTCTCTCCTCGTTTCCCCTCTCTCCATTCTATTCCTCTATCCTTTTTTTAATATTATATGTAGAGTCGTTGTACACCGCCTATGCACGTTTTTTTTACAATTTTAAATAAATAATACATTCAAAATTTGGCGGAAAAATAAATTATTCCAAGTCGTCGTCTATAACATCAATTTTAGTATTTGGATTGTTATGCCTAATGTAATCTAGATGCATATGTACTAGGGGTTTTGGATACTTGGATGATTAGGCTAGAAATTAGGACCGGGATCTAAGGTGGCTCAGGCTAGGCTCAAGTGGAAGTGACTCGTCCAAGCCTAAGGACTCCATGGCGCCAAGCTGACTTGAAGTGGTTCCATGCCTAAAGCTGAAGCTGAAGACCTTGGCCCATCTCTGTTGCTTTGGTCAAACTCTCTGCTCTCTCTCGGCCCACTTATTTCTGAAGGCTTCCAACGGCTATTTAAGCCCATGACCTCGCTTGATGAAACGATGCGTTTCATTTAGTTAGGGCTCGGGTATATAGCCTCGCCTTCTGGAAACCCTAAAGGGTTGAGAGCTTCATTCCAACGCTTCCGCTTCTGAAGAGAGAGAGAGAGAGAGAGAGAGAGAGAGAGAGAGAGAGAGAGAGAGAGAGAGAGAGAGAAACCCTAGAGGCGATTTTGGCGATCCGCGGCGACGCTTGCTGTTCCACACTCCGACGAGCTTGATTCTCAAGCTCCTGACGTGATCCAAGGATTCCGAGCTCATCTTAGAAAGAAGAAGCTGCTTGGTGTTCAACCTCGGCTCTTCACCAACTTCCGCTCGTCTTCGTCTTCTCAGATGGAGTAGGAAAGGGAGTATCCGTTCCTATTCTTCGAGTTTCTCCTCGATTACCTGCTTGCCTGAGCCGCTAGATCTAGGGTTACTTTCTAGTTTGTCTATCATTTGTATCCATGCCTTGTATTCGATCATACTTAGTGTATTCATGGGTTTGACTCTCTTCCTCTTGAGGCTCCGCAGAGTAGGGTAACCGAACTGCGTCACCAATCCTTGTGTCCTCTCTCGCTTTCGTTTATCTGTGCTTAGCTCTCCATTATCTCTGTTCTAGGGTTTAGATCCGAAATCTGGTTTTAACAAAGTGGTATCAGAGCTTGATTGTCCCTTTTCTTCCTTTCTCCCGTCTCTGTAGACGTGGGAAATAGATCTGGGGGCGTGGACATTGGGCAGGCCGCATATATTGTGTCCACCGGCCAGGCGCTGTTCCTCTCCCGTCCGACGTACCACACCGTTTTCAAAACATATCTGTTTTTCAAAAACGTTTTCTCTGTGCTTATGTGTTAGTTTCATTATCTGTTAGCTTATTTGCTGTTTTAAGCCTTCAGTTGAACAAACTAACCCTGTTCTTCTTTTCTTTCTCAGGTACCATGGCAGATTCCTATGTCAAAATCAAGCCATTTGATGGCAGGATAGATTTTTCCATGTGGCAGGTCAAGATGAAAGATATTTTGATCAAAGAAAAATGCTGGAGAGCTGTCTCACCAGCTGCTCCACCCTCCACACCACAGGGAGACCCTTCAGTACAACAAACACCACCCACCACACCTGTAGTGCCACCAGTTCCTCCAGAAGTTTCAGAACAAGCTCATGCCGAGATCATGCTCAGGCTCACAGACGATGTGGCCAGACAGGTAGTCAAGGTAGATGACCCCAGGGCCCTTTGGTTAGCCCTGGAGGACTTATTTCTCGTTAAATCCCTGCCCAGTCGCATCTCTCTACTCTGTAGGCTCTTCACTTTTAAAATGGACACATCTATTACATTAAATGATAATCTGGATAAGTTTTTAAAAATGACACAAGAGCTAGAGAGATGTGATGATAGCATTAAGGATTCTCATCAAGCCATTTTGTTGTTAAATTCATTGCCCTCACAGTTTGACCATTTTAAGGATGTCATTAAGTTCTCAAGAGAGCCTCTCACTAAGGAACGTATAGTGGAATCTCTGAGAAGAATGAGATGCTCAAAGTGTTCAAATCAAAGCATGGTGTCAAATCTGACACCTCTGAGAAATCTGAGGTTTTGTTTGCAAAAACAAACAAACCAAAGGGCAATAAGTCTAAAAACAAAAAGAAAAAGGAAGATGAAAATTCAAATGCTCCAAATCATGAATCCAGTTCCAAGGTACCCAAGGATTCCAAGTGCAGTTATTGTGGACACCTTGGACACTGGATAAAGGACTGCAGGAAGAAAAAGAGGGCTGATGAAAATAAACTCAAGAATTCTATGTCTGTTTCTTTGCTTGAGTCTGATGTTGGTAACTATCCTAATGAACTTTTCATGTGTATTTCAGATGACAGTGATCCATCTTCCTGGATTCTTGACTCTGGCTGCACCATACATGCCACCCCAAACAAAGCTTGCTTTGATAATCTTGATCAGAGTAGGAGAGGGGTGGTCAAACTTGGTGACCACCACTCTCTTGCCATCAAGGGGGTGGGGGATGTATCACTGAAAATGTTTAATGGGAATGTTATTACCCTTAAAGATGTTAAGTGGGTGCCTGAATTAAGGAGGAGTCTTATGTCTGAGTCTGTCTTTGATTGCATGAATTCACTAGTAGAAAAAACACCTTTTAGCCCGGACCTGAAAGCTAATATAGCCCGGATATAGACAAAATTGGGTCCGGGCATCAGAGTGGTGTGATAATAGGTATAGAGCCCGGACCTAAAATCCACACGCCCGGGTTATTAGAGTCGACCATATTTTTTCTTCAAAATTTTAACAGACTTTAGAGCCCGGATCTGTTTTATATCCGGGTTATTTGGTACATAATATAGCCCGAATATTATTTAGATCCGGGCTATATAGTCCCTTACTTTTACAAAAAAAAAAGGAACTTTTAACCCGGAATTCATAAGATCCGGGCTAAAATACCTCTTTTGCAGCAAAAAAAAAGGTAATATGCAATTTAATACTGCAATTTCATTCAAAATCCTAGTAATCACCAGGAATGCCCATCAATTTGGTCAAAACAAAGAAACAATCTCTAAAAGTGTCAACAACAACATGTTGTCTATCTAATATATATATCATCCCGTTAACAAAACCAACGTTTAGTAAGAAAACCTCTACAAAGATCAATGTGAGACGACACGAGCATTCACCATCCTATTAACAGGGCAAGAGAAATCCAGCAACCCTGAGCAAGAAAACCTGAAAAAGCAATATTATTCTTGTAAGATGCTTATAAAGTAGTTTTATAAGCTGGTGACTTTATAAGCTGATGAGGAGGAAGTTTATATGGACTTTTACTCACCAAGAAGGCAAATGTATCAGCATCTGGAACTGTTAGTGCATGCCTCAAGAAGTTACCAAGTGAAGTCATCACCTTGGCTGCATCCACACAACTCCCGATAAGCTCTAAATCGATTACGTTATCCATAACTCATTTCTATCCAAATCCCAAGTTTCATGTCTGCCAAATCAAAACACATCAAACGAGACAAATGGAAACTTTTCAAGTAAATGGATCAAATAATGATTTCTTGCCTTGAAATCTCAATGATCATTGATTTTAAGTCAATAATGCATAAAAGGTAGTCATCACTAGAATTGCCTGAGGTGCCTCTCTGCATGGAAGATGAATATATAGAACTTTTATGCTCATTAAGAATCTACAGGAGAAAAGGCAGAAGAACACCACAATAAGTTTCAAGATTGAGCAGGATGTTCATTAGCAGAGACAGACAATAGAAGAATATTTTTTTACAAGAATTCTGCCCTTCAAAATTTTCAAAGATCTGGCTTCAAGTAACAATCTCATTAAGTACTAATAGATACAATTATAATCATGTCTTATATTTACAGTACTGGTAGCAACATGGTAAGCAGGATGAAATAAAAGCATAAAATAGAGAACTTACATTTCGAACAAATACATTTAAGAGATCTCAATTTATGAAGCCGTATCCTCGTTAATGGAACCAGTCAGCTTCCCATCCTGGAATTTAGAAATGAGTGTAACAGATGAAATAAGCAAACATAGAAGCACAGAGAAGCCCAATGCAGCTTGTGCCTTAGTAGCAGCATTTTCTTCATGAATTCTCTCAGCCTCAGTACATGTACCCAGCCCAGTGCTAGGTTCCAAGTTAGAATTCTGATTTTCAGAACCTAGTGCATCCTGTTAGATAAGAGAATATTCTTTATTCTTGGGCATCGAAATGCTTTCATCTATATAAACTGTATTGGGCACATTGCTAGAAACCACAAGATGATTCAAAGATGGAATGGCAGCTTCCTTCACACTTACAAGATTTTCCTTTTGACTTGCTGATTTTTTTAGCTGAAATGAAGCAAATATCATTAATTGACAACTAATAAATGAAAATATTAGGATGTTTAAAAAAACAACTAGTAAGAAACATAATGGGAAATTAAAGTTACCCACATGGTCCAAAAACCCTATGATAAGGATCTATTCATCTATTATTTATCAGTGATTCAATGCTATTAATGTAAGGGTCTTGTTTCACAATTCATGATGCAACGTAATAATATTTCTCTTCATCTACTTATAAGGATCATACAAATTTAACTAACCAAACTAATGCAGCCAGCTCACATTAACAAGCATAATTAAATAACAGCCAGCTCACATGAACAAAGCTATCAACAACGCAGTGGAAACTGGGAATATATCATTTCCGTTTAATCATGGAAAAGCTTCTTGTTTATCCTTACATATGCTTAATTTTATACTAGTGGAAACTGGGAATATATCAAACCTGGAAGTAAAGTGTGGGGGTGGCAAATTAACATACATTTCCTAACAGCTTTCAATTCAACCTATCAGATAGTACAAAATAGTCAGATACTTACAGGTACAAATAATAAGAGCATTAGTAAATAATGAAGTTGAATAACAAGAACACAAAACAAATGGGAATTAAGGGATGACACATCACCTTTTTTTTTTTCCAGAAATCCCTAGATTTCGCTTAACCAACCGAGTCTCCACCCTTGATGCTCATGCATCACTCTATCTCATTGAAGAGCTCCTGTCTTCAGCAAACTACGAAACAAGCATTGAAGTGAGATGATCTGATTAGTGTAACCAAATATGTAAATGGAAGTGTGTAATCCAACTTTGAGGAATCAGAAGCAGCGAATCAATCTACTTCTAATTGAAAACTAAAGAGCACAAAAAAAAACCCAAATATGTAAAAACTTTCTTTTCGTAAAATCATCAAACAATTGAAGCTTGATAACTGAAAGATGCAAAATGTTATCAACAACGCAGTGGCATAGTAAGTGGATGAATCATTGCAGAGTAGTGGCTTAGTAAATAGGTCTCTAGTTTAGCAGCTCATTGATCAAGCACTAGTATGAATCTTCATCTATGGAATTGAATGATTAAATTTTTTTCCCTTGGTAACCAACCAAGTGCAAATCATCATAACAATCGGCTAAGATTCAAATCCTAATAATCTATTTCCATAAAACTCTTAACGATTCTCACCAAAATCAACCTACCGAGAAACCTAGCGACACAATAAGCACAAATATAAGACGAAGGCAGCAATTTCTCTAGAAAAAATAAGTAACCCTAGAGGAAACAATAGGTTATTTTGTGTTAATCTCCTGCAATTGGAAGTGAAGGGGGGGGGGGAGATTATCTGGTGTTAGTCAATTGGGAGAGTGAAGGGTTACAAATGGAAGGAGATAGAGATTACTTACAAAAGAGATTACAGCGATGGCTGATTTGATACATATCCCTCCGATGTCCTCCTGTCTGAATCTCGGCCCTCCTCTTTCGAGTTCGCCCTCCGGCAACAGAGTCGTGGACTGGTTAAATCTCCTGCAACTGGAAGTGAAGAGGGGCGGGGTGGTGGTCTGATTAAATCTCCTTCTCTTGGGTGAGAGAAGGAGAGACAACGAGAGGCAAAGACGGTAGAAGGATTTAGTGGAGATCTGACCGGAGAAGATGGTGGTGTGGTGGTGCGACTGCAAGGTAGAGGGCTGGAGGCTCTTCTCTACAGAACCTTCGGTGGGGCGGCGCAACCCTAGCAAGATCGGTGATTTCATCTTGTTCCAAGTCGCCTCCCACCTTTGCTGGACAACGCTTCGGGCTTTTGGAATTAAAGTCGCTTCCTTCCCCTTTTTTCCTGACTACTCTAATAACCCAGAGTAGTATTAACGGATTATTTGAAATGAGCTAGAGGAATAACTCGGAGGTAAAGCTTGTTGAGACACGCCCGGGATAATAAAAACAACAAATAACCCGGATTTTCTAGATCCGAGATATTCGATATGTATTGGATTATTCACTTCTACATCTAATAGCCCGGGCGTCCCTATATTTTCCAGGTTATTTACCAATTTCCTATTAAAAAGAAAAGGTAAAATACATAGTTTTGTTTTTTATGACGTTAGAACACGGATATTTAATATCCGGCTTCTTATGTAGCGGGTTATAATGTGATTTTTCTACTAGTGATTATGACATCACAACTAGTAATGGCATTAAAAGAGTTCTCTGGGATGGAAAATGCATTGTCAAGACCATTAGAAAGAAGGGCTTATATCATGTTATTACTCCTGAAAATGAATGCAATCTTCTTGCTAACTCTGCACACATGACTTCTCATTTGACTAAGCTGTGGCATCTTAGGCTAGGTCATATTGGAAACAAAGGTCTTTATTATCTGCATAAGCATGGTTTGTTATCTGAAAAACCTACTGATTTGTCTTTCTGTGAGAATTGTGTCTTTAGGAAGGCTATTAAACAGGTATTCCCCAAGTCCTTGTACACAGCCAACAAGCCTCTTGAGTATGTTCATTCAGACTTATGGGGGCCTGCACAGGTAGACACAATTGGGGGAAAGAGATACTTCATTTCATTTATTGATCACTTCTCCAGGAAAGTTTGGCTCACTCTGCTGAAAACAAAAGATGAAGCTTTTCAGGCTTTCAAAACCTGGAAAACTAAAGTGGAGCTTCAAACTGGTAACAAACTTCTATGCTTCAAAACTGATAATGGACTTGAGTTTTGCAATAATGCCTTTGATGAGTTTTGCAGGGAGAATGACATCAGAAGGAAACTCACAGTGCCTGGCACCCCTCAGCAGAATGGTACTCCTGAGAGGATGAACAGGACACTGTTAGAGAAGGCCAGATGTCTTCTCTTCACAGTAGGCATGAAGCACACTCTTTGGGGAGAAGTTGTTGTCACTGCAGCTTATCTAATCAACAGATCCCCCTCCTCTGTAATTGGCTTCAAAACTCCACAAGAGCTGTGGATTGGTAAGAAACCCAGGTTGACATACCTGAAACCTTTTGGTTGCACAGCTTATGCTCAAGTCTCTCAAGGGAAGCTGCAACCTAGGGCCCTCAAAGGTGTCATGCTTGGGTATCCAAAAGGAGTCAAAGGCTATAAGATCCTCCTAATTCAACCTGGAGGATAAAAGTCATTGTCTCTAGAAATGTTACCTTTAATGAATCTGAATTTCATTTTAAAAGTGTTTTAACACCTAGAAATGAGAATACAGGTAACTCTGATCAGACTTCAAAGTTCTTTGCACCAGATGACCAGCTGCTGTCATCCACCACCTCTGAAGAAGGAGATGATGAGTTTGACATAGGCTATGTCCCAACTCACCACCCCTCTCCTCCTGCAAACCAAGCAATCCCAGTTGATGCTCCAGTTCAGCAAACACAACAATTAGGAGGAGAACACCAAGAAGAGCCACAATCTGAAGGGAATGAAGAGAACACAACTCAGGGAGTACCTCTAAACCCACAATCTACTTCTGAATCTCCCAGTTCTTCTTCTTCTGGGCCTTCTATGTCTGAGCATGCTGCTTCTTCTTCCTCTTCTGCTCAATCTGTGCCTCTTGTTGATAATTCTGTGCTGCATGACTATCAACTTGCTAGAGATAGGAGTCCTAGAACTAGAATTCCTAATAGAAGGTATACAGATGATATTAATATTGTTGAGTTTGCTTACATTGCTTCTGAGACTGTCAAAAATATTATTCCTGAGACTTTTGAATCTGCTATGAGATCCCCTGATTCTGTGAAATGGTTTAAGGCTATGCTTGAAGAACTTGAGTCTATGAAAGTTAACAACACTTGGATTTTAGTTCCCAAACCTGAGCATGCTAAAACTATTGACTGTAAGTGGGTTTTTAAAGTCAAAGAAGGGATAAAATTTGATGAACCATCTAAGTATAAAGCTAGACTTGTAGCAAAAGGGTTTAATCAAAGAGAAGGGTTAGATTATAATGACATATTTGCTCCAGTTGTTAAATACAAAACCCTTAAATTACTTCTTGCTATTGCTACTGTCTTTGATTGGGAACTTGAACAAATGGATGTTAAGACTGCCTTTCTTCATGGTGATCTGGATGAAACTATTTTCATGAGACAACCTAAGGGATTCACTGATAAAAACAAACCAAATCATGTATGTCTGTTGAAAAAGTCTATTTATGGTCTTAAACAGTCTCCAAGACAATGGAACATAAAATTTGACTCATGCATGAGATCTCTTGGTTTTATCAGAAGTGAATATGATTCCTGCTTATATATCAAAGGTGTTACTACTAAATTTCCATTATTTATCCTGCTTTATGTGGATAACATTCTCCTTGTCTGTGCATCTATGAGAATCATTTCTGACACAAAAAAGAAATTTACTGAAACACTTTGATATGAAGGACCTTGGCCAAGCCAAGAGAATTATAGGGGTCATGATCCTCAAGGATAGACCCAAGAGGAAACTCATGCTTTCCCAGGTTGATTATATTAAAAAATTTCTCAAAAGATTTAGCATGTTTGATTCTAAATCCTCACCTATACCCTTAGGAGGGCATCTTGAGCTAAGCAAGGCTCAATGCCCTAAAACTGAACATGAAAAGAAAGACATGTCTGATGTTCCCTATGATGTTGTTGTTGGTTCAATCATGTATGCCATGCTATGTACTAGGCCTGATCTAGCTTTTGCGATTAGTGTTCTTAGTATATACATGTCCAATCCTGGAATGCCACACTGGAATGCTATGAAATATTTGCTTAAATATTTAAATGGCACTAATCATCTTGGCCTTGTGTACTCAGATTATGCATCTGCTGGTGATCTCCAAGGGTATGTGGACTCTGACTATGCCAGCAACAAGGATACAAGGAAGTCCACCACTGCCTATTACTTCACCTAGGCAGGCAACTGCATATCCTGGAAGTCTCAACAATAGTCTGTGGTTGCCTTATCATCAACTGAAGATGAATACATGGCAGCAACTGAAGCTGCAAAGGAAGCTATCTAGTTGAAAGGCATTCTTGGAGAGATTTTCAGAAAGAAATTTGTACCTGTTATAAACATGGATAGCCAAAGTGCTTTGTATCTATGTAAGGACCCTATGTATCATGAGAAAACCAAGCACATAGATGTTAGGTTTCACTTCATCAGGCACAGGGTCGAAGACAAAGCTCTGGACGTCAATAAGATCAAGGGAGAACTCAACCCAGCTGACTTTGGCACGAAGATAGTTCCTTCCAGCAAGTTCTAGTATTGCAGGAACTTTCTTCATATACTTGATGTTCACTAATCATGCAGGTACACGAGCCGAGGACGGACGGATCGAAGACTTAAACCCATTTCCACTACTTAAATGATCGAATACCACATATGGTGGCTAGATTAGGAGGGCAAATTGTTATGCCTAATGTAATCTAGATGCATATGTACTAGGGGTTTTGGATACTTGGATGATTAGGCTAGAAATTAGGACCGGGATCTAAGGTGGCTCAGGCTAGGCTCAAGTGGAAGTGACTCGTCCAAGCCTAAGGACTCCATGGCGCCAAGCTGACTTGAAGTGGTTCCATGCCTAAAGCTGAAGCTGAAGACCTTGGCCCATCTCTGTTGCTTTGGCCCAACTCTCTGCTCTCTCTCGGCCCACTTATTTCTGAAGGCTTCCAACGGCTCTTTAAGCCCATGACCTCGCTTGATGTAACGATGCGTTTCATTTAGTTAGGGCTCGGGTATATAGCCTCGCCTTCTGGAAACCCTAAAGGGTTGAGAGCTTCATTCCAACACTTCCGCTTCTGAAGAGAGAGAGAGAGAGAGAGAGAGAGAGAGAGAGAAACCCTAGAGGCGATTTTGGCGATCCGCGGCGACGCTTGCTGTTCTACACTCCGACGAGCTTGATTCTCAAGCTTCTGACGTGATCCAAGGATTCCGAGCTCATCTTAGGAAGAAGAAGCTGCTTGGTGTTCAACCTCGGCTCTTCACCAACTTCAACTCGTCTCCGTCTTCTCAGATGGAGTGAAAGGGAGTATCCGTTCCTATTCTTCGAGTTTCTCCTTGATTACCTACTTGCCTGAGCCGCTAGATCTAGGGTTACTTTCTAGTTTGTCTATCATCTGTATCCATGCCTTGTATTCGATCATACTTAGTGGATTCATGGGTTTGAGTCTCTCCCTCTTGAGGCTCCGCAGAGTAGGGTAACCGAACTGCGTCACCAATCCTTGTGTCCTCTCTCGCTTTCGTTTATCTATGCTTAGCTCTCCATTATCTCTGTTCTAGGGTTTAGATCCGAAATCTGGTTTTAACATGGACTAAAATCGTTGTTCCAAATAGTAAATTACTAGTTTAGTACCCGCACCTTATGCGGGCGCGCGTTTTTTTAGTTTAAAATAGTTATATGTGTATCAGTATATGTAACACTATATATGTGTATCATGCTTATTTAAATTATTACTGTAATTATTATTGGAAAAAAAAACTCAATTGATTGAACTCAATCAAAACGATCGAAATTAAACTAATCCGCACATGCAAACATGCTGAATGAGCTTCATCATCAATTGATTGAACTCAATCAAACCGAAATGAATCGCACAAATGCATCAAATTACAGAAACAAAAAAATCACACAAATAAAAAATCACAATTGAGATTAAAAGCCAAAAAAGAAGGCTTCGGTCTATAGGAGAAAACTAACTTAAAATGAAACGTATCACTAAACGTCGAGATGAATAGCTCACGAACCATGGTTGCGGAAAACCAAGAGAGACACCCATTATACCCACCTGTAAAATCAAGAAACGTACATTAGAATTAGAAGAAGTGAAGAAACTAACAAAACCTCATTTCTTTCAACAAACCCTTAAATAGGCATGATTTTAAAACTATTTATTTACAAAAAAAAATATAGATATACATGGGATTTTTTTGGGGAAATATGAGATCTCATTATCCGTTTAAATCTTTTATAAAAAAAAACAAATTTAAAATATTAAAAGATTTTCTAATTAGGTAAGATTTGATTATATCCTCTAAATTAGATAAGGTAGGATCTAAATAAATCAATTAAAACAAATTTGTTATTATTCGGAAAATAAATTTTATTTAGATTTTATTATTCGGAAAATAAGTTTGTTTAGATTTTAACAATAAATTAACAATCAATTAATCTCCTAAATAAAAAAAAGCTACATTAAAGGAGAAGCCACATGTCGTAGGCGACTTCTCCTTTAGTATTATAACTAGCACAGTACCCGTGCATAACGCACGGGATTTGTAAAATATATTATATATTAGATATATTATAATATTATAATGATATGAAAATGATATACACAAATAATATTAATTTTGAAAAAATAATGATTATATATATATGGCAAAACGCCAACGTCTCACTTTTCCAGATAGACACAGTTGCATCCACTAATGTAGAGATTGTGTTAAAAAAAAATCGCCTTCTAATTTTTTTAGTAACTTGGTTGGTTACTTTGAACATTAAAAAAATATATGTTGTCATAATAAGCAGAAAGGTAGAACCAAATACTTTATTAGGTGGACTACACATTCGACAAATGCTAGTTGAGCCCAATATATTACTCCCTCCGTTCAACAAAACTTGACGTTTTACTATTTATGCACGCTTTTTTAGGAGCTAAAAACTATATAAAATATCGACTTTTTAAATAATTTTTTAAAACAATTTCGTAGTTATTATTAATAAGTACAAACTTGTTAAAAAATTTTTATAAAAAAATGAATATTTTATATAGTTTTTATCATTCTAAAAAAGCGTACGTGAATAGTAAACGACAAGTTTTGTTGAACGGAGGGAGTAGGATTTATGTACTGATAGTTTTACCGGATGGATATTTATACAATTACGTTTTATAACTTATATATCATTTTAATTACAATTTAAGTGAGCAATTTCATATGTCTTACATGCACGTGCTTTCTTAATAATCACAAATTATAAAATTGGATCAAATTTGATCGATTTATATCATACTATTTTAAATTATAATGTGGTGAAAACACATCACAATGTAAGATACTCTAGTCTTAATATACTTTCATCATACTTATAATTGATTATCAAAAATTGGAAAAATGTTCAGCTTAAAATACTAATTAATTTGAATCAAAATTGGTTCTTAGTGTCATATACATTATTGTTATAGAAAATCACTCAAAAAACCAATGATGTGTGAAAAATACATCATCAACAAATTCGTCACAATTATTTCATACAAAATCTAGTATAGAAGTGAGAAAGAAAAATAAAGGCATCAATTCAAGGAACCATAAACTAAATTGTAATGTAGAGGTGAGAAAGAAAAATAAATGCAACGTCAAATTCATCATAGTTATTTACTATTAGTAAGATGATTTTAATGAAAATTATTATATTGATTTGTCTTGATTAAATATGTTGACAACAACAACCACAACAATTATAATAAAATAATAATAATAATAATTACACAACCTTTATCTTTTAATGTTCAACATCTATTTTAGTATTATATTAGATATTAGATATTAATTTCTGTTTTTGCTATTTCTCAAATAAGTTCGTTTCTTGATTATTTTTCAATTTTTTTTATACCAATTTATACCCATTTGCCTTAGAAAATTTGAAAGCACCAGGGAAGAAATTAAGAAAATTCACATGAACTCTTCAAATGGAACCGAAAATGTTGCATCATTAATTTACATATGTAGAACGAATTCGATTAAGCCCCCGTAAGTACATCAATTACTTCATCCCTCTCTCTCTCTAATTCCTTCCGATCGATCCCCTAATCCAAACCCTAACGCTTATAACCCCCTCACTTTCCGGGAACGAAGTTGGTGGCGAAGGCCCACGCGTTGTTGTTAACCGGGTCGGCAAGGTGGTCCGCCAGGTTCTCCAGCGGGCCCTTTCCGGTGACGATCGCCTGCACGAAGAACCCGAACATGGAGAACATGGCCAGCCTTCCGTTCTTTAGCTCCTTCACCTTCAGCTCTGCGAACGCATCCGGGTCATCGGCTAGGCCCAACGGGTCGAAGCTGCCTCCCGGGTACAACGGGTCGACCACCTCCCCAAGAGGCCCGCCCGCAATTCTGTACCCCTCTACGGCTCCCATGAGGATGACCTGGCAAGCCCAGATGGCCAAGATGCTCTGTGCGTGGACCAGGCTCGGGTTGCCCAAGTAGTCGAGCCCGCCCTCGCTGAAGATCTGCGACCCGGCTTTGAACCACACGGCCTCTCCGAACTTGACTCCATTGCGGGCCAAGAGCTCCGGGAAGACGCAGCCCAAGGCGCCCAACATGGCCCACCTGGAGTGGATCACCTCCAATTCACGGTTGCGGGCGAAGGTCTCCGGGTCAGCTGAGAGCCCGGCGGTGTCCCATCCGTAATCACCGGGGAACTCACCGGTCAAGTAGCTTGGGGGCTCACCGGAGAACGGGCCGAGGTACTTGACCCGGTCAGGCCCGTACCATGGGCTGCCCGATGCAGCGGGCTTGGGCTTGCCGGCGGTCTTCCTCATGGTGATGCGGCCCTCACCGAAGAGCTCGGAGGAGGAGGGGGAGAGCTTGACGGCCTTGCCGGCGAAGGCCGGGGAGGATAGAGCCATTGCGGAGGAGGCCATAGAGCTAATTGGAATTAAGGAGAGTTTGTTGAAGGAGTGATGGGCGGGCTTGAGTGGAGAATCAAAAACTAGAAGACCGTTATTTATATAGTTGAATTATTAATAAAAATGAAAATAGTGAAAGCTAAGGCTTATCTTGAAAAAATCAAAATCTAAGCTTTGATTGGGTATTGAAGATTATGAATTTTTAGTATTGTGGGTTGATCGAAGGGTGCCCTACTTGGCTCGTCCGTAGCCACCGATTGAAGGTTAAGATATTTTCCGGCTTTGTAGCCAATCAGAGCATGACATGTGTGATTGAAGGGTAAGATAGGCTATATTTGATATTTCTTAGATATGCTTCTTATTAGCAAGAGGATATGGTGAAATGAAACACTCCCTTTTTTTTGTAAGTTCAAATAATTTATTGTGGTTGCAGGTATGAAAGGCACAACAAATAACTACCAATAAGGACTGATTATCTTAACTTAATTATAATTAAGTTTATATATTTATTGAAAAAGGTCTAATTTTTAAATGAGTAGAAAGAGTTATTTTTCGGTTTTCCATAAAATATAAATAGATTAAATAGATTTATTAACATAGTTCCATCTCAATGTTGTCTCTGCAATATAGAGGATGAAGATGCCAATCATCTTATATTACTATTTTTAGGTCAATTATAGATCAAATTAGAACAAATATAATACATATTTCGAACATCTCTGTATTATATGGCAAACTATATGGGAGATTAGAAACTCAATCATTTTCCAAAATAAAAGGATGAAGAATTTGTCCTCCATTATTCAGTAAATTCTTAATTGTATTTCGGATTGGGATGGCCAGGTCATTGATATTTTCCACGATAAGGTTCCAAAGGGATCAATTCTCCAAACTGAATTCCTTACTTTCTGCAATGGGATATGATAGAGCTAGCACGCAGAAGAGGCTGGCAAAATGTTATCATTGAAGGGGATAGTCTAGGTGTGATCTAGGCAATGGAAGATACTTCTAAGGTGTCATGGGAGATAATAATAGTAACGGAGAATATCAGAATTATGAATGAGGAGTTTGCGAATACTGAATTATGATACTGCTTCATAGAAGCAAATTCAACAACTGATTATATAGCTAAGAATGATTTTGATTGTAATCCGTTTATCGTCCCTTTGAACAGGGAACTTTGTAACATCATTCGTCAAGATGATCAAGAATGATCTTTACTTGCAAAGATATTCTAATGGTTACCTAAAAATAAAAATTGAATGCATAATAGCCATGCATGGTATATGAATATATGATCAACCTCCTTGTATCTATTGAAGAATGGCTTTGTACGTTGGCTTGCATCTAATCCCCCAAAGAGTAGAAAACTTTGCAATTCCAAGCTAAGCTCCTCGCTTTTCAGGCTATATATTTTTTTGGTGGGAAAAGATGAGGGACGACCTCTCAAATAGAAATCAAGAACGCGGGCTACACGGGAACTAAGCGGGGAGTAGCCCTTCCCCTAGCATCCTCAGCAACAAAAAAAATCAACATCTAGAGGCGGAATAGAAATGATATGTACACCAAACGGAAAAGAAAAGGCCATAGCGGCAAGGGCGTCAGCGACGAAATTCGCTTCCCTGAAGAAATGTCTCACCCGGACCTCCCAGTCCCGGCGAAGAAAGCTCTGGCACTGATGCACCAGGCTGGAAAGAGGATGATAAAGATCAACCCCCTTATAAAGAAGCATAACTGCGGTCTTCGAGTCGGCTTCAATCATCACCTGCCTGTAACCCTTCTCCCATGCCAGTCGAAGACCATCAAGGATCCCCCATAATTCCGCAACTGGAACCGTAGAGCTTCCAATCCGCCGGACAAACCCGGCAATCCATCGCCCCTCGTCATCACGGAGAACCCCACCCGCACCAGCATTCCCGTCGGCCCCAACAGACCCGTCGGAGTTCACTTTGATCCACCCTGTGATTGGCTTCTCCCAATAGACCTGCTTGTTGCGCCTCGCGGTCTCGGCCTTGCTGTTACCGCTCACTCTCCAGGCCACAGCATATTCCCGCGCCTTTGCCTTAATAAACTGTGCTTGATCGACGGTGCACTCTTTACCATTGAAAACCCGGTTGTTCCTCCACCTCCAAAACCACCAGATGGCAGTAGAAAAAACACTCGGTCAATCCACATCCTCGGTCGCCATCCACGAGGTAAGCAAATTCCCCCTAAATCAAGCTGCAAAAGGGGTAGAAAAAAACTCAGCTCTGCTCGACAGACCGCCGAGCGCCTGCCATGTACCATCAATCTTTCGACATCCCCGAAACAGATGCACAAGCGACTCCGCTTGTCCTGGGCACGCATGACAGGCCGAGTCAGGCGCAAGGTGGCGCCGCCATCTCTCCTCATTCGTGAGAATAGCTCCCCAGATCGCCAACCAGATGAAACATCGGACCCTTTCCGGAACCTTCAGGACCCAGATCCTTTTAAACACATAAGAGTCGTTAAAACTCACCTCGCGAGTACGTCGAATCATCTCGTATGCCGACTTGATGGAGTAATTACCATCAGTCGTTCCCCGCCAGCACACCGATCCTCAACCGTATCAGACTCATCCACCCCTATCGCTGCCAATTTGAACAAGGCGGTGGCCGGGAGAAGCAACTGGAGCGCCTCCCAATCCCAACCCTCATTGGGTTTCCAATACGTTCTAACAGACCGGCTGCTCGTGGTCTCATCCAAGGGGTTGCGCGCTACATCCTTCAATCGACCCTCCCCCGTCCAGTCGTCACACCAGAACCGAACCATCCTTCCGTCACCTATGATCCACCGAACCCCGGATGCAACCACCGCATTCGAACTTTGCAACATACTCGACCAAATACGGGACGTGTTCCTCAAACCGCTCGCGACGGTGCGAGTGTACTTAGCCCGAAGGATCCTTGGTCATGTTTGGTAGCTTGGGGAGGCATTGAGGGATTGGGCCATTGGGGTCTAGGTTTACTTCCCGCTTTTGTATAAGATCCTTTGGTATTATTTTTGTAACTCTGGTTTTCCACCTTATCTATCAATTTACGTATTCAAATACATGATCAGCCTAGCTCTTAATTAATTAATTACAGTATTAGAAATTTTTTTTTATTTTTTTTTAGATCCTTTCCAGTTCAAGTGGGCTTAGCCCACTCTACTTCTGGATCGGGTTACTGTAGGCCCATTAAGGGGTTGACCCTCCCACTCACAAGCGTCTCCATGTTACCACGGGGATTCGAACTTCGAACCTCGAGGCATGGGATGTAGCCCCATAACCACTGCACCAACTTTTGATTGATAGTATTAGAAATTTAATTTGATAAATTGTCATATCTAACTTACCCTAGAACAATTAATTGGCACTTCTTCTTTTGCTAAGTTTAATCAATTTTCATACCATATATATCCAAAGGCCAAGTCTTTTTTTTAAACATGACGATGGTCGAACATGATTATTAACGGGTGTATTATTTAATTATTTTAAATATAATAAAGTAAAATGTAATCATCAATAATATTTAAAATTCGATTTTTTTTATAATAAAATTTTATAAATATAGATTATATATACCTATACACAAGTGTTTAGATTAGCTCATCGCACTCTCACTTTTATAATAAAATTTTATAAATATAGATTATATATACCTATACACAAGTGTTTAGATTAGCTCATCGCACTCTCCGCATTTGTGACTCATCTTGGATTTTCATTGACTCCTTCGTTGGTTGACGGCTTTTATGAATTGTTTGAGTTTTTCTTTTCATCTTTGATTTGTGCTTTTAATGTGTTGTAGGTTGACGGTTGGCTGTCTATCGATTCGTCGACCACTCAAAATTCAGACTTGTCTAAGCTTGAAGTCTTCTTACCGAAAAAACGAGAGAGAGATCATCAGCTATACATGGAAAATCTTGAAAACACGTACCTGGACCAATCCAATCACATTAAGAGATTGCAATAAATTCTCCTATATTTTCCGTATAGATATAGATAAAGATAAGGACCCCATTCTTGATCTCTCTCACCCTTCCAACTTTCAGGCCAATATAAATAAGCTCTCATTTCAACTTAACTTCAAACACATATACATAACATAATACATTCATTCCCCCAAACAAACTAACACTTCATTCCTCTCCTCTTCGTTCTCCAATGGCAACCTCCTCAATGGCCCTCTCGTCCTCTGCCTTGGCCGGCAAAGCCGTCAAGCTCTCCCCTTCCTCATCCGAGCTCTTTGGCGAGGGCCGCATCACCATGAGGAAGTCCGCTGGCAAGCCCAAGCCCGCTGCCTCTGGAAGCCCCTGGTACGGGCCTGACCGGGTCAAGTACCTTGGCCCATTGTCCGGCGAGCCCCCAAGCTACCTGACCGGCGAGTTCCCCGGTGACTACGGGTGGGACACCGCTGGGCTCTCAGCTGACCCTGAGACCTTCGCCCGCAACCGTGAATTGGAGGTGATCCACTCCAGGTGGGCCATGTTGGGCGCCTTGGGCTGCGTCTTCCCCGAGCTCCTGGCCCGCAACGGAGTCAAGTTCGGAGAGGCAGTATGGTTCAAAGCCGGATCCCAGATCTTCAGCGAAGGCGGGCTCGACTACTTGGGCAACCCGAGCTTGGTCCACGCACAGAGCATCTTGGCCATCTGGGCTTGCCAGGTCATCCTCATGGGGGCCGTTGAGGGGTACAGAATTGCGGGCGGGCCTCTTGGGGAGGTGGTCGACCCGTTGTACCCGGGAGGCAGCTTCGACCCATTGGGCCTAGCTGATGACCCGGATGCATTCGCTGAGCTCAAGGTGAAGGAGCTCAAGAACGGAAGGCTGGCGATGTTCTCCATGTTCGGGTTCTTCGTGCAGGCAATCGTAACCGGAAAGGGCCCGTTGGAGAACCTGGCAGACCACTTGGCCGACCCAGTTAACAACAACGCCTGGGCATTCGCCACCAACTTCGCTCCCGGAAAGTGAGACATTAGCTCGGAGCAAATTAGTTCAAGTGGTGATGTGATGTATGTAAATTGATGCTCCGATCAATTGTTGCATTTTTCAAATGTAAATGTGCATTTTGTTAACGTGAAATTCAATTGCCTTCATTTTTCACGAGGAATGTGTCAACCTATGCAGCAACCTTGGGTTGTGAAAAAAGAAGTGAACTAATACCAACTATCAGCCATGAACCAAGCATAAGACCTGAAGCGTACCCAACAGATAACAAAACAAAAAACTCGTGATACTATTACAAAAAAAATATTCATTGCAATGACAATTGGACTCCACTGAAGACATGGTTGTAACTGGCAAGGTTTGTTTCTATTTCCCCTCCCCTCCTTCCTCCGACAGGCTCGGGGACTGGGGTAGAATGAATCACAATGAAAGAAATTGTGCAAAACAATGAATAAATGAAAATGCACAGCGATACATACGAAGGACAAAAAGAATAAAAAACGAAGGAAAAGTAATCCTATGTGACCTGTGCTTCACACTGAACTAAAGAGTGTGAATCAAGACGTTCTGCCTGATCTTTTGATGTAGCAGAGTCTTCGTTTGGCTATGTTTTGCAGCAGACAAACTATTTGTATCTTCCAGCTCAACAAAGTCCATCCTATGGATTGTCCAGAGTGGAGTGTCTCTTGCTAGTTTTGCTTGCAATGGTCATTAGACCTAAAAGATACAGAAACCAATACAATAGCAGTTGCTTTAAAATCAACTTCATGAAAACTGTCATAAGATCTTTAGAAGAAGAAACAATCAATCAAATTCATAGCTATTTATAAAGACAAGGCAGGAAATGATCAGATGTTTGTTGATTAACAGATCATTGTTTGATAACATTGGTACCTTGTGTTCAAAAGCAAGAAGAAAAAAAGGGAAGAGGCTTACTTGTGTGCTAGGTATCTGTAGAAGAGCAAACGAGAGTAGATACAAGGAGGCAGCAATGCTGATCCCAGCAAGAAAGTTATGCAGCAATCGGCGATCGTCTTTTGTGGGAATAAAGACAGACTTGAGCGTATTTGTCAACTCAAAAAGCCGATGAGAAAGCTGTAAAAAGGCACAGAGAATATCAGCACATGCTTCTCAAGCTCCAACATCAAACTAGAAAAGCAACTTATTTTTTTTTACCAAGACATAAATGGCAGTAGTCAACATGAAGTTGAGCATAGGATAATTTGGAATCAGAGACAGAAGCCACTTGGGTTGCCCGTTGGGAATGCTTGATCTGAAAATAAGAGCGTTATAACTTTATCCCAGGGGAAGAAGGAAAAAAAATATCTGCTGCAACTTCATCCAACCTCTGTTGCATTTTTACTTTACAAGTCTTGCAAGTTGCAACCAGTTACAGAATCATGAGCTCAGATCGAGTAAAAACTTCTATACCTTAGCCAAATGTGGAACTGGGAAATGTAGGTCTCCAGGGTGATCTTGCCCAGCCACCTAATGACAAGGTGAAACACAGCTCAAAATCATCTCCAAATTTCATGACCAATATGTTGGCACATCAACTGAACTGAAAATCTGAAGGATAAAGATGCCACCCTCAGATAACCTCTAAACATGAAGTGGAGGATCTGGTTCCTGTTTTTGGAGGATGGAGTTGGATGAGGCAAGAGGGATGGAAAGGGTTTGACGGGAGGGCAAACAACAGGGGGATTAATGCCCCCATAACATCCCAATGTTTTGAGTATTTGGACAAGAGGTATATTTTTCTCTCTCTTTTTTTTTACCTCAATGCTACATGATAGGCTTTAACAGGAGCGGGGAAAAAAAACAGATGAGAATCAACCAGAAAGCTCCAAGTTAACTTACGCAAAGAGTGTCAAGGAATAGCCACGAAGGTGCTGCGTGAAATTGCGCAAGGAAATATACACTCTGCAACCAAATCAATGTAGCAGTTATAAAGTGACAAACAGAAACTAATAATTCCCCGAAATTCCTTTCAGGCTTGCTTGAAGTAGAAGACAAAAAAAGAATGTATAAAGGAGCTGAGTTTTGTGCATACGTTATTGGAATCCATGATGTGTAGGGATGGTACTTATTGTAAGTAATTTTGTCCAACTTGTAAATATATTCATACCACAAGTATCCAACCTGAATTGGAAAGCAAAAGAACCTCACACTATTATCCAAAAACTAGCCTGAATATGGTAAGCACTTGGGAAGATCCTCCAACTTACAAATACAGTAAATGCAAGCACTCCAGTTTTGATTGATTGCCTCTTCCTCGGCTCAGATTCCTCTAATTTTTCCATCCACTTCTCAACCTGAAATGACAAGATCATAAGACAATTGAACCAAAATACTCTGCAGAGGCAGTCAAAGGGAGGATAGGCAAAATTTTGTTGTTACATTTGGGTGATAATAGGCATAGATCATCCCAATGATCCATATGTAACGGTCCAATCCAGATCTGAAATGCCACTCATGCAGTCGAGGGAGATCTGGCTTTGCAGGATCCGTATACCCTGAATTAAAATATATGTATTGTCAATAATGTTAAGGTACTCCAGAATCAGCACAGGATCAGTCAAATCTGAATTTCAGATAACTATAGAAGAAATTCACAATAAATGTTTCAA
This sequence comes from Persicaria tinctoria, assembly GCA_037127255.1. Lineage (NCBI taxonomy): Eukaryota > Viridiplantae > Streptophyta > Magnoliopsida > Caryophyllales > Polygonaceae > Persicaria > Persicaria tinctoria. The sequence goes on along the minus strand of JBANSL010000010.1, from coordinate 64,248,347 downwards.
AACAGTCCATGTCCCTCAGAGGGCCAAGTATATGACAACTGTTTTTTTGCTTCAAATTCATGATATATCACCTTCAGTATAAGATTTAATGATATAGTGATTTCAAAAAAATCTTAATCCTGAAGCATGAAGAAAGAACATGTGGCTCAGTATGATATACTTACCCAAAAGGAAGGTAAAAGGACTCCATATGATCTCAAAAACTCCAGGTATTTCCCAAATCACGATAACCACTAGAAAACAAGTGCAAATCTTGACTGCTATCACTGATGGAATCTCGTTATATTTGTTACAGATACCAAGAGCACCGTACACCATGAGAGTGAACAGTGTATGCATTGGACAAATATAGTAAAGCGTATAGTCATTATTTAGAACGATGCAGCAAAATGCAACAAAGAAATTTAGCCGCCACATCATCTGCACACAAAGAATTGGATGTTAGAGAGTACAGCACCACAAAATATGGACACTAAAACCACTAGGTTCTCTCAGTTAGAAATATGAGCTACCTGAGCAAAGCGAGCAAGACTGAAGTCTTTCCTAATGTAGTAATAAGAGAAGTTTCCAAACCCAGTCATCCAAACATATGCAGCAATGAATACACGAATAGCATTGTATATTTCCGCAGCAGCAAAATAGTGATACATCAGGAAAAGAACCTGATATCAAGAATAATAGCATAATACATGTCATTAGACAATAGTAACAATCTAATGAGGTAATAATACTTATAGGAGTTATAGCACAGTTGATAACTTGATATGGAAAATTAATTGCATAGCAAACAAACAATAATAAATGTAGCACATCTAGCTGCCATAGAAAGTTATATGGATAATATAAATTGTCAACAAAACATAAATTTGAAGAAAACTAGAGAAGAAAGTTTAGTATAGAGGCAAGGCTTCTCTTGTACGTCATCACTATAGCAATGAATACAAAATACACCCCTCATATCCAAGAATTCAAGTGACTTGCACAAAGCAACCTAATGTATCTAGTATTCTAGTTAAACAAGCTACTTGCCTGCATCCATCCTTTCCATTCCTCAGTCTGATGGCGATTCAGATAAAGTATGGACTTCCCAGTGAATGTTGATTTGTCCTGATGTTTCTTCAAAGAAGTCATCCAACAAACTATGATCAAGAGGAAGTACAGGAAGAGGAAGAGATCTCGGTTGTAGTTCTGTCCAAGCAAACCAAAAGAAAGTGAGCATCAAAATCAGAAGTCGAGACAAAAACAAGTTCATAAGCACACTGATCCAACATAATAACAGTTTTTAAGCCTTTTTTGTATTATTATGAAATAGATCTTTTGAAGCGAGTATGGTGCCAATCATCCAGCTATCTTGTATCCAAATCATACTAGACAAATCATTTCAGTTATAGTCAAACTCAAACTAATACATACAGAAAACAGAAAAGGGATAGCTTAAATGTTTAGGAAGCCAAAACAGGATGGGAAAGCAATAATTAGTTGGAGAGATTCATTTGTGTTTATGTTAACATAATGATCAGAGCAATAAAACTTGCAGCAGAACTATTTTAATTCTTAACTGAACTAAACCAAACCTTCACCTCTTTTGGAAAAAAGGGTGATGAACAACCCATTACCAAAGCCGATTATTCTGAAGCATAGGTACACACACCAATGGTACAAATGACAAAATTATACTGCAGTTACTGCTGAAGGTCAAATCACCTTAGCAGATTCTCCCACCAAATTTGTACGATCACAGATGTAGAAATAACCAAGAATGGCCCCAAACTCAGCCCTACAACAATTTTCAATCAGTATATAAGTAACAAAAAGCAACCAAGACCTTCTCTTTCTTAAACCGGTATAAAACTCACATAGCTCTTAAAGTTGATCTGTTCTCGAGCAAGAAAGTCTCCTCCATTGTCACAAACCTATTGAGAGAAGTCTTGTGAAAATCACGAAAACCAATCATTCCAGAAGCCCACATACAATTATATCATGTTAAACAGCAAACTACCTGATCAAGTTTGACTTAATGGAAGAAGTATATGACTTTATCGATGCTGATTTTGTAAGGCCTCCTTCAAGCAGCACCGCTCCTTCATCTTCCTTGACTGGTTCATTTCCCAGCTCAACAAGATTAACGTCTGAGTGACGACTGCAAGGAGACACTTAAAACCATCAACATGCAATATTGTTTGATAAGTCATCGTCTGAATATGCAAAATTTATAACATTCACAATGTTTGCATTTGCATCATCATCCAATTTCATATCATACATGCAAAGAACTTGGGAATAGGAAATTATTCCAATATAATTTAATGAAAATACTCCATCAGCTTAAAAAAGTTTGACCATTAGAGGGAGAAAAGGGAAAATTATATCTGAAATCTTCAAACTAGCAGCATCACTAAACGAATCAGATTTGATGCTCAAGCAACGTTTAGTACAAACATCAACCATCCCTTAAATGAATTAGTAATTGAATTGAATGGAAAGAAGACCTGAAGATATGAATTATTGGTTCTGAAGCTACTTAATGTTCTAAGCATTTATGCTTTTATCACAGTGATAGATTGGAGTAGAAATCCCCCTCTTTTTTTTATGGAGAAAAACATTGATTGCACATGGAATGTCAGAAATGGTATGATAGAGGAGAGTAGGCTTTACATTTTTGAATGAGAAGAAGTCTTCCTGCACTCAAGGATTTCAGAGTATACCCATGCCACAAACATTGGGACGATTCCCAGCAGGAAAGACACCTGAAGATAACAGCAATACACTCTATTAGCATTTAGCAAGCAGGGAAGAAACAGAAGAAAAATGCAATCATTCATTGTTAGCAGGCATGGAATACACTCAGTCAAATATAGGAATAAGCCTAGAGAACCAAACATGAGTGAGCTTTATGCTTAAATGGGCACATATTGGAATCAACAATCACACTTCATAGTGATAATCACCCATACAAAATTAACAGCAATAGGGTTACAAAATAAAATAAAATAAAAACATTCACAATAATATGAAAAAATGTATATGAGATTATATTACAGCAGAGTACCCCAAGACAATAGAAGAATATGTTTCAAAAAATAAATTGCCACTTGTAACTAATTTTCATTTCAAGGTGTAGGCAAAGTAGAAGATCCAGAAGAGAAATAACAGGGTCCCCCACCCCCACCCATAAGAGATCCCAACATTGGTTAATTTAGTCATTTTCATATCAGCAATAGATGACGTTCATCCCATCCCATATGAATAATTTACTTCCAGTTGTCATCCTTACACATAGAATTTGTCCATAATACCCTTATCGAGATCTTACTATGAAATTCCAGAACAACAACTACAAACTTTTTATCTTCAACTAAACAATGACTGAGAATGAAAGTCAATAGCTTCGTACAACCTAACGGATTAGTTACAGAGATTATGCTATTAGTAATCTTTATTGCTGCAAACAAATGCTATTGGAAAACCTAGTGCCTACCTATACTGTGGTGGCTTTTACTATTGCTTCCAAATTTCATAACTAGATGTCATCAATGTTTTCTAAATCAGAAAAATGCAGCCTGATGAGCAATTGCGGAATCAATAGCTAGCAAGTGGGGATTTGCGTGCCAGGAAGCACCGCCCAAAGCCCTAAGAAACACTGACATTTTCCGACTACATCCAACAAGAAGCAACAGTCATAAAAAACACAAACTGATTGCCTGTTCAAATCAAATCACATCAATATTAGTAATCTTTGTTGCTGCAAACAACTGCTATTAGGAACCAGAGTTATATCTAGTACCTACCTAAACTATACTAGTAGATTTTACAATCTCCAAGATCGCCATATAATAATTGATTCATAATTAGATCTCAATCAATGTCTTTCTAATTCAAGAAAATGCAGCCTAATAAGCAATTGCGGATTCACTAGCTAGCAAGTGGGGATTTGTGCACTGCCCAACGCCCCAAGAAGCACCGACATTAGCCAACTAAATCCAATTACAAGCAAAATTCAACAACAACACAAACCGATTGCCTCGTCAAATCAAATCACACCACCGAAATTAAACCGAGATAAAGGAGAAATCGCAACACAGAAACACGAACCTGCCCAGGCGTTACCGGCCCTGGAACAGCCATCTTCAGATTTCAGCCAAAATCAGCACGGTGAAGGAAAGAACAGCGCCAAACGGTTACGAATAAAGAGATCGACAAATCGCAGCAAGGCGTCAATGCGGTAACGACATCGAAGATCGACGAAGATCTTCAAGGTATCGCAATGAATACGGACCGGGAGAAAACAAGATTAGGATCAAAGGGGAGAGAAAAGGACGAGGAGATCTGAATATTTGAGGAGCGGGCGTGCTGCGCAGAGAACAGAGGAGACGTCCCTGTCAGTGCAGCTTGTTGTCGTCTTCGATCGGCAGTGTGAACAAACTCAGTAATTACATCAAACGACGACGGCAAGTTTTGGAGAGTGGGGAATTCGCGGAGAGAGAGAGGTGTGGGTGGGCGATCTGTGGTGGTTGCGGGCACAGTGACGAGTGTCGGTTCGTTGTTGCTGTTCTTCTATTCATTTAACTACTCTCTGCCAAACCCCACATGCGAAACGGAAAGATTAACAGTCAGATTTGCTTTATCTCTCCCTTTAATAATCTCATTAGCCGGTGCCTCTCTTTTGTCGCCGGCCGTTGCAGGCACTCCGGCTTCGGCGACCAAAACATCCGCAGTATCTTGCTTGCCGGCGAGTACAATTGGGCCTTTATTTGTCGTGGGCCTTTATTTATATCTTCATTGAATATTGTATTGTACTCCATATACTATTTAAATTATTTAAATGATTGACTCTTTGAAATTGAATCTCTCACAAACTATATCAATTTGTAGGCCCGTTATTCAAGTCAAATGAACCAAATATTGTTGGTTTATATTCCGTTCATTTATAATATGAACGAGCTCGGGCCGAGCTTAAATTTTTACTTGAGCTAAAAAATGTGCGCATACTCAACTCGTTTAGGAAATGATTAAACTCGAGCCGAGCTTTTTTCGAGCTCAAAGCAGTTCTACTTGCTTATTATGTAGTAACTTACAGAAAATTTTAAGAATTCCATAAAATTTGAGCTATTCTACCTTAATTCAAACGAGCCGCTTTGGACCGAGCTTAAAATGTATTCCTCAGCTCGTTTAGAAAATGAACGAACTCGAGCCAAGTTTTATCAAGCTGAGTACGTCGTGTTCACATAACACCCCTATCAATCTGTGTAAATGGGCAGGGTTTCAGGTTTTTTTTATCGTCAATTAAGGATCTAAAAAATGGTATTGCTGAAGAGAGTTAATAACATATAGTCGTAACTCGTAAGGCATGGTTACTCGATCTTGAAAGACCATGAAGAGGGAAGTAGGGATTCGTATCAAGCGAGACAAGCAAACATGCAATCGACAAACACAGAGGACAAGAGATCGAACCAACACACAAGACTTTTACGAGGTTCGGATCCGCGATCCTACATCCCCGGGGCCTCAAGAGTCGGCCCTAATCCACTATGATAATCGAAAGAATACAAGGGTGTTTGGACAAAGCCAAGTACAGAATATGCAAGTCTAAAACAAGAAACGAAGAACAACAACTATACAAAATCAAAGGAAGAAGAACTCCCTTTGAAGTTCTCGGATCCGGAGACACAGTTCCAGATCGAGAAGGTAACCCTCTGAGATGGCGGCTGAGATCACTAGAGAAGCCAGCAACCTTCGCACCACCGTGGAAACGCCGAGGAAGATGAGCTTCAACGGCCGTCGGAGGAGAGGGGATCGAAGATCGAAACCCTAACCCTAGAACTCTCTCTTCTCTCTCTTTCTCTTTGGAGCTGGAGTGAACAGTGAGTTGGACGACGGAAGGCAACAAGAGCTCAAGCTTTAAATAGAGCTCAAACCCTAGATGAAACGCAGTGCATTGGAGAAGCTTCAACCCTAGAGCTCAGCCACCTCTCTCCCAAAGGGCCGTGTAATGGCTTCCGAAGATGGGCTCGGATTGGGCTAGCATAAATGGTTAGGAGATCAAGCCCAATGGCCCAATTCAATCCAGTCCATCTATACTTAACCTAAATCCTAGCTCAAGCATAATCTAAGCCTTATTACACATAACCTATAGTTATTGTATCATTACAAACTATATAATAAAAGATATTATACAACTTAGACAGACAGTGATCCCTCCCCCGCCAAAAAGACCGCCCCCTCGATTATTGCGCATGTCTGTTTCTCCCAAAAAATCCAAAACCCCAAAAATAAAAAATAACACAGGAAGTCACATCGGAAAATGTCCTACCGACATAGGGAGCAAACCGTCCTAGAACCCGGGGCGGGATTTTGCGGGCGCTGTTGTTCTCCAACGAGCGCCCGACATTGAATCGAAAGTGGGTTAGATCGGGGGCTCGCGGAGACTGCGGCGGTGGAGTTGGTCGAGGACGAGGACGAGGAAGAGGAAGAAGAAGGGGAAGAGGCGAAGATCGCGGCGCCGTTGTTCCCGACGGCGGTGGTGAAGTTGTCGTTTCGGGCGGCGACGACGGCAACAACGTAGCTGGCCGAGGAAGAGGGGGGAAGAGGAAGACGAGGTGGTCATGGCGCCGTTGTTCTGGGTTTCAATGGAGGCGGCCGCGACGTAGCTGGCTGAGGAAGAGGGAGAGGAAGAGCCTCACTTTCATGACTACTCCGGTACCGGAGTAATCATGAGAGTGAGTGGATGAAACCTATTGAAAAAATAAGGTGTGATCATTGTATGTCTGAGTGATTATGGTGCACCCTATCGGCTTGCTGAGTGCTTAAACACAACCTTATCTAATTGCAATATAAACAAAATACAATTGGAATCCAAACACACACATAACATATGGTGCTATGGTGTTGACCATTGAGTGTTTATGTATGCATTAATGCTGAAAATGAAAAGAAATAGGAATACTGTTATGGAGAACATGCGGGTAATACCCAACGATTCCCGGTCCGAACCCTGGATGGCCGCTCTTTGTTTACCAAATTCAAGGAAATAAAAGGAAACCAGACCGAGGCCTTTACCCCAATTACAAGCTGCCCTAGAAACCCATAGTCACTCAGCTCTAAGGAGAAGCCATTGCCTATCCGAGCTCACAAACACAACATTTTAATCATAGGCTCCTATAAATATAAACGATTATTCAGATATAAAATGAATAAATAAATTAAGCAGTACAATTTTTACCTTATCCCATGGCCAATTCCAAAACGGTAAAATCCTCATGTTGTTTCTCACTCTATAGTATATATAAGCAGACCGGAGAGCGCACCAAAAGCATTCAGACATATAGTGATCACTTCCCCACCAAAAAGATCGCCCCTTCAATTGTTGCGCATGTCTGTTTCTCCCAAAAAATCCAAAACCCAAAAAATCCTAAATATCACAGGAAGTCACACCGGAAAAGGTCCTACCGACATGGGGAGAAAACCGTCCTAGGACCCGGGGTGGGATTTTGCGGGCGCTGTTGTTCTCCAACGAGCCCCCAACGTTGAATCGAAAGTGGGATAGATCGGGGCTCGCAGAGACGGCGGGGGCGGAGTTGGCCGAGGAAGAGGAAAAGGGAGGGAAGGGGAAGAGGCGGAGGTCGCGGTGTTGTTGTTCCCGGCGGCGGCAGTGAAGTCGTTGTTCCGGGTGACGACGGCGGCGATGACGTAGCTGGCCAAGGAAGAGGGGGTCGAGGGAGAGAAGGTGGTCATGGCACTGTTGTTTTAGGCTTCGATGGCGGCGACCGCTACGTAGTTGGCCGAGGAAGAAGCAGAGAAAGGGCCTCACTCTCATGACTACTCCGGTACCGGAGTAGTCATGAGAGTGAGTGGATGGAAACTATTGAAAAAAATAATGTGTGATCACTTTATGTCTGAGTGTTTTTGGTGCGCCGTACCGGCCTGAAAAAAAAGAGCTCTTGTGACATAGGTAGGGTTTGAATCATTTATAAATCACTCCGACATCTTTATAATATCTGATGTGGGACGGGGGTGTTACCCTTAGGACCCCGGGCGGGATTTTGTTAGAGTTGTTGGTCTTCGACGGACCCCCAATGTGGAATCAGAAAGGGGTTAGAACGAGGGCTCGCGAAGACGACGAATGAGAGGAAGGGGAAGAGGAAGACGGGGCGGCGACAGAGCTAGAGGAGCTGCCCGAGAAAGAGGAAGACGAGGCGGCGACAGAGCTGGGGAGCTGCCCGGGGAAGAGGAAGACGGGGCGGCGACCGAGTTGGAGGAGCTGCCCGGGGAAGAGGAAGACGAGGCGACGACGGAGCAAGAGGAGCTGCCCGGGGAAGAGGAAGACGAGGCGGCAACGGAGCAGCCCGGGGAAGAGGAAGACGAGGTGGCGACGGAGCTGGGGAGCTGCCTGGGGAAGAGGAAGACGAGGCGGCGACCGAGCTGGAGGAGCTGCCCGGGGAAGAGGAAGACGAGGCGGCGACGGAGCTGGAGGAGCTCCCCGTGGAAGAGGAAGGGGAGGAAGGGGAAGAGTACGACGCTCATGGAGTCTCATCCGAGACCGATACCGGTACACATGCTACGGTGATAGGATGTCGTATGTGCGGGATTAATATTTAGGGTTTGGGTCTTATCAGGTCAGCTAGGGTTTGTGTCTGGAATTAGTAGAGTAGGTTTGAGTTTCTACTCTCTAGTAAAGTATGTTCATAAGGTCTAGGATTTGTGATAAGATTTTTCAACCTTTTTTTTTTGGTTTTTTTTCCCTCTCATAGCAAAAATTACAGTAAAATGAAAGACCATTGGGTATTTGAGGGCTCGTGAAGACGGTGAAGTTGTCGTTCCGAGCGACGGCGTAGCTGTCCGAGGAAGAGGGATGGGAAGAGAAAGACGAGCAGCGGCTGTGACGTAGCTGGCTGATGAAGAGGGAGAGGAAGTGCCTCTCACTCTCATGACTACTCCGGTGACTACTCCGGTCGCGACGTAATCATGTGATATACATTATATAAGGTTGATATGTTAATTCTCTCATCGTTATAATATCTAGTCTCAAAAAGTTAAGTTTAATTAGCATATTTGAGTAAAAAATCATATTGAATTTGTACGGAGTATATTTGTACGGAGTATATTTTTTTCAATAACCTAGAAAACCCTTATTATAATTTCAATAGGATGAGGAAGGGGAAGGGGAAGAGACGGAGACGTCGTTGCTCCCGGCGGCGCTGAAGATGTCGTTCCGGGCGACGACGTAGGTGACCAAGGAAGAGGGATGGGAAGATGGAGTCGAGGTGGTCATGGCGTCGTTGTTCCGGGTGACAATGATGGTGGCCGCGACGTAGCTGGCCGAGGAAGAGAGAGAGAAAGGGCCTCTCACTCTCATGACTACTCCGCCCCCCCCCCCCCCCCCCAGGGTTTTGGATGATTCGGTCCAAACCGAATATGAAATATGAAAGATCTAAATTTTTTTCAATAACCTAGAAAGCCCTTATTATAATTTCAATAGGATGAGGAAGGGGAAGGGGAAGAGACGGAGGCGTCGTTGCTCCTGGCGGCGATGAAGATGTCGTTCCGGGCGACGAAGTAGGTGACCGAGGAAGAGGGAATCGAGGTGGTCATGGCGCCGTTGTTTCGGGTGACGATGATTGTGGCCGCGACGTAGCTGACCGAGGAAGAGAGAGAGAAAGGGCCTCTCACTCTCATGACTACTCCGACCCCCCCTAGGGTTGTGCATGATTCGGTCCAAACCGAATATGGAATATGGAAGATCGAAATTTTTTTCAATAACCTAGAAGGCCCTTATTATAATTTCAATAGGATTAGGTAGGGGAAGGGGAAGAGACGGAGGCGTCGTTGCTCTCGACGACGCTGAAGATGTCGTTCCGGGCGATGAAGTAGGTGACCAAGGAAGAGGGAGGGGAAGAGGGAGTCGAGGTGGTCAGGGCGCCGTTGTTCCGGGTGACGATAATGGTGGCCGCGACGTAGCTGGCCGAGGAAGAGAGAGAGAAAAGGCCTCTCACTCTCATGACTACTCCGTCCCTCCCCCCCCCCCCCCCCCCCCTTTAGGGTTGTGAATGATTCGGTCAAAACCGAATATGGAATATGGAAGATCGAAAAAATTTTCAATAACCTAGAAGGCCCTTAGTATAATTTCAATAGGATGAGGAAGGGGAAGGGGAGGAGACGGAGGCGTCGTTGCTCCCGGCGGCGCTGAAGATGTCGTTCCAGGCGACGACGTAGGTGACCGAGGAAGAGGGAGTCGAGGTGCTCATGGCGCCGTTGTACCGGGCGACGAAGGTAGTGGCCGTGACGTAGCTGACCGAGGAAGAGAGAGAGAAAGGGCCTCTCACTCTCTTGACTACTCCGTCCCCCACCCCCTCCCCCCCCCCCCCCCCCGACCCCACTAGGGTTGTGCATGATTCGGTCCAAACCGAATATGGAATATGGAAGATCGAAAATTTTTTCAATAACCTAGAAGGCCCTTATTATAATTTCAATAGGATGAGGATGGGGAAGAGGAAGAGACGGAGGCGTCGTTGCTCCTGGCGGCGCTGAAAATGTCATTACGGGCGACGATGTAGGTGACCGAGGAAGAGGGAGGGGAAGAGGGAGATGAGGTGGTCATGGCGCCGGTTTTCCGGGTGACGATGGTGGTGGCCGCGGCGTAGCTGGCCGAGGAAGAGAGGGAGAAAGGGCCTCTCACTCTCATGACTACTCCGTCCCTCCCCTCTAGGGTTGTGCAAGATTCGGTCCAAACCGAATTTTTGGGCCGACCCAACACAAACCAAACCTAACCATTGTTTTTTTGTTCGACTTACGGTCCAAGAATTTCCATTTTCCTTTTCGGTTCGTTTTGTGTTCGGTTTCGGTTCGGTTTATTTGAAAATAATTTTTTTAAATATTCCACTATATATATAATACTTTTTTATACACTTCATAAATAAAATATATATACACACACTTTATGTATACACATATATAAAGTGTATACACATATCTATCTATCTATTAATGATACTAATTCTGTTAGCATTTTTCTGATGTGTCACGTCCACAATTAAACTTGAGTTTTTTATTCAAATTTTATTTTCTTATTGGTGAATAATTTTGTGAGATTTTAAAATATCCATTTCCTATTTTAAACATATTTGTTTCCAATTTTTCATAGTAAAATATTATTAAAATTGATATTTTGTATGTCAATTTGTGATCTATTTTAATCGTTTACGTACATTGAACCTTCGTCAAATATTGGTTGATTTTATTCTTGGATATTGAAATTATTGATTTACCATATATACAACGAACATGTAATATGGAAGATCGAAATTTTTTTCAATAACCTAGAAGGCCCTTATTATAATATCAATAGGATGAGGTAGGGGAAGGGGAAGAGACGGAGGCATCGTTGCTCCCGGCGGCGCTGAAGATGTCGTTCTGGGAGACGACGTTGGTGACCGAGGAAGAGGGAGGGGAAGAGGGAGTCGAGGTGGTTATGGCGCCGTTGTTCCGGGTGACGATGATGGTGGCTGCGACGTAGCTGGTCGAGGAAGAGAGAGAGAAAGGGCCTCACACTCTCATGACTACTCCGTCCCCCCCCCCCAAGGGTTGTGCATGATTCGGCCCACAAACCGAATATGGAATATGGAAGATCGAAATTTTTTTCAATAACCTAGAAGGCCCTTATTATAATTTCAATAGGATGAGGAAGGGGAAGGGGAAGAGACGGAGGCGCCGTTGCTCCCGGTGGCGCTGAAGATGTCGTTACGGGCGATGATGTAGGTGACCGAGGAAGAGTGTGGGGAAGAGGGAGATGAGGTGGTCATGGCGCCGTTGTTCCGGGTGACGATGGTGGTGGTCGCGACGTAGCTGGCCGAGGAAGAGAAAGAGAAAGGGCATCTCACTCTCATGACTACTCCTTCCCTCCCCCTCTAGGGTTGTGCATGATTCGGTCCAAACTGAATTTTTGGGCCGAACCAACACAAACCGAACTTAACCAAAGTTTTTTTGTTCGACTTACGGTCCAAGAATTTCCATTTTTCCTTTTCGGTTCGTTTTGTGTTCAGTTTCGGTTCGGTTTATTTGAAAATATTTTTTTTTAAATATTCCACTATATACATAATACTTTTTTATACACTTCATAAATACAATATATATATACACACACTTTATATATACACATATATAAAGTGTATACACATATCTATCTATTAATGATACTAATTCTGTCAGCATTTTGCTGATGTGTCACGTCCACAATTGAGCTTGAGTTTTTTATTCAAATTTTATTTTCTTATTGGTGAATATTATTTCTGAAATTTTAAAATATCCATTTCCTAGTTTAAACGTATTTGTTTCCAATTTTTCATACTAAAATATTTTTTAAATTGATATTTTGTATGTCAATTTGTGATCTATTTTAATCGTTTACGTACATTGAACCTTCGTCAAATTTTGGCTTATTTCATTATTCGATACTGAAATTATTGATTTATCATAATGTCTATATACAACGAACATGTAATATGGAAGATCGAAATTTTTCCCTTATTATAATTTCAATAGGATGGGGATGGGGAAGGGGAAGAGACGGAGGCGTCGTTGCTCTCGGCGGCGCTGAAGATGTCGTTCCGGGCGACGACCTAGGTGACCGAGGAAGAGGAAGTCGAAGTGGTCATGGCGCCGTTGTTCCGGGAGACGATGGTGGTGGCCGCGACGTAGCTAGCCGAGGAAGAGAGAGAGAGAAAGGGCCTCTCACTCTCATGACTACTCCGTCCCCCCCCCCCCTTAGAGTTGTGCATGATTCGGTCCAAACCGAATTTTTGGGCCGAACCAACACAAACCGAACCTAATCGAAGGTTTTTTTTTTCGACTTAAGGTCCGAGAATTTCCATCTTTCTGTTTCGGTTCGGTTTTGGTTCGGTTTATTTGAAAATAATTTTTTTAAATATTCCACTATATATATAATACTTTTTTTATACACTTCATAAATACAATATATATACACACACACTTTATATATACACATATATAAAGTGTATACACATATCTATCTATTAATGATACTAATTCTGTCAGCATTTTGCTGATGTGTCACGTCCACAATTGAGCTTGATTTTTTTATTCAAATTTTATTTTCTTATTGGTGAATATTATTTCTGAAATTTTAAAATATCCATTTCCTAGTTTAAACGTATTTGTTTCCAATTTTTCATACTAAAATATTTTTTAAATTGATATTTTGTATGTCAATTTGTGATCTATTTTAATCGTTTACGTACATTGAACCTTCGTCAAATTTTGGTTGATTTCATTATTCGATACTGAAATTATTGATTTACCATAATGTCTATATACAACGAACATGTAATATGGAAGATCGAAATTTTTTTCAATAACCTCGAAGGCCCTTATTATAATTTCAATAGGATGAGGAAGGGGAAGGGGAAGAGACGGAGGCGTCGTTGCTCCCGGCGGCACTGAAGATGTCGTTCTGGGCGACGACGTAGGTGACCGAGGAAGAGGGAGACGAGGTGGTCATGGCGCCGTTGTTCCGGGAGACGATGGTGGTGGCCGCGACGTAGCTAGCCGAGGAAGAGAGAGAGAGAGAGAGAGAGAAAGGGCCTCTCACTCTCATGACTACTCCGTCACCCCCCCCCCCCCTAGAGTTGTGCATGATTCGGTCCAAACCGAATTTTTGGGCCAAACCAACACAAACCGAACCTAATCGAAGGTTTTTTTTTCGACTTACGGTCCGAGTATTTCCATCTTTCTGTTTCGGTTCGGTTTGTGTTCGGTTTATTTTAAAATAATTTTTTTGAATATTCCACTATATATATAATACCTTTTTATACACTTCATAAATACAATATATATATACACACACACACTTTATATATACACATATATAAAGTGTATACACATATCTATCTATATATTAATGATATTAATTCTGTTAGCATTTTGCTGACGTGTAACGTCCACAATTAAACTTGAGTTTTTTTATTCAAATTTTATTTTCTTATTGGTGAATATTATTGCTGAAATTTTAAAATATCCATTTCCTATTTTAATCATATTTGTTTCCAATTTTTCATACTAAAATATTATTTAAATTGATATTTTGTATGTCAATTTGTGATCTATTTTAATCGTTTACGTACATTGAACCTTCGTCGAATCTTGGCTGATTTTATTCTTGGATATTGAAATTATCTATTTACCATAATGTCCATATACAACAAACATGTAATATGGAAGATCGCAATTTTTTTCAATAACCTAGAACGCCTTTATTATAATTTCAATACCTTAAGGCTTGGAAAAGATTTTTTTTAATGAAGTTATTAAAAATAATCAATTTGCGAATATTTGATTTCAAAAATCAATTATAAAAATAAAAAAAATTACGACTTACTTATTTTAGACATCTTAAATCACTATCAAAAAATAAATAATATTTTAAGACTTACAAGCATGACCAATGCTTATTTTACATCTTGGATGAGGCTTTTTAGATCAATTTTCTACCTTTTAGGATCTTTTTTTTACTATCTTACATTTATTTTCACTGTTTATTTCACTCTCTTTCTAGCAATCTTTCTCATGAAAATAATAAATAAGTTATGTATATCTACATAAATTCAAAAGTATCGGCACAACCATGTGCTTATGATTTTTTAAATCCTAATGATAATAATTATATATTTATTTCAAATTATATTAGGTGGTGTGTTTGAGTATTATTTCTACTTTACTTTCTTAAATAATTTTAAAATTTGAATTGTATCTCTTTTCAACTCATTTATAAATTATAAAAATATACTTTATACATATTTTATATTGTATCTCTTGTCCCCCGAGTTTAGATCGAGAGACCCAATCAAGACGGTTCCAGCTTGGGCGAGGATTATCGACCTGCCCCTACACCTTTATCAGGAAGATGTCTTGTTGCAAGCGGCAACTGGGTTAGGAATCTTGATCGGAGTCGATAACAGGACGACATTTACTGGGAGAGGTCGCTTCGCGAGAGTTTTCGTTGAAGTGGACCTTGAAGAACCGCTCAAAGGAGTAATAGGGATCAATGGTCATAGGTAACTTATTGAATAGGAGGGGATTCCCTCTATTTGCTTTCGATGTGGTAGAGTCGGGCACCTCAAGACTAATTGTCCCTATGAGGAAGGAAGAGCGGAGCAAAACACAAATCAAGAAAACAGGGGAGAGAAGAAGTTGTTCGATTATTTGTGTTAAATATAGATTAATAAGCTAGTATAGTGTTTCGTAAATCTAGTTGTTAGGGTAGTTGTTTGTAACGGCCCGGGATTATGATTCCCGAGTTACGTTTCGAGGGATGAAACCCCTCGTTAGGACCTTGCGCCCCGAGTACAGGTTGAAGGTTTTAAAGCCTAATTTAAATGTTTTCAAAGTGGGATTTCATACCCAAATGCGAAGGGACCGTTGGAATCCCCGGGGAAGTCCCCTGTACCTGTCGTAAGTCTAAGCGTGGAAATCAGTAGTCATGCAAATAGCGAAAACAAGTGTAATACAAGAGGGTGCCACGGTAGAGCCGGGTCAAAACGGAGTCTAAAGTGTAAATCCAAAAACATAATCTGAGTCTGGTGAAGTCGATAACTCCAGCGCTCACTCTCCGCCGACAAAATGACCCGCGCAATAAGCAAACAGCACCGATAGGATGAACATAAATAATACCTAAAAAAATTGATATGGGGCGGGATCAGATCGATGCCCACTTTAGCTCTGCATCCCAACCCTAAGCACACATATACGCTATACCTAACAAAGATGCTTCTAGATGCATGGCGGAATATTAACACACTAACATGCTCCTAAGATCAAGTACATAATAATAATAAGGCCTTAGCACAGAATACCAAGTGGTATATCCCTCTCCTACCTCCACGCCAATCTAAGCCACGTCCATCTAAGCCACGCCCATCTAAGCCACGTCTCGGGTCAACCATACTTGCTACATAACAATAAATATATCACTCAGCACAGAAGCACTCAACGATTCAATATGACCCTCTTCAAGGAGGATCGCCCTCAGGCCCAATTGAATTTAAGACATACAAGCACATAGACGATCTATGCCGCCCTTCGGGGGACGGCTAACCGGAGGGGCAAATACCTCACGGTCTCCTAACCCATTTTACTCCAACCCTCGAGTTCCTTGGAGTCTTCACAACCCATCTGTAAAAGAAAACTAATATTTTGCCTACCTTCCCCGGATTCTACATCCATAAGGGATGCCTATCACATAGTCTCTACCCCACGAGATTGCCATTCATAAGTGATTGGTCTGTGCTTAGGTTCAATTAAATTCATTTTGCCCCTTGAAAACAATTCGAAAACCACTTGAAAGCAATTTGAAAACCTTGGGCCATTTTCAAAACCACTTCAACCTATCATACTCGGATTGCAAAACCTCAGCTCTGATACCCCTTTGTAACGGCCCGGGATTATGATTCCCTAGTTACGTTTCGAGGGATGAAACCCCTCGTTAGGACCTTGCGCCCCGAGTACAGGTTGAAGGTTTTAAAGCCTAATTTAAATGTTTTCAAAGTGGGATTTCATACCCAAATGCGAAGGGACCGTTGGAATCCCCGGGGAAGTCCCCTGTACCTGTCGTAAGTCTAAGCGTGGAAATCAGTAGTCATGCAAATAGCGAAAACAAGTGTAATACAAGAGGGTGCCACGGCAGAGCCGGGTCAAAACGGAGTCTAAAGTGTAAATCCAAAAACATAATCTGAGTCTGGTGAAGTCGATAACTCCAGCGCTCACTCTCCGCCGACAAAATGACCCGCGCAATAAGCAAACAGCACCGATAGGATGAACATAAATAATACCTAAAAAAATTGATATGGGGCGGGATCAGATCGATGCCCACTTTAGCTCTGCATCCCAACCCTAAGCACACATATACGCTATACCTAACAAAGATGCTTCTAGATGCATGGCGGAATATTAACACACTAACATGCTCCTAAGATCAAGTACATAATAATAATAAGGCCTTAGCACAAAATACCAAGTGGTATATCCCTCTCCTACCTCCACCCCGTTCCGATAGGGCGGAGACTGGCCAGCTCGTGAATGCATTCCATCATAATCGGGCGGCACGCATGCCTAACCCGCTCCACAATAAAGCCCGCAGGCATCTCATAATATAAGGAAGTGCATGACTCGATTGACTCAGGACGGGACCCGATGAGACTAGGTCGTCCTATAACCCTAGCAATGACTCTAGTTACTTCACAGATAACGGCCGTTCTGTTTACATACACATAAAGAAATAGAATGCTCAACAGTCGATGCAACCTAGCATGGTACTACATGGCATGCTGATCATGAATGCAAGCACCTAGTATATCATGCACCTAAAGCAGGGAATAGCTCTATTCAATCTGAGTAAGCTCCGAAGAGACTTACCTGGTACCGCAGAACAGCAAAAAGCAATCAACCAGGCAATATGAAATCTGGCACGTCACAGATGGTCACCTAACAAGTGTAAGTACATGAATGAGTCTATCTCTAAGGCACACAAAGCATAGAATTATCACACACACAACTTCACAACTTAACACAATAACCATCACATCATCATTTTCATAATCTTAACTTTATCTCGTACCATATTCATTATAATTCTCCAATTCATCAACTTAAGATAATTCCAATTCATACTTAACCAATTTGCAAGCTATCATCTCACAAACTTACTTAGCATATAATTGCATATCCTCATCATAATCATATAACATTTAACCACCCATAATAAATCACCACAATATTATATCTTAAATCTCAACACAACATTTTATATTTTAATCTCAATAATATCACATAATATTTCTAACACCGTTTTCTTTTAACATCTTTATAAAATATTTATAAAATCCCAACAATATTCATTTGATCAAAACATCCCTTTTTAAATTACCAAACCAACCTTTTTTTATTTTAATTTACCAAAACCCACCCTCATTTTGTAAAAATCCCCAAACCGATCCCTCTTTTTATAAAACCCAAACCGAGCCCCTATTGTTTTATAAAACCCAAAGTCTAAGTTTTCTAACCAAAAATTAGGCCCAATACTTGGTTTGTGTTTTAGAAGGAAAAGGCCCATTATTTATTCCCCTTTAAAATGCAGAGCCCGGCCCACTAAAATTAGGCCCAAACCCTTCCATTCATTTCATTTGTAAATCGAAGTCAGGAGGGAAAGAGGAGAAGGGGCCCAACTGACGTGTAAAAAAAAAGGGTCCCAGCTGAGTTGGCGCTAACATGGCGGGCTGGAAATTAAAAGGGAGGGGGGTCCCACGTCTTCTTCCTTCTTTCCCATTCTTTCGATGGAATGAAGAAAGGACAGAGGCCTCGTGCCCGGAAAACGACGGAGGAAAGGAGAGGGAGGGGAGGGCGGCGGTGGTGCTCCGGAACTCCGGCCATCCAGCCTCGCCGGCCACCCCGACACATACGCACGAGACAAGAAAGGAAAGGAAGGAGAAAGAGGGGGCTCACCGAGGGGCTTCGAAGCTTCGTCGGAGTTCATCGGGATTTCGATGGGCTCGCCGGAGTCGGAATCACGCAGCTCGGCCTAGGGAGGGAGCAAGGAGAGTTAAAGATGGAAGCTTTTGGGCTGTTAAGGGTGAAATAGGAGAGGACGAGAGGAATCGAGGCTTACCGAGGTGCGCAGCGGAAAACAGGATGCCAAGGAGGTGACGGCGGCGCTCCGGCTGCTCCTGGTGGCTGTTGGTGGCGACGGCGGGTGACACTGGTGGTGGCGAGGTGGTGACGGAGGTGTGGTGGTGGAGATGGTGAGGTGGTGGAAGGGTGTGGGCGGCAACGAAGGAGGTTGAAGGGTGTGCTCTTCGGCGCTTTCCTCCAAGGGAGAAAGGAGAGATGTGTTTGGTTCCTTGTGTTTGTGTGGAAAGATGTGTTCAAGTTCAGATTTTTATGGACACATCTTGGGGTTTACTTGAGTTCTTGATTGTACCCATTGGACAAAGCATGGAACCTCTCTTCCATTTTTGGTAAATCAAAGCAAGGTAAGAAAAAGAGTATAGGTGGGTGTTGGGTTAATTAGGGAAAGATGGGAAATTTAAACTTAAATCTCAAATTGTGGGATCCAAGGTTGAATTTGGATAAGGATGTGAGAAGATGACGGAATTGGGGTCTCGAGTCGGGAATTTAAATTTCCGCCGATTGGTCATTCAAATCTCGAAATGAAAGACGGATTCGATCTTTAATTTAAAAAATTTGGGCTGGAATTTGTTTTAAATTCATTTTGATTTTCTTTTTCCGATAATTAATATTTTAAAAATCCGAGCCTTTACATCATCCACCTCTAAAAACAAGTCTCGTCCCCGAGACTAAAATCATTCTAAAGTAGGGGATGAAGTTGAAATTGGTGAGTCCAAGGATCACGTCATCGATCCCGTAAGTACCTCATAAGTGCCCCCATGAGATCTCACAGTACCGTCATCATGATCATAATACTCCCAATCGGTCGTAGTAAGGATGTGGTAGGGGCCCCTACCACACCCCCACTCCCACTCCTCGGGCATACCATAACTCGAAAAACATCATGACTTCTCCGCTAGGTCTTAGCAAGCGATCCACAGCTGTGACTATGGGCTTCTAGGACAGCTTGCAATTAGGCTAAAGGCCTCAGTCCGGTTTCCTTTTATTTCCCAATACGTGCTACCTTTATAATAGTCTACACATACACTTCCATAATAGTCTACACAAGCCCAAGAAAGGAAACATGTCATGAAAAACAAAACTTTTTTAAATTTATTTTTAAATGTACAAATGGCAATTTGTTATGAGGAGTGTAGCATTCTAGACATACACCTAGTGTATGTGTAGATTTGTATACATAAGTAGGCCGGAGGAGACAGTGATCACTCTCCCACCAAAAAGATCGCCCCCTCGATTGCGCATGTCTGTTTCTCCCAAAAAATCCAAAACCCCCCGAAATCCAAAATGTCGTAGGAAGTCGTGCCGGAAAATGTCCTACCGACCTGGGGTGCAAAGGGTCTTAGGACCCGGGGTGGGATTTTTCCGGCGTAGTTGGTCTCCGACGGGCCCCCGACGTGGAATTTAAATGGGGTTAGATCGGGGGCTCGCGGAGACGGCGACGACGGAGCTGGCCGAGGACGAGAAAGAGGAAGGGGAAGGGGAAGGGGAAGGGGAAGAGGCGGAGGTCATGGTGTCGTTGTTCCCGGCGGCGGCAATGAAGTCGTCATTTCGGGCGACAAAGTAGCTGGTCAAGGAAGAGGAAGACAAGCGGCGACCGTGACGTAACTGGCCGAGGAAGAGGGAGAGGAAGTGCCTCTCACTCTCATGACTACTCCGGTGACTACCCCCCCCCCCCCCCCCGGGCCACGGAGGCGGACAAGGAAGGAGCGGGAGAGACCGGAGTAGTCATGAGAGTGAGTGGATGGAACCTATTGAAAAAAATAATGTGTGATCACTGTTTGTCTGAGTGTTTTTGGTGCGCCCTGACGGCCTGCTTATATACTACAAAGTGAGAAACAAATTGGAGATTTTACCCTTTTGGAATTGGGATATGGTCGAAATTTTACCGCTTAATTAATTTATTTACTTCATATCTCAATAATCATTTATATTTATGGGAGCCTTTGATTAAAACGTTATGTTTATGAGCTCAGATAGACAATGAGTTCTCCTTAGAGATGAGGGGATATGGGCTTCTAGGGCAGCTTGTAATTGGGTTAAAGGCCTCGGTCCGGTTTCCTTTTATTTCCAAATACATGCTACCTCCATAATAGTTTTCCTATTTCTTTTCATTTTTGGCATTAATGCCTGCATAAACACTCAACAGTCAACACTCAACACCAGGTTATGGGTGTGTTTGGATTCCAATTGTATTTTATTTATATTGCAATTAGATAAGGTGGTGTTTGGTAAACTTAAATTTTAGGGTGTTTAAATTAAGAGTGTGTTTAGATTATACAATGTATTAATTATAGTGCAATTATTTTATTTCTATTTATATATTATTTTATTAAATTTCTATTTTACCTCGATTTTTATGATATTTTTAATCATCCGCCCTTCCGCCCCAGCGGACGAGCGAGATCCTATATATGCTTACGGACCCTCCAAGTGGTCAAATTCCACCAGTGGTTCCCCAAACGAATCAAGTTGATGCCAAACGATCCTAGAAAGACACAGTTGTGAGTGGAGGTGTTTCACAACACAGAACTACCATATGCAAGAAGTTTTTGAAAGGTAAGGTTATTGTCTCTTTCCCGGGTGGGAAGAGGGGCGACCTGAAAGTTACCATTGATGAAACATTGAAATTGTTATTGAGCCTTTGGCTAGTGTCTGGAAGCACTCTGTGGTGGTGAAACTGGTCAGTAGTCCTCTCCCATTCTCGGTGATGGAACAAAAGATTAGGGAGGTCTAGAGTAGGTTCGGGAAGATGCAAGTGGTGGACCTTCCCTACGGAAACTTCCTAGTGAGATTTGAGTATGAAGTCAGTTGCATAGAGGTGCTAACGAGTGGCCCAAGGATGATATTCGGAAGATGCCTGGCCATCAGAGCGTGGTCCCCCGAGTTTAGACTGAGAGACCCAATCAAGACGGTTCCGGCTTGGGCGAGGATTATCGACCTGCCCCTACACCTTTATCAGGAAGATGTCTTGTTGCAAGCGGCAACTGGGTTAGGGATCCCGATCAGAGTCGATAACAGGAGGACATTTACTAGGAGAGGTCGCTTCGCGAGAGTTTGCGTTGAAGTGAACCTTGAAAAGAACCGCTCAAAGGAACGATAGGGATCAATGGTCATAGGATAGGTATCTTATTGAGTATGAGGGGATCCCCTCTATTTGCTTTGGACGTGGTAGAGTCGGGCACCTCAAGACTAACTGTCCCTATGAGGAAGGAAGAGCGGAGCAAAACACAAATCAAGGAAACAGGGGAGAGAATAAGTTGTTGGATTATTTGTGCTAAATATATATAGATTAATAAGCTAGTATAGTGTTTCGTAAATCTTTCTGTTAGGTTAGCGGTTGAAAACTTGTGAATAAAAACCAAAGCTCCGAAAAGCTCGGGTGAGTAGCTATTGAAAAGCTTAGATTTCAAAAGCTGATTAAACTAAAATATTACATTTATTTGACTATATAATATCAAAATCATAAGTTCCGAAAAGCTATTTGCTTTGCCAAACAAAGTCGTACAACTTCTGTGAATGGACATGATTTCAGATTTAGGATCTAAACAATAGCGTTGTCGAATAGTTACAACATATGGAGTCCACTGCTAGAAAGCGTCGCTATTGCCACGAATTTAGTTACTAAAATAACATCAAAAGTGACCTCGAAAACGGTTACCCTCGGAGATGGCCTCGAAGTTAACCTCGAAAATAAATCCGACCCAAAAAACGCGAGGCTAACTTTGACCTTGGAAAATTAGCCTCGAAATTATTTTTCGACGCTATATAGCCTCGATTCTAGCCTTGCATATTTTTCGATTCCAAGTCCGATGCAAGATGTTTGACCAGTTTTGGCATCCAAAAATTTTGAGGTTACATTTGACGGTAGGATGCCTTCCAACTAATGGAAAAAAGTGAAGAATTAGCCTCAAATTTTTCTATCATAATTATTTAATTTTTAATGACCTCGAATTTTTACCCACAAAATCTTGAAAGTTTAATTTGATACTTTTTTTTTATTTTTGGTAAGCAGTTTAATTTGATACTATAAAATGAAGAATTACAGTAAGAATTAAGAATATATTTAAAGCAATTATTAATTCACAAAATATAATACATAAATATAATATGGAGTACATTAATTAAAATAATTCAAATACATAATCTCTATATTTGAATACAATAATATACAAAATACTCTTGAATAATGAGTAACCTAATACTCCGTAATCCAATAATACACTACATCTTGTACTCCATAATACAATACGGAGGAACACAAAACCTCTGTCCTGCCTCTTCGTCCAAACCAGATCCCCTACAATGGTGATTTCGACGACACCCCTTTTGAAAGATGATCGAGCTCTATATCGTCATCTCCACTATCCGCGACAAACTATACAGGTCAAGAGTAGAAATCACTCAAACCAGCAGAATCAACAAATAAGTGACATAAAAATTGACCCACGATAAGGTAAGGAGCAAATTGACAAAGTAACTCCGAAATCATCCCTAAATCGGGGCAAACGAAGCATAAAAAGGGGATTTTGAACAATAAAATTAATCAACAAATTAAGGAGGCCTACCTATGTGATTCGAGCATAGTTTGGGGCTTCTGTTCGAATCTCTGATGCAAGCGGCCACGTATCCAGAAAAGTGCGAAAGAGAGAGGTAGGAGACGACGAGCAAATTAACGAATTGATGAGCTCCGACAGATGACGAGCAAGGGGCTTGTTCGAATCTCATATGGAAGGGGCTTTTGTGATAAACGGCGACCTCCAACCTTCTTTTACTGCTATTGGTTCTCCGATGAAGAAACGTAGAGAGAGGTGAGAGGGAGCAGAGAGGCGGTAGTGCTGGGAAAGAAGGCATTAGGGTTTTTTTTAAGAACCTGGTGTGAACCCTCCTATAAAAATATCTCCTTTCTCTCTTTTACTTTAATTTTGACTTCCCTCCTAAAATTTTCATTCTTTTCGAATTCCCGCCTAAAAACGTCCTTATATTCTACTCTATACTCCGTAAGTAGTACAGTAGTTTTTACTAATACCTTTTCTTTCTTTAATTACATTTTTATTAAAATTTGAAAGAGAACAAAAATCATATGTCAATATATATTGTTAAAAATAAAGATGGCTGAAAATTTGGTTAAGATTGTGTTTGGCAACATGATGGATTTTAGTGGATGGGGATAGAACAGATGGAAATTATTTTTGTGAATGGACAGGATGGAGATTTTTGTTATTTTGCATCCCAAACAAAAAGGTAAGAGTAGTTGAAAACATCTTATATGACCAAAATTATGTTTATACATCTTATATAACCAAAATTATGTTTATACATTTTTATCAGTTGAAAACATATTTAATTTTAAAATTGTTAATAAATTTTACCAAGACGACTAATCTCATAGAGTTGGGATTGTATTTTGATAGTAATAGTGGTTATTGCCCTTGAATTTTCCCTAAAATTTGACATCAAATTAAGTCTAAAAATCTTGCATAGCCTCAAAACAAAGAACCCGAGGGTATATTCGATGTCAGTAGCTTCAAATATACCATTAAGTTCTTACTTTCGAGGCTATTAACCATTTTTTTCTCACGCGTTTCATTTTTCTTCCAGTTTTTTAATAATTTTATTTCAAGTTGTTGTTTTGCTATTCGAACAACCTAGTTATGTTTCTTTTTTTTTAAATTTTAATTCAAGTTGTTGTTTTGCAATTCAAACAACCTAGATATACTAGCTTATTGTTGCCCTCAACACATCGAAGAATCGATTAGATGGCTAGCAAGGAAATATCTTCATTAATATCACCCAAAGATGTTGTTGCTTGTGGACTAATCATTTCTTCTCCAAGATCCAAAGGACCCCTAAACACCTCAGTGGGACAACTTACTTGATCATTATGATCAATTAAAGTGCAAAATCAAATGATTTGTGACGAGGAATAAAACTCGGTCTGGCTGCATCGAAAACCATTATCCGAGGAGGATTCAAATGTTCAAACATATGCATTTTGATCCCAAAGAAGTGCAAGCCATTAATAGTAGAGCTTGATGGTTCATCTGAACGATGCATTACTTGGGCTAATGGTGTCTCTCCTTGTGCAGTCCACTCATAATAGTTGTTAACAAAACCCTTTCGATATAGATTACAACGAATGTTATCCTCCGCCTCAAAATTTCCATATTTACATTTCATACAAGGGATTTTATCTTCTCATCATCCATCAAATGCACTTGTGAAGTCGCAAATTTGATGATTTTTTTAACACCGTCAAGAAATTCTAAAGACCACTCACCCCCATGTGATAGATGCTTATTGTACATCCAATTGTGATTCTCCATTTGGCTTGTGAAAAAATATTGTAAATCATTATATTTTCGTCGAATTGTCCCTCAAAATTGATCTCAAATTGCTCTAGAAATCTTGTATAGCCTCGAAACAAAGAACTTGAGAAAGTACAGTGTAACATTAAATGAGGTTGGTGTGCTATAGCCTCGACATTAGCCTCGTATTTTCTGTCAAACATTGACACCGCATTTTTGCCTCCAAAATAGTGACGACTTTACCCTCGAATTCTACGGTCACATGCTAACATCGAACTTAACCTCGAAAAAGAAATTAGTTGTTAAACCACACACGAACATAGCATCCAAAATAGCCTCAAACTACGATTGAGGCTAATCGCCCTCGAATTAGGCCTCGAAGATGGCTTTGGATATTTATTGTTGCTATATGGGCTCAAAGAAAGCCTCGAATTTGTATTTGTTGCTAAATAGCCTCAAAATTTAGCCCTGAATTTGTATTTGTTGCCAAATAGCCTCAAAATATAGCCTCGAAAATATTTCGATTCTATGTTGCATCGAAAAAAAGTTTCGAGTGTATAATTGAGGGTAAGGACCTCGAATTTAGCCTCGAAATATTTCGAGGCCATCGATTCGTGGCAATCTCGCGTGTTTCTAGTAGTGGTCGTAATGCTTGGTTACATAACCCACCATAAAAGTTATAGTAGCAATCACTTGAACAAATAACACAGAAGCAACATTCAATATCTTTGCAAGCAATGCCCGTGCTTGAAGCGACGTGCATCTATGGAGCGTCAGTTAATTGAAGAAGCGTCAATGGAATAAGAATTAATTAAAGATTTGGATATTTGTTGTTACAATCAAATCATGGACAAATTTGTCATTAACAAAACAAAATTTTCAATGGTATATTTGCTAAAACAAAAACTAAAAAAGGGATAGTTACTCAATTTAACCTTTAAAATATAAGGTATATTGAAGATAATTGCACAATTTTCAAATAATTAAGAAAATACGCAAGATAAAAAAAAAAGTATATTGAAAAATGAATTAACTAATGAAAATATACCGATTACCTAAAATGTCTTACAATGTAAATAAAATATACATCTCTACAATGTCTTATATATATTAGACAGGAGGGTATTGAAATTCTAGAAGATAATTAAATTCCACAAGATCCAATGCTATCGAATCGAACTCGAATCTGCTACATATGACATAAGAACATATAGCAATTGAATTAGGAAAATTTAATGTACGTTATGGCTCTTGTTTTAAGAGGAAAGAGGGAACCAAATCCTGCAAGAGCCCATAATCCGAAATCTGCTGCTGACCATGGCTGCCGATGAGGCCTTGTGATGGACTACTAGCGGCGTTGTTAAGATAGCCGCCGCCTACAGAAAACCCAGCGCCGCCACCACCACCACCACTGCCGCCCATGAGGTGGAATAAGTCTTGGTGGGGGTGGTGGAGCTGAGGAATATTAGGGAAGTTTGTAAGCGGTGCCAAGTGCAATGGATGTGAGAAGATGCCGGCGGTATGGCCCCTCAGGGTGGCCGGGACATGGTGGTTGTGGTGCCCTTCGTAGGTCGTTATCACCGTTGATGGATCTTCGTATGACCTCTCCACCCTCTTCTTTACCCCGCATTTCTGCGTCGTGCATCTATAGTAGCTCCTGCACAAATTTTATTAAAGATTCAACGACCGATAAACCAATAAATTTTATGGATCACACGGATTTTAAAGTTAAAAAAATAGGAAAAATTAATAATAAAGAATATGTATTTTTATTAGAATAAAAGATTTGATAATGAAAATTATGAATATATGGAAAATTTAATCAAATTTTATTTTTTGGTTCTGTCTGATTACGATAATTTCACTGATATAATCTCGAATGGTGTATGAAAATGATTTCTAATTAAATTAGTATATATGAATTTTTTAAAAAGAGGAAGGAATATATACCTAGGATAAGGACTGTTCTTGACGGCCTTTTGGCCATATTTTCGCCATCGATAACCATCTTCGAGATGATCGATCTCGCTCTTCGTCACGAATGCTACTCTCGCCTCCCTCTCCTTTTTATCTGCTTTCTTCTTCCTGCCATTTTCATTTCATTTCATTCAATTTCATTATATATTAATTACTTTTAATTATATAATTGAATTAAATGAATTGAGCAACAGTAGTACTAGTAGCTATACCCTTTGGTAGAATTGGAATCATCCACGTCTGGTGACCGATCCTCATTTCCGGAGCCTTTGATCTCCTCCCCTTTGTCGAATCGGTGACCGGAGTCCTCCTCAGCCACCGCGGTGGAAGAGGAAGTAGAGAAAGAGGAGGAGTTGGGCGTTTGTGGGAGCGGATCATGGTGGCCTACTATGTCGATCAGTTGTTGCTTGTGGTGGTGATCAAAGGCATGATCTTCTGATCCGTGGATCATCATGAGCTCACTGAAGCAGCTCATCGCGTCGGAGTAGGAACCACATAGATCAGAATCAGACATATGGAGATCGATGGAGATAATATATAGTTGATATATGTGAATCTGTGATGATGATTTAAGAGGGAGAGGTTTGACTGGGGGAACTTAATTGAGAGGGGCCGGTAAAGGTAATTAGGGGGGAGTAGTTAGTTCATTCAAACTTAATTGATAAGGATAAGAGATGGGGATAGGTCAATGAGTATACAGAGAGAGAGAGGCGGAGTTGGGAAGATTAGGCAATTTGCTTGATGACGATAAAATTAAAATAATAATATCGCCACTACTTTATGAGTTTGACAAATATAGCCTCGGCATTTAATTTGAAATTGAATAACAGGAAAAGTAGGAGCCCCCACCACCCCATATATTTTGCTTTGTACTCCGTAAATAGGAGGAACTCCTTAGCTTGTCAGACAAGTTAAGCTACGGTCTTGTATGGGTAATACTAATTGCCTATTAATTACATCTCAAAAGATTTAAAGATGGCATGGGTTGGTGCGGTGGCCCTCCATTTCTGCATACTACATCTGTTTAACAATATAAGTCTTTTTGGATTTTGCACGTTGTTTAAAAACCTAAAAAAATGGTAAAATATTAACATTTTATCAATTTTTTTTAATAATTTCATACTTATTATTAATAAGTATCTAATTATTAAAAAAAATTAATAAAAAATCAATATTTTACTACAACTTTTAGGTTCTTAAAAAACGTACAAAATTTAAAAGGACTTATATGGTTGAACGGATGGAGTATTATTTATGTATATTTAATATTAATTTCATTTATTTTATAAAAAAACAATTTCATTTCTGTTTATTAAGTAGTATATATATATGTGTGTGAAATTAAATATATATATATATAATTAATATAAGTCTTATTATTATTATCTTTAAAAAGTTAGGTTTGCATCCATTAATTATAATTTATAACGCATAAATAATTATAATATATATTATATAATATAAGTATTGTTTATAATTAATGATCATGTAAATGCACCCGTAACTTAATAGTAAAAAACAAATACTCAAGTTAACAGAGGGAGTACGGTATCGACCTGTACCACAATTTGGGCAGCGTCTAGTCTACCAAAGATTTTCGGAATGTTTAATTTTGATTAATTTTAAATGCAGTTTGATGCCCACATGATTATTGAATTTATTCTATGAAGACGATATATAGACAGCTGGAAATTACATGGAACCAAACACTTTCCTAAATCATGGAATCAATTACTCGTAAAATCTTATTGTATATTATTCAGATTATTGTTATTTTTTCAGCTTGAAAATCCAATACTCGCTATATAGGCTTTGATAAAGAAGTAAAATGACTACTCACAAGTTATAAAGATTTTATATTTTCAAAAGCTGAACTATTAAGTTAACTTAAGACTAACCTAATTTGATGTAACAAAATTTAAAGCCTAGTATATATAGCTACGGATTTGATATAGTATTAGCCCACACTACTCTACCGAAATGTTTGTATTTTCAAAAATAAAATAAGTTCAACGCAATTAATATAGTATTAGCCGAATTTCACATAATTTATTGAAACTATAATTTCCATGTGAGATGGGGTTATATTTAATCAATGTGATGTGTCATATTTCACATATTTCAACTGAAACTATAATTTTTTTGACCGGCCCGGTTAGTACGAAAACCGGAGTCATATCGAGTTTATTTTAAAGTTTTTAATTATAAGGTCATGATTCACTCTTCTGGCACAAAAGGTTAAGTCAAATTGTAAATTGTAAAAGCTCTTTATCTTTATATTTTGGTTTGGTTTTTATCTTATTGTTCAATGTGGGACTCTACCACAAGTCCACAACCCCAGCACGCCCCTCAAGTGCAGCCTGCCTGAATCGAGCGGACACTTGAACACTAATTCTTTTTTTTTTCGACCTGACACGGACATGCTCTAATGCCATGTGAAATTCCGACGAACCATGGTATGACAACCTTTTTCATCCCAACACGCCCCCTCTAGTGCAGCATGTATGGATCGGGTTTCGGTATCTCAAATTCTCAATCTCTTTTAGCCTTATCCAACACTAAAAAATTGACCCGACGGAGACGTACTCTACTAATACCATGTAAAATTCTAAGAAATCTTTTCTAACATGCTTAAACCAATATGTAGAGATTTTTCGTTCCTTATATTTTGATTTGATTTTTACCTTATTATTTAAGGCATAACTCTACCCACAACCCAACAAATTAGTATGTGAATAAGACTGGGTCAAAGTATTTCATTTCAATTCCAATTAGTAGATTATAAAAATGAAGGTTTTATAAATTCCATACAATGCGCCGTGATTTGGGATTCCTCCTCCCACACACAACCAAACAAATATCAGACGTTGACACCTTCTTTCAAAAACTGGCTAAACCCACACTACTAAACAGTGGTCAATTTTTTTTGCAAATAACGTTTTTTTTTTACCCCCCTATTAACAAGCTAAGAAAGTTAACCTAACACGAAACGTGATAACATTCAAACTTGAATGATTACTACACATTATACTTCAATTATACAAGTTTAATGTTGCCTCTTATTGTAACATCTGTATATGCTTCCAAGAAGGACACAATGTTCGGACCAAAAACAAAAAACAAAAAGGACACGATGAATTTTTTTTTTTCAAGATTTTCAACTAAATGATTGGTAGAATGACTTACATGGAGTTGCCGAGAACCGGCTCGACCCGAGAAATCGACAACGTAATGCAACCACAATGTGTAATCTAAACTCAGATTCGATCGGGGAATCATTTTGGCTCAATGTCCAAATTAAACCGAACATAGATAAACCAATGAATATGATTTATATATATAATCAAACTTACTATAATTAAATAAATGAAGCTTAATAGTAAACTAGTATGAAAACTAAAAAAAATCATCACCTAATTATCTAATAAAATTAAATTTGATCCGACCCAACCTGAAATCCGAACTTTCTTTAAAAAAAAAAAGATAATTTACCTTCTCTCAATTTATATTTTTACCAATTCAATTTCACTTTATGTTGGGCTTCGCACACAAAACAACTCAAGAAGGGGCTTATTGGGCTAAACTGCTAAAGTACACTCATGATTCATAAAGGATTCAAACTCAAACACCTCAACACGCCATTTTTTGGTAGAGAAAGTTAATGATTACTCTTGTAAATATAGTCCATATTTTATCACTAGTCTAATTATTCCCCTTATATACATTTTATGTGTAAAATTTAATACATTACCTTTCTATTCCCTTGTTATCTAAACAAACGAGCCCTACATTTGTTAACAACATTATAACCAAACTTTTCGCCCCAAAACCTCAAAATGCCAGGACGAACCTGGCGAGTTCATGTGAGTGAAGTAAACCCCAACAATGGAAGAAGGTGGGTCTCCTCTTAACCTACCGAGAGACTCATTCGATCCAACCATTGGGTATTTGGGTGTTTGCGAGGACCTGAAAAAAAGGCTTGGTTTGGTTCACTGGCTTGAACCGAGGATGTTCTACAACGGTGTCATCTTCAAGTTCAAGCCAAAGGTGGGTCTTTGGGACGACCCTTTGGAGTTTAAGGGTCTCCCCACGCTGGACCAAACTGTAAATTACAGTTCGGGTCAGGCTGCATCGACCTGTATGAACCATTATACACCTCTCCCCAACTGCATTCTGTAGTATTTGGTGAGCTACAAAAGGAGTGGTGTTCAATCAAGACATATCCTTGGTATGTATAGCTTTGAATGCACTTGTATAGATAAGTATACAAATAACTGTCAAATAAGCCTCCTTGATTCATTCTCTTTCAAATGAGGAGATTGAAACTGGGCTTTCCTTTTCATCTACTAAAAGACCTTTGATAAAATGAAAACCGAGAAAGCTACCTTACAAGGGGGACGAACGAGCTCTTTCAGCCTGTTCCATTTCACCTAGTATTCGTTTTCTGAATACGAAGATGGGCCAAGTGAGGTTTCAGATACCCAGAACAGTTACAGAGGGGCAGAAAAGCTGTTCTAAAGCCAGTCATTCGAAAGATTCCCCGTATTGTTTGTATGTACATGGTTGAAGTTTCGGCTGAAGGTTGAAGCACAAGGCCTTCCTTCCGTCTGCCATCTAAATAAGAACCTCATTTGAATTCGAGTTTATATGACTCAAAATGTTTTCCCATTGTTGTGGCTATGCATTAGATCAGCCAGAGTGATCTTTCCGCAGTTCCCTGTATCAAGCTGATCAAACTTCCTGCAGATCTGGAGCACGTCTTTCTCTGAGACCTTTCCCATTTCCTTGAGTTTGTATATGACATATTCTGATTTACTGTATCATCGAAAAAAGAAGAGAGGAAGTTGTTAGCAATATCTTCTGAATATTTAAGTATAAGCAATCAATTAGGATTCAAGGAATCATCAGCTAATTGTTCAAGTGATGTAGAAAGGTTGTGCTTCAGCTTTCTTCAGCAGAGGTACATATCCAATCTAAGCAAATTAAATATGTAAAATATTCATTGAGGCAGTATCATGACTTTATGCTTGAAACGAAATCAAATTTTAAAACATCCAAGAGCAAGGGACTTTAATCTAATACAAGCTTAAAAGTCAGACGAATGAGTGAGATCTTCACAATGACCATGCAAAGCAAGATAGAATTAAGCCAAGATGAACTGAACAACAAATATGGGCATGAATAAATGCACATTATCCAATGAAATTCTCAAGCTAGTACCACACCATATCAGAATTTGAACCCCAAAAAATTGGACAATCAGCGATTCTTCAGTTGCATTTGAGATTACATTGCATCACAAGAGACTAAAGTACAAATTTGAAGTAGTTTATGTACTAGTATAAAACAGGTCACCCAGGTGGTAAAATCCAGCCATCTCATTCATATAAGATAGTATACTATATTTATTCATGAAATACTCCGTTGTCTTACTTTTGCCCTCCTTCAGGAATGTAACATGGAATGCTCCTTTTAGCATCCATAAAATTTGAAGCAAAACAAAAACTACAAGAAAGCAAAACTAATAGAAGAGAGGGGAATAAGGATCAGAGTATCCTAAATCTTGATCACATATTTTAAATCTTTTGAATCCAGCAGAAACAGTCATATCTAAAGAAAACGCAGCATCTGGGATTCTGGGGAAGCTAAGTCCAGGAGTTAGTTTAGGTGCACTAAATCGAGTATAAGGAGTTAAAACTTAAAAAGTAAACGAAAGAAGTCCGTTCAAAGTTGCTAACAAGTCTAACCTATATGAAATCAAATCATCTTATTCTCCGAACAGAATCAACTATGGTCTGTGGAGATTTACACAGTGGAAAATCCAGTATCCATTGCTGTCAAGGGCCCCCACCAAAAAATAGAGCTTTTCATAAAGCATGCCACCACTTTCTTCTCATACACTCAGCAAAAATAAAAAGCAATCGTACTTTCGTACAACGACTTACGAGTTACGAGTCATTTCAAGCATAATCACAAATCAAGAAAGTTAAGCTCACTGGGCAACACACGCAGGAGAACAAACAATTTTTCATCAGAACAATTATCCAATGCTTTATCCCTTAGATATCTTCACTTAAATGTTGTTTAGATGGATAACAGAAAGCATATTATCCAAACATGTTAAGTCAATCTGAAAAGGAGATGGGGAGAGTGACCAACTATGTAGTGATTTTTCTTTTTGTATCTATTCATAAGCTTATTTGTAGGAAATATATTACCAATTTGTAGGCAAATTAGCTCTTTTTGGAAAGTTGGGACCCAAGACTAGAGAGCATAACAAACTAAATTAAGCATAAGAAGTAGAATTTCTGAGAATGCACCAATTCACACACACAAACTAAGAGACCAATGAGCTTCAAACACCGCATACCTCACAAAGCCATTGTTGTCCATGTCAGCAGCCATAAACTGAGCCACGGTAAGGTCCTGACCAAGCACCCATTTGGCCACCCTCCTATGCCTCTTATCAACCCTAGCCTCTGCCAAGAAAAGAAACGCCCTGGCAACAGCAAGTGTCGACACAAGCAACCAAATTGACGCGAACAAACGGCCTTGCAGCGTCTTGAACGCCTGATCACCATACCCCACCGTGGTGACTGACATAACTGAGAGATAAAACGAATCCAACCACCCCAATTGCTCAACAAAATGCATCACACAAACCCCAACCCCAATGCAAAGAACCACAACCCCCAGAGCCAATGCAACCTTCATCCTGATCCTCATCCTCCCCTTCTTCACATCCACAATCATTGACCCCACATCTTTCCCAGCTTTAACAGTCCTAAGAAGATAACTCTCTTGCAAATCCAACACATAGCAAACCATCCCACTAAGCAAGATGTCAATAAACCCAAACCCCACCAGCACAAACAAGACCGAAAACATCTTGGTGGCGGTTGTACTGGGGGTAATGTCCCCATACCCAATAGTACACATAGTCACAATGCAGAAATAAAGAGCATCCACAACTGGATGGGTCTCAGATGCAGAAAATTGATGGCGATTAAACCAGTAAATAACTACTCCTAAAGCAAGATACACAATCAACAGCAACACAGCTTGTTTCACAACCGATTGAGATGAGAATTCGTCGGGTTTGTTACTGGAAGCGACCTTAGGGTACTGCAAATCGTTAATCACCGCCATGGCGGGCGCGGTCTTGGAGCGATGAAGATTCGCCCGGGGCGGCGCCGCCGGCGAGAAATGTTGGGACTGTTCTAGGTTTTGGTGGCCGGAGGAGGAGGAATCGGGATCGGGATCGGGAGAGGAGGAGAAGGGGTGGTGGGAGGTTAGGGCATCGAATAGAGAAGGGGAGGGTTGGTCTTCGCCGGCGATGGAGGGGCCGAAGATGAGGTATTCTTTGAAAGAGGATGGGGTGAAGCCATGGGAGAGCTCTTCGTGTTCAGGGAGAGATGACAGGAGCAACGGAGGCGGCGGCGTTGGTTGGGGCGCTGTCCTAGGGTTCAGTAATGGCAGTAGGGGCTCGTTCTCCATGATTGAGGAGGCCGGAAAACCGCCGACGGTTAAAGAAACATGGGGATGATTGAGGGGATGATGATGGAGACCGGCAAATGGGATTTTTGGAGGTTGTGGACCTCTGGTTTTATGGAGGGGTTTGGGATGTAGCAGAAGAAGCTGGAAGACGAGGTGATTGGAGTTGGTGTGGCCTCTCAGCCTGAAATTGAATGATGAGATATTGAGATGAGGGTTTTGTTGTTTTCCAAAAGATTTCAGAGATCAATTCATTAAATTTTGGGAAGATTTGGAAAGGGGAAACGTTCAAAATCGGAGCTGAGTTCATCAACCAAACACCGCCAACGTGGAGAGGTTCGTTCGGCCATCTTTGTAGAATTCAGTTGAGTTTATCCGTTGCAAATTGTACTGTATAAAACAATCATATCGTGTACCCTCCCTATTTTTCCAATAAAGTTAGAGGGTGTTTGGTGTGATCCAAAAATATTATAAAGAAAAATGACACTGGGAAACAAAATAATCATAAAATACTAACAAATTTTTCAGGATTTTCATATCTCTTCTTGCGTTCATGTGTTCAGGGAGGTTAATATGGTTGCAGATAAAGTGACGCATCTTTGGCACGTCCTCCATCACGACCCACCCGTTTCTCATCCCGAGCTCCAGGTTCTTGTCCGGAAGGACGCCCTTGAGTGGTGGGTCAGCAGGGCCTGATTCTACCCAAACTCTTACCTTGTATCAAAAAAAAAATGATCATAAAGTATAGGGTAAATTACAGAAAACCACCCATTAAATAACACAGTTTTCGAAAAATACTTGACTTGGCTGGTGTTCTGTAAGTGAAAAGTCTTTAATGGGTGATTTTATGTAATATTAATTATAGTGGGTGGTTAATTGAAAAATGAACTATTTAGTGGGTGATTTTATGTAATTTACCGTAAAATATAAACTATACGACTAAAACAAAAACATCAGTATCAAAGAATACCAATTAAAACTAGAGACAAAAAATACTGCTTAATAAAATGACATTGGGAAAGGTTGTGGCCAATAACACTGTTTTTTAGTGACATAATAACATGATAGTTGTTGTTTAGTTAACATATATAATAACCGGATTCGGTAGAGTTCGAGGGAAACTCTACCACATAGAGTTCCCATCTCCTCTCACAAAAAATAAATAAAAATTAAAAAAAAATTAAGGATGGTGGGGTGAGGTGGGAAAAGGAGGGGGGATTTTTAGCCATTGATTTTAAAATCAGTGGCTGAGATCCTCCTAACTCTACCGATGTTTTGCTTATTACCTTGGGTCAGTCTTCGAATCTTGAGGTTTGGTGGATTTGATTTCCACATCAAATTGTCATTGACATTGGTATCTAAAGGCTTCTTGGTAGTCTATCGTTACTTCTCCGAAGTTCTTTGTTGTGCGTGTTCATGGGTATTACCGTATTAACATTAATAATCTATTTCGATTTTTTTTTCCATACAAATTTATCTTTTATTTTAATAATAGGTAGTCTAATCGTTGGATTATTATTTTTTTAATTTTTTTTTATTAGGAAATCATTCGAGAGCAGGATAAACCCGACAACTCGAGAGGCCGACAAAGTTGGCAGACGGCGAACCGTCTAAACTTACAATGAAATAAACAGAACAAGGCGCAATACAAACTGAGGAAAGAACACAAATACATTCGAACAAGCGAACCTAATCCAAATACGCTAGGGACAACATAGACTAAGAGCCGACGCCAAGCACCACAAGCAGTGACACCGCGGGCCAGCGGTACATCAGGAGTCCCTGTGGGCAGTGAAGACGATCCTCTAAGGAAATATCCGTATCGACTCCAGCCAGACCCGACACCGGACGCCAGAGCCCCAACTCAGAAGAGGAACGCCAAGAACAACCAGACTCGCGATCGAGAACCCCACAGTAACAAACACCAAGAACCCCTTTCAGAATTTTATTGAAACCCTTTCGGGATTTAATATCACCCTATAAGGGTGGGTTTATTCGAATGGATCAAAAAAATCAACCAAACAAAAAGATCAGCCAAATTAAAGGATCCACTCACGTTTTTTTTTTAATTAAATACCCATTTGGGGCAAAACCCAAATGAACCCAAATGTGCAAAGTAGATTGCACGCAGCCAGCTCCAGCCACCATCGGTCGTAGAGGCAAGCCAGCGTGCGGAGGGTTGTCGAACCGAAGCCGGCGATGACGGCGAGTCCGTAGGGAGGGCATCAAGCATCATCAACGACCACCGGAAGTGAGGAGCCCAGTATGGAAGAGACCACACGAAGAGCGGAGGGGGAGGAGGTTTGAAGGAGTACGGCAATCAAAGGCCATAACTCACCTGAAAGCCCAAATTGGCAACCAAAACAAATAATTTGGAGGATGCGAACCCAAGAACAACCACTAAAACATGCCGATTGGGATTGAGGAGGGCGGATTCGAAATCTAGGGTTAGAAAGGGGCTATGGACCACGACGTAACGCGGAACAAGAAATTTTAGGATGACGAGGGTGGTGTGAAGAGACGGGATGGTGGCAGGAGGGAGACGGTGGTGGCCAGTGGTGATGGTGACGGGATTGCGAGATGAAGGGGTTATTGGGTTGAGGGTAGAAAGAGAGTTTATCTCTCCTTAGAGAGAGAAACCCTAATCGTTGGATTATTTAATCACTCGATTCTCCATGTCAGTTTGAAAAACAGAATTAATTTCTTGGTTTTTTAAAAGAATTATCGACTCTTAAAGTTGTAATAAAATGTAAAAAATTATATAATTTGTTACAAGATCCATTTAATATACATTTTTTTTTTGTCAATTAAAGTTATCTAAGGAGTAAGTTGTGAGTATCCATGTCTTTTAGACGTCTATAAAATTACATTCTATCTTTCATTATCAAGTTGTATCAAAGTTAAAAGTTTTATAACATATGATACAATTGTTCGCTTCATAAGTTATACCACTAGCGGTAAATACACAAAACTATTGCATATGTGCGGTAGCATTCTATAGTATAAAACAAATCACCAATGGTCCAACACCTAGTGAAAGAGTATATAATATGTGAATCATGTGTTATACGTTCATGATGCATCATAGATCCATATGGAATTGAAACTAACTTTTTGGGAAATACGATGAACATACAATTTCTTTTATATATACTACCTTCGTTCAGAAATAAGTGACGTTTGACTTTTTAGCACGTTTTTTAAAGAGCTAAAAACTATATAAAATATAAAGTTTTTAATTGATTTTTTTTAATTTTATACATATTAGTTATAAGTTTAAAATTATTTAAAAAATTAATAAAAAAAGTTAATATTTTATATAGTTTTTAGCTCTTTAAAAAACGTGTCGAAAAATCAAACGATACTTATTAATGAACAGAGGGAGTAGTTCTCATGCCAGCTATAATGCTAAAAATAATTTTTTTTTTTTTTATCAAGGTAAGCATTGCTTTGTTAAATAAAAGAAGATCATTTTAGGATATTTTTTTGTTAAATAAAAGAAGACAATTTTTTACCTTAGGAAAAAAAAAAAAAAAAGAAGCCCTGTCGGAGAAGTCCCAGATGGAGCGGTTCGCCGAAAGGACGTACAATCGCCGCATAGGACAATCGCCGACGAGGACTGGCGGGCAGCCATGGCTACGAAGAGCAAGCCCCGCCGAAAAGGACAATCGTGCGCCGAAGAGGACTGGCCGACGACCATGGTTGCGAAGAGCAAGTGGTGGAGGATTTGATCGATGGAGGACTGGCCGGCGCGCCGACGAGGACTAGCGGGACTCAATCGATGGAGCGCAACGGAGATCCGAACAGAAAGACAAGCCCCGCCGCCGGCCTAACATGGAGTAGGATTTTAGTATACATAGTTTCACTTGCCTTGTTCTTTTTTTTTTTAAAAAATGAAACGAGACTATAAACATAATCGAAAGATCGAAATAATGACAAACAATTAAACCATCATGAAATGAGAATTGGCTTACCTCAACAATGAATAGTAGTAGATTATTAATTATTTGTCTATAATGAAGAGTTTTTTAAGTAAAATAATGTACGAGAGTATAACAATAATATATATTTTTCGTTTCATAGAAATATATTAAGCCTATTAAAACAAGAATAGATAACAGACTTAACATAATGATATACTTATTTCTTAATCCCATTATTAAAATATGAGTAAAGGATAAAATGACAAACATGTGATAAACAGTAAGAATAGAGAAGAGAGGTGCAGGGAAGGGAGGAGAAACTGATATCTTATTAGGGTTTCAAAGGACCCATTATATAGGTGTATACAAAGAAACTAGGGTTTCCTAGAGTTTATCCATCACAATATAATAATATTATAACACTCCCCCTTAGATAAACATCTCTAAATATTACAAGACTGTCATATTAAAAACCTCGCCTAGAAAACCCAAGGGCGGTTTTGCAAAATAGCCACGAAATTTGGCCGATTTTGCAAAATATCCGCGTTTTGGGACATTTTTGCAAAATGTCCTAAATAAAACCCTACTACCTCTCTCTTCCACGACAATTTCTCTCTCCTCCGCTCTCCCTCTCCGCACCCTCCCTTTCAATCTCTCTCCGCTCCGGGAGAGCACCCTGAGGCACTATCTCCGCTCCGGGAGGGTCCAATTGGAAGAAGCGGAGCCCCTCCGTTGCCTCCGGCTCGTCGTCAGCGTGCAATCGCTCCAATCTGAGGCTGCGGCCTGGAAGCCTGCGTCCTCATCGCGTGGTCGAGCGGAGCGAGCGAGTGAGCGAGGCCGCCTGATGCCTGCCGCCTTGCTACGTCGGAATTCAACTTCGTCTGGACAAGAAGAAGCAGCTCTACCTCCGCCTTGCCGATCAACCTCTCCTCGTTGACAGCGCTTCCAAGGTTAGTGTTTTACATCGATTTACTTTGTACGCTAGATATCGAAGTTTATTTGTGGTTCAATTGAACTGATTGTGCTCAATTTCAAGTGTTCAATTGGAATATTTTTCTGAGATCTGTGTGAATTAGGTGAAGGATGATTTGTTATTTAGATTTTTTCTGAACTGGAAGGAGAAATCGTCAGGAATCGAACCTGATTTTCTTCGAATTCCATTAATCATTGATGTTTCTGAGAAAATCCTAAAATTTGCGCCAAAGGCGCAAATTTTCTTCAATCGATTGGAGAAAATTTTGTCTGTGATGGCGCAAATTTTGTCTGTGATTGCCTTCCCCGAACTAAAGGCGGCGACTCATGGGACATCTCGTTTCATCTCCACTGCCGTCATGTTATGGTGATTTGATGTGCTTATTGGGTTTGGATTCTGCTGTGTTTTGCTGTGCTGAATTAGACTTGTTTTGCTGCGTTTATGGCAGTTTAGAGGTTGAATCTTCTTGTTTTGTTGTGCTAAATGTTCAATTTAGAGGCTGAATTTTGTTTTTAAGTCTTGAATTAATGAAATATATACTCTAATAGGCTGTGTTTCTGAATCGGATATATATGTATGTTGTTTTTTGTGATTTCCTTATCAATCGATCGAAGATCGATTGATAAGGAAATCGAACTTTGCTTATTCTTCAAGCGGCGTCCATATGCTGAGCGATGCGAGGGGTGTTTTAGGACCTCGGGATTGCCCTGTGTAATATATTTTTCTTTTGTTACTGCTTGTAGTTGGGGAGCTTCTGCTGAGCTTCCAGTGCTGTCTCTGTTCGCAACCACCTCTAGAAGGGCTGGATGAGTCAGAGCTTGCAGTGCTTGATTATTGGGAGATGAAGTTCCTTGACAAGTATCACATAGTTGGAAAGCTTCTTTATTCGGAAGAGAAATGGAGGACGATCCAGGAGTCGAGGCGAGGTCGGAGTTTTGAAGTGAACGAGGTTGAAGATCAAGTTCAGCAGTATTGTGAAAGTGAAAGTTGGCAAGTATGTATCAGTTCACTCAATGTTCTGTGAGAAACTGAAAGTTCTGATTATTTTTGACATTTTTGCCTTATGTGCTCATAGCTCAACGCAATGTGTTTAATTGGATTCACTCTTCATGCATGTAGAATCTAGTCGGTTGTTGTACTTTGAGGAGTTGTTCTCTTGACTTGAGAAGTTGTGCATATGCTTAAGAAATAAAGCCAATGTGTTTAATTAGTAATTCTATGTTGATTTAACTCAATTTGTGAGGTTCTTTTCTGATCTAGGATCCATACTAGTTGCTACTGTCCTTTTTAGGATGTGATTATTGTCCAGCATCAAATGTTGCTGTCATACTCATACATATATCAACAACAATAAAGAAATATCAACTTATTTCCATTATCATGTTACAAAGTTACATACGTACAAAATATATTGCTTTTTTCCTTCATTTGAATACATATAAAGAAATTATCAACCTTTTTCTCCACAAACAATAGAAGGTTGAATGAGAGCCTCAGAAATTGCACAAATATACTACTAAGGACCTGTAGCACCCAAAGTAAGAAAATCAGTGAAATCATACATCTTGGATTGTCACAGAGTTCAAAGCCCAACCAACCTCAAACTTGATTCCTGCAGGCGGTACGGAATTAAGTGCTTCCACGCATATGAATGCAGCATCCTCCTTGCTAAGTTGTCCGGTTGCTGCAGCACCCTGTGTATGGATAGTGTTATTAGTTCATAGATAGAAATCTTTTGTTAAAATTCCATAAAAGTAACGTTCCTCATGCCTCAGCATTCAATCTAGTCAGGGGCTCTAAGCATTGATGAAATGATGAGACGTCTTGCTTCAATATATATTGGTAATAAATCTCCACCCATCTTGTTTTATTATTTTGTGAAGCCTATTAGCTAAAATCGGTCGTGCAACTCTTAAAACACAGTCGTGCAACTCTTACACCAGAGTCGTGCAAATTTTCACCACTAATTGTAACTAATATCAGTGTCAGCACTAATTGTAACTAATATCAGTGTCAGCACCAATTTTCACCACTAGTTGTGCAAAAATAACGTATTGATGAGCAAAAATAGGAGCATGTTGTGCAATAATTTATTGAGAAAGTATGAAATTATATTGAGAGAAAATAAGATCATGTTGAGAACAAATTCACAAGTCTCGATTGTTGTGCAAAAATAACCTATAGTTGAGCAAAAATAAGATGATGTTGTGCAATAATTTATTGAGAAAGTATGACATTATATTGAGAGAAAATAAAATCATGTTGAGCACAATTTCACAAGTCTCGATTGTTGTGCAAAAATAACCTATTGTTGAGCAAAAATAAGATGATGTTGAGCAAAATTTCACCAATCCCTCATGTTGTGCAATTTTACTCTATTGATGAGCAAAAATAAGACCGTGTTGTACAATAATCTATTAAAAAGTATAAAATTATATTTACAAAAAATAAGATTATATGAAGACACAATTTCACAAGTCTTGATTGTTGTGCAAAAATAAAGAATTGTTGAGCAAAAATAAGAGCAAGTTGTGCATGTTAGCAAAAATAAGATTATGTGAAGACACAATTTCACGAGTTTCGATTGTTGTGCCAAAGAGACTCGTGCATAAATATTTACATTAGCTTCACTCAAATCTAACTTTGTGGATCCTAATTTAT
Organism: Persicaria tinctoria; assembly: GCA_037127255.1. Lineage (NCBI taxonomy): Eukaryota > Viridiplantae > Streptophyta > Magnoliopsida > Caryophyllales > Polygonaceae > Persicaria > Persicaria tinctoria. The sequence goes on along the minus strand of JBANSL010000010.1, from coordinate 64,206,327 downwards.
TCTTTATTTTTCGAGTTGATTGAATGGTGAAATGGTGTGTATGTTAGCAAAGTGTATACAATAATAAGAGGCGAGCAACTCTTCAAACAGAGTCGTGCAACTCTTCCAACAGAGTCGTGCAACTCTTACAACAGAGTCGTGCAACTCTTAAAAGAGTCGTGCAACTCTTAAAACAGAGTCGTGCAACTTTTACAACAGAGTCGTGCGAATCTTAAAACAGAGTTGTGCAACTCTTACAATAGAGTCGTGCAACTCTAAAATTTCATAGTGTTATTCATGAAATTTATAGTTTTATTCATACAAACTAATATCTAATTTGATTCTTCTTAAACTAAAAATCTAATTTGGTCACATTATAATATTATTCTTGCACTTTTTAATCTAATTTGGTTCTTAAACTGTATTTTAAAGTTGCACAACCGTAGTTTAGAGTTGCACACACAACCGTAGTTTAGAGTTGCACAACTGTAGTGTCAGCATCTTTTTCTATTTTGTTAATCAGAGAAAACAACTAGTGTCAACGGTGTTTGCAATTTTAGTGATGAAAATGTATTGATCAATTTTATTTCTTTAAAACCCTGTCAGCACTAAAATTGCAAACACCGCTGACACAACCTTTAATTTCTAAAAAGATGCTCTATTCACTTTGGTTCATGAAGTGTATCCTCTATTCACTTTGGTTCATGCAAATTAACCTATAAAGGTAGAGAGACACATGAACTCTTAAAACAGAGTCGTGCAACTTTTACAAGAGAGTCGTGCAACTCTAAACTGAAGTTGTGCAAATCTAAAATACAGTTGTGCAAATCTAAAACAGAGTCGTGCAACTCTTCCAACAGAGGCGTGCAACTCTTAAAACAGAGTCGTGCAACTCTTGCAACAGAGTCGTGCAACTCTTAAAACAGACTCGTGCAACTCTTACAACAGAGTCGTGCAACTTTTGTAACAGAGTCGTGCAACTCTTGCAACAGAGTCGTGCAACTCTTAAAATAGAGTCGTGCAACTCTTCCAACAGAGGCGTGCAACTCTTACAACAGAGTCGTGCAACTCTTAAAACAGAGTCGTGCAACTCTTGCAACAGAGTCATGCAACTCTTAAAACAGAGTCGTGCAACTCTTACAACAGAGCCGTGCAAATTTAAGTTTATGTTGTGCAATTATAATATGAGAAAATTTGCACCGTAGACAAAATACACATAAAAACGGTGTCAGCACTAATAATCTGTTGTGCAAATTTAAGTTTATGTTGTGCAAATATAAATGAGAAATACGTATAAAAACGATGTCAGCACTAATAATCTAGTTTTATTAGGAATTCATCAATTAACGAGTTACATTACATATAAAAGTGAGCACTAATAATCTAGTTTATGCTGAGCAGTTTTGAATTTTCCCTGTGGATTATTCAAGGAGCCTGAAAATTTGTAACTAATATCAGTGTCAGCACTAATATCAGTGTCAGCACTATATTTTAGAATTGATAATGGTTAGAGTTAGACAATTGGACAATTGCAAACTCTTGCTTTATTGTTCTATTGCTTATAGGTCTTATTGAATTGTGATGTTACAAATTTGGTTCAATAATGTTCCTCATGTCCTGACACATCGTTAGCCATTCGTATATGTCAGGGATGGGTATCGACCATGAGAAAAATTATGAACATGAGATCTATCTATGGAGAGTAAGCAAACTTATTTCCTTACTACTATATATACACAGAAATCCATTGCTTTTCATTTTCGTAATCAAGCAACTTTAAAGATGCACAACTGTACTTTAAAGTTGCACAACTGCACTAAAAAATTTTATTTTTGCACATTATACTCTTATTCACGAAGAGAAACATAATAAGAGATACCACATAGACAGCCTATGCGGGATTTGAACCCGCATCAATGTGCGTAAGCACATTGCTCTACCATTTTGAGCTAATAGGCTTTAGTGCAAAACCTCCAAGGCTAAAGTAGGACAATGAATCAAATAACTCAATATGATTTAAGGGAGGAGACAAGGCAGATAGGACCCGCATCAATGTGCGTAGGCACATTGCAAGCGCGCTGACAGATTTCAGTGATGTCAGCACCACTGAATCACACAAGAATCTGATTCTCCAAATTCAAAACTTAATACGGTTAGTAAATTCGTAATCATGAGATGGCAATTGAAAGTTCATCACATAAAAAAGGACCAACACAGAACTGGTCACTGTTGAAACAGCAATGAGATTAAAAAGGCAGCAAGAGTTAGTGCAAACGAATTCACATACCTGAAAAGCCCATGCATTTGACTGGCCCTTCTTGTATCCAGTGCCTTTCTAACCCTTAGAGCTCCAGATTCCTCCTTTTCCACTTTTACTTCCCGGGGGTAACTAAGTGAAAGTTCACCCAAAGGACCTTTCACTTTTATGAACTGTCCGTCTAATGTAAGTGCCACATTAGAAGGCACAGCAACAGCTTTCCTATTCTTGATTCCTTGCATTCCACAGTCTTCCTGCCAAATCCAACTCGATTGGTCGAAATGCAGGAAACATTCAGGCTGATCTTCTCTCCAAGGAACGGCGATCTCAAGTCACTGGAGATTACAAAAGCACAAAGCCTCAGGGGATCATGCGCAAAAAGGATCCATTTTATTCTCATACAAATCATTTGTGTATACATAATACAAAGTGCTCTAAATGAGCCATATGGAGTCCCCCAAAAGTATAGTTTGTACAAGCAACCTACAAGTTTGACACAGATAATAAATTCGATACTTGAAAATACAAGAACCAAGTCAACCAACCACAAGGAGATGCCATCAATGTCAAGGAACTAAACTTAAATTAGGCACTAATGTGACTCCAAATTGTTCAGTAACACTTAAAAAGAAAATTGTTACAATCATCTTGAGGACGCAAAATTCATTACAGTAGCCTGCAAAATTCGTAATCATGTGATGAACTTTCAATTGCCATCTCAGTAGCCTGCAAAAGTATTCAAACTTCCAACATTAAAGGCCCATTAGAGTAAGTTGGACAAAATTTTCAGTCCCATGCAACTTCTAAGTTGTAGCTTCTATTTCAACTAAGGGGTAAGAAACTAAGAATAGATATGTCAACTCTCAATTGTCAACCATAACTGGCAATCTATAGGATTCAACCGTGCAACCTCACTATGCCGATACTCACACCATACTCCTTGTATTGACAAAGAAGCAAACAAGATTCATGACCGAAATTTACAAATTCAGCACAAGCGTGAAATGAACAACAAAAACAAAAAATCAACCCACGTCCATGATCATCAGATGAGACAGAAAATAAGATCAAAATTCTTTCTCAAGAAGTAGTAGGGAACATTGTGCTTGCTCAGAGAAAAAGAAGATTTATCAAGCAAAGGTTCAGCTTTAGCTGGTGCTTTGGTGTGCAAGTCCACAGGCTGCAGGAAAGGAACATCAAGAGTAATCAGAAAGAGGATGGCTCCAGATTCTTCCAATCCAGTAATCTTATAACTTTAAGGGCCATGTAAAAATCTATTCAAGAACTTCACTTATCAAGCCTATTAACCTCAAAAGTGAGTAAATAGATCAACTATGTTTGTCCCATCCAGATTTCAAGCATCTTCATTTTAAAAAAAAATAGATCAATGACTTACTTGAAAATGCAAAATTGGTATTATTTACAGAGATTTGACTCAATTGTAAGCCAATCTTCATCGTTTTTTTTCATCTCTAACCATAACCACATCAACGACTAGCCTATTGCTCAAGGTCTAGACAGTAGCAATTTACATAGATATCAAACAAATAATCAGCCAGTAAAGCATTACAAGAAAAGCCAACAATGTTCAAGACTCACCCCATAGAAAAAGATAGCTTCATCAGAATTTGTGTGGCAAATCAAGCACTCCGCCAGCAAGAAAAATTAATGACCACTCACTCAGTAATAAATTAGAAAAAACAACAGTAAACCAACACAAGAACAAGAACTCTAACATTAGAAAAAACAACAGTAAACCACACAAGAGCAAGAACTCTAACAGGACAAGCACAAACATCCCAGTCCAGGAAATTAAGCGCAAGCTCGTAATTGATTTCTAATCAAATTCAACAGTGTAAAATCAGGTCCAAAACGACCACTTGCATTAAGAAAGACTATGACTGTAAAATTGCACCTGAACCGTGGAAAGAAAGCACTACTAATCCCTTTGTTTGCAGTTTCAACAGAAGGGAGTTGGTTTATGGAAAGCATAAGGTTTTGGGTATTTAAAGGAGGGTTCAAACCTTGATGATGTCCAATTGTCTTTCCATAAGCTCCTGATCGATCATCAGGTAGCGTACGTAGTCCGACCCATGTAAATATAGTAGAGCCTTGGTGTACTATGTAACAATGAGAGGAGTTTAGCGATGAGGCAACCTGAGCATAAGAATTACAAGGTAAGAGTTCGTTAAAAGATACACATGGAGCTGAGAAAAGTAAGCATATAATACTTTCAAAAAAAAAACTGAAGAAAAATAAATATCCTAAAACGAGGGCCAGTGACCATTTAAAGCCAATTAGCTTGAGGCAATTTTTTTTTTAAAACATGAGTACATATAGATATCAGACGTTTCCCTTGCACGCCATATTTCTGCTAGGTTATCAGGTGCCAAGAACTAAGGTCAAACATGAAACATTGAAGACTTCAGAAACAACCATGTATGAACATTCACATTCCAGTAAAGTGCATGGAACTAAACAATTTAAAGAGAAGTGAAAAATATACTGGTTCAACTTGAATGGATTGCATATTTTCAGCATAAAATACAACCTCTCAATCACAATCAGGCAGCAGCCGCAGATTCTAACATAATTCAATCATTCATGAACACCCAATGGATAATAAAAAAGGATATATGAATATGGAGAGAGATCAGATTCCTTTGGCTTCACATTCATTCTATCAAGGGTCATTTTCTGAAACACTATGTTTAGTTAGTGCAAAAGGCTACAACTTCTGACTTAAAATTTGTTAATAGCTGATCTTGACAAAATTTGGGGACTTTAGTAGCTCTAACTAGTGCAAAGGAACACATTTCACTAAGCAATATCAAATCCAAGCAATGGGCAATCAAAGCACAAACAAGATCACCAAGGAACACATTTCATTAAGAAAAAAAGCACAAACTAGATCACGAAAAACACAATAATGCTCGAGTTGTGCAACCCTAGGCTCGAGTTGTGCAACCCTAGGCCCGAGTTGTGCAACCCTACACATTCATGTATAATAGGAACTCATAGTACTCTAAAACATCAGCCTACAGAAGGGAGTTAAAACAAACACACATCTTACGAAAAAAGATGGAAAGAAGAAGCTGCGACTCTTTGCATATGGCAATACACTAGCAGCCAAAACATTGAAAGATACTTCGATCTAGATGAAAAAGCTAGTTTACCATTTTACTGATCATTTAGGGTTTATTTTACCCACACAATCTAACAAGTAACAGGGTTATAGGGCAATCACAAGAACTCATTCTGTTGTATAAAAAAGAAAGAACTCATTTTTACAGATTTTGTAAGACATCTCAAGTCTGTAAAAATAACTTCCGCATAGCTCTAATGCAATGCAAGGTCCTAGATTACCATGAATGCTGACAACCCCAAAAATGGTCCAAGCAAATGAAACAAATCTTGACATATGCAAACAGCCTTACCAAGCAAATGCTCACCAAAATACAAACCAATTCAAAAATGAAGTCGCTAAAGCGTACCATAAAAAATCACAATTAGACAAACAACCTGAAGCAAATAAAACATCAGAACAAGTTATATTCCATTCTTGGATGAGCAACAAACCACAAAGCATGCCAAGCCTTTGTCTAAAATCAACACAATTGCACTGAATATGTCTATCACACCAGCAGAGACCCATTGCAACCCAATTGCACCAAATATGTCTAAAGGATAGCTGATTCCCAAATCACATAAACATCTGCCTTGACAAATAGAATGAATTCAAGAGCACTTACTGCATGACAAGATAATAACATTAGAGATGAAAGACAAATTTCATGGGTTAAAACCTTATAGAAAGTATTTTTCCTCAAGTAGTTCTTCAGCAAGTGCTGCGTCAAATGGATCCTCCAAATCAAGGCTAACTTGGCTGTCATGTGCCTGAAACAAAAAAAAATCCATTTTATGATTCCATCCATACAATAGTATTCTACTAGTTAGTCAGCTTGAAGATTTGAGCAGGTACACATACTCTGAAAGGCAACTGAACAAAGACAATCAATCTGACCAAACACCCAACAGACCCACGAGATGCTTGTTAATGTGGTGAACAGGTAACCTGGGACTGCATACCAGAAAAAGCTGCATGCTAGTGCTATTATGAAGAACTTTGATCTCAATATTCGCCCGTCTGTTTTGTCTTCCTTCTCGTGCAGTGTCTTGGAGATGCACCATCATCAGCACATTATTGGAAACCACTAAGAGTAAGGACTCAACACACTTGGTAATTTTTTTCGAAATATGTAGATTTATACCTTTTCTAGGAGCCTGAAACATAGGTTATGTGAATCCCTATAAATGTGTGGCAAATGATTTCAGAAGAGTAATAAAATAATATGTGGCAGAGACAAAGATGGCTAGGAAGGTAGCTCACTTTATTCATAGTAATAGAGCATGGAGGTGAAGTGAAGGCAACTAACAACTCGTGCTTCAAAACATCGAATACGAGAGTTTCAGCATGGCCTGGATTGACAATGAGCAAAACACGGTTGCTCAAAATGGAACATATATATAAACATAAACTAAACATATTTCAGTAGCTCAAGGTAGTTTCATTTTTTGAGACATTGAAGGCCTTGGTCTGAATGAACATATAAAAACAGAAGCCTATGTGAAAATCCACATGAATCAATCCAATGTTTCTCACAAAAACGTTTAATTATAGGAAATGAAGAAAGCAATATATGATAACTATATACAAGTAAAAATCCACAACTTGTTTGTTGTAGGAAGCAATATAAGAAATGAAGTGGCACATACGTTTTTTGCGGCTTCCCCCACCGATGATATACCATTTTGTTCTACATAGGACACCACAGGAGCCAGCTCTTGTTCTACATAGGACACCAAAGTGTTTAATCACAAGAACAGTGCTAAAATGTTTACAAATATGTCCGTATAAAACTGCAGAAAAATGCCCAATCAATCCATCTATATTTAATCAGGAAACTAATTACAGCTGGGTATATTACAGCTAACAGTTGAGCATATTAAACTAAAACCATTGTAAATATAGCAGAAAACGTAGTACATGTGAGATAGGATTTCGAACAAGTACAATATGCATCTCTACTTTGTAAAATTCAGCATGATTATCAATACCAAGACTCAAGTGCCTTGACAACTCCGGTTCGGACATTCAAATCAGCACCTATCTTCCTCATAGCAAGGCTACCAACAAGATCAAATTTCTAAAAAATGCATGTCGAATCGAGAAACAACACCTATATACAGCAAGATTAGATTTCTAGAGTTGCACAACTCCATCTCATAGGTGCACAGTTCCATCTCATAGTTGCACAACTCCATCTCAGAGTTAGACAACTCTATCTTTGCATTTTCAAATGATTTTGGTGGCCATATATGCAGGCTAATTTTCTTCAAACAATCAAGGCCTTAAACATGAAATTAAAGCATTAAGAATGGTTATCAGGGAGGTTTACTAAGGTGAAAAGTGGGTGACATTTGGGAATCGCTAGTACAAATAGAGTGGAGAGCTGTTAGGATCATCCAAAAATCATCTTTCTTCACTTAAAGTCAAATCCAGAGAATTCATTCTCTTGCTCTGGTCATCTCTTGGTGTATGTTCTGCATTCTATACTATCTGTGCATTGTGTGGGTGTGCTTCTGATTTTTAGGTCTCAAAGTTCAGCATAAGTAATTAGATAGTAGACAATCACAAAGGCCCAGCATAAGTCAGTATTTCACTTTCAGAACAATTCAGTCCCTAACACAGCCCCTAAGGTTAAGCATAGGCAAATATGTAATTACCTAAACAATAAAAATGACCATTGATGAAGCTGTGCATTATGTTCTTTAAACTGGTTGCCCAAATTGTGACAATATTACAGCTCTGAAGACAAAGATGGTACGAAAACCAGAATCCAAAGCACAAAATCTGACAGTAATTTACCAGTTTAAAAAAAAAGCGACAACTCAGGACATCTCAAACACACAATGATATCAGTAACACTGTAATCAACATTTAAATCTAATACAAAGTAATCGACCATATATCTCCAGGAATTTTGCAAAAGAGAGTAGGCACAATGAAAATAGGAGAACTTCACCTTAGCTTGTCGAAGCTCATATATCTCCAGGAACAGCTGTTCTGACAAGAAAAAGGAAAAAATTGAGACCTGTTACTGGAAGACAATGAGAGAAATTGCTTCGACAATGAGAAATTGGCAATTGAAATCAGATCGATGAGAGAAATCGCTTCAACAATGAGACATGTTGCTGGAAGACCTCGCTCGCTCGCTCGACCTTGCTGCTCGACGATTTGCGCTCGCCGGAGATGAAGGATAAGGCGGGATCTGATCGCCGATTGCCAGCCAACCTCCAGTCCTTGCTGGTCCACGGATCCCGACGGAATCGAGATCGAGATCGGAAGAGGTAATTTTCGAATTTATGAAGAACCACGCACCTCCTTGAAGCAAGCCGAGAGGCGGAGAAAGGCGGGAGCCACTGCACGCCGTCACCGAACTTCGACTGCGGGAAGCGATGAATTTTGCCGGAGGAGGAGGAGAAGGAGACGGAGGATGCATGAGAGAGAGAAAGGGGAGAAGGAGGAGACCGATAGATCTGGAGGAGGATTGAGGAGAGAGAAAGTTAATCAAATTAGGGTATATATAGCGGCTAATTTTCTAAATTGTCTAAAAGTGCGACTATTTTGCAAATACGTCCAAATAAAGTGCCTTTTTTGCAAATTTTTTCTAAACCCAATGGGACCAAAACTAGGACCAAGGAAAAAATACAAATGACATGTGATACGCTTTGGTGATCTGCCTCGTTAAAAACCTTGTCAGGAAAACCCAGTGGGACAAAACCTGATCGAAGGGAAAAAGAGTGCAGTGCGTATACTCCCCCTGAATTCAACACCCTTCTTGTAGTCTTCTCATTCGGGTTAGCTCTTTGAACTTCTTGATGATGCTGACTGTATGAGCTGCATAGTCGAGTCTCAACATTTCCTTTGACGTGTATAAGTTGAGATTTCTTCATACATTACAATTGACTTCGAATGCTTGACTTCCATTTGCTGGCGTTGAGCTGCTTTCAATACACAAGCATGTGGTACTTCAGGACCTAGTGTGCTTTTCATTGTGGATCAGGGGGATCTGTTGTATTTAAATGGTGCATAAGTTGCCTCGTTAAAAACCTTAACTTGGAAAAACCCAATGGGGTAAAAACCAAGATCAAGGAAAAGAGTACAACATTGTATGGTACTTCGGAACCTAATGCAATGTCACCATTTTCACAATTATAGGTACTTCAGGTACTCATATAAGGATCTTTAACCGATTGCATGTGACAGGACTTTGATATTAATGCTTCAGGCATTTTCAATCGATCTTTTTCATTTATATCCGTATGCAAGTAACACGTCCGTCATTTACATTTAGATCCAGAATTATATTCACTTCTGGTGAATACGTTCTCCATATAACCTTTTATAGATATTTGTGCAATCAACTTGGCTTTATATTTTATTTTGTATGAACACCCACTTAAAACCAAATGATGTTACACTTTTCGGTGTTGGAACTACAAGTCCAGTGTTATCATGCTTAAAGAACTCATTCTTGCATGAATTTCCCTTTTCTAGCTTTTTACTATCATTTCGATGTCGACATCCATTTGTTTATTTGATGATCATCATATTCTCATAGGCTCATTCCACTTCTGGGGAATCGTATACCAAGAGCCTAGTGATCTCCAACACTTCTGGTGTACTTGAGGATCACTTGATATTCATTGAGTTGGAGTTACTTCTGGAACTTCCAAATGAGCTAGTATATGTGACTTTGTCACTTTCTTGGCCTTTAGTAAATGCTTTCAATTGCATATTTGCTAAACCTTATAATCATTTTATTTATTGAACTTCTGGTTCACTTGTATTTATCCGCGGATATGAAATGATAGAGAAGTTGCTTCCGTGCAATCTCTTTCTTAATTGTCTCATTTCCTCTCCCCCTAAATACCGAGCATTTGATCACCATTATAAAGCTCTAGGTATTTGATATCAATAGGGACTCAAACCCCATGTATCATCCAACTTCTTTGTGGTCTCATTGTAGTTCATTTGGAGGAGGTACATCTCGGAACATATGTTTCTTATTCAAAACCTTTTAATGACATACTCTCTTCTGGAGATAATTAGGGAGATGTTATTGTGTCAAATTCGAAATGCAAACATGCATGGGCCCATTTGACCAACGAATCTTCTGGGTCGTCGTGAGCTACCTTATGCTCAACAATATTTTTGATAACATTCTCTACCTTGTGTTTCATATGACCAAAGTGTTGAGGCATCTGTAATATTGGAATTACACTGGTCTATATAATAGTGTCCGTAGCTGTCTCATTGAATCCATTCAAGAGACATTAGAAACTTTGCATTTACTTTGAAATTAGATGGTCTTGTTGTTGATTAGCCAAGATGACAGACCATATATGTTCGGTCACCCTTATAGAGGATCTTCGGGTCCTAGGATCTTCTGGTCCCTTTTAGTGGGTGTGTGTGTGTGAATGTCAATGATCCCGCCCATCATCGTTTCACATGAATGACCGGATGCCACAAAGAAAAACATTTTATCATTAACTAACTTCTGGTTAGTGATAAGTTTCAATGGGATAAATGAGTGTCAAATAAACCATATATATACATTCTCACTCTGTAAGACTTGCTTCTGGCTAGTCATATGAGATATTTGTGTTCAATGCCATGTCAATTCATACATATGTGTCATTTGTTACTTCAGGTAACAAGATCAATGCTCTTTTGGAGCTATATGGTATTCATCTTGGTTTTACATTCAAGATTTTTTGAGAAAATTTCAGGTTTTCAAAATTGTTTGACAGTTATAAAACCATAATATTCAACCATTGAACCTTGTATATGGTGATCTATTTAATTTAGATGCCATTGAATGGGTATTGTCAGAACTTTCGTTGGTGTCATACTTCAGGTATGAGCCATTTATAATGTTCTTTAAGACATTTAGAATTAACCATTTAACAGACCTAGCTATAAGCCACAACAATAACTCTGGTCAAGCGCTTAACCATAACCTCTTTCACACCCTCTACCGGAGGGGCATGCTTCAGGCAATGCTTAGAGGATAGTCAGGAAGTGGCCTTCTTAACCGGATCGTGTTATGTGGTTACTTCTATTTGTTGTATCAACCAAACAAAAAATAGTTCTGAATATGATAAAACCCACATTCCATGTACTTCTTCAGGTGTACAAATGATAAAATTATGATCATATACTCTTCTGGAGTTTGTGAAATCCTTTACTCTTCTAGAGTTCATAAAATATTCTTTACTCTTCAGGAGTTAATAAAAATCCACCAGTAGAGTCTTCCGGCTCTTAGGTTGGTGTTGAAAAACTTCACAATCTACGGGATTGTGGTAAACCTTTCTCCCAAATGTTCATTTGCCAAACAAAACTCCACATTAGACGCTCATGATAAGTAGTTTCTTCGGGAAACACTTTGATCTTTGAATTACAATAAGTAAAATCATAATAATTTTATTCAATAAAAAACAATGAATAAAAAAAACAAATAAATAAATAAATAAAATAAAATTGTATTTGTCCACTTCAGGTGGAGCCATGAGAAAAACTTGTCAATTTATCGTTTTCTTCAAGAAATGATTTTATTCATAAAATGATTCATTTGTCAACTTCGAGTGACAATTAGTCTCTATTATGTATATTTCGATCATATACTCCAAAAGATGATAAGTTGCAATTCAAAAATATAGTAAGTTGTCATATAAACACTATCCATATTCTTCAAGAAATGGTATGATCGATTATTACTCGCTTTAGGGAGAAGACAACTTATATACATTCACTTTAATTTCTACACTTCTGGGTATTTATGCAATTTTAAAATATAATTCATACACTTATGTTCTGGGTATGATTTTAAATAATCTTTATGAGGATATACAATATATCTCTTATCATTCATTTACTTCAGAAAATGAATATTGTCACTTCAGGGACAAACTTGTATTGATGAGAGAGAGACATTTTATGAATTTCCTTTTCATATACAACTCTTCAGGAGATGATTGTCGTTACTACAGGAACGATTTATGATTATGTGTCCATCCACTTCAGGGGATGCCTTTATATATTTCAAGAGATAATGATAAATAAATAAATAGTTGATATAATTGATAAAACTATAAAAACATAAATAAATGAAATAAAATTAGCATATTGTCAACTTCTGGTGACAAGAAATTAAACATCCCCACAAATACATATTCGTCTACTTCCGGAGACCGTTAGAGATCGAAACCATCTACTACAGGAGATAAATTTCATCATGATATATAAGCTAAAATATTTTATCTTCTTCAGGAGATAAATAAGAATTTCATCTTCTTCAAGAGATGTGATATATAAATTGTGTTTACTTTATCTACTTCAGGAGATAAACTACCACTTTTGGGATGATATGCAAATTTAACAATTTATATCTACTTCGGGAGATAATGTTTGTCTACTTCCGGAGACAAAAAAAATACAAATTGAAATGAATAATAAAAGTGAAAATAAAAAAAATCATCACTACGGGGATGATTTTCAATCGTTCAAATCTACTTCAGTAGATGTTCTGTTCATCTACTTCAGGAGATGAGGATTAAACAAATCCACCCCTTATACTTATTATTTTAGAAGCAAAGCCTTCACAAAAAATTGAGCCACGTGTCCAACTTAAGAAATTACTTTTTCAACCACGTTCTCTTCAACTTCAACTGCTCAAATTCACAACGCTAATCTCCCTCTTCCCCTCAACTTCTCCCCTTTGTTGCTCTGTGTATGTGAAAGAAAAACGACGGCCATGGAGCGCGGATGCAAGTGATATCCAATGCTCGGGGGTGTGAAGCCCAATCAAAACCAATCGATCGTCCACCACTTTCAAAACCTAGATCCGAAGTGTTCTACCGATTCAAGTCTTCAAGTGCTCAGAGTATCCGCCTGTGCATCGATTACTCAGAGAAGGAACCAGCAAATCGGAGGACGACTACTAACGCCGATGATGGGGCTCCGCCCATGTGCTACCACCGTCCATTCAAATTCGGTTGACGGTGATGTCGAATATAGCTCGGTCTGGCTAATTAATATGGAAACATATATGATGCTAATAATTCTAAGCAATCCCACTTTCTCCTGTTGACCTTGGATTGAATTAAGACGGCGGCCGCGACTTGCAAATTGGATTCTTCGGTCGACTTCAAATTCCAATTGAAAAGTTCGGTGGAAGCAAATGTCGAATTTGCTTAGTTAATCACCCAGGGATATTTAATTGAACTTTCACATGCAAATCGATCGCAATACACGCACGAACACGGTGGATTGGTGAAGCAGGTTAGTAGTTTTCTTTTTCCTATATAACCCTAATTTGGTTGCTTTAATCCATCCGGTAGCCAATTTCCCTTTCTGAGCAATTAATTTCTCTTTGTATTTCTCGAATTCGTTCCTCTCACACATTCGTCAATGTCCGAAAGCTTTAGTTTTGAGGGGTTTGTTGGTTGATTTATGGGATTTCGATTTTGAGGGTTTTACAAAAATGAATTTGTACCAATGCAGGATTAGAGATCGTGATTGAATCCGGGTATATATTTGATTTTTTTTTTAAATTCTGAATGTTGGGAGCCATGGTGTACTGTTGTTATGATGGATATACTCTTATGCTATTGATTTTTCACTTCCATATGGCCTGTTTCTACTGGTTGTGCACCTGCCCTAACAAATTGTTTGAATCCTGCTTCTGTATTGCTCCTAACTTTGTGGTATTGTAATCATTTCGTTAACAAGATTAGATACAGAAACTTATTTAGTTACTAAATGTGAAATTCAACACATCAGTAGTTGTAGGATTTAATACTGATTGAATGTGCTTGGTAATTTAAACCTGGCTTCTTTTGCTGATTTCCTATGAAAAACCTTTCATTTTTCTCTTAGTTAAACATGTGTGCTATCACGTTCTTGCACTTCTTACATAAATCATCAAGCTCATTCATTCAATGTGTTTACTTCAATGTTATAAACCTTTCCCCTTTATCAGTTGGTCCTTCCATGGTTCATTGTGTTTTCATTCATTGAGTTAACCAATGTGCAACCTTGATGTGACAAGTGAACGTCCCAAGGACAAAAAAAGACTTGTTGCAGGGCCAAACAGTGCAGGAAACACACCACTGCACAAGGTGATTAAGTACACGAAGGTTGAATTCTAATTTGAATTTCTAAACCAACTCTAAGGGCATATTTTATGTTCCAAGTTAATTTTTAGTTTGCTTTTTACGGAATTTAAAAGCATTGCTTTTGCTCTCTGTAATAGGCTAATACCACCAAGAAGATTGTCAAGAGGCTTTAGTGCCAGTCCTGCAACCACATTTCTCAACAATCAATCAAGGCTAGTGTTCACATTCATGCTTCTCTTAGCTCATATCCTTATAAGTCTTGATATTAAAATCAAAATAGTTCAATTGAAATTGGATCAAATCCTTATAAGTCTTGATATTTTTTAATGTCTTTTTAGGTTACTTATATTAGGTTATATGTGTTATTATTATTGAAGTGGATGAAGTTAGTGTGACATGTGATTGATTCTTTATTTTTGACATTGGTTGTGTTTATTTTGCCTAAATAGAATGGTAGAATAGGAATATCATATGAATACAAGTTTCTAAGTTGAATGAAAGTAGAAATCATGTATCATATGCAATATGAGCATGATCATATGCAAATATCATGAAAATGCAAGTTTGGAGTTTCTACCTTGACCAGTCTACTTTACATCCTGCCAGTGAAATATAACATGGGTGGATTATTTATATCCAGCCATGAAACATGCAATATGAAAATGATTCATCAAATATATGCATGTTATTTTCGTTTTTAATTTTGCTATTCTGGGTGAAATTTAATTTTGGTGAACATTTAACATTTGAGTAGTTCCTAAAAAAAAATTCGGTGTGAAATTTTTGTTTTTAATGTGCTTACGACATGGTGTTTATTTTTTTCAGGGGACTGAATATGTTATATCTGACTTTGGTAGCTGACGTAGGATATCAACTGGTCATTTTGGATGTTTCTTATTAGATGCAGTTTATGGTTATGTTATTTGAACTTGCGGTTTATGTAGGGAATGTGATATGACTTAGATTAAATTCTATATAGGCCTTAGAAACAAACTTGCGGTTTATGGTCACATTTTTATGTTGTGTACTATTTTGGACCGTATGTGCACAGATTGATCATTTTGATATGTTATGAAATTATCGATGATTATCATTTAACGTGTATTTTTTTTTATCTGAAAGTGGCCTCTAGCCCTTAGTAATTGTTTAGAATGCTCGGAATCAAAAGCCTCGGAGCCAAGTCTAGAAAATTACGTGAGAAATGAGGAATACTAGCATCTTCATTAAAGGGGACAGCACAAGTAATTGTTGTCGTTGGATTACATTTGGAATATATGGACTCCCATGGTAACATGCCGCACCTTAAAACTATCACAATGATGAATCCATAGTTTTATCTCAGCACGTTTCACAGCAATGGTGTGAAATAGTTAATGGCCATGAAACACATACTCGATGAAACACATAGTTTTATCTCAGCACGTTTCACAACAATGGTGTGAAATAGTTAATGGATATACTCGATGAAATAGTTAATGGCCATGAAACAGCAATGATGAATCAATTTTCAATATCAAATACAATGGGAATAAAAAAAAGCAAACATACTCGATGTTCAACCCGTCATATATTTAGACTAATTTTTGAACTCAGTTTTCTTAGACAAAAACTATAAGTTGTGGAAACGATCGATTTACTTTTTTTTTTGTTAAATTTGAGGTATTGATCATCTTGAGAAACACTTCACCATGATAACAAAATATTTCGAAGAACGACGAGACAAGAAACAGGGGCAAAACGACACATAATAGATTTCGGTATTTTGTGGAGAAAGTCAAACTCGGTCGAAAATATTCCGAACATGGTTCGGGAAAAGTACTAGTATAATTTAAATAAATTAAATTAAATAACATACATATAAAATAAATAAACATAAATAATAAATATAATTTCATCACTACAGGGATGAAATTTATCGGCTTGATCATCTCTGCGGGGATGAGATTTATGGTTTCATCGCTTCGGGGATGAGATCAATTTATCATTCATCTACTTCGGGAGATGCTTTCGTTCATCCACTTCTGGAGATGATATATAAATTTAACAATTTTATCTACTTCAGGAGATAATTCATCTACTTCGGGAGATGCAAAATAATTTAAAAAAAAACATAAAAATAAGATAAATAAAATAAATAAATAATTCATCACTAGATGAAATTCGATCGTTTATCACTTCAGGGATATAATAAAATAACATCCACTTCAGGGGATACGACCAATTGATTCAATCGCTTCCGGGATTGAGATATTCAATCACTTCAGGGATTGAGATTACTTTATCCGCTTCAAGGGATATTAACTTCGATTGATCCAACCACTTCGGGGGTCAAATTTATTCAATTGATTCAACCACTTCGGGGAGGATTGAGATTACTTTCCGCTTCAAGGGATATTAACTTCGATTGATCCAACCACTCCGGGGGTCAAATTTATTCAATTGATTCAACCACTTCGGGGATTGAAATTACTTATTCGACTGATTCAACCACTTCGGGGATTGAAATTACTTCTTCGATTGATTCAAGAATACTTCACAGGGGCAAAATATGCAGCCCTGAAAGTTTTAGGCCGCTTTCTGTAATTTTGAAAAAGATACATGCAAATCTGCTTTCTTTTTAAAATTCCGGGCCATTTTTGTAATTAATAAAAAACCCTGAAAAACCTTTCTTCTTCCTTTGGGAATGGTAGATCGGCGACGAAGCTCTTGGTTTTGATTTCGACCGTTGCGTGCACCAGGATAGGCGACTACTTTTCCTCTAACACATCATTCTGTTTTGCGGGCGCATCTCTTGAGTTCGAGAGAGATTGATGATCCCAACCTCACAAAGATACAAAAAAAAAAAAACGAAAAATCAGATCTAATTAAAGCCTTCATGGATCAAAGGAAGGGGCTAGATCGATACAATAAATCAATATTTCAGGGTTGAGGGAAATCAAAATAAATAAAGCAGTAGTAGGCTCCATCGGGATTAGTAGGAGTTTGAGAGGGCTCATCCTCCGCTTGAAATCTCTGTCCCTTCCTCGCGGTGGAGGTGGAGGCGGAGATCGGTTCGAATCGTAGAGGTCGTCACCGCCGCCGCGACGGTTTGGAGGAAGATCGAAGTCCTTATCGTCTCTTCGCTCTCTGGAATCCTTCTCTTTTTTCGATGCCGAATCCGATTTTGTAGATGGTGGCTGCGACGCTGTTGTCTTCGATGAACTCAAACATCGATTAAAAATTGGACTTGCAAAAATAAAACAAACGCACCAAGAACAAGCTAGATTGGTTATGCAGTAGGTTTCAAAAATAAATCAAAATTTCAAACTTCACCCTTCAGGAAAATCAAAGAATAAATAAAATGATTGAATACTGCCAACGTCGTCGATCATCGGCGGAGGGGATTATATGTATAGATCAATCAATTGATCTGAATATACTAGGTAAAGCTAATCGGCAAGCACCTAATTCAATCGTTTCCTTTTTTTTCAAAATCTAAAAACAAATTGACTTTTGCAAACAAAGATCAAATTCTTTTTCGAGAAAAATAAACGGAAGTAGTAAAAAAAAACACAAAATTCATGACATAAACTGAAAATCCAATAATGAAATTGATTAGGTTTTAGAGTACGAAGCAATTATTAAGCTGCAAGTCGGCAACTATGGTTGAATTGCAGCCTATAAGTACCAAGAATGCCAAAACAATCATGAAATTGAAAGAATTCGAGTAATTAGCACATGCACTAAATAATTTCAAACCATAGGCAAAGTGAAATACAAGATGAAACAAAGATTAAAAAATTCAGGTAGAGTGTCGTGCTGATAACGTGTGATAAACAGTAAGAATAGAGAAGAGAGGTGCAGGGAAGGGAGGAGAAACTGATATCTTATTAGGGTTCCAAAGGACCCATTATATAGGTGTATACAAAGAAACTAGGGTTTTCTAGAGTTTATCCATCACAATATAATAATATTATAACAAAACAAAAATTTATCAGCCGAGTGAGTATATTTTTTGAGGGGCGGAAATAGATAAGAATTTGAACAATATCAAACTCTGTTGTACTAGTATTCATTTCAGAGCGTCATTTCAAATGAAAATACGAAGGTCTGATTGAAATACCAATATATCCATAGAGTACCAAATATAACCACCGTATCAACAATCGGATAATGTTCACATCACATTAACACTTCCAACCGGTTTAAAATGTATAAAATCAAACATAACCACAAATATAGAAATAGTACAGTGTATAGGGACATATGGTGGAGCCCGTAACGAGAGAATTCATGCTCTCTTTTAAAATAAAGATCAAACATCTGTGACCGACAGTGATTGTCTCCAAATAATTGATCGTCAATTTCACATATTTAATTGTTCAATTTGCAACAAAAACATTTAAATCACACTACCAGCCAGCAATTCTAGATCTCAATCTGAGCTTTACCAGTTCAATCTCTCACAGGCACAGTCACAGACTCACAGTGCTACTCTAGAAGATGATATCTTTTGTTTTTCCTCGAATTACTTTATCACTTTGATCCATCGGTACTTGGAGTACTTTCTGAGCAGAGATTCAGCAAAAATGGCAGAAATGAGATTCACATTGGGCCTCAATTTGATGCTCCTCGTCGCCATGGTTGCCGCCAACATCCTCTCTCTGTACCACCTCACCTCCACCCTCCAATCCCAATCCCCCACCTCCGACTCCGACTTCGACTCTGCCCACCACGCCCCCATCCCGGAGCACCTCTTCCACCAGCTCCAGACCATCCGCGCCACCATCAACCACCTCACCCGCCTCCAGCAGCAACAGCAACCCCCTCCCACCTCCAAGAAGCCGGCCATCGTCGCCGCCGCAGCCATCGCTCCGCCGGATCTCCTCCTCTACTCCCATCTCTCTCCGATCGCATCTTACTGTCATGACTACCCTGACCTCCTCCACCAGTACATGACCTACACTCCGTTCTCTCTCTGCCCGCCGGATTCGCTCCTCGCTGAATCCCTCATTCTCCGCGGCTGCCACCCTCTCCCCCGCCGCCGCTGCTTCTCCGCCACCCCTCTCAATCCCTTGCTCTCCCTCTCCTCCGATCCCTTCCCGTCTTCCCTCCCCGATCCCAACGTGCACTGGAAATCTGCCTCCTGCAAGAGCTTCAAGTGCCTAAAACCTAACCTAGGGTTCGACATGGCCGTGGAGTCGAAGAGATTCATGTCGTACGAATCCCAGCTCGATCTCACCGTTTCTCAACTGATTACCGTCTTCAAGACGGCCAATTCGCCGATCCGGCTGGGGATCGACATCGGCGGGGGCACGGGGACGTTCGCTGCGCGGATGAAGGAGCGCAACGTGACCATCTTGACGACGACAATGGACCTCGGCGCGCCGTACAGCGAGGCGGCGGCACTGAGGGGACTGATACCGCTCCACGCGCCGCTGCAACAGAGGCTTCCGGTGTACGACGGCGCCGTCGATCTGGTCCGGTGCGGGCGTGCCGTGAACAGGTGGATCCCGTTGCCGGCGATGGAGTTTCTCCTATTCGATGTGGATAGGGTTTTGAGAGGTGGAGGTTTCCTGTGGTTTGATCATTTCTTTAGCAAAAGGGTGGATCTGGAGAAGGTGTACAAGCCATTGATTGGGAAATTAGGGTACAAGATTGTGAAGTGGGCGACGGCGAACAAGACGGACTCCAAGACCGGGGACGCTTACTTGACTGCTCTGCTGCAGAAACCCAAATTGAGATGAAGGTGTTGATAATGGCGGTTGCTACCTGCTTGCATAGTATGAATTCAGATATGGATGAGTTGGAGCCCCTCTGGGAAATGGTGAAACATAGAGATATTCGTGTGTATTACTTGGAAATTGGAAATGTATTTCCCAATAGGTGGATCTTGATCATAGGGTAGATTTACACTGGATTGCATTTTGATGCCCTTTGCCAAAGTAGGATATAGAAAGATATTGTTGGGTTCTGAACTGAAGTTCTAGCAATTTGCGTTTGATATAGATGCTGTGATTGACATTACATAGTTACCGAGTTCATTAGTTCACTGATCTGTTATAGTTGCTGTGATTGAGAAGAAACCTTATGGGTCGTTGTCTTCAGATTGTTCTGCCATTTACTGGAATGGTTAACAAAGGGCAACTACACCAGCAGTTGGTTTCAGCTGAACATTCCTAAAGCAAATGGGAAATTCTTGTTCACTTGCAGTGCGAGTGGAGAAGTCGCAGAATGGTGGAAATGTGTAAGTTCACTATGGACCATGGAAGGATCGGAGGGGCAACGTCTCCTGTGTTCAAAACTCAGAGGAAGTAAAATGAGAGCCAACATTACATAGGAGGATTTTGACACATCTTTGTTGGTGCAGCCAGATGGATCAAAACCAACAGTTAAACACAGCTCACAAATTGATTGGTTTGTTTCGGCCATATTATGAAATATTTGATTAAGGTATGGTTTGCGGTAAGATTGTAACTTTCATGTTTAAATTACCCAGACAGGGCAATTTGATTCCAAAGCAAGCTGTCATAGAAATATACATAGCAGCTACGTGCAACGGAAATATCACTAACTATACCATATCATGTCTTTGTTTCTGGGGGTGCATCACATCTCTGTAAAATACTAGAGTTTGATGGCATTGGCAACATTTGAGCCTTTTTAACCTAAGAAAACAGTACCAGTCTGCAAACAAGTTGGGGTCGAATTCATCCAAGCCAACCGAGTCATAAGTCACAAGACAGTGCAGGTTTGGACTTGCCCTCTATACTATTATGATATCCTTCTTAGGATGCGAACATGTAACAACAGTCCTTCACTTAGCAGCTTTGCGCCTAAGAAGGTGGGCGATATCAAGCCCACTGATCTTTGAGGCAAGTATGAAGTCGTTTTCGGTTACCCCACCTACAGATGTCAATGGATATCATATAATAACTCAGTTTCATTGGAAGAGTGAAGAGCTACAGAGAAAATTAAACAAATACAGTAATTATCAGCAAGATTTACTGAAGCTAAATAAGTCAATAATATTATGTCAGTATAAAGTCTTCAAGAAGTCATAATGACAGGTCATCCAAACGAACCCTTTATTTCCCCAAAGGACTTGATAACTTGATACTTGACTTCAATTATACAATGATCAATTTGATTAAACTTTATTTTATCCTAGTCTTTAAGCTCCTCAAATATCCCATTGAAAAAAAACTCTGGAAATTATATACTATAAAAAAATAAAAAATACCCCAACTTTTGTCATTTTTCAAAAAACATAACTAGTATTTTGAACTTAATCAGTCTGCCAATAACAATTCATCAATCCTATTTGCAAATCAGTTTCTCAAGTGACTTTATTCTCTCTTCATTTTCCTCTCTACTAATACTCTAATAACACAGCCATTTTATTGTCAAAAATACGAAGTTTTTGCTAAATCAGCTATCGCAACTTGGTCACAAAATCCAAATAAATTAAATTTTCACCATTGAGAAGTATCATAAAAACCGGTACTTCACCATACATGCCCTTAATAATTCTCCCCTTGCCTGATCCCATATTCCCAGCTAAGCGAAATTGAAAGGCAGCAAAACAAAAGGAAACACTAGAGTACTAGACCAACAAAATCAGAATATCGGTGCCAAATCCATTCCCAAAAAGGAAAACAAATTCAAAACCTTATCTAAATGGATCAGAACCTGAAAACCCACAAATAGTGGCTCTTTCCAAGTGTCAAGAAGAAGATCGGGAAAGTTTTTGTTCAAGTGGGGAAAGAAGAGAAATAGGGGAGGGAAATGGAAATAATCCGAGGGAAACAAAAAGGGATTAGTGAAAAGATGATTTAATTTCTCCCTTTTTCGATCTTTTTGCCTCTTTTCTTCTTCTGTATAGCAAGACAGAGAAGGGAAAGGCGAAAAATGCATTGGCTAGTAGGTGCTCATTAAAATGATCATGAGAATGTTAATTTTCTCAAAGAAGACCAATTTATAACTTCTGCTAACAGTGGCTGTTAACTGGAGGGAGAAAGCAGATTACACTGACCTACTGAATGTGTCCATATATGAATCGTCACGTTGTTCCAACCAACCAGATGAAGATCAGGGTGATGACCTGTAGCAAAGAAGGTTCAAAAGAGGACCAATATTGACAGCAGCAACATCTCCACATTGGACAATATAATGAATAGAAGTCTTGTTATGATGCCCATACTTAATCTGGGTAAGATTAAAAGCCTATGTAAAGAAATATTTTCAGCTGCAGTTGCACCCTCTCACACCCAAGTATGTGGCATCATGTATAGTAAGCATCTAGCTGATTTGACTTTTACAAACCTAGCCACAAAAGATTCTCTTGAAAGATAAGAAACAGGAAAGACAAACCTTCTGCTTCTGCAATGTTAGCTACAGCCTGAAAGAGTTCTAGGCCTTTGGTAAAACTCTTCACTGTCCATGATTGGCTTAGTTTTAGCTTACCCTCTTCGTTGACCAAATTCCATCCAGGAACCTAAAGATGAAAATTGCAACCATCATTCACACAAAGTTGCCGAAGGTAGCCTTTCTGATCTTGAACAAACAAAGAAATCCATGGCAAAGACTATAAGCGTACAACTTTGTTTGGATCTATAAGAACTTGACACAAAGATTTACACAAAACAAAAGCGGATGCTCCTATGTGTAGCCAGGAAAAACGACTGACACATAATGGAAGAGAAAGAAGAAAGAAAAGAGAGAGAAAACATGAACAGAATGGATAGTAGAAACAGTAAACTAACCTTATTAATAAAATCTGTGGCCACTTCCTCATTCATAAGACGCAGATCCTTTGCATTGCATGGAACACATTTCTTTGAAGCCAGATCTAACCAAGGGAGAAAACTTTCGTAAGATAATCCAGAATTTTGCAAACTGAATTTTCTTTAGAAAGGAATTCATGTTAGCCATATTATGTAAATGTAATGATATAAAAATTAGTAATCCTGCATATATTTGCAAATCATAGAGATACTTTCTCTCATTCTAGTTTCTTCCTTCCAGCTTCAAACAAGAGAGATGATGAGGAATGCGAAAAAGAATATTGAATATTAAATATTTTTATTATTTTACCATTTTTTTTGGTAGTTAGAGACTTGGAGCATATTTTTTATTGAACCAATGTAGTAACTGCATTTTGGGATATCAATTACAGTTGCCAGCAAAATTTGTTCATAAATAAAAGTTACAGCACATAAGGACCGACAAACATTCCAAATAATTTTGGACCATTATAGCCTTACAGAAGACAGTAGAGATATTTCCGAATTTTGGATCGAAAAACTTGGAAATATCTCATTATATTTTGAAACCATTTCAAAGGGAGTTCGTGATCACTCGATTCAACTTTTCAGAGCCAAATGGTAAGATCACGCACCTGAGGAAGCACAGAAGGTTCTAAATGCATTTCTATATTTTGACAATTCCACATGGTTTTGCAATTTCTCAGAAATCCAGGTACTTGAGCTGTGAATAAAATACACTCGTTTTGTGAATGACGGATCTCTCTCACAAAGAAGGTTTCAAGTAAACTAGCATCCAAAGCTGCAGAGATGTATGAAGACATAGAACGCACTATACTAGTTGTTTATTAACAATTAACAGATCTTTTAGCCCACAACAAGAAAGCATGAAAAGAAATGGCTTCAACTATATTCCACAGTTCCCTGTGTATTACAATAAACACTGCAAGAACCAAGCATATCTCCACTTTATCAAATTCACTTGATCAAATTCAACAGATCACAGACACCATGCCAGAAAAAAGATGTAGAGTGAGATTAGAAAATACAAAGTTTTGGAGCTCATGTATTAATTCTGAAAAATAATCTCATGACACAGTCCCTCCAAGAGGATTGATCAACCCTAAACAGGTGTACCACATCAATGTAATAATGTCAACACATAGATCCAAGGTTACGCCGCAAAATTGAAATCAATCAACAAAAGCCAAACCGAAATAGTAATAAACTGAAACAAAAGGAGCGTTCAATTTCAAAATCACAGCCGAACAGTGGAGTAGAGCAGTACCATCCATTGGCGGTGGACAAGAGACCTCCAACCCTAATCAGTGACTTAGATTGCGACTGAAAAGAAGACCAAATACACTTTGTGGTTTAAATGATGAAAATAAAAACCATGATGAAGTGAGAGAAAGGAAAGAGAGCGACGTGCTTACGTGAAAGGAATAGAGGATGCGAAAGGGATTTACGGATACCATCTCTCGAGTAGTTACTCTCCCACTGTCGAAGGTTGAAGATGGTGCGTGGAATTTGTCAACCCGAGACTGGAATTATTTACCAATTACCAGGTAGCGAATAAACCTAAATTGGGATTTGGGGGTGATTTGGTGCAGTCTTATTTTATCCGTGAATTTTTGCAACTATCCTATTTTACATTTGGTTCCTATAATGCAGTTTGTGTGTAATTGGCTTTTTTTTTTTTTTTTTTAGCCGAACGAGTCGAGTATTATTTTTTCATATTCCGTTCGTTTAGAAGCGAGTCGAGCTCGAGTCAAACCTAAATTTGGATTCGAGTACAAAAATGTGCTCATACTCAACTCGTTTTGGGCTTTTTTCGAGTATTAAATTTGCTCAAAATTCGAGCTATTTCAGCTTAAATCGAGCAAGTCGTGCTTTGAACCGAGCCGTAAAATGTACTCATACTCATATTGTTTAGAAAATGAACCAATTCGAACTAAGTTGTTATCGAGTCGAGACTGAACCGAGCTCGAACTACTCGTCTCATATAACAACCTATTAATTTATCCCAAGACAGAGATTTTAAAATCAAAATCTCAAAGTTGTATGATCCTATGATATTTATCAATAAACAGGTGATTTTATGTAACTTACATTTTATTTTATTCAATTTTTAACGTGAATTTTGCAAAACTTCTTGGAGCAATTTCCATACAAAGATAAAAAATGTAAGAGGTGGTTTTACCTTCTTTTTTTTTAACCAAGTATTAACCCTATCTAGAATTTTATTTTGGGAAATGGATATCAAAAGTTCAAAACTGTATTCACCATTAGGTGTAAAGCGACTGTAAAATTGCTACACAAATCATCCCCAGATCTCATGACAGCAATTTCTAAGAGCTTCCTCGATTCGAAGCATCGAAGCTACAGGATACCAGTTAGTTAGAATGATCACTGGATGATGACATAATCTGCTGCATCGAGTGGGAAACGACCTCCAGCGTTTCGAGCAATAGCTCGCGAACCAGTTTTGCGCACCTGAGCGTGAGTCTCTGCCTCGTGCTGGAACATCTTCACTAACTCGTCGAGCTCCAGCTTCCTCACCTGGACCTCCTCTTCTGAGACCGGTTGCTTTAATCCAAGGTAGAGTAATCCCACTCCAATCAGAATCATCCCAATTACGAACAATAGGGCGGCAAATAGGCCAAAGGCATAGGGCGTGTTGTCGGAACCAGGGATTCCATCGACATTGATCCCGAAGAGTCCTGTTATGATGGATAGTATGAGCCCGCCACCACCAAAGACACCCAGGTTGTGCGAAACTCGTAAGCTTTTATCCTGTGGGTAAGGGGGAGTAATTACATATCTGAAATCGTCTAGGATAGAGATTTGAGTTGTGTTGTGGCTCGTCTTGAATAGTGAATATAACATTACCTGAAGCCAAGCACGGACGGTACTCTGCATGACATCTTGAATGGTGAAGAGGCGACCTCTTACTGCTTCTTGCTCTTCGAGCATTTCCCTCGTACTCTTCCTTATTCCTTCCAGCAAGTTCCTGGTTGTATTCCCCCTGAGATGTTGGAGAAGCTCAAACATGATTTCCTCTCTTGCGTGGAGGGACCATTTCACCCGGATAACCTGACACCGAACGACAGCATATATTCATGAGAAAATACGCCGAAGGAACTTGCTTCTCGCAATTGTCCGTGGGGCAGGCAAGCAAGCATCAACGCGTCAATTAGAGTTACCGGCACCCTTGTTAGAGATTAAACAGTCCACCTTTTCAGCAGTTTCACTAACAAGGCAAACTTCAGAGTAAAAACCAAATACATTACAAGCAGTAGCTGCAGAACAGTTCCTGCCAAAAATATTCGATTACCTGCCTTGACAACTTTCTGATTTCTTGATTCAGTATTACAGCAAAAAGATTCAGATCTTCGTGATTTCTCCTAATTCACATTAAACAAACAAACAAACAGTTTTTAAGTGATAAGATGAAACCATGTCATTGAATGAAAAGACTATGGCTGTTAGACCAGAAACCTGTTCACAAACTTCAATTCAACTTCATCTGCAGCTCCAAATATGGATTTCCGAAACAGCCTACAAAGAAGAGCACATAATTTAACAATAGATCCATAAGAAAGAACCTAAACAAAATAAAACCAAAAGAGCAATGCGTTTTTCTCTAAAATGAAACAGATGTAGCAGGTGCTGTTCAGTGATAGATAGTAAAGTACTAATTAACAAAATTCTCATTGCTTCACACCTAAGAACATATAAAATGCCCTCAAAAATAATTAAGGCCAACCAACAAAAAATCTCTGATACTATAAAATGCCAAAAACGTTATAGAAGGAAGGTGCTGCATTACTATAAAATCTCTGATAAATTAAGGGTAGATTCAAGGACCTGTGACATTACCGATCATCCCATCGTGCAAGGCGGCAAGCCAGATGTGCTATCACTTCATGAGTTGTTCTAGGAGCATTATACCCTCCAGCAAGAAAAAGTTCCTGAAAATTAAATGGAACGAGAATTTGATATTTTCATACTGAAGCACTTAGAAACAGTTGTCTCTGAAACGAGAAAAATAACCTGAACTTCTGTAAGACCCAAGACATTTATGTTTGATGCAGATCCTTTCATATGCATTACTGTGATTAAGAAATTTTGTGCTTGCCAAGAGCGTAACACAATAGGGATGTCATCCTCCTCGACTAATGGATCTCCAGCTGATTGCCCCAACAGCTCAAATAATAACCCTCCTGCAACTCTCACTGGAACATGTGGGGAAAAATGAGGCATATGTAGTGATCAAGACCAGAAAATAAACAAATACTCCATATTAAGGTACTACACACTTCCGGTAGCGGCAATGAACACCTGTTTTGTCCACTCCACACAGACAAACTCCACAAGCTACTTGGTTTAAAATTCTGAAAAAGCCTCCCAACATTCCAATGTTCAAAGCTATTCTCATGCCTAAGAAACAGTAAAAAGAACCTCCATGCACCCTTCGACAGAAAAGAGAATGCTAAGAAAAAAAGCAGCGACGGATTTTCTTGGTCATATGGCAAAACCATTTGCCATTGAACTGAGATTATTTCTAAGGTTGCATGATGGTGGTGGAATGATATCATTAAAGAATAGAGTACACGCTTGTAATATGCAATGATGGCACAAAAATGGTTATCTTGTAGAGTGGATCATGTTGACAATATGCACTGACTGCTGATGCTATAATAATACAGTCTTACCAGCATTGCAGAAGTTCCAAAGAAGAAAAGGAAAATTCTTACAAAGCACTAACATTCACATTAGAACATTGCCAAGAATATACCACTGATTTTTTTCAACTTATTTTTAATACTTAAAATACAATACGACTTCCTGCATATAAGATGCAAATGTGAAGTAGCAGCCAGTCAGAATAAATTTCATAACAAATTCTATACATTATCAATGAAAGTTCTGTGATTAGTGGATGAATCACTAAATAAACATTACCTCGTAAAAAAGGTACTTCATCCGCTCGCTAATCAGGCGACTTTCATCTCTCAATGCAATGCTGATGGCAGGATGTAACCACTGAGCACTAGTAAGCCATGAAATGATATGTGGCTTAGATGCATCAAGATGGCACCACCATAAAGGACCACCAGGTCTCTCCCAATATGGAGCTGCTAATTCTGCAACAGTAACATCCTCCTCCTCTGCAATAAAATCAAGTTGCTGAGAGGACCAGCCACTAGCGTCACTTTGAATTGTTTGGACAAGTTCTGAAATTCTAGCCCAGCCAATGGGGACCCAGCGACTATCAGAAAATTGATCATGTTGATTACTGTGGCTACATAAATGCTCATCCATTGGTGAATCTTGATCAGGTTCCATATCCATAAGTGATAGAGACCTTTTACTATAGTTTCCATTTTCAGTGGAAGCATCAGCTGCTCTATGCCTATTTGCATACTGCCCATCCGATGGTAAGGACTGAAACTTTGAAGAAGGTTTAGATTTGTACACTTTCCGACGGCCTCTTACGTATTCAAATGCACAAATAAGCCCGTCTGTCCAAAGATCCATCCCTGGAATGGCATCTCTGTGAAAAGGGTTCTTCGGACTTTCTTTCTTTTTCCCATCATTGTTCTTAGAAGTAGAACGGTCGTCACCTACACAACTCATGTTGCTCCACATAGAAATTTAATGTTGAAGTAACCTAACTCCTAAGCTTATCCAGCATCCCACAGACTCAAAAGAAGAGCATAGATTTTCTTTCTTTCAAGCCACTTGATAATACCAAGATACTTCTTCAAACAGGCACCTCTCCTTCAAAAGAAAAACACCCTTAAAGCTGCACGGTATAGCTTTTGCAAAATTGAACAAATTCTGCAACCAAACGCTAGTTTCTTTTCTGAATCAACTGAATTTCTGTTCAACTACTCTTAACAGGAATCTGCGTCCAGAATTGAACAAATCATAAGCATCTGCTTGACAAAATCAACCAAACTAAAATTCATAGCATATTGTAGAATTAAAAAGCTTCGGCACTCCATGCATTAGAAGCATCCAAGTGCAATTTCATGATATACATTAGATAGGCAGCACAAAGAGAAAAACAAAATTCACCTCAGGTTATGATAACGAAAACCAAGAATCGGAAAAGAAAGGAAAATCCAGGACTAGGACTATCAGACGAAGCCTCCAACATTCATCCCAGGGGAAAATAAAGTAAGTGCATCATTAATTCGACATACGAAACTGAAATCATCATAAAGAAACCATTAATGGCGGAACCAAAACGCAACCGCAAAGCGGAATTCGCTAAAGCAAGAATAATCACACAGTTTCAGCGAAAGGAGGAAAGAAGCAGGGAATCAAGACTATTAACCTGATGAGACGGTGAGAGACAGAATACGAACGAAAGCGATAGCTGTACGTGATTGTTCAAGTAAGTGCTCGGCAAATTGTAGCCGGGAATCAACGCTTTATGATTGGAATGGGGCAATCCAAAGGAGGTCGATGCGGCGGGAAGAATACCTCCGTCGGCGGCGGTGGGATCCAGGCGGTGAAGATGGGGATAAAGATCGCAGGAGGATTCAGAGAGTAGTACGCTTGAAGTGACTCTCCCCGCTTCTGTCGCAAGTCCTACTTGTCGAAACTACAATTTCTATGCTTTGGCTGTGTTTGGCTGTCGGGTTTATAAGCTTTGGTGGATGGGGTTTCTGCCTCAAGAAGACCGCTGCGTTGTTTGGGTGCTGGTGTTTATGGTGTTTGCAGTGTTTCAATCATGAGGTTTGCTGGATGGAAGTGGATGGGTTTCCCCCCTCCTCCACCAAGGTTTGGTGGATGGGAAATCCGAAACCCCTCATTTTGCCCTTTCGACTTCAATCCCGTCATAAATACTTCCACTTCTCGTAACTCTTCTCTCACACGATTTCTGGAGAGCGAAAAAGGAGACGATTTCAGCGAGCGAAACCCTAATTGCCGACGAGGAACACCACCAGTCCGCCTCCGCCGTCATCATCAGGTATCGGAAAACGCCCTCCACCATTGTTGTCTTCGACTGTGTGTCGCAATGTTTTGTTTGTTCTCTTCCACTTGTCGATTTAGGGTTTGTTCTACTGATTTTGGGGATTTTGATTTTCTTCATACATTTTAGGGTTTGTTCATATGATATTGTGGGGATTTTGATTTTAGGGTTTCTGCATTTGCTTATTCGGGTTTGTTCATATTCGCAATTTTGGGGATTTTCGATGGCACAATGATGTTTTTAGGGTTTGTTGATATGATGTTTGGGGATTTCATATTTGCTTCCCCCATTTTCGAAAGCTGTTCGTTTGTTCATATGCATGTTTTTGATTTAGGGTTTGTTCATATATACGAGATTTGGGGATTTTTAATTAAGCCATTTCTTCAGTGTTCTCCTAACTGTGGATTGTTCGGTTTTTGGGGTCATTCATGGGGAACATGTACTTGTTTGTCGTACCCATGCTCGTGTCCTCCATTTCCTTTTTTGAATACTTTGCCTGAAGTTTTGTCTTTTACCCAAAAAGCACAACTGAATGCACACCATCTCCCACTGTCACTTGTTGTCGCTTACCCCTTTGGCTGTGTTCATGAATGTGCAAAGAATTTGTTGCATTTACTGAACTGCTTTCTAACAGAAATGCAGGTTGTGGTTTCATATATATGTATACAGTGAGGGCCCTATGATGTCTGGGGCTTACCCCTTTGCCTGTTCACATGTTTACAGGAGTTGTATATGGAAGTGAGGGCCCAATGATGATTTCATGTTGCTTTGTGACATTGCTTATTGCACTGGCTGTGAGTTGAGGGCCCTATGATGTGGTCCATGCCCTCCTCTTTCGTTTCCCTGTCTCTCAGTTTTGAATTGACACATGAAGTTGGCAGTCATTGCCTCTTCCATCTGTGTTGATCAACTGATATTGGGAAGGTCACCAGTGCCATTACTTATGCGTATTCTGCTTGCATGTTGCATTCTGCTTGCATGTTGTATTGTTTTCATCCATATCCCTGAGGGTCCAATGATGTTTTCATTACCATCCTCATGAGTTGAGGACCCAATGATGCTTCATATTTCTTGCATGTAAATTGAGGGCCCAATGATGCTGTGATTTCATATTTCTCTTCCCTTTCCCTGTCTCAGTTTTGTATTGACATGTGAAGTTGGCCTGAAAGCCCCTTCCCCTAATGTTGATCAACTGATTTAAAGGTTTATGAATTGAGGGCCCAATGATGTTTTCATGAAGCCTATTATTATTGCATTTCAACTGTTGCGTGTTGGATGGAATGTGATGAGGGCTCAATGATGTTTTCATGACTTGTATATGCAGCTAGGGTGAACTGTTGTTGCCCTGTCTCAGTTTTGCATTGACATGAGAAGCTGGCATTCACTGCCAACCTCTCTTGTTGATCAACTGATGGCAAGGTAACTTACTTTGTAGCTTGAGGGCCCAATGATGCTACCCACCTGTGGGGCTGCCTGAGGGCCCAATGATGCTAAGCACATTTCCCAGCTGCCTGAGGGCCCAATGATGTGTTCATCATCTTGTTTTAGCTGCTATTGTTGGACGACCTCGTTCATTGCAGGTCTGTACATGACATTGGGGGCCCTATCAATGTTGGAAGACAACTTATTTCCGCTTCAGGGTCTATTCAAGTCACCTGTCACATTATTTTTTTCATGTGAATTGCACTTGTTCATTTTGAGTAACTGTTTGGTCATTGCCACTTCACCTCATGTGTGTGGGACGACAGCTGCCTGAAAGGTAACATGTGCATTTCAACTGTTTGGTCATTGACATGTGAAGTAGAACTTCCTTGCCTCTTCACCTTGTGTTGATCAACTGATTTTCAAGAGATTTGAAGTGAGGGCCCTATGTTGTTGTCTATTATGCCTGTTATGATTGTTGTGATTTTATTTGGTCATGTAAACTGCTCTTATTAGTTGAGTTGTATATGAGCTGAGGGCCTTATGATGATGTGATTTCATACTACCATTTATACAACATTTGATCAATGCAGACAAATAAGGTTGTAAATGGGTTCCAATAAGAACCAAAGATGACTTCATTAACAACCAAATCTTGGTCATAACATTACCCATCAAGAGTTATGCTTCAAAATCAGCTTCTCCTGCATTACACCACCATTATGTTGTGATTTGTTAGTATTGTTTGTATTTCTGTCTTGCAGCTTCCTTATCATATGCATTCACGTCTCATATTTTTTTCATCACTGCATTGTACAATGATTGTTTTGATGTTGTTCATTTCAACTTCTATGATCATCTACAAGATATATTATGATCAAACTTAGCATTGAAAACCATGCATTAACTCTCCTCTTTGTTTATGCACCTTCTGTTGAACATGAAAAAGACCAATTTTCGAATGACATCTATACTATTGTTCACAAACACCACCTATCTGTCCTTATTATTGGATAGCCCATAGACTGAAATTTGTGTTTGGTGTGTTGTAGGCACCACCTATATGTTCATGTCTCCCCACTTGTCTTTGCTTTGATGTTGTTCTTTTGAAATTCATATTCTTGATAGCACATACAATGAATTTTGTGTTTGGTTTCTTCATAGTTGTAGCCATCATGTTCACGTATCCCCACTTGTCTTTGCTTTCATGTTCTTCATTTGAAATTCATATGTTCGATCATGTTCACCTTCTCATCCTTTTCGATTGCTATCGACTTTCTCATGTACTTGGTGATCCTCGGATATGGTGGGAATATGTTGTTGTTTGTCTCATCCTTTTCTTATTAATATTGTCTCTAACACGTTTCTTTTCCCTCAAAGCATGTACCCTTACTCCGACACGGACCCGGACTCTGATGCCAGCTATCAGTCGGGCGACCCCGACAAATATTGGTGGATAAGGGGGGATTACCCTTATGGAGACCCGTGGGCAGACTACGAGGAGGAAGTCATTGACGACGATGAGGTGCAGTCTGAAGCCCAAGTAGTCCCTGATCTGAATGAAGAGGTGGACGAGTACCGCGAGCTTGTCAACGATCTCGAAGCTGATGTCGTGGAGCTCCGCGCACAGGTTGCCACACTCCGGGAGCGTGACATTGCCCGAGAGGCTCTTCTCCATATCCACCAGCAGGAACTCCACAGGGCTGATGAGGAGTTAGCCATCACCGAGGCGTCCAAGCTCGAGCTTGCTGAGAAGCTGACCAGGGCTGAGGCCGAGTTGGCCATCTCTGAGACGTCCAAGAAGAACCTTGTAAAGGCTCGGATTTTTAAATAATAAATTCTAATAAATAATAAAATAAAAAGGGACTTAGGTAAAAATAATTATAATAATAATAATAGTCGGATATTTGAAAATCCCCATCTTCACCTTAAAAATCGTATTTTAAAATTCTTCAAGCGGATTCCGGCCTAATTTTGAACCTTGAAGGACAATTCCGTCATTTTACCTTGGGATTTGAAATAAACCTTGGGATGTCGATATCTTCATAATTTTGAAGCGTTATTTTAATAAAGTCGGATTTTGGTTCGAGCGAACGGGTTCCACGATATTTTATTCCGGGTATTCAAACTTTACCTTCGGGACCACGATTTTGTCTTATTTCACTAATTCTTATCTAATTCCAACTTATCTCAAGGTTGTATAATTGTGGCAAAATCTTATCACCTTACTCTCAAGATGTACATTTTTTTGGGCAAAATGCCAAACACTGTGCACCTCCCTCCCTAGTTGTTTTCAGAATTTCAGCACTCCTCCCTCTCCCTTCTTCGTCTGATTTCACACAATGGAGTACACACTCACACCTCTCCTTTTGTTTTCAATCCAAGCCCCTCAGCAGCTCTTCCGTATCTGTCGTTGCCGCGAACCACCACCACCGCACCACCGAGCACCTCCTGAGCAGCTCCCATCTCTCCCTCCGTTTCTCGCTGTCCCAGGGGTCGAGGCACGCCGGGCACCCACAACCTCTTCCATCCTTCATCTTTCGCGTCCCGGGAAGTAGCAGCAGCCCCGCCATCTCTATCCTTTTCCTCCTCGACGAGAACCAGCAACAGCCGGAGCATTTCAGGCGTCACCGAAGCTGCCGCCGAGCCCAACGCCCTTCTTCTCCCCTATTCTAATTTAATCCAAGCGTAAGTCATCCATTCTTCCTCCTCTCGCTCAATTCATATGCAAAGGTCGCACCTTTAAGCAATTATCTTCCATCCTAGGCCCAGACTCGCCGAATCCCGCCTCCGACGAATCCCAAATCGCGCTCCGACGACGTTTTCCGGCGGACTCGATTTCCTCGGTGAGAACCTCTTTCTCTCGCTTTCTCCTTTATAGGTTCGTTTATGTGTCCCTGGATGTCGGGATTGAGCCGTCGGAGCACAGCCACCACCGGCAGCTTCTTCCTATTCCCCTCTTTTTCTCTGATTTCGAACGGATGGGATTCTTTTGGGGAAGATGAACAGTAACTCGGGTTGGTTTTCTTTTTGTTTTCTTTTATATTGGTCCGGTTCAGTGATTTAAATCAAAATTAAGGGTTCGGGCCCGGTTCATTTAAAGAGGGAATGGGCTGAGTATATTGGATCCGGGTCTTGGGCTGGGGATAGATCAGAATTCGGGTTGGGCCTATTCAATCCGGTTTCTTCCATGGGTTTGGGTTGTGGATTGTGTTTTATATGTTATTGTTATATTTTCATGATAGGTTATATATTTATACGTCATGTTATTTACATATGTGATATATTATGAGTATATATTATTCCTGATTTTGAAAGATATATTCCCTGAAATTATGATTATCCATTTTAAAGTGTTTTAAAATAATATTATTGGACTATGTATTTTATGATGAGTAAATATTTGATCTTGGAAATTTTGAGATGATCTATGGTTATTAATTTGTAAAAGTGGTTTGTTGTATTTTTTTAGTTAATACAATTTGGTAAACTATTTAAAGGGTTTTAGGTTTTGAAATAAAAAAATGCCGGAATTATTTTGATGGTATGAATTTGTAAGTTGATTAAAGATTTAATGTTTATAAAAGAATTTTGGCCAGACAAGATTTGAGAATTGTTTTGAATATGAGTTGACTTAAATTGAGATTGAGGAGTTTGGAAAATATGGTTGGTATGATTTTATCAACGAGTTTGATTGGAACAAACATTTTGGTCGATGTTGATCATATCGGAAAGGTTTTGGCAAGCGGTTTTGCTATCGATCGAGTTTTGAGAATGATTGAGAACTTGGGTCCTGTGTGTACGATTGTTAGTCAGTAGCTTATGGTAATGGCTTGATGATAGGTGTGTATTGCGATTGGATTGCTTTGGACTTGCATTTGGGCCCTTGCTTGTGTTATCTTGCTGTTCTGCATCTTCAGGTAAGTTCCCTAGGGGGCTTACTCAGGTTGGACATTCATGCCTGTTGTTGCATTTTATGTTAGGTGTTGCATATGCATAAAAGCATGCCATGTAGTATCATGTTTAGGTTGCACTAATTGATTGAGCATCTGTTTACTTTATGCGTTTGAAACAGAACGGCCGTTATCTGTGATAGTCCTAGAGTCTTTGCTAGGGTCATAGGGTAGCCCAGCCTCATCGGGTACCCTGAGTCAATCGAGTCATGAACTTCCTTATATTATGAGATGCCTGCGGGCTTT
Source organism: Persicaria tinctoria (assembly GCA_037127255.1). NCBI lineage: Eukaryota > Viridiplantae > Streptophyta > Magnoliopsida > Caryophyllales > Polygonaceae > Persicaria > Persicaria tinctoria. The sequence goes on along the minus strand of JBANSL010000010.1, from coordinate 64,170,492 downwards.
ATTGTGGAGCGGGTTAGGCATGCGTGCCGCCCGATTATGATTGAATGCATTCACGAGCTGGCCAGTCTCCGCCTATCGGAAGGGGTGGAGGTAGGAGAGGGATATGCCACTTGGCATTGTCTTGGGCCCTTTATAGTATTTTCTGCACATTATTATACTTAGGGGCATGCTAGTGTGTTTGACTTTCGTACTGCATTAGAGCATCTTTATTAGGTATAGCACATACTATGTGGCCTCAGCGAGGACTGCCGGTCCCGCATGAGTGGCTCGATCTGACTCCTTTCCCCGTTCTTTTTTTTAAAGGTATTTTCTGCAGATATTGTTTGCTCCTTGCTTCTGTGACGGGAAACTCTTTGGCGAATCGAAGAACCTAGCTAATATTCTAACTTGGTAAAATGGTAATCACTCACTTATGATTTGGTTTTGACCCGGCTTTGTCGTGGCATTTGTATCTTAACCTTGCTTCCGCTTTACATTCATTTGAATTGAATTTCGCGACATAGTCTTAAGATAGGTTAAGGGTACCCAACGACCCTTCGTGACTTTTAGGGTTGAAATCCCTCTTTCCACTAACCTTAAAATGGGTTTGAAACCTCGACCCGTACCTGGATTGCAAGATCCAAACAAGGGTTTTCATCCCTTGAAACGTAACCCGGAAATCATAATTCTGGGCCGTTACAAAGATGGTATCAGAGCTGAGGTTGTGCAATTCGGGTACACAAGGGTCGAGTGTATGTTTTGGAAAACCGCCCATGAATTTTAAAGGATTTGAAAGTGTTTTAAAGGGGCAAAATGATCTTAAGATGTCTAACATAAATTGGACTAAGTAATGAACTCGACTTGTAATAAAAGAGAAAAACCGACCAAACGGTGACACGAGTGGGTAGTAAAGGCGATAGACCACCCCTATTGGGTGTAGTTGGGAACGGTAGGCGAACTATCAGCTTGTTCTTTACAGATGGGTTGGGAGGATCATATGAGATCATTATGAGTGTTATTAACTGATTCTGTGCTGAGTGCTTGCTATGCTAGAGATCTGATTTGGTATGCCTAACAATGAGATGTGTATTGACTACCTGTGCAAACGAGATAGCGGGAGTACCTTTATTTATATATGGTGTCCAGCTTGTGTGAAACAGCCCTTCAACTATGTTCTATCGAGTCTTCCTCCCAGATGTCAGTGTTTTCCACGGGGAATCGGGTCGGTAAACACATTGTGTCGGAACATGTATGAATATAAAGGTGGTTTGAGTGAGTATTGGAAGGTAGTTCTTGATGTCATTTTGAGTCGAGAGTAAGGTGTTTATGAGGCTGTCTTTCTTGATTTTTATGATGATTAACCAGTGTTTTCCTACCACAAGAGTCGTACCAAAGTTCCACGGGAAAGAGGAGTGATGAGTCGGTTGGGAAAAGTCAACGGTTGCCCTTAGAGATCTCTGTCCGGTTGTAATTGTGACCCTCTCTGAACTGCATAACATGATTTTGTAATCTTTGGCATGTACCCTGTGAATGCCCATTGGTAAAAAGCTACTCATGTTGTTGCTTCTATGATTGGTTACCTTGCTTAGGTCTTGTGTTATGTCTTGGCTTCTACCATGATTATATGTTGTCATAGCATGTATACTTGGCCTATTGATCGTAGGATTGAATGGATGTGTGGGCTGCATGAAATGAATCTGCATGATTTTACTCTACTAGGTTCATGATAGTGTGATCGTTAAATTTTGATACCCTGATGAAGCAAGTTTCTTATTTGATACGTGCTACAACTTGATGTCACCATGCCTTATATGGTACGTAAATTCCAGTACATGTATTGTGATGATCCTTAATGTAAATTCGTGATTGTATAACATTCCGTATCCATGCTAGTCACATTGTTTAGGTCTCGTGTTGCATCTCGCTTTCTGTCATGATTATGTTTGGTTTCGCGTGTCTAATTGACCTGTTGTAATGATCGTACTACTGGTTGGTTAAAAACATGAATGGCATGATATGGGTCTATATGAATGTTGCTTTCCGTGAATTAGGTCCATGATAGTGTGGTAAGCTCCTCTTTGTACGAATGCCCCGTAAGATGATCTCCTCGGCATTTTAGTTAGTGCTGCCCTTGGCCTTGCTTGATTAAATTAGTAGTTCCATCTGTGACCATGCTATCGAAGTAATATCTTGATATATGCGTGTCTCGTTTAGTATTATTAAATTGGAACGCTTGCCCCATGCTTCTATATCGTCGGATATGAGTGATTGGTTCCTTGCCTACCTTCGTAATTATCAATTAAATGTTAATATGTATAACATGTTATGTTGATCCATTAGTATCATGTAGGATCCTCGATTGTGACTTGTGCGAACTTGTATCTTGCCTACGTTGTTGCTGATTCCCTCTCGAGCTAGGTCCCTGATAGTGTGATCCTTCCCTCTTCCTAACATCTCGAAATGTCTTACTCATGCAAATTGGATTGAAGTTGAATTCAATGTTCGATTGCTTTCAGTGATGGTTTATCATAGCATGCCCGCATGTATCACTCGATAGTGTTTCCCTATTACTCTAGGATATCCTCTTGTGCTTGCATAAATGTATGACTTGGCACCTCGCGTGATCACACACCACACTATGTCATGGTTTCGCATACGCATGATGCATGAATGTTAGGACGGATTTAGTCGAGTTACCTCGATTGTGTTCATGCTCGATATGTACTAGTAGTGTCTTGTAGGGCTTTTGATTTCTAGAATGACTCGCTAAATGATCACGTGTTGTACTTGTTCTATGGTGTGATGACTATTGTACCATACATGTGCTACATGACGGTTCGTTCTTAGAATAATTATAAAATATTGCCCATGATGCCCTTCTTGTTACTTTTGATGATGCCTCATGTTTCGTGAATATTATATTGAATTCCTCTTAATGACTCTTGACTATGCTTGTATCACATCAGGTATCGCTAGTATCATGTAGTACCCATGTTTTCTAAATGTATTCCGTCATATGATTACATGCCATGCCTGACCTATTATATGATCATTGTGCCAGATGAGATAGTTATTATGTTGCTCCTATATGTCCTCATATGATGCATACCTTAAGCTCCTGCATTGCTCATATATGTGATATTTTCTCTGTTTGGTAAATCCCGCATATCTCGCTCAAGACTACTAGGCATCATGACTTTCCTGAATCGATAGACTGTTAGCTTGCCTCGCATGCCCCTCAAGGTAGAACTCGAATGTGTCTTTTGAATGTACATGTATGTCGTTGATCTTCGAGATAGGTACATGTTAGTGTGGGTTGATATGGTTGATTGATTGAGACGAACCCTTGCTACTTGTCACAAATTGTAACCTCATAGATTTTCATAGGGGCAATCGTTGTCATTCTTGGGTCAAAGTCTTGTCTCTAGTCTTGTCGTTCTTTAGCCTTGGTCTATGTTTGGTTCCGAAGTGAACATTGGGTTGCCCGTCCTTGTCACTCCCCCTATCTCTGCTAACTTAGACTCCTCTGCGATATTTGGTGAGCGACTGCTTGAAAGAGAAAGGAAGTTGCATAATGATAAAGCAGTGTGGCGGAAGCGTGGGCCCATAACCCACAAGCCTCATGATCGACGGTGTTGGTGGGACAAGTAGGTTTTGAGGATTGCGACTACCGAGTACGATATGACTTGAAGGCAGGAGTGTCCTCCGTTCGAATTACTAACCCTTCTGAATTTGTTGATAGTATTGCACTGACCTGACGATGAGAATTACGTATTAATGTGCTGACTTGGTGATGATTTTTGTCTGATTGCCTGTTGTCTCTGATGATATGATTTGATGCTTTACAACTATAATGTGCCCTGATGCCTTAATGTGTTGATAACTCTGAGTTGTTAAGCATGATCTAAATTCCTGTGCCTGTAAAAGTATGAACTGCAAATGCTGAGAAACCTGAATTGTTACTTGATAAGGTTATGACGAGACTTGCTAGCTGGATTGCTTATGTTCATATATGATGTTTTGCAACGATTATTGAGCATGATGGTAAATTGAGTCTTGTTGCAATAATTGATGATGAACCCATGATGTTATGTTTATGAATGCTAGTTGATATGTCGTAGCCCTTATGTGTAATAATGTTCATGATTGCTTCTTCCTTGATCGTGTGGATGAGGGTTATCTTGTGGAGTGGTTGGGATGATTGATGGTATTATGAGGTAGTAGCGAGAGAGGGATGTAAGCTTAGGTGAGACAGAGTGAGTCTTGAGATTTATGAGAGGCAATGCTTGGGTGATTCTATTAAGCTTTTGAGTGAATCTTCGGTGGGGGTATGGTTAACTGGGCATGATGTTTGAGATGTCTTGTGAAGTGTGAGAGTGTAAGAAATGACCCTTGAGAGTATTCAGGACACAGTATAAGAGGGTACTCGGGCGTGAGGTTAGAGATAGGAGTGGGTTCTTAGAGGTGGATTGCTAGTGAGAGTGCTTGGTGGAACGAGGGGCGAGATTGGAGTATCGAAATAAATTGAGATTCTTTGGGGGAAATTTTATCCGAGTTGACGTTGGCAAGTCTAGAAGAGGATTAGTCTTGGCTTGAGAGTAGAGATGGGCGAGTGGGGATTGTATTTTAATTTGACTGGTATGACGTGAGAATTTTCTTGATTATGTGATTTAATTATATTTGCTGGCACGATGTTAGATAGCAACTATGATGAATCTGATCCAGAATGATATTACATGTTGTTATGCAATATTGAAATCTAGTTGGTAGTGACAAATGCCATCATGATATATTGCTGCTCTGCTATGTTGTTTTAGAAGCATGATAGGATGTGTTGTGATATGATACATGAGATAATATTGTGTTATTATATGGTTGGCAAGCATGATTATTGATATATTAAATGATGAACATGACTTAGAGCATGAATATGACTTGTATATATATGAGGTAATAGTGCATGTCTGCCTAATGACCAAATGATCGTTATATGGTGTTGTGACGAGTTGAGACGATATCTGGAGAGCATGTTGACATTTTGATGTTGATATACTGCTTGATCTTCCCTTTTTGTTAAATCTTACTAGCATAACCTTGTTTGTATTGATGTGGTTATAATTAGTTTTGTTTCATTGACTTATGATGACATTCCGCTGTGGCTAACCTTGCAAATACAAATGTTTGATGTGATAAATCTGTTATGATAATGCTGGATAGAAATTGGATAGGATGATTATGTGAATTTATGCGCTAAATGAGATCCCTTGTTGTGACTGACTCTACTATGATTGCGGTGTTGATATGCGATAGTGAGATACCTTTTATGATTTATGGTGTGATGTCGAGACATTGTTATGATTTTGATATGTTGTTGAGATGCACATTATAACCTTTAGTATGATTTGGAGATGCTTGATGTGACCTTGTGGCACTGCGTGGGTACATGGTTGAGACTTGTCGTATGATGTGTTGGTTGGAGATTGATTGGTTTAAGCTGTTATGCATTTGTTATGGCGTATGAATCTTGTTTGAATGGAGATTGATGGATTGATTTGATTCTGGACACTAGGAAGAGAATATGGGATTAGCCCTTAGAGGTGGATGATTCCACCTCCGTGCTTCTGAAATTGATTGATGGTTATGCAAGAAACTGATCTAGTGGTTGGAAGATTTTGACGAAATCTTGATTTGAAAGGATTTGACTTGTTTTGGTGTAAGGTTGCTTGATTAGACGTTGGATTTGAAGATTTTGAACGGTTTTGGAAAAGGGCCGACTTTGATTGTAAAAGAATGAACAATATCGAGAATTTTGAGGCTAATCTTTATTTTCAATTGCGGAATCCCTTTAGAAACTTTTCAATCCCGGGCAACTCTATGATACTTCACGAAGTGGATACAAGCATTTTATGAGGGTGCTTGTAGGGTGCTTGCTAAGACTTAGTGATGATATTGTAGAACTTTTAGAGTTGTGGTACTTCCGAAAAGTCGAAGCAAGGATGTGATAGGGGCGCTTATTGCATACTTGTCAAGGCCAATTGGAGATGTCACGACCGTGACTAGGATGTTGTGAGAATCTCGGAAGACGCAACTGAGATGATTACAAGATCTTTGGACATGGTCCTTGGACTCATCAATTTCAACTTCATCCCCTACTTTATTTTGGTTTTAGTCTCGGGGACGAGACTTGTTTTTAGAGGTGGATGATGTAAAGGCTCGGATTTTTAAATAATAAATTCTAATAAATAATAAAATAAAAAGGGACTTAGGTAAAAATAATTATAGTAATAATAATAGTCGGATATTTGAAAATCCCCATCTTCACCTTAAAAATCGTATTTTAAAATTCTTCAAGCGGATTCCGGCCTAATTTTGAACCTTGAAGGACAATTCCGTCATTTTACCTTGGGATTTGAAATAAACCTTGGGATGTCGATATCTTAATAATTTTGAAGCGTTATTTTAATAGAGTCGGATTTTGGTTCGAGCGAACGGGTTCCACGATATTTTATTCCGGGTATTCAAACTTTACCTTCGGGACCACGATTTTGTCTTATTTCACTAATTCTTATCTAATTCCAACTTATCTCAAGGTTGTATAATTGTGGCAAAATCTTATCACCTTGCTCTCAAGATGTACATTTTTTTGGGCAAAATGCCAAACACTGTGCACCTCCCTCCCTAGTTGTTTTCAGAATTTCAGCACTCCTCCCTCTCCCTTCTTTGTCTGATTTCACACAATGGAGTACACACTCACACCTCTCCTTTTGTTTTCAATCCAAGCCCCTCAGCAGCTCTTCCGTATCTGTCGTTGCCGCGAACCACCACCACCGCACCACCGAGCACCTCCTGAGCAGCTCCCATCTCTCCCTCCGTTTCTCGCTGTCCCAGGGGCCGAGGCACGCCGGGCACCCACAACCTCTTCCATCCTTCTTCTTTCGCGTCCCGGGAAGTAGCAGCAGCCCCGCCATCTCTATCCTTTTCCTCCTCGACGAGAACCAGCAACAGCCGGAGCATTCCAGGCGTCACCGAAGCTGCCGCCGAGCCCAACGCCCTTCTTCTCCCCTATTCTAATTTAATCCGAGCGTAAGTCATCCATTCTTCCTCCTCTCGCTCAATTCATATGCAAAGGTCGCACCTTTAAGCAATTATCTTCCATCCTAGGCCCAGACTCGCCGAATCCCGCCTCCGACGAATCCCAAATCGCGCTCCGACGACGTTTTCCGGCGGACTCGATTTCCTCGGTGAGAACCTCTTTCTCTCGCTTTCTCCTTTATAGGTTTGTTTATGTGTCCCTGGATGTCGGGATTGAGCCGTCGGAGCACAGCCACCACCGACAGCTTCTTCCTATTCCCCTCTTTTTCTCTGATTTCGAACGGATGGGATTCTTTTGGGGAAGATGAACAGTAACTCGGGTTGGTTTTCTTTTTGTTTTCTTTTATATTGGTCCGGTTCAGTGATTTAAACAAAATTAAGGGTTCGGGCCCGGTTCATTTAAAGAGGGAATGGGCTGAGTATATTGGATCCGGGTCTTGGGCTGGGGATGGATCAGAATTCGGGTTGGGCCTATTCAATCCGGTTTCTTCCATGGGTTTGGGCTGTGGATTGTGTTTTATATGTTATTGTTATATTTTCATGATAGGTTATATATTTATACGTCATGTTATTTACATATGTGATATATTATGAGTATATATTATTCCTGATTTTGAAAGATATATTCCCTGAAATTATGATTATCCATTTTAAAGTGTTTTAAAATAATATTATTGGACTATGTATTTTATGATGAGTAAATATTTGATCTTGGAAATTTTGAGATGATCTATGGTTATTAATTTGTAAAAGTGGTTTGTTGTATTTTTTTAGTTAATACAATTTGGTAAACTATTTAAAGGGTTTTAGGTTTTGAAATAAAAAAATGCCGGAATTATTTTGATGGTATGAATTTGTAAGTTGATTAAAGATTTAATGTTTATAAAGGAATTTTGGCTAGACAAGATTTGAGAATTGTTTTGAATATGAGTTGACTTAAATTGAGATTGAGGAGTTTGGAAAATATGGTTGGTATGATTTTATCAACGAGTTTGATTGGAACAAACATTTTGGTCGATGTTGATCATATCGGAAAGGTTTTGGCAAGCGGTTTTGCTATCGATCGGGTTTTGAGAATGATTGAGAACTTGGGTCCTGTGTGTACGATTGTTAGTCAGTAGCTTATGGTAATGGCTTGATGATAGGTGTGTATTGCGATTGGATTGCTTTGGACTTGCATTTGGGCCCTTGCTTGTGTTATCTTGCTGTTCTGCATCTTCAGGTAAGTTCCCTAGGGGGCTTACTCAGGTTGGACATTCATGCCTGTTGTTGCATTTTATGTTAGGTGTTGCATATGCATAAAAGCATGCCATGTAGTATCATGTTTAGGTTGCACTAATTGATTGAGCATCTGTTTACTTTATGCGTTTGAAACAGAACGGCCGTTATCTGTGATAGTCCTAGAGTCTTTGCTAGGGTCATAGGGTAGCCCAGCCTCATCGGGTACCCTGAGTCAATCGAGTCATGAACTTCCTTATATTATGAGATGCCTGCGGGCTTTATTGTGGAGCGGGTTAGGCATGCGTGCCGCCCGATTATGATTGAATGCATTCACGAGCTGGCCAGTCTCCGCCTATCGGAAGGGGTGGAGGTAGGAGAGGGATATGCCACTTGGCATTGTCTTGGGCCCTTTATAGTATTTTCTGCACATTATTATACTTAGGGGCATGCTAGTGTGTTTGACTTTCGTACTGCATTAGAGCATCTTTATTAGGTATAGCACATACTATGTGGCCTCAGCGAGGACTGCCGGTCCCGCATGAGTGGCTCGATCTGACTCCTTTCCCCGTTCTTTTTTTTAAAGGTATTTTCTGCAGATATTGTTTGCTCCTTGCTTCTGTGACGGGAAACTCTTTGGCGATCGAATAACCTAGCTAATATTCTAACTTGGTAAAATGGTAATCACTCACTTATGATTTGGTTTTGACCCGGCTTTGTCGTGGCATTTGTATCTTAACCTTGCTTCCGCTTTACATTCATTTGAATTGAATTTCGCGACATAGTCTTAAGATAGGTTAAGGGTACCCAACGACCCTTCGTGACTTTTAGGGTTGAAATCCCTCTTTCCACTAACCTTAAAATGGGTTTGAAACCTCGACCCGTACCTGGATTGCAAGATCCGAACAAGGGTTTTCATCCCTTGAAACGTAACCCGGAAATCATAATTCTGGGCCGTTACAGACCTTGCTCAGAGGGTGTCAGAACTTGTTGCCTTCCTGTGCGGGACGTGGGCTGATCATGCTTCCGACACCCTTCGCATCAAGCAGCTGCTGCGCGAGAGAGGCATCAATCGCTGGATCATCGTCCTCCTCATGGGTGTCATTGCCAGGCTCGCTGGAGGTAAGTAGGCACGTGTGGTTGTAACCCTTGTTCTTCTAGACTTGTTGCTTGGTTGACGAAACTATTATCGTGCGCCTCATTTTGTATTTTGCGTGGTGTGGTGACACGACTATATATATGACTGCATTATGATCCCCATCGAGCACCTGAGCAGTATAGGTTGTTTTTTTGGGTCGCCAGGTGCTCCGTTGAACCATGTTTATGTAATCGTTGTTGGACCCTGACAATGGTGCTATCAAGCACCCCTTGTATGTAGCATCCACTACTCGGGTGCAGGTAGAAGACTCTAAGCTTGTATTGCATCTATCAATGTGCATGATGCGTGTTTTTAATTATCATTTTGTTTGTGTTATAACTTCAAATAGAGTCGATGAACAGCAATGACAACCATGTTGTCTGAACATTGGAGGATCACACACACACACTTCATTACTGAATTGAACCACACTCACGTACTCGAAACACATGAGCAACTTCTCGACGCCACTGTCGTCCACTCTCCCATTGAAAACAATCCAGCAACATGTGCTGAATGCAACCAACTTAACTAACATTTCACTTGACTTTAAACTTAAACAAAAGCTTGATCACACAATACATTTAACAAACCATAAGAGTCACATCTGCTAAGCACCCATCATGTACAAAACCAAATTGCATCCTACTAGTTTCATGCTTGCACCCATCATGTACAAAAAAAGGTTGCATCCTAATAGTTTCGCGCATTCGTCGAACACATAAGGTCATATGTCCCTAGCTGAACCTGTCATAGCATCATGGCGACACTTGTCGTGCGACTGAGTACTTGGGCATCCACCGGAGGATCTTCCACTGACCCTTGAGAACACCGAATGCTCGCTCAATAGCGAAACTCCGTTGGCCGGGCCCCCGTCGCAAGCGAAACCTCGGTAGCCATTGCACCCCGTCCCGTATATATAATAGCATTGCAACTACTCATGCAACGAAACACATAATTCGCAAAGACACACGTTGCAAATCCCAACATCACACACATTATTCACGGTATGGGACGTATAACGCAAACAGTTTGACAATTTTCACAAACTCAAATGATGGAAACGAAAGCCGAACGCAAAGTATTATAATTTCAAACTAACAAGTTCAAGGAACGAAAATTTTGAAGTTGCAGAGGCCGCCCTCTTATTGGCAGTCATGGGGGCCAAGCGCCTAAATGTTGGCCATCGTTGGTGGAGTACAGCCACTTCAGCCACGCAAGACGGGACTCATTCATCTCAATCTGTATGAACACCTCCCGCCTTTCGAGTGTGGGAAGGGCCAAGCTGAAGCACCACATGGGATCCCCTGTCTTCATGAGCCCATCCGCCACCATGGTTTTCACAATGTCCATTACCTCCCGGGTGGTCCCATGAGGTTTGTTGGATGACACCTCCTCCCTCTCCTCCCTCTCCTCCATCGCCTCCCTCGCATCCCTCTCCAGCATGGCCTTCAGTAAACTGTTGGTGTCTTCCGCCAAATCAAAATGTCGCGAGGCAAGCTTGGAGCCCTCCGACTTCCGAATGTTGCGTTTTGGAGCGACGGTTGATGCACCAGAGCCGGAACTTGATAAACCCCGCTTTTTGCTCCCGGATGGACATGCAACTGCCACATGAGATGGACTCGAGCCGTGGCCAGTTGAAGGACGAGACCTTGCCCCATTTGAAGCGTCGGAGGCAGGGAACTTGTCAGGTGAGCTCCCGTCCTTCGGCTCTTCATCGCAGATGTCGTTCATTGCATGAGACATAGATGGAGTCCGGGTCTGACTAGGGAACAGCTCATCAAACTCCTCCTCTACCCCATCATGTTGGGAACCCTTTGGGTCACTTGCATTGTCTCGGCCATTCCCATGACAACCATCTTCGTCATCGATGGAGATGCACTCGGGCTGTCCTTCATCGCGGGGGGGCTCCTGAGATGCCCGGGCCGATGGGTCCATGGATGGGGCCACGCAGTACTCTCCGGTGGCGACGGTGCCACCGTAAACTTGGTCAAACAAGTCCTCCAACTCGGGAGGGATTCCCTTCTTTCGGAACTTCCTGAAGTTATGGTCGACCTGCTCAAAGGGGAAATGAAGGCAATGTTGTGGGACGTTTTGACAATGGCGGTGTGCACTATGGAGACATCATTTCAAACACAAAAGGAGAACGTACCGCAATTTTCTTCTCCCACCATTCGTCAGACGCCATGATTGTTCCTCTAACGGGATCCCAACCCAACCCCGTCTCATCCTTCTTAAGCTCTTTCCAACAATTGTAATAAGCTTTCATATCGCGAGTGCGATTCTTAAGAGTGTTGGTGTTGCACTTTTTCCCCGTCAAATCCTCGAACTGAGCAGTTAGGGGAGCCCGAAGGAAGGCCTGCTCCCTTCCATTTTTTTTCTGGTAAGCTAAGAGAACATGCATCAGCTTGATCGTGAGGTCGTAGGACCAGTAGAAGGCGGCTGGAACGGGGACCTTGTCGTCACCACTGGCGGGTGTCTTAGCTTTTCCCCTTCGGTTAGTCGTCGCCTTTCGCTTACCTTTTTCATTGGGAACGGGCGTGGAATCCATGGTAATCTGGATTGGATAGCTGGCGAGGTATGGTATGGGGACGATGGACGGCGATGTACAACAACAGTCGAAATATCGAGGCCAAATTAATATTCAATTGAACTTCAATCGAAACGAAACAGTTGACACAAAACCAACAAATTGAGGAATCATCACTCAACAAAACCCATATGAACAGCCCTCAACAATCATGCCCCTCAATTTCAGGATGTCTCAATTCAATTCATGAGGTGGGTTGTGGTTTCAATTCCCGCCCTCAGCTATCATCGCCTCATGAACAATCGACTCAGATTTCCCCCAATCAATTCTCACAAACACATGCAAACCCCCACAAAATCAGACACAAATTTCCCCCATTTCAATTCCGACCTAACCCTAACCATATTCCCCCATTTCGATTCGAGCTCCTACAGTAGAAAAAGGGGACAACTTACATGGAAGGAAACCAGTGGGGGCGACGTCGTCGGCTGCCGTCGCAGCTGTCGGCTCACCGGCGCCGGTGGTGGGGTGCAAGACTTCGTCGGTTGTGGAAGGCTCTTCTATCGCCAACGAGGAGGTGGGACTCGGACGGCTGGTGGGTCGCAATGTTCTTCCTACAATGGCTGTCGGCATGATTGAAATCAAAATCAAGAGGGGTATGTTTTGGGGGCAATTTAGTTGGATCCAAATAAACCTATACTCCATTCGTTTCAAAATACATGTATTTTTAGGACGGAACACAAAAATTAAGAAGTAGGTTAAGTGTAATTTTAGGACGGAATACAAAAATTAAGAAGTATGTTAAGTGTAACGAGAATTAAGAAGTATGTTAAAGTGTAATGATTAGATGTAAAAAGTAAAAGTGTAATTATTAGACTTTGGTATTAGAGTATTTGTTTTTTTTTAATTGGTGAGGAGGAGTGTAGGAGTGATGTAAAAATTAAAGTAATAATTATATATAAAAGTAGATTAAGTGTAAAGATTAAATCTAAAAAGACATGTATTTTTGACAAAATTTTATGGGCTAAAAAGACATGTATTTTGAGACGGGGGAGTATTATAGTTCTATAACTACACTTTATGGTAATTAATAAAACATGTCGTTTCCAAGATGCTGGTTGATGAGCTCTGCTAATTGCTTTATTTTTATATAGTTTTATTGAGCGAAGATCTTCTACATCACACCCTACTCCCTTCCCTACATCACAAAAATATTTCAACAAATATTTTATGTTAAAAAAAATTATATTTATATTAATATTATCTATTTTTATATATTTATAAAATTTTATTTTGAAAAATATTGTTTTACCATTTTTTAAAACTAAAAAGGCAATATTTAACAAAATACAATTATTAAAAAATTTAAAACATGATTTTTCAAAATAAAATTTTATAAATATATAAAAGTAGATGTTTATAATATAAATGTAATTTTTATAAATTTTTTAACATAATATAAATATTAAAATATTTTTATGATGTAGGGAGGGGAGTATATTTGTGTTGTACATGTAGCAAGGAGTTCAACTTATAGATTGTACACGTATACATTTTTAATTGGTTGGAATCCACCCCTTATACTTATTATTTTAGAAGCAGACTCTTTGTAAAAGAATGAGCCATGTGTCCACCTTTTCACAAAAATAAGAAACTGTTTTTTCCTTTCCTCCAAACCCACGTTCTCCCCATCCATGCTCAACGATTTCAATTTCCTCCTCCATCCATGCTCAATTTCCTCTTCCATCCATGCTAATCTCAAGTGCTTAGATCCACCGACGCTCAACGATTTCAAAGTCTGCTACACTCTCTGCCATCCTCAAGACGAACACATGAGACACCAATTGCGATTTGATCACCAGGTCTGCAGCGCCTTAATCTCCACAAGCGACCAATCACAAGCGGTTACTCTGGGAGGCCTGGTACTTGATCGGAGTAGACGAGGGTGCTACTCGATCTTCATCCACTGGTATGTATTCAATTTGAAGCTATCAAATTTGTCAAAAATTAGGGTTTACGGGATTCAATTTACACTATTTGTGCATATCGGATTCATGTTTCTCTGGAGGTAAAACACTCTGTGTTCGCTCTTTGATTACCAACTGGATCTGTATACTAGGTTTGATTAATTTGGAGGATTTTGATTAATATATTGCACACAAGGTGTTTGATGAAATGCTTATAGGTTGATTAATTTGGAGGATTTTGATTGATATTGCACACAAAGTGTTCGATGAAATGCTTATAGGTATATTTTGCGTTAATATATTGCACTGCCTTCTTGAGTGTCAACTAGATCAAAAAGGCTTCATAGTATATCCCACCCTAATACTAAAGTCAGACTGAGAGGAAAATAATCCATACTAAAATGGACTTGGGTTTAGGATTTGAATTAACAATGCATATAAGGTGTTTGCTAAAATGCTCAAAAGAAATTATATAAAATCTTATTTGTGTTGTTTTTTTTTTGTTGATGGTTGTTGAATTTTATTGCCTATGCTAATTTCTAATTTCAGCTTGACGTAATTCCACCAAAACCTTATCACGATTTGTTTATTTGATGATTTTTCAAGTGTTATGAGTGTTTTTGAGCTATCCTAACACCCTTGATCTACTCAAGGTGAAAGCAAGCTCCTATTATCTTAATTGTTGTTCTTCATTGATTTTGTTTTCCTGCTAAGGATGAAGGTTATATAGTCTTCTCTACTCTTAATGCAATATTTAAGTTGTGCCAAATTTGATGCATATTGATGAGTGTTGCTTTCTTTAACCGATGATCGATTAGGAAGATGGGGTACAAAGATTATTCACGGGTTCGTCATCAATCTCTTCTTCAGAGTTAGTCATTGCCTACTTCTTTGATCTGCGTTTATATTTTTTGTAACTTCATTTCTTTAACTCCGTGACACTCTTTATGGTCGTTTAAAATTCAATTGTTATTCTCTCCCCACAAGTCACACACACAATATATCACACATTTTACTTCTATAAACAAACTTTTGATCTTCCCATGTGCCTAGACTTTTGTTTGTAGCTTATGTCATAAACAGGGTTGAAAAGGATAATAAGACATTTACCAATATATAATTTAAATATAATGCTTACATTTTATTGTTCTTATTATGATCATATTTTTTTTCATGGCACCCCTATGAAATGGCCTGAAAGAAGTAATTATTTTCAACTATTTTGGATTTTTTTTTTGTCATTTATTGTTTAATTACCCACCTTTAATTTAAAATAAAGTACATAATTAGATTCCCCCGTAGAAACAAGTGTTAAGCTATCTAATACTTGTACGTGATAAATTTTTCTGCTAATTGCGGTAATTTTGTTCTTGTGTAGTTCAATATATAGAAAATATTAAGGATTAGTGAGGACTTCATTTGTCATGTTTAGCCTCTATATATGGTTATTTAGTAATAGACTATCGTTGATGCCATAATAGTGATTAAAAAAATAAGGAACAACTATAACAATTCTATTTGACTTAGTGAGGTTCGGCTCTAATTGGTTAGTCATGTTCAATTCTATTTCTAATTCAACAATGTTTTCTAAATAATCAATAAATTAGAACCTTTCTTTTCTCTATCAGTTAATACATCGAGGGGGCCTTCTTATTTTGTACTATATGGATTTTATTGACCCAACATGTGCTACAATTGCTATGACTGCCCTAAAGGTGAATTGCATGTTCTACTAGCTCAAGTGTTGCTAATCGGTAGTTATGGTGGACTTATTATTTTGGTTTGATACGGTTACTAAGGTTTATAAAATTGCAATGTCCAATTGTATGTTGTACTTTAACTTATTTCGAAGCTTCAATTTTCTTGCTCCCTTTTTGGATGCTTACAAATTACTTATGTCTGACTGTGGTTCCTCATTGAACTTAGTACAATTTTGATGAATTCATTCTTTTAGTAGATTGATTGTATTCGTAACTGTGGTTTGCAATTGCTTCTTTTGGATATGTGCTCAACAATTGGGGTTTGGGTGTTTCGATTCGGGGAATTCGGATCCTCTTCAAAGAGTTTTAATGAAGCATTGCCTATTGAAACAATGGTTTGGGCATCACATCACTCAGAGGAGCTATGTAGACAAGTCTACATTAGTTTCGGGTTTGAAACTGTGGTTTGGGCATGACTTTGTCTTGGTTTTTTGTGTAGTTCGGTTTATTTTGGCGTTTAGTTTGGGATCTGATTTGTTTTCTACTTGATTAAAATTAAATAATTTTGTCATCATTATAAATATAAACTGAATATATATGGTTTTGTAAAGAATGTTGATCTTCCTCTTTAACTCATTGGGTATTTCGGATTTTTGGGGCTTGAATTAGGTTTTGGATTGTTGGGGCTTGAATTGGAAATTGATACGGTCAATTACGCTGCAAGGAAGAGAAGCTGCAAGAGAAGCCACGAGGAAGAGAAGTTGTACACAATCCACTCCCGTCTCCCGCTCCTCCCGGCGAGTCACCCAGCTCCACCCAGCAATCCACTCCCGTCTCCCGCACAGGTGCGCCGCCCTCCATCCAGGACTCGACCCGCACTCCAATCCCGTCTCTCCCACAGGCTGCGCATCCACCTACTCGAACAAGTTCTTCTTCGATCTAGAGCTTCAAGGTTAGTAATTTTGTTCCTCTACCTTTTCATTTGATTGTTGTTAACTTCAATTGATTGAGATTAGAATGAATTTACATTAGACTTAGTGGATTTGAGAATCAATTTGTGGACATTTCGATTAGGGTTCGTGATAAAGAAATTTGTGAATTTGTGCTTTGACATTGGAATTGTTGTTTATGTGTTTTATAAACAAATTTGTGTATTTGTGGTTTATCAATCTAGACTGAAAAGATTCTACTGTAATATGTGAAAATACAAGGAAGATCACTCTTTGAAAATCTAAAGACATTAGATAGTTTTCCCAAGTTCCTCGGACATGATTGTTTAAGATTCTAACCGTATCAAGGGTCAGGTGAGATGCCAGTAATAAAAAATGATGGCCTAAATTCTTATGAATACAGGAATAAGCCAAATGTTCATTGCAAAATCCGAACCAATAGTTATGATTAGAAAACATCATGTCACTGTTCTTCAGCAAATTTCTCTCAAGAAAGAATCAGTGACTCAAGATAATATTGAAAACTTTCCAAATTAAAGCCATATGCTCTGGAGTGGACTAAACTGTTGCTTTTTGTTTGAAAAACATGACTAAAAGTTATGATAAGAAAACATTATGTGACTGTCCTCCACAGATTTACATCTACGAAGCATTGCTTCAGTGACCCAAGTTGGTGTTGAAAACTTTCCAAATTACAGTCCAAAGAGTAGAATTTTTATTTCTTTGTTCTGTTGTAAATTCTTCAAAAATATTTGATAGAATTGGAGTTGGTCAATTTATTTTTGATGTGGTGGGTTCTCTTTCATTTTGTCTTTGAATTTGAATATGATTGTTGATTGCTTTTGTATCCCACTTTCTGTTTCTCAATTGTCAAGATGCATTGTACAATCGACATAATAATCTTACGACTTTGGGGAAAAATTTGGAGGAATTATGGTTGAGCAAATCATGTATAGAAGATGGAATTTGTTTAGGTGTTTGAACATGTTATTGTAAAATGACGTGTCTTAACCTTTGGTGTATTCGATGTTTTACATTAATCTTATACTTGAGTTGAATGGTAATTGTAGATATGGCTAGAACTAGAGCATCCAAGACTAGAGGGGCACCTAAGCCCAAGAGACAAAAGGCATCAGCACCAGCCTCTGCAACGCGAAGTCTGCGCCGGAAGGCTTCTGGGGTAAATTCCGGTCCCTCTTCTAGAGCCAACAACCCAACGAATCCTGCTGCTGGGGAGTTTGGAGTATATGATATTGTGTTCAAAGATGGGGGCAAGCAAAAAGCTCGATACGATGATCATATTATTTTATAGTGAGTTATACAATTACGACTAAAGCTCAAAGATGTGTGATACAATTTTTAAAACTCCCACCGATTACGGAGTATATTTTATAGTGTGTGATACACACAAAAAGCTCAAAGATGGGAGTCTGCGGTATTGAATATTTTAGGTTGAATTATTGAATTATTTTATAGTGAGTTATCATATTTAGCAGTATCTGACTAAAGTTCATTATTTAAATATACTCCGTAAAATATATTATTATGGCCATATTTTCTTTCATGGCATGCCAGTGAAGTGTGCTGAACAAACTTAGTATTTCTTTTATTTATGATGTTTTTCACTTGTGTATGTCTAACTTAGCTTTTCTCTCCGTATTTTATAATATGTATTAATATATGTAATATATGGTACAAATTGTGGTTTCCTATCTTTCACACATATAAGTGTTGCTATTTTTATGATTATGTGGCTGGAAAATGATCAATTTGTTACTGTTAGTTTAGTTGATTTGGTGTAATTGATGCTCTTTCATCATTATATTTCAATATGTAATTATATTTCAATATGCAATATGACTTGTGCCTGATTAACATAACGTTATAGGTGCTCACATTATCGAGGAATATGAGACTGGCAAATAGTTGTTCAAGTGCTGATCATAGTGAACTCAAAAAGTTTGCAGACTGGATTCTAGATATTGAGGATGGTAATATAGGTGACAGTGATGAAGGAGATGCAACAACACAAATTCCTCCTTATTTGTTGTTGAATGTCATCAATGATCCTATTTCTACTATTGTTCATGCAACATATCATCAACTTCTTCAGAATTTGAACAATCCGCCATATTTTAAGGAGAGAGCCATTCTAGCACCAACGCATGTGATCATTGAGGATGTTAATGAGTATATGCTTCATTTGATGCCTGGGGAGGAGAAAATTTATTTGAGTGCTGATGGCATATGTGTAATACCCCTTCTTAGAACACTGAAGAGATGTAACAGCGCCAGCAATTACGCAGACTTTAATGTCTTTGTAACCGCCTTAGGCTTATAGGGACATACAACCATGCTCCCATAAACAAGATGATAAAATACAAATATTAAATGAGCGGAAGACTTAAATATAAAGTAATATTCTAAAATAAAATAAGTTACCCAAAACAAAGGGTCCAAATACAATAACCGAAATAATGAAATAACAACAGCGGAAATAATATTCAAATAGCAGCAGCGGAATGAATAAAATAAATCCCATAAATTCTAAAAGTTTGTACCTTACTTCAAAACACAATAAAACTGAAAACAATGAAATGCTTTATTCTTCAGCGTCTCAAGACCGTTTACCTAAACCTGCTGATTAGTGACTGAGGTATAGTATGCAAACCAAGGACCCCAGCCGTCCAAGGGAAGAAAAAAATAGGACGGTTAGTCTTTTTACGACTAGCAAGTAGCAGAAAATAAAATGTTCAAGACTCCGTCTACCACTCATTGACCATAAAAGGGTATTGGTGATTGTAGACTAAAATATGAATTAGGAGTAAATATTTATGTGGAACCTGACTCGTTTGATTAAAATAAAATAAAATAACAGGATGATCCAAAAGGACCGAGTGTTTGAATGGGATGCGGATCCGGAGATCCTAGGGAATCATATTCCGAGTACGGAAAGAATATGATATAATGTCACTGAAAGTGGGTCACCTATTAATGAGTAATGTACAACACAAATATAGTAATAACACAAGTATACACAACATTATCGTTTACTTAGGACAAGTGATACCGGCCTCGGCCGCATATACTGGGCGAATGACCTACTACCCTTAGATAGATGTACCCATTCGAGAGATTTGCAATTTCGAAGGGGCATCTCATGAGACGTTTATAGAGCAAGGTATAACCGAACCTTGACCTGACTTTACCCTTTTTCATTATTTAAGACACATCATAATAACAATAACAACAACAACAACAACAACAACAACAACAACAACAACAACAATAATAACACAACTCGTATAAGTATCAATCCACAAATACATCCTAGGTGACCACAAAAGGCATAATGTACACTTTAGATCTATAAAGTGCACGAAATAATATAACTGACAAGCATGGATATTCAAAACCAATAATATACCATCCTTAACTAGCATGAAGGAACAAAATGGACAAATCATGCTTTTTAGGAAGTTCGGGCATTTAATGAAATTTTCTCAAACCATAGTATCACATTATAATTACCCGAGTTGGCATGCTATGTGAGATTAAGGAATAGATAAATAGCAACAAACTGAACTAACTTGCATATTTATCACAAACTCATAGCATGGAATTTATAAAAGACACAAAAAGCAATAATCGCGAAAAAGGCACGAAATTTGCAGAAATGCACTGATTGAACCAAACTACTTGCCTTAATCCGATGAAATGCTTATTCGTAGTTGAGGAAAATAATTTGATATTGGACCTGAGATTTTACAGAATTTAAAAAGGGGTTAGTTACTTTTCATAAATCACGGAAACGGTCCCGTAACTTGTAAAAAGTGAAAACATACCCTTGATTTCTTCCGAAAGAAATCCAAATCTGTACCCAAGGAAATCTCAGGAGCCAAAATGAAGGCCAACTGCTTCAATACAGTAGATTGATTAGTATGAGCCCAAACACCTAATCGAAATACGGTAATTCGCGAGAAACGGAGCGGATCTTACCCAAACGGGACTCGACAATGTCCAAATTTCGAACCTAAGATCCTTTGGTATGGTATGAATCTGAAAAACAATGATTTATAAGAATTAACAGGCCATGGGTCGAAAAAGAGAAAGAAAAACGTATAAAGATCACGTTTTCTGCTGTGCAGGAAAACTGCTCACCAGTGAACTTCGGGGCTGTTGTGCGAGTGCCTCGAAGCAGGTATGGGGGAGAATGAAGATGGGTTCGACAGAGGGTGCTGCAAGGTTTTTGTTTCAGTCGAAGTCGATGGCTTAGGCCCACAGTGCTGGTGATGGCAATTCCCAAAAGTTGGCTTGTCAATCACTTTCTGCAGAAACTTCCGACGCCGATTTGGACGTCTTCCCGGTGAGCTGCTGCGTCGGGGCTTGCACGGTGGCTTCCTGGGTGTTGTAGGAGACCAGTGGTGGTAGTAGTTGGCCTTGGTGTCGCCGGAATCGCAGTCGAAGGTGATCGGAGATAGTCGAGGTTTGTGATTTTCGGTGGGTGTTTGGGTGTTTGTAGAGGATGATGGAGAAGGAAATAGGGTGGGCGAGATAGATAAACTGAAAGCCTGCAACGTCCTCTCAAATTTGACCTAAACGGATCTCCTAAAGATAGGGATTTTAGGTTAGAAAGATTTGGCAAAATATTGATAGTTATCATAGAAGATAAGATAGATTTTTGTTAAAATTCGGATCTCTCGTGTTCCATTCCGAACATGGGATGCTACAATTGGGCCGGATTCAATCTGAAATGGGATGCTTAATTAAGATGTGGGTAGTATGTGTATATATAACGTAGCACATATATATGTACGTATATATACATAAATAAATACATAAGAATATATATAGTATATATATATAAAATATAACTATTATTTGTGGAAATCTTATTTATTTAAATAACAGTACCGATTTTTATTTATTTTAAATTATATACATTAAATATTGATAATGATGAATTATTTTATTGCTTTAAATAAATTATTTTTATTGCACTTCAAATAATATAATTATTCTAAAACTTTGCATTAGGTATTTTATGTGAACTAATAAAATTTAAATTCAACTTATTTTACCAAATTTAATATAAAGATAATTAATTTATTTTCATTAAAACTGAAATACTCAAAAATACTTTGGGGTATTTCAATATGTAAATCTGATGCACGTGCAGGATTTAATGCCTCCGTATATTCATCTGACTATTTGCATAACATTCGCTCTTCCGGACTTCCTAATCATGTGTTGAAGCTGAAGGTTGGTGTACCGGTAATGTTGCTTCGCAATATAGACCAATCTTCCGGTTTGTGTAATGGAACCAGATTAATGATCACGCGTTTGGGAACGAGAATAATAGAAGCACAGATCATTAGTGGTCGAAATATTGGGGGAGAAAGTTGCCATTCCCCAGATGGTGCTCAACCCTTCCGATTCAACACTTCCTTTCAAGTTTCAGCGTAGACAGTTTTCGATTATCCTTTCATTTGGGATGACTATAAATAAAAGTCAAGGTCAATCCCTATCGCATGTGGGGTTGTATCTTCCGAAGCCCGTATTCACTCATGGTCAACTGTATGTTGCCTTATCTAGAGTCACAAGCATTCAAGGGTTAAAGGTCTTACTTCTAGACAAATATGGGAAGAGTGTGACGGAAACAAAGAATGTTGTCTACAAAGAAGTTCTACAAAACATATAATCCTTCCTTACTTATATGGTAAGTGTTTATATAAAAGTGTTTATTTGATATTTTTCTTCCTTCTTGTGTGTGCATATATAGAATGTGCAGTGTATATTAGCATTTGAATACGCTTTGTGTTTGACAGGACTTTCCGACTTCACTTGTGTGGGATATTGTTTTTGGAGTCATACTTAGTGCAGAATGGTGCATCTGGGTATGTCAAATGTCATTGTGATTTGTTACCGTGACACCATGTTTGTAACTTAACATATATACTATGAGACTTTTGTTTATATATATGTGCATTACGTGTTATGAGATATTGGGTGTAATAAACCCATCGTTCTGTACGTTTAATGATATAATTTTCATTTGTCATCTTATCAATTATGAGACTTTTGTTTGTGATTGTAAATGTTATTGTATTATAACATGGGTTGTAATTGATAGCAGGACAACAATTCAAATCAAATGAAATATATTCATGCATGGTATGTGGGAATACTAAAGCGATAAATTTCAATACAAATACTCACCCGTACAAGGTACGAAAAAAGTACTAGTTGTATATAAATAGGAGAGTTTGGGTCCTGCCCGCGCCCGGACCATGTTTAACAACATACCACCATGGTGGTCCACTTCCTTCTATTTTTAGTTTATAGCATTAATTAATCCCTACATTTAATTTATGTGGGAAAAATAAAAAGAATTTTACTACGTACTCTTAATTACTGCATTTAATTTTCATTCAAAAAAAAATTACTGCATTTAGCCCCCGTTTGTTTTTTGGTAAGGAAAAGTAATGATTACCCTCATAAATATAATCCATATTTAATTTAAGATTCATTGATCCCTATTTTAATCATTCCCCTTCTTCTCCCATTTTCCATACAAATGTGTTACCCTTCTATTCCCTAATTTTGAGGGGGTAACTAATACCTCTAGAATGGGCTAATATTCCCCTCCATCCTCTCCTCCAAGCTCACAAAAATTGGTAATCATATATATTTTATGTGTAAAATTTAATACCTTACATTTCCTTTCCCTAGTTATCTAAACAAACGAGCCCAATTGAGTGTTTCTGGTTTTTTTTTTTTTTTTTTTTTTTTTTTTTTTCCCTTCCTCCTCCCAGATATCAGGCAAGGAAAGAAAAAAGCCTACCCAAAAATTATTTTCAACTCTTTAGACCATGTTTAACGGGTTGTTTCCAAGCAGGGATACTATGTAATTTAATTGTAAAATATTTAAATTAAATGCGTGCCAGGGTGAGCTGGTGGGCATTGAAAATTTTCGGAGAAACCACAAAGAAACGACGTCGCATTGCACTATAAAGGGAAGAAACGTTGCGGAGAGGCAATGTAGGCTCTGCAAAATTGAGAAGCAAGTGGGGACACGTGTCAACACTCCATTCGCCTGCAGTGCGGGGTTGTGCATGACTGCCACATGTCCGACGATGGCCGGCCTAGATTGAATCTGGTGGGAAGAAGTTTCACATATTTAAATCAACTAGTATTCGGTACCCGCTTGTTGTGCGGTTTTTTAATAAACAAAAAAATATTTAATTTTTTTTAAAAAAAATAAAGGTTATAATAATTTGGTTGATATCTTTGAATCTCTTAATAACCATAAACTAAATTAAGAGTATGTTTAGTTCAAATCAATATACAAATTATGAGACGAAATTTATCTTATTGAATATAAAATGATTATTAATTAAACTATTTATTTAAGTTATTGTCGATGCAATTAGGGTGAACACATGTGATTTTGGTAAATAAAATTTTGTATCTTCAAAAAATTATTGCTCAAATAAAGTTATTATTTTATTTATTACAATATTTATCTTTTAATTATGCAAATAAAATATTTATTAAATCAAGTATAATATTTATCTTTTATGAAACATTTTATTCAAGGGGAAAATCTTCCAAAACTTTACGACTCAAATTTTGTAGCTTGTTCGAAATCATAATTTGGATGAACATCTTTTAGAAAATATATATGATAAAATTTATTAGCTTAGCTACAATATTAAATTAATGATTAAATATAATTGATCATTTGTTAAAATTGAAAGAAGCCAGGAATTATAAAATTTAGAGTATGTGCTATACGTGAATATTTATTCATCAAGATAACAAAATGTAACAAACTCATCTATAACAAACTATAGTTAATATATGATGTTAATACTTTTATGAAAGATGAATAATATAACATATATATATTGATAATAAGATTTTATTGTTTAAACCATTGAATTGGCTTATTAATTTGCCGGCATTGAAGCACACCAAAAAAAAATTTGCCACTCCATATTTTAATAGTACACTTGCAATCTATACATTAGCTAAAAAAAATCTAATTGATGGAGCATACGTATATATTTGATAGATTTTCTTCTTCTAAAACATATATATTTGAAAGATTTATCTAAAAAAAATTGTCGGCAAGCACACATATATATATTAGATAGATTTATCTAAAATGATAAATTTTCTGTAAGGCTGAATATTTTTTAAAAAATAATTAAGATATGAGGTTATATTGAATAGATTATTTGATCAGATCAGTTTTTTACCTAACTATATCGAATTATTAATTGATGTGACCCAAAAATATATAATACCACTCTAATTTAGAAAATGACACATAAGCACAAAAAATTCCGTTTTAATCCAGAAAATTCCATGGACGCGAGATCGCACCAAAGGTCGTTACCCACACGTTTGCACGTTTTGTAAATATATTATATTATATTATATTATTAATTATAGTAAAATATTATCTTAGATTATTAATTGACGTGTCTCACAAAAATAAAATCATATATAAATATATTATATTCAATTTGATCTAAAAGGTAGAATAATTGACTAAATATTATATAATTTTAGTGTTTTTTATGATTTATGTAATTTGATCTTATACTAACCACTTAACATATACATACGTACACACGTGTGTGTGGATAGATAGTATTTGAAGGATTTTGAATTTTGTTAAATTGGTGCAAACTTTAAATATAAACTCTTTTTACTTCATTAATTGGATAAATATTTAGTTGGTTATTTAATGTATTGGATAAAATCTTGTTGTAACTATTGAGATAAAAGAATGTGATTTACTAATGATTGGATAATTTTTTTATTTAAAGTGGAGGCAAGTGCGGATTTTTTATATATAAATATATTAAACATTAAAAAGACCAATAAAAAGATATGGTTTTACCTAACTATATTGACTTATTAATTGATGTGGTTCAGAAATATACTATTATTTTAATTCAGAAAATGACACGTAAGCAAAAAAAATCCCGTTTTAATTCAGAAAATTCCGTTGACACGAGATCGCGGCCTCTGCTTTAGTACATAGATATAGATAGATATAGATATAGATATAGATATAGATATAGATAGATAGATATAGATTATATAGATAGAAGATATAGATAGATTTAGATAGATATAGATATATAGATTTATTTTTAAAATTTTACAATATTTTTGGGTATATTTTTATAATTTAACATAATATTTATCTAATCTGAAATATATTAACTTCAGTTTTAAAAAATTCATCTATGCGGTGGGATATTACGATCCTACTATTCGATTTTACAATCCGATCTGTATACCTTTTTTTATCGATCCGATTCAGAATCCTGATTTTAACAACATTAATTGCTTGTATGGAATATGCTAATGACACAATTCATAAGAATATGACACGTATGCGAATTGCACCAAAAATCATTTCAGGCATTTGATAGATGAATATAAATTATAGATAGACATTGATAATAATACAATAGATAGATTACGCTTCTTAAGATGTTGTACTATTGGGTTTGGGTTCGATATGAATTCTCAAACCTAAAACCTAAACATATCCCACGTACAATTATAAAAATTCATACGAAGAGGCTACGTAGTAGGATAATGGAGGTTTGGTGTTTGGGGATACCTCGTAGATAACCTCTATATATATAGGAACTATAATATTCTATCTTTCACACTTAATTTAATTATCTATTCAACATAAAATTTTATGAGATAACGGATAAATATTGCAATCACATAATCTTATTAAAATATAAGTTATAAGGTTATATTGAATATATTATGTAAAAAGATAAGTTTTTAGCTAACTATATTGGTTT
This sequence comes from Persicaria tinctoria, assembly GCA_037127255.1. Classification (NCBI taxonomy): domain Eukaryota; kingdom Viridiplantae; phylum Streptophyta; class Magnoliopsida; order Caryophyllales; family Polygonaceae; genus Persicaria; species Persicaria tinctoria. The sequence goes on along the minus strand of JBANSL010000010.1, from coordinate 64,144,073 downwards.
ATTAATTGATGTGGCCCAGAAATATAATACCGCTTTAATCCAGAAAATGTCACGCAGGCGAAAATAATCCCGTTTAATCCATAAAATTCCGTGACCGCGAGGTCGCTCCAGCGGTCTCTATTTTAGTATTTTATATAGATATTTTCGTGTTAAAAATGTAAAAAAAAAAATTAAGTAAAAAAATTACCACAATCCTAGATTCATTTTTATCGGTTTGTAGACATCAATTTTGAATATATTTGATTATATATTTTTTTAAATATTTCTCTTTGATTATAAATATGCAAAAAATGATCCAAAAAATTGAATTATAAATATGGAAGAATTTGAAAGAATAAATAATGTAAGAACATGAAATAATTAATTATTAAAAAAATATTTGTCAATATGTGGAAGTGATATGAACACTTTTGCCTATAAATACATAAAATTATCGGGAATGAAAATAATTGTTGGAGATGAGTAAATTTGTAAATTGAGTTGGTAGGAAAAGATGGGTTATGAGATGCTAGGAATGCTATTGATAAAGTGGGAAAAATGAGAATGTGATGTGGTGGAAAGAGAAAAATAAAATATTAGTATTTCTAGTATTCATAGTATCCCTTGATAAACATGTTATCACGTAATTGATTTGTTTCAAATTGAAAGAAAGTTAATTTACAAACAGATTTATTTTATTTATACTACAATTAATCATTTGGATTTTTTGTATTATGTTTTACCGATTTGCAATTGCAAACCTATCGTTTGAAATTTGGGCACATTTTATCGGAATAGTTTTTTTTATCTTAGTCCAGTTCGATCGACTCAGTCGCTCTACATCTGGATCGGGTACTGTATGACCCATTTAAGGAGTTGACCCTCCCACTCTCATAAGTGACTTCATATTTCTAAGGGGATTCGAACTTCGAACCTCTTGGCATGGGATGTAGCCCCACAACCACTAAACCAACTTGTAATTGGTTTTTATCGGAATAATTACTACTACGTACGAGTTGACTCGATTTGCAATTGCAAATTCATCAAAATATGAATTTTTTATTAAAAAAATTAATTTTGTTTATGATTTAATCAATCATTAATCAATGAGATTAATTTAAAATAGAATTCAAAAATATCTTTTTAGCAACCTTGAAATTAACTAATCTTTTTATGTTAAATTTTATCAAAACATTCTTATATTTGTCATAATAATGTGTTATATCATCATTATTTTATTAATTTTAAAATAAATGCGCAATGGCGCGAAAATTTTAATTATGTTTGAATATACTTTATCCCATCATACTTTATTATAACATACTTTAATTTGATAGTTCGTACAGTATTATTTTAAATTATTTTTCCTTATAATTATTAACCGAAAAAAAATCATAAAAATACTTGCTATTTTATGATATCAAATGCACATGCTAATTTCAAGTTTTTTAGTGTTTTAATTTACATTGTAAGATACGCCGTACAACACATTCATACAGGGAAAAAGTAATACCCGTGTTAATTACACTGGAATAATACTCCGTACTACGTTTATTTTCCCAACACAAATCAAACAATTAATCCGTAAAATACAATGTAATTAATACTATCACAAGTACATTAAAAATAGGGGAGGTAGACTACCACCAAGGTATGTGAAACATTTGAGTGATACGAAACGCTCTCTTTCATTCACATATATATACCCGATGGTGCTATAGGTTACCCATTTGAGTGATACGAAGCGTCTCCAGAAAACCTCGTCGTCACCCTCACCTTCATTCGCCATCTCCGACCAGGAGGTTCAACGGCTCTGACTAATCTTCGATCAAATTTCTCTCTTCGGAGAGCCTAAATCTGATGCGGGACCATCCAAGTCACCACCTACGGACGCACATATCTTACATGAGAATGGACCTATGATTCAAGGAAGGGAGGACGATGTCATTCTCAAAAGGAAGAAGAAGGCTCCACCATGGGAGAAGGTCCAAAGGTGCATATTTGCTCACTGTTGGTATCGATGCCGACACCAGAGGCATCGACGCCGAGACCTGAAGATGCTATTTTTACCTATTTTACCTACTGTTGGTATCGACGCCGACACCAGACCCTCGACGCCGAGACCTGGGCGCATAGAGCTTATATGGGCCGAAATTAATAAGTCTTGGAACCCTAATTTTCATTGTTATTTTTAGTATCTCTTTTATTTAAAATATTTTGAGTAATTTTAGGAGTTTATTTTCATTAATCTTTTATTTATTATTTTATCTAAAAATCAGCCATAGGTTTTCTATTTAAGCGGCTGATCTCCATTGAAAAGAGGAACACGTTGAATTTGATAGAAAGGCTCTCTTTTTGTGTGAAACACAATGAGTGTTTGTCGATTGAATAGAGCTGTGCTCTTCAATTGCAACTATTGATATTGATCTAGCTTGGTTTGCTTTGCCGTTCATCAACTTCGCAAAACTTGGTGAATCTAGTATCCACAAGCCCCCTCCTTTTGCCTTCAAGTTGTCCGCTTGATTGTGTAAGGTTGCAGAGGCGGGTTGTGTAGTCATTGATATTGGTTCCTACCTTCTACGGAAGCCTGGGGTCTCTATCTTGTTCTATACAGATCGTTTCAGTCCTTATCAGGTCGTGTTTTTCATTCTTTCATACAAATTTCGAGTCTTTTGCTACTATTTTCGAGTCTTTTTTGAGTTCTTGATCGTTCTTGGCTATCTTGTTTAGTTCTTGAATCATCTTGTTGAGTCTTGCTATTTTTGAATTCCAGCAGCCTTTGGTTCTTGGAATTTCTTGCGTTTCTTGCTTTGTTTCATTGTTGCGTTCTTGTTTCTTGAGTCTTTCTTTATTGTTTCTTGCTTGTTGTCGGAGATCGGACCATCACACGGCTAACCCCGTATCAAAATCTCTCTTCGGAGAGCCCAATTCCTCTCCTCGGAATGGTGGGTTATCTGCCTCTTCTCGGGACACTCCGCCTCGGCGCCGTCGATAGCTATTTCGACGCTTCGTCTACCTCGGCTCCTCCTAGTCGGAGTTAATTGACCGGAACCCCTCTTCGGAGGCCTCTAAATCCTCCTCGGATGCCGTGAAACCTGCCTCGCCGGACCCGGGTAGAAATTTGATTTCGGAATTCGCCCTCGGCGGTCAGAACTCGTCCTCCGGCTGAACTTGTCCTCGGTGGTTGGAATTGGGTCCTCGGATGTTGGTATCACCGGGTGGTTCTGACCTCCGTTTCCATCCTTCCGATTCTGCCCCTAGGCGGCGCTTTCCCTATCGACTCCTTGGGGTTTCTTCCCACGCCGCCTAATCCTCTTCCCCCTTCACGGAGTCCTTCGATTTCCGTGCTTGGCTGGGCGGATCTGGCTCCTACGGTGGCGTCGTGTCGTCTCTGGTTACCCCCTTAGGGGTTCTGTCTCTTCCCTCTGGCGCGCTCGGGATGCCCTTTGGGGTTCCGTCCTTCCCACTACCTCACGGTGAGGCCCTCACCCCTTCTCCTCATCCTCTTCCTGTGTCGGGGTTCCGTCGTTCCCTCCGACCTTGTTGTCTCGCCGATTGCTCGCTCTGTGTCTAAGATGCGCTGGCGGCTGCAGATCAGCAATCCCTTCTTGTGGCCCGTTGTTTCTCACCTTGGGCCCGAGAAAACCCGGAACCTAGTGCTTTGGGCCCAAGGCTTAGTCATTGGGCCTGAAGTCTACCCACTAATAACAAATTTTATTACTCCGTAATATATTACTTTCAGTAAAATACATACACTTATAAGACTATATATCTTTACATGGAATTAAATCCCGAGAGGGCTTCAAATTATTCCCGAAAGGGTCTTTGGTGCGTCGTACTATGGCGGTTCTCGGCTGCATGGCTGGTTGTTCGTGGCGTTTTTCATCTGTGTTAGAGCTCTAGCTACCGATGTCGGGTCTGGCTGGGGTCAAGGTGGTGTGTATCGAGGCGACTCCGCATTACGGAAATTTCCTTGGAGGTTCGTCTTCACTGCCCACAGGACTCCTGATGTACCGCCGGCCAGTGGTGTCACTTCTTGGTGGTGCTTGGCGTCGGCTCTTGTCTACGTTGTCTCCAACCTAGTGGGCTTAGTTCGCCCGGTCGTCTGCTTTTGTGTGTATCTCTCCGCCTGTACTGCGCTTTTTTTCTATTTCTATGTTGTATTTTCTATTTCTATGTAGTATGTTTAGACGACTTGCCGTCTGCCGACTTTGTCGGCCTCTCGAGGCCCGGGCCTGTCCAGCCTCGAATTATTTCCTTATATATATATATACATATATATACACACACACACACACCCGATGGTGCTCATATACACACACACACACACACCCGATGGTGCTCTCCTGATTACCGAAGCCGGACCACATACTATCGATCCCGGGTGACGTTGATTATTATTCAGTCGTTATATTTTAAGACGATCCGGCAGGTAAAATCTCTCTCATTTATTTTAAAATTTTGGATATTTTATATCGTTATAATACCCGTATATAATTGAAGGTATTTTCTTATTAGCTTTTATAAGCCGTTATGATGTTCATTATTATTAAGAAATTTGGGTATTTCTTAAAACGATATAACATTGGATAAAACGGGTATTTCTTTTAAGTCGAGATAATGCCCAATTATTTTGAATTATATGACATTCCTAAATCGTTATAATGCCCAATTAAATTTAGCAAAGAAAATCCTAAATTAAGTTTGCAAGTCCTAATTGCCTGGGCATTTTAAAATAGTGTTGGACAAGTGATAATCAGAAAGTAAAGGATATAAGTTTTATCGAATTAATTAAGGATTCTTTTAAAGGGAGACTCTGCCGAAGTTTAAGGGTAAAATTATTGGACATAAGCTAATTAAATTATGGTTTGTCTGCTATGTACTAAGTTGCTGGATACACCTGGATGTATAGTCGGTGACATCAGTCGAGATCCTACGTATTCGAAAGGAATTAAATCTCTTGGTTGATCATAATCTTTTACATTCGTAGACTTCGGGTCTATATCCAAGGCAAGTGACTTTTTCCTATTTGCTCTTCTTAAAAGACTCAATGCCTTTCTTTTAATATGTGTAAGTTGTTAATTATCGAGTATATCTATCCATTGAAAATAAATTGCAAGGTCTATTTATTCTTGCAATTTCTGTTTCCTTCTCTGTTCAAGCTAGTGAGTTTTAATATATCGTATTCTTGCAATCTCTATTCGTTCATTCTCTATTCAAGCCCGTTATATACTTTCCAGGTGTGGACTTTGGTTGATTTTTAGACCAAATCCTTATTTATTATGTAAGTTGAACATATGTATAAATTAATGTCTAGCTTGACGGCTAACGAGATAAATTTATACAATGGGAATGTACACGGGTTCATCTAATGAATCCTTATAATGTGACACATGTGTGTTACTAATCTTGTAACAAAAGGAGTGGTAAGCGTGTGTGTGTGCGCGCATGTATGTGCGTGATCATAACAGGTCAAGACTCGTTACGTCTTGCTCTATAAGCTTTTCATGAAAAGTTCATTTTGAATATTATCAAAATGATACATTTTACCCAGATGAGTGGTAAAATAGGCATGTGCCGGTATGACGTTGTTACCGTTACGTCAAGTACAACGTGGCTCAATAACGATATAAGGGAGTGATAAATAAATAAGTGTTAATGCCTTGTAGTGAGAATTAAGTAATTATTGTTTGATATCATTCGAAGAATGGTATGTGTTAAGTGAATATTTTATCCTTATCAAATATTTTACACAAGTGATATATATATATATATATATATTTGTGTGTGTGTAACGGTGATCACTATTCTTTTCTGATATCATTTTCCATCCTTATATTTCTTTTAAGTGTCTAGATATCCACAAAAATTCTCTTCCTTGTCATTTGCTAGTTCTTCACCGAACTAACCAACCGTGTTGTGAAATGGTTGGCTGGTGTGCCTCGTCTGCATACGATGTACATCAGTCAAATTTTGCAGGTTAGGTAAGGAGGCCTTGAAGAGTTGACATTGTACAAGTAAATATTTTAAACGTTTGGTTATATAATAAAGTCTTTCACATTTCTATACTTTATGTACGAAATTTCACTTTATCTTGCAAGATTCCGGAAAATATATGTAAACTCTTTGCACCATTTTTAAAAACCGTACTTCATGTCTTCCGCTGTCATTCTTTTAATTTATTTATTTATTTATTTATCATCTTGTTTATGGGAGCATGGTTGCATGTCCCTATAAGCCTAAGGTAATTATGAGGACAGTAAAGTCTGAATAATTACTAGCGTTGCAACATTCCCCCGTTTACAGAAGGGGGTGTTACACCGGGCTCCCTAACAACTTCACCACAGCTTCAGAGTCTGTCTCGCAGATGAATCTCCTACATCCTTCATTCCATGACAACTCCATGTCTTTCACGACTGCCCAGAGTTTAGCCGCGACCACCGAGCATCTCCCAATGTTGTGAACAAAACCTCGAATCCACTCGCCCTTACAGTTCCGGATAGCCCCACCCGTTGCAGCAGCACCCGTGCTCTTGACTGCTCTGTCGACATTTAGCTTCATCCAGCCCGAGTCCGGGCATCTCTAAGTGATCATCCTCTCCACCCGCCTGCATTGGGGGTTTGTACTAGCTCCCATGCCGAACTTGACTCCGCCATGCTCCTTAGCAACTGCGGTGGCCCAGATCTTCGACCTTCGACTTCCTTTCTCTCGAGTCTCTTCGACTCTTTCTTTCTCTTTCTCTTTCTGTCGTTCTTTGTTTCTTTTTTTTTAATTGAAAACTAACAGAGTCCTACCAAATCTGTTAAAATTAACTCGGAAGGGCACGAGGCGAAAAAATTCAAAACCTCACGGGTACCACACGAAATATGCAAAAGAGTTGTATACCTCGCATAAATTGCAATACCTCAGGGGTACCTCGCGAAATTTTCGTTATTTTTTTTTCAAGTATAGGCGCGGGTGTCCAATTTTTTTTTTAATGTTTCTCCGCGCGTTTCAAATTTAAAACCGCGCTGTTAATTTTTTTTAGAATAAATAATTTTACATCTGTCAAAAAATTTAACTGATGTCTAATTATTTTTCAACATCGCAAATTTAAAAACTGATATAACAGATTAATTTTAACATCTGATATTTTTTTGACAGACTTGAATCATATGATGTCTAATTGCAGTATTCTAGTAGTAATAGGAATGAATGTACCTTTGCAGACCCACTTATGAAGGATGGGAATGTCGAGGTACTTACCTAGGTCCCTCGTGACTTCAATCCCGCTTTCAGAAAGAATCCTTGACTGGAGCTCACACGTTACTGGAAACAAAGACCTTTGACTTCAAGAGACTAAATTCCTGCCCAGAGCCCTCGCAAAAAGCTTCCAAACAGCCCCGAATCACCTTCGTTTGTGCCACAGAAGCCTCCGCGAAGAGGAGGATGTCATCGGCAAAAAAGAGATGAGAGATAGTCGGGCCACATCGAGAGACTTTGATGGGCTTCTAGGAGCCACCTTCAACAGCTTCATTGATTGAGTGGCTCAATCGTTCCATACATAAAATAAATATGTATGGGGAGATCGGGTCAACCTTGCGGATGCCCCTGGATGGTGTGAACTAGTTCGTGGCTTCCCCATTCCAACGCACTTGCATCTGAGGGGTCCTAATGCATTCCATGATCCAGTCGCCCCAAACCTTGGGGAGTCCGGCCTTGTGGATTGTGTCGTCAATGAACGCCCAACTCAATCTATCATAAGCTTTCTCAAGATCAAGTTTGAGGCACATCCAACCTTTCTTGCCCTGCTTTCTTTTCATTGAATGGACAACCTTTTGAGCTACAATGATATTGTCCGAGATGAAACGACCCAGGATATATCTTGGGTCGTTTCAACAGATGTCTTTCAAAAAAAATTCCGATCTCTTTGTGCGTGTAGTAAAAGATACAAACTTTCCACATCGGTTTTAAGCAGATGTCTTTTCTTAATTAGAACCCCTCAATTTTGGTTATGACACATTCACTTGTTGATGAATATCCATAATTTGTCATTTGAAAACATGTGAAGATGTCCTCCTAAAGCAAAAATGTGACATTTACATCTTTATTTATAAAATAAGTGTTGTCTTAAGACAAAATAGACAACAGTTTTTTTTAAGTGATCACGTTTATAATCATGTCCGATATATAATTTATTATTTTATATTATTTTAATTTAACCGACCACATGAAATATAAGCATAGCTGATGTATTTCCATATTATCGACATCACATTGAGAGTATCCATTCTCTGTGTATTAATTTAATGTTCATTATACGTGATATTATATCGTTCTAAAATTATGCACTATTGTGGTTGCATACACAGAAGATGTCGTTTCCCACATTTATATCAGTTTTTTAAAAATAAAATAATGTAGTTTCTACACTGACACATCGATTTATTTGGTAGATAACGATGTTACTTTGACAAATATATGAGTTTATATATCATTTTAATGTTCAAACTGGTATTGCACATTGATTTAAATGAACGAATTGATGTGTATAATTATACTGGCATCAGTTTCCATAGACTGATATGATGTTAAAGGTATGAATGCACTTCTATTTTCATATATAATCCGATGTTCTTAAATAATAATACACAACACGCATTTTTCGATAGAACATCGCATTTTAGCTGTTCTTCGAAATAATAGGACGTTTAATGAAAACATGTACATATAAAAAAGGATCATACTATAACATTTACAAAATACTAGTTGTATCCCCACGTGCTTCGCACGTGGGAACTCAACCTCTTCACATAAGCTCTTAAGATCCAGCACCAACCAACAGCATTCCTCGCTAATCTTCCCCTTTTTCTCCTTCTCAGACTGGTTACATTTTGCCTCCAAGTAAACAATCTTTTTTGCAGAATCCATGGTGGTTCCTTCAATCTCAATTACTACAGTTTAATGCACGTACTAAAACAAGACGATGACAAAAACATGTTAAATTTATAATACAATCCAATAAGTAACCTTTCCTTGAAGACTCATCTCACATCCTTGGAGTCTATGGGTCATGGATCCACCACTCTTCTGCTGCGCCGCTCCAGTGCCTACTTGGTCGTTAGCTCTTTCTACCATGTCGACGCTTATCAAGGGATCGCAAGGGTTAGAAGTTACAAAGATAGGGGAGAGACAAGGGCGGGCAACACAACTTCCTTAAGGATTCAGACACATACCATGACTAGAGATGACGAAACTCAAGACAAGACGCGAACTCGAGAGTTACAACAATGTCCTTAGGGTATTCTATAAGGTTAAAGGCGCGGCAAGTAAACACATGTCAATCACGAAATATATCAACCATACCATTCAACACTAGCATGTACCTATTGAAAGGAATAGCGTCCTATGCATCCATAACATTGTTAACATAATCAACTTTACATGCACGCGGAACAGGCTAAAACTTATCATCTAATGCACTAATCATGCTTGACATATTAAGATCATGTATGCACTAACCGACAATAGACATATGCATCATAAGTTATATATGACATAACGAGCATGATAGGATAAAACATGTATGATTCATTTCTCACTTTAAGTGTACACATAAGCATGTCAAAACAATGTGGGTTCTAGGTAAGCATGTTAAGATGCACTCTAATAATTGTGTCAGGGGATATGGTTAAGTCATTTGGGCATAGAAACTACCACATCCAATACAACCATGTACGCGTAGTATGACAAGTATGACACATAATTGCATGATGGTCCATAATTAGGAGATATATATCCTCAACATTTATATGTTTCGATGCAACAACAAGATGTTATTTGTAACAAGTACATGATACTACCAACACTCATTAAGCAAGTACATAGTCAACGAGGTTCAATATGATCAACTTAACATGCTAGAAATTTATTTCACATGATACTCATACAAGAGGGTTGACCACACTATTATGGATCTAATTCGAGGGAGAGTAAAAATCATGGGGATTCATACATTCGGCACATATATATTCATTCATAAGTGCAATCATGCAAGATATCAGGTAAGTCATGCTGAAATATACTATCACATCATGTCATGCAATCACTATGTGGGCTACTATCATAACCTGACAGAATTCTCCAAGGGCAATCACCGACTGACAGAGGATTTTTAGTCGCCTTAAATCCTATCAAATATAACCGACTAACCTAACTAATGTAGTTTGGCAAGCACGGGTCGATCCCACAGAGAGTCTATGATTTGTATGCAAGTCAAGTGTGTCAAATAAGAACTAAAGAAACAAAGAGGGGGGATTACGATGATTCAGACTAACTAAGTAAAAAGCAAAAGGAAGCAAACTAAACAAATTGATTGAACAAATATGAGATAAATAACTTAGGTCAATCAATCTCAGCAATCAGGTTTGTTCATTGATCATCGAAATCGAATAGATAACTTCCTCTTAAACACTTTGTTGTGGAAAGACTATCTCTTTTGAATCCAATTCCTTATCGAATCTAGTTAACAGGACAACCAGACCCTGAAAACCCTAATTATCAAACAATCTTGAAACTATCAAGATTCAATTCAATAATCGATGAAGTCTAAAGGAAATCAACAAAGACAATCGACGCGCACAACCAGTTATTGCATCAATTGCAAATCAATTCTCTATACAAATCCCTAAATCAGCCAGTTTCAGAGATTTATACTTTGCTACTCAAGAACATAGATAACTCAACCAGTAATTACCTATATCTAGCAATAGATTATCATGAAAAGACATCAGTTGATCAGACTAACGGAAATTCATGAAAACCCTAAATATTCAGCGCAGAGAATCAATAACATTCAAAGAGGAGTATTAAGAAATAGAAATCTCACAATAAAATTGCAAACCTGAAGCTTCGATTGATCTCCCTAAGCCAAGGAGTTTAGCGGTTCATGCTTCAAAGGAAAACCTAAAACTACTTTCAACGTGAAAACAATGTCGGATGAAATTCCGTCTAAAACCTACTTAACCAACCCTAATTATCTCCTCCTAATAATAATAATAGGTCAAAGAAATAACAAATCCAAAATAACCACAAAAGGCCCAAAATGACACATGGAAAATAGGTCCACGTCCAAACCAACAAAAACTTGGTCTCGGCACACAAAAACTCGGGTGAGTTCTTTTGCCCAAACCGAGTTACATCCAGCAGCCACATTTGAAGTCCCGATTTCGCTGTTTTCGAGGCTGAATTTGGAAAAGTTGTAAACACGAAAGTTGTAGGTCTTCGAATCCTCTTTCCAACAAGTATAAGTATGCCCCGATCCGATAAATACAGCCTTCAAACGACTCGTTTTAGTGCAGCGTCGTCAACCTGGACAGCTCCAATCAATTCTTCATGCTTAGCTCCTCTCCTCGGCCCTCGTGCTCTTCTATTTTCATCCAATCTTCGAGCATTGGCTCGAGCTTAGCTTCACCTCTTTACAATCACCTGAAATCATGCATAAACCTCGTAGATTCCGACTCTAATTGAAGCATAATCAAAACATGAAAACTACTCTAACTAATGCACTTTACCCTATCTAAACTCATCTAAATGCTTATATTAACACTACCTAAATGTGCATGATCACCGACTCATCACCCCGTTTCCCAGTGGGACGCTAGTATGACTCCATGAAACAACTCACTCCTAACTCGAAACTACTTCAGTCATCACTCCCACTAACATACTCAAGTAACTCTCACATCCGACACGATTTCCGAAGGTAATTAGTTGACCAACCCAATTTCCCGTGGAAGACATGAACCTCAGGTACAAGACTCGGTAGAAACATAAATGGTGGGGTACCAAACAGGACTCGAAACGGGGAGAGCGGATGCTATTCGACCCTTGCTACCATGCCTAAATGTTTTGGTGTGATGGTTGACGGAGTCAGAATCATCAGGGATTTGAATTATGGAAGAGCTATTCCGACAGGACAGGAATTCCAATGACATAAGAACAAGATATTCTCCCGCTATCCCGTTTGCAGAGTTATTCAATACATGATTCAAGTCAAGACATACTGATTAATTCTCTATCCTAAGCACAATAGCACTCAACATGGAAGCAATCAACGGGATTAATATGATCCTCTTCGAGGAGGACTGCCCTCGGGCCCAGTTGCATATAATGCATATAATCACAAAGACGATCTATGCCGTCCTTCGAGGGACGGCCGGCCGGAGGGGCAAACACCTCACGGCCTCCTAACCCATGTCACTCCGGCCTTCGGGCTCCTTGGAGTCTTCAAATCCCGCTTGTAAAAGAAAGCTAGTATTTTGCCTACCCGTTCCCAACTAAATCCAATAGGGATGGTCTAGCGCCCTTACTACCCCATCGTTTCCCTTTGTTTGATTACCAGATTTATTGAGTCAAGTTCATATTTAGTCCATTTGAGTTAGCCATATTAAATTCATTTTCCCCCTTCTAAAACATTTTGAAAAACCATTTGAAAACCTTGTGCCATTTTCAAAACCACTTCAACCTATCATACTCGGTTTGCATAACCTCGCTCTGATACCAACTTTGTAACAGCCCGGGATTATGATTCCCGGGTTACGTTTCGAGGGATGAAACCCCTCGTTAGGATCTTGCGCCCCGAGTACAGGTTGAAGGTTTGAAATTTTATCCTAACATTTTAAAGTGGGATTTCATACCCAAAATTCGAAGTGATCGTTGGAATCCCCGGGGAAGTCCCCTGTACCTGTCATAAGTCTAAGCGTGGAAAACCAACCATCATGCAAATAGTAGAATCAAGGTGTAATACAAGAGGGTGACACGGCAGAGCCGAGTCAAAACCAAATCAATAAGCGTATTTATCGAAATTTAATATACAATGTTAGTGGAGTTAAACCATTTCTTTGAGATCGTCCAAGAGAGTTCCCACGTCACGGAAACAATGAATAATCATGCTGCAAAACAAACCTAAAAAAAATGTATGCGGGGCCGGGCGGTGTCAGATCGAAGCCCTACGCAATATAATCCCAAACAAGCAGACATATACACACGCTAGTCCTAATAAAGATGCTTCTAGATGCAAGGTGGAATATTAACACACTAGCATGGTCCTAAGATCAAGTGCATAAATATACTAAGGCCTTAGCACCGAATACCAAGTGGTATATCCCTCTCCTACCTCCACCCCCTTCCGATAGGGCGGAGACTGGCCAGCTCGTGAATGCATTCCATATAATCGGGTGGCACGCATGCCCAACCCGTATCCACAATAAAGCCCGCAGGCATCTCATAATATAAGGAAGTTCATGACTCGATTGACTCAGGACGGGACCCGATGAGACTAGGTCGTCCTATAACCCTAGCAATGACTCTAGTTACTTCACAGATAACGACCGTTCTGTTTACAAAAGCAATGAGTAAACGAATGCTCAATCATGAGTGCAATCCTAGCAGGATACTACATGGCATGCTTTGTTATGAATGCAAGCACCTAGTATGCACATGGCCACAAGCAGGGAGATCTCTTTTCGAATCTGAGTGAGCTCATATAGGAACTCACCTGGCTATGCAGAATAGCATAATAGAAGATCCAGCAGACATCATTCATAATCACAAGGTATTACCTAGATACATATCAGCACATATATATAAGTCTACGTCTAATCATTCAAGCATTCAAGCACACATCATTCAACGAGGATAACAATCATATCGCAATCATCATCACATCAAGTTCAACCACTCATCATGATGCCACATTCCATAAGACCATATCATTATCATCATTCCGTTCCATCACATTCATATATTCGCAATAATACTCATATATCCGCATGATCATATATCTCCAAAGTTCATCATATTAATCATAGCTCATAAGGCATAAGTCAAATGATACGAAATTCTAACATCTCATCTTGCCGTTAGTCATTCATTCATGCCGTTAGTTCACACAAATCATGATATTAAACAACCATTCACATCAATCATGCTAGTTAGTCATCGATCACATAATCCCAGAGTTAGTACCGCAACCGTTTCGAAACCCGATTTAACTAGATAGAATTTCCGATATTGGAAAATGTTAGTCAAATACCTTTTTAAATCTCCAACTCTCATAATATTATATTTTAAATCTCAATTATATTACATAATATTTCAAATGCTATTTCATTTTAAACACTTCATAAATTATTTCTAAATCCTTTAAAATCCCAATCATTTTTATTTATTAAAATCAGCCTCTTAGTAATTTACCAAAACCGACCCTTATTTTATAAAATCCTAAAATCGAGCCTTTTGTTGAAATTACCCAAAATCATATTCATTTGGTATAAATAGGCCCAAACCCTTATATTATAAGAAGTCCAGCCCGAATTCCCAACTCAGCCCATGACCAACTCTCACTTGCTAACTCTCAACGTCAGAACTCGGAAAAGAAAAGAAGGGTGGGTCCAGCTGAGGTGGCGCCAGGTGGAGGTGGAGCCCAAGCCCACGGTTCATCTTATTCTACAACGTCTTTGTTCGACAGAGACCGTCGGCCTCTCTCCGGTCTTCTTCCTCCTCTTCTTCGCTCGTCTCTCCTCGGCGTCCTAAGCTTGCAGTTCGGCATCTCCGTCTCGCCCTTCCCCTCTCCTCGCAACTGCTCGCACTCCGCTCACTTGCACTCTCGTACCGCTCTCGTCGCCCCGATCTCGCCGGAACCTTCAAGCTCGCTCACGCTCTCGACACAGCCTCACTCACTCTCTTCGACCAGGCAAGGCAATAGGAACATAGAAGCACACAAGAGATGGAGCATGATAAGAAAAAGGGTTCGGTGCTCACCGAGGGCGTCGAATCGCCGGAATCGTCGTCGGAATCGAATCGAGGCTCGCTGGAGACGGACTCATACCGGAGGTGGCCTGGGAAGGGTGTGGGGAGGTTAAATTCGAAGCTTTGCATAGTTTCAGTGAAAGTTTTCTATATTTCTCTAGTTTGATGAGCCTTGTCTTGTCTTCATTGCTTATGATGTGAGAATAGTTCAAATCCAAATGAATATACTAGCACTAGATTAACCTAATTTTTCTATCATACGCTATTTTACAAAGATATAAGCTATTTTTACAATGCATCTTGTTTGTTGTCATAATACTTTCATAGTTGTGAAAGAATTGTTTTTTTGAAAGAAATTCAATTTCTTAGTATGACAGCTAAAATCATAATGATTTGGGAAAGAATTTCAATTTATATCCTCAAATTTGGTTAAAAAATACTTAAACGGTTCTAGAATTCAATTAGCCTACGTGGGATTCGAACCCACGTCTTTGTGCATGAGCACAACGCTCTTCCGTTTGAGCTAATAGGCTAAAAGCAACACACATTGTCATAGCTTTTAAACTCAATTTGATTATTGTGTAATTGTCAGGCCAAGCTTGGTATGCCCCTAACACCCATGATTTCCAATTGATTTTAGTAAATCTTAAGAGAGCTTGACAAGAGTGCAATAAAAGGAGAGTTGGTTGCATTGCACCCTTAGAGGTGAGTAAACAAACCACCCAGCTCGGGGATACTCAACATGACATCCAAACCATGAAACAAGCAGGAGCCATGGTTCAGGTTTAGTATTAGAATGGGACATAAGAAGCATAAGCGTGTCTGATAGAAGTCGGGGGACTGATTGCAACAGTACAATCGACTCCAAAGGAGATTTTTGAAACAAGAAGAATTGGTTGAGTTGGTACAGAGAAATCTAGTCCTAAGACACTTATTCCTAGGCAGATTGATTGCAACAGTAGAATCAGCCACCAAAGGAGATTTTTGAAACAAGAAGTCGGGTGACTGATTGCAACAGTAGAATCGATCACCAATAACACAGAAAAGCCCTCCCACCACCACCTGAACGAGCATCAGATCATCATGACTTTTCTCTTCGATCTGACTGCTTTAATTTGCAATCCGCCTCTATTAGCAGAGAACCCTAATTGAAACTTCAATCCTTTAGCCAAATTCGCATGGAACGAGAACCCTAATTGAAACTTCAATCCTTTAAGATGCAGTGGTTTGAACTTGCAATTGAAACACTAGAACAATGTCTCCCCAATCCCCTAAAACCTTGAAACACTTACCTCTACCATTGTCACCGCTTCGGCTCTACCGATATGAGCCTCGTCGGCGTTGGTGCGTTGCTACCTCGCCTCTCTCTCTGTGGAAGAAGCTTGTAATCTCTCTCTCTCTACGCTCTTCGCTCTCCAGGTTTTCTCTCTTCACCGAATCAAAGATGCAGAGAGAGGTAAGTTATTTTTATCCACCCCTTATACTTATTATTTTAGAAGCAGCCTCTTTGTAAAAATTTGTGCCACGTGTCCACCTTTTCACAAAAATAAGAAAATGTCTTTCCCTTTCCTCCAAACCCACGTTCTCCCCATCCATGCTCAACGATTTCAATTTCCTCCTCCATCCATGCTCAATTTCCTCCTCCATCCATGCTAATCTCAAGTGCTTAGATCCGCCGACGCTCAACGATTTCAAAGTCTGCTACACTCTCTGCCATCCTCAAGACGAACACATGAGACACCAATTGCGATTTGATCGCCGGGTCTACGGCACCTTAATCTCCACAAGCGACCGAATCACAAGCGGTTACTCTGGGAGCCCTGGTACTTGATCGGAGTAGACGAGGGTGCTACTTGATCTTCATACACGAGTATGTATTCAATGTGAAGCTATCAAATTTGTCAAAAATTAGGGTTTACGGGATTCAATTTACACTATTTGTGCATATCGGATTCATGTTTCTCTGTAGTATGAATTGTTTGATTCATTTTGCATGTGTGATGTGTCTGAATCTCACAAATTGGATCTTTTGGGACGTTTCCTATTTCCAAGCACATTGAAATGGGCTACTGCAATTGCTTTGGATTATTAAGAAGGTCGAAAAGGGGTGCACGTAGGGCTGTGCATAACCGGGTATCCGACACGGCACGACACGACACGATAAAAAACACGACACGATAAGGTGGAAAGTGCCGATCCGAACATGACACGATAACTATCGGGTATCCAACACGATAACACGACACGGTTTCGTGTCGGATACCCGTGTAACACGACACGATCCGTTTATAAAAAAGTTAAAAACCCATTTTTTCTTATTCCCTCTAAATGCAGTAGGTGACTTTTCAATTTGATTATTTCAGACTATATATTACTTACTCCATTAAATTACACTATTACATAAGCTTAAAAATAATTACAAACTCGAACAGCAACCATTGAATAACAATGCAACCCAATCGAATCAACAATAACCCCCGAAAATCACTAAAACAATCAACCAATTCGAATCATTCAATCACCAAATAAATCACCAATTCGAACCATTCAACCTTTGCAACTCGAACCATTGATTGAAAACAAAAACGAGCAGCTACACGAAAGTTACCGATCTGAAGCAAGTCAACCACGCCGGATCTGAAGTCTGGACAAGGGGAGAGGGTGAGCGAGGCCGAGGCCGAGGGCGAGCATAGAGCGACGCCGGATCTGAATTCTGAAGTCTGAACAAGGGGAGAGCGCGAGTGAGGCCGATGACGAGACTCGAGCGAGACTGAGGAGCGGCCAGATCTGATGTCTGAATATTGGGAGAGGACGAGCGAGGCCGGATCTGAAGTCCGAACGAGGGAGTAGAGCGAGCGAGGCCGAGGGCGAGTGTGAGCGAGACTGAAGAGAGGCGAGAGGACGCGAGAGTACGAAAATGAAGAAGAAAGGTAGCCTAGAGAGGGCTGGGTCTGGCGACTGGCGGAGAGAGAGCCAGAAATGAAAGGAGGAGAGGCGGGCGGCGATTTTGCTTCTCTGCGGGATTGGGATGGGAAAATGAAAAAGAAGATGCGGCCTAGCCCTAGTAGACATGGGAAAAAAATAAAAAAAAGTAGAGTCCAGGATTCGAACTCGGGACGCCCCATACCCAGCCGCTAGCAGCAAAACACCCAACCAACTGGGCAACCTGAGTTATTTGATACTTAGAGACATTTATTTTATATGTATTATTACAGAATGCTAATATTTAAAATAAAAAATAAAAAATTATCGTGTCGTGTCGGATACCCGATAAGGGAAATATGCCGATCCGAACACGACACGATTATTGTCGTGTTTTACCGTTTCGTGTCATAATCGTGTCGTATCTATATCGTTTCGTGTTTTTTCGTATCGTTTTATTGCGGTTTCGTGTCGTGTCAACCGTGTCGTATTTTTTTGCACAGGGTGCACGGTGTGGGCAGGTAGCTGACGTAGTCAGTCAGTCGTCTCAGGAACAGTTGTTGGACGAAGAAGACGACGAACTCAGTACTCCTCCCATCAGCTCTTTTTATTTGGTTCCCTTAATAAACCTACTTGAATAACATTTGAATAGGAAGCTTGAAATCTGTAGGTGGTGTATTACGCCTGAAATCTGCAAATCCAGACATGGCCGCTGGTAATCTGCTAAATCCAAGTGAATTTCTATCACCTTTCAACCAGTACCGATATATTTAGCGGTTTCATCTTATTTCATAACGATGCAGGTAGAGTTATCGTCCTCATGGGTGTTAGCGGTGCTGGAAAAACGTTAGTATTCATGAAATTTCTTTTATGGTATGAATTTCTGATGATTTTTGGATTTTCTTGAAGTTGAATATCTAGCCGATTGCCTCTAAGTTCAGTAATTTGGATCTGATTTTTATTTCGCTGACTATGTTCTGTAAACTTGATTGTTGAGATCTATGCTTCATATCTGTTGATTATTGGATGTTAAGTTGAAGATATCCTTGTGGTTTATTTTAGGGATTTTTAATCCTGTAATTGATGAGGAGCAAATGCAATGGAGCATTTTGATGCTGTTTGTACCAATTTTATGACAGATTCAACTCATCAACATCCTATATGCTGAACACTGTAATCTTTCTCCAATTACAATTTGCTTGGATTGTGAATATTTTACCCATGCTTATACTTTTACATTCCATTTTATCAAATGTATAGGGTATATATATTTTTAAAAATTTGTGTCACTCTATGGATCACAAGGCATATTAGAATCTAGATAATGAATTGAATATACTAAGCATGGTGTGAGCATTAATTTTATCTACTTGCTACTGATTTTCATTGCTGAGAAACAGCCTTTAAAGATGCAGTTGGGTAACACCTTTAAAGATGAAGGCAATTTAAATATTTTTAGCTTTTTTATTTTAATAAAGATCAAGTATATTCGTGATATCGATATGTGAGAATGATGAGCTTCAGGAACTTTGAATACAAATGGCATCTAGATTTGGTTTTAGCAAGTAATTTAATATTTTTAGCACTTTTATTTTAATAAAGATCAATATGTTGCTTTCTATGATTTTCCTCAATTAGGATGATTAAATGACTTGGGACTTTTTGGTGATTATACCCTTTATGTTTCAAAACCTCTAATTATTTGTCCTTTTTATACACATGCGTTTATCATTCTATTAATAATTTTAGACTTGAATAAATCAACTATTTTCAAATCTCTTTTTTAAGAGTTTCCTAATGTATGATGGGTTAGTACTTAGTACCTTGGTTGGGTTCTGGGTAAGAGTAAGAGTTTTCTAATGTATGGCTATTCAGAAATCTCTGTTTCTTACCTTTTTACCACAAACATGAATAGTTCCATATGATTTGTAGGGTTTTAGGATGATCATGTAAATTTTTCTCTGAAATTGGAGTTTGGACATCGTTATTTCTGTGAGGTTCTATATATGGATTTTGAGGTTCTATCTTTCCATGTGCAAAGTATGTGATTGTAATTAGTTTCCAAGTGTCTATGAAATTGTAGTTAGTTGATGGTGCCTATCAATTTTGCAAGGTGGATCCGCTAATTGAGTATTTATGTTTCTGATTTGTCAATTTTATTGTAGGGGTTTCAAATTTCAATTGATCAATTCTACAAGGTGTTCATATTTCTGGAAAAATATAAGCATTTGACAACTGAATCTTCATTCTTTTGACTAATAAAATGTCTTCTGCATATATATTTCAAGGCCAATCCTATTTGGGTGATACAATCACAAATATGATATCAACACTAAGGAGAAAGTAGGAATGTGGTTGCTCCTAGATGTGCAAAAAATTTCATGGTGTGTGAAGCTTGAATGTTGATTGTACAATGAAAGAAATCTTTTGGTACTTCATGAAATTGTGAGTTGATTTAGCTGGTAATTTATTCTTCATTTATTATCATCTTTCTAAAATGGTTGTTCTCATTTTAGGTTGCTAAGGAATTTAGTTATAGATCCAAATGGAATAAACAAGTTGTTGGTTGTAAATGAGATGGGGTTTGTAACATTGGGGGGTTGTTTTTTCAGGCTACAGAGATTGGCAAGACTGTAAATGGTATTAGGAGACATGTAGCGAAACAGAGGTATGTTTCTTCACCATATGACATTTGCGAAAGAGAAGCAAGCAAAGCTAAAGAGTACAATGAGTTCAATAAAAGTCTCAAATAGCTTACAAGTGAAGAACAAGGAAGGAAAATGAATTTGTAGATTCTTTCTGAGTTTACAAGCTAAAGAGTACAAGAGAGGATAGTACTGTTAGCTTATTTCTCATTTTTCTGCCTTTAGTATTCTTGGAGGTTTTGAATTCGTGGATTCTTTCTGGATTTGAAGTCTGCCAATCAATAGGCAATAGAGAAAATGCTGCAGCCGTTTAAAAAAATGATCCAATGACATCAACATGAACCCTTGATTTTATACTTTGCATTTTGCTTGATGATTGTATCACAACCATTATATCATGAGAGTGAACTTGATATATAGTTATCTATCATTCTATCGTATTACATACTCGATTTGAGTTGCTTATATAGTTAATTATATCATGAGTGGATTTGATGGTATATAGACACTTTTTACTTATATGTGTCCTCAACTTGCTTTTTCTAAATATGGTGTTATTCTAGGAAGGCGACATTGACATGTTGAGTTCGGATCACGGGCCAAAAACTCTGAAGTAATAGCAAGATTGACGAATCTGCTTCTTCGTCGTCCGAGGGGGATTCGCTCATGGAAGGGGTTGTCAAGAAGGCCATGGTGCCTGCGTTTTGTAATTAGGTACATGTTGTTCTTCCACGCTTGGTTTTGCATCTTCATGATGATGATGTTAGTGTTCGCCAAGCTTGCAGGGTAATTGAAGTAGAAGCACTCTTTGATTTATTCATATTAAGAGATCAAATGTCTTGCTATGCATGTTATTTGAATTTGTGTGTTTTTGTCATCTTTAATAGAGTACCTTAAAGCATATTGCTGCATTATTGGATCTACAACCAACTGTTGCACTTTTTAGTACCCACTATTTCAACTCTGACCACAGGTATGTGTGAGTTCATTTTCTTCTTCGGTAAACCACTTTATCTTTCTACATATTTTTTTAGTTTTCCTTCTTGCATCTTTTCAGAAGCGATAATGAAGACATCATCAGGGACTTAACTAGCTAGGCATCACTCAATAACTTCAACCTAGGATCCAATCATACATGGCATCAGCAATACAGGTTTGGGTCTTCCTCAGATTCTCACCTCAAAAAGGATTTTACATGTCAACATAAAGTAAACTAATTGGATATAATAGTGTGAATTTAAGGTCTTCTTCAGCATTTTCATTTTAACGTTTTTTCTAGGCAGATCCCCTACTTCTCTATTGATAATTTGGATATAATAGTGTGAATTTAAGGTCTTCTGATTGTCAAGGAAAAGAAAAGTGGAAAAAAATTCTCTTTCTTTCTACTTTCTTTGATAGTCTTAGGCTCAAAACTGTTTACATGATTAGAGCTGGCTACTGGAACATTAGGGGCTCTAAGAGGCCCCTTCTTTGGCAAGAAATCAACCAAATCAGATACAACAACAAGCTTGATATTTTAGCTCTAACTGAAACCAAATCAATCGAACCTCCTGAGGACAATCAGTTTAGAAACTCAGGTTTTCATAGAGTCATCTGTATCCCTTCGATTGGTGTTAAAGGCGGTCTTTGGATCCTAATCAGAAACAACAAAATTTTAGACAATTTGATAATTCTTGAACAAAAGCAGAGATTCCTTATGGTAAAAGTCATTATTGATCAACTTTCTCTTGCTATCCTTTTTGTTTATGCACCTTCGGTGGAACATGAAAAAACAAATTTCTGGCATGAAATAATCACTTCAGTTCATAAACACATGCTTCCTGTATTGATCATAGGTGATCTTAATGACATAGAAAATGAGACTGGAAAAATTGGAGGTTGTACCCCATCCCTTGCTAGATTTCGAAGGATTAAAGAAATTAAGGAAGAATTAAACCTCCATACCATCCCTTATATAGGTTCTCCGTTCACCTGGAGGAAAAGCAGAAATGATATCTCTAACACATATGAACGGCTTGATAGAAGTCTAGCTCACCAAGATATTATGTCTCATTTCAAAAATCTAAAGGTCCGGCATCATCCTTTCTCCTCCTCGGATCATTGTCCTATTACCCTTCAAATTGGATCCTCAGACTGCATAAAGGGAGCTCCCTTTCGTTTTGAAATGGCCTAGTCCACAAATCCTATCTTTGAATCTCTAGTTAACCAGGT
This sequence comes from Persicaria tinctoria, assembly GCA_037127255.1. Taxonomy (NCBI): domain Eukaryota; kingdom Viridiplantae; phylum Streptophyta; class Magnoliopsida; order Caryophyllales; family Polygonaceae; genus Persicaria; species Persicaria tinctoria. The sequence continues at coordinate 64,121,526 of JBANSL010000010.1, read as the reverse complement.
TTGGAAAAATAAATTCGTTGGATCCTTTGCCCATGTTTTCATGCAAAAACAGAAACTTCTAAAGAAGAACATAAAGTCTTGGTGTAAAAAACATAACAACAACATACTTAAACAACTTGAGGTGGTTGACAATAATATCCAGAAACTACAATCAGATCTCCCGTGGGGCTCCTTGACAGCCAATGATATTAGTAAACTTGCTAGACTGGAAAGAAAGAAGACAGCTCTCTTAGAATACAACTTGAAATTTTGGAAACAAAGAGCTAAAACAAGACATCTTCAACTAGGAGACAGAAATACTAGATATTACCAAACCATTGTTAAAATTAGGAACTTCAAAAACTCTACTACTACCTTTATCACCAAGAATGGTGCACACCTAACTGAAACACATGAAATCACAGATCAAATCACAAATGAAATGGCTAACAGATTTCTACCTCAGCCTAGGCCACCCATTTGAAGTGAACAAATCAAACATATACAACCTCAGATTACTCATGATGACAACAAGAATCTCATAACCCTCCCCACTAATGCAGAAATCAAGGACACCTTGAGTAGCATGGCAGAAGATAAGACCCCGGGCCCGGATGGCTACCCCCCAGAATTTTATTTAAAATATTGGAAAATCATCGGACCTTCATTATGCAAAGCAGTTAAAGCTTTCTTTCATGGTGGAAGTATGCTCTCTGAAATTAATCAAACGTTCATTGCTCTCATCCCAAAGGTGGAAAACCCCTTAAACATCAACCATTACAGACCTATTAGCCTTTGCAATACAATTTATAAACTTATAACTAAAATCATAGCAAACCGACTTAAACCCATTATGCCTAAACTAATCAATCCATTTCAAGGAGCCTTTATAGAAGGAAGATCCATTCAAGACAATACTCTAATCGCTCATGAAATATTTCATAACTTTCACAAACAAAAAGGAAAAAAGGGTTGGATGGTCCTCAAGCTAGACATGGAAAAGGCATATGATAGAATCAACTGGGACTATATCAGAGCAACATTAACTAAATTTGGTTTTGCCCCTCAGTGGATAAACTGGGTCATGAATTGCATCACCACAACAACCTTTTCAATTCTAGTTAACAACAGGCTAGGTAAGCAATTTAAACCTGGGAGAGGGATACGACAAGGTGATCCACTTGCCCCCTATATTTTCATCTTGGTCATGGAAAACTTAGCTCAAGAACTAATGGAAGAAGCCGCCTATGATGACGCGCTTATAGGGATTAAACTAACCAAAATTGGTACCCCAATTCCTTTTCTCACCTTTGCAGATGACAGGATAATTTTTTCTAAAGCATCTCATAAGAGTCTCCGCACGATAAAAAATATTCTTAATAACTTCTCAAACCTCTCGGGACTATCCATAAACTATAGCAAGAGCTCCCTTCAAGTCTCGGGAAACATAAGCCAAAACTTGGCCAACTCTCTAGCTAGTGATATGAACATTCAGATCTCAAAAACCCTCGAAAAATATCTTGGTATCCCATTAGTAAGGGGAAGAGTTAAAAATGTAGTCTTCGATGATGCCATCCAAAGTTTGAAAAAACAATTATCTAAATGGAGGGCCTCCTCTCTATCTCAAGCGGGACGAGCAACTCTCATTCAGGCCAACTTAAGTTCTAAAACCAACAATCTAATGCAAAACTTTCTCTTACCAAAAGGTGTTCTAAACCAAATTGACCAGATTCAAAAAAACTTCTTTTGGAACAAATTACAATCAGAAAGATACACCCCTTTAATTAGTTGGGACAAAATTTGCAAACCTAAAGAACAAGGAGGTCTAGGTCTGAAACTTGCTGAGGACATGAACATCAGCCTACAAATGAAACTCCTTTGGAAAATTTACGCTGAACCAAACAACATTTGGGTTAAATTGATTAAAGAAAAATATCTACAACTGGAGAGTCTAATGGAAAAAACATCTCAGAACACATCCTGGCAATTTGGCAGGCTCCTACAATTAAAAGAAAGATTTCTCCATGGGTTATTTTGGATCATTGGAAACGGAAATACTATAAATGTTTGGAAAGACCCTTGGGTACCAAACCATAATCTCACAAGCTACCAACAACACTTTGACCCTGAACTTAAAGTACATCAACTATTCACTTCATTCAAATAATGGAATATCCCCCTCCTCAATGAGATCTTCCCAAATAGCATTGTCCAACTTATCATAAAAATTCAAATCCCTAAGTGGGATACTCCTGATAAATTAATTTGGAAATTTAACCCGGATGGTCAATTTACTACTAGATCGGCTAGACACATAATCAACAACAACACCTCCACCAATGATTATAAATGGATCTGGAAGCTAAATCTCCCCCCAAGAATAAAAAACCTCCTCTGGAAAATAATTACTGATGGTCTGGCTACAAAAGATAGACTAAACAGGTATATAAATAGAGTTCCCTCTCACTGCTGCTTCTGTAACCACACTAATGAAGACATCAACCATCTCTTTGTCCTCTGCCCATTTACAAGGGCCACCACTGCGGCTTACGAACAACGACTATGTAAAACCACAACACTAATACCCAACCATTGTACCGATATAGATAGTATTATAACATCGAATGTGGATAAAAAGATGATAGAAGAACTTTGTTTTATATGGCAAAAAGTCTGGGAATCTAGGAATGAATTGATTTTCAGGCAAAAAACACCGGACAAACCTCAACAAATGGCCATAAGAATAATAATGGATCTCCGGGATTGGCATGGTGCCAACAAATCTAACAAGGAAACCTCACCTCAAAATAAAAAAAAAAGGAGGAATAATACTAAATGGACCAGACCATCTAGTAATATTTACAAAATAAACGTAGATGGTTCTTTTAAACCCACTGGTATTTGCCAGGTGGGGGGGGATTATTAGGGACCATAATGGTTCTGTGATTGATATCTTTCAATCTGACATGAATGCAACTTCCGCTATCCAAACAAAAGCAAGTGCTTTATGTGCAGGTGTAAACTTAGCGATAGCTAAAGGTTTAAGAAGAGTCATAATGGAAGGAGATTGCTTGGAGGTTACCAAGGCGATCAATGATAGCAAGTACGTGAGATGGGAAATTCTAAGAGAAGTGGAACTAATCAGAAGACTTAGCTCTAGCTTTGACAACATCTAATTCAGGCACTGTTACAGGGAAGCAAACAAGGCCGCCGATTATATAGCTAAGTCTAGGAATACTTGTACTATCTCGAACCTCCCTACCTGTAGGGATCTCTGTAACATCATCCATTTGGATGATCATGGTGATATCTTACCTAGGTAAGATCTGCCTAATTTTTGCCCACTGTAAAAAAAAAAAAAAGTGAGACGGGATGGGGTGTTCTATATTATGCTTTCTATTGTGTTGTATGGCTTGATTGGACATACATTTTATTCAGCCTCATTCACAGGCATGGTGTGAAATATATTATGGCGATAAAAATTAGGTTTCAATATTAAAGACAATAGGAATAACAAGGGCCAAAATATTTTCAAAAAAATATATAAAAAGAATAGTCTATTAGAGGGAAAAATGGAGTAATTGAGCTCCAATTAAAATACACACGACTTTAAAATGAGTAAAACATAAATCATTCATTTTCTGCAGCCCATTTCACAAGTGTGGTGTGAAATCTATTATGGTTATGAAAATTAATTTTCAATATTAAATACAGTGGGAAAAAAACCAAAAATATTCGATGCTCAACCTATCATATATTTAAGCTTGGAGCTTTGACAAGGGTTCCAATATATTTTCGTTGGAATTTTTTAGGGCCAAATATTTAGATAGCAATGCATAAATTGTTTACTCCATTGATGAATTTTGTGAAATTGAAGATTATAGAAGATTATAAATTGTGATGTGATGAGTTTAATCATTGCAATTAAGTATTGAATCGTTGTGATTTGATAAGTTTAATGTTATGACCTCTTAAGGTTCATACTTAAATATAGAATACCTTTTTCTAATTAAGGGTTCATGACATTGCAAAAAACTGACACTAAATATCATTATTTTATTTTTTAGCTATATAGGGTTTATATATTTAAACTTAAGGTATCTTTATCAAATCGGTTTATAATTTAGACCAATTTAAAATGTGTAACATGATGTGTAATAGATAAAGTATCATAGAGGATCCAAACTCAATTTTCTTAAGCCAAAAACTATAAGGTTTCTTTTCTTTGCCTTCAATTAGGACGGATGTTAGGAGAAGTGTCAAGTGTGGAAGCGACCGCTTTGTCAAATTTAAAGTATCGACCATCTTAAGAAAAGAAAATTTCAAAGAATAACATGACAAGAAACATAGACAATATGTTAGTAGAAAATTAATGTGTTGAATATTTTGTTTAATACGTCAAACTTGATTAAAAAGATTATGATAAACCCGAACAAGGTTCGGAAAAAGAACTAGTTTCCTTTTATTTTTAATGAAAATGTTAACAGATTGGACGGAAGGGTATTTCACGGAAAAATTGAAAACCTCTGAAATATTTGGCGAAATATTCCAAAGTTGTGTACACCTTGCGAATTTAGCTTTACCTTGAGGGCACCAGACGAAAAATCCGTTTATTTAATTATAGATAGTGAAAAAAGGTTGTGAAAATCAATATCAATATCAATATCAATATATCAATATATATAATACTAAAACAGAGGCGTGGAAATCCCATGTGGCGGGTTCTGGTGCAATTCGCTTACGTGTCGTGCTTTGGTGCAATCTGGTCCGGGTCTTTGACACATCAACTAATGATGATCCAATATATTTAAGCCATGTCAGACGATTACATTATCTATTTATACATGTGTCATCCTATGTGTCTATTTTAATTGAAGATTAAATTTAATTTTTAATACAAATATTTAACATAATATCGTAAGTGGTTACAAAACCTATTTAAATATAAAATTAAATCCATTGAATTATTTAATATATATATATATATATCAACCGTATATATATATATAACATAATTTTTCTATACCTATTTTTTTGGTCAGAATTTTACCCATTCTGCCATTCATATATTTTTATATCATTAATTATGCTATTTGATCGATAAGCTCAATTGGTCAAACATGAGCTAAATTTTCTTATCATAAAATAAAAAAGTTCAATTAGCTTATCTAACTCATCATATTTAAAAAAAAAAGTAAAACAAACTTTAAAGGATGAAAATTGAAAAGAAATCATTATATATAATATTATATTTTTTGTCGGTCACCTATTTATTATGGATCCATTTTTATTAATAATAAATTTATATAATAATTTGTTATCCTATCCTTATTAATTATATTGAATATCTTTTTAAAACATAGAGACCAACTAATCTTTGAAAATTTTTAATAAAGATAAGCCAATTTTTAAAAAAAAAATATATATATATATATATATATATATATATATATATATATATATATATATATATATATATATATATATATATATATATATATAACTTAAACCATGTAGTATATTTCTAAAAAATCATATCATTATTCTTATTTAAATATTTTTATCAGGCATTTTTTTTAATTTCATTGCTCATTCAATATGCAAAAGTCATTCTCAAATTATTCTCCAAAAATAACAATATAATTGGATGGATATGGATACTATGTTAAATGATTTTCATTAAATAAATAAATAAAAATAACATTGGTTATTTTTAGGCCATATTACAAGTGTTGACGCTTCTAATGAATGGTAATTATAAAGCTTTCAAGAAGCTTATTGGATTTGTACAAATGAAGTCAATACTAATAATATAGAAATTAATATCTTTTGAAATAAAAATGAAGAAGAATGAAATATAGTTTGAAACTAATGTAATATTCATGTAATATATGTGAATATTATTAAACATTAATATAAGTTGGATAGTTAATTATGAAAGCAATTATCTTGAATTTTTAGAGCTTTTTTTAAAAAAATATTTAAAGAAAAAAAATAATCATTAAAATATTCACCAATCAAAAATATTTATCAAACTATTCAAGATGTTATTAAGTGATTCGTTAATTTTGTTATATAAATATATATATGTAGTATTAATTAAAATGAACTCAATATTAGTTTATTTTATGATTTTATAATATTTTAGCGATTAAAAATAATCGTTCAAAAAAAATTATCACTAATAATAATTGATAATAAGTAGGAAATTAAAAGGTTAAAAATAATATTTAATATAATTTTTATAATCTTACACGATTTGTGCATGAATAATAATAGTCATATAAAAAACCGCGAAGATCGCGGGCAATAAAACTAGGTGGTTATTTTTCCTTTTATTAAGATATGAGATTAATATTTATATTATAAATAAATAAATAAATACACATATATATTCATGATAAATTTTTATTGTTCAAATGATAAAAACTAATTTTAGTTATTAATTAAGGTGGATATATAAGATGACACGTGGATAAATAAATGTATTTATTTTCTGCCAACCCTGCAAAAAATGAATATTTTTATAAATATTTTGAAAGTGTGAATAATTTGTTAAATAATTATTTTTAGTGAATATTTAGAAAAAAAATCCAAAAATCAATATATATTACACAATTTATGAATTAATAAAAAAATTATTTAAAAAAGCCGCGAAGATCGCGGGTAGTAAAACTAGTGTACAAATAAATCCATCCCACTTGACTTTTTAGAACCGTTAATAGTGACAAGACAATTTTTTTTATTTCTTTTTAACATTGAAAACACCTCATTGGATACACTTCCAAGTTGAAGTTACAACCGACCCCAACCGGCAACCACCATTAGCCAATAGAACAAGCGAAAATCAATGGTCACGATACAAATAAATCCATCTCGGACTTGTTATCTTGATCAATCACATCAAGGAAAACGGGATCAACGACGATGTGGCTATCCACGTGTAACCTAAACTTGTGGTCCCACCACAGCACCTTTGCACCACCGCATATTTCCACGGAAGCGTCCAGAACCATCTCCCTCTTCGCCAAGTCAGCCAAGAACTTGCCAGCCCGGTGGGCCAGCTCAAGCCCGCTCAGCCGGGCCGGCAGCCGCAGAAGCTGACACGACCGGGCCGACTGCGACCCGGCCTCGATCTCCGCTGACCCGAGCAGCGACCCGTCGTAGAAGATGGACATGGTGGTGGACGAGTAATGGATGGGCACGATGTTGGGGTTGGTGACGTGGACGGTCAGGATCATCTCGGCGTCCAGCACTGGGAGGCTCAGCTTGAAGGAGGTGAGGTCGATGGAGATTACCTCGAAGGACGGGTCCTTTGGCCTGCCGGTGACCGCCGCCATCGCCGCCGCGGTCGTGGCAGCGCCGACGAAGGCCGAGGTCCAGCTCCATTTGCCGTTTCTGCCCATGGTTTTCGCTGGAATTACAGATCTGGCTCCCTAATTTCTCGGGTGTTTGTGGGGAGGAAGCGCGAACAGGTGGATTGGAGAGATTGGGAGAGACGGACGATTCGAGGGTTTTCTCACGGCGGATTGGGTAGAGTGGGATATTTTTGGTCGGCTGAAATGACAATTATACCCCTGCTAGGTTTTTGTTCATAAGCGGAACGTTGAAATGTTGATAATGGACCGTTGGGCCTCACTAGTTGGTTTGTTGGGCCTAGATTTGGCTTTAGCTAAGCTACAGGTTTATTATTCACAAACCTTTTAAAAACACTTCTAAAAACATAGCGTAAGGTTTTTCAGAGTTAATTAATTAACTAAATTCGTATAGATATTTTTTATTTAAAAAATATGGTGTCGACTTATGAATTCTAAGTGGGATGGATAATCACTAGTGAAACCACAATTGTGGTCTAACTAATATCGATAATCTTCATTTGATCTTTTGACTTTTTACGTGAAATCAGGGCTTCGAGTTATTAAAAATTGTGGTTTCGTGTTAATATATAAGCTCCCTTAATTAGTATATATCGCATTATTATTAATTTGTGACGAATATGCATGTTTTTTTTTGTAACACTAAATGAAAATATGAGATTGTCAAAACTCAAAAGTGGGAGCCAACCATCACCATGCATGGATTAGTGATAACAATAAGTCCAACGTCAAATATCCACCTAGTTGTCTTCTTCTACGAGTACTTTTACTTCCGCAAACATTGACCAATCTTATTTATTAGTTTTCAAAAATGGTACCATTTCAAAAAAAAAATATTAATAATTTTTAAAAATATACATTGATATATTGATGTATATAGTTTTTGTAAATTATTAAAAATGGCACTATTTTAGAGTTTAAATAACTATTATTACACTAAAATCTACACCTAATTAACGTTAAAAAAAATCATGCTTGAGAAACTCCGCCACCGCATAATAACCGAAAAATACCAGTTTATTAGAGCATAACAACCGAAAAATACCAGAGTATTAGAGCATGTCCAACAATTCCTCTAAAGTACTTTTGTTACCCAAAGTTATAAGGGGTTACTTGCAAACAATTTGTTATAAGGGGTGGTTTTGTGAAATTTTTTTAATAAGGGGTGGTTAATTGCAAATAAATATAAATAAATGGTGGTTAAGTGAAATTTTTTAAATAAGAGGTGGTTAATTGCAAACAAAGGTAAATAAAGAGTGGTTTTATGCATTTTCGCCTAACATATACTACGTATATAGTTATATACTGTCCTGTGGATATATATGTATTAGGTCATTAGTCATTACTGGTAGATAATATAGACATATCGGTCGAACAAGATAGCAATAAATAAAATCACATATAAACAATTATAAATGCATGTACATATATGCATCATCTGGTCAAAGTCTTCTCTTCTCTGACTATGTGTAACCTGCATATGTATTTTTTTGCGCATGATTAGTGGACCTTTGTAATTTAAATTAATTTTAATGGAAAAAAGTCAACATTTAATCAACCAATAAAAGAAACTAGTTGCTATATTCACCGGCAATCGCCCGCCATATTAGAAAAAATAAGAATTCACGGACGTTGATTGGTTCGCATATGCAGAACATGGAGATCAACTTGGTAGATGGTTTTTCCCTATAAATACCAAACCAATACAAAGCTTTTATCACAACCAAAGTGATTCAAACTAAATCGATTAATAGATCGAGGAAATAAGTGAGGAAGGAGTTGAACTTAAGATGGCAACATCCACAAGGTTAACCCTAGTGTTCTTTGTTGTGGCTATGGTAGGATTGGTGCATGGGTTTCCCTCTCAACTTACGTCGGGGTTTTACAATAGGAAATGCGGTAACACGAGTGTTGAGCAACTTGTTTTTAACATTGTTAAAACCAAGATGCAGACTAACAAAGGGCTCGTGGGTGATCTTACTCGCTTATCTTTCCACGACTGCTTTGTCAGGGTGAGTAGACTTTCACTTTAGTTGATGGGTTCGTTCGTTGATGAATTTGCACTTGATTTTTTTTACTTCTGTTATATCTAATTTAGTGGTATATATAGTGATTTATTTTGGTGTATTTGACGTGTAGGGGTGTGATGGATCGGTTTTGTTGGATGGAACTACCTCAGAGAAAACAGCTCCTCCGAACTTAGATCTAGATGGCTTCGATGACATTGATGACATAAAGACAGCAATAGAAGCAGTTTGCCCTGGAGTTGTTTCTTGCGCGGATATTTTAGTAATTGCAACTCGAGCTACAATATTCTTAGTAAGTAATCCATAAAGGCATGACATGATCAATGAATTTTCATTGTGTTTCATACAATATTGATGACTAATTGTTACAATTTCTTTGCTTGCTCAATCATATAGGCTGGTGGAAGATGGTACAATGTAGAGACAGGAAGAAGAGATGGCTTAGTTTCGAACGCCCAAGAAGCTCTTAACGTCCCTGGTCCGAATATACTCATGACAGATGCCATTAGAGCACTTGGCAACATAGGGTTAACCGTCTACGATCTTGTTGTTCTCTTAGGTAACTATATAGATCCACCGTCTCTGGTGTTGTGCATTAGAGATATCAAAAGTGCTTAATTCTGGAATACATATACATTGCAGGTGCTCATACAGTTGGAGTAGTACACTGCAACAACTTTCAAGACCGTCTGTACAATTACAGTAACACGGGTAAACCTGATCCCACCATGGACCCGTCTCTAGTTCAAGCATTGACAAGCACGTGTCCATCAAATCAAGTCGGGACCCAAACTTCAACTTTCTTGGACCAAACTCCGGGGAGTGGAGACACCTTTGACACTGGTTTTTACAACCAGATCATATCCAACAGAGCTGTCATTAAATTTGATCAGAGAATGGCGTTTGATCCGCGAACAAGTGGGTTGGTGAGAGTTCTTGCTCGTGATCCATTTTATGGTGTTAAGTTTGGGCAAGCGATGATTAAGATGAGCCGAATCGGAGTGCTCACTGGAAGCAATGGTCAAATCCGAAAAACATGCAGTGCCGTCAATAATTAGACAAATTGTTCCATAATGTTTGTACTACTACTACATAGGTTGCCATATTAATCGTTTTCGCATATGTTACGTTGTTGATTTTGTGTACGTTTCTATGTTTTTTTTATTATTATCACATATCAATCTAATTGTCAATAAAAAAAAAGGAAGTTATATGAATGAAAACAATCCATACTCATGCGTTCGATCTCATTTTAGACTAGTACATGAACTCGTGAACGTTGCTAATTCAAAAATCTTGACAAGTGATCTATATATATATATATAGGACTAGCTCATACGTGAATTATAATATTTAAAAATTCATGTTTTTTAATTAGTCTATATTCAATCCGTTAATAAAAATGTATCGTTTATTATTATGTATGTTTTTTTTTATATAATACGGAACAGTAAAAACTATATAAAATATTTTTTTTAATTAAGCTTATAAAAAGCATACATGAATATAGGCTCCAGCCGGGGTGGTCCAATGGTAAGGTGCAAGGAGATGAGTAAGGAAGTTCTGAGTTTGATCACTGCCTCCGCTTCTTTCCTTGGATGAAAGGTTTACCTGGTACGTGGTTCTTACCGGCTGGGTCACGTGCTCGGAGTTTACTACCGAAGGTGGGTTCCTCGTCATAAAAAAAAAAGTATACATGAATATAGAGAGTTGTTAAGTCTGCTAGAACAGAGAGCACACAAGATCATGATAGCCCTTGTAATTACCGACTTTGGTGAAGTGTATATACAGTATATGCCACGAGAGAAAGGGGACTTCTCTTCTTCTCTCTAGAATTTGTGTAAACCCAATTTGTGTACCCCTAGAAAAACTCCTGTTTTTTTTTGAAAACCCCCAATTGAGAAATCCAATTGAAAACCCTAGCCTCTAATGCCAGATCTATCCTCGTCAATCCATCACCCTCGTGCTCCAATCGACCTTGCCTTAGGTTGATTTTGAGTTTCCATTCTCCGTTCTCTCCTCTCCGGTTGTCGATTTGGGGTTCGGTGTGCGCTTGACTATCGATTATTTGTTGCCTTTGCTTCCGAGGGCTCGGCGCCGCCTCGACTTTGCCTTGTCCCGTCGGCGATGTGGCTTCCTCCTTCATCAGCTGATCTCGTCTACCTGGGTGCCTTGGTACCTCCCTCCTTCTCGCTCGTGGTTTCGGGCTTGTGTTCGTCTCGCCGCCGGCGTGCCTTGGGTCTCCTCCCTCTCGGTTTGTTTTTGGCAGCTTCCGCCTCCCTTCGCCGGTGTTGCTGCCTGGCTGGCGTCTGGTTTGGCGCTTGGATCGATCGACTGGTTTGTGCCATCCCCTGCAAATCTGCCAATCGGTTATTCATCCGGGCCCTGATGGCCCGTTTGGCCCCGGTCTATTCCTTTGGGCCCAAGGATAAGCAAGGTGGAATATATATATATATATATATATATATATATATATATATATATAAAGGGTAAACTGCAGAAAACCACCCCTAAAATAGGGCACATTGCTCAAAACCACCCCTTATATACATAATTACCCAAAACCACCCTTTATAAACCCTCCGTTAGCAATTGACCACCCATTTTAGGTTTTTGTCAATAACTCGGTTAAATAAACAAATTACGAAATTGCCCCTTATTATTTTAATGTACTTTTTCATTAAAAAAAAAACTCCATCTTTGTTCTTCCTTCTTCTCCAGATCTACCCCGCTCCATTGTTTCACCTTTGTTCGAGATTTTGCTCAGCCCGTCCGCGCCCAGTTCCGCCCTCCTCTCCGACCTCATCCTCCCTCGCTTGCTCTCATCTCCTTCGCTCACGCTCTCGCTCGTTGCTCCCTCGTTTGAACCTCACTCTCGCATCTGTCACACCCGTACTCTCCGATCGGGTTTGAAATCAAGCAATCAGATGAGGGAGATAGAGCGGGTCACTTGGGTTTCGCTAGCCAGATATCAGGTTCATCTTCAAAAGCAAGACCAAGATCGAATCCAAACTCACAAATACCCAAAAAACCCGGCTCGGAGAACTGTGGAACCGTTTGCTTGAGCGAGAGGAAAATCAGCCCCCTTACACCACCACCACCAAAAATCGGAGCCAAAGGAGAAAGATTACTCCTCTAATCCCTCCTTAGATGGAACTGACTTTGCCTCCTTGGACCAATCTGCACCATATTGCCCCTCTTAAGTTTAATATACCTCTGATTTTGCAATTTTTTCCCCAAATTGAATACTCAGACACATATATGGATACCAAAGCACTCAAAACCCCATACCAATCAATGGAAGTGGGACTCTGATTAACCGATTCGGTGGATGAGGAGGCTGTACGAGGGCTGGATTTTTTAGATGAAGAAAGGGTAAGGTGAATCTCTTTCCCTTTTCTAATTTCCCTTTTTATTGTTTTGTTTTATTTTAATCAATCCATTTACATTAAAAAAATAAAAACTAATTAAATTACTCATATTTAACGGAAAAAGTAACGGAAACCTCACAGAGGTGGTTGGTTGCTAACAGAGGGCTTATAAAGGGTGGTTTTGGGTAATTATGTATATAAGGGGCGGTTTTGAGCAATGTCCCCTATTTTATGGGTGGTTTTCTGCAGTTTACCCAAAAAAAAAGAAAAAAAAAAAAGAGAAATCTGGATTGGAGGTGTTGTGTTTGACGGCCTGCTGAGTTGCTTGGTGTTGGAGTTGTGTGGCTTGGAGTCTAACGGTTTGTTGAGTGGTGTTTCTTCTCATGTGTCGACGCGCGAGAGGTCGTGGACGTGATCGAAACCCGAAGGCTCGTTGACAGAGTCCAAATATGAGGTTTCCACTTAGTTCCTCAGGGATTCCCTGCGTTGCCTCTACCAACTGACGGATGAGCTGCTACACACTGCTCCTGTTCTTGCATCAGTTTTGCTAGTCTTCGCCTATAACTGCTCCTTTGTAATTTGGTGGTTCTGTCTTTTTTTTGTTTTCTGTCTTCAACTTATTTAACGGTTTGTCCGTCGTTGGTTTATTCGGCCTCTCGACCAACTGGGCATGTTCGGCGCGTCGAATTCTTACTTAATAAAAAAAAACTACTTAAATAAAACTACTTAAAGCTCGAAAAAAGCTTGGCTCGAACTCGTTTCTTTACTAAAACAAGCCGAATTTGATCAAAAAAGAAAGCTCGTTTTAAAATTGGGATCGGCTCGGCTCGAACTCGTTTAACAAATGAACAAGCTTTAACATGTCAAACTCGACTCGTTCGACTCAAATAACAACCCTACTTATTTGTTCTTCTTCCTCTCTTTCCCTCGTTCATTATGTAAACACACTGTTAGTCTGTAACTCATGAATTCCAACTCTCTTGATTGAGCTCCGGTTAAAATCACAGTCCGAATTTGTGAATCTCATCCAAATTGGTGCACAAATGCCTGAACTGTCCCAAGAAATTAAGTTGGGCCCAACTTACATCTATGCAATTCCTTTGGGTTAAGTTGAAAATTCATTGTCATGTGTAGCCCAAAAAAGGTCGATGGGTCAACCCAATCCGATATACAATACACAGGTTGGGTCAAATATTGTGATATGGATTTCAACTTAACTCATTGTAGGTTTGAAAAATACCTAAATACCCCAAATAGGAGAATGGATAAATCTCACTTCATTGTAATGAAAGGAGAATAATTTTCCGTTCTGGTTAACAACTCACCAACAGAGCTGTTCTTTCCAACTAGAGGTATTCGTCAAGGCGATCCTATATCCCCTTTTTTATTCATTTTGGGGGCAGAAGTGCTGGCACAAAGATTGCAGCAAGAATCGGGGGCCCCGATAAGTAAAATTGGGTTCAAATTCGGGCACAGGGGTCCGAAAGTTCCGTTTCTTACGTTTGCGGACGACACCATTGTCTTTGCTAAAGCAACAATGGAGGCAACCCAATGTGTCCGATATGTTATAGAAGACTATTGTAGAGTATCTGGCCAAAAAATAAATTATCACAAATCATCATTTCAAACAACTAAGGGTGTTCATGGATCTAGAGTACAGATGTTGACACAGTCATTACAAATGCCACACACAAGGGCAATGGAAAAGTATTTGGGTTGCCCGATTATTAACGGAAGAGTTAATAAACAAACCTTTGAAGAAGTGATAAATAAAACAAAAACCCAACTTTCAAAATGGAAAGCTAATTGCCTTTCTCAACATGGAAGATCGATCCTAATCAACTCAAATCTGTCCTCAAAACCTTTATATTCAATACAAAGTTTTATGCTCCCAACCCCAATCCATAATGAATTAGATCGAATTAATCGAAATTTCTTTTGGAATAAAGACCTTCGGTATAAACCTCTTATTGGTTGGGATAAGGTGTGCAGATCAAAATCAAAAGGCGGACTGAATATAAGAAAATCAAGAATTGTGAATGAGGCACTTCAGATGAAACTGTTATGGAAAACTCTGGCTGAACCAGATAATATATGGGTTCGAATAATCAGACATAAATACTTGAAAGAAAATGATATACTAAACTGCAATAAGACGAAGAATGCATATTGGCAATGGCGAAATACATTTCAAGTTTTCAACTAATAAATAAATTCAAAGAAGGTCTCTTTTGGTGTATAGGTGATGGAGAATCGGTAAGATTCTGGAAAGATCCTTGGATTTCACCACAACCGCTAATTAAATTGATTGATAGCACAATAATTGGAAATGAGGATGTGCGGGTTAGTGCCTTCATACACAATGGAGAATGGAGGAAAGATCTAATTCTGAGCACCTTAAATACGGAATATGCAGAGAAAGTATTGAGTATTCCGTTGCCAATCCACAGGATGTCTGATAGACTATACTGGCGTTACGATTCTCAGGGGTGGTTCACTACTACCAGTGCAGTAAGATTCCTTACGAACCAAGATTCCTTTAGTGACGACCCAACTAATTGGAGTTGGAAAATAAAAACTATTCCCAAGATTAAAAATTTCCTCTGAAAAATAAGTCAGAATGGGTTGCCCACTAGAGATCGTCTAAGTAAGAGAGGCGTATCTATTCCTAATGAATGTTGTTTTTGTGGAACAAATGGTGAAGACGAAGTACATCTGTTCACAGAATGTCAATTTAGTAAGCACCCGCTTCTACAAATAAATAAATGTTCGTCTATTATAGGTAGGTCTATAATGTCCAGTATAAGTGGCAAGGACATATTAGCAAAACTAGGGGAAGTTATAACGACCAAAGAAAAGGAAGAAATGACGATGAAATGGTGGTCCATCTGGTATTTTAGGAATAAAATGATTTTCAAAGAGCCGAAGCTGCCAACTGATCAAGAAATACACGCGTTTACCAAGTCTATTAGAGAGAATTGGCACAGAGCACAAAGAGAGGAGGAGGATGATTCAAATCAGGGGAAAGGAAAAACTACAAAAACAAGGGTAAAGATTAGCAGAAAAAATGTAAGATGGAGAAAGCCGGAATTTGGCTACTTAAAACTCAATTTCGATGGAGCAGTTAACCAACTCGGGGAAGCTAGTACAGGGTATGTAATTAGAAATTATAAGGGAAAGGTTGATTACTGGGGGAATAAATCTATTGGAAAAGTTCATCCTATTATGGCCGAGGCAATAGCCTTACGAGAAGGTGTTTTAAGTGCAAAAACTCACAAAATCACTAAACTAATAATTGAAGGTGATTCTCAGCTAATAATAAATCATCTAAAAAACAACGGTCGTTGTCCATGAGAAATTGAATTAATTTTGGGTGATGTCAAAGGACTACTTAGGTCTTTCCTTGATATCCCCTTCTCCTTCGTGCCCCGTGAGGGTAACAGAACGGCTGACAAAGTTGCTCACCTTAGCCTTTCTGTTAATGGGCTGACACTGGATGATTACCCAGATTTTTTAGATCTCATCCGCCAGGATGCTATCGGTTAAGTTTTCCAACCGAATTATTACCTAATAAAAAAAAGGAGAATAATTTATTGATTAACACTTTTATTTTATTAGAATTTAAATGTTGAGTTTTTTATTATTATTTTTTATGATTTTTCAATCGGAAGATAGGAATCCAAATTTAGATTTAAACCTTAGTAAAACTTGTCCAAATCTAATTCAGATTTATCTTGTCTAATTTTTTCTATCCAAACATAAACGCATCCAAATTTAATTTTTCATAGTAATATTTATTGTTATAAATTATAATATTTCCTCCTTATCCAAACATCAAACTATTACCGGAGTAATACTATTTATTTTTCCTTCTTTTTCCAAGGGTTAGCTCAACACTCAAAAAGGAAACCTGGGAGAGAGAGATAGTATCTGTACGCCGCTGCCCTAGCCAGATCCACCGAGAAAGAGAGAGAGATAGAGAGGAGCGATTAGGACAGAGAGTGGTGGCTATGAGTTCTACCAGAGGCACCGCAGGAGGAGGTCGAAACGCCGTTAATGGCAAGGGTAACAATGGTGGCGCTGTAGGTTCAATCCCACAGGCTTCGAAGAAGATTGTTCAGAGCTTAAAGGAGATTGTCAACTGTCCAGAACTTGAGATCTACGCTATGCTTAAAGAATGTAACATGGACCCCAACGAAGCCGTTAATCGATTGCTTTCGCAAGGTCGCTTTTCTTCCTAAAACCCTTGTGTTGCCATTGTTGTCTTTCTCAACCAGTTTCTTGTTTAAATTTTAGGGGTTTCTTATAGCTAGTTGTGATTAACAGCTTTCGGAAGCTCAAAATACGATTTTCATTTAGGTTTACTTTACCTAGGTTGTAAGATTTGAACTGTTGTGTACCTGTGTTGCTCTTTGTGTAAGTTGCCTGTGTGTCGTGTCCCCTAGTTTACTTAATTGATATGGAGTCTATGGACGTTTCTTCATGTCTGAAGAAAAATTATGGAATTGAAAGTTAGGTTAAGTTTCAGAAATTTGAACCTTTTGCGAAAAAATTATATATTCCATCCTTTTGTTCCAAAGTTTACAAAGTTGAATCTGCTGCTTATTGGTTTGTTATAATGCGAGGGGTATTCAAGGTTTATAGCAAACTTCGCTTACTAACCCTTATGACTTATCTGTGTTCGGTTGCTTTCTTGCCTTTTGCTGTTTTGCACCTTACTAAATTTATTGCATAGTAGAGTTTTATTGATGTCGTCCTCGTATTTTGTACCATTGAGTTTTGTGTTTCAGATCTTTCTTCTTGTCTGTACATAGTTCTGTGTAGCTATTTTAGGGTGTAGGAATGTTCCAGGCTAAAAACCAATTTTCCATCTGTTGGAATTAAGCTCATTCTAATTTGAAGTTATTGGCTATGTAGATCCATTCCACGAGGTGAAGAGCAAAAAAGAGAAGAAAAAAGAGGTTTGTTCCTGTTATTGTCCAGTGTTATTTTACCGTTCCGTTCTTTATCATACATTTTTTGTTCATTCAACAAGAATGCTGATTTCAGTGCTTTCATTTGTGTATGACGAGTGCCACGTGCATAGTGAACCTAATATAGCCTTCTCTATTTTGGTTGATTTAGTACAAAGATGCAACAGATTCGAGATCTCGTGGTGGTAGCAGCACTATGAATCGTGGTGCTAGAGGTGCTAATGATAGATATGGCCGTGCTATACTATCCCAGTTTTCTTCTTCTGGTGAGGGATTAGTTGGCTGTTATCTGCCAGGATTAAAGCAATGCTGTTTTAGGATGTTTCTTACCTGGTGCCATATTTTCTTCAGAATCTGGAACTGCACGTGCTAAACCTTCGTACAAGAAAGACAGCGGGGTGCCTTACACAGGTTCATCATCTATGCCTGTTATGTCAGGTCCGCCGACGAGTGTTAGGTACTGACTCTTATTCAATATCCATTATCCAATCTTTTGTGTGGCACCGTGTTTGATTAACTAAAGGTGCAACTATTCTAGCTACTATCATTGCCAGCCTGTCTCAACATATCAAATAGTGCTGTCAGTGTTCAATATCTGTGTTCTTATGGCGCTCATCTTCAACTGCCTTTTTAATATGCAAGATTTTGTTTCATTAGAGTTATGTGTAGATTTCATCCTCATGCTCTAATATTTTTTTTATAAAATGTCAATAGAGTTCGGATCTTTTCTTTATGTCCTATTCATTTTGCATGCTATATACTGCATTCTTTCTTAGTTTGAGATCAGATTTATGGGTATTTCAATTCCAGTTCTTGAAATTGATTCTTGATGGTTAAACAAGTATTTTCTCTCTTGGCCTTAATTACTTTCGCTTAGCGTACTATGGCGATTGGCGGTTGTATACTCTATTTTCAGTTTACATGTTAATTAGGCAAAGTTCTTATTTATTTGTAAGTCTTGTATGGTTTTGGAGGTATCTGTTGGGTACATTGCCTGTATCTTGATTGTTGTATATTATTGATATGGACAGTTGAAAAGGATGTTAACATCATCTATAGTTTTTTCTTGCCGCACAAACTTGTATTATATACTTCTCAAAAATTTTGTATTGAAATTTGGAGATCACTGTCTTTAATTTGTTGCAGCGAAGTTACAATTGAAAGCAAACCAATGGCTGTTGGTGCAAGTGAAGTTATTCCAACCTTGCCTCAACCATCTGGCTACCAGTCTGTTTGGCCGGGTGTTCCTGGTCAATTATCTATGGCTGACATTGTTAAGATGGGAAGGCCGCATGGGAGGGCTTCCTCTAACGTTAATCCATCTGAGCAAATAGTTAATCATCAACATGCTGTAGCATCCCAGATTGTACCTACACATGGCTTGCGTACATCTGAAAATTATGCAGCAAAGGTTTCAGAGTTCACTTCAAAGCCTGGAGTGGCTGGAAGCCAACACCTTCCACCCAATGATGGATGGCCTCATGTTGAGCAAACACAGACCGTGAGTATGACCTCAAAGTCAGAGCCTCCGGCTGTTTCTTTGTATGAGGAAACTTTTACCATGCCCTTTGAAAGAACAAACCATCACCTGGACAATGTTCAGTGTGAAGAAAGTGCGGAGATTGGTGATCATGTTAGCCTATTGTCTAGCAGAAAGACACAGGAGGAAAGTTCTGCTAATCCATCTGTTTTTAATGATAATTATCATAATGTTAACTCTTACCAAGTTCAGGGGTCTGCATTTGAGCAGCAAGAAGGTGAGGGTGATACTTCAAACTTCTTATTATCTGAACTATGTAGCACTATGTTGCCTGTCAATTGCCTTGCATGTTATGTGAGAATTTTATGGGGGTGGGCTGAAGCATCAATGTACTTGAACTAATAACTCTTCAAGGTTCTTGAAAAATATTGTTGATATACGCCACTTGAACTTTATCTTAGTAGGCTAGTGGCCATCTTTGAGGGAAGTTAGTGAATAAAAAAGGTGAGGTAGGCACCTAGGATACTGGGTGTTAGAGTTCTCGCCTCATAAACCAGAGATGAGAGCATGCTGTGTAAAACTACAAACTAAAACTAGCCAACCCTAAAATCATCTAGTCAAGCCCTCCTATGCCTCAATTTTCTACTCTGCAAGTGTGTGTGGTTAACTTGCATGATATATGTATGATCTAAAACAATGTTTGAAATCAAAATTTGCACCAAATGTTTCCGTGGTGTTGCTAGACTAATGGGAACCATCTGCGTAGCCTCATATAGACCCTTATTGTTTCTTTGCACCTCATGCTTTTCTTTTTCATTAAGTTTGAAATTTTGTAGGAACAATCTTTCTTAGATACGTTGTTGGAAATTCAATGATTCATTGAAAATATAAAATAGCACTGCCATTTAAGGCCTCTGTCTGTTGCTTCTTTTCACTAGGGCATAGATGTTAGTTTACTGGATGGTTCCTGCTCTTACAAGGTTATACACTTGCGGAGTTGGATTTCTTGTTGCATGTTAAAGTGTTTAGATAACTTAAGCTGTGTAAACTTAAATTCTACCTTTTCTCAAATTTTTGGTTAATTATGTTCTATTGTAACTGTATTATGCTTCTAGTTGAAGATGCTAGCATATCAACAATAAACATACAACAACTAAGCTTATCAAAGGAGGAGGAAGAGGAGGAGGAGGAGGAACAGGACGAGGAGGAAGAGGGGGAAGAGGAAGATTTTCCAAAGGAAGCAGATAGTCCTGCTGTGAAAATCCCTGAACACCTGCAAGTCCAATCTATTGATTGTTCTCACTTGAGCTTTGGTAGCTTTGCATCTGCGGTGAACGCTCCCTTTTCTCAAACTTTTGCATCTGGACCTGAAAAAAGCAATATAGAGGAGACCTCTGTGACTGCTGAGGCTGCATCGGTGGGGCACACTGATACTAGGTAGGCTTTTATTTAATCTGTTTTCTACGACAATGTAGTTTGCAAATCTGAAAATAATTGTTTTATGATATTTTGCAGGAATTATTTAATCTATTTTCTACGACAGTGTAGTTTGCAAATCTGAAAATAATTGTTTTATGATATTTTGCAGGAATGCAGAGTATTATGACGATGAGCATCTGCGAACTGTTTCAGATGGAGATGTTAGTCAAAGGTTGGCTGCAAGCGCTGGCAGTTATGATATGCCTTCAGCTTCTCAATCAGAGACATTAAAGCAGGAAGCAGTTGAAGTGGCACCCGGAAATCAGTACTCTTTTCCTCCTAGCAATACATTTGAGAACAGCCAGCAGTTGAATCCATCTTTTAGCCATTCACAAACAAGCTCTCAAATGCAGAATCTTCCTCAGTTCTCTGGTGTTATGGTGAGTATGTTATATCCTGCTATCCTTCAACTTTTTTGCAAGTATTGTGTATACAAACTTTGGATATTTTTCTTATGTCAGTGGTTTGAACTTTATACTTCACAATTGCTTGTACATGTCAATGATTATGTTTCCTCACATCTTCGTAATGTAATTTGCTAATGTTAAGATAGGCAGTTATCTTTTCTAATTCCCATGTGCTGGTTACATTATCTGCAATAGTCATGTATGTTGATAATCAGTGCAACCTACATAGCCGAAGAGTATGTTTGTTGGTATTCTTGGAATGAGCCATGTTTATTGCTGTCTTGTAGTCCTACACATTTAATTTTGAGAGAGTGCTATCAAACATACCCATTTTGCATCCAAGTCTGAAATCTACCTTGCAGCGTATGTTTCATACACTTTTGGAAGTAGTCATTATCAGAATGTTCTAGCAGTCCAGTTCTTATGTGTAATTATGCTGTCCATGGCTCCATGTGGTGAATGTTTAATAATCCGTTAAGTGATTTATTGAAATTAGTCTATGCTTATCACACACATAATTTGTTATGCAGGCATATTCGGATTCTTTGCCTAGCAGTTTGTTGCTATCAAATGTCCAGCCTGGAAGAGACGCAGAGCTCCCATACTCACCCTTTCCTACTGCACAATCAATGCCTGGAAAGTACACCGCTAGTATGCCTGGGCCAACTAATTCCATGACCGAGGTACTTTACTTTAAACTTATTACGAAGATTTCCATTTTACTACAGGGAAATTTTGTGTAACAAGGGGCCGAGAAGGTTGATTCATCTGTTTTAAATTTTCATTTGTGGAAGACTTAATTGATAATGTCTACATTGTGAATTTGAACAGCTTCCATGCTTCTTATGCACATGCTTCTTATGCACATGCTTCTTATGCGTTTTTCAATGCCTACTTTTTCCATCCCTGATTTGAAAAAAAAACCCTTCAACTTCCATAAATCAATAGAAACTACACACTTTTTTTTTCCAACTCATCCCTACTTAATCCAAGTGTGGAAATAATTGTAAGATGGTTTGGTCCCCTGAAAAAAGACGGTTTGGTGGATTAGAGTATAATAAATAAAAGTTTAAACTTTACTTTTTTGTATTAAGGCATATTCTTATGAACGAAGCAGAACAAGAATTTTGATGAGACCTATTAATTGTTCTTTTTGGTTGATACACAATTAGGGTATGAAGACTGCCAACATGCCTTCTCCCTTGCCAGAGCAGAACCTTCCTGGTAGCAGCATTGCAGGGGCACCGGGGTTTCCCCATTTGGCCATGCATCCTTACTCCCAGCCATCTCTTCCGTTTGCTAATATGATCGGCTACCCGTTCTTGCCTCAGAGCTACACTTACATGCCATCAGCTTTTCAGCAAGCGATTGCCGCTGCTGGCAATAGCACCTACCATCAGTCACTTGCTGCTGCGGCAGCACATCCACAGTACAAAAACAGTGTCTCTGGGAGCAATTTGCCCCAGTCAGCAGCCATCCCTTCTGGTTATGGTGCCTTTGGGAGCTCTGCTAGTGTTCCTGGAAACTTTCCATTGAACCCCTCACAGCCTCCTGCTGCTCCTTCAGCCACATCGATGAGCTATGAGGAACTTCTAAATTCGCAGTATAAAGATGCTGCTCACTTGCTCGCGCTTCAGCAGGTATTTTCTTTCACTTCATTTTAGAACCATGAATATATTTGTTTCTGTTGCTAGATGAATATAGCTGTTTCTGTTTCTAGATCTCAAGATGGCGGTTGCATTATTCCCTACCCTATTTAACATATGTTTTGTCAAATGGCTGAATTTTTTGAAATTGGAAATATCCTGGTTTTAAATTTAGACCTTGGTGGGTGAAATATTATATACTCCGTATATTTTTTGGCAAACTTTACTATCAAATGATTGTTTCTTATATTTTTATACCTATATCTCCCATTAATTAGAGTTCTGATGTTTGCTTTACTGAACACAGCTCATGTGGTGATATCAATGGTGCCTTTTCATTTTGTCTCCTATTTGCCATGTTCTTACTTCTTCTATAACCCTTTTGTTTTTTGGGATCAATGTCAATAGACTTTTTTGATCTTGAACCAGTGTTATTGACTGGTTTTACTTTTAGGGAAAAAAATCTACTTGGACAATTCATCTATTGAGTGATAAGATCTGAAAGATTTGTGAAGCTCTATAGTTTGATTCTGGTTTTCCACATTTTTATCCACACAGCATACTAATTTCCCATATGAGTATCCTCATACTAGCTCCCCATTGAGTATTCTGAAACCGAGATATTGCCTTTTGTGGATACAGGGTCTCGGTTCAAGAACAATGTCGGCTGTTCCTGCAAGCGCGTATTACAGCTTACAGGGGCAAACCCAACAACCAGCAGGGTATAGGCAAACCCAGCAGCTGCCCTCTCAGCACTATAGCAATGTTGGTGGATACCCGAACTTCTACCACTCTCAGGCCGGACTTTCGTTGGAGGCCCAGCAACAGATGTCTAGAGACCAGTCACTTGGGGGATCCCAAGGGCAACAGCAACCAAAACAGCCCCAGCAGATGTGGCCTAACGGCTACTGAACTTTAACGCAGCAGCCCCTCGGTTTTTCAGGGTACTCGCAAGGGCCCAGACGAGACTGTGATTCAGCACCTCGGTGACGAACGATAAGATTATATTTCATAATAGGAGGGGCTATCTAAACTTGGGGGCTGGTTGGCCCTGTGCCTTGGGGTGTTGGCTTGTATTCTACCGAAGGTTTCGACTTTCTCGCTAACTTAGGAACAAAACGTCCTGTGCTGATTTCTGGTTATCATCCATTTTCATATTATAGTTCATAGAAATATGTTGGTTTCCTGGCTCTCAATTTATTGCGTGAATGTTCTAAAAAAATGCTTTTGCTGATGCTGGTTGATGAGATCTCCATACGAACCTTTAACCGCTTTGCGTAGCTCGGTTTCTATTTCTTAAATCTCTATGTTGGTTTAGATTGGGCATTTCCGAATTTAGTTTGGGATCTGATTTTTTTAATTGCTCCAATAAGAGATTTAAGGACTTAATAAAACATGTCGTTTGCTAAATGTCGGTTCAAGTGTAATTTTAGTAAGGACTTAATAAAACTATATAAAAATAAAATATAACTTGTAAGGACTTAATAAAACTCAAATGAGATCCCCTACAACATGGAAACGTGGCAGCCAATTTCATTTTGTCCCACTTTATATGATAATTACAAGAAACAACCCAAAGTCTTTAAATTTGCATATTTTGTCATCCTTAAATATATATTCCAAAAATCTTTCACTCCGCCACTTTGGGAATATTTTACCAACTTATTCTTAAGCATGTCTTAAATATCCAATAAATTTTATAGCTTCTTTACTTAACCCTTGACTTGCTAACAGATCTTTCCTAGATCCCACTTTATTCCAAACTTGATAAAACTTAAGGTAAAATTTTACCTTAAAATTTCATCTCCGACGTCATAATTCCTTACAAAGTGACGTCATAAAAGGAGAATACAGTCGGGGGTATTTCACCTGGTGCAGCCGAACCACCCAAATGCCAACCTTGTCGGTTTATGTCTAGGCTTCTTTCGTAGGGACTGGTCGTTACCACTCTGACACACGTATCGGGAGGGAAACCGTCTCGCCGACTTCCTTGCTACGCTCGCCTTTTCTTTTCCTCTAGGCGTCTCTGTGCTCCCGGACCCTCCTGTGGGGGCGGGTGATCTGATCTTGAACGATGCTACTGGAGTGTGCGTTTCTCGCCTCCAGACTATGTAACTACTTCTTTTGCTAATATAATCCCCCTTTAGGGTCGACATCTGGCCTGTTTTCCATCAAAAAAATAAAATAAAAAATACTACGTATAAGTTATTTGACTTTTTGATATGTTTTTTTATTAGCAAAAAATTATATAAATACTAGCTCAAATAAGAATGAATTTTAAAATAATTCATAAAAATATTTTATATAGCTTTTAATTCATTAAAAAATGTAAAAAATAAAACAACATAATTTTTTTGAGCAACAACACACAAATTATAATTTTTTTTTAGAAAACAACACACAATTTCATAGAGAGGGAATATAATTACTCGAGAATTAATAATCTTTTGAGTTTTAGGCTCGTTTGATATAAAATTTGGAAAGGTAAGCATAAATGGAAGAATGTGGTCTATTTATAATTGAAGGTACATTAATATAAAATTTAATTACTACCCCATCTTCTAATTTTTCATACAAAATTAGTGCTTTTTTTTCTCCCACCTTTTCAATCACCAATTCGAGTAAGGGGTAAACATATTTCTATACTCTTCTGATCATTACCCATTTTATCTTATTTTTCATCCAAAAATAAATAGTTGAAAGTCTCATCTAAACTCACAAAATTTCTTTACAATATATTTTCCATAAAAAAAAATTATTTTCATTTCGTTTATCTTATATAATATTACATGAAATGAGCTCTTAATATATAATGTCATATGAAACTAAAATCGATTTGAAACTAGGTATTAAATTATGTATGATAAGGTGAATTTTTTTTCTTCGTAATGTACAATTTTAATTTAATTGCAATCAATTTATATCTAAGCTAAAATTAAAATTAAAATTAAAAATAAAATAAGTCTTCCCCGTCTCCCACATCGGCATTGGGTTGATTCAAAATAGTTGGGGGCAAATTGGCGGGTTTGTTTGAGCGGTATCGATTTGCAAACCTTACTCCTGAACTTCTGATCGTCTCTCTCAGCGAAATCCAGCGAGAAACGGCGATCCTCGTCGTTCTTCGCTCATTCTCTGTAACTCGTTTCCTTCTTCCTCTCCTTAGATCTCTATTCTTCACTTGCTCTTTTATCTTCTTCTCGTTCATTCTCGTTCGATGTCCTCGTAGCAAAAGCCAGCGGGAAACGGAGATCCTCGTCGTTCTTCCGTTCTTCGCTCATTCTCTGTAAGTCTTTTCTTCTTCCTCTCCTTAGATCTCTGTTCTTCACTTGCTCTTTATCTTCTTCTCGCTCATTCTCGTTCGATGTCCTCGTAGCGAAAGCCAGCAAGAAACGGAGTCGTTCTTCCGTTCTTCGCTCATTCTCTGTAAGTCGTTTCTTCTTCCTCTCCTTAGATCTGTGTTCTTCACTTGCTTTTATCTTCTTCTCGCTCATTCTCGTTCGATGTCCTCGTAGCGAAAGCCAGCGAGAAACGGAGATCCTCGTCGTTATTCCGTTCTTCGCTCATTCTCTGTAAGTCGTTTCTTCTTCCTCTCCTTAGATCTCTGTTCTTCACTTGCTCTTTTCTCTTCTTCTCGCTCATTCTCGTTTGATGTCCTCGTAGCAAAAGCCAGCGGGAAACGGAGATCCTCGTCGTTCTTCCGTTCTGTAAGTCGTTTCTTCTTCCTCTCCTTAGATCTCTGTTCTTCACTTGCTCTTTATCTTCTTCTCGCTCATTCTCGTTTGATGTCCTCGTAGCGAAAGCCAGCGAGAAACGGAGATCCTCGTCGTTCTTCGCTCATTCTCTGTAAGTCGTTTCTTCTTCCTCTCCTTAGATCTCCGTTCTTCACTTGCTCTTTATTTTCTTCTCGCCCTGCGAGTTTCCGAAAGATTCTCGTTCGATATCCTCGTAACGGAAAACGATAGAGCGTACACGAATCCAACTTCAGTTGCCTGAGATTCTGTGACTTGATGTATACTAAACACAGAATCGGTCAAACAACTACTTCAATCCAGATTTATGGAAGAATCAGATGAATCAAGGAAAGGAAAAGGGAAAATCACAGAACTAGGCACGTATTCTATTCAATCTTGCTGTCTCTAATAGATCAGAGTTGCGAAATTATGCCAATCTTTACTAAATACTCGCAACTTACTGTTTCCTATTTCAGATGGCACCTCAGAGAATTTTCCTAGTTCCAGGAGCACGATCCTCAGTTCGGATAATAGAGCAATGGACTTCAAATTAGAACCAGTTGACAAACCGTAAGATCAACTAAATTGTTCTAGCTATCAACTAAATTGTTCTAGCTGTGCTTGTAGAGTATTTGCCACTGATTGTATTCATTGACAGAAAGAGATAGACTCCTTAATAATCTGCTAAGATTCAAGAGAACTTATCTAATTATCCTTAACACTTCTTTGAATTTTTTTGTTATATTCTCAGGGATATGGATTTTCCCCTTGATGGTGACTTTGACAAGAAAAATTCATTTAAAGTAGGCATGGGAGATCTGGACTTCTCATCTCAACCAAAGACTTCTACACAGTCCAAGGAGATCTTCTCTTCTCCACAGAAAGAGGGCACAAATTTGTTGGAGAAATTGGAAGGTGAATCTGCAAAGAGCCAAAGAAAGTAAGATTCCTTTGCCTATTCCTTTGATTAATGTAGTAGTAATGTTGAAATAATTTCTTCTTAAAAGCTTCTTATTTGCAAAAAAAAATGTTTGGTTTCAGGTTAGACAAGTTTGACTTGGATGATGGAAACAGAGGGGTTAAGATTGACTCTGTTGATACACTTGAGCATCAGAGCTCAAAAATGCAGTTGGCTAGAGATGCTGTTGCTCTGCCACGACTGCAGAATCAACCAGTTTCAACCTTGCAAAACTCAAAACCAGCCCTAATATCTTCTGGAGGAGAAATCACTGATCATACCCAAAGAACAGACTAACAAAATGATGTTTCAGAACAGATGGAGGCCACTTCAGCTCCTGTCTATTCAGGTGATGAGGATTCTCCTTCATCGCCGTCTTCGTCTCCCCGTCCTTCATCGCCGTCTTCGTCTCCCCGTCCTTCATCGCCGTCTTCGTCTCACCGTCCCTCATCGCCGTCTTCGTCTCCTCCTTCTTCTCCATCGTCGTCATCGTCTTGGGCTTCGTCTTCGTCATCTTTGTATCCACGTTCATTGTCATCTACTCCTAGGTCTTCGTTGCCGTCTACTCCTAGGTCTTCGTTGCCGTCTACTCCTAGGTTGCCAGTTCCTCCTCCGTCGCCGGTGTCGCCGGTTACTCTTCCGTTGCCGGATCCTCCAATGCCGCCGGCCTTTGTGCTCAGTCTTAAGAAGCAAAGACGTGAACTTCGCAGGGAGAGATACTGGACAGCTGCAGCATTTGTAGTGGTTGGAGGTGGGATTGTGTGTGTGATGGGGTACTTTCTCAAGCAGGCAAATCATCGGGTGAATGCCTCGTTGTCAAAGCTCGACGATGCTTTAGATTCCGCCAAAAATTTGATGGAGGAAGTGAAAAAACAGCAAGTTGTACCCGCTGCCACCGTTGCAATGGCGGAATTGAAGACTACCGCAGTTAGAGGGAGCACTGCTGCAGATGAAGTGGGGAACCTGGCTTCTCAAGGGAGGAAGGTGGTCTTTCCTATCGCCGGGAGTTATGTAGTCGGGGCGATTGCGCTATGCGCACTCGCCTTGAAGGCATGGCGGCGATGATTTTACTCCTTTTGATCCGATGATTTTACTCCTTCTGATCCGTCTGTGTTGAGCAACAGATTCAGTCCAAATTTTATGATTCTTTTTTTTGGGTTCAAAAGTGGTGTTGGAGTGAATTTGTAATTCCAAATAAAACAATGGACCATTGAAGAATTGGACTATTGAAGATTGGGCTGACCCAGCCTTGAAATGAGTTTAGGTGTATGGAAGGATTAAGAAGCTCACGGAAACTTTTATGGGCTGAAGTTAATAAGCTTTTAGGTAGTGTTGTGTTGAATAAGGGATACGTAAGAAGTGAGTGAGTTGTATGAGTGGCGTAAGTTTAAGAGTGGTGAGTGGAGAGCATCCAAATTAATAGTGTGAGTGAGTGAGTGTGTGGTGAGTGAGTTGGTCTAGAGTGTGTAAGATTAATTGTGAGAGTTGTAAAAAAAAAAAAAAACGTTTTTACATTAATACAAATCCTCACTTGTAAAAGGAGTTTGTCCATCAAATGGCTTAATTTTAAAGAGAGAAAAGAAATCCAATATGTATGATTTAACCAAAATATATATTTATGAACCCTTGAAAATTAACAAAAACTAAAGTGCTCATTTGTCCTGACAACACAAAAATTTATCCTGCCATCTTAACAATTTAAAGACAAAATCAACAATCAAAGCACACTTCCCAAACCTACTCTAAGAATGGAGCCTTTCCGGATCACTGTCCGATCTCGATAAATCTCAAGGCTAACACAGCGTTTAAAAGTCCACCATTTAAATTTGAAAGCATGTAGTTACAAAGGAATGATTTTTAAAATATTGTTAAGCAATTTTGGTGAGCCTCCTGCTTTTGCTATGCAATGTTCTATGTAATGTATAAATAAAAAATTTTAAAACAGAAAGCTAAACCCTAGGACAAAAATACATTTGACAATATTTTTAGACAATTACAAGAGGTAGATAATGGCCTATTGGAAATACAATCTCAGGTTGCTAACCGAAACGTTGGACCGAGAAGGTTATCATGGTAGCACTGGTGATGGAAAGTGGAAGCTGACAAAAGGATCTATGGTGATTTCTAAGGCAAGCTTGAACTACACTCTTTATAGAACTCCGCTGAAGGTTGTTAGAGGTGGCCTAAATGCAGTTGAGGATGTTGCATCACCAGATTTGTGGCATAGGCGGCTCGCGCATATGAGTGACAAAGGGCTGCAAATTTTGGTAAGGAAGTCTCTCATTTCTGTTGTCAAAGGTATGACACTAAACCCCTGTGACAATTGCTTATTTGGAAAGCAAACTAGAGTGTCCTTCAGTGAGTCTTCTGAAAGGAAGAAAAATCTGCTTGAGTTGGTGTATTCTGATGTGTGTGGTCCCATTGATGTAGTAGGTAGTAGGTATTTTATGATCTTTATTGATGATGATTCTCGCAAGGTTTGGGTGTTTGTTTTGAAGACAAAAGACCAAGTGCTTGATTGCTTCAAGCAATGGCATGCCATGGTGGAAAGGGAGAAGGGTTGCTCCCTGAAGAGTCTCCGTAGTGACAATGGAGGCGAGTACACATCCAAGGAGTTTCAGAGATATTGTCTGCAACATGGGATTAGGCATGAGAAGACAACTCCTAGTACTCCGCAACACAATGGCGTTGCAGAAAGAACAAACAGAACCCTACTTGAGAAGGTCAGATATATGCTAAAAATGGCAAAGCCTCCGAAGCCATTTTGGGGTGAAGCTTTGGGCACCGCCTGTTACTTGATGAACCGATCTCCATCGTCAACTTTGGATTTTGATATCCCTGAGAGAGTGTGGTCTGGCAGAGACATCTCCTACTCTCACCTGAGGGTCTTTGGTTGCAACTAAAGAGCAAAGACAAAAGCTGGATATGACAGAGCAATCACTTGTATTTTTCTAGGTTATGTAGATGCTGATTTTGGGTACAAGTTGTGGGATCCAGAGAAGAAGAAAGTGTTCAGATCCAACGATGTGATCTTTCATGAGGACAAGACACTATTAGATGCTGATACACCTGCATCAGAGGAAGCTCTTGAGCTACCAGTCTACTTCCCTTCACAATCAGAAGAGACTGGAACAAGTGGTGAGTCTCACTCAGGAGATGATGTGGAGATTCCCATTGCAGATGAAGTGTTACCCAAAGATGAAGCTGAATTTGGTGAGGGCTCTGAGTAAGGGGAACCAACACAAGATGAGGAAACAGTTGAGCTCAGAAGATTAAGCAGAGAGCGTTGTCCATCCACAAGATACCCCAATTATGAGTATGTTGCAGTCACTTAAGAGGGGGAGCCTGAGAGTTTTCAGGAAGCTCAAACCCATAAGGAGAAAGCTCAGTGGAGAAAAGTCATGGAAGAAGAGATAAGTTCTTTGAAGAAGAACAACACTTATGAGCTTGTTAAACTTCCCAAAGGAAGAAGGGTCTTGAAGAACAAGTGGGTGTACAAGCTGAAGATGGATGGAGACAAACTAGTCAAGTACAAAGACCGACTAGTTGTGAAGGGTTTCATCCAGAAAAGGGAGTTGATTTCGATGAAATCTTCTCACCTGTTGTGAAGATGAGTTCCATCAGGGTGATCCTTGGCTTAGCTACAAGCATGGATTTGGAACTTGAGCAGTTAGATGTGAATACTGCATTTCTCCATGGTGATTTAGATGAGGAAATATATATGGAGCAGCCAGAAGGGTTTGAAGTAAAAGGGAAAGAGCACTTGGTTTGCAAACTGAAGAAGAGCTTGTATGGGCTGAAGCAAGCTCCTAGACAATGGTACAAGAAATTTGATTGCTTCATGGTGGATCATGGCTACACCAGAACAAGTGCAGATAATTGTGTTTACTTCAAGCGGCATTCATATGGCCGGTTTATGTTTCTTCTTCTGTATGTAGATGATATGATGATTGTTGGACCGGATAAATCTATGGTTGATGATTTGAAGAAGAAGTTGTACACTTCCTTTGATATGAAAGAATTGGGCCCATCATGCCAGATTTTGGGTATGCAGATTACTCGTGACAGGAAGGCCAAGAATATATGGTTGTCACAAGAGAGGTATGTTGAGAAGGTTCTGAGCAGGTTCAACATGGAGAAAGTTAAGCCAGTTAGCACACCTCTTGCTAGTCACTTCAAGTTGAGCAAGAAGAGTTATCCATCTACAAGTGAAGAGAAGAAGAAGATGGTCACCCTTCCCTACTCATCAGCAGTTGGGAGTTTGATGTATGCTATGGTGTGCACCCGGCCTAACATTGCTCATGCGGTTGGTTTGGTCAGCAAGTTCCTCTCTAATCCAGGCAGAGATCATTAGGAGGCAGTGAAATGGATCTTCAGATATTTGAAAGGTACATCAAAGATGTGTTTATGCTATGGGGGTTCCAAACCCATTCTTGAAGGCTTCACAGATTCAGACATGGCGGGAGATTTTGATGGTAGGAAGTCTACATCGGGGTATTTGTTCACTTTTGCTAGGGGAGCTGCCTCATGGCAGTCTAAGTTGCAAAAGTGTGTTGCTTTGTCCACAACAGAGGCAAAGTACATTGCCATGACAGAAGCAGGAAAATAGATGCTTAGGGTGAAGAGGTTTCTTCGAGAGTTGGGGTTGAAGCAAGGAGAGTATGTGGTGAACTGTGATAGCCAGAGTGCTCTTGATTTGAGCAAGAACCCTACATACCATTGCCGAACCAAGCATATTGATGTGAGGTATGTTGTAGGAGGAAACTGAGTTCAAAATATAATAATATAAATCAAACCGGATTATGCCCACGCAAATGATTACAAGACTTTCTCCCGATGTAGCAACAGGAAGTCAGGATCGATCCTCGAGGAAGCTGGTCAGCGGATCTCAGGTAGCGGATGAATCTCATGGGAAGAAGTCGACTCCAGAGTACTCGACCTCGACCAAGGGTGGTCGACAAGGGCCAGGCACATGCGATTCCGAGCAAGCAAGGTCATTGGTGGTGGTCGATGTCGCTAGGTCTCCTCGACGTCGAGGAAAGTGGTCGATGTCGAGCAACTCTTGTCGATGTCGAGTACCTACAGAGACAGAAACGAGAGCGATCTTGCTCGATCGAATATCAGTAGTCGACGTCGACCAGAAGTAGTCGATGTCGAGTAGAAAACAATAACGAAAATAAAAGCCAAAGTTCGCAGATTTCGAAATAAACAATGTAAAAGAAAACTTCCAAGATCGGGGTTTGCAACAACGATAACCAAACATGCATAAGGCAAGATAAAGAGAAATAATCATGTACTCACATCAAAGGAACAAGCTTTCGCCTTTTCCAACAATTGGACAACTCTCTCAAGAAACCCTAATTGTATCTACCAATTTCATGTTTATAATCCAAGTGGTTAACCTGAATCTATATTAATTAGGTAATAAACATATAAAAGGCAGTGGATGATCAAAACATAATGGTCGAATCTTTACCTTGAACACGCTTGGCTATCGCTGGGCTCACCCCAACCTTAGAAGTAGGTGGAGTACTCGCTCTTCATCATAGCAAAAACCATCAATAATAAAAAGGGAAATAACTACTTGAATTAAAATAAACCAAAGCTTACAACCGATCGAAGCCAAATTGCTCTCGCTCTCCAACTCCTCTCGGCCTCCACTCTCTCTCTCTCTCTCTACTTGTGTTCTCTCTAACTTGGAATGAATAAAAACTAGCCTCATGTGCTTTATTTATAGGCTTTAATCCTTGCTAGTCAAGGTAATTAAGCAAATTCTATTGGGTGATTTAGGTATATAAGCTAATTAGAACCTTTAATAAGCTAATTAACTAACAAACTTTTTAAATTAAATTGAGTAATCCAACCCACTTAAACACACCACACGCGCCTCATTTAACGCGCCCCCTCCCCTTACCTTTCTTTCAGCGCCGACCAAACCTTCTTCAAAGCTTCATTAATTCATCAATGGAGATCCACGGAGTGAGTGAATCCGAAATCCAGATCATCCGAAAGCAAGCGTGAGACACCGAAATCTCTTAGTCCGGATCGAAATCGGGATTCCATCCAGTGATTCCAACTGAGGAGCGAATCGGGTGAATTTGGTGAAAAAAATCGAAAATCAATTTTCCAGAATCATTGAAAGCTGTCACCAATGGCGGAAAATCAATGCAATATGGAGTGCTAGACAACGACAAGAGCCACTATTTGGAATCTAACCAAGGTAACACGCGAAATTTCGATCTAAATTTCATTTTCTTATGTCAATTGCAAACTCCAAATTCCCGATTCCATATCTAGGGTTAGATCTAAGTAGTGCTTCTTACACGAACGATTGTGAGTTGTTCAATGGAATCTAATTGTCAGTACTAATATGATGAACTGTGTATGGGTGTAAAATACAGATTCCATAGCTGTACAGGTATGGATTTCAAAATTATGACAATCTGTTTTGGAGGAGAATTGAAGATGACAAATGGATATTGTGCGTATGTTGGTGAAGTTGAATCAAAGGCGTTTGTGATTCAAGGTGATATTGAGTTGGAATCACTGAAGAATATGATTAGTGATAGGTTTGACATATGCCTAGAGGCATATGAGCTGAAGTTAACCCACCTACATCCTCTACAAAAGTTGAAAGCTCCCTTTACAATCAGCAAAAATGAAGATCTCAAGGCATTCATGCATATAAATGATGCGTCTCAGGTTGCATGGTCTTTGCCGTTGCATGTTTTAGCAAAGAAAAAGTTGAATGGCAATCAGATAAGTAAAGATGTTCAACAAGCAAGTGTGGTGACGGTGTCTGATGAGTACGTTCAGGAAGCAAGTGTAGATGACAGATTGGTACTCGCTGTTACTGATCTTGCATCAGAAGATATGGGTTACAGCAATGATGAAGCTCCAAATGAATCCCTTAGTGAGAATGATGGAGATGATATTGATTTCATTTATGTTGGACAGATTTTCAGCTCAAAAAAACAGTTAAAGACTGCAGTGGCTAACATGGCAGTTAAAGAGAACTTCCAATTTCGAGTGAATAAATCAACAACAAAGAGGTACAAGGTCAATTGCATTGATTCCAGCTGCGAGTGGACAGTACTAGCTACATGTGTAAAGAATTCGAGTTACTTTGAGATCAGAAAGGTGAAAACAGACCACACGTGTTCATTCTCAGTTAGATGCAGAGAACATCGGAAACCATCTTATCAAGCTGTGGCGGAAAAGATGAAGATAAGGTATGATTAATTAGAATTACATCATGTATACAATCTCAGACATACTAGTAAAGATGACAATGGGTGTGTGCTTACATCTTCAATATATCTAAATATATAAACAAAAAGTTACTGCAGAAGGATTATTACTTGCTTGTTGCTTACATGATGCATATGATGAATGAAGGTATGAAGGTGTGACAAAAGGCCCAAATCCTATACAGATAAAAAATGCAATGCAAAAGAAGTTTAGGCATGAAGTGAGCTACTGGAAAGCATGGAAAGCAAAAGAGGCTGCACAAGACATGATAAGAGGCACTCCGGAAGGAAACTATGAAATGTTGCCAGCATTCTTCCACATGATTTAACAAGTAAACCCAGGATCATATGCATGCATGGAGATTGATGGATATAATCGTTTCAAGTATGCATTCCTCTCTTTCGGAGCATCAATTAGGGGATTCCGGATGATGAGAAAGGTATAAACTCTATAATTTTGATTAATAAAAAGTGTATATATGGTTAAACTAGTGTAACAACTATAAATTGAATTATATAGGTTATCATGGTAGATGCCGCTTTTCTACATGGAAAATATAGAGGAATTCTGATTTCAGCAACCGCACAAGATGCTGACAGACATGTATACCCTATTGCATTCGGAGTGGCGGACTCAGAGAATGATAATGCATTGAAATGGTTGTTGAACAAAAATGCGCGAATAATTGTAAAACATATTTTATTTTATTTTTTTAGAATTTGAGTTCGACCCCCTTTTGGTTATCCTCTTGATTCGAAGTCGTGTCGACACCAAGACTTGAGTGGTTTTGGTGATTTGGGCTGCACCCGAATTTTAACGGGTTGCCTACGTATCTCTTAGAAGAGAATTAAGCCTTACGTAGTTCAGTGTGTTGGAATTTATTTAATTTTTGGGTTTTGGTGATTGAACCCGACGAGCTTGAGCTTTATGTTGGGTGTCCTACGTACCCGTTTGGAACGGGATCAAATCACCCGTAGTTCTTTTAAAGACAAATTTAGTTTGATTTGAGATGGTCGACTGAATCCAATATATATTGAATTTTAATATCGGACTTCCTACGTAACTCATAAAAGAGCATCAAGTCTTTCACGTAGTTCTTTTTAAGAACCGTTTGAATTTGAGGAAATTTGATTTAAGGTTTTGACTCCGTTTTCTTTTTCCTCGTTTAGAAGTCAATTTTGATATTGACCCACTAGAACCAACTGACAATAAAATTTTACGAGTTTAACTTTATGAATTTGCCAAACTCAATTTCTAATTTGTGCCAATTATAATTCGTATACTTTAGTGGGTAAGTTTTGCAATTACACAAAAGCAAAAGGCCTAAGCCGATTGTATGCATAATGTGTAAACGTACATGTACGTATGCATATAAGAACTCTTTTGCTTCATTTTTTTTTTATTGAATGAAATCAGCCCATTTTTTTTTTAATTATGGAGCCCGTTCCATTTTTCTAACAAGCCAAAGCCAGAATTCGTTTGCCCGGCCCAAGTGTTTTTTTTTAGCTCTTAGCACTTTAGCAGCTACGTTTCTTTTTTTTTTTTTTTTTTTTTTACGCTCAGGTTCCTTCCTTCTCTGAGCGACTGAAGACGACGCTGCTCCCTTCGATGGCGTCTACCACCTTGGAGCTCTGGTCGTGGGCGATTGAAGCGGAGGAGCAGAGCAATTAGAAGACAAGGGCGAAGGGAGAGCGGGTCAAGCTTTCGAGGCCCGGAATGAGTCAAGATCGCTCTGATTCATGGTAGGGCTCCAGGTTTTTCTCCTTTCTTTTGTAAATTTTAACCCCAAATTTGGCGTTCAATCCGATTTTTAGGTAGCTTTTAGCTTAGATTTCAGACTCCCATCTAAACTACTCCCAATTGAGTGTCCAATTCCTTGACTGACTTTGGTTTCAATTTTTAGGGTTTCCCTTTTTGGAATTTGGGGCACTTCGATTTGGGGGCCTTTTTGGTTTAGGCGGTCAAAAGAGGAAGGAAGTCCGAGGTTCGGGAATGATGAGGAAAGGATGAGAGAAGACTGAAAACGACTCTTGAAGACAGAGTATCCGGAGCTTCCGCCGCTTGAAGAGCAATCGGTATGTTCTCTTTTTTCTTCTTCTTCGATTTGCCTTTTAATCCGAATCTGAACGACGTGGGCTTTAGCTAGGGCTGATTTTGTTTCTTTTCCATTTAGGATTTTTTTCGTTTGGAGGATTTTGGAGTTAAGACAGCAAAAGAGGATTCAGATTCAGGGCTCAGGAGATGACAAAGGCAACACATCAACCGGGTGCGACCCTACATCGAAGACAGTCGTCGTTTTAGCTCCTCGGTTCGGGTATGCTAATCTCACTTTTCCCGTTTTGTTTGCAGATCTTGATTTAGGGATTTTAATTTGGGTTTAGTTGCAATTTGATAGCAACTAGTGAGGATTTAAGGTTTGCTTGCTTTAACGTTGCCGTTTAGTGCAATTATTTTGCCCCTTTTATTGAATTTTAGGGCTGCATATGATATGCTTTGTTTGGGACAGCCAAGAGAAAGACTTTCCTGCTCAATTTGTTTTTACAGGCATTAAACTGATATGATTTGTCCAGTTTTTGATGTTCTCTTTCTCTAGATAACTTGCTCTCTTTCTTTGATTTCAATTTCACCATTCCGTCAGGCTGCAGTGAAATTGCTTTCCTTTGTTTGTTTGAACTTGTTTGCAATTTGAAAACTAAACCAGTTGACCAATTTAGGACTAATCTAGTAGCCTTTCACTCTGATTTTGCCTCCATAGAGGTTGATTCCAGTTTGATGAATTTGCTTTGTGCACAATTGAATTTACAGAAATTCTGTCTGTCACTGCAGTAGAGTTGGTTTGCTTGCAATTTGTGTGCTTGTTGGGATGTTTAGAAAAACTGGGCAGCATTTCGCCCCCCTTTTAGGGCTGTTTGTTGATCCAGAAACCCAGACCCAAGAGAAACCCGCAGGCATCTCAGGGGTGGGGTTTCGAAGATCGAATTTTTGGAGCAATTTTGTAGCAATTAATCCACTCGACGGACTGATTTCGAATGAATTTGTTGTAGTTTGTGGTGTCTTAAAAAAAAAAACCAATTTGGATTTAGAAAAATTTCAGCAGCATTTTGCCTAGTTTTAGGGCTATTTGATGATCCCAAAACCAGACCCGTGAGAAAACCGCAACCATCTCAAGGGTGGGTTTCGAAGACCGATTTGTGCAGCAACTTGACCCGATTTAGGGCTGATCGACGGTCCCAAAACCAGACCCAGGAGAAAACCGCAGCCATCTCAAGGGTGGGTCTTGGGACCACGCAGGCGACGATGTGACGAAGAAAAAAAAGGCTACCTTGTATGCGTTTTCTGCCTCTTTGTGGTGCTGCTGTGTTTTTTCCCTGGTAAGCGGGGGTTGAGACAAGGTGATCCTTTGTCTCCTTATTTGTTTGTGCTTTGTATGGAGGTGTTGAGCAGAATGATCCAAGTAGCTACTGCGAGACCAGGGTTCAAATACCATCCGAGATGCAAACAGATGAAGCTTGTACATCTGGCTTTTGCTGACGATCTACTCCTGTTCTGTCATGCGGATGTGAGATCGGTCACGGTGCTGAAATCGTGTCTGAATGATTTCTTTGCTTTGTCTGGGCTCAGAGCGAATAATGAGAAGAGTACAGTGTTTATCTCTGGGGTTCCGATCAGTCTAGCCGACACCATCACCCAGCAGCTTGGATTTGTCCAGGGGTCTCTTCCAATCAAATATCTCGGTATCCCCTTACACTCTAAGACTGTTGTTGCCCATGAGTATAGTGATCTCTTTGACAGATTAGAGAAGTTAATCGCTTCTTGGGCTGCTCGGAAGATGTCTTATGCTGGCCGATTGCAACTGGTCAAATCAGTGTGTGCCGGGATTTATACTTTCTGGAGTCAGGTCTTGATTCTTCCTAAAGGGGTGGTGCACAAGATTGACGGTCTCTGTAGACGATTTCTATGGAATGGGAATACAGATGGGCATAAGCATCTTGTTTCCTGGAGCTGTGTAACAAAGCCTCATTCAGAAGGGGGGCTGGACATTAGGGAGATTTTATCCTGGAATAGAAGTGTCCAAGCCAAGATGGTGGGTGACTTAGCTATGCATAAGCCGAGTATCTGGTATAGCTGGTGTTTGCAGAATCATCTTAGAGGAGAGTCAGTATGGGAGATTGAACCGAAAGTGGATGATACTTGGGTTTGGAAGAGCATTCTGTGCACTAGGAATGAGTTGCGAGACGCATTACAGGTTATTAGCCCCTCTACCCCATCTCTACAACCGGTCCTAAACTTCAATGGGGGTGTCTCCTGCTCGAAAGTCTATGAAATCCTTAGAGAAAAAGGTGAGCCCACGGCGTGGGGCAGCTTCATTTGGAAGAGATTGCAGTGTCGTAAATGGGCATTTATTGTTTGGTTAGCAGCTAGAAACCGACTACAAACGGGTGATCGAGTCAAGCACTGGAAGGGGGCTGAATCAGCTGTATGTGCATTCTGCAACCAGGAGGAAGAGACCTCTGGCCACCTCTGGTTTGACTGTCATGCGATTCATGAGGTCCTTATGCGAGTTATGCGATGGACCGGATGTGGGTGTCGTTTTGGGTCGATTGGAGCTTGGTTGCAATGGTTTGCAGAGGAGCCAGAGCCGCATCAGAAGACTATGCATTTCCAGGTTAAGCTTTTAGCTTTTCAAGCTACAATTTATTATACGTGGATGGCTAGGAACAAAATTGTATTCCATAACGAAGTGTTTGTTCCTTCAGTTTATGTGAGAATTATTATTGAGAGTTGTCAAACACGTATTTCTGTGAAGTGGAAGTGCAAATCACTCATGGAAAATACGTGGAAGAAGTGCTTGTTGCGTAGATAGTTAGTCGATTCAGATTGATTGGTTAGTTTGGTTGGTTTAGAGAGCTTAGTGCTGTGTTGAGAGCTTGGGTTAGGATTTTTTGGTGGGTACAGGGGCCTTTTTGATATACGGTTCCCTTTTTTATGAGACCCCGTGTTTGGTCTCATCTTTTGTAAATTGGTGTCCTACACCTCATCTATCTATTTACCTTTTCAGGTGCTGCTGTGTTTTCTTTCTTTGTGTTTGCTGTTTTTCTTAAGTCAGCCGTGAGTCTGCAGCCTTTCTCTTTTTTTTTTTTAAACCCTAGCCTTGACTACCTTTTATAGGGAGAAAGGGGAGCTCAAGATATATCTTATTTCCTGTTAAGATATATTTTTTCCTTGCTTTGGCTGATCTTCTATCCTTTTATATATATTTTTTAACTGCCCATCCCTTTTTATAGATATGAACAGATCCTTTCATTCTCTTTGGTGTTTAGCTGATTCTTTTAGTCAGCCACGTTCTTAAGTTTTGTATGAGAATGATTAAGTTGGGCTCTATTTTGGGCTGTCCTGTAATGTAAAAAGAAAAGCCCATGTGGGTATTTTGTTATAACCCACTTATTTGACTTTGTCTTGTCTTTGCAGATCTGAACATGCAGCTGAGCCCATTGGATTTCAAGACACTCGCCACCCAAGTGACAAGATTTGTTCTCTCAACATCTTGACAATATAACATTCTTTTTTTTATTGTATGCTCAGCTTTCATATTAAATTTGTATATTTTAGCTTACGAGCATGTAGTACACGAAAATGATATGTCTGATGTGTAACACATTTCATGAACTCTTTATTTGCTTGTAAATATTGTTGAACAATGTGTACTCGGGTTTGATATATAAAGTATTACATGAAAGCCTCTACAAAAAATATTTTACGAGCTCACACGATAACTTTTAATCAAATACGAAATTTTACCCCCAAACAATGGTTCTTCCAACGATTAGCTGATGTGATTCCGGATTCAAGTGAGTTGGTGTTTGCATCTGATCGGCATGGGAGCATCGCCAAGGCTGTTGAGGTTGTGTACAGTGCTGCGAAGCACGTCATCTGCACACGCCATCTGAAACAAAACATAAAGGCAAAATACAAGCACAGAGGAGTCATACATTTTGTCAAAAAAGCATCTGAATGCTACACTGTAAGAGAATTTGAAGACTACTTCAAAAGTATTTGTGATATCAACAAGGATATTGGGAAATACCTTGAGGATGCAGACTTTTAGAAATGGTCAAGGGCGCACTTCAAAGGTGACAGGTACAACATTATGACAACAAATAATGCAGAATGTACAAATGCAATTTTGAAAGATGCTAGAGGATACCCAATTATTGCACTGTTTGAGCATATAAGGGCTAAACTGGCTGATTGGTTCACTAACCGTAGAGAACAGGCAGCAAAAATCAGTGATATACCGTCTACGGTCAAGGAAATTTTGCAAACAAGATATGATAGGTCAGGAAGATATGAGGTAAAGGTGTTAAATAATACACAATTTCACGTAGTTGGTGGGAAGTTTACGGGTGTAGTTGATTTGGCACAAAAGACATGCAACTGTAGGGTGTTTGATTTGGACCATATGCCATGTGTCCATGCGGTTGCTGCCATTCAGAGGATGAAACTCAATATCACTGATTTTGTGAGTGACTACTACAAAATAAAGGCTTGGTACATGGCATACAAGGAAACAATATACCCGGTCCCTAGTGAAGATACATGGTATGTACCAGAGGATATTAGAACAACCAAATGTCGGCCTCCTGTTGTGCGGAAGAAGAGTGGAAGGCCAAGGAAGTGCAGGATTCCATCTATTGGGGAAGGGCAACCGAAGAAAAGAACATTCACATACACATGTAGCACTTGCGGGAGGAAAGGACACAACAAGCTTACCTGTCCAAACAAAGCTTCAAGCAGTACACAACCACATCTAGAAGCATAAAGCAAAGAGATCGAGAAACTG
Source organism: Persicaria tinctoria (assembly GCA_037127255.1). Classification (NCBI taxonomy): domain Eukaryota; kingdom Viridiplantae; phylum Streptophyta; class Magnoliopsida; order Caryophyllales; family Polygonaceae; genus Persicaria; species Persicaria tinctoria. The sequence continues at coordinate 64,080,007 of JBANSL010000010.1, read as the reverse complement.
TTTTTGTCTATTTTTTATTTTTATTTTTATTTTTGCATATAGGGACAAGATAATGAAGTTAAGCAAATAGATATAATCTCTATGTTTTTTTGATCATATATACAGTGCATTTCCATGGTTTAACAACTTTATTATATAAATGAAACCATATATACATTGCATCCCTATATGCGTGTGATTCCAATACGAAGGACTCATAAGAATGAGTGTGAAGCAGCACATACTATGTCAAGACATAAAAAATCAGAGGAGGGTGGCATCTACTGTATGTCAGTTTGCATGACATGTCATAGAACAATGTACTGCTTATATAAGTGTAATTACAAGAGGAATGACTCATCGAATGTATGTTAAATCTCATTAACAATTAGATGGACAAAAGTATTAAGTTTGATGATGTACTTAGGGTGATGCCACTCACTTCATACAACTGATTTGTTAAGGGTTAGGTTGACAAACGAATTGTTCATCACAAGTATACTCTTCTTTCCATGAAATATAAACAGTGAAGTCAAAACACAAAGTTCATTTCGCAACTTATACGAAGATCCCAGCATATATATTTCTAAACGTTATAGATACGTCAAAGTCACAACCAAAAGGAGAGCATGCAAGCTCTATGGCCTAATCGTTAAGGGTTAAACAAGTAGTACTTACAAGGAAACTAAACATAACAACCATAGTGACAAAATGAGAGCATGCAAGCTCTATACTGGAATCAACATAAGAAAAGTCTTAACACAAGTCCTAAGAAACAGAAATCAGACAAGAGTCTTGACAGTAAAACACTTGCGGAAGAGCTCAATTGCCATCTTCTCTCGGTAGGCTTGAACATGGTTATCGTCGAAAGCATGTATATCACCGCCAAATGCCAGCTCTTCAATTGCTTTGATGGTGTAGACACCACAACTACCCCTACAACCAAATAAGCAAACACACAAACTAAGAACATAATGAAGAAATGCAAGCAGATTATCAGATTATGAATACACACAAAACATTTGTATGTGCTTAAATAATACACATACCCATCACCGTTTTGAGGAACGTCACGAGATCTTTCCAAATCAGTTAGTTGCCCCAAGTGTGAAAAGCGACCTGATTCCTTCAATAGAACCGGTAACATAATGCAAATAGGATCCAACAGTAGTTGCAGCTGCTCATTGGTGGTTAGATTGATGTTGGAATCCCATACATTCACTTGTCTTTCAACTAGGTCAACCTCCAGTGCAACCCAATGCATATTTCTGATGTTGAAGGGCATGTAGACCTTTTTGGCACCAACCCATGATTTCCCATAGAACTTGGGCACCAGACCATCAAAATAGTTCATAAATCCCTTGCCAAAAGCAACTTTCCTAACCTGAAATTTCCTCAAGTAACTTTCAGTGAACTTCCCAGCCCAAACCCAATCCAATATCACAATATCACTGAATTTCTCACTGTTGTCAGCAATATGCTTCCTAAAGTGGGACAAGGCCTCTCCAATATGCTAAAACAAATGAACAAAAGGAAATTAAAATTGAGCACACACCAAAGATTGGAACATGAAAAGATGATGCAGGATGTATTATAGTGGACTCACCTCATCACGAAGCCAGTGGCACTTCCCCACAAGGTCAGAAAAGAACTTCTTATCAAGCAGGCCCTCATTGCCTACAATCTGAGAATTATGCTTGCTACAAACAAAAAATAAAATGCATAACATAAATAAAGGAATGCAAAACACATACAAAAGCAATCATATAACAAAAAAAAACAGTAAACGATGAAAGAAAGCATGAAATAATAGAATATAAAAAGAAAAGAAAAGAGAAAAACTAGGAAAAATAAAGGAAAGAACACAACGTACTCATCAGAATGAAGCCAATCATAAAATTCTTTCCGATCATCCAGTTCAAAATGTGAATACTTAGGCCTCCTAGGAAGTGTAGGCTTCTTCTTCAAACCTTGAGTGTATGGAGTCTCCAAAGCAGGAGCAGCTTTAGCAACGCGAGTTGATTTCCGAGGTGCAGCAACTATAGCCAAAGCATTGGGAGAATTCTGGACTGAGGGAGAAGACAGATTCTTAGTTGTAGGCTCACTCAACGGATTATCAACTGGCACTGAACAAGGAGACTTCTTGGGAGTAGGTGCAGGAGTTGGGACACAAGTACCTATTGTGGCATCCTGAATTGAAGAATAAAGTTCATCAGTTGCCATATTATAAAATTGAATGAACAACTCATAATCAACATGGAAAGAAGAACTTACAGGGTTAGCATGATTGACATCAGTCTTTTGATGTAAGGAATCAACCTTCATATGGAGTGAATCAACACTAGATTTGAGAGATTCATAATTCGAATTCATGGCATCATGCATCAGAAGGAGGGAAGTCACAATATCTTTCAAGGATTCAATGTCTGAACGGATGGAATCAACCTTCGGAGGGAGGGAATCAACCTTCAGTGTGACTGATTCGTAAATTGATTGGAGGGACCCAGACATAGAAGACAAAGATCTGAGAACTGGAGTCATCTTCATAACTCTTGCTTCGCACCGTAAAACCGACTCAACAATCAGGGCCAAATGCTGCCTAATGCGTGTCAGACAAGCTGTATCAGTTGGAGTGAGCCATTCATTATCACCAAACGGGTCCTCATAAGATGATGCTTCAACCCCATCACCTTTCAAACCTCCAGCCGCTTTTTTTGATGAATATCCAGTATCTACAAATGGCACCGCTTCAGGATGGACACCACATCGAGTATCTCCCGCTGGGACAGGTTTAGCCGGAACACCACATTCACTGCGAGACTTATCCCTTGCATGCGCAAGACTGAATTTCCCACTAAGGCAAGACAACTTAGGAGGACACAAGTGTGGGGACGGCTTCACAGGATCAGTCGCTTGTGCTGAAGCTTTGGCATCAGTTGCATATTTTTTGCGATGCCTATCCGACACAGAAGAAGGAGACACACCACGCTTCCTCTTCGAAGGTGACTCCACCAGTGCAATAGGGAGGGCAGGGGATGCAACCTTAGAACGTGTCCTGGCAGCTATGGACGAAGGAGAAAAGACAACCAGTTTAGTGCTTGAAGACGGCACAACTTGATCAAGAAGGCCAGCAGAAGGCAATATCGGAGAGGACAAGTTGGCCGTGAGTCCGTCAACTGGTGTGGGTGCCCTTGAAGGAGCTTTCTGTTTCAGCCATAGAAGATACCCAGCAACATTGGAATCATCCGTTTCAGTTTGAAAAGCCATCAAAGGGGAATCCAGATATCCCCCATAAGTAGGATACATTGTGTCCTTCAAAAAAAAAAACACACAGTCATCAATAAAACCAACCACATAACTAAAAACACAAAGAGATAGATATAGAATAAACACAAATATAGTTATTATTCAAAAAACGGAACAAAATTTGAAACAAAAAATGAAAATACACAATACCATCAGAGTCTTAGCCAATTCAGTCTGAATATGGCGAGCCGTCACAGGACATTTAGAGTTTATACTCGCCCATTTAGTGAAAGGATGGTCATTATCATCTGCTGTAGACGTGCAATAAATAATTGGTGCAAGCTTGGGAAAAGCCTCCAACATCCAGATCTGGAATCTCAGGACAAACAGAAGCAAACAAGAAAAAAAATAACAAAAAACTCATATGTAAGACAAGATTTATATAATAATATAAAAGACAAAGTAAACACACAGACACATGTAACACATATAATAAAGAAGGATAACCTCTAAAGCAAGCGGAAAGCCTAGCAAGTTAAAACCGCTCCTCGCCTTTGGGACTTTCGCCTCTAAGCCCTTTCGCAGAGACTTCTTAGACAACTTCTCAGAACTCCTTTTTTTACTTTCCTTCACAAGCTTGGCCAATTTACGATCAGATGCACGATTGACCTTCATGAGCGAGGTAATAGTTTCTACATACACTAATCTACACCATGGATATTCAGATAAACGACTAATATCAGTATCTAGACACACAATTTCATTCTTAACAAATCCACATCGATGAGGTAACAGAATCCCATCAATTACCAAAACATACGCAAGAATGAGTTTCTTGGGCGAATTCTTTGGTGTCTTACAAAATAGATCAACCAAGTCATCATACATGATATTATCTACCCCAATTACAGATTTAACATCAATCTCAGGTACATCAACAGATTGATCAGACACACATTTTAGCCCAGTGACAGCAGCAAATTCAGCCATTGAAAACCTAGTAGGGTGAGAAGATTTTAGCTGAAACCACATTTCTCTAGTTTTGGATGTTTTCAATTCATGAAGCAAGAAATGGTTGTAAATTTGTTGATGCAATTTCAAATTGGCACCAAACCACAAAACACGACCCACAAAAGAAGAACACATAGATAACCAATCAGCAGCAGACAATCTCTTTTCAATAACCGGAATCACATCAATACGGGAGTATAGATTATACTTACCATTATACTTGCTCCGATCTTCAAAAATGTAATCAAACACCTGGACAGAACCAAACAAACAAAATATAAATAATGAAAAGAATAAGCAGTATAGATAACATAAAATAAAACCAATAGGCAAAGGAAGATAAGGGAACAAACCGGATAGGACAAGTCCTGAGAGGCATCACTATCAGAAAGAAGGAAAGTTGTATATAGACACACAATGTAAACAGAATATATTATACAAAATGAGGACAATATAATTAACATAAAAAACAGAAAAACAGTTCATCACTAAAGCAAGCACAGAAAATGGGGACAATAGAATGAAGGACATTTCACAAACAAAAAAGACAACAATGGAAACTGAATGAGAACAACTAAATAGGAACAAATATAATGGAAGCAACTGGATTTCATCAATAGCAAATGAGGACAACTACAAAAACAGTGAGGGATGACATCAATGGAGACAAAATGGAATCAAACACAGTGTATAACCAACCAAAAGCAGAAAATAAATGGCCTCAACAACAAATGAACACACAGACCAACCCCTAACCATCAGTTTACCCACAAAAAACCCCTAATTTCGAAACCCTAACCATAACCACAAAGAAAAACTTGAAGCGAGAATGTCATCAACACCAAATGTAAACAAATTCCAACCTCTGACAAACGATTTAGCAACATAGGACCCCTAATTTCGAAACCCTAGCCAGATTCACAAAGTAACCACAGTTTCAAAAACAACAAAATCACGCAACACATTCGGGAGCTCACAAGGAAAATAGGTAACAGATTATAACGATAATAAACTAGAAACATGAAATAAATACCTGAAGAAGCAGCCATTCGAGCCGATTCGTACGAAAGCACGAAGAACAGGAAGAAAGTTTGGCAACGGCGGAGGATGAAGCAATAGAATGATGGATGAGAAAAGGATTTAAACGGAGAGGATGAAAGGAGGACGAAGGAAATGAAACGGAGGAGAACGAAGCTCGAATGAAGAGAATGAGAACAGCTCACACATCGGCCGGAAGAAATCGCCAAGGTGAGGGTGATGAAGAGAAGCTTCTTGAATAAGCCACGGGAAAGGGAAAGGGCAGCTAGCGGATTAAAGTTTGAAGCCCGGTTATAATTACTAAAAAAACTTTTTAATTACCTACTAACCTAATTAGAAGATTCCAGATAGTTAAAAACGCAAATTTTCTCAATTCTATTTAACCCTAAAGATATAAATTTGATAAAAAGGAACATTTATCTAAAAGGAAAATATCTAAATCTTCATGTGGTGGATAAATCCTTCCTTCCTTAGATAGATCTTGATAGAATTGGATGAATCCGGCCTTGCTTCGTGCCCAAGTAATCCACACATGCTCGGATTGGCCCAACGGACTCGCGGCTCAAAAATAGTCTGGTCGACGTCGACCAAGTTTGGTCGACATCGAGTAGAGTTGTCGATCTCGGGTGGTCTTCGGCATCTCGAGCAGTCTTCTCATCTCGATCTCGGGTTGTGTTCTAGGTGTGGTCGACGTCGAGTAGAACTCGTCGAACTCGGCTTCTCTTCGCAGCTCCTCGAGTGGCTTTCTCTTCTCGAACTCGGGTAGGGTTTCTGGTCTTGGTCGACGTCGAGGAAGTTGGTCGACGTCGAGTAGAGTCGAATTCGAGTTGTGTGTGTCTTCTGTCCTCGATCAGTTATACTCCCATCTGTAGTCGACTTCGAGTAGTGCTGGTCGACATCGAGGAGAACCGTGCCTTTGTCTCCTTCTTTTGGTTTCATCCCGGAATGGCTCCAAATTCTGCAATATTAAACATAAACTCATGTAGATCTCTATTTCTGGCAAATAAGCTTATACTACACAAATTTAACATATTCCCAACCCAGAATACATATGGCGATAGAATAAAGAGCTGAAATGTGCATAAAAACATGGTTACTTTAGTGGACATCAAGGTACCATTGGATTCGAGATGCAGTGAGCATCCAAGAGATGGCTTTGAAGAAGATTCACACGAACAAGAATCCAGCTGACATGTTGACCAAGGTAGTGACTACCGATAAGCAGCAGTTCTGCGCCAAGATGGCGGGGCTGACCCGCAACTGATGCCGAGACGAGCATGGATGTCTTCCCCTTGGGCTGTAGGGGGAGATTGTTGGGCCCAAGCCCATTCGTCCAACCCAAAGTGGAGGCCCTCTTGGAGGCTTCCTTTACAAGACAAATGATAGCTTTTTCTTTGCTTTTTGGAAGTGTTGTACGAGGGCAAGAAACAAGCAAGCAGAAGCTGAAAAGTGTGACCCCATTTTAGGAGCACAAAAGTGAGAAGGGATAAAGGAGAGAGGGGAAAAGTGGTGAGAAAGTGAGTGAATCTTCCTTGTCTCATCCGGGTTCTTTCACCTCGAGTTCTCGGTAAGCCTACTCGTGTTTTGTCGGCTTTTATTCTCTCGTTTAAAATCCTTAATCTTGGTGAAAATGGTGTTGTACCAATTTGAGTGAAATTGGTAGTGTCTCCTTGTGTGAGATTTGTAAGTGATGAACACTTGTACCCATTTTGTTGATTAGTGGATTTTGGTGCTCGTGGCGGGCGACAGTGGTTTTTGATCGTCCGGGTTAGGGAAGGTTTTCCACTTAAATCGTTATGTTCTTGCTTGTGCTTGTTTGTGTGCTTGTGTTGCTTGATTTGATTGTGTTTGAGGTTCCGTAATTTTGTGAACTTGGTTATCAGCGGGATTGTAGCTTGAAGTTGCTAGGTTCCCGATTCATCTCCGCATTTGGGTCTTGTCGATCCCAACATATCATACATTTGGGGTTAGTTCAATGCCTATTCAAGAATCATAGACGGGTGAAAGATCAAGCAATGGCAATCCTAGAAACGCTTCAAATGATTTTATCCGAGGTCCTCTGTCTTCAACAACAAAAGGTCGCCCAAGGACAAAGCGAGCAAGAGGTGGAAAGGAGTTGGCAAAACAAGTTAGAGCATGTGGTTTTTGCAAGCGAAGCAGTCACAAGATTACAACTTGTCCTGAAAAAGAGAACATTGATTCTGAAAATGGTTCATCAACCAGTACGAGGAAGAAGAAGAAGAAAGGGGGAGAACTTTGTGAAAATCCAAATCCAATTGTTTGCATTAAAGTTTTGAATTAATGTTGCATTGTTAGATAACCTTGTTATTTTTATTCTAGTCAGAGGCGGAGCTGAAGGGGGGCCTAGAGGGTCACGTGCCCCCCTCTCATGTGACGAACTACCTAGGTGTATTCTCTTTGTCGATAACTTCCTTTTGATATATAATATGCCTTAATCCGACATCAGAGTAAAAAGTTATGAATGTTTAAAAATTAAAGGTATGTTAATCACTTTAATTTTGTTTAATAGACTATAATGTTTTTTATATTTTACTTAAATTAATATTCACATACTATAATTCATCTTGAGAGCTTCGAAATGAGAGGTTTTACTAATCATTTCGACAATTATATAAGAAGTTACGTAAGTTTAAATTTTTTATATTTGGTTATACACTATTATATGTTATGAGTGCAACACATTATATATATTAACTAGGATTGTTATTTTAGCCAAACAAGTTTAATATTATTTGATTATATTTAGTTCATTTAGAAATAACTCAAGCTCGAGTCGAACTTATATTTGAACCCGAGCTCATACTTGACTTGTTCGGTAAATGAACGACCTTGAGTTGAGTTTTTTTCCCGAGTATTATGCAATTTTATTTGCTCATGACATAGTAACTTAAAAGAAAATTTGTAAATTTCACAAAATTCATGCTATTTGAGTTTTAATCGAGCCGAGCTAAACTTTAAACCGAGCATAAAAATGTGCTCATAATCAACTCATTTTGTAAATGATGCTCGAGCCGAGCTTTTATTGACCAAAACTCGAGTCAAGCTCTAGCTACTTAGCTCATATAACAACCATAATCTTAACTTAATCTTTATTATATTGCATTTCCTATACAGCTATACTTAATTATTTAGTCCATGTTTTTAGGATATTTCATTTATATATTTATATTTTTTTAGGTGCGAAAAAAATGATAGCGTTTTATTATAAACCGATGACATTTTATTTTAAAATAACATCATTTATTATCGTATTATATATAATTCTTTACATCAATTTAATCCAAACCTATATCGCACATGTAAGATTGTGCCCCCTCGGAAATTTTTCTGGCTCCGCCACTGATTATAGTCTACAAATGTAAGCTACTGAGAATTTGGGGTTAATATGTAAATTTTATTTTTAAAATAATCTTTGTACGTATATAACTAGTCTCCAATAAAATGATGGGTTTGTTTTGAAAAAAAGATGAATTTGGTAAAGAGATGAAAAGGAAGAAAATAAATAGAAAATGAGAATAATTACCATAACTAAAAAAAAGGATATGGAATAAAAAATAATAATTAAATAATAGAGACAAAATATCTCATATCTACGTAATTAGAGAAGCATACTAAAATTTGCTTAAAATTTACATTATTTTAAACCCATTATAAAAATGCAAACCAAATACGTATTATTCATGTATTTATAATTAAAATTATTTTATAATTAAAATGCATTGAAATCCAACCATCCCTACACAGAATAAAGTTTTGCAAAGCTGTCTAGTGCGAACATAAATTAGTAAATTACATAATAATTGCATTCATCGTCCACGTTGATCATCTGATGTGAAAAGGACCGCAGTATACAAGGTTCCAACCCAGGTATCCAATATCAAGCCACTTTCGGTGTCGTAAACTTAACTTGTAACCCTTATTATCTAGAGATTCGTGGTCAACCAAATACAAGTCTTCATTACACTCAAACATCTGCTTCTCTTTCAACTCACTAGAAATCGATGATGAATCACAAACTTGGGTCATCTGTAAGGAGTTGTAATCCATAAAGAAAACTCTCCCCCATTTGTCAAGCGTGCACAGTTTTTCACCCATTACCCGACCCGCTTAACCACCTGCTAACCCACCCGATTATTTAAAAAAAATCCTAATTTATGTATAAAAAAAATATAGCCTAACATAACTACATATTTTCCCTTTTTCTAATTCTAGCCTCTCTATTCTCTAATTGTTTTTGTGCAAAAAAAAACCTAAAAGAATATAAACTTATTTTATTTAACCCCGCATCACATCTTTAAAAAAAATTATTTTATTTATTTTGCATACACTATTAGGGCATCTCCCACCATAGACTATAAAATGGGTTTTAGCCTTTTTTTTCTCCCATCATAGGCCAAAACCCATTTTGGCCAATTTTTTTTTTGGCCTATTTCTAAAATGAAGGCCTAATTTGGCTTGAAATTTAGAAGGCCAAATGTGAATTCCACCTTTTTTTTTATTTTTAATTGTTCATTATTAATATAAATTTATAAATCACACAATTAATTGTATATAAACTATCTAATTATAATTTTTATCAAAACTAAAAGTTATAGTTTGTAAAGATATTGATGAGTTCTTTGATATGACTATAATATTTAATATGTTTGGATTATATTTGCATAAATAATTAATATCTTTAGAAAAACATATTCATTTTATATTATTACATCTTCATCAAAATCATATCTCATAAATAAATATCGAGTTGCATAAATTACTATATTTGAAAATAATAATAAAAAATCCCAAAACACAACAAAACCATAATATGAAGTAAATTTATAAATAATACAATTATAAATCTATATATTATATAGTTATGATTTCCAATTAAAAATAAAATTTGTAGTATTGTTAAGATATTCAAGAGTTCTTCGATATGACTATAATATTTGACATATTTGAATTATTATTGCATAAATAATATTTTTAGAAAATGACATTAATATTTTTTTATTATAGATTCATCAAAATTATAATAAAAAATAAATATTAAGTTGCTTAAAATACTAAAGAAGAAATTAAAAATCAAATATAAAATTAAACAACCAGCTATTGAATCATGGTCACATTTAATATTCTGATAGATCCGCATTACTCTCTTCATAATCATTTCCTGTTCCGAAGCCATCATGTTGATCATATTCATGCATATATTTGTCATTGCTCGTTCGAAAGCTACCATAGCCATAATTTTCACTACCAAAATTTTCATTATCACATGCAGCTTCTGATTGACTTTGGAATTGATTAAAGTTACCATAGATTATTTGCAGCACCTTCTCGATCACGATAAATGGTAATGTGATCAGGAACTCCACCTCTTCGTCTTGATTGAACATCATCTTCTTCATTGTTGATATATTCCACCATGAGTAGATTGTTATTAGCATACATACGATGTAAGACATTTTGATCCTGTTCAAATGAATCAAATATTGAATTAGAAATGTCAATAGTTTCATTTGAAGAGTGAGATGATGATGATATTTGAGAAGAATTCATTGTTGATTCAAATCGAAAGGATAACGATAGAATCGAGTGACGGAAATGAGTGTGAAAGTTCTAAATTACATGAGTATTTATGGAAAATTTGTCTGCCAAATTTGGCCTACGGTGGGAACAACAAAACCATTTAATAGGCCAAAAGAGAATATTCTCTTTTGGTAGGCTATTTCCCTTAGCTATTATAGCCTATGGGGGAAGATGCTCTTAGAATGTTAGCAATTTCGCTCATTTCAACGACTTAGCATTTAGTGTGTTAAGAGTTAAGACATGATTTAGCCAAATTATTTTTTCTTTTTTTCCAACTATGATTTTAGCAACGGACTAAAATTCATCTCATTTAATTTGATTTGATTTAGCCAAATTATTTTTCCTTTTTTTTAACATGACCTCAATATTTCGATGCCTCAATAATACTCCTTGTGTTTGTAAATAAGTGACTTTTTCAAGTTACACACACTTTTTTAGGACAGTAAAAAACTATATAAAATATTAATTTTTTAAAATAATATTATACTTGTTAGTAATAAATATAATATTATTTTAAAAATAATTTAAAATTTTATATAATTTTTACCGTCCTAAAAATATCCGCATGGCTTGAAAAAGTCACTTATTTGCAAACGAAGTAAGCAAGCAAATTTATGAGAAATTTGGGAAACTTATTCGAACTTGGGCGGCTCGGAGTTTATCATATGCAAGGTTCGCAAGGAGATTGCAACTCATAAACTCGGTTTGTGCCGGAGTCCTCACTTTCTGGAGTCAGATTCTCATTCCCTTAAAAGGGGTTGTGGATGTTTGTTACTAGTTCTTGCATGGAACAAGAGTGTTCAAGTCAAGTTGCTGGGTGATCTTCTTCTCGGTAAACCGAGCATTTGGTTGCGATGGTGCTCATGAAATCACTTGAGAGATGCAGATGTATGGAATGTCAACAGAAAGGTGAATGGCTAGCTCTTGGGTGTGGAAGAGTATTCAGAGGGTTAGAGATGAGTTTTTGGCCGTGCTGAACTCGAAAGGGATACACCAACAAATATAATCTAGATGTGCTGCCGAACCACCGTGGGGATCTTGCCTTTAGTAAGTTATATCATCTATTAAGATGTAGAGGACTTGATACATCATGGGGAGAGATGCTATCATTCGTTGGAATCAAAAATCAAAATTTTGTATACAACGCTGAAAATGGGCATTTATTGAATGTTTGGCAGCTAGGAAGCGGTTGAACACTGAAAGAAGGATGAAGCACTGGTGTGGATCGACAACTACATCATGTGTCTTATGTGGGCTTGAGGAAGAAAGTGAATGCCATCTATGGTTCAGTTATCTCACCATTGTCACCGTGATGGGAAGCGTTTCTAGATGGGATAGGATTAGCTGTAGATTCAGCAACATTGAGGGCTGATTTGGCTGGTTCTCCCAAGAGTCGAAGAAGAAGCAAAATACTTTGATGTTTCAAAAGAAACTACTTATATTTGAAGCTTCTATTTACTTTACATGACGTGCTAGGAATAGAGCAATTTTTTGTGATGAACCTTGTAACCCTGAAGCGTGTGCAAGGACTATTATAGAAAGTTGTAAATTCAGAATCTCTGTGAAGTGGAAGTGCAAGACTACTAGAGGGATGACTATGAACCATATGGATGTTAGTACTTACTTAGTACCGCTAGGGGAATTTGAGGTTTAGGTGGAGGTTGTTCTGTGAGTTTTTTTAGGAGTACACAGAATCCTTGATTTGGGTCTGTAATTTTATATTTGGTTATCCACCATATCTATATATTTACCTCTTTAGGGGAATAAGTAAGCAGAATTTTTTAATACGTAGAATATATGAACTAAAAATTGCAATAAAATGTGGCTAGAAGAAAACAAATTCAAAGGTGCGCGGTCACTTGTAAATTGTAATACATGCCCGTTAGCAATCGAAAATTCATAACAATTCAGTATTGCCATTGAAGTGTGGAAAACCCAGCGTCACACACATCAACCAAAGCAGGGTCCTGCTAAACATTTTCGGGGCCCTGTTCAAAAAAATCTTATAAATTATTTTAGTGTAATTAAATTAAACAATCATAAAATTATTTGTTAGCCCTAGTGTTAAGATAATAAAAAAATGATTAATCACACAATTACCTATATATCAAAAGACATTTAAAGTAATATCAAATTTGAATATTATAAATAACAACACAAATTATTATTTTTCTTGCAAAATCTGATAAAAAAAAACTTTTTATACTTACAAAATGTTGAAAAATATTTAAATAATGTTGTATTTATCAAAGTTTAGAGCAATTGATCTAAATATTTGGAAATAATGTGATAACTAAATGTTTTTAAATACAATTTAGTATAAAGAGGTTGTAGATGGTCCTTAAAAAAAATGAAAACATTTATGATTTTGTCTATTTGTCTAATTATATATGTCATTTGTAAGAAAAAAAGTTTATTAATGAAGAAAGTAACCAATGAATAAAAAGAAAAAGAAAAGTAGTGTGCACATTGCACATTAGATTAAAAAAGAAAAGGGTTCGTTATATCAGGGGTAAAAAAATAGAAAAAAGAAAAGAAAAAGAGCTTATGTGGAGATTCGAACCCGGAAACTGTAAAATAGGAAGTGCTCCTTGTCAAGGCTTAAACCAGTAGAGTAGATGAACTTTACTTTCTTATTTGGACCCTAAAATTTTGGAGACCCTATTTCGTGGATCTACCAGAATAGGTCAAAGCACGGGGCCTGAACCAAAGTGAATAGTTTTAGTCGTGGAGACACATTGGCACATTGCATAGAGAAAAAAAATAAAAATAAAAATTAGCTATATGTGAACAATTGTTTTTTAATTCAAACTCGATTGTAGATGTCCAACACAAGTAAAACTAAAAGCATTCAAGACAGGGTTAGTTTGGTAACTGATATATTAGGTATACTAAATATATGTTAAATTCAATTGTTCATAACTTAGTAAATAAAATATTATCTTAATTTAAATAGAATAGCCTATAATTAAGTATATATATATATTTTTTTTTTGATCAGGTAAAAATTCGATGATCAGACAGATCTGGCTCATCGAGAGGCCGACAGAGTCGGCAGACGACGAACCGTCAAACATACAATCATAATAATAAACAGGTGCAACACAAAGACGGTAAACAAACAGTCGCTAGAAGCATAAACGAGCCTAATCCATAAGAGTTGAGGACAACGAAGACAAAACGGAGCCAAGCGCCATCAGAAGATAACACCGCTGGCCAGCGGTATATCAGGAGTCCCTCATGTGGACGATGAAGACGAACCTCCAAGGAAATTTCCGGAATACGGAGTCGCCATGATACACACCGCCACGACCCCAGCCAGACCCGACACCGGATGCACGAGCCCCAACTCAGATCAGAACCGCCAAGAACAACCAGAACAACTGTCATGAACCACCCTCGTAGAAACGCACCTACAAGCCCTTTCGGGAATTTGACCAGACCCTTTTGGGATTTGGGCAACCTTTCTCTAGCTTCGGGCCCAAGCACAAAAGCTTGAGCCCAAAGGACTTGAGACCGGGCCAAGCTTGGGCCCAAAGTATGAAACACGGGCCCAAGCAAGGCAATCGGAGGTACACTAGCCCGCACCCAAGTCAGGCAACCAGTGATCGTCAGCCGCCCAACCAAGGAGCCCCGGACGACCACTACCCAGCCACCGCCGATAGGGAGAAGCGGGCGGGGACCCAGAGGCGGCAACACCACAGGCGACTGGAGCAAATTCACCAAAAGAAATTAGAAACACCAGGACATCGCCGATGGGCAAAGCACCAAGCCAACCACACCACCGAGACACCCAAATCGCCAAGCCAGAAGGCAATCGGTCACGGGGAGGGGAGCGAAACTCCAAAATAGAAGAAGCGACAACCAATTTAGTAGGAGGAGGAAGACTCGACGCCGGCAACCGAACCCGACGGGATCACGGGAAGGACCACGATCGGAGAAATCACTGAAATCGGCCGCCATACATAAGAAGGAAGGGATTAGACTAGATAGGAAACAAAATATAGGTGTTTGGGGGATAGTTGCCATGGCTAGATCGATTGGAACTTTGGAAGAGGAAGACCATGTTTGGATCCCAAATTGGGGGTTCACAAAGGGGTTTCACAAAGAGAGTTTCTCTCTCATAAGAGAGAGAAACTCAACGACTAAGTATAGATATATATGTATAGATTGAGATATATGGATAGATAATAAAATATGTACAAAAGAAGGGAAAGTAATTGATAGCCTAATTGCTTTACCTGGATTAATTAGGTTAGTATGGAAATAGACTAACCTAAAATAATTTGGCATAAAATAATGACATTTGGCATAATTATTCTCATTAAATAAAGATATAGATTTTTTTTTATGTGTATATAGATAAATTAATAAATTTTTATGGGTATATAGATATAGATTTAAATTTTAACCAATGGGGCTGTTTTTATAAAGAAAGAAAGAAAAATTCCTTTTTTAATGTTGTAATTTTATAATACTTTTATATTAAATCAATGAAAAATACGGATTCTATCCAAAAAAAAAATAAAAATACGGAGAATAAAAACTGAAAAAGGTAAAATCCAACACAAGTACACACAACCCACCCTGCCACTCTGCCATCCCGCCTCTATCCCCTTCTCTCTCATCTTAACTCAACGGAGCACTCGACAATCGATATCTCCCCCGTTTTCTCTGACTCTGGTCTCCGGCGTCTGCTCGCTCACCGCATAGTCTATAGCTCTGGTATTTAATTTCCCCCAATTCTGATTTTCAGTTTGAATTTAATTTTAATTTTGTTATAGAATTCAAACAGGGGAAACGCCTTTTCTTTTTTTGGTCTGAAGGGGGAAAAACTTTGATTTTGTTAGAAACTGGTCTTCGATTAGGCTACAGAAATCGGGAAATCCATCTCAAACTAATCTTTGCTCGTCTCTACGGAGCACTCAAACGCCACCACCTTCCTCTCTTCTCTCTGTCTGGTGGCCGACTCCTTCTATCTCCCCCAATTATCATTTTTTTTAGTACATGAGAAGGGCAAAACTTTTACTTTGTAATATGATCGGGAAAGACTTCAAATTTGTTCATAATATGAATTATGATTTTGTTAGAAACCTGAAAATTTGTATTCCATTGGTTTATCTGAGGTTTTTTTTTTTTGCTCATTGTTGAATCTGAGTTTTTAATTGAAGTTTCAATTATCGTGGACAGCAAATGAAATTGTCGATTCCCATTATCCCAACTTGAAGTTGAAGTGACCAGCAGCATCAGAGCCTTCTCCTATCCCTTCCGAATCCAGTGTAGAAAGGCGGCCCAAGGCCAGGCTCAGCAAAGGTTCGATTTTTTTTTCTTCTTCTTTATTTCTCTATTGTTTTGTTTGTGCAGATTTTGTTATCTCTACTCGTTTAATGTGTGTTTGCATCGAACGGCCTGTTAGTGTTAATGCCTCAATGGATAGACTTTCAGTTTTGATAAAGTTTCATCAAACTGAGAATTTCCCCATGAGTGTGGACAAAGAATTAGTTTTACGATGAGTCAAATAATAAAATTAGATCTTTCAATCGCGCACCGCATCTTTGTCGTTTGTTTGTACTCATTTTTCATCAATAAAGGATATTGTTCATCAGTCATATAATAATTGTTCTAGTTCAAATTATATATTTTTAAAAGTCTTACATTATTCTCGATTGTTTTTTTTGATCTTTTGGTTGCTTCCTCCCTTGCTTGTGTTTCTTCTTGTAGGTTTACTCTTGGATGTTGATTCTTCCTCCCTTGCTTGTGTTTCTTTTTGGTCTGTTTTGGTCTCTTTGGGTCTGTTTCTTCTTACATTATATTACTCCCTTTATTCTTCTTCTTAGGTTTACTCTGGTATTTTCCCCAATTCTTTCTTCTTATACGCTTCACTTGGAGTTCCAAGTACGTTGACGAGTGTTGAGTAAGTGAGTAACAAAAACTGCATAATTATATACAGATGTGTATATTTCTCTAGTAGAAAGTGTGTACCGTGTAGTGGTCAGTTATCCACTCTCCCACTTAATATATACTATATACTTTTCAAACCTTGAAATGGCAATTATACTTTTCTTACAATTTATTTACTAATGTTGAACTCTACTACTTATATTGCTTATTACTCACCCTAATAATTTCCTCAGTTTCTCTTATGATCCTAACCTTGCCCTATATGTGTGTATAGCAAATTGTTATTTTATAAACAATAACAAGTAGAATAATATATATTGTCTTTTGCACTATAAATGTAGCTAGGTTCTTGTGATGACCTTCTTCTTCCTTACTATTCTGTCCGGCTGCTAACTTCACTTTTGTTTTTTTTTTTAATAACATCACTTTCAAAGTTTTTTATTCTATACCAATTATATTATTTTTTGTCCATGCAAATTACATTTGATCACTTATCATTCAAGGTAATTTACTTCACATCTTTATTATTTTGTTATTTCACTCCTGCCTTGCAGTATCCGATCATTTGTTGCATGATATCTTCGCCGAAAACATGGATGCTGGTAGTTGGATCACTTTCGCTAGAAAATTTATTTGTTGGTAAGTTTAATTTTTCTTTACTGTGGATTATTTTTTTGATGTAATTGATTTACATGTTTATTTGTGACGTTGCGAAATCTCTTTCATGGTTGCTTTGAGATCATACATGAGTGTCTTTTCCTAAGATTACAACAAGGCATTTTGAAAAATAGCACTTTTTTTTTCCTGCGGGGAGGGAGGTGGGTGATAACATCTCTTTCCGATAGTCGTAGTGTCTTTTCCTAAGACTACAACAAAAGTTTAGCAAATTGAAATGCTACAAAGAGGGATTTAGCACATGAGTAAGGGTTTCTTGCAATGAGATTATGCTATCTTGACACATGTCATATTAAATTTTAATATCTTTATTTTTATAATGATCATTTAATTTATTGAAATGAGATTTTCTATTTTAACAACAAACTGATGGACCTTGTGAACTATGTTGTGAGTTTATTCATACTTAAAGTTGTTTATAATTATAATAATTGAACATTTTCTTAACTTTGTTGTATCAGTTTCTTTTGGGTGTGCAGATCAGTCTCAAATTATACAGTTTTGGAGCAATGCCACTGATTTTCTCGGAGGTTTTGCAATTTCTTTTTTATTTATTTTGATTGCACCTATATATGTCTTCTCTAACATTTTATTTTAGAATATCTAATTTAATAATTTACGTGTACATTTTATAATATCTCTAATCAGTAACAACTGCTTTTTATAGAATATAATTCTTTTTTTTATATATCAGAAATCCTTTTTGGAGTACTAATCTATATCTATGTATCTATATCTATACCTATAATACTTTCCTAGGCTTATTAACATATTCTCTAAGGGCATAGGTTAGAAAGACTGTATTCGTATGGGGTGAAGGTTGGTTTGCAGTAATTTTGGTGGTTGAAGATTGATATTTCAAAAAAAAAAATCTATATAGAAACATTGTTATGTATTTGGTATTTATGAGGTTTTAGATAGTAGTTTAAGTGGGAATGACAGTAAGTGACTTGTTTGTAATTGATAATAGAGGAAAGGAATACTGGAAGTAATTGACTAAGTGAGGAAAGGAAAAGGGGTATAAACTATAAAGGACCTATTTTTCACACCCCAAACTTAACCTAGTGAACCTTGCCCCCATAGATCCAAAATATGACAATTTGAAACCTTCCTTTTACATCTTTGAAACCTCCACCATATGAACCTCCAATGGCCAAACACCAATTATTGGGAAATTTCCAAAACCTGCAAAACCTCTCCTAAAACCTTGTACCCAAAAAAACGCTTACCATTACAGCAAAAGTGAAAAAGAAACTAGGAAGAAATCTCTACCCTCTGTGAAGTCAAGGGAAAGAAAACAACTGTTTGAATTTTTCAGTGTCAATTTAAGGAATAATTAATTGAAAAGAATGCTATTACACTATAACCAAAGGGTGTATGGTAACTGTTGAAGCTTTGAAGGTAGTAAATGATTCAATCTGCTATAAAATCCAAACTAGATAATCTACTTGGATGAACTTGAATGATTATCGTAATCTCACTTAGAAATTACGTACTAAACTTCTTGATTTCAAATATTATAATATCATCATATATTTACATTGTAACAGTAAAGAGACCAGGAGACACTTGGGAAAATGTTCCCTCGGATTTGTGGGTGGATATTGGAAAACAACTCACGAGTCGGCTTGATATCTTACGCTTTCGGTCAGTGTGTAAGATGTGGCGATCATCTCTGCCCTGTCCAACCCGCTTCCCACTTTGGGTGCCTCCACCACCTCAAGAGTCGCCCGACGTGCCCTACTTCATCACCGAAGTCAACATGTTTCAATTGCGATGTAAGATGTATCCTCAAATGTGGCCTTTGTTGGTGGCGTTTGAAGAGTTCAAACGAGGTGGCAAGACTGGCAACTTTCGCAGTCACATCTTTATGCCTAGGCCAGACTTCTTTGATTGCCCCACAATATCATCCATGGCGAAACCTCCACTCTCTAAACTCACCTTCATTGCCAAGGCCTACCATCTTCGTCTTAAAAACTTCCAAGGCAGTGTCTTTGTTAGAAAGATAGTCTTAATTTCTTCAGATGCAACTAGTGTGAACCCTAGTTATGCTTCCGATGTGACTGTAGTTGCTCATTTGTGTCAGGGGGAAATGAAAGGGAGACTGGCATTGTTGAGGCTTCAAGGATCCCACAAAAATTGGTATTGGGACACCGAATTCAACAGTCGTGTTTATGAAGACATTGCCACTTACAAAGGGCAACTGTGCACGCTTGACAAATGGGGAAGAGTTTTCTTTATGGATTACAACTCCTTACAGATGACCCAAGTTTGTGATTCATCATCGATTTCTAGTGAGCTGAAGGAGAAGCAGTTGTGTGAGTCTAATGAAGACTTGTGTTTGGTTGACCTAAATCATCGAGATAATAAGGGTTACAAGTTAAGTTTACGACACCGAAAGTGGTTTCAGCTTAGAGACGTTGGTTGGAACATTTTATTAGCCCCCGGTCCTTATCAAATCAGATGATGAACGTGGACGATGAACAAGGGTTACAAGTTAAGTTTACGACACCGAAAGTGGCTTGATATTGGATACCTGGGTTGGAACCTTGTATACTGCGGTCCTTTTCACATCAGATGATCAACGTGGACGATGAATGCAATTATTATGTAATTTACTAATTTATGTTCGCAATAGACAGCTTTGCAAAACTTTATTCTGTGTAGGCAGGGGCGGAGCCCGGAAAAAATTGAGGGGGCTCGCCTATTTTGTCGGGATTTTTTTTTAATATATATGAGGTACAATTATTTTAAAAGAAAATAGTAGAAAACACATTAAATATATTATTTAAAAAGCTAAAAGAGAAAAATAATCCATAAAATGAAGCCATAGAGATTTAAACTCTATCTTATTATTCAAATTCCCATCTCATTCCAACAAAGCTAGACATACTTATTGATTTATTACTTTTTTAAACTTTTTTAACACTTAAATTATCAAAAATTATAAAAAAAAATACATATTTGTTATTTTTATTTTTTACATTTTTCCCCGACCCGGGGGGCTCGAGCCACCTCATGCCCCCCCTCCCTCCGCCCTTGTGTGTAGGGATGGGTGGATTTTCAATGCATTTTAATTATAAAACAATTATAATTATACTTATTTGGTTTGCATTTTTTATAATGGGTTTAAAATAACGTAAATTTTAAATAAGATATATTATAAATTGTGTCAATTTATTATATTACGTTTATAATGCAGTTATATGTACTTTATGCAATAGTGGATGTTTGATTAACGTAATTTACAATGTATTATAATTATAATTTAAATGGACTGGAAGTCTGGAATCCAAACACATTCGTAGTCCTTTTTATTCTTTTGCGGAAAATAGTTTTTCGAGGTAAGGATGACATTTCGTGACTATCTTAATTCAAGGCTAAATTGTAGCCTAATAAGTAAGGATAGTTTATGTTTAAGATGTTAACTATTTTCAATATTAGGGTGGCAGATTGTACTATGCCCGAGATGTGTTTTTTTTAATCAAATATGTGTAGGAGAGATATGTTGTGAGGTTTTAGAAAATAGTGGTTACTTTCTGTAATTAGGGAAATAAGAGGGTAGGTTATTATAACCTCATTTCTCCTTGTAACCGATTTAAATAGTGGAGCTTGCCTCCATTGTGAACTGTTTTACAATGCTATGAAATTATGAGTTTTGAGAGTTTAGTTTTCTTCATCTTCCTTGAATCTGAGTGTTCTTGAGTGAATCAATCATCATGGTATCAGAGCGGCAGGAGATCGCGCGCCAATTCGATTGTTCGATCTCGCTCTAAGCAATCAAATCAAGTGTTGTGCTGCAAGCTGGAATCCGTTTCCGCAATCAGGTGTTCGTTCTAGATCCCTCGCTCCAGTTGTCGTTGCTGTAGTGCTGCGAAAGCGCCATGGCTGAAGACAGGTCTCATGAGCGAGAACGAAGACGAAGCGAGCTGATTACATGCACAGATCTACAGAATCCTTTGTTCATTCACCCATCTGACAACTCTGGTATGACTCTAACCACAATTCAATTGACTGGTGAGAATTTTCGTCGATGGAAGAAAGCGATGAAAAAGGCTTTAGCTGTGAAGAACAAGTTAGGATTTGTAGAAGGATCTGTGATTGAAACTACTGAAAACTCTCCGTTATGGACTAGATGCAATGATATGGTCTGATCTTGGATTTTAAATATTGTTTCTAAGGAAATTTATGCAACTCTAGATGAGTTTTATAGTGCAAAACAGATGTGGGATGATCTTGCTGAGAGTTTTGGTCAAAGAAATGGCCCTTTGCTGTTTCACTTGAAGAAAGAGTTACAAGATTGCGAGCAGCAATCAACTGGAATTACTGAGTATTTCACAAAATTGAAAGGATATTGGCAGCAACTGTCAGGGCTAATTCCACCGATTAGATGCACATGTGGAAAATGTGAATGTGAGTTAAATAGAAAGATTGAAGCTGCTGAATCAGAAGAGAAACTCATGAAGTTTCTCATGGGGTTGAATTCCCAATATGCTGCTGCTAGAAGGCAATTTCTACTTCAAACTCCTCCACCAACTGCAAGTTTGGCTCATTCACTGCTCTTACAGGATGAGTCAAGCTCTAAGATGAAAGATCTTGGGGTGAAAACTGACACCACTGCACTGATGTCCAAAAGAGAACATCAAAGGGATACTGAGCCTTCAAAGAAGGATGGATCTGAGCAGCCAAGGAGGAAGAAATATCACCACTGTGATGGAAATCATATAGCTGATAAGTGTTGGGAGGTGATAGGCTATCCATCTTCGCATTCAAAGAGTAAGTACAAGCCGCAGGGAGGAGCAAGATACACAGTTGATCCAAAGAAAGTGCAGTTTCGAGCAAATGCTACCACTGAGAGTTCAAGTGATGGTCACCTGAAGCTGTTCCAAGGACTGTCTGATGATAATCAGAAATTGATGGCCTTTCTTCTGCAACTGATGAGCCAACCAAAGGAGAAGAGTACCGATGTCCATATAGCAGGTACAACTTTTCATCTTTGATGTAATGTTTCTGGCTTTTCTGATGCCTGGATTATAGATAGTGGTGTCACACACCATATGACTCATAAACAATCTATTCTGTCAAATTTGACACCTATTACACATCCATCCACTATTCACTTTCCAGATGGCAGTACCAACCCCATTACTCACAAAGGTACAATCACTTTACCCCAAATGACCCTATCCAATGTTCTCTATATACCTAGTTTCAAATTAAATCTGCTTTCTGTGAGTTCACTCATCCTTGAGTACCAATTTGATATTAACTTTAGGGATAATCTGTGTATTATCCAGGACCATGCAAGGACGAGAGTGATAGATGTTGGTAAAGACATTGGGGGACTGTACTACCTTGTCAATGAACCAGAAATGAGGAAACTTTTAGCCACTGCCTTCTCTGCAAACACAGCTCCCCATTTACCTTTGTTTCTTGAACATTCAAGTTGTAAATCTGATCTGGGTGCTCTCTGGCACCTTAGATTGGGGCATGCCCCACCAAATAAACTTCGTTCTGTTCCTTATATTAAAAAAGACATCAATGATATGTCTGACATTACTTGTACTGTTTGTCCTTTGGCAAAACAAACAAGAAAAAGTTTCAATTCTAGTACATCTCTTGTTGCACATAATTTTGAGCTTTTACATTGTGATATGTGGGGACCCTATGAAACTCCAACCTATCTACAATGGTCATAGGTACTTTCTAACCATTGTAGATGATAGAAGTAGGAGTGTGTGGGCTATCCTTCTCAAATCCAAAACCGAGACACCATCTTTACTACAAAATTTTATCACCAGAATTGAAACTCAATTCAACACCAAAATCAAAAGAATTCGATCTGACCAAGGCACTGAATTCTTCAATTCAGATGTCACATCTTTTCTAAACACAAAGGGAATTATACATGAGAGTTCCTACACTGCTACACCCCAACAAAATGGGAGAGTTGAGAGAAAGCATAGATATATTCTTGAAACTGCCCGGGCTCTTCGATTTCATGCCTCTTTACCAATCAGATTTTAGGGGGTTTGTATTCTCACAGCAACATACCTCATAAACAGACTTCCTACATCCCTTCTTAATCACATCTTTCCTCATGAAACACTATTTCACCAACCTCCTGACTACTCTATACTCAAAGTGTTTGGTTGTCTGTGTTACATCTCAACTCTTGGGAGTAATAGAAAGAAATTTGATATCCGTGCTGATCCCTGTGTGTTTTTGGGTTACCCCTTTGAGTTCAAGGGATATAAGGTGTACAATTTAAAATCTCAAAAGTGCCGTGTCAGCAGAGATGTTACTTTTATTGAAAATAAATTTCCTTTTGCCTCTAAACATCCTCTCCTTAACACCCCTTCTGTACCTGTTGCACCATCTCCTGAACATCACACATTCTCTGAGGATTTTCTCTCCCCTTATGCTCCTCTATTTGAGCCCATTGAACCTCATATTCCACCACAGTCTCCATCTCTCAACCCTTTTTCTCCATCCGAGTCCTTAGCTGATTACTCACCTTCACCTGTTCCTCCCATGTTTGATGAGATTCCCACAGTGGTTTCTCCTGAACCAATCATACCTACTCTTAAAAAATCTACAAGGACTCATTCTACTCCATATTGGCTCAAGGACTATGTATGCAGTTCCTCCAATGTTGACACCAGTGCTGCACTCTCTACTAACAGGTTCACCTCTCCTTACCCTCTCTCACTTCTTGTATTTCTTATTCATTGTGTTCTCCATCATACAAAGCCTTTATCTCCAATGTGACACCTTTATCTGAGCCAACATCAGTAGCTGAGGCATTACACAAACCTGAATGGTGTAAAGCTATGCTCACTGAGCTTAATGCTCTTGAAATGACTGGTGCTCGGGACATTGTACCAAGGCCTTCTGATCAGTCAGTAGTCACTTGCAAATGGTTGTTCAAACTGAAGTTCAAGGCTGATGGGACTCTGGATAGGTATAAAGCTCGTCTAGTAATTGCAAGGGGTTTCTCTCATGTTGAAGGGATTGACTACAGTGAGACATTTGCCCCAGTGGCTAGGATGATCTCAGTCAGAACCTTACTCACACTAGCAGCTGTTAAGGATTGACATGTCACTCAAATGGATGTGACAAATGCTTTTCTACATGGTGAGCTTAAGGAAGAGGTCTACATGGAACTGCCTCCTACTTATGATCATCTTAAGAAGTTCCAGCATTGCTCCCAGGAGGAGAGTCATGATGAGAGCGACACTGTGAAGAATGCAAGAGCAGGTGAAGTCTGCAAGCTAAAGAAATCCTTGTATGGATTAAAGGAGGCACCAAGACAATGGTTTGCAAAATTCTCTCAAGTTGTGAGAGAGGCAGGATATGTGCAATTAGAAGCTGATCATTCTTTATTCAAAAAGAAAATAGAAGGGACATACACTACACTTCTAGTTTATGTGGATGGTATGATCATAGCTGGAGATAGCAAGACTGAAATTCAGAAATTAAAGGAACATCTAAACAAGAACTTTCAGATGAAGGAACTGGGTGAGCTCAGGTACTTCTTAGGAATTGAAGTGGACAGAACTGAGAAAGGGTTCTATTTGAATCAGAGAAAGTATGCTCTTGAAGTTCTAAAGGAAACTGGGATGTCAGATGCAAAACCAGTGGCTACTCCTCTGGATCCAAAGGTGAAATTGAACATGGAAGGGAGCAGATCAAGTGTGAATCCCATAGCTCACAGGAGACTAGTAGGCAGATTGATATATCTGACCATTACTAGACCTGATATTTGTTATGCAGTGTAAGTGCTCAGTTAGTTCATGCATACACCAACAGATGAACACTGGATGGCAGCAAAGCATGTGCTGAGGTACTTGAAAAATGCACCAGGACAAGGCTTGTTGTTGGCCAAGAGTAAAGACTTGGAATTGAGAGCCTTTTGTGATGCAGACTGGCAAAGCTGCCCCATGACCAGAAAATCTCTCACAGGGTTTTGTGTAATGTTGGGACCCTCTCTAATCTCTTGGAGATAAAAAAAAATAGTCATATGTAGCCATGTCTACAGCAGAGGCAGAGTATAGGGCAATGTCTATGACTTGTTGTGAAATCACTTGGCTAGTAAAGTTGCTGAAGGATCTGGGAGTGCTGATAGCAAGTGTCAAGATGTTTTGTGACAACCAATCAGCCT
Organism: Persicaria tinctoria; assembly: GCA_037127255.1. Classification (NCBI taxonomy): domain Eukaryota; kingdom Viridiplantae; phylum Streptophyta; class Magnoliopsida; order Caryophyllales; family Polygonaceae; genus Persicaria; species Persicaria tinctoria. The sequence continues at coordinate 64,054,395 of JBANSL010000010.1, read as the reverse complement.
TACACATAGCCAAGAACCCAGTGTTCCACGAGAAGACAAAGCACATCGAAGGAGATTGCCATCTTGTGAGGAACAAGGTACTAAAGAAAGAGGTTGTTCTTAGTTACATCTCAACAAAAGAACAAGAGATATCTTCACCAAGACCGTGTGCAGTGAGATATATGATCGAACACTTGGCAAGTTTACAAATCAGCTTGCAACTTCAACTTGAGGAGGAGTGTTGTGAGGTTTTAGAAAATAGTGGTTACTTTCGGTAATTAGGGAAATAAGAGGGTAGGTTGTTATAACCTCCTTCCTCCTTGTAACCGATTTAAATAGTGGAGCTTGCCTCCATTGTGAACTGTTTTACAATGCTATGAAATTCTGAGTTTTGAGAGTTTAGTTTTCTTCCTCTTCCTTGAATCTGAGTGTTCTTGAGTGAATCAATCATCAAGATATATACGGAGTATTATACTTGGTGAATAACGAAAGATTATTTAACTCAAAATCAAATTTGTAATGATGAGTTACTTTCTAAGTTTTAAAATTGACAAGAAATGAAAGAGAGAGAATGCAGATAGAGATGATAATTTCTCTTTTAAAAAAGTAGAAAAGATAAAGCAATTTTATAGTCGACAAATATTCAAAATATTGCACAACCTGACATTTTATTATTGTTTTTTTAGGGTTGTTATATGAACTAAACATCTCGAGCTCACAGATCCTCAATGTTGTTGAATCTGCAGCTAATCCCAGTCCATCTACAAATGCTTCTCATCACGGTGACAATTGTGGGACAACTGAACCATAGATAGCCTTCACTTTCATCCTCAAACTCACATAAGACACATGCTATATTTGCCGATCCACACCAGTGCTTCATCCTTCTTTCAGTGTTCAACCACTTCTTAGGAATCTTAGTTGCCAACCATTCAATAAATGCCCATTTTCAACATTGTATACAAAATTTTGATTTTTGGTTCCAGCGAACGATAGCATCTCCCCCCCCCCCAATTATGTTTCAAGTCCTCTACTTCTTAATAGATGATATAACTTACTACAGGCAAGATCTCCACGGTGGTTCGACAGCACATCTAGATTCGTCGTTGGTATTCTTTTCGAGTTCAACATGGCAAGAAACTCATCTCTAACCCTCTAAATACTCTTCCACACCCAAGAATAATTCACCTTTATGTTGACATTCCATATACATCTGCATCTTTCAAGTGATTTCGTGAGCACCGTCGCAACCAAATGCTCGGTTTATATATACCGAGAAGAAGATCACCCAACAACTTGGCTTGAACACTCTTGTTCCATGCAAGAACCGGTAACAAACATCCGACACAACTAAACACTTCTTACCATCATCTTTTCCATTCCAAAGAAAGTGTCGAAACATGCCTTCAATCCGCTCCACAATCCCTTTCGGGGGAATGAGAATCTGACTCCAGAAAGTGAGGACTCCAGCACAAACCGAGTTTATGAGTTGCAATCTCCTTGCGAACCTTGCATATGATAAATTCCGAGCAGCCCAAGTTTGAATAAGTTTCCCAAATTTCTCATATATTTGCTTACTTACTTCGTTTGTAAATAAGTGACTTTTTCAAGTCATGCACATATTTTTAGGACGGTAAAAATTATATAAAATTTTAAATTATTTTTAAAATAGTTAATATTATACGTAGTATTTATTACTAATAACAATGATATTATTTTAACAATGTAATTAAAGAATTCATATTTTATAGTATAGTTTTACTGTCGTAAAAAAGTGTGCATAACTTGAAAAAGTCACTTATTTACAAATGGAGGGAGTATTATTCAGGCATCAAAATATTGAGGTCATGTTAAATTGAAATCTACCATGTAATTAAAATTAGCATCCAAGATCTGTAATTTATATATGTTGTTTGAATTTTTTACATATTTTTTAATGAGGTAAAAACTCTATAAAATATCAAAATTTATAATATATATAATAAGTATGAAATTATAAATAATAATAAGATATATTTTATATAGATTTTTTGTTTCATTAAAAAGCTATTAAAAATAAAAAAATAATTTAAATTATTAGATGAAAAGATTTTTTTTATTGGGCTTGGTCATTGGTGTAGAAAGATATACTAGCTAGTTGAAACAACGAAAAAGAGATTCGGACAACAAACTCTATAAAATAGGCAATGCAATGCGACTAGTTCTGGTTGTCCATCGTTGTGGATGTCCAATGGTTGGAGGTTTGAAACTAAAGTAGCTCGTAGTACAAATTCTTAATATCTTAAAAGTTTTCCTTCACATGGCAGAAAAAACTATGTTGAGAAGCCATAACCAATCAATGAAACAGGACCACAACATCACTCTATTGATCACTAGTGATATATATGCAATTGGCATTGCAAGCACCACCTTTTCTTCTCCAACTAGCAAGCTAAAAAGCAGGCTTGACAAACTACCTACCATTTTTTGGCCTAATAAACTCATTCATTTTGTGAGATATCATCATCTTGGTTGTTAGTATACAAAATCTATTCACACCCATTTCGAATTTGATCAAGATGTACCGAAATAGCAAAAATAAGTCAATTAGGGTTCAGGGACACCATCGTCTGTTGCACGGTAAAATTTCATTTAAACCCTAGTCTCTATCGTTAAATATGAGATGACTTTGCATGATTGAGAGCTTGGTTCTCTTTGAGCAAACAGAGCTTTGACTTGAGCGTTGAAGGCTCCTCTAGAAAGGTAATTAAGGCCCACCCCAATCCCGCTTGTTTTGGATTGCGTGATTCATATAATCGCATCGGGCAACGACTGACTAATCGACTATCAATATCCATCAGTTATTGTTTCGAGTTTTCCCGCTACATCTACCTTGTTTGTCCAGAGCAATTCCAATAGAATAAAGTCTACAACAAGTGTGTTGCAACTTGCAACGATAAAATCCTCTTACAGGATCATCTTATAAAGTTTGTCAACGTGAAAGATGATGCAATGTTGAGAGATGTGAATGAGACTAAAAGAGCCTCACCTCGAAAGATGAGTCAACTCCTATTGATAATTGGTTTTAGAATGGAACCCCACTTGATTTTATGTGATAGGCTACTAGCGTATGTGCACCTGTGCATACGACCCTCGGTCATCGGTCCAAATCGGACTTTGATCAATAATGTGCATTTTAGTTCTTTTGATATGCAACAAGATTTCATTTCATGGAGCAACAAGCAAAAAGGGTTTGAATTCCTTACCCAAAGTCACAGTGCACCATACTTTGTGCAATGTGCAGTGTCCACCACCGCACCTAAATGGGTAACCTGCCTCAGAATCTAATTTTATCTATTCATATATCTTTTTTATTTCCCCCCTTTATTCCCTCCTCCCACCTACATAAACGTGTGTTGCTGCGCAACTCACCATACCCAAATCCCCTTCTTGATCGATCTTCTATGGCACCCTGTGGAGGCCTACAACAGATCTTTGAGAACCCGCCACCGGAAAACCCGTCCCTCCTCGAGTCCTTGTCTTCTTGGAAGCCGATCAGGAGACTAAAATCAATCGACCAGTCGTACACTGAGCTCTTCGGAGAACTTCACTTCCGAGAGAACACCGAGACATCGCTGCCATCTGCTTTAGTATCGGAGGCTGCTGCTTCATGGCTACCAGGATCATCAGCCTCGTCGACGAGCGATCAAACACCGTCTACCTGTTGCTATTCCACCAAGAGCTCTGAGAACTACTTGCTGAACCCGGAGAGCCTCCAGCTGTGCACCGAGGGGCTCGGCTTCGAGAGCTTAGACGGCGTGGAGGATACGAAGAACGAGAGTGACAATGACGGGTTTTTAGGTACGGTGAAGGAGTTTGTTCGAGGGAATCCGACGAGCTATATGGGCTCGGATCAGTACAAGATCGCGAAGAGCTGCGGAAGCTCGTGTCCTCCCCCGATCTCCTGCATAGGGAGGACGGGGAAGGACCGAGTTTCCTTCAAGTCTCATAGGCAAGATGGCAGGTTTGTGTTAGAAGAGGTCAGGATTCCGACACACGAGTATCTTTGTGCTTCAAGAGAGGACGGGAGGCTGCGGCTTTGCCTTGTTCAGCACGACGATGGGGAGAGTTTCCTCGGACAACAAGGACAAGAAACCGAAGAGGGCGACGGATCAACAGACATGGATGATGATCATCACTATGAAGATTCATAAAGGCTCATGCCATCGTTTGATATCTGTAATAGGCAAATTAAAATAAGCATCAATATTTGTCAAGCCTTGTTTATTTGCTTCAACTACAACAATATTAGAAATGCTATTGCTAACTACCGATGACTGGGATCGTGTGCACGCATATGTGCTAGTAGCTAGCATATAAGCTGAGTGAGATTTCATTCTAAAATCAATTGACAATAGAAAGAATAGGTTACTTTTTGGCCTCATTCATATCTCTCAACATTAATTAACAGATATGTCATAGTTCAAAAGATGCTGGATATTTATAAAGGAATCAGTAGACATATATCACCATTCAACTCGCATCAATTCGCAAATGTGCTTGCCCAAAAGAAGCAAGATATGGCCATAAAAGAAGGTCCCAAAGCATTCAACTCGTGCACCACATAGTTCTGATTGAGATTAAAAGGCGCAATTCGTCAAACCACCAAGAGGCAAGAGGCTTGACCAAGCATATTGGTATGGAGAATCAATAAGAATTGGATTCATAGAGCAAAATTAAAAGATAAGATTACATGCTCCCATGGAAAGAAACACTAAGCAACCAGCTGGACCACAAGAATCAAGATTTCAGGGATCAAGAACCCTCTCTAGATAGACCACCATATCAATCGCCTTTGATAAAGGGAGGTCTTCTTTTTTACTTGTTAAAAGTTGTACATCCCTTTTGGTACAAGATATAAAGGCAATAAAGTGAGCTATCAAAATCCTTAAGCCTTTCTACAAAGTCTTATGCAAATTGCTACATGTAGATGTACTAAACTAGTGTTCATTTGTACCTCCTTTGTATAATTGTATACATATATATAATTAAGAAGTTGTATAATATAAAGAGTGATAGCTTACACACACAAAATCGGATCACATTAAACAAGTACAAGTTACATATCAAATTGAATTGTTATCAACTCGGTCGTTTTAGAATTCAAACGCACAAATACTGAACTACTAATAATAGTGTTTCAGATTTAATATAAAAAATAAATAAAAATTATGTCAAATGTATTAAAAATTCCATACTTTTAAAACTGAATAATGTTTAAAAATATCGAACGGATGCATAACTAATTCGGATTATAAAATTTGGAGGAGGTCTGGTTCGGACAGTTCGGGTGTTATTGTTAGAGTTAAACGTATTCCTAGAATTCAGGGTAGTTACATTTAGAAGATATTGTTTAGATATTGTTTACTTATTAGTCAAAGTAAGTGGAGGATTTGTCTCCACTACTTTAGCCATTATCTCATTATTAGTTACTAGAATCTGTATTTAAATATCTCTTCATTAATGAGAAAGATTATCAATTGTCAAACAAATATCTATCCTTATTCCTTACATGGTATCAGGTTTGATCCAAAGCTTTCAACCTTTCTTCCTCCTACCTTAGCCTCCCTACAATGTCTACTCCATCCAACACACTTGCCAATTTGAATGACCCCTCTCGCCCCTTCATCATTGTCCACTTCACAAATATTCAAAAATTAAACACAACTAATTACATCACTTGGTGTAAGCAAGTTAAATCTACCCTTGTTGGCCATGGCCTTCTCCCCTTTGTTGATGGCTCTTCCACTGGGCCATCTCCTACCCTTGCTCAATCCACCCAACCTAATCCAGCCCACACCACTTGGGTTCGTCAGGACCAACTTCTTTTTGGTTCTCTCGTCGGCACGCTCTCGGCGGAAGTCGCTCCGTTGGTGACTCCTGCAGAGACCTCGCGACAAGCATGGACTATCCTCGAACAATCATTCGCCAAACCCTCCCGTGCTCATATCCATCTTCTTAAGGAGAAAATGAATTCCCGCACTAAGGGTAACAAATCAATCACAGCCTATATTCAAGAGGTCACGGGGGTATCCGACGTACTTGCATCCTTGGGCAAACCACAAGATCCCGAGGATGTGATCGATGCTATCCTCAAAGGCCTCGACCCTTCCTATCAGGCGGTTGTAGACGGCATCTATGCCCGAGATACGCCCATCACCATCCCTGAACTTCATGAGAAGCTCCTTACCAAGGAAAATCTCCTACTGTCCTGTTTTCCGCAGTCAAGTGCCTTCCATCCGACCTCCTCCCTTCCGTCCTTCGGTGCCAGCTCCATCATCTCAGCCGCAAGCTCACACCTCTACAATGCAAAACTCACCTTCGCCTTGGCTGGTTGATAGTGGTGCATCCCATCACGTCACCAATGATTTGTCCAACTTGAGCATCCACTACCCCTACGACGGCACCGATGAGCTTGTCATCGGCAATGGTAATGGCCTTCGAATCTCTCACATTGGTAACACTGCATTAACCTCGGCCACCAATCTCTTCTCTCTTAATGATGTTTTGTGCGTTTCAAATATTGCCCGAAATATTCTCTCTGTGTCTAAATTTACTTCCCAAAACAATGTCTCCATTGAATTCTTACCCACTTGCTTCTTTGTGAAGGATCTCCTCTCGGGCAACATCCTCCTTAAAGGCCCCCTGGTCAACAATGTCTACTGCTGGCCACCCACGACAAGCCCAGCTTCCTTTTCTGCCTCCAGATCTTCTTCAAGTGCAGACATGCACCACCGTCTCGGCCATCCTTCGGCATCTATCTTTAAATTGTTGCAATCTTTTCTTCCTCCTTGTACTGTTACTTCCAGTCCAGAATTTTGTGTTGCTTGCTCTACTAATAAAGCTCATAAACTTCCATTTTTTACCTCTATTATTACTTCCTCATCTCCATTAGAAGTTATATTTTCGGATGTTTGGACGTGTCCCACTTTGTCGTTTGATGGCTACAAGTACTATGTTATTTTTATTGATCATTTCACAAAATATATATGGTTTTTTTCCCTCAAACACAAATCCGATACGCATCACACATTTGTCAAGTTCAAGGCCTTGGTTGAAAATCGCTTTGATACTAAAATCAAAACATTCTTTTCGGATAATGGTGGCGAATTCATTTCTCTCAAATCTTTCTTCTCTACAAATGGAATCACTCATCTCACCTCACCTCCTCATACACCTCAACACAACGGCTTTGCCGAACGTCGGCATCGCCACATTGTCGAAACTGGCTTGTCTCTAATGTCACACTCGGCTTTGCCCCACAAGTTTTGGCCCCTCGCCTTTCAAACCGCGGTTTATTTAATTAATCGTCTTCCCACTCCTACTCTTCAAAATAAATCCCCTTATCTTGCTCTCTTTCATCAAACACCTAACTATCTCAAATTACGATGCTTCGGGTGCCTTTGTTTTCCGTGGCTTCGCCCTTACACCTCTACCAAAATGGATCCAAAATCAATTTCTTGTGTGTTTGTAGGCTATTCTCTTCAATAGAGTGCCTATTTATGCCTTAATCCTCAAACAAATAAAATATATGTCTCTCGTCACGTAACCTTTTTCGAATCGGTCTATCCATTTCAATCATCTCCAACTACCGTCCCACCAACATCCCATTCTAGTCCTGAGGAATTGACCGTACCTAGTCCCTCCTTTTTAACTCATTTAATTAATCCCACCCCACCTACCCTTCCCCCTACCCATCACCCCACTCCTGAACCCACTACACCTCAACAGCCCCCACCTCCTATTTCCCCTCCTCTACAAGCTATATCACCCACCCCATCGCCTCCTGCTTCCGCATCTATGACTCCACACCCGTCCCCTCTTACCCCTCCTTCTCGCCAAATAATTACCCGGTCCAAAAATAATATATCCAAGCCTATTTCCAAACTAAACCTTCACGTTGCTCCCTCTCCCCTCAAAGAACCTCAAAACATAACCCAAGCTCTCAAAGACCCGGATTGGCGCAAAGCTATGCAAACAGAATTTGATGCCCTCATTGCCAATGGCACATGGGAGTTAGTTCCCAGACTACCCAACACAAAATGTGGTTGGATGCAAATGGGTTTTCCGAACCAAATTGCATTCCGACGGCTCCCTTGACAAGTACAAAGCTCGTCTCGTCGCTAAGGGGTTTCACCAACGACCCGGCTCCGATTTCACTGAGACATTTAGTCCCGTCGTCAAGCCAGTCACCGTCCGTTCCGTCCTTGCTCTTGCAGTTCAGCCGGGCTGGCCTCTTCGTCAACTTGACGTTAACAATGCCTTCTTGCAAGGTACCCTCCACTGGAGTGCTCTGAAACGTCTTCTCCGTTATTTGCAAGGAACCATCGACAAGGGTATCATCATTCATCGTCATCCCTCTCACGCCCTTCACGGATTTTCCGATGCCGATTGGGCTGGAAATAAGGACGACTACACGTCCACAACTGGCTACGTCTTCTTCATTGGTCGTACTCCTATTTCCTGGAGCTCAAGAAAGCAAAAGACGGTCGCTCGCTCCTCCACTGAATCTGAATATCGCGCCCTTGCCGATGCCTGCTCAGAACTCATATGGATTCAATCACTTCTCACTGAACTAGGGGTTCAACAATCAACGCAGCCGGTCATCTACTGCGATAATTTGGGCGCCATAAACCTCAGTTCCAATCCCGTTTTCCACTCAAGGATGAAGCATGTCGCACTTGCATACCATTTCATCCGCCAACAGGTTCAAGGCAACACGCTTCGGGTGTCCTACGTACCGACGGATGATCAAATAGCAGATATCCTCACAAAGCCACTTTGTCGCCCTAAGTTCACCACTCTTCTATCCAAGTTCGGTCTCGCCTCACCGGCGGCCCTTCTTGCGGGGGTATGTTAGAGTTAAACGTATTCCTAGAATTCAGGGTAGTTACATTTAGAAGATATTGTTTAGATATTGTTTACTTATTAGTCAAAGTAAGTGGAGGATTTGTCTCCACTACGTTAGCCATTATCTCATTATTAGTTACTAGAATCTGTATTTAAATATCTCTTCATTAATGAGAAAGATTATCAATTGTCAAACAAATATCTATCCTTATTCCTTACAGTTATAGCGGTAGATCGAAGATCGATCTCTCACATCTCGAATCCAAATTCCTCGATCTCATCTCTCTCCCCCATCTCAATTGACCCGGATGTAGGTGACTCTGTGAGCTCGATCAATGGACTTGGAGTTGTTGACGCTAACGGTCTGTCGTCTGAGGACATTGTTTGCTACTCCCACCCTCAGTCCTACGCTGAGATGAGCTCTTCCTTCATCAATCTCGAAATGCCCTGTGAGTTCAATTCCTCTACATATTTCGGTCGATTCTTGCAGTGAGATGTGATCGAATTCAGAGGCTGGTCTATATTAGGCTCAGGGGTGGCAGTCGCCCCCAACCGAAAATAAAATTTAATATACATGTTTTTCTCGTCGATAGATTCGATTTGATATATTATAAGCTCAAATTTAAGCAAAAAGTTATAAACGTTTGAAGAATGAACAAACATAAATTATTTTCGACATCATTTTCCAAACTGGATTATTTCTATCATAATTATCGTTTGCTACACTTAATACCTTAATACTATAATTAAACTCGATAACTTCAAATTAGTAGGTTATATTGAAATATTTGAAAACTATGAAATAAAGTATGCACAATTGATGTTTTTATTCTAGTTGCACGTACATTCATGATATTGAGAATTTCTTTATAATTAAAAAAAATTACAGACAATTTTTCGATAAACTAAAGTATACAATTTCCCTAGGGCTAATAGTTGCAACAACACGTGATCAAGTAGTTTGACAATGTTCGACATTTTTTTTACAGTAGGTAAGAAGTAGATCGACAAAGCAATCTTGAAACCATCTAAAAGATGACTTGATAAACCCTACAAAGAGGGTCGCCAGTCAAAAGAAAAAAAAAAGAAAAAAAACTAAGATTACAAATACAAATAAACAATATTTAAAACGTAAAAATTAAAGCCCTTCATTCTTGGGGTATGCTTCGGCGACTTAGACAATGTTCGACATTGAATTGGGGAAGATTAGGGCGTGTTGTCCCATATTCTGCAAGGCATTATTTAGTTAGTTTCCCATTAGAAGAGATAGCTTTCCAATTTCTAGCTAGTTGTAACTTTGTTCAAGTATTTATGAATTTGTTGACTCTACAATTTAAGTTGCTTCAGCCATCACTACTTGCAATCTCATTTAAAATTTTCGTAAATATGGAAGTGTAAGATTGTGTCTTTTTTGTTGATCACCAAGGGCAGAGCTGAGGGGGGCAAGGGGAGCATACGTCCCTGATCCTTTCATCCGACGAATTATCTATGCTTATATGCTTATTCTACTCGTCGGTAGTTTCATTTTGATATATTATCTATATATAATACTTTAAATCAGAAAACTTTCATGACGTGTCATCTTCTCCTTGATTTTAGGTAATTTAACCAATTCCTTATTTTCTACTTCTTTATTTTTTCCTCTCTCCTATATTTAATTATTATCTATATAATACTTTAATTCAGAAGACTTTGATGACGTGTCATCTTCTCCTTGGTTTTAGGTAATTTAACCAATTCCTTATTTTCTACTTTTTTATTTTTTCCTCTCTCCTATATTTAATTATTATTTCCTTTAATTATTAATTTCATTCTTCCCTTTATCTTTTTAAATCAATCCTATTCTTTCTTTTATTTCCAACATATTTTTTAACAATTAGGCTTAATTCAAAACATTGAATTCAATTTAATATATCTACTAGGATTATCTCAAATTGATTTCCTTTAATTATTTTTTTCTCCTTATTTTTATCTTTTCAAACCAATTACATTTTTTTAATTTTTTTTTATCACATTTACTATACATATTCTTAAAATAAAAGAGTTTTAGCCTATATTTACTTTTTTTTTTATCTCTTTAAATCAATCTATTTTTCCCTTTAATTTTTATTCTTCTTCCCTTTAAACCAATCACATTTCTTTTTTTTAAAATATATTTACTAACTATTAGGCTTAATTCAAAACATTAAATTTAATATAATCTAATGCTTACTATTAATCTACGTGTAAATATTTATATATTATAAATATCTAATGTTTATATACTACTTAATATATAAGCCTTTCTGATGATATGACATAACCAATAGTATCATTTTAGATAACTGTTATACCACATAACATTTAAACAACGTTACAATAATATTATTATTTTTACTAAGTGATTTAAATATCCATATTTATATATTATACTTTTACATGATATTTTTTAAAAAATAATTTTTTAAGATATTTATAAGATACATTTATGGTAAATATTTTAATGAATTTTATATTAACTTTTATTAATATTTTATAATATTATTTTTTATATTATCAAGGTTTTAGTTTAAAAAATCGCGCCATGGCACGGGAATTGTACTAGTTAGCCTCAATCTCGATACTCAAGTAAAAAGTTATGAACGTTTGAAAATTAAACACGGATTAATTATTTAAAATTTGTTTTAATAAACCACAATGGTTATATTTTATTTAACTTGGTATTTTAATAATATAACTCAATTCAAAAGTTTCAAAATAAGAGGTTATATTACTAAATTCAACCATTAGATAAGAAATTATGCAAGTTTAAATTTTTTATATCTTGTTACACGCTATTTGTATGCTAAAAGAACGACAAATTACATATTGGATCGTTATGTTTCAAATGGTGTCTTTTTATAGAAAAATAATGTCGTTGTAGACTAAAACAACATCGTTTTATTCGTTCAAAGAGAAAAATATACAAAAATTAATGACACAATTTTGAACTAAAATGTTGTCGTTTTGAACTAAAACATTATCGCTTTGAGCAATTTGAACTAAAAAAATGTTGTTATGAACTAAAACATTGTCGTTTAAACTAAAATATCATAGTTTTGATATGCTAAACTAAAGAAAAAATATATTAATATTGAAGAGGGATTGAACAATTTATACAAAATTACGCCCCTAGATAAGTTTCTGGCTCCTTCACTGATATGGATGTCATTATCCGCCCTACTTTGGCTTGTTTGGCATTGACTGTTTGCGTCTATGCCTTAAAGATATTACGCGAGTGGGAGATTAATCGTCTACTTTGCATCAGAGGAGATTAGCCTTTACTTTTTGCTACTACTATATTTTTAGTACTACTTGCTATCAATATGGTCCAACTTATATTCTCATCATCTTTGCCAAGCTTTATAATTTTTAGTACCACTATGTATTTTTTTTCAACACATCATCTCATATCGGATATAATAAAGATATTCAGAGTGATTTATAAGTGATTCAAGTCTACCCATTTCACAAAAGCTCATCCGTTTCAGGTTGAGAACAATAAAGTTGAGAGGCCTAGGTGACATGGGTTAACGCCTCTTAAGACACCTAAACACTCCATATGAGATATAATAAAGATACGTCTCTTAAGACCCAACACCCCACATCAGAGGCCCCCAACACCCCACATCGAATATAATAAGAATATTCGGAGTAATTTATAAGGATATCCTGAATCTTTCTACAAACAATCCTCGAAGGGATGATGGAGGATGATGCTTTTACGAAGAGGTTGAGTTATGCAACCGTCGCCGCCGCTGCCTCCTCCATTACTGTGGTACATGTCTCACAGAATCAGTACCCGAGTTGATCAAGTTTCAATCAATATTTGGCATATGGACACATCAAGCAACTAATACACTAATGGGCTATAGTAGACTAACAATGGGCCTTTAGCCCAGTCAATCAATACATTCCTCAATAATTCGTTTCTCATGTTTCTTGCTCACCTATTATACATCCTCGAGGACTTGGACTGCCCTTGAGGTGGAGGATGATGATGTCGCTTCCTCCATTATGGTACATGTCTCACACTCACAGAATCGGTACCCGAATTTCAATCGATAGTTTTTTTTATAAGAATCGGGTTAGGGGTCCTTCTCATCCTTGTTTGCCTTCGAATAGGGGAAACCCTTTCCAAGGTAGACAAGGCGATACATGCATTTGCCAACGCTACTACAAACGTTGGCAATCCAGTATGCCGTACAGTCATTTGTATAGCGTTGACCAGGGCATTCATATATGCCTGAAGGTATTCCACAGATAATTCGTTTTTCATTTCTACCTCATACTGATATATGTGATGACATATATGATCACATTTACATTCATTCATATATCTCTAGTTTTGTAAATAAGAGTTGGGCCTTAGATATGGGCTGGCCCAACCCAAGCTAGGAGAGTTTATTAGACAATTTAGATGTTTGCTCATCCTCATCTGTATTCATTCACCGTGTAACAGATTTTCAATTTCTCATGTTGAGAGCAAGGAACTATGGCATGCTCATGTTCTTGCTTAATCTGAATCTGTTTCTTTCAATTCAAAAACCTAACAATATGCTAGGGGATTTTATATTCTTGCTTGCTTGATGATTGTTTGTGAATTTTCGTTAGTTGTTTATAAGGGATGAAATTCTTAAATCGCTTATTGATTGAAATTAGTAGTTTTAACTTGGCAATTTGAGATCCCAGAAACAAAAATTAAGTCACATTGGCTAATTTTATTCATTTATTAATTGAAATGAGCACCTCTTCTCAATTTGATCGGTTCATAATTCCCAGTTGTACTCCCTAAAGCTGATCTGACAAAACCGATCTCGGATATATGAGTTTCCAACTCAGTCGCTCAACTCAGATGCTCCTACTGTCACACCATTTTAGACAAGAAAATGTTAGACCTTATATGCAAGTCACTAACATAGCAAAAGCGTGTAGCTTTTAGCCGATCGGAAACATTTTGCATAAAAGATGGATCAACATTGCCAAGTAATTGAATCATTTGAATCTTTAGAAATATGGGTTGATAAGTACTCCTCCGCATTGGCCAAAGATGGATCAATACCCGAGGCCGATGGCCAACCACCATTCCGCCTCTGTTAGGACCCTAAGATCTGAACCCAGAATTAGAAGGAGAGGGAGAGAGAGTTTAGAGAAAGATAGGGAATAGGAGTTTGTTATTTCATTTCATGATCTCATTACAAATCGGTACTTCTGTATATATTGCCACATATGGGTCATGGCTTACATCCAAGCCCAATACCAGCCTTCAGCCCATATTCCTAACAATCCTCCCCTGTTACAAACGACTTGTCCTCAAGTCTTTAATCAAGAATATGAGGAAATTGCTGAATGATGACTGTGGCTGGCTCCCAGGTAGCTTCTTCAGTTGTCAAATTCTTCCACTTAATAAGCCATTCCGATACCGGTTCACCATTGGTTTGTCTGTGCAGTCTAGTGTCAAGTATGGCTTCCGGTTCGGTGAGGATAACCCCTTCCTCCGACGTCTCTGGTGGCTCCTGTAGTAGTACCGCCTTGGTACCTACCTTTTTCTTGAGCTGTGAAACATGAAACACAGGGTGAATACGGGAAGATGTCGGTAGTGCGAGTTTGTAAGCTGCTTGTCCAATGCGCTCTAGCACTTCATATGGACCATAGAATTTGGAGCTAAGTTTGAGATTCCTCCGTAAATCCATGGAGGTTTGTCTATAGGGCTGCAATTTGAGATAAACCAAGTCCCCTACCTCGAAGGCTCTCTCGGTCCTATGCGCATCTGCAAACTGTTTCATTCGACCCTGTGCCCGCGTCAATCCTTCCTTCAACACAACTCTCATATGCTCGCGCTCCTGAAACCAGTCACCCAGGGTTGTTGTTGTCGGTTCAGGGGCATGAAATCCCAACTGAGGTGGTGCAAAACCATATAATGCCTGAAAGGGTGTCATCTTCAATGCGGTATGGTAGTTAGTATTGTACCACCATTCCGCAAGCGATACCCAATTTGCCCATTGTTTCGGTGTCATCGATGATATGCACTGGAGATAACTTTCTAAGCACTGGTTGACTCGTTGCGTCTGCCCGTCGGTTTGTGGGTGATGGGCAGTAGACAACTTCAGTGAACAGCCCAGAGAGGTGAGTAATTCCTTCCAGAAATGACTTGTAAATATGCGATCCCTATCCGAGATTATTTCCTTGGGTAGTCCATGGAGCTTACAAACACCCTCGAAGAATTCATGGGCCACCTGAGGTGCTGTAAATGGGTGGGCTAACAGCAGAAAATGAGCGTATTTTGTCAACCGATCAACTACCACTAAGATGACATCTTTCCCTTTTGATTTCGGCAAGCCTTCGATGAAATCCATGCTCACTGAGCTCCAAGCATGCTCAGGCACCGGTAACGGTTGCAGTAATCCAGGTGAAGCCACTGTTTCGTGCTTGTTTCGTTGGCATATCTCGCATTCTTTGACAAAAGCTTCCACATATTTCTTCAAGGATGGCCAGTAGAACAAGGACTTAATTCGTTGGTAGGTACCCCGGATGCCCGAGTGGCCCCCCAATGCGTCTGAATGCATTGCTGTGGTAAGCTGATGCTTCAGTTCATCCTTGTTCCCTATGCAGATTCGGCCTTTATATCTCAACACCCCACTCATCCATTTGAACTTTGAATCATTCCTCAAAGTCGCCTCTGCAATCTTATCCTTCACAAACTCATCATCTCTATAGCTAGCTGCAACTTCTGCTATCCAGGTGGGCTGAATTGTTGTCACTACAGCACACGCACCTTCCGGATGAGCCGATTCAAACCGTCTAGATAGTGCGTCTGCAACTACATTCTCTTTCCCCTTCTTGTAGACAATGGAATAGGACAATCCCAATAATTTCCTCACGGCTTTTCTCTGCAGATGGGTTGTGACCGATTGTTCCATCAGATGTTTTAGGGCCTGGTGGTCTGTTTTTATAAGAAAATGGGACGATTCCAAGTAGTGCCTCCATCTGTCCACGGCAAGGAGTATAGCCAGTAGCTCCTTCTCGTATGTAGATAGTAACAAGTGTTGTCCGCTTAGTGCCTTGCTAATGAATGAGATCGGCCTCCCCTGTTGCATTAACACAGCCCCAATACCGGAATCACAAGCATCCGTTTCAACCTCAAACGGCAAGTCAAAGTTAGGCAATGCTAGCACCGGAGGGGTAGACAGTAGCCCTTTGACTGTCTGAAACACACTTTCAGCCTCTTGAGACCATTGAAACCCGTCCTTTTTCAACAATTCTGTCAGCGGCCTACACAAGGAACCAAACCCTCTTATGAATCGTCTATAATAACCTGCAAGGCCTAAGAAAGCCCTTAACTCCTTGACATTCTTCGGGCTTGGCCAGGAAGTCATGGCTGCAATCTTAGCTGGATCGATAGCCACTCCATCCCCTGAAATAATGTGGCCCAGGTACTCAATACTCGGCTTAGCAAAGGCACACTTAGATCTCTTGGTGAATAGCTGATGACGTCGAAGTATCATCAAAACAGTTCGTAGGTGCTGCTCATGCTGACTCAAGCTTGGGTTGTACACTAATATATCATCAAAAAACACCAAGACGAACTTCCTGATCTGATCTCCGAAAACTTTATTCATTAGTGATTGAAACGTTGTCGGTGCATTTGTTAAGCCGAATGGCATAACCTTGAATTCGAAATGGCCATGGTGTGTGCGAAAAGCTGTCTTATGAATGTCACCCTCCATTACCCGGACTTGATGATACCCAGCCCTCAAATCTAATTTGGAAAAATACTTAGCTCCACCTAACTCATCCAGCAACTCCTCTATATGCGAAATAGGAAATTTGTCTTTGACAGTCAAGTCATTTAACCTTCTGTAGTCCACACAAAATCTCCAAGTGCCATCCTTCTTCTTAACTAGTAGGGTAGGAGAAGCAAAGGGACTTTGGCTTGGTTGTATGATGGAAGTGCTCAGCATCTCCTGAACTTGTTTTTCGATCTCGTTCTTCTGAAAATGAGGGTACCTATACGGTCTCGAACAAACTGGAACTGCCCCTGGTTTCAGCGGGATGCTATGCTCATGACCTCTGCTGGGTGGAAGCTGTTTAGGCTCGGCAAACACATCTTCAAATTGCTCCAAAACTCTACTGATAGCCCGAGGCACCTCATCTTGAGCCGTGATTTGAAATACCTGAGCCACTTGAGCCATACAAACTGCAGCCCCTCCCTTCAATAGCTTCTGCAGACTCTTCCCTTTCATCATGCTTATAGAGGACTCTCCTTTTTCTTGGTCCACGATCCCCTTTAACTCCACTTTCATCCCATTCTTAACGAACGAAATCTGCACTTTCTCATAATCAAACAACACTGGATTATACTTCCTTATCCAATTGACTCCCAAGACTATATCAAAATTCCCAATGCGCAACCCTCTCAAATCAAAATTGTATTTACCCCCTTGCATTTCCCATTGGCAGTCTTTACATTCCAAATTGCATCTCATTCTTTCGCCTCCAATTCCTTCAACCACTAGCATACCCACCAGTTGCAATTTGAATCCAGCTGCCTGAGCCACTTTAGGATCCACAAAACTGTGGGTACTCCCACTGTCAATCAGAATCAATACCGGTTTGCCACCTATCTTACCCTTAACTCTTATCGAACTCTCGGAGCAACTGCCTGTAAGCGCATGGACAAACACTTCCTGACTGCTCTCCGATTCCTTTGCCTCATCTTCTTCTATAGACTCTTCAGCGTCCTCAAACTCTTCTTGCTCTGTTTCTACTGCCACTGCACAATTCACTGGTTGCACTTTGCATTTATGCCCAACAAAGTATTTATCGCCGCATCGATAACACAGACCTGATGCCTTCCTTGCCTCGAATTGGATCTGTCCCCCTTTCGTGGCCACGTTGTACCTATTTCTTGCCTCAGTATCCTGACTGTTTCCAGAAGATTTCACCATGGTTGACGCCATCTTCCATGGGTTCTTACTGACTTTCACAATTGCTTGGACTGCCTCATCGTGCAATCTTGACAATTCTAAGGCATCTTCTAGTTCTTTCGGCCTTCCCAATTTTACCAATGCCCTAATCTCAGGTTTCAATCCGCTTATATAACTTGCTACGAAATAACTCTCCGGAAGGTGCGGATTGAATGATAACATATCTGAACGCAGCTCCTCAAATCGTTCGTTGTACTCCTCCAGTTCCTCCGTTTGAGCCAATTTGTTGAATTCTTCAACCACTTCGACGCCTTGCTTCTCTCCGAACCGGATACAAGCCGCATCACCAAGATCCTTCCATCGCACTCCCTTTCTCTGCAACAGGTAACCCTGGACCCAGACATCCGCGCGATCATGCATATACATCGCGGCCAATTCCACCTTCTGATTTTTCGGAACATTAAAGATCGTGAAGTACTTGTCACACTTCCTCACCCAGCTTCGCGGCCGCTTCCCATCGAACGCCGGAAAATCGATCTTTGGGAGACGATGGGCTCCTGCAAACGGTGTGTGGAATTCCGTCCTGTCTGTGGCGGTGCGATCTTGGTTTGTCGATCCTCCCGCAATTCCGATCCGGCTATCCCTTTCCGGTGTGTGCCGAGGTCTATTATTTGCCTCCTCCTCCCCCAACGGTGGAGTGCTCGTCGGCGGATCCGCCACCAATGGCGGCTGCTGTCCTCGGGGTTGTTGATTACGGAACATTTCCGCAAACATATCCATCCTCCGATCTGCCTTTGCTAGCATTTGCTCCATTTTCAATTGAAATGCATCATTTGAATTCTTCAATTCCTCCAAGATCTTCTGCTGATCTTCTTGTTTCTGATTTGTCTTGCTCCAAGAATGGTGAATTGCTGCTGTAAATTGTTGCAACTGCTGCAGCTGGACCTCGTTCTTCCTGAGGCTTTCTTCCATAACCTTCAAGCGCGTCCCTTCCGCCATGGCCTAGGATGAAGCTCTGATACCAATTTCTGTTAGGACCCTAAGATCTGAACCCAGAATTAGAAGGAGAGGGAGAGAGAGTTTAGAGAAAGATAGGGAATAGGAGTTTGTTATTTCATTTCATGATCCCATTACAAATCGGTACTTCTGTATATATTGCCACATATGGGTCATGGCTTACATCCAAGCCCAATACCAGACTTCAGCCCATATTCCTAACAGCCTCCCCCTCAATACCGTCTCACCGATCACCAATCACCGCTCCACCGTATTTGTGATTGTATTGCGAATGTGTGTGCGATCGGATAGGGCCCACTGTTGTCGCGCACTTGAACCTACGACGTCTACTGTGGAGACCAATTTGTGGCGTGACACACACACACACATTTATATATACTAGTTGTGTTCTGCGTACTTCGTACGCAGCACTCAACTTCATCTGGCTCGGCTTTGTCTTCCTCCTCCACAGAACAATCTTGCTGCAGCTCAAGTTTCAGCCTTTTAATCTCGGAATCTCTTTCTTCGAGTTTCTCTTGCATTACAAGTACCTGCACATGAGCCAGCTTTAATGCAATGAAATAAACCTTAAGGGCCCTTGCCCCTTGCACCCATGAGTTCTGGACCTTATGATAACGTGTTATCATTTTATCATGGCCTAAGGAGTGTCAATGATCATGTAGAGCAATTTCAATGTGACAGGAGCTAGGGGTCGGTGATTATATCGCCTTTGGATACCAACAACACAGTCATCATTTATTATGTGCAAGAATAGAGAGTGTCTGATAGCATAAACTGATCATAAGCATAATAAGGTAGTAAAAAGCACTCTAAAGGAAAAGAGGATACCATCTCGTTTGATTTCTCTAGGTCGTTTGCCATCCCATCAACATACTTGCACAATCCTGCAAACATTAAATAACAATCAGGACTTGATGTCAATGTCCTTTCTGCTCCAACAGTTTGATTTCTTTTCTGAACCTGAGCATGTACGATTTTGATTTCACAATAGAATCTGCTAGTAAAAAAAATTCATTCATAGAGCTGTAGCATAAAGCATCAACAATAGGCAAACAGAAAACTACAAAATTAAAAGAATCTATAAGCCTGCTGCCAGGAGGGGGTGGCTCTCCCTAATAATTTTCTTCATTTTCTTAGAAGAAACCAAACCACTCGAAAATAATTCCAACAGAATCATCTGATTGCATGTATAGAAATTGAAATCATATTAGGAAATCAATTATCTTCTCTTAATCTATTGCCCTAAAGCAAATCAGTTTGTCAATTGCAAGTAATCTGACTATCTAAGAGTTAAATGGATCTGGTACCCCTACACGTGGACATATTTACCTTGGTTGGTCAAAAGACTCAAAACACTGAAACAGAACATTGCAATGTGAACAACTGAAAATCATTAACCAAGCCCAAAAAACCAAAAAAATAAAATAAAAGCTCAACAAGAAAAGAAGTAGTAACACATTTTACAAGGTATAAGACAATGCGAAAAGAATTCCATATTGAATAATGACAGACTGAACCGCTAATAATATAAATGTCATATTCATACATCAACTATTTGGCAATGAGCACAGACACTAAATAAAGCTACAAAAATTACATGTTCATAGTTTTTACAAGCCAATATAAGCAATACAATGTTTTAAAGGCATCCCACAGAGTTAAGCTTCTGATGCATAAGTAAAAATGATTCTTTTAACTCATCTAATGTAAAAAAATACATTAAGATATTAGAACTCAAATAACGAGGAATCAGTGGAAGATAATCTGTCAAACTTACTACCTTGTAAATGTAGCTTCTACTGTATTTATTACAAGTGCTTGATTTTTATTCACTCGTTACAGAAAATCTTATTGATAAACTGAGCTAATTGAATGAAATTAAGACCAATTTTACAAGTTGTATTTTCCATATTGAAAGTCAAAACCCTTCGCAATATCAAAACATTTGAGTTGAAAAACTTAGCCAAAACCACTTAAATCTACCAAATATCAACCAAGGACCCTATCTCTCTACCCAAAATTAATGAAAGCTAAATTTAATAAACTAAAAAAGAAACTCCATTCAAGTTGTATTTTCAACAGCAAGATCAATCAAATGCTTAAAAAATCAATATTCTCAAATTTCATTTTCCTTCAAAATAGCAAGCAAAGCCACAATCCAAACCAAATTTCTTAGTCAATCTCATTTCAATCACAAATTCCTCACAATTAAATCCCATATTCACGCAGATATTCCCAAATTTCTCAACTTTAACAAATTAGGAAAACCCTAGAAATTGGGGGTTTTTGAGAAACTCACATCAAGGGCTTCAAGGGAGGAGTGAGGAGGGCTTGGAGCTGCCACTGGGCTGGCCTCGGCTGCTGCGGGTGCTGTTAGCTGCTCGGGCGAGGCGCACGATGCTCGTAAGGCCTGTTGCTCACACGAGGAAGAAGGATGACCATGGAGGGAGGGAATTTGAGCAGCGAGAACAAGAGAGGAGCAATAGCGGGCTGCCGTGGTAGAGAGATTGAGCTCGATTTTGAGGGGAAGAGGCGGAAGAAGAGGGAACGACTTCGGCGGTTGCCAGTGGAGATGAAGAAGAAGAGGAAGATGCGATTTTTCTTCTCTTTTCCCTTCAAGTTTAATTAGATAATGTGTATAATGGCATCCTTGTAATTGGAACTCTCAACTGAGGACAAAGTTGTCATTTTACTGTTCAAGTTGCCTGTTCTCGCTTTATATATATATATATATATATATTAGCCTTCCAAATTAGCCAAGATCGGAGTTCACGGCCACCGATTTCAATTGGATATGGGGTCAACAGTGAGGATTGCAATTAAAAGTCAACGGAGCATTTGATAATTACTTGCAAAGGACACCGTAGTCAATTGGAGTCGACAGTGCAATATTATTTCAATTGCCACCGATTCGAGATCGAGCCTATTTACGAGCATTGGTGATCGAATCGACTTACCTATTGACAACCGGACGATTGGGTATTGTACTCACTCAACCCGATTCGAGTACGAATCATAAATGATGTCGGATTATGGGTTATTAAGATAAAATTGAAGTGATTAATATATATTTATAATTTTCAAACATTTTTATTTTTTTACTTGGATGTCGAATTATGACCTATTATTTATCAAAATGAAATCATCAACGAAGAGAATATACATGGTAGTTCGTTAGACGAGATTAATAGAAGAGGGCACATGCTCTCAATGTCCCCACGCTCTGCCACTAACTTTAATTTTTTTAAACAAGCAAGAATTTAGAAAGCGTCCGATATGACTAAGAAGTCAATCAATAGCGTTCTTAAGGATGCGAGCTTGAAGCTCTAGATGAAGAGACAACGAGTTGAAAGTATCAATGTGACGTAGATAAACAACACAGCCCGCAACAGAGTTGGCTTCTCGAAAAACATGTTTGAAGAACACCGATGGAAAAGCATGAGGCAACAATAAAACGTAAGAGACGAGTATTTCTATTTCATATGACACTGTTTGGTGTAGTGTCATTGACATCATTAACGAGACAAATTATCCTTTTTCCGCACCACGTATTGAAGGAACTTTTTTTTTCCCATAGGTGGTTCGCACTAGGCTCAATATAATGTGAGGAGAGGGATTCGAACTCATGATACACTGGTTACTACACGTCATTACCAAATTGAAGGAACGCTTACGAGCAGGGCCGGCCCAAGCCCTTGTTTGAAGGGGCAACCGCCATGGGCCCAATCCAAATAGGGGCCCAGCCCATATATTTTTCCCTGTATATATATGCTTATGTTAAAAAATTATTGATTAAAAAATTCAAAGGAAATGGGGCCCTGCACATTTGATCCATTCTATAATTTTCATGCCTCCGTGTGTTCCCATTAAAAAGTAAACATAATTCCTATTAATTGATACTCAACACCCTAGCTCTAGGTTTTCTACCCCTGCAGAAGAGAGAAAAAGGCCTATCACATCAAAAACCTTTCAATTTCGCCATTTCTTGGGTTTAAAATGTTGTAAAATTCTCTTTTTTTTGGCTAAATTTTGATAATGTTGGCCATTTTCTTGGTGTAAATGCAATTTTTTTTAATATAAATTATACTTCCTCCGTTAAGAAAAATATATCGTTTTAGAAGTAAAATATTGTTAAAAAAAAACAGGTCGTTTTAGGTATTTTTGTGTTTACTTTCCAAAATTACCCTTGTAATAATTATAGATTTGTTAGTTATAGTTTTCAATAAAATGGAAAAGTAAAGTAATAATTATGGGTATAAGTGTATTTTTGTTTGCTTTTAATTACTTTCTTAAATTGTAAAAATATCTAAAACGATATGTTTTAATTAACGAATGAAGTATAATATATGATTTAAGTTTTTGTATTTTAGGGGCCCTTGGTTTAACTTCGCCCTAGGGCCTCCAAAGGGTTAGAAACGGCCCTGCTTACGAGTGGACGTCCTCACTGTATACTAGTTGTAAATTTGTAATCAACTCTAAATTACCGAATTAGGGTTTCATCCTAATTTTATTTTGGGTTGATTCAAACAATTGGGCCAAAAATTTTGTTTGGGCTGAATTCTATTAGCAAACGCTTGTCCTGATCTTCTGATCTCCTCTCTCAAGCCAGAGAGAGACTCTCGTCGTTCTTCTGTTATTCGTAACTTCGTCTTTGTTGGTTTCTTAATTTGCGCATTCCTCAGATGGAAACCTTGTTTCCTGTCTGTCATTCTTATTCATAGTAAAATGTTTAGATATCATGTTCAAGCTATGTAAATGGTCTGATACTGAAAACCCTATGTTTAGAGGGAATATCACCTTCCCTTTATTGACATTTTGTAATTTAATTGTTTGCAGGTCAAGATGGCCAAAAATGTATGGGCCATAGAGTTAAGTAACTATCTTCATCTTTACTCTTCTATCTTTGTGTATTTCTAAACCTCCATTGCATTATCAAGATATCTGTATTTTTTGTTACATTAATATGTTATTATGATCTCCTCTGAGTCATTAGAGTAATTTCTGGACTGAGAGATTCTAAAGCAATAACAGCTACCGAGCTAAAGAACTAGCAAGTAATTGTCTTTTGCTCCACCCTTGACAAATGCAGACTTGATGATGCTAATGGTAGTATCCAACAGGTAGTTCTATTTGCCAGCAGCATTTTGTAGATGGTCTTATAGAACACTAAGCAACCAGCATTAATATGAAAAATGGCCGACTTCTTGGAATTATTACAGTTAGGAAGTAACGCTGTAGACGGCATTGTTATCTGTTTCTGTAATTTCCCAGTTCAGAAGGAGCTCTGAATAGCTCATCTGATACGGTGATATCCCATAAAAGTCCATAAATCATATATCATATATCATATCTGTCATTCCAGCTTGATGAAGACTCTGCATAGATCTAATATTTGGAAGGTGAACTCACAATTGTTGTTATTCATAAAGTGAATGTGATGATATCTTACTAAAAGTGGAACATACCCGTAAAGAAACCACGCAAACACTTCAATGTGAGGTTTGCAGTTTATATTTTAGAGAATTCACCTGTTTTCGTGGTTTTAATCCTTGGAATATCTAGGTATTGGCTATCAGTCGGCGCCCAATCGTCAGAGCTGAACGCATTCTATTCCGAGCTGGGTTGCTACCACCGCCGCCAATGGTAGCAATGGTTCGTAATTAAAGGTGGCCCCGTGACACCCGGCCTGTCAATCCCTATGACTGGACGAGTTTTGACACGAGAATCTGATGAACGCTAGCCAATCTGAGGAAGCCAATGTCCAACCTGACCAGACTGTAGACACAGCATCCACTTCCTAAGTATGTTTTCTCACTGTTTGTTTTTATTCTACTAATTATCATGAGTTTTAGAGCTGGTATTCAACACCGTTCGCCATGTGAATGTGATCAAACTTCTTTGTTAGAGTAATATGAACTTGGGAAGTTCGTGCTCTGTTGAACAGCTTCTGCTGTCAAAAACTAGCTAGTTTTGTTAGTGCTTGAACTGTTGTGGCATTTTGTTATGCGTAGATGTGTTAAATTGTGATCCATTCAATTAGAATGGTTATATTATCTCTCAACCAGATGTCCTGTGAACCGAAAAACTTACCCTCCTTGCTCCGGTGCTGTTTTGTAATTATATTTATGGGATACTGTTATAGCCTCTAGAGAAAATGAGTGTTCTTGGAAAATTTTCAATCAGATTTATGGGAAAGCATGAGGGGATCCAGTTGGGTCAAAGTTCTGCAAAACTCTCCGAAGCCCGTCACGAGCCCCGTGCCAGAGTCACTTTATCCAACCGTAGCTTCGTAGTCACCGTATCCTTCTTCATGTGCGCGATCTCTTCCTCAATCTGTCGTTTTACAGATTACTGTCATTTCGTGGAGGTTTTCATTTTCACTTTTTGTTGAGTTCGAGACTAGTTTGAAGAGTTGATCTGATCTGCTTTGTGAATTAGGCCTTAGTTTATTGCGGAAGTTTGTGTGCATAGTATGATTGCTAGTTTAGATTTATCCAAATGGTAAAATGATCCCTTCTCTGGTAATCAGTTGTGAGAAATGTGATAGTTGAGCTTGGATTTTCTAGTTGCTGCCCGGATTTAGGAAGTTGAACTGTCTAGATTCTAGTATTTTGGAAAATGCAATAGTTGAGGCTTTCGATAATGATTTTTGTCTATTAGATTTGTTTGCATTTGAATTCATGGTTCTAATTTTCCATCTGGAAAAACATTTTTGTGTCGGCTACTTGATTCAGCTATATACCTTCTAGAAAGGGTTTTTGAAAACCCATATGTTTGGATAGGTAGAGTAGATGTTCAGTTTTTTCATAGGGATGAATCCTTGATAAGTACTGCCTTTTCAGGTAAAAATTGTGCAATTGGTAAATTCATCTTCAAGTGTGACTGTATGAGAGGTTAAGCCCCCAATTTGGAAACAGAGGCTGAAAAATGTGTTGTAGGAATAAAAGCGAGTAGATGTGTTTTTCATCTTCCATACCAAGTTGGATAATCATGTAACAGTTTGAATTGTCCTAATGATGATTCAAAACCATGTTTCTACCACTCAGTATTGTTAAAAACTTAAACTGTTCTTGAGTTCTTAGAGATAAACAAAGAAATAACTCCCAGATGACGAAATCTTGTGTCTAGGAGTGATGAGCTACTCAGCTACATTTCGCTATTCGTGGAGACAGCGAAAAGAAAAGTCTAATTGGAGGATTTTAATGCACGAGAGTTACTATTGTGTGTTTGTATATATATTAGTCCTTGTATTGTTCCACTGATTGTCTGGGTAAAAGGCATAATCATTTGGCACAGATATTTAATTGATGTTTCATAAGTTTTGTGAAAAATGATATAATTTGAGATTGGAAATTGAATGAAGAGATCATCCCTGAAGATGGAAATGTAACAGATTTTCAAAATCTGTTCTGTAACTTTTGTTACAAAGAATGCAAACCCAAGATCCATATTTGTACCATATGTGAAAACTTGCCACTTGTTCTAATATGCTTGTAACAGACCTTAAAAAATATACCCAACTTGAGCCTCTAATTCACGAGTTCAAGTTGTTATCCATTGAGTAGCTTGAAGACCCATAGATTCATGATTCTTTGGGTTATTCTTCAATAATGCTCTCGGTGTGGCTGTTATTCCAGGGTTGGAAAGCCTAGCGACTGTGCATTTTCTAAGGATTTCGAGGTTCTTTTTATTATTTTCGTTATATAATAGAAACCAAAATTTCCAAATAGAGTCCTTGCCACTGCTTGCCAACCTTCTTACTACCAGCAACTATAATGCTAGACTTCTTGACAAGGCAGGGATGACTGTGTTGGTGGATCCGTGGGTCATCTCAGCCACAGTCGGTGTACTGTTGAGCTTTGGTTCTTGTAGTGGCATTTTTTGTTTTTGCCTTTCCTTCATTTTTGACTTTTTTCTCAGTTCCATCTTTCCCACTGGAAGATTCAGAAATGAAGTGGGAAATTTGGAATGGAAAAGAGTAGGAAAAAATTAATGTGATTTTTTTTTATCTTCCCACAGAATTTGCTTTGAAACATCTGCATATCTATTTGCTGTATGAATCATAATCACAGTTTATTTTAGCACAGCTATTTTTACTGTGGAGTTCATTTTTCCTCATTACCAAACTAACAGAAATCTTGAATATTCAAGTAATGATCTAGTCTTGGTAACTGCCCCTAAATTCCTGTTGCAGGCAGCTGTGAAGCCATCTCATCTAGAAAGAATTGCAGCCTCGTGAAGGAGGCGATTACTGGAGCCGTAGCTGACTAGCTTCTGTCTTCTTGGTAAGCTTTGACTTGGTGTATTTATTTGCATTTGCAAATTACTTCCTGCTCAAGCTCTCATAGCGCCTTAATACAAACCCTCTTATCTGTTGCAGGGTTTCGGTTCTTTGTTCTTGCTTCCTTCGACTGGTGTTTACGCCTGATGCTTTCTGACAAGGCTTTGGTTTTCGCTTAAGAGCATGTACCACATAGATTGTTGGTTGGGGTTTTGTAACTTTTATTGGGAGTCTGGGACCTTTAGAGGTCAAGATGAATACAAAAGTGCTGGCTTAGAAGGATTTAGTTTAGTGTGTCAAATCCTACATTGTGTGAGGACTGACGAGGGTAAAACTTTGAGCTTTCATGCTACATAACTTTTGAAACTTTCAGTAGATCTGAGTTATGTTGCTTGCTGAATAATTTGTATGATCATTTTATACGAGTATTTTTGCTTTCAAGTTTTACCTTACGTTTAATTGTTTTGACTGATTGAGTTATTACTTTATGCATTAAATAAACAGTTGAGTTGTAAACTAGTTTGAGTTTAATTAGAAATGTATACTTTTAATGTTTTTTTTGGGAAAAAATCTTATAGAAACCACCACGATGACTCATAGGAAAACCACTAATTGCAAACTAGGTGTTTTTATATACGGAGTACTATTGAAGCATTTCATGATAAAAGCATTTTTTGTTTACCAAAAAAATGATAAAAGCATTTTTACGTTAATATAACTGAATTGATACACTCGATCTCTTCCATGGACAACTAAAAAGAAGTATAAAAAGGGGGAAGATAAGGTGGGTGGATTTAAACTAAAAATCTACATCTATTATGTATATATTTATAATTACTAAAAAATAAGTTCTATTTTTTGTATATCATACACATTGAAGGTGGGCCCATCAGCGATAACCAATCATTTATATTAATTTAGGAAATTATTTTTAAAAAAAAATAGATTAGCTAATGAGAATTGCCAATTAAATTTAAAAATATTTTATTAAATTGATAAACTGGAAAAACACGAAAACAAAAAAATAAGGTTAACTATATGTAACCCAATATTTTAAAAAAAAAAATTAGAAATATTTTTATTGTTTTATGTTGAATTAATAAGTTAATATCGTTCGTGCCTAAAAATCTTTAACATATGTGAAACTTAACGAATTTTTTTTTCCAAATATATGCAAAACGGGTGTCATTAGATAGAGAAAAAATAAATCACATTCAAAAATAATTTTTTTTTTGAAATTTATTTTTATTTAACAAATGAGAGCATGTGCAACCATGTGTTTTACCTACCTTAAGGTTGGTAAAAGGTAAGCTCATGGTTGTGGGATTTACCTTAAGGTAAGGGGTGGGAAGGGGTTACCTTGGTAGAGAGAGGTAACCTCTTCCATTTTCTAATTTTATTTTCCTTTTTTTTAATAATAAAGTAGGATCTTCTCTTTTCCATTTAGATTTATTAATTGTAATAGTGTTTAAAATAACATAAACATATATTTATATTTCATTATTTTTTAAAATAAAATATCTAATTGGTTTAATTTTTTTTATATATAATTTGAGCCCAATTTTACCCTATATATAACCCCATCTTGATCTATGCATGTTATAATGTTTCTAACTTGTGGAACCAATTCCAAGGTTATGATCCGAATTTATAGGTAGTTCGATTAGCATTTATGTATGTTATAATGTTTCAAACTTTTTTTTATTTTAATCTTGATGTAATAAAATATATTTATATTAACTACTTGCCATTATTTATTTATAAAATTATAAATAAAAATAATTCACAATAATATATGATGATACAAATATAGTAAAAGAAAAGATAAATAAAAGAAAAGTGAAAATAAATTTAAAAAGAGGTAAAAGAGGTTTCCCATGGTTGTAGAGGAAACCTTTTAGAAAGAGGTAGAAAAAGTGAAAATTATTTTAAACAAAAAAATAAATGAGTTGTAAAGTTGTGATAGGAAGATGGGAAAAAAATGGGGGAAAGAGGTTACCCCATGGCTGCGGATGGTCTAAATGCAAAGTGTGTTGCCCATATCTTATATTTTGTATGGTTGTTAGTTTTTGTTTAGGCCGACCCATTCATTTTCATTGTATTCGAGCCCACTATAAAGCTCGGTTCTCCTCTATGTAAATCATCCAACTGAAACATAGAAATACAACATTTGAGATTTTCATTTCAAAATTCGCTCCATCTTCTTCCTCTCACTCAAGCTCAAAATCGCAGATCTGGTTTCCAACACTCCCTCCCTCTCTCCGTTTCGAAATTAATGGATTCACCAACGTCAACGCCAACGCCGGCTCCCGAAATCGGAGGTAGCGTGCACCACCAGAGTTCGTTACTCCGGCTCTTCTCTCTCTCTTCGGGTAATTGATCACGCCTTATTTCCAATTTCTTGTGTTCTCCGGCTCTTCAGGTAATTCGAGATGTAGATTTCCAATTTCACTTTCCGATTTGAAGAGCTTCTCTGTTAATTCCACGAATTCCTGCAGCAATGACAAGAAGCAAGGTTCACCAAGGCCAACTCCAAGAATCGGAGGTAGCGAGCACCAGTCGATCTGCAAGTTAAAGTTGTTCCCCGTCCTTTGCGACTACCTCGTCAATCGTCGTTGCAGGTACTCGATCTCATTCGGTTGCTTTCGTCTCCACTGTTCCGATTTCACTTTCTTGGGAGGTTTTCGGCTGTTTTAATTTGTTTTACTTGATCTTGAACAAGTAGAAAAATCGCAATATTAGGTGATTTCGAACGCTTTCAACTTGTTTCAGTTTGTTTTTGATTCTGAACAATCGCAATTTGATGATAGACGAAGAACCTTGGGGTTTTGAAAATTCTCGTTTGAATCTGTGTAGGCCGCTGTTGGAAGCTAGCGCTCACATTATTCATCAGCGTATTCGTCAACTTCTCTACCTTTCTGAACATGTAATGTCTCTAAGATTCTAAATCAAAGGCCAACTCCAAGAATCGGAGGTAGTGAGCACCAGATACCGGGCCTCGACGACCGACTCGCCAACCACAATCTTTACCGGTCTTCTATCTCTGGAAGGTGATTGATCTCGTCTCCTCTCTCGTTCGATCCGGTTGCAGAGGTGTTTCCGATTTCAATTTCTGAAGTGGTTTTTGCTTGATCGCCGAATGTTTAGTTACAAGATTCTAATTTTCTGTGTTTTTCCATTGATTCTAGTGACAAGGAGAAACCGAACTCACCAACGCCGATCCCCAGAACCGGAGGTAGCAAGATTTCGGCGGACGATAAGAGTTTGAGTAAAATATCAAAAAATAATGTGCATTTTTGAACACCTTGTGTAAATGTACACATTTGCACACTTAACCATTGGAGTTTAGGGTTTGAGTCACTTATAAATCACTCCGAACACCCTTATTATACCCGATGTGGTATGGGGTATTACACCTTTCAACTGGAGGATATGATGACCCTTTTAGGATGGAGTTTCGACTCCTCTTGGATTATGAAGCCACTTTCTCCTTCATTAGCTTGGGACAAGTCTTATGTAGACGGTATGCGAGCTAATGAAGATTCGATACATAGTTTTTTTTTCTAGGATAATGGTTTGCAGTAGGATTAATTAGGCAACTTTATCTTACTAAGTTACCACTTACCACCTTCGGTAAGGGGAAACCCTTGAAAAGATGGACAAAATGGTACAAGAATTCGCCACCACCACCACGAATGTTGGCAACTTCATCTCACGAATATATGACGTAGTCCGCCTTATTCTGGCTTGTTTAGCGTTTACTATTTGTATAGACCCCTAGAAAGATGGGCAAATTGGTAGAAAAATTTATTGCCACCACCACAGATATTGACAATAATTCATCTCATGGATGGATGACATAGTCCGCCCTACTTTGGTTTGTTTGGCGTTGACTATTTGTACAAACCCCTGGAAAGATGGACAAATTGGTATAAGAATTAGCCATCACCATCGCCGCGGATATTGACAACTTTTTCTCAGATATGGATGACGCAGTCCGCCCTACTTTGACTTGTTTGGCGTTAACTATTTGCGTCTATGCCTTAAAGGCATTACGTAAATGAGGGATTACGTAAATGAAGGATTATTTCATAAGTTTTTCTTCATTTTGCTCCATATAGTTGGGTTTGCGATAGGATTAGGCGACTTCATTCTGCTTGGAACCTGAAAATGAAGAGCTTTTGTAAGATTATTAGTGCTTGAATCACTTATAAATCGCTCTGAACATCCTTATTGTATTCGATGTGTGATGGGGTGTTACACCTTTCAACTAGAGAATGACCCTTTTAGGATGGTGTTTCGACTCCTCTTGGATTATGTAACCATCTCCTCTTTCATTAACTTGGGATAGGTTTTACATAGGTGGTATTGAAGCTAACCAGGATTCAATAAATAGTTTTTTTTTCTACTATAAGAATAAGGTTTGCAGTAAGATTAGGCGGTTGCATCCTACTTGGAACTTGAAAAAAAAAAGCTCTTTTAACATGGGTAGGGTTTGAATCACTCGTACATAACTTCGACTTGGATAAGGCATGTCACGTGTTTATTTAGATACAGACATAGGGGTGGGTTTTGCTTTTTTGTAACCCATTCCAAAGATTTAGAACATAGCTAATACTATCTTATCTTATCCTTCTTGCTCTATAGTAAAGTAAGCTTTTTTGGTCATTTATTGCTAACTCATCTATCCATTATTTATTATAAATTTTTGAAGTTTTCTTTCTTTTCAAATTTATAAAAATTCTTAATCTACCACGATTGTTAAAGAAGTATTCATTAAGTATAAATTTTTATGTTATAAAATTACGTAAAATTAAAATTTTAGTTTGAATAAAAGAATTATTAAATAAAATTAAGAAACTTGTTAGAATAATCAATTGAGTAAGTTGGAGAAGAAAATTAAAACAATAAAAATAAGTTAAAAGCTAAAAGAATAAAATAACATTATTTATATTTTGAATAAAATAAGGAGAAAATTAGAAAATAATATTATTTATATTTAGTAAAAAAATAATTAGAATAAATATTATATAGCTACATAGCAAATGGGTAAAGATAGATTAATTTATTGTTCGTGATTGAGTCGACTCCTTTCTCCCTTCCCTCCCTCGAAGCCGCCTTCACTTGTCGTCCGCTCTGACCGCCCTTAAGCCACTGGCCTTGCAGTCGGCCATCGAATCGCTTGTCTCTGATGTCAACAACTCGCCAATCACCACCGTCGCCCCGATCTCCTAAACCCAACAACACTGTTCCTAATCCCTTTAAGATAAAATGTCCTTAATTTCCCCCTTGTTCTTCAAATTTGTGATATTGTTGTGACTCACTCTATTCTAATTTTCATCATTTGACATATAATTGTTGAATTCCATTAGCGATTTCATGGATTTGCTTATGATTTAAGAATTTTAGAAAAAATCTCCAATTTTTAGGGTTTTCAAAATTTTTTAATTTGAAGCTTTTGGTATTGTTTGCATGTATTTGGAGTACATTTGTGAGATTTTTG
This sequence comes from Persicaria tinctoria, assembly GCA_037127255.1. Classification (NCBI taxonomy): domain Eukaryota; kingdom Viridiplantae; phylum Streptophyta; class Magnoliopsida; order Caryophyllales; family Polygonaceae; genus Persicaria; species Persicaria tinctoria. Next base: position 64,021,781 of record JBANSL010000010.1, on the reverse strand, counting down.
TTATGGTATTAGGTTGATTGTGATTTTTGGTTTAAGATTTTGACCTCTTTGTGCAATTTTGTGGAGTTATTTATTTTTTTAGGGATTTTTCTTATGTTGTGTAAGATCACGAGATTGATTGTAATCTCCTCCTTGAGGGTTTCCATTTATTGATAAACATATATATAGGTTACAAAGGTATTGGGCCTTATTGGATCCTCCCCTTTGACTCAATCGGGGGTGTCCGACTTTGTCCCTGACCGTGTTGTTTTTGATGCTGCTCAACGTAAGTGTGTCAAGTATAGAGATTTGTGCACGGCGGCTGGATATGGTTTCCTACCCTTCTCCTTCTCTTCGTTGGGGGAGCTGGATACAGATGCGGTTGCCTTGCTGAAGCGGATCCAGAAATTCTCAGTATCTCAGGATGCAGGGGCTCGTGCTGCAGCTTATATTTTCACTAGACTTAGCTTTGCTATCGCTAAAGGAGTGGGTGCCCAGATAATGTCTCGGCTACCCACTAATTTCTTGTAATTTGTAATTACATTGCTGATAATAATAATAATAATAATAATAATAATAATAATAATAATAATAATAATAATAATAATAATAATAATAATAATTCCCTTATGCATTTGGCTTCTTTTTTTAATTAAAGAATAATCTTGAACTAATATCACAAAATTAAAAACATTCTCACCATATGTTTTCAGTTATGCCTCTAGGTTGGCTGGCTTTTGTTTTGTGGGACCTTGACTCGTCGGTTCGTGGTTAGCTTCGACAGAGGAGTAGTCATGCGTCCCTGCTGATCGGGTTGATCGTGGTAGTGTCTTTGATCGCCGAAGATCCCTCATATAGTTGGGAGGAACGTCATGTGATCCACACTTCCTTAGGAGTCGTCCATTGCCCACTGGGGATTCCTTTTTTTCGGTCTCTCCTGCGATGAGACATCGTGTCAGCGTTCGCTTTCCCATGCACTCACTAGCCACTTCCTCGCGCCGAGACTTTCATCCTCGCTCAACTGCACCAGATTTATACGTGGTCCATAGTTTTGAGGGTTATTTTCTTCGTCTTGCTTGATCGATTGGTTCTTAGAGTATTGGTTGGTTTGCTTTTTAGTTGTATCATGACGGTTTGCCTGTCTGATGTTCCTTGCGCCCTCTCGATTTACCAAGATTTTATGATATTTCGAATGGTTACTTGTTAAAAAAAAGGATAAAGATAGATTAATTTAATTTGTTCAAGAAAAAAGATAACAATGGACAAAAATATAATAATTATATTTTTAAAACTCACTTTCTAATGGGTAGTAAAATAAACTTTTTTTTTTTATCTTAATCCAGTTTGATTGACTCAGGGCTTGACCCTCTCACTCACAAGCGACTCCATATTTTCAAGGGGATTCATAGCCCCACACAATCACTACATCAACTTGTGATTTGTAGTAAATAAACTTACAAAATAAATCATTAAAAATTACATAATTTTAAAGTAAACCCGTAAGTAGAAGAATAAGTTGAATATCCGAAATTGTTAAAAAAATTATTTAAAAAACTAGATATTTTATATAGTTTTTATACCCTTAAAAAAGTGTGCGTGAATAGTAAAGTGACATGTTTTACCGAAGAGAGGAAGTACTAGTTTGTTGAAAATAGGTGAACTTAAAACCGGGTTCGAATACTTTGACCCCTTCCTATAAGATTATAGCCTACTCTGTCCTTCAATCGGCGACGCAGAGAAAACCCCCTTCATAACTTTCAGCCTACTCTAATTTTCATTCTCGATTCCGTGCTGGCCTATTTTACAGCTTGCCGCTTGACTTTTCAAATTTGAGTGCTTGTTTATTGTACACAAAGTCACAAACACAAACCAAAAAAAAAAAACCGGGTTCGGACGGGTCGCAGGACTAATTGCGCGATCTCCAAACGGAAGCCGGACGCACGACCCCAACCCTTTTGGCCTTTTCATCCATCGATCAGATCGATCTCTCACATCTTGAACCCCAATTCCCCGAGATCTCATTCTCCATCTCAATTGACCCGAATGGCAGTTCGGGCTACGGTGACCCGATTCCCAATCGATCCTGACGCCCAGGACACGTCGGGGCTACCATGGGGAGTCACAGTGACGCCGTTCGCCGCCCTCGACGAGAACGGAATCCCGCCGGCTTACGGATCCTACGGCCATCTGTTGCCGAGGTGCGAGAACTGCTGGGCGTATTTCAACACCTACTGCGATCTCGATCAATGGGCTTGGAGTTGTAGCCTCTGTGGGACCCTCAACGGTCTACCGTCTGAGGCTATTGCTCGCTACTCCCACCCCCAGTCCTGCGCTGAGATGAGCTCCTCCTTCATTGATCTCGAAGTGCCCTGTGAGTTATATTCCTCTGCTTATGCTGGTTCAATTAAATTTACAGATGCTGGTTGCCAAGTACAGTAGCTAGGGGAAGTAAAATTTGCTTTGAGAATTCTAAAATTGAGCGAATGCAATAGTCGATGTATTCTTGCATTAAGATGCGGTCAAATTGATACTGAATTTCCAAGGGTAATTGTTGCAGCAACGTGTGATCAAGTAGTTTTGCAGTGTTCGACTTTGAATTGGGGGAGATCAGGGGATGCTATGTCATATTCTGCAAAACATGATTTAATTAGTTTCCCATTAGAAGGGATATGTGCAATCAAATTCCTAGCAACTAGTAAGAATTTTCTTGGGGCTGTTAACTGTACAATTGAATCTGCTTCAGTCAGCGATGCGCTAAGCTGTACATTATTCTCCTCTCTTTTTTCCTTTTCAAGTAGAAACTGCAATCTAATTTAAAAAATTATGACTTATGGAAGTGTATGAGGTTTTCTTCGTTGTTGATCACTGATGCATGTGTTGTTTTTTCAAACACTTTATTGATATCTTATAATTTAATACGGTTTTGGACTTAATTTCCAGTGGAAGGAAATGAGGAGGAAGTGATGCAAGCTAGTCCGGTTTATGTAGCTGCAGTTGATCTTTCATGTAAGATTTGGCCTCTTGATATTTCCTTCTGTTATTTTGTTCAATAATTGGTTGCAAGTGGTGAGTGGACAACTTTACTAGAACTGTTAAGTAATATTCCCTTTTATGGTCAAAGCTCGAAAGCTGCTTCATGAAGCTGGTTCATCTACCAACTACACTGTAACAGGTTCATCTACTAGATTTCATGATGGTGGAAATAAATCTATGGTGAACAGGTGGTTTTCTTTTGGATTTGCTTCGTGGACTACTGGACTTAAGAAGATTAGACAGTTGCATCACCTAACTTTTGTGTGAAACTTGCTGTATGGGTATATTGACTATATTTGAGTCTAATGTTTGTCAATGTGTTGGTTTTGGAGATTGTCTCAATTTTTGCATCTCACATAGTATGGTTACTGACTGAATAGGAAAATTATTGATTAGAGATCTGATACTAAAGAGTAGAAATTGGATGTGGCATTGGCCACACCGACCTTTTGTCGTTTACTTGTTTTTAAAATGATTGAATATGCTCTTACAGGTTCTGAATATAATTATCATGTTTGAGTCTTCATAGGAAAGACCAGTGTTTAAAAAAACCAAGTCCAGGCGCGCTTAAGCCCCAGGCGCACATGCCACCGCCTGCCTTGGTCAAGGCGCACCAAGGGTGGAAAAGTCCACCCAAAGCGCCCAAGCACACCATAGGCACATAAAAGCTCAAAACGATGGGCTTTTCTTTTTTCTCCTTATTTCAGTTGATTATGATATATTCCAATCTTTCTTTCATTTGGATACAATCTTTCCATAGCTTTTTTTCATTTGGATTTTGTTTATTTTTTTTTAAGATTTTAGCAACTTTTTGTATCATAAATGATCAGCCCTCTATTCTTCCTGTCTGCCTCCTATTCTCCCTTCCTTTTATTTAAATACAAGTCTGTGGACGATGGTGATGGGGACTTCCCTCCATTTCTAGACATTGAGGAAGAAGATGACGCAAATGACATTGATGATTTTTCTTGACCCACTCTAACCATCCATCCTTCCCATTCAGCTTGATTTCTTTCTATTCTTTAATCTTCTATTGATAGAATTATCTTTGTGATGCTTCGGATTTGTGTTTTTTTTTTACTTGCTTACCTACCTAAAACTTGATTTTAGTACAATAATATGTTTTCAGTCTGATTTTATTTCATCAAGAATGGGTTTTATAGCATTTAGCTTGAATTTTAAGGTGTTTTGATATTTTTTTTATGAAAAAGCCATCGCCTTATCTTCTAAAGCCCGCTTAAGCTATTGGTATGCCTATCGCCTTGTATCACCTCTAGCTTTTAAAAACACTGGGAAAGACTAGCTATGTAAATATCTGATGCAACAGTTACTTATTCTATATACTAGATTTTTTATTATCATAAACAACACTGAATCCTCTTCATCATCCTTAAATGGCGGTCTAATGTGAGAATACTTAACATGATGTTTCTTTTAGGGTGTATTTGCTCCCTTATCATCAATATATATTTATTTGTGGATGATCACTTTTATGCTTGATTTGCAGCTTCTGAAGAGTTTCTGGAACTTACTAAGAGCGGGTTATTAGCAGCTTTAGAAGGTTTTGGTTGCCTCACTGGAAATCCTCTCTGTTGCTTTCTTCGATCACATGTGGCAATAATCTAATTAATGATGAAACTTCCATTTTCAGCTCTTGCCCCTGGATCACTCTTTGGCCTTGCTACATTCAGCCACAAATTAGGGTTGTATGATGTTCAAGGGCCTATTCCAGTTGTAAAACATGTGCTTATCCCACCAGAGTCAGAAGCAACTCTATCAATAGAGCTCGAAGATGTCATGCCTTTAATGTCATTTCTTGCCCCAGTATGATCTTGTTACCTGAATCGCCTCCTCTATTTTGGTCATCTCATTAATCAGTTAGTTGAACCTTTTCCATATGTCGTGTGCTTTTTATTCTCCATCTCATATTGATGTGAAACTCTTTGAATGTTTCTTGTGTCCAGGTGGATACATGTAAAGACAAGATAGCAGCTGCGCTGGAAACTCTTAAGCCAACAACATCATGGGAAAGAAGTACAGCAGCTGGTCAGGCGCTTGATGGTGTATTAATTGGTGGAAGAGGTTTCGGAGCAGCAATGGAAGCCCTATGTACCTACCTTGGCTCAGAATATGGAAGTACCTTTGCTTTAGGTATGTACACCTTTTTAAGCTCCTTTGATCCATTATTTGCATGGCTTTGAAACAATATTCTAATCCCTTTCTATATTATTGGTACAATTACTGTCAACATTTAAAGAATGTAATTTCGTTCATTTTTTTTTATGATAAAATTCAGCTAGGGTTTTTGCTTTCTTATCTGGTGCTCCTGATTATGGACCTGGACAGCTGGATACGAGACGGTATGGTGAGCAATATGCGAGTAAAGGAGAGGATGCAGACCTTGCTTTACTTCCTGAGCAGACACCATTTTATAAAGATCTGGTGGTTATTAAATTTTCAATTTTGCCAGTATTTGTGTTTTTGCCTCTCCATCTGTTTTATCATAGTTGCTCCCAAAATCTTAGCATTGATTTGTGTTTCACAGGCTGCTGTTGCTGTTCAAGCTGGTGTCTGTGTGGACATATTTGCTGTAACCAATGAGTATACGGACTTGGCATCCCTGAAGTTCCTGAGCATTGAGAGTGGAGGCACATTGTTGTTGTATTCAAATACTGATGATTCTACACTTCCTCAGGACATGTGAGTTTGAAATTTTCTGTGAAAAACATAAATATGTAATAGGACTGATAATATGAGAGTTCTGTCTATGCATTTGAGGCTATTGTTACTGATACACAATCTTCCAGGTACCGACTGTTGAGTCGTCCATATGCTTTCAACTGTGTGCTACGATTAAGGACTTCATCTGAATTTAAAACTGGTCATTCTGTGAGTTTCAAAAGCACTTTATATGAAATGTTACTTGAGATGCTTGTGATACTGTTATTAGAATGCCTGTTTACCCATAAATTCCTGTTTTTGCAGTATGGCCATTTTTTCCCAGATCCTCAATATGAAAATGTTCAGCACATAATATGTTGTGATTCTTATGCAACATATGCTTATGATTTTGAATTTTCTAAATTAGAGGGATTTTCAAGGTATATGATCTGAACCCGCATCAGTATGTTTTCTGTTTACTTGTTTATTTATTTATTTATTTGAGCTGTAACCTTCATTTCCTTCACAGACACGTTTCAGAACCTCCTATTATACAAATTGCTTTCCAGTACACTGTAGTTGTTCCTCCTGAGGAGCTTTCAAGTTCGGGATTGAGTGCTGCAAGTAGGTATGCCTATATCTGTATTTGTTGTGTTGCATCATGAATCTTCTTCAAGTCACTTAATTGCATCTTGCAGGCCTCTTTAGTGATGGATGGCCAGGCATAATAATCTGTTTGATTATCCAAGATCTTTTAGTGTGTGATCGACTTCTAAGCCACCTTTGAGAAAGATTGTTCAATTGCACTCCTTTTTCATAAAGCAGTTCGGTGGACTTCAAGTCTCCAACTACTATAAGTTAAGAAAACTAAAAGCTCTGCCTTTGGCCATTAGGTGCTCAATACATATTCTATATATCTTTTCAGGTTTTTTGTTCATTCATAGCCCTGGCCGGTTCTCCTACATTTCTTTTTCCTCACTTCAGTTTGCCAATATCTCCCCCTCTATCCACAAACCCACCTCCATTTGATCTCTGTGGTCAGTGTCTTTGAGTGTAGCCAATTTTAGAGATATGAATGGCATTAACGGGCTGAAAAGCTGGTCTACCATAGTTGCTTGGACTAATAATCAGTCTCCCCTTTCTCTTCATGATATGTCACAGACTCACAGGTCATAACTACAATTAAGGGATCCCTTCTGCGAGATTAATATCTTGTATGTGTATTGCAGACCTATGTTTTCTCTTAAACGACGGCTGAGGATTAGAACTTTGCAGTATGGTACTGCTCGAAATATCAATGAACTTTATGATAGTGTTGATCCTGAGGTGGTTCTTTCTATCCTTGTTCATAAGGTAATGCTACAATCCTGACTGAATGAAATATATGCAATTTTCCTAGGGTGAAAAACACAGTTTAGGTGTTTTTGGGGGACGCCCTTTGTAGTATGATTATCTTGAAGAACAAGATCAAGTAACTATTCAATAGTCTACTATCCCTTTTTCTTTTTAGCTTGAGGTATTATCTACTACCTTTATTACCATCTTCTTGTTGTTCCATCAGATACCTTTCGCTGTGTGCTCTTGTACGTCTATGCATATGTCTTCTTCCAACTTGGCTTTTAATGAACATTTCATTGTCCAGGTCATATTAGCTTCCTTGGAGCAAGGGGTTCGGGAGGGAAGGATGCTGCTAAATGATTGGCTAGTGATCCTCACAGCTCAATATAATGAAGCTTGCAAACTAATCCAGTATGGGGATGGAAGCACAACAGTTGCCCAAATTGACGCCTCATTCTCAATGTCCCCACAGTTGCAACCTTTGCCCCGCTTAGTCTTTGCTTTGCTTCGTAGTCCTCTTCTACGCCTTCACGAAGAAGGAGTTCACCCTGATTATCGCATATATTTGCAGTGCCTTTACAGGTACTGGTTTCCTGTCTAGCAAAATGTTGGTTATTTCACAAGTTAACATTCGCATGCTTTTGCATATTTTTGATTGCTTCCAATATTTCACATCTGAACTATGCATTGGGATTTCACAATTTGCTTGTTCAAGATGAGAATTTGGTATTTTTTGCAGGTTTTATAGTATTTGACAAATTGATTTTAATTCATTACTAATATCTGTTCATTAAATCTCGAAACAAGCTATATGTATTCTCAGTTGCATATTTTGACCTTCAGTTGCAAATGGATGTTGTTGCTTCTTATGTATTTCCAGCCAATGCATTCACTTTGCTGAGAATGTCAAAACTAGTTACAGTGAACAATGTGATTAGACATGCATATTCCATTTGACATTTTATGCACTCTGCTGTTTTCTTTTTTCTTTTTGGTATGGTGAATGCTGTGTGAGTTTTGAAAAGCTATTGATATCATCTGATGTCCGAGTAGAACCTTAACCTAGCTTACTCGAAAATGTAAGCAATATAGTTAACCACTCAGACCTGCCAGAGTTCCAGTGCTGGATTTTATTATAACTGCCTCTGTTGAATATTAAGTGGTGATTTTCTTTGATGTACTTGCCCTGTAGTGCCCTAGAACCAAGCGCTCTCCATCGTGCTGTATATCCAGTATTGACATCATATTCAAGTCCTGATAAGCAAGCATATCCTCGCCATTCTCTGAGCAGAGCTGCACTGATAACTAGTGATAGCCCGATATTCCTCCTCGATGCTTTCACAACTCTTGTAGTGTTTTACTCCTCAACAGCCGATTCTTCACTACCGTTCCCACCACCGCACGATTGTAAGTAAATTAAGTAGCTAGTTTGCTCATCAGCAGAGCGACAGACTTGCCGGTTCTGTAAAAGAATTAATCCTTATTTTGTGCTCTTCTGGTTCAGGCTTACTACGGGAAACCATAAACAAGCTAAAGAAGGAGAGAAGCATCACGCCAAAGCTCATCTTCATCCGAGGTGGCCAGGATGATGCCTCATTATTCGAGAACTATCTCATAGAAGAACAAGATGTCGACGGGAGTGGATTTACCAGCATCATGGGGTTCGTTTCCTTCTTAGAGGACATCAATCGCGGCGTGCTGGAGTATATTAAGTAGAAGAAAAAAAGCATTTTATAGAAACCCAGATGAGTTGCATACAACAGGACAAGAGTGAACCCCTTCATCGGGCAAATATTGTTGCATCCAAACCTTGCATTGCAAGACCACCGGCGAAAATGGACATCAATTAGTCATAGACGGCTTCAAACTTGAACCCAGTGTCTGCTGTTTGTGAAGTGAAGGACCTTTCTTTGTCAGTTATATCTCAAACACTTAACTCATGCTTCATTAGCACAGCTTAAATAGTTGATAAACCTGCATATATGGCAGCGAATTCATCAACCAAGCGATTTTCAGATGTATCAGTTCGTTTGACATCTTACTTTTTTCTCAGGGTCTCATAGGTAGCTTATAAAGATCTTAAGGAATGAGTTGGGTTTGCTTGCATCTGGCTATGACATTTTGACAAATTCGACCCGTTTTCTCGTTACACAACTGCGATGGTGACGAACCCATCAAGAAAAGCGTCGTAGTTAGACATCAAACAAACAATTTGGTTTCACTGGACTTCAAGCAATCTAGTCTTTAAGTAGTGTTCTAAAGATCCCCACCTAACCCCGTCTTGGAACTAGGCGGCTCAGGTCTAAGCATAGAGACTGCAATAGCGCCTTTTAGAACATTGCCTTAAATACGAGCATAAAAAAGGTAAAACAGGTTAACTAAGAGCCATTTTTATTAGAATCTCGATCCGGATCTTTAGAATTTTAAGATCCTACGATCCTACCTAGGGGCCCGATCCGGATCTATGCATATGATCTTTTTTGTGTAGGATCTACAATGGGATCTTTAGAATCTTAATGGATCGATAGGATCTTACGATCCCACACGATCCTAAAGATTCTATTTTTATTAACAATATGTATTTTTTAAACATTTTTTTTTGTTTCGTTGGTTGATTTTAGGGTGTTTAAAAGTACACATTTATGTAAGGAGCGTGAAAAATAGCTTAGAGATAATTGTTTTCGAGTCATTTAACCAATATGACAATGTCTAAGGTCGTAAATGTAGAGTTTTATGTCTTAAAATCAAAATATATTGTGTAACTAACATTTTTTTCCCTCATTCTAGAACTTTAAATTAAACAACTTTGTTATATATATTTTTATTTTATTATTTAATTATATTTCGAGGATCTTACGATCCTCTAATGGGATCTTACGATCCCCTAATGGGATCTTACGATCCCCTAATGGGTCTTACGATCCGATCCACATACTCTATTGTAATTCGATCCTAGAATCCCGATCCTAATAACCTTGATGAGAGCCCAATCTCACTGGCTCCAAAACCAGCGTAGTATAAGTGTATAACACCCTTACCATGTTTTTGCTATCATACGCCTGAATCTTCTTCTTCAAACCCCAAAATTACCAACTCAAAACCCCAAGCGCGAACTCCTAACCTTTGGCTCTGCAATAAGCCAACAATGGCGTCTCTGCAGCCGCACTTTCTGTTCAATTCCTCGTTTCTCTCTCCTCCTCTCTCTTCCTGCTCCAGATTATCGACGCTTTCCCCTAAATTATCCTTCAAACCTCAGAAATTTACATTTCTATCTGCAGCTATCAGCGCGGCGCCGGGCTCAGTCCCGGAAGCTGAGAAGGCTATGCTCGATGCCGTCGCTGATTCCCAAGGAGATAGTCTTCCCTGTGTAAGGTCTTACGAGAACGACCTCGCTAGACTCACGATTGTTGGAGCCGTCGGATATGAGCAGGCCTTGACGGCGGCGGCGGCAGATGGCGGTGAAGCCGCCGCAGAACACCTTTCTTCTGGGATGGATGCTATGGTGGGAGAGACGGTCTTTCCTGGATCATCCGACGATCGCGGTACTGTCTCCACACGACTGGTTAGTTCATTTGCATATCGACTTCTGTTTAGACTGTTTAGTATTGTTGGAATTTTTGCTTCCTTCATGTTCGAATTGTCCACACGACTGTTTAGGTCAATGGACATTATGGACGGTTGTGTGTTCTTCCCCTCTGAGTTCTGTGATTCGCTTATTCGCTTGCAATTTGGTGATAGTTTGATGATTTGTATTGAATCTAGTAATTGTTAGATCTTCTAGGTGCTTATGTAAGTTATCTCATTCTCGTAGTTTTTGCCTGCTAAGAAAGTGAAAGAGAAGGCTCGAAAATTACGGGATTATATCACTGAAGAAGCTCTTAGCAGCACAAGTTCTACAAACATACTTGCGATGACGTTTAGACAGGTTGTGATACAACGTCTTTGGAGCTTCGAGCTGGTAACTCTCCTCCCTGGATCGCGAAGAAATATGAAAGATCTTGGGAGGATCAGAGAGGTTAGTTCTTGTCACTTGCTCCTTTTCTAACCCTGGTCTGATGTCTGAATCTCTTTGTTGTAATGGAGTAGAACTATGGGTTTCCTGCAGGTTGGGCATGTTACTGATAGGTTCAGTTCTCTTATAACCAGGTTCCTGCCTCTTTTGCTCTCAGCTCATCAGATGAGAGAGTCATATATGTGTTAGCCGAAGCTATTTCCATCATAGCTCTTGATGGCATTCAGAGAAGTGTCTATGAAGGATCATCAAGAAAAGGATCAAATGGATTTTTAAGGTGGGCTTCGAATACGAAAAGGGTTAGGTCAAGGGATTCCTCAGTAACTGTATACAGATTTGAGGATGAAGTAGTTGAGAATGCCAAGAGCCTGCTTGAAACGTTCAAATTGGAGAGGGCTAGGTGGAGTGCTTTGCTTAAAGAGAAGCCGATACCCCCTTGGTGGTCGTCTGTAATGCACTCGAAATTGGAGAGGATTGGTGGACCTGAGTTTAGTACTTGGACTAGTGAGTTTGTCCCTGCTTATAAGCTTGAAATTGATGTGGGTAAACTTACTGATGTAAAGTTTGAAGGGTGGAAAAGAGCTGCAGAAAATAGATGGGAAGTTCTCTTGACCCACTCACAGATGGTATTTTCTTCCCCGTTCTTGGTTTTTAAGATACCTTATTTTTTCTTCCAGAAAAGGTTCTTAATATAATATACTACTGAATAAAGTGTACGAAAGGACATTGTTTGACCTCTGTCTCTTTGTATGGAACGAGAGAAAAGATAAACGGAGAAATATCATGATATGATATGAAATTATATTGTTCACCAGTTATCCTATCAGTGCAGTCTTTGTCTTGATGGTGTAGCTTGTAAAATGGAAACATAGCTTATTGCTTACATTTTTCAAGTGACAAAGGATTAAGATTTTTTGTGAAAGCTGATTTCATAAAAATGATTCTATTTCTACCTATTTTAGCTGACACTCTGAGATATTTGCAGGTTCAATTAGCAAATATTCTCGATACATCCATTGAGGATCCGTACACTCTTCCCAATAAAGAGCTATCATTTAGCGTGGTAGGAAATCCTAAGAAGTTTTCGAAGGCTAAGGTATTGGAATGATTTTTTTCCGATTCCAGCAAGCAACTGCAATGTAAATTTCTTATAAATACTTTCCTTTTGATTTTCTTCACCACTCTCTCTCCTGAAGTGTAGTCTATTGGTGGAATGAAGTTGTTCCTTGACATATGTAACAGTGTGTATTTTGGACATGTTTTCTCATTATTTTCAATTGGGTGAAATCTATGAGGCCTATATGAACATAGTTACTTAGCAGCATCTGACTTGGGAGAATATCATTATCATTCAGTGGAATCTACTTATTGTATCAAATATTTGCATTACCTTCGAGGGGAAATATAAAATGGCAGTGGGAGGTTGGGGTAGTACATTTCTCACTTTGAAATAGAACTCTGATTTGATACCAAATATTTGTTTGCTTCTGATTATGTTTCTCATCGATCAAGTTTTCTAAGTGATGTCTACTTGTCATTACAGAGAGGCTCTTCTTTGTTGCGAATTCTCTCTACTGCACTTGCCAGTGCAGTTTTTCTAGTTTCCATCAATGTAGTGGGGAGGCTTTGTTTACCTCATCTATATGCTAGAGGGAGGAGGAACCCTGGAGAGAGCCATTTGGTACCTGCTACGGAAATAAGTGATTTACAACGAAATTCATTGGGGAGCTCTGAGGTATGTATTCCTGCAAATATCAGTGATTTACAACCAGTCAGTGGCTGAATGCCAGAAGTAAAACAACAAAATACATGCATACCTGCGTGATTGTTAATTTTTCTCTGAGATCCCTTCAAAATTAGGTGCATTCCCTCTTTTCTGGATTTGAAAGGATTAATACATTCATGCTTTTCTTTCCCAAGTTGGCCACATCCCTTACTGTGCCAACTGCCTTTGTTCATAGTATTGTATTTAGACCTAGATAACTTGATATTTTGGCAATTATACCATTTATTGTTGTCTTGATGCTAGTATCGTTTTATTTTCGTTTCTAATATTATGGCCTAATATATGGATAGGTAAATTCTCTCTGCATTTCAATCATCGTAAAGCTAAGAAACTCTTATGGTTGGGAAGGAGAGATTACATCGGAGCCTGGTTTAGGTGTTTGGGTAGGAAAACTCCCTGCTTACTTACAAGTGAAAAGACAAAACAACGATTTAGACAGCAAAGATGCATCTACTAGCTCTAATCTATCCGTGCCAAGTGATGAAGAACTGATATTGTCTGCCCAAAACACTGCCAGTTATCAGGTTTGTCATCATTGTCTTAAATCTTCATCCATAGACCCTAAACTCTTCAATGACCAACTGCTTAATGCTTTCACAGAAAATAAGCAGAACTGTTTGGTCAATTTAAACCTTATCTATTCCATGAACTATGCTGCAGTGATAGTATCACTTTTGCATGAAGATGATACTCTGAAGTTTGTGGTCAATTTGGCCATACCCGATACTTGTAGCCGTTGTAGGCCTGTTATTTTGCTCTCCTGCTGATTGCTAAAACCTTCTAATCCAAGCAAAAGTATCAAATTTGAACCACTACATATTCAGTGAAGAGGAAACTTTTCCCCTGGAAAAAATAAAATCAATTTCAATCTCACAGAATCTTTGTTAATTTGCCTACTCCTCAACTGTTTATGATTGCTAGGTGGTTCTTTCAGCTGAGGGCAAAATAGTCGGGTTCCAGCCCACAAGTCGCATCGCAGTCAGTAACTGGGCGGCAAATCCCCTGGCAAAGGAGCTCTATGGTGGGAAGAAGCTCTCCCCAGGCATGCCTCTGACTCTGACCCTAGTTTTTGAAGCTTTAATCTACACCGCCTCCATTCTTAAAATGGCGAGTATTTGCTATATCTTTCTGGCAGGGCTCATGGAACCGAGGTTGAAGATCAGCCGACCCAATGGGGTGATCGTATTGGAGTTATTGATGGCCCCGGACTTCGCTTTGCTCCGGCCTCTACAGTGAGCATTTTGCAGTGACCATTTAATTTTAGTCGTTGAGATGGGTTAACTAACAAAATCTGTGATGTTCTACAGTTCTAGGCTCTCTCTTGGTTGTAAATATTTTTGGTTTTTTTTATTTTTATTTTTTATCCAAGGGTCATTGCAACACTACGAATCTATTTTGCAAATGGACACTTGCGAGTTGCGATCATAAATAATGCGGAAGAGTGAAAGGTTTCATATCGACCTTTCAATTGGGATTTTAGATCAAGTGATGGAAGTTTGGTCAAAAAAAATATCTTGTTTTCCAAGTAGAGTTCTTGGTAGGGATGGCAACAGGGGAAGTACGTCCCCGTTCGGGGATGAAAAATGTCTCCCGTCCCCATCCCTGTCGGGTCCCCGTTCTCATCAGGGAATTCCGTTCCCGCTTAATTTTCCCCATTTGCATTTCCTGCGGGTTTTTCCGTCGGGTTTCCCATTTAATAGAAAAATATAAGATATTATTAAAGTTATGTAAAAAATATTATATGAATATTGCATATAATATCTCATAAACGTAAATTATAAGGTAAAAGTTTAAAAATAAAAGAATATTTATTTAAACTTATGTAAGATCTAAACACAAATGGAGATTTCATACCCTCCATCGGGATCCCTGCGGGTTTCCTCAACGGGGGCGGGGCGGGAAACGGGGTGGGGACTATTATCCTCGTCCTCATACGGGAAATCACTTTGGCCCCCATTTCCGTCCCCATCTAATTTCCCATCCCCGTCCCCGTTTAATTTCTCATCCCTGTCTCCACGACGGGAATTTCCCGCCCTATTTTCATCCCTAGTTCTTGGTCTTTATTCTGTAACAGGTGTTTGACTTTTTGTAAGTTTTACCGGTTATTATCCATATGTTAAGGTTAATCACAGGTGTGCCGGTAACCTGGCTTCCGTGCTTAGGTGCCTTTTGATCAGTTCAAGAGATTTTTACCGGCTAATATTCAAACAACAATTTTTCTTCCTAATGTGAGTATAAAAGTCAATATGAGTCTTAAAATGATTGTTTTAAATGTCAAATCTGGGGCTTGTTAAATACTCTCCGTTCGGCAAAATTTGTCATTTTAGGGTGTTATTTTTGTTCAAA
Organism: Persicaria tinctoria; assembly: GCA_037127255.1. Classification (NCBI taxonomy): domain Eukaryota; kingdom Viridiplantae; phylum Streptophyta; class Magnoliopsida; order Caryophyllales; family Polygonaceae; genus Persicaria; species Persicaria tinctoria. Next base: position 64,006,626 of record JBANSL010000010.1, on the reverse strand, counting down.
AAAACTTGTCATTGTAGGTATTTTGCACTTCACTTTACAAAAATATCCTTGATTATTTTATTATTATTATTATTGTATTTATTTAAACTATTTATAAAAAATTTGCATCGACTATATTTGCAAGTATAAATTTTGAAAGTTAGTTTTCTATTAATATGGATAGAATAAATCAATCATATTAATGAAATATTCAATAGTTGAGATTATTTCAATACTTGTTTTAAAAAATATATTTCGATGCTAGATTAGTTTTTATAGTATTTAATTTAAAATATAACGTAAATATAAATAATTCGCACATATAATAGTATAATACTCTCAATAACAATGAATATTCCCCCTCTTTGATATATACTCTGTTTTGCAAGCTGATTTTGTTTAATGGAAAGGTTTGTTTGCTCAAAAAAGAAGGGAAAAAATTGTGATGAGATGACCAATCCGATTCATCTAATTCAGCTCTAATTTGATCCAAAAATTTAGTGCTATGCGCAACCATAAGTCCATAACCAAACTTCACTACCCACAAGAAAAAATTGATGTGGCGGTCTTTGGCTTTGTTGGGGTTCTGGTAATCGGAGTCGGGATTGGCTGGGATTGTAGTGGTGTGTACGGGGCGACTCCGTGTACGGAAAGATTTCTTGGAGGTTCGTCTTCACTACCCACAGAGATGCCTGATGTATCACTGGCCAACGGTGTCATTTCACAATGGTGTCTGGCTTCGTCCGTAGTCTAAGTCCCCGACCAGCTGGCTTTAGATTTGCTATTTATCATCTTTTGTTGTTGTATAGCCTGGTCTTTTGCGCCTTTTATGTATTTGTTGTATGTTTGACGATCTGCCGACTCGTCGACCTCTTGAGTTTCAAGTTTGTCTGAGCTCGAATTCTTACTTAATAAAAAATAAAAACCAAACTTCAATCTTGATGAAGATTTTCTCTTACACACACAACGTCCAAATCATCCAAAGAAAAAAAAAAGCGTAATAAGATTACATGGCGTAAACCCCCGTGAGGAACTCTCAAGCTCAATTTTGATGGTTCCACAATCACAAATAATCCGAGATTGGATAGGACGCCCATTACAAATATACTATCAAAAACTGGTAAACAAAGTCCATTAAAAGCTGAAGCTCTTGCTCTAAAACTCGGAATCCAACACGTTATTCGACTCCACATCGACAAAATCCACATTGAAGGCGACTCTAGTATAATTATAAACCATCTTAACCAAAAATCTAAATGTCCTTGGGAAATTGAACTGATAATGTCAGATGTTAAACTCCTTTCATCGACTTTGAAAGAAGTTTCCTTCTTTCATATTCCCCATATAGGCAACAAAGTGGCTAATAAGGTTTCACACTTTTGCCACTCACAACGATTTAGGTCTTTTAGACTTCATTCGAAAGGATGCTGCTGGGTAGAACTCGCTCGTCCGAATTCTTTCATAATAACAAAAAAACCAAACTTAAATTTGAACTCTTTTTTACCCATTGGCCGATGAGTTGATGATCATATTGACCCAAACATCGGCAAACTCGACCCTAAACTTATATTCGATAATCTAATCAAGACACGACTCATCCTTATCGTCCCTATAATTTTCTCTTTTTAAACACAATAATAACTTAATTATATCCCAACAACCTGACACAATGGAACCCAAAATTCATTTTGAGTGAACTTATTCGACCCGACCCAACCTAACTCGAATACATAATATACCCGGTATTGACCCGTCCCGATATTAAACGAACTCGAACGAGTATTACCCGACCCAAGACCCGATTGTCACCTCTAATCCCAAAAATGTTACGCTATATATATTGCCTTACTTCATCCCTCCCTTCAAATTCTGGTTCCTCCTCAGCTTGTTCGTAATAAGCTTCGCTAATTTGTTGCTTCGAGGAGCGATTATGGGAAGGGGCAAATACAAGGCTAAGCCCACTGGGCGCCGCCAGTTCTCTACCCCCGAAGAGATCTGTAAGCTCTTTCCTCTTCGTTTCCCCCTTTTGTTTTGGATTAGGGATCCACTTTGTTCTCAATTTTCTTTCTTAGCTTCAATTTTTAATAGCGTTCGATTTTAGGGTTTATCGGCCATTTTTGCTCTTGGGATTTATTTGTGTTTTCCTGTGTTAGGATTGATTGTCTTGTAGTATGAGTAGGGGATTGAATCATACATGCTAGGGTTTTTTTATTGGAGTTTATGCATCAGAAATCTGATTCCTCTTCAGAGAACTCCCAGATATAATCAAATTTGTTTCTTTTGCTGTGAAGAGTTTTGAAATTATCCGTGAAGTTTTGCCTGATAATTATCGGTCAAGAGTTTTTTGAAATGAACAGAGGCTGACTTTGTTTCTGTTTGCACTTCAAATGATTGCAGCTGCTGGGACGTCTTCTCGTCCTCGCTCCTTCAGCCGAAAGGTAGTCGAGGAGTGTGATTTCTCACTTTTGTATAGTCCAATGTTTACATTCTTGCAAAATGCATCTCCTAGGTTTTAAAAACTTAATCTTTTCGGGGTGAATAGGTAGAAGAAGAGGAAGAGGAGGAGGAGGTGGAAAGGTCCGAGGATGAATCAGAATCAGAAGACGAAGCTGATGATGCTAAAGTGAGTGTCTAATTATTTTTCCATGTATTTCATCTACCTAGTCTAAGATTAACCTTTTATGGTCGCTGATTATCAATATATTTCGCTTTTATTTCTTGTGTTTAGCGAAAGGGAACCCAAGGTATTATTGAGATTGAAAACCCAAATCTACAGAAGCCAAAGAACATTAAAGCTAAAGATATTGATGTAAGTTCTTATTCGTTTTTTTTAAAAATTATTTATAACTTTGCAATGTCCATAGTAATGTTAGTGAAATCAGGTAGTATAAATTATAAACATATCATTTAACGAAGTTCCAACTCTATTTGCAGATGGAGAGAACTACGGAACTTTCCAGGCGTGAGAGGTTTGTTATTTCAACTCTGGTATCGTGTTTGTTGTTTAGTTTTTTTTCTTCTTTTTCTTCTATTGTAACACTCTGCCATATAAATATTTTGTATCATAATCAGACAAAGGTTTTGAACTGTCAGTTTGTATATAGGTTCCGTCTGATTGCTTGCACTGGTTTGATTTGGCAGGGATATCTCACATACGCAATATTTGATTTTTTTTCATAATTTTTAGAGCTTCTTTCAAATTACTACTGGGTTCAATTGGTTTTTAGCTAACTGATTTTCATTTAACCGTAATATAACCATAATAGTATGAACTTTTTTAGTTTTTTACATTCGGAGATGAAGAGAATCATGTCAAAAGGGTTGACTAAAGAATTCCATTGATGTGAATCTGCTTTTGTGGAACCTTTGGTAGTTCTCTTTGTCCTAGGTTAATAAATAAACTCTTTGAAAACTTCAAACCCATTGATTCCCAATTTCCTATTGATATTTTCTTGCTATGTTCTTGTATTTTTGTTAGTGTTGTATTCATCTCGTTTCCTTACCCACATCTGTTAAACTCCTTTCTGGTTTCCATGCAATTTAGAAATGGTAGCAGTGATCATTTATTAAAATAAGAGATAAACTGTTTCTATCTAGGGATGTTAATCAAATATTGGTGAGTTAAGAATTGACGATGACCAGTAAAATGACACTTATTGTTTCTTGCATTTGAGGCAATGCTAAACAATATCAGGGGTAAGGAGTTGATATGGATGATATATCTGCCAAACTGATCGCAAATTAGTTATCAATGATTTGCATGCTATTATATATTATGGTGTGCATACAGCTTCTGGACACAATCTAAACTAAAGTGATTATGGTTATGCCATAATTTTAGGATAAGCAGCTTTCTTTAAAAGTAGAAATATACTAACCTGTCTGTAAGTTTTATTTTAATAGGGAGGAGTTGGAGAAACAGCAAGCTCGTGAAAGATACATGAAACTTCAAGAACAAGGGAAGACAGAGCAAGCAAGGAAAGACTTGGGTAAGTTTCACTTATTTGCTTGTTCCTTCCCCATAGGCCATTCTTCCTTCTCGCAGGTCAAAAAGTTGGTGGATTATATGCTAGAAAGTAGAAACAGATATACTGGTTTTTTAATGATTATGGAAGGAACTGTGATTTGTGCACTGTTTGTCATTTGGAACTCACATCACATTACACAGATTTGCTGATTTCTTTTCTTTTTCTGTTTAATCTAATGTCAACAAAGCTAACATAGTTGAGTAGATTATTTTGCACACTGACCTATGAATAGCCTGTTGTGCATTTTCGCTTCCAAACTATCCAACCAGGTTTATTACTGAACAAGGAATGTATAGCAGTATTTAAAGTGCTGACTGATGCATTTTTGTGACTCTGGACTGAAAACATCAACTAGAAAATCCTGAGCATTCCCGGATTTATTTTGGTGCTTTGTTTAAGATGCAATGCAAGTTGTTTTTTCTATCTTATTTATTTTTCATCTTTTGTGAGACATTGTTGCCCTTATCTTACTCTGTTTCTGATATGTGATGTACCTCAACTATATACTTGTGCAGAGAGGTTGAAACTGATCCGTGAGCAGAGGGCGGAAGCTGCAAAGAAGCGAGATGAAGAGAAGGCTGGTAAGCTTTCTGTTGCTTACTGTTCTCTGTTGCTTGTCATTTGGCTATCCTTTAGAGTATGATCGTCATTTTTTTGGTGTTGGGTATCTCAGCAAAAGAGCAGAAGAAGGTTGAAGCTCGCAAGTGATCTTTTTAAGCTCTAGAACGGGGTTGGAATGCCGTGCAAACCTGTGTTTTTGTGGACGTTTTCTCTATATTTCAAGCGAAACAAGAACCTCTGGCTATATCTTCTTATCATTGTTGTAGATGTTGTGGGTCACTACTCTGTTTAGCCCTATGACCAAGTAATGCTTTCCTGTACTGGAGCAAACATGATCTTTCTTTTATGCCTTTTGAACATCTATGCAATCATGTGGTGGGTATAATTTACTTTTGGATATGGACACCTGGTTGTTTATTATCTATATACATTTACCGTTCAGGTTTTGCTCCATCTGTGTTGGTTAATTTGTAGATTTTGTCTACCACTAACTTTTCCAAAACAATGCATCGTTAATAATGTAATGACAGATTGATTTTCAGAAACTGAGGTTGTACAGTTTCCAATTAGGGATTTATGGGTATACATTATAAACTTCTTATACCCCCTTATCAATGGATTATAACAGTACAATCATCTAGTGACAAGTGATTAAACTTTTACCAATAATCAAATGAATTCATCAATTTTTATTATTCAGTAGGTTGAATTCATCATGAAATGATGATATAGATTGGCATTGCTGTGCCACGCAGGCTTGTTCATCACACATGGCAATAATTTAAGGCTCCTTCAAGAAATCAAACAAATATTCGCAATGAACGAAATCACTTTAATCGATTTAGGGGCAAAAAGGAATAAAAATCCCAAACAATCCTGAAACCCCAAAATCCCAAACAGGAATCAGCTAATGGCAGAACCAGGAAACCCCAAAACCCAACCGGATCTCCCCGCTGCAAGTCCACCGCCACAACCCTCGAAGCTGCCAGGGGAAGCCAGCAGCGGGTACTCGAATTCGGGTCGGAGGATCAATTACCCGAACCCGCCGGACACGGTGAACCCGGACGCGGCAACCCTGAGGGATCAATGGAGGTACGCGATTAGGCAGTACAGCAAATGGTACTCTCACGCTTGGGGTACCGCCATTCTCGCCGGCGCCGCCTTCTTCGCTTTGGGTTGGGTCGTTAAGGGCTCCAATCCCCTTCCTTCTTTGAGCTCCCGCAAAGACGATCCCAACAACAAGAACCAGCCCTCATCTTCCGATCACTGATGGTTGATTTTCAGATGGTAGGCTTTTTCAGCCCTTTTCAGAATTACTGGTTTTTGTTTGCTGGTGGAATTGATGATGGACTTGTGGATAATAGTCATAGGTCCCCGGTTCGAACCTCGGAATGGCCGTTCTTTATTTACCAATTCAAGGAATTGATGATGGACTGCTAGCTGTTAGGGATTGATGATGAACTTGAGCTGATTATGGTTCAATTTGTTAATGTTTAGGGTTTGATGTTAAGTTAGGTGACTCTTTTGTGGTGGTAAGCCTATTCGGATTATTGCCTTTCTGGTTGTGCAGTCGATTTCTGATTCTGCATTGGAATTTTTCCTGAAAATAAGATGTCTTTAGCTATGAGAAGTTTGTTTCTCTCTTGGAGTGAAGAAATTATGGTACCAATAAAAATCAACTCATATATTGTGTTATGGAGAAATTTATTGAGCCTCGGGGGTTCGTGATCGACTGTTGGATGAAACAAAAGGCGAATAATTGTGCTCGCTAGGATTAATGCGCTACTGCTAAAGATCTCGACTTATGGCCTTGTTTTGAGCTGTATACAAGATTGGTAGTGTTGAGTATCTTTGTGAGTTTGTGTGGTATTGTCAATTTTTTAAGCATGTTGAGGATGGTGCTACTGTAGTCCTGCAATAGAAAACTGTTTGAAGGGCAAAATGCTTCAAGCATGGTAGCTTATATGCTCAATCTGAATGCAATCAATGGGTTGTCTTTGAAGTTTGAACCTTAGCATTTCATAAACATTAGAAGTTAGTGAAAAAGGTTTACCTTAGTGAAGTGGGGTGGAATAAAGGGGGAAGACAGGAGATATGTGAGATTTTCATCGACTGTGGTTGAGAGGAAGGTTAAATTGATGTTTTTGCTTCATGGAATAGCGATTTCTTATTTGCAAGGTTTCAAGTTGAAATCTAATTGTACTATTTGTATTTTGTATATACCTGAATGTACATCTTATAGGGCATGTGAATGCTCAGTAGTTTCTGCACTTGCTGTATTTTCTATGTCGCGTATATGATATTCATATATGGGAAGATTTTTTTGGTAAAGTTCATACATGGTAGGATAAAATTGAGAATGCTTAATTTCACTAATTCTACTTATACTGTCCTCTGACACTTGTTTGCAAATTGCACATTTAACTGCCAGTGAGATTCCTGACGCCGATACTATAGCCAAGTTATTTCTCTTATTTTGGTTTGAGATTGAATTCTCTAACAGGGATAAATGACCGTTGTTATTATGATTTTCAGGGATTTCCCAATTCAGCTCTGCAGCGTGTTGTGTAGTTTATGTTATCTTTGCAATTTGCATTAATCTGTACATTTCGGTGGAGTTTGCCTGCATTTGCTTTAATTTGTGCAATTTAAATCTTCACAATATGGGATGCTGTCATGGTTATATGCTTTAGATTTACCAAGTATCATTCCATCATTTGTCAAAAAGTAGTCCCTTTAATGTGCAACATAATATGATTCCTTATTTTCTTTCTGCTGCAGGCCAACTCTATGGAAGTGTACTTTCAGACATCCAAATCACAACGCAGATGTGTCTGAAGTCTGAACATCTCCCTTCCTAGACAGATTTAGGGATGCATTTATGTCAGGAGTGCACCTCTTGTATATCAATCATCAATTGTTCTTTGTAATCCCAGAGAGCGAGATGGTTGCTTCCTTCAGGTTTATTGTTTCTACCTACTGTGTAACCTTTTTCTCGACTGGTTCTCTCATCTCTGTATATCCTGAAGCATTTTAAGGTTGTAAACACGTTTACATTTTTATCCCATCTCTGTAGCTAAATTGTCGTTTCGTGTTGCTCATTACATAAGCAATGGCTGAAAGGATACACGACAACAAGAAGCCCAGTAAATCCCACAACAACGGCTGGTATTAATCAGAATCAAAACAACAGTCAAAGTAAGTCTTTTAATCAGATATTCAGAATGGTCAGCAAGAAAGAAAGAAAAAACCCTATTTTTCTACTTACATCATTCACTATGTTGTATGATTTTCTCTTTTGCGAAATCCTTCCAAATTGACACTGTTATGAACAAGTACTCAAACCCACCCTCCACACATTTGCCATCACCTGTTTCTTTATACTTCAACTGGAGCAACACCCACCTTTGTTGACCGCCGATACCTCATCTCTACTGCTGATGTCGATGGTCTTTCCCTTGGGCAACACCGCAGGGTCATCCCCAATGTCGAGAGCTTTCCTGCTCACCACGTGGTAGATCTGCGCGAGCACCTCCTTGAAGGCATCCTCGACATGAAGGGATTCTAGTGCCGAGGTTTCCATGAAGAAGGTGCTCTCCCTCTCTGCAAAGCCGCTGCCATCGTCTGTGGAGACAGCCCTCAGGTGTTGCAAATCCGCCTTGTTGCCCACCAGCATTACAACGATGTTGGTATCCGTATGGTCCCGAAGCTCCTTCAGCCACCTTTCCACGTTCTCGAATGTGATGCGGCGGGTTATGTCGTAGACGACCAACGCCCCCACCGCTCCTCTGTAGTATGCGCTGGTGATAGCGCGGTACCTTCATCAACGAAAGACGAACAAGATATCATTATTGGATCAATCGGATTCTCAAATCATCGATCAAGATTGAAGATGAATGTTTCAAAGGTACAATCTATATATTGAAATAAACATAGCTGTAAACCTTTCTTGGCCAGCAGTATCCCAGATTTGAGCCTTGATGACCTTATCGTCGACATTGATGCTACGAGTAGCAAACTCAACGCCAATGGTCGACTTTGACTCGAGGCTGAATTCGTTGCGGGTGAACCGAGAGAGAAGGTTGGATTTTCCGACACCAGAATCGCCTATCAGCACCACCTTGAACAAGTAATCATAATCGTCATCCGCCCTGTATGCCATCTATATCGTTTCTTCTTCTTCTTCTTTCTATCTCAAATTCGACAACCTCCTCCTTTCAAATCCCATGCCTGGTGATCCCCCAAATCTCCAATTGCTTTGTTTTTCTTTTCCTTTCTTTTCTTCTACTTAGCTATGAGGAAAAATAGGGATGAGGACGAGAGTAAAATGCGTACCTGCACCCACGCTGTCAACGTTTCCTTGCTTTTTTCCTCCTTTACCTTGTTTGGTTCCTCCAATTTCAAATGGTATCAAAATTTTATCTCATTTGATTATTTGATTAATTTTAGATATGAATTAATGGATCGATGTTTATTTTATTTTTTTCCATGTGTTTGAATGTGCATCTAGAATGTTGTCCAAATCACTGCAACATTAAGCTACAAATTAACATGGAGATGACAATAAAAGTTGCCCAAATCAATCTAAAAAATCTACACAGATGAAACAATTTTGGGTGGATTCACCCATCGAATCTCAAACATCATATGATGATAGTGAAACCAGTTTTGGTTACACTGAATCCAATCCACCATCCACAGACAGAACTGAAAAATCAAGAACTCAAAACGCACATTTTAATTTTGAGTTTGATAACATTCATCAAGTTGCAAGTTAGAACTGAACAAGATTCGAAATGACAATACAGAGAAAAGGATGAACTAAGGTGTTTTAAAGATCAGGAATCATTCTAAGTTCTAACACAGATTTCATGTCAGCACAGCTAGAGACTGAACCTTTTTTCACAGAAACAAGATCGGACGAGTTGCGATTCAAATCAAACACGGCCATTCCACAAGCATTCATCGCTGACATTACCAGATGCAAGAAGTGATCTCACGTTTTCAGGCGGATTCAACTCTAACCGATTAGCTCGCTCCCATCTCGCAGTCCTGCTCATCCCCATACACGGACCGTACACCATATTCATGTCGAATTCCCTCAGGAGTTGCTCCTTATCGTCATATTCGCCTATCCAAAAAAAGAAAAACAAGAATCGATTCAGAAACCCTAAAATGCTTTGTCGAATCCCGGAATCGCATCTAGTATTTCAAATTGGAATTTCTTTCAACCAGATCGAACATAGAGAGAGAGAGAGAATACGAAACCTTGAAGATCAAGGGAACCGCCATGGGAGATGAGGGCGGAAGGTTGAGCAACGCCGGAACCAGAAGTCGCAGAGTGAGAAGTTTTCTTCTGCTTGGAGGATTTGGCTGGCTTGGAAATGGCGGCGTTCTTCTTCTGCTTGTAGTAGCCCTTCATGTCAGCTCTCGGTGTCGCCATGGAAGCCCGTTCTGGATTCTTCGTTTCCCCCAAATTTAAATTTTGAATTAAACCCTAAGCAGTTGGAAACCGACAGATTGGATACTTGAGATTTGAGAAGTGCAGCTGTGCAGGGCCACGGGAGAAACCTACACATATATACTGGGTGTATGACTGGAATTATACACATCCAATCAAAATGTGACACTTGTTTGTAGAATTATTTTTTAGTTAGAAAACACTTAAATTGAGAAAATTAACCTTACCACTTACCAAAACAAAAAAGAAAATTTACCTAATAAAAAAAAAATTAAAATTAAAAAAAAATTAATTTGTAACCGTTATTGGTGAAATTTAAAACTGCTCACCGTCCAATTTTTCCTTTCGAAACTGTATGTTAAATTCCGTGGTCAGGATCCCGTGGAGTTGAACTCTGTGAAGTTGGTAGGATTACCCAATAGGAATGCATCGATCCTAAAAAAATAAATTAAAAAATGGCTAAATGCATTTAAATCTCAACCATTTATTTAGAATTAAGTGGTTAGGATTTAACCAACTTCACATGGAGTTATTTTAGCAATTCCATGGGATCCAAAGTGTAAATTCCGTGGTTAAATTCCGTATTGATTTTTCTAATTTGTACCTTTGGGTAATTATTCCAATTCTATAAAGATTCTCTTAAATATACTAATTTAGCCATTTTAAAAACTGTCATATAGTATTTGGACATTGTATTTGTTATTCAGGCCAACATATTCTAAATCAAAGTTAAAAGCTTGTGATTTGTTTTAAATAAATTGTTGAATATTATAAGGGCAAATTATGAAAAATAGTATGAACTTTAGGGATAGTTGCATTTAATGTTATGAACTTTCAAATTTTCAAAAATAATCACAAACTTTGGTTCTGGTTGCAATAAGTGACACATCTATTGTTTTTGAGTGAGGCTAGAGACAATATACTAAAACGTCTATTGACAAGATAAAAACATGTAAATTACAACCAAGTCCTTTGTAAATTATTTGGCAACACTTTCTCCTCTCTAACCTAATCATCGCTTGCCGCCGTTGTTGCTCGTCCCAAGCTTTTCTACAACTGCAGCGGCAAGGCCTTCGGCTCCCACTAGGCTCTCGGTATCCACATGGCTAGCCACCGCAAGGCCCGACCTTGCGCGACTCCGACGACATACCCCCAATTACTCGATTAAAATTCAGATCCTCATCTCCCTCCTCTCACTAGCACTCGATCTCCTCCGCTCTCTCGATTGCTCTCATTCCGTGTCTCAACTTTTCTCTCTCCCTCTCTCGCTATACACCAGAGCTTGAAACAAGGTCATCAATGGCGGCCATAGCACGTGAGTAGGGGCGGAGCCAGGAATCTGGTCGGGGGGCTCAAAAAATTTTCACAGGCAGGCGTGAGGATTTAGATGATCTCTTCCTCTTAGGCATTCCTACAAATCAACAACCTTAAACTATTATCTCAATCAAGAAAAAGGTTGCATAAAAGATAAAGAAAAGAACAAGAAACTAAAACTAAAGCAATATAACCAAAGCTACTGTAAAAGAGGTGAATGAAAGATGAAATCAACTTAAACAAAAAACAGAGAAAAATAAGAAATAAACTAAGAGAACCTACTGAGAATAATGGACGAAGAACCAAATTTTTGCCTAGGATATCCCAAGACAACCATGCAACAGTAATGAATTTGCATTAAAGATAGGCAAGAGAAAAAAAAAATTGAAAAAAACCATGCAACAGGAATGAATTTGCATTAAAGATAGGCAAGAGAAAAAAAATTGAAAAAGGAGAAGGGATAAATAGGGGAATCGAACCCTTGATGTTCAATATCCTTCTCCCCACCTACTACCAATTCAGCTACAATGAACTCTTTATCATTATCAAACCTCTTTAACTATATATATATATTTCCGGGGGGCTCGAGCCACCGTATGCCCCCCTCCCTCCGCCCCTGCGCGTGAGGAAGCTTGCCGAGCAAACCGAGCGCTATGAAGTGATAGGAGTTCATGGAGAAGGTCATTGTTTCCACTGAAAACGAAGAGCTCACCATCAAGGAGAGGAATCGTCCTCTTCATCGCATATAAGAACGTGATCGGAGCCCGAAGTCCTGGAGGAACATCGAGCAGAGAAGAGTCGTGGGAACATGTATAAGCCCTTGTATGTGCAATTTTGTAAAAGAGCTCTTGTCAATAGCCCTTTTAACCTCTTGCTAATAGCCCCTATGATTGTTTTTTTTTTTGAAATATCACCTCTTATTAACCTTTTTTGTAGAAAAAACAAATCATCCACTTTTCAATTTTAAAAAAAGATGCCCATATTTCATTTTAAAAAATAATCCATTTTCATTTTTAATTTTAAAAAATATAATTTATTTTATAAAATACTACTTTTCTCCTTTTTTAATAGACTCGTTATTTACACCCGGTTAAAAAAAGAACTAATTTTATTTTCTCCATAAACTCAGTTTTTTCAAAAATTATATAATAAGTAATGTCTTTAAAATGAAAAATGAGTGTCTTAAAAAGATACCAATTAATATCACAATTATATTTTTTTAAAATGATTTTTTTTGAAAAATTGAAATTGAGTTTATAAACATGAAAATTGTTTTTTTTTTTAAAAAAAAAGAAGAAAATTGTGAGCGGGTTTAAAAAAACAATGAAAAAATGTGGTTTTTTGTAAACAAAATGTTAATAAGGGGTACACTTCTAAAATAAAATGGTTGTGCTACTAACCACAACCAACCACCCTTCAAAGTTGGTGATTATTATAAAAATTTAAAAAGTTGGTGTCACCGAACGCAACTACCCATAAAGTTTGTGTTATTTTTTACAATTTGCCCTTATTATAATTGTTGAAATTAATTCACATATTAATAAATTTAATCTCAATAACACACCTCATAAACTATACGCTAAATTGAGTTCGAAATATGATTAAGGACATATAAACATACATATATGTGTGTATACACACACTTTATATAGCATATTTAACAAAAGAAATTTTTATAGAAAAACATACATCGAACACTTCAATAAATAAACAACTAATAAATATAGTCAAATTCGGTAAAAATGCATGTAAACATCCACAACTATCAACAAGCCTACATCCTATAAATCTAATATATTAACCTAGTCAACCGCAACATTGATCCAATGAATTCAAATTTGTGTACATAATGTAATTATATAATATAAGTTAGGTGACGAGTATTCAAGTGATGGGCCGAATCTGGCCCGACCCATCACCGTCCACCCATTTAATAACCGATTTATATCATAATTTTTCACCTACTTTTTTGAATCAGGTGAGACGAAATCCGTCGAGTGCATGTCAAATTGCCATCCCAACCCACACGCATTCATCGCTGACATTGCCGGAGGTAAGAAGTGATCTCACGTTTTCAGGCGGATTCAACCCTAACCGATTAGCTCGCTCCCATCTCGCAGTCCTACTCATCCCCATACACGGACCGTACGCCATATTCATGTCGAATTCCCTCAAAAGTTGCTCCTTATCGTCATCTTCACCTATAAAAAAACATGAATCAATTCAGAAACCCTAAAATGCTTTGTCGAATCCCTGAATCGCATCTAGTGCTTCAAATTATAACTTTTTTCAACCAGATCGAACCGAGAGAGAATACGAAACCTCGAAGATCAAGGGAACCGCCATGGGAGATGAGGCCGAGGGCGGAAGGTTGAGCAACATCGGAACCAATAGTCGCAGAGTGAGAAGGTTTCTTCTTCTTGGAGGATTTGGTTGGCTTGGAAAGGGCTGCCTTCTTCTTCTGCTTGTAGTAGCTCTTCATGTCAACTCTCGGTGTCGCCATGGAAGCCCGTTCTCGATTCTTCGTTTCCCCCAAATTTAAACTTTGAATTAAACCCTAAACAGTTGCAAATCGACAAATTGGATTTGAGATTTGAGAAGTGCTGCATGGTACGCCCAAACCCCAATTTATAACCCATGCCGGCATGGTGCCTTTTCCCGATTACGGAGTACTTTGTTATCGGATTTTTGATAAGTTAAATTGGAAAATATATCCCTTAAAAATTAAAATATATCCGATTAAACTATTTTTAAGATAGATATGGGTGAATCATTATTCTACCTTTTAGATTAAATTGAATATATTATATTTAAAATGATTTTATTTTTGTGAGTCCCATCAATTTGGTTTTATTTTCTCTCCGAATTACGTCAATTAATAATCTAATATAATATTTTAATATAATTAATATCATAAAATATAATTTATTAACCAAATGTGCAAAAGCCCGTGTAACAAATACTAGTATATAAAACTAGAAAAGAGACGTTAAAATCGTTTGTGGTGGGTTCTGGTTGAATTCACTTATGTGTCATACTTTGATGTAATTTGACCGAGTTTTTTTTACACGTCAATTAATAATCATCTAATACATTAAGTTAAGCCAAGATGAACAATGAATTTATCTATCTTATCCATATCATTTAATGTGAACCCACCTTTATTAATAATTATAATTAATTTAAATATTAAATTGTTATCAAATAGTGGTTAGTTATATTTTGATAAGATTTTGTAACTTACAGTATTTGAATAAACCTAATTACTTTTATCTACATATCATCTTTATCTTATGTGTCCCATTAATTAATGAATATCTTTTATAGATTAATTTAAAGAAAATTGATTAATGTACATCAAAACTACTATCTGACTGTTGGCTCTGCCAACAAGCCAAGAGCATCCTTACGGATGATATTGCTCAAGACAGCATCAGGGGGCAAGGCCGAGCTGGAGAACCCAAAATCTAGATGAGATAGTCGGTCAGCAGCTTGATTGTCATCCCTAAATACACGAGAAACCTCAAATTCTGGAATCATATTTAAAGCGCATAGAGTGTCGGATAGAAGCATCTCTATATCGCCACAGCAAGACACACCTGCCTTGAGGCTTTTGATAATACTAAGATTATCACCTTCAATGCAGATACGCGGAATTTTTAATTCAATTGCTTTGAGTACACCTCTCCAAAGGCCAAAGCATTCAGAACCAATGGCAGAAGCGATTGGGGAGAAGCCAGATTCAACATACCGAGCACAACCCAGGCAATCCCTGATTAAGAACCCATAAGTTCCTAGTTTGTCAAAGGAGAAGGCTCCATCAAAATTTAGTTTGTACCGGTTATCTCTGGGTTTTTCCACTTTGTGATCCTTTTCCTAGTCTTTGTTGGTTTGATCATTTTGTTATCTGTGTCCTTATTTGTGCTTAAGTAAACCGTTTTTGCTTTTTCCCGGTTGGTTAATTGTTCTTTTATGAATGATGCTATAGTTTTTGGGTTGGCTTTGATTTTATCGAAAAGAGCTTTGTTCCTGAAATACCATAAACACCACCAGGCAGTGGTAAGAAATGAGAATTCTAATTTACTTAAAGAAGCATGGAGTGCACATAGTAATTCGGTTATGTTTTGAGTGGTGTTATATACTTTTTGGAGGGTGTTGTAAGTTTTTGGGGATAGATGTTGTAGTGTGATTGATGTTGCTGGGCAATAGAATAATAAGTGATTAGTATCTTCGAAGTTCATGCCACATGAAGGACAGTCAGTGGGAATGCCCACACCTCTAGAAGCTAGCTTAGCAGATGTAGGTAGGCCATTTTTGGAGATGCGCCATATGAAATCTTTAATTTTTGGGGACACATCCAACTTCCATATCCAATAGAGCTCCGATACAGAGTGATTTTTTGTTTTGTTTATAAGTTCCATGGCCGAGGCCGTTGAGAACCACCCGTTTTTACTGGGAGCCCAGTATAGTCGATCTTGTTGGATATGTTTTGGGATTGGAGTTTGTGTTATGTTTATCAGCGTTTCTCTACTGATCTGGTTGTTTAAGGTGTTATGTAGTTTGTTAGTGTCCCAGGTTTGATCCTCCAATATAAAGTTTCCGACTAAAAGATTCGTGTCGATTGATTCTATTGTTGTAGCTTGTGCCAGAAGGGGGGAGTCCCCCATCCACTGATCCTTCCAGAAATTTATGGATTTACCATTAGCGATGCTCTATCGTAGTCCTGTTTTAAAGAGGGGGATTAGAGATGTCAGTTTTGACCATTGCCATGATACATTTCCTTTTTTCTCGTAATTGAGAATTTGTTTGTCTTTTAAATATTTTTGGGTTATTAGTTTTACCCATGGGTTTTCTAGCTCCGCTAGTATTTTCCAGAGAAGTTTGAGTTGGAGTGCTTTATTCATGTCTTCTAATAGGCGGAGACCTAAACCCCCATTGGATCGAGATTTGCATACCTCGAACCAGTTAATAAGTGGCCTGTGTTTAGGGCCTTTGTTCCATAAGAAATTCCTATTGATCTTATCTAACTCCTTATGTATATGTGGTGGGAGAAGGAAGCACTGCATAATATGTAGTGGTTTAGCTGCAAGATTGGATTTGATAAGTGTACATCTTCCTGCTTGCGAAAGATTATTTGTTGTCCATTTTGTTAGTTGAGTTCTGCTAGATTTAGTGATGTCTTCAAAGGTTGAATTGGAGACTTTGCCAGTGATGACCGGGCATCCTAGGTAGATTCCCAAGTTAGTTGTGTATGGGATTTGAAGTTCATTCTTAATTGTGTTTTTTATGGTATTCTCCACATTTGGTGTCGTGTAGAATGCTGACTTATGGTAGTTTATACGTTGTCCCGAATGGTAGCAAAAATTCTGGGTGATTGCATTGATTTGGTCACAAGCGGTTTTGGTGGCAGATGCAAAGATGATTATGTCGTCGGCAAAGGCCAAGAAAGGTACCTTAAAGCAGGTTCGTTTGATTGAGATTCCGAGAGGACTACGTTGCTGGTTCATTTCAGAATGTAGTTCTCGGGCTAGTACTTCGAAGACAAGGAGAAATAGATACGGCGATAATGGGTCTCCTTGACGAAGACCCTTTGATGGGATGAATAGGTCAGTTGGTTCATTGTTGACCAGAACCGAGTAGGATACGGTTGTAATGCATTCCTTAATCCAACAACAGAATTTGTTGCAGAATCCGAATTTCTCCAGTATGTTGAGCAAAAATTCCCAACGAACCATGTCAAAAGCCTTTTCCATGTCTAGTTTCACTGCCATCCACCCAGATTTCCCTTTTTTGTGTTGAAATGAGTGAAATATTTCGTTAGCAATCAGGATGTTATCTTGAATTGATCGCTTTGCGATGAAAGCACTCTGTAACGGATGAATAAGTTTGGGTAGGATTTGTCTTAGCCTATTGGCTAGAATCTTGGATATTATTTTATATATGGTTGAACAAAGGCTTATGGACCTGGAGTTGTTCGTAGTTTGTGGATTATCACATTTGGGGATTAGTGCGATAAAGGTGTGATTAATTTGTTTGAGGATTCTCCCACTCGTGAAGAAACCCTTTGTAGCTTTAATGACAGAAGGGACAACTATGTGCCAGTAGGTGCGGAAAAATCCAGCAGGATAGCCATCCGGGCCCGGTGACTTGTCCCTAGCAAGAGAAAAGACAGCACACTTGACCTCGGAGTTCGAGATTGGTTGAGTTAGCAAGTCATTTTCAGCTGTGGATATTGCAGGCAATATGTTATCCAAGAGGCTACAAGAACCCTGGGGCAGGGAGGTGACCGAGTATCGCCCTTCAAAGTCTCTCTTTATTTCATCTCGGATTAATGGTACCGAGTCAAGGGCAGAGCCATCCTTGGTGACAAGGTTTTTTTTATTATATTCTTGTTTCTTCGCCCAGTGGCAACACGATGAAAATATTTGGAATTAGTGTCCAGATTTTTAATGTGGATTCGTTTTGCTCTCTGCCCCCAATAGGTTTTTTGAAAGTTTATCAGGTTGTTTTATTTGTTTAGAAGACGTTGGTGCTTCCTTTCTATATTTCCATCGTACTTAGTGAGTAGCTGTGTTTGTAGCTGTAGCATTTCTGATTCAGTAGTGGAAATTTGTGAGAATACATTTTCAAATGTTTTCTTACTCCAAACTTTACTTTTCTTTTTAAGCTCTTGAAGCCGTTTAATTAGTTTGAAGAGATGCGAGCCCGGGGGGTTTAACCGCCAAGCTTGCTGCACTATCTTCTCGTATTCCTTATGTTTCGTCCAGGCTAGTTCGAACTTGAAGGGTTGCATTATTGGAAGCTCATGTAGGGAAAAGCTCTAGAGTTATTTGGGAGTGATCCGATGTTGTGAAAGCATGATTCTTGGTGGTTAATTAAGTGCGGGAGAATAGCATATATGTTTTTATGAACCAGAAAGTGGTCCAGTTTTTCGTAAGTGTTGTTCTCAGCATGTGAACTTTTGCGCCAAGTGAATTGGTTCCCTGTCGTGGGGAGATCTATTAAATCATGTTTTAGTATGAAGTCGGTTAGTCTAGAACATCTAGCCATAGTGGGAGTAGCCCCCCCCCCCCCCCCAGACTTGTCGGAAGGGCATATGATATCGTTTAGATCACCAACTATAATGCATTGATAGGGGCTAGCTTGAATTAGAGATGTTATTTCGTTCCAAAAGGCTGTTTTTTGATGTTGGTGCGGTGGGGCATAGATAAATAGTATTGCGAATGTCATGTTTCGGTTAGCACTGTGGTATTCAGATATGACATATCTGTCTCCCGATGAAATGATTATAAAAGTATCTTTATTTAGGTGAGATGATTTCCAGAGTAGACAGAGGAGGCCACCCGAGAGGCCATGAGACGGACAAAAGCGAAGGTTATCAAAGCAATGTTGTGCCAGAGTGAATCTTTCGGAGGGGTTTGGAGCTTAGTTTCTGCTAAAGCTAGTATTTGGATGTGTTCAGCTTTACATGTTGAGTCTATCTCAGTCCATATGTTTTTCCGAGCTAGGCCCCGAATATTCCAGTAGCTAACTTTCATGGAAATATCTTATTTTGAATATGAGTAGCTAAGAAGGTATTGCTTTCGCAAAAGAGTTAGCCTGGAAACCAAGGCCAAAACCGGAACAAAGCATATGAAGCATATGAGATGCCATGCCAAATGCTTGTTCCTTTGAGTTGAGTGATGAAGTTCTAATATTGGAGTATACGAGTCTGTTCCTAACAGCTCAGTGTTTCTTAGTTGTTTGTGTAGGTGGTCGAAATCAAGAGGTCCATATCTATGCATGAAACAACACATAGAAAATAATGGACTTAAAGATGAAGCATAAATAATATATAGATAGCTGTAAAACAAATGATCATTCATATGATATTGAAGATGGCAATACAAGGACCTTTTGTGATCATAGCATTCAAGATAGTTGGTAGGACATACAGTGTTTAATATCCCTATGCCCTTATAGAAAACTACTATCATTTATTTTGGTCACAACATACGCACAAAATAATCAAAACCAAAGTTCCATTTCTCTAGGCCTCTTTAAGAAAACAATCAATTGAATACCGTATATTACTATAATATATGGTAAAAACTGGTGAAAATTGAACTTCAAAATGGGATATTATTATTGATAATAAAATTATCATTGTGATAATAAAATTTAAAATAATCACTTGAATTACTTTAACACCGTGTTTGGATTGTGGGTTTTGATGGGATTTTTAAAAAGAGAAGTGAGGGGAAAATGAAATTGTTGTTTGGATGGACAATTAAGATTAAGGGATGGGATTACAAACGTGGGTAACTTTTCAATTTGATGGGATTTCACAACCCATCAAATATGTGAAAATTAAAATTTCTCCCCTCCTCTTCACTTTCTTTCCTTTCTCCAATTTCTCATCCTTTCCTTCCCCTAAAAATTCCAGTTGTCAAACAGAGGGTAAGAGTCTTAAAAATAGTAACCGTATCCTAATAATATCATAGCAAATTTATTTATTTTTTGATCGAAATTAACTTAATTAATTTATGGTCCAGTTTAACTTTTATTTTTGTCACTTTCCAATTCGGATAAATCCCGTTACGGTTTTTCAATACCTTGAATGATGAAATTTTACCACATGCCCCAATTCTTATTTCTTCCCCACACTTTACAATTTACATAGCACGTAATTATTTAGTTTTCAGACCTCTCAACTATATAAAAAAGAAGGTTCAATTAATATTTAGTATTTAAAAAATATATATCAAATGATTAAAAATACAGAATTTAACGTTTCTAAAAATTAAAAAAACTCACATAGAGGGATGCAGGCTACAAATTTTCCTTATCTCCCCATGCCTCCCACCCCTCTTCACACCCACCGAACCCAACTTCCCCATCGCCTCCGCAAACGCCTCGAAGAACTTCCCCGTATCCTTTGCATGGGCCTCTACAATGGGCCGGGTCCTCGGGTCCAAATACAGGGCCTGGTCCGTCGCCAACAGGCCCATATTTTTCCCCAGGTTCCCATAGTACGCATTATCGAAGCTAAACGGCGTCGTAACGTCAAAAGGCACAACAACGTCCGCGTTGCCACCGTACCGCGGGCACGACATCCTCAATGCCTTGAGCAGCCTCGGGTCGATCTCGGGCTGTGGCTGCTTCGTCCCCTTGTAGTCGTATATCCGGTTCATCAAGTGGCGGCAATGCGAGAACCCGATCGTGTGGGCCCCCGAGAGCGCCACGAGGTCGTTGATCGTTAGCCCCTTGGAGGCAAACAAGGCTATGATCGAGTCTAGAGTCGAGTTTGAGCTCGGGAGGTGGGACAGGACTCGAGACGCCTTCGATATCTTCCCGTCCCACCTCCCCTTTTTTACCGCATAATACGGGCCTCCTGCCTGTGACAGATCGATAATGTACCTTTTAATTTCTAAACTATATAAGTCCAGCACATAAGCCCAGTGAGGTTCAAAATTTACCAGATGGACAAAATCTCTTGCGGAGATGGCGAGGATATCGGCACAGGAGACAACGCCAGGGCAATGGCTCTCGACCAATGCCTTGGCGTTGTTGATGGTGTCGAACGCCTCCGCGGCCAAGTCCTTGTTGTCCGGAGCGTCCTTCTCTGCCGCTTCTTTACTGCCTGGCTTTGTTGCGATCAAAATTGATCCGTCACATCCCTTTCGTTGCAATAAATATAGTATTCAATGTTAGACCTTGGCTAGCTAGTTCTATTCAATCAATGCGTTACAATTTAGACAGGGGAAGGAGCTAAAAATGTAACGTTGGCAAGTGGTTGTATATAATGATATCAATAAATAGGAAACATGGAGACGCTTGTGAGTGGGAGGGTCAACCCCTTAATGGGCCTACAGTACCCGATCCAGATGTAGAGCGACTGAGTCGATTGAACTGGACTAAGATAAAAAAAAATAAAATAAATCATATTGATAGATTTCAAGGGTTTTTAAATTTCACATTCAATTTATTTCTAGATTTGGACTAAATTCACCAATAGATTTCGATTTATAAATTCTTACCCACAAAAAATGTTTTAAACGGGTGCGGAGATATTAATCTATCTTAAGATTAAAAAATCTAAATAAGACTTTTAATAATATTTTAGCCTTTATGAATAGACTAAAAAGCAAATTATTATTTAGTAAGACAAGTTACATAGAGTTTCTAAACTCTAAAACTATTTTTTCGAAAAACTTAAAAATCTTTATCACAAATAGCTTGAATAAGCTTGTGCCAAACGGACCCTAAAATGTGGCATGCGGCTAATTTTAATCTCTAATGCAAATTTAAAAAAAAAATAAAGAAGGTAGAGAGTTAGTTTAATTGTGTAACCTCAACAAAGCAATCATGGAAGAACAAACGGATGGTGGCGGGGGCGGTGACGGGGGCGAGTTTGAACTGCTGGGAAGTGACGGAGGCGACCAGCTTCTCCACCAGGGGGCAGGACTTGGCGTAGTAGTCGACCGCCAGCTGGCGGTGGCGGTAATTAAGGGGGCGGGCGGCGGGAGGTGCGGCGTGGTGAATGTCTAAAAGGCTGCATTGTGAAGTGGTGAGGATGATGAGGGTATAGAGAATTAGAGGGGTAGAATGGGAAAAGGAAAAAGGAGGAGAGGGAGAGAGATAGGGCATGTTTGGATGTGGAGGAGTTTGGGGCAGCTGAGTGACAAAAGAACCTACTCAGAGAGAGGGGAGAGCCATCGGTGTGTGTTACAGTCAGAGAATATATAACACCTCTTGTTTCACCTTGCGTGGTGGTGGCCCACGGGCCCCGGTGGAGGAGCGGTGCAAATCTTCTACCCCAACTCCCTACTCCACAAAATTATTTAACTTCTAAATTAATATTAAAAAAATTAAAAAATATATATTTATCTTTTACATACATACTTATGATAACATATTTGAAAAAAAAATTTAAAAAATCAAATTACAAAAATTATAATAATTCACAAGAGATAGAAAGATTTTTTTAAGTTTTAAAAAGATTTGAGTTTACTATATATTTTTTTAAAAAAAATATAAGTTGATTTTTTAAGATTTTTTTTTCCAAATATGTTATCATAAGTATGTAGAAGCTAAATATATATTTTTTTAATATTAATTTAGAAGTTAAATAATTTTGTGGGGTAGGGAGTTTGGGTAGAAGATTTGCACCGGTGGAGGAGTGGTTGGTGGGTGTGTGGGCCCTATATTTTTTATTTTATTTTTAGATAAATTAATATTTTCTCTCTGATCATTATTAAAGGAAGCAAAGGAGAGTGTGTGAGAGAGAGAATCAAAATCCCGTGAATGCCATAAAATCTTAGTATATACTATATAGTCTGTATGACATGCTAGTTGGTCAACCTCAGGCAGCCTTATTGTTCTATACGATCGATCGATGATCGATATATCCCTCTACCAATTTATTCACACTTTCGAATTATATAATTGTTTGTTTGAAGTCACGAGTTTAAATCTAATTAATCTTATATTTTTTATAATTTTTTATTTCTCTTAATTTTCTTCTATTAATAATGATTATTGATGTAATGTTTGTAATCCTTGCAATTGATGTAATTAAACATTGAACTATGGTTTAAGTTGTATTGTATGCACAAGCTCTAGGTTGTTGGTTCCTTAGTGCCATGTACCACCTAGCCATTGCCGTGACCATGGAAAAGCACATTGGTCCCTTGGCTTGACCAAGTTTGGATCCAATGGCTAGCCATGGTTCACAAGGTGAAGCAAGGTGTGGTATATAGGCCTAAGCTAGACCTTATATGGGTTGTTGTTTCGGTTATTTAGGTTGGACAGAATTTGAGCTTCACTTGGGCTTAAATTGGTTAGGCCCATTTCTGTAAAGCCCAAGCCTCTGCTCCTTCAGTCGACCGTTGCAGCTCGCCTATATATATGCTCTTAAGGGGAAACCCTAAAGCACTGTAGCACAGAGCTCTCTAAGGTAAGAAAACCCTAAATCGGCTAGGGTTTCTGGAGAGCTCCTTGAAGACGGCGATTCCTGTTGTGCTCGATTTGCTTAAGTGCTACCTGAGTACCTGGTTGTCCAACGAAGACGAAGAAGAAGCCAAGGAGAAGCTGGGAGTGAGAAATCTCGAGGGAGATTTCTCGGTGTCCTTAATCGGACGATTTCTTCCCTATCTCTGTTCATCTTTGTTTTGTTGAGTCTTGTCTAGAATTGTCGCTTAGTGCTTGTGCATTCATACCTCTGTAACCAGTTCTTTGGCCTTGGATGCCTAGTGAATTGGGTGAACCTCCCCTCCCGAGGTTCCGCGGATGTAGGGAAACCGAACCGCGTAAACAAAGCCTTGTGTGTTCTTGTTTGTTTTTCGTTTAAGTTCTGTTAAGTGCTTCTTGTTTGTCTATCAATGTCGATCTAAGAGAAACCCTAGAGACAACAATTGAGAGGCCAAAGGGTTGACAAACAGACTAACTATCATAATACATTATAATGGAAAAACAAACATAAGAGAAAGACGAAACACCAGGTTGTACACAACATACATATAACATTCTCATTTTTTTTTAATTATTTTTGTTTTTCTTTAATTTTTTCTATTAAAACATCTATTTAAATCACAAATTTAAAATTTTTTCTAATATATATTTTTTAAAAAAATTTATACATACATGCAACAAAAAACAATTCCTCGAAAAAAATTTTAGCCCCCTCTAAAAAAATCTGGAACCGCGAGGTCTCAGTTTTATTTATTTTAGAAAAAAAAAAAGACAAATGATCAATGTAAACATTATTGGGGTAAAAAAATGACAATGATCATTGATAAATGTAAACATTATTGGGGTAAAAAAATGACAAATGATCAATGTAAACATTATTGGGGTTATAGGAATCCACTTTTGGTCACTGATTTTCATGGGCTTGATTGTGATAACACTAATTTTGAGCACTGATGATTCAATAGTAATTATTACAGTAATATGATTTGTATTATATCTATATTAAAAAAAGAAGAAGGTGAGAGTAAACATATATTAGGACAAAATAAAAATGGAGTTTAGTAGGTGCAATCGGCCAAATCACAAATGGTAAATAAATTTAACGTACCTGTACTTTGAGGGGTAAAAATCCAAAAGCTAGGGTCAATGATTCTCTCCATCGATGTCCAAAGTATCCAACATTTGTCACATAAATTATGTGTCATCTATACACAAATTTGGCATTTACAGCTACTTATTTACAACCCTACAGTTAATAACGTGCCTATTTGTCGGTAATCATCCGATGCTTAACTGATTTTCAATGCAAGTGGGATTTTTCTTGGAGTGTGTTCTTCATTTTTTGCGATACAATTAACTGCTTAATAAAGAAATTAATGGCTTAAAAAAAATCTGATACCTTACTTTTAAAAGATTCAAAATCAACCCATTCGAGTCATACTCCAATTTTGTATATATGTATGGTAAAACTTGCAAGTCTTTTTGTTCCACTAACCACACCACAACTGGAAATCTGTCATCTTCAACCGCGCGTGGGTTTAATTAATGGCTTTAATAATATGGTTAGTGATACCCATTACCCGTTAACCCAGTTTGGGTTAGGATTAACAACTCTTAATTACCCCTTAAAGGCTTAAAAGCACTTTGTTCCAATTTGATTCTTCCTCAACCTTCATCGTCTCAAAAGCAACATTTTTATAAAAAAATACAAGTCCTTTTTAGACATTTACACATAAATTAAGAAAATTATAAACTTATTCCATTTATACCCCTCATTAATTATCCACACCTCTTATCAACCAATAAAATTTGAGCAAAAAGTAAAAAAGTTTCTCATATCCCAATAGCTAGAAAACCTAAAAGGACTTATATTTTCAAACAAAACTCTAAATCTACAAGGACTTATATTTTTTAATAGAGGGAATTAGTTAACAATGTACTACTAACTGCATTGTTAAAAGTACACTCTTACTCTTGCTCTTTCTTTCATACTCACTTCGATCCAAAATACATGTCGTTTGACTTTTTAACACGTATTTTAAGGAGCTAAAAACTACTCCAATATATTAACTTTTTTATTATTATTTTCTTACAATTTAATACTCATTATCAACAAATACTAAGTTGTGAAAAATAATTTAAAAAAAGTTGATATTTTATATAGTTTTTAATTACCTTCTTAAAATACGTGTTGAAAAGTCAAACGACATTTATTTTGGATCGGAGGTAGTATTAGTTAACAATTTCTTTAATATTAATTAGTTAACAATTTCATTCTTAAGAAAACCTTTCTATGTTTAAATTATGATCAGTCTCAACAAGGGTATTCTTTCTGTTATAAAAAGACAAATTATATACTACTCTAGAACTCTGTATATATAAGTGATAAGTCTATGATTCATCATCCATTTAGCGGTATTTATAAATAATTTTACTTATTAAGAAAGTTAGAATTGAAAAGAATATCAAAGACATAAATGGAGTATTGAGGTAAGATTTAGAAATTTACCTAAAAAAATGTAAGATTTAGAAAATGGGTAGATGATAAATGAAGGCAATATTATATATCAAAATCAGATTAAAATAAATGATCTAATATTATGACCAATAATGTAAAGCTATGTTCTAATTTTTTTTTTAAAAAAGAAGATAAATAGATAGGGTAAATTTGAGAACTAGTTCAATCAAGGATGCGTATGAGGGTGGATTTATGATCTAGTTAAAGTTGATAGAGTAGATTTTTTATCTCTAAATTATATAAATTGTTGTTAATATATGTAAATGTAAATGTTGTTAAAATTATCACCATTTTTGGCAATTTTTCCCCCTTTTGAATAGAAAGAGAGATGTCACCCTTTCACTTCAAAGACACTTTATTGCATAAGATAAATGACTTACATATGATACGAGTTATATATGAGGTACAGACGTAGGCTAACACCTCTTAAATTATCTAACAATTCAAATTATAGTATTAAGAGGTGAAACATCCAAAACATGAAATTCGACGTAAAAAATTAAACTAAAATTACACAGTTAATTCGCCATTCTATTGCCTTCCTGAAAAATAGGACTAAACCTACTATAATTGTTCGGAGAAGCTTTTTTTTAAGGATGTATAAGCACTTATATCACCGTTTACTCACCTTTTTCGGAGCTAGACTCCTCAGATGAGTTCGTCCTGAGGGACTGTAGACCGGAAAATGCCTTCTAACCAACCCCATTCATCCAAAAGAGAAGGGGCCTATCTATTTGCATGACTTTCGCAGATTTTACCCTATCCACACCTGAAGCTAATGCCCTAGCGGTCCTGCCACCACGCCGCAAAACAGGAGCTCGTGTTTAACCTTTTCTTTCTGGCGTAAGAGCGGTGAAATATAAAAAAAGATTATGGCCCCGTAACATAAAATGTTTCCTTCTACTCTCTCTCCCTTCGAGCGATGCCAAGGCCGAGGTTGAGGGTTCAAGTCCCTCCTTCTGCTCCTGGCTTTGTCGTTTAATGGTACGGAGTGGAGCAAGCGACGGCGAGAGTGCATAAGCCCTATGGTCGAGTGACTTAGTGCTCTTTGCCCTCATCTAAGGTTAGAAAGAAGACCTCAGACTCCGCCTTTGAGAAGAGAAATTCAATATCCTGTTCTGCGTAGTCACATAATTCCCGACTTTGTTACTTTCTTAACAGCGGTTCCTAATCTGAGCTGAGCTGACCTTACAAAGTAAGGGCTGCTCTGTGAACAACCCTAGTTGCTGGTCTGCTCCTTGTGACTAAACTTATCATAATGTATGAACAACTATGATTTAGTCGTGCATTACAAAAAAAAAAGAACGGAATTTTCGCCAAATACCCCTGAGGTTTAGGCTAATTCGCGTGGTGTACGAAAGTTTGACATATTTCGCCAGGTGCCCCTGAGGTTTCCATTTTTTTCGCCAAATACCCCTGAGGTTTTTATTTTTTCGCCAAATGCCCCTCTTTCGAATTTGTTAACGTTTTTTATTGAAAATAAAAAGAATAGAAAATATTATTTCATTATTATTTTTGTAAGGTATTATTTGAACAATATTATTTAATTATGGTAATTAAATTATCTAATATTATATACACAATACCATATCATATTACATTTTTTAATCAATTGAATTAATTCAAAACTTTTTTTTTTGATAAAGTTAAAATTAGCTATACAATATTATTTCATTATGTATTAATTACACAATATCATTTCATGCTATTTATTTAAACAATGAGATTAATTCAAAACGTTTTTTTTTTTTAAAATACATAGTTCCAAATATATGAATTCTTTATTTTCAAAGCAATTAATCTCTCTTTTTGTGTATGTACAATGAAAACTATTTTTATATAATAATCTTAATTTTTGGAATTTCACACAATCAACCTAATCTACATAAATTTTCAAATAATAAATTTTTTAAACATTCTTTTAACCAATGAGATTTATCTATTCTAATTGTTAAATGAGAAATATTTTTTCTTAGATGACATAATAATTTGAATTTCACAATTTCCTCCCAATCAACCGAACCTTGAAAAAAAAAATCAAACTAATGAAATTTGTACACGTTTCTTTAATCAATCTAGTTATATCTAAATATTAATTAATAAGCATTTTTATTAGGTGTTATAAACATATTTATTTTAGGATTTTAACCCAATCAACATATTTTATTTAAATCTTAAACTCGTGTAATTTTTACACATTTTTCATAAATATTTTAATTATTTTTTACTTAATTATCAAATCTTTTTTTTTGTATTTTATTTTGACGTTTGATAATATCTTATTTAAATTTATCATAGTAATTTTTTATACTTAGAAAATTTTATTTTTATTAAAAATATGCGCCATATTGGGGGAATTGTACTATTTTTCAATAAAAAAACGTTAATAAATTCGACAGAGGGGCATTTGGCGAAAAAGTATAAACCTCAGGGGTATTTGGCGAAAAAAATGAAAACCTTAGGGGCACCTGGCGAAATATGTCAAACTTTTGTACACCACGCGAATTAGCCTTAACCTCAGGGGTATTTGACGGAAATTCCGAAAAAAGAATTTAACATGTGAAAATCTATTTACCAAATGACCCCTAAATTCCTTAACTACCAATATGTATGGGCCTAATTAGAGGCCCAATGGTATTATGGGAATGAAAACCCAAACAAAAAATAAAAATAAAAAACATAATCAGAAATTTTGTCAAGCCCTCCCCGTAACGAAAATGGTTTAAGAAAGAGAGGAAGAAAGAGATATAAGCGATTAAGCGAAGACCTAGATTAAGATGGTAGCGATTTCGCTCTACAGAGGAAACCTTCACCGGGTTCCGGACGTTCCCCGCCGATGGCTGACTCCGCGGCCGCGCATCTCCCTTCATGAATTTCGCGGCCTCCTCCGCCGTCGCTCTAAGGCGCTCTCTCTCCTCAAAGCCGGCAGCGCCTTGGTCTCCACCGTAGCTAACGGGAATCCGCCTCTACCACCGCCGCAATCCCTACCTCCTCTGCCGCCTCCGCCACCGCCTTACCGGAGACCAGATCGACGGATCCAGGAAGGGGATGCAAAACCTAGAGCTAGGGCTTCGTCGTCTCCGGTGCCGTCGGGTGTCAACAACGGCGGGGGAAACGCGACTTCGAAGGATCGTGAATCGGAAGATGACGCTGCAGAGGAGTTTCGGCTTTCGAATTTGGCCTTACTGGTTGACGGAAAGGTTAAGGCGGTTACGAATGCGGTTTCCGGTGAATCAGAGGATTTGACGAAGGGGAAGGAGGAGGAACAGGAAACGAAAAATGAAGATCCTGACAAGGAAAGAAGGAGAAAGGAGGTCGAAGAGAAGCTAGAGATCCTGAACAAGAAGAAGCACAATTTAGTACAAGCGCTCAAACAGATTCTGAGCGCTGAAGAGGAACTGAAGAGACGAAGCAGCAGTACACAACCAACACCAAAGATCACTTCTGAAGCAAATGTTGGTGGCAATGCCAATGCACAAGCAGGAGAACCAGATGATGTTTCGCAATCTCGACAGATGGCTCGTATCAGCAGCATCTCGCCATCTGCTGACTCCGCCTTCAAGAAACCATGAAGTTTCAGATTTAGCTACGAATGCATAAACTAGTAACATGAATTAGGTAACACCAGATCTCTTGTCAAGACAGCTTTGCTTGATATGAATGAATCTGTTTGAGAAAGGAATGAACTTTTTGATAATGAATGTTACAATAATATACAAGTATGAATGGCAAATTCTGAACTAACAGTAAGACTACATATATGCAGTTTCGATAATAAACCTAGACAAATTGAATTGTGGTTAATGTACCAATTAGGTCTATCCATTATCAAACGACGACCCAGCTCGAAAAACTCTGCTGAACATCGTCGTTGCTGATGCCTTTGCTCAGGTTCCTGCTGTCTCCATTTACAATGTATCTTGCGAGGCTCAAGCGCGAGTTTCCATTGTCGTTCTGCGAGTCTCTCAAGTACTGTCTATATTTGATGATCATGGGTATGAAGGATCCCAGGAAGCAAAGTGTAGAAGTGACAGCTGATAAAACAAACAGACCCCAGAAGCTTTCAAGTGTTAAATTCTCATTGTTGCTGCTTCCATCACTGTGATCAGTTGAAGAACACTTGCTGTTGTCGCCATGTAACCATATCTCCTCCAGTTTCTTCAATTGACCGTTTTCTGTTAGAGTTAGTATTGCCCTTGAAACATCAATGGCCAGAGGAGAGCCTTTCGGGAACACCTGCATTCGAATCAAAGAATGCCAATGCTAGTTTGATATATAGGTTGCGACGGAGATTATTAGTCTATACTGAGTGATGCAATACTTACAAAGCTTAGTCCTCCGAATCTGTAATCTGACACGGTCATAGTGTAATCTTCGCAATACTGGTTCTGGAACAACCTAGCATACGGGATTTCAAGGAACGCAGCCGTCATTTTTCCTTCTGTGAAGTTTCCATGGAAGAACTCGATATCAGTGTGAATCTCAAGGATGTTTTCTGATTTGAACTTGAGCACATTCTCCAGAAAATCCTTGGTGAATGAATGATAGCGGCAACCAACTATTGCATTTCTCGTGACCAGTGTTTCGATGTCTGTTTGATTCTGGTTGAGCCTTGCCACTGTGAGCATTGAGGAGAGATCAGCAGTGTAGCTCTGAGTCAAGATCAGCACGACGAAGAACCAGACTACTAGCACAACTCTTGTGTAGCTGCTCCGAATTTCTTCCCCTGCACACGGTTTCATTCATTGACGAGTTTTAGCATACAAGATGTTGTCTAATCAGACCGTGAATTGTTTCTATCCGATTCAGAGTAGTCATCTACACAGGATACCGAATGAAAAGCATACTGAAATACAAGAGGACTTACGTTGAGCGAAGAAAAGAGACGAAAATGTGAACCAGAGTGCTGTGCTCAGCTGATCCTTCCACGGGCCCCTAAACTCGTGATTGTGTCTGTGCTCCAAGAACCAAACAGTGAGCATTGTGTAGATCAGGATTGCGAAAGTCGCAATCCACAACTCTCTCTTGAAAGGCATCAAAAAGATCCATCCCTTGTTTTTGAAATCGGGTTTAACTGGAAGTAACATAGCCAATCCGGATTCAGCATACGGCTGAGTGAACTCAACGTAGTCAGTTCTGTTGGCCAGCGCGGTAAAATCTCCTACAGCTGCATCATAAGTCTTTCAAACCAACAAAACACAACAGGAATTCAGTATATGGATCCTGCACAAGAACATCACCTGAGGTTTGCAAGTGATTAAACATCATACTTAGCTCAAAGAATGTTGCTATTACCTTGTTGTAGACAGAAGTGACAAGCTCTTCATAAGGGCCATCGAATTGGTGAAATTCATAAGGCAAATCATAGCCTAAGATCTTCTCCACCTCCCTGAAAAGTTCAATGCAGAGCCCTGAAGGATCGTCTTCCCCTCGAATCTCCACAAATTTCTTGAAAGCATGGGTGATGGGGATTCCAATCTTCATCTTATCGTTGACTGTCGGCATTACCCATCCTTTAGGAGACACACGGTTAAGACCTCCTGGCCAGGTTACATTACCAGCAAGGGATTCAGCCACAAAGGGCCCATCTATGATTCCACTACTGGCTTGGTTGCCGGAGAAACCGACTCCTGGCGTCCACAGATCTACCTCAACCAAATGACTATCTACAACATTCACAAGCCTGTAAGACCTGTTCTGTGGTGCTAATTCACCTTCTTCAAAGCCAATTTGGCCACTCAGACCTATGAAATTGGTTGACAGTATATATTCAGGAAGCACCTTTGATGTGTTTCTGTTTCTAGGCAATTGGTTTATGGCCTTACCAATAGCTGTGACCGTGTCATAAGCTCGCAACGCATGAAAACCCGGCTCTGAATCTCGCTCCTCGGGATAATACTCCTTGGAGAACTCAGACCAGAACCTTGCTTTAAAGAACTGGAATGCTTCACTTGATTGGGAATAATCTGTCTTCAACCCCAACACACCTTCCATGGATGATAATGTGGAAGAATCTAAAGAGGGGAAGTAGTCAACAGTGGATTCTGTGATCACCCATACAGAATCCCTCACTGTAAGCCCTTTCTCCTTTGCTTCCACAAACAAGTGATTGGCTACAGATTGTGACAAGTGAAGAACAATAAACACCCTTGAGTGACAACGCTCATTAACAAGCTTGGTTAGTTCTTGCTGAACAGCTTCCTTTGGGTTAGATAGAGATGCCAATGGTGGGAGAGAGAGCTCGTATTCGATCTGTGAACCGACTTCTAGAAGGGCCTTGGATAGGAGAGCAAATGATCCAGAGTCCCCACCATATGGCTCATTTTCATATATAACAATAACCCTCCTCCATTGATACATCCTAACAAGGTCTGTTATGCATTGTATTTGATCAAAGCTGTTTCTGCCCATTTGGACCAGGTAAGGCCACCTAAGAGAAACAAATGGAGGGGTGATAGCTGGGGATGTGAGGGATATGCTCGGCACTCGAAATCGGCTTCCGATATCTGCAAGTAAAGCTGCTTCTTGCCATTCCCCCATGCCAATGATCACCTCTGCTTGCTTCTCTTGGATTAGCTTCTGTGCTGAAACAAGACACATCACACAACTCAATAGCATTAGAAACCAGTGAATAAAACAGTAAGAATTCAGATGAGCAGCTATGAATTCTGTTAGCATTTTGGACGGGTAAGACCATCTCCATCAGCTTCTCCAAAATAGGTAAACAAAAAGTATGTTCTTCAAATTATTTTTGTTGAATTTAGGGAATCAATTGCACAAAAAAAGCACTTAAAATTCTCCAAAAATCCTAAAAATTCCCAGTTTGCTACCTTCAAAGGCTGAATGAAGTGGGTCTGTGCTACCATTCCTGTAAAGGATGGAGAGCTTGTGATTCGTCGAATTCGCATTAAAGTCTCCAATTGCAATATCCATGGCGGTTTTCTGTTCTCTGGCAACACGAGTATCAACAGGAACAACGGCACCAATGATGATTGTTTGAACTTGATCACTGGATTGAGCCATCACGCCGTTGGTTCCATATGTAATGAGCAAGCTGCAGATGCCTGTACAGAGGAAAAGGCATAGTCTAACAGGAATTGATTTGTTAAGGAACAACATCTCCAATCTCCATCCATCAATCCCTCTTGGATTTCCAACCCAATTTTATATTGTGTTGTATACAGAAAAGTCATCAGAAACTGGTAAAACAAGGATCCTTTGACTTTGTTATGCATAAAAGCAAGGATGGATTCTTTGACTTGGTCAAATGTCTATATGAAGTTACGAGTCACATTAACTAATATATATGCATGACAAATACGTAAACAAGAAGGCATGAATCTGAAAACGACTTTGGAAGGAGCTTTTGATAGTAAAATATTGCACCATGTTGCACCTGGAATGTGTCTAATAACTCTGGATCAATACCCGTGGTGGAGCTAGGATTTCAGTAAGGGGTGTGAAAAAAATTTGGCGAAATATTTTTTTTGTTAAGAAGATTTTTTTTAAAATAAATAATGAAAAATACTAAAATTGTGATTTATTTATGATATTTTGTACTATTTAAATAGTTGAGAGAAACAAAAAATGTAGGAAAAAATTGCGAAGAATTACTTTTAAAACGATATTGAAAAAAACATTAAATATATAATTTAAATATAAATATGACAGTTTTTAATGAAATAGTTGAGAAAAACAAAAAATATAGAGAGAATTTTTAATGAAATCGTTGATAGAAACAAAAAATATAGGGAGAAATGAAAAAGAATTAATGATATAGTAAAACAAATAAAAAGTGAAGGAATTGAGACTTGAACCAAGTCAAGACCTTTGATTTTGATTCTCCTTCCCACTTCCTTTACCACTTGAGCTAGATAACACTCTTGATTCAAATATCATTAAAAGATGTTATATTACCTTAAAAATACTAAATATATTCAAAAAAAATTATTTATTTTTTGTATTTTTTTTCCACCAAGGGGGTGCTCGAGCACCCCCAAGAACCCCCTGGCTCCGCCCCTGCTGTCAATAGAGTTGGAGTTGCTCTGTGACTCAGTCAAGTACTGTTTGTAATTCATGATCAAAGGTAAGAGGGATCTCAGCAAGAAAAGTGTAGAAGTAGCAGCTGACAAAACAAATAGACCCCATAATCTTTTCAGCATCAAACTCGTTGTATCGTTGTCACTGCTCTTGTCGCTCTGGTCATTGGAACACCGGCTGCTTGCATTTAGCCATTTATCCTTCAGCTTCTTGAGAGTACCGTTTTCTGTTAGATTAAGTATTGCCCTAGAAACAGCAACGACGATAGGAGAGCCTTTCGGAAACACCTTCAGTTCAATTAAAGACAGCTAACATCATTAACATATTCTTCAAAATATTTTTGCTTCAACTCCAACAACTTTCCCATTTCTATATTTTTCCAGATGCTTTCCATTTTGGCGAATGAGATGGAAAATTTGTTGGACAAAAAAACTGTTGGAGTAAATGCTTGAATTTGAGGGAAGGTGAAATGTTTTGTCCCACATTGATTTCTAGGGACACGAGAGGTTGCTTTAAAAGGGGTTCTTATCCCACCATGGTTTGAGACTTGAGTGATGGAATAGGGGTCTCACACACGTGCATCACCACCACCGTCGCCGGTCCGTGTTCGTGCCACGTGCCATTCGTGATTCCAAACCCTTGTTTCGAGTGCACGAGTACGAGGGTGTGTTGTGTAACCTTGAGGGGCGAAGCCAGTTGCCGACTTGCACCTACGGTCGGAGCAAATTCGCTTCTAAGGCAGTGGGTTCAGCATATACCACGCCACAACCTTTCTGGTTTTCTAAACACTGGTTTTTCGACGGTTTTTCAACTCGGTTTTTCCTTCGGCGGCCCTACATTTGCACTTACAATTTAGAAGGGAATTATGGTTTGTTTGTGTAATGGCTTTCTAGTTCTTAAAGCCGTTGTTGGATATGTCGAAGTTGGACCCGCTCGATGGGACCAATTACAAACGCTGGTCGCAGAAGATGCTCATCTTCTTTGAGCAATTGGAGGTGGACTACGTCCTGCTTGAAGTCGCTCCTGTTGGTTCCGCCGCTGCTGCAGAAGAGAAGACGGAGGCCAAGGTGCTTCCTGATGCAGTTGCTGATGCCTTTGTTGTCGTCGACAAGGGCAAGAAGAAGATCGATGAGAAGACCAAGGAGACTGATCCGACACTGTTGAAGAAGTATGAGCAGGACAACAAAACAATTTGTGGTCACATCCTCAGCCATGTCTCAAACCCTATCTTTGATTTAATTTCCATTCATAAATCTGCAAAACTGATATGAGATTTGTTGGAGAAAAAGTATGGTGCTGACGATGCAGGGAAGAAAAAATACGTATGCGGGAAATTTATGCCGTTCAAAATGGTGGATGAAAAGCCAATCATGGAGCAAGTCCACGAGTACGAGAACCTGGTGGCTGATATCCTCTCCGAGGGTATGAAGATGTGTGAGGTGCTGGAGACAAACTTTCTCATCGAAAAGTTGTCTGAATCGTGGGCCGGCTACAGGAACCATCTGAAGCACAAGAAGAAGGATCTGACCCTGGAGGAGCTTGTCGGACACATGAAGATAGAGGAGGCAAATCGCATCAAGGACAAGCCCAAGCCTAAATCTGCTGATTATGTGAAAGCTAATCTGGTTGAATCCTCTGTGAAAACTGACAGGTCCAAGCCAAGAAACAAAGCTGGTGGCTCTAAACCAAACATGAAGCCACGGAAGGGTCAAAAGTTCAAGAAGTATGGCAACCAGCCAAACAAGCAGCAGAAATAGGGAGGGACTGGGATCGACTGCTATGTGTGTGGCAAGCCAGGCCACAAGGCTTGCCAGTGCCGCAATCGGGCTGATCTCCAAAACCAAGGACAACAGCAGAACAAGCCCGCAACTTCAGCCCAACAGCAAGCCAATGTTGTCCAGGACAACAACCAGCTGATAGCTATGATCATCGAAGTCAACCATGTGGGCGGCCAGGTCGATTGGCTCCTGGACGGCGGAGCAACTCGACACTTCTGCACCAACAAGGACCTATTTGCTGAGTTCGAGGATGCTTCAGACATCGACCAGGTCTACATGGGCAACTCGAGCATCTCTCGAGTGCTTGGCAAGGGGAAGTTTACACTCAAGCTCACCTCAGGGAAGTCTCTTACCCTAGTGACTGTGCTTTATGTTCCTTCTCTGCGCCGAAACTTGATTTCATGTGGTTTGCTTGAGTTAGCTGGAATTAAGCAAGTGACTGATGCTGGAAAAATGGTTTTAACCAAAAATGGAGAATTTGTAGGAAAAGCCTATAGGGCTGACTTTCTGTATGTGCTTTGAAATACCCCAAATTATTTTTGGGTTATTTCTTATTTTTATTTAATTGAATAAATCTATATTATATTCAAAATATAGTATATCTTGTGAATTTGGTCATTTAATAAATTCACCTAAGATGTATGGTATAAATTAAAATAATTAAATTATTCTAAAGAGAAATAATATATGGATTGATTTAATTACATAAAGTCTCTAAATATTCTTATTATTTAATTTATAAAATTAAATTAAATAATATTCATTTTGCTAAAGTGGAATGAAATCTATCTTATATCTCCATCTTTATCCGCATCTTTTATTTCTTTTCCTTAAAATCGATTATTTACTCATCTCTATTTTTGATTGATTTTCTTAATCCAAAAAAATCAAAAATTTATTTATTTATTTATATTTAGACCTAACAGTATAGATACACGTCAAATCCTAGGGTTTCCACGGCCCAAAAATAAGTCAGCCTCACCGTCCTCCACATCCTCCCTTCTCTCCCGTGAGCAGAGCCGTGACCAGCCTCGGTCGTGGCCACAACCAGCGCCGCACCTTGTTATCTATTCATCCATCCGCCATCACCGTCATCTTCCTCTCCTAATTCAACCCACAATTCACCGCCTCCTCCTCTCTGAAACCGATCGGGAGTAGTGAGCAGCCCCGTCCTCCTTCGTCTTCGATCACTGCCCAAGGCCGCCGGCGAACGGAGTTTGAGACACCAGGACCGCAGCCGCTGGCGCTGCCTAGCCTCGCCGGAAGCGCGCCCAACACTGCCGAACCCCGCCGCCTTCTTCTCGGATTTCCGCCACCCATATTCTCCTGTTACAAAGATTGCTACCATTCGTGCATTATTTGCTCTAGCTTCTAGCTATAAATTGCTTGTACATAATATGGATGTTAAAACAGCTTTTTTTAATGGTGATCTAAACGAGGAAATCTACATGGAACAGCCGCCAGGATGTGTGGTTCCAAGACAGGAGAACAAGGTGTGCAAACTGAAGAAGTCATTGTACGAACTAAAGCAAGCGCCGAAGCAATGGTATGAAAAGTTTCATCAAACCATACTTAGCTTTGGATTTGAGGTAAATGGATCCGACGCTTGCGTTTATTCAAAATTGTTTGGTGTTGATTGTGTGATTATATGCTTATATGTGGATGATATGTTGCTTTTTGGTTCCCACATAAATGCTATAAATTCAACCAAACAATTTTTGTCCTCTCAATTTGAAATGAAAGATGTGGGTGAAGCTGATGTGATTCTAGGTGTTAAGGTAACTAGAAAAGAAAATGGCTTCATTTTATCTCAACCTCATTATGTAGAGAAAATGTTGAAAAGGTTTGATAGTTTTGATGTTGTGTCAGTAAAAACTCCTTATGATGCTAACATGCAATTGCAGAAAAATTTTAGGAATAGTGTTTCACAAAATGAGTATGCTAAAATAATAGGGAGTTTAATGTTTTTGATGAACTACACTCGCCCTGATATTGCTTATTTTGTAAGTAGACTCAGTAGATATACCCATAACCCTAGTAGTGATCATTGGACCGCACTTCACAGATTGTTGAGATATCTGAAAGGTACAATGGATTGGGGGTTACATTATGTATGGTACCCTCAAGCTTTGGAGGGTTACTGTGATGCAAATTGGGTTACTGATAATGATGAGGTTAGCTCCACTAGGGGTTATGTGTTTACATTATGTGGTGGTGCTATTTCGTGGAAATCATCAAAGCAAACTTGCATAGCTAGATCAACTATGGAATCTACGTTCATTGCCTTAGATTTAGCTGGTCAAGAGGCTGAGTGGTTAAGAGGCTTACTGGCTGATTTACCTTTGTGGGGGCGCAAAGCTCCATCTATTTCTCTACATTGTGACTCACAATCTGCTATCTGTGTAGCTAATAGCAATACATACAATGGCAAGAAGAGACACATCCGGATTCGACATGAAGCTGTGAGACAGCTAATTGTGACTGGTGTGATCGGTCTGGAGTATGTGAAGTCTGAGAGAAATTTGGCTGATCCATTGACGAAAGGACTGACAAGGAGATTGGTTCTCGATTCGTCTAGGGGGATGGGACTCAAGCCCATATGATGGGAGATACACCACATCTCATTCCCCAGGACATGTGTATCGAAGGAAGGTTGAGTCATGTACTCTTAATGAGTCCATAGCCCAGAGTTGGGTGGTCCTATTGAGAAGGACTTGATGGATTCACCGAAATTCTGTAGAGGATGAGCGAAATGCTCTTAATGGTTCTATAGCCCTACAAGGGTGGTCTATATGAGATAGACTTAATGGAACCACCTACGAGAGTGTGAAGGGTTAGTCTCCTTCTATGAAAGACATGAGTAGTCTTTCTAGAGCACTCTTTAGCACCCAAGGTCAGAGATGACTACAAATTTTGCAGGTATTATCACGGAATCACTAAAGAACATGAAAGAGGTATGTGCTGCTGATGCCAGCTCTTGAGTCAGAAGGTTCAAGACTCGTTCACCTATCTGATTTGAGAGTCTGCTCAGTTTCACTATGTGTTGGTTCAATCGCAAGACACCAGCATTTAAGTACTTTTTCTTAAACTTTGCTCAGAACAATGTTTTCAAGTTTTGTTATGAAAATCCTCAGTTCTTCGCATTTGTGGGGGACTGTTGGAGTAAATGCTAGAATTTGAGGGAAGATGAAAGGTTTTGTCTCACATTGATTTCTAGGGACATGAGGGGTTGCTTTAAAAGGGGTTCTTATCCCACCATGGTTTGAGTGATGGAATAGGGGTCTCACACGCGCGCACCACGACCACCACCGCCGCCGGTCCGTGACACGTGCGCCGTGAGGTAGGGTCTGTTTTTGGGCGACGTTTTATTAATTGGGCCAAATGAGTCACGAAATAACTGTTGAGATTTCTGTGACTTATTTTTTGTTTTTTCCGATTTATTTCTCGTCTTTATCCCTCAGTTGTAACCGCTCCGAGATTTCCGTCACGTTTTGAATGTGGAGCGTTTTCGTAACTGTTCCGAGATTCTCGCCTGCACTACCGATTGAGGAGCGTCTCTTTTCTCCTTTAAATCCAGGTGTCTCCTCTTCAGTTTTTCACACACAGAAAACCATCTCTCTCTCTCTCTCTCACCTTAGTTCTGAGCAAAGTCTTTCGTGATTCCAAACCCTTGTTTTGAGTGCACGAGTACGAGGGTGTGTTGTGTAACCTTTGGGGGGCAAAGCCAGTTGCCGACTTGCACCTACGGTCGGGGCGAATTCGCTTCTAAGGCAATGAGTTCAACATATACCACGCCACAACCTTTCTGGTTTTCTAAACACTGGTTTTTCGACGGTTTTTCAACTCGGTTTTTCCTTCGGCGACCCTACATTTGCACTTACAAAAACGCCTTAAAATTCTCCAAACACTCCAAATCCACCAAAATGGGGAATCCGTTGGAAATGCTTGATGAAACCCAATTCTAGAATTCCGGTCTCGCAGGTTCTAGGATCAAGTTGGACGCGGGCGAGCTTGGACGATTAGGCTTACCTGAGATACACGACGAGATTACCGTCAGCGTACCAAAACCTGTCCCGATCCGAGCTCAAGCCATCCGCGGACCACCGTCCTTCCAGGACTCCAGCAAATGTCAGCTCCCACTCATCGAGACGAATCCTGCTCGGGAAGGCTCTTCGAGCCATCAAGAACCGACCCCCTTCCTTAAGGCTATCAAGCCTTATTTATAGTGATAGCATCAAATGCTACACCCTACCCTTGTCACTTTCCCGACAACAAGTGTCGTTCCAATTTGAGACATGTGTATCTTAGGTGGCATTTGATGGGCTCTATATATATGGAAAGTTTAAGTGGAGATGGACAGATGGTGGAAAAATCCACTTATTTGATTGCCTCGTTTTGTTGTAAGAGATACAAGTTAATTTATTTAGCGGGAACCCGTTTATTTATATGATTATAACTAATACTCCCTCCGATCTTTAATATAAGACATTTTTTTCGCACGTGGTTTAAGAAGCTAAAAACTATAAAATATTGATTTTTTAATTAAATTTTTTCACATTATAATACTTTTTATACAAAAGTCAAATGCCTTATATTTCCAATCGGATGGAGTATAGTTTTTAGCTCCTTAAACCACGTGCAGACAAGTCAAATGTCTTATATTAAAAATCAGAGGGAGTATTTATTTTAGTGCATCATCAATGCTCTAAGTATCTTACTAGGAAAAATAGAGGGCAAGTGGGGTGTCCAATACTTGCAAAGCTCAGTCCTCCGAATCTGTACGGTAACACAGTCGTAGTGTAATCGTCGCAATACTTCTCCTGGAACAACTTAGCATATGGGATTTCAAGGAATGCAGCTTGATACGGGGTTAGCCGTAGGATGGTCCGATCTTCGACAATCAAACAAGAAATAACAAGAACAGAAGCAAAGACTCGATGAACAAGAATAAAGACTCGAAATTGAAAACAAAGACACGACCGATAGTGGACTGATTCGAACTAAAATAAAACGAGGCAAAGACCCCAGGCCCCCTAAGAGGGTAGGAACCAAATACCAACGACTATAAAGCCCGCCTCTACAACCTTACACAACCAAGCGGACAACTTGGAGGCACAAGGAGGGGACTTGTGATTACCTGGATCACCAAGCTCTCGCGAGGTTGACGAACTCAAAGCAAACCAAGTTAGATCTATAACCAATTTGCAATCGATGAGCCACGCTACGAATCGATTGACTTTCTCTCAATTGTGTTTCACACAAACTGAATTTTCTATAATCAAAGAGGCGTCTGATGTTTACAATGGATCAGCCGTCAATATATAACCTAGGGCTGATTTAGATGGAAAATAATAATTAAAGAATAATTAAAAATAACCCCTAAATAACTTAAAATAACATAATTAATTAAAGGTTCTAAAATAACTCATAAAGAAACCAAGTTCGGCAAAGAAGGTCTCGGCGCCAGCGTCCAACAGCCCGCTCGCGCACGCCCGCGCGCCCACGCTGCACGCCTGCGCGCATTGCCTGCACTTCCGTCAAAACAGGGACAGCTTGCAAAGAATGCGATTTTCGGCCAAGCTCTATGACGAATCTGGAAAAACCTTCAATAGCAAAGTTGTAGATCTCTTCGTCCTCGTTCCGACAAGGTATGGCACGAACCAATACGATCAATATTGAATCCGAATGACACGTTTTACAGAGACGTCGCAAAGCTGTCAAATG
Source organism: Persicaria tinctoria (assembly GCA_037127255.1). Lineage (NCBI taxonomy): Eukaryota > Viridiplantae > Streptophyta > Magnoliopsida > Caryophyllales > Polygonaceae > Persicaria > Persicaria tinctoria. The sequence continues at coordinate 63,965,271 of JBANSL010000010.1, read as the reverse complement.
TTGAACGAATCTAGAAATGAACAACCCATCAAGCTTGCACCTTTGGACCTTCTCCCATGGTGGAGCCTTCTTCTTCCTCTTGAGGATGAAAACATTCTCACGAGCTCGAATCATAGGTCCATCGTCAAGTATAGGTGTGTCCGAAGATGTCTTGGATGGTCCCACATCATTCCCCCTTTCTTGAAAAGGATTCGACCTCGAATCCAAGGTCGCATAAGATTCCACACATGCATCCACACGAGCTCCTGGATCGAATACCTCATGCCAATGGAAACTCCTCTCGATGCCGATTGTTGCAGGGGTTGACCACTTCTGGATGGATTTGATCTTGGCTTCGCCATCTTGTAGACCATTAGAGCTTTCTACAAAACCAAGAAAAGAAACGTTATTAGTGCACAATTCAGATTTCATATCAACGTCATGATATTCTAACTTAATATGCATTGTAGCTTGTTCATTGATCTCTAAGTTTCCATCAAAAGCTAGCAAGTTTTCTTCCTTTTTCAAGGTTGAATTGTCAATCATATCAAGGCTAGCAATATTAGAACAAGATTCACTATCAATGATCATATTACAAATTTTGCCTTTTTCTAAGCATTTAGTATGACACAAATCATCGCTTTGATTATCATCACACGGCATCGGTTGAAAACTTAAAGCTTTACTAACAATCAAAGAATCATCATGTTCATATTCAATGCAATCATTATCATCACAAGCAAGCAAAGTAAGATCTTGATCATTTTCAACATTCTTATCATTATCACCACTAGAATTTTCAGATCCATTTTTGCCTAGGTGATTAATCATGAAAGTCTTCTTATTTGGGCAATCCTTCATAACATGTCCTCTACCTTGACATATAAAGCAAGGAACGTACAAAGGTTTAAGAGTAGAAGAGTTAGGATTACTCCCTTTAGGGCCAATAGATGCCCCAGAAGAATGTCGTCCCGCTACTGCCGTCAATCTTTCATTTATCCGTACCAATTTCTCAGTCACGGCTTCCAACTGTTTGATCATCTCAGCTCGAGTAATCATGTTGTTGCCCTGGTTAGACAAGACAAATAAAGACAAACAAAGAACTACGTGACAGTTAGTAAAAATATAAACAATCTCACAAGTGTTTCGCTCACACTCTTCTCTCTAATTGGTTATGACAAGCTTGTTGGGGCAATCCGCTTTGGGCAAATCAACACTCAAGCAAGGACTCAACCATCAAAGAAAAGTAATCAAGAGAAAGGACAAAGAAACACCGAAGAAAGTGCTCGACACAAGCTGGGCAGAAGCTCGGAATCGACCAAACTGACTCGACAGACACTGTACCGAGGATGTACCGAGGCTGGAGGGGGTCGGTATGGGCACTGCAGTACACGACACACAAAAATAGGAAAAGAAAATGAAAGAAAAGAAAGAAAAACTTGGATTTTTACCTCTTTTTGATTTAAACATTAGTATGGATGTTGTAGTTGCACGGTAGGGCTAAATTTTTTTTTTTTTTTTATGGTTTGGGGTATGTGTTTAAGACTTTCGACTAGGGCTATGAATTTTCACCAAAATTGGTCCTTGAAGCTTCTTGCACTAGACTCGACAATCCTGTTTTTTTTTTTTTAACCTAATGCAAGAAACTAACAATGAAATAAAGGACTCTTGAAAATTTAAACTATGGTGAAAGAAAATAAAATTTATGTAGCCCTATGAAATATATATAGAAGAAGGTTTGGCTATCTTAGGTAAGTGGAACTATCTTATGCCTTTTATAATTTATGATAGATAAAACAATAATATCTACCACAGAAAAAAATTCAGAATTTAATTTAGGCAATAAAATAGATAAAACAAGATAGATCAAAAGATAGAACAACAAACTAGGGTTAGGAGATTGGTTCGAAGGAAGGCCGAAAGCTCCTTGTTGCACAAAGGTGTCGGTGGTAACAGTGATGAAATCGGCTCCAAGGCTACTGTACGTTGCACAAGGATTGATGGCAACAGTGGGTGAAATATATATATAGATGATGGTCACGGCTAGGCTTGTTTAAGGCTAAGGCAACCACAACAATCACAAACAAAGGTTAATGCAATCGAATTAAAAAAATTCAAGAAGTAAAAATCAAGAACAAGAAAGACTCTATTTTTTTTGTTTTTGTGTTTAGGGAAACAAAAGACACAACTTTGATGTCGGAAACCAAAGCTCTGATGCCAATTTGATACGGGGTTAGCCGTAAGATGGCCCGATCTTCGACAATCAAACAAGAAATAACAAGAACGGAAGCAAAGACTCGATGAACAAGAATAAAGACTCGAAATTGAAAACAAAGACACGACCGATAGTGGACTGATTCGAACTAAAATAGAACGAGGCAAAGACCCCAGGCCTCCTAAGAGGGTAGGAACCAAATACCAACGACTATAAAGCCCGCCTCTACAACCTTACACAACCAAGCGGACAGCTTGGAGGCACAAGAAGGGGACTTGTGATTACCTGGATCACCAAGCTCTCGCGAGGTTGACGAACTCAAAGCAAACCAAGTTAGATCTATAACCAATTTGCAATCGATGAGCCACACTACGAATCGATTGACTTTCTCTCAATTGTGTTTCACACAAACTGAATTTTCTATAATCAAAGAGGCGTCTGATGTTTACAATGGATCAGCCGTCAATATATAACCTAGGGCTGATTTAGATGGAAAATAATAATTAAAAGAATAATTAAAAATAACCCCTAAATAACTTAAAATAACATAATTAATTAAAGGTTCTAAAATAACTCATAAAGAAACCAAGTTCGGCAAAGAAGGTCTCGGCACCAGCGTCCAACAGCCCGCTCGCGCACGCCCGCGCGCCCACGCTGCACGCCCGCGCGCCCACGCTGCACGCCCGCGCGCCCACGCCGCACGCCCGCGCACATTGCCTGCACTTCCGTCAAAACAGGGACAGCTTGCAAAGAATGCGATTTTCAGCCAAGCTCTATGACGAATCTGGAAAAACCTTCAACAGCAAAGTTGTAGATCTCTTCGTCCTCGTTCCGACAAGGTATGGCACGAACCAATACGATCAATATTGAATCCGAACGACACGTTTTACAGAGACGTCGCAACGCTGTCAAATGTTGAACGAATCTAGAAATGAACAACCCATCAAGCTTGCACCTTTGGACCTTCTCCCATGGTGGAGCCTTCTTCTTCCTCTTGAGGATGACAACATTCTCACGAGCTCGAATCATAGGTCCATCGTCAAGTATAGGTGTGTCCGAAGGTGTCTTGGATGGTCCCGCATCACAGCTGTGATATTTCCTTTTGTGAAGTTCCCGTCGAGATAATTGATTGGATCCTCAATGCCAATGATGTTTTCTTTATTGAAGCTCAACCCATCCTCTAGAAATGCACCAGTGAATGACATGTTGAGGATACCGACTGTTGCATTCCTCTCTACTAGCGTTTCTATATCTGTTTCATTCTGTTTGAGCCTTGCCACTGTGAGCATTGAAGATAAATCAGCCGTGTAGCTCTGTGTCAAAATAAGCACGACGAAGAACCAGACCACTAGCACAAATCTTGTATAGCTGCTCCGAATGACTACCCCTAAACACGAGTTTCATTCATTGACAAGTTTAGTATATACAGTATATATTAACAAACATCAACATCATCATTAGCAACAACAACAACAACCTAGTATTCCGCAATCAAGCAGCTATTGATGCAAAATTCAGCATTGGCTTACATGAGTTGAGCGGGGTTCCATCCTAAAACCAATTGGCAATAGGAGAAGTAACGCACTAGCTTATATACTAAGGCTTCTTTGTTTATATTGTCAATATGAGACTCTTTTGGTCTCTTCACATCTTTCATTCTCTCAACAATTTCCAAACCAAAAGTAAACCGAAAGCTTAGAATTGCGAGAATACTTACGTTGAGTGAAGAAAAGGGAGGAGAATGTGAACCAGAAAGTGATGCTCAGCTGATCCCCCCATGGCCCTCTGAACTCTGGATTGTGTATGTGCTCCAAGAACCAAACAATGAGCATTGTATAGATCAAAATTCCGAATGTCGCGATCCATAATTCACATTTGAAGGGCCTCAAGAAGATCCACCCCTTGTCTTTAAAATCAGGTTTGATTGGTAGGATCATTGCCAATCCGGATTCTGCAAATGGCTGACTGAAATTCACATTATCTGTTCTGCTTGCTAGCGTTGTAAAGTCTCCAATGGCTACATCACAAGTATTTCAACCCACCAAAGCAGAACAATAATTTTGTTAAGGAAATATTGAATAGAAGGAAAACAAACAAAATTTATGTGCAAAATGAATAAAATCATTCGAGAATAGGAAAGAGAAATAGTTAGAGAGGGATATAATGGGTCGTGACCCGCCCAATAGTTAGAGAGAAACGTGATTGGGCGAAAGGGAGAGAAAGGTGAAGAACGCGCCACGTAAGCACAAAGTATTCTGAAAAGCATGTTGGCATTACCTTGTTGTAGGCGCAGTCAACAAGTTCGTCGTAAGTGCCAAAATGAAGTTTGTAAGGCATATGATAGTCCAAGATCTTCCATACCTTTGTAAAAAGATCAATGCAGAACCCTGAAACATCATAGTTTTTCTCTGAAATCACATCGACAAAGTTCTTGAAAACATGTTTGTTGGGTGTTGATTCTAGGGTTCCTTAAGATCGGAGTCGATAGATAAACAAAAACACATAAACGAACTCAAACAAGAACAAAAAACAGACACACAAGGCTTTGTTTACACGGTTCGGTTTCCCTACATCTGCGGAACCTCAGGAGGGGAGGTTCACCCAATTCAATAGGCATCCAAGGCCAAAGAACTGGTTACAGTGGTATGAATGCACAAGCACTAAGTGACGATTCTAGACTAAAAGTAACAACAAAGATGAACAGAGATAGGGAAGAAATCGTCCGATTAAGGACACCGAGAAATCTCCTATGAGATTTCTCACTCCCAGCTTCTCCTTGTCTTCTTCATCTTCGTCGCTCAACCAGGTACGCAGGTAGCACTTAAGAAAATCGAGCACCAAAGGAATCGTCGTCTTCCGGGAGCTCCCATAAACCCTAGCCGATTAGGGTTTTCTTACCTCAGAGAGCTCGGTGCTAGAGTTCTTAGGGTTTCCCTTAAGAACCCTTATATATGCAAGTTACAACGGTCAGATGAGGAACAAGGCACCGGGCTTCAGGGATGGGCCTAACTTGCTCAAGCCCAAATTGAGAGCCCAACTCTGTCCAGCAAAAGGATCCGAGACATAACCCACACATATATATAACTTAGGCCTATATACCATCCTTAGTTTCACCTAGTGAACCATGGCTAGCCATTGGTTCCAAACCTGGTCAATCCAAGGGACCAATGAGCTTTTCCATGGTCATGACATGGCTAGGTGGTACGTGGCACTAAGGAACCTATCAACCTATAGCTTGTGCATACAATGCACATAAACCATAGTCCAATGTTTTATACAACAATTGCAAGGATTATAAACATAACATGGGAGATTCCGATTTTCATCTGATGCCCAGCTGTGGGCATCACCCATCCTTTAGGAGCCTTGCCACTGAAACCACCTGGCCAAGCTACTTTACCAGCCAAGGATCCATTAACTGAAGTCTCAACCTTAACCAACAGCTTATCTACTACATTAACAAACCCATAAGACCTCTCATCTGTTACTAGTTTACCTTCTGTAAAGTGAATTTGGCCACTTAAACCAGTGAAACTTGTTGACAATATATCTTCAGGAGCCACTCCAGCTGTGTTTCTGTTGCTAGGCAACCGATTTGTGGCCTTACCGATAGCTGTGATTGCGTCATAAGCTCGCAAGGCATTGAAGCCCGGCTTTGAATCTTGCTCCTCCGGATACTCCTCGGAGAAATCAGACCAGAATCTTGCTTCAAAGTACTGGTATGGATCACTTGATTTGGAATAATGCATCTTTACTCCCAATGCACCTTCTATGCATGATAAAGTGGAAGGATCTAAAGAGGAGAAATAGTCAACTATACACTACAAAAAATAAACAAATTAGCTACGCTTGGTAGCTTCGGTAAGGTTGTACCGTAGCAATTGGTACCCTTTTGCTACGGGATTAGCCACGGTAGGCGTTGCATCCCCCAAAAAATCAGAACAGTAGCTTCGGGGTGTTGTTGTCGTAGCTAAGTACAATTAAAATAAAAGAAAACTCAAAAATTAAAACAACATATCCATCACTCCATCCGCATCTCTCACGAGAACTCGGTCATCCCCAAAGCCCAGAGCTCTCGTGTCTCCCCGTCTTCTCCCTCCAAGAAGTTTGCCGACGGCGAAGACTCTACAGCGAAGGTCGACGGCCTCGAAAGTGGCCGGAGACTCTCCTACAGCCGGTGGCAAAGACTCTCGTGTCTCCCGTCTTCTTCCCCAAGCTCTTTGTCATCTAAGCTCTCGTGTCTCCCCCGTCTTCACTCCCAAGAAGGTAATCATCCCCGTCTTCTCCCTCCAAGAAGTTAACCAGCGGTAAAGACTCATGTCTCCCCCGTCTTCTCCCCCCAAGCTCTTTCTCATCCAGTAAAAAGTAGTCGCTTGAACTATTTTGTGGGTTAGTCGGTTAGGGTTTAATTTGGGGAAAGTGGTCGGGTTTGGTTGAACCTTTAGGGTTTGATTGTTCTGAAAAGAATATGCTCGAATTTGTTCCGAGTTAGTGTAATTTCTCTCTCCCTCATTTCTCAAATCTAGAGTTGTTCAATTTTTTTACGTGTGTGTATATATAGGGATTGGTTCCAGAGTGCACACCTCTTATAGTGTACCTTGTGCACAAATTTGGACCTTTGATCTAAATGAAAAATGGATGGCCATGATCTATGTTTTTTTTTAATTTTCCTTAAAAATCTTGTGGGACCCACACAAAAAAAAACCACTCACTCTCCTTTTACCTCTTGTGCTGTACGTGTAACTAACCCACCCACCCCTCTTTATTTTTTTTTATTTTTTTAAGCTTATATTTTCTTGAAAATATATAGACAATATTTATGATTTTGTGAAAAATAAATGATTATGGGTGATTTATTGGTGGGACTCGCCTAATTTCGTTTGTTTTAAATTTAACAATTCCACCGAATAATATTTCACATCCCACTGAATAATGTTATGTTATCTTTTTCTATCCAATTCAGATCAAAATTTATCAATTCCACTGAATAATTTATCACATGTTACCGAATAATGTTATTTTTTGTCGATCAATTTCATTCAGATAAAAGAAACCTCAAATCTATAAACAATACTTACAATTTATACGAATAATGCTACATATTTCACCGAATAATGTCTTACATTTGACTGAATAATGTTTTGTCAAACCGAAAACTCCATATTTTGACGAATAAAGAATCATATTTCAACGAATAATTTACCAACTCATTTACCACTAATAACAAAAATTCGACACATATATCTGAATAATTGATGACCCTAACACAAACACAAATCACCCCCACCCACCCCCACCCACCCACCCCCCACCCAACCGATTTCGCTGACCCTAACACAAACACAAATCACCCCCACCCCGCCCGCCCACCCACCCACCCCCCACCCCAGCCCAGCCGAGCCGCCACCCTCCCAAAAAAAAAGGGGGAATTAAGCATCAAATTAGCAAGTGCCATTTATCAGGACGTCTTCATGTTCACATTCCCACCAAATCCACCTTCCATGGCGAGTCCCTGCAACCAACGTCCCACCAAATCCACCTTCCATGGCGAGTCCCTGCAACCAACGTCCCACCAAATCCACCTGCGATCAATTTGTCAAAGCCCTTTCTCCAATTTGAATTTTTTTTTTAAAATTAGGTCAAATTCGGATGAAATTAATAGAGAATAAAAGGAATCAATTGAAATCACGGAAAATCGATTGTTAATCGGTGTGAGAAATTGAATTGAGATGAAATTGAAGTGGAAAACAAAGAGGAATCATGGAGTCACCTTGAAAATTCATCCCAGAGGAGGCCTTTGTGACTAGCATCGTGGAAAACCGAATGTAACAGGTTGTCGCTGCTCCGCCGCCGCTCGATTCCCTGCCTCGACCTCCGACCCCGACTCCTCTCCCTCGCAATCGCCGCTGTCATCGCCCCTCTGTTGCCGGCCGGTCGCCATCCTCCCCCTTCGCCTTCGCCTCGCAAGGGCTGATCTCCACGGCTCCGCTTCGCCTGCCGATCGCTCGTGGTCTCTATAATGAATATGAAGAGGATGGGAAGCGTTTGAAACACACGCTATCTTGTAGGGAAGAAGTAGGGTTTTTAATGGGTCCCATCTTTTTTAAATTAAAAATAAAAGAAAAAAACATCCATCACAATAAGATCAAAGGCCCACAATTGTGCACAAAGTACACCCTAAGGGGTGTGCACAAGTTACCTACTCTCTCACACTCTCTCTCTCTCTCTCTCTCTCTCTCTCTCTCTCTCTGTATATATATATATATATATATATATATATATATATATATATATATATATATATATATATATATATATATATATATATATTTGCACTGTGTTTTAATGTAGATTTGAGAATGGAGGTGGTGAATGAGTTAGGACTTGATACCCGTTTAGGGTTAGGTTTAATTTGGGGAAAGTGGTCGGGTTTGCTTGAATATTTAGGGTTTGATTTTTCTGAAAAGAATATGATCGAATTCTACCACATTTCTTGTTTTCATCCTATCTGCACTTGGCTCCAACACAAGATTATCTGAATAATCTCCTTCTTCACTTTTTGCTCCTGATTCCTTCTCTGTGCTAATTCCACTATTTTGTTTAGTCTGCAACTTCTTCTAACTTCAACATGTATTGTTTCCTGGTCTGGTTGTTTATGAGTTGCCCTTCCTTTGCCTTTGGGAGCTAATTTTCTTTTCTGTAACTCTTCTTCCCTTTGCTTCTGTTTAGGATCCTCCTGAGCTGATACACCTGTAGGTACTTTATCCACTTGAGGTTCTGAATCTGCTAACACTTGCCACCTATTTTCATGCTCAGAGATTGATAAAGTTAGAAAAGATGTAAGTTTTATGGATCTTGTGGATAACTCAGTATTTAAGTTTTAGTAGATTAAAATATATAATTAGAATAAATTTAAGGATTCTAAAATTTAAGGAGTACCAACAGTTAAGGTTGATACCTCTTATAATCATTAAAAACAAAGTTTGTCAAGAGAATCTTAACTCTTTTATAAAAAGAGGGTTAAGAAGAAAAGCATAAGGTTGATACCTCTTACAATCCTGTAGGGCCTTGTCGCATTTTATTAGTGGCAAGTTATAGTATCCTTGACAATGTTTGTCAAGGATAGTAGCACATGGATACGTAAGTTGAAATTATAGTATCATAGGAAACAGAGAAAAAAATATCATAGGAGACAGAATTTCATTAGTGGCAAGTAATAATCCTCTCTTGTTTTCCATTTTGCTTAAATTAGAGCTTCAATCTCGAAAGCAGGACAATGTAATACAGATTTGGATGGGAAATCTCAAGATTTAAAGGCTCCAGGAAAAAAAGCTAAGGGAAATACAATCTTGGGTGGCAGCAAAGCTGGTGACAATGGAAGGGCAGCTTCAGGTTTAGGAAATGATGGTGCTTCACATAGGTAAATGATTTTGAATAATACGTATTTGATAGAAAACTGAAGAAATATATTTGGAAACTTTTTAATTTGGACATTTTGAGCATCTCACAGTATTTGCATTTTTTTTTTTTTGGATTTTGTTTACTTTCCCTGTAATATCAGGATTAAACTGTCCATCTCTCTCCGGAACACTTGCTGTATCATTGCTGCTTTGATGTGCTTTTATTGAGTTTAAAAGTTATACTTTGTGTTTAATTATGATCTTTTCTCTGTCATCACTAGTGCTGAAAGTGGAAGTGAGTCCATGGATGCAAGTGATGAGAATAACAACACAGTACGTCCCCTTCTAGTTTACCCTCCGTCAAATTTTATTTGTTCATGCTATTATTTTAGATTCTCATTTCGCACCTTTTGCACCTTTTGCTTTTTCGCCCAAGAACCTGCTAATAGTAGTAAGAAAGGGAGTTTTAACCCGATGCTTGCAGATGGTATGTATCTAATACTACACTTTCCCTTTTATTCTTTAATAAATGTGACATATTTATGATTTTGAACTACTCATTCCTAGTGTCTTTCTACTCTTAGCTTCCGGTAATTCTCATTTGAGCTGCAAGCTAGGTCTTTTTTATGGATTATATATATGTCTGATTCAATACTACTAATTAAAATTTGCTCGGAACTTTTTGAGTTTTGGTCGTTGAATTGATATATAGGTAGTCTCCATATTTGAACCTGCAACTGATGTACATACATTGTGCGTTTATCACATGATATATGGCAAATCACAACCTCGCACTTGTGGGGAATCACTCATAATCTATTCACAAGTGTTATTCCACAGTCCTGTTTTGAATGAATCAGTAGTTGAAGCCTCTTTTGGGATCTAGCTTTTTGTTTTTTTTTAAAAAAGAACGTAACTTAGCTTGATTATTATAGTGGAAAATAAATGTACACAGTATGTCAAAATACTAGTAGTAATTAACTTTAGTATTGCAGTTAAAATAATGTAGGAATTATAACTTGGACTGAATTTTTATTTTGAGAAGTGTGTTAATACATAGAGCCAAGAGGCTATTTTGTGTTACAGATGCAACTGCAATCCTTGATGGAGACCTTAAGTGCAACAGAACCTCACTATATAAGATGTATGAATCCAAAAAATGTCCTGAAACCAACGATTTTCGAGAATGTAAATGTGGTGTAAGTTGATCATCTCACTCTACATGTTGTTCTGTCTTTTGTATGGCTAGTTTAAGATTTTCACATGTTTAGTATATTATTGTGATAGGGAAAATCCTGACATGATAGCACAAGGACGTTCTGGTTTTTTACCAATAATTCGAGTATTCAATACGACATTAATGCTACCGTTTCGCCTATTTATTATGATAGCGGTTTCGTGCATTAAGGGCGTTGACCGAATTAAATATGGTAACGGTTTCTTTTATTAAATATTAAAACCGTTTAAATTCCTTTCATTAAGTACCTTTTGACCGTTTCTTTTGTGCTCAACTAATATAAATACGGGAAGGGAACACTTTCTTTGGAGACGAGGACTAACTTGAGCGTCGGAGGGTCCTTCGGGGGAGACAAGCCCCGCCCCGACCTCGTTTGTTCTTGCTTTGCAGGCTAAGGTTCAAAGGGAGTTGATCGGCGAAATCGATCTCCTTCAACAACGATGATGATGCAGATTTCATGCATTACAATTATGTATATAAATTATGTACTTTTTGATATTTTATTATAAATGTGAATTTTGTATAACTAATGAAATTTTATTATATATGTAAATTTTGTATAATTAATAAAATTTTATTATATAGGTACCTTGTCTGACATTAAGGTCAAGAGTACAAAAGAAGTTGCAAGTACCTGATGTCCCGATGAGGAATTTGCAAAGGTAAGCCTTCTTTAATTATGCATTCAAGTAATATTAAGTGCAGATGATAGACTACTGTTTGTTGCTGCATTGCTTCTAAATTTTTAATCATGAATCATTTGATAAAATAGATTATTTTAGGATTAAAAGATGGACACTATAATTGGTCAAATATCCCCTTGATGGGTGTGTACTTCAGTGTCCCTTGAATCAAATATGTCATTCTACGTGCTGTAAGGTTTTTCAGGGTATTGATAAGTTAATGTGAGTACCAAAAATGTGTTATAATTAACCTTAACTAAATCTTACATAGTATCAGCTGCATTGCTTGTTATACTCTCTGTTTTTTCTTGTTTGTGTTTTTTCTTTTTGAAATCTGAAAGTTGCTTATTATAAGTTTCATTTGAAACCCTAAAGTAATTTATGGATTTGGTGATCTAAATTCTCTGATAAGAGGAGACTGTATTCATTTTATTTGGCCTTTTGTTTTTGTTTTTCTTTTTTTCTTTTGTTTTTTTTTTATAACCCGATTGAGGTCCTTTTGATTCTTGACAGCTCTCACACTCACACTCTTTTCAGAACAAGGGATGGTGGGAAGAGATTGACAAGCAATGCATAACATGGCCACGTATTGCTGGACCACCAGTTGTCATGGTAAATCTCTCTTTCCCTCCCTGGCTGTTCAACTCTCACGATTTCTAAGCATACATCCACTGTATCTTTGATGAAATCAGGTCCGAAAGCTTAGATTCATAGCTCCATTTCATTCTCCGTGTTTCTCCTTCACCGCTCTCGGTTCGTTCCCTCAAATCCGAGCTTCAACTAGACATTCTCCCTCTTCTGCTGAGGTCGGTACGCTTCTTTCTCTTCCTTCTTGTTCATATCCCTATTTGGATTTATCCCTTCGAAAAATCATTTTCTATCAATGAGTATATAATTCGATTCTTTACAACTGGATATGCTTAGGTCTTGTCAAGTAGTTGGATGCAAATCTAGCTTCAGTGAGATCATTCTTTTAGAAGATGAATCCTATCAGCTATTCAAAGAATAAAGTTTAAATTAAACTTTAGTGGATCGATTTTAAATGTCTCCAATAGTCACTCGTTGCCTAGTTGCTTAATAAATGCATTTCTGTTTATTTCATGAATATGTTATCTTAAAGAACATTCCATGCTTGAGGATCACTCGTTGCCTAGTTGCTTAATAAATGCATTTCTATTTATTTCAAGATAGATAATCTCTTCTTTGACAATCTTGCAGGTTATACAACAAGCTATGGATGAAAGGCTTACCGAGAAGTAACACGTGTCAACTCCCTTCAGGTTTAAGCTAAACTTGCATCTTTCATCTACTTATGTATAGTCCCATGTTTACATTCTTGTAAAATGCTTCATCCGGGTTTTAAAAACTTATTCCGTTTGTGGTGAATAGGTAGAATCCCAAGTTGTTATATTGAATATTTGAATCTCAAGTTGTTAGTTTAGTTTTAGTATATTTCGATCTAAGTATATTTCTGCATGGCTTATGAAGCTTAGGGTAGGATAATGAGTTAAAGAAAGATGATTGACTAGTAGTCTCGTCAAATAATTCTGAAACATGTTCTGAGGCAGATTATGTACTCATTTTTCAGGGAGAGTCAAATGATCTAATGGGACAATCCCAGATATTCCTGTTTGCAAAATGGAAGGGATCAACCTCCTACCAATTGATTTTAACAAGTCATTGCCGAGAGACTTGTTGTTTAACCAAAGTCCAACCAAGGTATAAATGTTTTGCATTCGTTGCTTCTGAACTTGAATTTGATTATCTTTGGCCTTGTCATGGTAAATAAACAGCCATTATGTGATATGGTCTTATTTCTATGGACAACTTTCTTATTTGGATCATTAAGCCTTGGTTTTGGATCTTTGTGGAATTATGTGTATTTTTTTTGTTTGTGGATATATCACTATAAAAGTATAAAGTGAAGTTATTCTTTCATATTCTCCTTTTTGCATCAATCCATAAGAAAAGTTCAACAAATAAACAGGTGATCAAATGAGAGATTCATTTTGATCAATAGAGAATTCTTAAAGAGTAGTTTAGTTAAGCTTTTGTTCTGCTGTTTATTGTTTTAGTTTTTTTCTTCCTTGTAACTTGTTTTTGCTTTGTTAAATGTACATCTTTGAATGATCCCAAATTTAAATGATTGCAACTGCTACTTTTTTTCCTCTGGGATTTCTGCTGTTCCAAGGTAATCAAATTGAGTTATCCTTTATAAAGTTCACATTTTAATAGATCTAGCAAGCTGCATTATTGATGCTTTATTACAGAACTGATTTTGTTCTTGTCTGTTGTTTTATCTCTTGTTTGGAAATGAAATATTGGATGAGAGTAGACCCGGGAGACCTATTTCTTTATGAGACATTTTTTTTATTCTATATGTAAATTTTATAATTTTGTATATTTATAGTATTTAAATTATGTAGTTTTTGAGATTTTATTATATATGTAAATTTTGTATAATTAATGAAATTTTATTATTTATGTAAATTTTGTATAATTTCATGAAATCTTATTATTTATGTATATTGTGCGTATTATTTTTATTTTTTTAAAAAAATATTGGACTTTTTAGCTCGGGTCTGAAAAATCCGGGCTAAAAAGTTGGGTTTTATTTTAATTTCCCCCCTCACTTTGGCTACGGCAACTTGCCGTGGCAAATGTGACGTCTTTTTCAGCAGGGGTTGCTTACCGTAGCGTAACCGTCGCTATTTTTTTTTTCCTACGGCTATTTGCCGAAGCTACAAAATTTTGCCACCCCAGAATTCGCCACCCCCCATTTGTCGTAGCTTAGCCGAAGCTAGATGCCTTTTGCCACCCCTTGAACGCCTTTTTCCACGGCTTTTTGCCGATGCGAATTTCATTTTTTTGTAGTGTATAGATTCTGTGATTACCCATACAGATTCTTTATCTGATAGCCCCTTTCTCCTTTGCTGCCACAACCAAGTGACTAGCTAAAGTCTGCGATAAGCGAAGAACAATAAACACCCTTGAAGAACAGTTTTCAACAATGTTAATGTTTAGTCCTTGTTGAACAGCTTCTTTTGGGTTAGATAGAGATGTTAGTGGAGGGAGAGATAACTCGTACTCGATCTGTGAACCGACATCTAGAAGGGCTTTTGTTAGGAGAGCAAAAGACCCTGAATCACTGCCATATGGCTCGTTCTCATATACCACAATCACTCTTCTCCACTGATACATGCTAACAAGGTCTGCTATGCATTGTACTTGCTCAGAGCCATCTCTTCCCATTTGGACTAGGTAAGGCCACCTAAGAGAAACAAATGGAGGACTAACAGCTGGGGCTACTAGGGATATGATCGGCACTCGAAATCTGCTTCCAACGTCTGCGAGTAAAGCCGCTTCTTGCCATTCTCCCATGGCAATGATCACTTGTGCTTGGTTCTCTTGAATTAGCCTCTGGGCTGAAACACAAAACCTCATAAAGTTTAGTGCATGTTTGGTATTGATATCTATATATCAGATATCAGCCCCGATATCTGATATCTATGTAGCGTTTGGTATCCCAAGATATCAGATATATGTGTTTGATATCGCTAGATATCGATATCGCTCGGTATATATATAGATATCTAATTTGGGCTTATTTGATATACTGATTTTGAGGGACGTATCACCTGATATCGATATCTTAGGGCTAGTTTGGTATCGATATCTAGATATCAAGATATCGATATCGATATCGGACGATATCTTTGATATCAACATATCGGTATCGGTATCAAGATATTGATATCGGGCGATATCGATATCAAGTGATACCTCCCTAAAAATTAGTATATCAAAATAGGCCAAATTTGATATCTAGATATCAACTGATATCGATATCTGGCGGTTACCAAACACAGATATCAGATACTATGAAGACCAAACAATATATATCGATATCAGTTTAAGTGATATCGATATCTAACCATACCAAACACTAGATATCAGATATCGGGCCTGATATCCAATATATGATATCAATACTAAAAGACCCCTTAATACTAGTACCGATATCTTATCGATACCAAACGGGCCTTTAGAGAATTCAGATGGTAGTTGGATGAAAAGGTAAAGCCAAATTTATCATCTTGCTAGCTTCAAAGGCTGATTGAAGTGGATCTTTGCTACCATTGCCGTACTGGATGGATAGCTTGTACTTCTTCGAAGTCGCATTGAAGTCTCCTTGAATAGGTAAATGGAGAGCGGTCATTCCGGGGTTCGAACCGGAGATCTTTGGGTACTACCCACAAATCCTTTCCGGTGAGCCATTCCGGAATAGTTCGCATTGAAGTCTCCAATTGCAATCTCCATGGCGGTTTTCTGTTCTCGGCCAACACGAGAATCCAAGTGAACGATTGCACCAATATTGATTGTTTGATTGGCAATCACACTGATAGTTCCATAGGTGCAGGTAATGAGGAGAAGGCACAATCTAACATAAAGTGATGTGGTTAGGAAAGGCATTTTTGTTTGGTAATGGTTGCTTTTGTTCCTCTAAAGGTGGACACCTTTATTGACTTCTAGAGTTTGAATTGATTCAAAGTGAAAGAGGAGATAGCTTTTGGGGTTCTAGTCTTCTAGATATAGAGAAAAGTCAGAAGAACTCCTTGCCTCCTTGGGTTGGTCATATGTTAGAAAGTCTACACATATGCATATACAGATTAAATGGGAATTGTGAACAGTCCACGACTACTATTTTTTGCGTAATAACTTAAACGTAGAACAAGTAATGGATGTAAAAGGTCCTCCGCGTTGTTTGGAAGAGGAGATCATAAAGCCCCACTCGGGTTGGCCCAATGGTAAGGTGCAATGGAAGGAATAAGAAGGTCCCGGGTTCGATCTCTGTCTCTGTTCGCGATTTACCACCGAATGTGGGTTCCTCGTCAGTTATCGTAGAAAAAAGAAAGAAAAGAAGATCATAAAAGGAGTTTTAGGTATAGAGGAGAGGGATAAATCATTTTAGTGATTAGTGACATTTAAGAGAACCCAAATTAATGATTTTTTTGTTATTGGGTAAGAATTTGACAATACGTAGTATGATAACTTAAGAGACCAATCCGACAGCTAACGAAATAACTGATTTATTTGCAGTACGGATCCACTGTCCCGAATCCCTTTCTGTCTCCCTATTCCTTCTCACAAAATCCCACCCTTCACTATTTTTTTATTTTTTACAAATTTTAATCAATTTTTTTTTCTATATTGAGGTGAGGGAAGGGGAATACAGGTTATACAGGAGGTCAGGAGCCGATCCCATTCGATTTATTTGGAGGGATTACTCATTTCCTTACCCAATAATCCCCTCATTTTTTTTAAATCTATTATTTTAATTTTAGCTAATTTTCTTTTTTAATAATTAAAGAAATGGTGAGAAGGAACACAACGAACAGGGAGATTTGGGGGATAATCAAATGTGTCATGATATCCACTTTGGATTCCATAGAGTTGGTACACAATATCAATATGAAATACGATTATAAGAATGATCAAAACACAATAATTAAAAGGAAAAACTAATTAAAATACCATATCTTTGTGAGTATGGTAAAAAAATATCATCAACTTTTAAATTAATAAAAATATCCTGACCTTTTAGGGTAGTGATAATATATTACCATATGTTTTCTCACGAGTCAAAAATGCTGACAAGGAAGGATACGTGAATTTTTTTTACAATGGTTTTCTTTAACGGTTTCCTTAGGAAAAATAAATAAATAGTTGGATCGGGTTTATACCCAACACTTTTTCCTCCCTCCTATCTTCTTCCGTGGTCGCCTCTTGAACTGTCTTCCAGGTCTTCCAGGCAACTCATGGTTCATCTTCAATGGCAGTCTTCCTCCCTCGAGGTCGCTTATTTTGACCTGTCTCTCTGGCATCTTCTTCCTCTTTAATTCGTTCACGGATTTGTCTGAGTAAGTTTTGTTTTCCCCCTCTTTGTTGTTGATGTTGTTGTCGGTTTAGTTTTGTTTTCGGTTTGGTGTTAGAAATAGAATAGTCGTGTTGTGTTAAATCGAGGCAAGTTTTTCCGGATTAGTTGCTTGGTTGAATCAATTTCGTTTTTCGGGTTTAATTTTGTTGTCGATTTATTTATTTTTTTCCTAAGAAAACTCAATTTAAGTGCTAATTTGTAAAAAAGCTTCCACGCATGCTGCCTTGTCAAAAAAAAAATTCAACATAGCCTGCTTTGTCAGCATTTTTTACCCATTAGAAAACTCGTGGTAATAGGTCAGGATATTTTTATTAAATTTGAAAGTTGAGGATATATTTTTACCATACCCCCAAAGGTAGGGGTATTTTAATTAGTTTTTCCTAATTAAAATGGATTTGGAAAATAGAGGTAGCGTCGAAGATTAAAAATTTCACCTGAAACTGTATCTAGATGGAATCACTATCAAAACTAGATTGACAAATAAAATGAGTAGTAATCACTATAAGATGTGAAATATGTGATTAAAATGAGGAATCCCCGAATCACCTCTTCATCAGTGCAATCACCGTGTGGTTGCACTAAAAACATCAAGACCTAATTGTGACTAGAAAGAAAGAAAAAAGCCTACGGTGGAACATTCACCAATTGAAACTCATAAAAAAAACATGAGAGGTAGTGAAACTTCATCGTTAGGGTACGTATATTGTTTGCGACCAAGAATGGATAGCTATAGGAGGAGCAAAAGAGCACTTTGTTTTCAGAAGCATTAGGACTCTGGAGGGTCTTCTTAAGGCAAGGTATCTAGAACTTCTACATATATATGCACATCGATGATAACAACCTTCCTATCGTCAATATCCTAAAAGGTTCTTGTTCATATCCTTGAGAGATCGTGATTCTAATTATCGATATTCTCATTATCCTAAAAGGTTAAGTTCCAACGTTGTGTCTTAGTGTTGGAATATAGAGCTTGTTGTTTACATCCATTAGGGATGCTATAGATTGGTAGTTTAGTAAGTGCTAAGCCCCCTTCAAATTTTTGCTCTTAATTAATCAGGGACGTCCAATGATTTTTGGGGCCTTGTTCAATCCAGAGTGTATACTAAATTTTAGTTACAAAATTACAAAATATGAAGTAAATTAGTATTAAAAATATTTTATAATTTTAATTTTTAAAAATGGCAACTAGGCCAAAATAAATTTAATATAGGACTACTTTGTGCGAAGTATTAGATTTTAACTCATTGTATTTATATTGTTACATATATGTTTTATTTTTTCACATTTTTAATCCTAATTAACTAAGTCGAGTTTTAATTTACAATTCAAAATTTGTTGCATAAGAAATTTTCAAACAATTTATGTTTTTCTTACAAGTCAGAAGAGTTTTTTGAAAAAACAATATATTTGAAAAGAAAGTAAGGGGAAAAAAAACTATGTGCATGGAGTTAATTGTAGGATATATTGGAAATAATAAAAGGTCATAAACTACACTAGTATACTCAGCACACAGTATAAAGAACGTCAAAAAGGGCCAAAAAAATGAATAAATGAAAGCAATTGTTGAGAATCGATCTCCCCACTCCCCAATGGTTTTAATGAGTTATTTACCACTGGGCTAAGAAAACACAATACTAATATTTATGGAAACAAATATATAACAATAAAATAATTACTAGTTGGGGTCCCATAAAAAATGGGGTCCTGTTCTGTTGGGCTGTTTACACACCCCAATGGACGAGCCTGTAATTAATATAGGGTGGTAACCCTATATTAATATAAAGAAACAAAAAATGAAATTATAGTATAATTATACTGGGAAACTTAAATCATCAGTTGATTATTGAGGTAAGAATAATAAATGGAAAAAACCACCTCCAGGATGGCACAAATTAAACTTCGATGGGTCTTCATGCGTACAGGGTGACAGCACAAGTGGCTTTGTGATCAGAAACTGTGAGGGGCGGTTGATTTCTGCTGATGTCAGAAGGCTCGGACAACAATCTCCTATAGTTACAGAAGCTAGCGCGCTACATCTAGGCATAATCAAAGCTAGAGAACTCAACCTGGACAAAATTTTTATTGAAGGAGATTCTCTTATAATTATCAATTATCTTAAAAATAGAAAGTGTTGTCCTTGAGAAATTGAGATTCTCATGTCGGATATCACTTCAATGCTAAAGGGGTTTAAGGAAGTATTCTACTCTCATATACTTCGCACCGGCAACTGTGTCGCTGATAGGATTGCTTTCCTAGGACGCAGTACCAATAACCCTAACTTACTAAGTGATCAAGGTCTGCTGGACCTCATCCAAAAGGATGCCCTCGGATAGCGCCTGGTGCGCATCCCAATTTTTACCTCATCAAAAAAAAAATTGAAGTTTTTGGTAGTTGTTGTAGTTTGTGGCTCACAAAGCAAGACTGAAATTGTTGTTTCACAGGAACTTGTTACAGAGATGAAAAGGACTGAAATTCCCTGACAACACCGTATCGTAGGGGAGATCCTCTAGAACCCTTTTTTTTTAGATCCTCTAGAACCTAATTGTATGTCATTATCTATCTTACTCCGTATTATACAAAATTAATGCATTAAAAATTTTTAATAATTTTTTTTAAAATTTTATATTTATATTTTAAACAATTGTTAGTATATGTTTATTAAAAAAAATGATGAAAATAGATGTTTTATAATTTTTATAAAATCATATTGCAAAATATTAATAATCAATATTTATATAAAAATGTAAAACATAATTTTTCATCATTTTTTTAATAAACATATGCTAACAATTGTTTGAAATACAAATACATTTTTTTTAAATTTTTTATTGTAAATTTATAATGTAAATAATTTTGTGTAACATGTAAGGCACACACAAGGTTGTAGAGGATCTCATTTTCGTAGCTTGACCTAGTCAAGAGTCATCGATTTTCCGATAGACGGGTACATGTTAGGATCCTTCCACTCATTCTTTCATTTTCGATGTGAGACAAAAAAGAGCAAATCATACTCTTTCTATTTCACATATTCACTTAGGTTTTTGTTGTTGTTATTAATGGTTCTCAACTTTTTAATGTTATTTTTATTTGCTTCATTGCCATCCTTGACATATGAATTTTGTTCTGATTTCTATTAGCAATACCCTCAATAAACTTGACCGAGACTATACAATACGTACCATCAATGAACTTAGCCGAAACTATATATGCAATATCCTCAATGAACTTATCTGAGATGAGTACATAACCTTATTTAAAATTTCCAACTTTAATTGTTTACGTCATCCCAGATTGATGAGCTCATTCGTCCAAATAATTGACCCCCTCAATAACCCTTAAAAATTATCAAAACCAAATAAATCAAGCCATACAATCGAATACATTCTCATATATCGTTTTTCAACATAATTCAACATCATTAGCAATGTTTTTGTAATTTCGGGATTTCAATTCAAACCCTGATCTCTCTCTTCTCTGGCCAAAACCGTAATTATTTTTTATCAAAAATAAAAAGGATTAACTCCAATTTAGGATAAATTATCTTGTGAATAGAAGAAACACATATTTCCAATAGACTCTTTCATGTTTTTTTCTCTATTGAAAAAACTTTTTGTAAAACCTGGTTCTAGGTACCGAATAAGGTCAATCGAGTCATATATCAATTGTTAATCGTCCCAGACTCGGTTCTAGATCGAACCGAATCTCGATCAAACTGAACGAATAAGACTCTGTGATTTGTTTACGAGGTTCGGGAAAATTCCCTACGTCCCCGGCCAGTGGCCGGCCCAGAAAGTTTTTAGCGGGGGGTCACCATAGTAGTCGACAATAAGATTGAGAAAAAAATCGCAAAACACAACGTGATCGATAGTACAAACTAGTGTCAACCTATGGTTTCGAAAATACTACAAATATATAATACGAAAATAAGGATAAAAAATGAAAAATAAAGATATAAAACGCAATAAATAAACATTGCATTATTAACATGTAATAATGTATAACTAGATATAAAAAAATTTAAACTTGCGTAACTTCTTACCATATTCTCAAAATAAGTAGTATAACCAATGGTTTCGAAGCTCTCGAGATGAATTATAATATGTGAATGTCAATTTAAGTAAAATATTAAAGTATTATAGTATATTGAAATAAAACTAAAGTGATTAATACTGCTGTAATTTTCAAACATTCATAACTTTTTACTCAGATGTCGGATTAGGGCGTATTATATATCAAAACGAAGCTATCGACGAGGAGAATACACCTAGGTAATTTGTCGGATGAGGAGTGATGTCATCCTCAAGCGAAAGAAGAAGGCTCCACCTTGGGAGTCGTTGAAGAAACGGCGTTAATTATTTTATTATTTATATTTCTTATTTTTTATATATATTCTATTTTTAGTAACTCCTATGTTAGTTGGAGTCTAATTATAGAATTGCTTATTTTTAGTATTTCTTAGTTAGATTAAATAAGATGGTTAGGATTTTAGATTAAGTTTTATCTTCTAGGTTTATTTATCTTTAGGATTAAATTTCTATCTTTATCAACCTAAATTCTATCTTGCACGGTAGAATTGGTTCTTAGGTTTTCTATATATTCATGTTTATGCACTTTGAATTAATCAGATTGAAATAGAATTGAAGAAACCCTTTATGGATTAAGGGTTCTTCGATTATCAATCCAAACCTTTGGTTCTTTACTATCTTCGAGTTCCAGTTCTTATACTTTCATTCCAAGTCAACCCGTATTGCCGTTGTAATTGAAAGTGGAAGTTGTAATTGAAGCTCCTGATTACGTCATTCATTCAAATCAATTCAAAGTGAGTGGTTGGTGGTAACGTGGTGAGTAATTCGGCGTCAGTTAATTACTAAATACCGCGATATTTGAGGTTATTTGGGTTATTGCTTAATTAGAATTGTGGAAAGAGACAAAGAGCATAAGTAAGATCGCGTTTTTAGTTTAGAAATTGGCCGGTCTAGTCAATTGCTATACATCAATTGGTATTCAGAGACGGGTTATGCTACGCTCTTTGTTTCTTTGAGGTTACTGATGTTTTGATTTGATGGTTTACGAAATCTGGGGAGGCGATTGGGATGATGATCCCGATCCATGGGCTGCACAACAACGACACCGACGAGAGTTGCAGAGACAAGCTTTGCAACAACAAGCTTTAGAGCGTCAACGACAACAAGAGGCTCAAAGGCATCACCTTTGGCTTCAAAGGCAAGAAGAGACCCATCGACAACAACAACAACTCCTTGAGCGTCAACGTCAAACCGCAATTGAGGAGGAGAAACGACAACAACAACGTCGCCTCCGTCAGATTTGGCTTCTCCAACAACGAGAAGTTAAGGAGGAACGAAAACGAAAGTTAGAGGAAGCGGCCCAACGGCAAGCTAATTGGCTTGATGACGCTTGGAGGAAGGCTTATATTCATAAACTTCTTAATAATCAGCCTCACGCGCCGTCTACCTTTGAGATCGTGGAGATATCCTCCCCCAATGTGGACGTGATTTTTCTTGACTATACGGCTGACGGGAAGGTAAAGGAGGTTGTTTCGGATACTTTCGTTGGCCAAGAGACTGCACTGCGCGATGATTTTGTTTCGCAGATTCCTGTTGACTCCGAACTTGGAATTGAGTCAACTCAGTCTTGTTGCGAAGCTGACTCGACGAGCTTTCCAACGATGGGTCACGCGCTGTCAGACTCCTCCGGGAAGACCTCCGAATCTGTACTTAAAGTCGACTGCAGTATTGTGCAGGAGGTGGAGCATGTTGATTCCGTTGACGAGGATGAGGTACTTGATGATGTATCTCAAGAGTTAGCGATTGTACCTCTTGGGCATGTTCATGAAGTTCCAGTTGCTGAGATTTGTATGTTCATTGATCCTATTCTTATTGAAGATCAAGTCCGTTCAACGATCACGCATGAAGGTGTTGTTTTTGGGGTTCCTATACCTCGAATTCTCCTGGCACCTATTCCACTCATTCCTCCATCATCTTCTTTGAAGGTTGCTGCTCCTTCCACGCTGATCATCGTCGACTCGATTCGGGGACGAATCGAAGATAAGAGGGGGAGAATGATGCGGGTCAAGATGGCCTTCTGTGGGTCAAACAACGATCTTGATCCAGGCGACGACTCGAGGACGAGTCGATTTCAAATGGAGGAGAATGATGTCATCCTCAAGCGAAAGAAGAAGGCTCCACCTTGGGAGTCGTTGAAGAAACGACGTTAATTATTTTATTATTTATATTTCTTATTTTTTATATATATTCTATTTTTAGTAACTCCTATGTTAGTTGGAGTCTAATTATAGAATTGCTTATTTTTAGTATTTCTTAGTTAGATTAAATAAGATGGTTAGGATTTTAGATTAAGTTTTATCTTCTAGGTTTATTTATCTTTAGGATTAAATTTCTATCTTTATCAACCTAAATTCTATCTTAAATTCTATCTTGCACGGTAGAATTGATTCTTAGGTTTTCTATATATTCATGTTTATGCACTTTGAATTAATCAGATTGAAATAGAATTGAAGAAACCCTTTATGGATTAAGGGTTCTTCGATTATCAATCCAAACCTTTGGTTCTTTACTATCTTCGAGTTCCAGTTCCTATACTTTCATTCCAAGTCAACCCGTATTGTCGTTGTAATTGAAAGTGGAAGTTGTAATTGAAGCTCCTGATTACGTCATTCATTCAAATCAATTCAAAGTGAATGGTTGGTGGTAACGTGGTGAGTAATTCGGCGTCGGTTAATTACTAAATACCGTGGTATTTGAGGTTATTTGGGTTATTGCTTAATTAGAATTGTTGAAAGAGATGAAGAGCATAAGCAAGATCGCGTTTTTAGTTTAGAAATTGGCCGGTCTAGCCAATTGCTATACATCAAGGAGGGGGTAGGACCCCCCTAGGTCTGTCATTGTCCCCGGCTCAAGAGAGCAAGAAGCAATACAAGTCTCAAGAACGAACATCTAATCAAAACCTACATATCTATAGAAGAAGGAAATGGACAAGGAAGTGAAGCACTCCTGATTTGAGGCGTCGCCGCGAACTCATCGGAACCAAAGCTGAGTCGCCGTCCGCTGCGATTGCAGTCCTTCATATCCGGTTTGATTGTAGATGGAGGCCAAGATCTATAGATCTTCCTCTCATCCGTTCTTCAACTCTCCATCTTGTTCAGGCTTCGCTTTCGTCTTCGATCTTCACCGATATGAGTTGCTGCGCTTGTCTTCTTCCCGTGACTGCGCTCAAGAAAGGTCCCGGAGATCGCTCGCCCTCGAGCTCTCTCGCTCTCGCTGGATCTCCCTCACCTCTCGAGTACTCAAGCGCTTCAGGATAGCGCCGCTCTCTTCTTCTCTCGACTTTTCTCTCACCGGAGAGCCCTCCGCCTTATCATCACCCAAGCAGCCATGGGAAAAGTTCCCAAGCTCTCTCGGCGGCGACGGGCTCTCGTTGAAGCCCAACCCTCGCTCTCTCTCGATATGTGCCGCCTTTGTGTTTCTCTGGGTGCTACAATTGTCGGGACAAGAAGAGAGGAGGCTTATATATGAAGCTTACCATTCGTCAAAACGATGTGCAGAGGAGGTTGAAGAGACGCATCAAGTAGAGCTGAAGCTGTTGATGGGCTGGGCGGAGCTGGGCCTTAACAAGTCTGATGGGTTCAGCCCATTCCAATTTAAGGCTATAGAAGACATGTAATATAAGATATATATAATACAAGCTTATGTAAACTATAATTATAATATCTCAACACTTTTTCCATAAAAAAATAATTTATTAATTTATCAATTAATCAATAATTTTTTTTTAGCAAATTAATCAATAATTCCATTTTGAAAAAAGTATAATGTTGTATGCTCTTGATTATACGCTTAAAATCTAGCCATCTAGGTAAACCAACCGCCCACCTAACAGTAAATTAGATGAAAGGATATAGTAGGAATAAATATCGGGGTGTTAAATATCTCTTCCCATATTTTTTTTTATCTCACATCGAAAATGTGAAAATATATATCTTCCTATATTTTCTATTCTATCCCACCAAAATACGATTAGGATTACATGAAATATATTCATTTTCCCACATTTTTATTTCTCACCTCGAAAATGTGATGTAGGAGTGAAATGAAAAGATAATACAGTAACGTTATTTTTTTTTATCTCACATCGAAAATGTGATGAATGAATTAACGAAGTAAAATAAAAATATGTCTATTTTGTCACATTTTTGTTTCCTCACAATATCTATCACGAAGTAGAATGAAATATATCTATCTTACAACATTTTTTTCACATCGAAAATTCTTTGTGAAAGAATGACATCACGCTATATTTTATCAGATTCAAACTTTTTTTAGTGCGATTTTTCTATCCTATACTAGGCGTGGCCACGGGTCAGATCCGACGGGTCGAACCCGAACCCTAATCCGGGATTTTAACGGGTTGGTGGGTTCGGGTCACCCGGCGTGTCATCAGGTCGACGGGTTGACCCGGCGGGTACCCGCCGGGTCGACCCGACGAGTTGGAACCCGGGTTGGACGGGTTTGTACTTGTTTTGGACTCGGAATCTGAATTGTCGGATCGAATTTGTCGAGAAAGGGAACGGGAATTGAACGTCTATGTGTTTGACAAATATCCTTTCGTGTTCACAAATCATAACTTGACTCTTTAGTCTTTATGTACAAAATACAATATGTAATATTACATCTTATAATTTTCAAAACTAAAAAGTCGACAACTTATAACTCTATAAGTTTTACAAATTACAAAAAAGTTGTACAATTTTTGTATTAGGGAGTGTTGGGGGGGAAGGAAGAAGGGCTTGAATCGGTTTCCCGACTGCCTACGTATCCTCCTGGGGGTGAGGAATCAAAGCCCACGTAGTTCTTTTACCTGTATGTCTGAACCCCGGCCCGGTTACCTCCTCTTCTAGTCTTCTTGATCGTCGGATCCTCCTCCACCTCCTGAGCCATCTGTGACCGCGCCATCAATGGAGCTCCCAACGGACTCTGTCTCTATTCCGTCATCATCCTCGGAATCAGTCCCCAAGTTGTTCTTCTGCATCCGCATCTCCGCCTTCTTCCAATCTGCAAGGCAAACTTGGGCTTCGAGGTTCTCGGGAAGCAACCTTGATCTCTTCTCCGAAAGAATCTGACCTCCGCGATTGAAAAGCTGCTCGACGGCTACGGTGGAGCAAGGTGCCCCAAGTATTTGTCGGGCGATTACCTGCAACGTCGGGAATCTTTGTCTTTCGGGACGGCTCCACCACTCAAGGACATCGAAATCTTCCTCTTCGTCGTTGAGAAAATCAAAGTTAGTGGACAAATATTCGTCGAGCTCCGAGTGGGGGCTCGAAGAAGATCTCGACCTCTTTGACCCAAAGATATCTCGGGCAAGTGCCTTAGTTCTAGCGGTGATGCTGGTTCGTGACCCGCTTGAACTGGAAGGCACTGGAGGACGACTGAAGGGCGCTCTATCGCCCGTCGAATATTCAGTATATAATTGTTCTAACAATCCTCTAACTCTAGCAACAATAATTGTAACATTGCAATCAGGATCATCCACAATTCCTAAAGTCGGATAATAGTTTTCTAAAAACAATTGAACTCCGTTTAATTTATATCTAGGGTCGAAACAACACGCCACGAGGGAAATGTCGGGTATAAATTTGTAATATGCGATCCATTTCTGCCGCATCCCCATACTTGCTTGGGAAATGGAAGGCGTGTTAACTCCGTCTTGAAGGGCTATTGCTACGTTCATTGCAATAAAACAAAAAATGTTTGATGTAGGCATGTAAACGTGGGAAAACGTCCGAGTTGCGTTGTAAAAAACTTTGAAAACCTCTACAACGTCCCGGGCCTGAGTCCACACATCGGCAAATATGTGTGAGTCCGGGATGTGTAGTGTTGCAAAACCGGAAAGAAGTTCCTTGTAAGCGATTGAATCGTAAATCATTGTGTAAGTGTATTTTCCTCTTAACCGTGTTTCGACTAATACCTTGCCATGCAGGTTGAACATTTTGCATAATAAATTCATTGAAACATAAACGTTGTGAAAAACTATAAGCTAAACCCTCGGCAGCTATCATTTCCGCATATTGATCATGACAACTACGATAATCATAAGACCATAAACCAGGGGGTTGAGAGGAAGAAGATGTGTACCCGGTTAGTTGAGTTTGCCCTTTGGCGAGGCCGAGCTTCTCGGGATGCTTCGAGCGGATATGTCGACCGTAGTTCCCATATCCGCCTCCCTTCTTGTGCTTGTAGACCGTGGAGCAAAAGTTGCACTTGGCGGCGCAACTCGATTCCTCCCAAGCCGGCTCCCTAGGACCCTTCGTGAACCAATACTTGAAAGTAGCGGCTCGAACTTCCGCCGTAGTAATAGGGTCGCCATCGGCCGGAGTTCCTTGTCTCCCTTCGGCGGGGAACCCGGACTCTTGGGTCGGAATCGTCGGAGTTTCGGCTTGGGGGGTGGGGGTCCCTTCGGCCTCGAGCTCGGCCTCCTCCTCCTCCTCGATCTCGTCGACGTGGTCGGCGAGTAGAGCATCATCTCGATGACGTCGGGATCCGCTCGCCGCCGAGACCGATGCACTTCGACGAAGGCTTGGTGCCGCCGCCGGGTTCGACCCGCCTCCTCCGACACTCGGGGTCGATGAAGATGGGGCTCCACTAACACTCTTGCGACCCCTAGTAACTCGGTTAGTAACTCGGTTGATGAAACCCGACATTTTGAATTGAAGAGACTTAGGAGATTACGAGAGACAAGATCGAGCGATTAGAGAGCGATTATAGAGCGATTAGAGAGATTGAGATGAGATTAGAGGAGATGAGTGAGGTGTGGGTTGGAATTGGGAGGAAAAGGGGCTATTTATAGAGCCAAAACCGAGCCTTTCCCTCCAATGTAGCCGTTGGGCAACGGTCGACCCGGCGGGTCGACCGTTGGAAATGTGACCGTTGCCCTCTCGATTCAAATTTTTTTTTTATTTGCACTTGGGTGGTGTTTGGCTACTAGTTAACTAGCTTAACTTTTAATTAAATTTATATGTTAAGTTTCCAATATATTTTATGTAGATTTTTATTTTTTGAACATTTTAAATGTAATATATAATGTTTAGGTAATTTTTTCTAAGTTGTTAGGTAATTAGTAAAAATATTATCTTATAAAATAATATTCTTTGAATCATTCAAACACAAGTTTATTGTAAACCGAAAGACGAATACACGTTTACAAATCACGACTCACATTCACCGATTCACATAACATAACATAAAAACATAAAAACGTAAAACATAAACTTACTACATTACTACAATACTCACTACTTATTATTAAGACTTAGGACATAGGAATAATAGACTAGTTTTTACCACCACTCGTTCCACTCGAGCCCGAAGCGCCATCGTTCTTAATCTTCTCGAGGTGCTTGTTGGTGATGTGAGACTACAAATTACCATGGCCAAGGTTATTCCGCATCTTGTACCTTTTAGCACAATGACGACAAACGGCTACGAATGATCGATCGGCTTGCACATCCGCCTTATCGTAGTGATCTTGAAACAACGCCTCTTTGAGGTTGTCACCGGACATGATTACAACGTACGAGCTTCTGAAAATCAAATTGATAGAATGATAGGTGATTGATGGATTTGATGGGATTTGTGATTGGAGGAGTCGGGTATTTATAGCCCCGAGTCTACTAGCCGTTACAACAGCTCTATTTTTTAAAACAAAATAGCTCCGACCTGTGGGCCCCACCTCCAACGGCTTTTTTTAAAAAATAGGTCGACCCGGCGGGTCACGGGTCACTAATCTCCCGACCCTAACCCTAACCCGCTACCCGCCCCTACCCGGCAACCCGGACCCGACGGGTCACGGGTTGACCCGTAACCCGTGGACACGCCTATCCTATACCCCAAGGATATAGGATGAGAGGCTACAAATAAAAATATTTTTCAAATTTAAATGATATTAGTCATTTTAATAATGATTTACTAGGCTCCCTCGACTCCTCCGCTAGCTGACGGCTTATATGGGTTCTTATGGTTGTTTCTTTCATCTGTGATATTTGTGTGTATATTATGTTGTTTGCTGTACGTTGACGGTTAGTCCGTCTGCCGATTCGTCGGCCTTTCGAGTTTCAGGCTTGTCTGAACTCGAATTTTTACCTAATAAAAAAAAATGATTTACTAGGATGACGAAACCGTACAAGAAAAAGTGTATGGCCCCACCCACATCTCCATGAGGGGGCTAGCCTGCGATTTCCTTTTATCTAAAGTGGGTACTACGGGCTTACCTGAAGCCATTTTTTCCCTGGTCAGCCGCCCGGTGGGGGTGACCAAGCCGGGGAGAAAAATGACTCTCGCCTGAGCCGCGTACCCTAAAGGAACGTGCTGACGGTCTTACCCTCTGCATGGGATCCCCATGAGCTATGGGGGTTCCACGATCGGAGCCGCCGAGTCTTTCGAGAAGACTCGCCTCTTTATTTATCCGGGTTCATCAAGTGACCCAATGGCACAGAGGATACGCCTGTTCATACAGTAGAAGTTGAGGATGAAACGATTCCACGTGATGTCCAACCCCCTTGATGGATGCCTTACTACCTGTTGGGTCTTGGTTACGTTGCTCTTCTCTCTACAGGTGTCCGCGGACACGGGGGTTTAGGATGAGTCAAGATGATGACCCTGGCGTAGTTGTTTCCTTTCTCACTTCCTCTAGAACTAGCGTTTCCTCTCTCTTTTTCCAAAAAGTCCCCTTCATCTCTGATTCCTTTCGACCTTTTATACTGCATTACTTCGTTCGTCGAGCCGGGGAGATGTTCCCCTCTTTTGGCCATTTGTCGGTGTTTTGGTGCCAGGTGTCCAGAGGAAAGAGAACACTTGGATGGGGGGCATGTACGCCACCTGTCCTTTCGTATGCCATTTGTCCTATTTGTGCGGGCGTTCCCCGTCCGCGGACCGAAAGTCGTCATGTTTGTCTTTTGGAGCTTATCATTCTTAACCTTTCAAAACTCTCTGCTGCTTCTTTAACCCCGTTATCTTTTGGGCATCATCACAGCTCCTCGGGCCGTGGGGGAACCGGTTAGGCTCTACCGCGGTTCGAAAACACCTTCCGCAGGGGGTAATTTCTTTCAAGGCGAAAAGATAAGGGAGATGGAATAACTGGGCTTCTCAAGGGCCCAAAGAGGTTTTGATTGGCCGGTAACGGTTCGGCCCGTTAGTTTTGATTGATGGGGCCCATGCTTTCGACACGTGTTATGAGAAGGAAGGCGAAACGTCTTGGATTGTGGTGCCTATAAATAGGGGTTCTGATCCCTCTTTTATTTTTACCGTTCTCCGTTTTTTACAGCCCTCCAACTGGGACGTCCTCGAGGTAAATCTTGATTTCTCTCTTCTTTTCTTTCCGCGACTTTAGCTTTTGTTTTTGATCCTAGTTTTCTTTTCTTTCCTTTTTCTTTTCTCGGGCCGTGGTCGATGTGCGGGTAATCTTCCGTGTTTGTATTGGCCGCGGCTGGTCCTTAGGCATCCTTTCCCTTCTCCACTTCTTTCTTTACTGGCCCTGCTATTTTTATCATGTCGACCCCTTCGAGTAGTTCGGGGAGTGTGCAAGCTTTGATTAGGCCTCCATCCTCCCGACGCCCAGGGGGAAAACTCCGGATGGGTGAAATTGAAGTCCCCGAGGACATTACTTTCAGGCAGCCCAAAGATCTTGAGGATCCTTCTTTCTACGCTTCCCCGAGCCGCGAACTCGGAGAGGATTCTTCTCCGATTGACTCAGCTTCTTCGCGGTCAGGCGTTGGGGCTTCATCATCAGAATCGGACTCGATACTGGAGTCGCCGGAGTCTCAGCACTCTTACAAAGAGTGGGATAATCGTACCGGTTTTCCCTCTGGCCCCGTCTTTATGCCAAAGGAACGTCATTTGTCGTCCGTGTTGGGAGATTTCCGGCCGGTTTTGTACAACGAAAACGTGTTAGCGACTTGTCCCTTTAGAGGAGACTTTCAGCCTTCTGTCGCGGGTCCAATACCTGAAGTTTCCCCTCAGCGTGTGATTCCTATAGCTCCTCCGAATGCCCAGAGCCGCGGAGGGGGAACATTCACCACGGTGGAAGATCTGAAAGTAATCGCTCGCGTCTTTCCCTGGCCAGAGGGGGTTGTGCTATGTTTGCCGGCCGAAGGGGGAGGAAGCCTGGATGCTTATCCGGGTTGCTTGGTGGTGTATATCGAGAGTTTGGTACAAGGATTCCGTCTTCCTCTGCCTAATCTGTTTAAACGTTACCTGAAAGCCTGTGGCTTGAGCCCAGCCCAGCTGGTACCGAACAGTTGGCTTTTCTTGACTTCGTTTGTGATGCGATGTCTGGAGATCGGGGTCCAACCTTCTCTTGGGCTTTTAAACAATATGCTTACCTTGGGTCATGGGGGCATTCACAAAAGCCTTTATCAGGCCAAGCTCAGCGTCCCTATTGTGGATCGGAATACCAGCAAGCCGGAATGGCAGCATAAATGGTTTCTGGTTAGAGATCCTTTGCGTAGGGTTTTGAATTTTCACACTGAGCCGCGTTTGTATGTGCGGATAAAAAAGAAGGCGGTTTCGGACCTTAAGGAGATCGAGCAGAAGTTTGCTGTGGGGACAAAGCCGTCATGGAAAGATATGGTTTCCCCCCTTCGACTGGAAATGGATGGGTTAAGTCTTCCTCACCCGCGCATAGGTTGTAGCTAAATTTAGGGGGTGCCCTGGCTTCTGTTTCATCCATAGTAGCTTCTTGGTTCGTTTTTCTAATCATCTTTGATTTCGTGTGGTTTTGTCTAGGTGCTGCGGAGCTAAAAACCATGGTGGACGCGGCTAAGATGTCCTCGGCCCCCCCTTCTTCTTCTAAAAGGAAAATTCCGTCCGATGTGACGAGGGCTTTGAAACGTCCCAAGACCTCTGCCCCAAAGACTAAGGGGAAAGCGGCGGTGAAAGAAAAAATTATTGCCGCGACTTCCCCTCCTCGGGCTGCTCCGGCGGAACCCGAGCCTCCCATCATACTGATTGATTCCTCTCCGGTTGCTGAGGCCCAGCCCTTATCTCTGGTTTCTCTTGCAGAGCGTCGAGGCACCTCCCCTGGTGACGCGGGAACTTCAAAGTCGTTGCCGAAGAAGAAAAAGGCGCGGTCATACCCGCCATGGGAGGGCGTGAGATGGGATGTGTCAGTTTTTCATGTAGACGTCAATGGTCGGCCCGCGTACCGGATGCCCGGCTTTCACTCCGATACTCTCGATAAGTTGGCTTTTCCCCCCGAACTAGGGAAAGCGGAGCTACGGTATCTGGACCATCTGACCGACGAGCAATTCACATTAGAACAAGAGCGATGGTGCAATTGGGTAAGTGAATCGTGTGTCATTTCACTCCTCTATTTGACTTTTAAATGTATCCTGTATTCTCATAGTGTTTTCTGCGGCTAGGGTCACGTTTTTACTCACAGCGGTTGGGGCAGATATCTTCGCTTGGGCCAACATGCCCACGAGCTTGAAGGGAGGCTAGAGCAGTTGGAAGGGAAACTCTCGGAGGCTGAGACGCCAAAAAAGGAGGTCGAATCTCTTCGTTCGCGGGTGAAGGAAAAGGATGAGGTCATATCCGCCGAGAAAGCAAAAAACAGCAAATTGGTGGAGGACGTGGAGATGTTGCGTGCTCAACTTGAATCTTCTCAACAGGCAATGGTTGCGCTGCGAACTGACTTCGAAAACCAGAGGAAGGAATTTGAAAATCAGAGGCAAGGATTCGAGACCCAGAAAAAGGAGTTTGAGGATCAACTGCTGGCGGCTAAGGAGGCGAAGAGTAAGGCGGTCGTGGAGGCTAACCGTCGTGCGATCGAGTTGGAACGATATCAGTCCCGTACAGACGGTGATATCATTCTGTCTTGTTTGGACGTTCCGCACAACCGTACCAAGTTGGTAGACGACTGGCTGAAGACTCCGTCCGGTCTGGATTTCATGAAGTGCGCGGTCCCTGAGTGGCTGAACGAAGAAGCTGGGCAAGATTTCATCCAAGACCGGTACAGGGATTGCTTTTATATTGGGATAAGAGCTGAGATACACCAGAGTGTGAAGAAATCCGCGGAGAACCCGGGAGTTCCTCTTCAGCCGTTCTCTCCTAGTGAGGATCGGGAAGATTGGGGTCTGGTGGATGACGATAAAGTGGATTTCTCTGGTGATGGACTGTAGACGCTCGTTCCTGCTGCCTCGGGCGGTTCTATGTTTTAAACAAACCTTGGTACTTTGTTCATGTTTCTTTTTGGATTGCGTAAGTTTGGTTTATTTGGTGGAAGGCCAGTGATGGGAAACTTGATCCGCGGTTGTTTTTTGGAAATGGGTTTTACCCCTGGTCCCGCGGATGGCCTGTGTTAGGGGAACCCAGTTTGCGGTTCTTATTAATAGTGATTTCTTTAGTATCTTTTTGGTGTTAGAAAAAAGATTTTGGGAAACCCCGACACTCGGTCGTCTTAACTTTTTCCATTCAATATTCTTATTTATTACAGGCTTCCTTTTGCTTGATTATCTAAACATCTAGCACGGAGCACTCCTTCCCTAGGGGGAGTCACCACTACTCTCGCCTTCCGAAGTGTTCTCCCCTGAAGGGACGTAGGTGGCCCTGAAACGCGAGTCGCCCAGGTACTTGAATATGACGGCCCCTCCCACGTGAACATTCCTGGACCTGGTGAATGCCCTCCATCCTTGGGTGAGCCAGAGCACCCCCGCTTCGTCCCTTTCTACTAAGACGTGTGTGCCCCTCCTGCCCAGTCCATTAGTTAAGATGATTCTTTCAACGCCGAACAACCTATACTCCTCTTCGAAGAATTCCGGCAGGGGCTGTAGTTGTTAGGAGGAAACGATTAACCGTAAGTAGGAAACAAGAGCGCTTAACTGGGGAGTTTTTAGAGGGGCGTTACCGTTCTTTGCAAGAGAGAAGCATTCTGGATCCATCAGAGGAAATCCCTTGGGCGGCCTCCACCTGCTGCCAATGTCTCTCCGGAACTGTTTTGGTTTGTATATATATTTTTTTTTTTGATGGAGAGTGTTTCTTGAGGGACTATCTAGTCCCTGGCTTTTATAGAGAAACCGTGGGCTCCTGCCCCCTTGTTTGTTCGATTTTTTAATTTAATGCTCGCACTGTTCGAGTATCTTTTCCGAATTGTCCCTTCCCCCAGTTTCTCGGGAAGGAGAATTGGTCAGTAAAGGAAAAAAAACAGCTTTATTGATTTCTTTTCCAAACCGAGAAAAAGGAAAAAAGGAAAACTTTTATTCGTTCCCAGGTACATCGGAACTTGCGGGCTCACTCTTTAGGTTTTGGTGCCTTGGCGCTCTTAGGAGCTCTTGGGGGCTTTTGATGGGCTTTGGGTTTGAGTGAGCCCACGCTTGCCGGACCTAACTTCTTTTGGCGGTCAAGGGTCGGATCTGGGTAGGACACATGCACTTCGAAGTGGGACTCCTCCTCGTAGACAAAGAGGAGCGAACAGCCCAGGACTACTCGATTGGAGAAAACAAAGTCCGGCCACCCCTCGGTGAACCGGTATGTTCCGTCCGTGTCTCTCTCCACCTCGACTTCGAAATCCTGACAAGTGATTGACCAAAGGTAGACAAGTTGATGCGCTGCCTCCCCGAGCTGCTCATATATTTGGGGTAGCTGTAGCGTATGCAAGTGTTCCTCCTTGGTGACGAAGCGGTAGAATGCTCGAGTATTTTCGGAGCCCATGTCGAAGTTTTCTCCGAGGGGGGGGGGTGTTTCCGACCATGAAAAAATCTGATTTCGCCGCTTTTCTTTCCTTCTATTTAGGGTACTTCGCTTGTTGGGACTGTCTGCGGCCAAGTGGTTGTTGCGGGTGGTGACCCTGGCTATACGTGGGAGTCCCTAGCAACCCACGTTTCCTTCTTTTAGTCGAAGGGGGGCCACGTGTTCGGGAGGGATTCTGAATCCACTCCCCGTGTTTCTGAGGGAGAAAAAGCCACTGCACGGGGCGCAGAATAGTGCTGCCTCCGCTCGTGGTCGAGAATGATTTTTGATGCAGCTAGGAGCGGTCTTGAATGAAGAGTTTTCCTCTCAGAACAGGCGAGGGAAGATCCTTCCTTGAATTGTTGATCGAACACGAAGAGTGGTCTTCATAGTTTGGGTCTTTTGATCGACCACGGAAACCTCGTATAAAACCGTTTATTCCATTCAGATGGTTTAGGGAGTGGCCTTGGGCCGCTCGCGGTGACTTCGATAGTTGTGAATTATAAGTGTTTACGGCTGTCTTTAGGTTACGCGATCGTGTTTTCGTGACTTCCACTCGTTCTAAGAAACGGAGGTCTTTTATTATCCATCGAAGGTAACAGGAACAAGATTTTTCTAAGACCCGACTCCCTTGAACCTGGGACATTGAAACATAGAGAGGGTACGGATTACAGAAGATCTAGATCTAGAAATCTTTTGTCTCTATATTTCTTCGCTGTCGGGGTTGATTACATCGACTTCAAAGATGGAGTCCCCCATGTAAACAAAGATCAAGGCGGACCCCACCGTAACTCGGTTCGCTTGAACGAAGTGGTGCCAACCCTGGGTCAACCAGAAAAGGCCGTCGCTATCCCTTTCAACCTTCATCTCATGTTCCTGATTGGAGCGGGACCAAAGCCGGGTTTGTGATTGTGTGTCTTCGTCTATTAAGACGTACATGAGTGGGAGGCGGAGGGAATGAAGTTGTTCCTCCTTCAGGATGACGCGACAGAACGTCTTGGGTGGTGCCCCTGGATTCATAGTCGTTGTTGAGGGGGGTGGGGCGTCGGATCCCTCGAGTCGTTGGGGCCTAATCTTATATCCAAGGATTGGAACCCCGGCCTCGATTTGGTCGCCCCTGGAGAGAAGAGCCATGTTCACGGGTTTCTTCCTCTTCTCCCCCTCATCACTTCTACTCGTGGTTGCAGGCTATGATCTGCACGTAGCGTCCCATTTGACGTACATCTGTCCGCCATGCTCGGTCTGGGGCAGTGATGCCCTGACTGTCCTCGAGTTTTGCCCTGGTCTCTTTTTCAGTATTTTGGTTTACCGAGATGGCGCATGTGCCGCCCGTGACCCTTGAGGATCCCCTTTAAAAATCGGGGTTTCCTCGACCTTTTGTTTCTGTGAAGAAGATCCACCATAAGATGTCATCCTCAAACCCAACGACCTCGGCCTTTTTCCGTTCACTGGACTTCCCGGAACAGATGCATTGCTTGGTACGTCGTAGTCATGGTTTCGATGTTTTTGTTAACTTCCTTTGTTAACTGATCTTTCCCAATTTATCTGGTGTTTGAGCAGCGGCTGCCTGCCCGTTTTGAAATCGAGTACGGCCCGGACCTCCCCGGGCGTGTCCTGTTATCATCAAGGATCCTACGGGATTTTCCGGTGACGGTGTACCGGGGTGATTACCGGGTACCCTTCTTGGGGCAGGGCTGGTATCATTTTGCTTGTACTCATGGTGTCGACATAGGGTCTACCATCACCTTTCTGCACAAAGGGAACGCCCGGTTCGAGGTTCATATCTTGTCCGCGGATGGCGATGAGGTCGATGCTGAGTGGCGAGAGCCTCATCCTGAAGGTTCTCCGCCTAATGGAACTCGTCTGTGTGCTGACCGGACTCGTTTGGTTTCATATCGTCCCCGGGACACTCCTTGAGTTGACCTTGCGTTACTGTGAACTACCACGTCTATCTTGCTTGATTTAGCCTTTTTTGGGCCTTCTGTGTTTCTTGTTATCTAGGGTGTACCCCTCTTCGAATGTCAACATCCCAATTTTTTGGGGTGAGGTCCATGGTTTGGTTGGGTCCCAAGCTTCAGGGTATCGATCGTATTAATGGAATGCCTTAGGCTGGAATTTCACTAGACTAATGGTCAACTTGGATGCCTTTGGCGTATTTCGAAATCCGTCGCAGATCAAGTTCTGCCGTTACGGGACTTGGGTCAATCTGGGGACTCAATGCGTCCACCAGACGTCCGACGCGGAGCAAGCTCCAGCGTCATAGGGCTGACTGATCTGGGAGCTCAATGCATCCACCAGACGTCCGACGCGGAGCAAGCTCCAGCGTCATAGGACTAAGGACTGATCTGGGAGCTCAATGCGTCCACCAGATGTCCGACGCGGAGTAAGCTCCAGCGTTATAGGACTGATTGATCTGGGAGCTCAATGCGTCTACCAGACGTCCGACGCGGAGCAAGCTCCAGCGTCATAGGACTAAGGACTGATCTGGGAGCTCAATGCGTCCACCAGACGTCCGACGCGGAGCAAGCTCCAGCGTCATAGGACTAAGGACTGATCTGGGAG
Organism: Persicaria tinctoria; assembly: GCA_037127255.1. Classification (NCBI taxonomy): domain Eukaryota; kingdom Viridiplantae; phylum Streptophyta; class Magnoliopsida; order Caryophyllales; family Polygonaceae; genus Persicaria; species Persicaria tinctoria. Next base: position 63,927,504 of record JBANSL010000010.1, on the reverse strand, counting down.
CTCAATGCGTCCACCAGATATCCGACGCGGAGTAAGCTCCAGCGTCATAGGACTGATTGATCTGGGAGCTCAATGCGTCCACCAGACGTCCGACGCGGAGCAAGCTCCAGCGTCATAGGACTAAGGACTGATCTGGGAGCTCAATGCGTCCACCAGACGTCCGACGCGGAGCAAGCTCAAGCGTCATAGGACTAAGGACTGATCTAGGAGCTCAATGCGTCCACCAGATGTCCAACGCGGAGTAAGCTCCAGCGTCATAGGACTGATTGATCTGGGAGCTCAATGCGTCCACTAGACGTCCGACGCAGAGCAAGCTCCAGCGTCAGAGGACTAAGGACTGATCTGGGAGCTCAATGCGTCCACCAGATGTCCGACGCGGAGTAAGCTCCAGTGTCATAGGACTAAGGACTGATCTGGGAGCTCAATGCGTCCACCAGACGTCCGACGCGGAGCAAGCTCCAGCGTCATAGGACTAAGGACTGATCTAGGAGCTCAATGCGTCCACCAGACGTCCGACGCGGAGCAAGCTCCAGCGTCATAGGACTAAGGACAGATCTGGGAGCTCAATGCGTCCACCAGACGTCCGAAGCGGAGCAAGCTCCAGCGTCATAGGACTAAGGACTGATCTGGAAGCTCAATGCGTCCACCAGACGTCCGACGCGGAGCAAGCTCTAGCTTCATAGGACTAAGGACTGATCTGGGAGCTCAATGCGTCCACCAAACGTCCGACGTGGAGCAAGCTCCAGCGTCATAGGACTAAGGACTGACCTGGGAGCTCAATGCGTCCACCAGACGTCCGACGCGGAGCAGGCTCCAGCGTCATAGGACTAAGGACTGATCTGGGAGCTCAATACGTCCACCAGATGTCCGACGCGGAGCAGGCTCCAGGGTCATAGGACTAAGGACTGATCTGGGAGCTCAATGCGTCCACCAGATGTCCGACGCGGAGTAAGCTCCAGCGTCATAGGACTAAGGACTGATCTGGGAGCTCAATGCGTCCACCAGACGTCCGACGCGGAGCAAGCTCCAGCGTCATAGGACTAAGGACTGATCTGGGAGCTCAATGCGTCCACCAGACGTCCGACGCGGAGCAAGCTCTAGCGTCATAGGACTAAGGACTGATCTGGGAGCTCAATGCGTCCACCAGACGTCCGACGCGGAGCAAGCTCCAGCGTCATAGGACTAAGGACTGATCTGGGAGCTCAATGCGTCCACCAGATGTCTGACGCGGTATAAGCTCCAGCGTCATAGGATTGGAAACTGTAGAAAGATTCATAAAGCACCCACTAACCGCTTTGATTTATTTACTGGTAGCGGGGGTGACTTAGATAAACTTCGAAAGAACTTTAGAGATTACACGTAGTATTTCTTCAAGTGTTCTGCATTCCACGTCTTCCGAAGAACAACACCTTCGGGGGTTTGTAACTTGTATGCTCCGACATGGATGCGTTCAACGACTACATAGGGCCCTTCCCATTTGGCGTCTAGCTTTCCTCCTGCCAGGGCCAGGCGGAGGACCAGGTCTCCCTTCTCAAATCGTCGCTCCTGGAGATGCTGGTCCTTGTGCCTTTGGGTTTTTCTTTTGTACTCCCGGGCATTAATTTCGGCGACCATCCGCCTTTCTTCCCGAAGGTGCATCTCGACTTCCAGAGCTTCGTCGTTGGCCTTGGACTCGTAGGCTAGGACTCGTGCAGAAGGAATCAAACGCTCGACTGGGATGACCGCGTCTGTCCCGAATACCAAAGAAAAGGGTGACTCCTTGGTTGGAGTTTTTGGTGAGGTATGATATGACCAGAGCACCAGGGGGAGGAGTTCCGCCCACCGGCCTTTGGAAGTTCTCCCCAGCTTCTTCTTGATACCTTCCAAGATTTGGCGATTTGTAGTCTCCGCTTGTCCATTCGTTTGAGGGTGAGCTACTGATGAGAATTTCAACTTTATCCCGAGGCCCTCGCAGAAATCCCGGATGTTTTCACAATCGAACTGCGTCCCATGGTCGGTGATGATGGCTTCAGGAACTCCGAACCGGCACACTAGGTTCTTCCACAAGAATTTTCTGACCTTCTCCGCGGTGATCAAACCCATCGCTTCCGCTTCTACCCATTTGGTGAAATAGTCCACCAGGACCAGGACATATTTGAGCTGTCCGGGGGCCGTGGGAAAAGGGCCCAGAATGTCCATTCCCCACAAGGCGAAAGGACAGGCCCCATAGATGTTTTGAAGCGGCTCGGCGGGCACATTCTTCAGGTTCCCGTGTTTCTGACACGCTTAACAACTGCGTACAAAGTTCTGTACGTCTGCCCTAATCGTGGGCCAATAGTATCCCAACCTCAAAACCTTGGAAGACAAAGCCCTCCATCCCTGGTGATGAGCGCAGACCCCGGCATGCAATTCTTCCGCAATGACCCGTCCTTCCCGGCCGGACACACATAACAAATCTGGAAAGTTGAAACCTTTCTTGTATAGTCTCCCTTCGCGGATCACAAATCGGGCCGCTCTGCCTGTCAACTTCTTGGCCTCCGTTCTTTCTGGTGGAAGAGTCCCCTTCCCCAGATACTCAGTGATCGGCGTTCTCCAGTCGTCGAGTCCTTCAGTTTGGACGAAATATACCTCCTATAACAGTCTTCGCCGATCCCTTCTTTCGAAATCAAATTTTTCCTCCACGTTTGTCGGCATGGCGGGCCCCACTCGGGCCAACAAATCGGCTTGTTCATTGTCTTCTCTAGGGATGGACTCGATGGTAAAGTGCAGGAAAGCCTTTCTTAGAGCATTTACCTTTCGCAGGTAATCTGGCAACAATCCCGTCTTGGCCTCGTATTCTCCGCCCGCCTGCCTCGCGACAATCTCGGAATCGGTATACACGGTGACGGCCCGAGCCCCTCGGGCCAGGGCTAACTCTAGTCCTGCTATCAAAGCTTCATACTCGACTTCGTTGTTGGTGGCTGAGAAGTTTAGCTGATGAGCGAAGCAGAACTGGTCCCCCCAGGGGTGGTTAGTACGATCCCTGCTCCACATCCATCCGCGTTGACAGCTCCATCAACTTTTATCAACCAAACCTTCTGTGAGTCGCTGTCTTCATCTTCAAAACTGGTTTCACAGATGAAATCGGCCAAAACCTGAGCTAACGCCGCCTTACTCGGAACGTACGCTATCTCGAACTCTGAGAGCTCGATGGACCACTTCGTCATTCGTCCTGAGAAGCCTGGGGAGTGAAGAATCTGCCTCAATGGTAAATCTGTCAAGACTTCGATCCGATGATCCTGGAAATATGGACGTAGCCTCCTGGACGCGAATATCAGATTGAAGATCACTTTCTCGACCGGCTCATACCTAGTTTCAGCGTCCTGTAACACTCTGCTCACATAATACACTGGGTATCGCCTTTCTCTGGTGAGAACCGCGCTGATGGTGGTTGTTTTAACCGCGAGGTAAATCTGTAAGTTCTCAGTCTTCTGCGGCTGCTGAAGAGTTGGTACGTACTACAGAAAAACTTTCAACTCATCGAATGCTTGCTGGAGTTCTGGTGTCCACTGTATCGGCCCCTTTTTCTTCAATAGTGCGAAGAAGGGTAGGGACCTATCTGCCAAGCAGGAGCAGAAACGTCCCAGATAGTTGACTGCACCGTTCAACGACTGTACTTCTTTGATAGTCCGTGGAGGACGTAACTCATGTATTGCTGCTATCTTCGCTGGGTTCACGTCTATGGAGGACGAAACCTAGAAATTTCCCGGAATCGACTCCGAAAACGCATTTTTCCACGTTCAAATTTAGCTCCCCTCGTCTCAGCGAATCAAAAGTCTCCTGCAGATCTGCAGCGTGATTCTCTGCTTTCTGGCTCCTTACAACAATATCGTCCACGTAAATGGACACATTCCGGGGCAGCTGATCGCGAAATATTTTGTCCACGGTCCTCTGGAACGTGGCTCCGGCATTTCTTAGGCCAAAAGGCATGACCTTGTAACGGAAAATTCCCTGATTGGTGATGAATGTGGTGGCCCTTTGGTCCAGCGGGTCTAGTTTAATCTGGTTATACCCGGAGTATGCGTCTAAGAAACTCAGAGCTTCGTTCCCGGCAGTTATGTCCACTAACTCGTCTATCAAAGGCAGCGGGTAACTATCTTTAGGGCAAGCTTTGTTTAAATATGAGAAATCGACACACATTCTCCATTTCCCGTTTGCTTTCTTAACGAGGACCACATTCGAGAGCCAATCTAAGTCCTCCGCTTCTTCGATGAAATTGGCCTCAAGCAGCTTATCTACTTCCTCTTTCGCTGCCCGAGATTTCTCCGGGGCCATCTTTCTTTTCTTTTGGGCCACTGGTCGGGCGTCGTGACAGATTCTGAGGGTATGGAGTGCGATAGAAGTGGGGACACCTAAAAGATCTTTTGGGATCTTTTGGGGACCATGCGAACACGTCCCGCGACTGTCGGATAATCTCTAGGACCCGTTCTTTTTCCCCTGCTCCGAGGGCTTGACCCATGTAAATTCTCTCATCCGCATTGGAAAACAGCTGGTGGACGGTTCTTGAATCCGCGGTCGGAACCTCCCTTTCGGAAGGCCGGACCTCAAGCTCGGCTTCTGATACAATCTCATCAGTTACCCTTGTTGCTTCATTCTGAGGTGGAGGGTTTCTCTCAGCGTTCTTGGCCCGGCTCTGAGCGGTGTCCTCGAGACACATGACCTCCTTCTTTTTCTTCAGAGAGGTCACATAACAACTCCGACTCTCTGGTTGTTGGCCGCACACCTCCCCCGTCTCTCCCCCGGAGACTAGAAACTTGGCTTTGAAATGGTATATTGACACAACCATCTGGAATTTGTAAAGGGAAACCCTCCCCAAGAGCGCGTTGTAGGTGGTCGGAATTCGGACCACTGTGAAGGTGATGTTCTCCATTTTCGGAGAGGGGAGGTGCCTAAGACTACTGTGAGTTCGATTGTGCCCGCCACCTGCACTTCATCTCCTGAAAAAGTAATCAAGGCGCCGTGATAAGGCTTCAAAGCTGTCGCGGACACGCCTAACTGGGAGAAATCTTCCCACGAGAGTATGTCTACCGACGACCCTGTGTCGATGAAAACCCTCTTCACTGTTTTCGTGGCGATCTGCGCATGGATCACCAGTGGATCTGCATGGGGCATGCGGACCTCCTCCGCGTCGGTCGAGGTGAAGATTATCTCCGGGTGTGGTTGCAAAGCGATTCTCTGACTTGCAGTTGATGGGGGATGTCTGGCCTCTCTTTCATAATTCTTCCTTTCTTGCCGACTAATTCCTGAGATCGACGGTCCTCCTACAAGCGTGTCGATGAAACCCTCTGGTTCCGGGATTCGGTTGACCCACGATCCCTCCGGGCGGCCTTCGCGGCGTGGAGCCTGATTGACCGATACTTGCGCAGGCTGGCCCTGCCCTCTCCGACCTCCCCTCCACCAAAGTCCCCTTCCTCGGCCCCTGTTCACCGGGGGGTACCGCTGTTGCTCATCCCTCCCCCGAGGGTTTTCGAATCGTGAGGCTTGGTGGTGACTCCTCCTGTCATCCGCGTGCCTTCTATCATTGGGATTCTGAGCTTACTGGTAACGTTGGGGGTTGTCGCGATGCTCATTTCTCTAGGCCGGAGAGACCGGCTCTCTCTGATTGCGTGCTTCTCGGTCATAGCCTTGATATCTGGCGTCCGGCCTCTCTCGTTCGTGGTTGAAATGGACCTCGTCCTGTCGGGACGCGGGCATTCCGCCCGCGGAGTAATTCCTCCTTGGCTTTGCTGCTCCTTTGTCTTTCCGGAACTTTCCCACTATCTTCCCCAGAAGACCCCGTGGACCCTCATTGGCCCTCGAGCTAGAGGTCGCGGCTTCTTCTGCCTCAATCTGAGCAGACACCAAGTTCCTTAAAGTATCATAATCCTTGGGTTTTTTTCCTGAAAAGCCGAGTCTTGAAGCCTCCATCTGCGATGTTCCCCATTAGGATGATAACGGCGGATTCGTGATTAAAGTTGGGGATCTGAACCACCACAGAGGTGAAGCGGGCGAAGAATTGTCCCAGAGTCTCATTTTGCCCCTGTCTGATCGAGTTGAGGTCCAACATGGTCTTTTTTCTAGATCGCGAGCTTCCAAAATGAGACTTGAAAACCTGGGAGAGCTGGAGGAAACTAGTGATCGAGTTCTGCGGTAGGTTAGTGAACCAAGTTAATGCGATGTCAGTCAGAGTTGATGGGAAGGTTCGGCATAACATTGCATCATTATACTCGTTGATCCCCATGGCGGTCGTGAAGTGGCACATGTGGTCATCAGGGTCAGTGGTGCCATCATACTTCATCAGATTGGTGTCTCTCCATCGCTTGGGTACGGGTGCTAGGCAGACCTCGGGGGTAAACACTGAAGGGACGAAGTCCACCTTCCTCTCGCTCTCACGGGGTGAACCCGTTTGGGTGGACGTGGATATATCAGATGAATGCTCTCCCCTGTGATGCTTGGATGCGCGTATACCTTCACTACGATAGTGTGTTCCAAAATCATCGGAGAACCTGGGATGAAACTGATCTTGATAGGTGTCCCCAAACATATTCTGGGGAAAGACGTGGAAAGGGTTCCCCTGCTGGAACGGGGGATACCCGTCGTATCCATAAAAGAAACCTTGTCCCAGGTTTTGAGGGGGAACATGATGCCCCTCTGGTATGAAGTAGCCTTGAGCCATTTGCGGTGGGACGTACGGCGAGACGACCGGAACCTCCGGTGCGCTGTTCTGATCCGGAGAGTTTACAGGCAACTCGGACCCCTGGGGTCCTCCGTGGTCCTGACTCATCATCTCGGGAGAAGCTGCTCCCATGCCTTCTCTCATTTTTCCACCCCTGTTGACATGAAAGGCATTAGCTAATGATAACGTCGTGAATAGTTTTTTTGATATTTATACTCGGGAACCTCTCAGGGTGAGAGTGTTCCCACGGACGGCGCCAATGACGAAACCGTACAAGAAAAAGTGTATGGCCCCACCCACATCTCCATGAGGGGGCTAGCCTGCGATTTCCTTTTATCTAAAGTGGGTACTACGGGCTTACCTGAAGCCATTTTTTCCCCGGTCAGCCGCCCGGTGGGGGTGACCGAGCCGGGGAGAAAAATGACTCTCGCCTGAGCCGCGTACCCTAAAGGAACGTGCTGACGGTCTTACCCTCTGCATGGGATCCCCATGAGGTATGGGGGTTCCACGATCGGAGCCGCCGAGTCTTTCGAGAAGACTCGCCTCTTTATTTATCCAGGTTCATCAAGTGACCCAATGGCACAGAGGATACGCCTGTTGATACAGTAGAAGTTGAGGATGAAACGATTCCACGTGCTGTCCAACCCCCTTGATGGATGCCTTACTACCTGTTGGGTCTTGGTTACGTTGCTCTTCTCTCTAGAGGTGTCCGCGGACACGGGGGTTTAGGATGAGTCAAGATGATGACCCTGGCGTAGTTGTTTCCTTTCTCACTTCCTCTGGAACTAGCGTTTCCTCTCTCTTTTTCCAAAAAGTCCCCTTCATCTCTGATTCCTTTCGACCTTTTATACTGCATTACTTCGTTCGTCGAGCCGGGGAGATGTTCCCCTCTTTTGGCCATTTGTCGGTGTTGTGGTGCCAGGTGTCCAGAGGAAAGAGAACACTTGGATGGGCGGCATGTACGCCACCTGTCCTTTCGTATGCCATTTGTCCTATTTGTGCGGGCGTTCCCCGTCCGCGGACCGAAAGTCGTCATGTTTGTCTTTTGGAGCTTATCATTCTTAACCTTTCAAAACCCTCTGCTGCTTCTTTAACCCCGTTATCTTTTGGGCGTCATCATAGGATCTTTCCCAATATGAATTGCTTATCCTATACCCTTAGACATAAGATAAACAAAAAAAAAACAATTTTTAGTACAATGATCAATAACTAAGTGGGCCCATAAGTCAACCGTCTTATACGACATGCCTATCTGTGGCGGACATATATAATACAAGCTTATGTAAACTACAATGATTTTGAAATTTCGGGAAAAAAACCTATTGAAAATTTTCGAAGGGAGAAAACTCACATTTAGCCCGGAACCGACCGCGCCACCAACTCCAACCGCCGCAAGCGCCGCCGCCACCACTCTATCCCCGGTCGCCTCCCCTCTCTGGAGTCACCAGTTGCCCGCCGCCACCCCTCTCTTCCCGGTCTCCCTCTGTCTGTTATCGCGACTCCATCTGCCCGTCTCTCGCTCAGGAGGAATAAGGGTGAAAAGGTTAGTATTTGTGAAATGCCTCCATAAAATTTGTTTATATTACAATACTCACCCGCCTATAACTTTAAAACACAATTATTGGACAAAGTCAAACTTGTGGGCGCGAGGCAAAACAATTTGAAACCCAGGGTTACCAGACGAAATATCTAAAACCTTTATTTACCACGCGAATTAGGCAAAATCTCAGGGTTACCGGGCGAAATTTCCGTAAATCAATTTAGAGGACAAAGATTTCATTCCGGTGAAAAGAGTGTTGGAATTGAAGTTAAATCCTAATTTAGAGGGATGGTGAAAAGACGGTTGAAATGGTCTTAATTTCTTAATATTCTAACCATTAGAAGAAGAAAAAAAATTGAAAGAGTTATATGCGTTTGTGATATGAAATCTCAATCCATGAGTAAAGATGGCCAATTTCAGCAACAAATTCGAATCTTCTTCACTTCTTCCCTTCCTCGCTTGGATTCAGGAAAGCAAGTCGACCTCTTCTCATTCATACGTTTCCCGATTAGCACACTTCATAGCACGAATTTCTCAAACTTTCAGTCCTATAAAACCCTAATTGATCCCCCAATCCTCCATTCGTACCAGCTGCAACCAATAATCCAACTCAATAACATGTAATTGCACTTCACTTCGATCACAATCTCCGTCTCTTTAGCCATGGCTTGCAAGCACTCATTCCTCTTCCTCACACTCATCAGCCTCTGCCTCATCTCCGACAATGCCTCCACCGCCAGGCCCATCGCTCGACGATCGATGCTATTAGGCGGTTACATGCCGATCACCAACCCGGAAGATCCGTACGTGCAGTCGATCGCTCGATTCGCGGTGAGCGAACATGATAGCGAATCATCTGACAATCTCTCCTTGGTTGATGTGGTGAGCGGCGAGCGACAAGACGTCGACGGCATCAACTACAAGCTCGTCGTTACCACCATCGACGGTGATCACGCCGAGCAGATTTACTTGGCGGAGGTGTTCGTTAATTTGCCGCAGAGCCAGAAAAAACTCAACTCGTTTCAACTGTTGCACCATCGACATTGAGAGAATCAATCCGACTGATAGGGTTTAAGCTTGCTTAATAATTTCATTTCTTTGACATTTTCACTGAATTTGCAAATTGGAGTGACATTTTCTTTGATCATTGAGTTTGCACACACAAGCTGTAAAAAAAATAATCATCATCCTCAATGGAAGTTTAAGCGAAGAGGTTCACTCTTTTAACATCAATCAACTAAAGATCTCGTAGAATTTCTCGATCACGAGCAAACCAGAATCAATGGATTCCAAGGGATCTTTCCTAAGCCGGTGTCTCAAGCAGTTGGGAATGACCGTTGCGATATCTTCAGCAGTCACTTGATCCCTGCCCTTGAGAGCAGCTAGGGCCTTTGCAGCCCTATTGGTCACAATGTCGCCTCTGAGTCCATCCACATTGAGTTCTGCACAGACCTTAGATATCTTAACGCGGAAATCATGATCAATTTGAACAGAAGAAAGACAGCTCCTAGCAGCTGAAATCTGTTGCTGAAGTTTTTCTTGCTCTGCCTCGTAAGTTTCTCTGAACTCCTTTGGATTCTTATCAAACCGAGACCTCTCATCAACAATCTTCACCCTAAGTTCGGGGTCCTTCACAGTTCCAACTTGAGCGTGCATTCCGAAACGGTCAAGTAGCTGCGGCCTAAGCTCTCCCTCCTCAGGGTTTCCGGAGCCAATCAGAATGAACCGAGCTGGGTGTGAAATGGAGATGCCTTCTCTCTCAACAGTGTTCCACCCTGAAGCCGCGGAATCCAGAAGAACATCCACCAAATGGTCATCCAACAGGTTAACCTCGTCGACATACAAGATCCCTCTATTAGCCTTGGCAAGAAGGCCAGGCTCAAAGGCTTTAACACCATCGGTTAGCGCCTTCTCTATATCAATAGTTCCACAAACTCTATCCTCAGTAGCCCCAAGGGGAAGATCCACCATGGTGATTTTGGTCAACGAAACATCGAGTTTTTCCCCTTTCAATGCCTTCTCCCTGATTTCTATACTCATCAGTTCAGGATCCTCCGGATCGGAGTTAAACGGATCTCCTTGGACAACCTTGATTTCAGGTAGTAAATCTACAAGTGACCTCACTGTAGTTGATTTCCCTGTACCCCTGTCACCCATGATCATAACACCCCCAATCTTGGGATCAATAACATTCAACAGTAGGCAGAGCTTCATCTCGTCCTGCCCTACTATGGAAGCAAAGGGGAAAACAGGCCTTTGGCTTTCTTTTGCAAGCTTCTGCACCTACAAGAAATTCTATTCATTTCAATTCCCCTCCGAAAAGGTGATACTATGACTATGAGTTTAGGAATCTTCCAGAACATGATGATTGATGAACAATTCAAATCTCGCAAATAAGCAAAACCTAACCTTTGAATTTCCATCAAATTCACAATTCTCAACACAGGTAAGGCGAGAGAGGGAAAACGAAGAAAGAAAACCTGTTCGGTGGGACTGATTTCCGTAGCAACATTGGAAATCGAGAAATGCGTGCGATAGGTCGGCTTCTTCCGCAGCACTCCGATTCCGCCATAGAACTTCCTCAAACTAGAGTGCACTGAAACCAGAAAAAGAAACACCGATTTCCAGATTCAATAAGCAAACTCCAAAATTCACAATTCCTACTCCATTTCATCAGATAATGTCATACAAAAACGCACCTGGAAGACGAGAGCAAGTGAGAGAGGGAGATCTAGGGTTTGTGGTGCGAGAAGAGAGGAGGGAGGACGCAGAGGAGCAAATAGCTGCAGCTGGGGCAGCCATTGTCATGTAAATCAGCAATGGAGGAGGGAAGGGAGATTTTGGTTATCGCTTGTGAAGGGTTTCGGTGTGTACTGTCACTGTGTAGTCGAATCCCAGTCTGGATAAGATGATAAGCAAACCCCAAATGACCTGCCGGAGTGCCACTGCGGATCCTTCCATAATCCATCTTGGATTTTTTTTTTTCCGTTTCCTCTTTTCTGTTTAATTTTCAGGTCCCATTTACCCTTTTATAGAGTGAATTAAGAATGGTTAAATTGTCAATTAGGTAATAAAAAAAATCCACTTCTTAAGTGGAATGTGATAGATTTGTTAAAAAAAAAAGGGTAAATTTATTGTGACAAATTGGTATAAAAGTGATTTTATGGTGACATAGTGATACATTCTTTTAGTGGTTATATGGTTTTGCTAAAATTAAACCGATTTTACTTTTAAAAAATGGTTTACTTTTATATTTATAAGTGTCGATTTTTATATCAGCTCCTTAAAATGATCAAGAATAAACTATAGGACTACATTTTTTTTTTATCCTTACTATAGGACTACATTATCACTACCTCTTTTGTTAAGTTAGGGTTTTTCTTTTCATTATTTTGGGCGTAAAAAATTAACTTTTCATAAAGTATAAGTTTATGGTTGATTTTGTTTCAAATTTAATTAAGAAACTATGCAATAAGTTTATTTTTCGTTCTTATGTAAGTATATAGATTTGTGATACAAAACGTCGAAAATCAACTACTCCGTTCCTTTTTAATTTACAGTAAACCAGTTTGATTATAGGCAAATCGTATAACAAGTAGGAAAATCTATATCTATCTATAATCTATCTATCTATAATTCATGAAAAGTTGTGTTTAGGGCCAATTTAATGTTCATTTATTTAGTTATTCATATTTTATATTTTTTGTTTTAATTTCACAAATGAACACAAATATCTTCATAGCGCAATGGTTAATAGAGTTATTTGGTAGGAATAAGGTCTTGAATTCGAATCCTATTAGTTACACTTTGATCATACTTTGTAATTTTTTATACATAAAAAGTTGTGGTATATTGTCTAAATTACTACTAGATAATTATGTATATAACTACGTTGAATTCCAGACGGTTATGCTATTAATTGTGTAAATTATTATATGCCTTTTAATTTATAACCCTTTGCATTCTCACTATTAAAGACATAATATGTACAAAATCATATAGCTATCTTCTAATCCATTTATCTATAACCGGTCATATATTTTAGTCTTAGACCCTTGCTTTGGATCTCATAACTTCCATTAATTTCAATAGCAATTATATTACAATATATACATATTCAAATGTTTAAAACCGCACCTTTTCATTTTCTTCCAATTTAATAGCACGCCCTCATTAATGCGAACCGATTATAATAGCCTATAATATATAGCCTTTAGTCTTATTTTAAGATCAATTGGTTTAATTTTCCCATTAAATTGTATTTTGCAAAAACATTGATCGATTTGCCTCTTTGATTCCCACCATCAATTAGTTTACAAATTCCTATACATAATGCTATCATTTGATGTTAATAATAACCAAACGGTTTCAATATAATGGTTACCAAATGGCTGCCTTTATATTCTTTGTCACATTAATTGATAAAGCTTTTCACATTCTATAACCCCTATTTTTCCTATTATAAAACCACTCTATGATTGTTCATCCCATTTTCATTCGGTTAGCATTTCATTTAAGAGGAGAACATCATGTAAGTACACATCACAAATTAGTTATTTTGTTTAGATATATAGTTTGCTTTTGATAGATTACATAGGTCTTAATATTGTATAGTGGGCTAAAAGCCCATTAAGGCCCAATACCTTTGTAACCTATATATATGTTATATCAATGAATGGAAACCCTAAGGAGGACTTTACATCAATTCTACAATTCTACATGGTATCACAGCCTTTTCTTCCTCACGGAACCCTAGTTTGATCCTCCCGCCCCACCTCCTCTTCCCGTCGCCGGCGTCGTCTCCTCGTCGCCTCTCTCTCTCTTTCCCCTCCTCACCGGCCTCCCGTTTGCACAAAAAAAAAAAAAAAAAATCTCTTACCATGGCTCTCTACGATCACCAACATCACGCCTTCTCTGGATACTCTAGATATCCTACCCCTCGACATGTCGGTCCTCAGGCCTCTCTGACATCGCCTGACCCAGGCTATGTTCCGCCAGCTCTGCATCACCCCTTCTCCTCTACGCAGCCGACATCTTCAGACTCTTCTTGGTACATGGACACTGGTGCCACCTCCCACATGACGAACTCCTCAGGTAACCTCTCATCTATTTCTTTTAAGGGCCCTGCCCACTCTATTATCGTCGGAAATGGTGGTCGTCTTGCTACTTCGGGAATTGGCCACACCAAATTACAGACCCCAAACCACCCACTACACCTCAACAATGTCCTGATTGCCCCAAAGATTGTCAAAAACCTTATCTCTGTGCGTCGGTTCACTACTGACAACAACGTTTCCCTTACGTTTGATCCCTATGGTTTCTCTGTGAACGATCTTACTACGGGGGTTACTCGCATGAGATGTAACAGCACCGGGGAGCTCTACCCTGTCACACCACCTCCTGCGTCCAGTCAGTCGTGTCCGGTCGCCCTCTCGGCATCATCGTCCAGCCTGTGGCATGCACGCCTGGGTCATCCCAGCGCTGCCGTTCTAGATGTCCTCCGTTCCCAGAACCTTGTCACCTGTACTAAAGACTCACGCTCTGGTTTATGCTCTTCCTGCCAACTAGGCAAACATGCCAGACTGCCGTTCCAACGGTCTTTGACCTCTACCCTTGCTCCCTTTGATATCATTCACAACGACATTTGGACCTCTCCCGTGCCTAGCAAGGAGGGTCACAAGTACTACCTCTTGTTTCTTGATGATTACACTCATTACTTATGGGTCTTCCCATTGCATTTCAAGTCCCAAGTGCTTCCTGTCGTTGCCAGATTCCATACCTACATCAAAACACAGTTTCACATGTCCATCAAATGTTTCCAATGTGACAATGGTCGTGAATTTGATAACAAAGACTTTCACTCCTTCTTTGCCGCAAATGGGATCTCCTAACGCTTGTCTTGCCCCTATACTTCTCAGCAGAATGGCAAGGCAGAAAGACCCACAAGATCACCTTCGCACCTTCGGGTGCTTGTGTTTCCCAAACCAGTCCTCCACAGCCCCGCACAAGCTTCACCCGCGCTCCACTCCATGTGTCTTCCTAGGCTATCCGTCTGATCATCGCGGTTACATTTGCCTCGATATCAAGACCCACAAGATCATTCTCTCACGTCATGTCATCTTTGATGAGTCGCGATTTCCCTTTGCGTCTCCCACACCCCCTGTGTCTCCGTCAGAGTCTGAGTCACCATTCCCTCACTTCCTTATTCCCTAGAGCTCTCCCGGTGCTCCTGCGTCTCCCCCTCCCCCACCCCCACCACCCCCCACCACCAGACCACACACCCGCAGCGTCTCCGGTGTCTTCCAACCCCGTCAGATCGTATCCATGACTACCACCCATCGCCCCATGTTGTTGCAGGAGGATGGTCAAGTATGAAATAAATATAAAGTATAGATCAGACTGACTTCCCTGTCTCAGCAAATGAATACAAGACTTCCTCCCGTTGTAGTAAGAGAAAGTCAGGATCGAATCCACGAGGAAGCACGTCAGCAGTTCTTAGGTAGCTGTAAATTCTCACAGACAAGCAGCAGAAAGACAGAAACAAGGAAAGAAACAGAAATAAAAGCAGAAAAGAACAAACAAAAGCAAAGAACTAAACGAAGACAGAAAAGACAAAGCAAAGCAGCAAGTAAAAGCAAAGGCAGAGGCTCGTCGATCTCGACCAACAGCTACTCGAGATCGACCAGAGCAGGTAAAGACAGAAACTTCAGAAATCGACAAAAGACAGAAACTTTACTCGACCTAGACCAGTCCCTACTCGAGATCGACAAGGGTTGTACTCGATCTCGACAAGTTTCTCCTCTATGTCGACTAGAATACAGAAAACTCGGAAATTTAAATTGCAAATTCGAATGCAGAACTCAGATCTTCGACAGAAATAAATCAATATAATAAAAGACTTCCAAGGCCAGGTTATCAACACCACAACGATAACCATGCAAGGTAACACATAAAGGCACAAAAGATCATGCTTTCCATCAAATAACTTTCGTCATTAACAAATAGGCATATAGAGGCTTTCGCATAAACCCTAATTGTTACTAACCCTTTTCACATAATTAATCCAAGTTGCATTAAGATCACTTTCGCTTCAATAACACAAACAAGGATCACCTTCAACTCTCGCAAAAGAATCATGCTCATAGGGATAGAAGATGAATTGCACAGAAAGATCTGACCTTTACCGCGTCACCTCACATGGCCACTGTCGGGCTCACCCCAGCCCCAGAAGTGGGTGGACTACTCGCTCTTCATCATCAAGAAAGACATCAAATAACAAAAGAAACTAACTTGCATTAATTTAAATAAAGAAAGCTTACAACCGACAAGACAAATCCGCTTTCGCCTCTCCACCTTGCTTGCTACAGACTCTCTCTCTCTATCCTACTTACTTGAATTGATTGTGAATTGGAATGAATGAAAAACCAGCCCCTAGGGCTTTATTTATAGCCTTCTATTCCTTACTATTCTAGGAAAGAAGATATCTATCTATATCTAAAATTATATCTAAAACTTTAAAAGATAAATAAATTGTTTTAAGGAAATAAATCAACAAGGAAAAGATAATTCTAAAGTGGTAAGTCTTCATGATGTTGATAGATCTTGTCTTCTTGGATAGAATTGATCAACTTTGGATAGATCTTCGGCCAGCTCGACTTCCTTCGTGCCCAAGGATTCCCAATTCTACTCGGACAGCCCTCGACGACGCGTTTCTGGAAACTGGGCTACTCGACCTCGACAAGGGCTCGTCGACCTCGAGTAGGATTCTTCGTCGACTGGACTTCCCGGCTAGCTCTGCTCGATGTGGCTCGGACTTGGTTCACGATGCTCGTCAACCTCGACAAAGCCTTGTCGATCTCGACCAGGGTGGTTTTGCCGACTGGGCCTCCTCGGGTAGGTGTGCTCGACAAGCCTGGATCTGGACTCTGGGCGTCGTCGATCTCGACTAGGACTCCTCGAGATCGACTAGGGTTGGCCTCTGTGGTGGTGTCGAGGAATCCTCCTCGGACTGGCTCTGGATGGCTTGTCGATCTCGACCACTGCTTTGTCGAGATCGAGTAAGGTTGCTCGGCTTCTCGTCCTCGGCTTCTCGATCAACACTTCTCGACTCCGGGTGTGGTGCTGAGCTTCGTCGATCTCGACCAAGGTCTTGTCGAGATCGAGTTGGGTCCGGAGCTGGGTTGGTCTGGCTCTCGATCAGGCTCTGTCGATAAGGTTGTGCTCGGGCAAGCTTGTCGAGATCGAGTAGGGTGTACTCGAGATCGAGTAACCTTGACCTTGGACTTCTGTAGCCGATTTCTGAGCTTTTCTGACTTTCTATAGAATTGCTGTAAAATGCCTCGATTTCTGCGAATTAAACAGAAACTGGTGTAGATTCCATAATTTGGCAAATAAATATAAACTACATAGATTCTGTACTATCTTAGCCCAAATGCATGAAATGTATACAGAAATCGATATAAAAGTTACTGCAAAACATGGCAGATTCAGCTCACAATAAACACCCCATACTTAAGCTTGCTTGTCCTCAAGCAATACTTTTAATTGTCATTCAGGGGAAGAATTCAAACTCTCAACATCTTAGATTCATTCTCATATGACCCTGCAATCAATTACCATCCTCGAAAAGGTACTAGTGTCACAGATCCATGCATGTGCAAATATATAAGAGCAATATCTACTCACAAAAGGAGGGTTATGCACAAATAATTTTTATGTGACAAAGCAACAATAATCAAGAGGACTTTAATTTAAGCTCAAATAAGGAGTAGATTGGTAAAAGGCTAAAAGGTGGGCAATTTTTGGCAATGTGGTGCTAATGGTCCGGGGAAATGGAGTATTTCCAAACTGAATCTCCACATTCCTTCTCTTTGAGATCCATCACCTTTCATAATGCTTTTATCAATAATATTGCTTTTACCTCTCTAACCTCAGCACTGCCTTCTCGCGAGTCGCAAACATGGGTGTCATGAATGGCCCCGGATACTTAGTGCGTCGGACTCCTCACCTGGTGTCCCATCTCTCTAAACTATTATCTCAGAGAGCAGGGTCGATCTTTGATCGGATTTTCTTTCACTCATTAAATTTTCCATATATTTCAAATAATTCCGCCAAACTCCAATAATGATAACAATCACACAAACACCATATAACCATCTCCATAATGTAACATCATTCTCAACATAATCCCCGGATAAGGTAAAGAATGGCAAATATTTAGATCATGTGGAGCAATATTTGAAATAAGGCATATTATGGCTTTTGTGTAATGCATAAGCATGGGTAAGGCTAGGATTATAAAATATGAGCATTATATGGAAATATAAAGTCCTCCATCTTCTTATCATGCAACATGTCAAAAGCAATTTCAAATTTTACCTCCTTTCATGGTTTTCAATAAATAATGCACTTCATTGTGACTTCCCTTTACTAGGCAATTTCATGCTATATCTCTAATGAATCTATTTTTGCATCGTCGAGTTCAATATAAGCTTCCATGACATTATTCAAAATTTTCAATGGGGGTCATTTTTCTCAAATTTTGGAAAACATGCATATACGCACATAAATCAATAATGAATTCCAAAATAGCCATTTAGCAATTCTAAGCAATAATGCACAAGTAATGTCAAATAAATCAAATATGCATAAAGTAAGCCCTTCCCCCACCCCATACTTAAACATTACAGTGTCCTCACTGTATAAAAACAAGGGTGAAGAAAGAAACTCACTAGACAGGTGTGCAGGGCCTCTCAATTTTCGAGTGTAAGAATCGCCTGGGCCGAGTCCGTTTTTAGCTTGCATCTATCCATGGACCTGTAGAAGACATATACCAACAATAGAAACAACAAAAACCAAAGAAATGTTCAAAACCAAAAAACAAAAACAAAGTTTCAAATGTCCTAAAAAAGTCTATGTACAAGCTCTAGATTTTATAGTCGCTAGGCCGACTTTCCATTTAGCTCAAGGTGGCATCTGCAGGGCCCATGTAGCTTGGGCTTCAAATAAGACTCCATTCTTGTCCATCAGCTGCAATCCTCCAGAATGGATCTTGTTTACCACGAAAGGTCCCATCCGCTTCTTGTTGAATTTGTTGGGAAACCAATGATCCTTTGATTTAGAGACATAGAGCTTGTCTCCAACTTCATATTCCTTAGGCTCATCATTGGATATCCTACATAAGCGCACATACCAAGGCAAACCTCTCCCATGTATAGATAGATCTTTAATGGAAATAGGAGAAGAAAGATCCATACCTTGGCTTACCTTTGCAAACACGGAATCGGGGACCACTGTATTTGGTCGATCTCGACTAGGACTGGTCGATCTCGACAAGACTGCAGGTTCTGGTGGTGGTCGGTTCGAAGATTCAGAAGTCGAGGAAGAACAAGGCTTGTCGACATCGACAAGGCTGGTCGAACTCGAGTAGTTTGCTGCTCCTGGTGTCTACAGCGTCGAGGAAGGTGCCGTCGAGGAAGGGCAGTGGTGGTCGATCTCGACAAGGGTGGTCGAGGTCGACGAGGATCTTGGCTCTGGTGTCGTCAGCGTCGAGGAAGCAGGTGCCCGAGGAGTTTGGTCGACCTCGACTACAGTAGTCGATCTCGACAAGTTTTGCTCGACTGGTAGTGGACTGGCCGAGATTGCTGGAGTCGAGGAGGCCTGAGGCTGGTCGACATCGAGTAAGCTCCTCGAGATCGACAAGGGTTTTGGTTCTGTCTGGCTGCTCGACGAGGCTGGTGCTGGTGGAGTCTTCTTGGTCTGGTCGAGATCGACTAGGGTTCTACTCGATGTCGAGGAGCCTTGGTCGATCTTGACCCCATACTTAGTCCCTGTCAAGGCATCCGAAAAATAATGAATCCACAATGACTTACCTTGGTCTGTGTCGATTGGATTCTCTGTGTTCTCCTTGAGGATTGCCATGATCTCCTCCACCTGGGCCTCCATGTCCCTCTTTTCCATCTCCTCAGGGGTCATATTTCTGACCTTGGGTTCTTCGCAGGTGATGTAGCCAGCTGAGATAGATTTGACCTCTTCCATTGGACCTGTATGCCTTTCAGTTTTATTAAAGGAATACTCAATTACCTCATCGCTGATGTTGAAGGTGAGCACTCCTTTCCTTACGCTTATGTTGGCATCCACCGTCGCCAAGAAGGGTCTCCCTAGAATAATTGGACAAGCAGGATCTTCTTGCATATCAACAACTAAGAAATCAGCAGGGACAAAGAATTTACCTACTTGTACTGGCACATTGTCTACCATGCCTGTTGGAATGACCACCGTGTTGTTGGCCATGTAAAGTCTAGCATCCACAGGCTCTAGGGCACCTATCTTAATCTTGGACCAAATTGTTAAAGGCATTATACTCACACTAGCTCCAAGATCACATAGGGCATTAATTTTGTATGGACCAAACCCAATAGTTATAGCAAACTTACCTGGATCCGGTCTCTTCTCTAATATGTCCAGATGGCTGCACTCCTCTGTGATTTTTTTACTCCCTCTTCGATCTTTCAATTTGATTAATCATTTGTTTATTGCTTTTTTTTACATATATATTCTTACACATTCTCATATATACGTAGCATTCGATTTGATATGTTTATCTATTTTTTCTATTTTTTATCAATCACAATTCAAAGTTTTATGCCTATATCATAGCTATTTTTCTAATTTTTATTCTTATATTTTATTGTGTAGATTAGTTGGGGAGAGCTATATTATATATATCTTCCCTTGATCATTCGATGACCCATAAGCATTTTTTTACCCTCTTCAGTCTTTCATTCTTTGATTAATCAATTTGTTGTTGCTCTATTATTTAACATTGGATTTTATGTGCTTATCTATTCTTTTTATTGTTTAATTTTATTATAATTAAAATTGTTATATCTACATCATAGTTATTTTTCTAATTCTTATTCCTTTTTTTTTTTGCATATTTGAATGAACCTACGATTGTAACTTCATTTTAGGGCAAGAAAAATATATTGAATTTAGTGGCACAATTGTTGTAGTCTATTTGTTGTATAAAAATTGTATATTCAATTTCGGAAACACTTTAATATTTTTTTTTAAATATATATAGTGTATGATTCTAATTCATTTTCAATTTTTATATATAAATGTTTTATTATGATTTTTATTAGAATTGATATGTTTACATGGATGATGCACTTCTACTATTTTTTACTTTGTTTTTTATTTTGGAGGATTACTTTTTATTTTATTTTTCAAATTACTATTTTATTTTTTGACCGAGTTCATTTGTTTGTAGTATGTTATAATGAGTCTCTTATATTAATTTAATCATTTCATTCATGTCTATAAATACAAGTCCGATAAATAATTTGTAAATCTATATCTATCATCTATCTATCTATCTATACATGGAGTCTATAATATCTATACACAATCTATATCTATATGTAATATAATAATAATAATAATAATAAATAATAATAATAATAAATAATAATAATAATAATAATAAATAATAATAATAATAATAATAATAATAATAATAATAATAATAATAGAAAAGTTGTGTTCAATCTAATAAATACATGCCTAGCTAAAATCCTGTGTTTTATCAATTTAAAAGTTTAATTTATATTTTATTGAATTAAAAAAATAATAGCTATCTTTCATCTTCCTCGTGATTATTTATTAATTTAAATTTATTTTTTGCATTAAATTTAATGCCTTAAATTCAAAAAATAAACGGTTCTCTTTTCATATTACAAATAATTAAATTTCAACTTCTTTGGATTCCAAGTAGTAATTTTCATCACATTCCTTAATTACATCACAATATTAAGTTATTATCACCATTAATGTTTAAGGAATAAAGAACAGAAATTTTAAAAATAAACCTGTTAAATGGTATTATTGTATATTCTTATATAAATATAAATTAAAATTAATGTGAAATTGCAGATAAGTGTTAAAACTTTGATAATCTTTAATATTAATTCAAAAATAAGCAACATGTAAAAATATATTTAATGAGTCGGATCGACGTCATCCCTAGAGTCTTCAGACGACGGCAATAAAATTAATTCGTTTTTATGCTATAATTTAATTAACTTCTTTATAAGTAAAGTTATTTATATTTAAAGAGTGCATTTTGATCTTTTTGAATTGTTATAAATTAAGATGATATTTTTTATTTTGAAAATTGTTAGAATATTATTAGTTTTTTAAAATATCTTCCTATAAAAATATTAATCATTAAATAAAAAAATAAAAAAAATACATGCAATAAAATTTCACCATATAAGAAACTTCTCGATTGAAGCAAATTTATGTGCTTAATTTTAAAACAGAATATTATAAGTTTAAAAGAGTGCATATATCTAAATATTTTACCAATTGTAACTTATGCTAATAAAAATGAGTAACTAAAAAATATGCTTAAAATTTGCTAAATAAGTTATTGATATTTCATTACCCTATTATAAAATTTACGTCATGTTAATTTTGCGTTATTCACCAATTATAATATCAAATCATTTATTTGATATAAAATCATGCCCCGGACGTAGCACGGGTCTGCCACCCTAGTGTAAAAGAAACAAATAAGATCTTAAAATTGAATGATATAGTTAATAAAAATTAAATTATTGGAAGATACGGATCGAGTAACAGGTTACGAAATAATTTTATTTGTAACAAGCAAATAAAACGAAAAATGTTTTGAAGTTCAAGTGTATCCATAAAAAAAATATGGAACTATTATCCTCTACAATGGTTAAAACAATCCCAATAGATTCTCCATATTAAGGGTTCGTTTGGTTTAATGTGAGAATTGAAATTCCCGAAAAGTTACTTCATGAGAATTAAATTTCCGGGAAGTCCAATTGATGGGAATTGTGAATATCTGTTTGGTTGATTTTTTATATTTTAGAGTATTAAAAGGAAAATTGGAAATTTTCAAATAAAAAATAATGGAAGTTGAACTTACACAGGGGACTAGGTAAGTGAACTTCTTCCATTTTTGGGGAATTCAACTTTTCGAAAAGTTGAATTCCTGCGCTTTGTAATTTCAAAAATACCAACCAAACACAAGAATTTCTCCTCTACATCCTGGGTTTTTGGGTTGTCAACCAAACGAGCTCTAAGTTTTTGCTGAATATTAACATTGTTTTTTGTTCAATAGTTTTCTCATTACATTCTTTACGGAGAAAAAATGGAGATTATTTCCTAAATTTTGAGAAAAGTCTATGTTTTGGGATAAACTCCATAATGGAGAAGTTGTTGGAATTTAGCCCAAAAAATTTAATAATACATGATTCGGAAACTAAATACACTGCAAATCAAATTTAGGGGTGCACGTCCATTATATGAATGTGGTGCACATCCATATGAAACTGGTGCACTTCCATTTGAACGTGTTGCCCTAACCCTGATTTGCCTTCGATTTTCAGTGTACGTATACTTGCACGTTGATTCAGACGTAGCACCACGTCAATAAGAACGTGCATTTGCTTAATCATTATTTACGGGTTATCTAACAACATTCTTATATGATTTATAATTCTCTATTTTGAAAATTCTTTTAGAGTAGTTGTTGTGCATGTCACAGTTCCCAACCCTTTTTATGTCATTTTGATAGGTCATCAAAACCGCCTTTTCTTCATTGCACGAAAACAAAAAAACATTTTAAACTCGGGAACAAAAGAAATAAAGATAATAGGATTATGATCAAGTGTTAGTTTTGTCCATGCCGTTGGGAGATATGAGCTAACGTTCCATACGTGAAGATGGGCAATCGGTTGATGAAGACGTATTTATCTATATTGGCCCATCAAAACAGAATTCCATACTATATAAATATAGAATCTCCCTCTCTCACCAATTGTACTCCAATCTGCATATTCATTAACTTTTCAAGCAAAAATGGCAGCTGAAATTTCATGCAAGAAACTTGACCCTCATCAGGTAACACCCTAATTCTTATACACTTACATACATATTCGTACATAACAATATTCGCATGATAAGATATTAAGATGTAATGTAATTATTTGTATGTATAAATGAAATGTACAGATCGGTTACGATGAGAACATGCTCCAAAACTATGTGCCCGTCTATGTTATGCTTCCGGTAAGCCAACCATTCCTTTTAATTTCGCGCGTACGGATGAAATTCAATGAAGTTAAGTATTTGTATTCGACGTTACGTACGTGCAGCTCGATGTGATAACCGCTGAGGATGGGCTCAGAGACCAGGATGCTACAAGGAGGCAACTTGAGAAGCTCAAGGAAGCGAGCGTTGATGGAGTCATGGTTGACGTGTGGTGGGGAATAGTGGAGTCAAGGGCGCCTCGGAACTATGATTGGGCTGCTTATAGGAGCCTGTTCCAACTGGTTCGAGACTCGGGCATCACCGCACTTCAAGTCGTTATGTCCTTCCACCAGTGCGGTGGGAACGTCGGAGATGGCTCCTACATCCCACTGCCTCAGTGGGTGCTTCGCATTGGTGATTCCAACCCTGACATCTTCTACACCAATCTAAGGGGCACCCGCAACAAAGAGTACCTCACCGTTGGTGTCGATAATCAGCCTCTTTTTGCTGGACGAACTCCCATTCAGGTAACAACAGAAACAGTCTGTTCACAGTGTGAACTGTAAGAGATGTTTACATCTGATCCATATGTCTCCTGCAGATATATAGTGATTACATGAGCAGCTTCAGAGAAAACATGTCCGATTTTCTGGAATCGGGCCTTATAATACACGTTGAAGTAGGGCTTGGTCCGGCAGGAGAGCTCAGGTATCCTTCTTATCCGCAAAGCCAGGGATGGTCATACCCTGGCATTGGAGAATTTCAGGTAATGTATGAATAAATTTTGCGTCGATAACATAACTTGCTAGCTAGATAATGTCGTGCATCTGACAATAGAATGCTACTGCAGTGTTATGATAGATATCTTAAGGAAGATTTTAAGAAGGCGGCGACAACTGTTGGGCATCCGGAATGGGCGTTCCCAAATAACGTAGGCCAGTATAACGACAGGCCAGAAGGAACCGAATTCTTTAGATCAAATGGGACATATCTCAGTGACAATGGCAAGTTCTTCCTGACTTGGTACTCTAACAAGCTGTTGAGCCACTGTGATCAAATCCTCGAGGAAGCGAACAAGGCCTTTCTCGGATGTAGAATCAAGCTAGCAGTAAAAGTACATTCCTCGCCGACAAATCAATAAATATATAGTACCTCTATCCATCATTTCACTTGTTTGATTGATCATTTGAGCAGGTTTCCGGAATCCATTGGTGGTATGCTTATGATAGTCATGCCGCGGAACTCACTGCAGGATACTACAACTTGAAAGAAAGGGATGGATACAGA
This sequence comes from Persicaria tinctoria, assembly GCA_037127255.1. Classification (NCBI taxonomy): domain Eukaryota; kingdom Viridiplantae; phylum Streptophyta; class Magnoliopsida; order Caryophyllales; family Polygonaceae; genus Persicaria; species Persicaria tinctoria. The sequence continues at coordinate 63,902,935 of JBANSL010000010.1, read as the reverse complement.
CCCATCGCGAGGCTTCTCTCCAGGCATTACGCGACACTGGATTTTACTTGCCTAGAGATGAGGAACTATGAACAGCCTGGCTATGCTAAAAGCGCACCCGAAGAGCTGGTGAAGCAGGCAAAAACATCAAAAACTCAGACATGATTATTATAGAGCTGCAATAAGGTGTGAATGTGATGTGATATAATCCATGTTTCAATCTGAAATTGCAGGTGTTAAGCGGATGCTGGAGAGAGGGGATCGACACTGCTGGTGAAAACGCGCTGCCAAGGTATGACAGCGCAGCTTATGATCAGATGCTCCTGAATGCGAGGCCAAATGGTGTCAATAGAGGAGGCCAGCCGAAGTTGAGGATGTCAGGATTGACATACCTTCGGGTGTCCGATGAGCTTCTGCAACAACAGGATAAGTTCGAGACTTTTAGATCATTTACGACAAAAATGCACGCTGATCAGGAGCTTTGCTCGGACACTGCAAGATACGGCCGTCGTGTGGATCCACTACAAGCGTCGAAGCCCAAGATTCCGATTGAACAACTCTTGGAAGCCACACAGCCAATAGAGGCGTTTCCATTCGACGGACAAACCGATATGCCGGTTGGAGAAGGACAAGGAGAAGTTGTGTGATCGATCTCTACTCGATCTAAAAGATATACAGTACTTATAGAATAAAAAGGGCCTGCTACTAAAAAGGGCCCTGTTACTGTTACTGCCAGTATGAATGAATCAATGTAATCCAGTGAATCCCATATATCCAAAGCAATTACTATTACTGCTTTGCATCTTAATTTACAATTTTAGTACTTCATTTTAAAGTCAAAAATAAAAAAACCTATTTAAATCAAATACGGAGCATTTTTTTTTTCCTGGTGGGAGTGGGGGTTGATTCAAATAATTGGGGCAAATTTGGCGGGTTCGTTTGAGCTGTATCGATTTGCAAACCCTAGTCCTGAACTTCCGATCTTCTCCCTCAAGCGGAAGCCAGAGAGAAGGAGATCCTCGTCGTTCTTCCGTTGTTCGCTTGTTCTCTGTAAGTCATTCTTCTCCTTCTCCTTGGATCTTCGTTCTTCACTTGGTTTTAATCTTTCTTCTCGCCCTGTTTCGCCTCCATCATCGATCTGGTTCGAGTTCCGAACGATTTCGGTTCGTTGTTCCCGTTATGGAAAATGTCAGGGCGTATCACGAATATTCCAACTTCAGTGGCCTAAACTTTTGTGACTTGATGTATCCTATGCACAGAAACGGTATAATCAAATCAACTACTCCAGTCCAGATTGATGGCAGAATCAGATAAAGTAGTAACTGCTGCATCAAGCAAGGCAAAAGAGAAAATCTCAGAACTAGGCATGTATCCTATTCAATTTTGCTGTCTTTAATAGATCAGAGTTGCGAAATTACGCTAATCGTTGTGACTACTCGCCACTTACTGTTAGCTGTTACACTAAAAACAGATGATATCACCTCAAAGGAATTTCTTGGTTCCTGGGGCACGATCCTCAGTTCTGATGATAGCTCAATGGACTTAAAATTCGAACCAGTTACCAAGGGAAAGAAGAAGGACTTCGACTTTGACAAGCTGTAAGTTCTACAAAAGCCTTCTAGCTTCCCTGCACATATTTACGATATCAGTTTTGATGCTTTGATTATTATTCTGTTTGTGGTCAAATATTAAACACATTCATTCATTTTTTTTATTCTTTTTGTATTCTTCTCCTGTTAGAGTGTTAGTTTACAAGCTGGTAAATAAGAGATGGTAGAACTACTTTCTGCATTGCTAAAAGTATTATATCCTTAAGTAGTCTAGTAATTGTGATGCAGGTTCCTTTGCATTTTGGTTGCTTATTGCATTCAATCACAGAAAACTTTACATGAATGAAATTGAGTTCAAGTTCGATCTAACTTGAGGCATTCCCTAAATATCCACGCGCAATTAGCTCTAGATGGTACACTTGCTTTGAATTTTTTGGTTATTAGGGTTTAACTGATGATGAAACTAATTCTTTCAGGGATATGGATTTTTCCCTTGATGTTGACTTTGGCAAGATGAATTCATTTAAAGTAGACATGGGAAATCTGGACTTCTCTTCTCCACCAAAGACTTCTACAAAGTCTAAGGAGACAAATCTTGACCTCTCTTCTCCACCAAACGAGGGCACAAAGTTCAAGGAGAGATCGGAAGGCGAGTCTGTCAAGAGCAACAAAAGAAAGGAAGACTGTTTTGCCTTTTCCTTTGATTTTGATGAGTAAGATAGATGGATCACTTTTGCACTTGTAAATTCTTAATGTAGTAATGGTGCTAAAATAATATCCTTCTTATAGACTTCTCATTTGGAAACAAAATGTCTGCTTCCAGGTTAGACAAGTTTGACTTGGATGCAGTCTTGCCAACAAGAACGAAGGAATTGAACAAGGATGATGGGAACAGAGGGGTCAAGATTGACTCTGCTGATAAACTTGAGCATCATGGCTCAAAAATACAGTTGGCTGATGGTGAAGCTAGAGATGCTGATGATGGACAAGACATGTCATTGTTGGTGACGGCAAGTAATTCAAAGGGAAATCTGGTAGCTTGTAATGAACCATATGGAGAGCCACAACTGCAGAGTCAATCAGTTCAAACCGTGCAAAATCAAACAAACTCAAAACCAGCCCTAATAGCTTCAGCAGGAGCAATCATTGATCATACCCAAAGAACAGACAAACAAAGTGATCAACTAGAAAAATATTGCAGTCAGTCATATGAAAAGCCAAAAGTGCAGGATCAATCTGCTTGGTCTTTCAAGGACAAGATAAGTGCACTTGATGTTTCAAAACAGATGGAGGCCAACTCAGCTGCTAACAAGTCAGGTGATGAGGATTCTAAAATGCAAGCACTTAATGCTAGATTTGATCCACCCTTGACATCGGAAAACGAAAAGTTTCCAGTGAAGGAAATGACGCAACATTATGACAGTATGCATTTAGAAAAAATATCTGAGGCAGACTCGGAAAGTACCGATGGAGAGGAAAATGTGCCCAAGAGTTGTAATGTTATGCAAGGAGACATGGCTAGAGAAACAGTAGCTGAAAATGTACCAAATGCTGAAGAAAGTTCTGTTGATCTCTCAAAACTAGGAGCTCATGGTACAGAATCCCTTTCTGGAAGGAAAAAGGCATTTATGGAAGCTGTCTCTTCAAATGCATCCAGGTTGATATTTTTTTTTACTGTCCTCACTATTTCACATTTAATTATGCATCTCTGTTGGCCGGGGCATTACCATAATGAGTAATGATCCTTTGTAACACTATAATCAATGCAATTATATTTTTGGACCATAATCGATGCAATGTTTATTTCAAGAATTCACTTTTTCAGTACAAAAAGTGAAAAAATGGCACGCCTAGTGTTACAAAGGATCCTTACTGCTGTTATATCTCGCTTTGTCTGGATATGTTGAATGTATTCTAGTTCTGGTTAGTTGATTAATATTCTGCAAGTTTTGGCCCTGCCAAGTAGAAATCAGTGAAATTTATAAGCTAATCTTATGCTGCAGGTTTAATCTGAAGCCGTCATCAGTGAAAGATAAAACATCTGCAGCTACTCAAGCATTGCCTACTAATGTAAATCTTGTCTCACTTGGCAGAAATGCAATATCTTCCTTGCATCCAAGTCCTTTTGGTGCAAGGTTAGTCGTGATGGATTATCATGATAAATTTTGAGCAGCTAGGTCTTCCAATCTCGATGAAAGATGATGTTGCAGTGTTTCTTATAGGCACATCACTCATAATGCACGGAGCAGAAGCAACCTGGATAAAAATTCAGGTTCATTTACCCAAGAAACAATAGTTTCAGACAACAACATGAAGGTTGCCAGTGATCAAAGTGTTAGGTAAGAGAGCTGTGCTTATAAAGTTGGCTCAACTTACAGTTTTTAAGCTGACTTGTATCATGTCCAGCACTCATGGCACATATAATAAACAAGATTGAGAATACTTGTTATTTACACATTAATGTTTGGACAGGGAAAAGGAACACTGTGATGCTATGGAGGCTCAAAGGCAAAATAACTTGGGTGGTTTATCAGTGTCAAATGATGGTAAAGCAGCAGAGAGAGGAACAATATCTGAGAATAAAAAAGAGGATACTAAACCTTCAAGGTGAGACATAATATATTTTTGATTCCCTATCTGTGTTTTCTTTGACTGCAGTCATTCTTCTGACCGTTTATCCTCATAAGGTATCTCTCGTTTTCCTGATACAATATACTTATATTAAATGCACAATTACTTCAGGAGCCTTTCACATTTAATTTAGGAACTATCACTTCCATCCAAAGATGACTGGCTTCCATAGTTCCATTGCTGAATATATGTGTGAGAGTAGGAGAAGATGCAAACAATTTGAGCCATTTGACTAGTATAGGGAGCCACTGTAGGGCAGGGTTGCCTAGAAATGTTTTACTTTTGTGATTGACCGCTTAAATTTTGAACATCTATGTTTCCTGAATCTAAAAGTCAAACAATAATTTGATTGTGCTTGCCACTAGATATATTCACAGGAATGAATAGACAGATGGACATTTTTATTATTTTAAAATCATGTAGAGCCTCTGGTTAAGGAAACACCAACTTTCTGTGCTCAGATGGCTGTCAACTTCATTGTTCAAGGTTTCACATCTTTTATGAAAACAATGCAAATCCCTGTAATTTTTTACTTACAAAATACTTCAAGGAATCCTATGACATTTCTATTATCCTAAGATATCCTAATTTGGCAATGTGTTTGAAATTGGAGCAGTTTCCGAGTGCAATCTTCATTGTTACCTGGTAGCACTAGTAAAAGCAATAACCAAGGTTCTGAGGTCCTAAAGCCAAAGATTCCAAGCTTGCAATCGGTTCGTAAGCTGAAGATGGATACTGTTGTGGGGAAGCTTTCAACTCTTACAGTTAGCAAGAAGATGCCTAATTTTTCTAGCCTGAGGATTTCAAGGTATTTTGATTCTGAACAACCTTTACCAATGATGCTAAGTCTGATGATTAATGCATCTTGTCTAAATACTGTTGAGGTGTTCAGTTCTCCAGCATTAGAAGATAAAATAGTTACTGCAAAAAAATTGGACAACAACGGCATGAATGTGCCCACAAAGCCTGTCCAACTAGCTGGGTCAGGAAAACAACAATCTCCAGCCATGTCTATAAAACGGAAGATTGCTGAGGTCTGTCCATTTTTGCTTTTGATCAATGTATTCCTCTATGGAACTGTGGTAACATTTTGCTAACTATTTCAAGCTGTCTGAAGGCTTCTGATGCAGCTCCAATAGTGTTACATCCATCAAAACGAGTCTCTCCATATCAAAGCAGGTATTTTCATACCATCCAGTGTTTGTGCATAACATTTTTCTAATTGTAGTAGTTTGGTGACCATCTTTCACTGAAGTTGCAGAAATTATAAAGAGGATTTAGATGGAGTGGCTCAAGCTGAGGTAACCTCTAAGACAAGCCTGAAAATAGTAATAGCTAAAACCTCTTGTTCTATAGAGAAACAAGGAGGGAAAAAGAAGCATTTTTACTGTGAATGTTAAATGTGCTTGCTTGACATGTCTGTCAGGTTGGTCTGCATAAGAATATCCTGGACTGTAGCTTGAAGAGTGTCTCTGACAAACAGCCAGAATCAGCATTCAAGGTTCCTCATAAGATGAAATTTGCGATGGAAAATGATAAAACTATTGAGAAGGCTGAGGCCTTTGGAAAAGAGCTTGATCAGGTAAGTGTTTACTAATGCTAAAATATAACTAGTCAGGAAACTTGGACAGTTGGACATGGAAAAAACAATGGAAATGTAAAGAAGACAAAAAGGGTTTTTTAATCTTGAATAAAAGTTTGACACGTGTGAAATTGGTCAAGTACAGAGGTTATTAGAAAGGTTGAATTTACACTTTCCTTTTAGATTGAACATCAGAACTCCAGTAAAGAAAATGGTAGTTCTTTGCTATCCTTATCAATGCCATCTCATGGAGGGCAGTCTCCATCATTTTATTGAACCTTATTTAGCTGGATCTTGGAAAAAATACTTGCTTCTTTCATTGATTGGTCAGTCTGCTCAATTTTCATCCTTGGGTTTTCTGCCTGTTTAGTTCAGCTTACTCTTGCTTTCCAAATATTTCTTGATACCTTCCCTGGTCTGCTGGCTCTGTCAGCTTCTGAAAAAATTGGAAAGTTCCTTAATGAATTAGTAAATTGATAACTTGCATTCTAGGGTGCAAATCAAAATTTGAAACTCTACAACCACATTAGCTGAGAGTTCGTGCTACTTTGTATTGCTGAATGATTTTCTTCTTCTTATGATATCCACCCCAACCCCTATTTATAATACATGGATGCAAAAGTTTGATCATGAAGCACCTTTTCTAAAAAAAGTTTAAAAAATCAGCATATAACCTGGGATACCATTTTATGCAGATATGCAGCATGTTGAGAAAGAAACAAGAAGAGGCAAAGGAATTGCTTGTGCGAGTTCTTGTTACTAACAACAAACTTCTTCTACTTAGCGATCCCATGCATGACCAGAAAATATCCTTCTGATGCTCTTCGTTTTCATAATAGCCTGTCACTTTTTAGCTCTGGTTATTTTGCTTATAACTCTTGAACAAAACGCAAATTTCCTTGACAATGATGATACCTTTGCCAGGTCCAGAATCTTGCTTCTAGGTTAATTTCCATGGAGCTTTCAAGCAGAACTGTAGACCCAGCTGATGCAGTAAAAGTCTCTCTCTAACACGCATACCAGTTCTGTTAGTTGGCAGCAACTGAAAGGCTTTTTTCAATCATAAATATCTGTTCTTTCAAGGTAGTTTCAAATACAGCACATGTTCTACTAATGTTTTCCTTTCTTTCTTATTGTCAGGGAAATAAGCACCATAATGATGCAGCAGTGAGATTCTAGCGCTTCCTCGTCAAGGGAACTGCTGCATGATTTACTGTACATCTGTACCTCGCAGGTACTAACTAGAACCTTTGAAATTTGAATGCTACTACGTCTCACACATACTGCATAAGAAAGCAATCAATGAGAAGTTGATACTTCTTACTGGTACTAGACTAATAGTTACAAACCTGCTACCTTCTTCTGGTTCTCCTTTTCTTTGCTATTGGATTGGATGGTTTAATCCCTTTGTTTCCCATCTGCTTACCCTTAATGGCGGCTCTTTGAACATACTCTGCATAAAATACTGATGCAACAAAATTGAAGGGGCATAAACAATTTGGTTTGAATCCTAAGGGTGATGATTGACCATTGTTTAATGCTTGTGGTTGTGGTGAAGTACACACTTCAAGTAACCTGCACTTTGTCTAGTGTTTCTAGTTTCTACTATTCGAAGTTTAAACCACCAGTCAGGAGGGTGAAAGCAAAGATGATTTTAGATCCATAAACACAAGTTGGTTTTGGTGGATGGATTATGGATAGTCCGAAGGGGTGTTTGGAATCCGTTATTAGCTGCAATTTGCAAGACGTGAATGCTTATTGTGAGCGGGCCTTGTTTTGTACCTTGTATACCCAATCACTTAACCAACCTCTTTTCTCCAAAAGCTAGAATAAATTTTTATTTTTCCAGTTGCTAAGTTTTTGGGTGTGTTTGGATTCCATTGCATTTTCATTATAATGCAATTATTTTACCTCGTTTTATGTGTTCGTTTGGTTGTAAAAATGAAAATCTCGTAAAAACCGAGGTAAAATTGTAATTTAACCAAATAATCACATAAATCGAGATAAAATAATTTCATTTTAATTAATATATGGTGAAATTCAGAAACATCCTAATTTGAACACCTTGAAAATTCTGTTAACCAAACACCGCCTTATCATTTTGTATTATAAACATCATGCATTTGGAATCCAAACACATCATGCATTTTGTATTATAAACATCATGCATTTGTTTCGTGATTAGTCGTACACGTTATGCAGTGTTAAATGATATCTCAACTTTGAATACACGTTTATTCCTTAGTCTATGCTGCTTATGTTGTTTGATCTCTTGCCCTACGTAAGTGTTCTTGAAAATATAATTAAGTAGTACATGGTCCAAAAATCAGGCTAAATAATTGTGCCATTATTGTGCAAGGAAAATAAAGCTTGGTTTTCTTACACAACCAAAGCTCTGAGTTCAAACCTTAGGTATCAAATATAACCTCTATAATGCATCATTAACATAAGAGGGAGTACTTTGTTCCCACAAGGTCTGCTGACTAAAAATGATGTATCACTTGTCAAAGACAAACATTTAAAAGGGCTTTTAAGCAAAGAAACAAAGTGGGCCCATTTTACAGTTGTGTCAATTCCCACATAGGCATCCTCTACTAGTTCAGACGTTGTGTTTGTGTCATACCCAGCCTGTTGAGCACCACCATTTTTGCCGGTATATAATGAAGAAAACCAGCATGTTCATGGGGTTTGTGGCTATTCAAAAGCCTTGAGAGGATCTTTAGGATCGATGTTGGCAAAGAGTGGGAGATCAACTGGCAGATTTTCAAGAGACACCCCTGCCTCCCTTAGTTTTTCCACAACTGCCTCGAACACAACCATGTTACCTTGGCGGGTCAAATGCAACCCATATCTGTGGACAAAGAACACACATATTAGGGCTAGAACAGGGCTTTTCAAGTCCCAACGACATATTTAGTAAACGTTGATGGACAAAGTTACAACAATTAGGTCTTCTAAAATTTCAAAACAAACCCTCATCTCACCCTCACAAACGATGTTGGGTCAATCTACCATACTCGTAACTTTGTCTCTTGACGGTGTTATAGTAACCTCAGCTGTATGTTTACCCAAACCAAATGCATCATTCACAGGTAAATAGGACTACAAGGCAGAGTAACTATCAGACAAGTATTTCTTAAATACAGAAAATGAGTACCTTAGACACGCTTCTTCCCAGTTGGAGAGCTCTTGCATTTTAGTCCAGAGATCTATAACCAATGCTCCGCATTCGTTGGCAACGACAGTGCAGGCTTTTGCATATTCACCAGCAGCCTCATTAGTCCTTTCAGGTCTACCATTTCCATTCTCAACATATGGATTCCTGCATGGTTTATGGTTTAAGTGAACTGTACACTTTTGAATGGGAAACTAAATTGAAAAGGCATAGACCGTATGCGTCCAGCTTCATCAATTGGAGGAGGTGTAACAAGAATTATGGCTGTGCTATGCCATCTTTTCTGCAGGCAGAAATTTACAAGTCGAATAGTTCACATGCTTCCGCGTGGAACCACATAAACACTTGGAAAAAGTAACCGAATTCTAACTTTACAAAATAATAAATGAAATTCTCTCACTATGCTCATATATGACGCCTCTGGACATTTCATGCTACATATGATCTCAAGCAATACAAAATCAAATTAAATAGACATCAACCACTAGGGCACATGGCAGGGGTGCACAGTGAACTTCTTGTGTGTTGTTTGTTCAGATCATGGTGTCGTCAGAGCGCAGCAGCGCTCACGATGAAGCATTGTGATAGTCAAAATGCGAGTAGCTAAAATGGCAACCAAATGGTTTTGGATTAAATCCATAGCTATGTGTAGTTTCATTGCTCCTTAGAGCACCCAAATCAGAAACACATCTTTCCTAACAATATACAATAACAGTACTTCCTTAAGAACAGGCCATAGAGAGTGTTGTTAATGCTAATACTAAATTACTAATGCCTTTCATTTAAAACTGAGCATCACCAATTGGTGGAACTGTTGAAGTACCACAAGGTGCAATAAGGCCATTTCAAATCTGGTTTTGGCCTATCAATTCATCGGTCCTGAGTTTCTGCACTTGTTTGATCCCTAATTTCAACCAAACACCTTCAATCACATAGCAAGTGTCAATGGTCAACCATCCATTAGCTTCGAAAAACCTAATTCGTCATTAGGATCCAATTCCTAATTTCAACCGGAAACCAATCTAACAGAAAATAAAAAGGCACCGTGCTTAGATAGATAGATACCTTGAGAGTAGATACAATGGTGCAGAGGTTGAGCTTGTACTCGTGGAGAGGAACGTGCTGGAAGGCAGCGTACTGATCAGGGAGGCAGGCGTCATTGGCGCCAAAGAACACCACAACAGCCAAAGGCGGCGGCGATCCGTGATCTCCGGCGGCCGAATAGATAAATCTTGGCCCTCATTTTCGGTCCACCCAAGCTTTCAGAGAGATGAAGGAAAGAGGGAAGCTTCACTCGGACACAACACATACACTTGTGATTTGTGAACTTGTGATGTGATCTTTGGATTGTACTGAGTATATGCTACTGTTACAGTTTCGAATCGGATCACCGGGTCATGAGATTCATGAGGTTTGGATAGTACTGTGACGGTTACGCCTGGCTGGGCCTGTTGTTGGGCTTTCAGCCATATTTGCAGATCTCACTTCCCAGTGAAAATATGGAAGGGACACCAAAATTCAAACCAAAATCACGGCTAATTTCATAATGAAGTTATCAGCAACAAAAGTGGGAGTGACTACTGGCTAATGTTTTGGGATAAATTGAGGAAATTGAGACTACGTTTGTCTGGTTACTGGTTACGTGTTAAGGAGATAATCTGACTTCCTAGTTTGAAGATGTTACAATTTGATTTTTGAGGATGTGTTTCTGTATAAGTTCTTACTTCTTAGTATTATACTCCAGCGTTTAGCGAGGAAAATGGTGTTTGACTGAAACCATTGGAAAATGAGCATTTGAGTGAACCAGTGGATCTGACACCTTCTAAATTCTTGTCTTGTATAAAAAATAAAGGTGAAGGAACATTTGAGTGAAGGAAGTCTATAGTATGGGTTTGGATGGTTATAGGCTAGTCTAGGTTTAGAGGGTTTGTCTTTTGTGTTTTTTTGTGTTGTTGGGCTTTTAGTTTAGCATTTATGTATGCTTTTATTGATGACTTTTAGACTATACTGTTAATTTTACTCTTGTGCCCATATAGTTTGTATTACACACAACATAAATCAAAATCTTCTCCACTTACTCAGGACATAGATGTGTACATTCAAAACCTATAGTCTTCCATGAGATTTAGGAGGAAGATGTTATGTATTGTTGTATAATGTATATAAATATAGAATGCACCAAACATATATAGTTTTTGTTGTCATCTATGCACAAAAATATACAATGTAATTACAATGCTTATATGAAAAGCCATAAATAGAAGTGATATAGGTGAAGTTTTACCCCGCTCGTTTTGAGGCGATGATAACAAAGTATCTTGATTATTTTTTCCGACTATAAATACAACAAAAATCGATAACATATAATTGACGAAATTAAGATTTTGATAAATTTTGTATGGTACTCCCTTCGATCCAAAATACATGTCATTTGGCTTTTTAACACGTATTTTAAGGAGCTAAAAACTATATAATATATTAAGTTTTTTTTTAAATTTTTTTACAATTTAATACTTCTTACCAACAAATAGTTGTAAAAAATTTACTAAAAAAAAGTTAATACTCCCTCCGTCCAACAATACATGGACTTTTAGATGTAAATTTTTGTTTAACAATAGATGGGCTTTTAGGTTTTCTAGGTAAAAAGTTGTAATGATTTGTATTGGTTTGTGTGTTGTTGACTTTTTAAAATAATTTGATTGGTTAAAATGTGTGGTGGGTGTTAAAAAATAATAAAATTTATGAAAAAGTTAGTGTAATGATGATGTTTTTTTAAAAGTAAGGTGTTTTATTAAAACTTGTGCAAAATGCTAAAAGACAATGTATTTTTGGACGGAGGGAGTATTTTATATAGTTTTTAGCTTATTAAAATACGTGTTAAAAAGTCAAACGACATGGATTTTGAATCGGAGGAAGTATCATTTAGACAATTTCATGTTATTGTTAAATTTATGGTTGAAAAAATGAGTCGGAATATTGGTTATCACATCCAAAGGTTAGGTTATTACAAAGGTTATTTTAATTAGTTTTGGCTAAATAAATAAAATAAAAAATTGTATACCCAATTACTCACCCAGTAGCGTTTGCCCTAAATTGGCCGATCAACGAAAACAGATCTAGCGGAAGTCGCACGATCCATCCCCAGCTATCTCTTTGTGTTGAATCTCTCTGCAGGTGAAGTTTCTTGTTGATCCAAGCGAAGATGCTGGTGAGAGGCGAACCACTCCTGTCAAAATTGGCGGTAGTCGCCAAATACTTCGTCTTTCCTGGTACCATGCTCGTTTCCGTGGTTTACTGTCCTCCCGACCTCAACAAGCCTAAGAAGAATCTCGATCCTTCTTCTCAGTATTCCGTCTCCTCTTGATTTCAAGGTGATATTTTCCTTCAATCATGTTGTGTTTCTATCTTCTAGGGTTTGGATTTTTAGATTTCACTCTTGTTCGCCTCTTTGCCCTTTTAGCTTTGTTTAGGGTTTGGATTTTCTCTGTTAATTTCGATTGTATTTCGTTTGCGAATCAGATTTTGATGCCGCCTCTGCGTATTAATTGAAGAATGATATAATTTATGTTCTGTTTTGCGCCAAAATTGAGTCAATTGCACAAATTCCCCAGAAATTTGTAATCTCACTTTTGATTGCAAACCTCCTTTGAGCTGTTCAATTGCGATCCATTTGATACTTTTACATATTGAAGGATTTTCTTAGTTTTCTGCATTCCATTTTTACTGGACTTCGGAGCAGCAAATTTCTGTGATTGTTTCATGACAGCAACAATATCTAGCTAGATGGCTTTGAGTCTGATTTGTCTTGAGTTTTACCCATTCCATCACCCGTTTTAGGACCCTTTTTACCAGTCTACAAGCCAGCTTTTCCCTACAACAGAGCCTCGGTGATTCGTCCGTTCAATCTGTCCAAACTAGTCATTCTGCACTTGGCTGTCAGCTAAGTGCTAATAGAGGATCCATTTATGTTAACCCTCTAATCTGAGTGGTATGGAGTAGATTCAATTGAATGAGGATGAAAATACTGAAGAAAATTAGATGAAATCAAATGACTTGATGAGAGATAGTTTAGTGCTTATCCCTCAAGTAATAACTTACTCCCTTCCTCTTTCCCTGCAATTTCTCCTTCGCACTTTGCCAAATGGCACATAAGTTCCCCGTTGGTTTAGATGTAAAATTTGTAATATGCCTCTTAACCTTGTATGACTTTATTTTGTGCTTCTGCTCCTCATTCATTTATTTTCTTATTTAAGACTTCCCTCTTGTAATTACACAATGTAGTTATACTGTCATCGTCCCACGTAACCTTTTTATACACTGTTATTTCGAGACATTTTCACTCAACTCAATCTTCTATCATCTTTTTTTTCCCTCCTTTTCTGTTGAAAACACTCTTTAGCTTTCTGTAATTGCTTCTTATGTTTTGACCTACGTTCTTGATTATTTTTTGGGGATTCCATTTTGGAAGGCATATTAGCATAGGAGTATGACAGCAGAACTTGAGACTGTTCAGTGCATGTGATGATGTGAACTCATTCAGGTTCTTAGTTCTTTCTGACTTCCTTTTTCGTCTATTCTGTCTCAGGAAGGCATCCATGGTTGATGGACTCCCAGCTTGGGCAATAATATGGCAGCAGGAACTGCCTGCAGTTAATCTTTTGCCTTTGAAATGATAAAGTCTTAGGTTGCTATGTGAATGTTTGAACATTTGCCTGTGTGGTCTTTGAACAACTATATCATGTAATCAATTCCTTATGGAATGAGTTCTTTCATTTATACGTGGTCTTTTTACCGGTCATATGAACTTATGCAACCCAGGATCAGGTTTGCCATTCGACAATTATCACAAGGCCCCTTGCCTAGGTCCCTGCATCCTCTTCGTTTTGAAAGCTTAACATGATGATTATAGTTTTTCGAAATTTATATTAAAAGCTGATCTAATGACATGGAAACGTATCATTCTCTAATGGTGATGTGAACTTCTCTCTAATCATCTCCTCCATCTTCGGATTGTGTTTCTTCTTCTTATCCAACTCTTATTGGAATTCGCTGAACAGGCGTGTACTTCATTTCAGCAGGTGTGTTGCGCCTGTAATAACATTCATGGAAAGACTTGATCTTCCATTGAAACTTTTTCATGTTATGAGCTTCGATTACTACTGATACCATTTCGCTCTGAAATTGAGCAAGGACAACTAATCGCTTATATGAATTGAGACTGTTCTTATTTGTAATGTGCTGAAAATTACACAGCTAGGTTGTTCAAGTTGACTCCAATCAGGATTCCAGCCCTTGTGCCAAACACCGCCTTACTATCATAACAGCTCGGTTCGAGTACGGTGAATTCATTGAAAACGGCAAGACATGGTCCCTCAACAAGACAGCTCGTGAATTTCACCTACCAACATCAATAAGAAAGGCGCAAAATTTTTGCACATTTATAGGCCTCAACTACACAGGTTTACATATCTCAGGTAAGTGAGGTAACTACTAACTAGTTCGAAAAGGACCTCTGTATAGGTTATCATTGTACAAGAAACTCGAAACTCCATAGCTTTTACTTTGCAGGCTTTGTTTCTCCATGGCCACCATGACGACCCTCTTCTTTCTCATTTGTGTCTTGTTCATCTGCTGCTCTGCTACGATCCCTTCAAATGGAACCCGGAAATTTGAGGCTATTTACAGCTTTGGAGACTCACTCACGGACACTGGCAATTTCCTTCGAACTCACGCCCTTGCAAGTTTTCCCGTCATTGGAAGGCTTCCTTATGGTGAGACGTTTTTTCGACAGCCAACTGGCCGGTGCTCTGATGGGCGGCTCGTTGTGGACTTCTTAGGTATGCACAGAAGCTTTTATCTCTCTGTAGATTTTGAGCTCCATCTTTCAGTGTAAACATGTCGAAACTTACGCAGCTGAAGCTTATGGACTACCTTACCTGCGGCCCTATTTATCCCTTGCGAGTACTGACCGTGTCCAACAAGGGGTCAATTTCGCGGTTGCTGGAGCCACTGCCTTGGACCCAAAGTTCTTCTATGATCGTAACATCGGATCAGTTCTTTGGACTGTCGATTCACTCAACATCCAGGTGGGATGGTTCAGAAGCTACAAGTCCTCATTCTGTAAATCCGACCCAGGTAGCTTCGAATCCTCAACTTGGCTAAGTAAAATTGTAAGATTCAAACTGAAAGTTTGTGTCATTTTGCTCCATCAGATTGTCTGAGTCATTTCAGAAGGTCTCTCTTCATAGTAGGTGAGATTGGTGGAAACGATTACAACTACGCATCGTTCTTACACAGCGACATTCACCAGCTTAAACAATTCACTCCATTGGTCGTCGGAGCAATCTCAGGGGCCATTGAAGTAAGTGAATTAAGGCAACTAGCTCATCGAATTCAGTGTCTCTTTCCTGGATTTTTCTTCAAGGATTTGAGTGTCTGTTGGTATATGGCCTGCTAGATGCTGATCAACGAAGGAGCAGCGACACTCCTTGTGCCCGGGAACCTACCAATCGGATGCATAGGGATATATCTGACACTGTTTCCGAGCTCCAACAAGGCGGACTATGATCAAAACGGATGCCTGAAAGCGTACAATGCCTTCTCAAGGTATCATAACGATCAGCTGAATCGCGCACTGGAGGAGCTGAGATCCAAGTACCTACATGTGAAGATCATATACGCCGATTTCTATGCTGCTTCTATTCAATTCTACCACACTCCAAAACACCATGGTGAGTTCATTCAGTTCCCAAACACTTCTTTTTTTACCTTGTCAAGGCTATAAACTGGTCTTCATTCGATGATTCAATGTGCAGGGTTCACCAATGGAGCGCTTGTAGCGTGCTGTGGAGGTGGCGGTCCATACAATTTCAACTACTCCGCAAGGTGTGGACACATCGGTTCCCATGCCTGCAAGGACCCTTCAACCTTCGCAAGCTGGGACGGGATTCACTTGACTGAGGCCGCGTATAGTTACATAGCCAAGGGGCTACTTGGCTCCATTGCCATCTAAGACAGCCTCTGGATTATCCAAGTGAGGCTGTTTATCACTGTAGATTGTGGTAATCGTTTAATAAGTAGTCTAGACATAGATTCAAGAACATTGTGACGGTATTCATTCAAGCATAGATCACCATCTCTGGATCCGAAAGTGAGTACTAGACATAGATCACTGTTAGCTCTGATGGCAACATCTTACTTTGTATTGATCTTTATGCCTGTTGGTTAGGGTTACCTTAATAATGTTTCAACGCAATCACATTCAATGTAAACCTGCCAAATTTGCTGGACTTCTAGAAGCAGGGCTGTTCAAAATCGGTTTGAACCAATTTTTTCAGCCGAACCGAACCGAAATAACCGAAACCAAACCGAACCGAGGGGTTTAGGTTTAGGTTTTCGGTTCAGAGAATTTTAATTTTCGGTTTTAAGTTCGGTTTCGGTTAAACCGGCAAAAACCGATTTTTTTTTAATACGGAGTATTTTAATTTAGCCTTACGGAATTTGAGGTTTAGATCTCGCGTCTTCGTCTCCCAGTGCGCCTTCAGAGTTCAGCGCTAGCGTCTTCGCCTCTCTCCACCACTCCAGCCCAGATCCGTCGGGACAACTGAGGAGGAAGAAGGCCATGGTGCAGTTCTTCCGCGCGCTTGTGGCCGCCGGAGTTTAGGGGGTGGTTATATGGAGTTCTGATGGGGGCTTGTCGAGAGAGAATAGCCTAGGGTTATATGGAAATCGTCGCCTTCGCGAAGAGTTGTGGACTCAAGGTGAGGGCTGCCATGGCTTTTCATCAATGCGGCACGACGGCACCCGTCCGGGCGATCCTTACTCGTTGGTTAGACCTCATCTTGAGTACCAAATTTTGTGACTTGCGAATGAAATTGTCTCTATTCGGTTGCATGTTGTCTCATTTCTTGATGCTTCATCTTGGCAATTGGGCTTGGATTTGAATTCTAATCCACCTATTCTTGAGAGCCAGCGAATTAATTTGATAGTGGCTTCTCCCGAGGATCATGAATAACACATTTTTTTTGGATGTTTG
This sequence comes from Persicaria tinctoria, assembly GCA_037127255.1. NCBI lineage: Eukaryota > Viridiplantae > Streptophyta > Magnoliopsida > Caryophyllales > Polygonaceae > Persicaria > Persicaria tinctoria. Next base: position 63,885,983 of record JBANSL010000010.1, on the reverse strand, counting down.
ATATGGAAAAGTTGTTCATAACTAGCAAAGTTTTGTGGCAATTTGTGGCTGCAATTGGTGGTTCAGTGGCATTATAAAGTTATGACCTCAGTTATGGTGAATTGGTGATTGAAGGGAGAAGATGCAATGATTTTGTTATTTTCATTTGACGAGCAGAAGCTATCAGTAAAAGTTGAAGAACATTTATCTTTTGTTTTGCTTTTGTTCATCTTCAGTCTATTATTCTCTAGAAGTAGCTTTTAATTGGTGAATCATAATAACCAACTTCGTTAGGTTATGCTGAAGAAATAAATTTATGACTGGTAGCCACTGCTATGCAATTGTGTAAGGTTTTTTTTTGCACTTTCTGTACAGGTTTTTTTTTTTTTTTTTTGGATTAGGTAACTAGGTAAGAATTTGGGTAGGAAACTACCCAAGAGCATCCAGACGGATGAGATGCTGAAGATCTTTGTTAGTTGTTAGTTCGACCCCATAGGCAGAGTGACAAAGGTGTGCAACCTTATCAGCCACTCTGTTGCCTGCGCGGGGAGTATGAGAAAAGGAAACTTTACTCACATTCTGTACAGGTTTGTGGCACTGCAGTGCTGCTGTTGGGCTGGGCATTTCCATTTTTTTTTCCATTGTGTTACTTTGGATGAAAATGACCTCCCAAAACCTCACAATCAAAGTAAATTAATCCGGTTCACTTAGGTTATAACCTAACCGAACCTAAATCAAACCGGCAGAAAACCAAACCAAACCTATTAGTTTAGGTTCGGTTTTCGGTTTCCATTTTTGGGAATTTCGGTTTTCGGTTCGGTTCGGTTCGGCCCGGTTCGGATCGATTTTGGGCCGATGAACAGCCCTATCTAGAAGTGGTATCTTACGTTAACAACTTTTTCGGCTGTAAATTTATTCAAGTCCAGGTGTGTTGCTAGTATGTAAGATTATCTCCAACAGCTTCCCTAATATTTTCCCAAAATAGGAAAATAAAATACATATTCTCTAAATTATTTTTTTTTTAACTCCAACCGCTTTTCCATTTTAAAAGATTTGGGGAATCATTTAGTTTGGAGAATGCTGCATTTAGGGAATTATCTCTATTTTTTCAACTACTTCATTTTGGAGAATGTGGTGGGAAATCTATTGAACCAAAAAATACCTTGAAATTCTCTAAAAACTCTAAAATCCCCAAAATAGGAAAACTGTTGGAGATGCTCTGAGTGGAAACGTCGAAGAGAAATAAGATCGAAATCCAAAAACAAAGGAATTATATGGTTATTGGCGGCGATAGGGGTCGCCCCTCCCTTCGATGACGAAAAAAGTGAAAAACGTAGTATTTTTTTTAAAAAAAAATTGAAGGTAAAAAAAAATAAAAATGCGAAAAAGAACACAAAGTAAGAGGTCAAATGAAACCTCATGTTTACTTATTTGCAATACTTTTTATTACTACCAAAATTTTTCTATTTTAAATGACATATTTAAATCAAATTTACTAAAATTTTCCTATTACAAATGTCATATTTAAATAAAATTTTATAGTTTTATTTCGGTCCGGATAAATACACCACAAATCTTGCACGTCGTTTTCGACGTGCAAGGTTGAGGTGGGTTAATTAATTAGAAAAGAGTGCTAATTAATTAAAAGGACTTGCACGTTGAAATAAACGTGCATTTAAAGAAGAGGATTTGTAGTGTATCTAACAATACCCTTTTATTTTAATATCTTTCACAAGAGTATTCATTATGCTACATATATTTTAAAAAAAAATTCTAATTTTTATTGCTATAATTTTTTTTACTATCAAAATCATATTTAAACCACAATTTATTGTTTTTTTAACCACAATTTTCAATCCTAACAATTTCTTTCCATTTACAAATGACATATTCTTTTAAAAAAATATATAATTTTCCTTCAATATTTTTCAAAAAATTATTCATCATGCTACACACACATATGAAAAAAAATTTATTAAATTTTATTTTATGATTTTTTGTAATAAAATATTATATTTATACACAGCCTATAACTTTATTTACAAATTCAAGCCACTGTTATACTAAATTTTAGCAACATATATGTAACATAATATATAAATGGGGAAAGCAAAAGTATCCATATACATTAACAAATTCAATCTAGCTAGTTCAAATTCATTACAAATCCTACAATAATTTTTTCAAACAAGAAGAAAACGCCCCCAAATTTAGTACTATTTTGTTTTTGCAGATATCAATTTTGCCAGTTTGGATCCCCGGAATCAAGTGTTACACTTAATTATTTCAGGTATAAAATTAAATTAATTTTTTTTTAAAAATTATATTTATACTATATATACTTATATTAACATGTATATAAACTCTTATTTTGAAAATAAGCGTTTTAGAAAAATAAAAAACTATTATCTAAAAGAATAAATCTTTTAATTATCCATAATTTTTAACAATATTTTTTCATAATAAATTTTTATAAATATCTTAATCTAAGTGTAAAGACTATAAAGATATTTTTTTAAACATCAACTTATACCCGAAATAATTAAGATGATTCTGACTGCAATTTTGCACTTCTCTCTTCAATCATCGATCAGAAGAAATCGTCGTCTAATAAATCGCGCTCCATGGTCTTCCAAGACCCATCAGCTTGTTGCACCATCCCTTTGTTCTTGATAACCCACCAAGAAGCCGGCACTTTGAAATCCGCGTTGAGAAAGTCTCCAGCCTTGTTCACCAGCGCCACGTCCCTAATCCTATCGACGGTGAGATCGAACCCGCCGTCCCTCCCGTGCGTTCCGGCTACACGCGGCTACGCCGTGGAGGTACACCTCCAGGCTGTGCGAGATGGTCATGTTGTAGGGAAAGCAGGGGCGCTTCAAGAAGGGTGACTTGTTGGTGTCGATGGCGAGCTCCACCCCGACGTCCTCGTAGGGGGAGACGAGTAACTTCGGGACAATGTCGCGTATGTTTTTGACCCTCAACACCTTGAGCTGATTGGCGAACGCGTACTTGGTGAACACGCGCTTGAAGCCGGAGTCGCCCACCCTCGGGGAGGCAAAGACAATCGCGGTGACTAGGCATGATGAGCGGTGCTCGCCGGAGGAGGTTGGCGGGCGGTGGTTGATGCCGTTGGCGACGATGTCCACGGCGTTGAGGGTTGCGAGGGCGGCTCCTAGGCTGTGGCCCGTGATGGTTATGCTTACCTCTTCGTCCTTGTATTGCTCTACCAATCTCTTGATCTCTGATAATACCTATGTACAAATATTGCAATAATTTAGTGTTGGTAAAAAAAAAAAACGTTGATCAATCATACACTTATTTTTCCTAAATGAAGTTTTTTTAAGGAAAAAGTGATAAAAAAAAAATTGGATAAAATATTATTCAAAGTTAATCTTATTATTTTCAATTGGGTAATATATACTTACCTTCTGTTGAGACTAAGATAGAGGACGGGACTTTCTCCCTCTTTTATCGGGAGGATGTGGAAGTCAACCTAAATTCGAGCATAAAATTAAATTGGTGATTGATCATATATAATTAATTAAATTAAATTAAATAACTAATAAGGCTTAATTACTTTATCATTTATAAAATAAAATCATTCCAATATGAGTTATGAGTTCAAGCGAATATTTTTTGAAGTTAATTATAAAAGTTAAGATAGAATTATGATATTTTATGTATCTATCTATATTGATTTAACATAATTAATTTATATATTATATCAAATCATATCAAATTTTTTATGCTATTTTATTTAAAAAAGGTAACATAGAATTATGATGTTTTGTTTATCGATCTATATTTATTTAACATAATTAATTTATATATTATATCAAATCATATCAATTTTTCTTATTAATATTTAAAAATAATTATATTTTTTATTACTGGTAAGTAGGCCTGTCCACGGGTCACGGGTCAATCCGTGACCCGACGGGTTTGACGGGTCACGAGTTTGAGTTATGGTTAAGAGATTTCTGAAAATGACCCGTCGGGTCGACAAATTTTTAATTTTTTTTTGAAAAAATGTATTTTTTTAGGGTAATTTTTTTTAAAAAAAAATCATTTTTTTTAAAAATTTGGGTCGACCCGTGGACATGCCTACTAGTAAGTATGAAATTTTATTTTCTTTCTATATGATGGGTGAAAATGTGAGGTAGTGTCATTAAATTCTATATAAAGACGAGTGAACATTAAATTATGGAGATCGATTTATCTTCTAACAAATTTAGAGATTTTTCTCATCTCTACAAATTTTCTATTTTAAAGATGAGTTTGAAAAAACCGTTTGAAAGAAAAAATTGTTTTATGCTCTTTAAAATTTTTTATATTCTCTATTTTACGCAGTTGAACGGTCTTTTTTTAATCCAACGGTGCTTAAAATTATCCGACCACGCTTTATTTATAACCGTTGTTATTAGTTGAAGCGCACCGAACAACCCAGATTAAATAAATACTCCGTAAAAAATAACGGGAACGGACCTGATCTCGGGCGATAGTCTTGTTGAACCGGCAACGGGGATCATGGGGAGCATGGGGATCATCGGAAGTGTAAACGGAGTACCACCCCTCATGCACCGACGGATTTTCCTTCTCATTCCCCAAAATACGGTGGGCGGGAACCGGCGCATACTCCAGTATATCATTGACCCATTCCGTCGCCTGCACGGTCCCCCGCCACGCCACCATCACGTCGCGCCTCCCCATGAGCGCCGCCGTATCGTCGTCGGCGACCGCCACGTAGCCGATCCAGTTGCTCTTCTTCATCCAGGCATCCTTCGGCAGTGCCTTGAGGAGGATGCAGTCGGGGAGGTGATCGATCCCCGATGTGGCGTAGAGGAACCTCGTCACCTCGTAGCGGTAGGGGCGGCCATTCTCGAGGAATACGTTGGAGAAGAATTGGCGCTTGGAGAAGAGGCAGCTCCCGGCGTAGATGGATTCCTTCTGGCTGTCGAAGGCGTCGTAGGCCGCCTCCGCCAGCTCCCCGTAGTGGAGGATGTAGCGCCGGAGGTCGTCGTCGAGTGGGTCCAGGAGGCCCGCCCAGCTGGCGCTGCCGCTCAGAAACCGCCATTTCTTGGAGATGTCGGCGTGGTCGCGGTTGTGTGATGGCAGGTGGAACTCCATCGATCGATCGATCGATCGTTGTGATCGAATTTCTCGTTGTTATAATTCGTGTAAGGCAACAGGTTGTGTTGTTGTGTGTATTCAAGTTTATATTTGAGGATCTTAATTTATGGATTCCATATATAGGGCGAGGATTGGATATGTACATCACCATCACCGTTCTTTTATTAGAATGTGTAAAAAAGGTAATTAGAAATAACAGGTGTTGCTTAGATGATTTCCACCTTCCATTTTATAAGACGATAACCTATATAAACCTATAGAGAGAGAAAAACTTATAGTTCAAGGTGTTAATTAAATAGAGATAAGCTTTTGATCGAGAAAATTTTGTGCGTCAAATTTTAGAGTATAATTGGGGTGATTGTTGTAGTTAAATGTATTATTTATTTTCATTCTCACCAATCTGGACAAGTTCGATGATGGTGAAATGTATTCGAATGTTCGATGGTGTAGGTCTTGGATTTTGGAAGATACAGATCGAAGATTATTTATATTAAAAAAATATTTATCATATATATCCTCTCTCGAAAAAGAAGTCAGAGGGCAAGAAGGATGAAGATTTGAATATTATTGATTGAGACGCTCTTGGAGTTATCCGACTGCACTGACGTTATATCACACAATGTGGCCTTCAACATAGCAAAGGAAACAACCACGACGTGTCTTATGGCAAACCTCCCCAATATATATGTACGAGAAACCATTTGTCTCTAACAAAGTTCATTTGATTATCTCAATGTCTCAATGAACTCAACACAGTCACAACTCAGTTGTGTTGGATTGAGTTTGATGACGAAGTACAAGCTTTGAATTGATACCTTTGTCTTCTCTTCCAAACAGCTGGAGTGGTCGTACGTGGGTAGCTCATCGGGAAGCAATAAGTTAAAATTCAAAGATATTTGTGATTTGGTGCTCAGTTGGGTGAATCACCCTATTTTCCTCCCATCCACCTCCATTTCCATCTAATTAAGACCACCCCTGGATTATCCAAGCAAAGGCTGCTTTTACCGCAGATTATGGCAACCGTTACTAACTGATAGTATATGGGCTTGAAACTATGTCGGATAAGCCCAAAGGAATTGACTGATCCATTGTATACAAATAGTCAAAGATAATGAAGAAAGAGGGTGAAACAGATTTTAGTTTCATTTCTCTCTCCGCCTACAAACACCGTTTTCCTTCTCCATGTTTCACGTTTGCACTCTGTTTCACCATGAAGCTCGCTTAATCGATCGAATCTCAATTTGAAATGGTATCAGAGCAACAAATTGAGATTCTTTGATTAATTGGAGTGATGGACTCGTTGCGATTTCATGTTGAGGTGTTGGATCCTCAACTCTATGCTCGCTAGCTTGTCCGAAGGATTTATGTACTCAAATTCAGCGAAACAGCTATGAACTTCTAGAAGTGTTATTGTACCTTAACAACTTTTTCGGGTGTGAATATTTATTCAAGGGGTGTGTTGCGACTTGCGAGTATGTGAGTTAAAACGTCGAAGAGAAATAGCGATCGATTTTTTTTTTGGGTAATTTGCAGAAAACCACCCCTTAAATATGATCTTTTGCATAAAACCACCCCTTAAAATCGAAATTGCAGAAAACCACCCGTTAAATAGTATCCGTTACCAAATCACCACCCCACACCAATATTCCGTCAAAAGATCCGTTAGAACTCAAGGGGTGAGTTTACTCAGTGAGTTTACTCGCCCAACTCGGCCGAGTCAACTCAGTGTCTTCTTCCTCCAAATTGGATGGTAGGGGCTTCAATGGGGGTTGGTTAATTTCCATTGTTTCACCTTCAAAATACCTCTATTAAGTTCTAATCACCCCCTTCATCTAAAAAACGTGTTCAATTTGTAATTTAATCTAATGATTCAACCTCAATTCCGTTCAAGTTCGTTTTTGCCCCAAATTGAAATCGACGTCGTTTTGGATGATTTTGAAGCCGTTTCTTGTAATTGAATATACAAAATCAATCAACAAATAAAATGAAAGAGATTGGTGTATTCAATTGTGGGTTTTATGGACTCCATTCACTCTCCCTACAAAAGGGGATTTCGTCCTCTTTAGGATCCTATATTCCTATTCCACCATTGTTGGCTAAAATCCGAGCACTTAATTTACTCTATCGCGTTCATTATACCTCAAGCGTCGTTTTAGTGTAAAAACCCCTCTCAAAATTGTGCAAAACAATCGGATTCCATTTCCGATATAAGCTACCCGGGGGTTGCAGCCCGCCACCCTGTCGTTGTTTTCGAAGCCTCCTTGCACCACCAGGAGATCCGCCGCACTGGTCTTGCCTTTCCGTGCCTCCAAACTCCATCGGGAATCTACCGAAGCCTCACCGAAGTATATTGCTATTGCCGCCGATGTCCTAGTCTGGTACTCTAATGGTGTCGATTTGGGGAGGAAGATGAGTTAATTGTATTCTTCCTCCCATACTTTTTATTTTTATAAAATATGCCCTTATTTCAATGATAAAATTACAGGGGCAAAATAGTCATTTCACATATTTAACGGAACTTTGACAGAACAGTGGTGTGGGGTGGTGATTTGCTAACAGATGCTATTTAAAGGGTGGTTTTCTGCAATTTCGATTTTAAGGGGTGATTTTGTGCAAAAGGTCTCATTTAAGGGGTGGTTTCCTGCAGATTACCCTTTTTATTTTTGGAGGAAGGAATTATATGGTTATGCTAAACTTTAGCTACATAGACTTATGTGTAACATAATATATAAATGGGGAAAGCAAAAAAATCCACACACATTAACAAATTCAATCTAGCTAGTTCAAATTGATTGCTAAATATACAATAATTTTCTCAAAGAAGAAGAAAAAACCCCCAAATTTAGTGTACCTTTTTTTTTTTTTTCAGTTATCAGTTTTGCACTTATCTCTTCAATCATCGATCGATCAGATGAAATCGTCGGCGTCTAAATCGCGATCGACGAGCTTCCAAGACCCATCAGGTTGTTGGACCATCCCTTGTTCTTGATAACCCACCAAGAAGCCGGAACAAGCAAATCCACCTTGAGAAAGTCTCCGGCCTTGTTTACCAGCGCCACGTCCCTATCGACGGCGAGCTCGAACCTGCCGTCCCTCCCGCGCCTGCCGGCAACGCCGTGGAGGTACGCCTCCAGGCTGTGCCAGCTGGTGAAGTTGCCGGGGGTTTTCAAGAAGGTGGACTTGGTGGTGTCGATGGCGAGCTCCACCCCGACGTCCTCGTAGGGGAAGATGGGGTAGTTCGGCACGATGTCGAGGTTGTTTTTGACCCTCAATGCCTTGAGCTGATCGGCGTACTTGGAGAACACGCGCTTGAAGCCGGTGTCGCCCACCCTCGGGGAGGCGAAGACGATGGCGGTGACTAGGCACGGAGGGGGTTGGTCGCCGGAGGAGGTCGGCGGGCGGTGGTTGATGCCGTTGGCGACGATGTCGACGGCGTTGAGGGTTGCGAGGGCGGCTCCTAGGCTGTGGCCCGTGGTTGTTATGCTTAGCTCTTCGTCCTTGTATTGCTCTACCAATCTCTTGATCTCTGATAATACCTATGTAAGAATATTGCAATAATTTAGTGTATGGCAAAAAAAAAAATCGATGAAGCTGTTGAATTAGGTAGGTTAAAATCATTGATGTTCTATTTTGCATCAAGGGTTTAGTTTGTGTCTCGTGTTGTATAACACTTAAGTTTTTGGGTTGTTTTAAATATTTTGGGCTTTGGCGATTGAGCTTTATTGTGTTACAATCGGGATTTGAGCCAAGTGAGCTCAAATCCCGTAAGGCAACGGCTAGCCCTCTTGTTCTCTGTCTTATATACTTTGAGATATCTCTTTGCTAGGGTTATGGCTCTTTCTTCAGGTTCCACATCAGAAATTTGAACATATCAAGTACTTGATATGTTCAAATTTTCAATGTGAGACACTTTTGATCTCAAACAATAATTAGAGTGGAATAATTAAGATGTCTCAATCATTATACGAGTAGATAAATAATTTAATCAATGGAAAGTTGACCCCCAAAAAAAAAAAGAGAGACGATGAGGAATTGACGAGTTCTTGGACTGCAAAACACTCAAATAAAACACCCATCACTACAACAGTTCTTGCCTTCTCCGCATAAACTACGTACGACACCTACCTACCAATACCATCGATATAGCATCTCGATCGAATCGACTTGCTACATTAAATTTTTAGATTAGATTAATCAAGTGTTTACGCCAAGCCAATTATTAATGATTGATGATCTACCTCTTCATGATTTACAGAGAATTTTTCTTTAATTTCTTAATTCAAGGAGATTTATTTTGATGAAGAAGAATAATTTTATTCCGCGTTTGAAGTATTCATAAACCTTTAATTAATTATATTATCCTAATTAATGGTTGCATGATTTTATTTTTAATCATCTGCAATATAAATTAATGCTAGTTAATTAAGTCCTAAACCTCGCCGTGTAAACCGGTCAGAAAATTATGATAGTACATATGATGGGGTACATGTCCCACCATGCATACAGCATATACACTATACAGTTTCATTTTTGTTAATTAGATTGGAAAAATGGACAGTGAATTTTATAATTAAATGGATTTGATCGATTTATTTCAAAGTAAATTACTATTGGTTTCATTTTTTATTTTAAATATCTATATTTATTAAAATTAGTGGTGCCACAGTTAATATTCAAAACAATGGGTAAAATGTACATTTGGGGGTTTGATTTCGGTGCACATGAAGTTTGTTTCTCACAAATTTTATTTTTTTTAAAAAAAAAAAATTAATTAGGTTGGGGTGAACCCCACAAAAGGAGTCAATTTTTACCACTCACTCATCTTTTGACAGCGTAGATCCCCTGTAACATGTTACACTCGGTGTTACACTTAATTAGAACATCTTTAATGGTGATACTCCAAGTACCATAACAATTAAAGAAAAAAAAAGTGTAAGAAAAAATCATAGTTTTGAAAGAACCCAAAAGAAAAAGTGAGCTCAAATATCATACATATGATACTCAATATGACACAATATCATAGAATATTAGCCAATCAAAGATTAATAGTGGGTCCCATTTGATTTTTACTTATCAAACAAAATTGCAAAAAACAATTTTGATGCAAAAAGTGAAATAAGATACTCATGTCAAATACCATTATTGTGGAATACCAAATATTAAAATGAGGTGGATGAGAGAGAAATGACAAAAAACAAGTTATGATACTCAATATGAGTATCATGGTTAAAGATGCTCTTATTTCGGCTATAAATTTACATTAAAAAAATTTATAAAAATTATATTTATATTCTATACACTTATATTAACATATTTATAAAATTTTATTATGAAAAAATGTTATTAAAAATTATAAATAATTAAAAGATTGATTATTTTGGAAAATATTTTTTTTATCTTACTTAAACATATATTTTAATAATAAAAATTTATAAACATGTTAATATAAGTGTATAGAGTATAAATATAATTTTTTTAAAAATTTAATGTTAATTTATAACCGAAATAATGATGTGTAACACCGAGTATAACACACAAAGTGTTATAGGGGATCCAAATTGATATTTTGATGGTTAGAATTTCTTTAACTTCGCCACTTGAGGGGAGCCCAACCATTTGGTCATTTTTATATTCACTTGACGAATTATTTACATGCATCAAATCACTCCCATTTTGGCAACTATATTGGTGTAAATAAAAAGGTTACTTTAAAATGCCATTTTTATCCATCCAATTTCTTTAATTAATTAATTTCCAAGCTTCTTAATTAACTCGCGTACAAAACGTCCTGAGATTGATTTAATGCCAATTCAGCAGTACACTTTTATTCTACTTATATCTCATTCTATTCCGATTTATTGAAATTAAATGTACCACCATTGTATTTTTCTTTTAAAGGGTAAATACGTATATTAATTAAAATAGTACGTTTATACAAGAAAATCTCAAGTGTTTAAAAAAATAAATAAAAGCAAAAGGGTAAATATTTACTAAAAAACAAGAACATTGATCAAAATCAGCTTCCTACTGAAGTCCGTTGGGACTCGAGATCGGGGTCGTGTGCACACGTGCGTCCTTGCGCTAATAGCCTAGTATATAAGTCGAGCGGGGTTCCATCCTAAAACCAATTGGCATTAGGTGGGGTAACCCACTAGTTTATATACTAAGACTTCTTTGTTCATATTGTCGATGTGAGACTCTTTTGGTCATTTCACATCCCATTCTCTCAACACGCAAATCCACAATTACACTTGGAAATCTAATAAATCTTGTTGGCACAATTCACAGGCATATCTATTCTTGCAGAAATTCCTCTAGGCTAAACCACTAATTCCATTTAGATTATTAATTTTGTAGTAAATCACTAATCAACAACAATTTTCATAGAATTAGTAAGTAGCTGAAAAAACTCTTAAAATGAATAATATTTTATTTTGAGAAACTATAATAAATTTTGACTTTTTAATTAATTAGTTTATGAAATTAAATAGATCGACTTCAATGTAATCAAATAAAAAATTTATTTTAAAATTTAAATAAAAAACCCCAAGGTTGATATATATAATATATATATATATATAAAAAAAAAAGCTTCCACAAACCAGATTAATTAAATTAAATAAAAATAACGGGAACGGACCTGATCACGGACGCTAGTCTTGTTGAACGGGGAACGGCGATCATCGGAAGTGTAAACGGAGTACCAACCCTGATGCACCAACGGATTCTCCTCCGCATTTCCCAAAATACCCTCGGCCTGAACCATCACGAACTGCAGATCATTGACCCACTCGAGCCCCTGCACGGTCCCCCGCCACGCCACCACCACGTCGCGGCGGCCAATGAGCTTCGCCGTGTCGTCGTCGGCGACCGCGACATAGCCCATCCAGTTGCTCTCCTTGCTCCAGGCCTCCCTCGACAGCGACTTGAGGATGATGCTGTCGGGGAGGTCGATCCCCGACGTGGCGTAGAGGAACCTCGTCACCTCGTAGCGGTAGGGGCGGCCATTCTCGAGGAATAGCTTCGAGAAGAAGCCGCGCTTGGAGAAGAGGCTGCTCCCGGCGTACTTGGACTCCTTCTGGCGGTCGAAGGCGTCGTACGTCGCCTGCGCCCGCTCCCCGTAGTGGATGACGTAGCGCCGGAGGTCGTCGTCGAGTGGGTCAAGGAGGCCCGCCCAGTCGTCGGCGCCGCTCAGGAGGCGCCATCTCCTGGCGATGTCGGCGTGGTCGCGGTGGAACATGATCGATCCATCCATGGTTGTAATTAAATGTGTCGTTTAATAATCGTTGGAGTGTGGATCGGAGTTTTAAATCAGGAAAGAAGAATCTGGGGAGAGTGTACGTATGTGTTTAGTGTTTATATGAATGAATTGAATGTGTGGGTTAATTCGTGTAAGGCAGTTTGGTTGTGTTTTTTTGTTTGTCTATTGAAGTCTGTTATATGAGGATGTTAATTTTTAGATCCCATATATTTATAAGAGCGACGTACGTCTACAAAAAAGGAAAAAGAATTTTAATTTATATCTTATTATTAAAAGGGTTTGTCAAACCTTATGGAAATCAAAGAATCCTAAAAATTCCATTAATTAGGTCGTTTGGATACTAATTAGAAATTGAATATTAACTTTGTGAGTTTAAAACATGTTTGTATAACTTTAATTGTATAGAACAATCGAGCAGAGTTTTGCAAAATTGTAAATTTGTCAACAGGAGTTAATGAACGGTCAGTCCCCGATCAATGAATCGGGGTTAAGGGAGTGAATGTCCCCTAGCTCAGGACTAGGGCCGGGCAGCATCCCGGTCTAGACGGTATTCTATATATTTTTATCGTTTATCTAATTTGGATATTGACGTCAATTATATAATTCTAGTCTGATTGTGGTTTTAAGAATGTCTATATAAATTCTTCAAACGCCTCATATTTTGTATTCTCCAAAAACTCTATTTAACTCTTAATGTATAAAATCTTCTCTCTTTTTGTCGTGAATTAGCTAATATGTTATTGATGAAATATATAAATTCATGTGTTCTTGAATCTTTCTATAGTTTGTCATAAAAATTAACTTTCTTAAAATCTGAATTTAGGGGGTACGTAGAACATCAAATATTGATAATAGGAGATTGTAGGATTTAACGGTATCTTTTAGACAAGGATTTAACAAATAGTTGATGAAAGCTAATTACTTGATCCAAATTGCTTAAATTATTTAATTGATCAAACAGTACGTTGTAATGCAACTTAATTTCATACATATATCGAGATCGATATAATCATTTATATCTTGACATTGTCAAGTTCATTATTCATGGTTATCAAGAAAATTAAATTGACAATTAATTAATTAATTAATTAAATTACACTTAAATCGTACCGTTCGTACTTAAAAATGGTAGACCGCAACAGGCACCAATCCCCACCAACAACTAACTTTGTACAGCCTTGATTGTTAGTATTAGATGGTTTTAAATGAAATAAATATAAGATTTTAGGTATTTAGCTTTTGAAATCGAAACTTTTCAACAACTACTCGCTTAAACTTTTTAAAATTTTGATTTTCTATTCACAAGTTTTTATCAGCTATCCTAACAGAGTTACCAAGCATCATACTAACTAGCTTATTAACATATACAGTATTTAACACAAATAATCCATCAGTTTTAGCTAATCAACTTCAGATACCCCAACAACTACTTTTTACCTAACATAGCCTTGATCCAATCCAATCAAAATGCGGGTTTTTAGCGCAAAATTTTAAACCTGAAACTCGAAACGACCCAAACTCGTTCAACCCACAAATTTAGGAGTCGGGTTGGATTAACCCGTGGATAATTCTTTGGGTTAGGCTATAGCTAGGTCGGAATGAAAAAGACAAGCTGGAGAGAGGTCGTGTGTGCGGGCCCACATACGAGAGACTCGAACAACACATAAACCCAACGGGTTCCATCTCAAAACCAATTAGCAATGAGAGGAATAGCCCTTCAACCTTATATGTTGTTCAAACATTCTCTACCGATCGATGTGGGACAACCACATAGTCATATATACATAATTTGTATATGGAAATTTATTATACTGATAATATTGTGGATTTAATATTATTATAGTATACATACTATTACTTATATTATAAAAACATTAATTATTATTTTTCAATAAATATTAACTAGCATTAGGGCAATATAACAATTTACCTTTTAAAACTATGTAAATAGTCCACTACTAAAAAAATAATGTTTGTCATAATTCGTTGTGTTGTCTCACTAAATCCGTAATCCGAAACAACCCGACTCATAATTAACCCAAATCTAAAACAACGTACCCAATCCAAATTCGACCGTTCAACAGGTCTAACTACAAGTCATAAGTTTTGATAATTCTTCTTCAATAACTTGAGGCATTTCACCATATATTTTTATTGCTTTTTTTTTTTTAAATATACTGATGTTGAACAAGTTATATTGACTAACATATATATATATATATATATATATAGGGTCGCGCTCCGGTGAAAACCAAAATTGCGGTAGAAACCCGTGAGGACCGGCTTTTTAGCTCGGTTCACTTGCTTTATAGCCCGGTTATGAATAGAACCGACCTATAAAGTCACAAATTTTAGCCCGGTTCTGAATAAAATCGAGCTATAAAGTCACTATATAATTTTATAACATTAGCTTTTTAGCACGATTTTTCGGTTTGACCGAACTATAAAGTCATGTGTTATTTTAAAATTGGAGTTTTTAGCACGGATTTTAGGTTGAACCGAGTTGTAAAGTCACCGTGTGATTGAGGTTTTTAGCACGGGTTTCAAAAAAACCGAGATATAAAGTAGTCCTCACGGGTTTTTACCACAATTTGAGGTTTTCACCGGAGTCAATCCCTATATATATATATATATATATATATATATATATATATATATATATATATAGTTTTCATAGAAAATTTGATTGGATAGATGTGCGTAGCATACATATATATGTTATCTATAGAGTATAAGATAATACATATGATTAATTAATTAAACTCCTAGGAGGATTTGATCAAACATTGTTCAACATATATATAACCTTGTCAAAGTAAAATTAGTATAACTAAAAAAATTAGTAATATTAAAACAGATGTAGGCAAAGTTAAGGCAAAGAGAGACCGACCGGTAGAGATTGAAGATGACGATGATGAGGATGAAAGGAGATGTAATTGCAACCGGACCGGATGCTTGTACGCATTGCCATCTAAACTAACCAATGTACCGCGCGCAACGTTTCTTATTATAAAACTTAAGTCTCCATCATTTTTTTTCTTATTCAAATTTCATTCAATTCCATGTTGAATTGCATGTATGCAATTTTATATTTAATTTTTCGATATTTTGAATTTTAAAAAAAAATAAGAAACAGGTAATCGTTTAATTAATTTCTATTGAAAAAATTTGGTGAAATATCCATTTAGGATTTGTAATTAAGTAAATGTTCATTTTTATTTAACAATTAAGTAAATGTCAACAATTTTATCTTAATACATAAACTTCCCCTCTTTTAATTTAACCTAATTCTTCCTATTTAGTTGAAGCTCCTGCCTCCATTCATGGCTCCCCTCACCGTCTGTTCCCCTCTTGTCCGATCTCTCTAGAAATCCCAATCGGCCACCAGTACCGCCACCGCCTTCACCGTCGTTGCCTACTATATGGCAAGAAAACCTCCACTACCGCCGCCTTCACTACTGGAAACACATTGAATTCCAACAGTAGGGTTCCAACGAAATTTTTCAATGGATGAAATTCCAACGCTGAAAGAAGTAATCAGAATTTTCCAACTATCGAAGTTGTTGGAAATAGTTTTCCAAAATTATTTCAACCATTACACATTGTTGGAAGTAAACTCCAATAACTTGGATCGTTGGAAATATAGATAAATTATCATCCATTACTAAATGTCGTTGGAAACAGTATTTAAAAAATGAATAGAAATTAATTTCTTCTTAAATTTTCACATCGTCCGGTTAAAATTAATTGCTTTCCGATGCAACAATCGGAGTGAACGAAATCTTACTTTTTTAATTTAAAAAAATTAAGATCTTGAAAATATTAGGAGAATCACTAACTGCCCATTAGGTAAAGATCGATCTAACTTATCATTAATTGCATCTTAGAAATGATCTAACTTATCATTAATTGCATCGTATAGTAAGGGAAAATATATATGTGAGAGATTTTTTTTTGAGAAAATATGTGAGAGATTTCATAGTCTGTTAGATTGGAAAAACAAATATTTTTTTAAAAAAAAAGAAAAAAAAAGAAAAGAAATTGAAAGGATCACGTACATCACAACTGAACAATTACATCCTTAATTAGTGGGTGCCTTAGTGGGGTGAATGAACGGTTTAATTAACCGTGCTTGGCTCCCTTCTTCAGTCCCTCACTATATCTCAATCTGTTTTCTATCTCTTTTCTATTAATAGTTGTGCAGTGAATTCCCATTGAAGAGTGATCGATCTTGATCAATTCTCTCTATCATGAACATCGAAATTCTTATGAATGAATAAGTGGTTTACAGATTACATGTTCAAGTCAACCAGGTACGTTGTCCTTAGCATGTTCATGGAGTGATCCACCCTATAAATCTTTCTATTAATTGATTTAATTTATATCAGATACACACATATCTTTCTAATATGTGATTCTCTTGGCAGCCTACATGTTGCATCCATCCCACATATATTGAGTTGATCTGGTCTGAGAATGAAGATTCAATCAAGAAGAAGCCTAAAGATATAGCTTGCAGCAAACAATTGTTGAATAAGTTAAGCCTGATCGAGTTAAATCTTTGAGCACTTGTGATAGTTTTAGTGGTGCTTCTTTTTGCTTCCTTAATTATCCTTCTCTACTACTTACGGTTACATATGTGACCCAGTGTCAATTGCATAAAATAATAGCATGATGCGACAAAGGAGACTCGATTTCAAGAAGAATCAGCAACTGCAGGACTCAATTATCAAGTCCATATCTACTAGGTCAAGATCCAAAAGTGATGGAGATTGAAATGCCACAAGATCTCAATCCAGTTATTCCATCGTATCTTTCCCTTGCACCTTCCTCATTTCAACTTTTATTCCAGTGGTGGTTCATTCCAGTGGTGGTGGCACTTGGA
Source organism: Persicaria tinctoria (assembly GCA_037127255.1). Lineage (NCBI taxonomy): Eukaryota > Viridiplantae > Streptophyta > Magnoliopsida > Caryophyllales > Polygonaceae > Persicaria > Persicaria tinctoria. The sequence goes on along the minus strand of JBANSL010000010.1, from coordinate 63,868,728 downwards.
CACTTGGTGACAGTAGTGATAGTCTAGGGGTGATATTAGTTTATGCATTTACAATTTCATTTGGTACTTTTTGTTGCAGACATTTTGCATTTTGTTGAACGTCTTTGAACATGATTTGTACAGTTGTTGAAGATGAGTAAATGAAACTGGTGGTATTGTAATTTTTATATTGTTGCTTTATAATAGCTATATACCATGGTTTTTATATTTCCAGTAGATTAATTTCTTCATACAAATAGGATGTATTAATAAAAATTATATTTTTGCAAAAAAAAAAAATTATTCCAACATTACATATATTGAAAATTCCAATAAAGAATTTCCAACAGTAAATATTATTGGAAATTCCAATGGTTAAGTTGTTGGAACTTGATAAAAGCAACCGGTTAAGCAGGTTTTAATAATATTATTTTTCTTTAATTGAATTATTTATTCTAATTATTTTTCTTTAATTGAATTATGTATTCCAACAGTTTTAGCCGTGGTTAATTTCCAACATCTACATGACGATGGAAATTCCATCTAATTAATGGTAGGAATGAATTCCAACGCCCTTTTTTCCAACCGGGTGTTTCTTGTTGGAAATTCCAATAACATGGTAAAACGCGTTGGAGCTTCCATTGAAAATCACCGTTGTTACTCGCTGTGTTTCTAGTAGTGCTTCTGCAGCAGCAACACAACCAGTTCCCTCGACTCCTCCTCCACCGGTTTACAAATGCAAAATCGAAAACAGGGAGATAAGAACCACCGTCATCGCCACCGAATCTGATCTGCTCCACCCACCCCTCCGGTTTCCTCTCCTTCATCCCCGTTGATCACCAGATCAAGCGCATTAATTGTCGCCTTGTCGGTCTCGACATCGAAAGATATTGCGCTTCCTCGTCGAATTCGTCCGTCACCACCGATGTCTCCGGCAAAGTCGTCGTCTTAAAGCTCTGTGCTGGCCTCCTGATTCAGCTCCTCCAATTCAAGTCAATTCCTTCCTCATGCGCCTGCTTCCTCAATCTGTCGGACCTCTCGTTCATTGGCGTCGGGATCCGCCGGTGCTTGGCGGCGCTGGAGAAAGACTACGCCCTCCAAATTCATGATCTCCAAATTCATGGTGACGGTGATGGTGATGATGATGGCCATGAGCAGCTCCATGACCCACGTTGTTTGTTTTGGTGACAATTAATAATTAGCTTGATTCTATATCATCAATTTAAATGAGACTATTAGGGGTTTGCTTCATTGTTTGGTGACAAATGGAATTTACTCCGTATGTTGTTATTTTTAGATTAGTGACAATTGTTAGAGTTATATATTCTGTTTTGGTGACAAATGAAATTTATGTTGTTATTTTTAGATCGGTGACAATTGGTAGAGTTATATATTCTGTTTTGGTGACAAATGGAATTTATGTTGTTATTTTTAGATTGGTGACAATTGATAGAGTTATATATTCTCTTTTGGTGACAAATGGAATTTATGTTGTTATTTTTAGATTGATGACAATTGGTAGAGTTATATATTATGTTTTGGTGACAAATGGAATTTATATCTCATTTAGCTATAATGTAATTTTCATTATCCTTCTGTTCAATTGTAGTGGAAGTTGTGGTATGTATACCATCAAATATAACGAGGGTCTTGCATTTCATGGTGGTATTGAAGCTATTTCAGACAAGTATATGGATGCGCATAGAGAGAGATGATGGTTATAGAGGGTCTTGCTATTTTGGATGTTAAGTATGAATGTTTCAACTGTTCCCCTTTGTTTTGATATTTTTGCAAGTTGATGTAGTCTGACAATTAAGTATTACAAAGTTAAAATTTACATCAAATTTCATCTACTTAGGGTTATTATTGTAACAAAAATGCGTTAATATTAGATGACAAATGTGATGCCATTATAGTATTTTACATCGAATTATTCGTTTGCTTAAGTTTAGCCCTTCTAGGGTCTATGCTCCCCTATTTCTAGGGTTTCAGTTTCATAACAAAAATGCGTTAATATTAGATGACAAATCTGATAACATTGGTACTGTACACACATTTTAGGGTTTAGGGTTTAGGGCCTTAAACTATATTGTACATCAAATTTTCGTCTGCTCAGGTTTAGCCCCTCTTGGGTCTATGTCCCCCTTGTTCTAGGGTTTCAGTTTTGTAACAAAAATGTGTTAATATTATATGACAAATGTGATAACATTAGCATTGTAAACATTTTAGTTTGATGAAAGTGTTTTGTAGTTGGTGACACTGTTTTGTCGTTGGTGATAATTAATATCTAAAAATAGGTGGTTGACATTAGATTGGTGACAAAGTTTTGTAATTGGTGACAGTAGATTATTGACCAAAGCTTGATGAAAATAGGTTGGTTACACTGTTTTATTGTTGGTGTCAATAGATTACTGAAAAGAGGTTGGTGACAATGTTTTTTATAAGTTGGTGACAATACGGTTGATTAAACAATATTAAAACAGTGTTCTGTAGTTGGTGACAATGTCTTGGTGATGTATAATGTTATGGTGACAATTTTTTTAAGGTTACAATATCATGGTGACAATATATTGTCATCAACCTCGTCATTAATAGTTGTCACCAACAATTGTCATCAGGAAAATCATCTATTAGTAGAAAAACCTCATTTGTCACCGAGGAAAAGTATTACTGGCAACTGTCACTGGAAGAAAATCAATTCTCACCCAAATTTTTTTGTCACCAACAATTATCACAAGAAAAAAAGAAAATCAATTGTCACTAGAAAAGATTTTCCCTTAACTGTCACCGGAAAAAATAAAATGTCACAAAAAATTAATTGTCACCAAAATAATTGTCACAATTAACCGTCACCAATAAAATATATTCAACTGTCACCAAAAAACTGTCACCAATTGCAGGCGTTGACCGGAATGGTCAATGTTGACTATTCAATGTTAAAATTAAAAATGGTAGGGGAAAGGATGAAGGGTTAGGGATGGGGAAGGAGGGGTAGTATTTTTGAAAAAAATGGACATTTACTTAATTTTGACATGAAAAATGGATATTCACCGAATTTAACCATTTCTATTCCCATGTTTGTAATTTATAATTGAATGATGACGTATAAAAGGATTCACAATAGAATGAATGAAATCTCTGTTGATCTCCCCAACAAGAGATACAATATATTTATAGATGACTTTACATAGTATAGGGTAAGATAAACCCATATACAAAAGATATGGAAAGAAAAGATAAACACAAATCTTTTTACAATTACTTTCCTAATACCCCCCCGCAAGCTCATGGAGGGGCACCAACATGAAGCTTGGATCTCAACAACTCAAAACGACGATTGCTGAGGGCCTTCGTGAAGATGTTCGCAGTTTGGTCATGAGACGCAATGTGACGGACCTGAAGCTCTCCAGCGTCTACCTTTTCCCGGACAAAGTGGAAGTCAACAGGAATATGCTTAGAGCGACTGGAGAGAACCGGATTCTTGGCCATGAACGTAGCACTCAAGCTGTCACATAGGATGACAGGGACGACTGGAAGACGCTGTCGAAGATCCCGGAAGAGCTGAGCGATCCAGCTGAGTTCTGCAACAGTCTCAGCAATGGCCCTGTACTCCGCCTCCGTGCTGGAGCGGGCAACAACACGTTGTTTCTTGGACGTCCAACTGATAAGGGAATTGCCAAGATAGATAGCAAACCCATATTGCGAGCGACAGTCATCAGAGTCGGACACCCAACCAGCATCAGTGAAGGCAGTGATGGAGAAGCGGGGGCATGGGCTAATCTGAAAAGTGTAAGACAGAGTACCTTTCAGATAGCGGAGTATCCGTTTGACGGCTGACCAATGATCCTCTGTCGGTGACTGCATATACTGACAAACGCGATTGACCGCATAGGCGATCTCAGGACGGGTGATCACAACATATTGCAGAGCACCAACAACGCTTCTGTACAGAGACGGATCGGGCATGGGATCACCGGATAGCTGAAGGCGCGAGTGAGGTTCAGCTGGACTGCAGATAGGCTTGGCATCTTCCATCTTGGAGCGGATAAGTAGCGAACGGATGTACTGCTGCTGCGACAGAAGAAGCCGAGTGGGAGATCGCGTGACCTCAACTCCTGAGAAGTAATACTGAGGGCCGAGATCTTTGAGCGAAAACACCTCATTGAGGCGATGGATGAATCTGCTGATAGCTGGGGAGGAACTGCCTGTGATAATGATGTCATCCACATAGACCAGAATGTAGATCACATCGGAGGATAAGGAGAACACAAACAGCGAGCAATCTGACTAACAGGCCTGAAACCCAGACTGAAGTAGAAAGGACTTGAGCTTACCAAACCAAGCCCGAGGAGCCTGCTTGAGACCGTAGAGAGCCTTACGGAGATGAAAGACAAACGAGGGGCAAGACGGATTGACAAACCCTGGTGGCTGATCTATGTAAACATCCTCAGATAAGTCCCCATTGAGAAAAGCATTATTGATGTCGAGTTGTCGAATAGGCCACCCCTTTGTCAGAGCAATGCAGAGAACAAGGCGAACGGTGGTGGGGCGGACAACCGGACTGAATGTGTCAAAATAATCAATCCCTTCCTCCTGATTGTAACCTTTCGCTACCAACCTGGCTTTGTAGCGATCAACAGAGCCATCGGCTTTCCGTTTGATTCGAAAGACCCACTTGCAACCAACGACGTTCATAGATGACTGACGAGGAACAAGAGTCCACGTACCTGTCCGGGAGAGAGCGTCAAACTCAGACTGCATGGCGGAGACCCATTGAGGGTGTCTCTCGGCTTGACGGTAGGTTTTGGGTTCAGTGTCAGGGAGGGGAGATGGCGGTAATGGGTGGCGGGAAGTGGTGAGGGCTCTGGGTTTTAAGTGACCTTTCTGAGCACGAGTGGTCATTGGGTGAACCGATGTATCGGAGGGGCGAAGGTGAGGAAGATGGGAAGGGGGAGACGGTAACGCAGTGGGCTCGAGGCTGTCGGTGGACGCCGAAGTAGACAGGGATGGGGAGCTGTTGGCAAGAGATGGGGAGATGGGTATGGGCGAAGGGGAATGCGAGGAGGATGAGGACGAGGGGAACTCACCAGGTGAGGGTGCGGCTGCAGAGGCTGGTGGTGGCGTGGAGAGCGCTGCGTGGACGTCGTCGACAATAGGCTCAGCCGAGGAGGGAGGTGCCGCAAGGGAGGAAGAGGCAGCGACCAAGAGGTCTGCCGGAAGGGTTGACACTGAGGGCGCGGAAGGTGGGGACGATGAGACTGTGGTGGACGGAAAGTCAGTTTCGTGGAAGACAACATGACGGCTGACATAGACTCTTTTGTGAAGAGAGTCATAACACAGATATCCCTTGTGACTGGAGCTGTAGCCAATAAAGATGCAGGCTTTGGTTTTGAACTCAAGTTTGTTAGCACGATAAGGACCAAGGAATGGAAAACACAGACAACCAAAGGAGCGGAGGATAGAATAATCAGGATGTCTATCATAGAGACAATGGTAGGGAGAGCGATTGGATAGCACTGGTGTAGGGGTGCGATTGTGAAGATAGATAGCTGTATGAAATGCATGCTCCCCGAACTCAGGTGGTAGTTTTGAGTCGGCTAACAGAGTAAGACCCTTCTCCTGAATGGTGCGATTACGGCGCTCAACCATACCATTTTGACTAGGGGTGTGAGGACATGAAACACGATGTAAGATGCCCTGTGTTTGAAGAAAGGAGGAGACATTGCGATATTCACCACCCCAATCAGTTTGCAATGCCTTAATGTGTTTCCCAAATTGTGTTTGCACCATTGATTGAAACAGTTTGAAGTAGTGAAAGACTTGAGATTTGTGAGACATAAAGTAGATCCATGTGAAGCGAGTACAATCATCCACAAAAAGAACGAAATAGCGACATCCATTTAATGATAAAGAGGGGGAAGGTCCCCAGACATCAGAGTAAACTAATTCAAAAGGAACAGTCTTGGACACATGCGAAGAAATAATAGGTAATCTATGACTTTTGCCTAAAGAGCAGGACTGACACTGCGGCAATGAACCATTGCCTAACACTGGAAGCTGAAATTGACGGCAAATAAGGCTGAAAATTTGATGGCTAGGATGACCCAGACGATGGTGCCAAAGACTCGGACTTGTACGTTCACCCACAAATGCACGGGGAGGGACAGATAGCGGCAAACGATAGAGCCCATTGTCAATGATTCCTTTGAGCAGCACTCTTCCCTGCAAGTTCTTCAAAATACAATGTGAGGGATGGAGTTCAAGATAGCCATTAATGTCTTTTGTTAAACGAGATATACTAATAAGATTTTTCTGCATTGATGGGACAACTAGAACATGGTTAAGGTTGACCGGGTGGGGTGATTGGGTCAAGACAGTATGGCCAATATGAGAGATAGGAAGGGTGTTACCGTTGCCGAGAGACAGTTGATCACCTCCGCCATAGGGAGAGTCTAGAGACACCTTGCTGAGATCACCAGTGATATGATCCGTGGCACCCGAATCAAAGTACCAATTTTGATCGGTGATTGTTGAAGGAGACGCCATGTAAGCCGCTGGATTGGACGACGAAGGGCGCTGCAGACGTTCCGGAGGATGGCGGGATGGAAAAGCCTGAGTGTCAAGACGACGGAAACAATCCTTTGCAGCGTGACCAGTTCGATCACAGATCTGGCAAGGGACCTTGGAACGGGAGCGAGGAGCCGAGTTGGAGGAGTCCGAGCGATCAGAGGAGTCAGACGAACCGGACTGACGAGGCTGCTGAGAAGGCCGGCCAGATGAACGGTCAGCCGACGGGCGCTGCTGGGACGACGAGGCCGGAGGGCGAGAGCCATAGTTGGCCGAAGGCGGCTCCGCGCCCAAGCGGCTTTCATCAGCGAGGCGCTATTCTTCTCGCAGGAGATGGCCGAGAAGAGCAGTCGGCGTGACGGGTTCGGAGCGCATGTTGAGGGCAGCCCGGAAGGGGCCATAAGACGCATCAAGACCTTGAAGCATGCAGGCGGCGAAGTCGTCGTCTGAAACCGGTTGAAGACAGTCGGCGAGAGCATCAGCCATGGCCTGCTTCATCTCGTAGTATTCGAGCATGGAGGAGCCGGCCTTGGTGACGCTATGAAGTTGTTGTTTGAGAAACATGGCTCGAGCACGAGCCTGGTGTTGAAACATATCATTGAGGGCGACCCAAGCCTGACGAGAAGTGGTCGTCTTGACGAGGTAGCAAGCAAGGGTTGCAGAGACGGTAGTGCGAAGCCAAATCAGGATAAATTTATCCTTCTTGCGCCAGGCACTGAAGGCGGGGTTAGGGGCGGTGGAGGCAGGGGTGGTGTCGGTGGTAGGGGTGGCGATGGTTTCAGATGGTTTGGTGTCGGACAAGACAAAGTCTTTGAGTTCAAAGGCTTCAAGGGCGTCAAGAACATTAGCACGTCAGATAGAGAAATTGGAACGATCCAATTTCACAGTGAATTGAGGAAATTGAAGGCCAAAAGAGGGTTGAGATCCGAGAGCGGCATTGAGAAGATTGGAGGAGGAGTTGCCGGGAGTGGATTCTGGGGTGGTGCCGGAATCGGCAGTGGGAGTGGTGGTGGTGGACATGGTGGCCGGCGACGGTAGGGTTGAAAAATTTTTTTTAGGGTTTCGAACCTGCTCTGGATACCATAAAAGATTCACAATAGAATGAATGAAATCTCTGTTGATCTCCCCAACAAGAGATACAATATATTTATAGATGACTTTACATAGTATAGGGTAAGATAAACCCATATACAAAAGATATGGAAAGAAAAGATAAACACAAATCTTTTTACAATTACTTTCTTTCCTAATAACGTATATTAGTTAGGCATCCTAATCCATAAAGGGTAATTTAATTTTGTAATTGTGGGGAAAAAATGGTAGTTCATAGTTATCCTAGTAGATAGCCACAAAAGGCCTACTTCGATCTTTTTGTGAGTTTTCATGGAGGTGATCTCCAATTCGTATTTGTGTGTCATCTCTTATCTCTTATAACTCTAAACTTTTACCCGTAATCTAGTCATATAGTCTATATATATATCGATCATCTCTATTTTCTTTTAATATTAAAAAAAAATAGTTAAGTTATGAACTGCATGAAGAGTGTGGGATAGTAGATCCCCATGAGGATTGAGGAGTATAATGCTTTTAAACGGTACATTGTCATTTTTCACGAATATATATATATATATATATATATGGATATATCTAATTTCAGATAACCTTTAAAATTTAAATTGTTTCATTCATAGTGCATAAACTTTAGAGTCTTCTTTTGTATTAGTTCACCGGTATACTTAAATACTTAAATCGTCACTTATTTTTTTTTTATCCCTACTTAATTATATAGGGTGGGCATAAATTAATCTTATAAATCTTTGTCTCATCTCATTCTCGTTCCGATTCCGATAGGCTTTTTTTTTTAAAAAAAAAAGTGAATCCTGTCGTGATCTTATCCCTTAAAAATTATAAGGGATAAGACAAGAAATATTAAAAATATAAATATTTACAAGTCGACAGACGTCATACCGTCAAACATACAACAAATACATAATCGGTGCAAAAGACAGTATAATCAATATCAATATATCAATATTCAATATTATAATACTAAAACAGAGACGTAGAAATCCTATGTGGCGGGCTCTGGTGCAATTCGCTTACGTGTCGTTATCTGGTGCAATATGAGCCAAGTTTTTCGCCACGTCAATTAATGATGATCCAATAAATTTAAGCCACGTTAGACGATAATCTCATCTATTTATACATGTGCCATCCTATGTGTCCATTTTAATTCATTATTAAATTAATTTTTATTATAAATATTCAACCTCATATCTAACAAATCTTATCATTTTACCTCAAGTTATTTTATAAATATTTTATCCAGAAAAAAAATCTAGATTAGATTAATTTTTATGAAAAAAGGTTAGATTTGTTTTATCACTAATCAAAATTGATTAAATTATATATAGAGAACCCGTTTATATATATGGATCATCAATTATAAAATATTGACAACTCGATTCATCTTTATAAATGATAGTGATTCAAAACCGATAAAAAAAATTTAATATTAAATATTGCATGCAAATAAATGAATTTGTTTAAGTTATAAATAATATTACAGTGATAGTTTAAATAATATTATTTGTTGGCCGAATTTCAAATTTGAAAATTGTGCTTTTGAAAATTAACGGTTTCAATTTCAATTTTGGATAGTTTTTATCTCTAGCCAATCAATATATCAATATAACACCTCCACGACAATTTTATCCACGTGTCATTGAGTAATATTATTTTATTCATCAAAATCTATCAAATATGATGTTATATAATACTTAATTAACTAAATTATATCACCTCCATAACAATTTTATCCACGTCTCATTGAGTAATATTATTTTATTCATCAAAATCTATCAAGTGCTATTATATAATATTTAATTAACTAAATTATATCTCACCTTCATAACAATTAACATCGGTTAAAAAAATATAAGTGAAATTCACATTCGATCAAGTCCCCATCTCTTTCATGTCTCTCCAAACAATATATGACTTAGAAACATGATTTTTTATTCACGGGTACTTATTTATTTGTGAATATTATTTAACTTTACATCAAAAGTAATATATGATTACTTGAAAATTTCAAATAAATTATTTTAATCTTCACAAAATTTAATGACAAATAATTTTAACATAATAAATTATAATTTATTAACAAAACGCGCAAACGCGCGGGACAAATACTAGTTATATATATTAGTAGTACTCCGTAATATATATGCGGGATATTTGGATACAGATTTTAAAGGTTATCATGAAAATAATTATAAATATAGGTACAAAAAATGAAGGGGAAAAGGTAGGCGGGCAGGGAAGGGAAGGGGTAGCTTGTACGAAGCAACTAAAGAGAGCGGTTGGTTGGGGGAGGCGGGCGGTTTACTTGCTTGTGAATTCCGGCATGGCGACGGCAGGGGAAAAGGTCTTGCCTTTAAAGGCACCATTACCCATTTGATCCACATCCATGGATTCGATGATGTAGCAGATACACAGATACAGTTTTTCCGATTATAACAGCCACATATCGGCTGTTTAAAAATAGTACTACTGTATAACAGATGGAGGTAGTGCGTCCGTTCAAGTTAAGCTTGCTAATTCATTTGGGAATCTATACGGAATCTTTCCTTTTTCTGCCATCTCATGAATTTTGCTTACTGATATCTGTTATACAGAGATCTAGAGGTGTAAATCATTTAAATCATTTTGATGTTTGGGTTAGGGCGGGTATATGAGCAGAGCAGTTTGAGCTCAGTTCGGATTCGGCTTGAGCTTATTTTTCTAAGCAAGTCTTATGAGCACATTTTTAGATTTGGTTCAAAGGTCGATTCGATCGAAACTGAAGCTCGAATTTTGTGAAATTAATTTTTAAATTTTCTTTTAAGTTACTATGTTTTGAGCAAATAGGATTGCTTAATGCTCGAAAAAAATCTGGCTCAAACTTGTTCATTTTCTAAATAAACCAAGTATGAACGTATATATTTTTAAGCTCGATTCTAAATATAGTCACGACTCGGGTTTGACTCCTTTTTAAACTAGCTGAATATAAATAACCATTACTTAGGGCATGTTTGATAGCGCCTTTCATCAGGTTTCAAAGGTTTAAAAAAAATTTAAACTGTTCGCCAGGCGTTTGGTAGCAGCTTTCGGATCAGCTTCAAGGAGTTCAAGTTGCAGGTTATTTTCTATGATTTCATAATCTTGGGGGGTAGATTATGGAGTTTGAGGTTATTTTTCTGGGGAGTTTGTTCCAATTCAATTTACCCCGCCACCATCAATCTTCGTTCTTCTTCAGTTCAGTTCACCTCCACCACCATCAATCGCCGTTGTTCTTCCTCGGCCTGAAGTCCCCGTGTCTTGCCGACAAAATCTGATTCCTCGGCCTGAGTGCGGCGCCGGCGGCCAGGAGGTGGCGGAGGAAGCGTCGGCGGCCAGGAGATGGTAGCGAAAAACCTTCCAATTTCTATGCAAAACAAAAGCAATTGAGCAACTAATTGATCCAGACGCCAATTGCAAGATTGGCCAAGGCAATTGAGCGCCTCCCCCAAATCGCACTCATAGATCTGGAAGGAGATTGAACACCAGTAGATCTGGAAGGAGATTGGCCAAGGCCCGGCCAAGACACCAGTAGATCTGGAAGGAGATTGAACAATTGCAGTATTCTGACGACGGTCTATGGGCGGCGTGCCGTGGACGGAGGTGATTGCCGATGAGAATGGAAAGCGGAGGAGAGGGATTTTGCTGGCCAGAAGTCGTCTGTTCGATCCAACAAAAAGACAATAAGAGGGCAATGGGGAATGGAGAATAAATAAAAGTGAGGGCATTAAAGTCATTTTGCCCATAAATATATCTCCAACCTCTTATACCCACCAAACACCAATTAAGTTTTTTACAAGGTTATTTTTTTTAAAAAAAAACTTCACCTCCCACATCTCCATAATACACCAAATAAACTCCACCTCTTTAAAAAAACACAACTCCTAAAAAACCCCATTTGCCAAACACGCGCTTAGCTCATTTGGCTCGAAATAAACGTCCTAGCTTAGGTGGACAGGACAGTTTAGGAAACAAAAAATGATTTACAAATTAAAATAACGGTTCAATTTAGCCTTATGAGTTTATGAGATAATGGAGGTCCTTACATGCCACCGCCTGTCGCTTGAGATCTCAAAAGGAGCCCAGATCAGGCACCCTGCCGAAGAACACAGCTGGAGTTGGGCTTTGTGACCTCAAATGTTTGGGCCAGACAATCCTACACATAAATGAACCCGGCCCAATTGATTGCATCTTTAAGAGACCATTTTTTTTTTTGGTAGAAATCTTTAAGAGACCATATGTTCATCCCAAAATGACTAGTGTTCAAACATCATTTCATTTGTCTAATAAATATAGTTGGTTTGCCTTTTTCACAACTTTAAAAAAAACTATATATAAAAAAATATTATGTAAATTTTTTAACGTATTAAATAAAACTTATTTAAATCACAGTATATTTAAAGCAGTCACATGGAATATAATCATATATCACATATATTGGAATACCTAACCTATACAATTCTTACAAAGACAATAAATTATCAAACACAACACATTTTTAGTATAAAGAATATATTAACCATAAACATTCCAATTAATAAATAACTATATATTAATATACCAGAACTACCCCTCATCTTCCTCATCAACCTCATACCGAATGGCGGCAACCCATGCGCCATCCTCCCTCTGAACCATCCCCTTATTCTCCTCCACCCACCAGGCCGCCGGCACCCCGTACTCGCCTTTCAGATTCTCCATCGTCTTGTTAACGAGAGAGATGTCCCTCTCCACCACCAGGCGGAACACCCCCTTCCTCCACCACCTCCCCTTCCGATCCCCGGCCACCCCGTGGAGATACACCTCCAGGTTGTGCCAGCTCTTGAAGCTCCCCGGCGCCTTAAGGTACTTGGACTTCCTCGTGTCCACCTTCACCTCCTCCCCGACCTCCACGTACCCGATCGGCGACACCGTCGGCACCACGTCCGGCGCGTTCCGGACCCGCAGCGCCCGCAGCGCGGACTGGCTCTCGTGCTCCGAGAAGATCCTTCTGAAGGTTGCGGACCCCACCCGGGGGCATCCGAAGAGGATGGCTGTCACCGGGATGGGGCCCGCGGTGGCGCCTGGCTTGAGGTTGAGGCGGTTGGAGACGATGTCGAGGGCGTTGAGGGTTGCGAGGGCGGCTCCGAGGCTGTGGCCTGTCACCGTTATGCTTATTTCTTCCTCCTTGTATTTCTCCACTATTCTCTTTATTTCATCCATAACCTTCATTTAACATATTTAAAAATGTTAGGAGATATGATTATTTACTAATTATAACTAATTCGTACGGAAAAAATATATACAGTATAGGTTTTAAATTAAGTTCGGTTTCAACAAATTTTAGATATATATACCAGGAATTTAATTTAGTGTTACTTTTATAGTTATATTACAGTGTTTAAGCTGGAAAGAAAAAATTATTTAGATTATCCCATGTTATCCTAATTCGAATTTATTCGAAACGACTGCTTTCCTTCCGTTTGTCTATTATATGTCCTGAGAACATATAATAAAGATACTCTATTAGAAAAGAAAATCTTATAAGTAAATGAATAAATTCATAATCTAATTTAAAAATAACTAATATATGCGAGTGTATTTAAGAAAAATATTTCTCAATTTGACTTCTGAAGAACCAAATTTCTATTACTTTCTCCATTCTATAAAACATATTATTTATTATTTACTAATATTTTTGTTGATAATAAAAATTATATAAAAAGTATTATATATTTATTTATTTTTTTGGTTCAAGTATTATATATTTATTATTTTTTCATATGAAATTGTCAAAAAATAAAAATTTAAAAAGTTAATATATACAGTATTTTAAATGTTTTAGCTAGCGAAGAGATATTACTTATTACCAGTTTACCACTCTCCCACTTTCTTGTACGATTTCCCAACACGACCAAGTATTATTAAAGTAATAATTTGTGTATAATTTTTATGTGTACGTACAGTTTAAATTAAAGTACATTATCAACTCCAAGCCGAATCAAATACAATTCCTAGAATATATTTTCTAACATGTTTGATCGGTCACCAATTTATTTTATTGATATTTTATTACGTAATAATTAAACTTACATAAAAATTACTTACCAGATTATATTCTTCTCGATCTCAGCACTCGTATTCTAGAGTCAACTTGTGTTGATTTGTTTAATTAATCGGCTACTTTTTAACCCGTTTTGTAAGGAGTTAAAAACTATATAAAATAATATGTTTTTTTATTAACTTTTTTACATAATTATATACTTATTAGTAATATATATAAGACTATGTAAAAAAAATTAATAAAAAAAATATTTTTTTTATATAGTTTTTATCTTATTAAAAACGTGCTAAAAAGTGAATAAAAAATATTATTTTATATATTAATTAGATACTTACTCCTTTTTTTTGTTTGAAGATAACTTTATTATTTGAAATTATTGAAAAGGGAAAATTGGCGGAATTAGTGTAAAAATATTTTAAAAAAATATGTCACATGTTATAACTACAAAATACATGTGAAATAAAATCAAGTTTACCTGTTGCCTGGCGCTAGTTTTGCCCAAAGGGGAATGAGGATTAACAGAAGTATAAACCGAATGAAACCCATGATGCACCATCTCCTGCCCCTCCTCCGGCCGCCGCCCCACAATCTCCGGCGCCGGCACTAAATTCACCATAAAATCACTGATCCACTCCAACGCCTGCACCGACCCCCGCCACGCCACCACAACATCCCTCCTCCCCAAGGCCTCGACCGACTCGTCCTCCGCCACCGCCACGTAGCCCATCCAGTTGGTCTCCGTGGCGGCGTGGGGCCCCTCCCTCGACAGCGGCACCACGATCAGCCCCTCGGGGATGACGCCCACCACCCCCGAGGTGGCGTAGATGAACTTGGTCACCCTATACTTGTACGGCCTCCCGTTTCCCTCTAGCCCTACCTTGCCGAAGAAGTCTTCCTTGGAGTAGCGGCACCTGCCCGCGTACTCCGTGTGGGCGTCGCGGTTGAAGGCGTCGTTGGTTGCCTGAGCCATCTCACCGTAGTGGATGAGGTGGCACCGGAGGTCGATGTCGAGGGGCCGCAGGAGGCCCTTCCAGTGGCCCTCCCCCTGGAGGAGGCGCCATTGCGGGACCGGCGGTGCGTCGATTAGCAGTTCTCTGTTGTTTTGATCATCGGATTCGTCTTTGAAAGAAAAGCAAGAAAAGGGATTGGGAAACATATGGTTTGATATCGAATCAACTTCTCGATCTCTCTCAAAGGTTTAATGCGATTTTGTAAAATTGGATGAATTTATATATGTATATGAATTTAACGTGCGGCGCATTGCTACCTAATTATACAAGTGCAAATTAATTATATATTATTTTTTTTTGGAAAAATTGAAGAAAACCACTTAAATACAGTGTTTTTCGGTAAAACACCCCTTCATATTAAAATTACAGAAAAATAATTTTTTAAAAATAACAAAAAAAACCTCTAAAATTTTTTTTTTAAAATTTTATTTTCTTCAAGTAGACTTTTAATAATATACACTTTTTAAAATATATAAAATATCAATTATATCTACTTTTTATGGAGTATTTTTACTAATAAATATGAAATTATATATATAACCATTTTATAGAGTTTTAAAATTTTAAAAATATGTTAAAAAGGTAAAAATTAATTAATACTGATTGGATGAGGTAAAATAATAATAAAAACAAGAGATATAATTGAATTTTCACGTACTTCCAATTAACGAAAATTTGGTGATGGATGTGACTTTGCAAAGAAAATGGTTTTAACGGGTGATATTATATAATTTTCGTTTTAAGAGGTGGTTTCCCACAAAATACCCTATTTAAAGGGTGATTTTATGCAATTTTGCCTTGGATGAAAAATTTTGCCTTGTGTTTGTCGGAACTAATTATGTATGCCTATAAAATAATTTGATTTTGTGCCGCTTTTTTTAAAAATAAAATAAAATCGGATGTACAACTAAAGACCAGTTTTGAATTGATTGATTATTGGACTAAAAGTTGTCCTTAATTAGGTACGACAAGAAGGTCTGAAAAATTCAAACTGATGGTTTAATTAACAGAAATAAATTCGATCCGGCAACATAGTATAAATTTTCGGTCGAAATGCAACATGGTTTATGTCATGCATCAATTAATTTGGTAGGTTATTTATTTGATAATATATAATATAAATTGTTTTTTTTTTTAAAAAAAATGAAAGAAATTGGACGCATCAGCTGGCATGGTGATCCGATGAGTTGCGAAGCAGAATAGATCGACAACTAATATAAATTGGTAATTTTTTTTTTTTTAAAAAAAAGAAATTTGATGCATCAAATGGATCAGGAAACTGAATGGATTGTTAATTTTTTGTTAAGCGAGGAGAAGGCTCATTATTTGTGGCCTTGAGAATATTACAAGTTTTAGAAAATAATAAACATTTTTTTATTAGGTGAGAATTCAGGAAGGAAAATCTACCTGTAGAATATACCATCATATTATAACAAGCTTACAATATGCATTTTATGCACATAGTTCAAATGTAAAACAAAGCTTGTTATAAACTTAGGCGGGAAGGGCATTTTGGTCACTTTACAGAAGCTCCATATAGAGCTGTTATAAGGTAGTTAGTGCTTCTTGATTGTAGCTGTAACAAACTCAGAAAGAGAGAGAGCTTGGAGAGTTAATTTTTCGATTGGAACCTCCATTGATGCTCCTCTCCTGTTTTCGTCATCTGTTCTTTTGATTGATCAATTGAAGTTTTCTGTTTCCAAATGGTATCAGAGCGAAGGTGAGCTACCTTGCTCCGTTTGTGTGTGATTTTAGTTAGCTGTGTTGTGCAATCGGCGATCAAATTGACGATGGCCGGAAGAGGAAATCCGAATGCGAGTCCTCATAGCCAAGGTTCAGGCATTGGAGGAGGTAGAGGAACATTCGTTACTCCTTGAATTGGTAAATAAAGAGCGGCCATTCCGGGGTTCGAACCGGGGACCTATGACTATTATCCACAAGTCCTTTCCAGTGAGCCATTCCGGAATGGTTCATAAAACTTTGGTAGGGTAAACTTTTTATAGTGACTGGCCCCACCGCTTCGCGGCCCCATACCCCAGAAACCCCTTGCAGGATTTTTTGAGGAGGCTCAGTACCACTTACGCAAAGTGCGATCAGCGGTCGTAACCTCACCTACCTGCACACAGACCACTTCACCACTTCGGCTTGGCCCTACGGATTAGTATACACCGCTTGGCCGTACGCGCTTGTGGGAATTAATATGGAATAAATGCACCAAGTGAGATTCGAACCCGAGACCTCTCCTTTGGGATACCTCACCCTTACCGCTAGAGCAAGAGGTCATTGGTAAACATTCGTTACTCCTCCAGCACCAGGTGCTAGTAGGGGATTTGTCATGGGAACGACGATTCCCACTGGTTTTCAATTTGGGGATTTTGCGCAAAATCTCGGAAACATTCACTACAATCTGTTGTTCTTGTCCAATTCGGACCACCCTGGGATGCAGCTTGTATCCACACCGTTCAATGGAACGAATTTTGTCAGTTGGAGCCGCGGAGTTCATATGGCTTTGGGCGCCAAGGCCAAACTTGGATTTATCACAGGAAGCGTTGTTCGACCTGCTGAGAACAACGAGGATTTCGAAAAATGGATTCGTGCAGACTACATGGTGAGATGCTGGCTGGTGAATTCGATGACCAGTGATGTTGCTGAATCTGTGATGTATGTGCAGTTGGCAAAAGAACTGTGGGAAGATATCAAGGAAAGGTTCTATGAGACAAATGATCCATTGATATATCAGTTAAGGAGAGATTTGAGCAATTTGAAGCAAGAAAATCTCTCCATTGGAGCACACTTTGGTAAACTGAAAAAAATATGGGACGAATTACTGCTTCTTGATGCTGTTCCAAGTTTTACATGTGGTGGTATGATTCAAGCTTGTTCATGTTCTGTAATCAAGCGTGTAATTGAGAGAGAAGAAAAGGCAAAAGTAATGCAATTCCTGATGGGGCTTAATGAATTCTATGAGCCACTAAGGAGCAATGTTCTGTCAAAGGATCCAATGCCAAGTCTGAACAAAGCTTTTCAAATGGCTGTGCAGCTGGAGAGGTCCAAGAGAGTGACCTCAATAGTGCAAGGGGATGCAAATGTGTTAGCTGTTGGTCAAAGCAGCAACATGGAGTATGAAGCTAATGCTGTGAATAGGTATTCACAGTCAAAGCAAGATCAATATAAGTATAGCAGTGATCAGTCAAAGAAAGAATTCAAGAAACCAAAGATGGAAAGGAGGTGTGACTACTGCAATAAGGAAGGTCATACCAGAGATTATTGTTACAAACTGGTGGGGTACCCTGAGTGGTACAAAGGGCCTCGTGATGATGAAAGATCCAAGCAAGGAGCTAAGATGGCTGCCTACATAGATGCTCCTCAATATGACAGTCCACTGGAGGGACAAGGTGATTCGAGGCCAGACCCTGCTATGGTGAATGCTGTGTTCAATGAGATTGTTAAATTGATGAAAGGCAAGGCCAAGATGGATCAGTTTGATAGTTCAGCAAATCAGGCAGTTGTGCACTTTGCAGGTACTTTGAGTGTTTCATTTCTTATTGGTGCTAATAAAGCTGATAAGAATAGATGGATAGTTGATTCAAGAGCTACAGATAACATTGCATTTGATAAATCTGTGTTTATGAATTTGAGAAATTTGCAAAGTATTATCAGTTTGGGTTTGCCTGATAGGACCAGCATTGTTGTGAGTCAATCAGGATCTGTACAAGTCACACATGATTTGCTATTGCAAAATGTGCTATTTGTTCCCCAGTTTAGGCATAATTTGCTTTCTGTGTCAAAGGTTTTGTATTCTCAGAAGATGGAATTCCATTTTAATGAGGTATCCTGTTGGCTACAGGACCTTATAACTAAGAGAATGATTGCTCAAGGGACTGAAGAAGGAGGTTTATACATCTTGAAGTCCGAAGGATTGCTGAGCACGGGATTTGATCAGCTTGAAAGTCATGATTTGAAAGGGAAAAATCAGTTTTCCCATGATTGTAATAAAGTAGTGAACTTACATACTTTACATGCCAGATTTGGCCACCTTTCTAGTTCCAAAATGAAACATTTGTCTGAATATGTTGATGTTGATATGAAGGATTTTGTTTGTGATACATGTGAATTGACAAAATTTCACAAATTACCTTTTGCTAGAAGTGAATCTGTCACAGATGGTCTTTTTCAGTTGGTACACATGGATTTATGGGGTCCTTACAGAATTCCAGCATTGTGTGGAGCTAGGTACTTCCTAACCATCCTTGATGATTTTTCTAGGACAACTTGGGTTTATCTGTTACAAGACAAGTTGCAAGTGTTGAGAGTGATCACCAATTTTCTGAATTTGGTTGAGACACAGTTTCAGTTGAAGGTTAGGATTCTAAGAACAGATAATGGTACTGAATTCACACAAAAATGTTGCTTAGATTTGTTGCTGGCTAAAGGAATCATTCATCAAAGGTCAGCCCCTGGTGTTCATGAACAGAATGGTAAAGTTGAAAGGAAACACATGCATTTAGTGGAGACTGCAAGGGCTATCAGGCATCATGCTGGGCTTCCCATTCAGTTTTGGGGAGAGTGTGTTTTGAGTGCCACACACTTGATCAATAAGATGCCATCAAGTGTCCTTCATTGGAAGTCTCCTTATGAGGTTTTGTATAAGACTCCTCCTTCCTTAGATGGTCTTAGAACTGTTGGTTGCCTTTGTTACTGCCTGCAACCAAATGACTATAGAGATAAACTTGGTGTTATCTCAAGAAAATGTGTCTTTCTTGGGTATCCTCTTGGCTAAAAGGCCTACATATTATTTGATCTTCACAGTAAGAAGATCATTGTCAGCAGACATGTGAAATTTGTTGAAAGTGTTTTTCCTTTTAAACATACAAGTGGCTCTAATGTTCCTCCTTCATCCCATATGCTATTTGCTTCTGGTGATGATAATGAAATCTTTTGGCTTCCTGAGCCTGGCATTTCTTCTAGCCTTGAAAACTCAGATGCTCATCATCCAACCATGATTAGTGAATCTCTCAGTGATGGATTATTAGATCACTCTCCAGTTCCTAATTCTTATATCTCAGATGGGAGTCCACCAATCTCTGAACCTCAGGTTCCTATAGTTGCTAAGAGGGTGATACACAGACCTGCAAGGCTAGATGATTACATTTGTACAGGTCTTCCAACCAGATTGTAGGTTGGAGATTCAGAGTCTGAGAGCCAGTCATTTGCTATTTTTTCTGTACAAATCTAGCTCATCTGTCTCTTGGCTTCATACAGTCCTTTGTCAATGTTTGCACAACATTTGAACCTAACTCCTACAAACAAGCAAAAGGGGTTGAGCAGTGGGAGAATGCTATGAAGGCTGAAATAGCAGCACTTGAGAAGAATCACACTTGGACTCTTACAAGCCTACCTGTTGGCAAAAAGGCTATAGGATCCAAGTGGATTTTTAAAATCAAATACAGGCCTGATGGTAGTATAGAGAGATACAAAGCCAGGTTAGTAGCAAAAGGATATAATCAGGTCAAGGATAAAGATTATAAGCAAACCTTTTCCCCAGTTGCAAAATTGGCAACAGTTAGAGTCATTCTTGCACTTGCTGCAGTAAAAGGTTGGGTTTTGCATCAATTGGATGTCAACAATGCCTTCCTTCATGGGTTCTTAGAAGAAGAAGTATATATGCAGCCTCCTGATGGATATGAGGTCAAGTCTGGACAGGTTTGCAAGCTTAACAGATCTCTCTATGGACTCAAACAAGCCAGCAGGCAGTGGAACTATGAATTGACCAAGTTTCTAGTAAGATTGGGGTATACACAGTCTAAACATGATTACTCCTTATTTGTCAAAGCTGTTGGGTCTACTTTCACTATTGCATTGGTATATGTAGATGATATGCTATTGTTGGGTAACTCAGAGGTTGAAATTGCTCACACTAAGAATGCTCTCCATTCCACTTTCACCATCAAAGATTTGGGGGTGGCTAGGTATTTCCTTGGAATGGAAATCTCTCGATCTTCTTCAGGTATCTTGCTGAATCAGAGGAAATACATCCTGGATATCCTTAAAGATGCTCAAATGGAATCTTGCAAAGTGGCTGCTTTTCCTATGCAACATGGTACCAAGTTGTCTGCCAACATTGGTGATCGATTTGACCATCCAGAGAGCTATAGAAGGTTAGTTGGGAGGCTCCTTTACTTGACTCTAACTAGACCTGACATTGCCTATACAGTCCAACAACTTAGTCAGTTTTTGCAAAATCCACTCAAGCCACATTGGGATGCTGTATATATCTTCTTAGATATCTAAAAGGAACATTTCATATGGCTTTGTCTTATCCAGCTTTGTCCACTCTGAATCTCAGTGCATATAGTGATGCAGATTGGGGGAATTGTGTTGATATTGGGAGATCTTTGTCCGGTTATTGTGTATTTCTGGGGACTTCCTTGGTATCTTGGAAGACTAAGAAACAGAAAGTAGTCTCCAAGTCATCAACTGAGAGTGAATATCGCAGCATGTCTTCAACAGCTAGTGAACTGGTTTGGATGCAAGGATTGCTCACTGATCTTCACATTGATGTCAAGCTGCCCATCAAGCTGCATTGTGACAATAGAGCTGCTCAATGCTTGGCCTTGAACCCAGTTTTCCATGAAAGGACAAAGCATGTCCGCATTGATGCTCACTTTATCAGGGAAATGGTACAGCAAGGCTTCCTGCAGACTTCTCATGTGGCAACTACACTTCAATTGGCTGATGTTCTAACTAAAGCCTTGGGAGCTCATCAACACAAGTTTTTGTGCTCCCCACCCACGTCCAGCTTGAGGGGGGTATGTAGAATATACCATCATATTATAACAAGCTTACAATATGCATTTTATGCACATAGTTCAAATGTAAAACAAAGCTTGTTATAAACTTAGGCGGGAAGGGCATTTTGGTCACTTTACAGAAGCTCCATATAGAGCTGTTATAAGGTAGTTAGTGCTTCTTGATTGTAGCTGTAACAAACTCAGAAAGAGAGAGAGAGAGAGCTTGGAGAGTTTTTCGATTGGAACCTCCATTGATGCTCCTCTCCTGTTTTCGTCCTCTATTCTTTTGATTGATCAATTGAAGTTTTCTGTTTCCAAACTACCCGATAGCATCATTTCGGATGTGGTTTAGAAGACCTGTTCACATAAAATAATACACATGATATAAATATGGGATAAAAAAAGTAACTAACTATATATATTCTAGCCAAATTAATTAAATATCCATCATACAATATTTATTAACTAAATGTCCACCGGTCATCCTCTGACACCTCGAACACCTCTGCATGTGCCTATCGATGCCCCTATTCATCAATCTCCCATTTCCCCCAGCGAATGTTAGCCTCTCAACGCCACCATTTGCTCAGCAATCTCCAATTGCCCCTTGTGAATGTCAGCCTCCCCAAGGGTCGGCCCTGAGATTTTTGGGTCCCGAGGCGATGTAAAAATTTTTTTTTGATCAATAAAAATATTCATGATTTTTTTAGAAAAATTATCAAACAATGCAATTATATTTATTTATTTAACTCTTATAAATTTCAGATTTTTTTATCACTAAAAGGAAAGTTTATGGACTTTCAGTAGTATAAAATCTCTCAGTATGGTTAAAAAAAACAAAATACTATGATTTTAGATTTACCAACATACTTATTTACAAGTCCTATTAAAAAAACATGAATTTTTTTTAGTGAGAAATAAAAGTAGAAAAATATTTTTTAATATTCTATTATTTTCCGATTAATGTAAAACAGTATGGTTAAACACTTTAAAACATATTATTACTTTGCAAATTTATCCAAATAAAATACTATAATCACTTAAATAAATTTATTAAAATAGCATAAGTTGTTACTGAAAAACTATCCGCTTGTGTATTTATAACAAAAATTGAAAGACGGAGACCTTCTTACACTTTTTATCGTTGACTCGAAATATTTAAAGTCGTATCACAAATGAGTTTTTTTTACGTATAAATTTTCGTAAATATTTTATTACATGTAAATATAATAATATATACATAATAGCTTAATTATATATATATAACATAATTTTTTTTCCCGAGCCCTACTCAGCTACTCGGTAGAGGGCCCTAGGCGACCGCCTCTTTGGCCTACCCCTAGAGCCGGCCCTAGAGCTGAAAATAACCCGCGGGTACCCGCTCCACCCACTTTACCCGCATTAATTTTGCGGGTGAAAACCCGTAAAAAAAAGGGTGACGGGTGGAGCGGGTGCGGGTGAAGTGGGTGATGGATGGATTATGGGTGAAGATTTTTCACCCATAACCCGCCCCACTAACCCCCCCATTAACCCACCCCACACACCTGGTGTAAAGACCGGAAAATTTTAGAATATTAAAATTATTAAAATAGTGATCTATAACCATTTCGATTTCTAAGATTTGAGAGGTTTGGAATTTCCGTCCTTGAGCTATGAGTTTTATTCTCAATATTTCAAAACGAGTTCTGACATTATTCTAAAATGGATTTTTATACGAAATCGTGTTCCGCTTTCAGGCCCGGAGATTTGGGAATATGGTTGGGATTTAAGCATTTCACTTCGGGTTCGAGTTTTCGAATTGAAATTTTGTTGTCGGGATTGAGTCGAGTGAGTGGATTTTGGATCTATTCCGCTATTTTAAATTGGTAAGGTGGGGGCCATTCCTAGAATTGTATTGTTCCCTTTTTCTTTATTCTTTTACTCTCTCTCTCATTCTCAGACCCGTGAGCAGCTCATCCAATTGCCATTCTTCCTTTTGTAGTTTTGTGTATATGTATCCACTCCCTCCTCTCTGCAATTCCCCATCCACCACAACGCATTACCCACTATTCCATTCCTCATTTCCCCTTTTTTCAGTTGTCTGCCATTGCCCAGAGGAATACTCTCCCTCCCCTTCATTTTTGCAACCCAGAAAACAACCACCAAGACAGCCTTTCTTCGATCTGTTTCTTGGATCCCGAAACCAGCACCAGCGCCCTATCCCTCCCCGGTTGATTTCCGCTAGCCATCCCACCTCCTTGCTCAGCCACCAGCGACGCCGAGAGCCGTCACCGCATCTCTGTTTTCCTTCCGAGCAGGCCAAAGACCGAACCCCCACCAATCTGTTCTCCTTTCCCGACGGGCAGCAGCAGCAGCAGCATCGACCTCTTCCTTTCCTCCGACGTCCGCCCGCGCCAACATCAGCCATCGAAGCTGGAGCCGAGACGCGAGTCGCATCCGTCACCGTTTCCGATTCGTAAGGTCGGAACCAATTTCCTTTCGATCCCGATTCTAATCTCGTCAAAATCCGTTTTTGCTCATCCCTTACTTCTCCTAGGACTCAACCGGAGCTCCTTCCTCGTCAATCGCAGCCAGAAGTCCGCCATTGCAGCCAGAGCTTTCCTTGGAGTCGGAATCGTGTCGATCTCGGTAATCCCTCTGATGGCGAATCTCACGCCTAAGGGTGCCCGATCGCTTCGAATAGGTAGTCGAATTGGATCTGCGAAAGAACTCGAATCTCACGAATCCTCCTTTAGATCGATGAGATCTCAATCTAGTTGAATCTCACAAGCAAATCAATCTCTCAGTGCCGCTTCTCACGGTCCTTAGTTTCTTCGAATGTCACGAAGAAGATGAACGCTTCTCACGTCCGATACGGTTTCTCAAGAAACTTGTTTGGGGAAATAATAATTGAGCGTCCTATTTTCATTAATCAAAAGTACTTAAATAGCAACACATAAAAAACCTAATAGCTTAAAAACCCTAATGGGCTTTTCTAACAAATTCCTAAAGCCCATCAATAATATAATATCGTTCAATAAAAACTCAAATAATATCAAAATGAATACTTATTAAATATTCAGACTTATTAAATAATAGGATATGCTAAAATTAACTAAACATGAAAATATATTACAATCATGGATCATTAATCTTCATCACATCAAATCCTTGAATAAATCTCAGTTGTCTCGTTGTTGGCCAATTTGACGTTTCCCGGATTGTATCACCCTCTTTTCTTCCTCTCCTTCCCTCGCGTTTGAATCGGTGTGTGTGTGGGTGTGGTCGGAATTCCAATTCGGTCGGGATGGGAGCGATTTCAGGTTGAGAGGAAGTCCGTCTGAGCCTAGGTTCGTTTTCTATTCCTCCGTTTTTTCCGGCAAGGCTGCGTCGTCTTCCTTCTCTGTTCCTCGTCTGTGGTTCAGAGCCCCGTTCAACTGATTGGGAGAGGGATAGTGTGAGCTGGGCCTAATTGTTTGGGTCGGGTCTGATTTTTTAGGGTGTTGGGTTAGGGCCTTTTCATGGGTTATTGTTGTTAATTCTATTTTGTTACTTGTTCAGTTGTTATTCGTCAAGTATTACGTTATATATATTATTATGATTTTGTGATTTTATATTTTCTGAAAATTGGTACACATTATAAAAGTGATATTATTTGAGATATTTATTATATGAATTGAAAAGAGGATTTAGCTATGGTATTACATTTTTGGTTAGATATTACTTGGAAAATTATTTAAAAAGGATTTTCAAGCTTTCGGAAATGTCTTTTAAGGATTTTGTTTGGAAAATCAAAATGCCGGAATTAGTTCTATAATATGATTTTGGAAATTTGTTAAGTATTTAAATGATAAATGTCGAAATTTGTCCAAATATTATTTGAGAGATTATTTTAAATATGAGTTGACTTAATTTGGAATTTAAGAGTTTGAAAAATATGGTTGGTATGATTTTATCAATGGGTTGATTGGAAGAATGATTTTGGTTGATGTTGATCGTATCGGAAAGGTTTTGGAAAATGGTTTTACTATCGATTGGTTTTAAGGATGTTGAGAACTCGGGTTCGTGTGTGTGAGAATATTGGTTCAGTAGCTTATGGAAATGGCTTGATGATAGGTGTGTATTGCTTTCGGATTGCTTTGGACTTGCATTTGGGCCCTTTCTTGTATTATCCTGTTGTTCTACATCTTCAGGTAAGTTCCTTAGGGGGCTTACTCAGGTTGGACATTCATGCCTGTTGTTGCATTTTATGTTAGGTGTTGCATATGCATAAAAGCATGTCATGTAGTATCCTGTTTAGGTTGCACTAATTGAATGAGCATCTGCTTACTTTATGCGTTTGAAACAGAACGGCCGTTATCTGTGATAGTACTAGAGTCATTGCTAGGGTTATAGGACAACCTAGTCTCATCGGGTCCCGTCCTGAGTCAATCGAGTCATGAACTTCCTTATATTATGAGATGCCTGCGGGCTTTATTGTGAAGCGGGTTGGGCATGCGTGCCGCCCGATTATAATGGAATGCATTCACGAGCTGGCTAGTCTCCGCCCTATCGGAAGAGGGTGGAGGTAGGAGAGGGATATACCACTTGGTATTCGGTGCTAAGGCCTTATTATATTTATGCACTTGATCTTAGGAGCATGTTAGTGTGTTAATATTCCGCCTTGCACCTAGAAGCATCTTTATTAGGTATAGCACATATATAATGTGGCCTCAACGAGAACTGCCGGTCCCGCATGAGTGGCTCGATCTGACTCCTTTCCCCGTTCTACTTTTAAAGGTATTTTCTGCAGATTTGAGTGCTCGATGTCTATATGACGGAGTTCCCTTTTTGCGAATCGAAGAACCTGGCTAATTCTATAACTCGTTATAAATGGTAATCACCCACTTATGATTTGGTTTTGACTCGGCTCTGCCGTGGCACTTGTATCTTTACCTTGCTTCCGCTTTACTTCCGTTTGAAATGGATTCCACGACATAATCCCTCTTTCTTCTAATCTTAAATGAGTTTGAAACCTCGACCCATACCTGGATCGCAAGATCCGAACAAGGGGTTTTATCCCTTGAAACGTAACCCGGAAATCATAATTCTGGGCCGTTACAAAGATGGTATCAGAGCTGAGGTTGTGCAATTCGGGTACACAAGGGTCGAGTGTATGTTTTGAAAATCGGCCACAAATTTCAAGGACTTTTGAAAAGGATTTAAAGGGGCAAAATGAACTTAAGATGCCTAACCCAAATCGGACTAAGTAACGAACTTGGCTTGTTATAAAAGAGGAAAACCGACCAAACGGGGACGCGAGTGGGTAGTAAAAGCGCTAGACCACCCCTATTGGGTGTAGTTGGGAACGGCAGGCAAAATATCAGCTTGTTCTTTACAGATGGGTTGGGAGACTCCAAGGAGATCATTATGAGTGTTATTAACTGATTCTGTGCTGAATGCTTGCTATGTTAGAGATCTGATTTGGATGCCTTAACTATTAAATGTGTATTGACTGATCTGTGCCAACGGGATAGTGGGAGTACCCTTGTTTCTGTGTGGTCAAACCCAGCTTGTGTGGAACAACCCCTTCCACTATGTTAACCCCTTGACGGTTCTATCTAGCCTCTTCCTGGATGTCAGTGTCTTCCACGGGGAAATGGGTTGGTAACCACTCTCTGTCGAAAATCATGTATGGATATGAAGGTTGTCTGAGTACGTATTGGAAGGTGGTTCTTGATGGCCTTTTGAGTCAAAAGTAAGGTGTCATGGGGCTCTCTTTCTTCATCCTTATGATGATCAGCAGTGTTTTCTTACCACAAAGAGTCGTACCAATGTCCCACGGGAAAGAGGGGTGATGAGTCAGTTTAGGAAAGTCTATGGTCGCCCTTAGGGATCTCTGTCCGGTTATAATGGTGACTCTCTCTGAATTGCATGACATGATTCTGTAATCTTCCGCGTGTGCCTCGCAAATGATGCTTAGTATAAAGCTACTCATGTTATGCCTTGCTTCCCATCATGATTATATGTTGTCATAGCATGTCTACTTGGCTCATTGTATTGCCTGTATGATTGATTTGAAGCATGAACCATATGATATGAACCTACCTGATCGTTATCTTCTCCTGAATTAGGTCCATGATAGTTTGATCAACTCCTCTTTGTATGAATGCTTGTAGATGACCGTCTTAGCATGTTGGATGATGACGTGTCAATTCCTATTATCCTAGTATGTGTTGATTTGAGCTCATGTCCCCGTATTTTAATCATATTTCCATCACTTAAACTCGTATTATACATCGTTAAACCTTCCTCATACTTCTATATTGTTGGAATGTGATTGAATTGATTTCTTACGTGTCGTCATGATTAGTTGCATGCATGTATCGTATGTTATGTTGAGCTTTTAGTATCATGTAGAATCCTTGGTTGTGACTCGTGTGAATTATATCTTGTTTGCATTATTGCTGATTCTCTCTCGAGCTAGGTCCCTGATAATGTGGTCCTTCCATCCTTCTATTATCTTAACGTGTCTTACTCATGCAATTAGATTGATGTTAAATTCGATGACCGACTTGCTTTCTGCAATGGTAGGTCCTAGGATACTTACATGTTCTCACTCGGTGGCATTCCTCTATTACTATATGACATCTTCTCGTACTTGCATGAATGTATGGCTTGACACCTCGCATGATCACACACCACATTATATTATGATTTCGCACACGTATGACACTTGAATGTTATGATGAATCTAATCGCATTATCTTAATTGTATTCATGTTCGATATGTGCCAATAGTGTTCCGTAGGGCTTATGATTCCCAATATAATTCGCTAAATGATCCCGTGTTGTACTTGTTCTATGATGTGATGGCTATTGTCCCATATATGTGCTCTATGATGGTTCGTTCCTAGCATGATTATAATATGTTGCCCATGATGCCCTTCTTGTTACTTTTGATGACGCCTCTTGTTTCGTGCATATTATGTTGAACTTCTCTTAATGACTCTTGACTATGATTGTATCACATTATGTATCGCTAGTATCGTGTGGGACCCATGCTTTCTAAATGTATCTCGACATATGATTACGTTCCATTCTTAACCTATTATATGATCATTGTGTCAGATGTGATAATTACTATGCCCCTCTTATGTGTTCCTCTATGACGTTTAGTCTCACTATTATGATATACCTTGCCATGCTTGACCTAGCATGTTGATACGTATACCATGCTCGTGCATTCGTTCATATATATAACACTTGTCATTCTCATTAAATTTCACATGAACTCGGACCCTGTATGATCATTACTAGCTTCGTATAACTTGTTTGAAGTTGCTAAGCCTATCCGTTTCGTGGAATAATATGCTACTAGCTTGACTCACGTGTATGTTGTAGTACTCGATTGTGCCTTTGAAAATGAATACGAACGTTGTCCCCCTTAAGATAGGTACATGTTAGTGTGGATTAGTGTAATTGATACGTTCCATTATGAATTCGTGTTACTTGTCGCGATTATAACCTAATAGACTTTCATAAGGGCATCGTTGCTATTCCCGGGTCGAAGTCTTGTCTTTAGTCTTGTCGTTCTTAGCCTTGGTCTATGTTTGGTTCCGAAAGGAACATTGGGTTGTCCGCTCTTGTCACTCCCCTATCTTTGCTAACTTGGAGTCATGCACGATACATTGGGTGAGCAACTGCTTGAAAGAGAAAAGAAGTTGCATAGCGATAGAGTAGTGTGGCAGAAGCGTGGGCCCATAACCCACAAGCCTCATGATCGACGGTGTTGGTGGGACAGGTATGTTTCAAGAATTGCGGCTATCGAGTACGATATGACTTGCAGGTGGGAGTGTCCTCCGTTTGAATTGCTAACCTTTCTGAATATGTTGATAACTATGTTGCACTGCTTTGATGGTGACATTTATGTGTTCATGTGCTGACTTGGTAATAATTGTTGTCTGATTGTCTGTTGTTTACGATGATATGATTCAGTGCCTTACAGCTCTAATGTACATGATGTCTCGATGCGTCGATGCTTGAGCTGCTAAGCATGATCTAAATTCGTTACCTATAAAATGTGAACTGCAAATGCTGAGAAACCTAAACTGTCTATTAGATAAGGTTATGATGAAACTTGCTAGCTTGACTTGATTATGTGCATATATGATGATTTGTAATAATGAGTGAGCATGACGGTGAATTGAGATTTATCGACGCAGCTGCAATGTTTAATGCTGAACTAATGATGCTATTGATATAAATGCTGGTTGATATGATGTGGTGCTTATTTGTAATAATGTCCATGATTGCTTCTTCTTTAAACTTGTGGGTGAGGGTTCTCTTGTGGAGTGGTTGATGAGCGGTAAAAGAATTCTAAGCGGTTAGGATAATCGATAGTATTACGAGGTAAGACGCGAGAGAGGGATCGATGTGGTTAGCAGGGTATGATGCTTGTGATGTCTTGAGTTGTATATGAAGAGTGGGGAATGACTTTTGCGAGTATTGAGGATATAGTATAGGAGGGTTCTCAGGTGTGAAGTTAGAGATAGGAGTTGGGTTCTTAGAGGTGGATGGTGTGTGGTAGTGCTTGATGGAATAAGGGATGATATTTGATTATCGAAATAAATTGAGATTTCTTTGGGGGAAATTTTGTCCGAGTTGACGTTGGCGAGTCTAGAAGAGGATTAATCTTGGCTTGAGAGTGGAGTTGGGCGAGTGGGGATTGTGTTTTATTTTTGATTGGTATGATGTGAGGATTTTCTTGATTATTTTATTTATTTATATCTGCTGACATGATGTTAGATAGCAACCATGACGTACCTGATATGGAATGATATTACATATTGTTATGCAATACTGAAATCTAGTTGGTAGTGACAAGTGTTACCATGATATATTACTGCTTTGCTATCCTGTTCTGTTGTTTTAGAAGCATATTAGGACGTGCTCTGTTTTCCTTCCGAGCAGGCCAAAGACCGAACCCCCACCACTCTGTTCTCCTTTCCCGACAGGCAGCAGCAGCAGCATCGACCTCTTCCTTTCCTCCGACGTCCGTCCACGCCAACATCAGCCATCGAAGCTGGAGCCGAGACGCGAGTCGCATCCGTCACCGTTTCCGATTCGTAAGGTCGGAACCAATTTCCTTTCGATCCCGGTTCTAATCTCGTCAAAATCCGTTTTTGCGACCCCTTACTTCTCCTAGGACTCGACCGAAGCTCCTTCCTCGTCAATCGCAGCCGGAAGTCCGCCATTGCAGCCAGAGCTTTCCTTGGAGTCGGAATCGCGTCGATCTCGGTAATTCCTCTTTTTTTCCTCTCCTTCCTTCGCATTTGAATCGGTGTGTG
The DNA here is from genome assembly GCA_037127255.1 of Persicaria tinctoria. Classification (NCBI taxonomy): domain Eukaryota; kingdom Viridiplantae; phylum Streptophyta; class Magnoliopsida; order Caryophyllales; family Polygonaceae; genus Persicaria; species Persicaria tinctoria. The sequence continues at coordinate 63,837,929 of JBANSL010000010.1, read as the reverse complement.
TGTGGGTGTGGTGGGAATTCCAATTCGGTCGGGATGGGAGCGGTTTCAGGTTGAGAGGAAGTCCGCCTGAGCCTGGTTTCGTTTTCTATTCCTCCGTTTTTTCCGGCAAGGCTGCGTCGTCTTCCTTCTCTGTTCCTCGTCTGTGGTTCAGAGCCCCGTTCAACTAATTGGGAGAGGGATAGTGTGAGCTGGGCCTAATTGTTTGGGCCGGGTCTGATTTTTTAGGGTGTTGGGTTAGGGCCTTTTCATGGGTTATTGTTGTTAATTCTATTTTGTTACTTGTTCAGTTTTTATTCGTTAAGTATTACGTTATATATATTATTATGATTTTGTGATTTTATATTTTTTGAAAATTGGTACACATTATAAAAGTGATATTATTTGAGATATGTATTATATGAATTGAAAAGATGATTTAGCTATGGTATTACATTTTTGGTTAGATATTACTTGGAAAATTATTTAAAAAGGATTTTCAAGCTTTCGGAAATGTCTTTTAAGGATTTTGTTTGGAAAATCAAAATGCCGGAATTAGTTCTTTAATATGATTTTGGAAATTTGTTAAGTATTTAAATGATAAATGTCGAAATTTGGCCAAATATTATTTGAGAGATTATTTTAAATATGAGTTGACTTAATTTTGAATTTAAGAGTTTGAAAAATATGGTTGGTATGATTTTATCAATGGGTTGATTGGAAGAATGATTTTGGTTGATGTTGATCGTATCGGAAAGGTTTTGGAAAATGGTTTTACTATCGATTGGTTTTAAGGATGTTGAGAACTCGGGTTCGTGTGTGTGAGAATATTGGTTCAGTAGCTTATGGAAATGGCTTGATGATAGGTGTGTATTGCTTTCGGATTGCTTTGGACTTGCATTTGGGCCCTTGCTTGTATTATCCTGCTGTTCTGCATCTTCAGGTAAGTTCCTTAGGGGGCTTACTCAGGCTGGACATTCATGCCTGTTGTTGCATTTTATGTTAGGTGTTGCATATGCATAAAAGCATGCCATGTAGTATCATGTTTAGGTTGCACTAATTGAATGAGCATCTGCTTACTTTATGCATTTGAAACAGAACGGCCGTTATCTGTGATAGTACTAGAGTCATTGCTAGGGTTATAGGACGACCTAGTCTCATCGGGTCTCGTCCTGAGTCAATCGAGTCATGAACTTCCTTATATTATGAGATGCTTGCGGGCTTTATTGTGGAGCGGGTTGGGCATGCGTGCCGCCCGATTATAATGGAATGCATTCACGAGCTGGCCAATCTCCGCCCTATCGGAAGGGGGTGGAGGTAGGAGAGGGATATATCACTTGATAATCGGTGCTAAGGCCTTATTATATTTATGCACTTGATCTTAGGAGCATGTTAGTGTGTTAATATTCCGCCTTGCACCTAGAAGCATCTTTATTAGGTATAGCACATACTATGTGGCCTCAGCGAGGACTGCCGGTCCCGCATGAGTGGCTCGATCTGACTCCTTTCCTTGTTCTACTTTTAAAGGTATTTTCTGCAGATTTGAGTGCTCGATGTCTATATGACGGGGTTCCCTTTTTGCGAATCGGAGAACCTGGCTAATTCTATAACTCGTTATAAATTGTAATCACCCACTTATGATTTGGCTCTGCCGTGGCACTTGTATCTTTACCTTGCTTCCGCTTTACTTCCGTTTGAAATGGATTCCACGACATAGTCTTAGGATAGGTTAAGGGTACCCAATGGCCCTTCGAGGTTTTTAGGGTTTGAAATCCCTCTTTCTACTAATCTTAAATGAGTTTGAAACCTCGACCCGTACCTGGATCGCAAGATCCGAACAAGGGGTTTTATGCCTTGAAACGTAACCCGGAAATCATAATTCTGGGCCGTTACACCCGCCCCGCAAACCCGCATAAAACCCTAAAATTTATATATATATATATATAATGTGTGTGATTTTACTATTTTACCCTTTTCAAGTTTAACTTCTACAAACCCTAATCCTTGATTAGTGCTTTGTCCACCAATTTTCAATTAGAATGGATATGGTCTCGGCTTACTCTTCCACGTTATAGCAAGGGATATATTAGATTAGTATATAATTAGTATAGAGATATACCACCCCCTTTTTATTTTTGAGTTAGAATTGGACTACTTGTGTTGATTTAATTTTTTTTTTTTGTTTCACTCATTGGGTACCCGCTCCACCCGCATCATCCGCACGGGTCGGATGCGGGTGAAAAGGTTTGCGGGTGATGGATGGAGCGGGTGAAATTTTTTACCCGCGTGGCGGGTGATGGAGTGGCTTCATCCACCCATAACTAGCCCCATTTCCACCCCTAGCCCTGGCCTCCCCATTTCCCCCTTCCAATTTCACAAACAATTTCGATTATTTATCATTTGTCATCATAATATATTCTTTTTACCATATATTTCTTCTAAATTAGTTTGTCAGCATATTTATCCACATATATAACATGTTTAAATAAATTCACTAACGATATTTTCGAATAAAATCTTTTGGTATCATAATATCAGCACATATTAACTATATAAATTCCCTTGTCGGCATAATCAACACATATTTTCGACAAAATTCGTTTATATTTTCAAATAAACGAAGAAACATAAGCTGAAAACGATGAAACATGACCTGGCAATATCAACATGTATATAAATTCGTTTTTCATCAAATTATCAGCACAATGACAAATAACTGACAAACTATAAGCCGGAAAATTCGTTTATATTTTCAAATAAACGAAGAAACAAAAGTTGAGAAACGATGATAGAAAGGTGACAAAAGCATGACAGGTAGTTGAAATATAATCATAAATACACATATTAGACCACTGATGTTGTCAACGTATAATATCTCTACCATATACAAAATATTTATCAGCATACACATTTAATAAAAACCAAATGCAAACAAAATAACAACATCGTAAATATACTAATATCAGCAGTGTATTTTCCCTAAAATTGGAAGCTTCAGGTCTCCTTCATGAGATCTACACACATCAGGTCGTGATACCGATAAAGTTTATCTTGAGTAAACATGCTAATGTCACCACCAAACACAAGAGTTTCGATCGACTTGATAACAAAAATACCACAACAACACCTACAAAAAAATACGTAGAATCTAGAAGAGTAATAGTTGTTATACATGCTGACAAATGTACTATGAAATTAAAGTAACAAAATATGCATACCCAGTTTCATCGTTAATAATATTAGGAACCCTCTCTACGCTGAATATATGCTGATGTTCCTTCAAAGCCAGTGTAAATTCCACATTTAGATAAATGATGAGGCAACCACACAATTAAGCCCCCTAAAACTTCTTTGATTGCAGCATCATTGTTTATGTGCTTGCTACAATCATACACCAGAACCTTTCTCTCTGCAATGTTAATCTTCAATGCCAACCACATTTTTAATATTGTAGGGTGTAAACAAGTTGAGAACCTTCAAGGATCAGGAGCTCCTGATCCACACTCTGAAGATCCTCTCGATTACTTGAGGAAGAAGGAGAACATTTGGGAATTTTCTCATATATTTTCGTAAGAAAGAAATGAATACAACTGGAGAGTATTTATACTAGTTCTATTCTAAACACCTAGGCACAAAGTAGCAAAGCTAAAACAAACTAAGCTAAGCTGAGCTGACCAACAAAAGCTAACCTGCACTATCAACTAAAACCACTAGTACAGCTATCTCTATATTCCCCCCTCAAGCTGGAATTGGGGAATCATCCACAAGACCAAGCTTGAAGGAAAGGAAGCGATGTTTGTGAGCACCAAGGGGCTTCGTGAATAAATCAGCCAACTGCAAGGATGAAGGCACATGAAATGTAGACAAGAAACCACATTGCACCATATCCCAAACGAAGTGACAATCCACACGAAGGTGTTTCGTGCGCTCATGAAACACCGGATTCGCAGCAAGGTGTTGTGCCGCCTTGTTGTCACAGCACAACGGAATGGGAAGAGAGACTGCGACATCCAAGTCCCGTAACAGTCCCTCAAGCCAAACTAGCTCGCTCGCAGTCGCAGACATGCTCCGGTACTCGCTCTCGGCCGACGATTTGGACACGGTTTTCTGCTTTTTCGTCTTCCATGAAATCAGAGAATCTCCGAGAAAGACACAGTAGCTAGTAACAGACCGACAAGAGAAGGAACAAATCCCCCAATCGGCATCACTATACCCTTTGAGTTGAAGAGTGGAAGCTCGGGGGTAAAACAAGCACCAGTTCACAGAACCTTTTAAATAGCGAAGAAGATATAAAGCGGCTTGCCAATGGGGTTGACGTGGGGATGAGAGAAATTGGCTCAAGTGTTGGACACTAACACACTATAGGAAATGTCCGGCCAAGAGACAATCAAGTAGAGGAGCTTACCAATTAAACGTCTATAAGGTTCCGGATCAGCAAGAACTTCCCCTGTTTCAGTGCTCAAATGCAGACCACGCTGCATTGGGAAAGAAGTGGCCTTGCACTGAAGAAGACCAGCGTCAGTAAGTAGATCAATGACATATTTTCGTTGATTCAAACGAAGACCATCAGAGGAGCGAGCTATTTCCATACCAAGGAAATATCGGGCAACTCCCAAGTCTTTGATTGTAAACTTCTGGTCAAGAGCAACCCTTAAACGAGACAATTCAGTCATGGCATTACCCGTCAGTATCATGTCGTCGACATATACGAGAGCAATAGCAATGAGGTGTCCACTTCGTTTCACAAATAAAGAGTAATCCTGCTTGGATTGAATATAACCGAGACTGACCAAGAACTTGGTCAATTCAATATTCCATTGTCGACTCGCCTGTTTAAGGCCATACAACGAGCGCTTCAGATGGAAAACTTGACCAGGCTGAGCTTTATTATACCCGAGAGGAGGTGTCATGTAGACCTCTTCATCGAGGAAACCATGAAGGAATGTGTTGTTGACGTCTAATTGACGCAATTCCCAATCATTCGTAGCACCTAGAGCAAGGAGAGTACGGACAATGGCGAACTTTGCCACCGGAGAGAAGGTGTGTTTATAATCCTTCTCTTTTACTTGGTTATAACCCTTAGCGACTAACCGGGCTTTATACCGTTCAACCTCACCATTGGGACGGAATTTAACCTTGTATACCCACTTACTTCTGATATCATGACAACCAGGAGGTAACGAGGTAAGGTCCCAAGTGTGATTCCTTTCCAATGCTGCAAGCTCAGTGGTCTTAGCCTCCCTCCAGACGTCATGTTTAGAAGCCTGAGCATATGTAGATGGCTCAAAAGTGGTCAAAACGTTGAAAAGAGACCTCACGTAATCACGAGAATACAACTTCAAATCAGACAAGGAGACAACGTGAAAAGTCTGAGAAAAAGAATCATAAGATCCCTGTCGTGTGGGAAGGTTGCTGCAAACGAAATCACGAAGTCGAGCAGGCCTAGTAATTGCACGAGGAACATGGATCCTAGGCTCATTAACAAGTATGTCTAGTGATGGCTCGGTCACAGGCTCAATGTGTCCCAAAACATCAGCAACTACAGTCTCTGGAGAGCCATTAATTGACTGTTCAGAAGGAGCAGACATAGAAGACTGATCATCAGAGACCAATTGCTGAGCAGCACTCAGGGCTGGAGACAAATGACCACCCAAAGGTGACTTATCAGAGCCTATACACTCATCCTCTCCAAAAGACACCATGGGTAAAGGATAAGCAGCAGGGGTGATATGCTGTGACACTGGGAGATCCTTTCTAAAGGGGAAAATATGCTCTTGAAATGTGACATGGCGAGCAATGAACAGCTTCCTAGTTGCAAGATCAAGAACCTTGAAACCCTTTTGATTTGGCGGATAACCAACAAACACACATCTAGTACCCTTGGCATCAAACTTAAAACGTTGAGCCTGAGGAATCAGGGCAAAGTACTGGCATCCGACAACCCTTAGATGATCATAGGACGGGGTTTTATGAAACAAAACTTCATACGGGGTCTTCCAACCTAGCACTGATGAAGGCAAAACATTGATAAGGTATGTAGCTGTGAGTATACACTCACCCTACAACCATACAGCAAGGTTGCCATACAACCTCAAAGCATGAGCCATCTCTACAAGGTGGCGATTCTTACGCTCCACCCGACCATTCTGTTGAGGGACAGCAGCAACAGATCGTTGGTGCACAATACCCTTAAGGTAGAGCAAATCCTGCACTCGGTGATTGAGGAATTCAGTACCGTTGTCCGTCCTCAACACCTTGACCTTTGCATCAAATCGAGTCTCTACAAAGGCCAAAAAACCTTGAATAACTCGGAACACTTGGTCCTTATGCCTGAGCAAAAAAGTCCAAGTGCCTCGGCTGTGATCATCAACAACCGTGAGGAAAAATTGAGCTCCACAAAGAGAATGGGTCCTATACGGCCCCCACAAGTCCATGTGAACAAGCTCAAACACCTGTGAAGCATGAGAAGAACTGATAGGAAACGTAAGCCTGTGCAATTTCGCAAATTCACAAGTGTCACAGGTCAAGCTGCTACAATTATCAAGTTTGCATACATCCATATGCTTTAATTTGGAAATTGAAACATGTCCAAGACGGGCATGAATGAGCTGTAGATCATTAGCCATCTGCAATTTATTTGAAAGAAAAGAAACTTTGTTGAGATCAATTGTCAATCAAACAGGAGATCTATAGCCTTCAACATCAGACACCAGCAAGCAACCAAAGCCACCAAACTTGTAGAGACCACCATCACGATGTCCAGTCAGTAAGACATTCTTAGTCGAAATGTCCTGGAGAATGCAATATTTTGCAAAGAAAATGAACACAAGAGAATCAGAATCCAAGAGCTTAGAAACTGACAATAGATTGTGCTTGAAGGATGGAAGATACAACACATCATTGAGCTATAGCTTCGCACTGAGAACAATAGTTCCAGCATAAGAAACAGCATGTGTATCCATCGGGCATCCCAATCAAGATCGGCTTACTGAGCTTATGCAGATCCACAAACGCACTTTTCTCAAATGCAATATGGTCCATTGCTGCAGTATCAATAATCCAAACTTGAGTGAGATTAGATCGAAAAGAAGGTTGATGAACATGATCAGTAGACAGGTTACCTGCGAAATTGGCGAAGTTGACAGAACCCCCTGAAGGAGAACCCTCATCAGCCTTCATTTTTTCTTTCATCATACGAACAACTTCATTAAACACTACATTGACTAATACAGAGTCTGGTTTAACCTCAGTTCTGTCAGTAGCATCCTTCGAACTGATCATCTCAAAATCAAAAGGTGTGTCCAGATTGCCAATGTCCTGAGTTGCTCCACAAAACTTACCAGCATCACTCTTACCTCTAGGACCTTTAAACCAATCCGGATAACCTATGAGCTTGAAACAAGACTCCTTGAGATGCCCTTTCTCATGACAGAAATCACATTGCCTATCCATCTTTGCCTTTTTTTTGTCTCTCTTATAGTCACCACCACTACGCTGCTGATGTCCATAGCTACTGCCAGATTGCTTCCCAGCTGCTAAAGCCTCATGAGCAAGAGAGCTGCTAGCACCAGAACTGCTACTCCCTGTAGTTTCCTTTTGCCGCTCGATTTGCATACCCATATGATATGCCTTATTAACCGATGGTAAGGGATCCATAGAGAGTATATTGCTTCTCATTGTATCATAACCATCAGACAACCCCATAAGGAACTGCATAAGATGAGCAATCGCCTCCTTTTCCAGCATTTTCTTAAGAATGGCACAGCTACAACGAGACATAACTCCACAGCGACAGATAGGATGACCTTTGAGAGCCTGCAGTTCGTCCCACACCTTCTTCAACTTGCTATAGTACACTGCAATGGACAGATTGTCCTGTCGAATAGTGCCAAGCTCCCTATGGAACTGATAGATCAATGGTGCATTTGACTCTGCAAAGCGCTCTCGGATCTCCTCCCATAACTCTTGTGCAGACTGCACATACGTGAAGTTCTCGGATATGTCGCTCTTCATGGAATTCAGAATCCAGCTCATCACCATATAGTCACACCGGATCCAGCGCTCAAAATCATCAGAATCCTCATCTGGTTTCTTACAACCACCATTCACAAAGCCTAATTTCATTTTTGCTCCCAACGCCATACGAATGCTTCGACTCCAGCTGAGAAAATTATAACCGGTAAACTGGTTTGCAACCAGGTGCATCCCAGGGTGGTCGGAGTTCGCGAGAAACAAAGGATCAAATGCATCCGCTCGCGGCTCACGATCAACATGATTATCACCATGAGCAAACTGTCGTCGCTCAGTACGAATGTCCGTGACATCAATGTCATCCATGATCTCAAAACAAGAAGGAAATAAGCAATCGCTAGCACAGACACAGATCCGAAAATGAATCGAGCAGCAAATAACCAGAAAAATGACAGATCTAATGACAAACCACAAGATCTGTTCCCAGGCACCAAAAACGCAAACAATCGCACAGACAATCGAACAAAAAAAGGCTCAATTAAGGAAGAATTAACGTCGAATCTGGCCTTAGAGCTCTGATACCATGTAAACAAGTTGAGAACCTTCAAGTTGAGAATTAACACTCTGAAGATCCTCTCGATTACTTGAGGAAGAAGGAGAACATTTGGGAATTTTCTCATATATTTCCGTAAGAAATAAATGAATACAACTGGAGAGTATTTATACTAGTTCTATTCTAAACACCTAGGCGCAAAGTAGCGAAGCTAAAACAAACTAAGCTAAGCTGAGCTGACCAACAAAAGCTAACCTGCACTATTAACTAAAACCACTAGTACAGCTATCTCTATATAGGGTGTGTATATCTTGGTTGCATTGCTCTAATTTTTAGCAAAATTCACAGGTAACAAATCAAGAAAATAGTTTGCAACATGTTCAGGAACAAGAGACCAGTTTCGAATTGATTGAGTATAAATCAATTTGATTTTATGCCGCTTTTTTTTAAAAAAAATAATAATAAAAATCGGATGTACAACTAGAGACCAGTTTCGAATTGATTGAGTATTGGACCAAAAGTTGTCCTAAGTTAGGTACGACAAGAAGGTCTGAAAAGTTCGAACTCATGGTTTAATTAATCGAAAAAAAAAAACGATCCGGCAACATGGTATAAATTTTCGGTTGAAATGGCAACATGGTTTATGTCATGCATGAAATAAATTGATTAAATTGATCCATGAAAGAAATTGACAACCCATTACGCATGGTATACATGCGTTTGAAGAAAGAGTTCAATAGGTTATTTACATAAGTACGCCTTATTTTAGAAAAAACAAACAAACCAATCACAAGTTGCAGTGCTTACAAGTTGCAGTGCTTTAGTTCAAACTCTTATATGAGCTAAAAAAAATGCAAATTTAGATTATACAAATTTAGACTTATAATCGATATTTTTCCAAAAAAAAAAAGTTCATTGGTATGCTTACCTAGCTAGCTTTTAAATTTAGACCTGAGCATGGACGGGTTTGGGTTGGGCCTATGAAAATATTTTGGTCCATTTTAGCGGGACGGTCTTGGGCTAGATCCGGTTTTTGGGCCAACTCTCTTGCCCAAACTCGCCCATATGGGCGGGCCGCGTAGCTCACCGGGACGTCCATTATAATTTCGTAAAATATTATTTTTATTTTATTATTTTTACGTTTGATCTCAAACTACACAAATGTGCTAAGTGTCTCAAAAGATTAAAATTTTATACAAAACAAAGGTATACAAGTTACACAAATGTGAAATTACACACTATAATCTTTATGTAGGTTCATTACAATGAAATTTTTTTTGAAAATAATATATTTAGTACTATTGTATTTCTTAATTTATATGCGATGTAAAGTAATAGATGTAAAAGTTTAGATATTATATAATCAATACATATACTCCGCAGTATTTTAATACAAATATATAAAAATTAATATAAGTAATATATATATATATAATATATAGAAATTATTTAGCCAAATGTCCATTTTATCCACATCCTTTTGCAAAATGTCCAATTAAAAAGAATTTTTGCTAAATGTCCTAAATATTTTCGAAAACCCCATAATACCCCTGCCTTTATAATTCAACCATTTTCAGTTGCAGAGGCGGTTCCATCATCATTCCCGTCTTTTCTCTCCTGCTCTCCAGACGAAACTCTCTCTTCCCGACGATTCCACGCCATTTTCACTCCTCGTCGGTTTTCCTTCCTCCGTTTCTCTGATTTTCGCCGGTTGCCCTGCTGCTGTCATCTCCCATTTCGATTTCGTGTCGCTCTTCGTGCTTCTAATGGCGTCGTCATCAGGTACTGCAATACTGCTCACTGTCGTTTCAACTGAACTCAGTTTCTGTTTAGGGTTTTGCAATTTCTGTTTGCATTTGGACATCTCCTTCCATTTCCTGCTTGTTCTTCTCTGGTTGTCGTCAGTTTGTTGTTTAATTTGGTTTTGTTTTTGTGATTTTATCCTGTTAAGCAACGGTTAGGGTTTGTGTTTTGCTTTTATTTGTATGTAAGGGTTATGAGTTTGTGATATGATGCATTGTTTGTTTCTTGAACTGATTTCGTTTCAAATTTAGCATTTATGCACAGTTGTTTGATCAATTTTACATGCATGGTGACAGTAGTTTCCCTTTTTGGTTCCAGGATGTTGTAAGCCATTGTTCTGTCTGTTTTGTGATTCTTCTGTTTTCTATAAGGTTTATGAGTTTGTGATATGATGCATTATTTCTTCCTTGGACTGATTTTGTTTTGAATTTAGTATTTATGTATTTCATCTATTCCTCAAGCGTGGTGACAGTAGTTTATATGTTTGGTTACAGTCTGTTCTATGTCCATTCATGGTGGGAGACCATTCATTGCTTAGAATTATCCTTTTAGTGACACCATATATTCCCACTGTTTTAATGTTTTACACCACATTAAGCTTTGCTTAGCATTAGGTCCTTTAGGGTTGTTGATTCCCTTGTCCTAGGGGTATCCATTTGGTGACTCCATTCCTTTTGGTTACATGATTCTTTTCCACCACACATGTATATTTGCTTAGCATTAGCCCCTTAGGGTTGTTGCTTCCCTTGTCTTAGGGGTATCCATTTGGTGACACAATTAATTTTGATGACACCATTACTCCTGCTGACAGAGTATTTGCTTAGCATTAGCCCCTTTAGGGTATTTGATTCCCTTGTCATAGGGTTGTCCTTTTGGTGACACCATTACTCCTGCTGACAGAGTATTTGCTTAGCATTAGCCCCTTTAGGGTATTTGATTCCCTTGTCATAGGGTTGTCCTTTTGGTGACACCTTTACGTGTGGTGAAACCCCTCATTTCTTAATGAAGTACTGTACATAACATTTTAGGGTTTAGGGTTGAGTCTTTAGGGTTTAGGGCCAAGGCCCTAAACCCTAAATCCTCAACCCTAAACCCTAAACCATACTGTACACCACATGTCCTTTTGGTGACAGGATTCTTTACACTGTTTTTTAGGATGCCCTTGTTCTTTGTCTTTTGTGTATTTATGTATTTGATATATTTCTTATGATTGATGACAGTAGTTTATCTATTTGATTACAGTTTGTTATATGCCCTTGTTCTTTCTCTTTTGTGTATTTATATATTTGATAATTCTCATGTTTAGTGGTAGTAGTTTATCTCTTTGGTTACAGTCTGGTGTGTTTCTGTTATGATGACATTATCTTCCATATGCTGAAATTTCATTTTTATTTATTTATATTTGAATTTGATATGTTGTTCAGGTAAAGATATTGTGCTATTTAGTGAACCTTCTCCTTTGGAGACATCATTTCCTCTTGATTCTGCTGGATTTAAGTTCATTGTCCCTAAGAAGAAGCGTTTCCGTGCACATCTTAATGTATACTCAAAGCCTGCTGTTATTGATATCATTCGGGAGGGGTTGTCTTCATCTGATTGGGCTGCCCTCATTGATGGCTGTTTTGGGTCAATTGTGCGTGCTGGTGATCGCTTGTATTTTTATTCTCAACTTGTCCATCAGATGCTGCTACATGAAGTGGAGACTAAGAAAAAGAATGAAATGTGGTTTAAAGTTGGACGACATTTGTTAAGGTTCTCGCTTGCTGAGTTTTGCTGTGTAACCGGGTTGGTTTGTGAAGATAATGGTTCTGATAAGTCTACCTCTCCTCAAGTTGATATGGAGGAGTTTTTGGGTGTTTCTGAGTGCAGTTTGGATGGTCTTATTGCAATTTTTTAAAAAGGAACCAAAGGTGTCTCAGAAGAAACTATCCTTAGCATACCTATTACTGATTGAGGGTGTTTTTCTCCCCCAGAGGAAAAACTATTATGTCCATCAACAGTATGTTGATCTTGTTTCTGATTTGGTCAGATTATCGCTGTATCCTTTTGGACGTCTTGTCTATTTGGAAACATTGTCTTTTTTGAAGAAAGGCATGCGATCAGAACAAGCCAACATAGGTGAGAGGTTTGGCTACAATATTTTCGGTTATCCCTTGGCATTTCAGGTAGTTCCCTTCTACTTACTTTTAAGTTTCAATTTTTATTGTGGTTGCCTATTATTTTTATATTATTGACTTATTGTTCTTTTATTCTAATTTTTGTCTTTATTGTTGTTTTGATCTTAGGTTTGGATTTTAGAAGCAATTCCTAAAATTGCTTCAATGACATGTTGTAACTTTGCATTTTGTGAAGGATTACCTGCCTCTATTGTTTGGTATATTGAAAATGTTGATTTCTGCATTAATTATGACAAGTGTGTTGAATTTTTTTCAAAAGATTTGGTAAGCATCCTTTTTCTTCTTGTGTTTTATTATTTTTATATCAGTTCATTGTTCCATTTCCTAACTGTCATTGTGTAATGTTGTTTCTTGTTCTCTTGCTAGGGTGTTACTGTGTATCCTATTTATGCCGAGTTTATGAATGGCCCTCAACTCTCGTTTTCTGATGAAGTCTCTGATGACGCAATTGATTCATTTGTTTCTTCTTTCGTTGGGTTGGGTACTGATGACAGTGATGTAGTATCTGCTAGAAAGTTACGTCTTGAAGCTCATGTTGTTAGGCAATCAGGTGGTCCCATATTTCATGGTGGAGTTGAAGCTACTCTCCCTTCTCTTAAACTTGCTACTCGAAAGAAGGACTTAGTTAGAAAGTCACAATTGGGGAAAAAGAAGTTAATTGCCACTGATGCTACGTCTGACTTTGAGAGTCATGTCCCTCTCAAGAAGGCAGGTGTGACACGGTCCACGCGCACTGCTGCCAGTCCTGTTCCTCTCAAGCAAGCAGTGGTTACACGGTCCAAGCGCAGTGATGCTCCTGTGGTGAAGAAGAGAGTTGAGAAGCTCTGTTGCTGTTGATCAGCCTATGAAGAAGAAGCAACGAGTGATGCCATCTCGGCAATCTTCAAAGAGCCAATCTCCCTCTAAGAGTAAAGAAGAAGCAAAGAAGGTTGACAAAGTTCCAGCTCATGCAGACAAGCCAAAGAAATCCAAGTTTAAGCTACCTAGACCTGTTCCTCCTACAGGTGATAAGTTTAGTGCCCCTAAGTCTGAGTCTGCACCTGATTTGCCTTCCTCTTCTATTCCTGCAAGTGATGATCTTCTTGTTTGGGCTAAAGATTTGTTTGGAAAAGCTGAATTTATTGAAGGAATTATCAAATCTTTTAGGGCATCCTTTGACAAGATTGAATTACAGTTGAAGGAGTTTGTTTCTAAGATCATTGGACTTGAGCAGAGAATTGCTTCACTAGAATTTCATCGTTCTAATGATGACAGTGAAGCCGCTCTAAAAAAGTTTCGTGAAGAATTGGATGCATCAACTTCAATAGATGGTGATGTTGATTGCACTGCTGATGGGACAGATCTGGAGTCACTGGAGAAAGCTGATGACATTGTTCTTCCTTCTGCTGATGACATGGTACTCCTCCTGATAAGATTGCTGATTACAGTGCTATTGCTATTGTTGAAGTCCTTGCTTCTCTGGCTGACGCTGGTGACATTGATGTTCCTGTTATTGATGTGTTTGTCTCAAGTGCAGTGGGTGTTTCAGATGATAAGGTTAATCTCAGTGGTGTTCCTGCTGACAGTGGTGTGCCTCCAACTGTTGTGTCACATGGTGGAATTGAAGCTTCTCCTCCTGCTTCTACTGATGAAATTAATGACAGTGGCTTTGTTACTCCTACTTTAGTCATTATCTCAACAGATGGAACTGATGATTCTAGTGTTGCTCCCACTGAAGTTATTCTATCAGATTCCACCAATATTGCTCTTTCTGTTCCTCCTAAAGTTGTTCTTTCTTCACAGGAGTGCATTGCTGACATTAATGTGCCAAAAGATGTGCCTGGTGACAATGTTGGAGGTGATACTGTTGTTGTTGTTTCGACTGATGAAATTAATGACAATTTTGATTCTGGTGACATTGTTGCTCCTACTGTTGTTCTTTCTTCACTTGAGAAATCATATTGATGAATCACTTTATCATTTGAGAAAGCGCCTTCATGACTTTCCTGATCAACATTCAAGCAGTCTTATATTAGACACCATTTTTATTACCAAGCTTGGGGCGTACGATCCTGATTTAATTACAAAGCACCCTACAAATGATGAGTCTTTCTACAAGTATTTCATTGGTCTCTCTCCTCCTTGTGGGAAGCCTCGGGAAGGTGTCAAGAAGGTCTACACCCCTTTTAATATTGATAACAAGCATTGGGTTGCACTTGAGATTCAGTTGGATTCGAAGCACATTATTGTGTATGACTCCCAGTGTGATTACTACAAAGAGGAAGTTATAGCTCAGAAGCTTGCTCAGACTTGCCAAATGCTTCCTATTCTAATGATGAAGAGTGGTGTGTTTCCTGATGTTGATGACACTCCCTTTGTTGTTGAGAGAGTATCGGGTTTGAAGCAAAATGAAGAAGGGTACCTTCTGTTTGCCATCTTTTTATTTATTTATTTTCTGTTTCATTAGATTACATCTGCTCACTTTTTCTTTGTGTTTATTATGTAGGGGTAGCTGTGGGGTTTACACTATAAAGCACATTGAGCACCATGTATTTGATGGTGATATGGATCTTATCAATGATGACTATGTTCAGGCCTATCGTGAGAGGATTGCAGCTGATCTCTTCGCCAAGCAATGGACATTTGTTTAGTTTATCACATAAGTTTCTGTAGTTGGGATAGTGTAGCTTTGAAATTCCTAAATACATTTACTTATCTAATTATGGGATATTTAGTTGATGTAAGTTGCATGGTGACACTTTGAAATACTTGAACCAAGTTAGTTGTATTTTGGAATGAATGTTTTCATATTAATATCTATGTTCCTTCTAATCATTTTATGTATTATGCCTTTTATATTTGTTAAGTTAAGTCTCCATAATTTACTTTCAAAGTTTGATGATTTCTGGTGACAGGCTCGCTGTTTTTACCCTGGTGATAGTGTTTGGTGACACTAACCATTCTGATGACATAATTTTTGACACTGTTTTCAGTGTGGTTACATCATTTTCCCCACTTTTTTTTTATTTTTTATTTTTATGTTTTATGTTTTAAACCACGTGTTGCTTTGCTTAGCATTATCCCCTTTTTGGTATTTGCTTCCCTTGTCCTAGGGTTGTTCTTTTGGTGACACCATTACTTGTGGTGACACCATCCATTCTGATGACAGAATTTTTGAAACCGTTTTCAGTTTGGTGACACCATTTTCCCCACTTTTTTTTTATTTTTTTTATTGTAAACCACATGTAGCTTTGTTTAGCATTATCCCCTTTTGGGTATTTTCTTCCTTTGTCATAGGGTTGTTCTTTTGGTGACACCGTTTCTTTGGTGACATACCACATGTCCTTCTAGTGACAGACTCATTTACACTTTTTTCAATTGTGGTGACAGAGCTTGTGGTTACACCTCAAGTGCTTTGTTGGCAGATTATATGTACTGAACAACACTTGAATCAATTTGTTTCATTTTGAACAGAAGCTGAAAGCTGGTGATAGTTTATATAAAAGCTGGTGACAGTGTAAGAAACTGGTTACAGCTAACATTCTATTCAATATAAGAAGAACAAAAACATAAAATGTACTAAAACTCAATGTAGCATAAACTGTCTAGCTCGTCTGATGACTCTTTGATCCTTTTCATCTATATTCTCCAGCTGAAGGCTTCCCTTTTTTTGAGGTCGGCCGCATCTTTTACGCACCAATGGTGGGTGACATCTCTGCTGTTTGATGTTGAAGGTTCGATAATGTAAAAACAATGTAGTAAGAAATACTCTAGAAGGGGGGTTGAATAGAGTATGCCCGTTTTTCGCAGAAAGTCTCAAGACTTTTGGAGCTTGTACCAAAACCTTTGAGATAAACCTGAATCACAAAGTTAAACAATTCGAACCAAGTGCGGAAATAAGGTAAAGCAATAAGTAAAGGACACGAGTAATTGTTTACGAGGTTCAGCACAACTTGGCCTACGTCCCCGCCTAGGGTTCTTCCACAACCCTAGGATTCAAAGGCTTTATTGATTGCTTAGCTTAGGATCCTAATAGCTCACCGAGAAGCCTCTCTCCTATACAATTGCAATCTAGTCAACTCACGTTCCCTTGGAGTCCTAGACCAATCTAGAAGAGCCCCACCTCTCTCAGCTATCTAGTACAATCCTCTAACTCTCGCAAATCAATAGCCTAGTGCAACTTCCCGAGTTATAAACTCTCGAGTAACACTTTAAATAAATATATCCTATAAGCTCACAGTGACTCTCAAAGGCTTTGAAATAAACAACAAACTCTTTGAGCGCTTAGCAGAGAGACACTTTGGAAGACAGAATCGCTTGATGATTGAAGACTCGTGTAGCACTTGTGTATTTCTGTCTTCTCCTTCCTTTCCTTTATATAAGAGCATGGAGCGTGAGGATCTTCAACACCAGATCTCCAACGGCTCCTTCCAATCAGTCATGATCTTTGAATCTTCTATTTAAGGACACTTTGAAGCCATGATCCGTTTTGAACTGATCTCCTCAATATGTATTAAGGAAGGATATAATCTCGAATATACTTCCTGAAATGGTTAGGCATACATATATATATAATATAACGGAAGTATATAATAATATAAAATAATATTCGGACAAATAATATAGGTTTTGTATTTCATCAACTGTTAATGCGTCAAGGCCTTTGACACAAACATCCTGTCAAAGCCTTTGAAACATCTATTCCGATTTTCATCAAGGGAGGGAGTTATCAATCTCCCCCTTGATGAAAGACAAAACCTGTGCATCCCTGCAACTTAGTCAAACAGATATATCATAAGTAAAATCGGACTAAGTACCTGCAAGGGTTAGACAAATGTTGGATCAAATTTTTAAAGCATGCAAAAACCATCCAACCGAAAACCATAAATCAAAAACCAAGGTCTTCCAAGACCTTTAAGCAGAGGTTTTCAAAGTCTAACGATCATCTCCCCCTTTTTGTCTTTCAACAAAGGGCGGAGGTAAAGCAGTCACCAAAATAGTTACCAAAAGTTTTGAAAACGTTGCCAACAAACCAGCAAAGTATCAAGTTTCAGGGGTGGGATAGGGTGGGTTAAGGTTTAGGCTTAGTCATCCGGAGCATCATCAGTGAGCCTCGTCCACAGTCCTTCCAGCATCTTTGAAATCCCGCTCATCTCCGTCATCATCTCCTTCTGCAGCTCCTTAATATCCAGGCGAACCTCCTCCAAGCCCAACTCTAGGTTGTCCATGCGTTCATCGAAAGCTGGAGCAGTGGGAAAGGCTTTTGAAGGAGTGGCAAGACTCAAGGTCCCTTGGGGAGACCGAGTGATGCCAATCTTTTCAAGGCCTTTAGAGTCGAACTTACCCGTATGACGCAACTGTTCTTCATTTTTGACATCAATTCCAGAAGCTTTGAAGATAGGGGTCAAAAGGGTAGCAAAGGGGAGGGGAGAGCCTTTTCTAGCTTTTCTGGCATGAGCCATGGTTCCAAGGATAGTGTTGGCCAGATCAAGATCAAGGCCATTTAGGATGCGGTAGAGCAGGACCATGGCATTGTCGGTAAGGAGTGAGCCAGAGTTAAGACGGGGTAGGAGGCATCTAACAATGATGTTAAAGATTATTTTTGCCTCAAGGGTTAGGGATGAGTGGGTGAGTTGCTTTGAGGTGCTGTTGGATGCTTCGGGTAGGAGATATTTGGCTCGGGCTAGGATGATGCAATTTTCTTTTGAGGGGTGGACTTGAGCAGGTGGAACAGGGGTAGGTAAGCCAAGGAAAACTGCGAAGTCATTGGAGTTGAGAGAGATTCTAACCCCTTTGACAACAGACTCCAAAGACCAACCATCAGTGTCGTTTTTGGCTTTTAGGTTAATGTAGAAAAGTCGAGTAAGCTGGGGGTAGTAAACAGTTTCAAGGTTAAGAAGGGTCCGGGCTGGGGATTTTTTGAGGAGCTCAATGCAAGGTAACTTCAAAGCTTCAAAGAACTCAACATCTAAAAAATCAGAACAACTAATCTTACGAGTTCTAAACTCGTCTACCCACTTACCAGCAGTCTCAGCATCTTGAAACCAAGAGGAGGGCAAGGATTGATTTACCTGGATATAGGCCGGGGGGTCTGCTTTCTTTCTGCGCGCAACTGTTGGAGCAGTTCTCTTGACAGGCGCTACAAGACTCTTGACAGTGCCCTTCCTGGTGCGCTTGGGGGATGGAGGCTTGACAGGAGCAGGGCTTTCCGCTTCTTCGGAGATGGGGGAGGAGGAGAGGGAGAGGGAGATTCTTCCTCCTCTTCCTCAGACCCCGAGTCCTCAGCGGACCCCGCGTCATCTCCTTCTGGTTCCTCGTCCTCTCCAGATCCCTCTTGCTCCTCTTCTTCTTCTTCTTCTTCCTCAGGCTCCACCTCGGATGGAACCTCTTCGGCTTCGGCTTCCTTCCGAATCCGCTCAGCTTCTTCCTCGGCCTGTTTCTTAGCAAGTTCGGCCTCCTCATCGGCCTTTTTCTGCCTCAAGGCCTCCTCCTCGGCTTCCCTGGCAGCATCTCTTTCTAAGGCGGCATCAAGGTCGTCTTCCTCCTCTTCCTCTTCCACTTCCTCTTCCTCAACCAAGATCTTTCTCTTCCCCTTTTGTTTAGCACTCAGGGGTTTCTTAGCAGCGCGCTTCTGAGAGCCCTTGGGAACCGTAGCCGTGCTCGCCGTAATGGTGCTCTGGATAACGGCTGGGATGATGGCTTGAGTAGCAGGTTCGGGTGTGGGAGAGGTAGCAGTGGCCTGGCGTCCCTTGGGGGTGGCGCCAAGTCTTTTGGGAGTGACAGCTTTCTTAGTTTTGGGTGCCATGGAAGTAGTCGGTTAGGGTTTCTTGAGAGGCGATTGAGAGGTTGAAGATGAAGAAGTGAAAAGGGTTTGGATAATTTCTGAGGTGAGGAGTAATCGGGTACAGGATTTGGTTTAAGTAGAGAGAGAGGGTGACGGATTGATGGGACGGTTGAGAGTTCCAATGGGGGGAGGTAATGATACTTGCTCAATTTAAAACCTTCCAAATTCAAATTTCAAATAATCCAAATATTTAAGAGGGAGATAACTGAAAAGATTTTGTTCCAAAATAAAATATCTCCAACGGTTCAAGGATAAAAACGGATTTTTGAAAAAATAATAAAAATAATTGATTAAATATCTATGAAGATATTAACCAAAAATGTGTGATCCGATATATGTACTCCACTGTTTAGTTTGCAGACCTTGACATAACTCTCAAAGGTCTTGACACTGAGTGGAGTTTATCTTTCGTAAAGGGAAAGCTCCCCCTACGAAAGTGCATCCTTGTTAAGCATCCTAATCTCTCGTCTTATGAAGGTGAACCTGTCCTCTGCCAAAGGCTTAGTAAAAATGTCAGCCCATTGATAATCAGTAGAAATAAAAGATATGGACACATCACCTTTTTCAACATGATCTCTAATGAAATGATGCCTTACATCAATATGCTTGGTCCTTGAATGCTGAATAGGATTCTTAGTGATGGATATGGCACTTGTATTGTCACACTTAATTGGAATACCTTTGAGGTTAATGCCAAGATCTCGCATTTGTTGAGCTATCCAAAGGATTTGGGAGCAACAGGCTCCAGCTGCAATGTATTCGGCTTCTGCAGTGGATAGAGCAACAGAATTTTGCTTCTTTGAGTGCCAACTGATCAAAGATGCTCCTAAGAATTGGCAACATCCTGATGTGCTCTTCCTATCCACCTTGTAGCCTGCAAAATCTTCCTCTTGATTGTAGCCTTGAGCAACAAGCCGTGCCTTGTTCCTCACAACCTTGCCATTCTCATCTAGCTTGTTTCGAAACACCCATCGAGTGCCAATGACTGATTGATGCTTTGGCCTAGGCTACAAGGTCCAGACTTTGTTCCTTTCAAATTCGTTAAGCTCACTTTGCATAGCAATGATCCAGTCTGGCTCCTGAAGTGCCTCATCTACCTTCTTTGGCTCAATAAGAGAAACAAACGCGTGAAAAGCACAAAGATCTTTAAGTTTAGAACGAGTTTGAACACTAGAAGTAGGGTCAGAGATGATATCCTTTAAAGAGTGTGATGAGGAGTATTTGAATTTCCTTTTGCTAGTCTCAGCTCCTTGATTCGTCACACTTGTAGGATTGACTTGTAGTACATCTGACTCCGTGGTCCTGTTAGGTTCAGTTACAGCAGTTTCTGAAGTCTCAACACTGTTGGATTGGACACCAAGAGCTTTGGACGAATCCTCAACACCTTGGGCCAATTCTTCAGTGTTAAGAATCGGTTCCTGCATGTTCCTCTTCTCTGTGTTCTTGGTAGTAGCAACATCACCTTCCTCGTTCTCTTCATGGATGTTAAGATCTATATCTGCAACACTTTCACTCAAAGCACCGTCATTGCATTCATTAAAGATAACATGTATACTTTCTTCAACAACCTGGATCCTTTTATTGAAGATTCTATAAGCTTTGCTACTCGTGGAATAGCCAAGAAATATACCTTCATCACTACGCGCATCAAATTTCCCAAGGTTATCTTTTCCATTGTTATGAACAAAACAAGTACAGTAAAGGGTTTAAAATAAGATATAAGTGGTTTGCGGCCTTTGAAAAGTTCATAAGGAGTTTTCTTTAAGATAGAACGAATAAGACAACGATTCAAAATATAGTTAGCTGTGTTAACAGCTTCAGCCCAATAGGTTTTAGGTAATGCATTTTCTAAAAGCATAGTCCTGGCCATATCCTCTAAGGTGCGGTTCTTGCGTTCCACAACCCCGTTTTGTTGAGGTGTCCTAGGAGCAGAAAAATTATGGGAGATGCCATATTTAGCACAAAACAAATCAAATTGAAGTTGATCAAACTCCCTACCATGATCACTCCGAATAGACACTATGGGCTCATTTCTTAAAGTTTGCAACTCCTTACAAAGTTTTGAAAACTCAAATAAGGCCTCTGATTTTTCTTTCAAAAATGCAACCCAAGTATATCTTGAAAAATCATCGACAACAACTAGCATGTACTTTTTACCATTGGGAGATTTGACTCGCATAGGACCACATAAATCCATATGTAAAAGTTCAAGGGGTCTAGAAGAACTTACAACCTTTTTGGGTTTGAAGGAGCTACGTGTTTGTTTACCTCGTGTGCATGCATTGCACATATCAATACCTTTGAAGTCCATTTCAGGTAGCCCTCTTACAAGCCCTTTGGACACAAGCTTCTGTAGCGTATGTGGACTCACATGACCAAGTCTCCTGTGCCAAAGCTTTGGATCGTCCGTCAAAGCCTTTAGACACGTTAAGCTTCCTTGTGCCACTTGATCAGCATTTACGGCGTATATATTGTTGTAACGGTATGCAGTCAATATAACTTCACTTGTATCATCTCTGCACACTATACATCTTTTCTTGTTAAATCTGACATTGTTACCACTATCACATAATTGAGAAACGCTAAGCAGATTATACTTTAAACCATTAACAAGATAGACATTTTTAATACTATGGCTGGCATCACTTCCAACACTACCAATACCAACGATGTCACATTTTCCTTTGTCACCAAGAGTGATTGTTCCCGTGGATTGCTCCTTTAGATCATGAAAGAGAGAACTCTTCCCACTCATATGCCTCGAGCATCCACTATCAATAATCCATTTGTGTTCTTTCACCTTGGTGATCTCCTGCAAAATAAACATCAACCTTTGTGGCTAGACCAATAAGCAAATTTGGATCCATTGTTGGGGTAAACCATATTTGGTAAAATAGTGCCTTTGGGGACCCAAACTTGTGTTATCCGTTCTTTTCTCAAATGAACAGGAAATGTATTGCGAATAATATAAGGATCCTTTCTTCTATAGGGGAAGGTCTCTTTTACATGTCCCTTTCTGGCACAATGGTGACATATAGGAGAGGTTCTGCTTCCTTTTGCCTTTACAAAAGTGGTAATGTGTTGCTTCTTTAAAAACTTTGGATTGTAACCAATACCACTTTTGTTTAGAGAGCTTTGTTGCTCACCCAACATCTTATCGAGAGTGCCTTTGGATTTGGTAAAACTTATGAGGGCTGTCTGTTGGTCTAGAATCTTATTATTCAGGGAGATCTTCTCGTTCTCTAAGTCATGATGCTCATTTCTTAGAGAGGAGAGATCTTGCTTGAGTTCAGATTTCTCCGAGTCAAGCGTCTTGACTTTAATGTCAAGACCTGAATAAGAAGCTTCAAGACCTTTGACCCTCATAGACAGATCCTCAATAGTTCTTTCCTGGTCCACAGTTCTCTTAATAAGAGTGTTAGTTTGGGCAATAAGCTTTTCTTCATTGGTAATCATATTGGAAAGGAATTCCGATAATACCTCTTTTGGACTTTCCATAAGTTCTCTTACAGTAGCTTCAAGATTTTCATCGTGGGATTCATCTTCTGAGGCCATAAGACAAATGTTGGCCTTCTCATCGTCGGAGTCAGAGTCGGAATCACTCCAAGTAGCCACCATGGCTTTCTTCTTCCATTTGTCACCTTTCTTGGGCTGGCTCTTTGTCTTTTGAGGGCAGTCCTTCACAAGATGATCTGTTTCACCACATTCAAAACAAGACAACGGTTTAGTCTTCTTTTCATACTTGTTGTATTGAGGCTTACCTCAAAATTTTGAAGACTCTGATCCATCCTTGTTGTTGAATTGCTTCTTCATTTTGAGAATTCTCGCAAGGCTTCTTGTGATAAGAGCAAAAGGATCATCCTCATCATCATCCTCATCTTCGGAATCAGATCCATCCTTGGGCTCATCCTTCTTAGACTTGAGTGCCAAGTTCTTGGTGCTAGCTGGAAGTTCTCCATCGTCTTCATTAAGGATCATCTCATGCGTGATCAGCTTTCCAAGAAGGTCATCAAGGGGTAGAGTGGTGAGGTCCTGGGCTTCCTCTATAGCTGTTACTTTTGGACCCCATTTCTCCTTTGGAAGGCACCTCAGTATCTTCCTTACTTTCTCAACGTTGGTAAAGCTCTTGCCGAGAGAGTCAAGGTTGTTGGTGATTTCTGTGAATCGTGTGAACATGGCCTTGATTGACTCATCAGACTTCATCTTAAAGGGCTCATACTTTCGAAGGAAGATGCTGATCTTGGTGTCTTTCACTTGGCTCGTTCCTTCATAGGTGACGACCAACTTGTCCCAAATCTCTTTAGCTGACCTACAAGAAGAAATACGGTTAAACTCATCAGTGCTAAGACCACAATAAAGTAAGTTAATAGCCCTGTAGTTTTTGGAGATGGTTTCAAGATCTGCTTGGTTGTATTCAGACTCCTTCTTTGCAACTTTGGTGTCATTTGGTCCATCCTTCTCTGGAATCTTCGGACCATTCTCTATAATGTTTCAAAGCTCTAGATCTTGGTCTATGATGAACATCTTCATCAAAGATCTCCAGTGGACAAAGTTGTTTCCTACAAAGAGTGGCGGTCTGCTTGTGGACCTTCCCTGTGCAAATCCTCCGCTTGCTTCACCAGACATGATCGAAAACTCACAAGATTGTTAGATCAAAAACAGTGAGTAAAGCTCTGATACCAATTGAAGGTTCGATAATGTAAAAACAATGTAGTAAGAAATACTCTAGAAGGGGGGTTGAATAGAGTATGCCCGTTTTTCGCAGAAAGTCTCAAGACTTTTGGAGCTTGTACCAAAACCTTTGAGATAAACCTGAATCACAAAGTTAAACAATTCGAACCAAGTGCGGAAATAAGGTAAAGCAATAAGTAAAGGACACGAGTGATTGTTTACGAGGTTCAGCACAACTTGGCCTACATCCCCGCCTAGGGTTCTTCCACAACCCTAGGATTCAAAGGCTTTATTGATTGCTTAGCTTAGGATCCTAATAGCTCACCGAGAAGCCTCTCTCCTATACAATTGCAATCTAGTCAACTCACATTCCCTTGGAGTCCTAAACCAATCTAGAAGAGCCCCACCTCTCTCAGCTATCTAGTACAATCCTCTAACTCTCGCAAATCAATAGCCTAGTGCAACTTCCCGAGTTATAAACTCTCGAGTAACACTTTAAATAAATATATCCTATAAGCTCACAGTGACTCTCAAAGGCTTTGAAATAAACAACAAACTCTTTGAGCGCTTAGCAGAGAGACACTTTGGAAGACAGAATCGCTTGATGATTGAAGACTCGTGTAGCACTTGTGTATTTCTGTCTTCTCCTTCCTTTCCTTTATATAAGAGCATGGAGCGTGAGGATCTTCAACACCAGATCTCCAACGGCTCCTTCCAATCAGTCATGATCTTTGAATCTTCTATTTAAGGACACTTTGAAGCCATGATCCGTTTTGAACTGATCTCCTCAATATGTATTAAGGAAGGATATAATCTCGAATATACTTCCTGAAATGGTTAGGCATACATATATATATAATATAACGGAAGTATATAATAATATAAAATAATATTCGGACAAATAATATAGGTTTTGTATTTCATCAACTGTTAATGCGTCAAGGCCTTTGACACAAACATCCTGTCAAAGCCTTTGAAACATCTATTCCGATTTTCATCAAGGGAGGGAGTTATCAGATGTCATCTGGCACAATCCACTCTGCTTCTTGTAACACTGGATATATTGTCTCTTGATAAGCCAAGGTCCAAGCTTCATTTGTGTAATAAGTGCTAATATAACTCAAAACAGCCAGTTTTTTCTCTCTAATGACAGCAAGCGCGTGTACACAAGGTATCTTGTCGTAATCAAATACCTTACATGTACAAGATTTCTGATTCAGATCAACAAGAACCCTATTCATGCCACCAACAACTTCAAACTGGAAGTCATTCAGTTGTTTGACAGTGTACATTCCTGATTCACTGCATCTTATGTACACTGTATCACTGATTTTTTTTGGAAGATCAAAGCTGTTATCCTCAGATTCTTTTCTGCGGTCATTGAACCATTTTGTTAGTTTCTCTCTGATTGCATTCAGTAGTTCTACAACTGGGAATGATCTATCTTCACCGAATACACTATTGATTGTCTCTGCATTGTTTGAAGTCATCATATTGTACCTGTCAGCTTTTGAATAAGCTCTTGCCCATTTCTCAAACTTCAGATCTTCAAGAAATGTCTTCATATTGCTGTTGGCATTAGTAATGCATTCAAAGTAGGTGTTGAATCCTGATACTGTGTAACTGTTTGCAGCTTGTTCAAACCACTCACATAGACTCTTCTTCTTGAATTTTGATATTATATTCTGCTTCAAGTGCCATCTGCTGTAATAGTGCTTGGCATTTGGGTAAACCAACTCTAATGCTCTTGCAATGCTTTGATGACGGTCAAAACCAAAAACGAGCTCTTCACTTGATGGGATGACTGTTGCTAGCTTGTTGAAGAACCACTCATAAGAGGCGTTATTTTCTGAATCAACCACTGCAAAGGCAATGGGGTATATTTGATGATTTGCATCTTGTGCAGAAGCTGTGAGAAGAGTCCCTCTGTATTTTCCTTTTAGAAATGTACCATCTACCACTAGTACCTGTCATATTGAGTCTGATTACAGTTTTGCAGGTATCAAACTTATCTAAAAAATATTGGAAAATATTTGTTTATAGTAATCAAGCTCACGTTTGATGACATGCATGTAATATAGATACTGAGATCAAAATTGATGACAATATTCCCATCTCAAACAACAATTGTACTCGAGATTACAGAAAAGGCATGTAGCAGTTATGATTAAATCTAAGAAATCCATTGATGACAGGCATACAAATTAATCAAACCCAGCTATCATAATGTAAGAATTTGTACCTTTCACAGAATTGGGAATGCACGGATACATTGTCCAAATGCAATGAACAAATACTTGAACCTTGATTGAGAGTCAACTTGAATGAAGGTGACAGTTCCAACATTATGTTGCTTTAGGACACAACAATATGCTGGTAATAATTCATAGCTTCCTTCTGATGACCTCTTTACCATCGTTATTGCTGCATCACGAGCTTTCCATGATTTCCAGTAGCTCACATTTATTCTCAAGTCAGTTCTTATGATGTTTCTAATCTGACTTGGAGTTGGCCCCTTTTTGATGTCTTCATATCTGTTCATATGATGTAAAAGAGTCAATAAAATATCAAAGGAGTGATTACATGAAGGAATTACAATATATTTCACCTTGGTTTAATCTTTTCAGCAACAAGTTTGTAGTTAGGAGCGCGACGTTTTCCAATCCTTACTTCCAAACTGCAACTATGTTCTTGATTGTATTTCAAAATTTGAAATATAGTTGAACCAGTTAAGATGGCACCGTGAATTTTCCAATCGCAGCTCTTATCAAAACAAACTGTTCTGTAATAACTTGGTGTTGTCTTTTTCACCCTGTAAGCAAACGTTTCTTGTGCAGCCAACAATGCAATAGCATCTTTCAGATCTTCTTTTGTTTTGAACAGTTGTCCCACAGCTATAATAATGACCCCCTTTCTTGAACTTATAGATTCTGCATAATTTGTGGACATTGTAGTGCTACTGATGCCACTCTCAATCTCGGTATCATCTCCATTATTATCTGTATCATTCGCATTATTTATGCAGTCTACATCATCATTCTGTACACAGAAGCTGTCTTCCATCACATATGTATCCTTGAAATAGCTGTCAGCATGTAAAACCAACTGATTTTCATCATTCATAGAGTGTGTAACCCGATCTTCAATGATTTCCTTTACAACAGTAGCATATAAAGGCAATGTCCAATTCACTTCCTTCACTTCACTCATTTGAAAGAAACTCCTCAAATCACTGTCATTCTCAATCAAAAAAGGCTCCATAGTTTTCTTGAAAGGATGCAAATGACTGAATTGAAGATTAGGAGCCAAACTGTCACTGTTGATGAATCTATTGATTATCTCAGTCTTCATCTCATACATACTCATAGGTTGATTGATGACAATCACTTTTGATGACACATCCCCAACAAACACTAAATCATCTTCTTCCATTTTCCATTCTCCTCCAAATTTTACTGTTAGCAGATTGACATCCATTATACCTGTTCCCTAGTGACATCTCTTAAGTTTAATACACAGCTATCAAAATCAAATTGCAATTAGCTACTGGGATGACAGGCATCCAATTTTATTCAAACTGAGACCAAAATCAAACTGAGATGCTGTGATGACAGGCATCCAATTTCATTCAAACACAGCTATCATAATCAAATTGCAATTAGCTACTGGGATGACAGGCATCCAATTTTATTCAAACTGAGACCAAAATCAAACTGAGATGCTGTGATGACAGGCATCCAATTTCATTCAAACACAGCTATCATAATCAAATTGCAATTAGCTACTGGGATGACAGGCATCCAGTTTTATTCAAACTGAGACCAAAATCAAACTGAGATGTTGTGATGACAGGCATCCAATTTCATTCAAACACAGCTATCAAAATCAAATTGCAATTAGCTAATGGGATGACAGGCATCCAATTTTATTCAAACTGAGACCAAAATCAAACTGAGATGCTGTGATGACATGCATCCAATTTCATTCAAACACATCTATCATAATCAAATTGCAATTAGCTACTGGGATGACAAGCACCCAATTTTATTCAAACTGAGACCAAAATCAAACTGAGATGTTGTGATGACAGCCATCCAATTTCATTCAAACACAGCTATCAAAATCAAATTGTAATTAGCTACTGGGATGACAGGCATCCAGTTTTATTCAAACTGAGACCAAAATCAAACTGAGATGTTGTGATGACAGGCATCCAATTTCATTCAAACACATCTATCATAATCAAATTGCAATTAGCTACTGGGATGACAGGCATCCATTTTTATTCAAACTGAGATCAAAATCAAACTGAGATGTTGTGATGACAGCCATCCAATTTCATTCAAACACAGCTATCAAAATCAAATTGCAATTAGCTACTGGGATGACAGGCATCTAATTTTATTCAAACTGAGAACAAAATCAAACTGAGATGCTGTGATGACAGGCATCCAATTTCATTCAAACACAGCTATCATAATCAAATTGCAATTAGCTACTGGGATGACAGGCATCCAATTTTATTCAAACTGAGACCAAAATCAAACAGAGATACTGTGATGACAGCCATCCAATTTCATTCAAACACATCTATCATAATCAAATTGCAATTAGCTACTGGGATGACAGACATCCAATTTTATTCAAACTGAGATCAAAATCAAACTGAGATACTGTGATGACAACCATCCAATTTCATTCAAACACATCTATCATAATCAAATTGGATTTAGCTACTGTGATGACAGGAATCCATTGTTATTCAAACACATGTATCAAAAACAGAATTCGGGATTACAATACAAAAATCACCAAATTTGCTACTGAGATGAAAATCATCAACTAAGATCAAAATCAATGACAATATTCACGTATCAAACAACAAACAAGCACAAATTCGATATTTACCTCTTTTGAAATCTGAATTCGGGATTACAGTGCTATAGCTGAGCACAAATTCGTTCAGGTTTGATGACTGATGGCGAAATCGACGATGCCTGATGAAGAAATTGGCGTTCCTGCTTCAGATCGAGATCGAAATCTTCGAAATCAGGGAGATCGGGGAGGCCTGGTGAAAAAACTCGCGTTTCTCCTCGTCGTTCCGTGAATCAGAAGAAATTGCCTTCGGCAATAGGAAAAAAAAAAAAGGGTATTGAAGCTAGGGGTAAAAATGTCAATTTTGGACATTTTGCAAAAGCCACTATGAAAATGGACATTTTGCAAAACAGCCCCCTTATTTTGGACGGTTACCAAAAAAATCCATATATATATAGGCGGGCCGGGCCGAGCTTAACCCTTAGTCCAAGCCCGGCCCTATGGACCAATCGAGGGTCGGGCTTGTGGCCCACTTGAGCCAATTACCTTACCCAAATCTGTATATTTTACAGGACGGGTTGAGCGGGCCGGACGGGTTAGTCCATGTCTGCTCAGGTCTACTTTTAATATAGGGAAAGTTTATTCACGGTACCTTAAGTTATATACAGGCATATGTCTGATCCGTTTGAGATTATTGTTATTAATTGAAATTGATCCTTATAATGTATACACCTGATTTATATTGTCTTTAATCTTCATAATAAAGTGCACGTCGATTAATTAAGTGGTGGTAACCTGGTACCCATCCACGAGCAAGCTTCAATATCTGATTAGTTTGGAGCAATTAATTTAGCCCGTATTCAAATGTTATGCCATGGCCGGTCAACGCATGCATTGGTTTATTTTATTTTTCTTGATTAACATCTATAATCCTCCTATATCTTAAAGTTGAGTATTTTGAAAATCTCTCAGGCTATCCACGTGGAGGCTTTTTTGATTTTTTTTTCTTTCCTTTTTTGCCCTTCTCTTCCTCCTTTTTTTTCCAAAACTGAACAACCGTCAATTAGCGACTGTTCGACGGAGATGGGGGAGACTATGAGGTCATCGGTTCAATAGGAGGCGGTTCTCGAGCCATGGAGACTGGTGAAGGAGTGGTCGTGGCGCCGACAATGGAGCAAAGGAGACTGGAGGCGAAGAGGTAGCGGTTCAGAAAGGCAGCGCCCCCTTCGAACCCCTTTGCCCTTGGCTTGTGCAGTCTCAACATAATTCCCCACCAGAACACCACCGTTTGAACCAACACCTCGCTTCTTCATCCTTCTTGCAAGTAAGCAATCCTTCATTCCTCTTACTTATTCATGTTCCTCCCTTGCTCCTGTAACCCTATTTTCTTTGGTAACCGCCGACTAACTTTCTCCTCTTTCTGTCTTCGATGTGGACACAATCCCTCTAATATTTAGGACCCAAATTGAGTTTAGATAGAACAATTGCTACTCTCTGGCGGCTGCAAGTGCCAGAGGTCGCTGCTGGAGTTGCGGGCGACGATGGCGGATAGGAGCGTCGCCGATCCAGGATACACCTCTCTAATTGACCAGGTACTAATTTGTAAATCCTTCCATGGATTCCAAAGAAAGAGATTGGAAGGCTATTCTAGGTTGTGGGGACGAGATATACTTCCTATTTACCCATTTAAACTTACTTTCTTTACCCAAAATTAAATAAATTCAATGAAAGATCATGATAAGAATACAAAGTAGCGAATCTCTTTTTTCTTTACAAATTACAACTAGTACTAGTCTGTTTTATGAGATTGTGCAGCACGCTGTTGTTGTGCCTCTTTCATAGACACCAGAAGATCATCTAGATTCCGCAAATATTCCGTTTCAGTGATTTGACAAGTATAATGGAAGCTTGATTATATTGGAAAAGAAGTCTTGAAACAGGATTATTTGAAGTATTTTGTAATATTTGTTGACAGTATAGATTGAACCTTAGAATTTTCCTGAGTCTACTAAAGAGACCTAGCTTTGAATCTTCTTCCTTTATTGCGAGATTGAAGTGTACTCTGGTATTAAAGATAAAACAAAATCTCCTAAGATCTAATCCTGGCTTAAATTGGAGTAAAATACATGGACCTTATATAGAATCTAAAAGATTTAAAACTTCTTGAAGTGATAGTGTCGGAGTGGCTTATAGTCTTTGAATGGGAGATTGAGGCTATTTGACAGGAAAACAAAGGAATGAAGTAAATTTGAATTGTAGGGAACCATGAGAATTTTTTTCCAACAAATCGTGCAAACTAAATCCGGCCATATATGTAGAGGTGATAGCAAAAGAAACAAAGAGTTCATAATTCTCAATTAATTTCTCCTGCAATAGAAAAACATTGAGTTTGTCCTCCCCCTTTATTGATATCTTACTATTTACTATCAGTTTGATTCACTCTACATACCTCATATTTTACTGATTTATATTTTCTATCTGTTTCTCTTTGTAGATCATTGGTTGTAAGTTTGATTGGTTGTTTGTGTTCCCTACCCTAAGGTTATGGGACTCTCGATTATGCATGTTGCTATACATCAACAAAATCCTCTTCTTGCTTGGCTGGTGAGTGGTGACGTAATCTGGATTAGCAAATGGGTCTCCTCATGGCCCTTCATTGGTGCCAATGTCGACTGGACGTACACAATGTTGAAATTGAGAAACTGAGGAATCGGGTGGTGGTGGCGGTGGCTGCAATGAAGGTGAAGGTGTGACTAATTAAGTTTATTAACATGACCCTAACCTCTTTGGTTTTGTCACTTCGAATTCATGTTAGTTTGCTTCTTACTACATGTATATGTGATGATGTAACAAACATCGTGGTTTCGGATAGATCAAATATAGTTTTCTCGTAGCTTTAATTAGCATGGACTAAAAGGTCGCTTCGAAAGAAGCTAGGGTGCTTACTGGAGGATTCACTTGGCACTTCCTTGTAACCAGAATGTCACATTTGTGGATCAAGATAAAAAATTCTAGCTCTAATAGATTAAAATTAAGTCCACGTAAAACTAGATTATTGCACAATATATACAAAATGATCAATTTAATGAAAGTAACTACTAAATGTCTGGGATCGGTCGCTTGATTTGTATATGACAGTACCTTCGCAAGTAATTAGTTAGCCGCCAAGTTGTCTTCTACTAATGAGTATTTTATTTCTAATTTTGAGGCATTAAAACAAACCCAATCATATTTTTGGATTATCATGGTCCCGGTTCATTTAATGGACCTGAATAATCTTATAGATTGACGATCATCGAGGTGTAGGGTCTGTCCGATCCTTGAATTATTTCCTAGTAAAAAAAAAGAATTATAGATTGACGACCAATTAAGAACCTAATCTCTGGAGGTTTGGATATTTTTTTTTTAATCAATTCTATTAAATTTAAGAAAATCCCAAAGTCACAATCAAACTTGGGTATTCATATGTGAACTTTTTTGGATTAAAATAAATAGGGTTGCGATGAATACCCGTCCGCAAAACATATGTTTTTCGGACGAGTACTATGTTTTATATAGCATTTAAAATGCATTGATTATTATGATAACATTCGAAAAATAGGATGAGTGTACTTAGATTAATTTTAAAAATCCCGTGCGTGGCGCACGGGGGTCTAGACTAGTTAATCAATTAATTAATTTGGATTAGGATTTTGTTTATATATATTAAAAAAGGGGAAACTAAGAATGAATAAAGTCATAAACTAGGAATGTAGATAGTGATGAAAGCATACATTACTTGTAAGTTTGCGTCGTTAATTCATATGGAAATCAAACTATTTTGAAAGGTGAATGATATTCCGATTTTTTTTTTAATATATAATTTGTCTTTCGTACGGTGTTGCTCCAATCGATCTCAATGCCGTCAAAGTATGGTAAAGCCTTAAATAACGGTGTAGCTTGTATAGTTCAATGTCTTTTTTTTTAATATATATATTTTTATTTTAATCATTTTTATTCCAAATAATGTGTTTATCTTTTTTTTTATACAAGGGTTCAATACACTAGACAACTAAATTTGATGTACTAAAAGACTAGGAAAGTCGGTAGATGAGAAAATCATCCTGAGAAGCGCACAACCGAACAAAAAAAAAAGTAAGTTATTACTATAAATCATTGTTGGGAAGTTGGAGAGGAAACGTCGAGATATCATAAATGGTCACCAACGGGATAAACAATACAAGAATGACTCCTGAAAAACAACAGATCGATTGCATATCACGAAAAGACATCCACACACCTTTTATCTAAACCCAAACAAGCAATACTTAAATACCCCCAAAATGCAAATTAAATATTACGATTTATTTAGATGGCTCTTGGGCTGGTGCTTGGGCTTGGTATGATTCACAATATACTTGCAATCATTTGCCCGGCCCAATCACAAGTCCAACATTACTTGCAATAAACTTATTTTATTTATCAATAAATTCATATATTTTTTCCTTAACAAGTAAAAATTCGAAATATCATACGAAATAACCAACGTTTAGTAAATCGAGAGGGTGCAAAGAGCACCAGACGGAAAAAACGTCAGGATACAACTAAAAAACAAACCAACCTACAATCATTGAGCTAATCGACCAAAAAAAAAAAAAAACCTAACAAACTATGAATCAAGTAGATGTTCAGTTGAGTGCGGAAGAAAGACTCAATAGGAGGACGTGGATAGTGAGAGCATGAAAAGCTGATGCTGACACAACGGGAAGGCGGAAAGCAGAAATCCAACAATGAACGACTTTGGTATCGGAAAAAACACATAATTTTAACCGATTTGAAGATAAACTACTTTTTAACTGCAACTACTCCCAAACATAACCGAATATAGTACAAGAATGGACCAATCCTCATTACCATTTGCATTGCATTTTGAGCATATTGAGATTTACATTCACAGACAATTTCCCCTTTCTATGAATCACAAACCATAACACCTTTTGGAGTTTCTTCAAAAGCAATAACTTCACATTTACAAAGACACATGCTCATAATTTAACATGGTCATACAAATATGAAACCTCAACTTCCACTCCCTGAATCAAATGAAAACTAGCTAGTCCCCCAATAGAACCTATATAAAACAAGAAACACAATCTTGAAGATCGATACATGATCGATCATATCGGTGTTGTAGCAGCATATAGAAGTTCATTCCAAGTATCAGGCAATCCAGGGAGGCACCAATGGCTGCAATCCGTGCCAAGATGGTCTCCGCTATAGACTGAGGGATGTGCGTCTTTCCTCAGCTGCGACAAAGTAGTTATGTCAAGCAGATAAACCGGCGTCTTCATTCCACTTAATACCTGTTTGACCACTTGCTCTTCAGGCGGTTCCCCTGCAGGGTAGGTTGATCCAGATAGCGGGTCAGCCTGCCCGCTGCAGCTTGATGATGGGGCGTTCCAATCTCTCCCACTGGTTCATTGAATTCACATTAGCAAGAAACATATATGCATGTGTGCCTGTGCACACGACCCTCGTGTTAACTGAACCACTTACTTGTAATGGGTAGGGGAGATGCCCTGGAAGAACACTTGAGTCTTGGATGTGTTAACGTTCTGATCAGCCCATCTCGCCCATGTCGTCAAGCCCTTAGAAAACGCGGTGAGGCGGTTCATGTCCTTGTACAATGTGGACCCTTCTTCCATATAATCCCATCTGCAATCCCCAAATTTGTGCACTCATCAGTTAGAACTCTTGCAAATGTAACAAAGACAATGGAGACGACGACGTACGGCTGAGATTTGCCATGGTGAGTCCACCAGTGCCAGGAATTGAAGATGAGCACATCCATGTCTTTCCAAGCGTCTCCGGCTCGAATCGAGTCGAGTTTCAGGACTACACCAACTGGCTCCCGGACAACATCTACTAGGTACGTTGAGTGATACAACATTA
This sequence comes from Persicaria tinctoria, assembly GCA_037127255.1. Taxonomy (NCBI): domain Eukaryota; kingdom Viridiplantae; phylum Streptophyta; class Magnoliopsida; order Caryophyllales; family Polygonaceae; genus Persicaria; species Persicaria tinctoria. The sequence goes on along the minus strand of JBANSL010000010.1, from coordinate 63,803,209 downwards.
TAGTTGCATCGTATTCCTGCATCATAAAACCACAAGTAATTAACTGATTAATTACAGTATTTAATCCAGATCGATCGATTCAATTGCTCTACATCTGGATTGGCTGAATCGGGTTTGTTTGATCCATTTAAGGAGTTGACCTATATTTTCAAAGAGATTCCAGTTTCCAACCTCTTGACATGGCTGCAGCTCGACAACACCAATTTGTGATTGGTGTGGTGGATTGATCTTATTTTGTTAGTTAATGTGTTCCATCAATAGCCACCGAGTTCATAATGGAGTTTTGAACCCACTATAGCGTACAAATTTTGATTTAAGAATGTAAAAAAACACTAAAAGGGGCCACTTTTTGAAAATGATGGACAATTTGTACCACACTTGGAAAGTCAATGTTCCACTAACAATATTCCAATACCTCAATATCCCAATATGTCTATGTTTGTCCTGAACCAAAACACCAAAGTATATGGTTTGTCGGAGAGATTTTAAACTAAATTTACTAAATATTTTAAAAAATACGTTTGACGAGTGCTTGACGATAGGGTAGAGTCAAGATTTAGGTGGGATCTAGGCGGATTTTATGACGGATTTTTATGGTCTAGACGGATCACAACCCTTGAAGGTGGAGCAAGGTCAGGGTTTAGACGGGGATCTAATCGGGTTTTGAAAGGTATTTTAGAATAGTGAATTTACTTGAGTTAAATCGAACAATAAATCATAACATAAGATAACTTTGAAATCATTTTCGATTCATTATTCAACTAAAATAAGGACAGAATTTGAAATATAAAATAAAATTACTATTTTTTTTAGTAAATTGAGAAGGTGAGAGAACTGTAGATAAACAAACCTAGTAACATTATTGATAAATAGTTTAGTTTTCACTTTGAATTTGTCTATTAAAAAAGATTTAATTAAGAAAATGGAAAGAAATAGTTATTTGTCTTAATTATAATTTTTTAAGGAAAAAAAGAGCAAATAAATCAAGTGATAATACCAAGGGGCTCCATCTAATAATGCTCTAATGTTTTTAAAGGTGTTGTGATAATCTTTTTTTTTTTTTTTTGGTGATAAGGTTTTGTGTTATCCTAATATATATATTAGGCGAACTATCTTAAATGAAAATGTCTTATTAGTTGGTAGAGATGGGGTGCACTTGCTAAGCTAAACTTGCATTGTTAGCTGTCTACCATGTTTTGTACACATGCGTTATGTGGTCACACATGACCCTTCTTCAATCATTTACAAATTCTGAAACTCTAGCTAAAAACCTAAAATTATCATGCATTTTGTTTCAAAATAGTTAACTTTTTTAAAAAGATTATCTCAAAAAAAAAAATATAATTAAACATAGTTTTATAAATAAAAATACCCTTTAATCTCTCTTATGACTCCAACCGGATATTATGTTGCCCATGTGTTGACTCTCCCACTCATAAGTGAGAATTCAAACTTTGAACCTCTTGATATGAGATATAGTCCCACAATCGTTATATCAACTTGTGATTGGTCATAACTGCTTTTTATTTCTAAAAACAATATTCCTTTAGTTCAGCAGAACAATATATGAATGAGCTTCGATCTTACATAATTTTTTAAGTAAATTAACGAATATATTATTATACTCTTATTTATTATACTAATAAAAATGATATTTATTATACTAATAAAAATGATATGTGGTGATCAATATATATTAATATATCAAGAGTTCGAATCCCCTCTCTATAGTAAGAGCCTAAATATCAACCCATAAAAAAAATCTACAATTACATTAAAAATTATAAGGACATTTCCATAAAATATAAAATAAAAAACCTACAATAACATATTTTAAAAACAAATTAAATAATAGTCTAAAATGGTATATTTGGATTAAGTAATGGAATGATTATTATGAAGGAGAGGGAATAGAGTAGTTTAGTAGGTTCACATGTGTAAAATGCAGGGCACAGGACTCAAACTACCTATATATATAGTTCACGTTCATATATTCTGTTCACTTAAGAAAAAAAAAGAGGGTCAAAACCTTATCTCTTCTCATTTACCGTACCCTATATGTTTTAACTCCAATAATAACCTTAGCTTAAAACCAAATGATTTAATTAATTAGAATTTTGATGAAATCAAAAAGTGTTGATTGCCCTCCGGCCAAATGCAAATCACGCAAGGATATACTACTATTATATAATCAGTAGGTATAATTTCAACAGTGGCATTAACAGGGCGCAGTACGTACAGGAAACAAGAAAAACAGACAAAAACAAAATGATGCGATTTCACGGAAACACCGAAAGCAAAAGCAGAGAGAGAGAGAGAGAGAGAGAGAGAGAACTGACCAAAAAGGAGAGAGAAGTGAGGAGGGAGGTTCTGGAGAAGGTGTACTTGGCGAGAGGCACCGACGAATGAATCATACAGGCCAAAGAGTACCACTGGTTCTGACTCAGTGAGTCTCCCACAAACATTACCTTCTTCCCTTTCCATCTCTCCAACAATGCCTCCCCATCAAACCTATTTTTACCATTAATTACCCACACAATCAGGGGCAGAGTCAGAAAATAATCGAAGGGGGCTCGGGATTTTTTTTTTTGAATATATATAAGATATAATTTGGTTGTAAAGAATATAGTAGAAAACACATTAAATGTATGATTTAAATAACTATTTTAAGTTTAAAAATTTTAAGGGAGGAAAAATCTATAAAAATGAAGCTACGAGGATTCAAACTCAAAACCAAATCATTCGAATTCTCACCCCATATCAACTAAGTTAAAGCACATTACTTGGATTTTCATTCAAATTAACTTATTTTAACCTTTAAATTATTAAAAATTACCAAAAAAATACATATTTTTAATTTTTTTTTTACGTTCTCCTCCGACCCGGGGGGACTCGAGCCACCTGATGCCCCCGCCCCTTCACACAATATTATTATTCTTAAATTCTTGTGGGCATGTATAACATATGGGGTTCAAAACATTCGTATGATCATATGGGTCAGTTCAAACTCATATATATAATACATTAAGTGTCATTTCATTCTAAAATCAATTGACAACAGAATAAACACTCCAATGAGTTCTTTTTATTTTCGATATGATACTCATTAGTCGTTACCCCGTTTGTGAATAAGTTAGGGCCGCTATATGCAAGATCAATTTTTCATCAAATGTATGGTGTTAACATCGGTTTTCCGAGGTAGTAAGTGTTTTCAAGCGAAAATAGCCTTTTAATATATGAATATCGGAAGTCTTTTGACATGTGAGTTTTCTGTTGTCAGAAGACGACGTCAACACTGTGTACTTTGTGAAAAATTGATCATGTGAATATCAAACTGATAGTAAAAATAACACTGTAAAAAAATGATTTAGTGCATTTGACGTCAGATAAAACCAAATAAGAAATTACTAAGAATTTGTAGGGCCGAATTTTTTTTATTTTTTTTTTAAGATTCGAGAGTCAGATAAAACCAAATAAGAATTTTTAGAAATTGGAGATATCTGATCAAACGAGCTTGTGATTTACCATATGACTCTGGTTCCTTGACGGAAAATGGGTTTGGGTAATTTTGCAATTTTCAATTTTAATTGGATATTTAGTGGGAAAAGGCTCCATTTACAAAGTATAGTTCCTATAGTATGATTTTTTGCATTCATAATAATTAATGAACAATAATGATGAAAATGATAGTCTAAAGGATAATAATTGTAATGATTATATACACCATAAATAGATAGAAGATTAGTAGTTTTTTTTCTGTTGAAAAATGAGTTCGTTTTCTGTTTTCACATGTATTTGGTAACTTAAAGATGCAGATTAATTGTATATCAAATATTCAAATGACAGCTTTTATTTCCTTTTCGTTAAATTAAAAGGTAAAGCTGATCAATTTCCAATCTAACAAAAACATAATTTTAAAAACCCGAATTCATGCTTTGAGAAAGCGTGACAAAAGTAAAACACATTTACATTTACCCAAATTTACACAAAACAGATCCAAAACGATTAAAAAAAATATTTAAAAAAAAAAAAAGGTAAAGAGAGATACCTGGGGAGGTCACATGAATCCGGTACCCACGAGTACTTGAGGAACTGGGTATCGGGTCGCCCGTATTTGAGGCAATCGAATTCCGGGTAATTGAAAGGGCAGGTTGAGAAATTGTAAAGCGGATTCACCCCCCCATCCAAAACCCATTTCCCTGCGAACAAATTACAGCCACCCATTTGCGTTTTACCCTTCAAAATCCCCCCACTTTTAACACCTCCTCGGTGTTTATTCTGGCCTCGGGTTCGGGTTCGGGTTGCACTTGCATGACCACCCGCTTCTGCAATTTGCAGGGCGCCAAACACGGCATAAGAGAGAAACAGAGAGATGAGAAGCACAAAGGGGAGCTTCAACCCGCCAACCATGTCGGAATACGAGTCGGATCCCAAATCTCAAATTGTGGGAGTGGAAGAAAGGAAGGAGTTGTTTGGGAGGTTTATATAGAGAGTGTGTGTCGCTGAGTGGCTGAGAGGCTGCAGCGATTGAGTGAGTGCAAGACTGAAGAGGGTTCACATGCACATGTTTGCTAGTTGGAGATGGGGGTCGTTTGGCTCTTTATGGATTTTCAATCTTTTTTTTCCTTTTTTTGTATTTCTCAATTTAATACTCACTCGTTACAAAATTGCTCTTGTAATGATTAGATAGTTATTAGTTGTATTTTTTTATAAAGTAAAAAAATATAGTAATAATTAGGGGTATAAGTGTATTTTTATTTGTTTTTTTTAATGTGTAGATTTATAAAGTGATAAGTTTTAATTAAGGGGTATTTTTTTTAAAAGTTTGTTATAGTTGTATTTATATGGAAGGATTTTTGGTGAGACAATGAAATGAGAACTCTGAATCACATCAAGGTTCAATCAATATCTTTTGTTGCCTTTTCCCTATATGTATGTAACAACTAAAAAATTGGGGTGGTTTATAAGTATTTGAAGTGCTATTTAGGTTGATAAGAGATATTTTTGTAGGGTTTGAGTGTGGACAAAATGCTTAATAATTTCATGAAAAGGTTTCATATTTGGCCTAACAGCTTCTAAAATGATGGGCTAACAGCTTGTAAAGTTTTTAGCTTAGGACATTTTAGTCATGAAAACACATAAAGTAGGGCTCTTATATGAGCCGAGCTCATTCATTTTACATACAGGTTGACTATGCGTAAATTTTTAAGCTCGGTTCAAAGCTTGACTCGCTCGATTTAAGCTCAGATAGTTCGAAATGTGTGAAATTTTTTAAACTTTCATTTACGTTACCATGTTAGGAGCAAATAAGGTTGTTTAATGCTCGAAAAAAGCTCGACTCGGAATTGTTTATTTCCTAAACAAGCCGAGTATGAACACATTTTTAAATCCGAGTCCAAATTCGTGAGCTCGTTTTTCAACGAGATTAATATAAACAAGCAATACTCGACTTATTCGGCTAAATTAAAGTAGCCGAAACTCCAAATATTGAAGACCCAAAATAATAGAAACTCGACCCGCCCGATTGACAACTGTGCTTGTGATTATACATCATCCCATGTGTTAGATGAGAAATGCACCAACTAATAAGGCTAAACAGAAAATAATACCCAATGGGTGTTCTACCAAACGGTCCAAACACACCCTTAAATCACCTCGAGACAAGGAAAATAACCTTAAACATTTACACCACAGGCTTTATGGTGTGTAAGTATGTTGGTTCAACTTATAACCTTTTGAGTTGGGCGGGGTGTCGTGGTAGGAATGTGAAGGCCAAATTTTTAATTCATAAAGAATTTGGGTTTAAGGGTATTTTATTACGGGAAAACAAAAAGAGGGGCTGTGTCTGCTAATTTTGGATTTTACGGAGTTAAAAAAAAAAGGGTCAACTTTTTGCAGGGGTCAATAGTCACGGGAATTAGGGTTTTTATTGTTTAATTGAAATTTTAAAATAGGGGCATTACTAACAAATCACAGGTTTTATGGGAAGATTATGGTAAATAGTACTCCAAATTTGTTAACTAGTGTTTTATTAAGTGCAGAGTATTTGGTGGATGCAGTGTCTGTTTGCTTTTGTTTTCTTCATTAATATAGACGAAGCTTCAAATCTAGCTTCAAATTGTAGTGATTTTTTTCTCTTAAATTTGTTGTAGTATAACCATCTACTTTTTTTTTTTTTGGAAGCAAGATAAAGATTAGGTCGGGTCGGCCGCAGCAGAGACCCTTCCTAGCGCATCCTTCCGGAGGAGAGCCCACAGTTCTGGATCATCCTCACAGCAGACGTCGGCAGGGGAGACATGGGCACTACGCGCAAGGTATTTAGCCACAGCATTCGATTCCCTGAAAATATGACGAATGGCAACATGAGTAAAGGACGAGATATCAGACAGTATATCTGCTTGTAGCATCTCGATCTGCCAGGGACATTTCCAATCCCCTAATAGTACTTTTATCACCAAAAGATTGTCTCATTCGATCAGAAGTGTAGATATGTTCAGTTCCTTTGCCCGTAGCAGTCCCATCCTGAGTCCGAGATTTTCGGCATAAATGACAGAAATATTTGTGCATAACCATCTACATTTACTTGCTGTGTTCTTAGTTTTTAGTTTTGGATTTTATTTATTTTCTTGTTATTGAAACCAAAGGAAAATTATATTTGGGTTTACACTGAATTAACTAACCCATCGAAAAGGGGATAGAATTGTTTTTGCATAGTTTTTTTTTAATTCTTTTTAACAATCTCGTAGCGATTTAATCCGAAGTTCATTAGCCTAGTCTTGAATTTAAGAAGGGGATCGATAAAATGGTTGGTTCATTTGTATTGTGAAAATGTCATAATAGGTTCACCGGTGCCAAAACCAACAACAAAAACATTGCAACAGCCACAATCAGTCACATTGCAAAACTGACACTTGCGATCAGGAGCAATCGTTACTGCTGTCCATACACTTGAAAGAATAGGCACTGCAAAATATCATATAGTATCGACCTTTGTAGGCATGTTGGAAAGTGTTAATCAACTTGTTGAAGCGTTTTTGCCTAATGTTAAAATGTTGGAGATGTCAGTACCAGGGCCAGCCTCGAATCACTGTTAATGGGCCAACCGAGGCAATAATCAACTACTGAAAGTGGCCTTCGTGGGGTATAGTTAACGTACTCTTTACTCTCTAGTGATTAACACCAACGCCACCAAAATGCCCATTGACTTTTGCCTTGCCATTTTGTGTCTTCTGTCGAAGTTTTGGTATTATGTGTGTGTATATGATCGAATTGATGTAACTTGTTCTTAGAGCTTTTCATACCATAACTTAAAATGAAGGATCGGAAAGCAAGTTGAAGAAAATCAGAAATTACATCAATTCAATCATATATACGAAAACCATGCCTAATCTTTTTTTTTTGTACGACACGCGGCACCTTAACAGACGTAAGGAAAAAAAAACCGAGATGAGACATTAATACCGTATTAGATCGATTGAACAATGCGCCCAATGACCTACCTTTTCTGCATTTGTTTCATGAACCAGCACTTCTTCAGCCGAAGCTCAAAGCAATTCTCCGCTCAGATGTCTTGATTGTATCCCAAGCAGCCGGGAATGATCGTCGATATCACAGGGCAGTGGTTGCTCCATGTCAAAAGAGCCACAAGAACAGTTACAAAAGTTAGCATTATCCACCAGCATCACTTTTTTTCACGTCGGCAATACAGAGATAAACTTTCAGTTTGGCACACCACTTCTGTACTGGGAAATCTATACTGTGCACGTTTAACAAAATGATCCTTGCAATGGAGGCAATGAGGCATGGCATGGCATGACGCACTGAATCTTAGATAGCACTAAAACACAATCCGCTCAATTCATATCTTTATTGCTAAACATACTTGGAAAGAGATTCAAATTTGAAGACATCATTTTAGTTTTTATGCTTCGATTTCTCAAAATATTTGCAGAACTTCATCCACAACCCTTTGCGAACACATAAGTTGAGTATTTTTTTTATATAAAAAAAGACAAATTAGAGCATACCCATGGCACGCCCATATCCCAGGGGGTGATAAGGGGCACTCAAATATTTCACAACTGGCCACATAAACTGCCAACAAACCTGCTCAAACGCACCCCAAGACACTTGTTGGGTCACCTGATGTACAAGCATGATAAGATATTTAACCCCCCAAAGAAATACAAGACGAACACAACCTACAAGAGCAAACAGGTACATTTTCACCCCTTTGATTTGCCAGGCCAGCAGGCGGGCGGCGTAAGAGAACTAAGAGAACTATTAGAAGGGCACAAGGGAAATGGTGTTCTAAATGTGTTCATGATTAACCACACATGTAGAAGCATGGCCTTATGAGGCAGCAAGACAACTAAACTAGCAGACATGGGATATCATGAAAAGCTGATGAGCATCAAGATCTTACAATGCACATAAAAATCCTACCTCTTTTAAGATTTCAAAATACCGGGCAAAATACAATAACAAGACCTCAAAATCATCCTCAAGCATGTATCGCATCAAGGATGCAAAAACATTGAAACATACTGCGTTGATAACGATACATTTACTCTCAAAATGAGGCTGTAGATTTAAAATAGAAGGAACTGCTTCCACTAACTTTCTATTCAAAGCATGTAGGGTTATATGACCAAAACAAGCATATCTCACACAAGACACAACGGTTAAGTTGCAACTAAATCTGGAAACAGCAGTGGCTTCTCTCACTAATCAACAACTAAAGTCCTTTACGATCTTGCATACATGTACAGATATAGTTAATTATAGAGCAGGAAATTCACTTCAGCAGGTTTTTTATTCAATTTTAGTGAATGGAAAATGTAGATTTACTGTGAAATGATCAATCATGCAGTTATCGTACATGAAGAGAAAAAGATTGCCCCTAAGATAATAAAAATCTCAAATTTTAACAGCAAACTCAATAGCATAGCATTTAATATTTAACAGGTAAGCCTTCATAGAAAACATACACAGTAGCACATAGCAGTAATTGAGAGAGAGGTTGACTTCAAATAGAAAATAGAAAAGTAAGTGCTGCTACTAATGAGAGACTGTAATAGGAAAAGTCATAAACAAGTAACATGTTCAGACAGACCAAAAAAAAGGAGCAAATCTAACTTTTAGACCTAAAACAATCAGGTAACCGCAAAGAGCTTCCAGCAAATAAGGAGCAGCAATGCAAGACAATTACAGCAGGCCATTCAAGCAAAGGAAATATTTCATTGTCTGCAATCACGAAATCACCACAACCATTTATAGAATTGCGCCCAAGAAGCTCTCATAGACCTGAATGAAACATCCATGGAGGAATTCAATTCATCATTCAACAACTAAGCATAAAAAGTAAATGAAATAATGTTAATAACCACAATTAAAAAAAAAAGTAATTAAAGAGTACGAAATTGACTAAAAGGAACTGGAGCTCAAATTAATCTTACCAACAAGCCACAAAGCATATACCAAGCCCTTGGATTTGGCCACAAATTTAAACCAAATTATTGAATTAACAGAGAAACATTAAGTTAACCAAAAAATTATGCACTTCTAGAAGATCCATTAAGTAACCTGAGGTTTAGTGTAAAGATCTGTAGTCTGATTTGTAATGATTGCTAACTTAGTGCCATTAAATCTAATGTTACACACTAAGCACAGAAAATATTTTTAAGATTACAATTGACCAACATCCCTAAATTCCCAAATCCCCATTCCCATTCTCCCTCACTTGCCGGATTCCTTCCACACCCAGACACAACCCTAGCAGCTACTGAGCATTCAAATCCGAAGCCTCCCAATATTTTTGAGCACAAACTACATGGATCAGTGAGAATTATGACATGTTCAGCAATGGCAGACTTATAGTCACTCAAAACTTCAAGGAAATAATAGAAATTTCAATGATAAAAGGAGAAATTACAAGCTACTGTAAATTGTTTACCACAAGAGAGAAGGAAGAAAGCAGGACTAGATAGGAAGGGTTATATAGCCTACAAGCTACTGTCAAGATTTCTCACTTTGGGGAAGCCAAAAAAGCAGACAACGAAACAACATCCCTAGGGTAATAGAACTCCTTTTGGGTGGACAAGGATTGTCCAGAATCTTGAAATTGATAAGGGAGGAATCAGTGAACAGCCTCCGAATAGGAGAACTATAATGAAGCTAGGGTTTGCAGAGGAAACAATAACAGCATGTAAGATCGGTAAAAGAATAAAAGATGAACGAAAAGTAATGTCAAATTGTGAGACGGCAATGCTTTGTGGCAGTAATAATTAACCCCTGTTTTTTTCCCAGATCAAAAGATGTGTGGTACCTCATATGGTTACTTTGATGGATTTACAGCAAAGCATGTGGTACAAAATGGTAAGAAGGCTATGTTGGCAACCAAAAAGACTGCTTTTATTTTCGCTTATTCATATTCCAGAAACACGACCCTCAATTATTTCAAATGGTTTAAACTTTTATATCCTCTTTTCAAGCATCAACTAGTTTTCAACCATCCATCCAACATAGCCAACGTGGCAACAGAATCCTGTAAGAACAATACTACGTGAACAAATTTCAAGACACTTCGAAACTCAGGCATACGCTTAAATTAAATTAGGTCATCAGGGAAAAAAAAACTGTTTATCTTCACTAAGAAGGAAGTCACATAATCAATATACTACACGAATTTCACCAACAGTCCAAGTATAAAACTATAATCAATATGGTAAAAACGAGATTCTGTGTCAAAACCTAAAAAAAAATAATAAAAAATTTGACACAAGTCATCAATCAAAAAATTCTCAGAAGTTCCTTAGCATTTATGTTTCTTACCTTTAAAAGAACCCGCCTCTTTCCTTTCTTTCATGGCAAGAAGGTTTTCATCATACAAGTAATTTTTCCTTCCTGAATAGATCAAAATCAAAAGGCAATAAGTATAGCCCACTTAGTTTCCATGGAGCATAAAGAAAAACACTTAATAGCACAGCCAACTTTCACGAAGAAAGTAATAAAGTTGAGATTTCTACCCAACTTGCTGGGTAATCGAATCAATCGTCAATCACTTTAAAAATTATAACATAATATGGAGGTAAAAAGCGTGCGAAAGCTATCAAAGGAACATGGTACCAAACCAAAATTGAAAGGAGTTATTAGACAGACAATAAAGAGAATAAACTAGGTCTCTCTTTTGGGAAATACTAGTAATAAATGAGCCTATGCACATTAAAACAATAAGCAATCATAAAAGTGCAGGCAATAGGCACTATAAACTATCATGCCTAGTTTGATCCATTCTGCCTCCTAATAAACCATTGTGATAGGTACAGATGAACATATGTTCACTGCATATAGCATAAACATCATCCTCGAGTGGCTCAGATCATGCATCTCTATACACAATCATGCCATTCTTGACCCGTATATTCATACCAATACTAGCAGAATCAAACACTGCGAAGTCTAGTTAAATAACGGCAAGAATCAAAAAAATTTCAGAATTAGTAGGCAGTATATTGAATGAGAAGTGTTATACCCTAGTAATAAGGTGGTACTCTTTGATGCATCCCTCCAGTTGGCCCCTGTGGAGGCTGAGATGCAGGAAGGTGCTGCGATGGATACCCACCAGAACCATAACCATAAGGCCCGGTTTCCTGATAACCACTAGCACCAGGCATCCCCATTGAATTCGGAGGCATCCTTTGTGAATTGAAATCACCCGAAACTGGCCCACCATACTGTGAGCCACCCATGTAGGAACCAGGACCATACCCTCCAGCACCGCCACCATGCCCCTGGGTCCCCCTTGGACCCAAACCAGGGCCACCCATAGAACTTGGATATGCTGAATTCACCATCCCTTGGTGCCCCAAACCCATCCCAGGACCTTGGTGAGTACCAGGTCCATACCCTGGATACATTGGGCCGGCAAATTGGGGGTTCATCGAGCCAGGTCCCGAGCTTGGCATCCCCATCCCGCCCATTCTGTCACCTCCAGTCTCAACACCGCCACCAGCACTCGGATTATACCCCTTCCCCTTCTTCCCATCCACTGCCAATTTACACAATACCTGGTGGCCGTCAATTTTCTTAACCGGCTCCATCAAGGACGCCTTCGCCCCCTCCTCAGTACGATACACAAAGAAAGCAAAACCCTTGGGTTTCCCAGCCTGCTTATCAAACCCTAGCGGCCCCTCTTCAATCTCCCCAAACTCTGAGAAGAAATCCAGGAGCCTCTCAGCGGATATCTCAACCGGGATGTTACCGACGTATACCTTCCTCGCCGCAACATCGTCGGTGTTCGGCCCTCCGGCGCGAACGGCGGCAAGTTGAGCGACCGCCATCCGACCGTCAATCTTCTTGCTCGGCTGCTTGAGAGCCAAAACGGCGCCGTCCACGTGCTTGAAGGTGACGAATCCGAAACCCTTGGACTTTCCGGTGAGCTTGTCGGTGATGACAACAGCCTCCTCAAGTTCTCCGTAGGAAGAAAACAGGGATCGAATGGAGTCGGTGGTAGTCTCCGAGCCGAGGCCGCGGATGAAGAGCTTACGGTGCGTGGGATCGACGTCAGCAGCGGCGCGGACGGCGGCAAGAACGTCGGGGTGACGGACGACAGCTTCTTGGAGGATGGACATGAGCTGGTCATGGGCCAAGGGTTCAATCATCATGCGAGCGTCGCCTGGGGTTAGCGGTTGAGGTGGTGTCGCGGCGTCAAGTTCGTCGGCAACTCCGGTGCCATTTTCATCGGCTTTGCGCTTCTTGGATGGATCCATGGAGAGAGATACCGATGGCAATGAAGAGTGAAAAACCCTGATTTGAGGAAATACGAATGTAATGGCGGTGAAACGAGGCGAGCAATTAGATTGGAGACTTGGAGTGAAGGACTAAAGGGATATATTATACCAGAGGACAACAGAGGTAAACGGTGTCGTTTTAGTTTGTTTGCGTTGTTAAAATCCCGAGATACCGTTCCGGCACAAGACAAGGAGCATAACTTATTTTTTTAAAATCCTGATTGCATCACAAAAATATTTGAAGATAGATCTTGAAGGGATTTTAAAACCTCCCAATTTTCAGCTTAATTGATCCGCACGTCTTCAGAATTCGCTCTTTCCATCTTTTTGAGTTGGATTGCAGTTCTCTATTTGGAAAATCGCCCTTTTCAGTGGTGAGTTGTCGTGTGAGTCATCGCAATCTCTCGTGTTCTCGACATTCGCGACTCGTCTTGGATCTTCATTGACTCGGGAAGGCTTTTATGGGTTGTTAGCTTCATCTTTGTTTTTTTTTTATCAATAGGAAAGAATTCGGTTAGTTTCATCTTTATTGATTTGTGTTATATGTTAACGGGTAGTCCATGTGCCACTTCATCGGCCTCTCGAGCTTCAGGCTTGACAAATTCCATGTGTTATTTGAAAGGGGAAAAACAGTTGAACGAAGAAATCGCCTTTACTTTGTGAGGGTTGTATCAAACCCCAAATTTCAATTATTTAGGTTTAATTAAGGTTAGGGTTGGAACAAGGTTAGGGTTGGAACAAATTACAACTGAAACCACCAAGCAATTTCTATAAATATACGGTTTGGCTAGATACACCCCAAATCATGCACGTCCTTTGGAACAAATTACAACTGAAACCACCAAGCAATTTCTATAAATATACGGTTCGGCTAAGGACGTGCATGATTAAAAGGGGTTAATTTATTTTTTAAAATTTTAATTAGACACAAGGTTTGCACGTCCTTAAGGACGTGCAATTTTAACCTCGTGATTTGTGGTGTATCTAGCAACACCCTAAATATATGATACAGTTCTTTTCATCTTTACAGAACTGAAACTCTGAACAACAAATGAATGACTGTCAAATGAATCATAAGATAGTATCTCTACGATAAAACAATTTGATCATCAAGATTGATGGCAATTTTAAGCAATAGTCACATAATAACACGGCCCGCAATCTTGACTGCCGAATATCAACATACATTTCAAACCGCAGGGAGCGTCGAAAGTGTCGAATATCAACATACATTTCAAACCGCAGGGAGCGTCGAAAGTGCAAGCCTGCGGTCTTGTTCATTATCCTGCACAAAACCAAGATTACATCTTTAACAGCGATTTGATTTCGACAAGTCCTGTTTAGAATTGAGATCGCAGGTTGGATTTTGGTTTGAGAATTGAAATGCGCTCCTTAAATTTCGACAAATTCTTCATCATCGTTTTCGTCAGCTGTTGCATCATCCCAGTCTAGGGCAAAAGCGCTTGCTGATTTCATCAGCTCGGTCAGTCCAGTTAGATCCTCCAAATAGGTAGGGTGGTTAATGGCTTGCAGAAGAAATTCTGTTCCTCGGTTCCGATACTCTGTAACAACCTGTCATATTTCCATACCGAAAACATACTCAAAATGTCAAAAACGAATACAAGCACTTGAAGAGGACACCTGACTGCTAAGTTTGCCTACAACCATAAGTGTAACTGTTACTAATGGCAGTACAGCATTTGAATAACCTAGTTTAACACTAATCCATCTATGTCATTTTGCGGTTCCAGAGAACGCAAATACTCTCGACTACCTTGACAAGTTAACAAAAACATGATGTCAAAATCAAGAGAGCTGGAAAGAGGTTTCAAGGTTATGTAACACTCACCGTTGAGTTGCAGGCCGTGCAGCACTCTGAAGCTTGGCCAATCAGCGTCATTTGAGAACAATGATAGAGGGAACCGTGAATCTGGTGAGGCAATAAACCAAGAGGTTGCTCACTATTTGTAATTCCATTTGAGCTGGAAACTTCACCTGGTGCATATATCCTAAACAAATGCAAAAGCAACACTTTTAATACCGGAAATACATAGGCGACATGGACTCATGGCTAGGGAAAGCCTGAAATTTTATTTATGTGGAAAATGAAAGGAAACAGCACTAAAGAAGTACAGATATAGATTTTCAGCTGGTAGCAGAAAATCTAATCCGTCTATGTTAGGGCTATTTAGTAATTACCCGAGAGGATGATGTAGGATTCCTACTAAGAGTTCAACTGCAAGTGAAGAAGCCATAGGTGCAACTCCGGGACGTGTGACAGTGCATTGTTGGTCCAGAGTTCGGTTGGACATTGACTGTATACATGCAAAATAGACATGAATATCATCAAAGATGAGAATGTGAGACGAGAAAAGAATATCTAAAAAGGAAGACGAGAATATTACATCAACTGGAGCAACCACATCGTTGCAAAAGTAGCAGCCCAATCTCTGCCTAGCAATTTGTTCATCAACGGACAAATTGGCCATACTAGAGGATAAGGCTTTGGCACCTTCATTCGTACTGCTTAAAGGGCCAGCTCCGTGGCGCATCACCAAGAAGCTGTCAAATCCTAAATTTGATGTAATTGCAATCTGTGAAAAAATAATATATAATCTCTGTTAATACACATTTTGAAGTTGTTAAATCATTCTAGGTAAGTGAATCTGATTACAATTGAATGATCAACCTTATTGCTACTGGAGCAAAGCAGTGTCGGAAGCCATCTACTTTCTCTCGTATCCGTCAATAAGAATATAACATCGTGTGAATCAACCAAATCATGCAACTGTCTGCAACTATCCAGCACTTTGTTCTCTTCGTGTGTTGGAACGGGATGACCAGGCATAGGGATATTCATAACAATACCCTTTGCTTCCTGAGACATAAATTAAAGGGTCGTGCAGAAGACAAACAGTTAGATGCAAAATATTGTTTGGCGATGGAAAAATAGACATAGTTTATTGATTTAAAAATATGGGAATGAAAGTGGTATACCGCAGCTGGATGTATACGCTTGAGACTCTTCTCTGCTGCCACAGCCTTGTACTCCCCTCCATTTAGACAGTCCTCAAATCCATACAATGATTGCCTCAGCGGATTAGACATAGCCACCCGCCCACTATCCACCAGTGTAATTTTCCGTATACCCCAAGCCTACAGAGTAACATAGTTTATGCATTACCCAGATATATAACAAGACAATTTGGCCACAAGAGCTAGATATTTACCATCAGAAAGCGAGCAACCTCACATCCAAGTGTTCCTGCACCCAGGAGTAGACACTTCAAAGGAGATAGAATACTTAGATCCAAAGAAGGCAAAGCCCGCCACCTCATCAATTTCAAATTCAGATCCGCAGCAGATATAGATAACCTGCAAAGAAGTATCAATTGGTTTTGCTCAGCACAAATTGGATTATAGCAAAAATGAATGTCAAAACAAGCATACAGCAAGAAGGTGATGAAATTATACATGATTGGATCCATAGAATTTGCAAGGGTAACGCATTTTGGAGCAGCTTTGTCATTGTCACGTTCCCATCCGACAGCTTTAGATCCATCTTTCAGACCTGTCCATTCTATAAAATTGCATGATGATCACTACCGGAGGGAAAGTACATATGTTTTATTAATTTATTTCAATTCATACATTTTCCCTCATTAAAATAACATTAAAAGGGAGGGGTAAAAATGTCTTTTCACCTTTTTTTAACGACAAACTAACGGAAAAAAAAATTATGGGTGGCGATTTATAGGCAAAATGGGTTTAAGGGGTGGTTTTCTGCAATTTCAATTTTAAGGGGTGGTTTTCTGCAATAGGTCATATTTAAGGGGTGGTTTTCTGGCATTTTCCCTAAAAACAAACTTTATTTAATCTGGGAAATATTACAACACACAAGCCCTCTTAACTTAAAACTTAAACACACTTAATACTCATATCAGAAGATCCATTGAAGGGTTTTGAACCTTAGAGTGATGGAAACACCAATCTACTCAAATTCAAAACGCTTCTACTTCTCTTTCTGATTTACAAACTCTTTTTCTCTCTCTGAGCATATGTTTTCTCTCTCCGGAATTTGATGCCCTCGAACTCCAAATGGATGCTCTATTTATAGAACAATTTGAAGGGCATTGGATACCCCTTCAACGACTAGAGTAAGTGGCCTACAGGTTGGCCTGATAATGCTAAAAGCACACAGTACAATAATTTACAGGTTCACGTGATAAAAGCAAAAACAGTAAAAGCAGAATGTACAATAATTGTGTTTGGTGGATGATGATGGCTTTCAGTCGTCCAGGTTCTGGATCCCTTCTTCTCCCATATTGGCTTCCAAGTCATCATCATTGTAATCTTGAACTAGATCTAGAGTATTATCAAACTCCAGATCTTGATCATTGTCTAGATCGATATCAAGCATTAATCCTTCAGTGTATTCTCGATCCCATGCAATCAGTAAATCGATCATCCTCTCGTGTCCTCTTCTGTCTAAAAAGTGATCGGCCTCTATTTCTGCTAAGTAAAGATTGATGGATTCGGTCCTGTTTATGGCTTCCTGCATTAATGGATTGAGTTGTGGGGTTACGATGAAGGTTGTATTTCCAACTTTGAATATCCCACAATCTGTCTGTCTGAACTTGGTGATGTAGTAGTAGATGTAAAAAAATCCTTTTGCTCTTGCCTCCCAAGTATGTCTTACTACGTCGATTCTTCTTTCCACTACTGGATCTATCACGTACCAGTAGTCTTCCCTCATTAGTAGGAAGATTAGGTAATGTGGTAGCCGGGTTTTTCCCTGGCTAACATCTATTCAGGCACTGATAACTCGACAACAATCTATGTTTTCTATTTTTTCGAATTTTACTGCTCTGAGGAAAACCTCCTTCTGGAACATAGTGAAATACTTGTACAGAAAGCTCTCTTTTTCTGTCTATGGCCATGGTCGCCTATAATTGTGGATTCCATTGCACATTCCATATTTCCACGATTTTAAGTAATGTGCATCTTCATTTGGTCTGATGGGTAATGATAATCCTCCCAATCCGGCGCCAGTGGTTACACAAAAATGGTTACACCATTCTCTTATCGTTGCTGGAGTATCATGATCTCTCAAAGTTACCATCCAGTAGAAGTTGTCGAAATCTCTCATTCTCCATCTTCTACAGATGTCTTCATGGAGTTCAGTAGGAAGCTGAAGAACTTTTATAATTATTTCTAGAGTTAAGATTCGTATAATCGCTCTGTGTCTCGCTTGTAGGAGTCCACGACGGAATCTATTCTCAGTAAATCTTCCAAAATCAACAGAAATATGAAAACTTGGAGGGGAAACCCATCCTTGGTATCCTCGTATTTCTCCTAATAGATTAATATCCCATGGGTGGAACACCCATTGCGGATTTTCCCATCGCGTTTGATTTCTCTGATCCATCAGCTAACTCTCTTGTTAAGCTGTCAACTAGAGAATTTTTTGATCCCTGCACATGTTCAATGGTAAAAGTGAATTGATTAAGGGCTAATTGCCAACGTAGAAGTCTCTCATGCGCTTTCATATTATCAAGATTGTTATTTATGAAACCCAATATTCCGTTACAATCTGTGCTGACTGTAAAAGGTTTAGGAGCTAGGAAGATTATAAATTTCTGGATTCCACGATAAATTGCAAGAATCTCCTTCTCCATGACAGTATAATTATACTCAGATTTGTTGAAGCTGCCACTACTATACCTGCAAAGCTTGTTATCTTTCTTTATTTTTAAAACAGCTCCCCAATGATAATCACTAGCATCTGTTTCGAGAACTAACTCATCTTCTTCATTAGGTAAAGTCAATATTGGAAGTTTTTCACATCTTCTTTTAAGTTCTTTGACTATTTTAGTATCTAATTGAGTTCAACTCCAAACTTGATCTTTCTTTAATTTAATCTGTAGAGGTTTTCTCAACTTGGCTAGATCTTTAATAAAATCAGAAGCATAAGTAAGGCAACCTAGAAATCTTTCTAGTTGTTTTCTATCTTTGATTTCATCAGGAAATTTTTCTACCTTTTCTAGAATATGTTCTTGCAAAATAATTTGACCTGCTTTAATCTTTAATCCTAAGAAGTCAATTTCAGGCTCGACATAAATGCATTTTTTCTGTCCTAAAATGATTCCATGGTCAATACATTTTTGGGTTATAGCTTTCAAGTCATGCTTATGTTTTTCTATAGTTTTAGAGAAGATTAAGATATCATCAATGTAAACAAGACAACAATGTTTAAATTCTTTAAAGACATTGTCCATTCTTCTCTGAAATATTGGTGGTGCATTTTTCAAACCAAAGGGCATGACTACCCATTCATAGTGTCCTTGTGGAGCACTAAATGCAGTAAGTGGAATACTTTTTTCCTCCATTCTTACCTGCCAATATCCACTTTTACAATCCATTTTAGAGAACCAGGGGGCTCCCTGTATTCTATTAAATAAAACTGTCTTATTAGGGATATAATATCCATCAAAAACAGTATTATCATTAAGCTTTTTATAATTGATAACCATTCTAGCTTTTCCTCTTTTTTCTTCAGCATGATTCCTGACCATAAAGGCATGACTAGAATGAGGACTTTTATTTTCTCGAATTAAACCTTTCTTTAAGAGTTCGTCAATTTGTTCTTTAAATTCTTGTTGGTCCTTATAAGTGTAAACCATCTGTTTTACTCTAATGACAGCTTTTGGATCTATTAGTTCTATGGTAGCAAATGATTGATCTTTTTCCCAAAATTTTAAAGGATTTTCAGAATATAACTCCTTACACATTTTTTCTTGTTGTTTAAGGATTTTATCTTTTAATGTTACCTCACATATAGAGAGTGCAAATTCCCTTTGTGTAGGAAGAATATATTCCTCACCACGCTTAGTGCGCGTAAACTCTATTGCTTGGTGTGTATAAGCTTGTTTAATCTTTTTAACCCAAGCATCTTCACCATTGATGTTGAAGACCATCATATCTAAGTGCTGAGTTACTGGAACATGGAGTCTTTGGAAATTATTTCCAATTAACATATCATGTGAGGGTTGATTAGTAGCCCAGAGTGTAGGAATTACACATTGGACTCCTCCTATCATGATAGGTACATCAGAAGCTAATTCTGAATGGACCATAATACTATCATCATCTATTCTTACTTGAATTGGTCTACGAGACTTCTGCCAAATGAACTCAGGAAATAATGCCTTCTTACCAAAGCATACTGAACATCCAGTATCTACAAAGGCACATAATTCATATTTATTAAACTCTTCTAAGCAAATACTTATCGGGATATAAATGCTATTGGGGTTGGTAATCCTATAATTTTTCTTTAGTGATTCTCTACTGACATGTTCAAAGCTTTCTTCTACTCTCATATTATCTTCCATTCTCATTCCTAATTCTTCTTCAAATAAAGAATCTGTGAGAGATTCTTTTAAATCTTTAGCCCTTGGATCATTTTCATAGATAGGCTCACTAAAGGTTTTAGTTTGGTATCCTATTATCTTTCCTTTTTGTTCGGAACTAGATGATCCTTCTTGATTTTCTCTAACCTTGTGAACTATTGGAGGAATTGCTGTTATTGATTCTTTAAAAGGATAAGAACCTAGATCTACACTATGTCTTCATCTACCACAAACGATTTGTCTTTTCTACTAGTGGTAGCTACCTGATTCATCGGAGTAATACTAAGATTAGGATTGAACCTAAAACTAGTATTTCTAGATAAACTTGGACATCTAGATAGATTGACTGGTGGTTTAGCATTCGTATGGATTCTACCTTCTTCATCTATGGTTAAAACCTAATTACTGCTAGTACCCGTAGAATTTTCAAATGCGTTTATCCAAATGGTCTTAAGTCTTATTTGATCAGGTCTTAACTTAACAGGTACCACCTCTTTGCTTGGTCTTACAACCTCGTGTTTCTCAGCTTCTACTATATGGCATTTTTGTGGAGGATTTGTAGTATTCTCAAGTTTATAAACTACCTTCCACTTTAATTGTAAAGGACAAGTTCCCTTATGCATACTAATACCTTATGTTAACAATTTTATAGCTAAGAATTTAGATGCATAATGATCTTCTAGACTAACATAATAGTTAGGCCTACAGATCCAAGAAACTGCTCCTTGACTCAAATTACAGACTATACCACTAATGCATTGATCACTAAACTTTTTATGCCTAATGTCACAAATAAAATTAAGGCATTTGATTAATCTGTGATGTGAAAATTCAGTTTCTGTATAATTTTTTTCTCCCATTGATTATTTCTATTGTTGGCTTGAAACTAGTTTAGGGTATCTGATTAATCTATTAATCCAGATAAGAGAGTTGGTGCAAAGCTGAATGGTTTCCGGCTAACAAGGGTGAACTCTTACAACTTATGCTGGTGCCATTTTTTGTAGTGGGTTCGTGCTGCTACCATATGATGGCTCATTATATATATATATATATATATATATATATATATATATATATATATATATATATATATATATATATATATATATATATATATATATATATATATATATATATATATATATATATATATATATATATAAACAAAGCTTGTTGCAACTAATGATAATGCTAAGTCAACATAAGCTCCATGTTAGTGTGTTAGCAACCATTACTTAAAAAGCAATAATGCATCAGGATCTATTAATAGCTCCCTATTAGTGCATTTGCAAATACTTGTTTAGAAACCATTACATAATTAGACAACTTCAAATTTTAGATACTTCTTTTCTTGATGCAAATCCTTTAAGTTCTTTATATGATTATGCCTCAGTGAAGACAGAATATGTTAGCCTCCAGTTTTTTAAAATTTTGGCTTATTAGCTCAATCGGAAGAGCATTGTGCTTCGGCACAAGATGTGGGTTCAAATCCCACATATGCCGGATATACATTCAAAGATGAATGTGCTTCAACTTGCACCTTATTTTTCAGCCAATACTGAAATTCACAAACTCATATTCAAAATCTCAACTTAAGATAGCTACTCCAATACTCATATCTAGTTTTATTCGCAACTCCAATACTGAAATTCACAAACTCATATTCAAAATCTCAAATTCAAAACCTTGATTTTCGAAAAAAAATTCAAAGACGACATACCTTCTAACCTTCTTTGTGTCGCCTCTCTCTCGAGCTTCTCTTTCCAGACTCCAATCGAACTCCACCTTTGTACTCTAGCGAGAGCTTCTCTTTCCCAACTCCAATCGAACTCCACCTTTGTACTCTAGCGAGAGCTTCTCTTTCCCAACTCCAATCGAACTCCACCTTTGTACTCTAGTCAGCGTTGGAATCTCTGTAACGCCCTCTCTATCGAGTTTCTTTCTCACTGGTGTCGCCTTCTTCACCTGCTTTTCTTTCAACTGATATGGTTTTAATGTAGTACTTCTTGTCATAAATCTTCCTGGCTATGGTTTTAATGATAGCATAACTGAAAATCATCTAGAAACTGAATTCGGCTTGAAAAAAATGTTAGTTTGTGTTTATACATTACTTGAAAACATGTTAGTTTCCCAGCTGGATCGAATAGCTACATAGCCTACATCTTCGTGCTTGAATTGGTTATCGACATATCCTTTACTCTTTACTCCTAGCTACATAGCCTACACCTTTGTGTTTGCACTTAGACTATTTCGACATTATATCATACTCCGTATAAAAAATTAACACATGTACAGATTAAGAAACATGTTCCTAATAGGTAGTAGCACATCCATAACTTCATTGCACAAAACCAACATGGCAGAAAATTGTTCTCTCTCAATTAGCATATTAACTCATGTAAAATACCAAACATGTTCAAGGCGAATCAATTTGTAAATTATGCTTTGAATAAAAAGTGTAGCCTTCATTTAGACAAATTGAATTAGCCTATGCGGGATTTGAACCTGCATATTTGTGCTTATACACATTGCTCTACCATTTGAGATATTAGGCTTATATTTGTTATATAGAATTAGAGACTAGCAATATCGTATTCTATACAAAATGACCACAAATTACACGTTGGTAAATGGTAATCCACACTGACAGTAAAGGTGTTCTCTAAATGACAGTAATCAGCTCAGCAAAGGAGCAAACCTACCTAACAAAGAGTTATTACTTATTAGCATATCATTTCTAAATCTAAAACTAATTTGATCAATGTATCAGATAATTTTCTCAAAAAAAATATACATCGGATAAAAAATCAAGCATCATGCCAATTCAGCAAGTAAAGCTTGAAACCAAACATTGTGCCAAGTGATCAGTACACGACATTCATCAATGACCAACGCAATGGATGTCAACTATGTAGATTTGGAGCATTACTGTCAACTGCAACCATTCAAAGATCCATTATGCAGGCTATTTAGTTGCAACCTCACTCCCAAGATTATAATCTCTAACCCTAAATCCGAAATTCTAATCCCAAAAATAAGAACCTAAAACCTAAATCCGAAATTCTAATCTTTAACCCTAAATTCAAAAGTTTAATCCAATTAAACCCAAATCCAAATCCATATTTCATAAAATTGAAACGAAAAATTGAACAAATATCTACTTTTGCGAACTCGTAGTCGTCGATGCCATCCATCACGCACCACCCACTGTCCCACACTCGCAGGCATAGGGTTCGTCGTCCACTCCTTCCTTCATCGACGTCGAGGATCTTCGCAAGTCCGACCGTCTCTTGTTCACTCTACTTTGTGATATGCTTCTAATCCCTTCAATGGAGAATCAGGTATGTTACCGGAGGCTGAGAGAGAAAGAGGTAAGCGACGACTAAGCGTTTACAATTTTTTTTTCCCTTTTAATTCCTTTTCTTTTTTATTCAACGGAAAAGGTAACAGTTTGGTAACGAAGGGGCACGAGACAAAAAAAATTTAAAGCACATGGGTACCAGACGAAATATGTTAAACACTTGTACACCTCGCGAAATACGTCTTACCTCAAGGGCACCTCGTGAAATTTCCGTATATTATATATACTGTAATATATAATGTGTAATATAATATATAATATATAGGGTGTTGATATATACACCGCAAATCCGGATTAAGGATTTGCACGTCCTTAAGGACGTGCAAGTGTACTGGGACTGTGCACGTCCACTAGCAGACCTTTTGCACGTCCTTAACAACGTGCATGCACGTCCTTAAGGATGTGCAATATATGCACGTTGTTAAGGACGTGCAAACCCTAGTTAAGGTTTCGCGTTTAGGGTTTAGGGTTTCCGAGGGTTTTGTACTGTTAATTGAAAAAATTGAAGTGTTTATAGCTAGTGGAGTTGAAGTATTTATGGTCTAATTAAATGGAAAGCAATAATTGTTAAGGTTTTCATTCGGATAATATGCAAATAATGTTACAAGGAACGGAAAAAAAGGTTTACATCCATAATTTTAATAAACTGGTGGAATAAAATCTAGGAAAATAGTAAAGGGCGAACCTAATAGGCCGAAGGGTACCATCCCCCCTCATGAGCCTCCCTGCCTGTTATTATGATCCAGTTGGCTATTAATGTCTTTTCAATATATTTTAATGTATTTTAATGTTATTCTAATGTCTTTTGATGTATTTTAATATATTTTAATATGTTTTAATGTCTTTTATTATATTTTAATGTTAATTAAATATGTTTTAATGTTTTAATGTCTTTTCATGGCCTTGAATGTTTTTTATTGTCTTTCAATATTAATTTATTTTTATGTATTTTAATATATTTTAATGTTTTTATTTTAATTTATTCTAATGTCTTTTGATGTATTGTAATATATTTTAATGTTATTTATTGTCTTTCAATTGTAAATTTTTTCTATGTATTTTAATATATACTATCTATTATATTCTATCAAATTAAAACTATATTCTTTTCTATCAAACTATATACTATAAAAAAACAGTAAAATATAAAAATAAATCAAACAAAATATTATCAATTATATTCTATCAAACACTATATATTATCAATTATATTCTATTAAATTATATTATAAAACTATATTATAATCTATCAAATTATATTTTAAAATTATAAACGAAAATAAATCAAACAAAATAAGTAATTCAAATAACATACCGGTGGGGTCGGGACCGGAGACACCTCAATCGTCCGCCGCTTCCGCGGCGGTAATATGAGATCATCCACCTCCGCCACTGCTCCACCACCACCACCACCACCAGACGCCGCAGCCGCCAGTGCTGATCCACCACCACCACCCTCCTCGGCCACCGCCTTCACCAGCACCGCCCCACCACCTCCCTCCTCAGCCACCGCCTCCACCAGCACCGCCCCACCACCTCCCTCCTCAGCCACCGCCTCCACTAGCACCGCCCCACCACCACCCTCCTCAGCCACTAGCTCCACCGCCACCGCCTCCCCCGATGCTCCACCCCCACCACCACCCTCCGCCTCCATCGGCGTCGCACCACCACCACCCTCCTTGGCCGCCAGCAGCTCCGCCTCCATGGCCGCCACCGCCGCCTCGATCTCTCTCTCTCTCTCTCTCTCTCTCTCTCTCTCACTCCGGCGATCTCTCTCTCTCTCTCTCTCTCTCTCTCTCTCTCTCTCTCTCTCTCTCTCTCTCTCTGTCTAGCGAAGACGAAGAGGAATGGATGGAAGACGAAGAGGCACGTCCGCTTCGTCTTTAGTAGACGGGCTTGCACGTCCTTAAGCACGTGCACTTTTGCACGTCCCTCAGGACGTGCAAGCACGTTTTAAAAAAAAAAAAACGTGCTTGCACGTCCGGGCTTGGGTAAGGACGTGCAGCACGTCCGGGCTTGGGTGGTTGTAACCCCACTTGAGGATGTGCATGCACGTCTTTAAGGACGTGTGGATTTGCGGTGTATATAGCCGAAACGTATATATAATAATAATAATAATAATAATAATAATAATAATAATAATAATAATAATTATTATTATTATTATTATTATATATATATATATATATATATATATATATATATATATATATATATATATATATATATATATATATATATATATGCGGGACGGGACGGGATTTGCGGGATTAGGACGGGTCGTCCTGCGTCCCGTCCTGCATAATTTTTGCGGGACGGGATTCACTATTTTGTTTTTCCAAATCCCACCGGGATCGGGACGGGCCCGGGATTTATGCCCACCCCTAATATTTACTCCGTAAGTGGTTTTAACAAGTTAATGTCGTCGCTGTTAACACCGGAGGAATAACCGGTATCTCATTCACAAAATAACCGGTATTAACTAGCTTTTTTATACTAGTGAGATCCAATGAAAGTCTGATTTGGAGTGATGTTTGTTGATTTGAATCAAATCTATTGACGAGGCCGTGGAAAACCATCTATCACGACTCCATTTTCAGTATAGCCTATCATGTGTTATATATTTTGGGATTGGTGCTTGGGAGATGGTGGTAATAATGTCGTGGGGGAGTTGATTTTGCAGTGCAGAGTGCAGTTAGAGGTATCCCATGTTTTCGAATGGGTGATGAATTCACTGACTAGCTTATTTGAGTTTGCCGATGGATAGTCTGTAGCAAGAGTCCAAAGTGGGTCAGAACCTAACCAAGAGTTCTGCCAGAACTTTATGGAGGAGTCATTAGCAACTCTCCAACGCAAACCTTTTTTGAAAAGATCAATTAGATTGGTTAATATTGCCAAGAAGTATTATCTCTCCTGCTATAACGAAGGATGTGGGTAGTTTTGATATATTTGTTAGTGATAAGATCACAAAAATATTTGAAGATGGATATTGAAGCGATTTTAAAATTGTCCAATTTTAATTAATTTTTTCTAAATGATATTCAATGAAAATCTTTCCCTATTTGATTTTTGAATCTATATCCTTATAATATAGATTAAAAAGATCATTACAAATATAATCCCATATAAATATAAGGAAAAATAATACAAACTATCAATCACGAGCCAACATTACTTTAAAAACTACAAAAAATAATACGAACTATTAGTCATAGACCAATATTAATACGAACTTTAAAAACTATCAAAAATAATACGAATGATTTCACATTGAACCAATTTTGATACGAAGAAAGAATTCCAGTCAATTTTTCTGCCAAAGTTTTGATGTGGTAATCGAACATTTGAAAATTTACTGACATTACATCACATCGTTAAAGTGTTCAATGTATTTTTTTTTGTAAAAAAACACCAAATTTGAGTGCAAATTAGATAATTAAATTAACCTTATAATACATTTTGTATTGATAATTAGTTTTTATTTTAAAACATTATACTTATGTACTCCCTCTGATCCGAAAAGAATGCCGTTTAACTTTTTAACACGTATTTTAAGAAGCTAAAAACTATATAATATATTAACTTTTTATTATTAGTTTTTACTGTATAATCTAATACTTATTACCAACAAATATTAAGTTGTAAAAAAATAATTTTAAAAAAGTTGATATTTTATTTAGTTTTTACCTCCTTAAAATACATATTAAAAAGTTAAACGACAACCTTTTTGGATTGGAGACAGTATTTAATAATATGATGTCACGTCATTAAATTTTCAAACATTTAATTGACACAAAATTTGACCGATTTTTTTTTATATCAAAATTGGTCCAGTGTGAAATAGTTCATATTATTTTTGGTAGTTTTTAAAATTCGTATTAATATTGGTTCATAACCGATAGTTTATATCATTATTTTTGTAGTTTTTAAAGTTTGTATTAATATTGGTTCATAAGCAATAGTTCATATTATTTTTAGTCATTTTCCCCAAATATAAAGAGGACAAATGTGTCGTTTTGACAAATTTCAGATGTTATTTGAAAGGGGGAAAAACAGCTCAATGAAGAACTGAAACCACCAAGCAATTCCTATAAATATATGATTACAGTTCTTTTCATCTTTACAGAACTGAAACTCTGAACAACAAATGAATGACTGTCAAATGAATCATAAGATAGTATCTCTACAATAAAACAATTTGATCATCAAGATTGATGGCAATTTTAAGCAATAGTCACATAATAACACAACCCGCAATCTTGACTGTCGAATATCAACATACATTTCAAACCGCAGGGAGCGTCGAAAGTGCAAGCCTGCGGTCTTGTTCATTATCCTGCACAAAACCAAGATTACATCTTTAACAG
Source organism: Persicaria tinctoria (assembly GCA_037127255.1). NCBI lineage: Eukaryota > Viridiplantae > Streptophyta > Magnoliopsida > Caryophyllales > Polygonaceae > Persicaria > Persicaria tinctoria. Next base: position 63,775,278 of record JBANSL010000010.1, on the reverse strand, counting down.
CGATTTGATTTCGACAAGTCCTGTTTAGAATTGAGATCGCAGGTTGGATTTTGGTTTGAGAATTGAAATGCGCACCTTAAATTTCGACAAATTCTTCATCATCGTTTTCGTCAGCTGTTGCATCATCCCAGTCTAGGGCAAAAGCGCTTGCTGATTTCATCAGCTCGGTCAGTCCAGTTAGATCCTCCAAATAGGTAGGGTGGTTAATGGCTTGCAGAAGAAATTCTGTTCCTCGGTTCCGATACTCTGTAACAACCTGTCATATTTCCATACCGAAAACATACTCAAAATGTCAAAAACGAATACAAGCACTTGAAGAGGACACCTGACTGCTAAGTTTGCCTACAACCATAAGTGTAACTGTTACTAATGGCAGTACAGCATTTGAATAACCTAGTTTAACACTAATCCATCTATGTCATTTTGCGGTTCCAGAGAACGCAAATACTCTCGACTACCTTGACAAGTTAACAAAAACATGATGTCAAAATCAAGAGAGCTGGAAAGAGGTTTCAGGGTTATGTAACACTCACCGTTGAGCTGCAGGCCGTGCAGCACTTTGAAGCTTGGCCGATCAGCGTCATTTGAGAACAATGATAGAGGGACCCGCGAATCTGGTGAGGCAATAAACCAAGAGATTGCTCACTATTTGTAATTCCATTTGAGCTGGAAACTTCACCTGGTGCATATATCCTAAACAGATGCAAAAGCAACAATTTTAATACTGGAAATAGACAGGCGACATGGACTCGTGGCTAGGGAAAGCCTGAAATTTTATTTATGTGGAAAATGGAAGGAAATAAGACTAAAGAAGTATAGATATAGATTTTCAGATGGTAACAGAAAATCTAATCTGTCTATGTTAGGGCTATTTAGTAATTACCCGAGAGGATGATGTAGGATTCCCACTAAGAGTTCAACTGCAAGTGCAGAAGCCATAGGTGCAAGTCCGGGACGTGTGACAGTGCATTGCTGGTCTAGAGTGCGGTTGGACATTGACTGTGTACATTCAAAATAGAGATGAGTATCATCAAAGATGAGAATGCGACACAAGAAGGGAAATATCTAAAAAGGAAGATGAGAAAATTACATCAACTGGAGCAACCACATCATTGCAAAAGTAGCAGCCCAATCTCTGCTGAGCAATTTGGTCATCAACGGACAAATTGGCCATACTAGAGGATAAGGCTTTGGCATCTTCATTCGTACTGCTTAAAGGGCCAGCTCCGTGGCGCGTCACCAAGAAGCTGTCAAATCCCAAAGCTGATGTGATCGCAATCTGAAACAAAAATGGAACCCTTTTTAATACCCATTTTGAAGTTGATAATCATTGTAAGTATGAATATGATTGCAATTGAATAATTGACCTTATTGCTGTTGGAGCAAAGTAGTGTTGGAAGCCATCTACTTTCTCTCGTATCCGTCAATAAGAATATAACATCGTGTGAATCAACCAAATCATGCAACTGTCTGCAACTATCCAGCACTTTGTTCTCTTCGTGTGTTGGAACGGGATGACCAGGCATAGGGATATTCATAACAATACCCTTTGCTTCCTGAGACATAAATTAAAGGGTCGTGCAGAAGACAAACAGTTAGATGCAAAATATTGTTTGGCGATGGAAAAATAGACATAGTTTATTGATTTAAAAATATGGGAATGAAAGTGGTATACCGCAGCTGGATGTATACGCTTGAGACTCTTCTCTGCTGCCACAGCCTTGTACTCCCCTCCATTTAGACAGTCCTCAAATACATACAATGATTGCCTCAGCGGATTAGACATAGCCACCCGCCCACTATCCACCAGTGTAATTTTCCGTATACCCCAAGCCTACAGAGTAACATAGTTTATGCATTACCCAGATATATAACAAGACAATTTGGCCACAAGAGCTAGATATTTACCATCAGAAGGCGAGCAACCTCACATCCAAGTGTTCCTGCACCCAGGAGTAGACACTTCAAAGGAGATAGAATACTTAGATCCAAAGAAGGCAAAGCCCGCCACCTCATCAATTTCAAATTCAGATCCGCAGCAGATATAGATAACCTGCAAAGAAGTATCAATTGGTTTTGCTCAGCACAAATTGGATTATAGCAAAAATGAATGTCAAAACAAGCATACAGCAAGAAGGTGATGAAATTATACATGATTGGATCCATAGAATTTGCAAGGGTAACGCATTTTGGAGCAGCTTTGTCATTGTCACGTTCCCATCCGACAGCTTTAGGTCCATCTTTCAGACCTGTCCATTCTATAAAATTGCATGATGATCACTACCGGAGGGAAAGTACAAAGTCAAAGCAAATATCTACAAAATTACAATAGAGATGATATAAAAGCTCTACCAATCAACCTTGTTGAATAGGGATCTCAGCCACGCCAACAAGTGACAATCCCATATCTGGAAAACCTCGGGTCTCCCGGTAGCAAAAGAAGCGAATAGAACTGAGATTCCATCTTGAATGCAGAAAAGCAAGGAAGTTACGAAGAGGCCAGCCAGGTTTGTTTAAATGGTGAGAGGGATCATAAAATCCAAACAAGAGCTGCCAAATCAAATATAATGCATGCGTATTAGTATGTTGAATAAATTATCTTCAAGGAATAATGCCCTAATCCACAATAGAAACAACCAAAAAAAAACCAAGAAACAACAAACAAATAAAATAGGTACAAGTGTGTTAGCCTCAATTGTATAAGCTGATGTCTTAAGTACAGCTCTCTTTTACCCAGCACCAATCAAATGAAAATGTATTTTATTTGTGAGGATGCCTATAAGAAAGACATAGGTGAGCCTAGTCAGGGATTCAGGGCTCGTGAGGGATTCTTCAAGGTTCAGACTGGAGCCCTTATTAAATCTGGCACTTCTCAATCTTTAAGTTGCACCTAACCTAATTTTCCTTTTCACCTTTGGAGTCCTTTACTAATCCGTACAGTAATCAGAAGAGAGTAGACAGGTACAGACAAAGAGAGATACTCAATCAGAACATAAATGAATCATATAAGCCAAACCTTATCAACGTCATGCTTGCAGGCTTCCCACTCGCTGAGATGCATGATGGTAGCATGTGAATTTGAATCAAGTCTTAGGATAAAGAAGGAAACATCTGCAAGATGTGACCCAAGTTGTTTGGAAAATATTAAGAAGAAATGCATGCAAGATATTATATCTAAAAGAACCAATATACAAAAATGAGAAAGGAATATATACCAGCAGTCTTGCTTGAGTTGCGCCAATCATTGCATGCTGCCGACACTGATTCAGCCTATAGCATCGATAATATTTTTGCAGTTAGAAAAATAAATAAATGCAGATCGATGAAAAATGTATCAGGTATCAATGCATGTTCAACAGAATCAACACCTGTTCTACACTAAACCACTTTGAAGCTGGTGTCAAAGTAGGCAATCTTGCAGGAGGATCAAGTACCATAGCCGGGGAAGCAAACCAATAATGAAAGCGCCACTTTTTCAAGTCTGCAAATGAGATGAGAAGGAACCTTGAAAGCAAACTGCAGTCTTTCTCGACTGCACCACAGCAAATGTCATCCCAGACCTAATCACCCATTTAAAAAGGAATAAAAAAAACCCATAAGAACGGAACAAAGAAATTCCAGTAGGTCAACCAATCGATTCAATTGCTCAGTGTAGAAAAACTAAGCAATACATGATCCAAAAGATAATAAGCACAATAATTGATAAATCGTTTTGAATTGACGTACTTTTTTTGCTTCTGCCTTCAGCAAGCTCCGTTTGTCCAAACCATAAAAACCCTCAAGTGTGTTTGTGTTGAAAAGAGTTCCAGGGACAGCACATCTATTACGATTGCCAAGCCCTGTTGCTGGCTGCCCACCATTCTCAGAGGGGAACGACTCAGAAAGAAGAGTCAAGTTGTTTGATATCATAGCATGTGAGCAAGGTGCATAAAAACCTAAATGAAAAGGTATTTCATACATTAGATCAAGGTACTATACCTAAAGAAAGGAGAACAAACCTTTTCCAGCCAAAAACAATTTCTAAGGCAAAAACAAGGATTACTAGAGCTTAAAACATCAAGGGGAAAAAAAACTAGGGTATCATTATAAGTTCATAATCTCTCAAATTCTGGAAGAAATTGCTTTAAAGTATTGAAGTTTTTGTCTACCTGAAGATAACTTTCATGATCTACAAGTCAAACTTAAAGACAAGATAGTTTAGTTTTAATGAAAAGTGTCTATGCATTATATAGAAAATGTTTTCTTTAGTTTTAACTCAAAACTAGATACAATTATACCAATATATTAAACAAAGCACCTCACCAGTGATTGGGATAGGGGATTCATCAATTCCAAGTTGATTGAGCTTCAAAGAAGATAGTCGATGCCAAAATCCCTCGTCTACTAAGCTATGGAGAGCTGAAAAATAAATGAGTCCACTTCCAGTTTGCTCTGCCACCACTTTGGCCATCACCACCAGACTTCAGATTGAATCAAATAGCCCTAATCCTATGAATCACAATCAAAGGATCAGTCATCAACAACAAATTGCCACTGTCATCACAGTCCGTAGGTACCAAACAAAGAAGTCAACAAACTGACAAAACGTTCTACTATCAAATCAACCACCAATCTATGAACTATTGACCTATTGCATCAAAGATCTGAGGCTCTTAGCCATTGAAGACATAATGGGTAAACTCTTCTATTTATGTAATTTTTCTCTGACAAAATTCATTAATGTGTTTCCAAATTCCACCATCTAGCACAGGAAACATCATCCAATTAGATCCTCAAAAAGGACTACTGAAGTTGTTTTCTGTTCCCGGAATGTCGAACCGAAACTGTTCGGAAACTCGAACCAGATCAATGATGGCAGCAAACCCAATCAGCAGAGCGAGAACAGAACGAAGACGAAGTGAAGAACAGAGATCTATGGAGAGGGAGAAGAACAACTTATCGAGAACAAGGGAAGAAAAGAAGAACGACGAGGCTTTTCTCTTGAGAGAGAAGATCAGGAGTTGCTAATAGATACAGCCCAAAAAAAACCCAACTTTGGCCAGATTATTTGAATCAACCCCCCAAAAAATTGGCTTAAACCCTAATTCAACAGAGATTCTATTACAATAAATTTGGCCCAGGTAGGAAATCGCAAGGAGCTAGGTATATCGGCAATGAGAGATGGGAGCCCGAAGAGAACGATTTTCTTCAGAACAATCGAGAATTATGTGGGTGCACCGAACAAACAAAGTGGAGTAAAAATCTAGCCTTTTTACTCAAACAAACTCGGATCAAGCAACGATCACCAATGGCGTTCTTCCGTCCTCCAAAACACCTCTTTGGAGTGAGGATTACACGATTTATCTAGGAGTTCAATCTCAATCCTACAATCCGCTAACAGAAGGAAATTCGCGCGCCAGACAAATTATATTACTTGAATTGAATTGATAATGAAAAAAGCTTACAGAGTTTTTGGAGATTACACCCGCGCGTGTTAACAACTGACGATCTCAAGCATCGCCTTTGTCACCTCCCCTTGGCTTATGGTTGAACTTGAACAATTGAACTCAACCAGCAAGCTGTAACTTGCACGCACAGCTCAGAAGGTAAAGTTAAAGGGTTTAAAGTTTAAACATTAAACATTGATCTCTTATGGTCGGCCCAATTCAACAATTGCCCAATCCAGCCCAATTCCTATGCTTTTGAGGATTTCTTTTATATCAATCATCAATGCAAATTTTATATAGTGTAATCTATCTATCTATCTATCTATCTATCTATTTTCACCTAAAAAAGATATTCTAAAATTATTTATATACTAATAATGTATGCATCATTCCATGTACTGGTATACAAAAAAAAATATTTTAAAATTATATCAATTATTTATTAAAAATATGATAAAAACAATAAATTTGAATTATAGTGTGAGACTTAAACTAATAACCATCAAAGTGGGCAGAAAATATAAAATAAAAAGTAATATACGTAGATATAAATAATTCATTCTACTAAAAAATAATATAGATTATAGATATAAATAAAATCAAAGACATCAAATAAGTAATTTAGATATAAATAATTTTTTCACCCTAAAATAATTTTTATATAAATAAAATAACACCTATCAAATATTTATCTATTAATATTTCAAGTAAGTGTGACTATGAAATAATGTTGATTTATAGTTTTATCAGTCAATCAATTAACTAAAATAGATAAATAGATTGTGACTTATGATACTTTCTATAAAATTTATAAATACTTTTATACTATAAAATAATTTTTTTTATTAGATGGAAATATATAATATCTTACAAAAGTTGCGTGTATCCAAAGGGCAACACCAAACTAATACGAAAATATTCTTAAAAGGATCAATCTTACACGAGATAACAAAAATAAAAACATACTTTAAAAGTATATCAATCTTACATGTATAATGAAAGTACATTATTGGAGGAAATGCAATTATATGATGTAATTAAATTATTAAACCACCATAAATTTGCGCGCGAAATATGACTTCAAGCGGCCACAGGGTAAGACGCCTCCATGGCAAGGCCGCACATTCCTCCCTCAACTCCGGAGTTCCTCGCGATCCTCATGTAACCGTCCTCTCCCCAGTCTGCTCCCCACGAGTTCTTTAGTAGCCAATAGGCCGTGCCGTCGTCGGCGGTGCCGTACCCCACCAGCGTCACCGCGTGGTTGATATCGTTGTTGCACGGCCCGGTGAAGACGCCGGAGGTGTACTGCTTGAAGCTGAAGTCACCTCCGTCGATCCCGATCGAGACGGGCTGCTGGGCGACGGCACGGAGGAGGGAGTCCTCGTCGCTGGCGACGTTCCGGAAGTTGCTGATTTGGACGGAGTTGGTGGAGTCTTGCGCCTGGCAGGTGTTGCCGTCGGAGGCCGAGTAGGGGTAGGATGACTCGGTGGTGATGCCTCCGTTGCTCTCCACGAACTGGAAGGCGTAGTCCATATTTCCCCCGCTACAGCCTCTGACATCGGTAACGCAGTCAACGAGCTCCTGCTCGGAGAGGGAGACGAGCTGGCCGGTGGCGATTTGGTTCATACCTTCTATTGCCGCCACAGCTGAGAATGCCCAGCAACAACCTAACAGAACATATATTATTAAAACGGATTTTTTAACATATATTGTAAATACTAAATAGTACTCACTTTTTGACACTTTTTTTTTTAAGGAGATAAAAATTATATAAAATATCAACTTTTTTATTAATTTTTTTAAATAATTTTAAAATTATAACTAATATGTATAAAATTATAAAAAAAATTAATTAAAAACTTTATATTTTATATAGTTTTTAACTCCTTAAAAAGCGTGTCAAAAAGTCAAACGTTACTTATTTCTGAACGGAGGTAGTAAGATTTTTGGTCGAAATTGGGGCGGACCAGAAACTAAAGTTGTACTACGTATTTGATAAGTGCTTATAGATTATTTTTTTCGGTGAAAATTTTATTTATATCAAAATTAATTATTTATGTTATTTTTATTTTTATCTATATTATTTTTTGAGCCCAAAATAATTTATAAAAATATTACGTAGCCATAATTCATCGGTAGCCACAATCCATAAATATGTTTAATAAAAAAAAGAATATGAAATATTTCTTTTTTTTTTGGTCTCTAAAAATCAGTTATCTACGGTACTACATCCGTTTGGAAATATAAGTCCATGAACTTTTTGACACATTTTTTAAGGAGTTAAAAACTATATAAAATAATATATATTTTAAAAAAAAAATTACATAGCCTTATATATATTACTAATAAGTATATAATTATGTATAAAAATATATTATTTTATATAGTTTTTATAATTAACTCCTTAAAAAACGTATCAAAAAGTACATGAACTTATATTACATGAGATTCAATTAATTAATGGTAGATTAGAAAAAAAAAACATTTTACCTTATAAATGTGAATTTTGTATATATTTTGAGAGAATCTAATAAATTAAGAGAACCTTACCGCAATTGCCTTGGTCCTTGACATTAGTAACGGCACCATGCTTCCTCCAATCAACCGAATCATTGTCGGACAAGAACGCATTGTTGCCATTTGGTGATGTGGTGGTTGGCTGGAAGGAGCTCGAGAGGTTGGCAGGTCGGGATTTATGATAACCATTGTGGGTGAATCGGAACTCTTCGTCAGTGAGATCACTAAATTTGTTAAGGCCGAGAGTGTATGTGTTGTTGAGCTTCCTATTAAAAGACTCAATGCGCTTGACATTGTCGTGGAACACCTTAAACCGCATAGCCTTCTCAGCTTCATCCTTGTACACCCGCCCATGTCGAGCAATCCAGTGCTCGTGTCTCTTGAGCATGGTGGATATCTCTTGCTCGATGGGGCGGGATGAGGCATGAGAAGCCAGCAAGAGGGCGGTGCTAGCGAGGAACAATGCAATGCATAGGAGCTTGTTGGTTTGGTTTTCAAAAGCCATCTTAGTAGCTCTAGCTAGTTAGTTAAAAACGGTTAATGGGGAAGAGATAATGTATAGTGTTTGGTAGTGGTTGAGATTTGGTTTGGTGTGATATAACAAAGGATGCCTAAATATGGCTTGGGTATTTATAGAATTTAATTAGCTAAGGATTGCATGTGTTTCAATCTATAATTGAAGGTTAATTGATTAAAGGACTTACACGGTTTTAACTTTTAAGTCAATGCTTTCTTTTGTAGAAAGTTTTTAAGTCAATTTTAGAGTACATTTGGGGTTGGAAGGTGTGAAATTATCATATGAGTTGTTAGGGCAAATATGTGTAACAGTGTAAGAGCTATATATATAGGCTTACATCAATTTTGATTTTTTTTTTGATACATTTACATCAATTTTGATTGTTTATAAGAAATAGGGATGGACATTTTAAAATAATAAAAGTTTAAGCCAATTAATATATGAGATTTTGCGTTATTTTTAATATAATCCGACCATCATTTTTACCTTCCTTATTTTCAATAGATAAGAACACTCTTGTAGTCTTGTACCAAAACGATCATATTCTCAACAGTTTAGATGAATTTACCAATTAAACAATATATATATATACTCCATCCGTGCCAAATTGTCTGTCTTTTACTATTCATGCACGCTTTTTTAAGAAGCTAAAAACTATATAAAATATCAATATTTTATTAAATATTTTTAAATAGGGTAATTTACACTTAACCACCCCTTATTGCCCTTAGTTTGCAATTAACCACCCATAATACAAGAAATTCTAATTAACCACCCATTATACCACTTCCGTTTTCAACTAACCACCTGTTTAAACTAGGTATTAAGTTCACCGTTTACAAAATAACTAAAATGACCTTATTGCCCTCATACCCCTCCCCTCTATGAAAGCATGATTTGATGTGTGTTTTTATGCTTCTTTTCAATCGACGTTCGAGGCTAATTTGATGGACCATTAATAGAAATTGATGGTCTCCGATAGTAGGTTGTGTGATGTAAGCTGGGGTTGTCGGTGAGGATCGAGAGACGGGACAAAGGTATTGTGTTGTGCACAAAATTAAGAATTACAAAACCTTATTAAATGTACGAGACTATAGAGAATTTACAATCAAACAGAACGTACCCTAAATCATTCTAATTTAGAAATAGCAAAAAGAACTCATAATTAAACAAGTGCCTTATCGCCTACACATACAGAGCAAAGTAATCAGCCTTTGCAAGTTGAAAGTTGGATGAACCACCAAAACTTTCATCAAGTAATTACAAAATTTGGAGTTGCAACTGGCGGCCAACGAGAGGTTAATTAATGCGTGTTTTTTGTGCAACTATATTGGTGTGTGAACAGCAGAAGATGATATTAGGGCAACTCGGTGATTTCAATTCATTTTAACAGGGACTTAATTAACAGCAGGTTTGAACGGGTGGTTAGTTGAAAACGGAAGTGGTATAGCGGGTGATTACTTATAATTTCTTATACTACGGGTGGTTAATTGTAAACCAAGGGCAATAAGGGGTGGTTAAGTGTAAATTACCCTTTTAAATAATATCATACATATTACTAATAAAATATAGAATTATTTTAAAAAATTACTTAAAAAATGGATATTTTATATAGTTTTTAACTTCTTAAGAAAGCGTGCATGAATAGTAAAAGACAAATAATTTGGGACGGAGGGAGTAATGTTGCGGTGAGAAATGAAAAAATTTGTCCCACATCGAAAACATGATAAAATCTAAACCTAATGCGAAGTATATAAATTATTTGAACTACTTCTCTAATTATCAATTTTTTTTTAAAATAATTTGCGTCACATGCCATTTTTCCGGTCTAAATTGAAATATTGTCCACCCTTTTATTTTATTTGCAAAAAGTTCATCTCCTAAGTTAACTTTCTCAAATCTCATATTTGTGCCCCTCCTCCTTTCTCTCACAAAATCTCAGATCTCAATCCTCTCCGCCTCCCATCGATTCCAAATTTGCAAGCATTGTTCGCTTCCTCCCTCCGACATCAACGACGAAGATGAGGCCCTTCGATCCCCCTCCTCCTAGAACAACAGAAACCCTAGCCAAAACCGGAACATTAATGAAGCAAATGGACGAAGCTGAAAGCAAGAAAATGCAGCAGAATCGAAAATGGGGGAAAAAAGTTTCACCATGACAGGACAGTCAGGAAGTTGCATACAAAACGAGTAGTTCATGTTCCCGCTGAGAATCGATATATAGGATATCGTTGTCGTCCTTCACATTCAGATTCGAGTCATCGCCAGATCTAGACTTTCCACTCAAAAGATCCTGACATCTCCGCGCCTTCTCTTGCTCGGAGAGAGACTCGCATCCGCCTCTATGGCCTTAATAGCAGTGATGAGGCTCCCGCCGCCGGGGACAGATTTCACAGTTGCCGCATCACCGGCGGCAGGCACAACAGACATATCATAGTTAGGACACTCCCAGTCAAGCGTCGAGGCCAACGATTCAGGCTTAACCGCGAGACACTCAATGTGCCAAGGAGTGACACACGTCTTGCATGTCAGCACCTCTGCATCCAATGGCTCCATCTCTCTCACATTGTCCCGTTCTCTCGATTAGCAACGGGTGTTTGTGGTTTTCCGGTAACAGAAATGGCCAACCAACTTAAGACGAAGGTAGAAGATGTTCTAAAATGTATTGTTGCTGAAACAAATTCTTTGTGAAATTTGAATGATTGTTGAAACAAATTCTTTTATAGTCTTTATGATTGCCTAAACAAATTCTTTGTGAAATTTATTGTTGCCGTACAAGTACCTAGGTTGCTTCTTCTAAGTGTCTAATCTTCAAATTGTTGGTGCTGAAATTTCTTAATTTTATGAAATTATTGTTGTAATTGCTGAAATTGGTGTGACCTTTTTCTCAAATTGCTGAAATTATTGTTGTAATTGCTGAAATTGGGCAAAAATTCAAAATTCAATGATTGAGCAACTCCGGTACGTATCAGCAACCCCAGTTTTAGCAACTTCGGTTTCAGCAACCCTAGGTTTCAACAACACGTGGAGAAAAAAGTGTTGACGCGGGAAAAAAAATGATGAAACAGGGGCACAAGGGGCACACGTGGGGGGCACAAGGGGCAAGGGGAAGGGAGGTGAACTTTTTGCTAATTTTAGAGTACATTTGGGGTCAAAACGAGTGTTATATATAACACTTTTTGTCCAAGTTCCAACATCTTCCCCATCATGAGAGCTCTCCTCTAAAAAAACCCAAAATCAACCATAAAAACTCACAACCCAGAGATAGCTGCTGCCATCACTGCTCCATGTGAGCACCTCCTCCACATCCGGCTTCCCGACCGGCTTCAAACCACACACCCCCAACTCCTCCACCACCACCTCCCAAATTAGCCCAAAATTTTTCCAAACCAAAGTATTTTCTGCAGGTTTCCGTCGCCGCCGCCGACCTTGTGCCGCTGCTGTCAGGCCTCCTCCAACGACTTTCCCAGCGGACTCTATGGCGATCTGGACCCTCACCCTCTGTGGCGGCTCCCGATCTAGCCATCTGGGTTCACGGGTCGTTGGGGGCGGAACTCCCTCAGGCTCCTGTTCGACGGCTCCCCGAGTTCTCTGTCATCTTCCTCCTCTCCGACCACATAGTCCGCCGACGTCTTGGTGGCTGGCGATTTGTCGCCGCCTATAATCAGTCGGTGTCCGACTCCACACCTCGAACCTCTCCTCCACCACCATATGGTGGTCGGCTGATGCCACCCGTTGTCCTTGCTGGTCACTGGCTTGGCGGGTTTCTGGCCGGCCTCACCGGTTTCCACCCCTTGATCCTCCGACTCCACCAAACCCCGCCAGATTACACAACTCCACCTTGAAACCCCAAATCTCAAAATCAAACTCCCTCATTCAACCGGCATATTCAACATGCAACCCCAAATCTCAAAACAAAAATGATTTTTACCCATAGATCTACAAAATCAAAGTAACCAAAATCTAATTTTATCCCCAAATCTCCAAACCCAAAATAGTCGGTTGTTGGTGCTCTGATTCATGACTCTTGGGTTTGGATTTGGCATCACCACCACCTTAATTCTTTGGACTTTGAAAAAAATTGTGCAACTTCATATCCCACATGCAACAACACTGCTAAACGAGCTTGCTCGTTGCCGTAGTGGGATCCAGATCTGCAATCATCACCGCTTTCAAAGCCACAAGAACGGAATCAAGAATCAACTGCTCAAATTTTACGTGGAAAATCAGGGTTTAATTTTCTAGGCATTTTTAATTCTAAATTTCTGTAATTGTAATCTTAGATATTTTTTTTCTTTTTTGATTGGCGACCCTCTGCGTAGGGTCATCCAAGCCACCTGTTGATGGCTTCAAGATCGCTTAGTCGATATACTTCTTGCTCACTGTCAAAAAAAAAAACAACTTCCCCATCATGAAGTTAATTTACTCCAAAATATATAGAGATTTCCCCAAATTTAATGAATGATCTCAATTTTTTTCTCTTCAATAAGAAAACTGTTAGACCAAAAATCATCATAATATTATCAAAAAATTCAAGATGGAGAATCTGTTGGACTTGCTCGTATATGCCAATCTCTGGCCTAACTAGTTCTTTACTTTTTAAAAGATAAAAAGCAAAATAATGGAGTATAATTCTGTCCCAGTTCTATAGTTATGGGAAAAGCTAGCTTAATTGTTAAAAAAAGAGGTGTGAAAGTATGAAATTAAGGAGTCAAATTGAAACTTTTTTAAAAAAAGAGCTTAATTGTTAAATAACCAATTCAACAACAATATAATGTGGGATCAAATCATCCCACAAACTTAGACCGTATCAGTCTCATTATGCTCGTCTGGCTTTTGGCATGAAGCGATCGAGGCATGACTTCAGGGACGATAATTTGTTTTTAGGGGTCCAACCACTCTTGCCTCAAACGACTTGCCTAAATATTTTCATTTTGCTAATATCTTCATTTTATTATATATATTATATGCCTAAATTCGATACTCAAATATATAAAAAATTATAAGTGTCTAAAAATTTATATTTCACTTAATTGATACCTATATTATAACTTGACCCAATATATAGGATCAAACCAAGATATTAGAAGTTTATAACACTCATTTCGACAATTAAGGCACATTTGATGTTTGTAATTTTGTATATCTAATTACACCCTACTGTATATACATTATAAAAGATTTATAAGTTCCATATTAACTCATTATATTTCACACTTTTGGTTAATTGCACGACTAGCTAGTCCAAATTTCGATATCCATTTTATTTCATTTACTATCTATATCTTGTTAATTTTCTTCTCGACTACTTGTTAATTAAATTATTTAATTTTTAAAAGAATTTCTTGTTATTACAGTATTCATTCCTTTTTTTCAGTAATTATTTAGCAAATTTGTTCTCTCTTCTAATTAACCAAAATATCGACGTTCATTTGTGTGTGTGACAGAGCTAAATGGCCTTATTTTAGTTTATATCGGAATCGTTTTGAGTTTTATTTTGCACTGAAGAGACTGCCTTTTTTTTGTTTTTTTTAATCTTAGACTAGTTTAATCGACTCAATCGTTTTACATTTGGATCAGGTATTGTATAACCTATTTAAGGAATCACCCAGACTATGGGTGTGTATGACTGTCATATAAACAAGTTAAAAAGTGTGAAATTATTAGCTATTAAAAAAATAAACGGGTTTAAACGGTGTATGGGAACAATAAATAAGTTTTAGTCAGTTAAAAAAATAGTTTATAAATAAGCTGCAGATTGAAGCTTATTTTGAGGTTTATATTCCATAACTACTATTTTACCCCATTCTCTTTTATCTTATTTGGTTTGAAAGTACCACAATATCCCTAATAAAAACAAAATAAACTCCACTTTTTACAAATTAACTGTTTTTCGCCCCATACGGAGTTTATATTTTTTCATAAATTTTTAACTACTTTTACCAACAGTTTATAAATTTTTACCCTGCTTATAATTTTAGTCAGTTTATTAACCCCGTCTCATACGAACCCTATGTATCTTCTGCATAATGCCAAAGTTTGCAAGAAATTATATACGTAGTATATATTGTATGTTGGGTGGTTTTGATGTACTAGGTATGAACCGTGCTTCGCACGGTGAATTTGCTGTTGTAATACTTTCCTAAACAATAAAGAGAACACTTACACATCCATTAAGGCTGTGTTTGGCAGTAGATTGTAAAAAGTAGATTTTGTCTAGATTATGTAGATTTTGTAGGTTATGAGTTTTTTTGTAGATTATGGAGATTTCAAAGATTATGTTTTTTGGGTAACGAAAATCTCATTAAAAGCTATAAAGGTGTTTGGTGTGGGTAAGATTTGTAAGGGGTTTATGTGAGGAAAAAGTCCATATTGCCCTTCAAACTACCCTCCCCCTACCCTTGTCCTTAGCCACGAACACAACAGCCCTTGCAACCGACACTAGTCCGAGGGATTATCCTGCGCACCCTTCTCCTGCTCGAGTGTAATGGGACCAAAGACCTCCCCCTTTCCGGTCACCTTTGCCGGCCGCCGGTCCTCCGATAGAGGCGGAAATTGTTCACTGATGTTGTCTACGACATGATGAAAAGAAAACGATGAAAGTGTAGTGGATGAATATAACGTACGTTGCGTTAAATTAGATAAACTGTTTAAGGTACAACAGTTGGTTACATGCACCATTGCAAAAGGGTGCAACAACACTCGGCTTACAAAAAGGGGTAATCATGCCGAGGTTGCACAAACATTGTTCCTACATCCGAGGCCCCGAAATGCACAAAATGGAGGCCCAAATCCACAGTTTCGTTAATACAACAGTTGGAAATCTTAACAAAAAGAGGGAAACAACAGCATGTAGCGGCTTGATGTCCTACGGGCGGGCGACCAGAGGCAGTATAATCACCAGCATGCCAAGAATAATCCAGCCTAGGAGCCTGACCAGGCAGGAGAGCCTCTGAGCCCGGAGCTGGTCGCTTGCGTGGTCCACCCAACGGCCACACATGAAGGAGCACAGCTCGGCCACCCTCTTGACGAGATGTTCATTGCGCGCCTCAGAGGCGTCGAGGCTGTTGGTCAAGGCGGCGTTGTGGTCCCTCGCCTCCTGCAGCTGGTAGTTGGCAGCGTCGAGAGCGTTCTCCCTGACTGCGTCTTGTGCCAGGAGGCCCCGGATCTTTTCGCGCAGCTCCTTCATTTCGTCTTTAGCGTAGGCCCAAAGTGCATTATCCTCCTTCACGTCCTCGGGGTCAAGGGTCTCGGAGTCAGAGTCGTCGTCATGCCATCGCCTTCTACGACTGGACTGGCCTTGCTCGTACGTCGACCTCAGCCATGGGTACTTCCGAGGGTCACCGCTAGCGTAGCTGTGGTCACTGTCCGAGTCAGTCTCGGACTCAGTGTCAGAGTGAGGCCACATTTTTCCTACGTAGACATAGGAAGCATATTGTTGAAATCAGAATAAGCTCAGCCATTAACAAATGCAAATACCATGAACAAATGCAAAAGACCATGAACAAATGTCAATTCAGAATCAAGCATGATCACCCAAACAAAATGAAGGATGAAAGTAGCCAAGATCAGTTCATTGTAAATCGACACAGCAGTCATCACCCAATCAACAACAACAACAAACAACACATGTGATGGACAATTGCAAGCAGTGATCAGCACATCAATGAGATTATGTTAATTCCTCTGTTTTCGAAAACATTCACAATCACCAGGAAGATCCTGGTTGACAGGGGATGCAAATCAACATGTTTGAAAGAGAGGGAAAAAAATAAGATCGGAAATAAGCAATGCACACACAAGGAATGACAGAATACAGAAGCAATCGATTTATGCCAACATCCGAATGCCAAACACTGATTTCAACCACACACTGCATATTTCAGGAGATGAATGACAACATATAGCGAAATATCTAATTCCATGCAGATAAGTTGTATCTGACTCAATGATACTTTAGAATAGATTGTACAGAAGATAAAAAAATTCGTAGAAGCTGTGACAGATCAGTTTTAAATCATGATATCATTTTCAATCAGGATAGCATTGTGAATCTGTGACGGATCAGTGCAATATATTGTTATTATTCATTATAAAAAATCATGATAGCATTTGATCCATTGATCAGTGTGGATGTATAAAGAAAACCATGGTATGTTGACCACTATCTGTTTGTATGTTCTTGTGATATTAGCAATGGCCGAGTAGTGTATAACGCCTCATTTTTCTTCCTCAAGTTCAACCAAACCCCCAAATCTGCTTGATGTACAGGTTTTGAATCCCTCAAACACACTAATCGCATACACAGACGGGAGCATGAACAATCAAGGGAGAAGAAATTGGAACCGAATTAACACACATTAACAAACATAAAACCCCCAAATCGAAACAATAAGCAAAACCCCCCAAATTTCTTCCAGCCAAACCCTACAAATCGAAAGAATTAGGAAAACCCCAAATCGGTTGGAACAAAAAACCTAAAATTTGTTCCACCGAAACCCTACAAACCACATAAACCCCCAAATCGAAAGCGTAGCCACCCACATTCCCACCGAAACCCTAGAAATCTCGACGTCGTGGAATAACGAGCCGACGTAGGGGGTTTCCAGTGTAATGGGGCCGCCGGTGAACCGCATTGAACAGGAGAGGAGGGCAGTGACGTACCTTTCGCGACGAGGAGGAGAAGCCTGAGCAGAGTCGCCGATGTGGAGAAATTGGAAGGAGAGAGGCCAGACGAGGGGCAAAAATGGATTGAGAAATCCGAAAGCTCCTCCTAATCTCCGAAATCTTGGTACCCCAAGATTTCATTTTGAGCGTTTTGCAATCTACCGTAATCTCACCAAAAGCTTGAAAAGCTTCCGCCAGATCTTCCGCCAAACACCTCCTGATGAGCTTTCGGTTTTTTTTAAAATCTCGAAAATCTTGAAAAGCTTGCGCCAAACACAACGTAAGTTAAGGAGTCGACAATAACGATATGTTTACTTCTTGATCCCCAACAAGAGGGCAATCTTTCAAGTCGGAGCAGAGCTTCCCAATAGCCAGCAAACCCTCATTCCCAACATTTTGGCAGGAATTGACTATCAGAGAGGTCAACTTAGGACATCCCTGTGCAATAACAACCAACTTCTTATCAGTGATCATCGGACATTGAGTCAAGTCGAGCTTCTCCAATTGGTGGCAGGCCTTGGATATTTTGATCAGACCTTCATCTCCAAAAGATGGGACATTCCACAAGGAGATGACCTTCAAAGATGGGCAGCAGCTAGAGACAACCCCCAGGCCGAGGCTCATCACCCCCACGGCTAGGGTGGCTTCCTGCGATAAACAATTTCCCAAGGCAACCACAAGGGCCAGTGCAGACTATAATAGCAGCCAATCTCACATCAGTGACCTTCTTCTCTTGGAACCCATCATCCTTCCCCCACATCCTCTGATTCAGATCCGTCGTCGCTCAGTTCGTTGACCTGAATGTTGCTCACAGATGTCCTTTTCTTCAGGGATTCCTTTATGATGAATTGATTGATGCCACAGCTTCTTGGAACCTAGTAAAAAGATTTCAGGTGTTATCTCTAATTAAACTGAAGGCAAAACGATCATGTCCTTCAGCAGAAGTTTAAGTGTGTCCATATATATTGCAACAGAGACGTGACATTTAATGCTCATACTCAAATGGAAAAGCATGCTTTTTCATATCATTGTATCTCCAGCAAGTTTAAGTGTTATCTCTTGTCAAGTTGAAGGATATTTCTTTCAACAAAGTTAAAAAGTTTTTTACACATATAGACACAAGGAATTCAGGTTGAGACATATTTCACAAATCATAGACATTGACATGCCTGCCAGCAGTAGCTACAACTAAACGATTACCAACCAAAGAAAGAGAGTAGACACACGCTCCGGCTGTAGATATGTTCCAACCATAGTGTGCTCCTGCCCAGTTGCACCTCTAGGATCCGAACATTTTAATGTCTTATCCCAGCCGGCCGTAATAACTTGACCTAGCACCATATAAAGAAATAAATAAATATTCATAGAATATAACAACTACTGATGAATAAGGCATACAACACTATATCTAGATATTTAAAATAACATCTTATATGTAAAATCATTCGTTTTGTTAAGCGTTTCTTATGTTTGTAATAACTGTCATTGTGTATGTGTTATTTCAATGTAAAATAGATGACAGCCAATGTCTATTATGTAACAACACCTAATTCTCCATTATAATGTTTATTTGAATGATTTAACAAATTAGGAGTAAAAGAACCCAGCGATTTTAGTAATAAATTGTCAAGGTAGGAGCATAACGAAAAGAATAAAATTTTAAGTCACATGCTAATATCATCAAAGAACTCCAAAAAATTAGAACCAACAAGATGGAGTAAGCAGGAAAAATGTATCTTTTATCTATGTAAACTATCACACGTATTTATCTGCATGATCATAAATGATAAGCTTTGTAGCATACTACTGTTTTGAGTCATATTATGATTTTAGGCAAGACGAAAGACAACAACTCTATCTACTTCTCAGTTCGTTAGTTATTCAGTAACCAATCTAACAAAGGAATCAAAGTGCTAAATAATTACACATCAGAGTTGAACGACTCAAGGAAATGGAACTTTGAAACATGAACCTGGTTTGGCTTACAAAGGAATCAAAGTGCTAAATAATTACATATAAGAGAAGTTGAACGACTCAAGAAAATTGAACTTTGAAGCATGAACCTGGTTTGGCTTTCAAAAAGAACCCAATAGAGATGTAAAAAACCAGTAAGAACCAGTATAAAATTGAGTGATTTTACTTACATAAGTTCTTACAAGTTACAAAGAGCTTGATAAAGTTCCAACTTCAAATTCCAAGTGATTGTCTCTTCTGCTGTCAATCAAAACAATACCTTTTGACGATGCTGAGCTTTGAAAGAACTTGATAAAGTTCCAAGTTCAGACTCCAAGAGATTGTCTCTTCTGTTGTTTGTGAAAATAATATGAGATGTCTCTTGAAGATCGTATTTTAACAAATAGCTGGTGTGCAAACTTTTTTATCAAACACAACACAATACCCAAGCTTAATAATGCATTAAAATCACCTCAAGCATCTACCCAAAAGAGCATCGTTCATATTCTATCTTCAATTCATATGTACAAGGTAGCAAATTAAACAAAAATTCTATCTGTTACCCAAAAAACGGAACAAAAAATCATCCGCATTCAAAATTCATCAAAATAAAATTTCCTAGGTTGCACTTCTAAAAAAATGGAGATGACACAACCCAGACATGTAATAAATTAAAGGTTAAGGCAAGTAATTAAGAAACAAATTATCCGGGTCATTCTGTCATAAATTTAGGGACTTAGTCTCACCTTTTTTGTTTCAAAATTTGTGATTTTTTCAGCTGGAAATGGTATAAAGAGTAATACAATTCACTTCTACCTCCCGGTAAAATGGATCCAAATTAGCATTTATTTGCACTGAGAAGATTATATATGAGCAAAAAAGTCATTTATGAGGTACTCCAGCTACTCGTTCTGCACTTTGGCTTATTGTATCAAAGATGGAAGGTAGACAGTAATGGCAATATGTAGAGCAACTTTAATACAAAACAAAATTCCAAACTCAATTTTTGAAGATTTTATTTTATCAATCCACTGAATAAGATTCGATACCTAAACCCTAAATTCCGTTCCTAAATTTCCAAATTTAATTGCCTATTACTTAAAACAAACTAAACCTAAATTCGAAATTCCATCCAATCAAATTCTCAAATTCAAACACTAAACCTAGATTACGAAAATTCATACGAGAAGACATACCTTCTGTTGGGTGAAAGAACATTCAAAGAGATCTGGATAAGAAAAGCAGAGTATCGAAAAAGGAATCAAGCGGAGGGAGATATCCGTGTACTGACCTGATTGGGATTCACTTGAGAGTTGAATTGAGACTTTGAGAGGCACCGGCTGTCGGAGAAATTGAGACACTGAAGAGAATGTGTCATACATGCGAGAGTAGAATAGAGCGAGCGGAAGAACGAGAAATCAAAATTGAAAAGCAAAGAAATAGATGAAGAAGCAGAAGCGTGATGACAGAGAGAGACACACGAAGGAGAATGGAGAAGAAGCGGTGAGGAAAATGCGGCTGTAATTAGTGTAAGGACGGATAGGTCCATCTAAAGAAAAAAATAAATCATTTTAAATGTAAACTTTTGAGGTTGAATGAGACATTACACTCCACATTTGATCTGGACCCTTGAAAAATTGACAGAACTCCTGATGGAGGGACGTGATTCATCTGGACAGCAAAAGTAAGGGAAGCAGGTGGAATGGAGAGCAAATGTGGGCTGTAGATAATTATACATATAGTGAATTAACGATCAGGATTGTAAATACTCTCCCTCATCTTTATAGTAGTATAGATATAGATATAGATATAGATATAGATATAGATATAGATATAGATATAGATTTACGTGGGCTTCTTTTCACATTGGAACTAATTGGGCCATCCATGACCCTATTCGGAAGGCATTGTCTTGGCCCAACTGCACTTGCCTCTCCAGTATTCAGGGTTTAGAGCTGCATGGAGCCTTGTAGAGTTGTAGGTGCTAGGTAGAGTGTGACTGAGTTGCTTTCCTCTCCACTCTATCTTCAATGATGATTTATAGGGTTTCTTCAACCAAGTGCAAAATGCCTTGACAAATCCATAAGAAGCACTCCCATCAATCCAAACTCTTGAGAACTTGAGATTTTCTAATTAAGACGATTTCGTTGGTGCGAACTATCACTAGATACTCATCTATGCCCTTGTTGGATCTCAATTAGTTCTCTCTTCCTCGTAAACATGATGTGGGTCAAACAACGATGATCTTAATCTGAGCCCACACGCGAAAGATCGAAATTACCCACACATCCTCTGTGTGTTGGTTCCGGTGTACACAAGTTTTATCATGTACGCAAAAATTATTCATTTGTTTACTCATGATTATTCATTTGTTTTCATATGATTATTCGCCTATAACCAAATGATCATTCATTTGTATAAAAATTGTAAAAAAATATAAATTTTATTCTAATGAATAATCGTCCAATACAATCGAATAATTTCATTAAAACAAATAATCACCCAATATCACTGAATAATCACAAGTTACTTTTATTCTCATCTGTTGATCTTTGTAATTCAATAACCTAGCTAGATTCAATAATCACTTGGTACCTACCTACGAATAATCATAAGTTACTTTTAATATCCCTCTACGTGAGAGAGATTGTTTATACATTATACTTGATCCCTTCGTAATTCAATATCCCTTTATTTTAAGGGAGAAAAGGGATAATTGGATTGATCTATACTTGACATATTCGTTTGACGTAATATAATTATTCATATATGTGAACGATTTTTTTTATATTCATTTGTTGTACCATGATTATTTGTAGGAATGTCAATTTCACCCGCACCCGACTCGAACCCGAATCACCTGACCCGAAAAAGTGGGTGAAAATTCAAAAAAAAAAAAACGGGTGGAAAGTGGATATGGGTGAAGTGGATATGGGTGGTGGGTCGGGTGGGGTGATATTTTTTTCCACCCGCACCCGATCCACCACCCGACCCATCGTCCACCATCCGACCCGATCCACCATCCATCTACATTATAAAATATTATTTATATATTTTATATAAATAATATATAAAATTTTAATTTCCTAAACCCTAACTTACTAATAGGCATTGCGTTCTGTAGACCTCTTGCCTTCTTTGTCATCTACTACTCTTGTCTCGTTGTTCCTGTGCGATTTATTTTCCTTAAGACAATGCTATTTAAACTCTCGTTTGTATTTAAGACTTAGGGTCATGTGTTTAAGACAATGTTATTTAAACTTATGGTGACTTATTTAAGACTTAATGTGTAAGATGATGTTATTTTAGCCACTTATTTGTCTACATGTTTGATTGGAATTCAATGATGTGTATTTAGCAAAAATCACTCATATGTCATCCATATTTCACTCATTTCACCCGCTCACCCGATGAATATGGGTAAAAGTGGATATGGGTGGATATAGGCGGTGGGATGGATGGGGTGATGGGTTATCCATTGTGGGTCGGGTGAAATGGGGGTCTATCCACCCACCAACCGACCTATTGTCATTCCTATTATCTATAAGAGCTATTTATGAATAATGTTGTTTAGACGAATAATTTTACTCTTTAAATTTTTTAATAAATCTTAACCACAGATTTTCTTAATCAAATGTTTCAGATTTTTTTCACAAATTATATCGCATGTGTTTGTTATGAGTGATTGTTTGACAAATATTCCTACTTATATTGGAATTCAAAGTCGTAATTTTGTTATCTAGCTGCACCATCACCCAGCCAAAATAGGTGTGAAACAAAAGGTCGTGTTCGACCAATAATTCTCTGTAGTTTAAATTCCCTGTAAAGCCTTTTATTGTGGATATTAGCTCCAATTACCGTACTCTAGATTTTTTTTTTCGATCAGGATCGGAAAACTTAATTTCATACCACGTCATTTTTCTCTACCATTTGATTTTACTAGGTGTAGAGGTCGTGCGATGCACGACGGCAATGTGATTGTGCATATCTAGACTCTACTGGGCAATTTATGTGCAAAAACACAACCCATTAGGCACGACAAACCTATACATCGGTACAAAGTAAGTTGTATGCTGATGAAGGCCCTTGCAATGGGGATTAACAACAAATGGTTGTGAGCTTGTATGATTTCCACTCTTTAAAAGGTCTCAAACTTGAGCTGGAATATGATATTAATCAGTGGATTCCTTTAAATACGTCTGGACTTGTGTCAGCTTTGGTTACAAAAATATCCAATAATTCCATGCAAGTCAACTCCAATGCCGGGGTTGAATGCCTCAGCTTGTTGGCTTCATTACTATTGTCCTTATTATTTTCACCTATGAAATGCAGTCAAACAAAATATATTGATAAGAAAGTGAAGAAATACGCATTACAGCAAAATCATAATGAAATACACTATGTGATGGAGATTTCTATTTTCACCTATGGTCCTCCAATCAACATCTTCATCAACATAAGAAATAACAAACACTTAATTAGGTCATCCAATAAAGAGGTCTTTCGTTGTAGTTGTCAGTTATGTCAAGGTACTCATGATTGAGAAAGCCTTGGGATAAAGTGCAAACTTCGTACCTTGACAACCTTTTATTGTAGTTCTGCGAAACCAAGCGTATTGATGTTTGTATCTCATTAATTTGCAACCATGTTATACAGAGTAATGAATATACAGAGTATATTCATTACTTTCTTCTTTTATGAGTTTTTTTTCAAAAAAAATTTAACAAAGTGTGGTCACTCAAATATTTTGTTTGCACCGACACTGAATCAGCCAAAGACAGGGAGAAAGAACAGTAAATAACAAACAAATGAAAAGGAATGCTTGACATCACGTCAAGAAAAGCATAAATGTCCAAAAAGACGTAATTGCACAGAAACTAATTAAGGGTGTCATAAATAGGAACTGGGATATATGAATATATTGAGCATGTATGATCAGCATTAATCCACTCAAGTCTATGGAATTTACAAGCCAAAACAAAAACTCAATTGAAACACCACTCAAATGAAAGGAAAAACTTCAAGAACTTGTGTGCAAGAAAGAGATCAAAACAACATTTACGATCAAAAAATGAGTTGCATTTCCAATCAATAGATCTGGGCAAGGATTTAATAAAAAAAGGTTTCAATTTTAGCATCCAGTAGAGCCAATTTTGATAGAAAATCAATCCATTCGGCAATAAATTCATTCATACAATTTATCTATGCCTATCCAGAATCCCATGCAGCGGCCTGTTCTGGTTTAATCCATTAATTCTATTGGCGGGTGTAGATGTGAATATTTGTTTTCTTCATGTATTATTGCTTTAATTATTTCAAGAATTTGGAAATTGAATATGAAAGCCTAGAAACTAAGGATGGATTGGCATAAAGGTAATCAACAAAGTCTAATGAACACCGGCAATAAACAAAAGAAGCATCAATAAAAGAAATATTGCCTAAACAAATCAAAGCCTATTTTTGGGCATATGTTAAAAATGGGAGGTGAAGAAGGGAATGCTATTAAGTTCAGGACTTCGAGTAAATACATAATGAAATTAAGCCCAATTTTGACAAAATCAGCTTCCATTAAAGAATATCTTCTTTAGTTCAGCAACTAAGATAGAGATGATCTCCCAAAATAAGAAAAAAAAACCGAACACATCTAATGAACTGCTGAAATGGTAAAACAAAAGGGAATCAGGGACAATAATGATAGATAAGCAGAGGAAATAAATATCAAAACAAGCTAATTTGACCAAATCAAGGAATGAGCTTAAATGCAATGCATATGCAAAAACTTGTCATTTAAGGCAATGCATCACTATAATATTCATTTTTATGAGCCAACACAGGACTTATTGTTGTAAGGAGTAAATCGAGTATGAAATATAATGAAAATAGATCAAACCAGACTTAGACCCCAGCAAATAAATACAAGACTCCTCCAATGCAGTAAGAGAAAGTCAGGATCGAATCCACGAGGAAGCACGTCAGCAGTTCTCAAGTAGCTGTATATTCTCACAGGCAAAGCAGCAGAAAGACAGAAACACAGAAACAAGGAAAGAAACAGAAATAAAAGCAGAAAAACAAAAGCAAAGAACACAGCAAAACAGAAAAGACAAAGCAAAGCAGAAACTAAAAGCAAAGGCAGAGGCTCGTCGATCTCGACAAGAGTCAACTCGAGATCGACCACAACAGTGAACAACAAAAACTCAGAAAGTGAAAATCGACGAAAACAGAAGAAAACCAACTCGACCTAGACCAGCTCCTACTCGAGATCGACAAAGCAGAACTCGATCTCGACAAAGCTCTACTCTATGTCGACTGGAAACAGAAACTTAAATTTGCAGAATCTCGAACAAAACTCAGAATTTCAACAGAAATAAATTCGATATATTAAAAGACTTCCAAAGCCAGGGTTTCAACACCACAACGATAACCATGCAAAGTAACACATAAAGGCATAAAAGATCATGCTTTCCATCAAATAACTTTCGTCATTAACAAATAGGCATATAGAGGCTTTCGCATAAACCCTAATTGTTACTAACCCTTTTCACATAATTAACCCAAGTTGCATTAAGATCACTTTCGCTTCAATAACACAAACAAGGATCACCTTCAACTCTCGCAAAAGAATCATGCTCATAGGGATAGAAGATGAATTGCACAAAAAGATCTGACCTTTATCGCATCACCTCACATAGCCACCGTCGGGATCACCCCAGCCCCAGAAGTGGGTGGACTACTCGCTCTTCATCATCAAGAAAGACATTAAATAACAAAAGGAACTAAATTGCATTAAATTAAATAAAGAAAGCTTACAACCGACAAGACAAATCCGTTTTCGCCTCTCCACCTTGCTTGCTACAAACTCTCTCTCTCTCTATCCTACTTACTTGAATTGAATTGTGTATTGGAATCGGAATGAATGAAAAACCAGCCCCTAGGGCTTTATTTATAGTGATCAAACCCCGCTAATCAAGGAAATAATCATCTATCTCTATCTAAAATTATATCTAAAGCACTTAAAGATAAATAAATTGCTTAATGGAAATAAATCTAAAAGGAAAAAGATAAATCTAAATAGGTAAGTCTTCATGTCTTGATAGATTGCGTCTTCCATAGATAAAACTTGATGGATTTGGATAGAATCTTCCTCCTTTGGCCCCAAGGAATCCTAACTCTACTCGGACAGGCAATCGTCGACGCGTTTCTGGAAACTGGTCTACTCGACATCGACCACGGCTTGTCGACCTCGAGTAGGATTTTTCGTCGACTGGACTTCCTGGCTAGCTCTGCTCGATGTGGCTCGGTCTTGGCTCCTGGTGCTTGTCGACCTCGAGTACCTCTTGTCGATGTCGAGTAGGAATGGGTCATCGACTAGGTCTCCTCGGGTGGCTCTACTCGACTGGCCCGGATCTGGACTCAAGGGCTCGTCGATCTCGACAAGGGTTTGTCGAGATCGAGTAGAGTGGTGGTCTCCCCAGGTCGGGCAGCTTCTCCTCTTGTCGACTCCGGGTGTGGCGCTGGGCTTCGTCGATCTCGACTAGGGCTTGTCGAGATCGAGTAGACTTCCGGAGCTGGGTTGTCTGGCTTTCTCGATCAGGCTCTGTCGACCAAGGCTGTGCTCGGACATGTTCGTATAGATCGAGTAAGGTCTACTCGAGATCGAGGAGTCTGGTTCTCGGCTCGATTCGACTGGTTCCGCTGCCTCTTTGACCTTGGACTTCTGTAGTGGTTTTCCGAGCTTTTCTGACCTTCTGTAGAATTGCTGTAAAACACCTCGAATTCTGCGATTTGAACAGAAACTGGTGTAGATTCCATAATTTTGCAAATAAACATAAACTACATAGGTTCTGTACTATCTTAGCCCAAATGAATGAAATGTATGCAGAAATCGATATAAAAGTTACTGTAAAACATGGCAGATTCAGCTCACAACACTTATCATTGACTAATGTCAGTTAGGGCAAACCAGCTCCATTGGTGTCAACCGATTTCTCTTTGAGCAATAATGAGACTGGGAATGTCTGCACCTTTCCATCCTCAACGACAATAGGATATGCGCCTTGAGTGATAACAATGATCCTCTTGCGTGCATCAGATGTCGTTGCCCATATTACTGGTGTTGGCTGTAATCACATGGAGGTGGAGCAGGATAAAGGCGACATTAAAACTCACATGGAGCTAGAGCATGTGCCATCAATTGCATTTTATCAGGAGGCTCCGGATCTGATTCACGGGCAGGTGCAGGAATCATGTGAGCTAAAATAGCATGACGTAAAGGACTCGAAGCAGAAATCCCAGAAGAGACAGGTGCGGGTGACACAATAGGAGGGGGCAAAGTAGCATGATGAGGGTTTGGGGAAATTTTTGGGGCAGTAGCTGGAGGTTGCATGTACTGCTTTGGGGCATTCCATCGATGTCTCCTCCCAAATCCATATCTACAACCAGGGGTCTTGGAGATATAGCTTTTCACAGGCGCTGGTGCAGGTGAAGGTGAACTTTTGACAGGCATGGGACGTCTTTTCCCTGGTGAAAATGAAGGTGCAGACACAGGGGCTGGATAAGCACCATGGTTCTGGTGATGGTGGTGATGGTGGTGGTGATAGGAGGGAGGATAAGCCGAAGGGGCAGCAGCTGGGGCCCCTGAAGAAAGTGAGTGTTGCAAAATAGATGGAAGGCTGACCTACTTAACCTTTCCAAACACAGAATGACTCAGACCAAGGTTTCTAGAATGAGAGCTTGTGATAGTTTAGGCCAACTGCTTCAGCCGAGGTAGGGAAGAATTAATTCCAACAGCGAATAAAACAGACATCTGAACAGTCAGCCAAGGTTCTGCAAATTTCATAGAAAAGATGATCAATGTAACTAATATTGAATAACAAGAACCAGTCGGCTTCAAAAGATGTACAATTATTGTTAAATTAAAAGAAACAAGGTTTATTGATTAGCATGGACCTGCTGGAATATGTTTACATGCTGTTTACAAATCTTAAAAAATAATATCATCAAAGAACTGATTTCAAGTGGCAGTGTTCTCCCATTTATGTGCAGAAAAGGCAAGAATACATGAAAATGCAGTAAAAGAAAGTGGATACCAACCTCATTAGGATTTGGACGCAATCCAGACTTTAGCTGGCTTCGCATCTGATCAAAAAATTTTTGGACTTCATGGATAGAGAAGTTCAGGGTGAAATTGAATTGAACCTGGATTTGCTGAAGCAGAAATGCATTTTGAGGAGGAGCAATAGTAATCCCACCAGGAAACGTTATAACTTCAAAAGCTTGTGGTTCCCCAAACAATGATGTCATCAGCCGCAAAGATGTTTGATTTATCACAAGAGAAGTGAAAGATGACTGAATCAAACTCTGTGCAACTGAAGTTAATGGGGAATTCTTTGTTTCAGGGTCAACTCCAAAGAAAGTGTTCGTTGCGTTTGGTTTAGGCGAATCATCCAGATATAAGATAACCACCTGTTCTTAACAAATCGAACAAGACTTCCATCAGTATAGTCACAGAGAATAGAGTAAAAGCGAGTGGGAAAAGAATAAGGTATAACAGTAATACCTTTGTGTCAAGAATGTTTAGTTCACCAAAAATGTCAGATTCAAGCTGTGGTATATTGTCTTGCAACAAAGAGATTGGCTTCTGAAGCTCAAAAGTCGCCACAATTGCATGACCTATAAAATCATAAAGTATGTAATACCTACATTAGAGTAAGTCCATAAGAATATAAAATCAAACAAGAATGCATATATCATTCATCAGTTTCCTACTTTCCTCAAGGTCTTCTTAGCTTGCTAAGATGAAAATTGGTGTAATGGCATAACTCTCTTAAGCTTCTTACTTCTCACAAGAAAAAGGCAAACCAACCATCAAATTAGCATGAATTCAGTAATACCGAAAACCTCCCTTGCAGCCCCGGTCAGGCAACTTGACAATACTGTAACTTGTTATATAACATTCCATAGATTAGGGTAAAAGCCACCAAGTAGCATCTTGAAACAGGTACAACCAGGTGCAATTTCTTTGACATCAAATCCAACCCTGCCCCCATCTAAATTGCATAAACTTTACTCTCTATCTGACTGATGTGTTAGGCAATAAATATTAGAAATTACAGCAACTGATCCAAACAAACCAATAATACCAGTTAGAATGCATGCAAGTAGACAAAAGACCACATATACTACAAAGCCTCAATGTTAGTAACTGAAGAAAGAAAACTTATTATGTGATGCTAAATATTATGCATGTCATTCTGTAGACTAACACTTATAACTTCTAACACAAGCTACTATGAATATACATACATGAGATCATAGTCGAAAGAGCTAAAAATTGCACATCATAGCACCTATTTTTTTTAGGTTGCTTAGGCTCTCATTTGCATGATAATTTGCAAACTATTTCCCCTCTTGTTTGGATGTAACCGATTTCCATGGTCATTGACAATTTTCTTCATTGTTAAAATTCCTAAACAAAAATGATATATCAACAATTTGAAGACCATGACCCTGGAGTACAAGATCTCATTTCTAAATTTCAAAGCCGTAACCGTAAACCTCCATTTCAAGTAGAAAGCACAAAATTTCAAAGTCGTAACCGTAAACCTCCATTTCAAGTAGAAAGCACAAAATTTGGAGGAAAACAATCACAAATCTGAAAAGTTATATATTGAGGACAGAAAGCAAGATGTAGAATAAGAAGACAAACCCTTACCCAGGGATAGGTTGGAATAATAGTCAGAATCAATTTCGGTTGACCATTGAGTATGCTGATCTGCAAATACAAGCCACGAATTAATGGGAGTGAAAGGCAAAAAAAGATCACACTAATATTTCAACATTCTCAAACTTCAATGTTGCACTTATTCACATCTCTTTTTTCTCTATGCCTTCTTCCTCTGTTAATTTAGGTTGAACAACCAAAGCCTATTGCTTACTACATTAAAAAAATTCCATTAACGAAAGGACAAATGGAGCTATTTGTTAGGACCTAGATACTGGAAAATTTTACAGTCCCAGTATCATGATAATAAGAAAATAGACCTTTTTAAGACATACACATAAAGGAGAGTAAGAAAATCACACATAAACCAACTCACCCAATTTACATGTTGACCTTCACATTACTACATGATTGAACTAAAAAAACATGAATATAAACCTAAAGGATGTGCAATATCACCCAAAAAGCTTTACATCAAAACCTAATTTCCAATTTGAAGATCCTACTTTGCATTTTCAAAACCCAAACTCAAAATCTCATGGAGTGAATCCTAAAATTCCTAGCCCATAATCCTCAATCTGAAGACTATAACCGTGAAACAAAGTCCCCAATTCTCACCATAACCCTAAATTTCACAGCACCAATCCTCAATTGCAAGGCCATAACCATAAATCCGAAGATCTCAATCCTCGAGTTAAAGGTCATAAACCATCTCTTGTCGGAGGACATAATCCATCGGCCAATGAGAAACAATTCCAACTACAAGTCTAACCCTAAAAAAATTTGATTTTAAAACCCAAATCTCAACAAAGATAGAGATAGAGATCGAGATCGAGATAGAACTCCATGTCACCAAGGATGAGAACTTTTAAAAGGAAAACATAATCACTAATCTAGAACTCGCAAATAAGGTAAAATCTCCCTAATTTCAAAACATAAAAGAAAAGAGAGACCTAACCTTGAGTTCCTCGACTTCGAACCCTAAAATTTTAGTACGGCCAATGAGGAACCCTTAAGCAGAAGCAGCAGGCAAAGAAGACAACACACGAACAAGGAACTGGAACTTGAAGAAGAAGGAATATAATTAGACAAAACTCAAATCAGAATCCAGATGAGCCTGAAAGGATTATCAATCCACCTTACTTAGTAAAAGCAAAAGATATATGATGTATGCCAAATCAAAGATGAACAGGACATGACCAAACAACAAAGGTGAATTCATTCTATAGTTTAAAAGACCGGAGACTTGATCCAATCGGAATACCAGAAGAAGGATCGAAGAAATATTTCCACACAACTTAACAAATACTGACGCGAGGAAAATTGGAGCAGGAAAATCAATCACAACATCAAACAACCGAGATTCGTTCCTAATTTCAACAATAAATAGAATCTGAGATCAAACGAAACTTCTAAGGTATGTTTCTCCCGATAAGTTGAGCGATTGAGTCAAAAGTATTGTGTGACATAAGATGATGTCTCCAACTTCACTTGGGTTAACATTTGTCTTTTCTACTACTGCCTAGCAAAATTCAAAACCAAGAATATTATCCTTAATAGTGACAAATTGACAGTAGAAGTGAAAAACGGCGTGGCTTAATAATTGCGTAAGGATCACATGCCTTCAAAACAGGTGCAAGGAGGTCATCAGGATATGTATCCTTAAATGCACCATGTTTCGCCTTGCAAATAGCTGCCCGAAACGCAATGTAATATGCAAGGCATAAAATGCACTTTGTCACAATCAACAACCAAGACCAAACAAGTCTGGAACCAAAGCAATACAGGACTTACGCAACGATAACCACATCATTGTCGTAAGCACTTTTCCTTTCGTATGCAGTGGAAATTCCACCCAAACAAATGGATGCCTACATCAAAAAAGAAAGTGAAAGGCAATTTTCTTTTAGATTACATAAGATGAGTGTTACTTCAAGCACAATATTGCTGGAGGTCATATAGATCAATCTGCACATTGAAATTAAGCATAAAATCTTTCAGAACCAGAACATGATCAATGAGGAAGACGGTAAATTCAAGAACAACGGAGAGTTCCATATAACCAATAACAAAGATAGGATATCGGTCAACATAAAAAAGTAAACAAAGGCAACTTGTGCAATGTAAATTGTTCTGAATACATGTCAAGAAAGCTCATAAATAAATTACAAATTCAAAACATGCAGGGGATAAACCCTGGATCCTATACTGCTAGAAGGAGATAAAGAGTGGCAGGAAAAGAGAAACTCCGAGAGCTATTATATATAAATAAATAAAAAAGATAATAGTAATGAAATAAACTAATGAAAAGAAGGAAATCGATAGGTAAGTTGTTAACGCTAACCAGTAAGGCGTGGATTTTAGAATACAAACTCTCAAAATCAGACCTCATATGCCCAACAATAGCACCCTCTGGAAACAGAACAAAAGAATAAATCATAATCAATGGATCACATAAAATTACAGCGTCTTAAAAGAAGTCCAAACAATAGAACAACCACGTTCAACATCAACGGACAACAACAATACAATTATACAAGAAGAAATTGATAGGAAAGGCGGATAGAAGAAGAAGAGCGGACAATGATAAACTGGGTAAGTAAAACAACAACTGATAGATAGGTACTGTATTAGCCTCTAATTTCTGGTACAGATGGTCAAACCAGGCAATTGGTTTCAGGTCCAATGTGGTCACAATTATTTCTGCCAAAATAATACGCCTCCCCAGGTTTAATTATCAGTTAAGAATGTGAAGCAGTTAAGATTATCAAATGAGCTTCTCAATCAAAAAGTGATTTCGGATTGCTTATGCTCAATCGTTGAGACAGTATGATTTTAGGCATCTTCTAATTCAATGAGATCCAATCTAAATTTGCTCAATCCTCTCGCTGTCGAATAGTAACGAAATCGAAATCGAAATCAATAACTTTAAATAACCCTAATTTCTTCGATGCATCCAATTGAGAGGAAACGATGCATCCAAACTAACAAATTAACAATTCGGAAGAAGGCGAGCAAGAAACAAACAACGAAACAAAAAGGGAAAAAAGCTTGAAATCGAATCTCATAAACAATAGTAGTTCTATCAAAATCAGATTGTAACCAATTATCATCAAAGCTAAAGCATAAAACCCTAGAACTCATCAACGCAAATTTCAACCACAAATTCAAGTCGAAACAGTAGGATTTGGAGAGAGGAAGGACTAAAGGAGGCGAACATGGAGAGAAAAGCAAAGAAATGAGACAAACCTGGAAACTAACAGCAGCACAAATCAAAATCGGCGACGACAGTGGGTAGGAACCCTAAATTAAAAATCAGAAAGGAAATCTCTTGCCCTTTTCGAATCCTATACCTTCTGAAGCAGGTGCCAGGAGATAAGGAGGAGGGAGAAGGTGACACGAGAGGGAAGCAAGAGGTGGAAGGGCGGACGTCTTCTGAAGCAGGGGCCAGGAGATGGGAAGAAGGGAGAAGGTGACACGAGAGGGAAGCAGGAGGGAAAGGGCGCAGACTGCTAAAATTGGGCTATGGATCGTAGATAACTTTTAACATAAACGATTGGGATTAAAACTTGCCCACCCATTTATAGTAGTATAGATATTGATATGTTGACATATGCTTGTCACTAGTAAGTACATTTATTAAGTGATGGATACCTAAATTTTTTTAAGAGGGGTTAAATAAAATTTTGAGATCTTTTTTTTTATCTATGTATGAAAAATAATTTTTTTATTTAAATATAGTAGAAAAAATCTTAAATTTTTTATTTCATTATGCATTTTTAGTAAAAATAAACAGAATTATAAAAAAAATTAGAATTTTTTATGTATATTTTAAATATATTAAAGAAAATCTTAAATTGTTATTTAATTAGACATTTTTAATAGTAATAGGCATGAAATTATTTAAAACAATTAAAAAAAAGTTGATATCAGTATAATTTTGGATTTTTTTAGCTAAGTGTCCATTTTTAACAAGGCATTTTGCAAAATGTCCACTTTTACATTCCCTTTTGCAAACTGTCCTAATATGACATTTTTGCCCCTCCTTCCCATTTTTAATTTGAATCCCTTCCTTCCCATTTTTATTTTGATCATTGACCGGTCAAAGTCAATGAATTTGGTGACGTAACTTTAATGACACATGTAGGATGATAAAAAAAATGAGAAAGTTTGCGCCGAAGACGCAAATTTTCGTTCAAATTAATTAAGGGGCAGTTACTATACCGGCCATATTTTTTGCCTATATTAGGAAATTGTCCCCCACCCTCTCCATATTAGTAAAATGTCCACCCCTAAAATAAAGTTGCTGAAATTTTTGTTTTCAGCAAAAAAAAAATTTCGCGAAATTTAGTTTTTTTTAGTCTTTTTTTTTTCCGCGTTTCCAGAGTTGCTGAAACGGAATTGCTGAAACCTCTGTGCCACCATCTGTTTCAGCAGTTTTTTTTTTGCTTTTTTTTTCGTTTTTTTTTTGCGATTCCAGAATTGTTGAAACCCATGTACCACCCTCTGTTTCAGCAGTTTTTTTTTCGTTTTTTTTTTTCGCGTTTCTAGAGTTGCTGAAACCCCGATTTCAGCACTGTTGTTGATGTTGAAACCCCGATTTCAGCAACGTTGTTGATGCTGAAATTGTTGCTTAAACCGTGTTACGAGATATAAAATTTAGCATATGCGGGATTCGAACCCACGTATTTGTGCATAAGCACATTGCTCTACCATTGAGCTAAGAGGCTTTTAAAGGAGATTTAAAGCAAGTTCAGCAAATTCTAATAAAAATTAATTTCAACATTTCAGATCCCACAAAAAAATAGCTGAAATTGCCAATATCCAAACTCTAACAAAGCAAACTTAATCACATAGCAAACTAACAACAAATTCACTTTTCATTACCAATAAAAATGCTTAAAACAATTTGTATTTCCATTTCAATAGTTTCGCATTTTAGAAATTGTTGAACCTACCGTTTGCATTTCAGCAATTGTTGAGATTGTCAATATCCGAACTCAAATCATGTAAATGGAACTTCTCCCCCCCCCCCCCCCAAAAAAAACCTAAATTCGTCTTAACTCAACAGCACATGGCAGTATTCCTGAAGAAAGAAAGATCAGAAGTTCATATATTTGTTTTACTGCCAAGTGTGCATTCATGAAAGTTGCTGATATCATAAACATATCAATCTATGCAAATATCATATTTAACTCCAAAACATATTCCCAAAAGTTGCTGATATCAAGTATCCTTTTATCCATTAATATTTTAAAATCATTTCAACTGTATTGTAATCACACAATAAGATTGGGAGAATATGGCTATACTTCAAAACAACCAGTGTTACAAATCAATTTAACTATCAAAATAGTTAAGACACAAGCCATTGAAGTATAAACAGTAGATTGAACAAGTAATTTAGAAGGAAAAGATCTAGAAATAAAAAAACATATGCCAACACTTAGATTGAACAAGCAAGAGCAAGAAAGAAGAAAGAAGCGTAGATTGATCAAATGCGCTGAAATTAGAAGGCAAACTAACCACCAGGACGCAGCTGTCCGCACCACCAGATCCGCGCCACAAGGCCTATAAACTAGGACGCGGTTGTCGGAGGCGATGAAAATTTGCTCAATTATGGAAGAAATTGAGGCTGAAATTGATCTGGCTACAGTGGCGACGTCGTCAGACAGATCTGGCTACAAGGCGGCTCGTCGGATCCGAGATCGATGGCTGCGAGGGACCGATTCAGATGCGCCGTCAACCGGCTAAGAGAAATCCCGTTGCAACAGCGCCGTCGGACAGGAAGTGCACGCCATTGGAGTCACTTGACAAGGATTTCAGCATCGTTCCCCATTGGAGACGCCAGATCTGCGTCCAGATTCTCGTTCGTCTCGCCGGATTCTCGTTCGTCTTCACCTCGGATCTTCATCGGCATCGTCTTCACCTCCTGATCTAGATCGGCATCGTCATCGCCTCCGTCTCCGACCTCATCCAACGCCGGACTGATTTGAGGATATGTGGTGGATGAGAGGATGACAGAGTCGGAGGAGGGAGGGCGGCGGATCTGTGGTGGATGAGAGGAGGACATAACCGGAGGAGGAAGACGGCGTCGGCGTAGGTGGAGCGAGTCGACGAAAATCAGAGAGAAATCAATCGACCGAGCCATCGAGGAACAGCCATGGGAGCGACCATGGGAGAGAGCCATGCGATCTGAGATCCTTCAACGGAGCACCGTCGATCTGGTTGTCGTCGTCGATCTGTTGATTGAGGAAGGAGATTGAGGACGAGGAAGACTCGGACTCGCCGGCAAGCACCGGACTCCGGCCGAGGGAGGGAGACGGAGAGAGCGAGAAAGGCGGGGGAGGGAGGGTGAGAACTCACAGAGGTCTTAGCGGCGCGAGAGGAGAGGAGGGAGAAAGGGCGTCCATGGATTTGTGGTGCTGAAACGGCGAATTATGTAAGAAATTAGGGGGTAATTTTGTCCAGAAAAATTTACGTGGACAAAACCCTAATTTTACAAGGGTGAAAGACACTCTCTAAATAAGGGCCCAAAAATGGACCCGTTGGACAAATTTTCTCATTAATGAATTGTTCCCACCTCTTCCAAATTAGCTAAAAGTTCACGATCTAAATCTTGTGCCCCTCCCATAAATCTCGCTTAAAGCGTTCTCTGGATCTCAGCGCGTCCTTCTCCATCGCTCCATCGGTTCATCTCGTCATCATCTTCGTCGAGCACTCCCTCGCTTGGATCGACCCCATCATCGCTGTCGGAACTCCTCGACCACTCCCTCGCTTGGATCTGTCTGATCTGCCGGAGATTCAACAGATTAGATCCGAGCAAAAGAGGAATCGACCCCTCAACGCCAGATCTGAGGCCACCTCTCTCTCCTCTCCACGATCTCTGTACTGTGATGACGATGATTCCGACGGCGAGGAGGACGATGCCGACGGCGATGGTCCGCACCAAGGGCGAGTCCGACACCGGCAAACTGCTGAAACCACCAATCAGAGGGATATCGATCACCTTCAATCCGAAGGCGCTGGAGAAGGCCACTGCTCAGGGATTCACTCCACACCACGGTGAAACCACCGGTTCTAGCTGGGGCGTTGTTCCGGCCGTTGTTGTTGGCGGCGCCGTCGATCCGGCTCCGTTGGCCGGCCACATTGGGGTCCAGCAGAGGGCGGTGGTTGCGGCTGCTGCTGCGGCTGTTTCCTCACGATTGAGATGTACTTGTGTTCAGCAACACTATTCTCGTGTAAGGTATCTCTCGTTGTTTGGCAGACGACGTCTCTCTCTCAAATCGCTTCAGAACTCGATCCGGTCTCTCTCCTCGTTTGCTGCTTGATTGCTTCTTCTACTCATCTTTGATTGGAGATTTTGTGCGTACTCAGCGACTTTGTGTTTTTGTTTTGATTTGCATTTGCAGTATCGATTGAAATGGGATGGCCACCTACGACAGTTGCTGTAGAATGTGAGGGACAAACTTAATTTGCTAAAGTAAGTGCTTCTGACCCCTTATTCTCAAGAGTTGTTTACTTTTTTTTTTGATCTTAGTCCAGTTCGATCGACTCAGTCGCTCTACATCTGGATCGGGTACTGTAGACCCATTAAGGGGTTGACCCTCCCACTCACAAGCGTCTCCATGTTTCCACGGGGATTCGAACTTCGAACCTCGAGGCATGGGATGTAGCCCCATAACCACTACACCAACTTGTGATTGGTCAAGAGTTGTTTACTTGTGCTGCAGAGTTGTTCAATTTTCCATTGTTTCTTTATGAATTAATTAGGGTATTTGATTTGTATGAAATTATTATATATCTATTGTGCTTGTAAGTTAGAATTCATTAAACGACTTTTTTTCCCCGGGGTTGATGATCATAAAAGGATTGTGCCATATGTATGAAAGATGGAACCCGGTGCATCCAATTTCATACAGATGCTGAAATTGTTGTTCTTGTTTTTGTTCATAGTCCAATTTCTTGTTTAATTTTGTTCGGATTGATTTTCATAAGGTGTTAATTACACGTTATTCAAATGCATTTCAACCCCTGGGCTAATCGAAAAGAGAAACAAAAATTCAACACAAATCAGAATTCATATGGTTATCGCTTTGGGTGGAGAGATGTCCTACCTCTTGAGTTCAGTTGTCTATAAGCTAATTAATCCACATTTGTTTTTTCTGATTTGAGGTTTGGTACAATTTCAACATTTCAGCATTTTTTGATTTGATGTTTGGTAGTTTTATCTGATTGAATGAAATTGACCCTTAATGAATGAATTCATCAAGGGGATGATTAATTAGCTTATACTGACATTAAATTAATTTGAATAACATATATATTGGCAATTTCAACAATTGCTGAAATGTGGATTGTAGTTTCAGCAATTGCTGAAATGCGGATTGCAATGAATTTTGATGTTTCTGGCTTTAAATCTCCTTTAAACGCCTCTTAGCTCAATGGTAGAGCGATGTACGTGGGTTCGAATCCCGCATAGGCTAAATTTTATATCCCTTAACACAGTTTCAGCAACTCCGGTGTGGAAGCGGTGACGGAAAAAAAAAAAGGAAAAAAATGTGTGTATGTACGGCAAAAAGATAATTTTACATTTCAATTTCTTGTTTAATTTTGTTTGGATTGATTTACATCGTTTGGTTGATTGGAATGAAAAAAAATTGGATGCAATTTTATTTTTTTTGTCTTGCTGAAACTTTTGGATAGATTATTAGCTTTTTGATTTTTGTGTCATCTGAAATGCTGAAATGCTGTAATTATTTCTTATTAGGAAAATTCGTATACTGAAATGCTAAAATCAATTCTTATAAAATTGTATGAGCTACTATTTCATCATTTCAACATTTTTTGGAAAAAAAACTCTGGTTTCAGCAACTCCTGTTTTGAAGTGGTGATGCGGAAAAACAAACAACTCTGGTTTCAGGAACTTTGGTTTCAACAACTCTGATGTCGAAGCGGTGACGCGAAAAAAAAAAAGAAAAACAAATAACTCCGGTTTCAGCAACTCCGATATCGAAGTGGTAACGCGGAAAAAAAAAAAGCAACTCTGATTTCAATTTCTTGTTTAATTTTGTTTGGATTGATTTACATAGTTTGGTTGATTGGAATGGAAAAAAATTGGATTTAATTTTATTTTTTTGTCTTGCTGAAACTTTTGGAGAGCTTATTAGCTTTTTGATTTTTTGTGTGATCTGAAATGCTGAAATTATTTCTTATTAGCAAATTCGTATGCTGAAAGACTAAAATTAATTCTTATAAAATTGTATGAGCTACTATTTCAGCATTTTTTGAAGAAAAAAAACTCTGGTTTCAGCAACTCCAGTGTCGAAGTGGTGACGCGGAAAAATACAACAACTCTTGTTTCATCAACTTTGGTTTCAGCAACTCCGATGTCGAAGCGGTGACGCGAAACAAAAAAATAACTCCGGTTTCAGCAACTCGGGTATCTTAGTGGTGACGCGAAAAAAAAGCAACTCCGGTTTCAGCAGCTTTGGTTTCAACGCGGAAAAAAAAGAGTTAAAAACAAGGGTTGCTGAAACCGAATGTGTTGAAACATGGGCTTCAGCAACGCGGTAAAAAAAAACTGAAACAGGGGTTGCTGAAACCGTATGTGCTGAAACAAAAGTTACAGCAATTCCGTTTCAGCAACACGAAAAAAAATGCTGAAACAAATGGTGGCACAGGGGTTTCAACAACTCTGGAAACGCGGAAAAAAAAAACCACCTAATGAAACGGGAGGGGGGGCACAGGGGCACAGGGGGCGGTGGACATTTTGCTAATTTGGATCACTTAGGAGCTATTTTCCTAATAAAGGCAAAAAATTAGGGTTATTTTGCCAACTAACACATTATAAATATCTAATTAGCTAACTAGCACCCAAACAAAATGAATTAACTAACCTAGCACCCTTCCCAATTTAACTATCAAGGTCAACGCTGTCAACGTTGACCGGTCAACGCGGTCAGTATTCTTTTTTTTTTTATGATGCCATTTTTTGTCGTTTTGAAGCCATTTTTTTTACATTTTATTTTCACTTTGATGTCACTTTTCTAATAAAATGGTTTGATGACACTTTTTTAATATCACTTTTTTCAAATCTTGTTGATATTTTTTTGTTTACTGTGATGCCACATTGACCATTGATGCAATTTTTTTACCCTTGACTACTGATGACACTTTTTTTACATCAATTTTTTTATGCCATTTTTTCACAGTGTTTTGATGCCAAATTTTTAATTACATTTTTTTTCTTTAATGTGATGCCACTTTTTAAAGTAGCGTTTTTGATGTTATGTGATGCCACTTTTTTTAAACTTTGATGACACTTTTTTATGTCAATGTTTTGATGATATGTTTTTTATACCATGATGCCATATTTTTTCAAAGTGGTATTTTGATGACATTTTTTTCTTTTAATGTGATGCAAGTTTTTCAAATTAGTGTTTTGATACCATTTTTCTAATGTAATTATTTTATCTCACTTTTTTTAATCAAATCGTTTGATGCCATATTTTTTTTTCAAGGTACTGATTTCGTGGTGCCATATTTTTTCAATGTAATGTTTAGATGACATTTTTTTATTTAATGTGATGCAACTTTTTCAACGCAGTGTTTTGATGCCATTTTTCTAGTGTA
Organism: Persicaria tinctoria; assembly: GCA_037127255.1. Taxonomy (NCBI): domain Eukaryota; kingdom Viridiplantae; phylum Streptophyta; class Magnoliopsida; order Caryophyllales; family Polygonaceae; genus Persicaria; species Persicaria tinctoria. The sequence continues at coordinate 63,734,843 of JBANSL010000010.1, read as the reverse complement.
ATTATTTGATGATATTTTTTTAATCAAATCGTTTGATTTTATAATAAAATGGATTGATGACACTTTTTTAATGCCACTTTTTTCAAATCTTGCTGATATTTTTTTGTTTACTGTGATGCCACATTGACCATTGATGCCATTTTTTTTACCGTTGACTACTGATGATACTTTTTTTATATCAATTTTTTGATGATATTTTTTTTTCCTGATGTCATATTTTTTCAATGTAATGTTTTCGTGATGCCATATTTTTTCAAGGTAACGTTTTGATGATAATTTTTTCTTTAATGTAGTGCAACTTTTTCAATGTAATGCAATATTTTTTCTTTAATGTAATGCAATTTTTTCTTTAATGTAATGCAACTTTTTCATATTTATGGGTTAATTTTTGTAATTTTACAGAAACTGCTATTTATGGGTGAATTTTTGTAATTTTGTAAAAAGTTCTTCTTCAACCTCTGATTGCTCTTCGACGTACAGCTCCTGCGCCGGCCGCCGCCCGCCGGTCGTCAATCCTCGCTCCGGCCGCCGCTCCTGGAACCCTCGCCCGATCGACCTCGCTCGCTCCGGACGCTCCACCGCTCGTTCCCTCCCTCGCTCCCCCGCTCGCTGATCACCGCCTCCTTCCCTCGCTCGGATCCGGAGTCGCTCGCCCCGCGTCGCTCGTCCTCGGCTCAGATCCGGCGCCTCCACACCAGATCCGGCGCTCCCTCACCAGATCCGCCCTCCTTGGCCACCAATTCCGGCCATCCCGAGCCCAGATCCCGCCAATCCGACACCCAACCCCCACCGACGAAGCCTCGCAAACTCCCTCCCGTCCGCCCTCCTTGGCCACCAATTCCGGCCATCCCGAGCCCAAATCCCGCCAATCCGACACCCAACCCCCATCAACGAAGCCTCGCAAACTCCCTCCCGTCCTTGCAACTGCCCATTCCGGCCGCCTCTCACCACGGCAATTTCTCTGGGGAGAAGGACTGCTAAGGGGCTAATAACTTGTTAATTGGGTGTTAGAACGGCAAATTATAAAAGTTAGTATGCTATTAACCTAATTAGATTAGGAAAGGGTGATATTTTAGCAAATTTTCTCAAAAAATTAGGACATCCTAGTAATCACCCCCAAAAAAATTTGGTGGCAGTTTTTTTTTACGAGATTAGTGTCACCACCTTTATAAGTTGTGACACCGGTCAATGACTTTGATGACACAACTTTGGTGACACATGTATGATGATAATCAAAATTTTTGGTGATTTTTTTTACGAGATGCGTCACCACCTTTATAAGTTGTTACACACGCAGTTACAATTTTTTTTGGTGACATCTTAGTTTTTAGAGTTTTTTTTTTTTACGAGGCCACTGTTACTATCCTATCATTGTCACCACCCATATCACTGTCATCACCCCTATTGCTGTCACCACCCCTATCGTTGTCACCACTCTTATTCCACCCTATCGCTGTCACCACCCGTATCGTTGTCACCACCTCTATCACTGTCACCGCCCTATCGCTATCCCCACTCCTATCGCTGTCACCACCACTCATATCGTTGTCACCTCTATCGCTGACATCGCCCTATCGTTGTCACCACTCCTATCGTTGTCACCCCCACTCCTATCGCTGTCACCACCACCCCTATCGCTGTCACCACCCCCATCACTGTCACCACCCCATCGCTGTCACCACCCCTATCACTGTCACCACCCTTATCACACCACCTTTATCGTTGTCACCACGCTTATCGTTGTCACCACGTATCCCTGTCACCACCCTTATCACACAACCCTTATCGATGTCACCACGTTTATCCCTGTCACCACCCTTATCACTATCATCCCCCTTAATAGTGGTAACACTGTCACCACCCTTATTATTATCACTACCCTTATTACATTTACCAATTTCACTTGTGAAAAGCGCACAAAATGTTTTATTATGAACAACAAACATACAAAATAGTAAATCCATCCAATCTGCACTAAGATGATCATATGAATATATTCTTGAGGAAATGCTACTAAATAGACCGAAAATCGGGCCTATTTGCAAAACTAGACTAGCAGGCCAAAAAATGGGCCAAAAGGACCCCTCTACCCCATGCAAAAAAAAATACAGGTGATTTGGAACTATTCATTACCGGTTGTAGGAGTTGGCCTGGGAAGAGAAAAGATGAGAGAGATGAGGCTAGAACTCAGATCCGTCACTGCCTCCTCCGAGCCAAATCCTGGGTGAGCACCATTGGAGAACACGATTAGGGTCCCGAGGATGAACGACGAATCGATCTCGTTCCAGATCGACTCCCAATCGCGCAAGAATTCGTCGATCCCTCTACAGCAGTCCACACAGAATTCCAGCATTGAGAACGGCTTCGATGAGAGAGGCCCTCTCCTCGAGCTCAACAGGAATCCCGAGGAGAAAGACGATGCCGATGATGAAGATGGGGAGGGCACGAAAGAGTTCCGGATTCTAGGCCATGCTAAGTGCCTCAACAAGCGGCGTCGCGACAGGGAGGACTCGCCTTGTTCTTCGTCGTCTAAGTGTGTTTCTGTCAATTCTTCCCTGGAATCGCGCTGTGGCGTGGTGAAATCATGGGGCAACCAGCCCTTGGTGGCGGCGGATCCGAAGATTTTCGAGATTATGGAGAAGGAGAAGTCGAGACAAGTTACGGCATCCAATTTCGGGCGTCCTCCAAGTGGACCTTCTCCCGCTCCTTCGAGTAAGTCCCCATTTCGTTTTCTCTTGCTGCTTTAATCTAATTTCAGTATATGCAAAATTGTTGGATCTGCGGGTAATTAGCAGCAACTTGTTGTCATGATCTCTTTATAAACTGATTTCCTGGAGGACTGCAAAATTGAGGAGCTTAGCAGCAAAATCTGATGTAGATTTGAGCTATTCCTCACTGTAAATACAAATGCTCCTATTCCTCAATGTCTATTTGTCATTTTTTGAAGAAATTGCAAAATCTAATGTAGATTTGAGCTATAAAAGGTGTTATCTAGTGCAGATCAAAGGTTCATGTGTAAGTGTTTAGTAATTAATCATGACTTTCAATTTCTGATATGAATATGATCTATGGTTTGGCTAGTTGGCTTGCTTACTGTCAGCTTTTGGATGATCCCTCTCTGCATTATGATTTGAGGAGAGTTGATTAGAAATTTAGAACCATGGTTTGCTTTGAATCCTATGATACAGAGATACATACAAAACGTCTTACGAATTATGTAGTTGTAGCTTCATATCCTGATAGTCTTTGGTTCTCTTGTTCATGAATCTGGAGTGGGTAAAAGTGGATGGATCAAGTACATTTGCTCCTCAATTTGCAATTTGATGACTGCTTCCCGATTGCTTTCGGGCTTTTAGTTAACATTATTAATTCTTATTACATCTGCTTGGATTTATGCCTTGGTCAGTTTCTTGAAAACTTGAAGGTGTTTGGTTTGACCGATGAGGATCAATATGGAAAAGTTCTAGTTTTGGATTTGAAATTTGTCTACCATTACTGAAGTAGCTATTTTGTGCTCTTATTTTGCTATTTTGTGCTCTTATAGGCTCAAGTGATGCATAAAGATTTATGATAGATTTTATAAATAGCCTATTAGCTCAATTTGTAGAGCGTTGTGTTTGCACACAATGATGTGAGTTCGACTCTCACTTAGGCTAATACGGAGAATGCGTTCATATCTCTCTGGATTTATATGATTGAACATGGTAGGAAATATATACACCAATGGCAGGACAAATTTATGAATCTGGTACGACAAATTTATGAATTATGAATATCTCTGAACTTATAAAATTATGAACTTGGTAGGAAATATATAGACTAGTGGTAGGACAAATTTGTGAACCTGGTAGGATAAATATACGATATTGGTATGATAAAAATGTAATCACCGAAATTCATGTGTATAACTTGACACTTTTTTTTTTGATTCATTGTATAACTTGACACTAATGGTAGGATAGATGTACGCAAATGGTACGATATATTTGTACTATTGGAAAGAAGTAGAATTGATATTGACCAATCCACAAATCCCAGACTAGTAATCACTGAGGCGTGAATTGACCCTAATCTCAATCTCAATTACCAATCCACAAATCCCGATCTCAATCCAATTTCTATCAATCAAAATTCATGAATCCAATCTAATTCAATGCTAGAATGACTGAATTAGAGCCTCTACCCTTGGATATAATGTTACTTAGGTTTTCTTCATCTTCTATTGTAGACTGGAAACCCTCTACCCTTGGTTGTTTTTCTGAAAAATGTGGAACATAATTTGCTACGGTTTCTAGCTTTATTTTCCTTGAAAGCTATTTAAATTGGTAGGATAGATGCACAAAAATGGTAGGATATATGAAAACTAATGATAGGAGAAAACAACGATATTAGTAGGATCAGAATGGTAGGATGGCTGGAAACTAATGGTAGGAGAAAACAACGATATTGGTAGAATCAGAATGGAAACTCAGTAATTCCTGTATAACTTGACACTAATGGTAGGATAGATGCACACTAATGGTAAGATATATTTATACTATTGGAAATATGTAAATGCATAATTGACTTTACCACAACACAATATATCGGAGACTTATGAACACACACTCCGTATTAGCCTATGTGAGAGTCGAACTCACATCTCTGTGTGCAAACACAACGCTCTACCAGTTGAGCTAATAGGCTATTTATCATCGTAATAGTAAAGACCAAGTATTTGATGAGTTACGAGGTAGTTGATAGTGAGCATAGACTTGTAGCATCAATTTCATTTCCATATAACATTTTTTGAAAATTTTGGAATCAACATAGGTTGATGATTGGTTGTGCCAAGCTCCCACTCCCGGGAGCCCACCAACCGCCGAACACGACCTTCAGACAAACCCTATCACCTGGGGTACAACACGGGAACAGAGGATCAGCCTGAGAGTAGTTAATTATGTTATAAGAAAGAGGAACAACTACAAAGTAAGGTACAAGATCACTTACCCATCGTTGCCACTGCCACCGGACAAACTTCTTGCACTTTTTCAAATATAAAAGGACAGTTGTACACTATTGGTATGACGGAAATATTCTATTGGTAGGAAGGGGACTGTATCGTTTCCTGGGATGAACGGGCAAATTTTTCCCCGTCCTTTCCACTTCTCTCCTACTCTGCCTCACTTTTTGCAGAGCATGTTATGGTGTTTCAGATCCTCCTCTCAAGTAGACCTGAGCACATGTGTCGGGCCGGGCGGGCTTGGGCTGGGCCTCTGGCATTTTAGCGGCCCGTCCATTGTACCGGGTCGGGCTTGGGCCAGGCCCGGTTTTTGGGCCTACTACGTTGCCCAAGCCCGCCCTTGTTGGCGGGCCGGGCCGCCCACTGGGCCTAACGGGCTTTTTTTCTAAGAAGGGATTCGGGACGGTGAACCCTACCCGATAGAATTTGGTTATGCAACTAAATTTTCTTTTTAGCAAATATCTAAAGCAAAGTCAATTAAAGACATAACACATATAAATCTATACTTTTTTCAATCAGAAAATAATTAAAAATACTACACAATTAATATACATACACATTGTATACACACACATTGTGTAATATATATTAATATACATATACAATACATACACACTGTAATGTGTATATATATATTAATAGAGTATGAATAAATTGTGCACAAGGCTTAGGGTGTACTTTGTACACAATTGTGGACCCTTTGATTGATTGTGATGGATGAATAAGATTAAAAGAGAGTTTTCTTTTTTTTAAAAAAAAAAAAATCAGATGAGCCCCACACAAAATTAAAAGGAACGCCCCTTTTCCTTGCGTGATATTGTTGAGAATTGTGGGACCCGCCCTTGATCTGATCGGGGTATTATTAGTAATGGGATGGTGGTGAAAATATAAGATTGTTGTGTGCGATCATGAGATGGTGGTGAATTTTTGTTATGTTTTTTTCTTTTTTAAAAAAAAACGATAGTGTATCAAAAAAAAAATCAGAAATGGTATATATCCCCTCATATATTTGTAAATCAATTTTTTGTTATAAAGATTTGGCCATTCCAAATAATGTTATAAAGATTTGACATTTTTTTTGTTATTATCTATCTAAATCAATTTTAAAATTTTGGCAATTCCACCGAATAATGTTTTGCATTCCACCGAATAATTTTAAAATTCGGTAAAATTTATGAAATTCGGGATGAGAATAAGCGACGTTTACAATTATCCTCGATAATCTGAAAGGTGAAATGTGAAACATTATTCGGTGAAATATGAAGCATTATTAGTATAAATCGTAAGTATTAATTAGTGATTTGAGTTTTCTTTTATCTGAAATTGATGGACAAAAAAAACATTATTCGGTATATATGACAAATTATTCTGTAGAATTGGTAATTTTTTATTTGAATTGGATGAAAAAAGGAAATATTACATTATTCGGTACCATGTGAAGCATTATTCAGTGGAATCGGTAGAATTTTAAAAACAACGACTATGAAAATACATGTATATATATCATACTATATATTAAATTACTGCATGCATGAAAATACATGTGTGTGTGTGTGTATATATATATATATATATACAGAATATGATTTAAGTAATCGTACAGTAAAAAACTAATATTAGGCCATTACTTGGAAGGAAAAGAAACATATAGTAATAAATTAATATGAACTAAGTACTAGGTATAGAAATGAATGTTTACAAAAAAAAATCTGGATATTCATAAAAAAATAAAAAAAAGAAAGAGAGGAAGGGGTTGGGCAACACGCACAGGGAGATGGATTGTGAGTGGGTTTTTTTCAAGTGGGTCCCATAATTAATTAAAACAAATTAAAAAAATTCCATTTAATCATAGCCATCCATTTCTTATCCATCAACGGCCCGAATTTGTGCACAAGGTACACTATAAGAGGTGTGCACTCTTGAACCAATCCATTGTACTATATATATATATTGTACTATATATATAATATACATTGTAATGTGTGTATATAAATCTATATAGTTTGTATTATTAAAAAAATATCATTATATATATTTATGTATGTATATTATATGTATAATTTTATAATATTATATATACCGGGCCGGGCCTACCGGCCCGCTTGGGCCTCATACTTAGCCCAAGTCCGGCCCAATGGGTCTACCGGACCGGGCCTGTCGGTCCGCTTGGGCCGATTGTTCTACCCAAGCCCGCTTTTTTCCCCGGACAGGTTGGGCGGGCCGGGCGAGTTAGCCCAAGTCTGCTCAGGTCTACTCTCAAGCTTATATATGTTCTTGGGGGACACTCATCAATGTAATCATTGTATTTTCCCCTCATAAATGCTTCCCCCTTTCCCCAAAGGAGGAACCCTGTTTTGGCGCCAAAACTGCACTTACAGCCCGCCAAATCAGCTACAGTGAATCCCCTCCAGATTCTCTCCAAAATATCTCCAAGTATGGAAAGACATGTTTAGCCTATTGGTAGGACCATGTCATTCTATTGGTAAGATGGGCAGTGTACAGTTTTCTGAAATGAACGAAGGATGCCTTTTGGTGCCACATGTCACTGACAGCTACAGTGTCCCTCTCCTTCACCTGCAACTCCCCCATCCGGTTGCCCTTTTTATTTGCAAAATTAGACTACTTTCTACCCTTAGCCAAAAAAAATATTTACATAACTAGACTAGTACATTGTTTTTTGGTCTAGTTATGCAAATCGGCCTATATTCTTTTTAGTTTACTATATCAATAATTGCATAATTGTACAAAAAGAGAAGGTGATCTGGAAATCACTTGAGCTCATTAATTCCAAAAAAAAGAGAGAGATATTTTGTAATGAAATATGCTATCAAAAAGGAGAAGAAACATACTTCACTTCCCACATTCTAATTTGTCTTCGTAGCCATAACTAATAACGTGAATAACTTGTTTAGGAAGTGTATTTAGAAAAAAATCAATGATTTTTTTATTAGGTAAAAATTCGAGGTCAGACATACCTGAATCTCGAAGGCCGACAAGTCGGCAGACGGATAACCGTCGTAAACAAAAAAAAAAAGAAGGTGCAAGATACAGACAATAGCACTCTACAAAGCGTATCTAAACCCAATTAAACCAAACGAGATGAGGACATAGACGACAAATGAAGCCAAGCGCTATCCAGAAGCAGCACTGCAGGCCAGCGGTACATCAGGAGTCACATGCGGGCAGTGAAGATGAACCTCCAAGGAAACATCCTTCCGGAAAAAGGAGACGCCTCGATACACACCGCCACGACCCCAGTCTGTCCCGACTCCGAACATCCAGAACTCTGTCAAACGGAGAAGAAGGTCCAATCACGCCAAACGTAAAGTCTCAATACATCCTGAACCGAAACGCACCAGAAACCTAATGGGACATAAGCAAACCCGACCAGGGATTTATAAGTTATTATTTAATATAATATTATTTATTCTAATTTTCATTTTACGTTATGTCTAAACACACCGGGTCAGCTTTGGGCCAAGGCCAAGCCTTGACCCAAAGGAAAGCAACCGGGCCCAAACACAATTGGCCACACAGGGCAAGGCAATTTGCCAAGAGCCAGCCGCACGGGAAAGAGGAAAATGAAGCCAGAGAACCGGCGACAGCCACCACTCCGAGAGAGAGAGAGAGAGCAGGGAAGACAGGCCATCGGAGACTGGAGGTGTGCAAAGGGGCACCAGAACCGAACCATCCGACGGAGAGCTAGGCACCACCGTAGACGATAGCCCGATCCGCGAAGAGCCCGAGGAAGAAGACGCCCGAATCGAGGCTAATTTGTTCAAATTGGGTGAGAGCGAACGGAGAATTGATCTCAACAACCAAAGAACTATCAAAGCCCCAAAACAATAGAGCAATTTGTTCGAACCCGGAGGCCTTGAAAAAAGAACAGTCAGACATGACAGAGTTGAGCGATGGGGAACAGATTCGAGGAGGGAGGCCTGCGGGGAGGCTGGAGCAGTGGAGAGGTGTCGGACACGAGAAGACAGCCCCGTGTGGGACCTTCACCAGAGCCCAGAGGACGGGAAGAAGGCGGAGCCGCGGATGGGGTGGGCAAGCCCGAAGCTTGGCCGACGGGATAAAACATCGATGGTTTTAGGCCTCCGAAGAGGTGGTTTATGGGCCTCCGAAGAGGATGTTCTAGGCCTCCGAGGAGGTGGATTGGTGGCCTCCGAAGAGGTAAGTTTAGGCCTCCGAAGAGGTAGTTGTTTACCGGAGAGGTGGTCGGCAGAACTCAGGCACCGACTACAACTGCTTGCACGAGGTTTTCATCCCCTTCCCAGAAGAGAGTTTTCATTAATACTCAGTATTCATCTGCAAAAAAATCAATGATGGATATATGGGTAAAAGTGGATATGTATTTAGCAAAAATCACCCATATGTCATCCATATTTCACCCATTTCACCCGCTCACCCGATGAATATGGGTAAAAGTGGATATGGGTGGATATAGGCGGTGGGTCGGATGGGGTGATGGGTTATCCATTGTGGGTCGGGTGAAATAGGGATCTATCCACCCATCAACCGACCTATTGTCATTCCTATTATCTATAAGAGCTATGTATGAATAATGTTGTTTAGACGAATAATTTTACTCTTTAAAATTTTCAATAAATCTTAACCACAGATTTTCTTAATCAAATGCTTCAGATTTTTTTCTCAAATTATATCGCATGTGTTTGTTATGAGTGATTGTTTGACAAATATTCCTAATTATATTGGAATTCAAAGTCGTAATTTTGTTATCTAGCTAGCCATCGCCCAGCCAAAATAGGTGTGAAACAAAAGGTCGTGTTCGACCAATAATTCTCTGTAATTAAGATTTTTTTCTCTACCATTTGATTTTATATGTTGACATATGCTTGTCACTAGTAAGTACATTTATTAAGTGATGGATACCTAAATTTTTTTAAGAGGGGTTAAATAAAATTTTGAGATCTTTTTTTTTTTTATGTATGTATGAAAAATAATTTTTTTAATTTAAATATAGTAGAAAAAATCTTAAATTTGTTATTTCATTATGTATTTTTAGTAAAAATAATAGAAATGATAAAAAAATAGAATTTTTTATATGTATATTTTAAATATATTAAAGAAAATATTAAATTATTATATAAATAGACATTTTTAATAGTAATATGTATGAAATTATTTAAAAAATTTTAGAAAAAAGTTGATATCAGTATAATTTTTAATATTAAGAAATGTGCATAAACACTCGAACTTCATATTTTACTTTTAAAAGAAATTGTCTTTTTTTGTTTTTTTTTAACCGGAAAAAATTTGGCAATAGGGCTGCCCTTACATGCCAACAACATCCAAACGGATGAGATTACGAAGCATCAAATTTGTTGTTAGGGATCTAAAAAAGGGGATATTTTTTTATTTGTTTATTATCAAGAAGTAGGCTAGCGCCTCTTATTTATATAATTGAAATTGCTCAAAGGGAAGAGCCTCGGAGACCCAGAAAAAAACTTACATAAAAAAATCTGGTAAAGCAGTGAATTCAATAAAACTATTAGTCCTTGAAGGCCGATTGTGGGAGAGCATCGGCAACCTGATTCCCCTGGTGTTTGACATGAGACACATGGACCTCCCGATCAGTTTTCCGCCTCCAAATAGCGTCTACATTGTGCTACTAGATGGTGGTTATGTCATGTATGGGCTTAAGGCCAAGTGTATAAATAGGGATGTAACACTATGGATTGGGCATTCCATGACAAAGCAATTACTCCCTAACCTCTTCTATCCTTCTACTACTCTCCCTCTCTCCCTACCTTCAACCTCTTTTCCCTCCCTTTCTATTCTGTTACAGAACCACCACCACCATCTTCTACCTTCACTCACGCCAGCCACCACATTGGTATCAGAGCCAGCATCCGAGGCACGCAATCACCATGGCTGAGGGCACAAGATCGAAGACTCTGGAGGCGCAGTTCATGGATCTTAGAGAAGACATGAGAGCCTTCACGGATTCGACGCAACAGTCACTCTCGGATTCGCAATCAAGACGAGAGGAGCAAGCAAGAATGATCGAGCATCAGGCCAAGCAACTGGAAGAGTTCAAGAAATTCACAGAGAATCAACTGGCTCAATTGACGGAATTGATAAGGAATCCGCCCGTCAAAGATCGAGTTCAAGATCCAGTAGATGAGGGCGCTAATCGAGAGCAGAGAAATCAAAGCCATCACGCAGGGAAGGAGCACTCAGTGATGGGGTCAGGACCTCCGGGAATGGAGATTCCTGGTCGTCGGAGCCACAATTCGAGTTGGAGCTCCAATGGATCAGGTTCAAGCTCGAATTGGCCTAGCGACGGTATGAGAGGAAATCGGTTGCCGAAACTGGATTTTCCGAGTTTTGAAGGCACGAATCCGCGCAGCTGGATCCGAAAGGCAGACAAATTTTTCTCCATCTTCGCAATTCCTGAACACCAGAAAGTCGAGATCGCTGCTATGCACTTATCCGACCGAGCAGATATTTGGTTACAAGGGTACATGATCCACAAACCAAGAGCACGATGGGGTGAATTTTGTGATGACATCTGTGCAAGATTCGGAGAACGCAGAGAACCAGAAATAGTTGCCGAATTTAACAAACTAGCTCTAAGCGATGATCTGGAAGCATACATTGAGAAATTCAAGGATCTGCGGGCATGTATGTTGGCCTTCAATCCACATTTGACAGAATCTTACTTCGTATCAAGCTTCATTAGCGGCTTACGGGAAGAAATCAGGTCTTTGGTACAATTGGGAGCACCATCGTCGATGCTGAAGGTGTTTGAGCAATCCAGATTGCATTACAGATCAGTTCAGGCACTCCTACGGCTATCAAAGATCCCAAATAGAAACCCAGCGAGTAATGGAGCCTCTTTCAGACCTTCTTGGCAAAGGGAAGGGCCGAGTAAAGATCCGACACCCACTCTGAAGAATATCACTAATCAAATGTCTGATCTCAGCATCAAGAAGGCTCAAGATCTCAAGAAGGGATTATGCTTCCGTTGTGGGGACAAGTACTTCTATGGCCACCGGTGTAAGACCAACACCTTGCATAGTTTAATGGCTCAAGAAGGCCATGATGAGCAAACGGAGGAGCTGTTACCTCACGAATGGAATGAAGACCACGAGGAGATACCTGAAGTCTTTGTTCATGCACTGTCTGGAGGTGAATCGGGCACTACTATAAGAGTGAAAGGCGCCATCAAAGGTAAAGAGATTACAATCCTTATTGACAGTGGGGCTGCACATAGTTTCATGGATATTGATATAGCTCGAGAAGCTGGATTTGAGATAGGCAGCACTGGGCTAATGGTGGTTAACACATTGGCTGGCAAAATGATGAGTAATCAAATGTGCAAGAACTGTGAATGGGAAATGCAGGGTAGCAAATACTTTTTGATATTAGATTGCTTAAAATGTCAGACAGTGAGATAATTTTAGGGGCTGATTGGTTGGATGGATTCAACCCAGTCTTGTTTGATTTCTTAGCTGTCCAGATATCTTTTCTAAGAAATGGAAAGAAAGTTGTGATCAAGGGGATCAAAGACTCTTAGGAAGCTGCTGTAGCCAGTCTTAGGGTGCTTTCAGGAAAGGAACTGGTCACTATGGTGCAAAATAAAGAGTTATCTTGGGTGGCTGAAGTTGCACATGTCTGTAGCTTGGACCACACTAGCCCTACTGTCCGGAGTTGCATTGAAAACATATTAAATGAGTTTCCTGATGTGTTTGCAGAGCCATCAGGCTTACCCCCTATTAGAGGGCATGAGCATACCATTTTCCTCAAAAAGGATACCTCTCCCATTGCTATAAGGCCTTATAGGTATGCCCGTTTCCAGAAAGTGGAAATTGAAAAGCAAGTTAGTGAGATGTTGAAAAGTGGAGTTGTACAGACTAGCCATAGTCCCTTTGCTGCCCCAGTATTGCCTGTGAAGAAAAAAGAGGGCACTTGGAGAATGTGCATTGACTACAGGCGCCTGAATGAGGCAACAATATTCAAGGACAAATTTCCTATCCCTCACATTGAGGATTTGTTGGATGAGCTTAGAGGTGCTGTGATCTTCTCCGAGTTGGATCTGAGATCTAGGTATCACCAAGTCAGAATGACTGCTAAGGATGTGGAAAAGACTGATTTTAGGACACATCAAGGGCATTATGAGTTTAAGGTAATGCCCTTTGGCCTCACCAATGCTCCTGCAACATTCCAAGCTCTTATGAATGACGTTTTCAGTGAAGTTTTGAGAAAATATGTCCTAGTATTCTTTGATGATATATTAGTTTATAGCAGCTCACTGGAACAGCACTTGGGGCATTTGTCTTGTGTCTTAAATATGCTTAGAAAGCATAAGCTGTTTGCAAAAAAAATCTAAATGTGAATTCGGGCAAGCTCAAGTGGAGTACTTAGGTCACATCATCTCAGCACAAGGTGTTGCAACCGACCCAAAAAAAAATTGAAGCTATCAATAATTGGCCTGTGCCTAGATCCTTGAAAGCTTTGAGAGGATTTCTGGGATTGTCAGGCTACTACAGGAGGTTCATCAAAGGTTATGGAGGCATTGCTAAACCCTTGACTGATCTCCTTAAGAAGGATGCTTTCTGTTGGTCATTAGATGCTCAGACTGCCTTCTTACACCTGAAACCACTCCTCACTAAACCACCTGTGCTATGCATGCCTGACTTCTCCAAGAAATTCACAGTGGAGACTGATGCTTGTGATAAAGGCATTGGTGCTGTCCTCTTACAGGAAGGAAGACCAGTAGCTTACATCAACCAGGCACTACATGGCAAGTCTCTATTACTGTCTACCTATGAGAAGGAATTGCTAGCTATCCTTCTAGCAGTGGACAAATGGAGACACTATTTGGAGCACCAAGTGTTTGTGATCAAGACTGATCATCAACCCCTCAAACACCTGCTAGACCAGAAGCTTACTACCCAGCTACAAAGGAGGGCAATGAGAAAGATGTTAGGCCTAACCTACAGCATTGCATACAAAAAGGGGTGTGAGAACAAGGTAGTTGATGCTCTTTCCAGGAAGTTTGAAGAGCCTCAAGGGGAATGCTACACAACTAATGTGGTCCAACCCACATGGATGACAGATATTACTGCCAGCTACTCAAATGACAGTCATGCCCAACAGCTATTAGTGGAAGCTGTTTCTGACACTTAAGGGAGACTTTCAGTTTGCAAAGGCATCCTAAGGGTGGACCAATGTCTGTATATTGGGTCATCAACTGACCTCAGGCTCAGGTTGCTCAAAGCTCTACATGAGGAGCATGTAGGTGGTCACTCAGGCACTCAAGGGACTTACCAAAAGATGAAGCAACTGTTCCATTGGCCAGGGCTAAAGCAAGCAGTCACAGACTTTGTATTGACTTGTGAGATTTGTCAAAGAAGTAAGGCTGAGAATGTGGCCTCACCTGGTCTACTGCAACCATTACCTATCCCTAGCACACCATGGTCACATATCTCTATGGACTTCATTGAGGGTCTGCCCCACAGTCAAGGAAAAAACTGCATTTTTGTAGTGGTAGACAGACTCACAAAGTATGCTCATTTTCTAGCATTAAAGCACCTCTTCACAGCTGCTTCTGTGGCCTCTACCTTCATGGAACATGTGTACAAACTCCATGGCTTACCTGAGAGCATAGTATCTGATCGTGACAAGATCTTCCTCAGTTCATTCTGGCAGCATTTGTTTAAAGGGTTGGGCACAGGCTTACACATGAGCACTGCATACCACCCTCAATCCGATGGGCAGACTGAGAGAGTTAATAGGTGTCTAGAAACCTATCTTCGTTGTATGACTTCAGATCATCCACAACACTGGTACAAATGGCTCTTTTTAGCTGAATTTTGGTACAACACCAATTTTCACACATCACTGCAGACTACACCATATCAAGCATTGTATGGCCATCCTCCACCTCTACTGGGGTTCAATGCTTTCATTGGCAAGCATTCAGATGCTTCAGAGTGGCTGCAACAGAGACAACATATGCTAGCTCAAATCAAATTCCACCTGCTCCAAGCTCAAGTAAGGATGAAGCAATTTGCAGATAGGCATCGCTCGGACAGAGAATTCCATGTGGGTGAAATGGTCTTTTTGAAACTACAGCCTTACAGACAATCTTCCATGGCCATCAGGAGGAACCTCAAACTCTGTTCTAAATTTTTTGGACCCTTCAAGGTCCTTACAAAGGTGGGAACTGTGGCATACAAACTTGAACTGCCTCCGGGAGCAGCCATACATCATGTCTTCCATGTGTCACAGCTTAAGCGCCAAGTTACTCGGCATCACTTACCTTCCATGTCACCCCCAGTAGCTGATGATGAAGGTGACTTAGTAACTGCACCAGAGGCCATCCTCGACACCAGAGTGACCTATTTGAGCAATGGTGATCCTGTGTCAGAGTGGTTGATCAAATGGACCAACCTGAGCACAGATGAGGCCACTTGGGAGCTTGCTGGCCACATCATTCATCTCTTTCCGGATTTTCAGATTAAGCCTTAAGGCAAGGCTCTTTTGAGAGGGGATGTAATGTCATGTATGGGCTTAAGGCCAAGTGGGGATGTAACACTATGGATTGGGCATTCAATGACAAAGCAATTACTCCCTAACCTCTTCTATCCTTCTACTACTCTCCCTCTCTCCCTACCTTCAACCTCTTTTCCCTCCCTTTTTATTCTGTTACAGAACCACCACCACCATCTTCTACCTTCACTCACGCCAGCCACCACAGGTTAGCCCCCGCAAATATAGCTAGGGTCTTTTTGCCTCTAGTTTTTTTTATATGGGCTTTTTGCCTCTAGTTGACACTTGGACAACAGATCTAGCATCTCATTTTCTTCCATCCGTTCTCTGCCTTCCCAACTGGGCTGGTCAAGATGTCGACGCGAGGGCGTGGAGGTTCCACGGGAAACAAGTTCAGGATGTTGGTGGGTCTGCCAGTGGCGGCGGTTGTGAACTGCGCTGACAGCCTGACAACACTGGGCTAAGAACCTAAACATATATTTTACTCCCTCTGTTCCAAAATAAAAGTCATTTGACTTTTTTGCACGCATTTTAAGGAGGTAAAAACTATATAAAATATTATTTTTTTAATGAATTTGTTTTTATAAGTTTATACTTATGAATACCGACTATGAAATTATTATAAAAAAATTGATTAAAAAAATAATATTTTATAGTGTTTTTACCTCCTTAAAAAGCGTGCAGAAAACGACAAACGACACTTATTTTGGAACGGAGGGAGTATCTAACAAGCCCTAACTTCTTTTCCATTCTTTCCTAGCACCATAAACTTTGATAACTAGCACAATAAACTAACTCATCTTAATTAACCAAATTGATATTAAGGTAATAATTGAACTCATAAATTTTTAAAAAATTGGTGTGTATTAATCATTGGGATAATTAAACCCCGGCGCTTGTATGATATTCATCTTAGAATAACAAAAAAAAAATCACGTAGCAAAAATTAAGGATCAAGCAATACAAATAAAATCCTAATCGAAGTAAAATCAAAAGCAAAGAAAGCGAGATATATAAAAGAATAGTAAACCAACGTGTCAATTTTATTTTGATCAAATAACAGCTCTCACTGTTTGCCTACTGTAAAAAAAAAAAGTAAAGATTCGAGATCAGGTTTATCGGCAGACGAAAACCGCTTAAACATACCGTAAGAATAAAAACGAGTGCTATATATAAAACAAGCAGAAATAACTCACAATAAGACGGTCT
This sequence comes from Persicaria tinctoria, assembly GCA_037127255.1. NCBI lineage: Eukaryota > Viridiplantae > Streptophyta > Magnoliopsida > Caryophyllales > Polygonaceae > Persicaria > Persicaria tinctoria. The sequence continues at coordinate 63,718,108 of JBANSL010000010.1, read as the reverse complement.
AAGAAGAACTACGTTTCCTAACAGTTGCAGACGACGGCGAAAACCGAAGCCAAACACCACCGAACAGTAGCACCGTGGGTCGGCGGTACAACAAAAATCTATCCCCTATGGGTAATGCAAACAAAACTCCAAAAAAGCTCATTTTCAGATGCAGAGTCGCCCCGAAAGTAAACGTGTCAAAATTGGATGACTGGTCTCTTTCAATAAAACTATATAACTAATTATTAATTTTTCCCCTACGTTTTTTGTTTGTAAATAGAAAAAAGATGGATTTTAACAACTGCTATGTTTGAATCAAATAGTAAAACCCACATAATTCAACAATCAATGATGTTTGTGAGATTAGCAGTGATGTGAAGAACACCAATTCAACGTTCCTACATATGCATCAAGATAGAGCTCCAATTCAACCTGGGAAATGATCGACTACAATGCTGGATCGGCATATGCATTGAGAGAAGTCAGTGCGGCAATAGATGTGCATCAAGAAGCAAGATTCCATCAATGGATAACTTATTGTCACCACCCAGCAACAAATCTAACTTAGCGTCTGAAAAGTGGTCAATTACAATGTTGGATCCCCGTTTCTTGAGCACTTTGTTTTCGAAGCGTGCCTTCGTCTCGAACACGTCAAGCTTCCTCCAATTCAACTTGGGCAATGATCTTCTAAATAACAAAGATATTAAGTTTTAACACAAAATAAATGAGAAAAAATAAATAAAATTTACAATAGAAAGTAATTAATTGGTTAATTTAATTAAAAAATTTTAAATATCTTTAATTCAAACGAGTAAAAAAAATTGGGAGAAATTAATATTCTAGTAAATTTGTTAAATTATCATTAAATTTATTTTAATTAATAACTGATTAAATTCTGTTAGTTATATAGGTCGGGCCACAATTAATGAAAAACTGCCACGTAAGCCTTGGTTTAAGGTAAGGCTGTCACGTGTATCTTTCACATCTGTTTTAGTATTATATTAGATATTAGATATATATAGATTTATAGATATAGATATATAGACAGATATAGATATATAGATATGTAGATTATATTTGATTCATTGTATAATGAAATTAAAGATGAAATTGTATAAATTATGGACCAATTGAATGGTTAAGGGATCCTAATGCTATCTCTTGAAACTATGAGGAATGATTTGATTAAAGTATATTTGATTCATATGAATTATTCAAACACCGTAATGCATATTTTAAAATTAGTCTTTTCGAAAATTAATTTTATGATAAATTTGTTAAATCAATTTAATAATTAATTGGATTTATTTAAATTAATACTTGATTAATTTGAATTAATTATTTAGGTGGTTTCATGTTTATCTTTAAAAATAAGGTGGGGCCACATTGAACAAAAATCTGCCACATAAGCCTCATTTAAGGATAATCCGCCATGTGTCCTCCTTTAACATTTGTTTTAGTATTATATTAGATATTAGATATTAGATACTAGTTTATTACCCGCAATCTTCGCGGCTTTTTCATAACTTTTATTTATATAAAATAACTTTTAATTACTTTTAATAATTTTGAAAATATATAATTCTCACACATGTTTATTTGCGCATATATATACATATCATATATATATATATATATATATATATATATATATATATATATATATATATATATTGAGAGAGAGAGAGAGAGAGAGAGAGGTCACTCAGGTCAGGTCGGGTGTTTACACCTCTTATTGTGTTTTGTGTTAACAAATCTAAGCCATTGATTGATTAGAAATGGATGGGTGAGATTAATTGAGATTTTTCTTTTTTTTATTTAAATAAAAAAGAGTAGGCCCACCACTTTCCACCACTTTTATGGCCAAATTGCTGAAGTGGGAGCGCGTGTGTTGGTTTTTTTGGGAGCTAACGTTTTTTTTGCGGGGAGGATGAGATTTTGCTTGTACTGTGTCTTCGATGAATAATGACGAACAAATTACCGAATAATTCCAGATTATCAACGAATAATGATCGCCAACATAAAATAAAAACCCATCTCGGGAGGCACAAATTATTCGATGGTATTGCTTGATTATGTAGTAAGATTTGGACAATTATTCGATAAATTCAAGAACAATTTATGTAAATTTCAAATAACCCACATCTAATTACCCAGATACATCTGAATAATTCCTTATTATCAACGAATATTGACTCTAAACTTGTCGAATAATAGATAAATTTATAAACAATTTTACACGGTGTTTGAATTTCAACAAACCTACCTTATTGCCCCTCCCTCTAATTTACCCTATACATATGAATAATTTATAATAATCAACGAATAGTTACTCTAAAATTGCCGAATAGATACCCCTATACATATGAATAATTTGTAATAATCAACGAATAGTTACTCTCAAATTGTCGAATACCTATCCACACTTTTCAAGATCTGGGCACACGGATGGTGGGGAAATCCGCGGCGGCGCTGCTAGCTCTTGGTGGCGGAGGAAGAAGTGGAGATCAGGATGTTGAGAGAGGAAGAGATCGAGCATGATTTGAGCAGCCATGGACGAGAGGCCAGATCTTACGGTTTCATCCCTCCCTCAATCGTCCTCCCTCAACCGCCATCGTCCTTCCACACAACCTCGCCGGCCTCCATCCCCACCACTGACAAGATATTCCGCCATCTTCCCTCCTCCATTGAAGAAGCCTCCCCGATCCCGCCGCTATCCATTGAAGAAGCCCCCCGGCCTCCATTGAAAAAGCCGTCCTTGCCAGACTGAGATCTCACATCTAACCGATGCCTTCAAATCGTCGATGCCGTCATTGGACTGAGATATCGCCTCCAACCTTCAAGCTCGCCACTCGTCCAATTGCCCTTTCTCTTTCTTCCGATCGCCCCCAATTCTCATTCTCTCTGTTGATAAAGCGTAATGTGTGGAGGTAGGGTTAAGGGGATTTGTATTCACGCGCATAACTGAAGGGTGAGATTGTGTTTTTTAATTTTAATTTACAATTAATTTAAAATTCTCAATTAATCTTAACCCTCCATTATCTAATAATTAAGGGCCTAGATTTGTTAACACAAAACACAATAAGACTTGTTAACATTTGATCCATACTCTATATATATATATGACATTTTAATAATTAAGGTATTTTAATTAATTATCTTATAAGGCTATAAAATAAGATTACGCTAAATCTATAATAGATAGATTGTAAAGTCTCCTTATTTTAATTTAATATTTAGTTGTACACATGATCAAACACTTGTATACATGATCAAAATTTTTTTTTTTTTTATAGTTTTTAGCTCCTAAAAAACACGCAAAAAAATAAAAACACATCTATTCTAGGACGGAGGGAATATTATTTAGGTGTTAAGGATGAAATATTGCATGTAGAGATGTTTAAACGAAAGAAAAATGTTTTGTTAAAAAAATCTACTATATAATCGAGTTTTATTAATTTTGGTTAGCAAAATTCATTCGTCCGCTTATCATTAATTTGGTTTTAAATTGAAAATGACAACAGACACCTTTGTTATCACTAACCTTGTTCGATATATATTTCAATATTCTATGGGAAAATTCTTCTCAGTTGTTTAAGAACATAAATTAACACCAATTAAAAAAAATGCTCAAATTAAAAAAAAAAGGGATCACAGACTACCCAAAAAAAATGCTCAAATTAGCTATATATTCTAAACTATCAAATTAAAAAATGTTTACCTAACTGTTTCCAAATTAAATATATAGTACAAAAACAACCTATAAATTATAGAAGTAATTTGGTCCAAAGGACTTCGACCTTTAGACCAATTACTAAATATTCTAAAGACTTTTTTTTACTAGTAAATGTCCATTATATTTTCATAATACTAACTTTGCCCTTACTTTAATTAACCCCTTCGTTCCCCTCTGATTTTAATTCATCCGTGTCTGTTCAGATTCATTGGCTCCCATGGAGACATCTCCAATCCCCCGCCGATAGATCTGCCTCCTCCATCGATCCGGTTCATGCTCCGATCCACCGTCGATGCTGTCTTCCTCCACCAACCGCCTTCCTCCGCCCTTCTCGGTTCAGTTCTAGAACCTCGGAGCGCCATGGCTTCCGGTTTTGATTTCTCTCTCCTCCCTCTCCCATGGCGGTTGCCTTTCCGATGCAATATCCGGAGCTCCGTCGATGAACCGATCCGCCTCGAACCATAAGACGGCGCTGCCGTCACCTTCGCGTGCTGGCCTACAGCCACTTCACCAGCGAGGAGTGCCTCTCGCAGCTTCCCCCGCCCCTTTTCCTTCCCTGTCGTTTCCATGTGACGGATTTCTTCGATTTTGGCTAATTTCAATATCAATTTCATGAATTGGGAATTTGGGATGCATCCGCTTTGAATTTTTCAGATCTATGATTTTAAGAAAAAAAATTATATTTATATTTATGGCTGCTATTGTATGTTTGCAAGACTGTGTGGATTGTATTGTAAAAAAACAAAATCAGTGAGTCAGAGGTAGAAGATGAAGGAGGGTATTTGTGTGTCTGCCACTTGAGTTCCAAATTAACTTGGGCCTAATATTCTATACAAGAATATGAGCCCATATACATCATACTATCCAATTACAAATGTAAACCATGTAAAATCAATTTTTGGCTCACAATTTTTCTTATTTGTAATCTCATTCTTTCACTTTGTCCATTCTTTAATTTTGGTTACAGTGTATGACCCCTGTTTTTATAGTGGTGACACCATTAACGACCCTATTTTTATTTTGGTTACAACGTCTATGATCCTATTTTTATTTTGGTTACAACATCTATGACCCTGTTTTTATTTTGATTACAGTGTATATGACCCTGTTTTTATTTTGGTTACAATCTATGACCTTGTTTTTATTTTGGTTACAGCGTCTATGACCCTCTTACTCATTCATATATTAGAGGAGAAATGTCATCACATCTATTTTGGTTTCTCATTAGCCCTTATAGGGTTTGTGTCTCCCTTGTCGTAGGGTTTTCTTTTGATTACAGTGTCTTTGATCCTTTTTTCATAGTGGTGACAGTGTCTATAACCCTGTTTTTATTTTGGTTACAACGTCTATAGGGTTTTCTTTTGATTACAGTGTCTATGACCTTTTTTCATAGTGGTGACAGTGTCTATCACCCGGTTTTTATAGTGGTGACAGTGTATATGACTCTCTTACCCATTCATACATTGAAGGAGAAATGTCAACCTAATGTCTTTTGGCTTCTCATTAGCCCCATTAGGGTTTGTGCTTACCTTGTCCTAGGGTTTTCCATTTGGTGACAGGAATCATCTCTTAACGACGTACTGTACTTAACATTTTAGGGTTTAGGGTTTAGGATTTAGGGTTTAGGGTTTAGGGCCTTGGCCCTAAACCCTAAAGATTTAACCCTAAACCCTAAACCATATTGTACATCACATGTTTGTTTGGCTTCTCATTAGCCCCTTTAGGGTTTATGCTTCCCTTTTCCTAGGGTTTTCCTTTGATTACAGTGTCTATAAACCTTTTTTCATAGTGATGACAGTGTCTTTAAAACTGTTTTTATTTTTGTTACAACGTCTATAGGGTTTTCCTTTTGATTATTGTGTCTATTGCTTTGTTTTTATAGTGGTGACAGTGGCTATGACACTTTTTATTTTGATTACAGTGTCTATGACACTCTTACCCATTCATGTATTAGAGGAGAACTGTCGCCACATTTATTTTGGCTTTTCATTAGCCCCTAAAGGGTTTGTGCTTCCTTTATGATATGATTTTCCTTTGATTACAGTGTCTATGACCACGTTTTTATAGTGGTGACAGTATATATGACTTTATTTTTTTATAGTGGTTACAATAGTAGTTACATTTTTAATTTTTTTATTGTGGTGACACTAATTTAAAAAAATTTAAAAAACTAGAAATTAGAAATTAGAGAACAATTATCACTAAATGTATTTTGGCTTCTCATTAACCCCTTTAGTGCTTATGCTTCCCTTTTCCTAGGGTTTTCCTTTGATTACAGTGTCTATGAACCTTTTTTCATAGTGGTGACAGTGTCTATAAAGCTGTTTTTATTTTGGTTACATCGTCTATATGGTTTTCCTTTTGATTACAGTGTATTTGACCGTGTTTTTATAGTGGTTACAGTGTCTATGATCCTATTTTTATTTTTCTTACATCATCTATGACCCTCTTAACCATTCATATGTTATAGGAGAACTGTCACTACATGTATTTTGGTTTCTCATTAGCCCCTATAGGGTTTGTGCTTCCGTTGTCCTATGGTTTTTCTTTTGATTACAGTGTCTATGACTTGGTTTTTATAGTGGTGACAGTGGCTATGACACTGTTTTTTTACAGTGGTTACAATAGTAGTTACATTTTTATTTATTTTTATTTTGGTGACACTAATTTAAAAAAATCTAAAAAACTAGAAATTAGAAATTAGAGAACAACTGTCACCACATGTATTTTGGCTTCTCATTAGCCCTTATAGGGTTTGTGCTTCCCTTTTCATAGGATTTTCTTTTGATTACAGTGTTTATGAACCTTTTTTCATAGTGGAGACAATGTCTATAAAGCTGTTTTTATTTTGGTTACATTGTCTATAGGGTTTTTCCTTTTGATTACATTGTCTATGACTTTGTTTTTATAGTGGTTACAGTGGCTATGACACTGTTTTTATTTTGATTACAGTGTCCATGACCCTCTTACCCATTCATGTATTAGAGGAGAACTGTCATCACATTTATTTTGGCTCATCTTTAGCCCTTACACGGTTTGTTCTTCCTTTATGATAAGATTTTATTTTGATTACAGTGTCTATAAACCTTTTTTCATAGTGGAGATAATGTCTATAAAGCTGTTATTATTTTGGTTACATCGTCTATAGGGTTTTCCTTTTGATTATAGTGTATTTGACCGTATTTTTATAGTGGTTACAGTGTCTATGATCCTATTTTTATTTTGCTTACAACATCTATGACCCTCTTAACCATTCATATGTTATAGGAGAACTGTCACCACATTTATTTTGGCTTCTCATTAGCCCCTATAAGATTTCCTTTTGATTACAGTGTCTATGACCACGTTTTTATAGTGGTGACAGTATCTATGACTTTATTTTTATCATGGTGACAATAATAGTTACATTTTTAATTTTTTAACGGAGATTATGCGAGTTAGAACAACTTCTATAATTGCGGGATAATTTCTGAAATTTTAGAAATTAACACAGGGGCATATTTTATAAAAAACAGAAAGTCTAGGAGGTTTAGCGTAATTCTTCTTCTTCTTCCCCCATCTCGAGCAGCTTCAATAGTGATTTTCGCCGATCTTCCGACGGCTCGTTCTCCTTACACAGAGCTCCGTTTGACGCGTATGACCTATCAAACTGACGAGTGCAATCTCTACTTCAGTCTCGTTGTGTTGATTTTGTCGAAGAATGATCTTACACACCGCGGCGAATGCTTGAACAGGGGCTGCTAAGCGGGTGTTTCACGAAGCTCCAAGGTGTCCAACAATGGCGGTTAGCGATTTTGTATAAATTTGAGAGGGTTTTTGCACGAAAACCATCCTTGAGAGATGTAGAACTTGATTGAGCGGGTAGAAGGCTTCGATTTAGGGTCGAACGGAGAGGAGGTCAAGCGACGACCAAGGACCGACCGACAGCCACCGGAGACGAAGATGGTGAATCTGTCGAGCGTGCTCGATTGATTTTAGAGAAGTGGAGCGTGAAATTTGGGGGAAATTAGGGGCAGGGGCAAAATTGGAAATTATGGACATTTACCTAATATTGCCACCCTTGTGTCCTATGTCTTAAAAATTGGACCCAAAATGGCCACTTAGCAAAAACCCCCTAAATTATACACTTAAATATAAAAAATATTTCATATAAAAATTAAAGAATAAAAATGATTGTTAAAAAATATAGTCCGACTTAAAATCAATAGGAATCCTACTAAATACAAAAACTATGGGTTATAAATAGTATGTCATATCATCAAATAATAATAATAAAAAATTATTTTATTTATTACTTCAAAAAAAATATCACTATTTTTATAAGTTGAAAATCATAATAAAATATTAAATATCACTATAATTACTTACTCCGTATCTATTATGTATATATATATAATTATATAAGTATACATAAATATACATAATTACGTATCTATTACTTCGTAAGTGTGTGTATATATAACCTTTTAAGATAAATTAATCTAATCTTTTTGTTATTTATAGAAAAAATAATCTAATTTTTTATAGGATTTTTTTGCTAAGTGTCCATTTCCTACAAGGCCTTTTGCAAAATATCCACTTTTATTTCCCCTTTTGCAAAATGTCCTAATATTACATTTTTGCCCCTCCTTCCCATTCCCTCCCTTCCTTCCCATTTTTATTTTGACCATTGACCGGTCAAAGTCAATGAATTGGTGACAAAAAAAAAATTTGGTGACACGTTTCTTTTTTCGGTTTTTTTTTTTTTTTAACGAAATTAGTGTCACCACCATTATAAGTGGTGACGCCGGTCAATGGCTTTGGTGACACAACTTTGGTGACACATTATGATGATAAACAAATTTTTGGGTGACAATTTTTTTTTTTACGAGATTAGTGTCACCGCCCTATCGCTGTCACCAAAACCCATATCGCTATCACCACCACCCATATCGCTGTCACCACCACCCATATCGCTGTCACCACCCTTATTGCGGTCACCACCTCTATCGCTGTCACCTCCCTATCGCTGTCACCACTCCTATCGCTGTCACCACCACTCCTATCGCTGTCACCACCACCTCTATCACTGTCACCACCACCTCTATCACTGTCACCACCACCCATATTGTTGTCACCACCCTTATTGTTGTCACCACCTCTAACGTTGTCACCGCCCTCTCGCTGTCACCACTCGTATCGCTGTCACCACCACTCCTGTCGCTGTCACCACCACTCCTATCGCTGTCACCACCCTTATTACTGTCACCACCTCTATCGTTGTCACCGCCCTATCGCTGTCATCACTCATATCGCTGTCACCACCACTCCTATCGCTGTCACCACCACTCCTATTGTTGTCCCCACCCCCTATCGATGTCACCACCACCCCTATCACTGTCACCAACACCCATATTGATGTCACCACCCTTACTGCTGTCACCACCTCTATCGTTGTCACCACTCCTATCGCTGTCACCACCACTCCAATCGCTGTCATCACCACCCCTATCACTGTCACCACCACCCCTATCACTGTCACCACCCTTATTGCTATCACCTCCTCTATCGCTGTCACCGCCCTATTGCTGTCACCACTCCTATCGCTGTCACCACCACTCCTATCGATGTCACCACCACACCTATCATTGTCACCACCACCCCTATCACTGTCACCACCACCCATATCGTTGTCACCACCACCCATATCGCTGTCACCACTCTTATTGCGGTTATCACCTCTATTGCTGTCACCGCCCTATCGCTGTCACCACCACTCCTATCGTTGTCACCACCACCCCTATCACTGTCACCACCACCCCTATCGTTGTCACCACGCCCATCGTTGTTGTCACCACCCTTATCAATGGTGACACCGTTAGTAATACATATAATGACAACTTTTTTTTGGGTGACGGTGATATCTTTTTTTTTTAGAGTTTTTTTAATTAGATCACTATCACCAACAATGTCACCACCTTTATTAGTACACTGGTGACGGTAAGATCCAACCAAATTGCTAACTAAAAAAATCCAACCAAATCACAATAAGATCCGACCAAATGACATGACATATTTATAGTAAATTATGGAGTGAGCATATAATTAAACTTATATAAAGTATGATACATTGTCAATAATCTGCATATATTTGAAAAATTCATAATCTGCATATATAAGGTGGGTGGTGGGTGCGATGGTAGCAGGGAAAACTCCTACCATTATTTTGTGTACATCCCACAGTATAAATGTGATAAAAGAAATACGACCTGAACAAATCTACACTACTACTGTCATTATGTACATCCCAGAAGTCGGAGCTATTATGCTCCATAAATCAACAACCCCTTAGCCATGGCAGGTTATCGACTCTATAAATTGCATCTCTATCAAGCCGCGCAACGCCTTGAAACCCTTAGCAACACAATGTTCGATCGATGACAGCGAAATCAAAATCAAGCTTGATGGAAAAGTGACATTCTAAAGGAAAAAACCGATTAGAAATCATTCTAAAGGAAGAAAAAACTTAAATCAAATGAAGAACATTAACTTACAACAAATCGTGCAGACAGATAGAATTTTAGCATAAAAACACAACGAATCTTCCACAGACAAAACACAATCACCAGTCAAAATCTCAAATTAGAACAAGGCGATTAAGATTCCCAAATTCATACAGCAATCGAGAAAAACAGATTTCCAGAAATAAACATCTAGAAACAAAAAGATTTGAAACTTGAAAAACTCACAATTAATGAAGAAGAAGAAAAACTCACAAAAACAAACATCTAGAAACAAAAATCAGACGCAAGATCCTCGTTAGTAACAACAAACTCTCAACGACCGTCAATTTCGACTTCGATGTGACTCTAATCGAAGAAAAAATGAAGACGAAGAGTTGGCGTTGCCTACCAGTCCACCGGCGACGCAGAAGCTAACGAGGAGGAAACGGTGGAGGACGGAGGCGCGGGCTTCCATCTTCAACAGTAGCATCAACTGAATTCCGCAATTAGGATCTGAATTCCGAAATCAGGATCCCAAAATCGAAAGAAATCAGTTGCGGATGACAGCGCCAGGGCGAAGAGGAGAAGGCGGATCTCGACCTAGCTCTCTTCGTCCCCGCAGCCATATCCGAATATATGTGAATCTGCAATTTGAACCTGCGATCTTAGAATTCAAACGAATCTCTGTGAATCTGCTATCAGAATCTCCCTTTCAACCGTGAAAATCGACAAAATCGCAGATATGAATCTCTGATTTGAATCTCCATTTCGATCCGGCCGCAACTCTGATCCAGAGGTCTCCATGCCTCGATTCCGAATGAAGGCAGCGATGATGGCCGCGACTCCGATCAAGAGGTCTCCATGGCTCCCCTTCCGCTGTGTAATCAGACGACCGTTTTCTCGCCTCCCTCTCTCAGATCTGTAGGAACTCTATGGAGAAGGTGAGGCGGCCTATGTATCTAAACAAGGTTAAGTAATAACAAGGGTAAAATGGGATTTTCAAAAAAATTTAGGATATTTTACAAAAACTGATTTTAAATGGACATTTTGCAAAAAGGGTTTGTCAAAATGGACTTTTAGCCAAATTTCTTCTTTTTTTATATATATAAATTAGAACTTTTGCATGAAAGAAGTCGGCTTTCAATTGCTCGGAATTGCAATGCTACGCCCTATCATCAAAGTTGGCCAACATCGATATAAAAATTTTTAAAAAAAAACTTAAGATAAAAAATATTATGTAGATTTTTAAGATTAAGTAGATTTTTTTAGCTAAAATATTTATAAAATAACTTAAGGTACAATGATAGGTATGATAGATTTTGTAAACACATGAGATATAAAAATTAATTGTAACAACTCATATTATAAATAAGTTTAATAATCTAAATGATAGAATTTATAATCACTTAAGATTTAAGAATTAATTATAATAACTAATTAACATTGGTTGAAAAAATATAAATGAAATTGGTAATTATTCACCTTCGATCAAGTCCCCATCTCTTTTATGTCTCTCCAAATAATATATGGCTTAGAAACATGATTTTTTATTCACGTGTGCTTATTTATTTGTGAATATTATTTAGCTTTACATCAAAAGTTAATATTAATTTTTTATTATTTTATATGAAATTTATATGAAAAATGATTTCGTTCAACTTTCATATACAAAGATAAGTATATATATTTCCTTTTTGAATCAATTTTTCAAAAAACACTCCGGTTGTTTAAGATTTGTATATTCAATATATTATATACAGTAATAGAAAAGATAGGATTTAATTCAATATACTCCGTATTAGATTATGTTAAATAGTAATAGATTATATAAATTAGTCTAATCTTTTAAGATTATGTAGATTTTTCTAGGTAAAATATTTATAAAATAACTTAAGATAAAATGACAAGATTTGTAAGATATGAGGTTGAATATTTATAATAAATCTGTGATTAAGATTTTTCAATAAATCTTAACCACAGATTTTCTTAATCAAATGTATCAGATTTTTTTCACAAATTATATCGCATGTGTTTGTTATGAGTGATTTTTTGGGTAGAAAACTCGGTTATACACGCTAATTAAAAACACTATAAAACCCCTACTTGGTTAGTTAACTAACAACCCATCACAATTCACAACAAACTAAAATTAAGCACTTCATCTCTTCCGAGTACATTAACCACCAACTATAACTTGCTTTTTCTATATATCTATCTATCGATGGCCTTTGATGGTTACCAAATCACTAAGTTCCTATGTATAACGGTGGTTAGCGTTACCCTCTTTCTGGCTCCTCATGCCACCGGTCGCAGCCTCCATGGCAAGCAATCCATGCTCGAAAGACACGAGCAATGGATGGCTCGATATGGGCGCGTCTACAAGGACGAGGCTGAGAAGGCCGCGCGGTTTAAGGTGTTCAGTGAGAACGTCAAACGCATAGAGGCTTTTAATGCCAAGGGCATCCACAAGTACACGCTTGGTGTTAACCAATTTACTGATCTTACCGACAAGGAGTTCCGAGCCACTTATGCTTCTTGTAGTACAACCCCATCCGACCTCTCGACGGACTCCTTCCCACCGTCCGCGGCACCATCCACCACGCCAGTTGCTGACAACCCGCCTGCGTCGTGGGATTGGAGGAAGCAAGGCGCCGTTAACGAGGTCAAGAACCAACTTTTATGTGGTAAGATTCAACCATTTATTAATTTATACATTAATTATTAGCTTAAACTCTTTTTTTCATGTCTAAAAATTCATTTCAGAAGTGCCACTGGAATATATAATCCGTGGCGGATCCAGAATTTATTTTAGCAGGGGTCTAAAAAAAATTTAAGAGTTTTTTTTTTTTGCATGTATATATGAAAAAATAGTTCACACTTGGATAATGAGTTATTATTTCATATGTGGCAGGATCCTGCTGGGCATTTGCAGCAGTGGCAGCAATCGAAGGGATGAACAAGATCGCGACCGGGCAACTCCTCTCACTGTCCGAGCAGGAGCTCGTCGACTGCGTGACAACGGCTCATGGCTGCAAGGGTGGAAGAGCCGACAAAGCTTACAAGTTCATGCATGACTACGGGCTAAACCTAACCACCGAGTCCGCCTACCCCTATAACGGCACCAACGGCACCTGCCGCGCACCGGACGCATCCGACGTGACCGTCAAAATCAGCGGCTTTAAGTGCGTCAGTCGAAATAACGAGAGTGCCCTACTCGAGGCCGTGGCACAACAGCCCGTCTCAGTGCGAATAGACGCCGCCAACTTCAGGGACTATAAGTCAGGCGTCTTCACCGGGCCGTGCAACACCACACTCCACCATGCAGTGACCCTGGTGGGGTATGGCACCGCAGACGACGGTACTGGTTACTGGCTGCTGAGGAATTCGTGGGGAACCAACTGGGGAGAGAAGGGTTACATGAGGATTGAGAGGAACTCAGGGAGACTAGGGAGTGAAAGAGGAATGTGTGGTCTTGCCATGTCGCCTACTTATCCGGTGGCTTGAAATTAGACACAAACTAGTTAATTATATTTATAAAGCACATCGATGGTTTAATACTACCTCCGTTCCATAATACATGGGCTTTTCTTTTTTGACACGTTTTTTAAGGAGCGAAAAACTCTATGAAATATTACTTTTTTAATCAAATTTTTTATATCATTTGATACTTATTACTAATAAGTATCGAATTATATAAAAATTTTAATTAAAAAAATAATATTTCATAGAGTTTTTCGCTCCTTAAAAAACGTGCCGAAAACTAAAAACCCATGTATTTTGGAACGGAGGGAGTATATATATTCCACATATATATACGTACGACTATACGAGTACGTACTGTAGATTGATGTTAGTTACGTCCTTAATTATACGATGTACGTACCTGTGTTTGGGGTTTGTAAGCATGTACGGAGTATTAAATAAAAGGATGTTGTACTTGTACGTACGTGTTATATACAGTAGTATATAGGTACGTCATGACTCATGACTCGTGAGGATAGCATAACATATATATCTACTTCGATATATATAAAAAGAAAACATTAACTATATATTTACAATTTTGAAAATTACGTACACTCATATCTATGGTAAAGCAAATAGCCAAATACTCTAAGAGAGTTTTGTTATAGGTTTGATTTATAAATTTATCTTGACATAATATGTTTAAAATTTTAAAAGGTGGTTTTATGTTAGCTAGACTATAGTAATTAAAGATATATGACATGTACGTATATGGATTAACAAATCATGATTTTGATTCTTGTTTCTTCCTCTCTCTCTCTTTTTTTTATTAAAAACCAAATATTTGGGTGTGAGTAGCCTCTGCTAAACCACCACCCAACAACGTTTTTATGGACGAGAGTATCAATCTCTGCATGAGAAATCAATACAAGATGGTCTGAATCAAGCCGAAGATGCACCAAACAAACCCTTATATAGTACTCTCTCTGTTCGTAAATATAAGTCCGTTAACTTATATAAAAAAATTAATGGAAAAGTATTATTTTATATATTTTTTAACTCCTTAAAGAACGTGTGAAGAACAACTTTTAATTGAGTCAACTTATATACCAATGGTAAATCAACTAAATATGTATACACATAAAAATCAACGGCAAAATAAACTATTGGAAAATAAATTTTCAAAACAAGTAAACAAATTATATATATTTGATTTTTCTGACAATATAAAGACAACCGGTCTACACAAACTTTCATTTGGTTTTATATGTAGCTTAAATTTCTTCAGCAATTGACTGCAACAATTTCCAAGTATATAAACAAGAAAATAACGTATTTCTAAATAAATATAATTATTTAACATGACGTAAAAGAAGTATTAATATGTAACTGTAACTAGAAAATTTAATTAGATCAAAACAAATAATATCTTTAATTAATTATAAGCACTGATCGATACACCAAACACTAAACGTACATACGATTCAAGCCAAAACATACATGTATAACCAAAAATACACTTTTAAAAGTATATATCAATCTTACTGTTTAGAAAAAATGTACATTATTCAAATTTTTAATTGGAAGCTAATGCAATATAGTTAATTTGTGATGTAATTATATAAATTATAAACCAACTTAACATACTTCAATTCGCGCGCAAAATAAGATTTCACGCCACAGGGTAAGACGCCATCTTGGCAAGGCCGCACAGCCCTCCGATCCTGTTAGAATATATGATTCAAAATTAGGTTTATTAGAGTTAATTAAATAGGTAGTTGTGTTGCTGCGTGATTTCTATGAGCAGTTAGAGATATTTTAGGATGTAGTTAATTAGTAGAAAGTGCTCCAAGTAGTGGACGGCAGTTTTTTTTTTTTTTTTTTGAGCTCAAACAAAGACTTTTTATTCATTCACATCCCCAGCCAAGCTTACAAGAGCAGCTTGAGGCATTGAATCCTTATCAAAAAACAGAGTATCAAATATAGGCCTAACATTGGCTAACTCATGTGCAACTGTGTTCCCTCGCCTTCTTAAATGAGACCATTCGACTGAAGCAAAACCTGTCGCCTGTCTCTGGATTTTGTCAACCATATGCCGCAGGGTGCCCAGCCCCTCATATCCTCTTCCCAACTTCGTAATCAGACTAAGGCAATCAGACTCTAGGTGAATTCGCATGTAGCCTCTTTCCCCGACCCGAGCTAATGCCCATTGCACACTCTCCGCTTCAACAACCTCGATGTCCTTGGAGGCCTGCACCCCTTTGTGTCCCGCCATCACGAAGTTGCCTTCTTCATCCCGCACTATAAAACCAATGCCTGCGCTTCCGTCCGCCGAAACCGATCCATCGCAGTTGATCTTGAACACTCCCGGTGCTGGTCTCTTCCACCTCTCCCCTCCTGGTTTTGCGGGTTCCCTTGGAGCTGGTGCCGCCGGGTCTTTGTACCTCTTGAATTCCTCTAACAGTTCTTGCACCCTCCTCATTAGTTGTTTTGGCTCTTTACGAACCCCCTCGAATAGCAATTTATTTCGCGCCTCCCATGCTTGCCAGACCATCATCGACCACAATTGTCGCTCGTCCTCCTTGCAACTCGAGAAGACAAGTATAAAGGCTTCGAAGACAGATTGTCCCGTGAGCCATCGTCTTTCCAAAGCCGGTTGCAGGCGCCACAATGCTCTGACATAAGGGCACTCAAAAACTGCATGATACCCTGTCTCCTCTCGACCACATAGCTCACACAAAGGCTCTTCCACCATCTTGCGCCTGTGCAGGTTCCACTTGCAGGGTAATACCTCCCTTGACGCCCTCCAAACTAATGATGTGACCTTTGGCAAGAGTTTGAGACGCCACAGAGCATTCCAAGCTCTCCTTGTGACACTCGGATCCGACTGTCCCGCCCTCTCGACCTCTCCTTCCTTCTTCTCTCTGATCATATGATAGGCCGATCGAACCGAGAACAACCCATTTTTGGTGTGTTTCCAAATCAACCTGTCGTTGATGTCCGGATCAGTCAGCCGTAAGCTCAAGACCCTCTCCGCATCCCCTGGCAGCATCACCTGCCGTATAGCCTCCTCCTTCCATCGACCACAGTCCCAGTCGATCAGTTCAATCACTCTCAAATTCGGATCTCCCCCAAAAAAATTCCCAATTACCCGTCCGGAACACGTACCAGGTAGCCATCTATCAGCCCACACGTTCACCTCGGATCCGTTTCCGATGCACCAAATCAGTCCCTCTTTCAATGCATCTCGCCCCGCCAGCAGGCTCCTCCAAGTGTAGCTCGGTTGATGACCCATCGAGGCTTCCAGCAGCGACGAGTGAGGGTAGTACTTTGCCCTCAACAACCGAGCAAGCAGCGATTCCGGTTCTTGCAATAGTCTCCAGGCCTGTCGTGCTAGTAGCGCGACATTGAAGCTCTCTAGATCTCGGAACCCCATACCCCCATCGCACTTGGCTTTACACATTCTTTTCCAACTCATCCAATGTGTTTTCCGCTTACCTCCTTGCTCGCCCCACCAAAAATTACTCATGAGCATCTCTAACTCCTTGCATAGCCCATCCGGGAGCATAAAACAAGACATTGTGTAGGTTGGTATGGCCTGCGCGACAGACTTGATCAAGATCTCTTTACCCGCTCTCGACAGGGTCTTTTCCTTCCATCCCTTCATTTTCTTCCACACCCTCTCCTTCAACTGCTGGAAGATCACCTTTTTTGACCTCCCGACCATAGTCGGAAGGCCCAAATACCGCTCATGCTTTGACACCTCCCGAATGTTCGTCACTCCCTGAATCGCACCCCTAAGCTCCTCACTGACATTTCTGCTGAAGGACAGTTCTGACTTAGCGAAATTCACCTGTTGTCCGGACGCCTCTCCATAAGTACGGAGGATATTCATCACTGTCTCGCTCTGCTGGCAGGAGGCTCGCAAGAACAAAACACAGTCATCAGCAAAAAATAAATGAGATATAGAAGGTGCTCTAGGGGAGATCCGGATGCCTTCCAAGCGCAATTGGGACTCAGCAACCCGGAGCATCCCGGACAAGCCCTCAGCGCAGATTAGGAAGAGGTACGGAGACAGAGGATCGCCTTGTCTCAATCCCCTGCCTGGCGTGAAGGTCTGGGACGGCCTCCCCTCCATCAGAACCGAAAAGGTAACGGTCCTCACACATCCCATGATTAGAGAGATCCACCTCTCGTCAAACCCAAATCTCTTCATACAGTGCTCGAGAAAACCCCATTCGACTCGATCATACGCCTTTGCCATATCCAGTTTCAGGGCCATGAACCCTTTCTTCCCTTTCCTTGTCTTCATATGGTGGAAAACTTCGAAGGCAGCAAGTACATTATCTGTTATGAGCCTGCCGGGTACAAAAGCACTCTGACTAGGTGCTATCAGCTTCCCTAGGACTTTCTTCAACCTGTTGGTTAGTACTTTCGAAATAATCTTATACAACACATTGCATAGACTGATTGGTCGAAGATCCTTCATTCTGCATGGGTCCGAAACCTTCGGGATCAAAGTTATGAAAGTGTGATTCAATCCCGGAGGTATCGGCTGGCCATTCAGAATCCCAAGAACAAACCTAGTGACATCGTTCCCGACGATATGCCAACATTTTTGGTAAAAAAGTGCTGGCATCCCGTCCGGACCCGGAGCTTTTGTGGGATGCATAGAAAAAAGGGCAGATTTTACCTCTCCAGCGGTGAAGGGACATGACAGCTCATGGTTATCTTCCGCCGACACGAGAGGCTCGATTCCTTGAGTAGCCGTATCAGGGTTGGCTAAGACATTGGATTCAAACAATTTACAAAAGTAATCAATCGCCACCGCGTTCTTCCCAGCCCAACTATACTCCTCTCTGCCATCCTCCCCTATCAATTTTCGCACCATATTCCTTTTCCTCCTTCCCGTGGCCTTCTTGTGGAAAAAACTGGTGTTTCTATCCCCACACCGAAACTCATTCGCCCTAGCCCTTTGAAACCACATAACCTCTTCCTTATCCATCAACAACTTCTCTTTCCTTTCCAGCCCCCGTCTCTCCTTCACCAACAGCCCTGTCATTTCCATATTCCCCAATTCCGTCAGCCTTTTCCGGACCTTTCCTAGTTCCACTTTAACATTGCCAAACCACACCTTGTCCCAATCTTTCAGGTCCACCGCACACCTCTCGATCTTGCCCTCGATGCTGGGCGAAACATGCGATGATCCCGGATTTTCCCATGCATTAATAATCACTTCCATACTATCCTCTTCCGTCAACCACATTGCCTCAAAGCGAAATGGCCGCTCCCCCTTATGATTGCTATCCCCTTCTCCCCCTTGCAGACAAACTTTAATCGGGATGTGATCCGAATGGCACCTACCAAGATGGCGTACTATAATGTTCGGGAACATATCCAACAACTGATCATTACCAAAGGCCATATCCAACCTTTCCTGCACGAAAGCCTCCCCCTCCCTCTCATTATCCCAAGTGAACCGATTTCCCGAAAACGGAATATCCCTTAGCTCGCAAGCCTCTAGCACCTCTCTAAACTCGATCAACCTGTCCACTTGAGGTGCCCGACCCCCTTGTTTGTCCTCCACTGCAGTGAGAAGATTGAAATCACCCATGCACAGCCAAGCAGCAGCTGGCTCCTCGTGCAATCTCCGGAGCAAACCCATCGTAAGGTGCTTGTTGACGCTCTCCGGCCATCCATACACCCCTGTCACCCTCCATTCCTGCTCATCTCCAACCTTTAATGTGGCATCGATATGGTGCTGGGTGTATGAAATGATGCTAACTTCGCACTCCTCTTCCCAAAACAAAGCCAGACCCCCCGACCTGCCCACACAATCGACTGTGAACACCCCCTTAAAACCCAGCTTTACCCTTATTGACTCCATCCTCTCCCTCCTACTTTTAGTTTCCATGAGAAAGAGGACTTTTGGGGCCTCCCTTCTTACCATATCGGTAAGTTTTTGAACTGCGCGGGCCTCCCCCACTCCCCGGCAGTTAAAGCTTATGCAATTCATGGCTCCCGGCGGGGGATAATATCCCCGGCCGATATAATTTTTTCGGGTGGAATAATCTCAACCCTCAGTCTTTTGCTTCGAACCCCATCAGTAACCTCCACTCTATCCCAATCATCGCTGCTCATAGTCTCATCATCATCTGCCGCCACTCCCTCCTTCCTCTTATTCCCTAATATTCTCGGGCCACCTATCCCGTCTCCTTTCTTAGCGTTGTTCCTTGCCGCCCTCTTCCAACTCCCCTTGACCTTCGGCCCCCCTCCCTCTTTCATTGAGCTCGCACCTCCTCCCTGTATTAACCCCCCATTGCCCCCATTGGTCATATTATTAAGCTCTCCTCCCAACTCTTCACGCTTGTCGTCCCCCTCCACTAGCGATACCTGGTTCACTCGCTCAACTATGAATTCCTCATCCTCCCCCAACTCCCTCTCCTCGACATCCTTCCCTGCCTCCTCCTCCTCCCTCTCCTCTAGTATTTCTAATAAGGTTTTCCTCCGTCCCTCCCTTCGTTCAGTTTCCAGTTCCTTCTCATCACCCTTCCCCGTCATCTTTTCGAGAACCCTTCTCTCCTCCTCTCTATCAACACTGTTCCTTTCCCTAATGATTTTGACCGGTGAAGCTCTCATCCAATCGCCGTACTCCCCTTGGAACCGCTCCTCCTCATTGCTCTTGCATTCAAGTTCTGTATGACCTAGCATTCCGCACATGTAGCAAAAATTAGGAAGCCGTTCATATTTGATCTCTACCCACATCCGCTTCCCACCAAACGATATCATCAGCCCCCTACGCAGCGGCTTTTGCAGGTCGACAGTCACTTTCATGCGAAGGAATCTGCTGCACACCACCAGCTCCTCCTCATTCATATCCACTAGACCCCCAAACACTTGCCCTATTTTTTCAGCCATAGCTCTAGTATATGCCGCAAGAGGAAGATCATAAACACGAATCCAAAAAGCACATTTTGTGAACCTGATTGCCGACGATTGCTCCATTCCCGGTTCCTTTAACACCAACAGTGCTCTGTCGAAGGACCACGGGCCGCCTTTGATAACCTTCTCCTTGTCCTCCACTGTGCTGAACTGGAAGCTAAAGAGGTTCTCTTTGATCTCCCGAAATATGAATCCCTGTCTAGTACGCCACGCCCCTTTCATGGTCGATTTCAGCGCTTGAGCGTTCGGTGCCCTAGATGAGAGAACTGTCCCGATGAGGGACATCTTTGACTGTACCGAGACACTATCCTTGATCGCTTCATCCCCCTCGATGACAACCGTCTCATCTGCTGTTGGATGAATCTCTTTCCCTTTGTTCCCCATACCTGTCCTCCAATCGAATACCTGTGCAAACCGTAAGAATCCAATGCCCTAGACGTCCCCCTAACCACGGTGAATCTCGCACGATGCCGGCGAGGGAATACCTAGCTCTCACAGCCCTAGACCGGAGAGAGAGAGGCGAGTCGGAGACCACCAGGAAGCGGACGCCGGAAATCGCCTATAGCCCTAGGGTTTTATCGTTAGAAGATGTGTAAGGCTTGTAATATGAACGTGGACGGCAGTTTTAGATTTAGGTTTGTTATAAATTGTAATTTGTGGTTATCAGATTAATTGAATTGAGGAGTTGAATTGAAAACGCTCCTCTCTTCCAACAGATCCGTAGACTCCGGAGTCCCTCTGAATCCTCATGTAACCCTCCTCTCCCCAGTCTGTTCCCCACGAGTTATTCAACAGCCAATAAGGGGTGCCGTCATCAGCAGTGCCGTACCCCACCAGCGTCACGGCGTGGGTCATATCGTTGTTGCACAGCCCGGTGAAGACGCCGGATGTGTATTGCGCGCTTGAAGTTGAAGCCGCTGATTTGGACGGGGTCGGAGAAGGACTGCGCCTGGCAGGTGTTGCCGTCGGAGGCCGAGTAGGGTAGGAGTACTCCGTCGTGATGCCTCCGTTGTTCTCCACGAACTGGAAGGCGTAGTCCATATTTCCGCCACCGCAGCCGCGGGCGCCCTCGGTAACGCAGTCGACGAGCTCCTGCTCGGAGAGGGAGACGAGCTGCCCGGTGCTGATTTGGTTGATGCCTTCTATTGCTGCCACCGCTGAGAATGCCCAACAACAACCTAACAGGACATATAATGTTTTTTTAAAGTGAAAATTTGAGGGAATATCCCCTTTTCAAGTTTTTTTTGGTTAATTATATTGTTTAGTTTTTTTTTTTTTAGTAATTATAACTTTTTAGTGAGATTTTACTTAAACTAGTCATTGCCCCGTCGCACTGGATTTTTAAAAATCACATGAAAAGCACAAATAATATTTATCGGGTATTATTATAGTATTATGTATGACACATGAAATTTATTCATTATTATTAAACTACATAAACCCATATTTCCATAGAAAAACCCAAAGTAAACTAATCTTTGTTTCAGATGTTATTATATTAATCAATGCGTTTTAATTGATAAATGTCATTTTATCCACGGAAATGAGAAAGAATAAGTTGTTATCATCAACTTTACACCATTTCCTGTTAGCATATATTCAAATACCTTCAGAGATTAAAAACTCAGCAGAAACTCGTACACATATGTGCAGAGATAGATAAAAGGCCCGGAACAAAGGATTTTTTATCCATTAACTTTTCCTCCTAAGATTATAGTAAAAAACACTCAGTCATGATCATTCTGATGACATATATGAGCTGTAAATATCACCAAAACACTATCTTATGGTCCATCTAAGTTCTTTATAATCACTTTATCGGCACATATAAATACCTTATCACCAAACGAACCTTAATTTCACGATGAATCCAGGCAATTGGTAGAAATCAAAAACTGGCATGAATCTATTTAGTTTATGAACCGATCAAGAATTTCTTAATTCTTATAATCAAAGAATAGGTGGAACCGATCAAGAATTTCTTAATTCTTATAATCAAATAATAGGTGGAAGTAATATTAATAAATTTCTCTTAATATAAGGCACTCTTAATAATGGCGTGAATCTATTTTTCAATCGGGTGTATTTAAATACACCGCAAATCCACCATTAAAAATGCACTTTGCTTTCGACGTGCAAACCATCATCACTAATTAGCACTTTTTAAAAATTAATTAACCCGCTTTAACTTTAACCTTGCACGTCGGAATTGACGTGCAGGGTTTTCAATCTGATATTTTTATTTGAAACTTCTAGTACAACTTCAAGTCTCATTCAGGTGGAGTCATGGGAAACAATGCTAGTTTTGAAGCCATCAAGTTATTATTATGTTGATACATTGATTCTATTAAGAAAGAGCTAGGAAACCCGGACTGCAAATTGGCCACTTCCTTTAGCTGCAGCTATGACAAAAACTGCTTTTTTTTTTCCAATCTAGTTGTGTTGCACTCCTGCCTACAAGATTCAAAATTGAACTATTAAATATTAATCACAAAAAAGTCATGGCACTATCATGGTCTGTGGGTGAAACTGAACTATTATTCCTAAATCCACTTGTCTTACTTGCTTGGCATCTTGACATCGTCTTGGTCATCCTACCAGGCTTGTCCACTGCGTCATTGCCCGCCCTGCATTGAAAGAAATTGTCTAAACCCACAAAGCAATTGGGTAGTTGAACATTGAAGCAACAAACTGATTAATTAATCAAGTATAAAGCCAGCTAGTTCATCGTTGTCACCGGAGACCAGTCCCTTTTAGTCGTGGTCATCTTGTAGTTGCTGGTTCGTGGTAGCTCCTCATTCTGTTCTTGAAGATTGAAATAAATCATATGGACTAAAACTTTGCCTTTTTGGCACTCTGATGTTAAAGGTGCAGCTGCTGATACCCAGAAAATCTTTGCCTTTTTGGTACTATGCAATTCAGAAAACACACACAAATGTAAGATACAGTTCAGTTCCCTCGTCTCAAAACAGATGGCTAGGTGCTATATGAAAGTCACGCCCTTCCCAGTAGTCGTGTATTCGACATCCTAAGATTGGACTTCATATCATGGAGGACATGGGAATTTAAAAAATTTTATTCATCTAGTGTTCCTCAATTTGATAGAAGGGAACTAAAAATGGCATTAATTTACTGCTAAGTTTATCAAGATTTTAACTTACAATTTGTCTTGCTGGGAGGAGCAAGAACAGAAAGTCAAACCCCATGAGAATGTTTGCCATGACCACTGTTACATCAACCAAACCAAGGGGAAACGATCAAAATCACTCCGGTTGGTGCTCAAAACAGCGTGTTTTTATGGGGCAAAAATTGCTTTTTAGGTTACCTCTTCCTTGCGCTTCATAACAGAGGATAAACACAGGGATTATCTGCATCTTGCTGGTGAAATGAACCATCCCAAGCAACCCTTTCAGCTGCTGCAGTGAGACAATCACTGCTGCACCAGCCATGAATCCTATCAGTGTCGCTTTCGATAGGAAATCGATGATGAAACCCAACCTGCCAAGGAAGTTTCACCTTGTTTAGCTTGAGGAATTTCTGTTCATTTGCTTGTGAAAGAATTAATGAGAATCATAGATACCACAAGCTCTATTTTGAAATTACAAAATGTGATTTCACATCTGTAACAAAAGCCTAGGAGCATAGATACCACAAGCTCTATTATGTAGGGTATACTTTGGGGATAAAATCCTATGTGAGTGTACTTACACCAAAACAGATGGTTTCATAATAGGTAAAGTTCCAGAATTCAAACTGTGTATAGCCTAAAAAAAACTGTGCAAGTCTCTGCTAGAATTAAAGGAATAGCTTCATTCTTACCACACTAGCAGAGAGGGTGCTCGAGTTTTCGTTGCCAAGAAATTCACGAGCAGAACTTCTTGTCTTCAAGAAAAAAATGAAGCACTATAAGGAAAAAATATTAAAGAAAACCTAAAAGAATGCAGAAAAAAACATATATCTTCCAACAGAAAGGATGGTCTGGAAAGGAAGCATACCAATTTAAGAATCTGATGTGATCTTGAACTTGTTTCATTCAATGATGTCTCTCTTATCTTCCTTTGAGCTGGAAGAAAAAACCTTATCTTATGTAAAGACACTACAGATCTACTCAAATTACATAATTCAATCGTTAAACTACTCCTTTACCATCACAAATGGAAAGAAGCTTCTTTAGGTGGTTTCAGTCCTGCAGAGAATCACATAGGCACATCCACTGCAGTTTGAGATACACACAATTATTGTGAAGCACAATCTTGCGAATTGTACACAAAGGAGATCCACCCTTTATCTGGTTATCTATTTACCATCATTCATGAATTTTACTTAGCCATCCATCAGTTTCTATAATCCATATTGCACTAAACCACCCATTTTCTCTCTCAAAAATTGCTATTTAACCAACCGTCTTGTTTTCATGTGTATAACTAATGTGCATTGTATCCAGCAACAAAATGTATTCAATTCCAAATTCAAAAAATCAGATCTACCGGCTTACTTGGCTGATAACTCCAAACAATATGGTCTTTTATGTGGTATGCTTATTTTCTTTTTTATTATATCATCATTATACTTATTTTCCTTTCAACCTTATTTTACTAAACATTATTAATTTACTATTTTGAACCTGATTTTACGGAACTTTAATTAATGTAATGGCATGGATGAATTTGAAGCATTTTCTTTTATATTGAATTTAGTTGTTCGCCTGCATTTTATTGTTTGCTAAATTCAACACTTATTTGCCATACGTGAAACTGTTTTGCAAATGATTTGGGAAATCATGGAAAACCACTTGTTGTTACTGAGTTTTTTTTAAGGTTACCACTTATTATATGTGAAATTGCAATGAAACACAATCAGAGGGGTTCTGTTAGCGAAATTCCAACTAAATGGCCCATTAAATTGATTGAACAAACAAATTCCTCCCAAGTTATTGAGTAGCTATTTGATGGAAATTAAATGGCATTTAGGTGAATTTTTAATGATATTTCTTTCATCAAGTGTTCCTCTATAAGACTATAACTATGTTTCTGTAAGAATATGTTTTTAATGATTCTATTTTACAGCTATCTTACATATTTCTGTAAAAATATGTTTTATGTAAAATAGAAATCTGTTTTTACAGATTTTTTGTGTAAAAATCTGTTTTACAGAAAAAAATCAGTATATTTTTACAGAAATCTGTAAGCTGTAAAACAGATTTTCTGTAAAAATCTGTAGAAAAATATATTCAGATTTCAAATTTTTGTAAAAATAGAAATTTGTTTTCTTATACTTATATTAATGAAGTATTAATGAATTTGGTAAGTTGGAAATCGGTGCAAAGTGAGTTAAGGTGTAGAAACATGAATAAGAAACATGAGTTTACCTCGAAATGATTCATTGCAATTTCACATATAATAAGTGGTAACCTTAAAAAAAACTACTCCTTTACCATCACAAATGGAAAGAAGCTTCTTTAGGTGGTTTCAGTCCTGCAGAGAACCACATAGGCACATCCACTGCAGTTTGAGATACACACAATTATTGTGAAGCACAATCTTGCAAATTGTACACAAAGGAGATCCACCCTTTATCTGGTTATCTATTTACCATCATTCATGAATTTTACTTGGCCATCCATCAGTTTCTACAATCCATATTGCACTGAACCACCCATTTTCTCTCTCAAAAATTGCTATTTAACCAACCGTCTTGTTTTCATGTGTATAACTAATGTGCATTGTATCCAGCAACAAAATGTACACAAACCCAGTAATTCCTGTGCCAGTTTTACCCTTTCCTCTTCAGTTCCCTATCATAAAAAAATTCGCTCTTGAGTTTTTTTTTATACCATAGTTGATAATTTCGGTCCTTTTGGATTTGGTTACTAAAACATCCAATAAAAAAGTTTTCTAACCTTGAGTCTGTTACTTAGACATTTCTCTTCATCAAAATCAATTTTGAGGGTCTTTCCATTACAAGAGCGCCGTCTAGAGTAGTCTTCTTTCACACGCATCAAGAAAGTCTCCGCTCTCTGCAACTTAGCAGAGAGCTCTTCATTCTGGCTTTTTAATATAGCGTTTTCTTCCTGTTCCATCACATATATGACAACAGAAAAATTACCAGGTTACTCCATGCAACGGAGTTGGTTGAGCAAAAGACCACAGAGTGAAAAAATTTCTTACCTTGATTTTTTCATGATGACGAATTCGATGGTGAAGATTTTGCTGCCCATATAACTTATTATATTCCCCTTGAAGTTCCACAACTTTTTTCTTACATTCTTCAGCATTCACCTTGAATCGTGCAAAAGAAGCAAACAAAAAATCACTTAGTCGGTATAAATAATCAGAATTGAACTTACTGATATTAAATATCAAAAGCCATATATCCAACCTTCATAACTTCATTTTCTGCAGTAATTGATCTGTCTCGTTGATGAAGCTTTTCAAGTGCAAGCTGTGTAGCGTGCAGTTCAGCCTGCCTTTTCTCAATCTCCTCTAGCCATCTAAAGAATTACGGAAATTAATTTTAACAACGGAGAAGAAAACAACATACAACCGGATGAAAATGGAACGATAAAATAGTTCACCCTTTTCTCTCTTCAACAAAGTCCCTCAGAAGCTTCTTTAACTTGTTTGTCTCCTCCACCTAAAGAAAAGGTTGCAATGTCTTTCAATTACAAGCACAAATAAACTACTGAATATACTAAAATTTTAGCCATTCATACCTTTACTTTAGAATCCATGTTATCAAGCTGAGCATTTTCAGCAATCTTTTGCACTTGTTGTTTATCTAACAATGACTGCATTGAAAACAACTTCAGATGTCAGCAATTTTTGAAATTACTAAATAATTACAAAGTAAATTTACTCCTATTTATGATAGTGACTATTTAAGCCGGTCATAGTGACAATGAAGTAGTCTGAAACTTATTAATAGTAGTAACCACAAAATAAATAAAAAAAGGAAAAGCACATTTCCTAACAACAGCAATTGATTTATAAATAAAATCTCTCTTGATGGTTTGAGACGAAGCCTCAGCTCAGCAGTAATTTATGGTAGTAAATGGGAGGGGGGAATCTGCAGATCATACCATATAATTGGTCATATCCAATTTAACGCCCAATAAATCGCGAATTACATCATGTGTCATGCTCTTTGCAGAAGCTAACCTGTTGTTCAGCAAAAATATCTGGAAAAGAACAAAAAGTTAGAAATTGGATAGTATAAAATGTCATTGCAAATAAGCAGGTTGCATTAGGTGCTGAATTTTGTCTATTTAAGCCTACTTCTTTCTGTCGATTAGCAGCCAAAGCTTCAAGTTCTTGGATACGAAGCCTTTCTGTTGTAAGGTCCTCATCCTTCTCTAACTTCAATTGCTGGACCAACCCTAGCCTCGTACATTTGAAAGGAGAACCAGAACCCCTTGGCTTAGTGGCATTCTTTTCCAGTTTGTTGGATGAAGAACTTTTACAATGGCTAGAAGGACATTCAGATTTTACTTGTCCAGCCATTGCTTCTAATGCCTTAAACTGCTCAGGGAAAAGGCAATTGATTAATTAAACCATCTTCGTCACGAACTTATTTGTCTCTCAAATACCCAAACCGAAAAACTCCAAATTGAATAAATCGCAACCCTAAACAAAAAATTGCAAACAGAAATCGATAAAACTCATAAATTGAGCATTTGAGCACACGATTAGAGTCAGCCAAATAGCAAATTTGGTTCTGAAATTCGCAAACGACCAAAAACAACCCTAGAACATACTTGAATTTCGGGCCTCCGGCGTCCATGGCGGGTGCGTCCTCCTCTGCTAAGACTCCCTCCGGCGTCCATGGCAGGTGCGTCCTCCTCTGGTAAGACTCCCTCTGCCTTTGCGTCCACCTCTGCTCAGACTCGCTCCGCCCTTCAACGACGCTCCAGAGGCCAGAGCTCTGATTTTGACGGTGCTCTCAGAAGTGCCGAAAGGAGAGGTAAAAGGGAGGGTTTTGAGCTTCTCGTGAAGTAAACTGCAAGAACGTGCACATAACCACCGCAAAATCAAAAGTGCGGTTACCAACCCCAAATCGCGTGAAGAAGCAGGGAAGAAAACAAAGAAAAAAACAACCGCTGCCTAAAACCTTTAAGAAATTTAGCTAAGACACGTGGCAAAACCTTTTGCACAAACTTGGCTTTTGCTTTTATATTTCAGGGGATATCCTTAAAATAATATTTTTATCTATTTAAAATTAAAAAAGAAGAAGCAAATAGATAGATTGGATTGTTTAGATGATAATTAAGATTCTTTAACTGTTTATCAGATTTGTCTACATTTTGAAAAAGGAAATTAATCGATTTTTTTTTTAGAAACCCAACAAGCGATTTTATTTCTTCAAATCCTCGTTTAACCGACTTTCAATTTCATTAGTGAAAGACAATGGAAATTCCAAATTGATAGTCTAATCCCCGCAAGGTAGTGATCGAACATGTACTTAATTATTGTAGCCAAGAAGGTAACAAACCAAAACGTCGGAATCATCCGTGCACTACGTACTAATGAATTGATGATTTGATTATTGTATTCCGTAGTTAATTATAGTCAATTATTCATCCGTTTCTTTAAATTTTTCTTCTTGTAGTTAATTCTTGTAACCATACTTAATTATTGTAACTATACTTGTAATCTACAAAGTCACATTATTGTAACTAATTCATTATGTGATTTGATTCTTGTAACTAATTACTTTGTACCTAATTTGTATTGTAACTAACCTCATTGTTAAGGTTTTATTAGGTTACAATAAATACACAAATAGATTTCAATACCCAACATTATAGCGTAACATATGGTTTAAGTAATAAGGTTCCAAATACATAAAATAGGTTTCAAGACTCATATTTGTATTGTAGTTAATTTATTGTAATTGTACTTAATTATTGTAACGAGACTTGTAATCAACACATTCACATTATTGTAACTAATATGTTGTAGGTGATTTGATTCTTGTAACCACTTGTACCTAATTTGTATCGTAACTAACCTCGTTGTTAAGGTTTTAATAGGTTACAACAAATACACACAATATATTTCAATATTCCACATAAAAGCATGACATGATTTCAATAATAAGATTCCAAAATACACAAAATAGGTTTCAACAACTACACAATTCATTCTTGTAATAATATATAGTAATTATCGATCGACCATACTTAATCATCCATCAATCCTTGCTAATCATCGAAGTCCTGTAACGAGAGAATTCTTGTAACCACAATTGGTTGTTGGACTTTGAGTTACATGAAATCGTCCACATGAAGCAATTATTATAACCATTCTAGCGCTTACAAATTCCTAAAATTATTGTAACTAAAAAAAACAGTTCATCAAATTCGGGTTTACATAACGATAAAACTCATCCCCGTAGCACCGATTCATCCAAAAAAAATTCTTTTAAAGATTTGCCGTCCTAAAAAATAATATAAGTGATTGAAGTAAATTGTTAAAACATGGACAAAATTGTAATTAGAGAAAAAAAGGTATAATTAACAAAACAAAAACTTCAAGGGTACATCTACCAAAAGAAAAAAAGAAAATAGTACAGTTAGCTAATTATCCCTTTTTTAAACATGATTTATTTCAATTAAATTAAGTTCTATTTTCTTATATATATATAAGAATTAAAATATTTATATAGGATTTAAATTAACTTGGTTATTTATATTCCATCTGATCTAAAATATTTGATGTTTTGGATGATTTTTTTATCAATAATGTTTGATGTTTTAAAAATAATCATTACATTTTATTAACTTTTTCACTATTTTAAACCTAAATTGTACTTTTTTTTATTTTAATCAATTAAATTTTTGCACAATAAATGACATTTATTATGCAAAAATTTGATTGATTAAAATAAAAATAAAAATACAATCACACATTTATTAAATGTGATTGGAAAGATAAAATTATTTTTATATGGTATTTAAAGGTAAAATTTAACATATTTTTTGCCCCAGTCGGGGTGGCTCACTGGTGGGGAGCAAGGAGGATGTCAGGAGGTCTCGGGTTCGATCCCTACCTCCGCCCCTTTCCTTGAATTAAAATTCAAGGTTTGTCTTTCTTCTTTCCAGTGGGTCGAGCCGGTCGGCGTGCGTGGCTCTTGCCGGCTGGGTCACATGTTCGGGGTTTGCCACCAAAGGTGGGTTCCTCGTCATAAAAAAAGAAGGTAAATGATGTTAGAATATGATCTAAAATTAGGGTTAATTAGAAATTAATTAAGCCAGTAATATGTGTGGCCGATTAGGGTTTGTGTCAGTGTGGCCGTTCAGTTAGTGGAATTTTAGGATTATTTAGTTATCTAGTTAGTGGGCCTAATTAGTGGGTTAATGGGTTAAAACCGCAAGTAGTGAGCGATTCGTTTTAGGGTTATAAATTGTAATCGCTTTTATCAAATCAATTGAATTTAGGAGGACTCAGAGAAAACGCTATAGCTCCTTTCTTTCAACTTGGTATCCGAGCTAGGG
The DNA here is from genome assembly GCA_037127255.1 of Persicaria tinctoria. Classification (NCBI taxonomy): domain Eukaryota; kingdom Viridiplantae; phylum Streptophyta; class Magnoliopsida; order Caryophyllales; family Polygonaceae; genus Persicaria; species Persicaria tinctoria. Next base: position 63,687,012 of record JBANSL010000010.1, on the reverse strand, counting down.
TTCGATATCCTATTCCGAGTTCGATCCTATTGAAGATTGGAGAGACAGTGCTCCATCCGATGTCTTTCCATGAAGAGGAAGACACCATGTGTTTATGTGTTTGTGTGTTTGTTGAAGATGATTCCAAGGGAAGGAATCATGAAGGAGGTCCAAAGATGACACTCCATGTTTGTTGAAGACGGTTCCAAATGAAGGAATCGTGAAGGAGGCCGAGAAGCTGGTGCTCCATGTTTGTAGATGGTTCCAACCAAGGAATCATGAAGAGGCGAGATGGTTCTCCAATGTGTTTGAATCTTCCCATGGTGGGAAAGAAATGAAGGCCGAAGATATGAAGGCCGAGTGTTGATCCGGAGATAAAGATCCCAGAGGTGAAGTGTATGTACAAGAGTTCGGGCAAGAAGCTGTCCAAGAGTACAACACCACCGACGAGAAGAGAGCGGAAGATGTGGCCGATTGAAGAAGGCGGCCGAAGAACGAGGGCTCTAATAAGAGTCCATCTGTGTGTAGTTTGTGTCCGGAGAAGGAAAGTCCGGAGGATAATAACGCCGAAGAAGACGGTAGTTGTTGAAGGGCTCCAATGAGAGTCAAGTCAAAGGCAGCGGAATAGAGTACAGTCGTCGACTCCGATGAGAGTCCGACCGAAGAAGTCGAAGAAATTGAAGAAGGAGGGCTCCGGGGAAGAGAGTCCGAGTGAGGAAGATCAAGACCGTAATGGAGATTCGAAATTGTTCCATGGATCAAAGATTATGAGGAGTGCATCGGTCGATTGAGAATTAAAAAAAGATGAGCAAGTGCATAGATTAATTCAAAGAAGTTGATGAGATGTGCATCAAGGATCGACGACGATGAAAAGTGCATCAATCGATCAATGTTACGAAGATGATGAGAAGATGCATCCGGAGTTCGAAGCCGTTGAAGATGATGAAGAGCATCTCCGTATGAGAAGAAATTGTGAAGTCGAAGATGATGCGCCTTTGAAGAAAACTAGCCTATAGCCCGTGCGCTACGCACGGGATTTTTAACATAGTAATGATGTATAAAACATAGTACTCGACTGAACCTTACCTTCGACTAATATGATAAAAGAAGAAGCGACACATAAATTACTTTAACATGGTTTGATAAAGTAAAATAAATCAACCACAATGCACGCAAATAATAATCAATTGAGCCATAACATCTGCATGCATATGTCCTCAACACAAGTTTATACAAACTATACGTTGTGAAAAATCTCTTTATATACTACATTAGTAGTAGAGGTTAAAAGGTTAGAATTTTGATCACATATTACAATCGTTCACGTCAGCTTGAAGGGGAGAGAACTTGGTAATGTAACCAATCACATCTACATTAGAGAAAACACAAGCTCAAACTCATATCATCAAACCAGGAACAACAACAAAACCAATAAAATATTTGATCTAGTGAATATACACAATTACCAATAGCAGAATCATGGTCAAAGACGTTGTAGTTGATGTCTCTGAAAATCAACAAAGGTAAAAATATGCAGAGGAATGTTCAGCCCTTCAATCCGAGAAACAACGGTCTTGAAAGTGAAGATCAATTTGTACTTGTGATGAGCAAATCTGACAGAATCCTTGTTCTCAGAGAGAAGAAAATTATCGAACGAATATAATTCGCCCTCCTTGATAAAAGATGAAAATTTGGCAACATTTTTTTTTGTTATCATCCCCTGAATGGTATCCCCCTGTGCAGAAGATCATATATTGTATAAATGTATAATAAATATATATAGGATGAAAACAGAAAACAAATCAACTTATAACCAGTTCATCTATGATAATAAGTTGAATTCCATCGACGTCCTTAGAGTCTCGATAAGACGTTGTCCAAAGAACGACAATCCTTCCCCTAATTGTCCAAAATTTCTTTGTGGATTCATCTAAGGTGTTGATGGTATCTACGGGTGGTGCCATTTGAAACCTGTAGCACGTAACCAAATAACGAAGTCAATTAATTAACAACACAAACATCGAAATATTTTCACTCGAAATACATCATGTTTGCTAAAAAAACTAAGTAAACGTACCTGCGCACTCTGGGATGGATGTTCAGAAATCGATTGAGCATCAACTGAAAAATATAAGTTCAAGAAGTCACACAATTGAACAATGATTTCAAAAAAAAAAAGGTAGAAGGATACCTTCAACAGATGTAGAAATGAGTAGGAAAAATAGAATACCTTGTTTGTGGTTTTTGTTTCTCGGATTGGAAGCCTCGTTATGAGCTTAGTAGGTGAGTGGGGGGAGTGGGATAACTAAGTAACTTCCATACTAATAAAGAAAAATGAAGGTAACTTCCAGGTTTTATGTGTGTATAAGAAAAAGTGGGGGAGTGGGAGAGTGAGATAACTAAGTAACTTCCATACTAATAAAAAAAACTAAGATAACTTCCATGTCTATACTAAAAAAGAACGTGGGTAGAAAATTAAGATAACTTCAATGTCTATACTAAAAAAGAACGTGGGTAGATATGTTTAATGAAGGTAAAAAAGAAAAAAAAAACTACGAAATCCCCTAGCAGGATAAATAACTACCAAATTCAATTAGTGGGAAGTACATGAAGTTAGTGGGAAAAATTCTATTTACGATTAAATTGCTAATATTGCTAATATATATGAAAAGGTTAAAAAGAAAGAAAAAAAAAACTTTTGAACGTGGGTAGTTAGTTGTTTTTGAGAGGTAAACGTGGGTAGATACTAGATATGCTTTACTAACAAATTAAGTCTCTATATCTTTCAAATTAATTTTAAATTCCAACTTAAAATTATTTTGAAAAGTGGGTAGATGTTTTTATTTTTATTTCACACTTGTAGAATTTTCCACCACCCGTGATGTGTACTGTTAAAAACACAACCATGAATATGGTACCAAGTTCACAAATACACAGGGTACCTAATTTGCATCAAACAAAAGATGGAGAAATATTGGAATCAAGTAACACAAACATTACAAAACTAAAAGGTAACACAAAATCAAGTAATAGGCAACAAACATTCACGTGTATTTACAACCTAAACCTAATTTGTACAACATTTCAATTGTTCAACAACTCAATGAGCATCGTTGGTAGCCATCAACAACTTAAACCGACACATTGGGCAAGAGTGTTGAGCCTGGAGCCACTGACGGATGCAAACGTCATGGAAAAGGTGCTCACATGGCATTCGGGTGAGCATGGTTGTGTGATCCACCTCTTCCATACATATAGTGCACTGACCAGCTGCTTCCAAAACCCCATTAAAATGGTAGAAATGGACCAACACGAAATTGAAAAAAGTACTAAAGGTTGAAACTTTGAATTGAATTGAGGTTAGGTAAGAATTTCAATATTCATTACTTGGTTTCATATCATCTCAATTTCAGCTCCTTGTAAGAAATCAAAATGAACCAAATTGAATCCCTAATTAGATAGTTGGAACTTGGAATTCATCGAGACCCTAATTAGATAGTTGGAACTTGCAATTGAGCAACTCCCATATCAAAACACACATACATCGAGACGATGGGCCGAAACTTTGAATTGATTAGCAACCACTGAGAAATAGAATTTAATGAAAAAAAATGACATCTTCAAATCAAACAAATACATGTGGATGGATGAGGCATCAGGCGCGACCTCTAGATCGAACCCCTAACCCTAGAATCCTCGCCATGGTCATCGGCATCAGGCGCGGCCTCTAGATCGAACCCCTAACCCTAGAATCCTCGCCATGGCTGTCGGCGACAGGCGCGCCCTCTAGATCTGGAGAGAGAACGGAAAGAAGGAAAAAATTGGAGACAGAACGGGAGAAAGAAAGAGGAAGAGAAGGGCAAAAACAGAAAGAAGAAAAAAAATTGGAGAATGCTCCACGTGGATAGCCTCACTGCTCTCCAAAGTACTCAGCTTTAAGATATAGGAGGATTAGAAGAAAAAAAAATGATTTTGTGGAATTTTGGATCAAGGGGGATGTTAGAATATGATCCAAAATTAGGTTAATTAGAAATTAATTAAGTCAGTATTATGTGTGGGCGGTTAGGGTTTGTGTTAGTGTGTCCGTTCATTTAGTGGAATTTTAGGATTATTTAGTTATCTAGTTAGTGGGCCTAATTAGTGGGTTAATGGGTTAAAACCGCAAGTAGTGAACTGCTAGTTTTAGGGTTATAAATTGTATTCTCTTTTATCAGATCAATTGAATTGAGGAGTTGAATTGAAAACACTTATCTCTTCCAACAAATGAAATGTTTCTTAATTTTTGTGTCCGAGTCTAAAACAACAAATATTTTCAATTGGAGGAAGTATAGACTATTTTTAAGCCCGGATTCTTAACTTATATTTAGGGCATAAATTGAAAAGACATAAAAAGTACAACTACAAATATTATATTATGTTAGGTCTTATACATATTGAATAAATAGAGAGCCTTACCACAGTTGCCTTGGTCCTTGACATTAGTAACGACACCTTGTTGCCTCCATTCAACCGAATCACTATATGTCGCCAACGAACGTGTCGTTGCCATTGGGAGACGCGGTGGTTGGTTGGAAGGAGCTCGAGAGGGTGGTTGATCGGGATTTACAATAACCAGTGTGGGTGGATCAAAACTCTTCATCAGTGAGGTCACTAAATTTGTTAGAGAAAATTTGCTCCGAAGACGCAAATTTTCGGTCAAATTAGCAAACTATACACATTTTAGTAAAAATTAGCAAACTATACACATTTTGGTAAAAATTAGCAAACTATATACATCAAACCCTAATACTAACCGAGAAAATTTGCCGGGAGGCACAACAAATTTGCAAAGTGTCCTATGCCCTATTTCTCCTTCCCGACCTCTCTCGCTCATCGTTTTGGCTCAACGCTCTCGATTCGGAATCCAAATCGTCCTCCCTCTCACCGCCGGATCTCGTCTTCGACGTCGCCAACCATGGTAGCCGGATCTGGAGGCGAAGATTCGCCAGCCATGGCAGTCGGATCTGGAAGCTTCGACGTTGCCGGTCGCATCTCTCCATGGTTGCTTCTCCATGACTGTCGAGATCCGATGCTACCTTCGATTCTAGATCCGAGATCTACGACCTTCAGATCTACATCTTCTCCATGGCAGCCGGATGATGAGCGGTTTTTAGTCGCGCTAACCGTATCAAAATATTTTTGAACCTACCTAACTAATGTAGTGTGGTAAGCACGATTCGATCCAACAGAGAATCAAGTTATTCCTAAGTTAAGTTTATTTACCAATTAGTATTAAACGGGGGGTTTTGAATGGTGTAAATAAGAAAGAAAATAAAATAGACTATAAACAAATTGACAGAGATAACAGTTAATAAAATAGTTTCATCTACAAATATCCACTTTATTTGGTTGAATTGATATTGTAACTTCCTCTTGTCCTTTTAGTTTTCCTATTAATGCCCTTGTCCCGACCTAATATAGTTACTAGTCCAACCAGTCCTAGAAACCCTTATCAATCGAACAGTCCCTAAAGAAGAATTTAACCCAATTGATACCTTTAAGTTCAGAGATTAACCAAGGTATTTGCAGTCCCTAAAGAGGGATTTAACAACACATTCAACTTCCTACTCATTCAATCAGTTCAACCAGCCCTAAAGGAACAAGTTTGCCACTTGGGTTAAGGTTCGCAACCAGGAATCTACAAAACCCTAGCAATTGAATTGATTCTACCAAGTTGCGCGGGCTAGATAGAATAAAACAATAGACAATCAAGCACAAAGAAGTCGAAACATTCAATATAGGAAATAAGGAACAAGATTCAGAAACTCACAATCAATCCAAACAAAGCTTCAAATTGTAGACGAAATGGGAGAGTTTAAATCTCCATAAAAATAAAACAAAAGACAATTAGGGTTTTTAGGAAACAAAACCAGCCGGCCGATCACATGTGTCACGTTTCGGCCTCCTCCCCCTTTGCCGTATGAAGGAATGTCTTATATATATAATATGACTAACTTCTATCTCCTAAATCTAATACGGAGTATATCTAATTTATATAATAATTATTACTATATATTAATTATATCTATCTAATCTAATTTGTAATGCAATAACGGTGTTCTGTAATTTGTAAGCCCAATCAATCACGTGGGCTCCTCCTTCCGATGTCCATCCGCTCCAATTGCAAATGTTGCGATCAGTCCATTGTACGATCCGAGCCAGCCTGTCTTGTCTTTTAATTGCAAAATAATCCCAAAATTTATGATCAACCTCCAAATTCATACGATCCGGCTTAAAGATACCTGAAATATATAAAAATACTAGTGTAGACTCCGAAAACCAAATAATATAAATTAAGCTATGAAATACGTAAAATATGCTCTAAATTAATATGCAAATCTCTACTAAAAACATGACTAAAATAGACTCTATCACCGGATCTGGCAGATTCATACGGAGATGGATCGGATGAAATTCGTGGTTCTGAGTCAGGGAAGCGAGGAGATTGTGTCGCCTGAAAAGAAGGAGGCTCCGCCGACGGCAGAGGCGAGGCCTTGGAACTCGAGGACTCGGCGAGATATTGGCAAGGCGCCGAGCTGCCAACATATTGAAGCTTCCTCCTCTCATGCTCCTCTTCCACCTCTGCTTCTCCATTGATGACAGTAGAATGGAATTTGATTTTCGCTGTTTAGTATCTATCCAATTTGCAATTTTCATCGCATTTTTTCTCATTGTGTGAATCATACTTGTATTGGATTTCTGTTTCAATGCTTATCCTCTTCTACGATCATGTTTACATGTGCCGAAGCCGCTCTGTAAGTTGTCTTCCACATCCTCAATGTTTTCTCGAGCATCCTCAAGGTTTTCTCAAGGTTCGTTGTTAATTGATCAGTTGTTTCGTTCAATTGAATCTAGCAGTCGATCATGGGAGCGGGATTGCTGACATGGTGTTCTGAATCCTCAATAGATTAATTTTTTAACCTCTCATGGGCACTGCTATCGGCTTTTTCCTCATTGTTGTCCACATGGTACGTTGAAGCCTCCACTTTGTTTCTCATATTTCGGGTTCAAGTTCTCCTATTGCAGATTTGTGTAGAAGACACTCATTATTAGTTAATTTCATTAGTCATTTGTACTGTTGGTTTCCTTGGAAAGCAAATGTTGCGCGCAGTGGCTTCCATGAGGTTGAAGACACTCCTTATTAGTTGATTTCATTAGTCATTTGTGTGTGCTGTCATTGTTTGAAGGGAGTGTTTCATTAGTACTGCTAGTTTCCTTGGAAAGCAAATGTTGCTGTCATATTTGTTATTTATTTTTTGGCCATGATTAGGTAGATGGTAGGTAGATGTAAGTAGGTAGAATAAGATCAATTTTCAATTTGAAATCATAATTGCTATGTTAAATTTTTATGTCGCCCGTATGATAACATTTCAATATTACATTCTACTTATCATTCTTTTTAATCGTTTTTAGTGATAACATTGTTTTTATAGCATATTTTTTAGTGCTGACATCGTTTTTAGTTGGATAGTATATATATAGCTCGTTTTTAGTTTGATATTATATATGTAGGTATATATGTATGCTTGAGTCCTTAAAATTTGGTTTGTTTTTTAGTGCTGACATCGTTTTTATGCGTATTTTTTAGTGCTGACATTGTTTTTAGTTGGATATTATATATGTAGGTATATTTATATGCTTGAGTCCTTAAAAATTGGTTTGTTTTTTAGTGCTGACATCATTTTTATGCGTATTTTTCAGTGCTGACATCGTTTTTATGCATATTTTTTAGTGCTGACATCGTTTTTATGCGTATTTTTATGCACATTTTTATGTAGGTATATATTTGCTGACATCGTTTTTTCAATATAAGAGATGGAGGAGGAATGGCGTCAGCATCGTTGGCATCGGCAAATTCGGCGTATTCGGTGTCGGCGTCAGCCAACTACTTTTGAGAAGATTGAGAAGGGGATTGAGACTTCAATACCTTCAATGTCTTCAATAAAATATTCTTTTGTTTTTTTTTAGTAGAACATTCTTTTGTTTCTTTGTTTTCCCTCTTTTATATTTTATATAAAATTTACAATGTTATTTGATTTTTGAAATCCAAATCATTGGTAATGACTTAATACGTCAAATATATTGATCTTCGATATCATCATCGTCGGCGTCAGCATCCTCGTAGACGACGTCAGCAATGCGGACGTCAGCATTTTTGACATTGGCGTCAACATCCTCGTAGATGGCGTCAGCAATGTTGATGTCAACATTTCCGACGTTGGCGTCAGCATCCCTGTAAACGGCGTCAGCATTCCCGGCGTCGGCGTCAGCACTGGCGCGCGGGGAAAAAAAAGACGTTGGCGTCAGCATTCTGTAAACGGAGTTAGCAATGCTGACGTCAGCATTCCCGACGCCGACGTCAGCACTGACGTGCGAAAAAAAAACCTATTGACGCGAAGGGGGGCAAAAGGGAGGGGAGAGGGGTCACGCATGAGGGGCGCAAAGGATGTATAGTTTGCTAAATTTTACCAAACTTTATATAGTTTGCTAATTTGGCCAACTTTTATGTGTAGTTTGCAAATTGTCCCAATTTGTTAAGGCCAATAGTGTAGGAGTTGTTGAGCTTCCTATTAAAAGATTCAATGCGCTTGACATTGTCGCGGAACACCTTAAACCTCATCCTTGTAAACGCGCCCATGTCGCGCTATCCAATGTTCGTGTCTATTGGACATGGATAGCTCCAGCTCGATGGGGGCGGGGCGAGGCATGAGAAGCTAGCAGGTGTACAAAATATTTTATTTGATTTTTAATATTTGAGTTCGACCCCTTTTGATTATCCTCTTGATTCGAAGTCGTATCGATACCAAGATTTGAGTGGTTTTGGTGATTTGGGCTGCACCCGAAATTTAGTGGGTTGCCTATGTATCTCTTGGAAGAGAATCAAGCCTCACGTTCAAGCACGGAACCAGGAATGAAAATCGGGATTAGCAAAAATCGCCTTATATAATTTTTTTTTTAAAGAATTATTAATATTAATTATATAAACACATATTTTTTTTAAGAGATTAATATCAGTATATATATATATATATGTTGTGATGGTCTCTTATAAGGAAATACAGAGGGAACAAAAATAAATAAAGGAGATGGGGTGTCTTACTGTCTTTTATAAGGAAATACAGAGGGAAAAAATAAATAGAGGAAGAAGCCCAAACCTGATTCGAACCGTGGTCGATGGGGTATAAAATCCACCTATTCCCCACTCCGTATTCAACAAAAGGAAATAACCAACTGGGCTATTGCAACAATTACTCTTCTTATTTAATATATTTTTGATTTTTGGGGTGGGCTGCAGCAAAGCCCAGCCCACCCCTATATCTATGCCTGCTCACGTTGTTGATAGTGTTTTGGATTTTCTGTTTGGTTTGGTTTGGATTTGATTTCTTTTTCTTGTATGCATCATAGGATGAAGTTCAAGCCCACCTTCTCGAAATGGTAGCTCGAACAACACTCCATCCGATTAACCTGAGCCCACCTTCTCAGAAGAGTAACTTAAGTAACTCGCCTATCATTTGCATAGAAAACGATTTGACTTGGAGTTAGAGTTTGATTTGTTTTGATTTGACTTAGAGGTCAATTTCTCAGAAGGGTAACTCAAGTAACTCGCCTATCATTTGCATAGAAAACGATTTGACTTGGAGTTAGAGTTTGATTTGTTTTTATTTGACTTAGAGGTCAATTTGAGGATGGTGGAATTTGATTTTGAGTTCGGTGACCGAACTTGACGAGCAGGAACTTTGTATCGAGTTAAAGTGAACACCTTGGCTTTGATAGAAAATTTGATTTTTGGGACGACTAGAGTCAACAAATGAATTTTGAGAGATTTGATTGAAGGGTTGGATGTGACTGGACTCGGTGATGATTTGAGTTACACCGAGTTTCCTATGTATTCACTCATTTGGTGGAATCAAGTCACCGTAGTTCGGGACAAAAGAAAAATTTGTATTCGGATTTGATCAAAAGATCATTTAAGGGTAGTGATTGGACTCGACGAACTTGTAGCTTTGTATCGAGTCAGAATGGACAATGTGAATTTGTTTTTGGCGATAACTCGACGAGCCTTGACTTTGTCGTATCTCTTAGAAAAGAATCAAATCACCCGTAGTTCTAAAACGAACCAATTTAATTTGTTTGGTTTTGACCTCATATTCATTTAAAGGGAATTTAGAGGTTGATGACTATAACCGATATATTTTTAGAATTTAATATTGGGTTACCTACGTAGCCGATAGGAGGCATTAAGTCTTCACATAGTTCTATACGATTTGATTTTTTTTTGGTTTGGCGATTGTACCTGACGAGCTTTTACTTCATGTCGAGCTACCTGTGTACCCGTTTGGATGGGGTCAAATCACCCCTAGTTCTTTTTGAAGGACAAATTTGATTTAATTTGAGACGGGCAACTGAATCCGATATATATTGAATTTGATACCGGATTTTCTACGTAACTCGTAGAAGAGTATCAAGTCTTTACGTAGTTCTTTTTTAGAACAAATTTGATTTAATTTGTGTTTTGTTTGAAGATTGAACCCGACGAGCTTTAGCTTTATGTCGGGCGGCCTACGTATCCGACAAGTCGGAATCAAATCGGGCGTAGTTCTCTTAAAACCAAGTTTATATATTGTAAAACTTGATTTGAGGTTTTTGACTCCGTGTTTTTTAATTTTAGAAATCATTCTGAAATTGACCCACTAGAATTAATTGGTAAAGAATATTTGACAAGTTTAATTTTATTCTTTGATCCAATTCGAATTCTTAATTTGTGCCAATTGTAATTCATATATTTTCTTGGGTGAATTTTATAATTACACACATTTTTTTTATAGCGATGGGATCGATGAGTGCATAAATACAATTCCATGCATTTTGTTTTGCCCTCTTTGCAAGTGCCAAGCTGATTGTTTTAGAATTAATGGGCCAACAGCTAATTAAGCCTACTAACTTAAATGAGCCCATCTTTCTTTTTATTAATTCAGCCCAACTAATTCCCATGTAGATATTTTCTTAATGATAGCCTTATCGTTTAGGCCATGCACACCCGAGAACACTTCTGTTCTTCCCTTAACTCACTTTTTCCCTGCCACATCAGCATAAGAACACCCTTCACCTTTTCAGCAATTCCACCTACATCCGTGCATTTCACTTCCGAGCTCTTCACCCACTTTTTAATCATTTTGTTTTTAATAAATATTTCATACAACATCATCATCATTATTATTATTATTATTATTATTATTATTATTATTATTATTATTATTATTATTATTATTATTATTATTATTATTTTTTAATTATAAACTTGCTTCTATTAACCAATTACTATTTACAAGAAATTAGTGGGTAGCCGAGATGCTATCTGGGCACCCACTCCCTTAGTGATAATAAAACTGAGTCTAGTGAGACTAACTCCAATGGTTGTGTGCAAATGTCTAAATGTGCATTTTTTTGACATTTTTTTAGCTCCATTGGTTGTTTTTGAGGTGTGCAAATGTGCACATTTGAGCATGTAATGTGCCAATTTGAGCACATCACCTCCCCCATTTGCAAAAACTTTTTCAAAAAGCAAGACAATCTTATTGGTGTGTTTTTTTATGATTTTTGTTTTCTTTTTTGTTTTAAATTAATTGTATTTGAATGGTGTGTAAAAAAATACACATTTGACCATTGGAGCAAAATACCAAAAAGTAAGATGTATTTTTACACACCTTGTGCAACTGTATACATTATAGACAAAACCATTGTGGATAGTCTGAAAATATAAGCGGCAGCACGAGCCCTGACATCCTGAGATACGGAGAATTTCTGAATCCGCTTCAGCAAAGCAACCGCATCCGTATCTAACTCCCCCAACGAAGAGAAGGAGAAGGGTATGAAACCATAACCAGCCGCCGTACACAAATCTCGATACTTGACACACTTACGTCGAGCAGCATCAACAACAACACGACCAGGCACAAAGTCAGACAATATTATTATTATTATTATTATTATTATTATTATTATTATTATTATTATTAGAAAGGGATAATATTGATAATAATAAAGTTCTTACATGAAATTAGATCGGAGCCGGCTAACAAGCTGAGCTCCGCATCCCTTTTGAATACTAAACGCAATCCTAGTCAAAGTGTGACAAAACCCCCTACTATATCCCGGTACCCCCTTAGCGACCCCACACACTCGCTATTATTATTATTATTATTATTATTATTATTATTATTATTATTATTATTATTATTATTATTTTCATTATTATTATTGAAATAATATTTTCCCAATAATTACATAAATAATAAGAATAACAAGTTAAGTTAAAAAAACACAACTACATAATCAAGCTGTAATAATTCAAGTACAAGATTCAAAAGACCACACAACAAAGTAAAAAAAAGCTTCTCCGAAGGGAAAACATAAGCTATGGATGGAATTCAAGCGTCATTTTGTGACGGCCCAAATTTGTGCCATATATGCTCAATTAAGTCGGACTTCAAATGATGATGTGAACCCGAATTTCGCAGAGCAACCCTATTAGTTAAGAAGGCATTCATACTGGTCGGTATTCTTGTAGCAGGTGGCTCTAGCTCATGTACATAGTCAAACTCAGTAGTGTGAATATGTAGATGGTGGGTTTCACGCTCGTCTTCCACAATCATATTATGCAATATGATACATGTCGTCATTATTTTTCCAAGCAAATTCAAGTCCCAAACAAGAGCTGGTTGACGAATAATAGCAAAACGTTGTAGTAGAACGCCAAATGCACGCTCCACATCTTTACGAGTTGACTCTTGGATGCCCATTGATAACAAAATTTGCCTTTGGGGCTCTTCCATGCAAGACTTCATCAAATACAGTAGATCTATCAAGAACATTTATATCATTGCACATACCTGGAGTTCCAAAAAAAAGCATCCCAGATCCAAAGGGCATACGATGCAACTGCTTCTAGGACAATGGTTGGTGGTTTATCCCCATGGGTGTATTGGCCCTTCCAGGCAGTTGGACAATTCTTCCAAGTCCAATGCATACAATCAATAGACCCGATCATTCCAGGCCACCCGCGTTGCTCCCCGACATGGAGTAGGCGTTGCATATCTGCTGAGTTGGGATTTCGAAGGTACTCATCTCCAAACAAGGAGATGATCCCATCAACAAAGCCGGACAAGCACATTCGTGTTGTTGTTGTACCAATACGGACAAAGTCATCCACCATGTCAACCGTAACTCCATATGCAATCATGCGCATGACCGCAGTGCATTTTTGCAACGGAGATAACCCTAGCTCCCCTTTCGCATCCCGACATTGCTGAACGTACGGATATACACTAGATAGTCCATTGACAACACGTAAAGCATCAAAGCATCTTCCAAAAGTATCAAAGCATCTTTTAAAAGTATCAAGGCATCTTCCAAAAGCATCGCTCTAGAGCAAGGTGAACAACTTCCCTTGACAAGATATTTGTGGACTTGATCATCAAACAGATTCAGTTATGTAATAGGCCTAGTAATGTTTTTGACAAGAAAACATGGGTCCATATTCGTGATGAGTTTAATTGGCAGTCAGGGCTCGACTTCAACAACAATCAGTTGAGGAAGCACTACGACATTCTGAGGATACGTTATAATAATACAAAGTCTACTATTGACCAAAATATATTTTCAGTAGAAGATTCTCACACCATTGGATTTGATTTATGGGAAAGCTTGGGGGTATGTTTCTTCCTTCTTTCAATTCATGCCTTTTCTCCCATGTTTTTCATTTATTCAATTTCATTTCTCCTTATGGTAGGTGCAAACTAGGCCTGAACCAGTTAAGATTAAGGAGTGCCCCATTTTCGAGCAGTTGTGTATAATCTCTGCTGACAATGGTGTTGTGGTGGTAAATATGCTTAGCAAATACCCGTCCCAGTGAAAACAGAGTTCAAGAGGAAGCGCCCAACAAATACCCGTCCCAGTGAAGTCGACGGGAAAGAGGAAGAATTGCAAGATGCCATGGCAGACGCCTTGGTAGATATGATAGCAGCGACATACTTGAAGACTGCCACAGCAAGCAGTCAAGGTAAAGGTAAGGTAAGTGTAGAAGTATCACTAAGTGTATTGATGTATTGGATGAGATACAGGGAATCAACCAGGTCCTATACTTTATGGCGCTGGATCTTTTTGAGAATATCAGTTGCAGAGAAGTTTTCCTTTAGTTAAACATCAACGAGAAACGAGTGCTTTGGTTGCAACATAAGTGTAGTAATGTTAGGGTCATTTGAGAGAAGAGGGCACCCAACTAAGGAGTATAATAAGGTAGCGGATGACTGGATGTTAGCGGTAGAATCGTTTATTTGCCTCATCTCAGAATGCAATGTAATTGTCTTTCTCGCCAATGGTGAACCGCAGACATTGAAGCTTTTGCCTACCAAATTGTAAAACGAAGTATGCAGCAGATAAAAACTTGAAAGGAGTTTCCCAATATTATCAACTTTTTTTTAGCAAAAAAAAAAACATTTTTTAAAAAAGCCCATCAAAGTTGGAATCCACATAGCCTAGTCAATGGATACACGTAAATTGTTAGTAGAAGTGAATCTGTTAGTGAGGAGAGGAGTTAGTTAGAAGAGACTAAGTGGTTGTTAGACACTATATAGCTCCATCTCTCACTCCCCTGTATTCATTCCTTTGTTCTGTAATGAGAAACATACAGATTCAATCCATTTCACTTTCATTCCTCTCTCTCTCTCTCTATGATCATCATGGTATCAGAGCTCATCTCAGGATCATAGAGTCTTGATCGCTCTTCCGCACCTCCAGATCGTCCTTACTGATCGCTATTGATTCTTCTGCAATGGCGTCGAACGAAGATCGTTCATTTGATCGGGAAAGGCGTCGCCAAGATCTCATCACCTCATCGGATCTACAAAATTTGTTATTCATCCATCTCTCTGAGAATTCGAGAATGATTCTCACTTCCATTCAGCTCACCGGTGACAATTATCGACGATGGAGAAAGGCTGTTACTAAAGCCTTGTCTGTGAAAAACAAGCTAGGGTTCATCGAAGGAACCTTGCTTGAAACACCAGAAAATGCTCCAATGTGGAATCGCTGCAACGACATGGTCTGTGTGTGGATCTTGAATTCTGTTTCCAAAGAGATCTATGCCACAATCAACGAATTTGACATTGCAAGGGAGATGTGGTTGGATCTTGAGGAAAGTTATGGTCAACGCAATGGACCTCTGATCTTCTCGCTCAAGAAAGACATTCAGGACTGTAGTCAGGGATCTGCTTCCATCACGGAGTACTTCACCAAGCTCAAAGGGCTATGGCAGCAGTTGACGGGTTTGTTTCCTCCGATCCACTGTAATTGTGGTCGCTGTGAGTGTAACATCCAGGCTCAGGTGGAAGCTCAAGATCATGAGAACAAATTAATGCAATTTCTCAGTACCAATCTTTCTTCTGCAAGCACTGCTCATGCGCTTATCCTTCAAGATTCCATCAGCAACAAAAGTTCGGGCTCTAATGGCACTGTCTCTGCAAGCACTGACTCAACTGCTTTAATGGCTAAGCAGGGGCTCAGGAGGGACAAATGATAAGTCCAAGAAAGAGAAGTGTGTGCATTGCAATGGGAATCACAAAGCTGATAGGTGCTGGGAAAAATTTAGATACCCTGAATGGAATTACAAGAGCAAGTTTAATCCACAAGTTCCCAAGTCTGTATCTAATGGCAAAGCTTCGGCACCAAAATCTTATGCAAATAGTGCTTCTTCATCTGATTCTTCAGTGTTGCAGCCTCTGACAGTTGAACAACAAAGGATGCTCTATTCCTGGATCAACATGATGGAGCAACACAAAGATAAGTTGGTCGAAATCAACTTTGCAGGTACCACAATATGTTGTAGTGCATCTAACTTTACAGGATTGTGGATTCTTGATAGTGGAGCCACAAATCATATCACATGTGACACCAAATTTCTCTTGAATCCCTCTCCCACCAAGAAATCTACATCTATTAACCTTCCTGATGGGTCAACTAGTAAGATTGATCTTACTGGTGATGTTCATCTTACTCTCACACTAAATCTTGTCTTAATCAGCAAAC
This sequence comes from Persicaria tinctoria, assembly GCA_037127255.1. Lineage (NCBI taxonomy): Eukaryota > Viridiplantae > Streptophyta > Magnoliopsida > Caryophyllales > Polygonaceae > Persicaria > Persicaria tinctoria. The sequence continues at coordinate 63,670,911 of JBANSL010000010.1, read as the reverse complement.
TCATTCGAGATCTGAACTGTGTTGTCATTTTATTTTCACACATATGTGTCATACAGGAGCTTGCAAAGAGGATGCTGATTGCAGTTGGTGAAGAGTTGGGTGGACTATACTATGTGGTCCCTGAAGTCAAGCTTGGAAGTGGCATTCTGGATGAGCTAGCCTCCTACATGTCTCAGTTTTCTTTGTTAGCCCCACATCAATGTGCAACTCATTCTGTACTACCTATGTTTTTACCTACTAAGCATACCAGCCCCACCTCTTTATGGCATTTAAGGCTTGGTCATGCTCCTCATGAAAAGTTGTTGCACCTCATGTTTTGAGTGATGTTAATAAAGACAAATCTCATTTTCTCTGCAATGTGTGTCCACTGGCTAAACATACTAAAAACAAATTTACAGCTAGCACATCTCATGCTGATACCTCTTTTGAACTGCTTGACTATGACTTGTGGGGACCCTATGACACAGCCACATACAATGGTCATCGAACCTTTCTCACAATTGTTGATGACCATAGCAGATGTGTTTGGGCCTACCTCCTCAAACATAAATCTGAAGCCACACCCTCTCTAATCTCCTTCATTTCTATGATTGAAAATCAATACAAAACTTCTGTAAAAAGGATCAGGACTGACCAGGGTACTGAATTCTTTAATTCATCCCTTGCCTCGTTTCTTCTTACTAAAGGCATTCTCCATGAGAGCTCCTGTACTGCTACCCCACAACAAAATGGTAGAGTGAAGAGTAAACACAGATATATACTTGAGACTGCTCGAGCTTTGAGGTTTCATGCCTCATTACCAGTCAAGTTTTGGGGAGACTGTGTTCCCACTACCACATATCTTATAAACCGTCTACCTATTCCCTTACTCCAAAACAAATCTCCCTTTGAGGTACTAAATGGCCAACCCCCTACCTATGACAAATTGAAAGTTTTTGGGTGCCTTTGTTATGTTGCTTCATCTGCAGTTGGAAGGAAGAAGTTTGATGCAAAGTCTGATACTTGTGTCTTTGTTGGTTATCCTAGTGGTTTCAGGGGATATAAGGTGTTTAATCTAGTAGAAGGCAAGACCAATATCAGCAGAGATGTGCACTTTATTGAGCATATTTTTCCTTTTGCTCAAAATGCTCCTACTTCTCCCTCAAAATCAAACACACCTGAGACTGTATTTGATGATGATCTCTTCCAATTTCAGTCAAGCTTGCCTCCTTTTGATCCAGTGGATGTCATTTATTACACTTCTCCTAGTCTTAACCCACCCTCTAATCATGAGTCCTTGGCTGACTATTCTCCTTCACCTGTGGCTCCATCATTTGATGATGTGCCAGCTATTACTCCCACAATTGAAACTGTCACACCCAATGACCCTGTCAGACGCTCATCTAGAAATGCACCACCTCCAGGATGGCTAAAGGACTATGTATGTGCATCCACCTACACTGAATCAACTGCCGTCTCACCTCTCAGTAAGTCTCTCTACCCCATTGCTTCTTGCATTTCTTACACTTTGTGCTCTCCATCTTATTTGTCGTTCATCAACAATGTGGCTCCTCTATCTGAACCCACTTCCCTTAAAGTTGCACTTTAAAATCCAGAATGGTTGAAAGCTATGAAGACTGCATTGCAGGCTCTAGAGGCTAATCACACTTGGCATTAGTTCCTAAGTCTGTTGCTCAGTCCAATGTGAGTTGCAAATGGTTGTTTAAGCTAAAGCTCAAAGCTGATGGCACATTGGATAGATACAAGGCTCGGCTAGTTGCAAGAGGATTCTCACAACTTGAAGGTATTGATTATAGTGAGACTTTTGCTCCTGTAGCAAAAATGATTTCTGTTCGTACTCTACTTGCTATTGCTACTGCTAGGAACTGGCCTGTGTCACAAATGGATGTGACAAATGCCTTTCTTCACGGGGAGCTTGAGGAAACCGTGTATATGGATTTACCACCTGCATACCATGCTCTTAAGCAGCTTGATTGCCCTCAGGGGGAATGTATGGTTGATGACAATATAGCTGCAACTATGGTATGCAAACTGGACAAGTCTTTGTATGGGTTAAAGCAAGCCCCAAGGCAGTGGTTTTCAAGGTTCCCCCAAGTGGTGCAAGCTGCTGGATATAGTCAATCAAAGACTGACTATTCTCTCTTCTATAAAGCATCAGGAGCAACATATACAACTCTACTTGTATATGTAGATGATATGTTGATCACTGGAAGTAGCAACACTGTGATTAAGGCTTTAAAAGAGCATCTCAGCAAGCATTTTTTGATGAAAGATCTGGGGATGATAAGGTATTTCCTTGGCATTGAAATTGAAAGAAATGAAGATGGAATGCTCCTGAACCAAAGGAAATACACCTTGGAAATACTGAAGGAAACTGGAATGACAGGAGCTAAGCCAACTGCTACACCACTTGACCCCAGAATCAAGCTTACTCTTGAGGGTAAGCAACATGAAGTGGATGTGATTGCCTACAGGAAGCTAGTGGGAAAATTGATCTATCTCACCATTACTAGGCCTGACATATGCTATGCAGGTTCTAAGTCAGTTTATGCATAGACCCAACGATGAGCACTGGAAGAGTGCAAAACATGTGCTTAGGTACTTGAAGAGAGCACCAGGGCAAGGTCTATTGTTAGCTCAGAAATCCGATGTAACGGCCCAGAATTATGATTTTCAGGTTACGTTTCAAGGGATAAAACCCCTTGTTCGGATCTTGCAATCCAGGTACGGGTCGAGGTTTCAATCTCATTTTAAGGTCAGAGGAAAGAGGGATTTCAAACCCTAAAAACCTCGAAGGGTCGTTGGGTACCCTTAACCTGGCCTAAGAGCATGTCGCGGAATCTATTTCAAACGGAAGTAAAGCGGAAGCAAAGTAAAGATACAAGTGCCACGACAGAGCCGGGTCAAAACCAAATCATGAGTGGGTAATTACCATTTTACTAAGTTAGGATATTAGCCAGATTCTTCGTTTTGCCAAAAGGGAACCCCGTCATATAGGCATCGAGCACTCAAAATCTGTAGAAAATACCTTTAAAAAAGAACGGGGAAAGGAGTCAGATCGAGCCACTCATGCGGGACCGGCAGTCCTCGCTGAGGCCACATAGTATGTGCTATACCTAATCAAGATGCTCTAATGCAGTACGAAAGTCAAACACACTAGCATGCTCCTAGTTATAATAATGTGTAAAAATACTATAAAGGGCCCAAGACAATGCCAAATGGCATATCCCTCTCCTACTCCGCCCCCCTTTTTCATGACCGGACCTGGCCAGTACGGTACCCATTTCATCGTGGTGGTGCACGGACCACGGAATCATAGCATGCTCAACATCATAACTCATCACATCATAACATCTCTTGTCCAAAGGTGTTGGGCTATCAAATCATACTCATATCGACTCGATTGACTCAGGGCACCCGCTGAGGTTGGGCTACCCTATGACCCTAGTAAAGACTCTAGGACTATCACAGATAACGGCCGTTCTGTTTCAAACGCATAAAATAAGCAGATGCTCATTCAATTAGTGCAACCTAAATAGGATACTACATGACATGCTTTTATGCATATGCAACACCTAACATAAAATGCAACAACAGGCATGAATGTCCAACCTGAGTAAGCCCCCTAGGGAACTTACCTGAAGATGCAGAACAGCAGGATAACACAAGCAAGGGCCCAAATGCAAGTCCAAAGCAATCCAAAAGTAATACACACCTATCATCAAGCCATTTCCATAAGCAACCGGACCAACATTCATACGCACGAACCCAAGTTCTCAACATACTCAAAACCAACCGATAGTGACACCGTTTTCCAAAACCTTTCCGATATGATCAACATCAACCAAAATCATTTCATTTCCAATCAAACCCATCGATAAATCATACCAACCATGTTTTCCAAACTCTTAAATCCCAATTTAAGTCAACTCATATTCGAAATAATTTCTCAAATCATACTTGGCCAAATTTCGACATTTATCATTTAAATCCTTAACAAGTTCCCAAAATCATATTATTAACATACTCCCGGCATGTTTCTTTTCAAAATCATTAAATAAATAAATCCCGACATTGAGTCACAAAGTAATTCTATTTTCACAACCATATTTATAAATCACAACTTATAATTCATTTCAAATTCCTAAAATCACAATTTAGAACAACACTAAATATATGTACTTCAATAATGTCTCCTTTAAACCATTTTATAATTCATAGTAATAATTTAATAAACTAATAATAATTAAATGTAAATCATAACATATAGTCATAACATGTAATATATAACACAACAACAACTTAACAATTTATAAAACAAAACCCATCAAGCCCAACTCTCTAGACCCAAATCGGATCCAGCCCACTCCCATCTCAACCCAATCTCACAAAGGTGAACCGGACCAAAATTTCTTTTATTAAAAAAAAATAAACCAGACCAAACAAAAAGAAAACCAGAACCCCCAAACCGAAATCACGATTCCCCGTCTTCTCGAGAGCTCTGCTCAGACGAGAAAGAAGAAGGGAAGAAGAAGGAAGAGGAACAGTTCGCCGGAAAGGACTGAGCTCCGACCAATCAAGCTGGCAACAACCAGCAGAGAATCGAAAAGAAGGGAGAGAGGAAAGGGAGTGCTCACCGAGAGTCGATCAAAAACTTCGCCGGAAAACGCTCGGAACTGATCTGGGCTCGTCGGAGATGGAGGAAGTGCCGAGGGGCCTGGGGTGGGCGGAATCGGTTATAAAGGTGTACCTTTAAGAGGTTTCGAGTCGGAAAAAGGAGAATCGAAGACTTACCGACCTTCTTGAACGAAGAACAGAGGAAGAGGAGGAGGGACGAGCGTCGGCACTGGGTTTCTGGGCGGAACAGATCTACTCCGTTGGTCCTCGGAGGGGCTCAAAAAAGGCTCAGTGAGGCTCGGAGCTCCTCGGAAAAACAGCGACAAGGCCTCGGCGCCGCTCGTCGCCTCTGGGTGGTTTGAACAGGGGAGGAGGAAGGTTGTCGGCTTGCTGGTGTTGTTCACGGAAACGAGGAGGAGGGACGAAGATGCTAACTGCTGCTCACGAAAACGAACGGACGAAGCGCAGCAGAGGCAAGATGGGACGGTGGTGCTTGGTTCGGTGGCGATTTCAGATTTGAAACAGGGCTCTGATGGGTAGTTGTAAAACCTATAGATCGATAAACGAGATAGGCGAATATGCGGAAGCGTATGAAACGAGCAAGAGATAACAGATCTAATCGAAACACGCAAGTCGAAGAACGAACACAAGCGATTTTACGTGGTTCGGCTATGCCTACATCTACGGGGCCTCAAGAGTTGGCCAAATCCACTATAATGAGTTCGTACAGGGACAGATCAAGTAAAGAGATACAAAACTCCTAGATCTAGACATGCATGAGATCAGAAACCAAGAGAGAAAGAAATCCCCCTGTGTGGGAACCAGAGATCGAAGAAGTCTTTGATCTCAAACCCTAGATCGCCTGGACAAGGAGAGCTGCTGCCCAGAGCTTGGAGCGCCGGCCACCAGAGAACCACCAGGGATGCTGTCGGCCACCTTCTTCGCTTCCAGGCTCGGTGAATCTTCAGGCAAAGGGATAGGAACACCAAACCCTAGAAAACCCTAGAAGAGAGCGTCTTGTGGAAGATGAAGAGAGAGAGAGCACAAACAGTACGACGGCAGCAAAGCTCCAACAAGAGCTTATATAGCTAGGTCAACAAAGGAGAGCTCCAGCCAAGGCTAAAACGCAGCGTTCCACTTTAGGGTTTCAGCTGGCAACGAGCTCAAGCAATGGGCTCCTCAATCCAGTCCGGCAATCATTGGGCTTCTCTCAGCTAATGGGCTAAAGCCCAGTAACGAGGTAAGCTCTTCTCTCTTAGTGTATACATATTATACATATAGCTATATCATATTATACATATGTATTATCACACCATACTTTATACATATATATTCATTAGAGGATCAAGCTATATAGCTCAATACGACTCAGTCGAATATATGATAAAGTATGCATCCATACATAGTATATATATGTTACCTATATGTAATATGTACAATCATCATATACATACATGTTACAAGCATACACACAACAATACAAGTAACACATAAAACATACAAGACATAGGAAATTAACACATAACATTACAGTAGTGTTTCTAGCTCGGGGAAATCCGGCAATGGCGGCTGTTTTGCAATTTAACAGGGCTTCTAGGTTTGTGTTGTTGTGGGGAACGAATGACAGAAATGGAGAGGGAGGAATGGCTGTTCTTATGACATTTTTAGGGTTTTCAGTAGATCCAATTTATAGGGAGGGAGAGGGGGCAAGCAAGGTGCAATGTGGGAGTGATGTTTGTTGAGCGTGAAGACAAATTTAAGCAGTAGGGAGCAGCTGGCAATGGGTGGTGCAGGGCTCCATCGAGAGAGAGAGAGAGAGAGAGAGAGAGAGAGAGAGGGGAAAGAAGAAAAAGAAAAGGGAAAATAACATAGGAAATGGGTCCCCACCGTGACAAATTTAAATCTCGCAAATACAAACTCAAAATCCGCTAATCCCGTCTTCAACGAATAACTTAAATTCTAGAACCGCACCAAGTAATAAAATTAATCATACTTTCAAATTATATATTTAAGTCTATCGAAATCGAGTTAAATTCTCAATTCAGAGCTCGAAAGCGGAATCAAATTCCGTCAAAATCCAAATTCTAAATCGATGCCGGAAGGATTTTAAAATCGAAACTTGGTACTCGAGGACGAGTTTTCTCCCATTTCTACAGATCGAATAAAATAATAATTTATTTAATCCAATATAATAAAATAATATTAAAATATATTCGGCCTTTACATTCATCCACCTCTAAAAACAAGTCTCGTCCCCGAGACTAAAATCATTCTAAAATAAGGGGATGAAGTTTGAAATTGGTGAGTCCGAGAATCATGCCGTTGATTCCGTAAGTGCCTTATAAGGACCCGTATGAGATTCTCACAGTATCCTCGACGTGATCATGATATCCCCAATTGGTCGTAGCAGGTATGCGATATGGGCCCTTATCACATCCCTACCCCGACTTCTCGGTTATATCATAACCCAAAAGCATCATAACCTCCCGACTAGGTCTTAGCAAGCAATCTATAAGTGCCCCTATAAGATGCTTGTATCTACTTCGTAAGACGTCATAATGTAAATCCAGTTCGGTAAAGTTCAAAAGAGTTTTACAAAAGGAAAGATTGGCCTTGAAGTAATTAAAATTTTCAATAGTGTTATCCTTTTAAAATCAAAGCTAGCCCTTTTCAAAACTGTCCAAAATCTTCAAATCCAACTTTCAGACAAGCAATTTCAGATCACGTGAGGTGGAATCATCCACCTCTAAGGGCTAATCCCATATTCTCTTCCTAGTTTCCAGAATCAAATCAATCTATCAGTCTCCATTCAAGCAAGATTCACAAGCCATAAGCAATGCATAACCACATAACCAATCGATCCTCAACGAGTACATCATACGACAAGTCTCAACATATGCCAACACAGTGCCACAAGGTCACATCAACATCTCCACATCATACTAAAAAGTCATAATATGCATTTATGCCAAAATAATAACACACATCTCGATATCACACCAAAGTCATAAAAGGTACCTCCTTACCATAGAGTCAACGAATCAAAACTCATTGTCAACACATCAACACCACAAGTCATGCTATTAAGATTCCGCAAAAGGAGAGGTCAAGCAGTATACCAGTCATCGAATGTCAGCATATTCACCAAACATCATCTTCACTCATCACAATGCCATATAACGATCATTTAGAAATCTGGTATCATTATCTCATATATATACCAATCATATTCATCATTTAATATGACTATAATCATGCTTAACAATCATATAACATAATATCATGCATATCACCACATAACATAACATCATGTTCTCACATAATAACACATCATTATCTCATATATCATATCCCAACACATCTTAACATGCTCCTAAAACAACATAGCAGAGCATCAATATATCATGATAACATTTGTCACTGCCAACTAGATTTCAATATTGCACAAAACATGTAATATCATTCTGTATCAGATTCATCATGGTTGCTATCTAACATCATGCCAACACATATTAATATATCACGTAAGCAAGAAAATCCTCACGTCATCACCACTCAAAATGAAACGCAATCCCCACTCGCCCGATTCCAATTCCCAAATCAAAACCAGCCTCATTTAAATTCACCAACATTAGCTCAAATAATATCCTCTAAAAGAAGTCACAATCCATCTCGATACTCTAATCTCGCTCCTCATTCCACCAAGCACTCTCACTAGCCATCCACCTCTAAGAGTCCAACTCCTATCTCTAACCTCACATCCGAGTACCCTCTCATACTATATCCTCAATTCTCTTAAGGCCATTTCTTACACTTCCCCCACTTCCTAAGGTATCACAAATATCATGCCCCGCTATTCACACCTTCTCTAGAAAATTTCTCGAGCATCGCCCAGCCGACCTATTGTTAACCATACCCCCACCCGAGTTTCACCTAAAAGCTCATCAAAACCATCAAGCATTTCCTCTCATAATTCCCAAAACTTACTCGGTCTTACCTACGCCAACATCCATCTCTTGCAGCTTACCTAATAATACCATCGATCGTTCTACCCGCTTAAATTCTTTCACAACTCATCAACCACTCCACAAGAGAACCCTCACCCACATGATCAAGGAAAAGTAGTTATGAAAATCATCGTACATAAGGTCTATAACGTATCAACTAGCATTCATAGCATCATGGGTTTATCATCAATTATTGCACTATGTCAACACGTCTCAATTTACTGGCATGCTTAATAATTATTGCAAAGCATCATATACGAGCATAGTCAATTCAATTTAGCAAGTTTCATCATAACCTTATCAGATAACAATTCAGGTTTCTTAGCATATGTAGTTCACATTTTGCAGGCAAAAGAATTCAAATCATGCTTAGCAACTTAGAGCAGCAACACGTCAAGACATCCTGTTACATGAGATCTATAAGTCATCAAATCATATCATCATAGACGACAGGCAATCAGGAAACAGTCATCATCAAGTCAACACATAAACACGTAAATCTCACAACTAGGTTAGTGCAATATCATCGTCAACAAATTCAAAAGGGTTTAGCAATTCGAACGAAGAACACTACCGCTTGCAAGTCATATCGTACTCGGTAACCGTAATTCTCGATGCATGCCCATTCCGCCGACATCATTGATCCTGAGGCCCATGGGTTATGGGCCCACGCTTCCGCTGCACCGCTCTATCGCTATCTACTTTCCGTCCCCTCTTCCATGTGTCGCTCGTCCGATGTATCACGTATGAGTTCAAGTTAGTGGAGATAGGGGAGTGACAGGGACGGACACCCAATGTTCCTCTCGGAGACAAACAACGACTAATGCTAAAGACGACAAGACTAGAGACAAGACTCCGACTCGAGAATAGGGATGATGCCCTTATGGAAGTCTATTAGGTTGCAATTATGACAAGTAGACACAAATTCATCATGGGGCATATCAATCATTTTAATCCACACTAACATGTAACTATCTCGAGGAGCACGACATACGTATTCATTCCAAAAAGACATATTCAAGTGCTACACGGATGCATGTGAGACAAGATAGGTGTCCATTATCCATGAAAGTATATATGCCTAGCAACTTAAGCAAAATATGCGGGATTTAATGGGCATCACAATTATCACATATATGAACAATGCACGAGCTTAGTGTATGCATCATACGAGAACATATAGGAGCAACATAGTAACTATCTCATTTGGTACAATAATCATATAATAGGTCAGGCATGTCACGTAATCATACGACGGGATACATTTAGAAAGCATGGGTCCTACATGATACATGATGTGATACAAGCAAAGTCAAGAGTCATTAAGAGGAATTCAACATAATATTCACGAAACATGAGGCACCATCAAAAGTAACAAGAAGGATATCATGGGCGATATATTATAATCATGCTAAGAACGAACCATCATAAAGCACATATATGATACAATAGTCATTACATCATAGAACAAGTACTACACGTGATCATTTGACGAGTCATTTTGGGAATCATAAGCCCTACAAGACACTATTGGCACATATCGAACATGCACACAATCAAGATAACTCGACTAGATTCATTCTAACATTCATGCGTCCTACATATGTGAAGACATGATATAGCGTGGTGTGTGATCATGCGAGGTGCCAAGGCATGCATGTATGCTAGCACGAGAGGATATCATAGAGCAATAGGGGAACACTACCGAGCGACAACATGTAAGCATGCTATGATTAACCATTACGGAAAGCAGATCGATCATCGAATTCAACATCAATTATCTTGCATGAGTAAGATATGTTATGGTAACAGAAAAGAGGGAAGAACCACACTATCAGGAACCTAGCTCGAGAGAGAATCAGCAATAATGCAGGCAAGATATAATTCACATGAGTCACAACCAAGGATTCTACATGATACTAACGGATCAACATAACATACGGTACATGCATGCACTAATCATGACGACACGCAAGAAATCAATTCGATCACATTCCAACAATACATAAGCACGAGGAAGGTTTTTACGATGTACAACACGAGTCTAAGTATTGGGCAATATGACTAGAATACGGGGACATGAGTTCAAATCAACACATAACATGATAAAGCATGCATTCATCAAGACTCAATTATACCACATATTCTCCATCCAAAGCACATAATCGTACAACAATATTAACTTGCAAAATCATCAGCAATAGTCCATTTGACGAATACAAAATATATGGGCATGCTATAGATTCTTGTCACAAAAGGATAATAAGCATTGACACATCATCATCCAACATGCTACGACGATCATCTACCAGCATTCATACAAAGAGGAGTTGATCACACTATCATGAACCTAATTCAGGAGGAGATAACGATCAGGTAGGTTCATATCATATGGTTCATGCTTCCGATCAGTCACACGATCAATAGGCCTAGAAGGCAAGACACAACACGAGACCTGAGCAATGTAACTAACCACAACATGAGCTTAATTAAACAATAAAATCATGACAGAAAGTAAGGCATAACATGAGCAACTTCTTACTAATGATCATTTGCAAGGTACATGCGGGAGATTACAAAAATCATGTCATGCAATTCAGAGAGAGTCACCATTACAACCGGACAGAGATCCCTAAGGGCGACCATTGACTTTTCCCAACTGACTCATCACCCTTCTTCCCGTGGGACTCTAGTACGACTCTTTGTGGCAAGAAACACTGATTGATCGTCATAAGAATCAAGAAAAACAGCCCCAGAAACACCTTACTTTTGACTCAAAATGACCTCAAGAACTACCTTCCAATACTCACTCAGACACACATGATTCCGTCACAATGTGTTTACCAACCCGATTCCCGTGAAAGATACTGACATCCGGGACAAAGACTCGATAAGATCGTCAAGGGTTAACAAACATAGTGGAAGAGGCTGTTTTACACAAGCTGGGCTTGACCATATAGAAATAAAGGTACTCCCGCTATCTCGTTTGCACAGGTAAGTCAATACACACTTCATAGTTAGGGCATTCAAATCAGATCTCTAGCATAGCAAGCAATCAGCACAGAATCAGTTAATAACACTCATAATGATCTCATTGGAGTCTCCCAACCCATCTGTAAAGAACAATCTGATATTTTGCCTACCCATTCTCAACTACATCCAAAAGGGATGGTCTAACGCCCTTCTACCCACTCGGTCCCTCTTTAGTCGGTTTTCCTCTTTTATAACAAGCCAACTTCGTTACTTAGTCCGATTTGGGTTAGGCATCTTAAGTTCATTTTGTCCTTTTAAATCCTTTTCAAAAGTCCTTGAAAGTCGTGGGCGGTTTTCAAAACATACACTCGACCCTTGTGTACCCGAATTGCAAAACCTCAGCTCTGATACCAACTTTGTAACGGCCCAGAATTATGATTTTCGGGTTACGTTTCAAGGGATAAAACCCCTTGTTCGGATCTTGCAATCCAGGTACGGGTCGAGGTTTCAATCTCATTTTAAGGTCAGGGGAAAGAGGGATTTCAAACCCTAAAAACCTCGAAGGGTCGTTGGGTACCCTTAACCTGGCCTAAGACTATGTCGCGGAATCTATTTCAAACGGAAGTAAAGCAGAAGCAAAGTAAAGATACAAGTGCCACGGCAGAGCCGGGCGGAAACGGACGTGGCCAAAACATATAAAGATCGGCTCGCTCATAGGGACATATCTCTAAGTGACCGAGATGCAAGGGAAAAAAGTGGTTTCACATTTCCTGAACTAGAATACATAGTTTATCAGATCTAAAAAAGTAGCTCCGTAAGTTGTTCGTTGGAAGCGATTCAGGGCGGACGTAAGGACGGTGTGCCTGTCAGCAGGTTTTTTTCATTACATCGGGTCGGGCTTACTAACACAAAGTGTTCTCTTCCACTACCATGAGCTCTCGGGGGAACGAATTCACCGCCGTATGACTGACCGGTCAAAACCAAATCATGAGTGGGTAATTACCATTTTACTAAGTTAGGATATTAGCCAGATTCTTCGTTTCGCCAAAAGGGAACCCCATCATATAGACATTGAGCACTCAAAATCTGTAGAAAATACCTTTAAAAAAGAACAGGGAAAGGAGTCAGATTGAGCCACTCATGCGGGACCGGCAGTCCTCGCTGAGGCCACATAGTATGTGCTATACCTAATAAAGATGCTCTAATGCAGTACGAAAGTCAAACACACTAGCATGCTCCTAGTTATAATAATGTGTAAAAATACTGTAAAGGGCCCAAGACAATGCCAAATGGCATATCCCTCTTCTACTCCGCCCCCTTTTTCATGAGCGGACCTGGCCAGTACGGTACCCATTTCATCGTGGTGGTGCACGAACCACGGAATCATAGCATGCTCAACATCATAACTCATCACATCATAACATCTCTTGCCCGAAGGTGCTGGGCTATCAAATCATACTCATATCGACTCGATTGACTCAGGGCACCCGCTGAGGTTGGGCTACCCTATGACCCTAGTAAAGACTCTAGGACTATCACAGATAACGGTCGTTCTGTTTCAAACGCATAAAATAAGCAGATGCTCATTCAATTAGTGCAACCTAAACAGGATACTACATGACATGCTTTTATGCATATGCAACACCTAACATAAAATGCAACAACAGGCATGAATGTCCAACCTGAGTAAGCCCCCTAGGGAACTTACCTGAAGATGCAGAACAACAGGATAACACAAGCAAGGGCCCAAATGCAAGTCCAAAGCAATCCAAAAGCAATACACACCTATCATCAAGCCATTTCCATAAGCAACCGGACCAACATTCATACGCACGAACCCAAGTTCCCAACATACTCAAAACCAACCGATAGTGACACCGTTTTCCAAAACCTTTCCGATATGATCAACATCAACCAAAATCATTTGATTTCCAATCAAACCCATCGATAAATCATACCAACCATGTTTTCCAAACTCTTAAATCCCAATTTAAGTCAACTCATATTCGAAATAATTTCTCAAATCGTACTTGGCCAAATTTCGACATTTATCATTTAAATCCTTAACAAGTTCCCAAAATCATATTATTAACACAACAACAACTTAACAATTTATAAAACAAAACCCATCAAGCCCAACTCTCTAGACCCAAATCGGATCTATCCCACTCCCATCTCAACCCAATATCACAAAGGTGAACCGGACCAAAATTTCTTTTATAAAAAAAAATGAACCGGACCAAACAAAAAGAAAACCAGAACCCCAAAACCGAAATCATGATTCCCCGTCTTCTCGAGAGCTCTGCTCAGACGAGAAAGAAGAAGGGAAGAAGAAGGAAGAGGAGCAGTTCGCCGGCAAGGACTGAGCTCCGACCAATCAAGCCGGCAAAAACCAGCAGAGAATCGAAAAGAAGGGAGAGAGGAAAGGGAGTTCTCACCGAGAGTCGATCGAAAACTTCGCCGGAAAACGCTCGGAACTGATCTGGGCTCGTCGGAGATGGAGGAAGTGCCGAGGGGCCTGGGGTGGACGGAATCGGTTATAAAGGTGTACCTTTAAGAGGTTTCGAGTCGGAAAAATGAGAATCGAAGACTTACCGACCTTCTTGAACGAAGAACAAAGGAAGAGGAGGAGGGACGAGCGTTGGCACTGGGTTTCTTGGCGGCACAGATCTGCTCCGTCGGTCCTCGGAGGGGCTCGGAAAAGGCTCAGTGAGGCTCGGAGCTCCTCGGAAAAACAGCGACAAGGCCTCGACGCCGCTCGTCGCCTCTGGGTGGTTCGAACAGGGGAGGAGGAAGGTTGTCGGCTTGCTGGTGCTGTTCACGGAAACGAGGAGGAGGGAGGAAGATGCTAACTGCTGCTCACGAAAACGAACGGACGAAGCGCAGCAGAGGCAAGATGGTACGGTGGTGCTTGGTTCGGTGGCGATTTCAGATTTGAAACAGGGCTCCGATGGGTAGTGTTTGTAGCTCAGGGAAATCCGGCAATGGCGGCTGTTTTGCAATTTAACAGGGCTGCTAGGTTTGTGTTGTTGTGGGGAACGAATGACAGAAATGGAGAGGGAGGAATGGTTGTTCTTATGACATTTTTAGGGTTTTCAGTAGATCCAATTTGTAGGGAGGGAGAGGGGGCAAGCAAGGTGCAATGTGGGAGTGATGTTTGTTGAGCATGAAGACAAATTTGAGCAGTAGGGAGCAGCTGGCAATGGATGGTGCAGGGCTCCATCGAGAGAGAGAGAGAGAGAGAGAGAGGGGAAAGAAGAAAAAGAAAAGGGAAAATAACATAGGAAATGGGTCCCCACCGTGACAAATTTAAATCTCGCAAATACAAACTCAAAATCCGCTAATCCCGACTTCAACATATCGAATTTTGTTGAGCATGAAGACAAACTTGGTACTCGAGGACGAGTTTTCTCCCATTTCTACAGATCGAATAAAATAATAATTTATTTAATCCAATATAATAAATTAATATTAAAATATATTCGGCCTTTACATCCGATATGAAGCTCTATGCCTTCTGTGATGCTGACTAGCCGAGCTGCCCTATGACAAGATCGAAGGTCTCTCGCTGGATTCTGTATTTTGTTGGGAAACTCTGTGATCTCATGGCGCACCAAGAAGCAAACCTATGTTGCAATGTCTTCTGTAGAATCAGAATATCGGTCCATGGCAACTGTGTTATGTGAGATTACTTGGTTGTTGAAATTGCTCACTGATCTTCAGGCAAATCAAACACAACCAGTCAGACTATACTGTGACAACAAATCAGCAATGCACATTGCAAGGAATCCAGTATTCCATGAGCGTACCAAGCATATTGAAGGTGATTGTCACCTTTTGAGAGACAAAGTGCTGAGTAAGGAAATTACTCTTGGATACATTCCAACTAAGGAACAACCTGTTGATATGTTTACTAAGGTTGTAGCACATGATCAATGTAATAAATTCCTCACCAAGTTAGGAGTTGTTGATCTCTTCAAAACTCAAACTTGAGGGGGAATGTTAGTAGAAGTGAATCTGTTAGTGAGGAGAGGAGTTAGTTAGAAGAGACTAAGTGGTTGTTAAACACTATATAGCTCCATCTCTCACACCCCTGTATTCATTCCTTTGTTCTGTAATGAGAAACATACAGATTCAATCCATTTCACTCTCATTTCTCTCTCTCTCTCTCTCTCTCTCTCTCTCTCTCTCTCTCTCTCTCTCTCTCTCTCTCTCTGATCATCATAAATGAAGAAGATTGACAAGCTTATTAAGATTGTACGCTGTGTTGTGCATAGATCTAGGTTGCGTTGAGTTGTCCGTCCTGTGTTGTGCTTTGATGTGTGTCGTGGGTGAAATAGGGAGTGGTGTGGATTGTAATCAACCGTTTCTCTAATTTATGTCCTAAAGCATATCTTAATTAATCGTTTTTTTTTATTAAAGAAGAATAATGAAAACTCGAAAAGAAAATGAGTAAACTTAAAAATATATTTTTTAAAATTGAATGTATCAATAAATTCAGTGAAATTTTTACAAAATCGAAAATTTAAAAAAAATATAGATTAGAAAAATCATTTTAACAAAAGCAAATCTCAATTTTTTTTAAAAAAAATGGAGATCTCACTTCTTAGAAATAGAGTTAGCACTAAACTATAACTTTTTTTTATTTTTAATTAAATAAATACGTAAGTAGCCTATTTCACAAGTCATTATCTTTACCAATTATTGTACTTAGAAGATTATATATCTCCCTACAACTTAAAGCTCTATACTTTCCAGCCCTCTCAAACTATCCAAATGAATATATTTTTAAATGCACCTAACATGGATATATCTTTAAATGCATCTGTTTCCAACTGTCTACAGGAAAAAGTTATCTCGCCACTTGCTGTTTGAGAAGAGTGCTAACGATGATCATGAAAGAATCATACTTGCAAAGTTGAAGCATTAGTGTGGTGCACAATTCACGTATAAGATGGAGGGGATTGGCATGTCCAGACTATAGTTTCTATTTGATGCTGGTTTTTGGTACGAAAAAGTGCAATCCTTTGGTATCCTTCCTATTTTCAAGTTACTGATTTGACTTTGGCACGGGAGAATCATAGTCAATTTGAGGAGTATCTTCCAATTTCTATATTTAAGTTGCTAAATTTTTGCAGCAGACAAGTTTTATACCGCTTAAGATTTTTTACAGCTTCTAATCCTTCTATTGCTAATTTTACAGCTTCTGCTCAACCATTGCTGTCATGTATGTGCATGAATTCAACTTCTATTGTTTTTCTTAATTGTGAAATTTCAAGCTTTTTTTTAATGAATTTTTTTAATCTAAATTCTATTTCAATTGATAAAAAAAATTAAGATCAAAAGCTAAGCAACATGATAATTAACTACACAATTACACATGACCATAGATAGTGTATACGAGATTTGAACTTATATCATCTAAAACGCATTGATTAATATGATAACATCCCAAAAATAAGATAAGTATAGTTATATTAATTTTAAAAATCCTTTGTGTAGCGCACGGGGTATATGCTAGTTATAATCTATAAAGCCCGGTTTTGAATGGTCAAGCAAAGACCCAATTTTAAAGGGTTGAGCTCTATGTTTAATATTTAATCACATTTTTAGTATATGGTAAATGTGATTTATTTATCTATGAAATAATGAATTTACGAAAATTTACCTCTCAACACAATGCATATAGGAGCTTGTTGGTTTGGTTTTCAAAGGCCATAGTTAGTTAAAAACGGTTAATAATATTGGTTGGTAGTGGTTGAGAGTTGGTTAGGTGTGATATGGATGCCTAAATGGCTTGTGTATTTATATAGTTAGGCAACGAGGTTGCATACTTGCATGTGTGTTTCGACCTATTGGGAGTAGTTGATTAAAGGACTTGACTATATTACACGGTTTGAAGTCAATGTTTTTTTTATTAAATATAGAAAGTTAAGTCATTGTTAGAGTGAATTTGGGGTTGGAATCAGTTTACAAATTAAGCAACAGATTGAGGAATATAATTTCTTATTCTAGAAAGGTTTAGTCGATCGATTCGGATCACCTATTACCTACCATGTGACCCTCCCCATTACATGATTTCTATTGGTCCACCTATAAATCATTTATCTAATTAAATTTTAAAAAAATTATTGGGTAAATCTCAATAATGAAAATTGCCTTCTTGCAGCATCACGACACCCAAAGCACCAGTGCAGAAATCCTAAAATTTTTATGAACTCTTCCTCCACCTTCTCCATCGTCGCGAACACAACCACCTTTGTTGTCAATTCACCGAAATTAGCCCAATCGTCGCCCAATTTCACATAAACCATCACATCCGAACCCTAACCCCAACCGAAACCCAATTGCTATCTTCTTCCTATCCAAATTCAACACATCTGCTATAGATTTCAAAACGCTTCCAATATTTACATTCTCAAATTCATTCACGGAATTTCATAATTGCATAGTTACTTTCGGAAGTTGATTCCGATTTTCTCTACTGCCACCCATTATCACTTGTTTCAATTAATCCACAATGGATTAGTCAAAGTTGTCGTGAGTTGTTCCATGTGAAAGAAAGTGGGACTTTGTTGCCTTGTTGGTGTTGAATCGGCGTCGTCAAAGTCCACGTTGAAATGGAGGATTGATAGTCATATTCATGCTAATTAATTAAGCAAGTTCCATTCACTTGTGTTGGGAGCCCAATTCCGCATACACACGGGTTCGCTTCGGTTAGATATTTGGCATCGAATCCGAGAAATACAAGTGCAAGTTCGGGTCACCCCTTGACCCTTGACCCGATTCCGATGAATGAGAGATGCTAATGAATGGTGTTCGATTCACAAAAAAATTACAGGAATGAATTTGACCTAACGTGGGAAGAGGATAAAGTAGGAAGACAGTTTTTATTTCCTGATAAAAAAAAAAGACAGTTTTTATTTTTAATTTAGAAAATAAGTTTTATATTTTAATTAAGATTTATCCAATAACTTTTTTAAAATTTAATTAGATAAATGATTTAGAGGTGGACCAATAGAAATCATGTAACGGAGACAGTTACATGGTAGGTAATAGGTGATCCGAACTGTTAGTCGATCAGGTACGTATGCCAATTTCCAGCCTAATTCTTGGCCTTTTATAAAATAAAAGAAAAGTTTACCAAAAAAAATAAAAATAAAAGAAAAACCTGCTTTTCTATCCTATGCCTTAAGATCGACCCTAAATTAGGAAAGATTTCCTACGAAAAAGAAAAGTGACCCTAAACGCGTATTATCCGGGACCCGAATTGACCCGATCCGAATGACCCGTTTGATAGGTCTACCTATAACTCACAGTGTAACACACCCTATTACATGATTCTCATTGGTCCATCTATAAATCATTTATCTATATAAAATTAACACACAAATTTTAGAAAATATTAATTAAAATGTAAATCTTATTTCCTAAATTAAAAAGAATAATAAAATAATAATTAACCGCATTATTTCCTTCATCCAGCCGCATAAGCTAAAACCCTTCTCCTTCAATTTAATGGTGCATGTGCCGCTGTAGAAGAAGGCCGGATCTCGACTAGGCTCGACAACGACGAAGCATTGGTCCTCCTCCTCCCTTCATCGAGAAAACACGGCGAATATGTTGGAAACGAGAAGGAGAAAACAAAAACTGGAAATGTGAAATGGAGAAACAAATTTGTTCATTGATTAATTGGTTGTTACAGGAGCAAGAACTCCAATTTATACAAGAGATGAGGAAGACGAAGCTCAGCGCTCGGGTTTGTTACAACAACCCAAAACGACGTCGTCCTAGAACGAACAGAAAAAGAAAGCGCGCGAGCACGTGAGGTAAGCATGCGTCCAACGAGCTTGTAGTGGGCAACTGATCTCCAGTTCGATCCTCACTATCAGCAATACTAAAACACCCCCCCCCCCCTCAAGTTGTAGGTGTTGAAACCAACTGCAACTTGGGAAGCATCGATCGATGTCGAGGACCAGGTAAGCTCTTGGTTAGGACATCCGCCAATTGATCGGCAGTGGGAACGTAAGAGAGATTCATAAGACCCTCACACAACTTGTGACGAACGAAATGACAATCGAGGTCCACATGCTTTGTTCGTTCATGGTAAACCGGGTTGCGAGCAATGTGGATGGCAGCTTGACTATCGCACTTGACAGGAATGGGAAGGATCCCAGATACACCACACTCATGAAGAAGCCGAGACAACCAGGCGAGCTCTGCTGTCAGTCGACGAAGGGATCTATACTCTGCCTCGGCAGATGAAAGAGACACAATTGACTGTTTCTTCGCTTTCCAAGAGATAGGAGACCGACCAAAGAAGACAATGAAACCACTAATTGACCGACAAGTATGCGAGCAAGCAGCCCAGTCAGAGTCACTGTATCCAACAAGATCCATTGCTGATGACGAATTGAGGAGAATGCCAATGTCCGGGGAGCTTCGAACATACTTTAAAACATGAAGAGCTGCACTGTAATGAGCATTCGAGGGAGTCTGCATGAATTGACTCAAGTACTGAACAACAAAGGCTAAGTTAGGACGAGTATTAGTTAAAAAAATTCAATTTCCCCACTAATTTCCTGTACTTTGTTGGATCATCGAGCAAAGGACCCTTAGATTTGTGTAAATCAATAATGGCTTCAAGGGGAGCAGAAGCCGAACCTGAAGAACAATCAAACTCAATGAGAAGCTCAGAGATGAATTTCTTCTGAGATAACACCAGACCTTGAGGGACACGAATGAATTCAATACCCAGAAAATAATGGAGAGTACCCAGATCCTTTATCTTGAATTGATCATCTAAAAATGATTTCAATTCAACCATAGCGGGCAAATCGTTGCCAGTGAGCAAGATATCATCCACGTATATAGCAAGAAGCACAATTGAATTTTCTTTAATCCGAAAGAAAAGAGAATGATCATTCTCAGAATGTCGATATCCCTGGGAGCGAAGAGAATCTGAAAGCTTAGCGTACCACTGTCTGGATGCGTGCTTGAGACCGTAAAGAGACTTGTTCAGTTGACACACCAAAGAGGAATCATGAAGATGAAGGCCTTGAGGAGGTTTCATGTAGACTTCCTCGTGCAAATCTCCATTGGAGAAAAGTGTTATTCACATCCAGTTGAAAGACTGTCCAATTCCTCTTCAAAGCAACAGAAACAAGCACTCTTACGGTTGTCATTTTGACAACAGGTGAAAAAGTCTCAGTGAAATCGACACCAGCCTTCTGTGTACAACCCTTGATCACCAGACGATTGTGCCATCAGGGCGCAATTTCAATTTGTAAACCCACTTACAGCTAATGGGTTTCTTACCCTTAGGAAGTGGAACCCAATCCCAGGTTCTATTCAACTCCAGAGCTGCAAATTCTTTGTCCATAGCCTCTTGGCAAGCAGGAGAAGAAGCAGCCTCTGCATAAGAGAGATTAGACAAGAAACAATGATCAATCAAAGACAATACACGGGCACTGATGGAGGGTGGGTTGAAGCAAGCTGATGTAATGGTGTTGAGACGAAAAAGGTTCAGAAGAAATGGAGCTACAAACATAATCTTGTAGGTGAGGGGGAGCAGATCTCACCCTAGATGACCTTCTTAGTGAAGGATTATGAACTGGGACCACTGGTGCAAGAACAGATGCATCACATTGTACATGAGAAACTTCACAGGGCAATTCAGGTATAGGCATGGGTAAAGTGGTGGGAGAAATGGGTGAAGAAGTGTAGTTTGTAACAGAGGTTTTATAAGGGAAAATGGTTTCATAAAAGACTACATTTCTAGAAATAATGATTTCTTTGGTTGAAAGGGACAAAAGCTTGTATGCTTTCTTGCCAAAAGGGAACCCTAGGAAAATATATGGTTGGGCTCTTGGAAAAAATTTGTCTCTGGTGGGAGAAGAGGGTGAGGCATAGCATAAACAACCGAATGGCTTTAATTGGTTATAGGATGGGGGAGTGTGAAACAGTCTTTCAAATGGTGTGGAATTTTGTAGGAGTTTGGATGGGTAACGGTTGATCAAAAAAGTGGCCATAAGAGCACACACTAGTAGAAAAATAGGCTTTGGCGACGGTAAAATTACCACGGTTTCGTGTCTGAACGTAGTAATGTTGCAAGGTTGGAGAAATTACCACGGTTCCTATCAGAACCGTAGTAAATTTGCACCAACATTTACTACATTTCCGTAGTAAATATGTACTTATATACAAATTACCACGGTACATACTACAACCGTGGTAAAAATATTTCAATTTACTACGGATGTAAACTTAACCGTAGTATTTTATCAAAAATATTTACCCCGATTTTATATGCATCCTCCGTAGTAAATTTGGAAGATTGACAAAATTTTCTACCAACCGTGGTATTTTTGTGTTATTGTGGTAAATTTGCAAGATTTTGATTGAATTTAATTATTTCATTTCGCGGGAAAGTTTTGAAATTTTTTTGAATGTTAAGAAAATAGGAATTCACGGTTAATTATTTTTTGTAAATAAATGGGCTATAGCCCCCTTTCTTGACCAAAAAAAAAACCCTAGATCTTCCTTTCTCCTCCAATTTCATCGAAGGCCCTTAGAGGGTTAGTGGGTGCTCTACAGTTTCAGGAAATTAGGGCGTTTCTAGAGGTTTATCTCTCTGAATCGGTCGACAGTGTTTGAATCTCACTTCAAAAGGAGGGATTATGGGTCCAAAGTTCTTCAAAATCGGGTAGCGGGCTTGTGATTTATACTCTACGGTGGTTGTTCGGCAAACTTGGATTGTCTAGATTGTTCAGCAACTAACTTCAGTGGCTTCTTTCAAGTTCAACCGTCTAATCTTCCAGTCAATTGCTTTGATTTTGGTTAATAACGCCGGTGAGTTCTTGTTGTGGTAATGTAGTCTAATTCAAGATTTTTTTTACCTCTCTTCCTGTGAACCCTTGTTCTCTTGTTTCCATGAGTTTTGTTCAGTCAACATCCCTCCTTTATCTTGGCTATGAAATTTGTTAATTTTGTTCATGTGTAAAGATCTATTTATGTTCTTTTTTTGTATAATGTTTGAACTCTACTGCGCGGCTAGTTGTGTATTCCTTGGGGCATCCCTCTCTTCTACCTTAGGCTTGTCAATTGTCTTTTCTGTCTCAACAAAATTAGGGGATTTTAGTGTCTGTTGTGGAGTTGATGCTATTGCGTGAAGATCTTAGCTGCGCAGCTGCTATCATGCCACTAATGTCATTGGGTTTTTGTCTTTGCTACTGCTGCGTTTGTTCTTTCTGATTTTTATTGTTATTTTTGCCTTATCTCTTTTGTGCAGCTGCTGTCATGCTTTATTTTCTGCGTTTTTTTGTCGCATTTTTTTTCTAACATACAACCTATGTTCTTGCTTATCAATCCCATTTTTTTTTTTTGCCTCCAGCCGCTGTCATGCCACTGTTATCATTGGTTTTGTGTCTTTGCTGCTATGTGATACCAGCTACTCTAATGGTTTTGTGTTTAAAACTCTGAAGTGTGGTTTTGTTCAGATTACCTCCATTTGAGATGGAAGCAATATATGTCATATGTTATACTTGAATAGGGTTAGCTAGGTTGATTGTAAATTTGCGGGGTTGGTGCAAAAGGGGATAATCTTTCTTGATGCTTATTAGTTATTACTATTTCTTTGTCAACATGCATCATCATGATAAGAATGCAAGCAACCCTGAATTCTCTTGGTACTTGTAGGCTTATTGCTTAAATTTCCTTGCAATCCCTGAATTTCTTTAGTTACTTTCTTGAATCCAATCTCCTAAAATGCACAAATCATAGGCTTGATATTTACCTTTTATTTTCATATTTGTATCTGAGTTTGACGTATTTGTGCTTGCATTTTTTAAATTTTCATGATCACCAGGTTGAAAAGCAACGTGCCCATTTATTTGGGGTTACAATAAGTGAGGAGCAAACACAATCAGGGATTGTAGTGAGGGTGACGTCAGCAGCCCAAAGCAAATTTAAGGTATTTATGTCAAACATGAGATTTTCAAGTGCAATATGTTGTGTAAATTCTCCTTGCAGTTTGATCTAATTGGGGAACATTCTTGCAATGTACAACTAATATATTTTAAACAACACGCAAATGCAGGATATGCATAGTTTAGCCTTATTACAGGTAATCTCCCTTCCTTTTTTGTAGTTTTCTAGCGCTGCATTGTCCAAATTTTCTTCCTCTTTTCATTGAAACAAAAACAACTTAATAAATGAAAGATGTACGAATTTTTTATTACCATTGTCTCTGCTGCTGTTGAAGAGCAACTCCACCATTTTTTTAATTATTATTGTACGTCATACAAATGGTTGTTGCATTTTGTTGTCTCTCCTGGTGTTAAAAGTTACTGAGAGCTAATGCGTTTTTGGTTGTATTTTTTCTTTTGCTGGCATTGTCTCTACTGTTGCTGTACCTTTTCTATTTTTTTTACTGTCATTTTTTCTGTCATACTAATGGTTGTTGTATTTTGTTGTCTCTGCTGGTGCTGAAAGCTACTGAGAGCTTATAATACAGTTTACTTATCATATGTTTTTTCTGAGATGTGCTTATAACGTTGGTTTCTAAATTAGCTTATTATTTACTTTGTAGCTCTCTCCGCCATCCGTTGAGATGATACCTCATTATACGCATGCTATGATAGAAGAAATTCGAGATCAGTGGGCATCTTTTGGGCAAAACTTCATCTAGCTAGACGTACTATCTTAGTGCAATGTATGAATGATGTGGTAGGACGAGTAATGTAGGTTGGTTTATGTTAATCGAATTTGATCGACTTGATTATATCTATATATATTTGAATTTATGTGTTCAACAATTTTTTATTATATGTACATTTAATCTCGTTATTATAGTATTTTGCCCATTTGAATAATGTTTTAGTTTAATATATTTATTCATTTGTCAACGAAGGTAAATTACTAATGATAATTGTCTATATACAAATAAGGTAGTATTTATAAAATAATTTGGGTGCCGAAAAATTAAATTTACATTCAACAATTTTACCACGGGTGGAAAGTTTAACCACGAAACAATTTAACCACGGGTGTACAAATTACTACAGTTCTTGACACTTTTCCGTAATGTAATTTTACCACGGTTCGTCTAGATTACCACGGGTAAAACAAGATTACCATATACAAGTTTACCACGGGTGGATCGTGTTTACCACGGTTTATATGCCAAGTACATCCAACATGTTTACCACGGTTTGTCACATTTACCACGGTTGTAGACAATTTTACCACAGCCACTTTTACCGCGGTTCTGAACCGTGGTAAACAGTGCACACGGAACCGCGGTAAATCCGGCTTTCTGTACTAGTGACACTCTCCGCAATAACTGATAGGTAGGTTGGACTGAAAAAGAAGAGCCCGTGATGTCTCCAAAAGATGCTTGTGCTTGCGCTCCACAACTCTATTTTATTGAGGAGTGTAGGCACATCTTGTCTCGTGAATAATGCCATGTGATGCAAAATAAGATTGTCCTTGATTGCTCAACCCAAGCTCAAAAGCATTGTCTGTGCGTATGGTTTTGGGGGTGACAAAAAATTGGGTTTGAACCATTGACACCAAAGACTGGATAACAGACATAGCAGAGCCCTTATTAGGCAAAAGATGGGTCCATGTACATCGGGTAAAATCATCAACAATGGTAAGGAAATGCCTGTATCCATTGTATGTAGGTATGTGGTATGGACCCCGGACATCAATATGGACCAAGTCAAAAGCATTTGTGGTTTTAATGGTGCTGTGTGGAAAGGGTAATTTGTGTTGTCTGGCTTTATGACACACATCACAAGGGACATCCAATTTGGGAAAAGACCAAGCATTAACAGACAACATTTTGATCATATTAAACGGCATATGCCCCAGTCTTAAATGCCACAAAGAAGCATCACAATTTGTAGCAGAAAAAGACAAAGTAGGTAAAGATAAAGATGGATCAGTATTACAGTTGGTAGCAGAAGAAGGTAAATGTAAAGGTAAATGTGAGAAATGGTGTTGCTTGCAGTTCAACAAGTACAAGCCATCCTTTTGTTCACCAAGCACCAGTGGCCTCTGATGAGAGGGTTTCTCGACCAAATAAATTTTTAGTCAAGACCCCGCTATAGTATAGGGAGTCAGGATCGTCCACAGGAGAGAGTCAGCGCTTCTTATTTAGTTGCTTTGTCGGGTTGAAACTAACAAAAGAGATGGAAGAGAGATGGTTGGTGATAAGAGCATAAAATCTGAATTTTAATTGATAAAAGGAAAAACTTCTAAGGCAAAGGATCACCACAACAATAAACACATGTATGAATCAATGAATCATGTAAAAGGTCATGCTTTTATCATCAAACAATTAAGTTTCATCAATCAACAAGTAAATCAATTCACTTTCGCATAAAAGACCTACTTGTTTCTACCTTCTCTTAATTAGGATCCTTTAACTTTCATTAGAAAACCCTAATTACTATCATGTTAACAATTTCCTTTGTCAAATTCAATTGCAACTATGAATTCCTTTAGACTTTCATCGAAGGTTAAGCACATAGGTAGAAGACAATAAAAACATCACACAATCATAGATCCATCAATTCAACACACATCTCTATTGTTGGGATCACCCCAACCCTAGAAGAGCAAAGAACTACTCAAACATAGTAATGGAAAACCTGAATTTACGCGAAGAAAACATAAACTGAAAGTAAACTAAATAAAACCTGGAAATAAGCGTCTCAATCACAACAAACACGCCCAAACTTTCGCCCAAACGCCAAAACAAAACCCTAAAAATCGTCCTATAGCTGCTGCGCGCAGCCCTCGCGCTGAACAACGTGTCTTCTTCCCCCCCAAAAATCAGCCCCTAATAGATTTTATTTAAAGATAGAAATTAAGACTTAATCTCCAAGGAAAGAGATTTAATCTTAGGAAAATAATAAAATCTATCTAAGGAAGGATAAAATATCCCAAGTCTATCTAACTAAAAGATCCTAAAAGAGATTTAGATGAAAACCCTAATTAAAAAGCCCAAAAGGCATTTTAAATCAGCCCGTAGAATCTTTTGTTGGTGCGCAGGATATCGGCGCCGAGGTCTGGGTGTTGGCGTCGAGGTATCTGTTCGAATGCAGTAGGTTCTGTTTTTCTCCAGCTTTTCGACTCTGACTTAAATCGCACTTTTCCGAGTCCTCGTTAATCCGATTGACGCATATGAATATGCGTTCGAAAGCTCTTTTCAAGGACTACAACTCTCATGAAGGCTCCAGAACTTGAATCGAAGTAATGGATGGCGAAAATAAGGCGTTTCTCCAGCTGCACCACTTTTTCCTTTTTGCTTTGCTTCTCCATTGCCTTCATGATTTTTCATTAAGCTCTAAAGTGCGTCGAAACTCTTCCAAATCAGCTCCAAAACCTACAAAAACACCACCAAAGCTTGTGTAGACTCCATATCTTGCAATATTAAGCGTAACTACACATTTTCCCTACTTTCCCAACACAAAAGCTAATAAAATGACTCAAATGGAATGAAAACATGATGTAAAATAAGACTAAAAATGCGGACATCAAAACACCCCATACTTAGACTTGCTTGTCCTCAAGCAATAACCAAACAATAACCACTATCTACAACACATCCTTCAAGTCTTCACCTTCGCCAAAAAGCAACATCATAAGCGCAAGTGGTCTAAAAGAATCGAGCAATCAAATGTCATCACACATATATATGTAACTCTAAGCAAGAGCAATTGAAATCCATCCTCACAAGGATATATGTGTTTCACTCAACACTCAATGTGTTTAGGTTTTGAATAACATCTCTCAACTCAATCCTTAATGCAAAAAGCTACATAGACATTGTCATTTATATCACCAATCTCTCCACCGGAGATGTCAAAGCAATCAAAATCATCAAGAGGACTTATGGCTCAATGAAAGACTTCAAAGAAGACTTCATTCGGCCGGGTTGTAATGTGGCTTGGTAAGAAATAAAAGGTATGGAATTATTTAGGCAAAGTGGTGCTAAAAATCCGGGAATCAAGACTCCTAAAATTCCAACTCAACTCAACCAAACAACTCATCTCAAAATTCAGCACATAACCAATGCTCACCAACAATCAAGATCATCAACCCATGAAAATATTTCTCAACCAACAATTTCACCCAACTCTCACATATAATGAACTAGGCTCTTAATAAACACTTTTTTTTTCTTCGACATTTTTTCATTTTTTTTCTTCTCCTTCGGCAATAATACATATATATAAATTTTCGGAGCCTCTAAAGTATAAGAACAATATGAGGAATAATGCATAACCTTACATGATTTCACTCAAAGCATCTCAACAAAGCTCATCAACTTAGCTTCTTCTCATCAAACTCAACTTGATCAATTTCCAACCAACTCTAAATCCTAATTCCCGGATAAAGGGTCAAGCTTATAATCGGCTAGGAATCAATTTTTTGGAGCTAAGAAAAGAATAGGCTAAGGCTCAAAGGGCTTCAAGAAAAGCTAATATGTAAGGTAGATGAATGAATGGATAAAATATGGCTAAGAAAATATAAGTCCTCCATCATCAAATTTTAATAAGCAATGAACTAGTATCTCATAATCGGTCTCAAGAAATAGATAACTACATCAATGTCAAGAAGTAATCACATAAGGAGAGTAAATCACACATCAAAAATGGAGAGAAATATATGAAGAACATTCCCTTTAAGGCCAAAGATATCTCAATAGGACATAGATTTGGATTTCAATCACCTCTACTTAAAATCATATGTGCTCAATTATAATCGCAAGTCAAATTCCCACATAAAAATCAAACTTTCCAGGAGACTTAGGCTAAACCATCCAAACATACCATTGGGTTTTACATGGTCAAGTTTAATTATTAGATTTCATCATTGGACATCTAAGTTAGGTGTTTTTAAACTAAACTAAAAATAAGAAATAAAAACTCAAACTAAGACAAACTAAAACAAATATAGCGAATTAAACATATATTTTTGTGGTTTTTGACATTTTCTTTTTTTTTTTTTGGATTTTTCAATTTTTTATAGACTCTAAATACAAGACAAAAGACACAAATAGCAAAACAAATAAAGACAAAAGACGAAAATATGCAAAGCTAGGTAATGAGAATTTCGAATCTCCCCCACCTCATACTTAATATGACTCTTGAGCTTTAGTTGAATCCTCGGATGATTGTTTTGCTTTCCAATTATCAAAGTCATAATAATCTTCATCATCCTCATCAACCTCGGTAAAAAATTTAGCATACTCCATCATCCTTGCTTTTCGTCTTTCATCCGCTCTAGCCCTTTCAGCTTTTGCTTCTAGATAATCATAATACTCTTGTGCATCCTCCATATTGTATCAAATCCTGAAAACTCAAACAGGCGCACAAATCAAATAACAAAGGCTCGGCACCAAGTCGGCACCGATAAGGCGGGTGGATGGAAGGTGTGTTGTTCAAGAAAATAAAAACTACTAAAATAAAATAAAAGAAGAATAAAAACTAACTAAAATAAAAAGAGAAATGAAAAGAAAATAATATATGTAAAAGAAAAGGGATGGGCTATTCCCAAACCCTAAAAACAACTAAACAAGGCGCGATTGAACTCTCCCCGGCAACGACGCCAATTTGATGAGAGGGTTTCTCGACCAAATAAATTTTTAGTCAAGACCCCGCTATAGTATAGGGAGTCAGGATCGTCCACAGGAGAGAGTCAGCGCTTCTTATTTAGTTGCTTTGTCGGGTTGAAACTAACAAAAGAGATGGAAGAGAGATGGGTGGTGATAAGAGCATAAAATCTGAATTTTAATTGATAAAAGGAAAAACTTCTAAGGCAAAGGATCACCATAACAATAAACACATGTATTAATCAATGAATCATGTAAAAGGTCATGCTTTTATCATCAAACAATTAAATTTCATCAATCAACAAGTAAATCAATTCACTTTCGCATAAAAGATCTACTTGTTTCTACCTTCTCTTAATTAGGATCCTTTAACTTTCATTAGAAAACCCTAATTACTATCATGTTAACAATTTCCTTTGTCAAGTTCAATTGCAACTATGAATTCCTTTAGACTTTCATCGAAGGTTAATCACATAGGTAGAAGACAATAAAAACATCACACAATCATAGATCCATCAATTCAACACACATCTCTAATGTTGGGATCACCCCAACCCTAGAAGAGCAAAGAACTACTCAAACATAGTAATGGAAAACCTGAATTTACGCGAAGAAAACATAAACTGAAATTAAACTAAATAAAACCTGGAAATAAGCGTCTCAATCACAACAAACACGCCCAAGCTTTCGCCCAAACGCCAAAACAAAACCCTAAAAATCGTCCTATAGCTGCTGCGCGCAGCCCTCGTGCTGAACAACGTGTCTTCTTCCCCCCCAAAAATCAGCCCCTAATAGATTTTATTTAAAGATAGAAATTAAGACTTAATCTCCAAGGAAAGAGATTTAATCTTAGGAAAATAATAAAATCTATCTAAGGAAGGATAAAATATCCCAAGTCTATCTAACTAAAAGATCCTAAAAGAGATTTAGATGAAAACCCTAATTAAAAAGCCCAAAAGACGTTTTAAATCAGCCCGTAGAATCTTTTGCTGGTGCGCAGGATATCGGCGCCGAGGTCTGGGTGTCGGCGTCGAGGTATCTGTTCGAATGCAGTAGGTTCTGTTTTTCTCCAGCTTTTCGACTCTGACTTAAATCACACTTTTCCGAGTCCTCGTTAATCCGATTGACGCATATGAATATGCGTTAGAAAGCTCTTTTCAAGGACTACAACTCTCATGAAGGCTCCAGAACTTGAATCGAAGTAATGGATGGCGAAAATAAGGCGTTTCTCCAGCTGCACCACTTTTTCCTTTTTGCTTTGCTTCTCCATTGCCTTCATGATTTTTCATTAAGCTCTAAAGTGCGTCGAAACTCTTCCAAATCAGCTCCAAAACCTACAAAAACACCACCAAAGCTTGTGTAGACTCCATATCTTGCAATATTAAGCGTAACTACACATTTTCCCTACTTTCCCAACACAAAAGCTAATAAAATGACTCAAATGGAATGAAAACATGATGTAAAATAAGACTAAAAATGCGGACATCAGCCTCTTCATTGACGGGGCCTGCAATATGCATAATTTGGAAAAGAAATAAGCTCCACAATGCAACTGATTGGTCAATTTGCTTATTGACAACAAATTCAATTTGAATTCAGGGAAAAAGAAAACATGATGGATGATAATGGAAGGCAAAATTTGTACTGATCCATGAAACTGAACAGATATAAAAGTAGCATTTGGTAGGATTATTTTGTGGGGTTGGGACAAAGGTTCAAGAGAAAGAAAAGAGGCTTTGTTGAAACACATGTGGTAAGTGGCACCAGTGTCTAAAATCCATGTTTGATCATTGTTCTTTAAATCAAACTGAGCACTAAGAGCAAGATACTTATTGTAATTGACAAAGGATGAGCAAGTACCTGCCATTGTGCATCCAGCCATCTCCATAGCAGAAGCAGCTTCTTCACCATTTGCCTCAGAAGCAGCTTGTGCAGCAAAATTCTTATCCTTAGGTGCTGGTGCCTTTGATCCACTTGGATACATACGCAACTCGTTTACCCGACACGAAACCTGAACCTGAACCATCTTGTTGCTTAGGCTTTTGAGAGTTACTCTGTGAGCCTGGACCTGAGCTGCCACCATTGTTGTGATGTCCTTGTGTATTCATTGCAGAAGACTCTCCAAGAGATTGATTGTTGTTCTTGAAACCAAGTTGTTGATCCTCATGACTGATCATGGAATAAGCTTGGGAAATCGTCGGAGTTGGTTGCATCATCAAGATTTGTCCCCGAACTGAAATGAAACGATCATTCAACCCTATGAACAACTCCAGAAGATGTTGATCTTCTTCATTTCTGCAATATTCTTGGTTAGCGCCACAAGTACACCTTGATGTAGTCTGTAATGCCTTCAACTCATCCCACAAATGCTTGATCTTAGTAAAGTACGTGGCAAAATCATCAGTGCCCTGAGATATCGTGCAGAGTTCCTTGCGAGCAGTAAATCGTTGAACAAGATTCGACTGACCGAACCTTGTGCACAAATCTGTCCAAATCTCATATGCGGAGTCACTGTAAATCACGCTCTCGGCAATCTCCTTGCCGAGTGCGTTCAAGATCCAGGATACAACCATATTGTTGCTGTCTCAATTTCAGGCCTAGCCACCGAACCAGTCACAAAACCTAGCTTATTTTTAGCTGAAAGCGCAATTAGCATTGAACGTTTCCATGTACCAAAATTAGATCCATGTTCGAACACTTTTGAGACTAAGACCATACTAGGGTTATCCGATGGATGCAAGTACATAGGATTCCTTGAATCCACTCAATTATGTGTCTGATTCAGTATCTGATTTCCCGGATCCATGGACGAATTTGATGGTGCGGAAGCAATTGAACCGAAAAATCAATAGAGCAAATCAGAATTGTTGCTCTGATACCATGTTGGAAACGAGAAGGAGAAAACGAAAACTGGAAATGTGAAATGGAGAAACAAATTTGTTCATTGATTAATTGGTTGTTACAGAAGCAAGAACTCCAATTTATACAAGAGATGAAGAAGACGAAGCTTAACGCTCGGGTTTGTTACAACAACCCAAAACGACGTCGTCCTAGAACGAACATAAAAAGAAAGCGCGCGAGCACGTGAGGGAAGCGTGCGTCCAACGAGCTTGTAGTGGGCAACTGATCTCCAGTGTGATCCTCACTATCAGCAATGCTCCAACAGAATAAGGTAAACAATTTAGGTTACAACTTTGCTGCAAATTTTTAACCTAAAGTTGTTTGTGGGCATCGATTTAGGCTTATTGTTTGTGGGCATCAATTTAGGTTCAGGGTTCTTGATTTTAGTTGTATAGAGCCTAAACAATTGATTATCTGAATTGAAGTACCTCAAATTAGTTTTGGGCTATTTCTTTTTATATAAATAAATAAATTCTAATTATATTATATTATGAGAGAAATAAGGGCAACCTATTTATTTTGTGAATGACATATAATATCAGTTAGAATAATTGCATATTATTCTAAAGGGTAATAAAAGGAATTTATTTAATTAGTTAATGACGGTGGCAGTAACAACTATTTCCCCCTATCTTCTCCGAAGATTTCATTCGACCTTTGGATCTGCGAATTTTTTTTCTAAATATCCAAAAAATGAAAACATATTAGGGAAATAGCAAAGATCGAAAAGAACTTAGCGAAATAGCCAAAACAGGATAAAGTCGTTGTTTAAAACAGCGATGTTACCCAAAGTTTTTTAAAAATTAATAAAATACGCAATTCGCTGTGTGTAACAGCGAATTACCTTATTTTGTTTATTTTTTAAAAATTTTGGGTTTTAAGAAATTGATTTTTTGTGAAAACTAAAAAAAATAGATATTAGGAGACTCTCCCTTTTTTTTCCCCCAAAACCTGGAAGTTCAGGCAAAGAGGAGGCTTCCTCCAAATCCTTACTTCTCCACACCATAGTTCGACTTCCTCCAAATCCTTACTCCTCCAGATCCTACATCGGCTTCCTCGCCTCCGAATTCGGCTTCCTCGACCGCAATTCGGCCTCTCCGCCTCATGTGGACCTATTCGGCCTCTCCGAGAACAATTCGACCTCTCCGCCTCCTGTGGACCTCTCCGCCTCTCTGCCTCCGGTCCGGTGAAGGGTGTTGTTGTTTTGCTGTCTAATCCTAAGCCAGATTGCATGACTCTAGATAGCAACACAACAAAATCAACACACGCAAGAGCAAAATCAGAACAATGAAGCTGATATCGGGTCGAGTACAAGTCTGAACATAGTTCAAACTCCCCACCACTGATGCATAGGGAATATTCTCCATTTCCTTTCGTTCCAACTCGTTTCTAGGACATTGTATTTTACTGAACTTGCCCCCTTTCTGTATTGGAACTACCCTTGCAGAGCACTTATCCATTATGTACCTCTGTAAGATCTTTTGAATATAACTCTTCTAAGACAATCCCAACAATCCTTGTAATCTATTACGGAATATCTCTATCCCAATCACAAAGGATGCCTTACCCAAATCCTTCATTTCAAAGTTCTCGGAGAGATACTTCTTTACATCATGTAACATGCCATTATCATTTGTAGCTAGCAGAATGTCATCATCATACAGAACTAAAGCAACAAACTTGCTCCCACTAATCTTCATGTAGATACATCGATTAACGATGATCTCTAAAAAACCATATGGCATGATAATATCATCAAACTTTAAGTACCACTGTCGGGAAGCTTGTTTTAGTCCATATATTGACTTTCTCAGTTTACACACCAAGTTTTCCTTTCCTGTGGCCAAAAACCCTTCAGGTTGGTATATATAAACTTCCTCCTCTAGTTCACCATTGAGAAAGGCGGTTTTCACATCCATTTGGTGAAGCTCGAGATCATAATGAGCCACCAAAGCCAAAACAATTCTCAAAGAGTCCTTCTTTGAAACTGGAGTGAAGGTCTCCTTGTAGTCAATGTCGTCCTTCTGGGTGAAACCTTTAGCAACAAGTCTGGCCTTATACCTTTCAATGTTCCCTTTCGAGTCTCGTTTGGTCTTAAAGACCCACTTTGACCCAACTTTCCTGGAACCTTCAGGCAACTCAACCAAATCCCAGACCTTGTTGTCACCCATCGATTGAATTTCTTCCATCATAGCATTTAACCACAAATCATAATAGTCACTTTCCATGACTTTCCTGAATGAGACTGGATCATCATCAATGCTTAAGTTACATTCATCTTCAAGAGCATACACCACATAATCATTTGGAATGGCTGATCTTCTTTCCCTTACTGATCGCCTTAGTGGTTCATGTGGTATACTTATCTCTTCATGTATTGTGACTGGCTCATCTTCTACATCCTCATGATGTGGGATTTGGACATCATCTTGTTGTTCCATTATGTCATCAAGCTGTGATACGACAACAACCTTAGAAGAAACAACAGGTGAAGGAACTTCAACTCGAATTTCTTGAATATCCAGCTTTCTTGGTTCACCACTCCCACTGATTTGACCACTCTCGTTGAACCTAGCATTGCCCATCTCAACTATTCTCGTACTATGGTTAGGACAATAAAACATGTACCTCTTGGACTTTTCTGGATAGCCCATGAAGAAACCACTGACTGTCCACGGATCAAACTTCTTTTCTTGTGGATTGTACACCCATGCTTTTGCTTGACAACCTCAAACCCGAAGGTGCCTTAAACTGGGTTGCCTTCTTGTCCACAATTCACAAGGGGTCTTAGGAACTGCCTTACTAGGAACCCGGTTAAGCAAGTATGCTGCAGTCATTAATGCGTGTGTCCACAATGCAAGAGGTAAGGTGGAATTGCTTAACATACTCCTAACCATCTCACATAATGTACGATTCCGCCTCTCAGCAACACCATTCTGCTGAGGTGTACCAGCCATTGTGTATTGCGCACAAATACCTCTACTTTCGAGGAACTTTGCGAATGGACCTGGACATTGTCCACTCTCATCGTATTTCCCATAAAACTCACCACCTCGACCAGATCTCACTATCTTTACTTTTCTATCTAATTGCCTTTCCACTTCATCGATCAATACTTTTAGGACATTCACAGACTGAGCCTTTTCATGCAATAGATATATGTAACCGTACCGTGAGTAATCATCAATGAAAGTGATGAAGTACCTTTCTCCGTTCCAAAAAGGAAAGTCAAATGGACCACAAATATCGGTGTGAATTAACTAAAGAAGTTGAGTGCTTCTTGTGGCTGGTTTCTTTATAGTGTGCTTAACATGCTTTCCCTTAATGCATTCTACACACACATCAAGATCACTAAAATCCAAATGAGGAAGAATTCCACTCTTCGTCAACCTCGTTAACCTTTCCTTGGAAATGTGACCTAATCTTTGATGCCACAAATAAGCAGAACTTTCATTAGGTGCACTACGCTTAATTCCCACATTACTTTCAACATACATTATGGATTCACAAAATTTAATATCAAGATTGAACCTGTAAAGTGAATCAATCAAAGTACCACTACCATAAAAGTAATCATTCCGGTACAATGAAAAACTACCATGTCCAAACTTAACATCAAATCCTAAATTGTCCAGTCAACTAACAGAAACAAGATTTTATGCACAATCAGGTACATGTTGTAGGAGGAAATCGAGAGTGCAAATAAAATATGAATAAAATAAAGCAAACCGATTGGATCCCAGCAAATAATGTTCAAGACTCCCTCCCGATGTAGCAAAAGAAAGTTAGGTTCGATCCTCGAGGAAGCTGGTCAGCGGATCCTAGGCAGCGGAGAAATCTCACGGCAGAAGTCGACAACAGATTACCCAATCTTGAGTAAAGTTACTCGATAGAAGATTGGACAAGTCGAAACAAGCAAGCAGCAGCAACCGTCTTTTGGTCGATATCGAGGAAATTCCTCGATCTCGAGGAGATTTTTCATCGATCTCGAGTACCTACAGTTCAGAAGCTACGGCGATCCTTGTTGATCGAAAATCAGTAGTCGATGTCGACCAGTTTTGTCGAAATCGAGGAAGGCAGAAAGTAAAATAAATGCAAAATTCGAATCTGTAACTGATGCATGAAAGAGAACTTCCAAGATTAGGGTTTGCGACAACGATTACCATGAAAGTGGAATATAAATCATAAAAGGCGGTGACTTTATCGATAAAGGAGAAGGCTTTCACCTAATCCGACAAGTAGGAATATAAATCTCGCGAAAAATAACCCTAATTGTATCTATTCTTTTTCATAATTAGAATTTATAAACTTCCGAATAAAAATCGTAATTGCTACCCAAGTTTCACAACATGAGCTTTTTAATTTTTCAATCAAAGATGAAGCACATAGAATAGATTAAGATAACGACAAAATACCTCCTTTTGCAATCGTTAATCCACCAACATGGCTCTCGTTGGGCTCACCCCAACCCTAGAAGTAGGTGGACTACTCGCGCCTCATCGCAATCACAGACATTGATTGAAAAGAAATAACTTGCATAAACTAAATTCAAAGTCTTTACAATCCCGGCACTCAAACTTTCGTAGAATGCCAAAACCCTAAAACCTTTGAACTCCTAAACTTCTCTGTGTAACTACTTCTCTAAAATTGAATAAATAGAAAATTAGCCCCAAGGGCTTTATTTATAGGGCTTAATCCTTGCTAATCAAGGAAAGCAAATCTATATCTACTTTCTAAAGATAAAATTAAATAAAGATAAAGCATTAAATCTAAAAGAGAATATCTAAATATCTCTTGTCATAAGTGAATAATCTTCTCTCCTTGGATAAATCCTTGATATAACTTGATAGACTTGATAGATTCGGGCTTCCTCGCTATCCAAACAATCTAGCTCGACTCGGACAGGCCCAATAGCGTCGCGGCCCAGAAATCTTTTGCTCGATATCGAGGAATTTCCTCGACATCGAGGAAATGTGTCGTCGACTTCGGCTTGTTGTGCTTTCTCGAGTAGCTCCTCCTCTGATCCTCGATCAGGTGTTGCTGCTAGGTTTAGTCGATATCGAGGAATTTCTTCGACATCGAGTAAAAACATTTCTCGAGTAGGCTTCTTCTCGACCAGGCTTTGGTGCACATTTTTGTCGATATCGAGGAACTTCCCTCGATATCGAGTAAAAGTCGGCTTCCGTCTTCTCTTCTTGGTTTTGTCCCGGAATGGCTCCAAATTCTGTAATATTAAACCAAAACTTATGTAGACCTCTATTTCTTGCAAATTAGCATATATTACATAAATTCAACATATTCCCAGCCCGAAATATGCAAAGTATATAGAATATAGAGCTAAAATGTGCATAAAAACATGACTATTTTAGTGGACATCAAATCACCCCATACTTAAGCTTGCTTGTCCCCAAGCAATAACTTGGATGGTCATTCAGGGGAAACCTGCAAAGACTCTCAACATAATGGATTCATTGTAATATTACCCAACACTCAATTGCCATCCTTGAAAAGGTACTTGGTGCCTACAAATCTGTGCCTGTGAATGAAAAGCAATTTCTGCTCACAAAAGGAGGTTTTTACTAAAACAATTTTATGTGACAAAGCAACAATAATCAAGAGGATTTTATTTCAGCTCAAAAAGGAGTAGATAGGTAAAAGGCTAAAGGTGGGAAATTTTTGGCCATGTGGTGTTTAATCCGGGGAAATGCATTATTTCCAAACTCAACCACATTCCTTCTTCATAAGACTCATCACCTTTCATAATGCTTTTATCAAATAATAATGCTTTTACCTCTCTGACCTCAGCACTGCCTTCTCGCGAGTCGCAAATATGGGTGTCATGAATGGCCCCGGATACTAAGTGCTTTGGACTCCTCACCTGTGTCCCATCTCAGCGAGAAGGGTCGATCTACGTTTATCTCCTGAGGTGATCGGATTTTTTCTCACTCATTAAATTTTCCATAAAACTTGATTTTTTTCTTGCCAAACTCCAATAATGACATAACAACACAACAAACCATATAACATCTCCATAAAATGATTTCCATTTTCAACATAGTCCCCGGATAGAGTATAAGGTAAAAATGAGCAATATAAGGCATATGTGGAGCAATAATGATGTAGAGGCAAATAAGGCTTATAATATGGCTTTTGTGATTCAATTGGGTAAAGGT
Organism: Persicaria tinctoria; assembly: GCA_037127255.1. NCBI lineage: Eukaryota > Viridiplantae > Streptophyta > Magnoliopsida > Caryophyllales > Polygonaceae > Persicaria > Persicaria tinctoria. Next base: position 63,632,614 of record JBANSL010000010.1, on the reverse strand, counting down.
ATGGCTAGAAGTATAAAAATGAGCATATATGGAAATTTAAAATCCTCCATCCTCTTATTGTGCATAATGTCAAAAGCAACATCAATTTACCTCACTTTTGTGGTTTTACCATAAATATTCGCACGTTAGTGAGACTTCCCTTTTCTAGGCAATCTTGTGCAATATCTCTAACAAATCCATCATTTGCATCGTCGAGTGTTGCCTTGGCTTCCATGACTCTTTTCTTTGAACTTTTTGCAAGCTTGGGTGATATCCTTACAACTTTCTTTAAAAATGCATATTTTGAATAATATGGAAATTAACCATGAAAATGCGATAAATAATATGCAACTAAACTCAAATACAGAGTTGTGCCATGTCCTAAATAAATCCGATACAAACCATGAAATGAAACTTTAAATACAGTCTGGAAGCACATAAAAACAAATAAAGTTCTAAACATAGTCTTTAATCCCACCCCATACTTCAAATAGACAGTGTCCTCACTGTCAAAGAAATATAACCAAAAGGGAGGGGAAAAGACTTACAGAGTTGCTCACTGGGGCGGTGGTGGACCTTGGTAGGGAAGATGTAATCCAATCTAGTAGTCAGAAGCTCCTCCTAGGGAAAAGCTACTAGGCTGCTGCGAAGAAGATCCACCAGCGTCATGTGTACTCCCCTGTTGGTGAAATTGTTATGGGCGGCCCCAGAGGCGCTGATCCATGCCGTCGAAGGTATCTCTGACATAGGAGTGGTGAGCCGTGGTCGCTGAATACAGAAGCTCCTGGCGGCTGTCAATGGTGTCAACCCTGAGTGACAGGGAGGTCATCTGGTCGAACATTGCTGCCTGAAACTACCTCATCTGTCGCATCTCAGAAACCATCTCGTCTGAATATCCTCCAGCATGGTGAGGCTGCTGGGTATGGTGAGAGTGGTGGGAGGGAATCTGATTCTGGGAGGGGTAGGAGGGGTGGGAGGGGATTTGATGTAGGGAGTGGTAAGAGTGGTGAGAAGCTTGTGGGCTGTCAGCCTCGTTTCACAACATGAGCTCTTTAATTTTTCAATCAAAGATGAAGCACATAGAATAGATTAAGATAACGATAAAATACCTTGTTTTGGAATCGCTAATCCACCAACATGGCTCTCGTTGGGCTCACCCCAACCCTAGAAGTAGGTGGACTATTCGCGCCTCATCGCAATCGCAGACATTGATTGAAAAGAAATAACTTGCATAAACTAAATTCAAAGTCTTTACAATCCCGGCACTCAAACTTTCGTAGAATGCCAAAACCCTAAAACCTTTGAACTCCTAAACTTCTCTGTGTAACTACTTCTCTGAAATTGAATAAATAGAAAATCAGCCCCAAGGGCTTTATTTATAGGGCTTAATCCTTGCTAATCAAGGAAAGTAAATCTATATCTACTTTCTAAAGATAAAATTAAATAAAGATAAAGCATTAAATCTAAAAGAGAATATCTAAATATCTAAATATCTCTTGTCATAAGTGAATAATCTTCTCTCCTTGGATAAATCCTTGATATAACTTGATAGACTTGATAGATTCGGGCTTCCTCGCTATCCAAACAATCCAGCTCGACTCGGACAGGCCCAATAGCGTCGCGGCCCAGAAATCTTTTGCTCGATATCGAGGAATTTCCTCGACATCGAGGAAATGTGTCGTCGACTTCAGCTTGCTGTGCTTTCTCGAGTAGCTCCTCCTCGGATCCTCGATCATGTGTTGCTGCTGGGTTTAGTCGATATCGAGGAATTTCCTCGACATCGAGTAAAAACATTTCTCGAGTAGGCTTCTTCTCGACTAGGCTTTGGTGCGCATTTTTTTCGATATCGAGGAACTTTCCTCGATATCGGGTAAAAGTCAGCTTCCGTCTTCTCTTCTTGGTTTTATCCCGGAATGGCTCCAAATTCTGTAATATTAAACCAAAACTTATGTAGACCTCTATTTCTTGCAAATAAGCATATATTACATAAATTCAACATATTCCCAGCCCGAAATATGCAAAGTATATAGAATATGGAGCTAAAATGTGCATAAAAACATGGCTATTTTAGTGGACATCAGTACATAGAGATAGCCCTTAAGAATTAAGATCTATGTGACAACCGGTGTCCAGGATCAATCTGTATGTCTCAATGCCTTCAATGCGTGCCTTCATCCTGTTCCCCATGAACAAGTACTGTTCACTTCCTTTTATGGGTTGGATCGTACTAAATCCCTGTTCAATATGAGAAACATGAGTAGTAGCAGCTGAATCTATCCACCAAGTATTATTAGGCACTTCCATAAAGTTCAATTCAAAGCAAACAGAACAATAATGAATACCTTTCTGTTCGAACCATGCCTTTCTTTTCGGACAATCCTTCTTGAAGTGTCCCAATTTCTTGCAAAAGAAACACTTCATTTCTTTCTCAACATGACCATCACTAACTTTCAGCGAAGCCTTGTCCTTCTTGTCCTTCCTACCTGACTTTCCTTTACTGCTACTAGCACCATTATGACCCATGAGATGAACTGATTGTTCTGTCATCTTTTGCTTTAATCTCCTTTCCTCTTGTACGAGCATGGTCGTTAACTCTTTAATGTTCCATTTTTCCTTAATGGTGTTGTAATTCACCTGGAACTGATCAAACTCATGAGGTAGAGAGTTGATGACGAACTGGACAAGAAATGTCTCATTTACGTTCATCCCCGTGGTCGACAACTTTGCTGCCAAATTGGACATATACATCACATGATCGTGGATAGGCTGAGACCCAGTCAAATCTCTTCGTAGCCAGCTCAAACATAATGCTGCCTACAATCGACTTGTCAGCCAAATCCGACTTTGAATACTCTTTCATTGCAAATAAGAATTCACGAAGTGTAAGAGGATTGTACTAGATAGCTGAGAGAGGTGGGGCTCTCTGCTAGTTCTTAAGAGTGTTATTTCATTTCAAAGCATTTGAGAGTTACACAGTGAGCTTATAGGATATATTTCGAGAGAGTGTTATACATACTCGAGAGTTTTCTTAACTCAGGAAGTAGACACTAGGCGATTGATTCACGAAGTGTAAGAGGATTGTACTAGATAGCTGAGAGAGGTGGGGCTCTTCTAGATTGGTCTAGGACTCCAAGGGAACGTGAGTTGACTAGATTGTAATTGTATAGGAGAGAGGCTTCTCGGTGAGCTATTAGGATCCTAAGTCTTGTGAATCAATAAAAGCATGTTGAATCCTAGGGTTGTGGAAGAACCCTAGGCGGGGACGTAGGCCAAGTTCGTGCCGAACCTCGTAAACAATTCATCGAGTCCTTTATTTACTGCTTTACCTTATTTCTATACTTGATTCGAATTTCTTAACTTTGTGATTCAGGTTTTCAGAGAAAAGACTAAGTCTAATCTCAAAGGGTTTTGCACGAGCTTCAAAAGTCTTGAGACTATCTGCGAAAAAACGGCATACTCTATTCAATCCCCCTTCTAGAGTATCTTTATATTACTTTGTTTTACATTATCGAACCTTCAATTGGTATCAGAGCTTTACTCACTACTTTCGATCTAACAATCTTGTGAGTTTTTGATCATGTCTGGTGAAGCAAGTGGAGGATTTGCAGAGGGAAGGTCTACTAGTAGACCACCACTCTTTGTTGGAAACAACTTTGTCCACTGGAGATCATTGATGAAGATGTTCATTATAGATCAAGACCTGGAACTTTGGAACATTATAGAGAATGGTCCAAAGATTCCAGAAAAAGACGGACCAAATGGAACCAAAATTGCGAAGAAGGAGTCTGAATACATCCAAGGAGATCTTGAACTTGTCTCCAAAAACTACAGGGCTATCAACTTACTTTATTGTGGTCTCAGCACTGATGAGTTTAACTGTATTTCATCTTATAGGTCAGCTAAAGAGATTTGGGACAACCTGGTCGTCACCTATGAAGGAACCAGCCAAGTAAAGGACACCAAGATCAGTATCTTCCTTCGAAAGTATGAGCTTTTCAAAATGAAGTCTGATGAGTCTATCAAGGCCATGTTCACACGATTCACAGAAATCACCAACAACCTTGACTCTCTTGGCAAGAGCTTTAAGAACGTTGAGAAAGTGAGGAAGATATTGAGGTGCCTCCCAAAAGAAAAGTGGGGTCCTAAAGTAACAGCCATAGAGGAAGCCCAAGACCTCACCACTCTGCCCCTTGATGACTTGCTTGGGAAATTGATCACGCATGAGATGATCCTTAATGAAGACGATGGAGAACTTCCAGCAAGCACTCAGAACTTGGCGCTCAAGTCTAAGAAGGATGAGCCCAAAGATGGATCTGATTCCGAAGAAGAGGATGACGATGAGGATGATCCTTTTGCTCTTATCACAAGAGGCCTTGCTCGAATCCTCAAAATGAAGAAACAATTCAACAACAAGGATGGATCAGAGTCTTCTAATTTCGAGGTAAGTCTCAATACAGCAAATCTAATAAGAAGACTAAACCTTTGTCTTATTTTGAATGTGGTGAAACAGATCATCTTGTAAAAGACTACCCTCAAAAGACGAAGAGCCAGTCCAAGAAGGGTGATAAATGGAAAAAGAAAGCCATGGTGGCAACTTGGAGTGATTTTGACTCTGACTCCGATGATGAGAAGGCCAATGTCTGTCTTATGGCCTCAGGAGATGAATCCCACGATGAGAAGCTTGAGGTAACTGTAAGAGAACTTATGGCAAGTCCAAAAGAGGTATTATTGGAATTCCTTTCTAATATGATTGCCAATGAAGAGAAACTTATTGCCCAAACTAACACTCTTATTAAGAAAACTGTGGACCAGGAAAGAACTATTGAGGATCTGTCTATGACGGTCAAAAGTCTTGAAGCTTCTTATTCAGGTCTTGACATTAAAGTCAAGACTCTTGACTCAGAGAAATCTGAACTCAAGCAAGATCTCTCCTCTCTAAGAAGTGAACATCATGACTTAGAGAACGAGAAGATCTCCCTGAATAATAAGATTCAAGACCAACATACAGCCCTCATAAGCTTTACCAAATCCAAAGGCACTCTTGATAGGATGTTGGGTGAGCAACAAAGTTCTCTAAACAGAAGTGGTATTGGTTACAACCCGAGGTTTTTAAAGAAGCAGCACATTACCACTTTTGTAAAGGCAAAAGGAAGCAGAACCTCTCCTATATGTCACCACTGTGCTAGAAAGGGACATGTAAAAGAGACCTACCCCTATAGAAGAAATGATCCACATATCATTCGCAATACATTTCCTGTTCATTTGAGAGAAGAACAGATAACACAAGTTTGGGTCCCCAAAGGCACTATTTTACCAAATATGGTTTATTCCAATAATGGATCCAAATTTGTTTATTGGTCAAGCCACAAAGGTTGATGTTTGTTTTGCTGGAGATCACCAAGGTGAAGGAGCAAAAATGGATTATTGATAGTGGATGCTCGAGACATATGAGTGGAAAGAGTTCTCTCTTTCATGATCTAAAGGAGCAATCCACAGGAACAATCACTCTTGGTGACAAAGGAAAGTGTGACATCGTTGGTATTGGTAGTGTTGGGAGTGATTCCAACCATAGCATTAAAAATGTCTATCTTGTGAATGGTTTGAAGTATAATTTGCTTAGTGTTTCTCAATTATGTGATAGTGGCAATGATGTCAGATTTAACAAGAAAAGATGTCTAGTGTGCAGAGAAGATACAGGTGAAGTTATTCTGACTGCATATGGTTACAACAATATATATGCTATAAATGCTGAGCAAGTGGCACGAGGAAGCTTAACCTGTCTAAAGGCTTTGACGGACGATCCAAAGCTCTGGCACAAGAGACTCGGTCATGTAAGTCCACATACACTACAAAAGCTTGTGTCCAAAGGGCTTGTAAGAGGGCTACCTGAGATGGACTTCAAAGGTATTGATATGTGCAATGCATGCACACGAGATAAACAAACACGTATCTCTTTCAAACCCAAAAAGTTTGTAAGTTCTTCTAGACCCCTTGAACTTTTACATATGGATTTATGTGGTCCTATGCGAGTCAAATCTCCCAATGGTAAAAAGTACATGCTTGTTGTTGTTGATTTTTCTAGATATACTTGGGTTGCATTTTTAAAAGAAAAATTAGATGCCTTATTTGAGTTTTCAAAACTTTGTAAAGAGTTGCAAACTTTAAGAAACGAGCCCATAGTGTCAATTCGAAGTGATCATGGTAGGGAGTTTGATGAACTTCAGTTTGATTTGTTTTGTGCTAAATATGGCATCTCCCATAACTGTTCTGCTCCTAGGACACCTCAACAAAATGGGGTTGTGGAACGAAAGAACCGCACCCTAGAGGACATGGCTAGGACTATGCTTTTAGAAAATGCATTACCTAAAACCTATTGGGCTGAAGCTGTTAACACAGCTAACTATATTTTGAATTGTTGTCTTATTCGTTCCATCTTAAAGAAAACTCCTTATGAACTTTTCAAAGGCCGCAAACCACTTATATCTTACTTTAAACCCTTTGGTTGTACTTGTTTTGTTCATAACAATAGAAAAGATAACCTTGGGAAATTTGATGCGCGTAGTGATGAAGGTATATTTCTTGGCTACCCCACAAGTAGCAAAGCTTATAGAATCTTCAATAAAAGGACCCAGTTAGTTGAAGAAAGTATACATGTTATATTTGATGAATGCAATGACGGTTCTTTGAGTGAAAGTGTTGCAGATATAGATCTTAACATCCATGCAGAGAATGAGGAAGGTGATGATGCTGCCACCAAGAACACAGAGAAGAGGAACATGCAGGAACAGATTCTCAACACTGAAGAATTGGCCCAAGGTGTTGAAGATTCGTCCAAAGCCCTTGGTGTCCAATCCAACAGTGTTGAAACGTCAGAAACTGCTGCAACTGAACCTAACAGGACCATGGAGTCAGATGTACCTCAAATCAATCCTGCTGGTGTGACGAATCAAGGAGCTGAGACTAGCAAAAGAAAATTCAAATACTCCTCATCACACTCATTAAAGGATATCATTTCTGACCCTACATCTAGTGTTCAAACTCGTTCTAAACTTAAAGATCTTTGTGCTTTTCACGCGTTTGTTTCTCTTATAGAACCAAAGAAGGTAGATGAGGCCCTTCAAGAGCCAAATTGGATCATTGCTATGCAAAGTGAGCTCAACGAATTTGAAAGGAACAAAGTCTGGACCTTGAAGCCTAGGCCAAAGCATCAATCAGTCATTGGCACACGATGGGTGTTTCGAAACAAGCTAGATGAGAATGATAAGATCGTGAGGAATAAGGCAAGGCTTGTTGCTCAAGGCTACAATCAAGAGGAAGGTATTGACTACGAGGAGACCTTTGCTCCCGTAGCCAGGCTTGAAGCCATTCGCATTTTATTAGCATTTGCATCTTTTATGAGCATAAAGTTGTATCAAATGGATGTCAAATGTGCTTTTCTTAATGGTTTCTTAGAAGAAGAAGTTTATGTGGCTCAACCCCCAGGTTTTGAAAGTTTGGAATTTCCTAATCATGTTTATAAACTAGACAAAACGCTTTATGGTTTGAAACAAGTCCCAAGAGTTAGGTATGAGCGCTTGTCAAAATATCTTTTAGAAAATGATTTTAAAAGGGGGTTGATCGACAAGACTCTTTTTATCAAGACCAAAGGAAAGGACATTTTGGTTATTCAAATATATGTTGATGATATATTGTTTGGTGCTACTAACACATCTTTGTGCAAGGAATTTTCTGACATCATGTGCAGTGAATTTGAGATGAGCTTGATGGGTGAACTCAACTTCTTTTTGGGATTACAAGTTCATCAATCCAAGAAAGGGATCTTTGTCAACCAAAGCAAGTACACTAAGGATCTCTTGAAGAAATTCAAGATGGATCAATCCAAAGCAACCAAGACACCTATGAGCTCAACCTTATCTCTAGATCAAGACAAGACTGGAAAGAGTGTCAATCAAAAGGAGTATCGAGGAATGATTGGATCTTTACTATATCTTACAGCTAGTAGACCTGACATCATGTTTAGTGTTTTCATGTGTGCTAGGTTTCAAGCTGATCCTAAAGAATCTCACCTCATAGCTGTGAAGAGGATCTTTGGATATCTCAATGGCACTAAGGAGCTTGGCTTGTGGTACCCAAAGCAAAAAGATTTCACATTAATCGGGTATTCTGATGCAGATTTGGCAGGCTATAAGGTGGATAGAAAGAGCACGTCGGGATGTTGCCAATTCTTAGGAGCATCCTTGATCAGTTGGCACTCAAAGAAATAAAACTCAGTTGCTCTATCCACTGCTGAAGCCGAATACATAGCAGCTGGAGCATGTTGCTCCCAAATCCTTTGGATAGCTCAACAAATGAGAGATCTTGGCATCAACCTCAAAGGTATTCCTATTAAGTGTGACAATACAAGTGCCATATCAATCACAAAGAATCCTGTTCATCATTCAAGGACCAAACATATTGATGTAAGGCATCACTTCATTAGAGATCATGTGGAAAAATGTGATGTGTCCATATCTTTTATTTCTACTAATTACCAATGAGCTGACATTTTCATTAAGCCTTTGGGAGAGGACAGGTTCACCTTCATTAGACGTGAGATTGGAATGCTTAACAAGGATACACTTTCGTAGGGGGAGCTTTCCCTTTATGAAAGATAAATTCTACTCAATGTCAAGACATTTGATAATTATGTCAAGGTTTGTGCTCTGAATGGTAGAGAACATGTATCGGATCATATATTTGGTTAATATCTTTTTAGATATTTGATCAAATATAGTTTTAATGGATTTTAAACTTCTTTATATATATCACTTATTTTATCCGTGTATGTGTTTTAATTTTGGAAAAGATATTTTCAGATTTCTTTCCCTCCTATTTTAAATTGAGAAGAAGGTTTGAATTTTGAATTGAAATATTTTCAAAATGGCAATGTTATGATTACCATCATTGGAACTCTAAACCCGTCCCATCAACTCCATCATCTCACTCTACTTAAACCCCAAACTGTACCCGATTCTCTCACCACTTCAGACTTATCTAAACCTTTCCAACTCTTCTTCTCCTTCAACCTCTCAATTGTTCTGAAACCCTAGCCGAAAATCTCCATGGCTCCCAAATCAAAGAAAGCCTCCACATCCAAACGTCTTGGCGCCACCCCCAAGGGATGCCAGGCCACTGCTACTTCTCCTCAACCAAAACCCACTCCACAAGCAATCGTCCCAGCTACTGTCCAGAGCACCATCGCTGAGAGCACGACTACAGCAACCAAGAGTTCTCAGAAGCGCTCAGCAAAGAAACCTCTCAGTGCTAAGCAAAAAGGGAAAAAGAAAATCATTGCTGAGGAGGTGGACGAAGAGGAGGATCTAGATGCGATCTTGGAACGAGATGCAGCCAAGGAAGCCAAGGAAGAAGCTCTGAGAAAAAGAAAGGTCGAGGAAGAGGCCGAGCTAGCGAGGAAATTGGCCGAGGAGGAGGCCGAGAGAGTTCGAAAAGAGGCTGAGAATGAGGTTTCCACTGAGGATGAACCAGAGGAAGAAGAAGAGGAGGACGACGAGACCGATGATGACGAGGATGCTGAAGGAGACAACGATGAAGGGTCCGCTGAGGACTCGGGGTCTGAGGACGAAGAGGATGAGGAGCCCGAACATGTTCCCTCTCCTTCTCCTTCTCCTCCTCCCCCATCTCCAAAGAAGCGGAAAGCCCAAGCACCAAAGCCTCAATCTCCCAAGCGTACCAGGAAGGGCACTCTCAGAAGCCTTGAGGCGCCTGCCAAGAGGACTGCTCCCACACAAGCTCGCAGGAAGAACGCTGATCCACCTGCCCTCATCCAGGTAAACCAATCCCTGCCCTCTTCTTTGTTTGAAAATGATGAGATGGTTGGAAAGTGGGTAGATGAGTTTCGAACTCGTAAGATTTGTTGTTCTGATTTTTTAGATCTTGCGTTCTTTGAAGCTTTGAATTTGCCATGCATCTCTCTACTCAAACAATCCCCTGCCTGGACCCTTCTCAACCTTGAAGCTATCTATTATCCCCAACTTACCCGCCTGTTCTACATAAACCTAAAAGCCAAACACAATGCCGACGGTTGGTCTTTGGAATCCGTCGTTAAGGGAGTTAGATTCTCTTTCAACTCCATTGACTTCGCTGATTTCCTTGGCCTACCTAGACCTTGTCCACCCTCTTCTGAAAACCCCACAAAAGAACAGTGCATTGCCCTTGCTCGATCCAAATATCTTCTACCCGAAGCATCCAACAGCACCTCAAAACAGCTTACCCACTCATCCTTTTATACCGCATCTTAAACGGCCTTATTCTTGATCTGGCCAACACTATCCTTGGATCCATGGCTCACACTCGAAAAGCCAGAAAAGGAACTCCCCTCCCCTTTGCCACCCTTTTGACCCATATCTTCAAAGCTTCTGGAATCGATTTCAAAAATGAAAAACAACAGCGTCATATGGGAAAGTTCGACTCCAAGAGCTTTGAGAAGATAGGCATCACCCGGTCCACCCAAGGGACTTGGAGTCTTGCCTCTCCCTCAAAAGCTCTTCCCACTGCCTCAGCCATTGATGAACGCATGGACAACCTGGAGTTGGGCTTGGAGGAAGTTCGCCTGGATATCAAGGAGATGCACACGGAGTTTATGACGGAGATGAGCGGGGTGTCCAAGCTGCTGCAAGGTTTGAGGTCGCTGCTCACGAATGATGCTCCGGACGATGAAGCTTAACCCCATCCTACCCTACCCTAACCCCAAATCTGAAACATTGCTGGTTTTTGGAAACTGTTTCAAAACTTTTGGTGACTGTTTTACCTCCTCCCTTTGTTGAAAGACAAAAAGGGGGGGAGATGATCTGCTGTGTGGTTTAGACTTTGAAAACTTTTTAACTGTTGTGAAGGTCTTGGAAGACCTTGTTTTGTTTTCAGTTGGATGTCTTTCATGTTTTAAAATTATGATCCAACATCCGTCTAACCCATGCAGGTACTTAGTCCGTTGTTGCTTATATTATATATGTTTGACTAAGTTGCAAGGATGCACAGGTTTTGTCTTTCATCAAGGGGGAGATTGATAACTCCACTCCCTTGATGAAAATCGGAATAAGTTTCAAAGGTTTTGACAGTCAATCTGTGTCAAAGGTCTTGAAGCTGCAGCTGTGTTGATGAAACACAAAACCTGTTCTCTATGTTATTATGCTCGAATATTATTTTATATTAATATATGCTTTCAGATATTTATACTAACATTTCAGGAAGTTTTTCAAATATTATCTCCTTCCAAAGTCGAAAAGTAAGAAGGACACAATCGGAGATCATGGCTTCAAAAGTTTCCAAGTATAGAAGATCTCGAAGATTGCCATGATCAGCCTAGCCGTTGAAGAGAAGATTCTTCTTTGATTGGAGGCGCCGATTTGTTCTCTATGAAGGAAAGGAAGAAGAGAAGACAGCTACACATTCGTTGAACACAAGCTCTCATTCGTACTCAAGCCTTCAAGTGAAATCTGTCTTCTTCGTGTGCTCTCTGCTAGTTCTTAAGAGTGTTATTTCATTTCAAAGCATTTGAGAGTTACACAGTGAGCTTATAGGATATATTTCGAGATAGTGTTATACTCGAGAGTTTTTATAACTCAGGAAGTAGACACTAGGCGATTGATGCACGAAGTGTAAGAGGATTGTACTAGATAGCTGAGAGAGGTGGGGCTCTTCTAGATTGGTCTAGGACTCTAAGGGAACGTGAGTTGACTAGATTGCAATTGTATAGGAGAGAGGCTTCTCGGTGAGCTATTAGGATCCTAAGTCTTGTGAATCAATAAAAGCCGGTTGAACCCTAGGGTTGTGGAAGAACCCTAGGCGGGGACGTAGGCCAAGTTCATGCCGAACCTCGTAAACAATTCATCGAGTCCTTTATTTACTGTTTTACCTTATTTCCGCACTTGGTTCGAATTGCTTAACTTTGTGATTCAGGTTTTCAGAGAAAAGACTAAGTCTAATCTCAAAGGGTTTTGCACGAGCTTCAAAAGTTTTGAGACTATCTGCTAAAAACCGGCATACTCTATTCAACCCCCCTTCTAGAGTATCTTTATATTACTTTGTTTTACATTATCGAACATTCAACAGAGTTTGTAGATGCAAAAAGATTTGATGAAGCTGCAAACAATTATACATGCTTACCTATTAGGGCTTTGAAAATTTAATACAGATTCAGAAAATAAACCTTAAAACATGTATTCAAGCAACATTTGGGCTATACTCAAACACACATACAATCATCGATGCTAAATATATAAACTTTAATAGACAATCACCACACACATTAGACAGATAAGCATGTTATCTTTGGATATACATACTACCCATCCTAGGTGTGATAAATCATCCCCTTAATATTATCAACTAAATTCAATGATCTACCTTTGGGTGATCTCCAAGAATTGTAGTCAATAAAATCAATTGTTCAATCAACCTTTTATGTCATTTAGCATCCTTTAATCATGAACAATTGATAACCATAAATTAAAGTCTAAGAGCTTGCACATTAGAGGGCCCGAACTCAGGCCCTTAACTTATTTTTTTCTCTGCCACGTCAGCTTAAGAGTCACATTTCAAATTTTTATTATTTGCACCCTCATTGGAGCGCCCAATTCTTGGGCCCTTAAATTATTTTTTTACTATTTATATTTTCATCTACTCAATTATTATTATTATTATTATTATTATTATTATTATTATTATTATTATTATTATTATTATTATTATTATTATTAAATTGTTGGGAAGAGAGAAATATGTTGGGAAGATGGAAAAATGTTAGTATTGTTTTAAAAAAAAAACATAAGCAAAATGATAGTAGAAATTTTGGTATTTTTTATTTTAAAAAAAAAGTAGTATATGAGTATTATTTTTTTCAAATAGTATTTGGTTATCTTATAAATAAGAAAAATGGACGTAATATTTTTTTAAAAAAAATAAACAAAATGGGTGTTTGCGGGTAGATAAAATTATTTCACACTCGAATATAATTTTATTTTATTTTTTTAATTTCAAAAAATGCCTAAGATTGTTAGTATTGTTTTTAAAAAAAACATAAGCAAAATGATAGTAGAAATTTTGGTATTTTATATTTAAAAAAAAAATAGTATATGGGTTTTTTTTTCAAATAGTATTTGGTTACCTTATTTATAGGAAGAATGGACGTAATATTTTTTTAAAAAAAAACTATAAACAAAATGGGTTTCTACGAGTAGATAAAATTATTTCACACTCGAATATAATTTTATTTTATTTTTTTAATTTCAAAAAATGCCTAAGATTGAATTTTTAAGGAGTGAATTTACAACTTTTCTCGTTGAGCGTGTTAAGAGTCTTATAATTTGAGGCTTCTATATAAGGGTTTTGGGATGGAGCTCTTACCTTCTTTTAATTTTCTTTTTTTTTTTCATTTTGCTTATTTGACAATTAGAAGGGGCCCAAAGGCCCTCTAATATTCATGCTCTAAATTTCCTTTCAACCAGACCACTTTGGTATCTAACAAGTTCCTTACATAATTTAGACGATGAATTAACATACCCTAATGCATAGATAAATATCTTTTATAATGCGATTAAAACATATAACGCATATAACCTTTATACTATGCGAATTTTAGGTTAAACCTAAACCTACTGTAACGCCGATTCCAAATATTCAAGGCACTGTACGTTTATGAATTTATAAAATACAACAAGTCAGACTATAATTCAAATCAATCTCAATTAACCGGCAAACAATTCAGTGTACATATATTAGTGCCGATATTAATATGACACTTTGCATGATATAAGCAAATTCAACATTTCATGAGTTTTGCTAATCAAGTCAACCGGTGCCACTCAATATCAATATTCAGTCGGCAATTCCCTAATATTCAGTGCGGCCGCAGGAATTGCTAGAGGGGGCGAAATTGTGTGTTGAAAAAAAAAATTTCTCGGAATATTTTATAAAGAATTTTTTTAAATATATTAAAATAAAAATATAAATTGTGGTATAAATATGATATTTTATTAGAAAAATTCATGCAATAATTTAATAATTTATATGTGTGTATAGCATGATTAAGATTTTTTTTAAATATTGAAAGAAAATTATAAATTTTGTAAGGAATTTGTCATTGGTAAATGAAAAAAAAATTAATAAGATTGAAAAGTATGACAAAAAACCTCATAAATTGTGGTTTAACTATGACATTAATAGTAAAAAAATTTCATAGGAATAAAAATTAGAAGAATTTTTTAATATATATATATATATATATATATATATATATGTAACATAATGAATAATCTTATGAAAATATTAAAAGAAAAATATATAATTTGATTTAAATATGATGTTCATAATAGGGAAAATTAATTTTTTAAATATTTGTGTAACATAATGAATAATCTTATGAAAATATTAAAAGAAAAATATACACTTTGATTTAAATATGGCATTTATAATAGGGAAAATTTTGTTAGAATAAAAAATAGTGGAAAAGGGGGAAAGGTAACAAGGTTTGAACCTATGACCTCTTGTATCCCTTTTCTTTCCTTTATTCCCTCCTTTTCACCAACTATGCTAGAAAATCTTAGTGTTCTCTTTCACATTTTTTTTTATATTTTTACCTTTATTTTTATTTTTTTTACATATACTAGGAAATTCCGTCGCCGGAGGGAGGGGCGACCGCCCCCCTGCGGCCGACCTTGCTAATATCGGCAGATCCTTCATCCGAATTTGCCAAAACCGTACACAGATGGTACCGTAATGTACTCTATTAATGGTGAATCGCAGAAATCTAAACCCGCTCTGATACCAATTGTAAGATTTCTATTCGATTTCGATCGTGAAATCAATCAAAGCAGGATCTAGATTTCAAACAATTCAAACCCTAATTCTATACCGAAGACTAACCTTGGTCCATTAGCGTCTTCGTAGCGAACCGTGAATCAACTTCTCGTCCCTTTAGCCTTTTTCTTGATTTGTCCCAGATGAAAGAGACGCTCTACTGCCATTCTCTTTCACTCCAAGGACGTTGCAAGTGCCGGGGAGAGGAAGAAGAAACCATACAAAAAGAAGAAGAAGAATAACCGTCTCTTCTTTTCTTTTATTTTCTTTTTCTTTTTCCCTTTTAATAAATCTCATTATATTTATTTTATGAGAAAGAAAAATTTTAATATATTATAGGCAAGGGACGAGGGAGTATATTATAAACCCCCGGATTTAATTCTTTAATCGAGACCGATTCATCACGATTTCGACTCTTATATTAAATCCAACAACATAATATACATGGACCAAATACTCAATTAAACATAAACACATGAGCCACATCAAATGTTTATAAACATTCTAACAGAAATAACTCACAATAAGACGATATAAGAAGAACTATTCCTAACAATTGCAAACGACGACGAAAAACGAAGGCAAACACCACCGAACAGTAGCACCGTAGTTAGATCTCTTGTGTGTAGTGCAGGCGAAATTCCAAGGAAACTCCTCCTGGATGCGGAGTCGCCCTGAAAGTAAACGTATCAAAATTGGATGACCGGTCTCTTTCAATATAACTATATAACTAATTTTTAATTTTTTTTGGTGGAAAAACTATACAAGTAATTGAATATACAGATGACTAAACCGAATTTAATCAGCACAACTTGTATAGCTTAAGACAGAGTCCAAGTCATTCATCAGTCAACCCCCAAAGGGTAGAAAACTCGGTTAGGCACACGCTAATTAAACACTATAAAACCCCTACTTGGTTGGTTAACTAATAACCCATCACACCAATTCAAGCTAAGCACTTAATCTCTTCCGATCCCACATTAACCAACAACTACCATATCGATGGCCTTTGATGGTTACCAAATCACTAAGTTCCTATGTATAACGGTGGTCAGCGTTACCCTCTTTCTTGTTCCTCATGCCACCGGTCGTGACCTCCATGACGAGCAATCCATGCTCGCGAGACACGAGCAATGGATGGCTCGACATGGGCGCGTGTACAAGGACGAGGCTGAGAAGGCCGTGCGGTTTAAGGTGTTCAGCGAAAACGTCAAGCGCATAGAGGCTTTTAATGCCAAGGGCGTCCACAAGTATACCCTTGCTGAAAACCAATTCAGTGATCTTACCAACAAGGAGTTCCGAGCCACTTATGCCGCTTATCGTACAACCCCATCCGACCTCTCGACTGACTCCTTCCCGCCTTCCGAGGCACCATCCACCACGCCAGTTGCTGACTCGCCCGCGTCGTTGGATTGGAGGGCGCAAGGCGCCGTCAACGATGTCAAGAACCAAGGTTCATGTGGTAAGATATATTTAACCATCTATTAATTTATACAGTAATTTCACAGTCTCGTCTAGTTGACACTTGGATAATGAATTATTATTTCATACGTGGCAGGATGCTGCTGGGCATTTGCAGCGGTGGCAGCAATTGAAGGGATGAACAAGATTGCGACCGGGCAACTCGTCTCGCTGTCCGAGCAGGAGCTCGTCGATTGCGTGACAACGGCTACTGGTTGTAGTGGCGGAAGAGCCGACATAGCTTACACGTTCATGCAGCAGAACGGGCTAGGGCTAACCACCGAGTCCAGTTACAGCTACACCGCCTCCGACCGGTCCGAAGGGACCACCTGCCACGCACCGGACGGATCTGACGGGACCGTCAAAATCAGCGGCTTTCGGTACGTCAATCGTAATGACGAGAATGCCCTACTCGAGGCCGTGTCGCAACAGCCCGTCTCAGTGCGCATAGACGGCGGCGACTCCCACTTCCAGTCCTATAAATCGGGCGTCTTCACCGGGCCATGTGAGAACACACTAAACCACGCCGTGACCCTGGTGGGGTATGGCACCGCAGACGATGGTACCGATTACTGGCTGCTGAGGAATTCGTGGGGAACCAGCTGGGGAGAGGAGGGTTACATGAGGATTGCGAGGAACTCAGGGATTGAAGGAGGATTGTGTGGTCTTGCCATGCTGCCTACTTATCCGGTGGCTTAACTTTGGCTGGAAATTAAACACAAACTATTTAATTATAAAGCACATCGTTTAATAGATTCCACATATATATACGACAATACGAGTACTATAGATTTATGTTAATTAGTTACGTCCTTATACGATGTACGTACGTGTTTGGGGTTTGTAAGCATTTACGAAGTATTAAATAAAAGGAAATTGAGCATAAAATATCTAATTCGACTAAAAAAACATGAGATATGTGTATTTACAATTTCCAAAATTACGTACACTTGTATGTAAGCTATACTAGTAAAGATATATGACGTCATGTATGGATTAACAAATCATGATTTTGATTCTTCTATTATTATTATTATTATTATTATTATTTGTTAAAAGGCAAGTATTTGGGTGTGGTTAGTTTATACTGAAATAAGAGCGTATTTACGAACAAGAGTATCAATCTTTGCATGAGAAGCTAACACAAGATGGTATGAATCAAGCCGAAGATGCACCGTTTGATCTGTTATAAATGGACCTAATTAAGTGATTTCCTATGAAAAGTAAAGAGATGATTTTCTTCCAAAAAATTACATTTGTCTTACTTCACTATAATTTAGGTTGTTTGACTTTTTGTCACTTTTTTAAAAGATAAAAAAAACCTCTATAAGATTTTTTTTTTCTAAATAATTTTTTTTTATAATTTTAGGTTGTACTACGGTAATATGGAGACACTTGTGAGTGGGAGGGTCAGCCCCTTAAATGGGCCTACAGTAACCCGATCCAGATGTAGAGTGGGCTAAGCCCACTTGAACTGAAAAGGATAAAAAAAAAAGATGGAATATAGGCAGGGGCGGAGCCGGAAAAAAATTCAGGGGGGGCTCCACTATATTTTCGATTTTTTTTAAAAGATATATATAAGATACAATCTTTGTTGTAAAAACAAAGTAGAAAACAAATTAAATTTATGATTTAAAGTGTAAAAAGCTAAAAGAAAGAAATAAAATCAATAAATGAAGCTATGAGAATTGAACTCAAGACCTCTTTGCTCAAGTTCCCACCCTTATACCAACTAAGCTAAGCACCCTTATTGATCTTTTACTCTTTTTAATTGTTTTTACCCCTTAAATTATCAAAAATTACAAAAAAAAAACATATTTTTAATTTTTTTTTTAGGTTTTCCTCCGGCTCGGGGGGGCTCGAGCCACCGCATGCCCCCTCCCTCCGCCCCTGAATATAGGTATAACTTAAAAAAAAATTGTTTATGTTATTTTGTGTGTGTTTGAATTCTAATATATACATTATAATTATAATTATATTATAATTATAAATATTTAAATATAGTATTTAATAGATATATTTCCATATTTATGCTTATACTTACATTATAATTATAATATATATCTTGGAATCCAAACAAACCCTTATATAGGATATGAAATTTCAACTAAATACGTGTATACATAAAAATCAACGGCAAAATAAAACTATTGGAACATAAATTTTCAAAGCAAGTAAACTAAATTATATATTTGATTTTTCTGAAAATATAAACACGATTGAGACAACCTACGTACACAAACTTTCATCTGTTTTTATATGTGGCTTAAATTTCTTCAGCATTAATTGACTGCAATAATTTCCAAGTAAACAAGAAAATAACGTATTTCTAAATAAATTAATAATAACATATAAATATAATTAATTAACAAGATGTAAATAAAAGAAGTATTAATATGTAACTGTAACTAGAAAATTTAATTAGATCAAAACAAATAATATCTTTAATTAATTATAAGCACTGATCGATACACCCAGGGGCGGATCCTTTAAAGGGCCGGGGGTGGCAGTCGCCCCCCCAATCAAAAATGAAATTTAATATACATATTCCTCTCGTCGATAGCTTCGATTTGATATATTATAAGCTCAAATCCGATAACTGCGTAAAAAGTTATATACGTTTTAAAACTGAAGCGATATTATTTTTCACATCATTTACCAAATTAATACACGTCTATCATACTCATCATTTGTTAAACTTCATAACTTAATACTGTAATTAAACATGAAAATTCAAATATTGACGATTTTTTCAAAAAAAAATTAGTGATTAATTTTTCGCCCCCTCAACTAAACGCTTCAAGATCCGCCACTGGATACACCAAACACTAAACGTACATACGATTCAAGCCAAAACATAAAACTACAAAAGTTCTTACATGTATAACCAAAAATACACTTTTAAAAGTATATATCAATCTTACTTGTATAGAAAAATTACATTGTTCAAATTTTAATTTGGTAGCAAATGGAATATAATTAATTTGTGATTTAATTATATATATAAACCAACTTAACGTACTTCGATCAATTCGCGCGCGCGCAAAATATGATTTCAAGCCACAGGGTAAGACGCCATCTTGGCAAGGCCGCACAGCCCGCCGTCGACTCCGGAGTTCCTCTGAATCCTCATGTAGCCCTCCTCTCCCCAGTCTGTTCCCCACGAGTTCTTCAGCAGCCAGTAAGGGGTGCCGTCGGCGGCGGTGCCGTACCCCACCAGCGTCACCGCGTGGGTCATATCGTTGTTGCACGGCCCGGTGAAGACGCCGGATGTGTACTGCTTGAAGTAGAAGTCGCTTCCGTCGATCCCGATCGAGATGGGCTGCTGAGTGACGGCACGGAGGAGGGAATCCTCGTCGCTGTCGACATTGTTGAAGCCGCTGATTTGGACGGAGTTGGAGAAGGATTGCGCCTGGCAGGTGTTGCCGTCGGAGGCTGAGTAGGGGTAGGATGACTCGGTGGTGATGCCTCCGTTGTTCTCCACGAACTGGAAGGCGTAGTCCATATTTCCGCCACCGCAGCCGCGGGCGCCCTCGGTAACGCAGTCCACGAGCTCCTGCTCCGAGAGGGAGACGAGCTGCCCGTTGCTGATTTGGTTGATGCCTTCTATTGCTGCCACCGCTGAGAATGCCCAACAACAACCTAACAGAACATATAATGGTTTTTTAAACATAATTTATTTCAATTAAAATTCTATTTTCTATATATATATGAACTAAAATATTTATATAGGATTTAAATGAACTTGGTTATTTATATTCCATCGGATCTAAAATATTTGATGTTTTGGATGAATTTTTTTTTTTTATCAATAATGTTTGATGTTTTAAAAATAATCGTTACATTTTTTTTACTTTTTCACTATTTTTGACCTAAATTGTACTTTTGTTTTTATTTTAAGCAATCAAATTTTTACACAATAAATGACATTTATTATGCAAAAATTTGATTGATTAAAATAAAAACAAAAGTATAATCACACATTTATTAAATGTGATGATTGGATAGAGAAAATTATTGTTATATGGTATTTAAAGGTAAATGAAATGTTGCTTAATTTTTGTGTCCAATCTAAAACATAAACATTTCCAATTGGAGGAAGTATAATCTATTTTTAAGCCCGGATTCTTAACTTATATTTAGGGCATAAATTAAGAAAACATAAAAGTGTACAACTACAACAATTATATTATGTTAGGTCTTATACATATTGAAGAATAAACAGAGAGCCTTACCACAGTTGCCTTGGTCCTTGACATCAGTAACGGCACCTTGCTGCCTCCAATCAACCGAATCACTGTCGCCAACGAACGTGTCGTTGCCATTGGGAGACACGATGGTTGGTTGGAAGGAGCTCGAGAGGGTGGTTGATCGGGATTTACGATAACCGGTGTGGGTGGATCGAAACTCTTCATCGGTGCGGTCACTAAATTTGTTAAGGCCAATAGTGTAGGATTTGTTGAGCTTCCTATTGAAAGACTCAATGCGCTTGACATTGTCGCGGAACACCTTAAACCGCATGGCCTTCTCGGCCTCATCCTTGTAAACGCGCCCATGTCGCGCTATCCAATGCTCGTGTCTCTTGGACATGGATAGCTCTTGCTCGATGGGGCGGGACGAGGCATGAGAAGCCAGCAGGAGGGTGGTGCCAAAGAGGAACAATGCAATGCATAAGAGCTTGTTGGTTTGGTTTTCAAAGGCCATCTTGGTCCTTGGAGAGTATAGTTAGTTAAAAACGGTTAATAATATTGGTTGGTAGTGGTTTGGTGTGATATGGATGCCTAAATGGCTTGTGTATTTATAGAGTATAGTTAGGCAACGAGGTTGCATACTTACAAGAAGGGGTTGGCACAAATTCTGCAAATCTCGTCCTGTTTCGATCTCATTCTGATCCCGGTGGGATTTGGAAAAAAAAATTTCAATCACATATCGTCCCGTAAAAATACGCGGGACGAGATGCATGACGGAGAGTTCTAATCCCTCAAATCCCGTCCCACGTACATACATATAATTATAATTATTAAAACTTCTTAAAATATATTTATATTATATATTAACATTTATTTAAATTCAACATTAAAATTATTAAAAACTTATAAGAATATATAAAACCTCATTCCAATAAAAACACCTTAATGTTGGAATTTGCTACGTACTGGGAAGACATTTTTTTTTTTACAACTTTCTACTGGGAATATATATATAAAACCACAAAGAGAAGACTTTGTGACTTTTGCTAGTTGTTGCTGTATACCGTAAATCCATCAAAAGTGCACGTCTATTTCAACGTGTAGGCATTTTTCATTAATTAGCACCCTAAAAAAATTAATTAACTCACTTTAACTCTGCACGTTCATTCCGATGTGCAATATTTGGGATGTATTTAGTTTTTCCGAATGGAAGTTCTTGGAATATTATGCAAGGAAATTATGTCTGGTTACTACCATTTCCTATATTTTATTTTTGAAGTTTACTTGATTGTTTTGGATTTTTTTTACGAGGAACAAGTCCTGTTCCGTTCCGATCCCGTCCCGTGAGGGATAAAACCAAGCGGGATTTGAAAAAAAAAAAATTTCAATTCCGCCCCGTAAAAAATACGCGGGACGGGACACGGGATTACCCAATCTCATTCCGTTCCATGTCCACCCCTAGTTAATTACAAGTGTGATACAGCCTATCGGGAGTTGATTAAATGACCTGACTATATTACACGGTTTGAAGTCAATATGTATATATATATTTTTT
This sequence comes from Persicaria tinctoria, assembly GCA_037127255.1. Taxonomy (NCBI): domain Eukaryota; kingdom Viridiplantae; phylum Streptophyta; class Magnoliopsida; order Caryophyllales; family Polygonaceae; genus Persicaria; species Persicaria tinctoria. The sequence continues at coordinate 63,610,576 of JBANSL010000010.1, read as the reverse complement.
AAAGAAAGTTAAGTCATTGTTAGAGTGAATTTGGGGTTGGAATCAATTTAGAAATTAAGAAACAGATTGAGGAATATAATTTATTGTTCTAGAAAAGTTTAGTCGATCCGATACGTATGCCAATTTCCGGCCTAATTCTTGGCCTTTTATAAAATAATAGAATAAAATAAAATAATTCTGGACCAGCGCGCTAGATATTAGCTATATAGCCTATAGATGCCAAAAGCTAGTTTGGTACAAAAAAAAAAAAAAAGATGTGTGAATGTATGAAATTAATTAACCAACAATTTATCGATTTTGTTTTTAAATGGTCAAAAAAACAGAAAATAATTATGAGAATAACCAAAATGTGAAATATTTTAGGGATTTAGCCAAAATAAACAGCGACTTTACCCAAGATTTTTTAAAAAATAAAAAAAAATGTAAGTCGCTGTTACAAACAGCGACTTACCTTATTTTTATTTTATTTTGGGTTTTAAAAAATTGATTTTTTCTGAAAATTAAAAAAAAAAAAACAGCGACTCTCCCTTTTTTAATTTTTTTTCCCAAACCCTGGAAGTTCAGGCAAAGAGGAAGCTTCTGCTTCGCCCCTCTCCGATCGAACTCGGCGCCGCCGCTGCCATCCCCAATTGAACGTTGCCTATCACCACCACCACCGCCATCCCCAATTGAACTCGGCGCCGTCGTCCCCAATCGAAGATCGAAGGTCTCCGCCACCACCACCGCCAACCACCACCTCGCTCTCCTCCAATCGAAAGTCGTCTCCTTGCGGCCCTCTCCGATCGAAGGCCAATTCGGCTGCCGTCATCCCCAATCGAAGGTCGCTGTTTTGCTGTCCGGCCGGACCGGCGAGTTTGTCCGGAAGTTGGCCGCTGCTGTTGGCGGTGGAGGGGAGTCCGGAGTTTCCAGTATCCACCGCCTCCCTATCCCGGCGCTCTTCAGCCCCGCCACCATCGCCTCCTTCCGCCTCTGCAGCCTCCTCCTGTTCAATTGGTATCCACCGAAGCCTCCTTCCGCCTCTGCAGCCTCCTCCTGTTCAATTGGTATCCACCGAAGCCTCCTTCCGCCTCTGCAGCCTCCTCCTGTTCAATCGCCTCCTTCCGCCTCTGCAGCCTCCTCCTGTTCAATCGCCTCCTTCCGCCTTACGGCGACCACCGAAGCCACCACGAAATCCACCGCCGCCGCCATTGATTCCACGGGATTGAGCCTCGTTGACAGTGATTCATTTGTTCAATTGGTATCCACGTGATTGAGCCTCCTCGTTCATCCGTTCAATCTCCTTCATCTGTTCAATTGGAGAAGAACCCTAGAGTCGCTGCGACTCTGGGTATTTTGTGTTTTTTTTTTAAATAAAAAATAAATAAAACCCAAAAATTAAAAAAAAAGGAAATTAATGTAAGTCGCTGTTATAAACAGCGACTTACATTTTTTATTATTTTTTTAAAAAACTTTAGATAAAGTCGCTGTTTGTAACAGCGACTTTACCCTATTTTGGCTAATTCCCTAAAATATTTCACATTTTGGCTATTTCCATAATTATTTTCGATTTTTTGGCTATTTACAAAAAAAATTCCAATTTATCCACCCAAAAAAATCCAACAATCTTGGATTAAATCGTCCTTACAAGTTACAGTATATGCAGTTTGGATCCCTATAACACTTTGTGTTACATACCCTGCTACGTCACTTAATCCTCTACCCACTTTATCCTCATTGGTGTGAAGAGTATGATTCAATCGAATAATGTGAGCACAGCAGCTCAAAATGTAAGAGATCATTCACTGTTTCATTAGAAGGAATAAAGGTAGCATATATCTTCATAATTGGTTTTTGATTTTCTTGACCATTTAAGATCAAACATTTCAAGAGGTTAGGACTTATGAGGATGATTTCGCAAGGGTTTTTGTGACTCACTTGAACATACTCGGGCTTGGATGAAGCGGTTTATTAATCAACCGAGTAACCGACCTATATTTTGAAAAATAATATATATGGACTACAAAAAAAATATTGTTTTTTAAAAAAATAATTAAAATTTTTAATATTTTATATAATTTTTAGCTCTTAAAAAACAGGATAAAAAGTCAACCGACATATATTTTGAGACTCCCTTTCACTCCATCTGAGGACGAAGATGAACTGAAGTTGGTGAAGAGTTGGCAAGAGAACTCGGAAACAACGTCTTCTTCCTATTCCTTAAATCTCTCCGAGAGCTTAAGATTCAAGCTCGCCGAGGTGAGGAAACCAGATCGTCATCGAATCGCCTTCTAGGGTTTTCAGACTCTCTCTCTCTCTGTGTGAACTAGTGTCTCTAGGGTTTCTTAAGGTGAGGCTATATAGTCGAGCCCCAACTAAGTAAAACACAGCGTTTCACTTAGCAAGGACAAGGAGCCGTTGGAGCGTCTTCAGAGAACATGAGTTGGGAGAGAAGGCATAAGCTGAAGCTTTGTCTTCAACACATTCAAAACTTGGCGCCAAACCCTTAGGCTTCGGTTCTCCGACTTGATCATCACTCGAGCCACCTGAAGCCTAGGCTTAGATCCTAGTTCATCTATCACACTAGTATCCTTATGATCCTAATACACATGCATCTAGATTATTTAGGCCTTACATACACTATTACATGTTAAGAATATAACAAGTTAAATATTGATTCAATGTTTATTTATTGCTTTTATATCCTTATTTTGTTAGTTTTCTTTCCTTTGGCTATTTCATTCATTTATTTATATTTCTTTATTTTTTAAGAGAGAAACAACAATAGAGTTTTATCATAAATCGAAGTCATGTTATCTTAAAATAACATCATTTATAATTATCCTATTACATAGAGTTCGTTATACTATTTTAATCTAAAACGACATCGTATATATACATATAATCGTACGTGCCCCGCTAAAAAATTTCTGGCTCCCTTACCCTTCTATTAGGATAGAATTATATTTTTAGATAGAATTTATCATATCCTTATTCTATCTTACCATATCTTTGTAAAGTCTATCTTGGTGGATCTTAATCCTTGGAGAGCAAGGAAGTCATGTGTATAAGTATATCATTTAATCAATGAAAAACACAAGAAAAACATTCATCATATCATTCAAAGTTTTACATGGTTCTAGCCTAGTTTCGATCCTCACGATCTAATCCTCTCTTCCCCTCCTCGATGTCGACTGACTCCACCAACGGTACCCCCGTCGACCAGACCCCTCCCGGTGGTACTCCCGTCGATCAATCCGGCCAGAAGAATGCCGGCAACCTCCTGTTTGCGGCTGCAGGGTCCGGTTCTATGTCTGCTCTGCAGTTTCCAAACCTCAACGTCTGTCTTGATCGGACCAATTACACGGTCTGGCGGCACACAATCAAGTCTGCCCTCGAAGCCTTCGACATCGAGGACTTCCTGGCCGCCAGTTCTCAACCCTCAGCGACGCTCTCGGCGCCATCTGGATCCACCGATCCTCCCCCGCCGAACCCTGCCTTTGTTGAATGGAAGAAAAAGGATCGATTGATCCTTCTTTGGGTTCGCACCACCCTCACATCATCTCTTATGGCTCACGTCACTCATGCTCAAACGACTCAAGAAGCATGGGGCATCCTTGAACGGATGTTCTTTGCTCAAACTAGGGCACGCCTGATGCACCTCAAGCAGCAGATGCAGAATCTCAAGAAAGGAACTTTAAGTATCCTTGATTACGTTGAGAAGAAACGGGGATTCTCCGATGCCTTGGTCGAGTGCTCCTACGTCGTACGTGACTCCGATTTCGTCGAATGAGTTCTCAATGGACTGGATGTCTTTATGCGGCTTTTCTCACTGCCTACAATATGCAGATGGAGCCGATCACATCCGATCAACTTCTCGGACTTCTTCTGCGAGAGGAGGAGCGCATCACCGCTTCTCTTATTCCTGCCACCGATGCTTCCTACACTGCCAACGTTGCCAGCCGTGGAACCAAGTCGTCGCAGCCGTCCTCTCGCTTAGACACCACTCCATCAGACTCGTCTCGCCCTCGGCCCACCTGTCAGATTTGCAGTCGGCTAAGGCATGAAGCGATCAACTGCTAGAATCGCCTCAACACTAGCGAATTCCCGCCCACCAACACTAGCTCCGGCCGCCGTGGTGGTCGTACTGGCTCCAGCCGAGGTGAGGGTTGTGGACGAGGCTTCTCACAACAGTACCAGCAGCACCAGCAATCGACTCCACAGCAGTGTCAGGCTTATCAGTTAGGTCATCCTCCTTCCACTATGGTTGATCCTAATTGGTACTTCGACTCTGGCGCAACCAATCACGTTACCTCTGACTTTGGTAACTTATCCGTTCATTCTGATTACACCGGCAATGAAGGTTTGCAAGTAGGCAATGGTATGTCTTTTCCCATTACACACTTGGGTTCATCATTGTTGCCTGCACACGCCCGACCGGTTCAATTACATAATATTCTTTTTGTTCCTGATATCAAGATTATTAGTGTTTCTCAATTAACTCGAGATAACGATGCTTACATGCTCTTCTTTCCCACTTGTTGTTTTGTCAAGGACAAACAGGGACGCACACTCCTCAAAAGAATCGGTTAGAACGGTCTCTACCACCTACAGCCGTCATCGCCCACCATTCACCCACCTCGTGTTTACCTTGGAGAAAAGACCACTCTTCAGATATGGCATGAGCGCTTCGGTCACCCTCATGAGTCAGTTTTCAGGCTTCTTGTTTCTAGATTTCAATTACCAGTTTCCAAACATGATCTTCAAAGTGTCTGTGAGTCTTGTCAGCTTGGGAAGAGTCATCGACTCTCTCTCAACAGTCCGTATGAGTCTAGTCAGTTTCCCTTTGATTTAGTTTATTCAGATGTTTGGGGTCCTGCCCATGTTCATTTAATGGCAATTCATATTTCTTGATTTTTGTTGATGATTGTACGAAGTTTGTCTGGATCTATTTTCTCGCGCAAAAGTCTCAAGTTTTTACATATTTTCAACAATTTCAGAAGATGATTGAGACTCAATTTTTCGCCAAAATCAAAAAATTTCAATCTGATTGGGGGGTGAGTACAGAAATGTGTCTACCTTTCTTCAATCTCAGGGCATCATTCATCGTGTCTCTTGTCCTCATACTCAATCCCAAAATGGTGCCGCTGAACGCCGTCATCGATCCATCGTTGAAAAGGGTCTTGCCATCCTCTCCCATGCCAAACTCCCATCCCAGTTCTGAGAACATGCCTTCCATACTTCAGTCTACCTACATAACCGCACCCTCACCCCCATTTTGCATTATCAGTCGCCCTTTGAGGTCTTATATGGCAAGATCCCAGATTACAAATTTCTCAAGACCTTTGGTTGCCTGTGTTATCCCTTTCTGTGTCCATATAACTCCAACAAACTAGAATTTCGTTCATTGCCCTGCATATTCATTGGGTACAGTTCTCTCCACAAAGGTTACATATGTCTTCATGTTCCTACAAATCGAGTCTATATTGCTCGCCATGTCCTATTTGATGAAACCATGTTTCCATATCCACATCATGCCAAGGCTCCCCCTGACTCCCTACCTGACGCCCCGTCTCCGATCTCATCATCGCCAACCACACCTGCCGATGATCACATCGTCGCACAATCCCCATCCCCTTCCGCCACCAGCTCCCCAATGCCGACCCCATCGGCCACCGTTTCCCCCATGCCGATACAAACCCCATCCGTGGCTTCTCTTGAACCCTCAACTCCCCTTACCACACAAGGCTCCTCTGCCTCTCACCCTTCACCTGGCTCGGTCTCAGCGCCTTTAGAGGAGGCTCCCTTGGCTTCGTCCACGTCAGACACAGGTATGTCCTCCACTCCTTCTCCTCCACATCCCATTATTCCATCATATTTTCGTCCGGCTTGATTCCCGTCATACTATGACCACTCAAGCTAGGACAAATGATCTCAAACCTAATGCCTTGACCACCACAAAACATCCCTTGCCCTCTGCCAATGATCTTTATGATGAACCTAAAACATATCTTCAGACCTCCAAATCACCCGAATGGAACCATGCCATGCAGGTTGAATATGATGCTCTTTTGCGTAATGGGACTTGGACATTAGTACCTCGTCCTAATCAAGCTAATATTGTTGGTTGTAAGTGGGTCTACAGGATAAAGCGCAGGGCTGATGGCTCAATTGAACGCTACAAGGCTCGCCTTGTGGCCAAGGGATTTCATCAAGAAGAGGGTGTTGACTACTTTGACACCTTCAGTATGGTGTTCAAGCCTGCTACCATCAAGATTGTTCTTTCCCTTACTCTCACCAATGCTTGGTCACTTCGTCAGGTCGACATCAACAATGCCTTCTTGAATGGGGACCTATCAGAACAAGTTTTCATGGCTCAACCCCCAGGTTTTGTCGATTCCTCTCGCCCTTCTGATGTCTGTCTCTAACGCAAGGCTCTGTATGGCTTAAAGCAAGCCCCCTGCGCCTGGTTCACCAAACTTCGTCACTTTCTCCTACAGAATGGATTTTGTGCCTGCAAGTCTGACACTTCTCTGTTCGTCAGACGCCAGGGTCACTCTGTTCTTTATATTATGGTGTATGTTGATGATCTTATTATCACTGGCTCTGTCTCAACAGATATCGACAGGTTTGTGCTCCTCCTCAATCGCGTATTCTCTCTCCGTGACCTTGGTGATCTTCACTACTTCCTTGGCATAGAGATGACACGCACTAAGGACACTATCCTCCTGTCCCAACAAAAGTATATCCGGGATCTTCTTTTGCGCAGCAAGATGCAAGATGCCCGCCCTACCTCTTCTCCAGCAGAACCCGCCTCTCGTCTCACCAATACTGGTGATCCGTTTCCTGATCCATTCCTATACAGAAGTATTGTTGGGGCTCTACAGTATGTCACCATCACTCGTCCGGAGATCTCTTATGTCGTCAACAGAGTATGCCAATTCATGCAGTCACCCACCGACACTCATTGGTCGACTGTTAAACGGATTCTCCGCTATCTGAAGGGTTCTCTCTCATCAGGCTTGACTCTTCACCCTACTCTAGATCATCTTCTTGTTGCCTTCTGTGACGCTGGTTGGGCTTCTGATGGCGATGACTGTCGTTCGCAGCATGGCTTTGCAGTCTATTATGGCGGCAACCTTGTCAGTTGGGCCTCCAAGAAGCAGAATGCCGTCGCTAAGTCCAGCTCTGAAGCCGAATATCGTGCCATTGCCTTCACAGCTACCGAATTGATCTGGCTTCAGCAGTTGCTGCTCGAGCTCAGGGCTCCTCTTGTTCGGCCCCCATCTTGCTTTGTGACAACCTCAGTGCTACATACATGTCTGCGAATCCTGTCTTCCATCAACGTTCCAAGCGTATCAAGATCGATTATTACTTTGTTCGTGAACAAGTGGAAGATGGTTCCCTCGTCGTTCTCCATGTTCGTTCTCAAGATCAGATTGCAGACATCTTCACCAAAGCAATCGGCACTGCCAGGTTTCAGACACTTCGTTCCAAGCTCACTGTCTGGAACCCTCCATGAGCTTGCGGGGTATTAGGATAGAATTAGATTTTTAGATAGAATTTATCATATCCTTATATTATCTTACCATATCTTTGTAAAGTCTATCTTTGTGGATCTTAATCCTTGGAGAGCAAGGAAGTCATATCTATATTATAATACTAAAGGAGAAGTCGCCTAAGCCATGTGGCGGCTTCTCCTTTAAAGTAGGATTTAAGTTACAAATTAATTAATTAATTAATTAATGATTTTAAGTAGGATTTTTCTATATTTAAATAAATTATTATTTATTATAAATCAAATTAATTCTTTAAATAAGTAATTCATTCATTCATTTTTTTTCTAAATCTTAACCGATTGATTTTCTTATTAAATTGTTTTTTGAATAAAAACGTATAAATTTTTTTGTAGTTTTGATTCATATGATAATATATAAATAACGATAAGATATAGATCCATTTAATAAATTACTTTGTAATTATTTGATTATATATTTACTTTTTAATCAATTATTCTCATTTCAATGATAACAATGAAGGTTATATATAATTGATCAATATATAGTCAATATCTATAATCTATATCTATAAATCTATAAATATTACTAAAGAAGAAGTACATGACACATGTGGCCTCTCTCCTCGATTTTCGGTCATATGTGGCGTTTTTGAATTTGAGCAATATGACGTGTCATTTTGTGAAATTTTTTATTTTTTTTAATTCCCTATAAATATGAAATCAGATTGGATATTCTGGATATTATGGTTAGTTGAATTGGTTTAGATATTCACTAGATAAGATCAAAATAAAATAATATTTATTTTTACAATATAAATAAATAGTTATGGATTTACCTATTTTGCCTTTTAGGGTTTTAGCTTCCTCCATACACTATCTCTTTATATAATCTTTGTTTTTCTTTTCTTCCTCTCAATTTTTTTCATCTTTTTATGATATGGCTTTTTAAGTTTATTGTGTTTGTTTTGTAATTGCAGGATAAAGATTCATCAGAGCAATGTAAATGATATACGTTGAACGTCAAGAGGTTGTGGATTCTTGCGTCCTTCTACTTCGATTTTACTAAAGAAGAAGTACATGACACATGTGACCTCTCTTCTCGATTTTTTGTCATATGTGACGTTTTATAATTCCAGCAATATGACATGTCATTTTGTGAAAATTTTGAATTTTCTTTTAATCTCCTATAAATACGAAATCAGTTTAGATATTTTGGATATTACGGTTAGTTGATTTAGATATTCACTAGATAAGATCAAAATAAAAAAATATTTATTTTTGTAATATAAATAAATAGTTATGGATTTATCTATTTTGATTTTTACGGTTTTAGCTTCCTCCACACACTATCTCTTTCTATATAACCTCTGTTTTTCTTTTCTTCCTCTCAATTTTTTCATCTTTTTATGATAATTTGTTGTGTTTGTTTTGTAATTGCAGGATAAAGATTCATCATAACAATGTAAATGATACGTTGAAAGCCAAGAGGATTCTTGCTTCCTTCTACTTCGATTTTTTTTAGGAATCTTACTTCCTTCTACTTTGATTTTTTTAATTTTAATCCCTTTAATAGGTTTCTCTCATATGGAAATGATTGAATAAAGTGAGGCTTTTCTATTCTATAACCATGTCGTTTATACTTCAAGTTAATCTTCTTCTATATCTACCAATTATTATACCTATTTTCCGTAGCATGTCCAAACTGTTGATTTTAGGGTTTTGTCAAGATTCCAATAATGGATCTCCTTTTCACGAGCAATGTATTCAATCTAAGAGGTTAGTGAACGGATTTTGCATCATTCTCTTCATTTGTCTAAATGCACAACCATCTGCATTTCGCATGCATATTCACCAATTTCATCTCCAAAAACCGCCTGCAACCTATCAACTATACCTATCCTAGCATGAAGCTCGTGCCCAATTTCAATCGAATTGGAATCAATGTAGTAATTCAACAACTTTATATAAGTATTGACCATTATCTTCAAACCATGCACACTAAGCAACCTCATCCAGTGTGACAATTGTCTCACTAAAGCGACCAGATATCAAGAGAAAGCTCAATTAGGAACCGGTGATTTCGATCTTTGGACACTTCCTGGTCAAGCTCATCCAATGTGACATTTTTTAAATTTTTTTTAATTTTCTTTCAAATAAATTAGTTAGGATATGATTTGTTTGTTTGTTTGTTTGTTTGTTTGTTTGGATATTCATTTGATAAGATCAAAATAAAATAAAATCTTATCTTAACAAGTCATATCTATTTTGTTATTGAGATCCTCATCGATCTTCATTGGATAAGAATTAAAAATATAATATTAGATTTATTTAAAATACTTTACGGAGATACTGCAGATGATTTGGATAAATATATCAATTCATTTAATTAAAAAAATATGCCAATATCCATTCATTCTTTTTCATTCATCTTAATATTAGAGCACATTAATTGTTAATCAAATGATTAATTAAATTAAATATATCCATCCGGAAAAAAAAATCAAACAAAAAAATCTTCACGAAATCATAACTGGTTGTAAAATTTCAAATTTTCCCCATAAAAGTTACTCCATATTGATATTCAATTATGAAGTTCTCTCTGCATTTGATTAATCAACCACATGTCTTATATTAAATTATGGGCGAAAGTCTATTGCATATTCAATCTATATTAGTTAATTTGTTAATCCATTAAAATAACAATTTTTAGATTATGGCCGAAATGTGATTAAGCACACAGAGGAGCTAACTCAAGAGTCAAGAGCTCATGAGTTGTACATGGAGCCATATGAAGAGGGAAAGAAATAATGCATGTGACTCATTAACACATGTAGAGGAGTATTTCTTTTACCCAAATGCTAGATTTTTTTTTGTTTTTGAACTCGTGTATGTTTTGTTAAGTTGATGTCGAACGATTGTGATGAGTAGTGAATGTATGGTACGTTTAATTTCGATAATAGTAATAATAAATGAATAGTAGCCATATATGTTTTTTTTATGGACATCACTTTATCTCATACAATTTGTTTTATAATTTTGAGGTGTTCTTAAGACATAAGAATTGAAAGCTAGAACATTTTCCAAATTTTTTTCTTCTAATTTTGAGATATTATAGATTTGGTTGTTGGTTGATTTAGATATTTATGAGATTTCATCCTTAATAATTATCTTTACCAATTAATTTAATTATCTTATTTTATTTTTATTTAAACGTTTATAAATTTAAAGTGAAATTCTTGAATTTATAAATTAAAAGTGAAATAATAATTTAACAATTAGTTGAGATATTATAGATTTGGTTGTTGGTTGGTTTAGATATTTATTGAATCATAAGTCATAACCTTAATCACTATCTTTACCTGTTAATTTAATTATCTTATCTTATTTATCTTTAAACATTTATAAATTAAAAGTAAAGTTCTCAACATTTATAAATTAAAAGTGAAATTATAATTTAACAATCAATTGATATATTATAGATTTAGTTGCACGGTATGTTTTCTAAATATCTGTCGGGTAATATTTAATTTATTTTTGTGCTTTAATGAGTTAAATCTTACGAATATATACTTAGATATTAATATTTTTGGATGGTGGGAAAGGGAATAAAATTAAAAAAGACAATAGATAAATTGATAGAATTGGAATTTATTTAGATGAACTGATAAAATTAAAAGAGATAATAGATAAATTGATAGAACTAATTTATTTAGATAAATAAAGTTTCATATTAAGAATCAATGATTTAATAGAATCAAGGTTAGTAAAAGAGGAACACTATATGAAAATAGCATGTTAAATACTTAACGGACCTAAAATTTGATGATTTGATTTACTCAATCGATCCATCTAAAATTCATAATTTGATTTAATTGTCAATAAAAAAATCAATAAATTATAAATAATAAATAAAAGATTCATTTTAGTTGGAACCTATATCATAATATACAAAAATCAATGAGTAAATATCATAATATAATTAAAATTATATGAATACGAGTTAGTTATATAGAATTATCCATATAAAAACCTGCACATCTAAATAATATAAATTTATATGACACTCTAAAAAATCTAATAAAAATATAACTATAACTAATTCATTTCTCCCATATAGGTGATGATTTTATAACGGAATTTTCGCCAAATACCCCTGAGGTTAAGGCTAATTCGCGTGGTGTATAAAAATTTGACATATTTCGCCAGGTGCCCCTGAGGTTTTCATTTTTTTCGCCAAATACCCCTGAGGTTTATATTTTTTCGCCAAATGCCCCTCTGTCGAATTTGTTAACTTTTTTTTATTGAAATTAAAATGATTATATCATCTAAGCAAAAATATTTCTCATTTAACAATTAGAATAGATAAATCTCATTGGTTAAAAAAATGTTTAAAAAATTTGTTATTTGAAAATTTATGTAGATTAGGTTGATTGTGTGAAATTCCAAAAATTAAGATTATTATATAAAAAATAGTTTTCATTATACACACACAAAAAGAGAGATTAATTGCTTTGGAAAAAAAAATTCATATATTTGGAACTATGTATTTTTTTTTAAAAAAAAACGTTTTGAATTAATCTCATTGTTTAAATAAATAGCATGAAATGATATTGTGTAATTAATACATAATGAAATAATACTATATAGTTAATTTTAACTTTATCAAAAAAAAAAAGTTTTGAATTAATTCCATTGATTAAAAAATGTAATATGATATGGTATTGTGTATATAATATTAGATAATTTAATTAACATAATTAAATAATATTTGTCAAATAATACCTTACAAAAATAACAATGAAATAATATTTTCTATTCTTTTTATTTTCAATAAAAAAAAACGTTAACAAATTCGACAGAGGGGCATTTGGCGAAAAAATAAAAACCTCAGGGGTATTTGGCGAAAAAAATTGAAACCTCAGGGGTACCTGGCGAAATATGTCAAACTTTTGTACACCACGTGAATTAGGCTTAACCTCAGGGGTATTTGGCGAAAATTCCGATTTTATAATTACGGGTGGTGAAGTGGATGTTCACCATGAATTACAATACATTATCAACATTATATTATTATATATTTCTCATATTCACTGTTTTTTAAATTATTTCAATTGTTTCTCAAATATTTCGTCAGTTTCAGTTTTTCCATATATTCTCTTATTCGTGCATTTTGATTGAAGTCATTATATTTATTGGAATTATATTGACGATATCTTTGATTGTAATGCTTTAATTTTCTTATTATTTAACATTTTATTTTCTGTATCATTCTATATATTAGAAAATGCTAACTTTTTAATTCATACATTACTAATATTTTTATATTGCAAATAATAAATGATATTATATACAATATATTTTGAAAGTAAGATCCGTGCAATGCACGGGTACTAAACTAGTGTATAAGTATATCATTAGACTCAAAAGGAAAATTGTTCCTTCCAAGAAAGAAGGGGTAAAATATGGACAAGAGAGAAGTCAGAAGACCAAACTCCACAGAGTAAAAGATTTGAGAAAAAAAAACATTTCGTATAAGGATTGCTTTTTAAGAAAAAATCGGTGAGATATGTTCCCACTTCTCATCAGATCGATCAGGATCCTCTAATGAGAAGATTCCTAATATTTTCTCAATAATCCAATCATATGTAGTCGTTGCAATGTCCATAGTAGTGGCCGGTGCAGGCGATATGGATTTGAGCGAGCTCGGCATGGATGTCCGGGAGGCCGTACGTGGAGGCGCTAGAGGGCGCGGTGGGCGGCCTGCTCGAAAAGTCTAGTGGAGGCTTCGGTGATGAGGAGGCCACCGAGCTAGGAGGAGGGAGGGGAAGGCGGTGGCGACACAGAGGGAATAATGGCAGCCACTAGGGGATGAACGGAGTTGATGTTGTAATTCTTAGCCAGATAATTAAACATTCGTAGTAATACATTCAAGGCTCGTTTGGTTTAAATTTTGAAAAGGTACGGCAAAGGAAAAAAAATGAATGTAATCTATTAGTAATAAACTACGACAACATATTATTTTGTGAATTTTTCAGGATCAACCACAACGCGCCATATAAGATGTTATACATTAATTTTACTATTTTAGTATATGGATAGATAGCTCTTTTACACAACCTAATCTATTTTAGAGAAATAAATATCAAAAATTTTAAAATATTTATATTGCAACTAACATTTATTTTTTACAAATTGTATAAATTTATTATATATTATAAATATTCTTTATTTACAGTAAATTAATTATATACTATAAATGCTCAATTTAAAAAGTATATTATTTCTCTTCAAAATCATATTTTCTTTAAATTCTCTGCCTTTTTCAAAATAGATTATCCATTTGAATTCCGGCATGCTTCATGTTGCTTCCTGATGTTGGCCTCAATTATTATACTGTTTCTCTTGTTATTACATGGAGACATGGAGTAGTGCTTGACTAATTTCATTTTATTTATTTTTTTTGCTGAAAGAAAACTAATTTCATTTCAGGGATTAAATTTTGATGATAAAATGTCAACAGATATGAGCCATTCCAAACAAATCTGATCGATTCTGCTAGAACATGTCAAAAATTTATATACTCAATTGCCAGAAAATCTGAATTCTTAATGCTTTGCTACATCTATATAAAGACCTTGCAGCTTTGGCAATTAAGATCATCCAACAAATTGTATTTCTTTGCTCTTTGCTCATCAATCTCCTAACCAAATCACTCACTCACTTTTCTTCCCAAACCGAAAGATGTCGTCCTGTGGATCAAGTAACTGCAGCTGTGGCTCCGGATGCACCTGTGGCTCAGGGCGAGTTCTCCACCTGACCTAATCTCCATACCATTTTCTACATGTTCACCATTTTTTTTAATTCCTAGGTGGATATATGATAGATGAATCGATCGAATGATCGATCATGTCGAGTTAATTATTAGATAATTTTACCCGTGTATATGTGCAGGTGCACCTGCAAGTCCTGCAGTGGCGAAATGGCAAGTGTCGGAGGACTCATTTCAGGCGTCGCGCCTTTTAAAACGTAAGACTCGAAATGAAGCTGTTCTAAGTACTTGCACCTTCAAACACAACGGATCATAATGCTCTACTATGTGAATTTTTTGTTTTGCAGGGTGTTTGAGAGGTCTGTCGAGAAGAGCGTCGAGGGCGATGGCTGCAGCTGTGGGGATGATTGCAGCTGTGACCCTTGTACCTGTTAAACATGCATCGCCGATCATCGATCATTCGCTTGCCGGTCTACCAGAACTGTGTTGTGTTCTTGAATATGTGTGATTGATTAATATGAAGAGCTTGAATAAAATGGCCCATGAAATCTTCTTGCAAATCTTGTTAGATTCAACAATTGGCTGGATTTGCTGATGATGTTAAAAGCTTGGCTAATCTTTAAATTTGTATTAACTAATATGATCTGTAAGTGTGATTTTTCACTCATGTGAAACAATGTTCAAAAAATGAAGCGTTTGATCCCCTTATTGAACCTATTCGATACAGTTTTATCCCCTTGTTGAACCTATTCGATACAATGGATCGTCTTGGTTTTCGACAAAGGGAAAAAGATGCTCAGATAAGACTGAAACTATGTCTGCAAACTAATTTTATGATGCCATCTCAAACAAAGCAAGCTATACTGTAAAAGAAATTATAAAAGCATCAACCTACAAAGAATCAAAAGAAGCCTTGAAAAAAGGAAACAAGAGCCTACAGATTTATTAAATGCACAGAAAGAGCAAAATGGTTATTTGTGTATAATTACGTACTAATTACTCCGAAGGTATCTATGCAGCAAGAGTTTGATGTCCCACTTTCACTAGTTCAAGTTCTTCAAGTAGACCGTTTCGATCAAAACTGATGGCCCTCTTGCGCGAAGCATGCGTCTTTCCTCAAGTAGGAAAAGATTAGGTATCGCTCCATAGGTCGTCTTCTTCACCATCATCACTTGCCACAGCCTGAGAAATGATTAGTTGACAATGGCAAGGTTTATTATCTTGAGCTCTTGACAATGGCATGTTGTGATATTGATTCTTGGTTCTTGTTATTTCTATCTGTAGATATGCCCCCCAATATACCCGGACAAAGGATCCAGTTTTACATACATTTTAGGTTTAGGGCAGAGCATTTTTCGACCCAATGACCCATCAATCATCAATGTCTTCATACCAAAATGACCCAAAATCCATAATGACTCAAATTCAGCACTGTCAACACCTTCCGATCCACAATGACTCAAATAAATGAACATCTGTAATCCTAGCTGAGTTTAGGATTAAACACCTTCCAATTGATAACCTACTCCATTCTTATATCCACCAAACCTAGAACTATTTGAATAGCCCTGACCAACTGGAGGTCTAATATAAAGTTATGGACATTCGTAAAGAACGGGTCTATATTCCCAAATTAGAGATAGAAGGATTTGCTCATGAGGAAGAGATGGAAATAGAAACCAGTGATTCAACAAAATACCTGTCGAATTGCATTTGCCTTCTCCAGGATTGCAGTGAATTTACCACTAAGGGGAGCTGGAGCAACAAGAGTAGGGGCTGGCCTTAATAATCCAGTCTTCCGGAGATTGGATGACTGCAGTAGGATAAAGAACAAAAACATGATAAGCAACTATATTCCACTACTCAATCCTCAGATGCCCTATTTTGTTTAAACACCGAGGGAAATGCACTTAGCAGATGATTATTTACTAGCACCAACTTTTTTTGCAAATTAGGATATGCAACCTAATTTATTTATTTTTTAAATAACATCAGCCAGTGCGACCTAAATTTTTTTACATGTGGAGACAAAGTTATGAAATACTCCGTATAAACTAACATCAAAGATCACACCTAATTATCTTGTTGACTATAACATAAAAGTGGGCATGGAAGTAGACAACTTCCCCTCCTGCTTTGAGGGGAAATGAAGTTAATGCAATAACGAAATCAAAATATATCAGTTAAAAAATGGATCAAGTGCCTTAAAAAATCCAATACAAAGCACTGAAGGACCAACAATTCCTAAAACAAAATATGATTATAAGATTAACGTACTCTTTTCTTGATTTGATGTAGAAAATCATCCTGTTCATCTACTCTTCTGACATTTCCTGCTTGATTAGTTTCCTCTTGAGCGTTAACTTTAAACATTTGTTCATCTGAGTGCTGTCATACAATAGCAACAAAGGGAAAGTAGCTTATCATTCACATGAAACAAGTACGAATAGCCGAAGCAAGATATTCAATGTACGAAAATAGCTAGAGAGGACGATAGGTCAACAGCGTCAATATTACCTTGTTTCTTGTGGTGACATTTACAAGCTCATTCCCGGTACTAAGTAGATCATCTGATGCAGGCTTTGCTGGGTGAGGAAATGAAGATCCCAGGTCCACTGAGTCAGAAAACAAACTGCTAAAACCTGGAATTCTATCATTGCCTTCTAATGCATCAGGCTGGGGTTTCGAAACCCTCCACTGCGGTGGTGGAAGAGGTGGTAGCTCAGGAGTTAACTCCCGTAGATCAAAAGGCTCGGGCGGAGCTTTTGGATTATGACTGATTTGAGTTTCTTGGAAGCCAAATGGATTCATGGGCTGCAATAGAGGAATATCAGGCACCGGGCTTGAACTAGTATGTGCTACACCCACCTTATCGTGTACATGACTGGATTCGAAACCAACAGGTATGCTCCTTTTTGTTGTTTCTTCATGTTCAGTGAAACTTGAAAGGGATTCTCCAGACGAGATCCTGCACAACTTGTTGCTGTGATCCCTGCTTTCTGAACTATCTTCAGATTCCCACAATTCAGAATTTGAGTCAGAAAGATGGCTGAGGCCATCATCTGACATGCAAGGGTTTGATCTGCAGAAGGTGTCATCATCGGAATCTGAGTCAATATCATGCTGCAAAATAGGCTCCGGAACCAACTGAAAAGATGGGAACTCATCCAAATCTTCATCATGCTGATTGATTCCCTCTGGGTACTTGAGCTTCAGTTTTGATGCTCCTCCAAGACTGCTGAAAGGCTGGAAAGAAATCTTCATATGCTGAAGAGGTGGAGAAGGTGGAGCAGAAATCGAAGGAGAGGGAAGCTCCTCTCTCAATTTCGTTCCAGAAGAGGTACGATGCAAAGTAACATTTGGATTACGTTCAAGATCATGAGCTTTCTCACATCTAACTGCTTTAGGCAATTCATTATACTCCAGCGACCTAGTCCGTCGAAAACCATTTACCAGTAGACCTTGACCAAGCCCAGACAAAAATGATGTTCTTCCCTCATTCGTATGAATGGTTTCATTTGACGTAGCTCTAGCATCAGCGCTATCATGAGCTTTGGCTTCAGGATGCATCACAGAAGGCAGAAGCTGACTCTGAGAATGAGCAGATATCTTACTAAGATCAGAACCGACAGATTTATTTAGTTCCTTGTCCATGCCAGAATTTGAAAACTGAAGCGGCAGTTTCTTAGAGGAGTCTATTTCATGGCTATCTGAAACCAAAGCTGGCTGTTCGAAGTCAGCATTTCCATAACCACATCTGGAGTTTGTGGCTGATGAATCAAGTTTCTCTTGAAGATTATCAGCCTTGGGCCTGAGATTTTGATTCAAATGACCAACTGAAACGCTATTACCTGAGGTGCTAAAATCAGGAGGTTTTGATGGTTGAAGACCTAGCAGGCCTCCGTTTGTCCAGAATGCAACCATATCAACATTAGAAGATTTAACAGAGGGCTGTTCAGACACACAAGGGGAATTAATGGTTCCCTCATCTCTCCCAGCCATCATACTGGTTGGCTCAAACTCAGATGTTCCAGCCAACATTCTGGTTGCCTCAAACTCAACTGATGGATATTCACCACTGGCAGTGGCAGATTCTTGTCTTGGAACATCAACATTACCATCATCTTTGGTGAAACTAATTCCCGAACAGACATCATGGACTGGAGATGACTGCATACTCTGTGAAGTTGCATCCACGTCAGAATGCCCCGACGAGACTAAACTTTTAGGATCCTCGCATAGTTCTCTACCGGAAATATCATGGGGTGCACAAGTATGCTGCATAGAACAAGCTGGAAGTGGTGAAGAATTTGAATCATACAAATCCAAATCATTATAGGACACAGAGGGTGGTTCATATTCCAATAAATGATCATCAATGTCATCTGCAATTCGTTCATCATCCACACCCACATCACCTTGGAAATCATTTGTAGGATGTGAGCATAATCGGAGTTCTCCGTTTGTTTGGAAATCGAGATCATTTTCAGATTCTGATTCCATTGCGTTAAGTGCATCCACAAAGTTTTCTGTTTCACTGTCCATTTCATCAAGCTGATTCTTGTCAAGAATCAATTTTGGAGACTCCGCAACTTCAAATGATGTGCGTGCTGCATTAAGACTTTCTTCAATCTCTTGCTCCAATTCTTGCTCTTCATGTTGTAGATTTGCCTCTTGCACCTCCAACTTTTCATTGCCACCGCAATTCTCACTTAAATGTACCATTTCCAGGTCATTAATTTGAAAATTCTTCTCGTGCCCTTCTGGCATTTCATTAATCTCAGAAGAAATCTGGCCCGCAGGTTTTGTTTCTGGATCATCAGCCTCAAATTTTGTCTCCATCAATTCAGGAACTCCATAGCTCCTTAAACTCCACCTTATAGGTTCTATATCTGGCTCATCAAATTGAAAGGTCACCTCATGCAATTCTCGTACCTTATCACTCCCAGACTTCCAAACTGTGGGCTCTATTTCCCGACTGCCAAATTCGGCTCTAATTCCACGCAAGCTTGGAACCTCCTGCTTTCCAGTATGCTGAACCATAGGTTCGAGTATTTCTGCCTTTTCATCCCATGTATCAGTAGATGAAGTGTGGCCATTCATTTCCACTACTGACCTTCTAGGAGTATCCTTGGTGGTAACTAATGTC
The DNA here is from genome assembly GCA_037127255.1 of Persicaria tinctoria. Lineage (NCBI taxonomy): Eukaryota > Viridiplantae > Streptophyta > Magnoliopsida > Caryophyllales > Polygonaceae > Persicaria > Persicaria tinctoria. The sequence continues at coordinate 63,591,163 of JBANSL010000010.1, read as the reverse complement.
TGTTTTCCAGGGTATTTAGATCCGAGGTTACTCATCAATCTATCACCTGGTTCAGAAACTGAATGTTTAGTCTTGGTTTCATCAGTTTGCGCTGATGCACTAGGATGGAAAACACATTCGATAAAACCCATCCCATCTCCTGAACCAGGGGAATCTGATCTGTCAACTAAATCAGATTTGAATGTCATATCAAATGTCGATGCAGTTTGAGTAGGAGATGGCTGTCGCTGCTGTGGTGGTGAAGGGAACTGAACTCTGCAAATTACCATATCAGACATTTGTTTGATGAGTACACAAGGAGATGATTGCAGAACTGAGTATCTTATATGCCAAGTTCTCCATTGATACAACAAAGTAGGCAAACAGGAATACCTGCCACTGTAACTGAAGTTGGAAGCATCAAAAGATAATTGGCTACTCCGCTTCCATGATCTTTTTTTCTGCAATAACATTCCAATAACATGTAAGTTGATCACCACATTTATCATCTAGCTCAATGATACTTACTTATCAACCCAGTGTAATTCCACTAAAAGCACGGTCGGGAAGGTCGAGATATATACACTCTTATCCCAAGCAAATCAAGAGGGTGTTCCAAAGTGGTCAGATAATAGCAAGCAGAATTTGACCATGTGCATGAAGTAATAAAATACATGGCATTTTTGACAATTTATGTCTAAATTAATTAGATTCCAGAATCACCCCCCATATCAGACCCACAAATATCCACAGTTATCCACGAATCTACAAATGAAGACTGTTGAGCTCTTCTGTGACTAGTACTAGTGCACTATAATTTCACGTCTAGAATTACTACATTAAAGAATACCTTAGCTTTACGAGCTTTCCTCTCTTTATTGGATTTCTCATCCTTCAAAATAGTAGAGTTTCCTGATGCCTTCCTGAAGAAAGCCGGGTCAGAGTACCTCTTTAAGCAGGAGCCAGGACCACCAGTATCAAATCTGTAAAAAAGGGGCTGAATTAAAAAAACTAATGGAGCTTTTGTTGTTTAAAATTGACAGCTATAATTCAGGACAAGGACTTCTATGAATAGGTTATACTTGTCAAGTGATTGCAGACATGGAGGTTCCCTGCACTCCTCATAGGAATCCACAATGCAGCGTGGCATATCAGTGCAGATGAAATGATTTTGCTCATTTCTGATACGTGGATGCCACTCGGTACCTGCACAGCGTCTTAAGAATTCAAGTTTTGAAAAACCCAAAACAAAATGGACAAGATTCCAGCAGAAACTACACGATCTTTGTTAGGCAAACCTCACCTTATGGTAATTCGCCCCCAAGAAAAAAGAAAAAGAAGCTGCATGCCCTTTAAAATTATTTTCCTCTAGAATAAAAAAATGCAAAACTAAGCCTTCATTGTGTGAGATCTTACCAGGCGTGTAGGCAAAATGTATATGGCTGGTCTGGGATAACATAGCCTTTTCAAGGGGAGGAAGTACAGCTTCAATATGCTTCACACGAGTCATCAGCTTTCGACTTCTAGAAGAGGTACTTGTGATTTCCTCCTGCAAGCCATGAAAAGCCTCTGCTGCAAACCTATGTATCCAAAACACAAAGTTAAATCATGGATTGAATGATAATTTGCAGCCGAATCATAAATAGGATTGTTTAAATAAGTTGAATAAAATGATATTCTTTCCTCAAATTAGTCGAAAACAACTTCTTAATTTATCTCAGATTCAGATAATACAACTGAATCCATTGACACATTCAATTGACCTACAAATTAGTAGCTGCTTTATGAGCAAAACTCATCTGTAGCAAAGGTCTCATATAACCAAATTGCTAGTTAGGGAAAGTCTATGAACAACGATTAAGTTCCCAAGTGCAACTAAAGGTTGATAGGCAGCAAAAGAGCCGCAATCAAAGTACATCCAACAAATTTGGTTGAGTTTAAACCAAAGCAAATTAAATTCTTCCACCAAGTGTCAAAGGATCAGATGTGCATGGAAATACCTCTGAGTTCCCCTTGGGACAACCAAGGTCAATTCAGAGGCAAACTGCTCAGCAACTGTCAATGACTGAATCCCCATCTACTCTCAAACATTTTCGCCTTCCCAAGATTAAGCTTGTCTATGATATCGCCTTCAACCACAAGCAATTTTAATCTTCCTATGACCCCCCTTGTTGTTATCAAAGTCATATAAAACTCACTCATCACATACTTATAGTTTATCATGCCTAGTTCTGGTTTATTTCATTTCTGTTGTTCCTTGCTTCAAATGTCCTTCAGCACTTGATTCCTTCGACTTAAATGCTAATCATAGGACCCAATATGATCATAAAAGTGAGATGACTGTTACTGTAGGTGCTAGTGTGTCACAATGCCCCTGTTAACATCTTCTTTTCCTGTTAAACTCATACTTGTAGGGCTTCATCTACTACATAATTTTGCATCCTCTACAGGTATCATTATTTCATCATGGACAGTCTTTTCCAATAATCTTCTCATCTCAGAAGTCTAAAGTCTTGTCTAGAAGCTCTGATATATATTTTTGTTTGGCAATAAAAGATGATAGTTCCAAAATACAGCTGAAAAAATCGGATTAAATTTTCATGGAAAGAATGGAAATAAACTTCAGTTCTTCAATATCTACAAATCACCCACCCCAACTAGAAAAATACACTATACAGTATATATCTAACCACCTATTGAACTATTGAAGGGAAGCTTTCTACTTCAAAACCCTAATTTGCCTAATAAATTATCTTCCATAACACCAGCTTCAAGAGTTTACCCCCCTTTATTTCTGATTAAGTAATAATACTAAAACTTGCATTGCTAAATAACCAGAAAGGTTGAGAAATACTCTCCAACATTCACAACTTACCCAATATTTTGGTCAGCACTCATCACAGCACATTTACTATTTACCAATTAAAGCAAGCAGATATCAAGATTTTCTATTCATCCCAATCGCAGTTCTCAATTACTCAACAAGCAAAACGCAAAATTCGTCAAAACTAAATTCCTTAAAAATTGAATAAAATTGGACCACGAATGGCAAAACATCCAAAAGCAGTAAGTAAAGATGAGAGCCAAAAATAAGGGGTAAAAAGGAGAGACAGGTAGAGTTGTAGAGAGAGAGATAGACGCACTCAGCAAGATCGCCTAATTGGCGAAGAAGACCAACGAGACCAGCAACGGCTACTCCATCAAGAACAGCCTTGGGATCTTCTCTCTTCGAAGCCTCTCCGTATAGCTCTCGCACTCCCAATCCGTACTCGTTCCTCAACTGAAACCTCGAAAGAGGCATTTTCCCCTTCTCTCACCTACTCTTCCAATCAACACATCAGTGGGAAAAAAAAACCGCTCTCTATATACAAATACAACGATTCCGAGAGCCAAATCGGAGAAGAAGAAGACAGATTCGCAACCAAATCCAGTGGAAAACAACAAATACGAATCCAATTGGAACGGATTCACCTAAAGCAGTGGGGAATTTAGCGCGTTTTCGGGTACAGCAGCAATAAATGAAGAGGGGGTTTGGGGGAGCTGCTTCTAAGCTTGAAAGGGATAGATTAGGTATACAGATAGGGCCAGCTTAACCGCCATATCCACGAAGGCTCGCGAGCTACAGTCGAAGCTGATCGGAGTGAGAGAGAGGAGAGAGAAAGAGGGCATTTTGCAATTGCCAACTCCACAAGGTATTCTCCAGAGGGGGAGAGAGAAACTCCGGTTCATATTTCACTCTAATTAGTTGCAGTAGGTCTGTAACCAATGGAGTGGAAGTTACGATTTTACCCTTGAGTGTCACTCCTATTTTCAACATCAATTGATTTGCTACCCCGCGTTTGAAGGAGATGATTGTCTTTATCCCTTCTCTTACGTTTGTTAGTTCTTGTTTGTATTGAGGGCTTCTGGATTTTGTATTTAACCTTTCGATCGTTTTCAGCTGCTGGATTGATGCTTATTGTTTGGATTATAGTCCAATTGAGTTTGTGGGTCAATTGACTCAATTCTCCGTCATCACATGTATAAACTAAACTTTTGTCTTTGCAACATTAATTAATTAAAGGATATTCCCTAAATTCAGTTAATTTAAGCTTCCAAACACAATTAATTACAGCGTGTTGCACAAAAGAATAAACTCATCATACACCAAAAAAAAAAGAATAAACTCATCATGTCATTTACTCCGTGCGGAGTATTAGACAACAAAGCATGAAGATTAGCTTTATTATGATACTCCCTCCGTCTCGAAATTCATGTCGTTTTAGCCTTATGCACAAATTTTAATAAAAACACTCATCCATCAATCAACACCATCATTCCACTAACTTTTTCATTAATTTTATTACCCACTACATTTTTTAACCAATCAAAACCTTCAAAAAAGTCAACAACACACAAATCAATACAAATCATTACTATCCACTACCTAGAAAACCTAAAACAACATCTATTTTGATACAAAACTAAAGAGCTAAAATGACATGAATTTCGAGACGGAGGGAGTATCAATTAAAGTGGATAATTAGTGAAATTTCATAAGGTGCAAGGGTCATTCCTTAATTTGCTTGCTAGGGTCATTCCTTAATTAGTGAAATTTCATAGGTTTGGGATCTTTGAAATTTGCTTGGTTTGGGATCGGCCCGTCTTTCGATCCGATCCTGAGTCGGTGGGCTACTGCTTCTATTGTCAGTTGGTTTTAGAATGAAATCTCACTAACGGTCCGTCCATTAGGAAGGGAAACGGGTGAACCCCATAATCTAATTTAAAAATGACTAAACCGAGTGCATTTAGGGGAGGAATTTTAAATATATTGCCCTTAAAGGACGAATTATAATCTTACAATAGTTTATTGTGTGTCATTCATTATTGGGAAATGGAACGGGTGAATCTCATAATCTAATTTCAAAATGACTAAATCGAAGGTATTTAGGGGGAGAATACAAACATAATGTCCTTAAAGAACGAATTATAATCTCACATCAATTGTGGGTGGAAATATTCCACAAATATACGAAGTTAAATTTCATATACAATAGCTTAAACTTTTATATTAGAACATAAATCTTGATCTCATAATATAAAGACAAGATAAATTCAATACGACTCTCATTTCATTACCTATTTAACTGCAAATTCCAAGTGTTGAGCCTACCAAAACTTCTTTGAAAGTATAGCTAGGCTAAAATCAATCTTTACCAAAACTTTTTATTCTATATTATCATGTTGAACCAGTGAACCTAATTTTTAGAATGGAATATTCATATGATATGTTGAGTGTATGGTTAGTGTCAGGTGAATAAATGAGTATGACGAATCAAATCAAAGGAAAATAAATGTATACACCAATATGGCAAAAATGGAACAGTGGCATATAGTACAAAAGGAAACTCTTTTGCCCATTTCCCGAAATGATTAGGTCAGGCCGAGTTGACAGCCAAGGGCATTGCACAAACAAAGATAAAATATAGGGTCCCCAAAATAAATACCACAATTAAATACAACAGCTATGGTTGTGGTCCACTTTTATCATATCTATAAATTCTAACCCCACTTTACAGGGATTTAATACTTTATTAACTGTGATATATACCATAATGTTTTCAGTATTTAATAATTGTATGTACTTAATTTACTATAGAATGGGATCCATCAACAGGTAATTCACATGATTGTGTTAAAGGGATTATATTGGATTTACATCTCAATTTGCTGTCCATAAAAAAGAATTACTCCAATGATTAAACAAATTCCCTTCCCCTAAGCTTCTGCTTCAATATTCTGCCTTTTATGTAAATATTATCTCTGTTTCAAAATACATTATCTTTGTAAATCCAATTTGCTGTCCATAAAAAAGAATTACTCCAATGATTAAACAAATTCCCTTCCCCTAAGCTTCTGCTTCAATATTCTGCCTTTTATGTAAATATTATCTCTGTTTCAAAATACATTATCTTTTAGCAAGTTGCACAAGTTTTAATAAAAATACCTTTCTTATTTCATAAATTGTATTACTCTCTCTGTTAATTAAAACATGTCGTTTACTATTTATGCACGCTTTTTTAGAATAATAAAAATTATATAAAATATTAACTTTTCTTTTTAAAATTTTGTTTTTATAAATTCAAACTTAATGGAGTAGTTATAAGTATGAAATTGTTTAAAATTATTATTAAAAAAGTTAATATTTTATATAGTTTTTAACACCTAAAAAAACGTGCGTGAATAGTAAAATGTCAAATTTTAATTAACGGAAGGAGTATTTTTTAATACTTACTACACATTTTAACTAATTAAAATCTTTTAAAAGCCAATAACACATAAATCGTTATAATTTTCTACCTAAAAAATATAAAATCCCGTATATTTTGAAACAACAACTAACATCTAAAATAACATCTATTTGGAACAGGGGAGTCCAAAAATGAGCCCGTCATTTTTATTCATTTGATACCTAAATACCTAATCCTCTTACAAGTTGTAACGTCATGCAAAACACTCCTTAACTTTTGTGAATGCTAAAGACGGTTTTGATTGGTTCATCTCTACCCAAAAGAGAGAGTAGGCAGTATAATATGATCATTTATATATATTTCAGAATTCAATGTATATGCATTTGTTTTTTTTTATTATTATTTACAAGGGGAGTGGTTCAGTTATAGATATAGACAAACTTATAGAAAAGAAGGAATGAAGTCATATTCAGGGTGCGACACCGGCTGATGTGAATCCTAGCTACTGCCTAGATGTGGCGGCTGAGTACACGAACGCTGCTAGGAAGATGAGGGGGGAAGCTATCCAAAGGAGGAGAGTTGAGAGGATCATCAGATGGGAGAAATCGGAGCAGGGTTGGGCTAAAATAAATACTGATGGGGCCGTGACTATGGGCGGAGGAGCTGCGGCAGGAGGAGTGGTGAGAGATGCGGGTGCACAATGGGTTAGCGGCTTTGCCTTTAACATCGGGACATGCTCGGTGTTGATGGCGGAGGGTTGGGGGGTGCTCAGAGGGATGGAATTGGCTTGGAACCTTGGCCTCGGGAAGGTGATAGTGGAAACTGATTCGGAAGTCCTGGTTAATCTTGTGGAGCGGAAGATGAAGACGTCTCATCCTATGTTCAGCCTGGTGTCTAAATGCCAAGGCTTCATCCGTAGAAATTGGTCCATCCAATTTCATCATGTGTTCAGAGAGGCAAATTCGGTGGCAGACTCCCTCGCGAAATTCGCGCTCGATCTGCCCTTAGGCTATCACGTTCTCAAGGATCCGCCGGGTTGTATTGATTTTCATTTGTCTTCGGATGTGGTGGGCACTGGTGCCCCTCGCAACTGTCTGCTGTAATTTTCTTTTGTTATATGTAGGGAGCTTGCTCCCAGTTTGATTACCAAAAAAAAGACATACTTGTAAAAATTAAGAGACCAGATAAGTTACTAGATGGATAAATAATCATATGTAAGTAAACAATCAACAAAAATGTATAAAAAAACACAAAACAAAACAAAAAACTAAATTAAACGTAATTATGGACAAGAAAGAGCTTCTTGAGAAACAACTTCACACTCTGAAATCAACACCAAAGCCCCTACAATACATACATCAATTATAGTCTTATAGGCCTATCAAAAACAACTCAAAGACACTTCGATCCCTGCCTCCGCCCCTTTCCTTAATATTTTCATCCAATATTTGCCTTACTCCCTACCAGTTGGTCGAGCCGGTCGGCGTAAGCCGGTTTATCTAGTACACGACTCTTGTCGGATGGGTCACATGCTCAGAGTTTACCGCCAAAGGTGGGTTCCTCGTCATAAAAAAAAACAACTCAAAGACTCGAATTGCCCCTAACCAGAGACCCATAAAAAAAGATAATGGAGAGATTTGTTCATGCATTTTGTTATAGAGAAAAATAATCATTATTTTACACATATAAACAAATATACATATATAGAGAAAAATAAGTTTAATAATTGAGCACAAATTTTTGTTCTTGTAAAACCTATAGATCGATAAACGAGATAGGCGAATATGCGGAAGCGTATGAAATCGAGCAAGAGATAACAGATCTAATCGAAACATGCAAGTCGAAGAACGAACACAAGCGATTTTACGTGGTTCGGCTATGCCTACATCCACGGGGCCTCAAGAGTTGGTCAAATCCACTATAATGAGTTCGTACATGGACAGATCAAGTAAAGAGATACAAAACTCCTAGATCTAGACATGCATGAGATCAGAAACCAAGAGAGAAAGAAATCCCCCTGTGTGGGAACCAGAGATCGAAGAAGTCTTCGATCTCAAACCCTAGATCGCCTGGATAAGGAGAGCTGCTGCCCAGAGCTTGGAGCGCCGGCCACCAGAGAACCACCAGGGATGTCGTCGACCACCTTCTTCACTTCCAGGCTCGGTAAATCTTCAAGCAAAGGGAAAGGAACACCAAACAATTAACCCTAGAAAACCCTAGAAGAGAGAGCGTCTTGTGGAAGATGAAGAGAGAGAGAGAGAGCACAAACCGTACGACGGCAGAAAAGCTCCAACATGAGCTTATATAGCTAGGTCACCAAAGGAGAGCTCCAGCCAAGGTCAAAACGCAGCGTCCAACTTAGGGTTTCAGTTGGAGCGAGCTTCAAGCAATGGGCTCCTCAATCCAGTCCGGCAATCATGGGCTTCTCTCAGCTAATGGGCTAAAGCCCAGTAACGAGGTAAGCTCTTATCTCTTGGTATATACATATTATACATATAGCTATATCATATTATACATATGTATTATCACACCATACTTTATACATATATATTCGTTAGAGGATCAAGCTATATAGCTCAATACGACTCAGTCGAATATATGATAAAGTATGCATCCATACATAGTATATATATGTTACCTATATGTAATATGTACAATCATCATATACATACATGTTACAAGAACACACAACAATACATGTAACACATAAAGCAAACAAGACATAGGAAATTAACACATAACATTACAAATGCCCCTGTAATTTTCTAAGTCTTGCACTGGGCAGACTCAGCTTCACTCTAGTGGATTCTTATGCCAGGTCCGTCCTCAGCCCACACTCACACAACAAATCAAGTGAGCTCCTCCAAATGGAGGAAGTTCCTGCAATACAAAAACTTCTCATAAGGAACTATTTTTGTACCAAAATCTGCAGGATTATATCTACCATCAATTTTCTTAACATGAAGCACATTATCTTCAACTTTTTCCCTTATAAAATGATATCTCACATCTATATACTTAGTTCTTTCATGATACATGGGGTCACGACACAAGTAAAGAGCACTTTGGCTATCTATATGCCAAACAGTAGTATAGTGCTTTTTCTCAATCTCTTTCAGAATACCCTGCAACCATATAGCCTCTTTACAGGCCTCAGTGGCTGCAATGTACTCTGCCTCAGTAGAGGATAATGCAACTATAGGTTGCTGCTGGGATTTCCAGGAAACACAATTACCTGCCCATGTATAGACATAGGAAGTAATAGATTTTCTGGTATCCTTGTTGCTAGCATAGTCAGCATCAACAAAACCATGTAAATCATAAGATGAAGAATGTTCAGCATATAACAGGGATAAGTTCACAGATCCAAGCAAATACTTAAGCAGATATTTCATTGACAACCAATGCTTCTCAGCAGGTTCAGACATAAACCTAAGAAGTAAAAGGCTTGAATAGAGGAACTCCCGAATATTTGGCGAGCTCAGATGTGTACTAATTGCAAATGCCAAGTCAGGTCTAGTACAAATCATGGAGTACATAACAGAACCAACACCAGCATCATAAGGAATAGATTTCATTCTTTTAGACTCAACCACAGACATTTTCTCTTTGAGCTTAGTTAAGTCAATATGAGGACCAAGAGGGATGTTATTCACTTTATCTCCAGTCATATGAAATCTATCTAGCACTTTCTGAACATAATCACATTGATGCAACCAAAGCTTCTTATGCTTTCTATCTCTAACAATGGACATGCCCAGAATTTTCTTAGCAATGCCTAAGTCCTTCATGTCAAAATGTTTTTGCAAATTCTTCTTAATATCAAGGATGCAATCAGTAGACTTAGAAATAAGCAGAATATCATCCACATATAGAAGAACATATAACACAGGACCAGCATGCTTTAAACCTTTAAAGTACAAACATGTATCAAACTTACTTCTCTTAAAACCCAAGCTAAATCTCATACATCTATCAAACTTGATATTCCACTGTCGTGGAGATTGTTTCAAGCCATATATAGATTTATTAAGCAAGCAGGCATAGTCAGGATGAACAGAATCAATGAAGCCTTTAGGCTGTTTCATGTAAATAGTTTCATTCAAGTCACCATGAAGAAAAGCAGTTTTAACATCCATTTGTTCAAGTTCAAAGTCATAGACAGCAGTCATAGCAAGCAACAATCTAAGAGTCTTATACTTCACAACAGGAGCAAAGATCTCATTGTAATCCTCTCCTTCCCTTTGAGTAAAACCTTTAGCAACCAACCTAGCTTTGTATCTAAGGGAGTCAGACTTAGAAATTCCCTCTTTGAGTTTAAAGATCCATTTACAATCAATCAATCTAGCATCAACAGGTTTGGGAACCAAAGTCCAGGTTTTATTAACTCTCATAGAATCTATTTCTTCATTCATAGCATGCTTCCAGAATTTAAAGTGAGCACATCTAACAGCTTGTTCATAAGTTTCAATAGTATAATTTTGAACCACAGAAGAAACAAGACAAGCAAACTCAACAATGTTATTAATGAATCTCTTATTAGGGATAACAGTCCTAGGACTTCTATCTCTAGTTAATTGCCAATCAGTTAAATCATGTCTTAAAGCATCTGAAGAACTAGAATTGCCAAAACCAGAAGCAGACACAGATTCAACAACAGTGTCCTCATCCACAGAAACAGGAGTAATAGAAGAAGAAGTAGGCAAAACAGATTCATTAGTTGCTTCCTCACCCAATTGGTGAGGTTGCATAATCACAGAAGCAGGAGGGGCAGGAGAAGAAATAGAGAGAGGGGAGGGAGAAGAATAACCACTATCAAACTCATCATCAGAATCAGAATCTATGTTCTTAGGAACATAAAACTGATCACCTTGTTCTTGCAAGTCAGTCTCATTAAGCACAGAAGCAGAAGCCTTTTTAAAGTGGAATTCATGCTCATTAAAGATTACATTCCTACTCACAATTGTTTTGTAAACACCAGGTTGGACAATTAAAAGTTTATACCCTTTGACACCTTCAGGATACCCTAGGAGAACACATTTCTGTGATCTGGGTTCCAATTTACCTTGATTTACATAAGAATAGACAGTACAACCAAAAGGTTTTTAGTGATCAAGTTTAGGTATTCTTTTAGTACATAACTCATAAGGTGTTTTAAAAGCAATCACAGAAGAAGGAGTTCTATTAATCAAATAAGCAGAAGTAACCACAGCTTCACCCCATAAACTATGTTTCAAACCAGAAGAGATTAACATGCATCTAGCTTTTTCAAGAAGAGTCCTGTTTAACCTCTCAGCTGTACCATTTTGCTGAGGGGTACCAGAAATTGTCAAATGTCTTTTTATACCATGTTCATGACAGAATGCATTAAACACAGAATTGCAAAACTCCAAACCATTGTCAGTTTTTAAACACTTAACAGATAATCCAGTTTCTTTTTCAACTCTAGTTTTCCACATCTCAAAAGTTTCAAAAGCTTCATCTTTAGTCTTCAACAAATACACCCAAACATATCTACTGTAATGATCAACAAGAGACATGAAGTATCTTTTATGACCAACAGTTGAAACTTGGGCAGGGCCCCAAAGATCAGAATGAATATAATCAAGAGGAGCAGTAGAGACATGAACAGATGACTTGAAACTTTTCCTAGTATGTTTACCAAGCACATAGTTTTCACATAACTCAATAGTGCAAGGTTTAGAGTTAAGAATGCCAGATTTATGCAAATGTTCTAAACCTTTATTTCCTATATGACCTAACCTGTTACGCCACATAAGAGTATCATTTAAAGACATGGTTTTCACAGAGTTAGCAACAGTGAGAGCAGTAGCAGAAGAGAAATTCATCACAGGAGTAGCAAGAAGTTCATATAAGCCACCTTTTCTAATGCACTTAATAACAGGCTTACCATCTTTAGTGACAACTCTCACACCTGCAGAACTAAACACATCATAATGCAATTCTTCAAGAGCACATTCAGACATCAAGTTTCTTCTTAAAGCAGGAACCCATTTAACATCTTTAATAACTCTAACCACATTATCAAACATCTTTAAAGCAATAGATCCAACACCTTTAATTTTAAGCACAACATGATCACCAAGCATAACAGTGCCACCATCAAAGCATTTAAGATCACGAAACCAAGACTTATGATAGGTAGCATGCATAGTACATCCAGAATCCAAAATCCAGGTATTAGAATCAGCAGTGTTTAATAAAGCAAGCACTTCATGAGTATAATAAGGATGAGATTCAAAAACATTAGACACATTAGGCTGCTTTCTAGCAGCTTTTTCATCTCTTTTTTCTTTTGAAACAATGTTTTTCAATATGACTAGACTTAGAGCAATAAGAACACATCAAGTGAGATTTATCAGGCTTGTCAGATTTTCCATGTTGACTAGACTCAGGTTTACCATTGTCTTTCTGAGGTTTATTCCTGTTTTGATTTTGGTTGTTATTAGGCTTATTGCCTCTGAACCTACCTTTAGAAACAAGAACTTCATTCTTATTTTCAGTTTTGGTGTCAGATTTAGACTCATATTTGTTTTTAAACACTTTCAAAGCATCATTTTTCTGAATAATAGACTCAAGGATAACCTTTTTATCTAATTTATTAGTACTATATTGAACAACATCTTTAAAAGTGTCAAACTGAGCAGGCAAAACATTTAACAACAACACACACTGTTGAGTTTCCTCAACTTTATCACCACAGCGTTGCAAATCTTGAATAATAGTCAAAAATTTATCCAGATTCTCAGATAAAGGACAGGACACATCCATTTTAAAAGTAAACAACTTATTGAACAGATTAATTCGAGAAGGGAGAGATTTTACCAAATAGAGGGCTTCCAACCCCTCCCACAGCTTCTTAGCTGTCTCAAGATTATAGACCTGTCTAGCAACTTCATCTCCTAAGCGTAGCATAATCTCACTGTGGGCTTGTTCATCAGTTTCCAAGATTTTTTCCTTAGCAGTATTATCAGGAAACTTATTTGTCACAGCAACCCAGCATTTTTCTTTTGTCAAAATTGCCTTCATTTTGATCTGCCACATAGCAAAATCAGTGTGGCCATTGAAGGGCTTTAGATAGGTGCCTTTGTCACCCATAGTAACCAGTACCTTGCAAAAACCAAGAAACCAAGTTAGTAAGTGAATAAAAAACACTCTCAGATTCAAGAAAACCTTGAATCTTGACAGTAACCAAGTAGATCTAACAAAATATTGCAAGAACAAGCAATAAACACACAGATCTACACACCAGAAGCCAGAAATAAAGCACAGAGACCTAGATCTAGCAAACAAGGGTGTGGTATGTTGTGCAGGGGGGGGTGCGGCACCAGCGATGTCGCCTTTTAGGTCCGTCCGAGGCCCTACACCCGTTCTCTATCCCTAGAACTCAATAATGAGCCAGGAAATCAAGAACGCGACACTCAAGCTCTGATACCACGTTGTAAAACCTATAGATCGATAAACGAGATAGGCGAATATGCGGAAGCGTATGAAATCGAGCAAGAGATAGCAGATCTAATCGAAACATGCAAGTCGAAGAACGAACACAAGCGATTTTACGTGGTTCGGCTATGCCTACATCCACGGGGCCTCAAGAGTTGGCCAAATCCACTATAATGAGTTCGTACAGGGACAGATCAAGTAAAGAGATACAAAACTCCTAGATCTAGACATGCATGAGATCAGAAACCAAGAGAGAAAGAAATCCCCCTGTGTGGGAACCAGAGATCGAAGAAGTCTTCGATCTCAAACCCTAGATCGCCTGGACAAGGAGAGCTGCTGCCCAGAGCTTGGAGCGCCGGCCACCAGAGAACCACCAGGGATGTTGTCGGCCCTTCTTCGCTTCCAGGCTCGGTAAATCTTCAGGCAAAGGGAGAGGAACACCAAACCCTAGAAAACCCTAGAAGAGAGAGCGTCTTGTGGAAGATGAAGAGAGAGAGAGAGAGAGCACAAACAGTACGACGGCAGAAAAGCTCCAACATGAGCTTATATAGCTAGGTCACCAAAGGAGAGCTCCAGCCAAGGTCAAAACGCATCGTCCAACTTAGGGTTTCAGTTGGAGCGAGCTTCAAGCAATGGGCTCCTCAATCCAGTCCGGCAATCATGGGCTTCTCTCAGCTAATGGGCTAAAGCCCAATAACGAGGTAAGCTCTTATCTCTTGGTATATACATATTATACATATAGCTATATCATATTATACATATATATGTATTATCACACCATACTTTATACATATATATTCGTTAGAGGATCAAGCTATATAGCTCAATACGACTCAGTCGAATATATGATAAAGTATGCATCCATACATAGTATATATATGTTACCTATATGTAATATGTACAATCATCATATACATACATGTTACAAGCATACACACAACAATATATGTAACACATAAAGCAAACAAGACATAGGAAATTAACACATAACATTACAGTTCTATTAGGTTAATTTTACATATTAAAATTTCCCTTTTGCGTATAATTAAAAATTACAACAATTTATCAATCAAAATAATCATTTTTTGTTAGTGCTACATTTGAGTAAACGATAATGCTATGTCCAAACACACACAATGATTAAGATATTTTTTATATAAAAATAAATTCATAATGATTAGTTGTATAAAGTTACGAAGTACTAGTACTCCGCATAATTTAATGAAATATTTTAAAGCATACTTTATTTTCCAGAATTTGAATACTCCGTATTTATTTTGCTGGTTAACCTTTAACCTTTTTTAGCCCCTTTTGGTGTACTTATGTGTATCGTACGCTTAATGGGCTTCTGATATTGGGCCTAATTGTGAAACAAGGTAGCCCGTGAAAGCCCAGTCTCTCAAAAAGCGCAGTCCCGTGGTCGTAGTCACACACTCACACATGGAGATGGAGATGAGAACTTGTTCCGTTGCTGCTCCACCGTCCTATCGGCCGCCGACGACCCCACTGGGTCCGTGGTAAAGCTCCTACTTTTACTCTTATCCCTCTCTTTATTTCTACTCTCTACCGCCACCGCCACCGCCACTCTTGTCTTTGTTGCTGTCTTTCTTCCGAATCCTGATTCTATTTGCTAAATTGCTTCCGAATCCTGGATCACTGCTATTTCCTTTGGTGCATCAATTTTGTTTTCCACAATGTTTTTTGCCAAATTGATATTCCGCATGACATGCGAGGGATTTAGTTTACACTTTAGTACTTTACAAGAGAGGAGAAAAATCAATCTGCAACCTTATCCATATCCGTGAATTGATTATTTTTCTCTATGACCAATGGAGGGATTTAATTAATCCCTCTCATGTCAACCAAATCAATACAAAGATTAACATAATTTTTCCAAGATCCAAAAGGAATCATGAGCCATCAAATGTGCATGACGAGCAACAACATCCCGACCATGGGGGAGATAATGGAGGCTTCAAGAGCACAAAACCTTCATCTCCAACTCCAAACAGTGGGGCCTTTGTTCAGAATCACAGCCAGTACAGGAGGAGGGAGTGGCAGCAGCGAATTTAAGGAGATTGGAAGAGTAGAGGGTTTGATAAGGTTGTGGTTTGATCATGGCAAGATACTTCACTTGGACTCCATTCGACTGAAGAGGGAGACTCTTAGCATGGAGAGATCTATCTTTGGGATTGGGTTGTTCATTGGAGCTGTTGCCATTAGACATGGGTTTGATTGTGGATGTACCACTGCTCAGTTGCTTGCCATCAACGACTCTGATCTCTACCATTCTAAGGTCTGATTTGATCAGACACAGTCATACATTAAATTCTTTTACCAATTCAAATCTGTTTAATAAAAAGCTGTAATTGTTGTATGTTGATAAAATGGGAATTGAGATTTCCCTGTGCAGCTTGTTAGGTTTTACACCAGAATAGGATTCAAGGCTGTTCATCAAGTTACTGGTTCGTCGATGAGAGATCTGGCACATATGCTGGTTTGGGGATGCAAGGGAACCAGGATGGATGCTAGTGTTCACCAACTCAAGGCCAAATGGTGTACCCGTTTCAAGTCTCGCAAACCCGTTTCAGAATCCATGCACTGATCTTTTTCCATCATGGTTCGAAATTGTACATACTTTAAAACATTGCAGCAAGGCATGAAGTTACCACTTTCAAATTTCAATACCTCTGGGTTAGGCGCCATGAGCTGGAGATCTGGAAAATGCTACTGCTTTTTCCTTTGTATTATTACTTCCCTCTGTGCATCCAGTTTACCTTCCAAATATTGGAGCTGGTTGAACTTCTTAGTGCCCGCGATCAAGGGATTTATTTGAAAATGAAAATCAGTTAGCTTTTGCCAAAGCCAAATTTGGTAGTATTCTGCCATTAGGTAGACTAGAATGTAGGAGAAAGATAAGTAAAATGGAGGATAGGACTAGGGCTGGCAAAATTTGGATCGGACCGTAATCGGACCGGGACCAGACCAGAATTTACGGTCTTTGGATCGGACTGGGATATTACGGTCTGGTTCACGGTCCAAGATTTTTGTATTTCCGGGTTCCGGTCCAAATCCGGGACTAGACCGGAATTTTCGGTCCGGACCGGAATTGAACCGGAATCCGCATTATTTAAAAAAAAAGAGAGAGAAGGTAAAGAGGAGCCCTACCCTATACGCGAGTACGCGTTCCAGTTTCATTTTCATCCCTTTCGTTCTTCCCTGGCTCGATAGCCGCCACCGCCAAGTGCCAACCTCAGTCTCTCTTGGATTGGATGCTTTTGCAGATCGCAGCCTCTCGATTCTTAGTCTCTCTGTCTGTGTCCGGCTGCTTCGGCACACCATTGCCCTCTTCCTCCCCATTTTCTCAGTCGCTGTTGTCAATAAATTACCTCCAATCTTCGATTACCTAGGGTTAACTTCAGCAACCAGGGCGGTGGGCCCAAATCTTGATTTTCTATTGCTTTTGCAAACTGTCTTTTGTAATTGAAATGAATGTTGTATTATGATTGCCGAGATTGGAGGCATTTGATCTAAACATTGGTCAAACATTCAAAGTAAACTTGTTCGAATGAACTTTTAATTGCTAGAGGTAGTTTGATTGTCATTATCTCTTTAATTTGATTGATCGGCAACGGCATCTGTTCTTTGAATCCACCGAGTTATGGAACTGATACATGTAAAAACTAAAAAGTGGGGGATAACCGGTCCAAACGGTCTTTACGGTCCGCGGACCGGAAAAGCCGGGACCATATTTATCGGACCGGGACCAAAATGTCATGTCCGGTCCGGTCCAGACCGGTTGATCAGCCCTAGATAGGACTGATAAATTGAAAACAACATTTGTTAACAATTTGATTGTATATTTTCCAACCATGTTAGTAAATGGCCTTCAAAATGCTAGCCTTTTGCGCATGGAAGTGTTGGAGTAAATGCTTGAATTTGAGGGAAGGTGAAAGATTTTGTCCCACATTGATTTCAAAGGTACGAGGGGTTGATTTAAAAGGGTTCTTATCCCACCATGGTTTGAGTGATGGAATAGGGGTCTCACACGCGCACCACCGCCGCCTTCGGTCCGTGACACGTGTGGTGGGGTTTGTTTTTGGATGACATTTTATTAATTGTGCCAGATGAGTCACGAAATAATTGTTGAGATTTCTATGACATCTTTTTGTTTTTTCGATTGATTTCTCGTCTTTATCCCTCAGTTGTAACCGCTCCGAGATTTCCGTCACGTTTTGAATGTGGAGCGTTTCGTAACTGTTTCGAGATTCTCGTCTGCACTACCAATTGAGGAGCGTCTCATTTCTCCTTTAAAATCAGATGTCTCCTCTTTAGTTTTACACACACAGAAAACCATCTCTCTCTCTTTCACCTTAGTTCTGAGCAAAGTCTTTCGTGATTCCAAACCCTTGTTTCGAGTGCACGAGTACGAGGGTGTGCTGTATAACCTTGGGGGACGAAGCCAGTTGCCGACTTGCACCTACGGTCGGGACGAATTCGCTTCTAAGACAGTGAGTTCTGCATATACCATGCCACAACATTTCTGGTTTTCTAAACTCTAGTTTTTTTTTACGGTTTTCAACTCGGTTTTCCAATCGGCGGCCCTACATTTGCACTTACAATTTAGAAGCGAATTTCAGTTTGCTTGTGCAATGACTTTCCAGTTCTTCAAGCCGTTGTTGGATCTGTCGAAGTTGGACCCGCTCGATGGGACCAATTACAAACGATGGTCGCAGCAGAAGATGCTCATCTTCTTTGAGCAATTGGAGGTGGACTACGTCCTGCTTGAAGAGAAGACGGAGGCCAAGGCGCTTCTTGATGCAGTTGTTGATGCCTCTGTTGTCGTCGACAAGGGCAAGAAGAAGACCGATGAGGAGACCAAGGAGACCAATCCGACACTGTTGAAGAAGTATGAGCAGGACAACAAAACAA
The DNA here is from genome assembly GCA_037127255.1 of Persicaria tinctoria. Lineage (NCBI taxonomy): Eukaryota > Viridiplantae > Streptophyta > Magnoliopsida > Caryophyllales > Polygonaceae > Persicaria > Persicaria tinctoria. Next base: position 63,572,558 of record JBANSL010000010.1, on the reverse strand, counting down.
TTCGTGGTCACATCCTCAACCATGTCTCAAACCCTATCTTTGATTTAATTTCCATTCATAAATATGCAAAACTGATATGAGATTTGTTGGAGAAAAGGTATGGTGCTAACGATGCAGGGAAGAAAAAATACATATGCGGGAAATTTATGCAGTTCAAAATGGTTAATGAAAAGCCAATCATGGAACAAGTCCACGAGTACGAGAACCTGGTGGCCGATATCATCTCGGAGGGTATGAAGATGTGTGAGGTGCTGCAGGCAAACTTTCTCATCGAAAAGTTGTCTGAATCCTGGGCCGGCTACAGGAACCATTTGAAGTACAAGAAGAAGGATCTGACTCTGGAGGAGCTTGTCGGACACATGAAGATAGAGGAGGCAAACCTCCTCAAGGACAAGCCCAAGCCTAAATCTGCTGACTCTGTGAAAGCTAATCTGGTTGAATCCTCTGTGAAAACTGACAGGTCCAAGCCGGCAAACAAAGCTCGTGGCTCTAAACAAAACATGAAGCCAAGGAAGGGTCAAAAGTTCAAGAAGTCTGGCAACAAGCCAGACAAGCAGCAGAAACAGGGAGAGACTGAGATCGACTGCTATGTGTGTGGCAAGCCAGGCCATAAGGCTTGGCAGTGTTGCAATCGGGCTGATCTCCAGAACCAAGGACAGCAGCAGAACAAGCCCGCAACTCCAGCCCAACAGCAAGCCAATGTTGTCCAGGACAACAACCAGCTGATAGCCATGATAACTGAAGTCAACCATGTGGGCGGCCAGGTCGATTGGCTCCTAGACAGCGGAGCTACTCAACACTTCTGCGCCAACAAGGACCTGTTTGCTGAGTTCGAGGATGCTTCAAACATCGACCAGGTCTACATGGGCAACTCGAGCATCTCTCGAGTGCTCGGCAAGGGGAAGGTTACTCTCAAGCTCACCTCAGGGAAGCCTCTTACCCTAGTGAATGTGCTTTATGTTCCTTCTCTGCGTCGAAACTTAATTTCATGTTGTTTGCTTGAGTTAACTGGAATTAAACAAGTGACTGATGCTGAAAAAATGGTTTTAACCAAAAATGGAGAATTTGTAGGAAAAGCCTATAGGGCTGACTTTCTGTATGTGCTTGAGACCATGATTGAGAATAATGAGAATGCATCTACTTCTGCTTATATTGCTGAGTCTGTTGATTTATGGCATGCTAGACTAGGACATGTGAATGCAAGATCTATATGACAATTGCATGATATGGGTTTGATTCCTAGCCTATCCAAACATGACCACAGCAAATGTGAAATATGTGTTGAGGCCAAATTTCATTAACAACCTTTTAAAACGGTGAATGAAAGGACAACTGAATTGCTGGAGTTAGTCCATTCTGATTTGGCTGATTTTAAGAACACAGAAAGTAGAGGTGGCAAGCGCTACTATATCACATTTGTGGATGACCATTCTAGATATACTAAGGTATACTTGCTTATGTCTAAAGATGAAGCAAAAAATATGTTTTATGTCTATAAAGCTGAAGTAGAAAACCAATTGAATCGAAAAATTAAAAGGCTTAGATCTGATATAGGCGGTGAATATGTCACTCATTCTTTGAGAGAATTATGTGAATAAAATGACATTATTCATGAATTTACAGCTCCCTATAGCCCACAACAAAATGGTATTGCTGAAAGGAAAAACAGAACTTCAAAGGAAATGATGAATGATATGCTTTCTAGTTCTGGTTTGCCTGATAATATGTGGGGAGAAGCTGTATTGTCCGCAAATCATATTTTGAATAAGGTACATCATAAGAAGATTGACAAAACACCTTATGAATTTTGGAAAGGGCATCCTCCTAATCTGAAATTCTTGAAAGTGTGGGGGTGTCTAGCTAAGGTGGGGTTACCTTCTTTCAAAGTTCATACTATTGGATATAAGACTTTTGATCCAAGTATGATTGGTTATGCTGAAAATAGTGTTGCTTATCGTTTCATGTGCTTGAGTGATCGTACCTTGTGTGAATATCGTGATGCTGTTTTCTTTGAGCATGTGTTTCCTTTAAAGAAATCTGCATTGCCTGCTAATGATTCTTCATCTCATAATGCATCTTCATCCATGCCTAATACTGTTGTTCCTAATGCTCATGCTGATCGTGATGAACCTAGGAAGAGTAAAAGGCGTAGGAAGGAGACTAGTTTTGGTCATGATTTTGTGATTGTCTTTCTAGTTGAACTTAGTGATTTAAATGAACTAGATGAGACATTCATTAGTCTTCATATGATAGAAGATGATCCTAAGACCTATGATGAGGCTATAAGTTCATTAGATGCTAGTTTCTAGAAAGATGCTATCAATAGTGAGATAAAATCCATTATGTCTAATCACACTTGAGAACTAGTTGATATGCCTAAAGGAAACAGAGTCATTAGTTGTAAGTGGATCTTTAAGAAGAAGCTTAAGGTAGATGGCTAAGTGGATAGATATAAGGCAAGACTAGTCATTAGAGGATTCACTCAAAGATATGGCATTGACTTTTTTGACACATATTCTCCTGTTACAAAGATTGCTACCATTCGTGCATTATTTGCTCTATCTTCTAGCTATAAATTGCTTGTACATCAAATGGATGTTAAAACAGCTTTTTTGAATGGTGATCTAAACGAGGAAATCTACATGGAACAGCCGCCAGGATGTGTGGTTCCAGGACAGGAGAACAAGGTGTGCAAACTGAAGAAGTCATTGTATCGACTAAAGCAAGCGCCGAAGCAATGGTATGAAAAGTTTCATTAAACCATACTTAGCTTTGGATTTGAGGTAAATGGATCTGACGCTTGCGTTTATTCAAAATTGTTTGGTGCTGACTGTGTGATTATGTGCCTATATGTGGATGATATGTTGCTTTTTGGTTCCCACATAAATGCTGTAAATTCAACCAAACAATTTTTGTCCTCTGAGTTTGAAATGAAAGATATGAGTGACGCTGATGTGATTCTAGGTGTTAAGGTAACTAGAAAAGAAAATGGCTTCATTTTATCTCAACCTCATTATGTAGAGAAAATGTTGAAAAGGTTTGATAGTTTTGATGCTGTGCTAGTTAAAACTCCTTATGATGCTAACATGCAATTGCAGAAAAATTTTGGGAATAGTGTTTCACAAAATGAGTATGCTAAAATAATAGGGAGTTTAATATTTTTGATGAACTACACACGGCCTGATATTGCTTATGTTGTAAGTAGACTCAGTAGATGTACCCATTGATATATAGCAATTGGCTAGGCAAGTCAATTGCTAAATAAAAAGCTGATCTTGCTAATTAATATATAACATATATGATGCCAATAAGCAATACCACTTCTGCCTGTTGAATTTGATTAAAAAAAGTCGAGGTTGACTTTCAATTCCAAAGTGCCGAGTTGACTTCGATGCCAATATGTATTAAGGAAGCAATTTCAGTGTTGCTAACTAATTAGCAATGCTAAATTAATTAGGCCCAGGTGCGGAACGAGAGCAACAGGAGGATCCAATCATGCAAGGGCTTTCATGAGTTGGTGGGTCTCGATCGGTGGATGTGGATCCAGGCGACGACTCGAGGACGAGTTGATTTCAAATGGAGGAGAATGATGTCATCCTCAAGCGATCGAGACCCACCGTCTCATGAAAGCCCTTGCATGATTGGATCCTTCTGTTGCTTTCGTTCCGCACCTGGGCCTAATTAAATTAGCATTGCTAATTAGTTAGGCAACACTGAAATTGCTTCTGATAACTCCACTCCTTTGATGAAAATCGGAAAATGTTTCAAAGGCTTTGACACATAGCTTGTGTCAAATGTCTTGAAGCTACAGCTGTGTTGATGAAACACAAAACCTGTATTATGTGCATATTATGTCCGAATGTTATTATATGTTATTATTATATATTTCCAGATATTATCATATATTTTATACACTAACATTGCAGCAAGATATTTCGAATTGAAATCTCCTTCCTTAAGCTAAAAGACAAGAAGATCAAATCTGGTGGATCATGGCTTTGGAGTTTCCCAGAATAGAAGATTGCGAAGATCCTTCCTAAAGTCATGATCTCTAATAGCCGTTGGGTGAAGATTTTTCCTTCAATTGGCACCGATTTGATCAAGTATAAAAGGAGATGAAGAAGAGAGAGAGGACTGACGAACACTTACGCTCTACATTGCACACTCAGCCCTCAAGTCTACGATCTCTCTTCAGCGTGTTCTCTCTGCTTGTTCTTAAGAGTCTTATATTTTGTTTCAAAGCATTTGAGAGTTACACAGTGAGCTTATAGGATATATTATGAGAGAGTGTTATACTCGAGAGTTTATAACTCAGGAAGTGGACACTAGGCGATTGATTCACGAAGTGTAAGAGGATTGTACTAGATAGCTGAGAGAGGTGGGGCTCTTCTAGATTGGTCTAAGACTCCAAGGGAACGTGAGTTGACTAGATTGCAATTGTATAGGAGAGAGGCTTCTCGGTGAGCTATTAGGATCTAAGTCTTGTGAATCAATAAAGCCGGTTGAATCCTAGGGTTGTGGAAGAACCCTAGGCAGGGACGTAGTCCAAGTTCGTGCCGAACCTCGTTAACAATTCGTTGCGTCCTTTACTTATTGCTTTACCATATTTCCGCACTTGTTTCGAATTGTATAACTCTTTTGTGATTCAGGTTTTCTAGAGGAAAGATTAAGTCTAATCTCAAAGGGTTTTGCAAGTGTTTCAAAAGTCTTGAGATTATCAACGAAAAGTTGGCATACTCTATTCGACTCCCCTTCTAGAGTGTCTTTATATTACTTTGTTATATATTATCGAACCTTCAGCTTCCTTCATACATATTGGCATCGAAGTCAACTCAGCACTTTGGAATTCAAAGTCAACCTCGACTTTTTTGAATCAAATTCAACAGGCAGAAGTGGTATTGCTTATTGACATTATATATGTTATATATTAATTAGCAAGATCGGCTTTTTATTTAGCAATTGGCTTGCCTAACCAATTGCTATATATCACCCATAACCTTAGTAGTGATCATTGGACCGCACTTCACAGATTATTGAGATATCTGAAAGGTACAATGGATTGGGGGTTACATTATGCAAACTGGGTTACTGATAATGATGTGGTTAGCTCCACTAGTGGTTATGTGTTTACATTATGTGGTGGTGCTATTTCGTGGAAATCATAAAAGCAAACTTGCATATATAGCTAGATCAACTATAGAATCTGAGTTCATAGCTTTAGATTTAGCTGGTCAAGAGGCTGAGTGGTTAAGAAGCTTACTGACTGATTTACCTTTGTGGGGGCTCAAAGCTCCATCTATTTCTCTACATTGTGACTCATAATTTGCTATCTGTGTAGCTAACAACAATACATACAATGGCAAGAAGAGACACATTCGGATTCGACATGAAGCTGTGAGACAGCTAATTGTGACTGGTGTGATCCGTCTGGAGTATGTGAAGTCTGAGAGAAATTTGGCTGATCCATTGACGAAAGGACTAACAAGGAGGTTGGTTCTCGATTCATCTAGGGGAAGGGACTCAAGCCCATACGATGAGAGATACACCACATCTCATTCCCTAGGACAGGTGTATCGAAGGAAGGTTGAGTCATGTACTCTTAATGAGTCCATAGCCCAGAGTTGGGTGGTCCTATTGAGAAAGACTTGATGGATTCACCAAAATTCTGTAGAGGATGAGCGAAATGCTTTTAATGGTTCTATAGCCCTACAAGGGTGGTCTATATGAGATAGACTTGATGAAACCACCTACGAGAGTGTGAATGATTAGTCTCCTTCCATGAAAGACATGCATGGGTAGTTTTTCTAGAGCACTCTTTAGCACCCAAGGTCAGAGATGACTACAAATTTTGCAGGTATTATCGCGGAATCACTAAAGAACATGGAAGAGGTATGTGCTGCTGATGCCAGCTCTTGAGTCAGAAGGTTCAAGGCTCGTTCACCTATCTGACTTGAGAGTCTGCTCAGTTTCACTATGTGTTGGTTCAATCGCAAGACACCAGCATTTTAATACTTTTTTCTTAAACTTTGTCAGAACAATGTTTTTCAAGTTTTGTTTTGAAAAACCTCAATTCTTCGCATTTGTGGGGGACTATTGGAGTAAATGCTTGAATTTGAGGCACTAGTACAAATATAGGGGGTGGAGCACGGTATTTTGGGTAAGGTTTTTGACAAGCGTGCTTATTTTTTTTTATTTCAAGCCAGTTTTATATTAAAAGTGTGTTCCCAACCCCAAATTCAACTAAAAGCAACACACTTTTCCATAAAACTGTTCTCGTTTATTTCTAAAAAAATATTTAGAGTTTTCGTGTAAAGTGTGCTTAAAAAAACTTAAAACGAGCACAGTTTAATTTTCAAAGTGTGTTCCCAAAACCAGATTTGACTAAAATAAACACGCTTTGCTAGAAAACCGTTCTCGTTTATTTCAGAAAAAATATTTAGACCGGTTTTCGTGTAAAGCGTGCTTAAAAAAACTTAAAACGAACACGGTTTAATTTTCAAAGCGTGTTCCCAAAACCATATTTGAGTAAAATAAAAACGCTTTACTATAAAACCGTTCTCGTTTATTTCTAAAAAAAAATATTTAGACCGGTTTTCGTTTAAAGCGTGCTTAAAAAACTTAAAACGAACACGGTTTAGTTTTTAAAGTGTGCTCCCAAAACCAGATTTGACAAAAATAAACACGCTTTGCTATAAAACCATTCTCGTTTATTTGGAAAAAAACTATTTAACCCGGTTATCGTTTAAAGCGTGCTTAAAAAAATTACAACGAATATGGTTTAATTCTCAAAGTGTGTTTCCAAAACCAAATTTAACTAAAACAAACACGTTTTTTTATAAAACCGTTCTCATTTATTTCTAAAAACTATTAAGCCCGGTTTTCGTGTGAAGCGTGCTTCAAAATAAATTGAAACGAACACGGTTTCATTTTACAAGTGTGTTCCCAAAACCAACTTTAAATAAAATCAACACTCTTTTCTATAGAACCGTTCTTGTTTGTTTCTATAGGAATAATTAGCTTGGTTTTCATGTAAAGCGTGCTTAAAAAAATTAAAACGAACACATTTTTATAAGAAAAGTGTCTTCCCAAAACCAAATTTAACTAGAGGGAACACATTTTTCTTTTAAAGCGTTCTCATTTATTTTTATAAACCGTTCTCGAAAAAATATTCTTTTTTATATTTAGAGTTTTTTTATTAATTAGATTAAATAAATGTACAAAGTTACAACAAAGTTCCGTAGCTCAGGTGGCAGGTCTGTGAAGCGGATGAATTTAGTATGAGGGTGCAAGAGGTCTTGGGTTCGATTCTTGGTTCGATAGGTAAGGTATCGCATTGGACCAGTGTTGAGATGGATATCCGTTTGAGAGATATATGAAAGAGCACACTTTTTATTTAAAGTGTGCTTATTATTAAGCACGGTTTGAAAAAAAGTGTGCTAAAACTTTTTTTTTGAGCACGCTTCAATTGAAGCGTTCTTATAATTCGAGTAGAACGGATATTGGCCGTATGACAATTTTAAGAACACTTCAACACAACCGTGCTTAAAATTTGGGATCACGGTTAAATAATAAGCGTGCTTGTTTGGGAGCGCATCCACTATAAGCACAGTACGAGAAGTGTGCTCCCATGTATAAAAAAAGCGTGCTCTGGTCCCCCCTTTTGTACTAGTGAGGGAAGGTGAAAGGTTTTGTCCCACGTTGATTTCTAGGGACATGAGGGGTTGATTTAAAAGGGGTTCTTATCCCACCATGGTTTGAGTGATGGAATAGGGGTCTCACACGCGCGCACCACCACCACCGCCGCCGGTCCGTGTGCGTGACACGTGCGCGGTGGGGTCTGTTTTTGGGTGACGTTTTATTAATTAGGTCAGACGAGTCACATAATAATTGTTGAAATTTCTGTGACTTATCTTTTTTTTTTGATTTATTTCTCGTCTTTATCCCTCAGTTGTAACCGCTCCGAGATTTCCGTCACGTTTTAAATGTGGAGCGTTTCGTAACTATTCCGAGATTCTCGTCTGCACTACCGATTGAGGAGCGTCTCCTTTCTCCTTTAAAATCAGACGTCTCCTCTTCAGTTTTACACACACAGAAAACCATCTCTCTCTCTTTCACCTTAGTTCTGAGCAAAGTGTTTCGTGATTCCAAACCCTTGTATCGAGTGCACGAGTACGAGGGTGTGCTGTGTAACCTTGGGGGGCGAAGCCAGTTGCCGACTTGCACCTACGGTCGGGGCGAATTCACTTCTAAGGCAGGGGATTCTGCATATACTACGCCACAGCCTTTCTGGTTTTCAAAACTCTAGTTTTTTTGACGGTTTTCAACTCGGTTTTCCAATCGGCGGCCCTACATTTGCACTTACAGGATGTATCTCAAAGTGTCTCATCTATGTCTTTTTCAGGATAGTGAGATGCTCTTTTGATGACATGTGTCTATGTGCAACCCAAAATGGAACCTTTGAAAAAAAACGGTCAAGCTGAAAGTACATGCTTTCATCATAAGAAACCACAACATGTCATCCTACTTGTTATAATTTCTTTGATTGAGTTCCTACTATTTTATACTTAACTACCTTTCCATACATGGACAGGAGCAACTACAACTTCCAGTGTACTAAAATCCGTTGGGACTCAGGTCATCAAGAGAGCATCTCACTATCCTGAAAAAGACATATATGTATTATATACAAAGAAAATGTCCTTGATTTGAGCATGGAAGCATCAAACATTCAAACCTTTTGCGTAAATCATCCCCAAGGCTAAAGATACCCACTATACCCATATATAGGATGTTCTGTTGCTCCCAAAAATGTAGGGTTGGCATGGTACGATAACTACCAAAAAAAAGGTGAGTACCACGTACTAACCACCACTACAAAAAAAGATTTAATTGGCCACACTTGTTTACCACGGTATTGATTTGTCGTGGCCAATGGTCCAAAATTAGCAACGGCTAATTGATGGCACCACGGTTGTTACATGGTAGACCACGGCAAACCCACACCGACGCATCCTCATGTCAATCCCCCTCTCACCCTCTCACTTCACTTCTCTTACTTTCTCAGCCGCTACTCGGCCCCTGCCTCTCGGCGATGCACACTGCGTGCCCCTCATCCCCTTGCTTCACTTCTCTTCTCAGTCTTCGTCTGCCTAGTGTCAACATCGCTCCTCTATCTGCCTCATCTCTCAACCTCGTCTAAGTCGTTCTCGTCGAAGCCGCCCTTACTGAAGTCGCCCTCGCCAAACACCCTGTCTCTACTCTCTCGAGAAGTCAAGCCTCGCCTCCTTCAAGCCTTAGGTAAGTATAATTTCTAAATCCAAATCCAGGGATGCAATTTTGAATCTATTTATGGTTGTAATTTAAAATCTAGGGCTGGAATTTTGATTTTGGATTTTGAATGGTAACCTGTCATTCTAGGTTTACTTTGAATGGAGGATGCAATTGAGATGTAATAATGTCTTTTGATGACTTGTTTCTTACTGATGGATTAATAGCGTGCTAGTCATATATTTCTTTTATCATCTCTAAACTAGCTATGAAAATCCCTAACTAGATGAATCATGAATGAAAAAAATATAGACAATTTTACGTTAATGATGGAAATGCTCATGGAGTTACTTAAATAATACAATGGAAAATAATGTAAAATATTGCAACTTAAATTTTCCAAATAATCTAATGTTCCACTTCAACTTGTTAAATTTTCTTTTTACTTCCTTCATGTAATAGGTACAACCAACCTCTATATTACAATGTCAGTAGATAAGTCATGGATTGATTGGCCTAGATGTTTTGTGTCGTATTTTGCCAAGTTAGATGAGTTTTTAGACTTTGCATATGCCAACAAGGATGCGGGTTCAAGCATATACTGTCCTTGTAGAAAATGTAAAAATAGGCTTCTTTTTGGAAGGGCAGTTGTGAAGAAGCATCTTCAGGAGAATGGATTTCTAGTGACATATAAGAAGTGGACAAAACATGGTGAAATGATTCAACGGAATGAAAAACCAATCCAAATGGATGAATTCTTACCTGGATTAGATGATTATATGGATGTGGAGATGGTTAGGTTGGTTGAAGATGCTATAGGGGTGACAAATGTACCTACACTGGATGGAGAGAATAGTGGTGGCGAAAGTGAGAGTACTAAATTTGGGCCAGCTGAGTCAACTGAGCAGTTTTTGAAATTGATGAAAGGTGCAAATAAACCTCTATATCTTGGTTCTAAGAAGCACACTTCCTTGTCCTTTGTGGTTCGCATTTTACAAGCAAAAAACTTACATGGATGGACAGACACCTCATTTAAAGAGTTGTTGGAAATATTTAGGGAGACATTGCCGGATGGTGCGAACCTCCCTAAATCTTATTATGAAGCCAAAAAGTTTATTGATGATCTAGGATTCATGTTTAAAACTGTAGATGTTTGCCCCAACAGTTGTATGTTATTTAGAAATGAAGATGCACAGCTTGATGAGTGTTTAATATGTTCTGCATCTCGATGGAGGGCAAGAGATGGAGGTTCTGAATCTGGAAAAAGAAGAGATGCAAAGCAAGCAAGATATTTTCCACTCAAACCAAGATTGCAAAGGCTTTTTGCAACCACAGACTCAGCAACCCTCATGAAATGGCATGATGAGAAGTGTGTGGATGATGGTGTCTTTAGGCATCCGACCGACTCTCCTGCCTGGAAGCATTTTGACACTAAACATCCAAGTTTTGCAGCCGATATAAGGAATGTACATCTAGGAATTGCATCTGATGGGTTTAATCCATTTGGGACGCAAAATTTAAATCATAGTACTTGGCCTATTGTAATAGTACCTTACAACTTGCCACCGATGTGTATCTTGAAGAAACCGTACATTTATCTTTCGGTACTCATTGATGGACCAAAAGGACCAGGTGATAAGATCGATGTTTACTTGCAGCCACTGATTGAAGAACTGAAAGATTTGTGGGAAGAGGGGGTAGATACCTTTGATGCTTCAACAAATCAAATGTTTCAAATGCGTGTTGCATTACTTTGGAGCATCAATGACTTCCCTGCATATGCTAATTTGTTGGGGTGGAGTACTAAAGGTGAATATGCATGCCTAAATTGCAATACGTCACCAGGATCAAGATGGTTGAAGCATGGGCACAAGTGGTCTTATGGGAGGAGTATGAGGTATTTACCCTACCATCATAAGTATCGGAAAGATAGAAAGTCATTTTATGATAAAAAAAAGTTGAACATGATAGACCTCCTTCTATGTTGAATGGAGTTCAGCGTCTGGCACAAATTCATGCAAATGGTGTGCTTACACAGTATAAAAAGGAAGATATGCTCATTAGGCAGAGGATGGGGCCTGAGAAAGTGGAAAAAGATCCTATGAAAAAAAGGCATAATTGGAAGAAAAAAAGTATATTTTATGAGCTTTCTTATTGGAAATACAATCTGTTGCAATACAGTATTGATCCAATGCATTGTGAGAAGAATATGGCTGAAAATGTACTTTTCACAATAATGGGAGTTAAAGGCAAAACGAAGGATAATTTGAGTTCTCGGCGTGATCTTAAAGACTGGGGCATCAGAGAATAATACCATGTGAAGGAGAGGGAGTCGGGTGCTAAGTACTTTGAAAGAGATGAATTTGAAATGGATAATGAAGGGAAAGACAAGTTCCTATTAGGCTTATCCGAGGCCAGAAATGCCAGACAGTTCTTGTTCAAGTATTGCACGACGAGTTAATTTGAAAGATCGTACAATTTGTGGGCTGAAAAGTCACGATTATCATATTCTTCTACAACAATTGATTCCGTTATGTGTCCGGAGCTCCTTACCTAGCAATGTGGTTTCAGGACCGATTGGTTTAGGGATGTTTTTTAAAACCTTGTGCTCCAAAGTTAACTCCTCTAAATCTTTGGAGGAGGCACGTTCTCGCCTCATTGTTACTTTATGTGATCTTGAGAAGATATTTTCACCATCATTTTTTAATGTTATGAAGCATTTGCCAATACATTTGGTTGATGAAGCTTTAATTAGTGGGGCTGTGCATTTTCGTTGGATGTACCCAATAGAGAGGTTCCTTCTGACATTGAAGAACTACGTGCGACAACATGCATGTCCTGAAGCGTCAATAGCAAAAGGATATATAATGGAAGAATGCATGAATTTCTGCTCCCAATATCTCAAAGATGTGGAGAGCAAGTCAAATAGGCCTCCAAGAAGAAAAAATGATGTTGAGAAGAATGGAAAAGCCTTCATTCTTTCATAAGTTTCTCGAACACAAGTCCATCGATGGGTTCTGTTTCATACTAAAGCAATCACTTCATATCTCAAGTAAGTGCCTCTTAGATGTATAGTGATCAATAAATACGGTTGAGTAAATATAAATTTTGTTCAAAAAAGATGAATTTGTTTATATACATTTCATCTATACTATGCAGTGAACATGTCACTGCTATTAAAAATCAAAATCCTGATGCAAGTGAGGAATCAGTGATGCGTAATCATTTTAACAAGTTTGCAAGTTGGTTTAAGGATCACGTAAGTCTTCATACTGATTTATATGGTTCAACTTTATTATGGTTTATGTAGTTTTGTATCTAATAAGTTTACCTATTTATTATAGGTTAAACGTTTGCAAGAGGCAGGAGATATGTCATTAACAAATGAAATTGTGGCTTTGTCTCACCCTCCTTCTCCTTCAGCTACTAAACTGAATTCTTTTACATCCAACAATTATTTTTTTTCGTGTGAAACACTTAGACAACAAGCGAACAAGGCAAAATTGTGGTGTCGTTCTACATGATGGTTCAGTATCGTATTATGGGAAGCTGACTGAGATTATTAAGGTCACATATTCTGTAGATGTCAAGTACGTGTTGTTCAAGTGCGAATGGGCGCATCCTAACAGTGGGGTGAACTTGGATCCCTTTAAATTCACTCTAGTTAACTTCCAGCGATTGTTATATCAGAACGATCGAGTTGGGGATGAGCCTTTTATCCTGGCTTCACAAGCAATGCAAGTTTGGTATAATCCAGATCCTTCAGGCCAAGGGTGGCTTAATGTCGGGGAAGTGGAGTCCAAAGAATACTCTCATGTTCACACTTGTAGTACAAAGGAGTTGAATGAGGATGATAATAGCGCATATAATTTGGATAGGGATGATGATATTATTGATGAGTTGGATGGTGGGAATGACTAGATATGGTGTAATTTAGTTGGGAAAATCATGTTTTATTTGTGAAGGAATGTAACCTGTGATTTGGGCGATCTACCATATATATATATATGATCATTATAACTTATGATTTTGGCACATTTTCGTGTACTAGATAAGGGATATATTTTACCTCACTATGCATTTGCTTAATTGTTATGACTTAGTGTATTTTACATATACGATTGTTGTATATTGTATGCATAAGTATATAATTCCTCATCTTCTTGTAGCTGACCATGAAGAAAAGAAAGACCGTTGAAAAGCCACGTGAAATGTCTGAGATGTTGTCCGCAGGTCGATCTGCTTCAGGCCACTCAGGTTCCTCCTCACAAACATCACAAGCAGCCCGACTGCCCGTTGCCTTGCGTCCTCCTCTGCCTCCTCCTCCTCCTCCTCCTCCTCCTCAATCCTTATCAGACTCGGGTATGTATTATTGTATATCATTTTACACTTGTGATTTTAACCGCTTAATTATTTATTTCTACCTCATTCTAATTTAAGCTTAAAATTGTATGTCAAGAAACTGGAGAGCAAGTGACAAGATCTCGAGGTTACAATACAGGTGTGAAAACTTGGAACACAGGAGTTCAAATTTCATTTTGTTTTGATAATACCTTTCAACCAATTGGCGAAGGAGCTGCACAATTCAAGGCTCAATTAGGTATCATTTGTCGTGATTGGCATAGGCTTCCGTTGACCTATCTCGATTGGACGACAATTGATGAAACTGTCAAAGAGGGAATATGGACGAAGGTTCTGGTATATGATCTTATCTGTCTCAATTAATCAGTCCTTTCATCCATCTACAATTGCTAGCGTTTAACTCAAGACACATTTTCATAATTTTATTCCATTAAGTACCTTTGCACTGTATTTTTCGGATTGTAGACCAATGTGAAGGATGTTCCAATCGGTTATAGAGATGTCTGCCTAAAAACCTGCAACAGTTTATGGAAGGATCACAAAGCAAAAATAAAGAAAGGATATTTTACAAAGAACAAGAACAATCCAAAACTTCGTTCGACGGTTCCTCCTGGTGTTGTTCCAGAACAGTGGCCTATACTTTTTGATTATTGGAGCAGTGAAGAAGCAGAGGTATGATATACCTCTTTGTATGTATCAGTCACTCCTTAAATTTGAATTTGAGGAAAAGAAAGCTAAAGCATTGTTTGCATAAACAAAGTATTGGAAAACTTCAAAGCCTAATTAAATCTCAAGTTTTGTTTTGATAGGTGATATCAAAACGGAACTCAGTCAATCGGGAAACGCGTGGACCACCACACATCACTGGTCAAAAGTCTCATGCCCAAGTTAGATATGATGTAAGTTGCCTCATTTTGATGCAAGGGGCCAATATATGTTATAGTTTTGATCTTTTGGGAGCTTTTAATGTTTCTATCATCTTGGTTATATAAGTGATTTATTATTATATTATTGGACGAAATTGTTACTGTATGTTGCACTTGACAGATGCAACAAAAAGGGGAACCCACTGATAAGATGACCGTTTGGCTGAAAGCTCAAAACCAAAATGACGCTGATGTTATTCAAGCCCGTGTATGTTGTGTATCATTGTATATATTAGTAAAAATGGCCTATGTTTGTCTCAATCTCTATATTAATTGATATTTAAATTCACGCTTTTTTGTAGATGGATTACCAAGAGGCGTTGGATAAGGAACCTGAGGACCAACGACAACTCACTTTTGTAAAAGATTGGATTTTCCATGAACTGATTGGACAAGATGGTCACGGTTATTGTCGGACATATGGTTCCAGTGTACCACGAAGTTTAGTGTATCCACAAAACCCGACTTCACCACATGTTAGCACCTCAGAGCTCATGGAGAATATCAATAAAGAGGTAACAAGGAGGTTGACCGAAGTCAGCGAACAGTTCGATCTTCAGATAAGGGAATTGAGCAAGAAGTATGATGAGGTGATTAGTCAACTACGTCAGATGAGTTGTAGTGGCGAGAGAACCTCGGTTCCAAATGCCCCGGTTAGTCCAATTATTTAGTTAATGTCTTCAAGTTGATAATTTAGCTTTTTACTAGCGTTTCATAATTTAGCCTATTCAATTAAATTTCTTCGTAATAGATTACAATCTGAATATAGAGAGTAAGAATGGAATATTAAGATAATAAAAGTGAGTGTCTTATTCCCCATGAGTAAATGCCCCCAAGGCTGAATTATAGGCATAAACATGTGAAAATAGAACAAAAGAATCTGTTTTGGTGCATTAATTCAGCCGCTACCCATTTTGATTCTTTAATTTTCATAGAATTTGAGCATAGTTTGTCAATGAATAAAAATGCACGCTAGCTATCTACTCCTTTTTTTTTTCCTAAATAGCTAGCTATTTAGCAAAAAAAAAAACTCTTATTGTTTTACTTGGAAGAAGAAATAGCTCGTACTTTGCAAACAACTGATTTCAATTTTTTTACTATGATGTGCAATAGGTACAAGATGCTAGTAGTGGTCATCACAGGGAGTCCGTAGGAGATGGAATGAATCTATTGGTAGCCGATAAAGATCTATTGCTCATGGATGATGACGAGGAGGAGGATTTGACATGATCAACTTTTTCCCTAGGAGCTGGAATGAACTCGATCTCTCAGCTGCACGTTTTTATAAGTGGTCGAATGAACAAGTAATGTTTTGCGGTTATATTGGTGCATGTAGTTGCATTGTGGACCAACTTATGTTCAGTTATGTGCTTCTAAAAATGTAACACATTTGCATGTTTGCGGAATGACTTTGGAATGCTACTAATCCTACTATATATATGTGTGTGTGTGTGTGTTGAAACCTAATGTTAGGTTGCTTTTATTGTCATGGTGATTTGTGATTATGCAAAGCCGTTGAGGGGAGTTGGATTTCTGTTTCTGCAAATGTATTGTTGTCATAGATTTGAATTGGTTAATAGCAAAAAGCAAATCTGTATTTTTTAGGTAAAATAAATTTTGCCACGACAAGGTACTGTCGCCAATACCATGCTAATATTTATTAAAATGAAAAAAAAAACAATATTTGGAATAAAAAAAGTTAGCCACGACAATGTGCCGTCGCATGGCCACTACACCATGTTACATTGTCGCATGGCCGAAGCTAAAACTCTGGCCACAGCTATTTGCCGTGGCAAATTGAAATTAATACGGCAAAAGTAGCCATGGACAGATTGCCGACGCATAGCCGTGGCCATTGCCTGTTTGCCACGACAAAATGAATATTGGCTACAGCTTTTCCCCGTGGCAAACTGGATCTTTTTTTGTAGTGCACCAACGGGTGGTACACAAATTTTTATACCACGTACCAACCACAAGTCGTGATTACCGCTTATGTGGTAACCACAAGTTGTGGTTAATTACCATAGGTACATTACCATGGTTACCATGTTGTAGTTCTGTTTGTATTTTTTTTGAAACTTTTTGACTACCGTCTGGTAGTCATCAAAGTTATCGAACATCAAAATGTTCCTACTGTTTCTAATAGAAAAGTATAAATGACCAATTTAAGTCAAAATCAAAACACAAAATATAAAGCAAAAACTTAAAACCTAAATTTAAAAACAATAAAACATTATAAAAAAATTAGCATACACACATACCCGGTAACCATGGTATTTAGGTTTCATTATCATTACCGTACCACCTTCATGTCGTTACCACCACGATGGCTACCACAATGTTGGTTACCACAAATATGATTACCAACATAGTCGGTTTGTAGTTGGTACGTGGTTGGTATTATAATTTCCCTACCATTTATCAACCCCTACAAAAAAAAATATGTATTGCAAACATACCCGGAACCTGTTACACAGTACATAATTAGCATTAGAAAAAAATATGGTATTGCAAAGATACCCGGAACCTGTTACGCAGTACATAATTAGCATTAGTTTCAGGTAAAGCTAACCGCCTAATTAACCAAAAGCGAAAAATTAAGTTTTCCTCACATCTATAGCGCGCTAAGGAGGTAAACTACATTACAACTTATAAGTGACAACCAAGCTAGCTAGTAGCTTCACAACTAGGATCAAGGTAGTGTTGAATGTACTTCACATTGTAACCTATGAACTCTAGAAATTAGTTTCAAAATTCTGTTTTCTGTTAGTTTGTGTCAATGTCGAGTTAGTAGCTCATAGTCAAGTTAAGTAGCAGTTATGGGGAAGTTTTTAACACATGTTGTTTAGCTATGTTTGTGGCTTAGTGGGTTTCAGTTACTTGGGCAGTTTCCAACAATTGAACCATGTCTTTAGATGGTTTTGTAATGCAGTTAGTTGTGATCAATGAAGAATTAGTTTTAGCTCTCTTTCTCTCTCGAAGTAAGTTGTGCATCTGGTGTCTTGAGTGTGCATCAATGTTCTTTTGATCTCCAATTTGAGTTGCAACATTTGGTATCAGAGCAAACTAAGGTTTGTGATCGGGTTTCAGTTCTGGGTTTGAGTGTTGGTGAGATCTATACACACGGGAAACACATTTGTGAGAAGTTCTGGACAAAATGCAGAACTCAGGAAATGGCAGTGGGAATCCACAGTTGCCAATGTTCAAGGGGATCAATTACCACTTCTGGAGCTTGAAGATGACAACTCTCTTCAAGTCTCAGTAAGTGTGGAATTTGGTTGATTAAGGGTTCGAGGATACAGTTGTAGGAGAACTAGATCAATAACTGAGAGAGAAGAGAAAGAAGGACTCAAAAGCTTTGTTTATGATACAAAGTGCCTTGGAAGATGAAATCTTTCCAAGGATTGTTGCTGCAACAACATCACATGAGGCTTGGGAAGTGTTGAAGCAAGAGTATTTGGGAGACAAGAAAGTGATCACAGTGAAGCTGCAATCACTGAGAAGGGAGTTTGAAACCTTGACAATGCAAGACAAGGAGTCTGTGCAGGTGTATTTGACAAGGGTTTCAGGAATTGTTAACCATATGAGAGCATATGGTGAGAAGTTGAGCACTGAGACAGTAGTGAGTAAGGTGCTGAGAAGTCTTCCAAAGAAATTTGATCATGTGGTAGCAACAATAGAGGAGTTAAAGGACTTGTCTGTGTACAAGTTTGAAGAATTGACAAGTTCACTTCATGCACGTGAAGAAAGGCTAAACAGAACTAGTGAGCAGTAGGATGAGAAGGTGTTTCAGGTGAAAGAGGAACCTTATAAGACCAAGCAAGATAGTTCATCAGGAAGAGGTGGCTATAGAGGAGGTCATAGAGGAAGAGGGGGCAACAGAGGTGGCTCCAGAGGTCGTGGTGGTAGAGGTTATGGTAGAGGCTCACAAGGAAGTTCAGGAAGAGGAAATGGTGGTGATCAAGACAAGGATCACTGGAGAGATTCAAGTAGAGGTCAGAGAAATGAAAGCAGATCAAATAGGAGCAACATTCAATGCTACTACTATAAGAAGTATGGACACAAGGAAGCTTTTTTTTTAGAAAAGCAAGAGCAAGAGCAGAAGAATGCCAATTACTCTGAGAGCAGTGAGAAGGGAGATAGACTGTTCATGGCTTTCACACTGACGTCTGAGAACACCAATGACAGTGGGTGTTCAAATCACATGACAAGTGTGAGGAGTATGTTCACTGAATTTGATGAATCTAAGAAAGGGAGAGTCAGATTAGGTGACAACAAAGTTTTGCAGTGTGAAGGGAGAGGTGTTGTGTCTATCAAAAGTGCACAAGGTGGAGTGAAGTATGTGACTGATGTGCAGTATGTTCCAGAGTTGGCTCACAACTTGCTGAGTGTAGGACAGCAACAAGGGAGTGGCTATTCCTTACTCTTTGATGAAGATCAGTGCAAGATTAGGGAGAAGAAGACAGGTCATTTAGTGACTGTGGTTCCTATGACAAAGAACAAGATGTTTCCATGTGATTTGTCTGCTAATGCAAGCAAAGCAATGACTGCAAAGGAGGAGGATGTAACCAGATTATGGCATCTTAGGTATGGACATCTTAACTTACAGAGTTTAAAGATGTTAAGCACTAAGACAATGGTGCAAGGCTTGCCTAAGATAGGAGAGCTTGACTTATGTGAAGGGTGTGTGTATGGAAAGCAAAGCAAAGGGTCATTCACAAATAGAGAAGCCTGGAGAGCTGGTGACTGCTTGGAGTTACTCCATGCAGATTTGTGTGGACCTATGCAGACAGAGTCCATGGGTGGAAGCAAATACTTTCTTCTCATCACTGATGGTTTCAGTAGGATGAGTTGGGTATTCTTTTTGAGGTACAAGTCTGAGGCATTTGGAGAGTTTGTTAAGTTCAAGGCACTGGTTGAGAAGCAGTCAGGCAAGGTGATAAAAGCCTTGAGAACAGATAGGGGAGGAGAGTTCATTTCAAATGAGTTTATCTCATTTTGTGAAGAGCATGGGATCAGAAGAGAGCTTACATCTCCTTATACTCCAGAGCAAAATGGAGTTGCTGAGAGGAAAAATAGAGCAGTGGTAGAGATGGCTAGGAGCATGCTTAAAGCAAGAAATGTTCCAAAGAAGTTCTGGTGTGAAGCTGTGGCCACTGCAGTCTATGTGCTGAACAGATCCCCTACACGAGCTGTGCTAGACAAGACACCTTTTGAGGTGTGGAGAGAAAAGAAACCTTCAGTTCAACACTTGAGAGTTTTTGGCTGTGTTTCATATGCTATGATCAACTTGAGGTCAAAACTGGATGATAAAGCTGAAAAATGTATTCTGATTGGGTATGCTAGTCAATCTAAAGCATACAAGCTATTTGATCCAGTGAGAGGAAGAACAATCATAAGCAGAAATGTGGTGTTTGATGAAGAAAAGGAGTGGGATTGGATGAAGGAGAAATGTGGAACTGTGACCAAGGAGGTTGTCATAGTTGAGAGTTCTTCTGAAGAGATAGATGCAGAAGATGAGGCAGACATAAATGAGTTGAACTCAAACTCTTCTTCAACACCTTCAACTTCTTTAACTCCAAGGAGTTCATCAAGCAGTGAAGAGTCTCCATCTTCGGGCTCATCAAGTGAATCACCTCCCAGAAAGTTTAGATCACTTACTGATGTGTATGATAGGAGTGTGAGATGTGGCTTTGCTCTGATGGCAAGTGATCCAGAGAATTTTGATGAAGCTAAAGGAAATCAGAAATGGAAATCTGCTATGAAAGAGGAAATGAAATGCATTGAGAAGAATGAAACATGGGAGCTGGTGGAATTGCCTCAAGGAAAGAAACCAATTGGGTTGAAGTGGGTCTTCAGGACCAAGTACAACACAGATGGGGCAGTTCAAAAATACAAGGCTAGGCTGGTGGCAAAGGGCTATGCTCAGAAGGAAGGGATTGATTATGAAGAAACATTTTCTCCAGTTGCAAGGCTTGAAACTGTGAGAGTTGTTCTAGCTCTTGCTGCACAGTGGAGATTGCCAGTCTATCAGCTTGATGTGAAATCAGCTTTCTTGAATGGAGAGTTATTGGAAGAAGTATATGTAGAGCAACCTCAAGGTTTTGAGAAAGAAGGAGAAGAGCACAAGGTGTTCAGATTGTACAAAGCTCTTTATGGACTGAAGCAAGCTCCAAGAGCATGGTATAGTAAGATTGACTCACTTTTCTTAGAGAATGGATTCTCAAGAAGTGAAAATGAGCCAACATTGTATGTGAAGAAGGAGAGCAGAGATAAGTTTATTATGGTGTGTTTGTATGTGGATGCCATAATCTATTTCAGTCTTGAGAGTGAGATGCTTATGTAGTTCAGAGAGGCAATGATGAGAAAATTTGAGATGACTGATCTCAATCTGTTACAGTACTTCCTAGGCTTGGAAGTAAGGCAAAGCAGTGAAGGCATATTTGTATGCCAAGAAAAGTATGCTCGAGATATGATCAAGAAATTCAAGATGGAGCATTTTGATGCTGCTTAGACACCAATGAACACAAATGAGAAGTTGAAGAGAGATGATGGAACTCCAAGTGCAGATGAGAGACTGTACAGGAGCTTGGTTGGTGGTCTGAATTACATCACACATACTAGGCCAGACATTGCCTATAGTGTGAGTGTAATCTCAAGATATTTGCATGGTCCTACACAGCAACATCTTGGTGCAGCCAAGAGGATTTTAAAGTACATTGCTGGTACTGTGGGGTATGGTTTATGGTATGAGAGTGTGGATCAGTTGAAGCTCATAGGCTACACTGATAGTGACTGGGCAGGGTGCTTAGATGACAGAAGAAGTACCTCAGGATCTGTGTTTAGTCTAGGCTCTGGTGCAGTGACATGGAGCTCAAAGAAGCAGGACACAGTGGCACTCTCATCATCAGAAGCTGAGTATGTGGCAGCAGGATTAGCTGCTAAACAGGCATTGTGGCTGAAGAAGTTGATGTTGGATTTGGGATGCAATCATAAGGATGCAGTGGAGTTGTGGTGTGACAACAAGTCTGTTATAGCCATGACTAAAAATCCAGCCTTTCATGCTAGGACCAAGCATATTGAAGTGCAGCATCATTTCATCCGAAGGTTGGTAGCAGAAGGGAAGGCGAGTGTAAATTTTTGTGGAACAAATGAGCAAGATGCTGATTTGTTTACAAAAGCCTTGAATGGAGCCAAGCATCAGTTCTTTAGAGAGAAGATAGGGATGAAGACAATGTGAATTAAGAGGGGGTGTTGAATGTACTTCACATTGTAACCTATGAACTCTAGAACTTAGTTTCAAAATTCTGTTTTCTGTTGGTTTGTGTCAATGTCGAGTTAGTAGCTCATAGTCAAGTTAAGTAGCAGTTATGGTTTAAGTTTTTAGCACATGTTGTTTAGCTATGTTAGTGGCTTAGTGGGGTATTTACTTGGGCAGTTTCCAACAATTGAACCATGTCTTTAGATGGTTTTATAATGTCGTTAGTTGTGATCAATGAAGAATTAGTTTTAGCTCTCTTTCTCTCTCGAAGTAAGCTGTGCAATCTGGTGTCTTTGAGTGTGCATCAGTGTTCTTTTGATCCCCAATTTGAGTTGCAACAGGTAGGAATCCTATTTCAAATTCAAAAGATGCTTTAGATTACAGAAATCAGTGTCCGTCGAATGTTGAAATGTAATTTGATCTTTCTTAGAGCTGAGTTAGTTAGCTAACTTGTAGCTTGGTTTATGCATTTTTATGTTATGAAACCAGTTAGCGTTTTTTATGCAGTTAAGCTGCAGTTTAGAAGAATGTTAGTGGGGTGTGTAGTGGGTAGTTTTTGTGTTCAATTGTGTGAGTTTAAGCATGTATTTGGTAGACAATTTTCATTAATTGAAGTGTGTGGAAGTTGTGGTTTATGCAAGCATCCGAGTTCTTGTTCCCTTCTGTATCACAGAGGAACTTTGTTGAGTGAGTGCTTGGCATTTTGATTGATCAAAAGCCTTAGATTTGTGAGGTTGATTCCAGAAATTGTTCAACATTTGGTATCAGAGCAAACACACATCTGTGTTGCTGGGTTTGATTCGGGTTTGAGTGATTGTGAGAACCAAACACAAGGGAAACACATAGAGAAGTTGAAGTTCTGGAAAAATGCAGAACAGCAACAATGGAAGTGCAGGCAACCCTCAGTTGCCAATCTTCAAAGGAATCAATTATCATTTTTGGAGCTTGAAGATGTCCACCCTCTTCAAGTCACAAGAAGTCTGGAATCTTGTAGATCAAGGCTTTGAAGACAATGTGGAAGTTGAGCCTGATCAGCCACTGAGAGAGAAGAGAAAGAAGGATTCAAAGGCTTTGTTCATGATTCAAAGTGCTTTGGATGATGAGATTTTTCCAAGAATCTCAGCAGCTACAACATCTCATGAAGCCTGGGAAGTTTTGAGGCAGGAGTACATGGGAGATAAGAAGGTGATCACAGTCAAGTTGCAATCATTGAGAAGAGAGTTTGAAACTCTAATGATGCAAGAGAAGGAATCAGTTCAAGTGTTCCTCTCAAGAGTCTCAAGCATAGTTAACCATATGAAATCATATGGAGAGAATGTGAGTGCTGAGACTGTGGTGAGTAAAGTGTTAAGAAGTCTGACCAAGAAGTATGATCACGTGGTTGCTGCTATTGAAGAGTCAAAGGACTTGTCAACATACAAGTTTGAAGAGTTAACAAGCTCTCTGCAGGCCCATGAGGAGAGGCTTAGCAGGTCCACTGAAGTGAAGGAAGAAAAAGTTTTCCAAGTTAAAGATGATTCCTCTAAGACCAAGTCAGAAGGTTCTTCGAGCAGGGGTGGCTACAGAGGAGGTCACAGAGGTAGAGGTGGCTCAAGAGGGAGCTACAGAGGTCGAGGAAGAGGCCATGGAAGAAACCAATCTGGTGGGAGAGGAAATGGAGATGATCAGTGGAAAGAGTCCAATAGAAATCAAGGCACTGATTCTAGGCAGCAAAGGAGTGGAATCAAGTGCTATTATTGTAAAAAATTTGGGCACAAAGAAGCTTATTGTTGGGAGAAGCAAGAGAATGAGCAAAAAGCAGCCAACTATTCAGAGAAAGTTGACAAAGATGATAGGTTGTTTATGGCACTGTCGTATGTAGCAGAGGGAGCAAGTGAGATGTGGTTCTTAGATAGTGGTTGCTCTAACCACATGTCTAGTTCAAGAAGCATCTTCAAGGAACTAGATGAATCTAGGAAAGGAAATGTGAGACTTGGTGACAACAAGGTGTTGAAAGTGGAAGGGAGAGGCACTGTGGCAATCAAATGTGTTCAAGGAGAAGTGAGATTGCTAGATGATGTTCAGTGGGTGCCTGAATTAGCTCACAATTTGCTCAGTGTTGGCCAGCTACAAGGTACAGGTTACTCTTTGCTATTTGAACATGATAAATGTGTGATAAAGGAGAAAAGATCAGGCTGTGTAGTTGTGAGTGCTCCTATGAGTAAGAATAGAATGTTTCCACTCAACTTAGCAGCAGACGTGGGAAAGGCTATGGCAGTAAAAGGTGATGAAGAAACCATGCTATGGCATATGAGATATGGTCATCTCAATGCTCAAAGCTTGAAGCTTTTGAGTACAAAGGAAATGGTTGTTGGTGTGCCCAAGATAGGGGAATTGGAGTTGTGTGAGGGTTGTGTTTATGGAAAGCAAGTAAGAGGTTCTTTTTCAAATGATGAACCATGGAGAGCAAGTGAGTGTTTAGAGCTCCTACATGCTGATTTGTGTGGTCCTATGCAAACTGAGTCATTAGGTGGTAGAAAGTATTTCTTCTTGATCACAGATGACTGCAGTAGATTCAGTTGGGTCTATTTTCTTAGATTCAAGTCTGAAGCATTTGAAAGCTTTAAGAGATTTAAAGCTCTTGTTGAAAAGCAATCGGGGAAGATGATCAAGGCATTGAGAACTGATAGAGGAGGAGAGTTTATGTCCTATGAATTTATGAACTTCTGTGAAGAAAATGGAATAAGGAGAGAATTGACAGCTCCCTACACACCTGAGCAAAATGGTGTGGCTGAAAGGAAGAACAGGACTATCATAGAGATGGCTAGAAGTATGTTCAAAGCCAGGAAGGTTCCCAATGAGTTCTGGTGTGAAGCTGTGGCAACAGCCGTGTATGTACTCAACATCTCTCCAACAAGAGCAGTGACTGACAAGACTCCATTTGAAGTATGGAGAGGGAAGAAACCTTCAGTGAGTCATCTCAAGGTGTTTGGATGTGTGGCTTATGCTTTAGTGAATTTGAGAAAGAAACTAGAGGACAAGGCAGAGAAGTGTGTGTTTATAGGTTATGCAGCCCAATCAAAGGCCTATAAGCTTTACAATCCAGTGAGCAAGAGAACAATAGTGAGCAGAAGTGTGGTGTTCAATGAAGGAGTTGAATGGGATTGGGAGAATAAGCATGCTCAGTCTATGGAAGATGAGGTGATCCCTGTAATTCCCATCAATAGTTCAACAGAAGAAGAGGATAGTGATGATGATGATCATGGTGATACTCCTCCTGCAACACCAGTACAGCAACAAAGCTCAGGCTCTTCAGGCAGTCACAGTGGATCATCATCAAGGTCATCAAGTGAGTCACCACCAAGGAAATTCAGATCCTTGTCTGATATATATGCAAGCTGTGAGATGGCTTTAGTAGCATCAGATCCTGAGTACTTTGAAGATGCTGAGAGCAATGAGAATTGGCAAAAGGCTATGAAGGAAGAATTGAAGTCCATACAGAAAAATGAGACATGGGACTTGGTGCAGCTGCCACAAGATAAAAATGTCATTGGTTTGAAGTGGGTTTTCAGAACCAAATTCAATACTGATGGCAGTGTTCAGAAGCACAAGGCCAGGCTAGTAGCAAAGGGGTATGCACAGCAAGAGGGCATAGATTTTGAAGAAACTTTCTCTCCTGTGGCAAGGATGGAGACAGTGAGAGTTGTGTTGGCCTTGGCAGCTCAGTGGCAATTGCAAGTCTATCAATTAGATGTGAAATCAGCCTTCTTAAATGGAGAATTGCAAGAGGAAGTGTATGTTGAGCAGCCACAAGGTTTTGTGAAGGAAAATGAAGAGCACAAAGTGTACAGGCTACACAAAGCTCTATATGGCCTGAAGCAAGCTCCAAGGGCCTGGTACAGTAAGATTGATTCATTCTTTCTAAAGAATGGATTTGAGAGAAGTGAAAATGAGCCTACACTGTATGTGAAGAGGAAGAAGAATGGGGAGTTCATAGTGGTGTGCTTATATGTAGATGACATAATCTACTTTAGTTCTTCACCAGAGTTGCTCAAGAATTTCAAACATGCTATGATGAGCAAGTTTGAGATGACAGATTTGAATCTGTTGCAGTACTTCCTCAAATTGGAAGTGAAGCAAAGCAAAGAAGGTATTTTTGTGTGCCAAGTGAAGTATGCCAGAGATATGTTGAAGAAATTTGGAATGGAAAACTGTGATGCTGCTCAGACACCAATGAATATGAATGAGAAATTGAGAAGAGATGATGGTACTCCTATGGCTGATGAAAGGTTGTACAGAAGCCTAGTTGGTGGCTTAAACTATCTCACACATACTAGGCCTGACATTACCTATAGTGTGAGTGTAGTTTCAAGGTATTTGCACAGTCCTACAAAGCAACATTTGGGAGCAGCTAAAAGAATTCTAAGGTATATTGTTGGCACAATAGAGTATGGCATGTGGTATGAACATGTTGAAGACTTCAAGCTGAGAGGATACACAGATAGTGACTGGGCTGGCTGCATTGATGATAGAAGGCGTACCTCTGGATCTGTGTTTGGGCTTGGGTCAAGAGCTATCACATGGAGTGCAAGGAAGCAAGATACAGTAGCACTCTCTTCATCTGAAGCAGAGTATGTTGCAGCTGGAGCAGCTGTCAAGCAAGCTCTATGGCTGAAGAAGCTTATGCTTGATCTGAGCTGTGACCATAAGGAGGCGATTGAGTTGTGGTGTGACAACAAATCAGCAATTGCAATGACCAAGAACCCAGCCTTCCATGCCAGAACAAAACACATAGATGTTCAACATCATTTTATTCGAAGGCTGGTGGCAGAAGGCCAGATGACTCTCAAGTTTTGTGGAACTAATAGCCAGGATGCAGACATATGCACAAAGGCTCTCTGCAGTGCAAAGCACTTTTATTTCATGGAGAAAATGGGCATGAAAGAATTCAAATTAAGGGGTGGTGTTGAAATGTAATTTGATCTTTCTTAGAGCTGAGTTAGTTAGCTAAGTTGTAGCTTGGTTTATGCATTTTTATGTTATGAAAACAGTTAGTGTTTTGTATGCAGTTAAGCTGCAGTTTAGAAGAATGTTAGTGGGGTGTGTAGTGGGTAGTTTTTGTGTTCAGTTGTGTGAGTTTAAGCATGTATTTGGTAGACAGTTTTCATTAATTGAAGTGTGTGGAAGTTGTGGTTTATGCAAGCATCCGAGTTCTTGTTCCCTTTTGTATCACAGAGGAACTTTGTTGAGTGAGTGCTTGGCATTTTGATTGATCAAAAGCCTTAGATTTGTGAGGTTGATTCCGGAAATTGTTCAACATCGAATGCAACAAATCCTACTAAAAAGAGTGTTAAGTACATCCTACACGCTCCTCCCACAGCACCAGTAATCAACCCCCAAACTATATCTAAAGCATAGTGAAAACACAAGTACTGATCGATAAGGTGTCGGTCCACCCGCAAGGAACTGATCAGAGGTTAATAGAGAATTTAGGCTCACACCCAATCTTGGTAGGATGTATTTTGAAGTATGCTTCACATATACGGCAAGGCCTCGACTATTTGATCGATCCTCTGTTGCGCCTTCTCCGAATCAAGTAATAATATGATGGCAGACTCATATGGATTCATTTTTCAAGTATAACTTACACAAACTTATAGCTAACCAATGAAACAAAACAATTATAACCTTGGCATTGAAAGTAGGGGTGGGCATAAATCCCGCAAATCCCGGTCCCGTCCCGGTCCCGTCCGGCAAAAATTATGCGGGACGGGACGCGGGACGACCCGTCTCAATCCCGTCCCGTCCCGCATGTATATAATAATGTCATATATATTTATAATATAGTAAATATATTAGATTACACACTGTATTATAGTATATTATTTATAATATATATTAGATTACAGTATGTTATTTATATATATATATATAGTATAGTGCGTGTGTGTATTTACGTACAGTATATGTTATACTACAGTGTGTATTATAGGAGTATTATATATAATATATATTGCATCAGTGTGCATATATAAATATAGGGGAACCCGTATTATATAAAAAAATTATTATATGAGTTACGTCTTTGAAAATCTTAAAATATATAAGAATTTTTTTATTCTTTTATAATATTTTTTATTTGAGGAACAAGGCCCGCGCGGGATTGAAAAAAAAAGAGTAAATCCCGTCCCGTCCCGTCCCGCGCCCACCCCTAATTGAAAGTATATTCACGTATTTGAAAGAACTTAAGCCTGCATGACATTATGTTGGTTTCACTTTCACAGGCGAGTACTCCCTCCGTATCGCAATACTTGTTGTTTTAGAGTGTTAAAGTTGTATCAAAAAACTTATTGTTTTAACTATAATTATTGTCTTTATAGGTAATGATTGCTCTTTTTATAGGTAATAATTAGTACTTTTAGGTACTTTAAGCTATAAAAGTAAAGTAAAGATATGTTTTATTAATAAGTGTGCATAGAGCTAAAACAACGAGTATTGCGATACGGAGGGAGTATTTAAAAACAACACATATAGTAGTACAAGTACAGTACTATTGATAAATATAGCAACTTTAATATACGGAGTAGGAGCTATGGCTAAAACAAAAGATGCGACTAGTACGTCTAGATTTTGCCAAAGATGCCACTTACTGTATATAGCTATAGCTCGTACTGTTAGCTAGCTATGCATATAGTATGTCATTCCAGGAATCACAATCATTGCACGGACTCAATCTGACATGTTTGGGCAAGCTATTTTTCAAATAACATATGAGACAGTACAGTAACGTGTCTTAAATTACCCAATCTTAGACTTTGATCTATATACGTAGTTTTGATAGGAGTATTACAGTAGCGGTTATATCCGGAGTTCGAATCGGGGACCTATGAGGAATGGCTACAGTAGCTTGTACCATGTACAATATATATACAGTACGTGCTTTGAAAATCCAGAAGCAATAAGCTGAAAATTCATATGGAATATATAACGTATAAATATTCCTACCAAATATATATATATATAGAGAGGTTAGTTCCGGTGTACACATCTCTTATCGTGTATCATGTACTCATAAATTATTCATCTATTTGTTCATGATTTCACATAATTATTCATCTGTAAAAAATTAAATAGTGTAAAAAATGTAAATTTTATTCTAACGAATAATCGCCCAATACCCCTGAATAATTTCATTCCACCGAATAATCTCTCAATACCATCGAATAATCAAAAGTTACTTTTAATCTCATTCGTTGATCTTCTTAATTCAATGGTCCAGATTTATTCGCATGATACACAAGGGCTGAGTACATATGATCTATTGTGTGTGTGTGTGTGTGTATATATATATATATATATATATATATATATATATATATATATATATATATATATATATATATATATATATATATATATATATATATATATATATATATATATATATAGGGATTGACTCCGGTGAAAACCTCAAATTATGGTAAAAACCCATGAGGACTACTTTATATCTCGTTTTTTTTGAAACCCGTGCTAAAAACCTCAATCACACGGTGACTTTACAACTCGGTTCAACCTAAAAACCGTGCTAAAAACTCCAGTTTTAAAATAACACATGACTTTATAGTTCGGTCAAACCGAAAAATCGTGCTAAAAAGCTAATGTTTTAAAATTATATAGTGACTTTATAGCTCGGTTTTATTCAAAACCGGGCTAAAATTTATGACTTTATAGATCGGTTCTATTCATAACCGGGCTATAAAGCAAGTGAACCGGACTAAAAAGCCGGTCCTCACGGGTTTCTACCGCAATTTTGGTTTTCACCGGAGCGCGACCCTATATATATATATGTATGTATGTATGTATGTATGTATGTATGTATGTACCCTTATGTTAGAGCATCTCTAAAAGTTGTTGTAAACACTCTCTAAATTATAAAAAGTCAATAGAAACTTTTTTATACACTATATAACTCAAACTTTTTTTATTTTACAAATTTATATATTTAATATACCAACTATAGATATTTTCTATTTATAATAAAATTTATTTTATTACCAATAAAAAAAAGAAATTAATGCCTTTAAAAAAAGCAATATGAAAGTTTTGGCCACTTTCTCCAAATTTAGAGATTTTCCTTCTTAGCACAAAAAAAAAAGAGATTTTCCTTCTTATCTTCTTTCTTCATTTCTTTATTTTGCCTATTGATATTCAAAATAGTTATATGAATTTTTGCCCATTGATAACCAATTAATCACCATAGTTAGTATCATTAAAATTTTCAAATTAGTTATCTCGATTTGTTTTTTGTTTATGGGTTAGTATTTAGGCTCATTACAATAGGGGAGGGTAAATCACTATATAGAGTGTGGTATTATGCAAGTGAAAATTGAAGGAGATAGCCCGGGAGTGATTTAATGCTTGGAACGTACATTAATATTTAATGGAGTTCTTAAGAAATTGAGATGAATATAACTGATTCTATTGCTTCTGCATTCCCTCCAGTGTTGTGTGCTTCCATATGTATTTAGAGAACTCAATCAAGTGGCCGATAAGGTGACCCAGATACACCTCTCCTTTATGCTTTAAATATCTCATCCTAAACTCGTTGATATCGTGCAAAAGAATAAACTATTAGAGCATCTCTAATAGTTTTCCCATTTTGGAGATTTTGGAGTTTTGGGGGAATTTTAAGGGTTTTTTGTTCAACAGATTTTCCATCACATTCTCCAAAATGGAGAAGTATAAAAAAAATAGAGAGAATTTCCTAAATCTGGAGCATTGTTCAAACTAAATAATTCTCCAACTTTATCTGTAATTGTAATCTTATATTTGAGCTTGTTTCTTTCTTTTCTTTTCTTTTTTCTTTTGATGTCTTCAACATTACTTCCTCGATCTACTGCAATAAAAATTAATAATAATAATAACTATATACTCCTATATTATGTTTAAGTCAATAAATTAGAGGAAAAAAATCAAAGAAGTGGAGCCCACTCATGTCTCCCAAGTAGGACCCCTTCCAATAGCATGAAATGACTCCCTTCATCTCTCTCCTACTCACCTCTCCACTTTTGACTTCCCAATCCTTCTCTCCTCTCCTTTAATTTTTTTTCCCCCTCCTTTCCCAAATTACACCATTCTCCTCTCTCCCCCTACTTACCAAACCAAGCAAAACCTCCACCCACACCAACCACCGACCCTCCGACACCATGTCAGCCGACCCACAGCCGTCCTCCTCGACACCGGCCGCAGCAACCGCTAGCTCCGCCGCCGCCTCACCGCCCGCGACGCCGAGCCGGTACGAGTCCCAGAAGAGGAGGGACTGGAACACGTTCGGGCAGTACCTGAAGAGCCAGAGGCCGCCGGTCAGCCTGTCCCAGTGCACGTGCGGCCACGTGATGGACTTCCTGAGGTACCTGGACCAGTTTGGGAAGACCAAGGTGCACTTGAAGGGGTGCGTGTTCTTCGGGCAGCCTGACCCGCCTGCCCCATGCACCTGTCCTTTAAAACAGGCGTGGGGCAGCCTTGACTCCATCGTAGGCCGTCTCAGGGCAGCCTACGAGGAGAATGGCGGGCTGCCCGAGAGGAACCCTTTCGGAGACGGGGCGATCCGGGTTTACCTGAGGGAGGTGAAGGAGAGCCAGGCCAAGGCTAGAGGCGTCCACTATAAGAAGAAGAGGAAGAGGAGAGCCCAAGTGAGGGAGCCAATTCAAGCACCATAGCCTAATTAGGTATGTTTGATTTAATTAATTATCACTATACATTGGTAAGAAATAAATATATAAATATATATATTAGCCATGGGATATATATTACTTGCTGAATTGAAGCTTCACAGGATAGTGGAAACCCTAGACGAAAACCCTAATTCGAATATCCTTGATATATGTCTAATTGATGATCGATATGTGTATGTTATAAGATTTACCCTTTAATAGGAATTAATTTGGGGCTTAGGAAGGTAGTACTACAAATTACATATATGGTGATATATATATACTTAATTTGGAATTGAAGGGACATATATATCAAATTAATTAAACAATATGTACTAATGAGCACCGACCCCACCATATATAGGATGCGAACTAAGAAGTGACATGTATCATTTTATATATTTATTATATTAGATCCTTGAGAGTTTTCTTGTATGATTGATTAATTAGCTAAATTGATATTGATTTCCCTAGCTAATCATACTTTATAACACGGAAAATTAGCTAAATTTTCTTGTATGATTGATATTGAGTTTTCTTGTACAGTAAGCCCAAAGCAAACTATTCTTTCGCCTTTTACTAAAAGACGAAAAATAAAAGCATAAAGTACTAATTACATTTGAGATATTCAGAATAATAGTGTACTCCTCTCACAACTATTACAAAGATGCATGCATAATTAAATTAATTTTTGAGGTGATACCCTAGCTAGCTAAGTATATATATATATATATATATATATACATTAGCTTGTTTTTTTTATATATAAAAAAAATTTAGTGAGAAAGGTAAATTACTCTTAACACTTAACAGTGTGACCCGACATCCGTTAATAATTTCACATATAAGGGTGTGGTTCGGGTGTGCACTGTACACAAATATTATTCGGTGAAATGTGAAACATTATTCGGTAAAATTTGAAGCATTATTCGGTGAAATGTGAAACATTCTACCGAATACTGATATGTTTTTTTTTTCCGTTCATTTCAGATAAAAATGTCCCAATTCCATTGAATAATTTATAACATTCTACCGAATAATGTTTAGTTTTTTTATTCATCCATTTCAAATAAAAGAAACCTCAATTCCCTAAACAATACTTACAATTTATACGAAATGTTTCAAATTTCACCAAATAATGTTTCACATTCCCCTAAACAATACTCACATACATTTCACCGAATAATGATTCAAATTTCCCCGAATAATGTTTCAGATTTCACCGAATAAATATTTATCCACAATGCACACCCTAACTTGTGCACAAATGATCCATACACACTCCCATAATATATCCATCATAATATTATAACCAGAGTAAAAGGTCTTGAGTAAAAAAGAAAGGGTATTCTACATTTCTACCCAATTCATTAGTAATATTTTACCTAGACAGATAAAACCCCTGCTTTCTTAGCAAGGTTCAATTACAAAATGGTACTAAAACTAACATATATATATGTAAAAACAAAAACAACGTAATTTATTTTTGCAAGCCCTCCCTCCGCCATGGCTCCTCCTTGACCCGCTCAGGCAAGCCCCGCCGCCATGACTCCTCCTCGACCCGCTCAGCCAAGCCCCGACAGCCCACCACCAGTCCAGCCAGGCCGATCGTCTCCGAGCCTCCCCCTCGCCACCCACCACCAGTTCGCAACCGTCTCCGAGAGAAATTCCAAACACACAAATGAAATTGACGAATGCGGTTGAAAACCCAGATTCGATACAAATATGGGGCTGGGTAATGGGTTTTCGAATCTTCAAATTGAAGAGGGGTGAATAAAATCGACACAAATAGGGGGAAAAGGCTCGGTGCAGGATGAGTCCCCGTTGGCTAATTCCGAAAACCCCAAAGGTTTTCAAAACAAATGTGGGCAGACACTTTTGGTCGGAGCTTCTAATCGGAAGAACGAGAGAGACTCGGTGGTAGTGGTGGACAGGTCACAGGAGCCATGGCGATGGTGGACTAGTGGTGGGCTGTCGGGGCTTGGTTGAGCGGGTCGAGGAGGAGCCATGGCGGCGGGGCTTGGCTGAGCGGGTCGAGGAGAAGCCATGGCGGAGGGAGGGCTTGAGGTTGAAGGAGGGTTACCAGTAAAGCGCGGCCTCAGGCCGCGTTTGTTTGGTTTTTTTTTATTTAATTGAGAAATTAAAAAAAAAAGAGTAGAAACGCGGTCTCGGACCGCGTTTCTTTCGTTAATTATTTTCCCCATTTCAGATATGAAATTTTCCGAATAAAACGCGGTCTCAGGCCGCGTTTTTCTGATCCGCCTGACAAAAATGAATATTTTTGTAAATAGTTTGAAAATGTGAATATTTTGTTAAATATTTATTTTTTATTGAATATTTTGAAAAAAAAATCGAATAAATTAACAATTTAATTAATTTGGGAAATGTTTTCTCTAAATACACTCAGTTTATACATTTTTATAATATATTTTAATATTATTTACAAAAATAATTTTTCAATTCTTAATTATTAGGCCACACAATACATAAACCATTAATTTATTTGTAGTCTGTACGTACGTTTTTTTTTTGTCGATGTATACAGGGGTGGATCCAAGGGTGGGCAAAATACAAGAATATATGCGGTATATGAAAAAATTGAAAATTAAAATACACGTATTTTTCATGGCTTAGTGGTTGAGTCCACCCCCAATTTAAACAGAAATCAATCAACCCATGTTGACACATATTTTCATTTGTTTTTTTCTCAATCCATTTCTCATTATTTTAAAATTCTAATAATTTATTTTGTATTTTATAATTAAATAATTTTTTTTCTTACAAATTTAAATTATTCTCTTAGCTTCATATATATTTTTTGAAAAATTAGTTCTTATAAAATAATATAAAAATTATCCATAAAAAATTGTGTCCACTCCGAAAAAATTTCTGGATCCGCCCCTGGATGTATATATGATTATGCTTTCCCTTGCTCCTAATTAATCCTAATTCCGTTTATCCCTAAGTTTATCTACACCCATAACAAAAAGATTCTAAACATGCTAATTACGAAAGTTCAGTATAAATTGTAAAATACTGTAATTAATACAGGGAAGCTAGGGTGGAGTACATTTTTTTACGGTGAACAGCTAGTTCAGTACATATATGTGTTGCCTGAAGCGAGGACACAGAGATGCTTTAAAAGCTCAGGTCCAGCAGGAGAATATTAAGCTTTATACTATAGTTTTCCTCGAGTTATATGGGTTACCCGAGATGGATCTCCCACCACTTTTATGCCCTTCTGATGCAACACACAATTAATTATGGTAGATACTTAATTATTATGATAAAAAAAAATATTCAAAAATTTATTTTTAAGTTATAATTAAACCAATCATAAATATTTGTATAATTTTCTCATGAAAAAAAAAACATATTTTGAAAAATATTAAAAAATGAAAAAATGATTATTTTATTATAATAATTTCAATATTTTCCAAAATATATTTTTTTATGAGAAAACTTTATAAATATATATGATAAAAATAATTTTTTGATTTTTTTTTTATCATAAATATTTGTGCTTGCATGAGGTTAAATATCACAGGAATTGCAATATCCCAAGAAAGTGAGTTTTAATATATGCATTTGGATAAGAAAATAAAAATTGAAAATGCCAAAAGTTATCTTCCTGAGATTTCTACTTTCTCCAAAATACAAGAAGTGAAATCACCTAGGGCGGAGTAGGTAAAATTTCATAGGTCCCCGGTTCGAACCCCGGAATGGCCGCTCTTTATTTACCTATTCAAGGAGTAGGTAAAATTTCTTCCACCCTTTTTATTTTAACAAAATCCCTATTTTACCCAGCCAAAAAATCACACCCTCCATATATAAAGGATATAATAGTAATTGCATATAAATTCCCATGCAACCAAACAAAATGTGGTAATTTAATTTATGGGAATTAAAAGTTAAACAAACATATTTTTTCAAAATCTCAGTAATTCTAATTCCAGGAAATTGGACTTCCCATATATTAAATTCTCTGGAATTGTATTTACCCCTTTTATCCAAATGATAACTTAAGGGTACATTTAAGGTTGTAGGAGATCCTATACCAGGTTGCCCTTCTCTTGTTTTTCAGTTGAAAATGGGAATTATGCCTTTTTTTAATATTTGTTTATTAATAATTAATTTTTTATTGTTAGA
Organism: Persicaria tinctoria; assembly: GCA_037127255.1. NCBI lineage: Eukaryota > Viridiplantae > Streptophyta > Magnoliopsida > Caryophyllales > Polygonaceae > Persicaria > Persicaria tinctoria. Next base: position 63,536,901 of record JBANSL010000010.1, on the reverse strand, counting down.
GAATATGTGGTGGTGGGCTATAGATAAATTTGAAAAATACTCTTTTTGTTAATTAAAATATTTCGTTTACTATTTATGCATGCTTTTTTAGAATGATAAAATTAAAAACTATATAAAATATTAATTTTTTATATTTTTTTATAAATTCGTACTTAATAGTAATAAGTATGAAATTATTAAAAAAAAGTTAATATTTTGTATATTTTTAACACCTAAAAAGCGTGTGTGAATAGTAAAACGTCAAATTTTAATTAATAGATAGAGTATGTAATAGAATAAATTTATTAATGTCAGTAAATTGGTTGAAATATGAGTGTTGAGATATTATAAACACAAAGAGAAAAAAAAAAAAAGTTTACTCTATGGGTGCGGAGGTTTTTGGGAGAATACTTATGTTTGGTAACACGTAGCTAATAATAGGGTAGCTGAGATAGATTAATTAAGTGTATTAAATATATGTTAAATTAGAGTGTTTATAAGCTAATAAGTGTTTGGTAACCCAAGGGCAGGGACAATCTGGGCGATCGCCCAGGGCCCAATCCAATAAGAGGGCCCAACCAGGTTTACATGTATATGTATTATAAACTCCATATTTGCTCCAGCAATTGGAAAATAAAAAGGCCCACAATTGAAAAAGCCCAATCCACCTACTGCCTACTATCTACTCCAGTAATAAATAAATAAATGAAAAAAAGAGATGTGACGTGAATGTGTAGTCTTTCCTCTTTCCACAGTCTCCTTTCTTCTCTTTCCTCTTAATTACTACTGTACTCCTCTTTCCTCTTAATTCTTGTGGCCTTGTGGGTTGTGGCATGAAAATTGGGTAATAATGTAATATAAATCAAATTTGTGAGGATATTGACAATCTTTTACAGTATTTTTTAGTTGTAATGGTTGCTGCTATAGAAGGCCTTGTTTTGTATTGAACGTAATATTTTTATTATTAATAGTACTACCTCCGATCTAAAATATATGTCGTTTGACTTTTCAACACGTATTTTTAAGAGGTAAAAACTATATAAAATATTAAGTTTTTTTGAATTACTTTTTTACAACTTAATATTCGTTAGTAATAAGTATTAAATTGTAAAAAAATAATAATAAAAAAGTTAATATATTATATAGTTTTTACCTCATTAAAATACGTGTTAAAAAGTCAAACGACATGTATTTTGGATCGGACGGAATAATAAGGAAGTTTTCAATACATAAAGGGCCTTTATATTTTTTTCGCCCTGGGCATTTAAAATGAAAGGATCGGCTCTGCCCAAGTGATAGAATAGCTGATACAAACTGTCTGATTCGATATGAGAAAATGAATAGGGTTCTGAAAAGCTTAGGGTGAGTAATTGTTGAAAATCAAATTTCAAAAACTAATTAAACTAAGATCTTATATTTAACTTATTTAAAACTATAGAATATTAAAATCAAAGGCTCTGAAAAGCTATGGACCCTTAGAATTTGAGACTAGTTGGAAAAGAGAAGATATTAGTTGAAAAAGGAGGGAAAAATGGTGGTTTTAGGAGAATCTGAAACTCCAGCAAAGTTGTGAAATTTGAGGGGAAAATGAGTTGAACATTAAAAAAAAGGGAAATTGTTTTTAATTAATTCAAACTATTTTATTAAGCAAAAATCACCTCTCATACAGAAATATAGTAGTACTTATATATTTTATTTTCTGTAACTTGTTAACCACATATAAAAAAAATTAAAAAAAAAATTATTCCTCTTCACTTCATATATTACTGCCTTTTCTCCTCTTTCTTCCCTTTAATATTCAAATTATCAAATATAATTATGTATTTTTATCCATGCTCTTGGGTGGTGGTCTAATAGGAACTATCTCTGTATATATAAAAAATCTAATCGTCAAACAAACTGTTATGCTATGTCTTATCCTTATACTAGGCAACCATTTCCATACCCTAAAATTTTAATCTCCTGAAATTTTATGGAGTTAATTAAATATGGTCAAATTTATGGAAATTAAGTATGTTAACATTTAAGGTAGTTATCTCAATTTTGAATTTAATTATTTCACAATTAAAATTTGATAAAGTGGACGGTGTGGGTTGCAAACTGGGTGACATGGTTTTTTGGATCCTAGAAAATTTTAGCTAATGTTCGGTCCTTTTAAAGAACTAAATAGTTATGCAGTAAACAGATCGAGGTCGTATAAGCCTGAGCAGTACAAGCACATAGTCTTATTATATATACAACAACATATGCACGAAGCCATTAACTCCTAATTCAAGTCATGCATATTCGTAGAACAATATATACTGTCAAATGATACATTAATCGTTTGCGTTGGTTTTATAGCTGGGTTCCCGGAAGAGATCGATGCAGTAACGTCAATCCTTGGGCAAGCAATAATGCCGACTCAAGCAAATGCACGCGCTTAAAAAACAAGTACGAAGAAAAGTATTAAGCATCAATGAGAATCAATCTGATCTCCCAGCGAAAACACAGGTCTCAAATCATCTGTTTGCAGGATCATGCCGATTTTTGAAATGGAAGCTTATATATACATCGATCTACATATATGGACAATATATGAAGTACTATATAAATTCACCTGCGCTCTGCTTCAGTTTCTTGGTGTAGAACTGACTATATGCTGTCATTAACCTCACGGTTTACCAATTAGCATTGATACAGTAAATGATATTTTGAGGCAGTTGAATAGGATTTTGCATATGTATGATATGTTGCTAAAATCGAAATACTAGTATACTTCAATGCAGGTTCAAATCCTGAAAACGAAGAGCATTACCCACCACATTAGATATGAACTTCTTTAAGTAATACATTCTACATGACTATCAGGAAAGGGGGAAGGGAGAAATGCTAGCAAAATGGTTTGAAGTTACAGGAGATAGGAGACACGCTATCGTCACAAATCTGTAGGGATAGGGGATTGCATTACACCACAAAATAATCCTAACCCGATTCCAAACAATTGGAGCATAAACTTTGTTACATATCTTAAGGTGAAATATAAACTATGAATACGATAACTAATAATTTGCTTTCTTCTACTACAAATGCTCTGCAAATGACCTCTTTATGTTCAATGTCATTGTCAAGAATGCGACTAAGGTACGCCTCCTTTCTTGAATGATCAACTGTGCCATTAAGCCTGGGCTGCTAGCAGTATTCTGCATGAAAAAGAAGAGAAGTGAGTCGATTAAGTAAACAAAAGCACAAAGAACAAAATTGGCGAAAAACGAAAGCCCAGGACCATGGAGGATGCTAGTTCTGAATTCCAATGATGACTATGACAGTTGCAGCATTTCCTAATCAACAGATACTACAACTAAAGAATAAAAAGATGGTCTCCACTTTCAAGGAAATGAAGTCATCTCTTTTTTCATTTGGCACAAGTGCACCAAGATTTTGGGTTAAGGTACAGATTCCTCTTACTTGAATCTTACATGTCGTTGCCGACTTAGCAATTATCATGGAAGGGCAAAGTCGGGAAAATAAAAGGCGAGGCCCCAGGTTGAAGGGGAGAAACTTTTGGTAGACTAATCAAAACCAACCGTCTGGAAACCAAAGAACATGCAAGTTTTCAGATGAGCCAAGGGAAAATGTAAAAGCTACTTTAAAGCTCACAGTGGGGCACATCCCTTGGCTGTAGGGGCATCTAAGATAAACACTGGCAGTGGCAGATGAATAAAAAGCACTTCAATAATTTCGCATCAAATGGACCCCAAATTTTAACAAAACACAAAAGGAGAACCCAAGGGTTGAAAGAGCAGTTAACATAAATTATAGAATCAGAAACACTGGATAGGATCAGAAAGCAAGCATATTAATATCAGGAAGGCAGGAACAAATCTAGGAGTTCTTCCACTTCAAATTCACAAACCTAACAGCAAACAATTGTATGTTTAGGAAAATAGAAGGATAGAAAGATTTAGTGCACATCACCTAGTCCATCATGGTGTCCCATTTGCTTGTTTGGGCAGTTAGATTTTTAAAATGAACAAAAAGCACTTGAATCCATTAAAACATTCATCTCCCAATCATGGTGAGTGGGACAACAGTATGGAGTATGGACTATGAGATCTCAACCGAGAGAGAATAGATCATGCACACTCGACAGAATCAGGGTCCTTCACCAAACATAAAAGACATGATGATATTTTCATGTGCTCAGACAGTGCGGCTAAGCTAACTCCGCTTCCATAATGATCATCATCTCAAAACAGAACGTAAAACTGTAAATTTGCGCCCTTGAATTTTGCTTCACTCTCTCATACAGTTGAACTATTCAAGACGTGTTGGGAGGAACGATACAACAAGAAGGAACATGGAATCTGACCCAAATACCCCAAAACAGGCACAGCATGAAATAGACAAGCTCTTGGAAGAACCATGTCAAAGCTTTAACATGGCATTTGGTGAGTTATGATTGGTAACCTTTCTACATCAGGAATCAAGAATACAGCAGTGTGATATAGACAAGCAATCAAAGCAAATTATTATGATATTTAAACCAGAAGGAGACAACTCAAGACAGAGGACCAATACAAAAAAAAAATGAAATTTGAAACTAGGGCCAAAGGAACTAAGACTGCTAGTATCTTTGAACTTTCTTGATAAATACTGTATACAATAGTAAATGGCAAATCATATCTACTAGGAGTACTAGCTATCTCCAAGAATATATATATAATGGGTTTGCAATGAGAGGGTATAATACAGTGACAAGAAAGTTATAATAAACAAATGATGGAAGAAAAGAGCTTCTATCCATACTAATAGAGTATAAGCTAGTAAGTCATCTCTATACAAAAATATTGCCCCCTTGGCATTCAATTCTTTTGCCATGTGCCCGGTCATTTAGCACCACTTTCTCTCCACTATCTTCAATGTTAAAAAAACACTAATTTGGTATTTTGCTTTCTCATATCTCTTATTTTTACTATTTTTCTAGTGTTTCTCTTAATCCATGTTGTATTCTATATAAAAAACATGTTAAAATTCAAATGTATAAAATAGCTTATATAACTTCATTATACAATATATAAATTTGATTTTAAAAAAAAAAGTTAAACGGGAATGTCACGGGAGACTACTGGCTAGGCTCATAATACAAGAATCAACCAATATCAGTCTATTTAAGAACTCACTGACTAGAAATATCTTCCCTACAACAACAAAAAACTAATTGGTGATCAACAACATCATTCAACTCGATTCTGATCAATGAAAGCCAACGCCTTGATCATGTTGCAAACTTGCGTTTCAAATTTGTGTGCAATAACACCTAGACAGACACCAACTTCACAGTTGCATAAAAGCACTGTCGATAAGAACAGATTACATTGTGCACTGCAGACACTCGTGGTCATGATTAACAACACATTTTATTGGATCAGTCCTCAGTATCCCGTCACAGAACTTACTAGGAACACGAGTTCACCACAAGATGGATGCAATTTTAAGCTAACAGCAAAGCACAGAGTATAAAAGTGGCAAATTTTAACATACTTTAGTACACTATCTCCACCAAAAAAAACAAGTGGATGCGCTTGGCTCAAAACTATTTAAATATTAAACTAAACGAGATCAAAACTGTCCCCAAGCAAAAAATTAATAATAAAGAGAGTACTTCAATCCATTCATCTTCTTCGCAGGATAGAACATGAGAATGAAATAGGCATACACTAGGCAGAGAGAAGTTCAAACGTAATCTTACCATTGGAGTTCGAGTTCGACCTCTTAACTCTCTTGACCTTCTCAAGCTGAACCTGCATCTCCACAAGCATTTGCATCCTCTGGCACTCCAACTCCTTAGCAAATTGCATCCTCTGCTTCTCCAATTCAACAATCTGTCTCTGCTTCTCTGATTCCACTCTCGCGTAAACCTCCCCAAACATCTCAATCGCTCTAGCCAACTTCCTCAATCCATCCGCTTCGCCCAGCCGCCCGTTCGTTTTCAAGTCCTCCGGCTCCTTCACTTCTTCCTCCTCCTCATCCTCTTCATCCTCATCCGTATCAGCCGCTGCAGCGGCAGCAGCAACCGCCGAGTAATTCTTTCTTATATTGGAGTAACCGGCAGCTGCAGGAGTGGGAAAAGGCCGCTTCTGCGGAAGAACTGAAGCCACAGGCGTCATCGACCTCCTGTAAGGCAACAAAGGAACCCCCATAGGCGGCCCCCCTAAGGCCTGCTGCTGAGCCGCAACCGAGGCCATGACCACCTGAGGAGGCGAAGAGAACATCGACGGCGACATCGAGGAGGACGGCGAGGGCTTCTTGAGAGTGGAGAGAGTAGATCCGATTAGAGCGTCGAGAGGAGCGAAAAACGGCCACTGGCTCTGGTACGAGCCGCTGGAATCCAAAACCCTAGCTTTCTCCGTCTTATACTTCTTCTTCAAGGTGTCAATCCGATTCTTGCTCTGAACGTCGGTTCTATAAGCCTTCCTGTTGAGATGCGCGTGGCGATTGTTGACGACATCGGCGACCTCCTGCCAGTGCTTCTGGCGGAGGTTGCCGCGGTTGAGATCGAGATAGCGCTGGCCCCAGGCCTCGATGAGAGTGAAAGTGGCGTCCTCGCTCCAGCAATCCTCCCTGACCGGCATAACGCGGGGCTGGTGGCCGCCATGGTTCGCCGGCGGCGGTGGAGAGAGAGAATCGTTAAGCTCTTCTCCCATGGAGACGATTGTTCAGATCTGGTGAGGGACGGCGAGAGGGATGGGGATGGAGATCCGATCTGAGAGGGGAAGCAGAGGAGGAGGAGGTCAGGAGAGAGAGGGAGGAGGGGGGGTGAGGGTTTGAGGTGAGAGAAAGAGAGATAGAGAATAAGCGGCGATGAGAAAGCGCCGGCTAGGGAGAAAGAGGAAGAGCGTGAGAGGCGCATGATAAGGGCAAGGGTGAGGTCGCCGGAAATAGAGAAGCGCGTGGGCCGACGTTCACGCGGATAGGGTGAGGACTCTCGAGGTGGGAATTTGGGGGAAGTTCGGTCACTTCGGTGGGTTCTTCGGTTTGAGTGCCTCCTCCCTTCGGGGGATTGATTGCTCACGTCATCTGCCGTTTCCGATGGGATTAGAAATTTCTCTTTTTCCTTTTATTTTTAATGAAGGAACTAGGTAATTAAGGAAGGCCTTATCACTTATCAGCAAGACAAAAAAAGATGAGGAGATTTATTTAAAATAAACCGTGTTTCTAAACGCTAGTAATAACATAGGGTCAAAATATTTTTTGATTCTAAATTGAGTAAAACAAGATTTGATGGATTCGATTTTAATTTACGACATGCTTTTTAATAATGTTAAAATTTTATAAAATATTATTTTTAGTTTTTGACATCTTAAAATACGTGTACAAGACTCAAAACAGCATTTAATTTGAGCATTAAATTTGAGACATAGAGTAGTTGATTTTGTAAAATATTATTTTTAGTTTTTAACGTAAACGCTAGTAATAACATAGGGTCAAAATATTTTTCGATTCTAAATTGAGTAAAACAAGATTTGATGGATTCGATTTTATTTTACGACATGCTTTTTAATAATGTTAAAATTTTATAAAATATTATTTTTAGTTTTTAACATCTTAAAATACGTGTACAAGATTCAAAACAGCATTTAATTTGAGCATTTAATTTGAGACATAGAGTAGTTGATTTTGTAAAATATTATTTTTAGTTTTTAACGTCTTAAAATAAGCACACCACAAGACAAACAAAGATGAGGAGATTTATTTAAAATAAATCGTGTTTCTAAACACTAGTAATAACATAGGGTCAAAATATTTTTCGATTCTAAATTGAGTAAAACAAGATTTGATGGATTCGATTTTATTTTACGACATACTTTTTAATAATGTTAAAATTTTATAAAATATTATTTTTAGTTTTTAACATCTTAAAATACGTGTACAAGATTCAAAACATCATTTAATTTGAGCATTTAATTTGAGACATAGAGTAGTTGATTTTGTAAAATATTATTTTTAGTTTTTAACGTCTTAAAATAAGCACACCAAAGTCAAAACAGCATTTAATTTGAGACAGAGAGTAGTTGGTTATGGACATTGCATTATTTGCGGATAAGTGAAAATTAAAAGGGAAAATTAAAATACTCCTATTTTTTGGGGTATGGTAAAAATATATCATCAACTTTCAAATATAATAAAAATATTCCGACATTTGAGGGTAGTGGTGATATATTATCATAAGTTTTTTTCACGAGTAAAAAATGCTGACAAGGCAATCTACGTTAATTTTTTTACAAGGGTTTTATTGAATAATGTCTTTAGGAAAAAAAGTTTGATAGGGTTCATACCCAACATCTTTTCCTTCCTTATATATTCTTCCATGGTGGCCTCTTCAATTGTCTTCCAAGTCTTCCAGGTAGCTCATGGCTCATCTTCAATGTCAGTCCCCCTCCATCGTGATCGATTATCTTGAGTTATCTCCCTCACATCTTCTTCCCCTTTGATTCGTTCACGAACTTGACTGGGTAAGTTTTGTTTTTTTCCCCTGTTTGTTGTTGTTGTTGTTGTTGTCGATTTGGTTTTGTTGTCGGTTTGGTGTTAGGAATAGTCGTGTTGTGTTAATTTGAGGCAATTTTGACCGGATTAGTTGCTTGTTTGAATCTATTTCTTTTTCGGGTTTCATTTTTTACCGTTTTATTTTTTTATCAGTTTCCATGTATGCCGCCTTGTCAAAAAAAATCTATGTAGGCTGCCTTGTCAGTATTTTTTACCCGTGAGAAAACACGGGGTAATATATTACCACAACCCTCAAAGGTCGGGATATTTTTATTACATTTGAAAGTTGATGATATATTTTTACCATACCTCCAAATGTGGGGTTTTTTTAATTAGTTTTTCCAAATTAAAATCATGATAATTTAACATTATTACATTTGACAGTTGATAATATATTTTTACCATACCTCCAAAGGTGTGGGTATTTTAATTAGTTTTTTCAAATTAAAATCATGATAATTTAACAAATGAAATAGGAGTATCTATTTTTATTACTCCCCGTACTCGATAAATTCATTATTAATACTAATTATAAATGCGAATGTGTAAAGTAAAAACCAAACTGTAATTGAATAATAAAAATATTATTTTTAGTTTTTAACGTCTTAATAGGCGCACAAAAGTCGAAAACAACATTTAATTTGAGACAGAGAGTAGTTGATCTTATAAAATATTATTTTTAGTTTTTAACATCTTAAAAGCACAAAAGTCAAAACAACATTTTATTTGAAACAGAGAGTAGTTGGTTATGGAAATTGCCTTATTTACGAATAGGTGAAATTGAAATCATGACAATTTAACAAATGAAATAGGAGTATAATATTATATATCTATTTTTATTACTCTGTGTACTCGATAAATTCATTATTATTTTTTTAATACTAATTATAAAGGTGATTGTATAAAGTAAAAACCAAACTGTAATTGAATAAAAAAATTATAAATAAAAGTAATAGTCAACTAAAATGACAAGTATTAATATTGCGAAGAGTAAATTTTATTATCTTTAGGTGACGAATACTATAACATTAGATTAACTAGTACAGTATAATTTAGTTGGAATAAGACCAAATATATTTGGTAAAGAAAAAAAGGCAAAATATATTAAAATTTAGCTAAACATTGGCATAAACGCACATTTAACAACATCCATAAGCAAATTTTTTAGACAGATGAAGCGCTATTACTGTTACAGCAAATTCTGATTGCCAATCCAACCCGGAATCTAAATGCGAAACACAAGCGTTTGCTCAATAAGCGTGAGCGAATGCTTGACTTCCAACATCGCTATTGGAGCCAACGGACTAAGGCTAAACACATCCGATTAAATGATACAAATTCGAGTTATTTCCACATAATAGCTACAACCAAACGGGGCAGAAAAATGGTTAAATTCCTGACCTCTGATTCAGGATTGATCCTATCTGACCATGACCAAATCAGAGACGAATTTGTTACCAATTTCTCAAAGAGATTCAAGTCGTCATACAATCACGAAGTGTCCTGTGACGAGGACCTTACTGTCATCAATCATGAAATTTCCGATCAACAAAATCAGCTGCTTACAGCGCCCGTCACAAACACAGAAATTAAGTCAGCACTTTTTTCGATTGGAGCTGATAAGGCGCCGTGTAACACCCCCTTTTAAATCCCAAGGGAACGTTACAGCGCCAGTGAATCCGCAGACTTTAATGTCTTTGAATTCACCTGAGGCTTATAGGGACATGCAACCATGCTCCGATAAACAAGATGACAATTTAAGCAAATAAAATAAAATAGCCGGAAGTCAAATAAATATCCTAGTTTAAAATATCCGATCATAATAACATAAAAATACCAAAAACCATAAAGTATAAATAACTCCAAAATAGCTAAAACTAAAGTAGCATTGCGGAAACTTTAAAGGTTAAAAAACTTGTAGATTAAAGATTCAATAAATGATAGCTCGCTCTTCAACTCTCTCCTCCTCCGCTGCTTGCACTAAACCTGTGAAATATGGTCTGGTGTTTCGTGAGGACGAAGGACACCAGCCATCCAATAAATAGGATGGTTAGTACAATTAAGACTAGCAAATGATAGGGAAAATGTTCAGAATTTAACCTTACAGTGACCATAAAACGGTATGTTATATGTTAAAGGAAAGACACGAATATTTAACAGTGGAATCTGAATAAAAAGGTAAAAATTCACACATGACTCGGATGATCATAATGATCGATTATAAGATAAGAAAAGGAATTATACTCGAGACAGATGAGTATAATAACTGAAATGATCACCTATTTAATAGTCGATAATAACCATAATCGCACTAATCACAATGATAATAACAATAATAATATTACTACGTGGTATCGGTCGAGCCCTTAACAAGGACCACGACCTACATCAGATCGTTGTTTTACCACCCCGCAGAGAATGCATTCCGGGATGGTGTTTCATGAAACCTTGTAAGGCGGTGGCTTAACGAACCACAACCTGCAAGTCTGTCTACTGCATAACTTGCCAAAGGCCTATAGCCACTCGCATCACGTGGTGCGCATTTTAACTTATTATACATAAGCATCACATGGTGTCTAGCTATATTAACTTATTATACATAAGCATCACATCGTGACTATCTTAACTTATCATACATAGCCAGTTTACACTAGGTGATCATAATAACGACATTAAATCAAAAAGGGACAAGCATGGATAATTCAAATGATCTTATTATCACATGCCACTAGTTTGGATGAAAGAAACAAGCAGAATGTCATGCAATAATTTAGGAAGAAGAAAATGGGCAACTTTCACTTATCTCGAGTTAAAAACAAACAATCATATTTAATACGCATATCACTATAATTAATTTAATAATTGCCCATTATTTTAACTCATGCCAATTTATGAATAAAAAAGATAAATTACATCAAGCAGACGGATATGCAATTTATCGAAATTGGCAAGGAGATTGGCCACATGGCCGCATTCGACAAGGAAGAATTTGAAAGGCATATCAAAAGAATCACGAAACACGCAAAAGACGTTTGAACGAAATCACTTGCCTTAACCATCGACGATCGGTTGACGACATGACGAGATTTTAGCACCAATATGAATTCATCGGGGAGCGGAATCCGGCGTGGGTGCTTCGAGATTTCTTGGTGTCGAGATGAAGAAGGAGCTCGTCCTCCGGCGGCGATGGGTCTTCGGCAACGGCTCGAGCGGTGACGCGGGAGGCGACGCTCGTGCTGTGGTGGCCGGCGACAACAGGGCGGCATACAGGAGGCGGGTGCGGTGGTGGCTCGTGGCTTAGGCGGCAATGGTGGCGGAAATCCGAGATGCAGGCAACACGGGCTCGACCTTGGCATTCCCGGCAAGGTGCGACTGCAGCAGTTCAGTATGTTGTTCGTGGGCGTTCTGCAGTGGCTCGGCGGCTCGGACAGTGGCCAGGCAGCAGTCGGAGGCGAGTGCGGTGGTCCGGCTGTGGTGGTTCAGACAGGGGCTCACGGGATTCACGGGAGTAAAGAAGAAGAAGGTGATGATGTGGCCGGTTTGAATTAGGAGAGGCGGGTGTGATTTTGTGGAAAAACCCTAACATTGGACGTGTATCTATACGGGTGAATTAGGTTAGATAAAAGATAGATTTTAAGGAAAATAAATAAGAGAAGTGGATAAAGACGGAAATAGATGATAGATTTCTCCACTTTTAGGGGGATGACTATTATTTAATTTAATTTCATAAATTAAATAATAAGAATATTTGGAGGATTTATGTAATTAAATGATCATATATTATACTCTTTAGAATAATTTAATTATTCTAATTCATACTATATATCTTAGGTGAATTTATTAAATGATCAATTTCACAAGATATATACTATGGTTTAATCTAATATTGATTTATTTAATTAAATAAAAATAGAAAATAGCCCAGAAATAATTTGGGGTATTTCACGCCGGGCCCTGACGGTATGTCGACAGGTTTCTTCCAAACATACTAGAACATTGCAGGCCCCTCCATCATAAAAGCAGTCAAAGCTTTCTTTTCGAGCGGCAAGATGCTACGATAAATAAATCACACGTTAATCACGCTGATTCAGAAAAATGACGACCCTCAAAATGTGGGTCACTAGCCACTACAGGTCAATCAGCCTCTGCTCCACAATTTACAAAATCATCTCCAAGATTTTGACTGCACGATTAACATCAGTTTTCGACCAACTAATCCATCCTTTACAAAGCGCTTTCACCAAAGGCATGTCCATCCAGAACAATATCCTCATTGCTCACGAAATTTTCCACTCATTTCGACTAACTAAAGCTAAGACATGCTATATGGCTGTCTAATTAGACATGGAAAAGGCATACGACCGTGTCGAATGGCCCTTCCTTTTCGAGACACTCAATGAATTCGGTTTCGATCAGAAATTTGTTATGTGGATCAGAGAATAGGTACAGACGGTTTCGTACTCAGTGCTCATAAATGATGAACCGTCGAAGGTTTTCCTCCCGTCACCAGGCCCCAGACAGGGTGACCCTATGTCGCCTTTCCTGTTTATCCTTACAGCCGAGGTTTTAGCTAGAACGCTCCAGCAACGTTCAAATATCTTTAGGGACTTGGGGTTCATCCTCGGTAGGGGTTGGGTGAAGATCCCTTTCCTGGCATTCGCTGATTATATCATGCTATTTGGCAGAGCAAACCAATCGACTTGTTTTGAGTTCTCCAACATAATACAACGTTTCTGTCACATCTCTGGCCAACAGGTCAACCTACATAAATCCAGTTTCCAGGTGTCATCAAACACTTCAACCACAGCAATCCACACGGTCACAAATGCTATGGGCATCCCGCATGCAAATAATCTAAAGAAATATCTAGGATGTCCCATTATCAATGGTCGGGTCAACAAAAACACTTTCACAGATATCATCCTCAAAACAAAGCTACAACTGACTAAATATAAAGCCTCATCTATTTCAGCCGAATGAAGGAAAGTTCTAATTAAAGCAAACATTTCAGCCCAACCTCTGTTCCTCATGCAAGCGTTCTTATTACCTTCGTCGATTCTGCACGAACTTGACCAGATATACAAGAATTTTTTTTGGAACAAAGACACCAATTATACGCCTCTGGTGAGCTAGGACAAGATTTGCTCAGATACCCTAGACGGGGACATAGGCATTTACAAAGCCGAAACGATGAATATAGCACTACAAATGAAATTATTGTGGAAGATTATCGCCGAACCAGATAATATCTGGGTTAAGGTGATAGCAGGCAAGTACCTAAAAGGGGTTCTACTCCTAAGTTACAAACATAAGGGAAATACTTCTTGGCAATGGACTAAATTAAATTCTATCACAGAACTCTTCAAATCGGGCCTGAGATGGTCAATCGGAGACGGGAAGACCGTCAATTTCTAGAAAGACAATTGGGTTTGCAAAAAACCGCTCCATCAAATGGCTTCTCAGTCAATCCCGGATGATATAGCGACTTGGCCGGTTGCCAGATTTATTAATGACAACAACACTTGGAACACTCAGAAGCTCCAAACGGACGTACAAGGCATTCTTGACATGGATATCATATCAACAATCTCCACTACTCACCTTCCCCATAACAGGTTCTTTGACAGACGTTTTTGGGGATCCAGCAAAGATGGCTGGTTCTCCACGGCTGCGACAACCAAGATTATACCAAATAATGGGGGCGACAAAAATTTCAACTGTAACTGGATTTGGATATTGGACATCCCGTACAAAATAAGGCATTTCCTATGGAAAATTGCACGTGATGGTTTACCAACCTCTGACAGATTGCAAAGGTCTCATGTTTCTGTACCCTCAGGGTGCATCTTCTGCGGTTGTACTACTGAGTCGACTAGTCATATCCTGGTTCAATACCCCATGACGTCGTTGATCACCAATCGGTTGCTAAACGATATTCACAACAAACTCGGCACCAATACTCTCACCAAGTTGGCTTTTGCTTGGTGGGGTATTTGGTATTTTCGCAACCAGACGATATTTCAACAGATACCAAACGCCTCGGTTCAGGCGATTACTGTACTCTGCAACTCGACTTACAGGGCTTGGTGTGCTCGAATTGAGGACTCTGAGACGCTTCCTCTTGATAAAATTAACAAAAACAAGGGGACCACAACCAAAAAGCCTAAGACTGTGAGAGGCCAGAACTTCAGGACGGAGAGTTGGAAAAAAACACCTTTAGGTTACTACAAACTCAATTTCGATGAGTCGTACTGCCAGTCGGGGATCGGAGCCTGCAGTTTTGTGATCCGAGATCATTTAGGTGAAGTAAGGTCCTTAGGGGCGGAACAGTGTAATAATAGCTCCGCAGTTTTTGCCGAGGCTATGGGTCTTCGTATGGGGGTCTCCAAGGCCATTTCTATGGGTTTTAATAAACTTCTGATCGAATGGGACTGCTTGGTCGTCATAAAGGCTCTGCTAGGGGACTAGTCCAGCCCCTGGGAGATCGAGCTGCTGATGTAAAAGTCGATTTATATTCTTTCTCTCATGTTGCTATTCGTCACATTTTCAGGGATTCTAATGCGGTGGTCGACGGGATTGCACGTCTGGCCTACTCTGTCCCTGCCGATGATAGCTTCACGGATGATCTAGAACTTCGGGTTCTCGTCCGCTCAGACGCGCTAGGAAAGATGTCGACTCGTTGGCGTATTTCCTAATCCTTATCTGCTTCCAAAAAAAAAAAGATTGTAGATGGATTTTACGTCATTTGACCTTTTAAAAATATTGTTGATCCTATATAGACACTTCGGATCTCTGTTACATTTTTTGTGTTACACTCCATAATGCATCTCTTAAATTGATATGAAATATAAATAAAATTGAGAAAGAGATACTTTGGGTTTAAATTTACAAACCCTAAAAGCTAAATCATCAAAAATTCGATTGATGTTTAAAGTGTATTTTTATAATGTTTTAGCCTCTTATGAAAAGATATCCATGACTAGGTGCATAAACTCTAGAAGCTAAAACATTAAAATATACACTCAAAATATATTTTTTATATTTTAACCACTTAAGATTTATATATAAATTTAAACCTAAGATGCCATATCATAATTTGATTTATAATTTAGATAAATTTAAAAGGTATAATTTAGATAAATTTAAAAAGTGTAATAGATAGTGCAACACGAAAAGTATAAATGTAATCAGTGTTGCTTTACAGATGGTTGAATACTACACAGCCAGGTATTACCTTCTCATTTATTTGACATTATTTTTAAGATTTAATGGTATCTAAATAAAGAGGGATTGTTTATACAAAAAATCAATGTTTTAATTTCCTTTAATCTTAAAAAGGAATGATAGTCGTGATGATACAACAACTTCTGCTACCGAATTTTGTAGTTTGTCTTTCGCAGTGGCGGATCTGTGGGGAGGGGGCTTGAGGTGGCTGAAGCCCCCCCCTCCCCCTAAAAAAGGGGTATATTGTTTTATATAACGACTGTTTTTCTGTAATAAATATAAATGAAGTGGACATAAAACACTAAGGAGCGCTTGGCTCAATTGTTTTATATAACGACTGTTTTTCTGTAATAAATATAAATGAAGTGGACATAAAACACTAAGGAGCGCTTGGCTCAATGGTAAAGTGCGGTGGGAGATTAAATGGTAGCGTGCTATCCTAGGATCGATTCCCACTCCCTGCTCCTTTTTACCTGTTTTTTCTTTTCCCATCAACTCCCCACCCCCCATTGCTCCTTTACACAACAACCCAGTATTTTTAAAAACCATTGCTCATTTACACAAAATTGAAAATTCTGTATTTTTAAAAACCATCATCCTTTTTTTTTCTTATACACAAAATTCTGTATTTTATTGCTCTTTTACACAAAATTCTTTTTTTTTTTGATCCGAAAGAGGGGTCCAGGGCCCTTTATCTAACGTTACTAGTTCACCATTACAGATGGGGTAGCCCCCATGAATGGGAGAGTACCTTTGACACAAAATTTTATATTTTTAAAAACATCAAAATACATAAGCTAATTTTCTCTTTTACACAAACAGACAGTCAAATTAGACCATCTTTGCTGCAATGCAAGGTCATGTTGTAATTGTATAAAGATGAAAAATTCAATGTAGATTTAACCAGAACCGATGATTTTCTTTAATGTTTTTGCCCTAAGCCTCTGCCCCTCACTTACATTCGTTCAAATGCACGGAAAATATCATTGTTAAGCGGAAGGTTGAAGCCAATGATATTAATCCACGAAGCTTGTTTCCAAAACCCAAAGACAAGTCCTTGAGCCCACTGTGTCCAAAACCAAGTACTCCGTATTTTTCATTGTTCATCTCAATGAGCTCAAATTTTTTGCAATCTCTTTTAGTCTTTTCCTATGAAATTATGTATTCTTATATGTTGTGCACTTCTGTACGTATAGTCTCTTTTCTTGGAAAAAAAATTTAGCCCCCCTAAACAAAATTCTGGATCCGCCACTGCTTTCGTATCATAAAGGTATAGGATAGTGATACTTTAGTGAAAATAAAATTTAAAAAAAAAAATGAGTGAATCTCACAATCCCCCGTTGGCAAGAGTATCTGCAATTGTATTAGCTTGTCTCCTAATTTGATGAACCTGCACTTCCCACGTTTCCTTTGCCATCAGATGCGTGCATTGGGTAACAAGGTTGTGTGATGTGCGTAGACTGTGTCGTTTACTTGGCTCAGCATGGTGCAAGCGGCGCCGCAGTCCAACTCGAGTACTAGCTTAGTCACCCCGGCCCAGGTCCATTGCAAGTTTCAGCCCGTGATATGCCGCCAAAAGCTCGGCTACGACTGCTAGGCAGTTGCCATTGTTGGCTGTGAAAGCACATATTGTTACTGATTTTGAAAGGTTGGGAATGTCGTGTTACCGTGTGTATGTGTGTTTTACGTGGGGGAAAATTCAGCTCGTATTGGAGTCTGGATTCAGTTTACAAGTCACAAGTGGGCTTCAAGAAATCTTTCATATGAATCGGACCAATCGGTAATTGAGCTAAGTGGGCTGTTCATCGGCCCAAAATGGATCCGAACTTAGGCAAATTGAACCGAATCGAAAACCGAAATTTCAAAAAACGTAAACCAAAAACCGAACCGAACGAAATAGGTTTGGTTCGATTTTCAACCGGTTTGGTTTCGGTTCGGTTAACTCCTCTCTTATTCATCAATACTCCATCGGTTCTAAAATATAACTCGTTTAACTTTGTGATATATTTTTTAAGGAGATAAAACCTATATAAAATATTTAATTTCTAGAATAATATTTAATTTAGCATTAATATATATAATATTATTTTAAAAAATTAATAAAAAAAGTTAATGTTTTACATAGTTTTTAACTCATTAAAAAAATGTGTCATAAAGTCAAACAACTTATATTATAGAACGGACTGAGTATAATTATGAAATTTTAAAAAAAATCATAAGAAAAACAGTTTAATATTTTATATTTGTTATCATTTTAAAAATATATATATAAACAATAAATAATAATTTGTTGCCTAATTGATAGAGTAATCATTAAAATTGTTTCAAAGGTCAATATCATTTAAACAATTATGTTCCATGAAAAAGTTCCTAAGGGATCGGTACACCGTACACCACACTGAATCCCTGACTTTTTGCACTGGGGTAGAGCTAGCACGCAGGAGAGGCTGGCAAAATGTCATTATTGAAGGAGATAGCTCGGAGGTGGTCAAGGCAATTGAGGTAAACGCAAAGGTACCATGGGAGATACTCAGGATAATTGAAAAGATCCGAAAGTTGAAGACAAAGTTCACCACAATTGGATTTCGGCACTGCTTTTTAGAGACAAACTCAGTGGCTGATTATATAGCTAAGAATGATCAACATCTTTTATGAGGGGGGGGGGGGGATTCAACATCTCAACTCTCTTAGCTAAAGTTAAGAAAATTCAACAACTTTTATGACAAAAATAATAAAAAAACCAGATTCTCAACATCACACTCTCTCTGCTGAAGTGAAAATTCAACATCTTTTATATAATATATACACAAATAAAATTCAACATCTTTTATTAAAAAGCACTCAATTTGCATAAATTAGCATACATAAGCTACTGCTACTGAATTGAAGAAGCTGACCATCACGTACTACACATATATCTTACATAATTGAATAATTTTTTATGCTGACAATTGTAAAATTTAGCAACAGCATCCAAAAGAAGTACCTTTTGAACCATGGAGACTAACAATCACTTGTGGAGGATCATGGAGGAGTAGGGAAGAACACAGATACCAAAAATCTGCACCCTTACCTCCTCCAAATGCAAGCCTTCTTTGTTGAGCATCTATGAAGACGACGACCACGAGTCCACGAGGAAGAAAAGAAGGTAACGAGAGTGTCGGTATAGAAAATGAGAGGAATCTGAAGCTTCAGCTTGAGCTTCATCTTCGATATCCGCCTAGTCGGATATCGAATGTCAGCGTCTTCGACCCGCAGCCATTGGAGAGAGCTCATGAGTGATCAGCCAAGGAAGGAAAAGAGATGTCAGCAGCAAAAATATAAACCATAACTCCACTCATGAAATTTTATTCTCGATGAAAGAAAGCGAATGTGTCACAGGTGCAAAAGGATCTCCTGATTTCAGTTGACAAATATATAAATTTCAGCATGTGAGACTTCTGCTGAAGAGGAGGAGGAAGAAATTGGAAGGTTTTATAAGGTTTAGTTTTATTTTTAATGTCAAAGTTAGTTTCTTTTATTATGTTTTGTTTCCAAATTCCTTCTTCTAGGGTTGGGGTGATCCCAACATAGATATGTGTGTTTGATTTATGAATTTATGATTTTGTATGTCTTTATTATCATCTACCTATGTGCTTAATCCTTTGCGAGAGTTGAGAAAATTCCTTATTTGTGATATTGAAGTAGAAGCGATCTTATTATGAATTTGGATAGTAATTAGGGTTTATTTGTGAAAGCCGACTAGTCCTAATTAAGAAAAGGTAGTAACACTTAGGGTTTATGCGAAAACCTCTATATTCCTATTGGTTAATAACGAAAGTTATTTGATATAGCATGCTCTTTTATGTTTATGATCTATACATATGTTTATTGTTGTGGTGATCCCTAACCTTGGAAGTTTGCACTTTTATTATTCTATTTTCGTTATTTTAAAGTTTTTGCAACCACTCAACATCAAACCATCATTCCCCCTCCATCCCTCGACATCGACCCAGTCTTAGCCGACGTCGACAACAACCTTACCTCTTCCCGCTATTCCCGAACCCCAAAACCAACTAAACCTAGAACCGATGACTTCTCTCCTGAGTACAAACCTGACTCCACTATCCTATAGCGGGGTCTTGACTATAAATTTATTTGGTCGAGAAACCCTCTCATCAAATATACTGAGAAATTTGAGGAACTGAGGGCTTGTATGTTGGCCTACAAGCTACAACCCAAGTTTACCGAAATCGTACTTCATTTCATGCTACATCAGTGGACTCAAGGCTGAAATTAAGTCTCTGGTGAAGTTGAGCAGACCCGATTCTTTGAGTATGGTATTCGAGCAAGCGAGGCTACATCAAGGGGCAGTTCAAGCAATTGTTAAACTGAGCAAGCCACCCTGGAAGAATGGCCAAAAGTTCTCAGTATACAAGAGGTAGTTCATCGACGATCGTTCCTATGACCACTGCGCCCAAGAGCCAAAATTCAGAACGTGCTAGGACTACGACACCCACGGAATCAGTTCCTAAACCTCCGGCTCTAAATTTGGCACAACAGAAGAGTCTTGGGCTATGTTACAAATGCAATGACAAGTACTTTGTGGGACATAAATGTCGAACCCAGACATTGCACAGCTTGGTGGCCACATACGTGGACGAAGATACAGAGGAAATTGTGGTGATCGAAGACGATGAGGGGGATCGAACCAGAGATATATGTTCACGTGTTGGAAGGTAGTAGCCCCAAGACCACCATCAAGGTGGAGGGCATTGCCAAGAGTACATCATTCACTGTGTTACTGGATAGCGGCAGCACACACAGTTTCTCGGAGGCAGACCTGATGGAGGTGCATGTAGCCAACGATAACCAGACATTTAGTCAGCACAAATGTAAGAAATTCAGATGGGAAATGCAAGGGCACACATATGCATTTGATATTCGAACCCTCAAGCTCAGCGGGTGCGACATGATTCTCAGGGTGGATTTTATGACAGACCTCAGTCCGATTACCTTCGACTACAAGAAGAGGCTCATATCGTTTGTCAATAAGAGGCATGTGATAACATTGAAAGGCATTAAGGAAGAGGCAACCTTACGAATGGTGACTGGGAGGAAGTTGCAGAAGTGGATACGGGGAGGCATACCCTGTTTTATTTCACATATTGCTCGAGTTTCCCATATGTCGATGAACCTTCGTTGCCACTCCCTATTGGTGAAGTGTTGAAGGAATACCAGGATGTGTTCCAAGAGCCTCAAGGGTTACCACCAATATGGGGCCTCGAGCACTCCATTCCGTTGAAATAGGGTGCAACACCGGTTTGTGCAAGGCCGTATTGATACCCCTACTTCTAGAAAACAGAGATTGAGAAGCAAGTAAATGAGATGCTCAACCAAGGTTCAATCAGGCGCAGCCATAGCTCGTTCGCATCACCGACATTGTTGGTAAAGAAGAAAGATGGGTCGTGGAGGTTTTGCATCGATTACCGGAAACTCAACGACATTACAGTGAAGGATAAGTTTCCGATTCCTCATATTGAGGACTTGATCGACGAACTGGAAAAGCGACTGTATTTTCCAAATTAGACCTTCGAGCAGGATATCACCAAGTGCGGATGGCTGAGGAGGATATTGCAAAAACAGTGTTTCGCACCCATCACGGCCATTATGAGTTTAAGGTAATGCCCTTTGGCCTTACCAATGCGCCGTCTACATTTCAAGCGCTTATGAATGAGATTTTCAGTAGCCTTTTGAGGAAGTATGTCTTGATCTTTTTCGATGATATTTTGGTTAATAGTAATTCATTGGATTCCCATGTGATGCGCATGCGGTCTGTGTTGGAGATTCTAAGGCAGAACAAGCTCTTTGCTAAGAAATCAAAATGTGCTTTTGCACAAAAGCAGGTTGAGTATCTGGGGCATGTCATATCTGCTACAGGGGTAGCTACTGATTCGGGCAAGGTCAAGGACATGCTTGATTGGCCAGTTCCCAAGTCGATCAAAGGTTGGGGGTTTTCTGGGTCTGACGGGATACTACATACGCTTCATTAAGGATTACGGACTGATTTGTAGACCGCTATCCAAGCTCTTGAAAAAAAAATCTTTCACTTGGGATACAAAAGCTGAGGAAGCTTTCATTAAGTTGAAACAGAAGTTGGCAAGTCCACCAGTGTTGAGGTTGCCTGATTTTGCCTTACCATTTGAAGTGGAGACCGATGCATATGTGACTCGGGTATAGGGGCTATTTTGATGCAGCAAGGCCGACCCTTGGCTTACATTAGCAAGGCACTCCATGGCCAACACTTAACACTATCTACATACGAGAAGGAGCTCCTAGCGATCCTGTTGGCAGTCTATAAGTGGCGCCATTACTTGGAGGTAGCTTCATTTGTGATTAAGACTGACCATCAGCCTTTGAAGCATCTAGCAGACCAGCGCCTCACGACTCACTTACAGAAGAAGGCAGTCAGAAAGTTGTTGGGACTATCTTACTCCATTGATTACAAGCAAGCGAAAGATAACAAATTAGGGAGTGGATGCGTTATCGAGGAAGTTTGAGGAGGACTCAGCCCAATGTGCAACTCTTGTTTCAGTAAAACCGGCATGGATGATGGAAGTTTTACGCCGCTATGATAATGATGAGAAAGTACAAGGGTTGATCATTGAAACCTTGTTGAGCCATTCTCCAGTATATAGTGTCCAGGATGGAGTTCTTAGGTATAAACACCGGCTATACATTGGGGACGATGAATCCTTGCAATTCAAATGGTTTAGTGCCCTACACTTCGAGCCGGTAGGGGGACATTCAGGGGTGAAGGCTTCGTATGAACGACTCAAGTCGTTGTTTTACTGGCCAGCCATGAAGCAGAAAATTGAGAGATGGGTTCGTGAGTGTGACACGTGCCAACGAAATAAATCAGAGAGAGTATCAACCCCGGGACTTCTCCAACCGTTACCTATTCCAGAGCAACCATGGACTAGCATTACAATGGATTTCGTGGAAGGGCTTCCGAAGTCGCAGGGCAAGGATACGATCTTGGTAGTGGTGGACACATTGACGAAATATGCCCGTTTTATTGCCCTCACACATCCATTTACAGCGTCTAAAGTAGCTCAGTTGTTCATGGAGCATGTCTACAAACTCCATTGGTTGCCAAGGAGTATCATCTCTGAAAGGGATAAAATCTTTGTAAGTCACCTTTGGCGAGAATTGTTCCAAGCGCTAGGCACTTCTTTGAATCTATCCACAGCTTACCACCCGCAATCCGATGGGCAAACGGAGAGAGTCAACCAGTGTCTTGAACAATACCTTCATTGTATGACTTCTGTTAGGCCTTCGAAGTGGTTCTCATGGCTGCATTTGGCTGAATGGTGGAATAATACAAGCCGTTACACATCCTTGGGCACTACTCCTTTCAAAGCACTGTACGGATATGACCCTTCTCAGTGTGGATTGCCTAACACCATCGTGAGCACTACTTCTGTAGAAGACTGGTTGAGCGAACGGGAGTCTGTATTACAGGACATTCGAATTCATTTACAGCAAGCTCGGGCAAGAATGAAGCAAGTAGCAGATAGAGGTCGCACAGAGCGCTCCTTTGAGGTGGGAGATTGGGTGTTTCTCAAATTACAACCGTATAGACAAACTTCCGTCGCCGTTAGACGTTGCTTGAAGCTCAGTTCGAAATTTTATGGTCCCTTCCGTGTTGAGGAGAAAATCGGGAGTGTAGCTTATTGTTTGGCACTACCGAAGGGATCCCGAATTCACCCCGTTTTTCATGTGTCCCAATTAAGAAAGAAAATGGGACCTCTGTCTTCATCGACTCCCTCCTTACCGTCTACAACAGAGAGGGGAGAGATCGAGTGCTTTCCCGAGTCAGTGTTGGATACTCGTCTCCTTCATCTGTCCAATGGAGAGCCAGTTACGGAATGGTTTGTGAAGTGGAAGAATTTGTCATCAGAGGAAGCAACCTGGGAAGCCACCAGTCACATTATCCGTCAATTCCCGAAGTTTATTCAAGCCTGAGGACAAGCTTTTTTTTAGAGGGGAAGGCAATGTTATGGGCAGGGGCGAATCTACTTGTAAGCTTGGGGATGCTCAAGCATCCCCACAATATATTTTTTTTTTTTAGTGTTAATTTTAAAAAATTTACCCTCAAGCATCCCCACCCGTAAAAAAAATACAAAAGAAAAAAAAAATTATCTTTAAGTATCCTCAAAATGATAAAAACTTTATCTACGAGCATCCCCGAGAAGTCGGTTCAGGATCCGCCCCTGGTTATGGGATGATGGTGATATAGGCCTAGATTGAGGTGGGCCGAAGGTCCAACGTACCGAGAGTGTATATAGATTGAAACATATCATTTGTAGATGGCATAAAGAAATGAAATGAAATTGTTCCTTCTTTCTCCCTACCCTTATCTCCTCTCTTAACTCTACTCTACTCTCTCTCTAATTCCCTTTCTGTTCACGGTGATTACCGACGTCAGTTACGGATTCGAGCTTGATTCGTAGCATTACAGTTTTACACTTTTGATCGATGTTTTGATGGAGCTAGCTCTGAGTAGTATATATACACGAAACAAATTAATTACTACATCCGTCAAAAAATACATGAATTTTACTATTCACGCACGTTTTCTTAAAAACGTAAAAACTATATAAAATATTAACCTTCTTATTAATTTTTTTAATAATTACAAACTTATTGATAATAAGCTTTTAATTATTAAAAATAAAATAAAAAAGTTAATATTTTATATAGTTTTTAACTTCTAAAAAAACGTGCAGAAATAGTAAAAGCCCATGTATTTTTGGATGGAGGGAGTAGTACGTAACTACGTAGTATTACTTAATATATAGTTTTTCTAACTTTCAAAAAAATGTTCGGTTTAATTACAAAAAAAAAACATTTTAAAAGCGAGGTAAGTTGGTCCTTTTTCTCTCGTAATAAAAATTTTAAATTTGATTTTTTTTAAAGATGACAATCCCTTAAAAAAAATATGTGAATGCTATATATAGTTCTCTTTTATACTTATATAATATACAAACATACAAAATAATCGGACTACCCCTATATATATATATATATTGACATAATTTACAAGGGTAAAAATGATAATAAACGGAAAGTAGGGGTGCCATTTTCCTCAAAAGGGAAAAATCCATAGTTGTACAACAATAGACATAACAAAATATACACAGTGGCTCAATGAATCTATGCATTATAAATGAGATTTGGCTAATGAATATATTGATTAGCTTGATTTAGTTGGATAATGCTAATTATGAGTAGCTCGTGCATGTATCTAATAATTTAGTACCATTGGAGATCACAAAAAATAAACTTTTATTTTATTTTTAAAAAGAGTGAGTAGACATTGATTTTTTTCCCCCCTCTAGGAAGCCCATCCTCACATTAGTTGGCGAAAACACAATTATTGAACAAGTATATATTATTAGATCATTTCTACCAAAAAAATATATTATTAGATCATGTATATATGAAAACTTCTAAAATTATACGGAGTAATATTCCTGATTTTATTTGGTACACACATGAACGAGAATCTGTCTAGGAAAATATAAAAAGACACCATAATATTTTATTTAATTAGATAAACTATCAATTGGACCGTTGGCTTATCTTTTAAGATTTGTCTAATCTATATTACTATAAAGGCATAAGTTAAAAATATTTAACAAAAAATAAAAATCCTAAGAAAAAATAAGTTTAAAAAATATATTTAAAAGTGTAATATTTGCCTTAATAAGTAGATAACTCGTATCTTTTATCTTAGTTTAAATAATTGTTGATTTTTTTTAATAATCCAACCATGACATGCCACAAAATTTAAATGATTTGAGGAGTTAAAAATTCTAACTTAGATTAAACTAACATGGGTTTAGAAAATGACACATGTAAATGTATGGCATGAATGCATGATTTGATATGACCATTTTAAATTAGCAGACTTATTGGCCTTCGTGTGAGGGGGTAATGAGAGGTATGCGTTCGAAACTGAGAAATGAACGAAGAGAGAGACAGAGAGAAACCACCGATCGGAGCCCCACCTCCCCGGCAGCCTCCTCCGGCCATGACGTCTACTGAGCAAGCAGCACATCCACAATCGCAGCTAGGAGCGATAGGGCCAATTGGTACACATGATGAACGAGGCAGTGAGTTTCCCTCTCTCGAAGAGGTACTCAAGGGAGGATCCAATCAATCCAAGAGTTTCAAAGACAAGCTAATTGGAGGCCAGGGTGACAGTCATGCGATCATTAGGGACATCCATGCCTTTCAGGAGTTTGATCCTGATTTCATGGCAATGGATGACGCGCCACCTGAGAAAGACGACCCGTTGTGTCCGACGATCAGTCTTAACAAAAGGGAGAAGGAGGAACTCTGGAAGCCTTGGCGGGATACCTTAATTATCAAAATGTTTGATAAGGGACCGGGTTACATGCAACTGCACAGGCGACTATCGCAGAAATGGGGTTTAACGACACCTTTCTCTCTGATTGGTCTTGGTAATGATTTTTTCATCACAAGGTTCTCGAATCAAGCTGATTATGATCACGTCTTATTGGAAGGGCCATGGATGATTGGCGACAATTATCTCACAATTCGACGCTGGGTGCCAAGGTTTGATGCAAGTGCTGAAAAGATAACGAAATTAACAGTGTGGGTAAGGATCCCATGTCTGCATATAGAATATTTTGATCCAAGGTTCCTCAGGTTGGTGGGACAGAAGATTGGTAAGGTGCTCCGGATCGACAATACTACCGCTTCGGCAGAGAGGGGGCAGTTTGCGAGACTCAGTGTAGAGATCGATCTGACCAAACCTCTTCTTTCTAAATTTCGTTTGGATGGAAAGGTGTGGCCGATTCAATATGAGGGACTGAGGATGGTTTGCTTCAGTTGTGGGAGAGTGGGACATAACGCTGAGGATTGTGGCAAGAACAAAGCAGAAGAGCATTCGGCTGTAGCAGAGTCGGCTGGAGTCACACCAGGTCAGTCAAAGCCCACTGATGATCGCTATGGAGGTTGGATGCAGGCAAGGAAACCACAAAACAGACGCCAGGTCCGGACAAACCAAAACCAGGGGAATGGGGGTGGAAACGACGCACCGCCGGAAAGCCGCGAAAGGGACAAGGGTAAAGCGCTGATGGGTGGAGGCCGCCGGGAAACAAAGAGTCCGAGCAACAGGGAGGCTGCTGAGTCAGGGTTAGCAGGATTTACGGGATCCTCGAGATTTGCCGCCCTCGAAAATCTCGGAGAGAATCAGCAGGATCAGAGTGAGAGTCAAGAGAATCAAGGGGCAGTTATTGAAGATACGATCTTGCAAGAAATTAGAAATGGAAACAACGACGTCAATATTCCAAAGACTATCTTAGCAGATAAGCAACAAGGGGGAAAGGAAAACAGGCCCAGAAACGCGAAAGGCAATGGATCGAATGGAAAAAGCCCAACCACAAAGCCCGGTCTTTCAATCAAGAAGTCCACTGTCACCAAGAAAAAAGCTGGCAACTCTAAGCTCGCCGCCCCTAACAACTTGGTTAATTCGGCAGAGGATGGACAAGTGCAGATCGTCGAAGTGAAAATCAAAGCTAATCAGAGGACCAACCCACGCCCTCAAACAGTCCACAATTACTCCCCTACAGGTCAATCCCGAGTCCACTTCACATACCCCCCTACTCTTAACCAAAAGACCCCCAACGCCATCGCTGGTAACAATCTACAGACGCAAACGCAGGAGAATGAATCAACCCATCCCAGTGGTGGAGGTTCCAGTTCGGGACCAAACGTTCTTCTCAATGTCAAACCTCCAGACCGGACCTTTCTTGATTCACTATCTACCAATAGCGAATCGGGCGCTCCTGGATTTCCAACCGATAGCCGGAATGGATCAGCCAATCCGATGTCGGGCGTCCCTGCCCCCAACTCTGTTTGAGACGATTAGTCGTCTCGATGAAGCAGCCTTCGCTTTTGCGGAAGCGATGAACATGCCGGGAGATTCTGTATTTAAGGCTCTAAACGACACCCTGTTGTTAATGGATAGTCTAAAGGTTATTGCTTGGAACACTTGTGGGGCGGGTAGCAATGCCTTCCTTGCGGCTCTGAGAGATCTTATTAGGAGATATGATCCCCAAGTCTTAGTCTTGGTGGAACCGCGAATAAGTGGGGAAACAGCGGACAAAGTATGCCGAAGAATTGGTTTTGATGGACTGCTTAGAATGGAGGCAGTGGGATTTGCAGAAGGAATTTGGCTCCTATGGCGAACGAACGTGGTGGATGTCTATCCTTTGGTCCAACATCCACAACACATCACAGTTGAGATTAGAAGAAACGGCGAGATACCGTGGATCCTATCAGCTGTGTATGCTGCTCCTGCACGGGCTCGTCGGATGGATTTGTGGCGGAGCCTCTTGGATTTTGCTAGTTCTAACGAAAAACCATGGATGCTAGTGGGAGATTTTAATGCGACGATGAATCCTTTGGAGCGATCGCCACAGGCGTCGGTGGGGTCGAACAGAGCTTCCCAACAGTTTAGAGAATGGGCAGAATCGCTACAATTGCTTGATCTTGGCTTTTCGGGACCGCCTTTCACTTGGTGGAGGGGTGTCCATGAGGAAAATCGTGTGATGGCCAGGTTAGATAGAGCACTATGTTGCCCGGATTGGAGAGTGAGGTTTCAGGAGGCTTCGGTGACGCATCTGATTGCTTCACACTCTGATCACGCACCTATTCTAGTGGATTTGAAGCCGGAAGCTACTGGACAGAACGTGAATAGGCCGTTTCGCTTTCAGTCAGCTTGGTTACTTCATGACCAATTTAGAGATTTCCTAACAGAGAAGTGGAATAGAGATGATGAAACGTGCATTGCGCTCAAAGCTTTAGAGGGTGACCTGCGGACTTGGAATAAAGAGACCTTTGGTAACATCTTTCAGAGAAAGAAGATACTTATGAGGAGAATCGAAGGGGTAAGGCATAAATTGGCGGAACGAATCTGCAACCACTATTTGAGTATGGAAGAAAGGCTATCGAAGGAACTCGAGGAGGTCCTAGCTCAAGAGCAACAACTGTGGTACCAGAAATCTCGTAACAACTTTTTGTTGAATGGGGATAGAAACACCCGTTACTACCATCTCTCAACTATTGTCCGACGCCGGGCAAACAAAATTCGGAGTCTGCAGAATAAGGAGGGAGATTGGATTGACGACGCGGATGAACTGCGAAATATGGTGGTCAGTTTCTTCGCTGCGTTATACAAGGCAGAGGAGGAAGCCCCGAATCCAGTGGTCCTTGAGAGTCGACATACCTTTCCAGAGATTGGCGAGGAGAAGCTGTCGGCTATTGAAGCTCAGTTTAGGGGTGAGGAAGTCTGGACAGCCCTCAATCAGATGAGCCCCCACAAAGCGCCGGGACCGGACGGGTTCCCAGCCGTCTTCTATCAGAAAAATTGGTCGACGGTGGGGGGACAGGTCAAAGACACGGTATTGACATTATTGAATCACAATCAAGCACCGGCGAGGTTATGCGATGCGCTTATGGTCCTTATACCCAAAGTTCAGAACCCCTCAAAGACTCAACAGCTGCGGCCGATATCACTTCTCAATGTGGTTTTTAAAATCGCAACGAAGATGATAGTAAATCGTATAAAGCCTATTCTGCCAGATTTGATATCACCCACTCAAGCGAGCTTCATTCCGGGGCGCCAGATCATTGATAATGTAGTAGTTGTGCAGGAAGTTCTTCACTCCATGGCGGAACGACGAAGAAGGAAATGGATGATAATCAAAGTGGATTTAGAAAAAGCATATGATCGTATCGATTGGGATTTCCTGCGTGCGACTCTTGTAAGAGCACAGCTGCCGCCGGACCTAATTCGAGTAATCATGACTTGCCAATCGATGGGTCGTTCTGAGGTCCTTTGGAATGGGGAGAGAGCGGGAAGCTTCCAACCTTCGAGGGGAATCCGTCAAGGGGATCCTTTGTCTCCTTACCTATTTGTTATGTGTATGGAGTACCTTTCCCATATCATACAAGACAAGGTAGACGACGGGAGTTGGAAGCCGATCAGATTAGGAGGAGTGGAGCTGTCGCACCTTTTCTTCGCTGACGATCTTGTACTTTTTGGAGAAGCAACTCCGGAGCAAGGTAGAGTCGTCAAGAGATGCCTTGAGAAATTTTGCGGGGTGTCAGGCGAACGAGTTAGCTATGCAAAGAGCTCAGTTTTGTTCTCGCGAAATGTGACAGCGACGGTGAAAGGGCAGATTAGCGAGGAGCTGCAGATGCCAATTTCGGTTGAGTTTGGCACTTATCTAGGCGTATCAACGGCGTGTGGGAGATTGACAAGTGATCGGTTCAATTCCCTACTCGAGAAAATATCCACGAAGCTGAGGGGTTGGAAAACAAGAACACTATCCATGGCGGGAAGGATAACTATGGCCAAGTCAGTACTCACGAGCTTACCTCTGTATGCAATGCAGTCCGCTTACCTACCTAGGAGAGTTTGTGATGAGATCGACAGGGTGGTTAGAGGATTCGTTTGGGGATCTTCGGCTGAACAGAGACGGGTTCATTTACTACGGAAGGAAATCCTGCACACCTCGGTGTCGGAGGGTGGGCTGGGCATACGATCGATGAGGGAGTCCAATCAAGCAACTCTGGCTAAGCTTGGTTGGAGGCTTTTAAAGGAACCAGCTTCACTATGGAGCAGACTGATCAGGGGGAAGTACTGCAGTGGGCGAGCTGATGTCGATATGTTCGTGCGGAGGAATAGCTGCTCGAACCAATGGACGGGGATAGTACATGGTGCGAAGATCTTGACGCCGGGGCTTCGTACTAGCATTGGCAACGGGGCGACAACTCTATTCTGGCTTCACCCTTGGTTGAGGGCAGACACACTAGAGGAGTTGGCCTGCCAAGAGATTCCAGACAGCATTATAGGAGCTACGGTGGGAGAGTTGTGGGGCAACGGAGGATGGGATTGGAATGTTCTTGGCCCCCTGCTGAATGATGAAGACAAGGAAAGACTAAAAGCAGTGTGTGTAACCGGAAACACAGATGCGACGGACAAATTATTTTGGGGACACACCAATGCGGGAGACTTCACAACAGGCTCGGCCATCCGACTGCTCAGGGGCGAAACCGAATTGGGACAGCAACAGGGATGGAGGAACATTTGGAAAACTCCCGCCCAACAGAGGACTCGCATGTTTGCCTACCTGGTGGCACATGATGCGATCCTATCCAACGCTAACAGGCAGAGACGTCACATGTCGAATTACTTGGCATGTCCGAGATGTGGGGAAGTTGAAACCACCATCCACCTACTGCGAGATTGTGCACCTGTGAAATCGGAGTGGATGCGAGTGACCGGAAATCAGGCCCCTCCTGAACTGTTTGGCGAGGTGGAGCCGAAGAATTGGATCTTCCGTAATGTGGAGAGGAAGGATAGGTGGAGCTCGCTCTTTGTGACGATGCTATGGCTAATATGGAAGACGAGGAATGAAATGGTCTTCGAAGGGAAGGACAATATCCAGGGTGTGACTAGAAGAACATGGATGACGGTTTCAGCCTACACCCATGTGCAGGAGAAGACTAGGGAGGCACACAAGCGGCAAACGGAGAACATCGACATCCCTGTGATGTGGACACCTCCGGATGCAGGTTGGGTCAAATTGAACACCGATGGTGCTTCGAGAGGCAACCCGGGGCAGTCGGGAGGAGGCGGAATACTGCGAGATGCGGATGGAGGGTTTGTGAGAGCATTTGCGATGCGCTGTGGGTTTTGTGGAGCTCTTGAATCGGAACTCAAGGCTGCCTACCAGGGGATGAGGCTAGCAAAAGAGTTGGGAATTCAGAAGTTAATCCTGGAGATGGACTGTGCACAAGCTTGCACAATTTTAGGCCATGAGAAAGCTGGTTATGCTCACCACAATCTGGTCTTGCAATGTGTGAAGCTATTACGGGAGCAGAACTGGGAAGTGAGGATCAGCCAGGTCCGACGGCAAGCGAACAAAGAGGCAGACTACCTAGCGAATAAGGGAATTAGTTTGAATGAAGACTATTTAGTTTTCAATTCATTAGCTGATTGTTTACAGCAACAGCTCCCCACTTGTATTCAACTATCTAACTAAGCTTAATAAAAGTATGGGGCATTAGCCCCCTTTCAAGACCAAAAAAAAAAAGAGGTATGCGTTCGATCTTTACCTCTGTCCTTTCTCTTGAGATTAAAAATCAAGATTTATTTTACCCTCGTTATAAAAAAAAAACAAGAATAGGAATCTCAACAATATAAACAATAATCTATTTATTTATTTATTTTTACAAATTTTCAAACTCCTAAAAACACAAATATTAAAAATTCCTTTAATAAAGCTAATATATGGAATTGAATGGATTTGATCAAGTCTTACAGGGCTTTCGGTATACATCACAATAAGGTTAGATGGGAAGTTACTTTTCATCTAGGATATGATTTGTCCAAAAACGTACCAATATAAATTAATCAGATTCCTTTGGAAGTTCACCCAAAAAATAAAAAATGGAAAAAAATATTTTGGGGGGTGAATTTGCAAAAATGAGAAAATGTGGGGTGTTTAATGAAAAAGAGGGAAACAGTTATCCGGGATTGCACACAGTGATGTCGGCGGTCGCTATCACGGGGCCCCGTCGGCATCCGTAACACAAGGGATCGATGAGATTACCAATTGCGCATTACACCCAAAGTATGAATATCTTATTCCCTCCAACCCCCTAAGTTTATTTTATTCCATGTACAGCTGTAACAAATTAACATAAATAAATAAATAAATATCATTCAAAATAATACTTGCTTATAATCCTCCTCGTGATATGATCTTAACATACTGTATTTATTTCCCGAAAGTTGCAGATATTTTATACAGTATGTACTGTAATTGATAATCTCAAGGTTCAGCGAATTTAATTACAGTTAGTTATAACAGTACCTAATTAATAATTAAATTAAATGATAAGATTATCCTTACCAAAAAAATGTGGCATGAAATTAGTGTACAGAGATTAAAGGGTTTGGCAGAAAAAAAGTAAAGGAAACAAAACTACACACCACTTTCATGAAATTCTCCGAAAAGAATTTCTCTGCATCTTCTTCCATCGAATCTGCCAATAAATGGTTTCATCGGTCGATTTCTTATATTTGGTTTACTTTCCCAAAAGTATATAAACCTGATCATAATTATTTAATCCCTTTTTTATTTTCACTTTTAAAGATAATTCACAAATTAAAAAAAAAATTCAAATGAAGAGGAAGGAAAAAAAAAAAAAACTAAAGAAGCAATGATACATATCCTTTACAATTTTTTTTCCCCCAAACGCTATAGTTGATCAACCGAAAGGGATCAAATCATAGCGTTTGAAAAAGGATCCATAATTTCTTTTTTTCTTTTTTTTTTCCCCGTAATTTTTAATGTATCATCGCCCTCAAAATTCGGAGAAAAGAGTTTTTTGAGGAATACTACAGATCAGCGGAGGTCTCACCGGACGACGTCGTTTCGGTGATGCTCTCAAGATGCGGGCGCCAAACGGCGACCCTCCCGCGCCGGCGGTCTCTCTGAGTGGACACCTTCTCGCTCAGCAACTCGGTCAAGTACCGATCCGACTCAACCGTCGACGAGGCAGTAGTACTAGTAGTCTTCTTACCATCGCCGCTGCCAGAAAACGACGTCGTGGAGCATTGAAGGTGCTCTCTTCTCTTCCGCCTGGCGGGGTTGGATTTACCGGAGCGCGACTTATCGGGGGCGACGGGGATGAGGAAGTAGATCTTGCCGCGCTTGAGGTCGGCGTCGGGGGGGACCACCACGATCCTGGGGGCGCCGGCCGCGTCGGGGCAGCGGGAGGTCGGCTTCTTGAGGACGTGCTTGGGGTGGGCCTTGAGGACGTCGGCCGCCCGGACGGTGCCGGAGATCTCCTCGACGCGGCCGTTGGAGTGGACTATCCGGACGACGTCGAGGGCGCCGCAGGGGAGGATGCACGCTATGCAGCACCTTATGGTGTTCCCCATCCTCCTCCTCCTACTCCTCTGATTCTATACAGAGAGAGATTTTGGGGATTTGGAGGAATCAAATTGTGGAAAATGGGGATTAATATATAATTTCTTTTTAAATACATATATTATTAAATATATATATATATAAAAATAAAGTTGGAATAATGGAATATAATGAGCCTATAAATATAAAAGGAATGTTTTTATAAGGAGAGCATATAGGGTTTGATTGGAGGTGTCTAGGGTGTGCCTTTTTCTTTTCAATTTCCTCCTCTTTTAAAAAATAATAATTAATGTTTAATATATTTTTGGGGGATATATATAAATAAATAAAGAAATAAAGAAATAAAGAAATAGAAGAGGGATATGAGAGAAATAATTGCAAACCTCACAGGGTAATGTCTTTACAAGTGTACTTGGGGATGAAGGAGTGGGTGCATCATTCATTCATTCAGGGGGGCCTATATGTACATGTGTGCCCTCGCTAATTAACCCTCTTTGGCCTCACAAAGCGGACTAGTTTTGGGTGAATTTTGGTTACTATGCTAAAGTGGAGTCTTTTCCGTTTTCTTCACATGACTTTGTGTGATGTACCAATGTTTTTTTTTTATTCCATGAAAAGATTATAACACTATTAAAGAAAAAAAATACAATGGATCAATTAAGTTTTGATAGTGCCACCCAAAAAAAAAAAAGTTTTGATAAATTCGACTGAATATTAATTAAAGAGAAAATTTGTGCCGAAGGCGCAAATTTTCGGCCAAATTAGCCAAATATACACGTTTCTGTAAAATTTGCAAAAGTATACATCAATTTGAAACACACTCCCACCCCCCGATACCCCCTCAACTGCTCACTCCCTCTCTATCTCTCTCCCGTTTCTCACTCTCTCCATCACGGTTTTCCTCTCTCCAACTGTTCTTCGACGGTTTCCTCCGAGAAGCGACGTTTTCCGGCCGTTTCGTGCTCGTTTTCGTCTGGTATTGAAGGTTATTCAGTATGGCTATCAGCGCAGGTAAGCGTTTTGTTGATTTTGTATCGTTTCTGTGTGTTAGGGTTTTGATTATGTCAGATTATGCGTTGGTGAGGTTGTGCGATGTTGCGATTGTTGTCGTTAGGGTTTTTTTGGGTGAATGTGTGTTGTTCGTTCTCAATCGTACTAGTATGTGCGTTATTGAGCAGTTACGACCTCTCTTCTGTAATGCTGACCTCGATTTTGGCATCTCATTCTGTTCTTTTGGAATCCATCTCCATCCCTTTGCATGTCCACTATTTGTCGTCTTTGATTTTTGGCGTGTTCTGGGTGTGGTGTGTGTGTATGTTTGTGTTTGGGTTCATATTTCTGTGGGGCTGACATCTATTTGTCTCTTTGGTTATCTTGTTTTTGTTATGTTGACAGGGACCTCAACTGATCTTGATACTTACAAATGCAAGTTTGATGTGAGTCTATGAAATTTATATAGCAGTTGTTGTCATTTTGTCTGCCTCAAATGCTGACAGGTGTTTTTGTATTCAATCTGTATACATTTTTTGCAGAAATTGAAGTTTTGTATTCCATACAAAGAACGTTTCCATGCCAGATCTAATCTATACTGTCGCCCTGGAGTTTGTGACATTATTAAAGAAGAGTTGCTGCCTTTGCACTATAAGATGTTGAAGGAGAGTTTTCTGGGATGGGTGCTCTCCCAGGGCAACAATATGACTGTTAACTTCCAGTTAATCCATCAAATGATGTTGCGGCAGGTTAAGACGAAGAAGAAGAAGGAACTCTGGTTCAAAGTTGATGGACTGATAGCTCGTTTTTCTCTGGCTGAGTTTCATGTAATGACTGGTCTTCCATGCGAAGACCGCGTCTGCATACCTCCGAAAGCAGTGACTTTTTCTGATTTTCTTGGGATGGATAGATGCTCCCATGATGATTTGATGGATTGTTTCCGACAGATGAAGAAGACGTCGAAGAAGAAGCTAATTATAGCAAGGCTGTTGCTCATTGAGATGGTCGTGTGTTATAGGCGGATAGACTATATCACTGAAGAAAATCTATCACTTGCTTGCGATGACGAGACGTTTGGACAATATCCATGGGGCAGACAGTCCTATGAAGCTCTATTCAAGGCCTTGAAGAAGTCAGCTACGATGGATCGCAAGAAAGCTAGGCCTTCGTATGAGTTGTATGGATATTGGATTGCTTTCCAGGTATTCTGTTCACTTGTTTGATATATGCTTGCAATCAATCGTCACTATGTGTCAGCATTGAAGGTATTCCTTACTACGTGTCAGCATTGCATGTATTCATTACTTGTGTCAGCATTGCATGTATTCCTTGATATGTGTCAGCATTCATTACTTGTGTCATCATTTCTCACCATGTGGCAGCTTCTTATGCATTGTTATTGTGTTTGCATGACCACTTGTTTTGTTTTTACAGGCCTGGATATTGGAAGCTTTTCCGGCGTTGGCTGAAAAGTTTGACTGTAATTTGAGGATGAATGATAGAGATCCTCATTCTTTGCACTGGGTTTGCAAGGTTAGGCATACTTATGATGAAGCTGACGAGCTATTCGATGGTGACTTGGTAAGAGAAATATATCAGTGCTGACACCAACTCTGTCTTCTTATATACATGTGTTTTCTTATTTATATTTTTTTTGATGTGCATGATAGACACCGCTGTTCCCAAACTACGGAGAGTTTGCGAGAACCCCAGGTATGGGTTATATTGATGAAGAGGCTGACGATGTATGTGATGCCATTGGTGAGCCTATGTTTTCTCAACCACCTATTGATATTCTGTATGATTGTCGGTATATGCGCAAGTATGCATATGAAAACAAGTTTTTACGTAACGATGGTTCAGAGATTGAATCATTTATGTCTTTTGAGTATGCACGCTATGCAGCACGCTAGTGCCACCCAAAAAAAAAGTTTTGATAAATTCGACTGAATATTAATTAAAATGGGAGTTATGTTGAGTTTATTAGTTTTTATATGATAAAAAAATGGGGAGTTCAAAAAATATTAGATAGAAAAATAACTTACGATTGTGAAATATTTTAACAATGAGTCGTGTGGAGAGCAAGTGTTGGATCACATCGTCGTTAATTTTCGTGATTATGAGGAGTCAGGGTCTTTTAACACAAAAGTTTAAACTAATTTACTCCGTATAAAATTTCACCTTACTTTAGCTACTACTTCATCCGTTAATTAAAACTTATCATTTTATAAATCTACACACTTATTAAGAAAACAAACAAAATACACTTATACCCCTAATTATTACTCTATATTTTTACTTTCTCAACAATTACAACTAACAACCATCTAATCATTACAAGGGAAATTTCCTAAAGAATATGACAAAATACCAAGAATGACAAGTTTTTTTTAACAAGACTTACTTTCTAAAACGACGAATTTTAATTAATGGAGGAGAGAGTTTTTTTTCATTATTTTTTCCAATATGGAGCATAAGTACTAAACACCTATTCAAATCCATTATTCTCAGCTGAACTCTAGATATAATAATAGTTATTATTCCATTTAATTTCAAATATCGTTGGGGATAACGTGTCAATCACTGGCGGATATAGGGGTGGGCTTGTATGAGTCCAAGCCCACCCCAAACTGGAAACAAATAGATATACATGTTGGAAATATTCTTTTAAATATATGTTAAGTTGGTCAAATGGTAAGTGAGTGTTTTGTTGATTCATTAGGTCCTATGTTCGACTCCCGTGCATCATTTTGATATTTCTTTTAATTAGATTTTGTTTCTCATTTTCTTATTTTTTATTTCATCTCCCAAGTTTAGTATATTTTTAAATTATGTTAAGTATTTAATTAATATTTTATTTTTTATAATTTAATTAGAATATTGTTAGAAATATTTAAATAGAATTAGAATAGAATAATTAGGCCAAGTAGTGAATGAAATTAAAATTGTCACAATTTAATGGGTTTTTTTCTCAATATTTATATAAATTATTTTATTTCTTATAAAATATCTCTAACAAATTTATTTATTTTCATGTTAGCTCATAATTTGCCCCAGCATATTTTCTGGCTCCGCCACTTGTGTCAATGCATGCCCAAATCCCAATCTATTTTTTGGTAGTGCCCAAATCCCAATCTACGGAGTGATCGATAATAATAATTTCAGATTTTCTAATATATCTTATATGGGTAGATTAAGTATCCTAGTTTGAAAAATATTTTATTAGATTTTATAATTTATCAAAATTTTAAATATTTTTTTAGGATTCATATATTTCATTTTATACTACTTTCATTTTAAAATAGATCGTTTTATTTTTAAACACATTTTTTGAGAAGTTAAAAATAAATTATATTTTGAAACTTAATATGTTTTTAATGGAGGATTTTAATCTAATATCCATTGATATGATCGGTTAGATCGATAAATCGTTACAATTATAGCATTAGGATATGATATGAATCAGGGGCGGAGCCAGAAAGTTTTGAGCCGGGGGTCACCATAGTAGTCGACAATAAGATCGAGAAAAAAAAATCGTAAAACACAACGTGTTCGATAGTGCAAACTAGTGTCAACCTATGGTTTCGAAAATACTACAAATATATAAACCGAAAATAAGGATAAAAAACGAAATATAAAGATATAAAACGCAATAAATAAACATTGCATTATTATTTATTAACATGTAATAATGTATAACTAGATATAAAAAATTTAAACTTGTGTAACTTCTTACCATATTTTCAAAATAAGTAATATAACCAATGGTTTCGAAGCTCTCAAGATGAATTGTAATATGTGAATGTCAATTTAAGTTAAATATTAAAGTATTATAGTATATTGAAATAAAGCTAAAGTGATTGATATTGCTGTAATTTTCAAATTAACATTCATAACTTTTTACTCAGATATCGAATTAGGGCGTATCTATATAAACTCTTAATTTAGAAGAGTTTAGTATGATGTGTCAAGCTTTAGAGGAATTTTAGGAGTCTTAACCAATCATTTTTTTTGCCATTTTTCTTTGATTTTCTTTAATTCAATTTTTTTTTCTTTTTCCTTTAATTCTCTCTTTGATTTAATTTTACTAACTATCTATATCTATATAAACTCTTAATTTAGAAGAGTTTAGGATGATGTGTCAAGCTTAGAGGAATTTTAGGAGTCTTAACCAATCATTTTTTTTGCCATTTTTCTTTGATTTTCTTTAATTCTAATTTTTTTTCTTCATTTTCCTTTAATTCTCTCTTTGATTTAATTTTACTAAATAATTGGGCTTAATTCAAAACATTGATCTTAGCCTAAATTATAATTTTAGTAGTTTTTTTCTTTCTAAAAAACAATTCTTTTTCCTTTAATTCTCTCTTTGATTTAATTTTACTAACTATCTATATAAACTCTTAATTTAGAAGAGTTTAGGATGATGTGTCAAGCTTAGAGAAATTTTAGGAGTCTTAACCAATCATTTTTTTTCCATTTTTCTTTGATTTTCTTTAATTCAATTTTTTTTTCTTCTTTTTCCTTTAATTCTCTCTTTGATTTAATTTTACTAACTATCTATATCTATATAAACTCTTAATTTAGAAGAGTTTAGGATGATGTGTCAAGCTTAGAGGAATTTTAAGATCTTAACCAATCATTTTTTTTTGCCATTTTTCTTTGATTTTCTTTAATTCTAATTTTTTTTCTTCCTTTTCCTTTAATTCTCTCTTTGATTTAATTTTACTAACTAATTGAGCTTAATTCAAAATATTGATCTTACCCTAAATTATAATTTTAGTAGTTTTTTTCTTCTAAAAAACAATTCTTTTTCCTTTGATTCTCTCTTTGATTTAATTTTACTAACTATCTACATAAACTCTTAATTTAGAAGAGTTTAGGATGATGTGTCAAGCTTAGAGGAATTTTAGGAGTCTTAACCAATCATTTTTTTTGCAATTTTTCTTTGATTTTCTTTAATTGTATTTTTTTTTCTTCCTTTTCCTTTAATTCTCTCTTTGATTTAATTTTACTAACTAATTGGGCTTAATTCAAAACATTGATCTTAGCCTAAATTATAATTTTAGTAGTTTTTTTTCTAAAAAACAATTCTTTTTCCTTTAATTCTCTCTTTGATTTAATTTTACTAACTATTGGGCTTAATTCAAAACATTAATCTTAGCCTAAATTATAATTTTAGTAGTTTTTTTTCTTTCTAAAAAACAATCTATATAAACTCTTAATTTATAAGAGTTTAGGATGATGTGTCAAGCTTAGAGGAATTTTAGGAGTCTTAACCAATCTCTTTTTTTTTTTGCCATTTTTCTTTGATTTTCTTTAATTCTCACTTTGATTTAATTTTACTAACTATCTATATCTATATAAACTCTTAATTTAGAAGAGTTTAGGATGGTGTGTCAAGCTTAGAGGAATTTTAGGAGTCTTAACCAATCATTTTTTTTTGCCATTTTTCTTTGATTTTATTTATATCTAACTTTTTTTTCTTCTTTTTCCTTTAATTCTCTCTTTGATTTAATTTTACTAACTATTGGGCTTAATTCAAAACATTGATCTTAGCCTAAATTATAATTTTAGTAGTTTTTTTTTCTAAAAAACAATGGGATTAATTTAAAACATAAAATTAATAATAAGAAAACATAAAATTAATATTAGTGATATATATATATATACACACACACACACACACACACACTACTTTAATCGTTTTCTCAACCCATAAGTTCAATTCAAAATATTTAATTATCTGTACTTTTACAATTATGTTATAATATTAATTAATTTAATATATTAGTAAGATTTTACTTATAAAAAATCGCGTCATGGCGCGGGGATCATACTAGTTATATTTCAAAACAAAGCTATCGACGAGGAGAATGCACCTAGGTAATTTGTCGGATGAGGAGGGGGTCACGTGACCCCCTAGAACCCCCTAGCTCCGCCTCTGATATGAATATTAGGAAGTTTAAGAAAACGTTATCGAAAAGAACAAAAAAGGTCATTAGTTATCTTATTTCAAGTATGGGAGTTTGGGAGGTCAGTTTTATACTTTTATCAAGGACACCATATTATAATACGGAGTATAATTATTAAGTGGTTATTTTTTTTTTTGATAAGAAAATAATTCGAGGGACGGACATACCCGACACCTCGAGAGGCCGACAACGTCGGCAGACGGCGAACCATCAATACAAGAACATAATAAACAGAAGAAAAGGTGCAATACAAAAGTGGGAAGCAAACAAATACGGTCGAACAAGCAAACCTAACCCGACTAAGCTGGGGACAACATAGACTAAGAGACGACGCCAAGCACCACCAAATAGTGACACCGCTGACTGGCGATACATCAGGAGTCCTGTGGGCGATGAAGACGAACCTCCAAGAAAATTTTCGTAATGCGGAGTCGCCTCGATACACATCGCCTCGACCCCAGCCAGACCCGACACCGAAACGCCAGAGCCCCAACTCTGGAAAGGAACGCCGTGAACAACCAGACTTGCAGCCGAGAACCACCCTCATAAAACGCACCAAGAGGCCCTTTCGGGATTTAATCAAGCTCTTTTGGGATTTGGTTTCAACCCTTTCGGAAATTGGTTTCAACTTTCAACCCTTTCGGGTAATGTTTTATTCTAATTATTTGTTTTTTATTTATAAATTACACGGTCTGCCTCGGGCCCAAGCAAAATACTTGGGCCCAAAGCACAATCTTGTCGGGCCAAAAGCAACCCCTACGGGCCCCCCGGGCCCAAGGAAGACCAAGGGGCCAAAAATGGATGGAAAGATGCTGCGCAGCAATAGCACCCGATGCCCGACGGTACAACAGCAGCAACCAATGGCTAGAGTAGCCACCAACGCCGACGACGAACCGAAGGCGCAGAGACGGATGAAGACAGGAGACACCCACCAGCCACCTGCGAACACCGAGGAAACATCGAAGGTGGACGAGGAGGAGGCGAGGGAGAGCATCTGAATCGCCGGACAACAGAACGGAAGAAGACCAAAATCGCCGGACAGCAAGCGAGATTAGAGATCTATACAGAACGACAACCCTCAGAAACAAGGGCGAATTGAGGCTCGTGGCAGAAGATTTAGGGAACTAGGGTTTGGAAATAGGAAAGGCCCCAAATCAATTGATAGACGAAGGGAGTGGACGAAGAGGGGGACGACCGAGCCAACACCGCCACTAGCCACCCCGGAGGAAGGGCAAACACCGGTCAACCGAAGAATGAGCCCATAGCAGCGAGGACGAGGGCCACGATACAGGAATCAGATTTATTTTGATGTAAGCAAATTTCATTTGCTATCCGAATTGCTCAATGGGAAAGATAAAAGAGGAAGATGAACCCAATTTCATCAGGGCCCTAGAATAAAATCGGTTTTTGCACCAATTTGAAGAACAAATTTCCATATAAGGGTTTACTGATTTTGTTCCTCAAGAGCCTCGCCACCACACAACCATGGCGACCACCGTAGTGCAAAAGTGCCTGAGCCAGGTAGAGCAACCGAGGCCGGGATAGAGCGGCCGAGGCCGGATTGGGGCTCCCGAAGGAGGTTTAGTTTACCCTCGGAGGGCTTTTTCCAGGAATCATCGGTAGCGGATCCGCCACCGCCAGTGTTCGTCACCCCTCAAGGGAGGTTTTTCTTCCTCTCAAAAGAGAGTTTTTCTCATTATTAAGTGGTTATAGGCACAGACGAGGGATGGACAGCTGGTTGGGCGGCTGGGCCAACGTGGCACTAGGAACGCAGCCATGCAGGAGTCAGGACGCGCCCTAAAACGCACCGTTTAATACCGAGTTAAATAGTTAACGTACATGCTTCAGTTTGAAAATGTGTGAATACGTTCTACATATCTTGTGCAACATAAGTTGTTACTCATCGACGCACTCTGTTATAAAAAAGCACCCTTGGCTTCTGCTAGACATTATTAAGACGTTCGACATAGGTTAAGACATCGCTAGAGTGTTTGGTATTTGACATTTTAACGATTTGTTTAGAATTTACGATTGATTTTAATTGTTTCATTTTGTTAATGTAGAGATTATAGATTGTTTATTTGAATATGATTATATAATTTTATATATTTGAACATTATAATGGTTTAAATGATCATGATGTATATCTGATTTGTATGATACCATGACTACTAATTTTTATTTGAATATGTTAATGACTTTGAAAATGCATAGTCTATTATATTATACGAGTTTTGGTTATGATTAAGGGTTAAATATATAAAAAAAAATCAAAAACCGTTTTAATCGTTTCGGCTTTTTTTTTACAGTAGGCAAACATTGGGAGCCGTTGCTAATAAAGCAACATAACTCACAGATCATCCCGAAGGATGATTTTACAGAGATTCCTATGGTAGGGAATAGAGGGTAAGTTACAAATTACACCTGATTTAGCTATATAGTCTGCAGTATGGTTTGCTTCTCTAAATATATGTCGGATCTCCACTGATAAAAAAAATCAGTTGTAAGCCTTTGGATTTCTTCAATGTGATGTAGAACTTCCCATCTGGGCGATTGTTCTCTGTTGGCTGCTTTTACCAGAATCTGATTATCACTTTTCGGAATGATTTTCCTTAGTCCCTTCTGGCTTGCTCTTTGAAGACCTAGAATCATGGCAGAGGCTTCTGTTTGGATTGCTGACCCAACATTAGCTTCTTTAGAAAAAATATCAATAATACTTCCTTCAGAATCACGAATGATTCCCCCAGTATGGCTTCTGCCAGAGTGGGTAAAAGAACCATCTACATTAATCTTGTAGATAGTCCTATGAGGTCTGATCCATTTGGTTCTCACCCTTCTTGTAGCATTTGAATGTTGTTTTGTGTTGTGTTGCTCTTCCTTAGTCCAATCCGTGATGCTCTGGCTTACTATCTAGATAAGTGTGTTGTGTTGCTCTTCCTTAGTCCAATCTGTGATGCTCTGGCTTACTATCTAGATAAGTGTGGAGGTTCCAATCAGATCTTTAGACCTGAAAATTTTGTCATTCCTAACATTCCAAATTGACTTCCATATAAAAGCTAGATCAGTAAATTTAATGTTAGAAATTTTGATTCTACTCAGATTTTCATTCAGCGGGCCATGGAGATTAAAGTCGTGGAAGTACAGACCTGATTTCTGTTCATATTGGGCTATGACTTCCCTTGTAAAGGTACATTTAGTGAATAGATGAGCAGCATCTTCATTTGCATGACCACAAAGAGAGCATTTGCTATTATTACCTCATCACAAGCGTCTTTTAGAACATTGTTCATCGATGTTAATTATATCAATGGACGTTGTTATAGAATAATAAAATTATATAAAATATTGATTTTAAAAAATATCATACTTATAGAAAAATTTAATAAAAAAAATACGGAAATTTCGCCTGGTAACCCTGAGGTTTTGCCTAATTCGCGTGGTAAACAAAGGTTTTGGATATTTCGTCTGGTAACCCTGGGGTTTCAAATTTTTTTGCCTCGTTCCCACAAGTTTGACTTTGTCCAAAAATCGCGGTTTTAAAATTTGTGGAGGGTGAGTAATGTAATATTAAAAAAGTTTGTGGAGGTATTTCACAAATACTATCTTTTCATCCTCTTCCTTCCCGAGCAATACGAACAGAAGAGAAAGTGTGCGATAGCAATGACATGTGCGAACAGAAGAGACGAGAGGAGGCGACGACGGGCAACTGGTGGCTCCGAGGGGCGGCGAAGGCCGAGGGAGGGTCGGCGGCGGCGTGAGTGGTGACACTTCTGAACGGCGCAGCTGGTGCTGGCTAAAGGTGAGTATACTCCCTTTCAAAAAATTTGATTTTGAATAGGTTTTTCCCGAAATTTCAAGATCATATCTATCAATTTACTTCTTATTGAGTGGGATTAGTGATTTAGGAT
The DNA here is from genome assembly GCA_037127255.1 of Persicaria tinctoria. Classification (NCBI taxonomy): domain Eukaryota; kingdom Viridiplantae; phylum Streptophyta; class Magnoliopsida; order Caryophyllales; family Polygonaceae; genus Persicaria; species Persicaria tinctoria. The sequence continues at coordinate 63,492,279 of JBANSL010000010.1, read as the reverse complement.
GTGAAATCCAACTCAAATCACTGTTTGAAGCTTCCAATTTCGACTTATGAATTCTAGGGTTTGGGTCCAAAAAATTTGGGGGTCCGAAAATTCTAGGGTTTGAAGCTTCAATGTATGGTCATGGGATAATTAAACAATTGTTTGTTTGCTTTTGTATATGGTGTGTCAAAATTTCGTTTGATTTAGTTTATGGTAAATGCTAATCGACAATCGTAGCTGCTTCGAACTTCTTGCTTTCGTTGTTCATTGCACTTTGATTCAATTTTTTTTTTCTGTTTACAGATTTTTTTTACAGTTTACAACATTTACAAATTTTTTTTTTCAGATTACAGAATTTACAGATTTTTTTTCAGCTTATACATGCTTACATATTAACATTTTTTTTTTTGTGATTATAGATTTATAACTTCTACATGAATCACAACCCACCACGACACCACCACCAGTTGCAGCCACTGCCCCTCTGACACCGGTAATGGACCACCAAACGTTGCTCCTCGACCTTGGCTCAGGCGATTCCTCCCCACTCTCACTGCTGGTTGGCTCAGCTATATACATCATGAGATCTATTCATCTATTTTTAAAATGGTGGTATTTGTGAAAATATACCACAAAATTTATTAATATTACATTACTCACCCGCATATAACTTTAAAACACAATTATTAGACAAAGTCAAACTTGTGGGCGCGACACAAAAAATTTCGAAACCTCAGGACTACCAGACGAAATATCCGAAACTTTTGTTTACCACATGAATTAGGCAAAACCTCAGGGTTACCAGGCGAAATTTCCGAAAAAAATATTTACTACAATTTTTTATAATTCTAAAACATGCGAGACAGAATCAATTAACGAATGCATAATTAACATATTTAGATTTCAATAGCTTGCGTACGTAATGGACACTATGGTATGCTTATAATTAAAAATATATTTATAATAACTTTAACTTATACGTAGCAAAAGAAACTATTTCTCCAATCATATACCATGGAAGGTAATATCTAATAACAAACCATAATGTTTTTTTTTTTTTTTTTTTTTTTGATCCAAAAGAAGGCTAGTGCCTTTTAGTACGGAGTAGTTGTTATTAGAAACGTTTGGCGCCGGACGTGGGTGGTGCATGCGAACCTCCCAGCCATCATCTGCAACCATTCTCCTGCACTGATTGACCAAGGTGTGGTCCATCCTTGCATCAACCCCTTTGTTCTGCAGAAAACCATAATGTTTTGAGGTACAGTATATATATATATATACTGTATAGTATAGAATATGTATAGAGGGGTGATACTGATTGGATTTGGTACACGCCCCCTCTCGTCAGAGGGTTGATCTCTCCACGAGCGTCTCTCTCTCTTAAATAAGCTCCTTTTTTTTTAGCAGCTCTTTTTTTACTTTCCCTTGAATAGTTAGGTAAATAAAGAATAGCCATTCAAGGGTTCGAATCAGGAACCTATGAATACTATCCACAAGTCATTTTCGGTGAGCTATTTCGAAATGGTTACAAGTTATCCGTTTTTTTTAAAACGTAAGTAATTTGAAATGACGACTTGGACTTGGTAGAGTAGATCAAAAGGATGGGGAATATTTGAGGAACGGACAAATCATTATAATATCTATAAGACTAGATGATAGAAGTAAAACATACAAAATTAAAATGAAGATATCGAATTAAATCAGTTGATTAAAGAACCAAAAGATCAAGGATTTTCTTAGTTTAAGGGTGTGTTTGGCAACACAAGTAGCGTTTTGGAGCTTTTTATTTTAATATTATATAGTTTTAAATTAAATAAAGCTAACATTATTAGTTAATTAGCGTTTTAGAATTTAATTTCCACCAGCTATCTACCTCAGCTTTTCAGAACTTTTCTTTTTATATATACAAATCTCCTCTTTTATCAGCTATTTTAAACACAGTACTAGCTTAATTTTATATATTTTACACAATAAACCATTCAGCTATGGTTACCAAACACAACCTAAATTAATCTAATTTAAAATTAATTAAAATCCAGATGAAATTTTTGATAAAAATATTAGAGATATAATAAAATTTTAGCTTTTTAGATATATTACAAAACCAAATTCTTATTTAGCATAATAAAGTTTATAATGTTTTGTAAAACTTTAGTTTAAATCGCGAAAAGCTTTATCACGCCACTTAATTTCAAAAGGTAAGATAAAATAAAGTTACTTATTTCTATAGCCAGTACAGTAAACAAATTCAGAAATCAAAATTATTGGAGGGTTTGGAGCAATTTGTCTGTGGCATTTTTCTTCTTAGGCTTGTGGCGTTTAACTGTATGCAGTTGACATTATATAAAATGACACATAAGAAAATATTTGATGAACACTTTCAACTCGAACAAGTTTAAATTGGTAGTCATTATGATTGATGCGATGGCTGAATTACTATTTAAAATTGTCACATACTTATACAAGTTATACGCTTCCCATTATCCCACCCAGCTGGGTGGGTCCAAACTACACCAACCAGTCCATGGATTTATGCTTACAAATCTATTAGCCCAACCAAATTTCCATATTTATTTATTAAAATAAATACAATTATTAATTTATATACGTATTTTAGATGATAAATGGTGATTGTGATTTGGGAATTTTGGAGTGATCCATAAGGCTATGAATTGTTTTGGTTACAAGTCACAGTCAAGAAAACATAAAAAAGGTCCCGCCCCCATTGAATGGGTTGAAGCTGCACAGGCACAACTGGACACCATGTGAGTATGTGATGGGTTCTTCTGCATTGCTATTTGAATGTCAATCTTTGTCACCCAAATAGGACTACCTGAAACACCCTCAATTATTGTTTTATTATGCAGTACATTTGAATGAAAAAGTCAATCTCTATATGGTATAAAAAAAAAAAAATACAGTACATATTTGGCATAATTAACATGATCCTCTAGATTTCTAATCGCTTATCTCCACATTATAGGTTCCTATATTATTATTGTACCTTAAGTCATAAAGGTAATGTCGACGACAAGAAGAAAATGAGAAAGCTTGGTATAGTGTGATTTTATTTTTCGTTCTTGTATGGTCGCATTTTTATGTATGGTTTTATTTTATAATGGCGGTGGGCAATCATATGATTGGATAACATGTGTTTCATCGACTTGACGACTTGAAAACTATGAGCTAGACGTGTCCGGGGTTTGCCACTAAAGATGGGTTCCTCGTTATAAAAAAAACAATGAGGTAGACGAATAGTGATGAGTTCTGCAAAGGAATGAATGTCTCGAAATTATGGAAGAGGAGAATTGAAAGAAACATAACGTACCCTGTAAGAATCGCGATAATGTTCCGAAAGGTTTCAAGTCGTTTCCATGGATCGGAATCCTTTACATTGGTACCTTTTAGTTCGTGTTGGTATACTGCTGCAAAGTACTACACAGGTGATACTTAACCTGGAAACATACACGATGATCTCAAACGCTTAAAATTTGTACAGCCAGGAATTTAAATTCGGTTTTTCTAACCTATACCATGGGAACATCGGTTAATAGGCTAACTTTAGAAATATTTTTATAATTTAACAGATTTAAGATATATTTTTAATTAACTGCTTTTCTAGGATTTATACATCCAAATTTAAGGAATTTTTCTAATGTGGTGTGTTTAATCTATACTTTGATATAGGTTAGAAAGACGGATTAAAATCTCCCTACCTAATAAGCTTCAATTGGACAAGTTGACTGATTAATTCAATTGGATTCGGGCTGTATAATGGGCCAAGCCCATTAATTGGAAAGTGGGCTAATCAAGGGCAAAACAAGTCCGTATAAAATCTATAAATGTCGACAAGTGTAGCTCGACGGTGTCACCATGTCAATCGTGAGAGTTAGGTCTTTTAAGTGCGTTCGATTGATCATTGGATAATGTCGACCACATGTGTGATGGGTTCATTCAATACCACGCAATTTGAATTTGTATCTTTTACATGAATTATGACGAGGCTACCATTAAAATAGTTGTAGTTGATAAAAGAAAATGCCACGATATCTTATTTCAAAGAAATAATATAACAACAATATGCTAGTTTTTTTTTTCAAAAAAATAATGTGTATCATAATATCACATGCTTAAGCCCTCATCGAAAAATCAACATAGTTAATAAATGAAAAAATGTATTTATGAAATTTCAAATAATATATATATTTTTTTTCTTTTGATGACAAGATTAAAAAAAATGAAAATAGTGTCCATATGATTAATAAGAAAAAAAAATTGCAAGCCTATCATTCACAAATCAAGAGGCGCGCAATATTGTGTATATCAAAATTCAAAACTAAAAAAAAAACAAGAGATTTAATAAGAAAAAAATAACTCTACCAAAATAATAATGATAAATAAATAAACATTATTTTTTTTGATTTTTTTTTATACAAGGCAAGGATTGGGGGAAGGTCAACCGCGGTTGACCCACCACCCAATAGCGTCCAAACGGACGAAATCTACGATCTCAGCAGGAACACAATCAGCAACAAAACACGAGGACAAGCCTAGATGCGCCAATCGATCTGCCACCCGGTTTCCTTCCCTGAAGACATGCGCAAAGGTGACACTTTCGAACGATCGACAAAGGCCAAGGGCATCCGCAATCGTCATCTCGATCTCCCATGGGCACTGCCAGAGTCCACGCAAGACGTTGATGACGGTCAAGCAGTCGCCTTCAACCACCATCCGAGTGAATCCCAGCTTCGCTGCTTCCACAAGACCTGCAAAGAGACCATAGCATTCTGCTTGCACAGCAGACACCTTACCGTGGCTTTGGGCACCACAAGAAAGAACCCTTCCCTGGCTATCACGGATAACAAAGCCAGAAGCCGCACGGTCCGACCCAGTCCGAGCTCCATCAAAATTAAGCTTAACGAAATCATCTGCTGGTTTTTTCCATTTAACTACTTTTTGTTTTGGCTTTCTCTTATTTTGGGTGTTTGGCTTTAATGTGTCAATGTCGTCTTCTTGTTCCGCAACTTGTGCTCTTCTCCACGTGGTCCTATATTGTTTTATATTTTTTTATCCATTCTTCCATTGTACTGATATCATTGTTGTCAAAAATTATTCTGTTTCTCATCGACCATAACCCCCAAAGGGCGAAGGCAAGAATCGATTTATGTTCCGTAGATAGTTGCTGGAATATTTCGGATATTATATCCTTATATAACTTGTTTTCTTTGTCAGTGTTCCGGTTCGTACGTTCAATCTGCCTGTCTAATCTTCCGATGAACGACAGGGCAATCTGACATTCAGTAAAGAGATGGGTGTTATCTTCTTCATAATGAGAGCAAAGGGGGCATTCCAAAGGCATATGAATTCCTTTTCCTTGTAATCTGACTTTTGTTGGAGTTCCATTTAGCAAGTTTTTCCAGAGGAAATTTTTAACCTTAGGTGGACAGTCAATTTTCCAGATCCATTCTAGTAGGTCTGAGTTGGTCCTTCTGGTTCTCGTGATGTGGTCTAAAGCACTAGCAGTAGAGAACCACCCATTTTTACTTGGTTTCCAGTACAACCTATCTTCAATTTCATTGGACGGGATATAGATATCTAAAAATTTTTGAACAATGTCCGGTGGGAGGTAGTTACTCAATTTTTCTTTGTCCCAGGTATTATTTGGTTTAATGAATTAGTCGATAGTTTCCTTCGTTTGGAAGCCAGTTGTCCTTCCAAAATCTTATGGATTTACCATTTCCTACTTGCCAGATAAGTCCTGCACAAAATTCATCTTTGATATCCATTAGTTTCGCCCATTGCCAGGAGGAGTTCCTTGTCCGTTGATAGTTCCAAATATTCGCATTTTTAAGGTACTTATCTCGGATTATTTTAACCCATTCATTTTGAGGCTCCGCAAGGATTTTCCAAAGCAGTTTCATTTGCAGCGCTTTGTTCATGTCTTTGGTCCTGTGTAGTCCAAGCCCTCCTTCTCTCTTTGGACTGCAGATCTTATCCCATCCAATAAGGGGCTTGTATTTAGGATCTTTGTTCCAGAAGAAGCATCTGTTCAGTCGGTCTAGGTCGGTATGAATGCTCGCGGGTAGCATGAAATTTTGCATTATATAGCTTGGTTTCGCTGCTAGGTTAGCTTGAATAAGGACCGCACGTCCTTGTTGGGTAAGTTCATTAGCTCTCCATTTTGTTAGTTGGCTCTTGGTTTTCCCTATGACTTCTTCAAACGTGTTTTTATTCACTCTACCATTGATAATAGGGCACCCAAGATATTTTTCTAAAGCAACATGGTTAGTTATTCGTAGGCATGATTGGATTCGTTGCTTTTGTTCATTTGCAATTCCTTTTATGGTTTGGAAGGCAGATTTTTGAAAGTTTACTTTTTGTCCCGATATCTCGCAATATTCATCAATTATAGTTTTCACCGTTCGACAAGCTTCCAGGGTTGCTTTAGAAAATATCATGATGTCATCCGCAAAGGAGAGGAAGGGGATTGAAGGACCACTCTTCGAGGTTCTAAAGCCAATATTGTTCCTCGATTGTTCACTTTGTCGTTGTAATTTTCGTGCTAGGATTTCTGCACCTAGGATGAAAAGGTAGGGGAAATAGGATCACCTTGCCTTAGACCCCGATGAGGTTGGAAAGTGTCAGTTGGTTCATCATTTACTAGAATAGAGAAGGACACTGTTTGGATACATTCTTTAACCCAACCACAGAATTTCTAGCAGAAACCAAACTTGGGCAAAATAGCAAACAGAAAGTCCCAGTTCACTCTGTCATATGCCTTTTCCATGTCAAGTTTGATCGCAATCCAACCCTCATGACCCTTTTTTGATCGGAAAGAATGGAAAATTTCATGTGCAATGAGTACATTGTCTTGAATTGCTCTATCTAAAATGAATGCTCCTTGAAGTGGGTGGATCAATTTTCCTATAACCATTTTAAGTCTTTCTGCTATGATTTTGGCAATAGCCTTATAGAGTGTAGAACAGAGGCTAATTGGTCTGTAATTGTTTGTTGTTCTTGGGTTTTCGCATTTTGGGATTAGAGATATGAAAGTTTGGTTAATTTGCTTGAGCATTTTCCCGGAATGAAAGAATCCTTTGATTGCTTTTATGATGGATGGTCCAACAATATCCCAGTGTCACCGGTAAAATTTTGCGGTCATTCCATCCGGTCCTGTGGATTTGTCTTTTCCTATCGAAAAGAAGGCCTTTTTTATTTCCTGGTTTGTAATTGGTTTTGTGAGAAACTCATTTTCTTGCTTAGTTATTTCTGTATCTATTAGTTCTAGATACTCATTTAAAAGTCGATAGTTGATAGTCTGTTCTTTGAATCTTTTTTCGAAATCGTTGAGGATCTCTCTTCTTATGTTTTCTTCTCCTATAATTGTTGTTCCTTCGGCCGTTACGATTTCTCTAATGGTTTTCCTATTTCTACGCCCCGTGGCCACTTTGTGGTGGTATCCTGAATTTGTGTCTGAGAGTTTTAGGTGAATAAATAAACATTAGTAATTAATATTGGTGCCATTTTTGGTCTCTTAAATAGAGAAAAGAGAAAATGGGTGGTTAGTTATAATAGATATGCTATAATGGGTGGTTAAGTGAAATTTTTTTAATAAGGGGTGGTTAATTAGGAAGAAGAGTGAATAAATGGTGATTTTATGCAATTTGGCCTATTATTAATGCCCGCCTTATTGACCAAAAAAAGAAGAGAAAGATGGGAGATAGGAGATAGGAGGAGAATTTCTTATTTCATTCTTGATAACTTCCGTCTACAAATACAACCACTATTTATATTCATTCATTTACATGGCTCTTGGGCCCTTCATTCAAGCTAACCCAAAGCCCAAATCCACTGGGCCCATTGTGCCTAACAAAACCATAAAATTGTAGTTTAGCTTTTAATTAAAAAAAATGAAATGGACATAATAATTTTGAAAAGGGGAACATTGAGGCTTATTTTGGGAACTTTAAGATTTTTTTTACGTATATTATGAAAATAATTTTATATGTTTTTTTTTGAAGTTTATATAATTGTGATTTAAATATATTATTTGATAAAAAAAAATTAGAGGAATAAAAATTAATGCAAGAATTCTGTCAATTAACTTAGACGAACTAAACTACAAACTATTAATTTTCTACAAACTCTTTTAATCTTTCAAATTTTATTTTATTTTTTTGGGAGGGGCAGCCGCCACAAGCATGAAATTCGAGAGGCCGACAAGTCGATAGATAAAAGACCGAACAGAACTGAACACATAAAAATTTGCAATAGAACAGATAACACAATGGAAGACGAATCAAAGCAGACCTAAAACTAGATGATAATGATCGGAACTAAATCCATTCTGACAAAAATATATACATTGTACAATATATGTAATATTTTGCAAAATAAAATAAAATAATTAAAGATATCTCTGAGTAAATTAATTATTATTTTTATATATTTAAAATGTATAATTGAAGTCCATTGGGACCGGGTGCACACCCATTAGAATACGTAGCTGTTAGGTATTAGGGTTAGGCTAAGGCTTAGTAGTATAAATACCCTTATACCTTATAATGGAGGGTTATCCAATGAATAATCAATAATCAATTCCTTTCATCTCTCTATCTCCTAATCCCTCTCGTCTATCCTCTTTCCCTTCTCTGAACTCTATTTCTCATCTCCTTCCTTTCACCTTCATCCCATCTCAACCCCAAATCACCTCCGATCGAGTCCGGTCATGACAAATTGTAATGTTAGGTATTGGGGTTCGGCTAAGGCTTAGTAGTATAAATGCCCTTATACCTTGTAATGGAGGGTTATCCAATGAATAACCAATAATCAATTCCCTTCATCTCTATCTCCTAATCCCTCTCGTCTATCCTCTTTCCCTTCTCTGAACTCTATTTCTCATCTCCTTCCTTTCACCTTCATCCCATCTCAACCCCAAATTACCTTCGACCGAGTCCGGTCGTGACAAAATGGTATCAGAGCGGTCGATTTTCTGACCTACATCCCAAATTTTCGTCTTCAAATTTTGATTTGGTGACCGGAAAGTGACAGTAGCGAAAAGCGACAATGGCGTTGGTGAGTTCTTCGCAACCGAAAGTTTCAACATACGATGAATGGATGCGGCCATGGCAGGAGATCGAAGATAGCATGAGCAAGTTGCGATCGAAGGAGAAATCAACAACTGATCCGGTCGATCTGAGTTCATAGGTCCCCGATTTGCGAAAAGAGACAAAAGATCGAACACTTCTCATCAAGATTCATCTGTAGCGGTACTTGATTTCCTGGGAGGAATTGGATCGAGTATTTGCTAGGTTTGGAACGATTGAGTATATAGAGGTTTTTTGTTCTGGAGGGGATTATCATTCAAAGATTCGGTTCCAAACAAAAGAATCGGCGTTGAAAGCAGTCGAATCTTTCAATCATAGGAACATCTTTGATGGATGCTGTCGAATGGAGTTATTCTTGTTGAGCTCAATGGAGTCATCTTCGCCATTGGCTCAAGAAGGTGTCAACGAATCGCAAGATTGCCAGGCTGAAACAGAAGCTGACCAAGAAATCGATGCTTCGCTGAATTTAGAAGTGGATTCAGTTAAGGAAAACAACGAGTCTTTCGAACACGACGAGTTCATTGAATCTCCTGACATCCAGAGCAAGTCGTGGGAGGTAATTTTCAAATGCTTAAAGCCTATGGCTTTCGATGAAACTGCTAAGAAAAGTGATGCATTATCGGATGTTTCAAATGCTTTGTTTGAGATTGAATCCCTAGAAAGTGGGTGGATTAGTCTCGTGATGAATCCATCGTGTGCCTTGAGAATTTTTAGTGCTCACAAGGTATTTGTAGAAATGCCTAAGAATGGTGATGAACTAGTAGTACCTACACCAGATGTTATTAGCGATTTACGTGCTATTATTTTTGACCCTGGAGGTGGCAGTAGTCGACAAGCTCTAAGCAGGATGATGAACAATTGTTGGGGCGAATCATTATCAGTTGTGGACGTGCTTGTCGATAGCCATCGGGAGATGGTTAGACATCAGATTTTTTTATCCTGGAATTGAGTGTTTGGGTACGAAACTGAGTGTGTCTAACCCTTTGATAAGCACTCTGGTTGTATCTTTTCAATGTTTGGAACCTACAAAGCAAGTCTATCTCCAATGGCCATTCGAGAGAGGACGAGTTTATGCTATCTCCATCGATTGTTGGTCTACAGATTTAAAAAAATAGGAAGTGGCTTGAGAATTATATTTGATCCAGGTAGAGATGGTTCTGCTTTCAAGAACATGAGGCAGCAAATGGGAGTAGTCATAGGACGTGCAGTTAGTGAACTTGAATTTTGGGGTGTCTTAAGTTGTTGTTGGCTGCTGCTATTCAAGGACTCACCTGTTGCTGAATTTTTGTTGCCAAGTGGAGGCTAATGCAGATTTTCATGCCTAAGGTGAATTAGTATTGCTGATGGCCTGGTATGGAAGGCAATAAGCAAGCTAGGAGTGGGGCATTCATGCGTTATGTGAAGGCTGACCTCAAATCATGATGTGGAATTGTCCTCCTTTAAAGCATATGACTTGCCAAGTTGATTAGTTACTATTGAAAGCCACTGTTAGACCTCATTATTGTGTGATTCATAGCTCATTGTCATACATGCTTACTAGTGTAATTGTAGTAGTTGCTAGGAGTTGTGAATTGTATATAAGCTTTGACGACAAAGCTTTTGTAAGGGAAAGGTAATGTTAGGTATTGGGATTAGGCTAAGGCTTAGTAGTATAAATACCCTTATACCTTGTAATGGAGGGTCATCCAATGAATACTCAATAATCAATTCCTTTCATCTCTCTCTCTCTCTCTCCTAATCCCTCTCGTCTATCCTCTTTCCCTTCTCTAAACTCTATTTCTCATCTCCTTCCTTTCACCTTCATCCCATCTCAACCCCAAATTACCTCTGATCGAGTCCGGTCGTGACAGTAGCACACAAGTATGGTGCGGTGAAATTATAAGTATTACACATATACTCCCTCTGTCCAAGAATACATGGGTTTTTAGAGGTAAATTTTTGTCCAACAATAGATGGGCTTTTATGTTTTATAGGTAGAAAGTTGTAATGATTTGTATTGGTTTGTGTGTTGTTGAATTTTTAAAATAATTTGATTGGTTAAAATGTGTAGTGAGTGTTAAAAAATAATAAAATTTATGAAAAAGTTAGTGCAATGATGATGTTTTTTTAAAGTAAAGTATTTTATTAAAACGTGAGCAAAACGGAGGGAGTATTAAACATTTTGATGTGTAACTTTTTTAATTAAAACTTGTCGTTTACTATTCATACACGCTTTTTTTAGAATGATAAAAACTATACTCCGTATAAAATATTAACATTTTTTTACATTTGTTTTTATAAATTCATACTCAATTGTAATAAGTATGAAATTATTTTAAAAAATTATTTAAAAATTTAATATTTTATATAATTTTTAACACCTAAAAAAGCATACGTAAATAATAAAACGTCATGTTTTAATTAACGGAGGGAGTATATACTATATTCTAATTCTCCACATGTACGGATATGCATGTATTCCATCCAGAGCATAATTTATTTTATTTTAAAAAAATTGTATATTTTTTTTGACAGAGAAAAAAAATGTATATTAATCCATGACAAAAACAGGTAGCAAATTGGATTAGCTCATACAACAAACCGACTTGTACAAAATTGACAATTGTTCTATATATAGACTATTTTTTTTTCATAACAAATCGCTATTGCTCCAAAAAAAATAACAAGCAGCTCAAACTTGCCTTATGGGAAACCCTAGCTACTACAACCACACACTGGGCCCGGCCATCAACCTAAGGAAATGTGGCTCGAGTGTGGCTCGAACTATCAAGGCCCCACTCCATCTTGTGTGGGCCCATATTCGACGCTTTGACACGCCACAAGCCTACAAGCGATTCGTGCATAACTGCACTATGCAAGAAGGCCATGGTGGCGTTGGAAGCATTCGTAAAGTCGTGGTAGTGTCTGGTCTGCCAGACATTACCACCATCGAGAGACTGGACAAGCTCGATAATGAATTGCATGTTATGCAATTCACCATCATCGGAGGAGAGAATCGGCAAAAGAATTATCAATCAACGGTTATTCTTCGTGAAGTGGGTGATGGAAGAATGACTGAAGTTATCGAGTCGTATGAGGTGGACATTCCTGTGGATAGTAACGAGGAGGATACTTGTGTGTTCGCTGATACTATCATAGGTTTTAATCTCAAGTCTTTGGCTACCTTAGTCGAGACTCAATCAAAAAGCTGAGCTTTTGATTGATTTTTGTACGTTTGAAGTTCTTTTGGTTTTAATTTGGTAGTATGTTTTTGTAAGCATGGGTCCAATTCAAATTTTGATCAAGTTGAAATATTCCATTGTCGATCCTTTAGAGATTGTGTTTTTATAGCTGGTATTTGGTAACTTGTAGGCATGTAGTTGATGGGGTAATTTAAATTGATAGCATAGTTTGAAACTGATAGATTAAATGTGTTAAATAATATACATGCTAAATTAAAATATTCATAAGCTAGTAATGTATTTGGTAACCCATTTAATATATGAGGAAATAAATAAATTTGTAAATATTAAAATCAAAAATTCTGAAAAGCTATCTGTATTGTCAAATAGAGCCTAAGTATTTAGATTTGTTTTAAATAATAATTCTTTTCATGATCAATTGCATTTGTTTTCCCGCGCACTTAACAAAAAGCACATATATAATTTTGTTTATTATTCGCACGACTTCGTTTTGCCAAATATACAGTGAGTTTACCGGCTTCTAGTATCAACGAGTGTTTTGGCCTAAAAAAGCTTGTCAATATGGGATGCCGGTGTCGGTAAAAATCAAAATGGCTGCCAATTTTACTGACACTGATTTTCTGTGTCGGCATGCTATTTTCAGGTAAAAAATGCTTATCAACATCGAAAACTGTGCATTTGGCGAAATTTTGATTGAGTGTATAACATAACCCATCACAGTGAAAACATGATGAAACAATACGAAAAAACACCCAAAATGTAAGAACACGACATGAAACGGTAACACGTGATAATAACCGTATCGGATACGGATCGGAGTTTTTCTCATCGAATATACGACACGACATGATTTTCGTGTCGAGTACCCGATAGTAACCGTGTCATATCTGTGTTGGGGGTTTTGGTCTTATTAACCATTCCAGAATCGCTCACCGAAAAGGACTTGTGGGTAGTACCCATAGGTCCCCGGTTCGAACTTCGAATCCCGGAATGGCCGCTCTTTATTTACCAATACAAGGTTTTGGTCTTATTGGTTTCGGGTACCCAACATGATTAATCATGTTAATCCTATCGTGTTGGGTACTTAATTATGCACAAACCCGACCCAAGGGCAATGGCAACATGAGCAATTACCGAGGGCCTAATTTTAAAAAGGGCACAACCGAGATTTGTGTATATATGTATAGAAATGTGTAAAAATAAATTAATTGGCCCAAAGGCCCAATAAAAGAGAATGAAAAATACACTAAACATAAAAGAATAGATTGTATTTTGAAGAAGATAAGTATAAAAAACTCTGTCCTTTCTCTAGAATTCTAGAGAGATGGAGCACCAACCCAGCTTCGGCTGTTGTACTCCGACTTCGGCCACTTGACCCCGGCTCCGGCCGTCTTACACTTACCCCCGTTTCAACTGCCCCCGCTCCGATGTGGTTGAGCCATGCTCGGAGTTCCGAGGTTTTCTTCCTTGTTGAACCACATGGTTATGGAAACCCCAATTCTGAAAGGTCATCTTCGGATGCTGATTAAAACCCAAATTAACCTAGGGCTCTTGATGTTTCTGGTTTATTCCCCCTTTTCATCAATCTCTTCTTTCAATTTGAGATCTATTTTCATATATCACACCTTGGATTCTTGGCTGAACTACCTTCTTGGTTCAACCCCAAATCCAATTCTCCATCGCCTCTCTCGTTCGCCGATTCGAGTGCCGGAATCTGACTTCTGGGAACTCCGGTGGTGTCTTCGGCGCTCCCTAGTTCCCATCCTCGCCGGAGCCTCATCTGTTCACCCCGTCGATCTCGGCATCACACTCCTGCAGTCTGTTGTCTCCTTCGACTAGGGCTTTCCCCCCTGTTGTAGGCGGGTTTCGACTGCCCCAATCGACCCCCTCCTGCTGCCCTCGGCGACCCTAGCGTCGTTCTCTGGTGGTGCCTCTCGCTGCCGACGTCCTAGCTGTCACCCGGCGGTTCGGTTGCCTGTGCCTTTGCTGTTCGGAAATTGTACGCCATTAGCCCTGGCTTTTTGTGTGTATCGGGTCTCCTTGTGCCCGATAGACCCGTTGTCTTGGGTTGTCACTAAGTGGCCCGAAAAGGAATAAAAATTAAAAACAAAAATCCCGTTAAGGGCTCCGAACCGCCCGTTTAAACGTGTACTCAATCTCGTTAAGGTTGACTAAATCCCGTCAGGGTTTTTAGGTGCTCTTTTCTCAGACGTTATGCGACTCTGCGTTGGCGTGGCTTGGCGATTTTCTCCTTGGATTTGGATCGGACTGTCGGAGTCAGGATAGGTTGGGGTCGTGGTGGTGTGTATCGTGGCGTCTCCGCTATCTGGATTGACTGCTTCCCCGGAGTTCGTCCTCACTGCCCACATGGTGATCAGATCCTGATGTACCGTGGGCCTACGATTCTGCTTCTTATGGGATTTGGCTTCGTCCGTCTTTTTCGTCCTCATCCAGTTTGGTTTAGGTCTTCTTTATTTCGCTTTTTTGTAGGTTGTGTTTGTCTGAGTTTGCACCATATGTATTGTGCATGTTTGTCTTTAGACGGTTCTCCCGTTTGCCGGCCTGGCCGGCCCTTGAGTTTCAGATATATCTCTGAACTCGAATTCTTACCTAATAAAAAAAAATAAAATTGTGGACCCCAAATCTAACACTTTTTACCTCTTTTTTTTTTCATGTTCTCGTTTTTAGAATATGAGCTCAGTAGTCGGTATTCCGTATTCTTTTTCTTTTTTGAATAACCCATATTTGATACTCCATTATAAAATCATGTGTTTGTTCATTTATGTATTTTTACATACAATTTTTTTTTTATCAACAACCCAACACAAGATATGATTTTCTAGTGGAAATTAGACCTATGAATCCTATTTTCGTTTCAAAATTTTCTATTGTTCCGATTGATTAAAATATTTAAAAATAAAAAGATGATTTAACAGTTTAACTTTAATGATAAGAAAATATATGAATGGTTCGCCGAGAGTGATTTTATACCATTATTGTTTTTTTTTCTTGCTTAAGGATTATAAAAAAAGAAGATGAATATTCATAAAAAAATATTTATTTGTTTCTATTAATTTCAAAATCAATGGTTATTTCATGTACTTAATTTTATTTTATGTTTTCAAAATTTCACATTGATTATTAAAAAAAACTGATAATTAAATTATTCAGAATAGGTAAAGCCTCAATATTTGAGACCCTACTTGAGACATTAGGTGTAACATAAAACTATTTAGGATATTTTCTCTCATTTACAATATATGAATAAAAATATAATATACTATTTATTTATTTTATTATTATGATTTATGAATAAAAATACATAAGTTTATTTATTTGCCTTTTCTAACTATAAATCTCTAATATTACATATGATTCGACATCAAAACTCGAGTGAAAAAATAATTGTATCTTCTAATATTGACTTTTTAGGTATCTTTTTTAGGTATGTTATAAGATATAAAAATATAATGTCATTTAAGACTTGTAGTTTTTATAACAATTTTTTTTTAATCATAGTCTTATGTTATATATATACCAATTTATTTTTCAGATTAGACGGAAATAGACAAAATAATTGGGCGAAAAATCATCCATATTTCATCCATATCAATCTTTCACCTGAAGGGTGAGTGGGTAAGAAGTGAATATGAATGGTGGGTCGGATAAGGTGATGGGTCATCCATTATTAATCGGGTAAAATAAGGGTTCATCAACTCATCATCCCACCCCATTGTCATTCCTAACTCCCGAGAAATATGTATTTAGAGGAGGCGTAGGTGGAGGTAGGGTGTCGATCTCGTCCAAAACACGGCACATGGGGCAAGCTGGGCGGGCCAAGTTCCGACTTGCAGTGTTACTGTAAAACTTGGCTGCACGTTGATCGCCCACCTATGCAGTTTGCAATTTGGCTGATCGATCGGCAGCCTTTTGCACTTATTACACTCATACTTCGCCACCGCTATCAACCGTTCAGGCCGATACAATCTTCAAACCCTAAATTTCATGTAAACACGTACACTACAAACAAACAATCATACGGAGTATTACTATACTATTATTAGTTTTTTACTGAATTTAATCATCATAATCCGCAACTCTATAGAATAGTATACTAATCTAGTTATTATAATTACTCGCGTTTTTTACTCGTTTTATTAATAAATTATATTTTAGTATATTAATTACATTAAAGCTAGTTACTTTTTATTAAGTTTTAGGTGAAGATTAAAATAGTTTATTTAAAATTATGTAAAATAAATTCAAGTAATATGATAAAAACAATAGGTTTCATAACGGCTTAAGATGTGAGGTTTAGAATTAATATAAATATTTTTATGCTAAGATTTTATTGTTCAATAGATAATTGATTAATAATGAAATTTTATCATTATATATAATGAACTAAAGTAATTAATCAATCTTAATGCGTAAAGATAAAATAATTTAAGATACAATATTTATAAAATAACTCATGGTAAAATGATACTTAATATATGAGTTGGATACAGAGCGATGTCACATAAATAAAATAGAACATATCTTAAACATATTGAATCATCATTAACTAATTTGACGTATTAAAAAAATCAGGTCATATTGTATCAGAAAATGACATATAGATGAATTGCACTAAATGACTTTATATCTCTGTTTTAATATATTACTAGTATATGTTACCCGTGCTCTCGCACGGCATGTTATTTTTTTTACTATTATATTCTCGTATGTTATTTTTTAAAACCAAATCTATTGATAAATTTGACAGTTATTTTTAAATGATATTAATATTAAATTTAGATTGTTACTATAAAAGTTAACATAAAATTGAATAAAATATTATTCAGATTTAATCTTGTTGTTTTCAATGGGGTATGAATTGAATGAACTGTATTTATCAATTATGCTGTATCCAATCAGAGGTATATTTCTATCCAATTAATCCAATTAATTAGTTAGAAAACTTATCTTTTTAGTTCAAATAATCTTATCCAATTGGTCAATTATTCTATGTTTTAGTTCAAAATGAATATAATATATCTATATATAAATATGTACCATGTCGTCAAATTTTGGTCAATTATTCTACTTTTAGATCAAATTAAATATAATATATTTAAATATAAAATAATTATTTTAAAATAATCTGAACCTACTTTCCCCATAAAACATCAAAAGTTAAACTTTGTAAACTTTGTAAACTATATTGATATAAATTTAATTAGATAGAAAAATTAACGTGGCTTCAATGTCAACCAGATTGAATTATTAAAGGATTTGGAGGAATTCGCATAAACGGTTTGAGGGTGGCTCGTGGCCGGTCGTTTTGTTGATGAATCAAGGCACTTTTACGCAATAATATGTGCATATAAAATGAAAATTACGAAATTCGAACATTATGAGATTGGAATCCTACGATTCAGTTTAGAAACGAAGACAAATTTTGGATTTGAAATTTTAGGCGTTTTGGCGTCGCCAATTGGGTTTGTACGTGCAAGAATTGGGAGCGACAGCAGATGAATTGCATAGATAGTTAGGATCAAAACCGATAGAAAATGCCCTAGGCTATATATGATCCCATTATATAGATTCGAACTTTAATATTTGTTCATATCCTTTTCCAATTTTACTTGGCTAAAAATTAGGGTAATATTATGGATGTTTGAAGAGATAATTTTTTAAAAGATTTACATACGGGTATAAGTAGGGTAACTAATTAATTAAGTTATTATATTATTATTATAGTGGTGAAAATCTTAACTAAGATATGAAGTATAAAAAGATCTTGTAAAACAATCCAAGTAATAAGTTTTTTATCCAATTATATTAGTTTATTAATTGATGTGGTCCAAAAATATAATACCACTTTAATCCAGAAAATGACGGGTAAGTAAAAATAATCATGCTTTAATCCAGAAAATTTCGTGGACACGAGATCGCACCACCGGCCTCTGCTTTGTTAATAAAGACCTGTGCGGTTGCGCATTTTGTTAATAAATTGCTGTATTTTATTATATTAAAATATTATATTAGAGTATTAACTGACGTGGCTCAATAAAATAAAACCATATATAAGGATATTATATTCAATTTGATTTAAAAGGTAGAATAATTGATCAAATATTCATTCTTTATCTTTTTAGAATCTTGACGACATGTTTTTTTATAAATCAAATTATATATTTAAGTGTAAATTTTATTTTTTTAGTGCAAAATTTATCTTTCAGCATTTTGATAAACTTATATGTAAACTTATATATGAGGAATGATTATTTAAAAACTATTTAATTAACTTATTTCCTACCAACAAAGCGCTTCGTATGTTATAAATATATGGTTTCTTAATTGCTGTATTTTTTAATAGATAGATTATTTGTTTTAAAAAGATAAATATATTCAATTTCATCTAAAAAGGATAAAACATAAGTTTTAACTAATCCCAACCAGTTTAGGATTATATTTATGCATGGCTAAATCTATCTTAAAAAATCCCACTCCAAAAATCTTACGGGCTTATTGGAATAACTTATCCCTATATCGAAAAAAGACTACATTAATTGAGTAAGTTGTATGTATTTGTTTATACCATTGATAATAGAGTTTTTTTTGTAAATAATTTAAATTATTATATCAAAACATTTGATAATAGACTACATATGGGCATATCACGTCAAACCAATTTTTTAATAAATGCATCATATTTATAAGAAATAAATTATTTTATTTGTGATTTAAAGATATATTCCGGTTGAAAAAATTAGCTTGATATGGCTAAAAGATGAGGATTATGTTAACTAAATGATAGGTTTTATAGTTTTATAGCCACTTAATATATATTGGTCTAAAAAGATAAGTTTTTAGCTAACTATATTCGTTTATTAATTGATGTGGCTCAGAAATATAATACCGCTTTAATCCAGAAAATGCCACGCAGGCGAAAATAATCACGTTTAATCCAGAAAATTCTGTGGCAGCGAGGTCGCTTCAGCGGTCTCTGTTTTAGTATTTTACTAGTATTCGGTACCCGCCCGTTGTGCGGTTTCTTAATAAACAAAATAATGTTTCATTTATATATTTTTGGGATCTTTTATTTATAGAACCTTTCAAATAAGCATAAAATAATTTAAGATTAAATTTAGCAAAAATCAATCAATATACAATTTAAGATTGAATATAGTTTTCTACTTTCATCTACTATTAACTGCTAATTTAATTTAAGCTATTTTTGCATTTTTTTATACAAAAGGTGTATATACATCAAATAAAATTTATTATTATTATTTTTTTAGTGTTGATTTTAAAAAATTTACCCTCAAGCATCCCCACCTGTAAAAAAAAATACAAAATATTTTTTTTTATCTTTAAGTATATTCGAAATGATAAATTTTTTATCTTCGAGGATTCCCAAGAAGATCCATTAGGGTGAATAATTATCAAGTACATGACAAATCAATGCAAGTTTGAAATTGACATAAGGTTGAGTATTTGTAAAATTGAATTAGTTTTATCCACTAATTTAAATAAAAACAAAACCGATCATTTTTTTAAATGAAATTCTAAACTCATATTTGAAAGCAAAAGAAAGCTTTATAACAATTTCGTGCTAATAAAGGTTAAATATTTAATATTAATTAGATATTGAGTATAACAAAATCATATTGGATAGATTTATCGAATTAAGATATAAGGTTATATTGGATAGATTATTTGATTTAAAAAGATATTAATTGATGTGACCCAAAAATATAATACTCAGCAACATCATACCCTACTCCTCCTTTTTTTTAGATATATGATGATATATAGGTGATTTTGGTAAATAAAAGTCCAAAATAATTCCAATTCTTTCTATTAATCTGTGCATTGTCGTAAATCTAAAGAGACCCCGAACTAACAATCAAACACTAAAAGAATTTTAAAAATTAAAAAAAGTTGTGTTTGGTTTTGAGATTGGAAATTCGTTTGGGGTAAATGTTTGGCAACATTTGTCTGTTTTACATCTTTCGATAAGTTTCAAATTAATTCCAGTTTTTTTTTTATGCAAATTAATTCAATTATTTGATATCCTCTCAATCTCCCGTGTATGTTTTCTACGGATCTCATATTCATGTTTATCTATCCCTTGTATGTTTACCTCAAAATTAAACAAATGCTATGTGATGATTAACAAAATCTTTTTGGTTTCTCTTTGAACATAAAAAAAAATGCCGCCATGAAACTTAACGCCATAGAGAGAGAACAGCATAAGATATATATTCCCCAAAATATTATAATTAGATTAAATCTAAGTTGATCGGATTTATTTATCAAAGTTGATCGGATTTCATCAAAGTTGATCGATCAACTTTGTATTTCATCATCAAAGTTGATCGGATTTATTTATCTAACTTATATTAGGTCATATTGGATAGATTATTTGATCTAAAAAGATAAGTAAGTACATAAGCAACGGGTGGGAAAGTGAATATAAAAAATTAATCTATCTTTTACTTTTGATACAATTTAAATCTCGAGCATTAGTTTCATATATATAATTGACCAAATAGTCCTTATTTGAAAAAATTATTAAGCAAACCTATCCTATATTATTAAACCTATTATAACAAACTCATAATATAGTAAAATGTTTAGATGTCCTCCTTTTCAATCTTCACGGATTTTCCCTCTTCACTGGTCTTTGATGCCTTGAACTTCTGTTTGGGTTAATTTCATTAACCTTATTGTATACATTCGCTATTGTAACAACTGAAAAAACACGATAAATATATGAATATAAAGCTATTTTATGGATATATATATACGTAGTAGGATTTATATATGATGAATAAATTGTCAAAACTATTATACCTTGATTGCAATTTGCTAATGATGATATTGAAGGTTGCGACAACTTTGCTAATGATGATATTGAAAGTTGCGGCAAGTCTTGATTTGAAGCGGCTAACGATGATAATGAAGGTTTGGTGTCTGAGAATGAGTCGTAGATAACCTCTCTATATATATAGGAACTACAATATTCTATCTTAAACACTTAATTAATATCTATTCAACATAAAATCTTATGAACATAAAAACTAAAACTAATTAAGATATGAGGTTATATTGGATAGATTATTTGATCTAGAAAGATCAGTTTTTCACCTAACTATATTGATTTATTAATTGATGTGGCCCAGAAATATAATACCGCTTTAATCCAGAAAATGCCACGCAGGCGAAAATAATCCCGTTTAATCCAGAAAATTACGTGGCCGCGAGGTCGCTCCAGCGGTCTCTGTTTTAGTATTTTATATAGATATAGATATAGATATAGATATAGATATAGATATATAGATATATTGTAGATTTTATTGACTCTGTTATTTTAAAAATTAATACTATATATACACTCGTTAACTCATGCTACCAGACTGTTAGTACCAGTTATTTAAAGCTGTTTTTACTAAAATGATGATGATTTTTTTTTATTAGGAAAAAATTTGGGTGAACACGCTTTACCTGAAATGATGATGATGATGAATAATGACACATACAATATAATAAATTTTCAGCTTGTGACTTTCGATTTATTTATTTGGATATATAGGTACAAATTTGGTGTTCCTTGATTTCCGTATGTTTTCGGATTCAAACCTCGTGGTACATTCTTTGATCTTAAAACCTCGTGGTACATTCTTTGATATTTTTTTTTATTGGATCGAATTCTTTGCTATTGTTAAAACCTCGTGGTACATTAATTAAATACATTGAATGTGATATATAGCATTAATTATAGCTGGATAATATGAAATTTTGTGTGATTCATGGAATATTGGAATCCCCAGGCCATATGAAAGGTCAAGTTTGGGGTATTTTATATTATAAATAAACATGGGATTTATTTTTAACACAAAAATTTAACCTTATATTTTGATATTACTTTTTTCACATACCGCTATTATTCTTACATGTTTAAAATTATTTTAATATTAAATTATTGTACAAAAAAATTAAAAATTCACATTCACATTTCAAATAAGTATTCTTACATGTTTATAAATAATCAGCTTGGCTATATGCACCGGGCAGGTACTATATGCACTACATAAGACGTATCTATGATCCGTCCATTGTAAATTTTTTAAAAAAATATTTAGATCCGTCCGTTATAAAAAAAATAAAAAAAATTACATAGGAAGGATTTAGGATCAATCCTATGTATTATTAAAAAAAAGGAGGGAAAGCAGCTTTTACTTGATTTTGATTGTAAAAATACAAGGGCTGCCCTTGTTAATCTTTTTTTTTTAAAGCTGCCATGCAGCTTTTTTTTTTCTTTTGTGATTTTTTTCTAAAAAATTTGGAACGGATGGATCTACGCTCCGCCCTATGTAGTGCATAAAGCACCTGACGTTGGTGCATATAGTACCATCCTAAATAATTTATTAGAAAATCATTGCTATTTGACCACATTGGTGTATCAGGCCATAGTCTTATCTCTTCTCGCTTAATATTTGACCACATTGGCTAAAACCTTGCTCTACTGCTACAATGAGCAAGGATCGACGAGTATTTGACGAGTAATTGCCTACATAGTAGGAAATTGAGATCTCTTTGGAAGATTCCACCGTTCTATAATGTTGAATTCCTCTTCCTCTTCACCTCGGTTTTTTGAAAAAAAATAGATGACTCGGCAGGTTGATTCTTCGGGTTCAACCCTCCAGATCCGCAGGTCAAAATCAGCACAACTCTAATCATAACCCTTAACCCGCCTAGGCCCTAACCCTTGTTAATCCTAACCCGCCGGATCGTCGACCCTTCAAGTTCCCACCGATTCAAAACCCGTTGGGTCTGGGTCGACCCTTAACCCTTACCCATGTCTAGTTATAACTTAGAGGAAAGGGTACTGACTACACCAAAAATTGGGCATATTTGCACAATTAGACCACAAGGTCAAAAAATGAGCTAAAATACCCCTTCTACCACCAAGCAAATAAAAACGCCGTTTTTTTTTGCACTGTTGGGAACCTGTTGTAGCAGGTAAGCAATGCGGTGAGGGATGGGTTGCAAATCGTCCTATCCGACACCCCTGTCACCGCGTATACCATGACCCTCTCTCGCCCTCTCCTCCCCACTCCTACCGGACCCGCCCCCGCCCTGCCATCTCCGCCGCCCGCTCCCCCCCCTGCCTGAGACGGATTCGAATTACGGAGACGATTTGTTTGGCGAGATCGATAAGGCGATTGCGATGAAGAGGAAGGAGTTCGTGAAGCAGGGGCTGTTGAAGCCCAATCCTCCTAAGGCTGTGACGGCGGCGGACAGTGGTGGTGTCAATGGGGCTTCGGAGGAGATTGAGGAGTTGGAGGCGGAGGAAGTTGTTGATTTGGAGGAGATTGATGAATTGGCGGGATTGAGAGTTGTCTCTGCTGATTCGGAGGGGGAAGATGAACAGAGAGGTTCCGATTTCGACGACGATGAAGATTCAGGTGAGTTTGGGGGTAAGGTTAACTCCAAATCTGATCCATTTGGTTCTGATTTGGGTCTCGATTTCGACGCATTTGGTAAACCTAAAGTTAGAATTAGTGATTTATTGAAACTGATTTGGTTTTTGCTTAATTTTGATCGGTTTTGTGGAATTGATGTGAGGATATTTATTGTTGAATCAGGGTAGATGATTGATTTTTTATGTCTTGATTTCGCACTCGCCAACCTGTGCTTCTTTGTTTCGTGATTGCAACTTGGTTGTTCTTTGGTTGATTTCGTGATTGCAACCTGTGCTTCTTTGATTGAGCAGGAATCTGACTGTGATCCTAAATGGATTTAGCGGAACTGTTAGCTAGGAAGTCAAGTTCGAATTGTTGGCACTCGTTTAGCGGAAGTAACAGTTTATCTTGTAGTGTACATGATGATTTTGAAGTAGCAAGTTGTGAAGGTTTTCAATCAATCCTTTAGGTTTTACACGAAATTGTCTGAGATTAGGAGATATATGGTGTATCATATCTTGCATAATTTATTAGGTGTTTTTTTGACAGGCTATCCCGTGGATTATAATGTCCGAGGTAGCCATATCCCTGAGTTATTCCAACCGTGCTTCATTATTTTCCTACATATTGATAGATCCTGATGTAACACCCCCTTCGGTAAATGAGGGAATGTTCCAGCGCCAGTAGTTACTCGGACTTTAAGGTCTTTGTAACCACCTTAGGCTTATAGGGACATCCTACCATGCTCCCATAAACAAGATGATAACTTCAGAAAATATAAATAGAGGAAGACTTAAATATAAATAAGTCATGCTTTTATTAAACTCATGATTCAAATTACAATATTTGAAACATCAAATACATTACAGCGGAAGACTTTGTAAAAATAAACATTTACCAGTTATACAATATTTTCTTCAAATCTTGAAAACTTAAAATGTCATCTTGAACTTCTTCAACTTCTCTTCAAAGACTCGATCTAAACATGCGAACTGGAGGCTGAGGTATTGCCCGGAGACAATGAACCCCTAGCCGTCCAAATTAACAAAGGACGGTTAGTTCGCGAGAACTAGCAAGTGACGGCTCGAAAACTGGGACTACTTTGGATTCAAACTCAGTGACCATAATAAGGTATTAATTGAATCCAAATGAGATTATTACTGATGAGAATATTTTATGTAGGCTTTATATTTGATGACTCAACTTCTTTGACACGGATAACCTCGAAGGGTTGAATAAGAAAGTGATGTAGGTGACAAGCACCTTAGGAACCATACCCCGATTACGGATGAGATATGATATAGCTTTAGAAATGCGTTTGTGATCACCATGAAAATATTTTTATTAAGTTCGGACTCGATATCGGATTATGAGGTACTCCATGTGGCCCAAATCCGTCCCGCTAGTAGTTACCCAGATGTTAGGGAGAGCCTACTATTAGGAGTGGGAAAAAGGGTTGACTTCGTGTCCCCCGATATCAAGTCTATAAAAAAATTAACTTTAGCTAAATGAATAATATTATTCACTCACTATCTCACATTGCATAGCTTATACATAGATATATTTTAACACATCACACGGATATCATATTTGACCTGTTTACTTTTACTATATTATATCGGCCGAGTCTGGATAGGACGTCTGACCTACCTACGATTTCGTAGTCAGATTTCATCTCGAATATTGTATCTCGAGAATGTTAGTTTCATGAAACTATTTCGGTTTAAGACGCAACATGGTCTTAACCCATTCAATCCAAACTCAACTCAGTAGTTAACCCAAAGTTGAGACACGGCCCAATTCCCATTGGGTTGGAC
This sequence comes from Persicaria tinctoria, assembly GCA_037127255.1. Classification (NCBI taxonomy): domain Eukaryota; kingdom Viridiplantae; phylum Streptophyta; class Magnoliopsida; order Caryophyllales; family Polygonaceae; genus Persicaria; species Persicaria tinctoria. The sequence goes on along the minus strand of JBANSL010000010.1, from coordinate 63,466,735 downwards.
CCCGTATCTTCATTGATACGCACACTATATATTTTACACAATATTTTATTTTATCATGATTCACTTGAGTTTTACATCTCACACACATCATCACATATTAACTAGTGATTAATAGCAATTTATCAAACTAGGTGATCGCACAAAATAAAATACGCCATCTTAATAAAAGTAAAATGGATGACAATACCATACAATATGCATGGATGCATCAAAAGGATAATATGCTCCATATATACCTACTTATTTTGCATGAAAGGATGAAGGATAAATCATGCATTTTATAAGATGGGTATCTACGTTGTTATTTTACAATCAGACCAAATAATAACATTACCCAATTACATGCCAAGTCCAAAATAACAGATGAATAAATTACACAAAGCAAATGATTTGTAATTTATTTTAATCGATTTGGCATGCATGTCAAGGCAAGAAAACAACAAGACACGAAGGCACGCAGATGAGCATAAAAGGCTCGGAATGTCACTTACCTGGATTGAAATTGCAAGTGCGTGTTTGAATGCTTTTATCTCGAATCGAAATCTCCGTATGGGCGTATGATTAACCTATTCTCTGCGAATTAACGAAATTGAAAGCGATGTATGCCCCAAATAAAAGTACGGGTTAGAATCTGAAATTTCGAAAACTGAAAAGGGCATAAGTTGAAAAAAGTAAAAAGTATAGGAGATTTGTGTGATTATTTCACCTTCTTCCTCCTCCCGTCACGCCTTCCACAGTGAGTTTCAATCAAGCTTTCGGCGACACTTCGGTGACTGCTCGTGGACGCTATGGACCACGGCGGCGCACGAGGCTGGCGGGTACGGATATCTGGTGGCTGGGCGCTCCCCCTGGTGGCGGCTGGTGGCTCCGGCAGCGGCTCACGGTGGCCCGACAAGGCTCCGACGAGCTCGAATCCGAAATTGGGCGTTTTGTATTTAGAATGTTTTTCTAAAAACTTTTTGAAGGGAATGGTATATTGATGTGTTTAGAACACGATGAACTAGCTTGAGAGCTCAGATATTGGCTAAAAATGGTGGACGTCGAAAGGGGTTTTTATAGGTCGGGCTTGCAATGTGAACGGAATCACGAATTGAAGGCGTCATTGAATCGGAATTGATAAGAGGATTCAATTGCTATAATCAATTTGGTCTTTCAAGCTTATCCACCACGTCAATTGGATGAGTTGTCAGAATTAGGGTTTGAGAATTTGGACGGAATTGGGGTTGTGTTCATCGATTAATTCAAGATCTGTCCACGTCTTTGAAAAGGTCGAATTGATTAGCACTTACTGCAGACGTTACGAAGATTAAATGTCCAAAAATTTACAAACCACCATTGGAGCTCTCACCTCCTGTGTATAACGTGAAAGAGGAGGAAGAAGCGGTTCACTTGAACCGGCTTCCTTTGTTTTTTTCGGTTCGGCTGAACCGGTTCAACAAAAAGTTGGTTTGCTTATATATTTGTATATAAGGCTATTTATTTAATTTTGAAAAATAAATAAATACTATAAAAGATAAAATCCGACAAACATGTATATATCATTTGTAAATAAATAAATAAATAACTTATGGTGAGTGTCTTTAAAATAATTATTTCCAATTATATTTTATAACATAAATATTTATTAAAATTAACTTTCAAAGTTTATAATCCATATTATCAGAGTTATAAATTAATTTTAACCTTTTCATTATCAAATAATTTAAATATCATAAGTCGGATCATAAATCATACTTATTTACGAAAAATAATATCATATTGGATATATATTGAAATAATTTTAGTGACACACCATTCAAATAAAATACTGAATTCACTTCAAACTTTATCTTTCTAAAATTAATTATTTTAAAATAATACTAATTCTAATAATGATAATAACGATGCTTTATTTTGTTGTTACAATAATAATGTCAACTGAATTTTAAGTTCAAATTACGAAGAACAGAATGATAAGGTATATACTCTGCAACAACTTCTAAAAATTCTTTTATTAAAAAAATTCACCCTATTTTTATTTACAGAAATACCCAAAAATACTTTGGGGTATTTCATATCCCCACCGTTAAAAATAAGTTTCGACCCGAAACTTGAATAAGGAGAAGAATGTACTGAGTTTAGGATGTTGTCTTCGGATCGAAAGAAGAGATTGACTTTATATATGATTAGGAATGAATCTCTTTGGGAAATACATGGAAGAATCAACGAGGAGCATACTTCGTTCTACTTACATTTTGAATTAAATGAGACGACGAGCTACCTTTAAAGTTACCAGTCGCCTTCCGAACTCATCAGGGATAAAAAAAATTCGGGTACCAAATTTATTTTGAAGATCTTCTTTCCTTTAACATATATAGCAGAGTAACTATCATTTAGAGAACATGTAATGTTAGCATGATTTGATCGAGGTTAGTCATTCATGTCCCCTGACGATCGTGGGTACCTAGTTTGTCATTGGCTTTCGTCTCAGCCCCATTCAATTCCCTTTTCCAGGTTATCAAATGGCCCGGGTGGCTTTGAAGGCAACCATTGTGACAGACTGGCAATCCCTATTCGTAGGTGATGAATGGTGGATCTTCCCTTCTGGTTCCTCAACTTGAACGTTGTCCGGTTCTCGAGTATTTGCATTCTTTATTTTTGTTAACATTTGTGTAAGAAGTTATGTTTGGAATTTTATCCCTTAGGTGTTTGCCTCACTGAGAGTTCGGTTACACGATCATAGAAAATTGATAGGATATAACATATGATCGGTCGTAGGTAACGAAGAATAATGCAACTACAACTTGAGTCCCTATCTTGTAGTGGATCCTACCTATGAACCTTTAATGGATTATATAGCACGGTTTTCATATCTCTATACTACCACACAAATTATTGCAAAAGTCAGCTAAAAGGTTATCGTAGAGCCTATAGGGAACACTTCCCGACTCACACTTATATATTAACATTTCGAACATATAGCTGATCCTACAACATACGTCATAGACTTAATTTATATAATTTGAACCTAAGAAATGTAGCACATAGAGTGGGTATTCTCTAACTCACAACATGATTGTAAATATCTTGTTATCTTCTCATAGTGTTACGCATCCCCACTCGACTTAGCATTTCAATGCTAGATTGTAATCAAATGCTTATTTTTATTAATAATATAATAATATAAAGTACTGAATTACAAGACGTAGGTTCATCGGGCATACTCACCCTGGATTGACTTTATTAAAATACTAGAAGTGAACGACTAAACGGAAAAACGAGATGCTCAACCAACTATCATCATCCTTTTTCCTTACTCCTGTCCAACAAACTCATCAATGGCATCCAATGTGTAGAGTTTAGGACCTTGGTTAGATGTTCCCACCATTGGGACCTTGCCCCGGTTTTGTACTGTGGGTTCCGATGCATCTTGAGCCTTATGACCACGTGATTGATGAGAGTTTGTTGCCGATTTTGGGGCTCTCGGAGCAACGGCCGAGGCCTGTTGTGAATGAGGTTGACCATTATCAACGTTCCTACAAAATCTCACCATGTGCCCAGATTTTCCACATCCTCTACAAACACGGGCATCTTCCTCACACACGGGTTTCACGTGACCTGGCTTACCACAATTGTGACAAATAATAGGACAATGATGCCCTGCTAACATTCATCCTCTCAGTTGGGGAAAATGATGGTGGTCTCTTAGTTCCAGAATATTGTTGGTTGCCTTTCTTCCTCCCAGACAGCTCAAAGTTCTTCTTGCCCTCCTCCAATGTAACCTTAACTCGATAAGCTGCATTAATATACTCGTCTAAGGTTCGGTAATCACGTTGTAGCATCTGCAGCTTTAGCTCATAGTATACCGACTCATGAAAGTACATGATCGCATCGGCTTCACTGCGGACCAAGTCTTGAGCATACGGAAGTAAGTTGTAGAATCTGGTTACCAATTGAGCCATCTTCATTCCCTGTGTATTAGGGTACAAGAACTCTCTTCTTTTCTCTATCCTGAGAGCTGACAAAAAGTAATGATTGGTGATAGTCTCCTTAAATGCATCCCATGTTGGCTTTGAATTCCAAGCAAGCCTAGCAGCTTCCCACCACTGTCCAGCTTCCCCTTTCAAGTAAAGAGCGGTTATGTGCACTTTGTCTTCGTCTGTGCAGATAACACCCCTGAATACCTTCTCCATGTGAGTAAGCCATTGCACCACTCGATAGGGCTCTCCAGTACCATCAAAAGGATCTGGTTTGCATGAGTTGATCGCCTTCAAAGCACGACCATACGTATTTCCTTGTTCTACCACTCTCACAGGCGTTATCATCGGAGTTTCTTATGCTTGTGCCGCTGCTGGTTGTGTCACATGTGCAGCATCACCATCCGGTCTAGTAAATGACACCGGCGTATTTTCAGCTAATGCTTGAGCTACAGCGTTTGACACTAATTGATTCAGTGCTTGCACGAGTTCAGCATCTAGGTTATCTACGGGGGCTTGAGATAACTCCCTAGGTTGACTTTCAGCTCGGTGGTGTGCACTATCCCCACCCGTCACTGAATTCTCAGATGCTTCTTCATGGATTTTAGGAAGTTTCCTTCTCTTGATAAGATGGTACTCCCTCTTAGCAACTGGGGCGGATGTGGCTGATCGATCACCTCGGCCTCCTCTGGTTTTCATGATCTGTGCATGTAGAAATGAAATGTCATCGATCCCTTTCCTTCATTCTGAGGCATCTTATCTCTTTGATTTTGAAAAATGGTTCGTATCTTAAACACCAAGACTTGACGTTCAAGCACATGGCCTACCATTGGATTAAGGTGAATCAACTGAACTATACACTATGCAAGTCAATATTCCTAATTGACTTCACGAAGTGCGAAGGGAGGACAAGGTAGTTGGGTTACTAGACCAAGTGCTAGGAAGTTTACGATCGACTCGAGAAGTTAAAGGCTACGATGTTATACTTGAATAAATATAATTCTTGAATACTTGGAAACATTTTGAACACTCAAACTTACAAGAAAAATATTTAATAATATTGGTGAAGACCATTTATAACAACTAAAAAACATTCAAGCAAATTTTCTGCGAGAAATTAAAGATGATTTTAATTAGCATATTTTGAGATTGTATAAAAAGATTATTGAAAATCCAAGGACGAGAAATTTTGCTATGCCTTTTTCTTTAAGGTTTTCACTTTATCATACTTAAATTTTATGTTATAAAACTCTAAGGTCTGATACCACCTTCTGTAACACCCCCTTCGGTAAATGAGGGAATGTTCCAGCGCCAGTAGTTACTCGGACTTTAAGGTCTTTGTAACCACCTTAGGCTTATAGGGACATGCTACCATGCTCCCATAAACAAGATGATAACTTCAGAAAATATAAATAGCGGAAGACTTAAATATAAATAAGTCATGCTTTTATTAAACTCATGATTCAAATTACAATATTTGAAACATCAAATACATTACAGCGGAAGACTTTGTAAAAATAAACATTTACCAGTTATACAATATTTTCTTCAAATCTTGAAAACTTAAAATGTCATCTTGAACTTCTTCAACTTCTCTTCAAAGACTCGATCTAAACCTGCGAACTGGAGGCTGAGGTATTGTCCGGAGACAATGAACCCCTAGCCGTCCAAATTAACAAAGGACGGTTAGTTCGCGATAACTAGCAAGTGACGGCTCGAAAACTGGGACTACTTTGGATTCAAACTCAGTGATCATAATAAGGTATTAATTGAATCCAAATTAGATTATTACTAATGAGAATATTTTATGTAGGCTTTATATTTGATGACTCAACTTCTTTGACATGGATAACCTCGAAGGGTTGAATAAGAAAGTGATGTAGGTGACAAGCACCTTAGGAACCATACCCCGATTACGGATGAGATATGATATAGCTTTAGAAATGCGTTTGTGATCACTGATCACCATGAAAATATTTTTATTAAGTTCGGACTCGATATCGGATTATGAGGTACTCCATGTGGCCCAAATCCGTCCCGCTAGTAGTTACCCAGACGTTAGGGAGAGCCTACTATTAGGAGTGGGAAAAAGGGTTGACTTCGTGTCCCCCGATATCAAGTCTATAAAAAAAATTAACTTTAGCTAAATGAATAATATTATTCACTCACTATCTCACATTGCATAGCTTATACATAGATATATTTTAACACATCACACGGATATCATATTTGACCTGTTTACTTTTACTATATTATACCGGCCGAGTCTGGATAGGACGTCCGACCTACCTACGATTTCGTAGTCAGATTTCATCTCGAATATTGTATCTCGAGAATGTTAGTTTCATGAAACTGTTTCGGTTTAAGACGCAACATGGTCTTAACCCATTCAATCCAAACTCAACTCAGTAGTTAACCCAAAGTTGAGACACCGCCCAATTCCCATTGGGTTGGACCCCGTATCTTCATTGATACGCACACTATATATTTTACACAATATTTTATTTTATCATGATTCACTTGAGTTTTACATCTCACACACATCATCACATATTAACTAGTGATTAATAGCAATTTATCAAACTAGGTGATCGCACAAAATAAAATACGCCATCTTAATAAAAGTAAAATGGATGACAATACCATACAATATGCATGGATGCATCAAAAGGATAATATGCTCCATACCTACTTATTTTGCATGAAAGGATGAAGGATAAATCATGCATTTTATAAGATGGGTATCTACGTTATTATTTTACAATCAGACCAAATAATAACATTACCCAATTACATGCCAAGTCCAAAATAACGGATGAATAAATTACACAAAGCAAATGATTTGTAATTTATTTTAATCGATTTGGCATGCATGTCAAGGCAAGAAAACAACAAGACACGAAGGCACGCAGATGAGCATAAAAGGCTCGGAATGTCACTTGCCTGGATTGAAATTGCAAGTGCGTGTTTGAATGCTTTTATCTCGAATCAAAATCTCCGTATGGGCGTATGATTAACCTATTCTCTGCGAATTAACGAAATTGAAAGCGATGTATGCCCCAAATAAAAGTACGGGTTAGAATCTGGAATTTCGAAAACTGAAAAGGGCATAAGTTGAAAAAAGTAAAAAGTATAGGAGATTTGTGTGATTATTTCACCTTCTTCCTCCTCCCGTCACGCCTTCCACGGTGAGTTTCAATCAAGCTTTCGGCGACACTTCGGTGACTGCTCGCGGAGGCTATGGACCACGGCGGCGCACGAGGCTGGCGGGTACGGATATCTGGTGGCTGGGCGCTCCCCCTGGTGGCGGTTGGTGGCTCCGGCAGCGGCTCACGGTGGCCCGACAAGGCTCCGACGAGCTCGAATCTGAAATTGGGCGTTTTGTATTTAGAATGTTTTTCTAAAAACTTTTTGAAGGGAATGGTATATTGATGTGTTTAGAACACGATGAACTAGCTTGAGAGCTCAGATATTGGCTAAAAATGGTGGACGTCGAAAGGGGTTTTTATAGGTCGGGCTTGCAATGTGAACGGAATCACGAATTGAAGGCGTCATTGAATCGGAATTGATAAGAGGATTCAATTGCTATAATCAATTTGGTCTTTCAAGCTTATCCACCACGTCAATTGGATGAGTTGTCAGAATTAGGGTTTGAGAATTTGGACGGAATTGGGGTTGTGTTCATCGATTAATTCAAGATCTGTCCACGTCTTTGATAAGGTCGAATTGATTAGTACTTACTACAGACGTTACGAAGATTAAATGTCCAAAAATTTACAAACCACCATTGGAGCTCTCACCTCATGTGTATAACGTGAAAGAGGAGGAAGAAGTGGTTCACTTGAACCGGCTTCCTTTGTTTTTTTCGGTTCGGCTGAACCGGTTCAACAAAAAGTTGATTTGCTTATATATTTGTATATAAGGCTATTTATTTAATTTTGAAAAATAAATAAATACTATAAAAGATAAAATCCGACAAACATGTATATATCATTTGTAAATAAATAAATAAATAACTTATGGTGAGTGTCTTTAAAATAATTATTTCCAATTATATTTTATAACATAAATATTTATTAAAATTAACTTTCAAAGTTTATAATCCATATTATCGGAGTTATAAATTAATTTTAACCTTTTCATTATCAAATAATTTAAATATCATAAGTCGGATCATAAATCATACTTATTTACGAAAAATAATATGATATTGGATATATATTGAAATAATTTTAGTAACACACCATTCAAATAAAATACTGAATTCACTTCAAACTTTATCTTTCTAAAATTAATTATTTGAAAATAATACTAATTCTAATAATGATAATAACGATGCTTTATTTTGTTGTTACAATAATAATGTCAACTGAATTTTAAGTTCAAATTATGAAGAACGGAATGATAAGGTATATACTCTGCAACAACTTCTAAAAATTCTTTTATTAAAAAAATTCACCCTATTTTTATTTACAGAAATACCCAAAAATACTTTGGGGTATTTCACCTGAAGTACCGTGCCTCATCTGTACTTGGTAGATCCTTCCGATCAATATAAAAGGGCTAGCAGGAAGCATTGCTACGTTATCCAACTGGCTTCTTGGTTGGGTGGTCACGTTGACCGCAAACGTGTTGTTGAACTGGAGCTCTGGAGGTATATCACACAATTCACATTCATTTATCTATACTCTTTTTGGAAGTGCATATCCCTAGAATTACTTTCTCGGATTGGAAAGATAGAATTCGTAAATTAGAATATAGATTGGAGTCATTGGATAGCCCATAGGCATTAATTGATCTATCCATCTGATTGGTAACAGGAACATTCACAATATATATGTTGGTGTGTGCTTTCACGGTGGCGTTTGTTTGCATTTGGGTTCCAGAGACAAAAGGGAGAACTTTGGAGGAGATTCAGACGTCGTTCAGATGATAAACTTTTGCTGTACTCTCTCAATGCAAAACTAGTTTACTGTTGCTTCTGCTTCAGCTTATGAAGCAAGGTGTGTAAGCTGATCGAGTTCAAAAGTTATAGCTTGAATCGGTGTACTGTTTCTGGGATTCTAAAAAGGAGTTGAGGTTTTGTTAACATTTGTTAAAAAGGGTTCAATTGTATGCGAACTTTTAGATGCGTTCTTTCTTTTATGGCGCATTTTATGTTGTGATTAATTACTGTGTGTACAACTGTGACGTATGTAGTAATATGAACTTATATGATTTATATCTCTATGGACTTATACGATTTAACATGGTAGGAAATATATACACTAATGGTAGGACAAATTTATGAATCTGGTACGACAAATTTATGAATTATGAATATCTCTGAACTTATAAAATTATGAACTTGGTAGAAAATATATAGACTAGTGGTAGGACAAATTTGTGAATCTGGTAGGATAAATATACGATATTGGTATGATAAAAATGTAATCACCGATATTCCTAAGTGTATAACTTGACACTAATGGTAGGATAGATGTACACGAATGGTGAGATATATTTGTACTATTGACAAAGAAGTAGAATTAATATCGACCAATCCACAAATCCCAGACTAATAATCATTGAGGGGTGAATTGACCCTAATCTCAATCTCAATTACCAACCCATAAATCCCAATATAAACACAATTTCTATCAATCAAAATTCATGAATCCAATCTAATTCAATGCTAGAACGACTGAATTAGAGCCTCTACCCTTGGATATAATATTACTTAGGTTTCCTTCATCTTCTGTTGTAGACTGGAAACCCTCTACCCTTGGTTGTTTTTTCTGAAAAATGTAGAACATAATTTGCTACGGTTTCTAGCTTGATTTTCCTTGAAAGCTATTTAAATTGGTATGATAGATGCACAAAAATGGTAGGATAGATGAAAACTAATGGTAGGAGAACACAACGATATCGGTAGGATCAGAATGGTAGGATTGATGGAAACTAATGGTAGGATAAAACAACGATATTGGTATTTGGTAGGATCATGATGGAAATCCAGTAATTCCTGTATAACTTGACACTAATGGTAGAATAGATGCACACTGATGGTACGATATATTTATACTATTGGAAAAATGTAAATGCATAATTGACTTTACGAAAAAAATTTAATTCCACATGAATCTCAGAAAAGCAAAAGGAGAAGGCAGGATCCACAGGCAGAGACTGAAGTTATATGAACCACAGATGCAAAAGCTATACATGAATATATCGTGTGTGATGATGAATCTCAAGCTATGGTCCCTATCCTGGATAAAGTTAGTGCTGCACTGAAAGACAAGATCCAAGTAGTGAACATTGACACTCGGAAGTACCCAGTCATCGCTGACAAGTTCATGATCATCATGTGGAGAAAGAAAATTGAGTAAAACCTAGTCTGGAGAGATTTATGAATTTGTCTTACCATGTTCACAGATTTGTCCTACCGCCAACGTACGTATATATTTCCTGTCATGTTCATAATCGTATAAGTTCAGAGAGATTTATGAATTTGCCCTAACATGTTCGTAAATTTGTCCTACCATTAGTATATATATTTTCTGTCAGGGTCATAATTGTATATGTGAGATTCATGAACACATACTCCGTATTAGCCTATGTGAGAGTCGAACTCACATCTTTGTGTGCAAACACAACGCTCTACCAATTGAGCTAATAGACTCGGTAGGATCCAAATGGGAGGATTGATGGAAACTAATGGTAGGAGAAAACAACGATATTGGTTGGATCATAATGGAAACCCAGTAATTCATGTATAATTTGACACTAATGGTAGGATAGATGCACACTGATGGTACGCTATATTTATACTATTGGAAATATGTAAATGCATAATTGACTTTACCACAACACAATATATCGGAGACTCATGAACACACACTCCGTATTAGCCTATGTGAGAGTCGAACTCACATCTATGTGTGCAAACACAACGCTCTACCAATTGAGCTAATAGGCTATTTAACATCATAATAGTAAAGACCAAGTATTTGATGAGTTACGAGGTAGTCAACAGTGAGCATAGACTTGTAGCATCAATTTCATTTCCATATAATTTTTTTAGAAAATTTTGGAATCAACATAGGTTGATGATTGGTTGTGCCAAGCTCCCACTCTCGGGAGCCCACCAACCGCCGCACACGACATTGATACATACCCTATCACCTGGGGTATGCCACGGGAATAGAGAATCAACCTGGGGGGTAGTTCTGATATAGGAAAGAGGAACAACTACAAAGGAAAGGTACAAGATGACTTAGCCATCGCTGTCACTGCCACCACCAAACTTGTTGCACTTTTCCTGGAATGGAAAGACAGTTGAACACTATTGGCAGACCAGAATTGTACTATTGGTAGGATGACAACTGTATCGTTTCCTCAGATGCACGTGTGCCTTTTCCCCCGTCCTTTCCGCCTCTCTCCTACTCTGCCTCACTTTTTGCAGGGCATGTTGGGGTATTTGAGATCCTCCTCTCAAGCTTATATATGTGCTTGAGGAACACTCATCAATGAAATGATTGCATTTTCCCCTCATAAATGCTCCCCCCTTCCCCCCAATGAAGAACCCCGTTTTGGCGCCAAAATTACACTGACAACCCGCCAAAACAGCAACGGTCAATCCGTTCCAAATTTCTCCAAAATTTTCAGATATGGTACGACATGTTAAGCCTATTGGTAGGATAACTATATGCTATTGGTAAGATAAATGTACTATATTGGTCAGACAGATGCTCTCCCTCTTCCCCCAATGAAGAACCCTGTTTTGGCGCCAAAATTACACGGACATCCCGCCAAAACCGCTACGGACAATCCCCTCCATATTATCTCCAAAATTTCCATGTATGGTATGACATATTTGGCCTATTGGTAAGACGAATGTTTTCTATTGGTAAGACGAATGTTTTTTATTGGTAAGCCAAACGTGTCCAGTTCCCAAAAATGAAGGTGATGCTTTGCCCTCACCTTTCCACTCGTCTCCTATGTTGGCTCTCTTTTTTGCAGAGCATTTAATAAGGAATGACACCCATCAATCAAGATTTTATAAGGGTTGATTGACACCCTTAATTCCAATCATTGAAATTTCCCCTCATAAATGCCCCTCCTACTTTATTGGAGCCACACCCCATGTCCAGCACCTCCCCCTCCTGATTTCTCTTGGCCAAAAGATGGAGCTACAATGCTCAACTCACCTTCACCTGCCACCTCCTCTCCCGGTGGTATTTTTGCATTTGCAAAAATATACCACTTTCTACCCCAAGCCATTTTTTTGGATACATGTCTAGTTTAGCAAAATGACCCATTTTTTGATCTAGTTATGCAAAAGGGCCTATAACTTATAAGAGGGTGTCTGGTGGTCAGGTATGACTTCACCCAAATCATAACCCTACCTTAAAAAAAATACAGAGAACATGTGTACGAACGTTAAGAAGAACAAGTGGAAGTGGGCTTTGGCCAGTGACCATGTAAAAAATGCAGTCTAGTTCTCTCTAGGCCCATGTGTTAACAGGCCCAAGCCCATCTCCTCAGATTTCTACCAGCATCGTGTGATTCGAGCTAAATATTCACCCCCGATTCGAGCCGGATCACCACCCGGTATAACTTACGGTGTAATCCACTAATCCCCACCCCAACAAAAGGTGTAATAATTAATCATTTTAGACCTAAATCAATATTGAAAAATAATATTTATACTTTCTACATTTTTATAAACTTTTATTATAATAAATTAATAATTTAAAAATTATTAATAATAAAAAAAAATAGAGTATTATAGAATTTTTTTTTTCCTTTTTTATACAACAAATATTTCCTAGTGACATCTTATCCTTAGTCGTAGTATTTTTAAATAATTTAATTTTTAATCTTGCTCTACTTAATCAATATAGCAATATATGTTTAAGATAATATTTTATCCAATTTTGTTAAATATCAATATAACATTTATTCGACTCTACTTAATCAATATAATATTTATCCACCATCAAGACTTCAAGAGCATCTATATCTATATATCTATATATCTATCTATATCTATATAATCAATCAATCAATATATAATACTAAAACAGAGACGTGGAAATCCTATGTGGCGGGTTCTGGTGCGATTCACTTACGTGTCATTCTCTGGTGCAATCTGGCCCGGGTCTTTGACACGTCAATTAATGACGATCCAATATATTTAAGCCACGTCAGACGATTACATCATCTATTTATACACGTGTCGTCCTAGGTGTCTATTTTAATTGAAGATTAAATTTATTTTTTAATATAAATATTTAACATCATATCTTAAGTTGTTACAAAATCTATCATTTTTAATATAAATATTCAACTTCATATCTTAGTTATTTACAAAATATATCATTTTAATATAAATATTGGACTTATATCTCAATTAGTTACATACAAAATCTAGATACTCCGTATTATTATTTTTTATAATTAGCTTAAAAACAAACTGTGTAAGATAATTTTTAAAAACAAAATATTTGACTGGATATCTTAATTTTTTTTAAGAAAGTAGATTGCTTATTAGTTATCAAATTCACTTGTAAGTTGATCGATCTTATTAATTGCATGTAGTATTGCTTATGAATTGTGTCATTAGCATATTCTATATACACGTGTGCATTGTGATTGATCTTGACATTCGATGATAAACATGACTCAATCTTAGAGGAAATCATTTTGTCATGATTTATTAATTCATAAATATTCTACCATAAATTATTTTATTTTTAACTTTTAGTTCATTATATTTAATGAAAATATTTTCTTAAAAAATTTTACTCACATACTATATTACTAGCGGATAATAATAAGTTATATTTTTTAATTAAAATAATAAAAGTAAAAATAACTAATACAAAATAAATAAATGTTACTGAGTATATGCCTAACCGGTGATATTGATGAGTCATATGTCGGTCTAAACACTTCAATTTTTTAATTAAATTATTTTATAATATCTTAACAACTAAGTATTTATTCGATATAAAGGATATTTGTAACCTATATAAATCAAGATATATCTAAATATTCATAATTTAATAATAAAATAAAATGTTACTTATATAACAAAATATAATTTATTAAAAAACCGCAAAGAACGTGGGTAATAAGTTTAGTTTTATATAATTTTTATAATCGTACACAATTTTTGCATGAATATAAAAATCATATATAAAAAATTCCGCGAAGGTCGCGGGGAATAAAACTAGTAAACTCTTAAAACAGAAGAGTTTTGCCTACGTGGCACGCCCACCTTAATCCTCTCCTTTTTAACCAATCACTTTTTTCTCTTTCCTTTTTATTTTCTTTTTGCAATTAATTTTTATTTTCGAAATAACTAATGGGTTTAATTCAAAATAATAAATTAATATATAACTTATATCTATTTGTAAATCTTCATATACTATCACAATAGAATTTTAATGGATTTATTTTCTTTTTGCAATTAATTTTTATTTTTGAAATAACTAATGGGTTTAATTCAAAATAGCAAATTAATATATAACTTATATCTATTTGTAAATCTTCATATACTATCACAATAGAATCCATCATTAATGAATCTATTATACTCTTCTCTTATGAGTTTGTTCTTATAAGTTTAATTCAAAATATTAAACTGATATTTTATTTAATTGTATAATATTAATTTATTTTATTATTTAAATTTTATTTTTTTTAATTCGCGCCATGACGCGGGAACTGCACTAGTTTGTTTTTATACAAATAATTGTACATATACATAGTTGACATGATCGCCGGGTACATTTCGTATGGATTTTGTAATTGTTAGTAGTATTTATACTTTCTGATTTTTCATATAAGTTTTGAGGACAAATTTTCTACAAGGAGTAAGTATTGTAATGTACATGTACCTCTCTCTCTCTCTCTCTCTCTCTCTCTCTCTCTCTCTCTCTCTCTCTCTCTCTCTCTCTCTCTACCTCTCTCTCTCTCTCACTACAAGGAGTAAGTATTGTAATGTACATGTATGTATTTTTCATATAAGTTTTGAAGACAAAACAGAGAACTATCACTCTGAGCTCCGAACGGAACTCAATCTAGAACCAGAAATCCCTAGATCTATCTTCACTCTGATACCATGTAGTTTTTAGATTTTTAGGAGAGCAACTAGTCTACTCCCCGTGCTACGCACGGATTTAATGTACAAATATTATAAAATTATAATGATTATTTTCAAATTTAATTATAAAAAATGTTGTATTAACCTACAAAAATAAATAATGTATATTCATCTACAAATAAAAAAAGATAATCTAAATGTTATACTATTTTTTATATAATTTAATATTAAAAGATAAAAATTTGTTTGAATAACAACAAAAGGAAGTTGTTTTTAATGACCCTCAAGCGACTTTAACAAATCGACAATCACTCTTCACAATAATATCATAATATGTGTCAAACCATCACATCATGTGATAAAACCCGTTTTTTCAGAATCCCGTGTCGGCGGGTTCCGGGATCAAGTTGAACGCAAGCGAGCTCAGACGATCGGGCTTACCTGAGACGCGCGACGAGATTACCGTCGGCGTACCCAAACCTGTGCCGATCCAAGCTCAAGCCACTCGCGGACAACCGTCCTCCCTGCAGGGCTCCATCAAGTGTCGGTCTAGCCGAGACTAATCCCGCTTGAGAAGGGGGGCTCATGGCCAGGGAATCCAGCCTAAGCCTAATGAGATTCCAATTTCCGACCCCTGCTACTGATGCCACGCCTTCTTATTTATAGTACAAGCACTCCTTCATGCAAGCTCACTCGTCGCCAAGTGTCACATGCCTCGTGACATGTGGGAGGGAGGCATGGATGCCAAGTTTCGCATGCCTCGTGACATGTGGGAGGGAGGCATGTAAGCCAAGTGTCCCGGCATGCATGTGAGAGCCGTGGACGGTCTATCGTCCGCGTACGTCCTGAGTCTCTATATTGACTTGCCTTCGCCCATTTTTCATGTTTATAAGGTTCTATTTATATAGCGGGGAACCTTATTTATTTATGACGTTTGTGAATATCATTATTTATATTTCGGGCATCATCATCATGCTAATTGCAATACATAAATGATATGCTCATGTCTCCGTCATCTGCGAGGTTGGTACGGAAAATACTTGGATGACTCTCATAAGGGTGACAATAGGGGTAGTTATGTAAATTCCACAAAAAAAATCAAATGGATAAAAGTAAACTAAAATCTGAAAAGTAGGTAATGAGTACCCTACTTCTAGTCTAGGTTAATGATGATATTTTTAGGGTTACTTTTCCTATCAAATATTTGAATTACAAATTTACATTTTATTCAATTACAAACTCTCAAGTTATTCAAACTCTCAATCTCCAACTTCTCCTCACACATTTTGGTCGGAATGAGGAGTTAACTCGCCGGAATTTGTGGTGGATCGTCGGATTCAAGGTTTCCGATCACCGAACTCGCTGCCGATTTAAGGTTAGACATACTATTCTTTATCAGTTTGAAGTCTGCATGTTGCTTTTGAATCTTCAATGGAGGCGTTTTCATTTGTTTGAATCTTCAACGAAGTTTGCATGTTGCCTTTGAATCTTGAAGGATGTGAGAAACACTTGATTAACATTGAACGTGTATTAGGGTTCACGAATGTGACAAGTTGAATGAAGATTAGGGTATAAACAAACTGATTAGCCTCTTATTTTCCGAAATCGAATATCTGGGGTTAGGGTGCATTCGAATACAAGTTGATTGAAGATTAATGATCGATTAATGTGGCAATATAGCTAAGAAGAGTTGTTTATAAGTTGATTTGTGGCAATAGTATAACTTCCCGCGGCTTGCCGATGGGCCTGCGGGCATTGGTCCGAAGCCACAAAAATATAATTTGGAGAAAATAAAACTGAAAAATAAGACAGTGGCACTATGCAGCTCAATGATATTATATATTTATTTTAAATAAGAACACATTTAATCAACAAATCTTTATTTTATATTCTCACAAGAAAAAATAGTATAATTGGACGCGGCTTGCCGATAGGCCTGCGTGCATTGGTCCGAAGCCACAAAAATATAATTTGGAGAAAATAAAACTGAGAAATAAGACAGTGACACTATGCAGCTCAATGATATTATATATTTATTTTAAATAAGAACACATTTAATCAACAAATCTTTATTTTATATTCTCACAAGAAAAAATAGTATAACTGGACGCGGCTTGCCGATAGGCCTGCGGGCATTGGTCCGAAGCCATAAAAATATAATTTGGAGAAAATAAAACTGAGAAATAAGACAGTGGTACTATGCAGCTCAATGAGGTACAAAGTGAGTATTAAATCATTAAGTCGTGAGTTCAAATTCCTTTGGCAATTTTTTTGCTTCTGTTAGTTTTTTCAATTAAAAATAACGGTTAAAATAATAAATTTATGGGTTTTATAAAAATATTTTTTCTAACATTCCTTATCATATATGGGTATAATGAATTTTTTTAAAAATTGAGTCTCCCTTATAAAACAATTCCTAACTCTATAATTGCTCAAAAACTCACAGTCTTACACACACACACACAAGATTTTGGTAGTATTTTAGAATCATCGATCATTTGTAATCAAGTTTTATAATCAATATAATATTTATAATATATATATAAGTGGAGTATATTGTATACATTTTTAAAATATTATAATACAAATTTTCTCTAGATATCAACATGTGGAATAAATTATTTTAAATTTGAATATATGAAATGGAATTTTCTAATTGAAAGTGATTAATGTTAGTTTAATGTACTTTTAGTCAGTATTAATATTTAAATAAATATAATTGTAAACATGTGAGAAGTTATTAACATATATATGACTCTGAAAAGATTATAGTTAATAAAATATAAAATCAAATTAAATTAGTATTATTTTAATGTATTTTATTCTAAATAGCAAGCAAATGAAAAAAAAATCAAATTAAAGATATTTTGTTAGGCAGGTACGAATACACCATTGTCAAATGACAAAAAAATATAGTTTCCAAATATAAAAATATTCTGAATAGATTAATAGAATAATTGTAAGGTGATTAAAATTTTATTTATGGATGATGAAATGTAATGATTTGGATTAAATTGACAACATGGCATAATTTAATTGGCTAAAAATTTTGGAGGGAAATTTTTTAATGAGAGCGTGACATATGGCAGAACCAACTTCTACTTTAGTATTGTTTAGAATTGTGCAACTGATTTTCTATATTTCTTGAGAAAGAAGATCTGTACACGCAAGTCTATATATACACACACAATTAGAGGCTAAAACAACCGACTGAGCTAACTAACCTATGTTAATCGTCTAATCTAATCTCTAGCTTACATCAAGCAATATGTGTTTACTATTGGGCCGAAGCCCACATTTATTAGATGAAGTCGAGACCAAGTCCAGCCCAACTACATCTTCCTTTTCTTTGTTGCTCTGTAATTCATCGCTTGAGAGTTGAGACCATGGATGTTAAATTATTAACACATCCAATCCTGTGTCTACACCTTTGATCTCTCTTTACTCTGGTTAGGGCTGCAGATTTCGGTTTAGACCGAAAAATTAACCGAAATCGAACCAGTCTTACAACCGAACCGGATATTTCGGACCGGTTTTCGATTGATAATTTTTGTAAATTACGGTTCCAGTAATAATCGAAGGTTTACCTATTTAAACCGGAAAGAACCAAAAGTTTAAATTTGTAAAAAAATTATTGTTTGTACCTTTCCAAATTTAAATAAAAAAATATCACTTTTTTTAGAAAAAAAATATTTTTGCTTGTTATTTATCAATCTAATTGGCTAATTAGTTATCAATCTTATCCTACTATCCACTACTTTCTATTTTTCTTGCTCTTATACGTGGGGTGCATCTAACCAATCTATAAGTTTCAAAACCTAGCCTCGCTAACCAGTAAGCCATTTACCTTGTTCAATTGTTATAGGCGAAGCACGAACAGTGAAACACTACTTGTGTGCAATTTTCGGCCAAATTAGCCAAATATACACGTTTGTGTAAAAATTGCAAAACTATACAAATTTAATTTTAACCCTAATCAGATTCAATCCACCCCAAATCTCAGATCCAAAAATCCTCTTCTCCTCGCTCTCGCTCCTCCTCGGCTTCCATGGATGCCCTTCCTCGTTCGTTTGCAGATTTCCTTCTCCTCCGTTTCGGACTGACGACGCCGGATTTGGAGGTGGAGCGCTCTTGATTTCGCAAGGCTGACAGATTCGCAATTGACGAATGGAGTATTGATTCTCGTACGGCTATGGAGGATGCTCGGCGTTCGTCTGTTCTCGGTATCGTCTCCCTCCCAACCACCAGATCTTCCGGCGATTCCCCACCCGCGCACGATCTCACCTCCATCGTCCGCACCTCGGTGCACAGATCCGACGTTCTCTCTTGTTGCTCTCGCCGCCTCTCACGATTGCCGCTGGTTTCCTCTTGCTATTGCTTCAGATCCGGCGTTCTCCATATCGGCGTTGCGACAGTTTCGGCGGTGCTCACCATGGCCACCGGAGGTGCTTCACAAACCAGAGGCAGTTGATTCCGGTGCAGCGCGGAGTGCTTTTCCGATTGCAATCCAGAGGTACGCTCCTTCTCCGATCTGTTCCGGTCGATTTGATGAAGACGGTGGAATCTGACTGTGCGACGGCGAGATCCAGTCGAAGTTGTTGTCGGCGACGATGATGACGGCCGAATCTGACAGTGCAGCGGCGAGATCCAACCGAAGATGATGACAGTGACGAGGAAGATCGTTAGGGATTCAGAGGACGGAGATGAACGCCGCACTGTCAGATTGATTGCCCTTCAATGCGAGCGACGAGGCCCCGAATTGAATGCGAGCGACAAGCCCTTGCTGCTGCTGCTGAGATCTTTGATCTGTGAATTGTAACGGCCCAGAATTATGATTTCCGGGTTACGTTTCAAGGGATAAAACCCCTTGTTTGGATCTTGCAATCCAGGTACGGGTCGAGGTTTCAAACTCATTTTAAGTTTAGTAGAAAGAGGGATTTCAAACCCTAAAAACCTCGAAGGGCCGTTGGGTACCCTTAACTTGTCCTAAGACTATGTCGCGGAATCCATTTCCAACGAAAGTAAAGCGGAAGTAAAGTAAAGATACAAGTGCCACGGCAAAGCCGGTCAAAACCAAATTATGAGTGTGTAATTACCATTTTTCTAAGTTAGGATATTAGCCAGATTCTTCAATTCGCCAAAAGGGAACCCCGTCATATAGACATCGAGCACTCAAAATCTGTAGCAAATGCCTTTAAAAAAAGAACGAGGAAAGGAGTCAGATCGAGCCACTCATGCGGGACCGGCAGTCCTCGCTGAGGCCACATAGTATGTGCTATACCTAATAAAGATGCTCTAATGCAGTACGAAAGTCAAACACACTAGCATGCCCCTAAGTATAATAATGTGCAGAAATACTGTAAAGGGCCCAAGACAATGCCAAGTGGCATATCCCTCTCCTACCTCCACCCCCTTCCGATAGGGCGGAGACTGGCCAGCTCGTGAATGCATTCCATCATAATCGGGCGGCACGCATGCCTAACCCGCTCCACAATAAATCCCGCAGGCATCTCATAATATAAGGAAGTTCATGACTCAATTGACTCAGGGTACCCGATGAGGCTGGGCTACCCTATGACCCTAGCAAAGACTCTAGGACTATCACAGATAACGGCCGTTCTGTTTCAAGCGCATAAAGTAAGCAGATGCTCATTCAATTAGTGCAACCTAAACAGGATACTACATGACATGCTTTTATGCATATGCAACACCTAACATAAAATGCAACAACAGGCATGAATGTCCAACTTGAGTAAGCCCCTAGGGAACTTACCTGAAGATGCAGAACAACAGGATAATACAAGCAAGGGCCCAATGCAAGTCCAAAAGCAATACACACCTATCATCAAGTCAATTCCATAAGCTACCAGACCGATATTCAAACATATGAAACCCAAGTTCCCAACATACTCAAAACCAACCGATAGTGAAACTGTTTTCCAAAACCTTTCCGATATGGTCAACATCAACCAAAATCATCCTTCCAATAAAATCCATTGATAGAATCGTACCAACCATATTTTCCAACTCTTAAATCCCAAATTACATCAACTCATATTCAAAATAATTTCTCAAATCATACTTGGTCAAATTCCGGCATTTAGTCACAAAAATAATTCTATTTTCGCAACCATATTTATAAATTAAAACCCATATTCCAAATTTCCTAAAATCACAAATTAAAACAACACTAAATACTTATTCCAAGTAATGCCCCCTTTTAAACCATTTTATAATCTAATAAAATTTCAGAATTTATATTTAACACAAAATCTCAGGATATAATAATAATAATAATCCATTCAAATACACATATATAACAACTATATGACAACATAAGGTATAACACATTTAACATAACATATAAAACAACACCCTCTAAATAAAACAATCCAACCCAATACCCAGAGGCCCAAATTTCGGATGGAAATAAGCCCAACCCGGAAAACCGACCCGGATCCAATAGAAAAGGGAAACCGGATCTGATCTCTCCCCAAATCTGGAAACCCGGGTGAAAAGTGATATAACCCGTATTAGACATTCGGGTCAAGCCCAACCCAAAACTGAAAGAAAGAAGGAAGGAAAGGAAACGGGTCCTGTGACCCATCATCTCCAAGCGCTCAAGACAGAGCAGCAGCGACGGGAGAAGAGGAGGGACTCCTCTCCGGCGACCTTCACCCGACTCAACCCACACGAATCCCCCCGGTACCCAGCAACACAATCCATCAAGACGACACAGAAGGAGGGAAGAGAAGAAGGTTACCGCTGCGTGAGGATCTCGCCGGGGAAAACAGGCCCCCAGGCACGATTCGACGTCGGCGATGGAGATTCGAAATTCCAGTGGCCTGGAGAGAGTATAGGGGGGTCAAAGGTGGATTCTTATGACATTTAGGAGCAACGAAGGGGAGGGATATCTCACCGAGTGTCGTCGAGGATTCAGCGGACTGTCGGAGCCCGATTGAGTTTCGTCGAAGTCGGAAACAGGGAGGTCTCGGCCTAGAACACAAGAGAGGGCTTAAAGTTACAACTTTATGAGGCTTCGAAGCAGAAGGGAGGGAAACGAAACCTTACCGAGTCTTAGAACGCGGAGCAGAGGAAGCGGGGGTGGAATGGCCTGGCGTTCCAAAGGAGAACCAGGGGAAGGTTACCTTCGGGGCTGCTAGCAGCGATGAGGACGGAGAAGATCGTCGTTTGAAGAGGTGAGTAACGGTGGTGGTGCCCTTTTCTGTTTGGGTACAGGAGAAAGGAGGATTGAGAGGAGAGTGAAAATGGGGGGGTATGTGGAATGAGGCAAAAGGAAAAGTAAAGGGCTGAGGGTGTTGTTTTGAAATTGAAATGAAGAGGAGGGGAGGAGATCTCCTGCAGATTATGGTGTGGGAGGCAAACTGGCGTGGGTCTCTTTTGACATCTTGCCACAATTAAGGAAAAGCAAGGTGAGGAGAGTGAGGGATGAGATTTGTGGGTGTTTGCCCACATTTGCAAAAGAAACAAAGCGTACTGCCTGATTTTCGGATGTGGGAGGAGGGAAAATGATAAAGATGGGGAGGAAAGAATATAATTATATAAGTGGTTCCAAATAAATATTTTGAATACCCAAATAAAATATCTCAAACCCGTTTTCTTGACTCTATCCGACCCAACTCAAAACGATTTTAAATTTTCCAAATCTGAATTCAATAAGGAACTCCGGATATTATTTTAAATTTCTGCATAAGCAAGCGGGATAAAACATATTTTAAATTTTTAACTAAATAATGCCGGAATTCATTTTGAAGGATTTAGAGTAAACCGATAGCTCGATGACGGAAATTCCAAACCTCCCGAATCCTAGAACCCAAGATGATTATAATTCATTATTTTAATTATTTAATATTATAAAATTTCTCGGTCTTTACATCATCCACCTCTAAAAACAAGTCTCGTCCCCGAGACTAAAATCACTCTAAAACATGGGGATGAAGTTTTAAATTGGTGAGTCCAAGGATCATGCCATTGATTCTGTAAACATCTCATAGGGGCCCGTATGAGGTCCTCACAGTACCCATGACGTGATCATAATATTCCCAATTGGTCGTAGCAAGTATGTGATATGGGCCCCTATCACACCCTTACCCCGACCCTTCGGTCACATTATAACTCGAAAAGCAATCATAGCGTCTCTATTGGGTCTTAGCAAGCATTCTATATGCGCCCCTATAAAATGCTTGTATCCACTTCGTGAGGCGTTATAATATAGGCCCGGGTGTGAAAATTCTCTAAAAGGGATTCTGCAATTGGAAAAGATTGACCTCAAAATCGGTGAAATTCTCGGTAACGTTTATTCTTTAAAATTTCAAGTAATTTCTTTTCAAACCGCTCAAAATCTTCAAATAAGACATTTAACCAAGCAACTTTACACCAGAACAAGTAAAATCGTTTCGATCAAAATTTCGTCAAAATCCTCCAAAACCAAATCAGTTTCCCGCATAACAATCAATCAAATTCAGAAGCTCGGAGGTGGAATCATCCACCTCTAAGGGCTAATCCCGTATTCTCTTCCTAGTTTCCAGAATCAAAACAAGCTATCAGTCTCAATTCAAGCAAGCTTCACAAGCCATAAGAAATGCATAACCAAATAACCAACCAATCTCCAATCAGTACATCATATGACAAGTCTCAAACATATGCCAACACAGTGTCACAAGGTCACATCAACATCTCTACATCCTACTATGGGTCATAATATGCATCTCAACCACATAACAAAATCATAATGACGTCTCGACATCACATCAGAAGTCATAAAGGTATCACCTCATCATAGAGTCAACGAACCAAAACTCATTGTCAACACATCAACACAACAAAATCATGCCATTAAGATTCAGCAAAAGGGGAGGTCAAGCAGCATATCAGTCATCGAATGTCAGCATACTCACCAGACATCATCTTAACTCATCACAACGCCATGTAGCGATCATTTAGTAATCAGACATCATTATCTCAAATATATAAATCATATTCATTTTGAAAGTCATATTCGTGATGTAACATATCCATGAGCATGCTTGCTAAACATATAATACAACATCATGTTTACTACCACATAATATAACATCGCACTTTCACATAATAACACATCATTATCTCGTATATCATATCACAACACCTCCTAACATGCTCCTAAAGCAACATAGCAGAGCAGCAATATATCATGATAACATTTGTCACTACAAACTAGATTTTAACATTGCATTTCAACGGGTAATGTTATTCCATATCAGGTTTTATCATGGTCACTATCTAACATCATGCCAGCAGGTATAAATAAATCACATAATCAAGAAAATCCTCACATCATACCAGTCAAAATAAAACACAATCTCCACTCTCAAACCAAGGCTAATCCTCTTCTAGACTCGCCAACGTCAACCCAGACAAAATTTCCCAGAGAATCCCAATTCATCTCGATGCTCAAATCTCGCCCCTCCTTCCGCTAAGCACTACCACACCATCCACCTCTAAGAATCCAACTCCTATCTCTAACGTCACACCCAAGTACCTCTAATACCATATCCTCAATATTTACGAGCCCTTCCTTACACTTCTCGTACTGCCCGAAGCATCATCAACATCACCTAGAAGCTCATCAGAACCACAAACATTGCCTCCCAAAAATCCCAAAGCTCACTCAATCTTACTTAAGCCAGCATCCCTCTCACGCAACTCACCTTCTAGTACCATCGATCATCCCAACCGCCCAAAATTCTCTCACCACTCTCTAACCACGCTACCAAATGACCTCCCCCACATGTTGAAGGAAGAAGCAATCATGAAAATCATCAAACATAAGGTCTACATTGTAAAGGCTCGGATTTTTAAAATATTAATTTTTGGAAAAAGAAAATCAAAATGAATTTAAAATAAATTCCGACCCAAATTTTCTGACTAAAAAAATCAATTCCGTCTTTCATTTCGGGTTTTGAACGATCAATCAGCGGAAATTTAAATTCCCGACCCGAGCTCTCAATTCCGTCATATTCCGAATCCTTATCCATCCGACTCACCCTATTCTAGTTCGGGAAAATCTTATCCTCTCCTTTCCTCCCTCCACTCTTTGACCCCCTTATTTTGGCAAACAAACAACACCTTTCTCTTCAAAAAATTCAGACCACTTTTTACAATTGACCTTTGAAAATTAGATTTTTGTTAAACCCACATACCCATTGTTATTCCCCCTCTCCCTTCCTTTTGTTTCCAAACCCGGTTTTTTTTGTTTTAAAGGAAGGAATAGAGAGTTTAGGTTATTTTGGGCCTAATTCAACTGGACCGAGTTTGGTATGTTGGGCCTATTTTTGTGGGTCTTCAGATTTGGGTTTTAAGAAAAAAAGGGCTCGGTTTGGTGGGGTAAAAATAGAGGTCCGGTTTCGGTTTGGGTCATTTAAAAAGGGCTCGGTTCGGTTTGGTTTAATTAAAACATGGGCCGGTTTTGGGGTTTTTATAAAATAAGGGTTGGGTTTGGTAAATTAAAAAAAAGGGATGTTTTGATTTAATAAATATTGTTGGGATCTTATAAATATTTTATAGAGATGTTAAAATAAAAGATGTTAGAAGTAGTATGTAAAATTATTGGGATTAAAATATAAAATGTTGTTTTGAGATTTAATATATAATATTGTGGTGATTATTATTTTTGGATAAATGTTATATGATTATGTTGAAGATGTGCAATTATATGCTAAGTAAGATTTTGAGATGATAGCATGCAAATTCGCTAAGTATGAATTGGAATTATCTTAAGTTGATGAATTGGATAATTATAATGGATATGTTATGAGATAAAGTTAAGATGATGGAAATGGTGATGAGATGGTTATTGTGTTAAGTTGTGAAGTTGTGTGTGTGACTATTCTATGCTTTTTGTACCTTAGAAATAGACTCATTCATGTACTTATACTTGTTAGGTGATCATCCGTGACGTGTTGGATTTCATATTGCCTGGTTGATTGCCTTTTGTTGTTCTGCGATACCAGGTAAGTCTCTTCGGAGCTTACTCAGATTGAATAGAGCTATTCCCTGCTTTAGGTGCATGATATACTAGGTGTTGCACTCATGATCAGCATGCCATGTAGTACCATGCTAGGTTGCATTGATCGTTGAGCATTCTATTTCTCTATGTGTATGTAAACAGAACGGCCGTTATCTGTGAAGTAACTAGAGTCATTGCTAGGGTCATAGGGTAGCCCAGCCTCATCGGGTACCCTGAGTCGATCGAGTCATGGACTTCCTTATATTATGATATGCCTGCGGGCTTTATTGTGGAGCGGGTTAGGCATGCGTGCCGCCCAATTATGAATGAATGCATTCACGAGCTGGCCAGTCTCCGCCCTATCGGAAGGGGGTGGAGGTAGGAGAGGGACATACCACTTGGTATTCTGTGCTAAGGCCTTATCATTATTATGTACTTGATCTTAGGAGCATGTTAGTGTGTTAATATTCCGCCATGCATCTAGAAGCATCTTTATTAGGTATAGCGTATATGTGTGCTTATGGTTGGGATGCAGAGCTAAGTGGGCATCGATCTGATCCCGCCCCATATCAATTTTTTTAGGTATTATTTATGTTCATCCTATCGGTGCTGTTTGCTTATTGCGTGGGTCATTTTGTCGGCGGAGAGTGAGCGCTGGAGTATAGACTTCACCAGACTCTGATTATACTTTTTCGGATTTACATTTTAGACTCCGTTTTGACCCGGCTCTGCCGTGGCATACTTTTGTATTACACTTGTTTTCGCTAGTCGCATGATTTCTGATTTCCACGCTTAGACTTACGACAGGTACAGGGGACTTCCCCGGGGATTCCAACGATCCCTTCGATTTTGGGTACGAAATCCCCCTTTGGAAACATTACGGTAAGTTTTGAAACCTTCAACCTGTACTCGGGGTGCAAGGTCCTAACGAGGGGTTTAATCCCTCGAAACGTAACTCGGGAATCATAATCCCGGGCCGTTACATACATCATATCAACTAGCATTCATAACATAACATCATGGATTCAACCAGTCTTAGTTAGCATCATGCTCAATAACCATCGCAACCATCATATGTGAACATAATCAAGTCAAGCTAGCATGTTGCATTATAAGCTTATCAGATACAATTCAGGCTTCTTAGCATATATAGTTCACATTTTACAGGCAAAGGAATTCAAATCATGCTTAGCAACTCAGCATAGCAACCAGTCAAGACATCATGGTATATGAGATCTATAAGTCGTCAAATCGTATCATCATAGACAACAGGCAATCAAGTAACAGTCATCACCAGGTCAGCACATCAACACGTAAATCTCGTCGTCAGGTCAGTGCGATATCGTCACCAACAAATTTAGAAGAATTAACAATTCGAACAAAGGACACTCTCGCTTGCAAGTCATATCGTACTCGATAGTCGCAATCCTCAAAACATACTTGTCCCACCAACAGTGTTGATCATGAGGCTTGTGGGTTATGGGCCCACGCTTCCGCCACACAGCTCTATCGTTATGCAACTTCCTTTCTCTTTCAAGCAGTCGCTCACCAAATATCGCAGAGGAGTCTAAGTTAGCAGAGATAGGGGAGTGACAAGGACGGGCAACCCAATGTTCACTTCGGAACCAAACATAGACCAATGCTAAAGAACGACAAGACTAGAGACAAGACTTTGACACGAGAATGACAACGATTGCCCCTATGAAAATCTACGAGGTTACAATTTGTGACAAGTAGCAAGAGTTCGTCTCAATCAATCAACCATATCAACCCACACTAACATGTACCTATCTCGAAGATCAACGACATACATGTACATTCAAAAGACACATTCGAGTTCTACCTTGAAGGGCATGCGAGACAAACTAACAGTCTATCGATTCATGAAAGCCATAATGCCTAGTAGTCTTAAGCGAGATATGTGGGATTTACCAAACAGAGCAAATATCACATATATGAGCAATGCACTAGCGGTGTATATATATTAACAATCAAGGTCAATGCATCATGATGAGGTTATCGTAACAATCCGACCTAATGTTATACGAGAACATATAAGCGCAGCATAGTATCTATCACATATGGCAACCATGATCATATAATAAGTCAAGAATGGCATGCAATCAGACGAAGGGTCACATTCAGAAAGCATAGGTCCTACAGGATGCTAGCGATACACGATGAGGCATGACATAGTTAAGAGTGGCCTAAGAGAACTCATCATAAGGTTCACGAAGCATGTTTACGCAATGCAGTAAGTACGAAAAGTTACCATCTAAGGAGTCATATCGGAATTCATAAACCTTATAGGATACTACTAGCACATATCGAACATAAACTCATCAAGGCACTTCGACTAGACCCACCCTAACATTCTGACGTCATGTATATGCGGAAACATGATATAGCGTGGCGTGTGATCATGCGAAGTGTCAATTCATATATTCATGTAAGAACGAGAGGGCATCATAAAGTAATAGGGAACGGTACAGAGCGATGATCATGTAAACATGCTAGGGCTAATAAGGGTGAATACAACATTTTAAGAGAATAGCAGAAGGGAAGAGTCACACTATCAAGGACATATCTTGAGAGGGAATCAACGATAATGTAGCCAAGGTACAAATCCGCACAACTCGCAACCAAGAGTCCTACGTGGTACTAATGACGCAATACAACATTTGATACATACATGCGCTTGATTGACTAACACAACGATACACAAGAGACCACATTGACATAGTCCAGCGATACAAAAGCATGGGAGGAATGTAGCATTGCATAATATAAGCCTACGTAACATGACAATATAAGCAGAATACAGGGGCATGTGTTCCAATTTAATAATACTAAATGAGACACGCATATATCAAGATATTACTTCGATATCATGGTCACATATGGAACTACTAATTTAATCAAGCAAGGCCAAGGGCAACACTAACTAAAATGCCGAGGAGATCATCTTACGGGGCATTCGTACAAAGAGGAGCTTACCACACTATCATGGACCTAATTCAGGGAAAGCAACATTCATATAGACTCATATCATACCATTCACGATTCTAACCAATCAGTAGTACGATCATTACAACAGGTCAATCAGACACGCGAACCCAAACATAATCATGACAGAAAGCGAGATGCAACACGAGACCTAAACAATGTGACTAGCATGGATACATAATGTTATACAATCACGAATTTACATTAAAGATCATGACGATAACATGTACTAGAAATTAAGTATCATATAAGGCATGTTGACATCAAGTTGTAGCACGTATCAAATAAGGAACTTGCTTTATCAGGGTATCAAAATTTAACGATCACACTATCATGAACCTAGTAGAGTAAAATCATGCAGATTCATTTCATGCAGCTCACACTTTCATTGAATCCTACGATCAATAGACCAAGTAAACATGCTATGACAACATATAATCATGGTAGAAGCCAAGACATAACACAAGACATAAGCAATGTAACCAATCATAGATGCAACAACATGAGTAGCTTTTTACCAATGGTCATTCGCAGGGTACATGCCAAAGATTACAAAATTATGTCATGCAATTCAGAGAGAGTCACAATTACAACCGGACAGAGATCCCTAAGGGCAACCATTGACTTTTCCCAACCAACTCATCACTCCTCCTTCCCGTGGGACTTTGGTACGACTCTTGTGGTAGGAAAACACTGGTTAATCAAGAAAGACAGCCTCATAAACATCTTACTCTCGACTCAAAATGACATCAAGAACTACCTTCCAATACTCACTCAAACCACCCTTATATCCATACATGTTTCCGACACAATGTGTTTACCGACCCGATTCCCCGTGGAAGACACTGACATCTGGGAGGAAGACTCGATAGACATAGTTGAAAGGGGCTATTTCACACAAGCTGGACTTGACCATATAGAAATAAAGGTACTCCCGCTATCCCGTTTGCACAGGTAAGTCAATACACATTTCATAGTTAGGGCATCCAAATCAAATCTCTAGCATAGCAAGCATTCAGCACAGAATCAGTTAAAACACATAATGATCTCCTTGGAGTCTCCCAACCCATCTGTAAAGAACAAGCTGATATTTTGTCTACCGTTCCCAACTACATCCAATAGGGATGGTCTAACGTCTTTCTACCCACTCGTGTCCCCGTCTGGTCGGTTTTCCTCTTTTATTACAAGTCAAGTTCATTACTTAGTCCAATTTAGGTTAGGCATCTTAAGTTCATTTTGCCCCTTTAAAACACTTTCAAATCCTTTGAAATTCATGGGCGGTTTTCAAAAACATACACTCGACCCTTGTGTACCCGAATTGCACAACCTCAGCTCTGATACCATCTTTGTAACGGCCTAGAATTATGATTTCCGGGTTACGTTTCAAGGGATAAAACCCCTTGTTCGGATCTTGCAATCCAGGTACGGGTCGAGGTTTCAAACTCATTTTAAGTTTAGTAGAAAGAGGGATTTCAAACCCTAAAAACCTCGAAGGGCCGTTGGGTACCCTTAACTTGTCCTAAGACTATGTCGCGGAATCCATTTCAAATGAAAGTAAAGCGGAAGTAAAGTAAAGATACAAGTGCCACAGCAGAGCTGGTCAAAACCAAATTATGAGTGTGTAATTACCATTTTTCTAAGTTAGGATATTAGCCAGATTCTTCAATTCGCCAAAAGGGAACCCCGTCATATAGATATCGAGCACTCAAAATCTGTAGCAAATGCCTTTAAAAAAAGAACGGGGAAAGGAGTCAGATCGAGCCACTCATGCGGGACCGGCAGTCCTCGCTGAGGCCACATAGTATGTGTTATACCTAATAAAGATGCTCTAATGCAGTACGAAAGTCAAACACACTAGCATGCCCCTAAGTATAATAATGTGCAGAAATACTGTAAAGGGCCCAAGACAATGCCAAGTGGCATATCCCTCTCCTACCTCCACCCCCTTCCGATAGGGCGGAGACTGGCCAGCTCGTGAATGCATTCCATCATAATCGGGCGGCACGCATGCCTAACCCGCTCCACAATAAAGCCCGCAGGCATCTCATAATATAAGGAAGTTCATGACTCAATTGACTCAGGGTACCCGATGAGGCTGGGCTACCCTATGACCCTAGCAAAGACTCTAGGACTATCACAGATAACGGCCGTTCTGTTTCAAACGCATAAAGTAAGCAGATGCTCATTCAATTAGTGCAACCTAAACAGGATACTACATGACATGCTTTTATGCATATGCAACACCTAACATAAAATGCAACAACAGGCATGAATGTCCAACCTGAGTAAGCCCCTAGGGAACTTACCTGAAGATGCAGAACAACAGGATAATACAAGCAAGGGCCCAATGCAAGTCCAAAAGCAATACACACCTATCATCAAGTCAATTCCATAAGCTACCAGACCGATATTCAAACATATGAAACCCAAGTTCCCAACATACTCAAAACCAACCGATAGTGAAACTGTTTTCCAAAACCTTTCCGATATGGTCAACATCAACCAAAATCATCCTTCCAATAAAATCCATTGATAGAATCGTACCAACCATATTTTCCAACTCTTAAATCCCAAATTACATCAACTCACATTCAAAATAATTTCTCAAATCATACTTGGTCAAATTCCGGCATTTAGTCACAAAAATAATTCTATTTTCGCAACCATATTTATAAATTAAAACCCATATTCCAAATTTCCTAAAATCACAAATTAAAACAACACTAAATACTTATTCCAAGTAATGCCCCCTTTTAAACCATTTTATAATCTAATAAAATTTCAGAATTTATATTTAACACAAAATCTCAGGATATAATAATAATAATAATCCATTCAAATACACATATATAACAACTATATGACAACATAAGGTATAACACATTTAACATAACATATAAAACAACACCCTCTAAATAAAACAATCCAACCCAATACCCAGAGGCCCAAATTTCGGATGGAAATAAGCCCAACCCGGAAAACCGACCCGGATCCAATAGAAAAGGGAAACCGGATCTGATCTCTCCCCAAATCTGGAAACCCAGGTGAAAAGTGATATAACCCGTATTATACATTCGGGTCAAGCCCAACCCAAAACTGAAAGAAAGATGGAAGGAAAGGAAACGGGTCCTGTGACCCATCCTCTCCAAGCGCTCAAGACAGAGCAGCAGCGACGGGAGAAGAGGAGGGACTCCTCTCCGGCGACCTTCACCCGACTCAACCCACACGACTCCCCCCGGTACCCAGCAACACAATCCATCCAGACGACACAGAAGGAGGGAAGAGAAGAAGGTTACCGCTGCGTGAGGATCTCGCCGGGAAAACAGGCCGCCAGGCACGATTCGGCGTCGGCGATGGAGATTCGAAATTCCAGTGGCCTGGAGAGAGTATAGGGGGGTCAAAGGTGGATTCTTATGACATTTAGGAGCAACGAAGGGGAGGGATATCTCACCGAGTGTCGTCGAGGATTCAACGGACTGTCGGAGCCCGATTGAGTTTCGTCGAAGTCGGAAACAGGGAGGTCTCGGCCTAGAACACAAGAGAGGGCTTAAAGGTACAACTTTATGAGGCTTCGAAGCAGAAGGGAGGGAAACGAAACCTTACCGAGTCTTAGAACGCGGAGCAGAGGAAGCGGGGGGTGGAATGGCCTAGCGTTCCAAAGGAGAACCAGGGGAAGGTGACCTTCGGGGCTGCTAGCAGCGATGAGGACGGAGAAGATCGTCGTTTGAAGAGGTGAGTAATGGTGGTGGTGCCCTTTTCTGTTTGGGTACAGGAGAAAGGAGAATTGAGAGGAGAGTGAAAATGGGGGGGTATGTGGAATGAGGCAAAAGGAAAAGTAAAGGGCTGAGGGTGTTGTTTTGAAATTGAAATGAAGAGGAGGGGAGGAGATCTCCTGTAGATTATGGTGTGGGAGGCAAACTGGCGTGGGTCTCTTTTGACATCTTGCCACAATTAAGGAAAAGCAAGGAGAGGAGAGTGAGGGATGAGATTTGTGGGTGTTTGCCCACATTTGCAAAAGAAACAAAGCGTACTGCCTGATTTTCGGATGTGGGAGGAGGGAAAATGACAAAGATGGGGAGGAAATAATATAATTATATAAGTGGTTCCAAATAAATATTTTGAATACCCAAATAAAATATCTCAAACCCGTTTTCTCGACTCTATCCGACCCAACTCAAAACGATTTTAAATTTTCCAAATCTGAATTCAATAAGGAACTCCGAATATTATTTTAAATTTCTGCATAAGCAAGCGGGATAAAACATATTTTAAATTTTTAACTAAATAATGCCGGAATTCATTTTGAAGGATTTAGAGTAAACCGATAGCTCGATGACGGAAATTCCAAACCTCCCGAATCCTAGAACCCAAGATGATTATAATTCATTATTTTAATTATTTAATATTATAAAATTTCCCGGTCTTTACATGAATCAAAATGTCAGTACTATTCAAATCCTCGTTGTTGTTCTCCGATCACCGGCTCTGCTACGCCGATATCCTCCCTCCAACTCAGGTACGGGCGAGAATCGAAGTGGTGAACCGTCAGCGCTGACAACCGACTGTACGGACTCATCCTTGTTCCCAGCAGCTTCACTGCTTCACCAGCCATGTGTGCATTCTCCAGTTTCTGTTCTTCTTGATGATCAAATTTTGTGTTCCTTATTTATCACCTAGTTACTTGTTTCTTTTGAAAGCATAAAATTGTAGTGTCGTTAGCTGTGAATGAATCCTGGTATAGCATTAATCTCTAGTCAATTCTACTGCAGATGTGTTCCTTGTTGAGTTTGTAGCATTATTAATATGGCAGTTTCTTGACTTTATGCTTATGTTCGTTTTTATACGTATTTTTTAGTGCTGACATCGTTTTCATGCATATTTTTGTGTAGGTATATATTTGCTGACATCGTTTTTGCAATATAAGAGATGGATGAGGAAGGAGGTCAGCATCGTCAGCGTCGAAAAATTCTTTGTTTCTCACTACAAAAAAAAAAATATTCGTTTTTTTTTTGAAACATTCATTTGTCTCTTTGATCTCCCCCTTTTATATTTTATATAAAAATATATTGATCTTTGATGTCATCACCGTCGGCGTCAGCATTCTCGTAGAGGGCGTCCGCAATGCTGACGTCAGCATCCCCGACGTCATCGTCGGCTGCGTAGCATCCTCGTAGACGACGTCAGCATTCCCGACGTCGGTGTCAACATCCCTCAAACGGTGTCAGCATCGTCGACATCCCCGGTGTTAGCATCATCGACGTCCTCCGCGTCAGCGTTGTCGGAGTCTGCGGTGTCAGCAATGCGGACGTCAACATTCTCGACGTTGGCGTCAGCACCGACGCGTGGGAAAAAAGAAAAAAAAAGTTGGCGTCAACATCCTTGTAAACGGTGTCAGCATTCCCGACGATGACGCCAGCATTGACGCGCGCAAAAAAAAAACTTCATTGTAAACGGTGTCAGCATTCCCGACGATGACGTCAGCACTGACGCGCGAAAAAAAAAATGCTGACGTGGAGGGGGGGCACGCTGGAGGGGGGGCGTGGGGGGGCACGCTGGAGGGGGAGGGGGCACATAGGAGGGGCACAAGGCTTTGTGGTAGTGTTGTGTATAGTTTTGCAAAATTCCCAAAATCTTGTATATTTGGCTAATTTGGCCTTTGTATTTGTTCAGTCGGCAAATTGACCCATTTTTTTATACATATAAATTGTTACAATATCGATTTAAATGAAAAATATAGTATTATCGAAGCAATTTTAAGGATAAAAGATAAATTTATCTATTTCCGGTTGTTCCGGTTCCGGATCCAGATCGACTTTCTATATTCCGGATTGGTTTTAAACCGAACCGGAATGTTACCGGTTCGGTTATCGATTTGAATATTTAGAATATTTCAGTTCCGGTTTTGTGCCGGTTCTGGTTCGGTTTCAACCGGCCTAACTCTGGTTACATCTTTTTCTTACCCTTCTCTAACCCTAAACACCTTCTCCTTCTCTAATCCTTCTTGTTTCCGTATCAATTTCCCTTATTTTGATCATGATCATTGATCCCCTTTGAGACATGACAAAACCACCCTGAAATATTTTTCAATAAAAAATACATACTTGAGATAAGTTTTATGAGATTAGGGGAATTAACTCCAACCTAACAGTTGAAGCACAACTTCAAAATTTTCCAATAGAGGAATGGTAGTTTTCTCATTACTTCAAATAATTTAATTTATTTAAATAATATATAAAACGTGCCTATCTTATTATCCAAAGCCGACCCATGTTTTAAATTTATTATTCTTGCTTTTTTTGGTGTGTGTGTGTGGATGGAAAAGATTGAGGGAGTAATAAAATAAAAGTAAAAAGTGTAAGACATATTTGTAGCAGGGTCAACAATTAATTGTGACGAGTTAATTATATTTGACATTTTGTGAATCAATAATTCTTGTAACAACTAACCTTCCACCCTACCTCTTGACCTAGTTTATTTATACCAATCTCCCGTTTTGAACAGAAATAAAATAGTTGCTAAAAAAAACAGAAATAAAATAGTAATTATAAAAAGTGTAAATTAATTCATGACCGATCTTATGGTTATTAATTATAATCAGATAAGCTTGGTCCAAATTAAGTACTCCTTATTAAAAAGAAGTTAAGTTGGGATTGTCAGTTGTCATTGTGTTTGTTGTTTATTCCGAGCTACACCGTCCAATTCTTAGTTAAAATTAACAATATAATTATGTCGACAATGGGTAAAAAAAATCCAAATTGGTATTAATATTAGGAAAATATTAAGGTATATTAATTAATAACTAGATTATAAAATATATTCCGGTTTAGATGGGTGTCATTCTGGATATACTCAACCAAATATTTAATGGATCTAAGATACAAGAAATTTTAAATATGAATGTTTGATCAACAATATAAACTAATTGAGACATTTTCATTGATCAATAATTAGTTACCTTTGCACTCTCTGATGAGGTCTTCTGGCGGGAATTGTAACGGAAACTAACCCACAGTTTGTATCATTTACATCAAAATTGGCTTTAAAAAAATTGTTGATCAATCTATAATCTATATGAAAGTAACTCAATAGTCAAATATATATATATATAGAGAGAGAGAGAGAGAGAGAGAGAGAGAGAGGGAGAGAGGTTGGGTCAGGTGTTTACACTCCTTATTGTGTTTTGTGTTAACAAATATAGGTCATTGATTGATTAGAAATGAATGAGTGAGATTAATTGAGACTTTCCCTTTTTATTTAAAGAAAAAAGAGTATGTCCCACCACTTTTATAGCCAACTTGCTGAAAGTAAGCGCGTGTTTTTTTTTTGGAGGTAACGTTTTTTTTTTCCTGGGTTGTGTGGTGCACTGTTTGAACTATTCGATAAGGTGATAGTAATTATTCGCTCACTTATAGTTATTATTCGCTAGTTTGAAAGTAATTATTCGTTAGGTTGATACTAATTATTCGGTAGTTTTGCCAGTTATTGTTCGCTAGTTTGATAGTAATTATTCGTTAAGTTGATAGTAATTATTCAGTAGTTAATAGTAATTATTCGGTAGTTAATAGTAATTATTCGTTAGGTTAATAGTAATTATTCGTTGGTCAATTACGCAACTATTCGCTAGATTAATAGTAACTATTCGTTAGATTAATAGTAACTATTCGTTAGATTGATAGTAATTGTTCGTTAGGTTGAAAGAGGATGTAAATGTAATGATTGGTTTCCACATCTAATTAACTATATATA
Source organism: Persicaria tinctoria (assembly GCA_037127255.1). NCBI lineage: Eukaryota > Viridiplantae > Streptophyta > Magnoliopsida > Caryophyllales > Polygonaceae > Persicaria > Persicaria tinctoria. The sequence continues at coordinate 63,429,927 of JBANSL010000010.1, read as the reverse complement.
CAGATGAATAATTCCTTATTATCAACGAATATAAACTCTGACTTGCCGAATATGGCTCTGAACGTGAAATCAATGAAAAACAAAACTAGAAAAATTCTGATCGGACCACAATTTGCATTTGCAACAAAGATTTCACATTGACAAACACCAAGAACCGAATGATTATTTCATCCCGAATGTTAAATAGTAATTCAATCAAAACCAACTTAATAAACAACAATTCAAGAAATTCCCAAATTGAGTACCGGATTCAAGAAATCCCCAATTGAAGAAATCCCCAATTCAGGAGAGCACTGTCGACTCTTGCGGAACCGAAAGGGGAGGCTCGCGACGCTTGTGGGAACGAGATGGGAGGCGCCGAGATGCGAGAGAGAAGTCCGAGAGAGAGGCAGCCATTGGAGGCGCTCGGGCGAGCTTGATCTTGGGGCGATAGGCGCAGGTGCGAAGAGGAGTGAGGAGTACATGGTCGTCGTTGACCGGTGTCAGATTCGGTGCCATTGGAGGCGCTCCGGCGAGCTTGCTCTTGCAGGGGGCTTCGCCTGGGCCATTTACAGAGGAGGAAGGGGATGGAGACGGTGATGAGCGTATGGAGGAAGGAGATGTAGATGGTGGAACCTTTGATAATTAGGGTTTTAACGTGGATTAGTTGTAGGCAGTTACACAATTTGGGTGGGATGTGATTTACACGCCTTGGATTATTGAGGGTGTGGTTTATTGTTCACATGGGGCCCACATTATTTAAAAAGAAATTAAATTAATTCTCAATTAATCTCAGCCTTTAATTTTAATTCCATCAATGGCCAATATTTGTTAACACAAAACATGTTAAGCCTTGTAAACATTTGATCCATACTATATATATATATATATATATATATATATATATATATATATATATATATATATATATATATATATATATATATATATATATATATATATATATAATGTGGTTCAAATGTTAACAGCCCTTACGGTGTTAAATGTTAACAAATTTAGATCGTTGATTATTAGATGATGGAGGGCCACGATTAATTGAATCTTTTTTTATTTTTTAAATAAAAAAAAGATGGTCCCACTCATTCTCACATTCCATTCTCTAGAAAAGAGCGTGTGTTTCACCGTAGTATATATCACAACCCTAACCGACTTTCTCAATTAACCTCGCCCTCATCTTTCTCGCATAGAGGCGATGGTGATTTACAGGAAGAGAGGCAATGGCAATTTCGGAGGAGATGGCGGTTTCGGCAGTTCGTCATGGATTCAGAATATATAAAAATCTAGTGATGGCGATTTACAATTTCGGAGGAGACGAAGGCGATGGCGACTTTCGGGGTTGGAAGTAGAAGGAGATGGAGGCGGCGACGATTCAACCCGGCGGTGACATCCTCCTTTCGACGACCATGACGACCAGGTTCATCTTCCCCCTCTTCCTTCTGTTTCGATCTCCTCCCGTCGACTCTTCGTTTTCGTCGGCGGGTTTTGCGATTTTCAGGCCGATTTCTGGCTGGGCTAAGGCAAAAGAAGCGAGGTGGGAGGGGTAGGCACCAAAGTCGATTGGATTCAGAGGCAAAGAAGGAGCTGGAATGGGTGATCAGCCAGATCTGTTCGAATATGTTCTAAGCGAGTTCATCGAAGGGCACTAACCAGATCTGGGTGAGTTCGGCGATGGTGAGTACCTGGGAGCGGGGAGAATGAGGATATGTGATTGAGTGTTGATTGTTTGATTTGTGTGATTAAATCAGTACTCTTGTTTTCATATTGGTGAATTGCTGCCCAATCTATGTTCGATTTCATACCTCCAAGGTACATGATGAGTTTGTAACCTTAGAGCATTGATTGACGGAATTATTCAAAATATTCGATCAAGAATAAAGAATTGTTCATTAGTATACAATACATATTCGATGGAATGTGATAGATCATTCGTTACTATTTAGTTATTATTTCACGTAAGAGTCACTATTCGGCAAGTTCATAGTTTCTATTTGTTGATAATACATAATTATTCATATGTATTTGATCAAGAATAAGGAATTATTGTATATAGATTAGTGGTTGCTCATTATTCTCCTTGTTATTCGATCAAGAATAAGGAATTATTCATTGGTATGCAATAAATATTCGATGGAATGAGATAAGTTATTCGTTACTATTTAGTTATTATTTCATGTTCAGAGTCAATATTCGGCAAGTTCATAGTTTCTATTCGTTAATAATACAGAATTATTCATATGTATTTGGTATGGTTAATTAGATGTGGGAAATCAAGAATTACATTTACATACCCTTTCAACCCAGCGAATAATTACTATCAACTTAGCGAATAATTACTATCAATCTAGCGAATAGTTGCAGAAATTGACCAACTTTTTTGGCTATTATCTAAATGATAAATCCTCTCTACGGATGAATACTAACAATTAATTTAGCGAATAATTACTACCAATTTAACGAATAATTACTATCAACTTAGCGAATAGTTGCAAAATGACTAACACTTTCGATGAATAATTCATTATGATTAATTAGGGGTATACATCGGCTATTAAAAAACGGGATTGCTATGTACACCGTCAACTTTTCGCACGTTACACGGTGAGGATTGCAACTGCGTAGTGCGAATACGCGAGATCTGTGGGCCCCGCCAACACAGCAACTACGGTGAGGCGGTGAGCACTGAGCACTGCAGATTCGCTTGTTCTTCCTCCTCTACTCCTCTACTGTACTTCCATTGCCGAATCGGCGTCGGCTCCGGGAGGATTTCCACGCGGACCTATGCTCTCTCCCCGGTCGATCACTTTGGCACTGCAACATCATCCGCTTTAAAGAGGTGGCTGCGTTAATTTCCAATCATAATTTGACGGTGAATCGCAAGACCTAGTTCGAATTTGGATGTAGAGTTTCGTGGAATTGAATGGGGGTTGTTGATTTGCTAAGCAGAGATTCCAATTGGCTTTGTAATCTTTCCATTTATAAGGTGTTCCATTTGACCACTTTGAGATTACAGTGCCAAAATCAATCCCTCAAGTACGCTGCCGGCGGTGGCCGATTCAGTGAGGACGAGGTGACCAGAAGTGATGGCTAGTGGATGTTCGCCTCCGATTTCAACGAGGAGGTCAGCCTGGGGGATTAGTGACTCCTGTTGGGGGGCGGCGGCGGCCGAGTTGGTGGTGAGGATTACATTGGAGATGCCGGTCAGACTTATGGAGAAGATGAAGAGTCTGTTAGGATTTGGTGAATTGTAAAAAAAAAATTAAAAAAAAATAAAAAGTGCGTACGCGCACTCCGACTTCGCAAAAATACCGTGCAATACGCGATATTTGTGTATATAGTAAACCCCTTAAAAAAATATACTAGATCTTATGGAGATTTACATTTTAAAAAATCGGGGTAAAGTTAACACATACGGAGTATCATATACGTATTTTACCAAATCAAAAAAAATATACGTATTTTGATTTATAAAAAAAATTGGAAAAGAGTTTGGAAAAAAAATTCAAACAATTGGTACAATCATCACGGCAAGCTTTGTGATTTGTAAATATTGACTTTTTTTAATGGAAGCACACGCGCCCAAATATGGAGTGGATGATGAATTCCCTCGGGTCCACCAAAATTTAATTAAAAAAAATAGAAAATCTCACTTTAATCTCCACCATTAATTTGTTTCCAATGAATGGCTCAGATTTGTTAACATTTAACACCATAAGGGGTGTTAACATGTCCAACCTCTCTCTCTCTATATATATATATATATATATAGCACCGGGTATAATTGTTTTGTCCAACCTATATATATATATATATATATATATATATATATATATATATATATATATATATATATATATATATATATATATATATATATAGCACCGGGTATAATTGTTTCGCTTATTTCTTTTCATGAAAGAAAACCATATACGGATTTGAATTGATCCTATTGCTGTAAGCTCCGCTAGGAGCTAACCCTCTTATATTTACTTTATAATAAGGCCATAGCCACACTTCCAGATCATAAAAAGAAAACCATATACGGAGACTATGGAGTATAATACATCATTATTATTCAATTTATACCTTTCTAACGTTAACATTGTTAATTCTCATATGACAAATGATCATACACGTGGCATATATATGATACAATTGAAAAGAAAAACGATGTCCTAGTGCTAATCTATTTTTCAAATCGCCCCAACTAAATACACCCCAAATCTGCACGTCAGAATAGACGTGACGTGCAGGCTTGTTGTGGGCTAATTAATTAAGAAAGTCGGTTAATTAATTAAAAAAGTTACACGTTGGAATTGACGTGCATTTTAAAAGAGTGATTTGCGGTGTATCTAACAACACCCCTTCCAAATTTTATTAAAAACTTTTTTATTTTAGTAGACTTATTGATTAAGATTTTGCAAATTTTCATCAAATACACAGAATATAATAATTATATTGAGACTCACAATTAGAAGGGCATCTTCAATCTTTCCTATAACTCACCACCTAACAAAATTTCTCCTCTTTAGACTCCAAGATATTCGGTTATTATTATTATTTAAAATACGGTATATGATATCACTAATTAAATATCCTGCCACGCCCGATGATTGTTTTGTTTATCTACTTCATTGTTTAGAAAAAAATAATTTAATTTAAACAATAATAATCTATATATCTAATATCTAATATCTAATATAATACTAAAACACTTGCAATTTAGGACACGTGGCGGTCATACATTTAAAGTTAAAAATTTAAGAAAAACCCTCAATTTCTTCTCCAAAGATTTAAAAATCTCCTCCTATTTATAAGGTTTACATTTAGTTAGAATTTAAGAAAAATCACCAATTGTTTCTCCAATGATTTAAAGGTTTACAATCAAATTTATTTATCTAATTAATAAATTTCTATTTGACTTTTTAATTATCTAATTATTTGTGTGAAATATTCAAAACGAGATTGAGGTATTTGATAGAAAATAAGCCTAACATTATATTTTAACTATGATTATTACTCAAACATGGTTACCCAAATTGTTTTATAAAGAACCGTGTTCAATGCTTCTAACAACTTCTCTTAGCCTTTGTAAGAGCAAGTGAAACCCTCCCTTAAATTGACTCTACGAACTCGCCCTCTATGAACTTCAATATATTGCTCTCGAAGTCCTGTAATCAGGATCAAAACTTGTGTGACACACAATTATATTAAAGAATAAGTGTAAATAAATTATTTAATATATGTTTATTAGAATGATATAAAAAACAGATATTTTCCCAAATCAAATATTGTATATCCGATTCTGGGAGAAGTATTGCATACTAAAATAGAGCAATCTATTGAATATTGAATATATATAGTATGGTAAAGGGGGGAGACCATTGCATAGTACATTCTCATATTTAATTCGACAATTTAAGCAGGTTGATTCGAAGATGAAAATTCAATTTCACTTTTTACTCTTGAATATGACAACCTCAAGATAACAACCTGCAAGGGAGAAGACCTCAAGCTTCGAAGATTACGACGAAGATGCAATATCAATTGATTTTGATCAAAGTGATATTACATCTTCAAGATGACATTCTGCAGGATAGAAGACTATTGCATATAGAAAGTTGTTTGCCAGAGTTTATAGAAAAAAACGTGGAGGAGATATCAATAAATGAAATTCTGAAAAAATTGAATTTATCTACTTACCTAATAAGCTATGATGTTTCTAATTAAAAAATCAATTATTCAAGATTTGGTAATTCATAATTTCCGAAAAATATTTTTGCAATACATATTTGTAACCGCTCAACCGAGGGGATTGCCTCAAATGAAATCCGCTTCAATCGATCTAAGCTCAACTAAATTAAAATCCGACTCATAAAGATAAAAAAAAAAATTAAAATTCCACTCAACTAAATTCTATTTAATATAATCTACTTCAACCGAAACTTGAGTGAACAAAATCTCAACTAAACAAAACCCGTTTGAAATGAATCCCAATAGCCACACCACACGTAATCTCAACTAAAAAATATTTTTTATATAGATTCTCTACTTTCAATAATTATTTCAACTTAATTATTTGTTAAATTAAAGTAATTGTATCTTATATATATTTAAATGAATAAATCTAATTAATTTATTTATAATATTCTTTTGAATAATTTATTTACATGCTAACTACCAAGTAATACGTGTAAAACAATCTATTTAATTTATTTTTTTAGATTAATAAATCTAATTTATTTATTTAGAATATTTGTTAGAATACACACATAATCTAATTAATTTATTTCCTCTGTCTCAAAATATTATTCGTTTTACTTTTCACCACGTTTTTTAAGGGGCTATAAAATTTATAAAATATTAAATTTATTTTATTAGTTTTTTTAAAATAATATTATACTTATTATTAATAAATATAATATTATTTTTAAAACCCAATAAAATATATAGCATTTTATAGAGTTTTTGACTTCTGAAAAAACTTGCCAAAAAAATAAAGCGACCTATATTTTGAGATGCATGAGCATTTTTTTTTACTTTTAAGTTTATTACAAGAATATTTCTTCCCCAATATTTTTATGTGCTCTCCATCCAAAAGTTCTTAGACCTCCATTCACCTAGCGTTTGTGTAATATGTAGTCGAACTACCAAATTATTTGGTCTAACCTGCCAACGCATTACCACAACAAATATTTTTTTAATACTTAAATTAACAAATCAACTTACTTAAAAAAACTTATAATGCTAAAAAATAATATTTAAAGCACTCTAAAATTATGTTTACAATTGTTTCCATCTAGGAAGCAGGGTGGAGCCTGAGGGAGGTAAAACATGCCTCCGCTCCGAGCCCAAAATTTAAAGGAGACCCAATTTTGTTTCAAGTATATGGATTTTTTCATTAGTAAGTTTAACTAAAGTCATTACAATGTGTTGGTTAAAAACCCCATTCCTTTTTATTAGTTTATTACAAGAATATTTCTTCTCCAATATTTTTATGTGCTCTCCATCCAAAAGCTCTTAGAACTCCATTCACCTAGCGTTTTTGTAATATGTAGTCGAACTACCAAATTTTTTGGTCTTACTTTCCAACCCATTACCACAACAAATATTTGTTTAATGCTCAATGTAAACAATCAACTTACTAAAAATACTTAGAACGCTCTACAATTATGTGTACAATTGTTTCCATCTAGGAAAGTAGGAAGATGATGCCTTGATATTTTGCCACATATATTATATATTGATATAATATAAGCATTATTTTTTTATCCAAATTTATATTATTTGGCTATATCGTTTTCATATTATTAGTATAATATTAAAATATATCTAATATATAATGTAAATAAATTATGATAATCTCTTCTAAAAAATATAATATGTTTTACAAATCCCGTGCCTTAGGCACGGGTACTATACTAGTACATATACTAAAACCGATGCATTGGTGCCTACGTGGCAGCGCGTGAGTGCATCTCGCAAAGCTTTCTCCCGTCAAAAAGAAAATATAATAAAAATAATTATTTTATTTTACCATTAACACATATAATTGCTAGATAAAATATCTTATAAAAGAGTAAATATTATATAAGGAAAAAACTATATCAATATAATTAAACGTAGTAGTAATAATAAAACTAATTTTCATAGTCATACTTACCAAAAATATTAATAGATAAACATGTAATATTTGATATGTGCTATTTTATTTATATTTGGATTATTTTTTGGTGGAAAGAATTATTTATATCAAAAGCAATCATTTATTAATTGTTATTTTATATCTATCTATATTATTTTTTGAGGCCAAAATAAATAGTTAAAATATTATATAGTCATATATGTAGTCACAATCCATCGTTAAGTAGATATTTTAGTAAACAAATGCAATAAATATATACTAGATATTTAATAAAAAAGAATACTAAAATATTTTTAAAAATCCACTATCTAATTAAATTACATGAGATTTAATAAACCATAGATTAGAAAAAAAAACTTTTACGTAGTACCTTATAAATGTGAATTTTATTTATATTTTGAGAGAATCTAATTAAAAGATATTTAGATTATATAAAACCTGTCGAACTAATTATATTTATATTTATATTATTTTTTGGAGGAAAAAATAATTTATATTTAATCCACTTTTTCCCATACCCACCGCATATACATGCGGTGGATCCGTTGACCGTATACAAACCCACCGCATAGGTATGCGGTGGGTTATGGCGACCGTATACATGCGGTCAGTTTTTGGGCAATTGAAAACGGTTTGTAGAAGTGTTCCAAAACCGTCGCCATAACCTACAACATAGGTAGGGTTATAGCGACGGTTTTGGACTGTTATGGCGACAGTTTTAGACTTGTATACTCTCGACCCACCGCAATACTTTACGGTGACCCACCGCATAGGTATGCGGTGGGATCGTTGACTGTCATTAAACCCACCGCATACCTATGCGGTGATTAGCGGTGGAAATAGTAAAAATTAGCGGTGGAGATATCGTTTCCGAGTCACAATCCATCCGTAAGTAGATATTTTAGTAAACAAATGCAATAAATATATACTAGATATTTAATAAAAAAGAATACTAAAATATTTTTAAAATCCACTATCTAATTAAATTACATGAGATTTAATAAACCATAGATTAGAAAAAAAAACTTTTACGTAGTACCTTATAAATGTGAATTTTATTTATATTTTGAGAGAATCTAATTAAAAGATATTTAGATTATATATAACCTGTCGAACTAATTATATTTATATTTATATTATTTTTTGGAGGAAAAAATAATTTATATTTAGATTAACGCATTCTCCGTACACGGGACGGGATTTACACTAGTAATAATAATAAACTCATTCTTATGTGTATTTTTTTAATATGAGGATAATCTATATTTAGTTGTAAATTTCGGACACATAACCCAACAAATAAGAGTCATGGATCAGGTAAACTAGCTTGAGACTTCTTTTTCACCACTAATCAACATTTTTATAAATTGAAAGTCTTCGTACTCTTGTGTTGGACAAGATCGCTAGTCAAACAATGAACCAACCCCAAAACTTGATAGAATCATAGAGGCTAAGCTAGTAAGCTAATCAAATGATAATTAAAACAAAAAACAACTCTCCTGTTTGTAATTTCTATCCCAAATTAATTAAGCATTTCCATTGAAAAGTTGCTCTAAATCAGTGATGATGGGCCACTCACCTATCCCAATTCCAGGCCCAATATTACCGACCCATTTAGGTACAAAAAAATCCCTACTTGGGTTTGACTGTTAGCTCCATCTGTCCCACACCAACCAATAATACGGACCCCACAACAATTCACAACGTCTTCTCTTGAATTGCAGATTTACCACCACCAGTCATGGAAGCTTGGCTCTCTCGGCGGGCCATTATCCCACATCACTTTAATGCCTAATAAGTCCATCAAATTAACAATTAAAAATCCAAAATTACCACAATACCTAAATCTCCACAACCAATTAAAGGGCAATTTTGGCAATGTGGCGGTCAACTAAACATCTTCAATCCCCAAAACAATTTAAAATAAAAAATAAAAAATCCACGGTTCATAGACAGAGTCGTTGAGCATGACTGGTAGGTCATGTCCAGCTTCATCAGACCTGGTTGAGACCAAGATGAATCATATATCATATAAACAATCCCCCATTGTCTTGAAAATGATCACAACAAACTGGTCATCCCAGTTGTACAAAACTCACCAAAAATGGGATACCAGAAAACCAATCTCCTCCTCTCCCTTCTGGTGCTCACCACATTGTCATGCCTGTGCTGGGCCATCCCGAGCGAGTACTCGATAACGGGCTACGACCCGAAGGACTTGGGGTCGGAGGACAGGCTAGTGGAGCTCTTCCAGCAATGGAGGGAGAAGCACGGGAAGACGTACAAGCACGCGGAGGAGATGTCGAAGAGGTTCGAGCACTTCAAGAGGAACTTGAAGTATGTGATTGAGAAGAACTCCAAGAAGAAATCTCCGACCGGGCACACTGTGGGGCTCAACAGGTTTGCTGATATGAGCAACGAGGAGTTCAGGCAGACGTACCTGTCGAAGGTCAAGAAGCCGATGCACAAGAATGTGAAGCAGCAGCACAGGCTCATGGGGCGCGACAAGGGATTCACGTCATGTGACGCACCTTCTTCGTTGGATTGGAGGAAGAAGGGTGTGGTCACTGGGATCAAGGATCAAGGCAGCTGTGGTAAGTCAACTACTCATTCTAGCACATTTTTTTTTAAAGATCGAATCGGATTCAAATGAAAGGGCAGTGAATGTAGTAATTATAAAATCTGCAAATGTCAAAGTAAATATATAGACAACCATACAAAGTGCTGAGATATTGTTATAGAAATTGAAGTTTTAGAATTTGCAGAATCGATAAGTGGCTCCATACATACACTTGAGGAGTTGAAGATGGTGAGATCTAGAATACCAATGAAGGTCAAAGGGCATCCACAGGGGTGGATTTGAGAGTGTCCTTAGCTTGGACCATTAATTTGCTGATATAGACCATACATCATTAATGTCTTCTGGTTCCATAGATGCACTCCTTGATTCCCATCAATCAAAGTTTAACCCTACAAAAGGGAAATTCATCATTAAATTCTATGATTATCACTTTTAGATCATCAGCCGATTAGTAAACAAATCAAAATCCTGTTTTTATGAATTTCGCTGTGGAAGCTACAAAGTCAACCTTGCAACCTTTGCATAAAACTGATCATAAAAAGAACAGAGCTAGATAACCCAAAATAATTTATGTTGTTTTTAATTCTTGATAAACTTGGCCCGTGAGACAGGGAGTTGCTGGGCATTCTCTACAACCGGGGCCATGGAAGGAATCAATGCCATCAGCACCGGAGATCTTGTGAGTTTGTCAGAACAAGAACTCGTTGATTGTGATTCAACCAACTACGGATGTGATGGTGGATACATGGACTATGCTTTTGAGTGGGTTATAAACAACGGAGGGATCGACTCAGAATCTGATTATCCTTACACAAGTGTCAATGGAGTTAGTGGCACATGTAACACAACCAAGGTTTGGCCTCTCCCTTACCCACTACAATATCAAATTGCCTATAATTCTATTTCATTACCGGATTTACAAGCTTCCTCTATTTTCAAAATTCTTGCAGGAGGCGAAGAAAGTTGTCAGTATTGATGGGTATGAAGATGTAGATGATTCAGACAGTGCTCTCCTCTGTGCTACAGTCAACCAACCCATCAGTGTGGGTATAGATGCATCCTCCATGGACTTTCAGTTATACACTGGGGTAAGGTTTTCTAACTATGGATGTTTCCCCCCCTGAAAATCTATGTTTAGATGCATACTAAAAGGAGATTGCTATAATATAATCAGGGTATATATGATGGAGACTGCTCAAGTGATCCAGATGACATTGATCATGCCGTCTTGGTCGTTGGCTATGGCTCAGAAAGTGACGAGGATTACTGGATAGTGAAGAACTCATGGGGTACAAGTTGGGGATTGGAGGGATATATTTACATTAAAAGAGATTCTAGCGTGGAAAATGGAGTATGTGCAATCAATGCCATGGCTTCCTATCCAACTAAGGTATCTTCCTCGCCATCTCCTTATCCTTCCCCAGCCGTCCCTCCTCCTCCACCGCCGCCGCCACCACCGCCACCAACACCTGTCACACCTCCACCACCACCACCTCCCTCTCCTTCACCTAGCGAATGTGGGGACTTCTCCTACTGCCCAGCCGATGAGACCTGCTGCTGTATTTATGAATTCTATGGCTACTGCCTGATCTATGGCTGCTGCGAGTACTCAAACGCAGTCTGCTGCACAGGCACAGAATATTGTTGCCCTAGCGACTACCCGATTTGCGACGTTGAAGACGGGCTATGCCTAAAGGTGTTAAAACTCATCCTAATCAAGAACAGGGTGCTGTCATAGGAAGCATTTCATGCCCCTATGCACTACTCTAGAATTCTTTATAATCTCTCTCAATACTAAAAACATTCGCTCATCAGGTACAAGAATACTTAAATTTTGCACCTTTTTCTTCCTACAGAACTCCGGAGACTACCTTGGTGTAGCTGCAAAGAAGAAGAAGTTGGCTAAGCACAAGCTCCCATGGATTAAGCCACACAGATCACCAAAAGGTTCGTACCAATCGCTGGAGTGGAGGAGGAACCCATTTGCAGCAGCACGTTGAGGAAACATAGGACCGGCCTGGCCTCTTCTTTAAGAGACCAGGGAAGGGAAGGGATACTTGTGTGCCTTTCTCTTATCTGTTTGATGATTCTTGTTCAGCATTTCATTTAGCGATGGTCTCTCTGTCATATTCTATCTTGGATCGAACAAAATTGTGACCAAACACAAACTTCAGAGATTTAATGTGTGAAGAAGAAAAAACAAAATGAAACAAAGGGAGAGTTGTTTCAATTTTATTGTTTCCATTCTGTGTTTGGCATTGTAATTTCAATCAAATCTCTCTTATGTGATCTACCAGGTACAAGATCTAGAAAATAAATAATCTCCTCCATGTTCAATATGGCAAATCTTAATTGAGAAGAACAGTGATGTATTCATCGGAATGGAAGTCATGATTTTTCTCTCAAGTTATCATAACACGTTTATCTTTTGACTTGTAAGACACAATTCACTATGAATGCATATGAACCAAGGATTTGTAACTCCTAAAACCATATGCTCAGTAGGGAGTCTAGAAGCTCATCAAACTTGGTTATGATGCAAATTCAGAGTTGGATTTTTCATTTAAACAAACGAATACATACTCCTACACTAGAATCCATTAAAGCACCATCCGTCATGCCAGAAAATGTGGAGATGAAAGTACCTCGAAGACGAACATATAAATCCCGGATTGGAGAAACGGGTACCGTAATCCGTCGAATTGATTGGAGTAGAAAAAAGAGTGGCAGTGATTAACCTCCCTGCAGGCCGCATCCATCCACTGATCCACCTGAAATCGTCCAATCACTATAAACCCCGCCTAGAATTTACTTAAGACAGTTTGAAGTAAAATAGGGAAACGGCCAAGCGGGGTAGGAATTCGGGATGAAAGTACCTTTTAACGCAATGATTCAATCGCTTTACATCTCCGTATCAGGAGCAGCGAAGTGTGGCAGCGATCAACCTTCCCACCTGCAATTCACCAGAACATCATCCAGCAACCAGAATAGAAACCCTAGAATTCGTGAAGAACATCTTGGATTCCTGGATGTTAATTTATCTGCTTTCTGTTTCTTGTCCTTTCAAAATTCAAAATATAATACAGTATTATTTTTAAAAATAAAAAAAAAATCAATATTTTAGAAAGTATTTTGGTTTAAAAAAATTAGAAAATGGTACCAAATAGACTAAAAATTGGATTTATGTGCAATCTATACCCGTCTACCCCAAGCACAAAAAACTGTCAGTCGTCATCTGGAACTGATGAGAACCGGGTGTAGCAGGTACGTAGTGCGGGAGTTTTAAAATCAAAACGAGGGAGAGGGAACCGTCATTCTAGATTGAAGCGAGAGAGAGACACGAAAAACCAAAACCAGAGGAGAGATTATAAGGAGGAGCGACAGGAGGAAGGAAGCGGTGGAAGAAGAAGGGCGATTTCACCCATAACTCTACCAAGGAGGAAGGAAGAGGTTGAAGAAGAAGGTAAGCAATTGTGGAGGTGTGTTTTGAGTTGCGATTTTGGGGTAATTGAGGTGTGGTTACTGGCGGTTTGTGAAGAAATTGAGTAATGGGGGTGTCATTGCAGTTGCCTAGCAGTAGATGAATGAAGTAGGAGGGGTTAGGGGTGGCTTTAAAGAGTCGATTTTGGGGAGTTGGATGCGATTAGGGTTTGTGGGTGTTAGGAAACAGATGGGTAAGGGTTAGGGGATGTTGGGTAAGAAATTAAGGACAAAAAGGCAAGGAGGGGATCGGATGGGTAGAGGGAATCCACAAGATTGGGGGTAATCGGTAGGGGATGTCTGCACATCTGGTAGGACGGATTATCGAAGGTTGTGTCTGAAATTTTGGTAGCAGATTTCGTAGGACTGGGTAAAGAAATTGGCAGGATAAATTTCAACAACTGGTATGCCGAGTGGGGGTAGGAATTTTTGGTGGATTGGTTTTGTAGTGTTGAAACCGTTAGTGCCCACCAAGTGTTTGATGAAAAGCCTATATATATGATGAATATTTGGTGATTTAGTTTTGGTGAATCTCCTTGCCTATATGTTGTGTTGTGAAAGAGGTAAAATGAACCAAGCTTGTCTAAAATGCGAAATTGGTAGGACAGAAGAGGATAGCAGAATTGGTAGGATAGGAAAATGAAATTGGTAGAATAAATTTACGTACACTATTGGTATGACAGATTAGGTGACCTGAATGTCTGAATTTATGTGTGGTGATTGTGTAGCAGGTACCCCCACTTTAAACATCATATAAAATGACGAAGACAGGGAACAAGAAACGCCAGTGAATCCGCAGACTTTAATGTCTTTGAACTCACCTGAGGCTTATAGGGACATGCAACCATGCTCCCATAAACAAGACGGTACTTAAGCAGTTGAATAAACTAATGCGGAAGTAATTTAAATAACAACATACAAAATATAAAATCATAACCATAAAGCTAAAGTGTCAAAATCATAAAGTATTAATAAGCTCCAAAAATAGCTAACACCAAAGTAGCATTGCAGAAACTTTAAAGGTTCAAAAACTTGTAGTGTAAAGGTTCATAAATGATAGCCCGCTCTTCAACTCTCTCCTGCTCTGCTGCTTGCACTAGACCTGTGGAATATGGTCTGGTGTTTCGTGAGTACGAAGGACACCAGCCATCCAATAAATAGGATGGTTAGTACAATTAAGACTAGCAAATGATAGGGAAAATGTTCAGACTTTAACCTTACAGTGACCATAAAACGGTATGTCATAGGTTAAGGGAAAGACACGAATATTTAAAGTGGAAACTGAATAAAAAGGTAAAAATTCACACATGACTCGGATGATCGTAATGATCGATTATAAGATAAGAAAGGGAATTATACCCGAGACAGATGAGTATAATAACTGAAGTGATCACCTATTTAATAGTCGATAATAGCCATAATCACACTAATCACAATGATAATAACAATAATAATATTACTACGTGGTACCGGTCGGGCCTTTAACAAAGACCACGACCTACATCAGATCGTTGTTTTATCATCCCGCAGAGAATGCATTCCGGGATGGTGTTTCATGAAACCTTATAAGGCGGTGGCTTAACGAACCACAACCTGCAAGTCAGTCTACTGCATAACTTGCCAAAGGCATAAAGCCACTCGCATCACGTGGTGCGCATTTTAACATATCACAACTAAGCATCACATGGTGCCTATCTTATCATATATAAACAATTTATACTAGGTGATCATAATAACGACATTAAATCAAACAGGGACAAGCATGGATAATTCAAATGGTCTTACTATCACATGCCACTAGTTTGCATGAAAGAACAAGCAGAATATCATGCACTTTAGGAAGAAGAAAATGGGCAACCTTTACTTATCTCGAGTTATAAACAAACAAATCACATTTAATACTATAACACTATAATTACTTTAATAATAATTGCCCATTAATTTAACTCATGCAAATTTATGATTAAAAAGATAAATTACATCAAGCAGACGGGTATGCAATTTATCGAAATTGGCAAGGAAATTGGCCACAGGGCCGCATTCAACACAGAAGAATTTAAAAGGCACATCAAAAGAATCACGAAACACGCAAAAGGGCGATGAACGAAATCACTTGCCTTAACCTTCGATGATCAGCTTATGACAACAAGGCGAGATTTTAGCACCTATTGAATCCAACGGAAAAAGGAATATTAATATTGATATTTTATAAAATTAACTTTACTTAATTCAATTTGAAATTGAATTAATTCTATAAAGTTAAAAATCTATACCAATATGAGTTCCTCGGAGAGCGGGATCCGGCGTTGGTGCTTCGAGATTTCTTGGTGTCGCTGAAACGGGCAAGAATTGAATAGTTTAGAAACATTGGCCGCCTAACTTAATAAATAATTAACTTTGGGCCAAAAACGAGAATAGACTAAATAATAGGGAAGTTTATGAGATTTTCATAAAAGAAATTGAAAACCTCCGATTGTTTCAATGGAGGTTTGCGTACAGCGAAGAGGAAGGAGCTCCTCCCTCGGCGGCGATGGCTACCGACGACCGGCATGATTGGAGGCGACGACCGACGCGGCAATTGGCGACGGAAGTCGGAGGTGGGGGCTGGCGGCAACCGGAGACGGCTCGCACAGTGGTTGGCGGTGGAAATTCGAGACGCAGGCAGCGGGGCTCGGGAGCGACGACGTGGCAATCGGCGTTCCCCGTGGCAGGGTGCAACTCCAGTGGTTCGGCGGCGAGGGCGGCTGCAGCGCAAGTTTGGACTCGGGTCACCGGCGGGCTTGGGCAGTGATCGAAGGCGGAGCTCGAACCGTGATGGGCGGCGGCGATGCAGGCGCCAATCAGAGGCGGTGCTTGGCAATGGCAATCGGAGTCAGATGCTCGGGCAACGGTAATTGAAGACGAAGGCAGAGAGGGGCTCGACCTGGGCGTTCTCCGGCAAGGCTGCGACTGCAATGGGTCCGACGGTGGTGGTTGGACAGTGGGACAGGTCACGGCTCGCCGGCTCGGCTCACGGAAGTAAAGGAGAGGATGGGAGGACGGTGACGGCGTGTGATGTGGAATTGGTTTGTGGGAAACCCTAACAGACGTGTATCCATACGGTTGAATTATAAGTTAGATAAAAGATAGATTTTAAGGAAAATAAATATATAAAAAAAATGGATAAAGACGGAAATAGATAATAGATTTCTCCACTTTTGAATATTATTTAATTTAATTTCATAAATTAAATAATATGGGTATTTAGAGGATTTATGTAATTACATCCATCATATATTATTTCTCTTTAGAATAATTTAATTATTCTAATTCATACCATATATCTTATGTGAATTTATTAAATGACCAAACTCTCAAGATATATACTATAGTTTGATATAATATAGACTTATTTAATTAAATAAAAATAAGAAATAGCCTAGGGCACCGTGGAAAGGCGATTTCGGCGATTGTCCTGTGGCTTTCACCGTTTGCCTTCTCTTCTCTCCGGTCATCGGCCGTGGGAGCCTAGGTATTCCTGCCGGTAGCGTGCGGGTTCACCGAATCGGGTTTGCTGTCGTTCAGGTTTGTTTGGGCAAGTTTTGAGGGTGGTTCGCTGGGATGGAGAGAGGGAGAGATAGGCAGGGGAATTTGGTCCTAACGGAGGATGAAGAAAGGGAGTTGCAGGTTGATGCTCGGGCCAAGAGGACAGCGGCGAGGGGGGCTGCGATTACGCTGGTTGGTTCTGTTCTAACCACAAGGCCGTTTAATTCCTACGCTTTACAAGCAACTATGAAGGGAGCATGGAGGCTAAAGAATGGATTCGGATTTAGAGAATTAAGGCGGAACCTATTCATTTTTCAGTTCCATGACGAGCGGGATAAGGAGAAGGTCCTCAAGGGAGGACCTTGGGCTTTTGATAAATCCTTAGTGGCAATGAAGGAACCCGGGATGGAGCAGCCATCAAAGATTGTTTTCGATACGGTTCCGTTCTGGATTCGAATTTACGATCTCCCAATCCAGATGATGACTGTGGAAACGGCACAAGTGGTGGGTAGTGCGTTTGGGGGTGTGATCGAGATTGATGATGAGGATCTGATGAGCTGTGCAAAATTTTTGCGAATCCGTGTCCCTGTTGAAGTCACAAAGCCGCTGCGGAGAGGGGCATTACTAAGAGTTGAGGGCAAACGAATATGGGTGGATATTAAGTATGAACGTTTGCCGAATTTTTGTTATATGTGTGGTTGCTTGAATCATGTGGAGGCAGATTGCGATAAGGATACACAATAAGAGCAACATGAATATGGGGAATGGCTGAGAGCTTCGCCGGTTAAGAAGGGGCAGGAGCGCTTTGCAGGAGGTCGGGGAGAGGGAGGGAGTACAGAGCGTGGACTGGGGGGTAAAGTGCGGACTGAGGGCAGCAGTAAGGGCGAGGGAAGGGGAGGTGGAGGGAGAAGAGCCTTATTGGATATACTAGAGGAGGATATAGGGGAAGAGGAGGCAGATGGGATAACAAAACAGAGGGAGCTAATAAATGATGGGGTCCAAGCAGTAGTGGAAGGGGTGCAAATTTTTCAGGGGCTGTCAATTGAGGAGGAGAGCCAAAAAGACAAGCATAATGGAGAGATGGGGGTTCAGGGGGGTGCAGAGGGAGGATCAAAGGAGAAGAGTGAGCTGGGAAGAGAGAAAGGGGACCTGAATAAATTAGGGGTGTCCCAAGAGACTGAGTTAGGAGAAAGAAGAGTGAATGACGGGGGAATGATTTTAGGGGGAGGCAAAACTGAAGTTAAAAAATGGAAAAGAATGACTAGGGGGGGGTCTAACTAATGAGGGAGAGGGAGGAGTAAAGGGGGGGAAGAGAAAAAACAGTGAGGGTGAGGAGGGGGTCACAGATGTGGGGGATAAAGGGGATGGGGTGAAAAGGACAAAACAAAATGGGGATGTTGATATGATTGATTTGGCGGGAGAGGGTGTTAGCCTCCCCCGCCGGGCATTATGAGTATGTTAAGCTACAACTGCCGGGGATTGGGGAAGGCCCGTGCAGTTGTTAGACTCACCAACCTGGTGAGAAGGGAAGGCCCTAGAATCGTGTTTCTGATGGAAACACGGTGTGAGAGGAAGAGAATGGAGGAAGTGCGATGTAGATTGGGTTTCAAAAATTGTTTCACTATTGAATGTGTTGGCAAATCGGGGGGGGGGGGGGTTGTGCTTGTTATGGGAGGAGGGGATAGAGATATCGATTCAAACGTACACAACACACCACATAGATGCTAGTGTGGAGGAGGGGAACACTGGAAAATGGAGGCTCACATGTTTCTATGGGTGGCCTAGAAGGGAGGAAAAGAATCAGTCTTGGGCCTTGTTGCGAAGGTTGGCTCAGGAGCCGAGAGGGGCTTGGCTATGTATGGGGGATTTTAACCAAATTATGAGTCCGGATGATAAGGTAGGGGGCTTGGTTCCAAGGACGGAGGATATGATGGGGATGAGGGAGGCGTTGGATCATGGTGGGTTGAGGGTTGTTCCCTTCATGGGGCCGAGGTACACTTGGGACAATGGAAGGAAGAACGATGCTTTCATACAAGAAAGATTAGACTATGTAGCTTGCAATGATGAGTTTCTGGAAAGGTATCCGGGAACTAGTTCGGTCCATCTGGAGAGGCAGGGATCGGATCACCTTCCAATCATGGTCTATAAGCTTAGAGTGGAGAGGGAATGGGGAGAGGAAAGACGAGGGGAACGACCTTCTAGGTTTGAGGTCATGTGGGCGGAGCACGAGGGGAGCTGTGAGGTAGTTCGAAACTTCTGGACTAATCCAGGCAGCATCTCGGTCGAAGCAGGGGTCATGGGAAAGGTATCAAGATGTATGGAGGGATTGAAGGAGTGGAATCGAGTTACTTTCGGAAATGTGCTCAAAAAGCTCAAGAAAGTGAGAGAACAATTGCGGGAGATTCATAAAATGGGGATGTCAGGGGGTTTGGTGGAGCGGCGAAGGGAGCTAGAGAGGGAAGAGGAGAAGCTTATGGAGGAGGAGGAGTTGATATGGTTCCAACGGGCAAAAGCCAACGAGTTTAAATGGGGTGATAGGAACTCAAAGTTCTTTCATCAGAACGCAAATGGGAGGCAGAAGAGAAATACTTTGAATAGATCGGTGGATGATGATGGGATGGAATGGAGGAGCAGAGAAGGAATGGCAGGAGTGGCGGTGAACTACTTTGAAAATTTGTTTAAATCAAACCTGAACACTCTTCCCGATTCGGCTTCTCAAGGAATCACGCAGAAGCTTTCGGCAGAAGATAACCAGGAGCTCCTGCGCCCGTTTTCTGGTGAAGAGGTAAAATCTGCCCTATTTTCGATGCATCCTACAAAATCACCCGGGCCTGACGGTATGTCAGCACTATTTTACCAACGGTACTGGTACATCGTTGGGCCTGATGTCACAAAATTTGTTTTAGATATTCTGAGCGGAGCCCCATTCCCAGATGGCCTTAATCACACATACATAGCTTTAATCCCGAAGGTCTCGAATCCTTTTAGGATGAAGGATCTCCGACCGATAAGCCTATGCAATGTGTTGTTTAAGATCATCTCAAAAATGCTAACAAATCGTTTGAAGGTGTGTCTTAGCAAGGTCATATCCCCGAGTCAGAGTGCGTTTGTGCCTGGAAGACTCATAACGGACAACGTGTTGTCTGCTTTTGAGATCTTTCATTATATGAAGAATCGGAGGAAGGGGAAGAAAGGATACATGGCACTCAAATTAGACATGGCAAAGGCGTATGACAGAGTCGAATGGAGCTTCCTGGACCACTGCATGGAGAAGATGAGATTCCATACAGAGTGGCGGCAGCTGGTCATGAAATGTGTGACTTCGGTCACCTTTTCAGCGCTCGTGGGAGGCTCCCCTTCGCAATCTTTTGTGCCTGAGAGAGGGCTTCGGCAAGGTGATCCTTTGTCTCCGTATCTATTCTTATTATGTGCTGAGGCTTTTTCGGGCTTAATCAGGAAAAGTGAGGAGGAGGGGAAGTGGCAGGGCATTAAAATTGCTCCTTCGGCACCAATAGTGTCTCATCTTTTCTTTGCGGATGATAGCATTCTATTTGCAAAGGCTAACTGTCAACAGGGCTCAGAAATTATGAACATGCTCCGTGTTTATGGAGAAGCGTCAGGACAACAGGTAAACTTTGCAAAGTCGGAATTATCTTTCAGCAAAAATGTGAGTACTGCAGTTCGAGAGGAGATACAGGGACTGGTAGGGGTGGTGGAAGTAGAAAAAGCATGAAAAATATCTGGGACTCCCGACGATGATTGGTAGATCCAAAAAAGTTATCTTTAAAGGAATTAGGGACAGAATTTTGAAGAAATTAAAGGGCTGGAAGGCTAGAGCGCTGTCGAGAGCGGGGAAAGAGGTCCTGCTAAAATCAGTTGTGCAAGCAATACCGATGTATACCATGTCCTGTTTTCTTTTGCCGAGCTACATGTGCCGGGAGATAGAGCAGATGATGTGTGATTTTTGGTGGGGTGATGGGGATGGAGAGAAGAAATTGCACTGGTTGTCTTGGAAGCGGATGTGTCAATCAAAAGACAAAGGAGGTTTGGGTTTCCGAGATATGGAAACGTTTAACCTTGCTTTGTTGGCAAAGATGGGATGGAGGATCATCACGGAGCCGGATGCTTTGTTGTCTAGAATTTTGAAAGCGAGGTATTTCCCCCACACTTAAAGTTTTCATTGTCCTCAATGAAAACTTTAAATATGATCTCCTATATGCATCTATATACAGAATTCTTCTCCCCCACACTTAAAGTTTTCATTGTCCTCAATGAAACAATAAAGACAACAAAAGTAAATCAAATATAATCAGAGTGAAGGAAAAGAAAAAGGAAAGAAAGAAAAAAAAAACAAACAAAACTTACCTCGGGTTGCCTCCCGAGAAGCGCCTTTGTTTCAAGTCGTTGGCTCGACGTAATAGCCCTTGATTGGCCTAGGTTCCTCCACCAGGGTCACCTACACCTGTCATTTCATTGACAAATGCGGGCACCCTTGGAAGGTGTAGCTCTATGTCCAAACATTCATCCATTACCCTTAGCTTCTCTCCTTGAGCTATGCCTGGGGGTTGTCCTGGAATCACAAAAGATTTCAATTTGTTAGGATGTTCAATTTTCCATAAACTATGTTCCTTAGGTGTCTCTAACAAATCACGAAAATTATTGTTGCGATCAATATTGTCAGCAATAGGCATATCTAAAGAATTTTCAGGAGAAAGCTTAGCATGATTAAAGAGAGAGAATTCTATCTTTCTTCCATCAAACTCCATAGTCAATAAACCCTCACAACAATCAATTTTCGTTTTCGCAGTTTTCAGGAATGGTCTTCCTAGTATAATGGGTGTTTCTGGGCTCCCTGCTCCATATCTAAAACAAAGAAATCAACAGGGAAAAACAAATCATCCACCATAACCAAAACATCTTCAACAACACCTCTTGGCCTGATTTGTGATCGATCAACAAGTTGCACTGTAACCCCAGTCTCAGTCAGAGCACCCAAACCCAAAGACATGTACATGTTATAGGAAATAACATTAATTGAGGCTCCTAGATCTAGCATGGCTTGTTTGAATCTAGTATTCCCAATTGCACATGGAATTGTAAACATACCTGGATCTCCACATTTTTCAGGCAATTTCCTTTGCAACATAGCAGAGACATTTTCATTCAAGCTTACCTTTTCCTTCTTTTTCAGTCTTTGCTTCTTCTTGATAGTGCACAATTCCTTCAAAAATTTAGCATATCTAGGAATGCTCTTAATTAATTTGAGTAAAGGAATATTTACCTCGCATTTGCTGAACGTCTCAAAGATCTCCCTATCGTTCTCATACCTTCGTGTATCCTTTAGGGCTTCCGGAAAAGGTGGAACCGGCTTTGGAGTCTCCATAGGTAAGGAGGAGGAAGAAGGAGAAGAAGAAGGAGGAGGAAGAGGAGAAGAAGAAGAAGGGGAGAAAGACGGAAAATGCGTACCTGGCACCGACGGATCGACGAGCTCACTGGCGGCGGGCGCCGCATTATGCTGCGGGCGCAGCATGTTTGATTGGCTGCGGGCGCCGCACCGTATTGCCTCCGTCTTCTTCGTTCATTACTTCCCGATCTTCGTCCATGATTCCCTCATCATCCTTTTGAGGTGTGACAATCAGTTCCTTGCCACTTCTAAGCATTATAGCACTGACATTCTCCTTAGGATTCTCAACCGTTTGCGATGGAAGCTTCCCTGAATCGTTTGCCTCCTTCGCACTCAATACTTGAATGAGCTGACTCAGTTGATTCTCCAAATTTGTGATCCGGTCTTATTGTTGTTTCTCAACCTTCAAGACCAACCGCGACAATTTCTGTATTGGATCCTCAATAGCCTCATTGGAGTGTGGCTGGCCTCCCTGTCGAGGTTCAAATTGTTGGTGGGGCCTTTCTTGTTGCCCCCCTTGCTGATTGAAAGAGGCTTAGTAGTTCCCATAGCCTTGCTGATAGCCTCTGTTGTAACTGTTGTTGTTGAAATACCCAGGATTCCCATAATTGCCTTGCCTAGGCCTTTGTTGAGCGAAATTCCCAATGGCATTCAAATCAAAATTAGGATCTTGTAGAAGTGGGCACATATCCATAGGATGAGTGTATTGATTGCAAAGACCACATGCATTCAGTTGTTGAGGAGTTCTATCAATGACCAATTGTTTCATCATCTCCTTCACCTCTGTCATGTCAGTCTGATGTGCAGCCACAGGAGCATCAACAACGAGTACACCCCTAGCACGAGGGTTCTTATTGAACTGTCTTGAGCCCTCAGATAGCTCCTTAAACACATCCCAAGCTGCGGCAGGCGTCTTGTTCAACATGTTTCCTCCACAAGCAGAATTCACTATTTTCCGCTCCATATCAGTTAACCCATTAAAGAGAAAGAGCACTAGATCCTTTTTAGAGTACCCATGGCATGGGCAGCTGGCGCAGAGTTTCTTGAAGCGCTCAAAGTACTCATGTATCGACTCCGTCGCGTACTGCTCAATGCTGCTGATTGACCTTTTCAAAGCATTGAGCTTTGTTGCAGGGAAGTACATCTCTAGAAAGACTCTCTTCATCTCAGCCCAAGTAGAAATAGAGTCAGGTGGTAGATAGAAGAACCATTCATTTGCCTCATCCTTCAAAGAGAAGGGAAAAGCTCTCAGCTTGATTTGCTCTTCAGTTACGTTCTCTGGTTTCATCCCAACAACCACCCTATGGAATTCAGACAGATGCTTGTGGGGGTCCTCCCCACTCAACCCATGGAATTTGGGTAGAAGATGAACTACCCCAGACTTCAACTCAAAGTTGACTCCTTCTGCTAGCGCAGGGAATTGGATTGCTAGGGGTTGCTGTGCCAGATCAGGAGCAGAAAGCTCCTTTAGAGTACGATTTGCGTTGTTCGCCATCTCTGCAATGCTTTCTACAGAGAAGAATTAGTAGCACAGGTATGGACCCTATAAGATGGTCCACACCAAGATCAACACTAAAAACACACAAGAATTAAATAAAATTCCCCGGCAACGGCGCCAAATTTGACGGAGGGAAAACCTGTCGTTGATCCCGTCAAAGTAAACTCAAAACTATAACTAGTATAGCAATAAGCAAGAGGTCGATCCCACAGGGAAATTACTATTCAAGTGTGATTTAGATGCCAATTAAAAGTAACCAAAGAGGGGGGTTTTTGAGTGTGAAAGTTCCGCCTTTTATCAAAGCAGATTGAAGCAAACAAAAGTAAATAATTGTATTTCAGACAATTAGGAGAAGCAATTCTACCTACAATTTTCCACTTTATTGGATTGAAGCGATCCTTGTAACTTCTTCTCGTCCTATTAAGTTTCCTATGAATGCCCTTGTCCCGACCTAATATAGTTACTAGTCCAACCAGTCCTAGCAACCCTTATCAATCGAACAGTCCCTAAAGAAGGATTTAACCCAATTGATAGCTTTAAGTTCAGAGATTAGTCAAGGTATTTGCAGTCCCTAAAGAGGGATTTAACAACACATTCAACTTCCTACTCATTCAATTAGTTCAACCAGCCCTAAAGGAACAAGTTTGCCACTTAGGTTAAGGTTCACAACCAGGAATCTACAAAACCTTAGCGATTGAATTGATCTAACAAGTTGGCCAGACAAGATAGAACAAAACAATAAACAATCAAGCACAAAGAAGTTGAAGCATTCAAATATAGGAAATAAGGAATGAGAATTAGAAACTCACAATCAATCCAAATAAAGCTTCAAATTGCAGGCAGAATAGATGAGTTTAGTTCCTCATGGAAGACATCGCTCAAAATCTCTAAAGTGTCTAATTAATAGAATAGAATAGAAGTTGTGTTCTAAAAATTAACTAAAAGTCGGCCTTCAAACACCCAAGTCGGCCATGAAACAAAATAAGAACATCTAGGGTTTTTTTAATCAAAACGCCGCGGATCACTGACGACCGATGCTGCGGGCGCATCATAGGTGCTGCGCCCGCCGCAAGCTGTTACTTCACCCCTTTTGCAAATTGATTGGCCGCGGGCGCCGCAGGTGTGCTGCGGCCGCAGCCAGGGGCCTTTCACGGAAAATCCGTCTTGAATCAGCTCTCGACGTCAACATGAAAGTTGTAGCTCTCTGAAAGAGCTTTCCAACGCATGGTCATAATAGTCGATCGGACAACCGAGGCCTCCAGAAAGTGCAAAACAAGTTCAGCATGTCTGGCGACAACTTCTGCAGACTTGTTCTTCGTTTAGGTTCGCTTCTTCTTCTCAGGACCTCTTGAGATCTTCATGTAAGCTTCTTCGATCAACTAGACATTCTCATCCAATGCGTTATCAACTCATGTCTCCTCCTCGGATCCACCATTACCTGAAATAATCAATAAAAGCGTGTAGATTCCGACTCCGACAACATAGATAACTAATATGCAAATCGTGCTTAATCCATCAATGAAATGCATCTTAACTAAGCTAAATGCAACCTATTATGCCTACCTAAATGCATGCTATCAGAGAGATGCCTTTTTGCCATGTGATGTAGACATCATCCTTAATGTGCATTTGGTTGACCCACTCACGGAGGATTCATTGGTTTGGTATTACACTAGAGATGGCAACTTCTCGGTGCGCTCGGCATATCATCTCATGATGGAAAAGCAATGGCTGCGAGAGGGAGGAGGAGGAGGGACATCTGGGGGTGGCAGCGGGAGCGAGCTATGGAGGAAACTATGGAGGATGCCCGTTGTGCCTCGCGTCCGGAACTTTATTTGGAGGGCTTCCCGGGGAATTTTGCCATGTCGAGGCGCATTATGCAAGAGAGGTGTCCCTATGGAGCCTTGGTGCGAGGCTTGTGGGAGAGTAGAATCCACTTGGCATGTCCTTTGGGAATGCAAAAGAGCCCAAGAGGTCTGGAATTTTTTGCCGGATATTAAAAGGATGGGCAAAAGAGTGACAGAGTTTAGTCATTGGGTGGAGCTTATGCTGCAAGGGAATAAGAGGGATTTGGTGAGCCTCTGGGCATACATGGCTGCAGGGATTTGGCACGCTCGAAACAAGCGGTGCTTCGAGGGAGTGGAGACTTTACCGGAGATCACAGTGGAGAGGGCGTTGGAGAGTTTGGAGGAGCACAAGGGAGGAGATGAAGGGGCGGGTCAGCATCCACATTCATCGGAGGAGAGGACGGACAGTGTTAAATGGTACCTCCCGGAGGATGGTGTCGTGAAAATCAATTGCGACGCCTCTTCGGAGGCTACGAAAGGATGTGGGGTGGGTGTGATTGCTCGGGATGCCTATGGGATTGCTTGTTGGGCTGCAGCAGAGAAGATACAGGGGGGAACAGAACCCCTGGCTGCTGAATTGGAGGCTATGGTGAGGGGCTTGCAGCTGGCGGGGGAGAGGGGAGCTACGAACATCGTCATCGAAACGGACTGTGCTCAAGCGATACAACAAGTGAGTGGGAAGCTTCATTCCGGGGTGTTGTGGGTAGGCTGGGACATAAGGCACGAGACCTGACAAGGCGCTTCCAAGCTTGCAGGTGGAGTCTAATTCGTCGGCAAGGCAATCAGGCAGCCCACTACCTTGCAAATCTTCGTCCTGAGGAGCCTCTTATGTTTTCTTCTGAATTTGACTTTCCTATTGAGCTTTGTAACATTGTCTTTGCAGACTTGGATATTAATTAATTGAGATTGTTTTGCATCAAAAAAAAAAAAAAGAAATAGCCCAAAAATAATATGCGAGTGGCTTTATGCCTTTGGCAAGTTAGGCAGTAGACCGACACGGCAATTGGGGACGGAAGTCGGAGGCGGGGGCTGGCGGCAACCGGAGGCGGCTCGCACAGTGGTTGGCGGTGGAAATTCGAGACGCATGCAGCGGGGCTCGGGAGCGACGACGCGGCAATCGGCGTTCCCCGTGGCAGGGTGCAACTGCAGTGGTTCGACGGCGAGGGCGGCTGCAGCGCAAGTTTGGACTCGGGTCACCGGCGGGCTTGGGCAGTGATCGAAGGCGGAGCTCGAACTGTGATGGGCGGCGGCGATGCAGGCGCCAATCGGAGGCGGTGCTTGGCAATGGCAATCGGAGTCAGATGCTCGGGCAGCGGTAATTGAAGACGAAGGCAGAGAGGGGCTCGGCCTGGGCGTTCTCCGGCAAGGCTGCGACTGCAATGGGTCCGACGGCGGTGGTTGGACAGTGGGGCAGGTCACGGCTCGCCGGCTCGGCTCACGGAAGTAAAGGAGAGGATGGGAGGACGGTGACGGCGTGTGATGTGGAATTGGTTCGTGGGAAACCCTAACACTCAGACGTGTATCCATACGGTTGAATTATAAGTTAGATAAAAGATAGATTTTAAGGAAAATAAATATATAAAAAAATGGATAAAGACGGAAATAGATAATAGATTTCTCCACTTTTGAATATTATTTAATTTAATTTCATAAATTAAATAATATGGGTATTTAGAGGATTTATGTAATTACATCCATCATATATTATTTCTCTTTAGAATAATTTAATTATTCTAATTCATACCATATATCTTATGTGAATTTATTAAATGACCAAACTCACAAGATATATATTATAGTTTGATATAATATAGACTTATTTAATTAAATAAAAATAAGAAATAGCCCAAAAATAATTTGGGGTATTTCATACCTCTCCACTAAAAATAAGTTTCGTCCCGAAACTTAGAAAAGAACGAGAAATGAATTGAAGATAGGATTTTAACCTCGAAATAGATGAGAGGATATAGATTGATTAAAGCAGAGCTATGTGTATCTAACAATGGTTCCCGAATAGGTAGAATGTAAGCATGCTTCGGTTAATGAACTTATCGAATACGTGAGCGATGAGAATTACATCTAAAGTAAATCATTGCTTTCCGAACTCCTCAACGACAAAGCTTGAAATTTTCAATCCTATGTAAATAGCGTATCTCTATAGTTGTAAGCATCTAAAATACGGATATTAAAATTTTGAAAGACATCTTTTGATATTCACTCTCGTTGCTTGAGATACGTGAACTCGCATCACATAAGAAAGAAGGTTAACTAGATTGTCATTGGCTTTCGTCTCAGCCCCATCTGGCTTCCTTTTCCAGGTTGCCAAATGGCCCGGGTGGCTTTGAAGGCAACCATTGTGACAAAACTAGCCAGCCTTATTCATACGAGATGAGTTGCGGGTCTTCGTCTTCTAGTTTATCGACGGGAACGTTGTCCGTTTCCTTAGCACATGCGTCCTTGCGTCCTTGTCTTCTTCATAAACATAAACCGCGCATATCTATATACTATTCTCAAGCTTTTTACCAATGAGAGTTCGGTTGCTCGATCATGGAAAGGAAAGATGAGATATATAACCCATGATCGTTTAATACTATCAAGATTTAGGAAAGGTGAACCTACCTACATAAAGAGTTACTAATTATCCTCCTGAAGGACCTTACGTATGATATATCGATCATTAATCACTTATTTCACATGCGGGCATGATTCCTGCTTATACAGAAGCAAAAACAAAGGAGCCCTTCTAGAGTCTATAGGAGCACTTCCCGACTCTTTTTTTTATATCTATAAAAACACGGATTGACCAACTTGGTATGGAATCAAAAGTATCAACATACTAGAGCCGATTGTATAAAGTGAAAAGAATACTAGTAGGGAAGTGTTCATGGCTTATATGGTATTCAACGTTAGAATATTACCAATTCGCACACCAATTCCCCACTTTGACTCGAACCTGTAAGGTTGTAAAGATGAATCCAAAACCTTAACCCAAGGAACTATGACAAAAGGTCTCTAATAAGTTTCCCTTATTTATTAATATCCGAATAAACGAGGTAATGGAATCACTATGCGACTTGCGCTAAGTAGAAAACAACTGAGGAAAGTGTTTCCTCATTTCTTCTTCAATTTCCCAAGTCATCTCCTCAGTCCCGCGCTTTGACCAAAGCACCTTGACGAGCAGAACTACTTTGGTGCAAAGTTGCTTCTCTCGTCGCTCTAGAATCTGCACCGGTTCTTCCTCGTAGGTTCCGGTGGGGCGGACCTCAATGTCCTTATAGCTCAAGATATGGGTCGGGTCGGGCACGTACTTCCGTAGTAGTGATACATGAAAGACGTCATGTATTGGATGAGTTGACAGAGGCAGTGCAAGGCGGTAGGCAACCTTGCCAACCCGTTGCAAAATTTCAAATGGCCTGACATATCGAGGGTTCAGCTTCCCTCGCTTTCCGAAGCGGAAGACTCACTTC
The DNA here is from genome assembly GCA_037127255.1 of Persicaria tinctoria. Taxonomy (NCBI): domain Eukaryota; kingdom Viridiplantae; phylum Streptophyta; class Magnoliopsida; order Caryophyllales; family Polygonaceae; genus Persicaria; species Persicaria tinctoria. The sequence continues at coordinate 63,400,483 of JBANSL010000010.1, read as the reverse complement.
GTGGGTGACACTTTCACGAACACCTTGTCGCCCACCTCAAAGTTGACATCTCTACGCCCAGGGTCAACATAAGACTTTTGACGACTCTGAGTGGTCAACATTCGTTGCTTGATCATCGCAACTTCTTCAGCTGTCTTCTCTAACAGCTCCGGAGCTATATGGATAGCATATGTCGCATCATCTCAACACACTGACGATCGACACTTTCGTTCATAGAGGGCTTCAAAAGAATCCATCTTTATGGATGGATGTCAGCTGTTGTTGTAGGTGAACTCAATCAAACTCAAACTGGTCCCCCAATCTGTCGGCCTATGCAGAACACATGCTCGTAGCATATCCTCCAGTGTCCGGATGGTCCTCTCTGACTGACCATATGTCAGAGGATGAAAATCAGTACTAAAATTCAGCTGAGTGCCAAGTCCTTCATGTAGCTTCTTCCAAAACTCTGAGGAAGGATCGGAAGCAGAACAAGATCGGAAAGGTATTCATCGCCACCTATCGCGATGGGGAAGTGGAATAACATTTTCCTACCTCGAACTCTATCCCCACTAGGGAATTTCACAATAAAGGAATCATCTAGAGTCACAGATTCTAATCCGAGTCTTTCAACAGTTTGCTCGGCTAGAAAAGAATGAGAAGCACCTGGATAAAAAGAATATTAATTGGCTCGGACCGGAGATAGATAATACCTTGAGCCATAGGAGAAATAGTGTCATCCATCCTACACATTTAATATAGTCGCGGACCCTGCTGAAATGGTCCGACGACATTCTTCCCTTTGTTCACAGTCGACTGTGAACCTGCAGGAATCTGGGTATTCTGCTGGTACTACTGCGGAACGTGTTGTTGCTGATGAGATCTTAATCCTCGTCGTCTTCTGCAAAGACATGTAGCTCGATGAGTTTGTCCAATTTGGATCTATGCTTTTGTGATGCTGCTTCTCTCTCTGACTCAGCATGCTCACACATCTCTTTTTGATCTCATCTCTAGCCTGATCACAACGTTTCTCCAGCTCATTCATAATTCGTTCCTTATTCCTGTATATTTCCCCGGTCTCCCTTACGCGAAGCCTCTACCTCGCTTCTCTTGCTTGCAAAGCCTGGAATGTTTTCTCATCTGCTAGGGTTTCCAAAAAGGATCTCTTCTTTGACTCCTCTTCACTAGGACTTTGAGATGGTTCCATGCCGTACACTCGAACGAGATTCTGGAGGTATTTTCTCCTCTTGTCATCTAGTGAAGCTGGTATGACTCTCATGTCCCTTGCTGCCTTTTCCTCGCTGTAGAATCGAGGAGGTCGCAAATTATATTCCTTGTATCACTCGCGGATGAGCTTCTTGCCATATTCTATGGTTGTAGCTCCTTCAGGAGGGTTGACCAGGACATTCTTCCCCTTGGATAGCTCCACTGTAGCTTTTTCCATGACCTCCACCTCTGTGCTTGAGTCAAACCCAGTGTTAGAGTTGTTGGTGAGGTCAATGCATTGGGGGTAACTCGTGGCGCGTAGTCCTGAGGTCTTGTGAACATTAGACATCTATTGAGGAGAGCGAGGAGTCACCAATACTCGAGCGAGAAAATCCCGAAAGCAAGATTTAGAACAAGAATAAAGAACATAAGCTTAGTCTATGGCAGGAGCAGGAGTTTGAGCAGGAATATCAGACAATTATTTTAAAATCATTTCCAAAACTGCTTACTTTTGTAAATAGAAATTAGTTTTAATAAAAGCCTTTTTGAAATTCACTTTATAAATCATTGAAAAATCTGAATTAAAACGTTTTAAAACCTACAGCTCTGATACCACCTTCTGTAACACCCCCTTTTCAATCCCAAAGGGGTGTTGCAGCGCCAGTGAATCCGCAGACTTTAATGTCTTTGAACTCACCTGAGGCTTATAGGGACATGCAACCATGCTCCCATAAACAAGACGGTACTTAAGCAGTTGAATAAACTAATGCGGAAGTAATTTAAATAACAACATACAAAATATAAAATCATAACCATAAAGCTAAAGTGTCAAAATCATAAAGTATTAATAAGCTCCAAAAATAGCTAACACCAAAGTAGCATTGCAGAAACTTTAAAGGTTCAAAAACTTGTAGTGTAAAGGTTCATAAATGATAGCCCGCTCTTCAACTCTCTCCTGCTCTGCTGCTTGCACTAGACCTGTGGAATATGGTCTGGTGTTTCGTGAGTACGAAGGACACCAGCCATCCAATAAATAGGATGGTTAGTACAATTAAGACTAGCAAATGATAGGGAAAATGTTCAGACTTTAACCTTACAGTGACCATAAAACGGTATGTCATAGGTTAAGGGAAAGACACGAATATTTAAAGTGGAAACTGAATAAAAAGGTAAAAATTCACACATGACTCGGATGATCGTAATGATCGATTATAAGATAAGAAAGGGAATTATACCCGAGACAGATGAGTATAATAACTGAAGTGATCACCTATTTAATAGTCGATAATAGCCATAATCACACTAATCACAATGATAATAACAATAATAATATTACTACGTGGTACCGGTCGGGCCTTTAACAAAGACCACGACCTACATCAGATCGTTGTTTTATCATCCCGCAGAGAATGCATTCCGGGATGGTGTTTCATGAAACCTTATAAGGCGGTGGCTTAACGAACCACAACCTGCAAGTCAGTCTACTGCATAACTTGCCAAAGGCATAAAGCCACTCGCATCACGTGGTGCGCATTTTAACATATCACAACTAAGCATCACATGGTGCCTATCTTATCATATATAAACAATTTATACTAGGTGATCATAATAACGACATTAAATCAAACAGGGACAAGCATGGATAATTCAAATGGTCTTACTATCACATGCCACTAGTTTGCATGAAAGAACAAGCAGAATATCATGCACTTTAGGAAGAAGAAAATGGGCAACCTTTACTTATCTCGAGTTATAAACAAACAAATCACATTTAATACTATAACACTATAATTACTTTAATAATAATTGCCCATTAATTTAACTCATGCAAATTTATGATTAAAAAGATAAATTACATCAAGCAGACGGGTATGCAATTTATCGAAATTGGCAAGGAAATTGGCCACAGGGCCGCATTCAACACAGAAGAATTTAAAAGGCACATCAAAAGAATCACGAAACACGCAAAAGGGCGATGAACGAAATCACTTGCCTTAACCTTCGATGATCAGCTTATGACAACAAGGCGAGATTTTAGCACCTATTGAATCCAACGGAAAAAGGAATATTAATATTGATATTTTATAAAATTAACTTTACTTAATTCAATTTGAAATTGAATTAATTCTATAAAGTTAAAAATCTATACCAATATGAGTTCCTCGGAGAGCGGGATCCGGCGTTGGTGCTTCGAGATTTCTTGGTGTCGCTGAAACGGGCAAGAATTGAATAGTTTAGAAACATTGGCCGCCTAACTTAATAAATAATTAACTTTGGGCCAAAAACGAGAATAGACTAAATAATAGGGAAGTTTATGAGATTTTCATAAAAGAAATTGAAAACCTCCGATTGTTTCAATGGAGGTTTGCGTACAGCGAAGAGGAAGGAGCTCCTCCCTCGGCGGCGATGGCTACCGACGACCGGCATGATTGGAGGCGACGACCGACGCGGCAATTGGCGACGGAAGTCGGAGGTGGGGGCTGGCGGCAACCGGAGACGGCTCGCACAGTGGTTGGCGGTGGAAATTCGAGACGCAGGCAGCGGGGCTCGGGAGCGACGACGTGGCAATCGGCGTTCCCCGTGGCAGGGTGCAACTCCAGTGGTTCGGCGGCGAGGGCGGCTGCAGCGCAAGTTTGGACTCGGGTCACCGGCGGGCTTGGGCAGTGATCGAAGGCGGAGCTCGAACCGTGATGGGCGGCGGCGATGCAGGCGCCAATCAGAGGCGGTGCTTGGCAATGGCAATCGGAGTCAGATGCTCGGGCAACGGTAATTGAAGACGAAGGCAGAGAGGGGCTCGACCTGGGCGTTCTCCGGCAAGGCTGCGACTGCAATGGGTCCGACGGTGGTGGTTGGACAGTGGGACAGGTCACGGCTCGCCGGCTCGGCTCACGGAAGTAAAGGAGAGGATGGGAGGACGGTGACGGCGTGTGATGTGGAATTGGTTTGTGGGAAACCCTAACAGACGTGTATCCATACGGTTGAATTATAAGTTAGATAAAAGATAGATTTTAAGGAAAATAAATATATAAAAAAAATGGATAAAGACGGAAATAGATAATAGATTTCTCCACTTTTGAATATTATTTAATTTAATTTCATAAATTAAATAATATGGGTATTTAGAGAATTTATGTAATTACATCCATCATATATTATTTCTCTTTAGAATAATTTAATTATTCTAATTCATACCATATATCTTATGTGAATTTATTAAATGACCAAACTCTCAAGATATATACTATAGTTTGATATAATATAGACTTATTTAATTAAATAAAAATAAAGAATAGCCCAAAAATAATTTGGGGTATTTCATATTCTCTCTGACGGGAAGGAATAACACTAAGAAATAAATGAAACGACTGATAACGTTATGATTTGATTGACAATATTTCCTGAATTTGGAGACTTCTTTTCTGAGTTGGATGCTTTTGCAGAGTCCGTATCTTACTTGGAGCAGGCTGCCATCCTTTTCCTTGAACTTGGAAGACTCAACATGGGTGCTAGGTCCTATATTTGTTCTATATAGTTCGTATAGTCTTCAGCATTCATGATGTTACTTTCGAAAATTTTGTAGATCAATTTGTATATGTGATGCAGCTGTGTGGGACATTTTGGGAGATCTGCTTGGTGTCCTTGATGTGTTTAACAAACACATTATAATGTAAGTCTCGCTTTAAAACAGTCTGGAGATACTATTTTGTTCTAGTAAATTTTCATTCATTATGTAATGGTAGTTTTGTGCACACATTTAAATGCAGGGGTTTAAATTGTTGTATCTGAAGAGGGAAAGACCGAAGAATTGACGAGGTATGATTTTGTTATGTTAGGACTTATGAATAATAGAAAATAGTCCAGAAATCCACTTTTTTCCCATAAAATATAAAAACAAAAAATCATTGATACTTAGTATTTCCATCTGTTTCTAGGTTTTATTATTTGCGTTTAACTTTGCAGTGCTTTTGAGATTTACTTGCACCTTCGACAACAACTTCATGATGAGTTACGAGAGGAGCAACTATAAGGCAGGGCGGCTAATCGGCTATGATATATGGTTACACATTGGTACCATTTTACTTGAGCTAGTTAGAATGCTAAGGGAAAATGTGATTGTTTTTGTTGTATAATTATAGCTAGTTTTGTGCTTCTTTTTTACATTAATTAGATACTTTGATGAAATGTTGCAAAAGTTGAAATATTTTGAGTACTAAGGTTGATTGATCTATTGTGAATGTCACAATATTTGTGATGTAATCTACATATATTCTCCTGCATCGACTTTATGTATGAATTGTATTTTGGTTTTTGGTTGTGGCAGTTGTGTAGTGGAACAAAAATAAATGATTTTTTTTTAAAATAAAAAAGATCTGTCGGCGGTTTTTATACAAACTCCCGATAGAATCAATTATAAAAAACGCCTGAATGGGAAAAGCATTCTCTCGGGAGTTTTTTTTAAAAACTCCTGACCGAGAATTTTCTCTCATGGGTTTTTATAAAACTCCCAATAAACATCTCTCAGCTAAGCGTATATAAGGAGGTCGAAAACTCCCGTTTGCTTTGTAAAAAAACACCCGATAGACGTCTATTATGTACTAGTACCCACCACTGTGATCGCAACCTTCCCTTCTCTTCTAGGACCGTCTGCCACTCCTATCGATAATTCCACACATTCATCCGCTGTCAGTTTCAAACCTTTCTTTCCGGTCTCCATTCCTAACCCTAATCCAATCACTTCCTGTCGCTTTTCACGTCAAACCCTGCGCCTGCCTTCTTCAGTGAGCCTCGCACAATCCGACGAGAATACCCTAGCTCCCACAACCGTAGACCGGAGAGAAATAAGGACGAACGAAAACCGTCAGGAAACAGTCGCCGAAATCGTCCTGAATCGTCCTAGGGTTTTTTTTTGTAACGCTCCTAAGATGTGAATCATGAGTTATGGGACTATGGCACTTGTTTCAAAAGGATAGCTTGATTTATTACACAGTATTTTTTGATCTCGATCGATTTTAAATAACCATGTTGAACAAAATCAATCCCCATTTCTCAATAAAATAAAATTGAGCGAGAGGATTGATTGCAAACGGCCGGGTTATTTATATCGATCATGATTCATGCCAATGGAAAATATTAAAAAAATCTGGGTTGATATTAGTATATATATATATATATTAGTGTATATATATATATATATATATATATATATATATATATATATATATTAGTGTATATATATATATATATATATATATATATATATATATATATATATATATATATATATATATATAATTTCTACACGAACACGTACTCATAAATTTTGTATACCAATGATCGAGTCAGTGACAGCTTGACCGCTACTACATTAATTGGATCGATATCTTAAGTTACTACCTCCGTTCCATAATACATGGGCTTTTCCTTTTTGACACGTTTTTTAAGAAGCGAAAAACCCTATGAAATATTATTTTTTTTATCAAATTTTTTATATCATTTGATACTTATTACTAATAAGTATCAAATTATATAAAAAAATTAATTAAAAAAATAATATTTCATATAGTTTTTCGCTCCTTAAAAAACGTGCCGAAAACTAAAAACCCATGTATTTTGGAACGGAGGGAGTAATAAGTACGTACTCCGTCACTAATTATGCCATATATATAATTTTTTTTTTTGCAGGGAAGAGATTGGACATCTTTAATTAAGAACTAATATAATTCTCCATCCCCTCAAATGATTGTGATAAATTAAAGTATTTCAAACAATGATTGTTATAAAAAAATATCCTATATGATTAAATACTTTTTCATAAACATTTTAATCAAAAAAATAAAAATAAAGAAGTTCTAGAGTTTGTCTCTTAAAAGAACTCATTTGAATGTGGATCTAGTTACACCCACTTTATTTATTATATATATCATATTTTACCCCTCTTGAATCACAACTTGTGGCTCAAAAAGAACAAAGTTTATTTAAAAAAAAAAATAGAATATGTGATGTAGATAGTAAAAAATTGGGTGCATATAATACTTCCTCAATTTTTTCCAAATCACTCGTATAGTTACTCATCATAAATGCAAAAGTGCTGTAAAATTTGACAATTAAAAAAGTTATTAAATATTTATAATACTTCATCCGTTAATGAAAATATGTTACATTTTTTCAAAATCAAATAAAAATAAAAAAAATTTGGCTAAATGTCCATTTTGTCAATCTCTTTTTGTAAAATGTCCACTTAAAACTAGTTTTTACTAAATGTCCTAAAAATTTTCGTAATACCAATACTACCCTCGTTTTAATTTATACCCTACCCTTCGCCCCTTTCCGTTCCTTCCTGTTCTACCTCCCCGTTCTCTATCTCCGGAGATTTTCGAGGCCGCCTCGAGAGGAAAGGAGCGCCGCTCGGAGAGAGAAGGGAGGAGGAAAGGAGCGCCTACGGGAGGAGGGAGAGATCTGATGGATTTCACAGAGAGAGAGGGATGCTGACAGCATTCGCGAATTGAGGTTGAAGATGAGTGCGGCTCACCGGAGGTCATCCACTGCCGCCGTGTGACTTTCTGCTTTCGTCATCTTCAGGTTTCTGTCGTCGACTATTGGAGTCATTGTCACTCTCTTCTTCTCTTTCTCCTTCCTATTCGTCGCCTCTGAATCCTCCTACTCCACTCTTCGTTCCGATGTAAGTTGCACTTCCCTTTTTCTTGCTATTTTTCCTCAATTCTCACTTTTTTTGTTGATAGATCCGTGTTCTATTTGCTTGATTTGCTTCCAATTTTTGTCGAATCACGGATTTCTCTGCGTTTTAATGTAGATCCGAACTGAAATCGCAATTTCGTATGCTAAATAGCCGGTGTGCTTGCTGTAGCACTGGAGCCGCGTCATCTGAGGAAGGGGCATCCAGTGAGATAGTGACAAGGCCTAAAATAGTTGTGCAGACGAGAAGTGAAGTTGAGCTTGATGACTGGTAAGTTGTAATTCTATTTTGAGTCATGTCGGATGAGTGTGTGTATGATTTTCATCCCGAATGGTTGTTGTTGGAAGAGGATGAAATTGCATCAAAGCTAAGCTTATTTTCATCCTTTTTGTAATTACAATTCAATACCGATGATTTTCATCCTCTGGAATGTATGCCGTGTGTGTATGATCTTCTGCGCTGAGATATGAGTTTAAGCATATGTTTGTTGCTGCCATGCTCAGATCAGCGGAAAATCCAGAAAGAAGAGATAAGAATCAATTTGGTGTTTGTTATTTCTGTGTATTTTGGTTTGTATTATCCTTCAAGTATTAACAGCAAATCCAGAAAGAACAGATGGATTGAGAGCATTTCGGGAGGATGGGATTCTTTGTTATGTCCTTAATGTGAATTTCCAGTCTTTTAGATGCTAGCTAGTTTGCTAGTGAATTTCTCTATTTTGTGCATCTTTAAAATACAACCATCACACATTTGTGATGACACTACCAGTACACCCCTGTAGTGACTTATTTGTAGTGCTCCTGATTGATCTAGAAGCAATGCTGATGTGGAATCAGTTGGGGGTTTGCAATTCAGTCCATGTCGTCTTGTAGTGAACTTAGAAGATTGAGCATTAATTGTTGCCTTTCTCAGGTATAAGATTTGACTCTCCTTTGCAATGCTTCATATATCTTTCGTTCTGCTAGTTAACTAGAGATCCGGTAAGAGTTTCTCGATTTCTGGATCTCCATTTCTGCGTTAATTTCGTCCTTTTGTCCCCAATTTATTTGGTGTTTTGGTTAGTTTATGAATTCTATATTTGATTGCTTCTCAATTGACATTAGAGAATTTCCATTGGTTTGAGTACTATATTCGTGTCTCTCAGGATGGGAAGCTCTTTCCTGTTGATGCTGATAGCCACAACATTGTTAAAATCACACCTCCTCTCTCTCAATGTATGTTTGTTGGTTGTTCTTGTCTCTACTGCTGAGTTTTCTTGTATATTACTGCATTAGAGTTGTGATTTTCGGCATTTGACATTTTGATGACAGTGGTTCTTGTGGGGGTATTGAATTGATTGTTGATTAATTGGGGTTTTACTTGTTGCAGACAGTAGAGCTAGATTAATTGGGGTTTTACTTTGCGGACAACGTTTATTAACAGAAGGATTGAGAAGCGGTTGTCAAGGGACGCGCCGTCGGTGGAGTAGGGTTGGGATGATAAATCTGTTGCTGCTAAGGGGCCTCACACAGTCTGTATAAGATTTTGTTTTGATATTAAAAAGGGGAATAAACTAGGCTTGCTTGGCAAAGATCTTCTGGCATATGTTTCATTGGAAATGCAAATGCATTTTGGCGTTTGTTAATTATGCTTGTTCTTATAAATGTGAATCTAGTAGCAGTAACTCGTCTCTTTATGCTAGTAATAGATTCGTTCGTAAAAAATTACACCCACATTATTTTCTTAAAGCAATTTGGTGACACCACTTATAATACTTGATCGGGGTGAAAACACTTAATGCTTGATTACACTATATTTTTTTGTGATATTTTATTTGATTACACTATAGCGATAGGAGTGGTGACATCGATATGGCGGTGACAACGATAGAGGTGGTGACAGCAATAAGGGTGGTGACATTGATAGGGGTGGTGGTGACAACGATATGGGTGGTGCTGACAACGATAGGAGTGGTGGTGATATCGATAGGAGTGATTACATCGATAGGGCGGTGACAGCGATAGAGATGGTGATAACAATAAGGGTGGTGACAGTGATAGGGGTGGTGGTGACAGTGATAGGGGTGGTGGTGACAGCGATAGGAGTGGTGACATCGTTAGGGTGGTGACAGCGATAGAGATGGTGACAACAATAAGGGTGTTGACAATGATAGAGGTGGTGGTGACAGTGATAGGGGTGGTGGTGACAGCGATAGGAGTGGTGACAACGATAGGAGTGGTGACAACGATAGAGGTGGTGACAACAGTAAGGGTGGTGACAACAATATAGGTGTTGGTGACAGTGATAGGGGTGGTCGTGACATCAATAGGAGTGGTGGTGACAACGATATGAGTGGTGGTGACAACGATAGGAGTGGTGGTGACAGCGATAGGAGTAGTGACAGCGATAGGGCGGTGACAACGATAGAGGTGGTGACAGTAATAAGGGTGGTGACAGCGATAGGAGTGGTGTTGACAGCGACAGGAGTGGTGGTGACAGCGATACGAGTGGTGACAGCGATAGGGCGGTGACAACGATAGAGGTGGTGACAACAATAAGGGTGGCGACAACAATATGGGTGGTGGTGACAGTGATAGAGGTGGTGGTGACAGCGATAGGAGTGGTGACAGCGACAGGGAGGTGACAGCGATAGAGGTGGTGACCGCAATAAGGGTGGTGACAGCGATATGGGTGGTGGTGACAGCGATATGAGTTGTGGTGACAGTGATAGGGCGGTGACACTAATCTCGTAAAAAAAAAATTGTCACCCAAAAATTTGTTTATCATCATAATGTGTCACCAAAGTTGTGTCACCAAAGCCATTGACCGGTGTCACCACTTATAATGGTGGTGACACTAATTTCGTAAAAAAAAATCGAAAAAAAAACGTGTCACCAATTTTTTTTTTTGTCACCAATTCATTGACTTTGACCGGTCAATAGTCAAAATAAAAATGCGAAGGAAGGAAGGGAATGGGAAGGAAGGGCAAAAATGTAATATTAGGACATTTTGCAAAAGAGAAAATAAAAATGGACATTTTACAAAAGGCCTTATAGAAAATGGACACTTAGCTAAAAATTCCATAAAAATATAGTTATATCATCATGATTACTTTACCTTTTCACTTATCTCTCTTCAATTTCATCACATTTCCAGTTATTATTGATAAAAAAATTTTGGCAATATATTTTTTTTTTTTAAAAACTAAAAAGGCTGGCAAATGGCAACAAAACGTTGCTACGGATATGATTGATTAATCTATACGCAAATTCGCGTATATCTATATTATCTCTTACTGACTTGAATGTCGACAAGATCCACAGTCTACCACAATGCCAAATTTTGATGGTATCCTCCTTTTGCAATATGCAATTCCACTCCTCCCTTTGTTCCTCCTCTTCGCCTTTCATGGATATAATCAATCACTATTTAGGAAGAAGATCAACTCACCGCCTTCGCCCCCAAGGTTTCCGGTCATCGGAAACCTCCACCAGCTAGGGCGGTTACCACACCAAGGCCTCCGATCCCTCTCTCAAAGATACGGCGATGTGATGTTGCTCCACTTGGGCTCTAGGCCTACCTTGGTCGTGTCTTCCGCGGAGGCGGCTTTGCAAGTCATGAAGACTCACGATCTTGCCTTTTGCTCCAAGCCCATGTGGAGCAACTTCACCAGGATCCTCTACAACGGCAAGGGCGTTGTCGCGGCACCCTATGGCGACTATTGGAGGCACATGAGGTCCATTTGCGTCCATGAGCTCCTCAGCAATCAAAGGGTTTGCTCCTTTAGCCGGGTTAGGGAAGAAGAGGTGGCTCGTATGGTGGAGAACATCAAGAGGATGGTATCGTCCTCTTCGACTTCATCGGCTGCTATCAACATGAGAGAGATTTTTGTATCTCAGACCAATGACTTGATATGTATGGTGGCGATGGGGATGCGGAATAAACGAGGTACTCGTCGCAGTGAAGATCATGAGGAGGGATTCGACATCGATGTTGAGGAGCTGATGACGGATATTGTAACGTTGATGGGTCGGTTTTCGGTTGGTGATTTTGTGCCATGGTTGGCTTGGATTGATAGGTTTACTGGAAATGGTGCTAAAGTGGACAAGATTATCAAGATCCTTGATGATTTCCTAGAAGGTGTGCTTGCAAAACATTATTCCATAGATAAGGGTAAAGGAAAGGAGGAAGGTGGTGTGCCTAAAGACTTTGTTGACGTTTTACTCCATCTTCAGAATGGTGTTGATGATTCAAGTGGACGTATGGCCATTGATAGAGAGAGCATCAAAGCCCTCCTACTTGTCAGTATTATATGCATATACATTAATTTACTCTTTCTAACTTTATTCATATCAAGTTGTTAGGATAGAATTTACTTTCAATTTAATTGATAGACCTAATTTATATAGAACTAGTGGACTATCCCGTGACTTTTGTATCGATGAGTTTATATATTTATATATTAATTTGAATAAAAACAAATCAAAATTTAAAATTAATTCAATAGAAACTCGGTCTAATATATATTTGATCTTTCTTTAGACTTTTTTCATTTCACATTTTATTAGGCTTGAATTTCGGTGTTTCACTATGTACTTTCCAACGTGGGATGTACACATATCCTTTTACTTCTAACAATATTAGGTAGTTGAAACTCATTGATGTTTAAAATGCATGGTGTGGTACGAGTAATCTATTAAATGGATAGGTGCAACCGTGCAGGCCGGAATGAGTTATATGGCTGAATTTATAAGGTCATGTTCAGTATTCTAAAAGCCGCTAGGCGGTGGGTGACCGCCTGGCACTTAGGCGATTAGGCGGGTGTCTAGGTGATGCTTAGGCGTACATAGACTAAACTTGATTATTTCTCTATATTTCAATGAATAGAACATGTCAATAATTTATATAATGTAGTAATATCTATAATATCACTCATAAATCCAAATTTGGTGTGCTTAATTAACACTAAAGTCAATAAATGTAAAAGCGCTCGTCCGGCTGATAACTTTAAACCTCCTAAAATCCGAAATCATAGGCTTGAATCAAAAGTAAATGCATCATGACTTGGAGGATAACTTTAAACCTCCTAAAATCTGAAACCATAGGCGGGTGTCTAGGCGATGCCTAGGCGGGATTAGACGGGGACTATACGACACCTAGGCGGGATTAGGCGGCGCTTAGGCAGAAATCCGCCTAGGTATAAAAATTCCTAGGTGTCTTGCCGCCTAGTGCCTATACGCGATTTTTAGAACAGTGGTCATGTTTATCAGTTACTATTCAAGATAATAAAATTACTATTTTTTTATTCACCTCTCTCTGCCACATCAGCATAGCATCCCTTCATCACTTTTTTCACTTTAACAATAGCATCCCTATCATCTCACAATCCATCTTTTTTTTACCAATTCAATTTACGAATATACCCTTCTATAACAATTATTTCCAACATGTTTATAAGATGATTATAATATTATTTTAGTATTTAATTATAAAATTTAGATCATTTATAAAATGCATAAGTAAAAGTATATACGATCCATTTTTGAGATTTAAAATAAAATAACAAACTCCATTGATTAAACAAAAGGAAATTACACAAAAGAAGTTGGATCGGCATGAAGTTCCGAAAATTGCCAAAAAGTTTCGAACACAGTAAAACCCTAATTTGAGCCCTTAAACGATCCCAAATGGCCGAAAAAACCCGTATATCACCGAACGCCCGATCCAATTCACCAAGCAAAATTACAATATAATTATATCGAAATAAATCAATTTTTTCAAATTATGTTGAAACATATTCAAAATTGATGTCTATGTGTAGAGAAAAATGAATCCAGTATTATGGTAATTTTTTTTACATTTTAAATAGCGAAAAAGACATTATTTGAATGTAATTAAAATAGGCCAGATTAAATCTCAGCCGTTGCTTTTACTCAATCTCAGTCGCTCCTTCCCACAGCTTGTGAGAGCTTGACATGTGTCCCCCTCCTTGGCCAAAAAATTGCAGAAAACACCCGGAAGCATCAATGCTAAATTACCATCCTTCAAGCATTCCTCACACCGGCACACCCCTCCTTTAATATTTTATTAATATTTTCCCACTTAGAGCATGCCCAACAACTTCCTTAAAACAATCTCCAAAGTAGAGAATTAGAAATTAAATATTCTGAATATTTTGTGGCCCAATTCCAATAGCTTCTCCATTATGGAGTTTATCCCAAAATATATAGAGTTTTCTCCAAATTTAGAAAATGGTCTCCATATATATATTTTCTCTCAATTCCCTATTTTGGAGAATGTAATGGGGAAGCTGTGAGACCTAAAACCATCACGATATTCACCAATAAATCAAGATGGAGAATCTGTTGAGCATGCTCTTAGCATCTTCAATAAGGCACTGATAAAAGTGCTCTAAGTGCTAGACTTTTAGTGCACGTGCATTTGGACACATATTATTCTTAATTAGTTTTAATATAATGAATGATAACTCTGTGGGTATTGCCCTGTATAGGATATGTTTGCAGCAGGAACAGAAACAACTTCAACAACACTAGAGTGGATGATGTCAGAGATTTTAGTGAACCCTGGAGTGTTAGAGAAACTACAACAAGAGGTTAAAGAGGCATCAAAGGGCAAAAATGTCATAAAAGAGGATGATTTGAAGGAGATGGTATACCTAAAAGCAGTGATCCAAGAGACCTTTAGGATGCATCCTCCGGCTTCGTTGCTCTCTCCTCGCGAATGCATCAAAGACGTGCAGATCAATGGCTACGACATTGCAGCCGGGACCTTGCTCTTCACCAACGCTTGGGTGATAGGGCGAGACCCGAGGTATTGGGACGAACCCGAGAGTTTCCGGCCCGAGAGGTTCTTGGAGTCTTCGACAAGAGCGCATCACGAGTTTGGGATGATCCCGTTTGGATCGGGCAGGAGGGGCTGTCCAGGGGCGGCTTTCGCAACCGTGAATTTGGAGCTTGAGATGGCGAATCTGATACTGCAATTCAACTGGGCACTTCCATATGGAGCGGAGAGGGAGAAATTGGGAATGCAGGAGCACCCAGGTATCACAACAAGGAGGAGGATCCCACTTGTTGCTGTAGTAAGTTATAAGTAACCCTCTTTGAAACGTACATGCAAATGAATTGAATGAATGAATGAATGAAAATAAGATGCTTTTGATGTTAGGCCACCGTTTGTCTCTACGGTGTTAATTGCCTCGATCTTGTGTTCTTTAGCTTTCGTGTATAATAAACAATATCTATCCATTCGTCTCAATCAGTAATGGACCAATGGTGTTTGGTTCGATCTTATGTTCTTTAGCTTTCAGGATCGTTTCTCTCAACGACATTTGGCTTGAGTTTAGAGTTTCAAACTTGAAGTCCAAATTATATATTCTACAACATAGATTAAAATAATCCAGTAGTCTGAGTCATATCTTTCGAGAGGGCAATTTGGTGGCACATAAAATTCCCCAAAAATATGATAAATTTTTCGCTTACGTATTAATGACTATCATGTGTAGTAATCCAAAAAAAAATAAAAATAATGTTTAATCAATTCTTTTATTGCTAATTTTAATATGAAAAAAGTTTATTGCTAATTTTCACGACAATGTATATATGGAAAAAAAAAAAAAACAAATACGAGTCTAACAAAGTCTAACAACACAATTTTTTAATCTTTAGCCCAAAGCCAGAGAAACGGATTCGAAGTGGACTTACTAGTTACTACCGTGTTAACTTTGTGTTTGAGAATTCAATTTGAGCCGACAGAGAGAAGACTATTGTTAGCAAGATGACATGATGACAATGTATTAGGTTGATATAGGTGTATGGGCTGAGATATGGGCCGAAAGCCCAATTGTGTAAAGAGAGGTATATAACCTCTTGTGCTTGTACCCGAAAGGTATCGATGAAATTACAGAACCCTCTTCCTTGCCTTCTTCTTGTCCCTCAATCTCTCTCCCTTACCTATTCTCCTTTCCCTTTCCCTCTCCAATTCCACCATTGAAGGCCTGAGCCTTCCCCATCCGACCTCCGGGTCATGACATTCACCCTCTTATCTAGAGCTGACTAAATTTGACCCGACCCGAGAAACCCGACCGACCGATCCGAACCGAAACCCGACCGAACCCGAAAATTTAGCGTTATGCATAACCCGAACCTGAGCCCGACCGACTTTGACCCGAAACCGGAAGTGACCCGATTACAGACAAACCCGGCTCAACCCGGATCCGACTCAAATAAGACCCGACCCGAATTCCAACCCGACTCCCAACTGACCCGAGTCCCAACCCGACCCAATTTTAGATAGGGAATCAAGTATGATTTTGATAACAATATATTGCCAAATTTCAATGAAATTAATGATAAATAGAATGAGCTCACCAATGTTATAAAAATTGGGATTCTAAATTGGATCGGTAAAAAGGTGTAAGGATCGGATCGTATAATCGAATCGTAGGATCGTGAGATCCCACCTTATGGATGAAATTTCTTTTAAATGAAGTTACTATGTTTAATATTAGATAAATATTATGTTAAATCATAAAAAATACCCATAAAGATGTAAAATTTTAAAAATAAACTAAATATAATATATATAAAGGGTAAATATTAGAAATTTCTTATAATAGACATTTTATAGGATCGTTATAATCGCAATAAAGGACCGGGATCATTTTTCCATTTTTAGATATTGTAGGATCGAATCGAGAGTTTAACAACATTGAGTTTACGAGCCAATGAGTAGATTATTTATTGAATCATATTTAATTTTACTAAAATGCTTTTTGAAATCCATAAATAACATGAATTACATATTCAATTTAATAAAATTGATTACCCAAAAGCAATGTTCTAACTTCTAAATATCGCTTATCGAGGTCGTATTATATTTATACTTCAAAATTCAAAAATAAACATGAAAATTTAATATTTTAATTGTAAAATTACCCATAAACTTGATAAAATAAAAAGTTTAAATTTTGATCCGATATACCTAATACGGTATGATATATGGCAAATTGGTAACGGACTCTAAATATCTCCGATACATCGGCCGATATATCGGGGACCGACCCGAGTACCGACCTGAAACCCGAACAAGACCGACCCGATTCTGACCGAAAACCCGAATGGGTCCAACCCGATTCTGACCGAAACCCGACCAATCTGAATTTCATTTTGACCGAATCCGACCCGACCCGACCCGACCAAGTCCGACACAGAAATTTTGACCGAGTTGGCCCGACTCATCAGTGACCCGACCCGAATGCGATCGACCCGAACCCGACCGGATAACCCGAATTTCCAGCTCTACTCTTATCCTATTTTCATACATCATATATTTTTTCTTTAAATTATTTTCTACTTTTTCTACCTCTTCTTTAAAGATTACCCTTGCAACTATGGGGTTACTTTGTTCCCCAACTTTTCGATCTCATTTATTTGTATTTATAAATTAAATTCATAAATGCTTGATATTAATATTTTTTTATTTCATATAGATGAAAAATAACAATAATAATAACATTACATTATAAGTTGTTGATTTGGGAGAAAAAGAGGATTATACATATTTGTAGGATTTTCAAGATGGAAAAAGAAGTACAAAATACAATAGGTCAAGATATGGTATATATAGGAAAAAAAATTACACTCAAGTTATGAAAAAAATAAAATAAAATTAATGGTATAATTTATATATATTAAAATAATAATAAAAATATATATTATTAATACATTTGAGTTATTAACATATTAAATAAACATGAATATAAGATGTAGTAGCCCACTTGTGTATTTAGAAAAAAGGTAAAGTAAAAATAAAATGGGAAGAGTTTATCTTGGTAGAGTGTTGCGATGTGTGGATGTTCCGTCCCACATCGAAAAACACGGAACCCCGGGTCTTGCATATAAGTCAGTGGGTCACTTCTCTTATTGTCAATTGGTTTTAGGATGGAACCCTGCTGGTCTTGTGTGCTAGGCTCGTGTGCGCATATGTGCTCGGACGTGTGGACCCCCTACGTCATATGGCCCGCCGAAAATTAACATGGTATCAGAGCGGTGCGGTCCGGGACCCTGGTCGATCTACTTACTGGGCTAGCCGGCCTTAAGGCAAGATGTCAAGTGCAACTGGCTTATATTGTGAGGCCAGGCAGTTGCACTTGAGGGTGCGCATATGCGCTTGTACGTGTGGACCCCCTACGTCATATGACCCGCCGGAATTTAACATGGTATCAGAGCGGTGCGGTCTGGGACCCTGGTCGATCTATCTACTGGGCTAGCCGGCCTTAAGACAAGACGTCAAGTGCAACTGGCTTATATTGCGAGGCCAGGCGGTTGCACTTGAGGGGGCGTGTTGTGATGTGTGGATGTTCCGTCCCACATCGAAAAACACGGAACCCCGGGTCTTGCATATAAGTCAGTGGGTCACTGTTCCTATTGCCAATTGGTTTTAGGATGGAACCCTGTTAGTCTTGTGTGCTCGGCTCGGGTGCGCATATGCGCTCGGACATGTGGACCCCCTACGTCATATGGCCCGCCGGAATTTAACATAGAGAGAGGTAACCCCTTCCAACCCCTTTCCTTAAGGTTTGCCTTCCAACCATGAGTTTATCTTTTAACCCTTTTCTTTAAGGTTTGCCTTCCAACTATGAATTTATCTTTTAATACCTACTATAAGATAATAAAAACCCATGGTTTCACGGTCTTAGGGCTCGGGAAGAAGAAAACTGTTTCATTACTCTCTTATTTTCCATCAAGACATTCTATACGTGGCCCATATATGTGACAACCGGCCCATACGTTGTAAAACTATCTACATTTAGGTTTCTACTTTCCAAGAATCTGTCTGGTTTTGTTCGGATCGGGTCAATGACAAGTTAGCTAAGAGTGGAGTTGAATTTGTCTATGTTTGTATCCATTTGAGTATCGGATTAAAATGGGTTGGGCTCAGGTTCAGCTTCGGATTTTGCATGACACTAGATTTTCGAGTGTTAATTGGGCCTGGATTTGGATGGGCTGGACCGGGTTCTCAGATTTGGATTCAGGTGGATCGGGTTGGGGTCTGGGATTCAGGTGGGGGCAGGGGCGGACCCAGAAACGAAGCTATCGACGAGGAGAATTAGGGCGTATTATAGATAAAAACGAAGCTATCGACGAGGAGAATACACCTAGGGAATTTGTCGGATAAGGAGGGGGTCACGTGACCCCTAGCACCCCCTAGGTCCGCCTCTGGGTGGGGGCAGTAGCACGTGAATCATGAGTCATATCGCATTTGTTTCAAAAGGATAGCCACTACCACGACAGGTCAATAATGCAACTCATTCGTCTCTAACTACCACGACACGATCAATAATCAATCTCCATTTCCCAATTAAATAAAATAAAATTGAGCGGGATATATAGATCACGCCAATGAAATTTATTAAACAAATCGGTTACGCAGCAATTATATACTCCCTCCGTTAATTAAAACTTGACGTTTTACTATTCACGCACGCATTTTTAGGTGTTAAAAACTATATAAAATATTAATTTTTTTAATAATTTTTTTAAATAATATCATACTTATTACTATTAAGTATGAATTTATAAAAACAAATTTAAAAAAAAGTTAATATTTTATATAGTTTTTATCGTTCTAAAAAAACGTGTATGAATAGTAAACGACAAGTTTTAATTAACAGAGGGAGTATGATATAGTATAATAATATTTTTTAATAAATAAATCATAATTAAAATTATAATAAACATAAAGCTACTTTATAGTTTATACTGTATAAATTATATTCAAATTCAAAATTTCCTACCCAAAAAAAAATTCATTCAAATTGGTACTGCAATTCCATTTTTAAGTAGTATAAGAGCATATATATTATAAAAATTATTTTTTATGTTGATTTTTCTATCTTATGTCCCAAGGGCATAGGATAAGGAAAGAGGATCCTCTCCTCATAACTCCCTACTAATAACTTCCTAATAAACTGAAAAAACCCTAGCCGTCATTCTTCTTCCTCAAATTTTCCGGTAACTCTGTGCGGCATTCTCGTCGCCTGGGCTCGCCTTCTCGTCATCAACCTGCAACCGATGGTGTAGCTTCAAGCTTGAATAGAAATGCCCTCCTTTCCCCCCACCGTAACCACCTCCTCAAACCCTTCTCCTTCTAACCCTTGGCGCCTCCCCGGAGTCCCCGCCGCCACAACCCACACCCTCGTCGTCGACTCCGATCTGGCCTCCTTCCTGGCCGTGGTGGGTTTCGATGACGTCGGCGCACCGAACCTTTAACCTCAAACTTTCCTACTTCACCCCCGAGGGCGCGATTTTGGCTTCTTCAAGTCGAGAGGCCCCGTCACCGCTCCTCGATCTCCTTCATTCTGCCGCCCCATGCCGGCTCCGATGTGGTCGCAGACCTCTCCTGGTTCCGTCCTCCCTCCCTGATCTCACATCTTGGTCGACTGTGGCACTTTCCCTTTGTGGTGGCGCCTACTCCGTCGATCGAAGACCCTACAACTTACACCTCCTCCCTCCCAAACATCCCACTGACAGCCCTCTCTCCCCCATCTTCCCAATTACTCAGATCCATCCCAAAAAGAAAGAAAAAAAATAGAAAAAAAAAACAAAAACAAACCCAATCCAAAAAACCCAAATTGGAAACAAACCTAACCCCTCAACGTCTATCATATCTCCAAAAAAAAAAAAAAACCTTTCTACCAAACAAAACTTTGAAACCCACATTTTAACTTTGCATGCAGATTTTATTTGTCCTTGCTGCCGGCCCGGACAAAGATAAGGTGTCACCGCAACCGGAATCAGAACTGGAACCGTCGCCGCTTTTTAAGTCAACAATGTCAACATCTTCCTCGACTTGCATACAAGCCATCTAAGCAACCTACCAAGATATCAAGAATCAAGGGCTCCAATTCTTCGATGTTTTAAATTATATATTTATCTTTATTGTAATCTTAGATTTAAGTTAGTTTTTTTTTCTTTTGACTGGCGACCCTCTGCGTAGGGTTCATCAAGCCATCTTTTGATGGCTTCAAGATCGCTTTGTCGATCTACTTCTTGCATACTGTCAAAAAAAAATTCCTAATAAACTAATCTCACCCATTGAAAAAAATAAAGGGCCAAGATTAGATCTTCTACATTAATTAATCTCAAAACCTCAACCCTTCTCCCTCTACTGTCTCTTCCAAAATAATGATTGAAACCTTCTTCCCTCTACCGTCTATGTACGTCTTCCCTCGCCTGCACTCAGTAGCAAAACAGTCCCGCCGACAGGCAACCACCACCACCTCCTTAATCCCTCCCAAATTCAGCCTTAATTTTCAATCTAATTACTGGATATTGAAGCAATTTGTAACGCCGATGATGGCAAAAAGAACCATCTCCTTCACTAATCATCCCATCCTCTTCAATCTCTACCCCATTCGCAACACTCCCTCGACCTTTGAAATCTCTTTCAAGTATCATACTCAACTAATTGATTATATAATACTGATATTGATGATTGATCAACTTACTCTATACACATATTTGTTAATTAAGGATCTGAATTTTGTGAAATTGGTGTGTGGAATCAAGTTTTGGTGTTGAGTTCCGTCATTGCCAGATGCTTCAAATTAATTACATAAGTAAATTAATTAACCTTATCTCAAAACTCCTTTACTTTTTCTCTGTTGGGCTTTTTTCATTCATCAAACCTTATGAATTATTATCAATTTTCGCTTCAAGACACTAACTATCACTAGATTCAACTTTGTGAATTATCAATTTTTGCTTCAAGGAGTATAAAATCGGAATGGAAATTCACAGGCCGTAGTCTGGAAATGATTTTGCAATACAGATATGAATTATGTCCTGATTTATTGAAGAACAACCTTGTGAATTTTGACTCGTGAGACTCGGCGCGCTCACAAACACAACCCAGGTTTTAATTAAATTAACCATAACAATTTTCCAATGGTCCGCTTTTTTCTTGAAACTTGCAAAATCATTGTCCAAATTAATTAATTAATCCATCAGAATGGAGTACTGGAGTAGGAAGAAGACTGAAAGCCGGTTAGAGGGGGTTTGGGGATAAGATTAGGAAGCCTCTAGATGACAAGCCTAATATAAGCCTCTGGATGGTGAGGGTGGGGGAGGAAGACGATGTCAGGCCTCTAATGGGCAGGATGGTGAGGGTAGTTGAGGAGGACGATGACATGCCTCCCATGAATAGATGTTAGAGAATGTCAATCTATGAGATAAAGAAGACACAGTGAATCAAGTAAAAACAGAAGGAATGTGAAATTAGGATTTAATTTAGATATAAAAAAGAATTAATTATTGAGAATAAATATGAACCATTGATTGATTTCAGCGGTGTAGATGTGTTTATTAGGAAGATGTTAGGAAGGTAATATTAGGAGAGAATCTGGATCCGATAAGACCCTAAATTTGGAATTTTTTTAAAAAAATTTAATTTATTTAACATTTTTTTTAATTAGATTCTTATGGTCGTTTGTCTTTTTTGTAGGTAATCTTTTCCAATTTAGGGTTTTATCTTATACGAAAAACAATATATATATATATATATATATATAGTGTATGGATCATTTGTGCACAAACCTTAGAGTGTGCACTGTGCACAAATATTATTCGGTGAAATGTGAAACATTATTCGGTGAAATTTGAAGCATTATTCGGTGAAATGTGAGTATTGTTAATTTAGGGGAATATTGTGAAGCATTATTTGGTGAAATTTGAAACATTTCGTATAAATTTTAAGTATTGTTTAGGGAATTGAGGTTAATTTATTTGAAATGGATGAATAAAAAAACTAAACATTATTCGGCAGAATGTTACAAATTATTCAGTGAGATTGGGACGTTTTCATCTGAACTGAACGGAAAAAACATAACAGTATTTAGTAAAATGTTTCACATTTCACCGAATAATGTTTCAAATTTAATTGAATAATATTTCACATTTTACCGAATAATATTTGTGCACATTGAACACCCTACCCCCGAACCACACCTCTCTCTCTTTCTCTCTATATATATATATTGACACACACTGTAATACTGTATCAATCCTCCCGAATTCGAGACTCACGTGCTGCTCGATCATCTCCATATTTGTTCAGCATCGTAATGTTTTATAGCCCATTCCAATCGATATCAATAACACACACAATGAATTAATTCCTCAAACACCGACGACACAGTCAATTATTAGTACTGTGTTTCCAAAAATGGCTACCAGCGTCCTCCTCCTCTTGCAGTACACCATTCTTCCCCTCCTCCCCTTCTGCCTCCTCTTCCTTTTCCGCCACCGACAGCCACCACCGAGCAAGAAAAACTCACCGCCTTCTCCCCCGAGGCTTCCGATAATCGGAACTTCCATCAATTAGGCACCTTGCCCCATCATAGCTTCCACTCCCTATCCCAAAAGCACGGCGACCTTATCCTCCTCCACCTAGGCTCGATGCCGGCCTTGGTCGCCTCCTCGGTAGATGCAGCCTCCTTGATCATGAAGGCCAACGACCTCGCCTTCTGCTCGAAGCCCCAGTCGAGCTTCTTCGTGAGGATCGTCAACAACGGCAAGGACGTCGTCGGGGCGCCCTACGGGGACGACTGGAGGAACATGAAGAACATATGCGTCCAAGAACTCCTCAGCAAGACGAGGGTCCAGTCGTTCCGCGAGGTCAGGGAAGACGAAGTGGCTCGAATGATACAACGCATTGAGAAAGGAGCGGTGGTCAATTTGCGAGAGGCGTTTGTGACGATGACGGAGGACTCGATCTCTAGGGCGACGTTGGGGGTGAAGTACAAAAGGGATCGGAGAGAGGTTGATGTCGGGAAGGTGTTGTCGGAGATGACGGAGTTGATGGGGAGGGTGTTGATCGGAGAATGCATACCGTGGTTGGGTTGGTTGGATGGCAGGGTGAAGGCGAGAGCCGATAGGGTTAACAAGGCGTTCGACGATTTCCTCGAAAGGGTGATTTCGGAGCGTTGCGTGGAGAGGGAAAGGAATGGGAATGAAGGAGGGAACAACAAGGATTTTGTTGATGTGTTGCTAGAAATCCAAAGGGGGATTGGAAGTAATGGAAGTGCAAGGTACATGCCCATTGACAAAGAGAGCATCAAGGGTATCTTATTGGTAACTACTTCTCTACATTTCAAAATCTTAGCCTCAACTTTAATTTTTTCATTAAGACAAAAAAAAACCCTTTAATTATTTCAAATTAAGTTAATGATTTGTCACTTTAGATATTCAATACGTACATATCCCTATTGATCGATCTTACCTTGTAGTTGTTAGATATATAATAAATCATACTATAATCGTTGTAATAAATAAATTAATAATAAGTGAAGTGTAAGAATTTGAAAGAGAAAAACGGTCATAAATGTTGGGGTAATTTATGCAAGCACCCCTACCTTTTTGCATAAAAAAAAAAGGCCTTATTTTCATATGCAACAAGGGTCGGGTAGTAGCCTAGCTACCACATAGGCTCGAGTGAAGTTTCATCCTAAAAATCAATTGGTAATAAGAGAAGTAGCACACTAGCTTATATATTAAGGTTTCTTCATTCATATTTTTCAATATGAGACTCTTTTTGTTCTCTTCGATCGGATATCTCAACAAGACCGACCACTTCTGTTATACACATATCTCGATTAATAGGAGTAGCCTGTAGCCCACTAGCTTATATAAGGCTTGTTAGATTTGGGTGTTCAATACTGATCTTTTGGATAGTTTTGAACGAACACAACACATAACCACACCAAAACGATAAGAATGGATGGTTTACAGAAAATAAGAGCATTTTTCTAAAAGTAACCTTAGATAAAGGGCCTTTTTGCAAAAAAAAATCAAAATAAGGGTTGTTTTTGTGTAAATTACCCTAAATGATGGATAAAATTGTGTGATCTGTACTCTGTAGGATATGTTTATAGCTGGAGTTGAACCAATTTCCAGTGCACTAGAGTGGATCATGGCAATGCTTTTGAAAACCCCTAGAGTGATGGAGAAACTGCAGCAAGAAATCAGGGAAGCAGCAAAGGGGAAAACCACCATAGTAGACGATGATCAAACCATGGTCTACTTGAAAGCAGTCATTGAAGAAACCCTAAGGCTACACCCGCCGGCATCGTTGCTCTCCCCCCGGGAATGCATCCAAGACGTGCGGATCAACGGCTACGACATCGCCGCCGGGACGATGGTGTTCATCAACGGGTGGGCGATCGGGCGAGACCCCAAGCACTGGGAGGAGCCCGAGAGGTTTCACCCGGAGAGGTTCTTGAAATCGCCGTCGACGGAGTTTAAAGCACACGATCTCGGAATGGTCCCGTTCGGGTACGGGAGGCGGAATTGCCCTGGAGAGTCGTTCGCGACCGCGATCATAGAGCTCGCCATTGCGAATCTCGTGCTGCGATTCGACTGGGCGCTGCCGTTCGGAGCTGAAGGAGAGACTCTGGACATGACTGAAGGTCCCGGTATCATCACCAAGCGGATGGCTCCTCTTCTCGCCGTGGCGACTCCCTGGCTCGTCTAGCTGCAGTTTGTCGATCGATCTCTATCGATGTATTCAGACTTTATGTTCCAGATAATAATGTATTAATGTATTCGCGTCTAGCGCTCGGATCCAACCATCAAGTTAGTGTAACCTTGTTGAGTGTATTCCGAATTTTATGTTTGAAATAATAGGATAACGAACTATTTGCGTTATATTGCCTTTGATATTACTGTCGATTTATATGTTTTTAGAAAAATCATATTTTTTTTTTCAAATTGGTCAAAAAATTAAAAGAAATATATAGAATAGCCAATATCCGAAAGTATCCGTTGAAATAATAAACTTAAATTTAGTATTTTAATTCATTAAGTTACATGCATCCATTGAATATGGAAGTTCATGCAGGTTGGAAACATATGAATTCATTTCTTGAGTTTAAAGTGAATAAGTTTATAGATTTAATGTATAGGAAGTTGATGTTAAGGTTCATGCACCACTAGCCTATAAATAGACACATTTGTAAGCTTGAAGAGGTATGGGTGAAGAACACAAATAAAGAGTTAAACATATTTGAGAGCTATTTGAGCTTATTTTTTTCCTCTTCAAATTGTCTCTTCCAATACTATTTCCTCTTCAAATTCTATCAAATTGGTATCAGAGTTCGGTTATGGCTAATTCAAGTTTTCCGTTCCAATTTCCTCGTCTTACAAAAGAAAATTATGAGAATTGGTGTCTCCGCTTGAAGGCACTTGTTGGTTCCCAAGATGTGTGGCAGATTGTCGAGAGAGGCTATGAGATGCCTCAAGACGAAGCTTTGTTGACTCCCATCGAGAAGGAGGTCCTTCAAAAGACCCGGAAGAAGGATCAACAAGCTCTCACTCTCATCCACCAATGTCTGGATGAGTCCATGTTCGAAAGGGTGGCCAATGAGACGATCGCCAAACAAGCATGGGAAATCCTGAAAACCTATAACCAAGGGGTTGACAAGGTGAAGAAGGTGCGCTTGCAATATTTGCGAGGAGGATTTGAAGGTCTCCGAATGCAAGAGTTCTAGCTAATCATTTGCGAATTTCTTTGCAAGATTGTTAGCCGTGGTCAACCAAATGAAGCGATACGGAGAAAGCATCAAGGATGCTCGAGTTGTTGAGAAGATACTTAGTTCGTTGCCAACGAAGTTCGATCATGTTGTAGTCGCCATCGAAGAGTCGAAAGACTTGGACACTGTAAGATCACAAGATTGATGTAAAGTCCTCCTTGAGGGTTCATTCATTAGACAATGATATATATAGGTTACAAAGGTATTGGGCCTTTGGGCCTACTATACAATATAAGACCTATGTAATCTATCAAACCCCTGCAGTCGAAAGTGGAGGGTCCCGTACTGTGAGACTGGACCGAAAATCTAGGAACAACTGCCGAGGTAAACCCTTAGTGAAGATATCAGCGTACTGATAGGAGAACAGGATATGAAGAACACGAACATGTCCAAGAGCAACCTTGTCCCGAACGAAGTGTAGATCGAGCTCAATGTGCTTCGTTCGCCGATGCTGGACTGGATTGCTGGCCAGATAAACGGCGGAGACGTTCTCGGTGTAGACTAGGGTGGCCTTCTGAAGAGGGCAGCGGAGCTCAAGAAGGAGATTGAGCAACCAAGAGCACTCGAAGACAACGTTAGCGACACCTCTGTACTCTGCCTCGGCGCTAGAGCGAGACACCACAGACTGTCGCTTTGCGGACCACGACACAAGGGTGTCGTTGAGGAAGACACAGTAGCAGACGTGGAGCGACGTGTGTCAGGACAACCACCCCAATCCGCATCAGTGTAAGCGACGAGGTCAAGCCGAGAGGAAGGGGTGATTTTGGTGCCCAGCTCGAGGGTACCGTTGATGTACCGGATGATCCGCTTCAAGGCCTGGAAGTGCGGCTCCCTGGGCGCATGCATTAACAGGCAAATTTGCTGAACGACGTAACCGATGTCTGGCCGAGTAAACGTAAGATACTGCAACGCACCGGCGAGACTGCGATAGAGCATCAGATCATCAAACAGAGGACCAGAGTGAGCACTGAGCTTGTTGGAGGTATCCACTGGAGTGGCAACCGGCTTGCAGTTGCTCATCTTGGCCCGAGCAACAATTTCGGTAGTATACTTACTCTGAGAGAGAAACAACCCAAACGAATGACGCTGCACGGCGACTCCCAAGAAGTAAGACAACGGACCCAGATCTAACATGGAGAACTCGGTGCTCAACTGGGCAATAATAGACGTCCGAAGAGCATCAGAAGAGGCGGTGAGGATGATGTCGTCGACATATAGTAACAGAAAGGCCATGTCTGTGCCTCTGCGATAGATAAACAGAGACGTATCTGAGCGTCTGCCAACAAAGCCCAAGCGAAGCAGATGAGAAGCAAAGCTCTGGAACCAAGCCCGCGGGGCCTATTTCAGACCATACAGAGAGCACTTCAGGAGACACACGTGCTTGGGGCGATTAGGATCAGCGAACCCCGACGGATGAAACATGTAGACTGTCTCATTCAAGTGGCCATGCAGAAATGCGTTATTGACATCCGGCTGATAAATAGCCCAATGTCGTGACAAAGCTAAGCTCAACACCACTCGGATAGTGGCAGGCTTGACCACGGGGCTGAATGTCTCATCACATTCAATACCTGCATGTTGAGATCAACCGTTGACCACAAGACGAGCTTTGTAGCGCTCTAATGACCCATGGGAGCGGAACTTGTGGCGGAAGAGCCACATGTAGCGAATGACGTTCTTCTCAGGAGGGCGAGGAACCAGAACCCAAGTACCATTCCTTATAAGGGCCCTGTATTCGTCGAGGATAGCCGCCTGCCAATTCGGGTCGAGAAGGGCTGTTTTGTGGGAGGTGGGGATGGGGGAAAGGGAGGTCAGGTTCGAGGCAGGAGGAGGTGCGGGCGCGGCAGGTTGATGTGCTGCGGCCGCGACATGATGCTGCGGTCGCGGCATCGGGTGTGACGGGGGGGGGGGGAGGTGGCAGGGAATTGGTTGGCGGGGTTATGTGTGGCGTTCATGGAGACGATCTGACGAGGTCTGAAAACACCGGAGATGTTGCGGGTGTGCAGTCTAGTGGTAGTAGGAGGGGGTGGCGGTGGGGGTGGTGTAGGGGGAGAGGCAGGAGCACCGGGAGAGCTCTGGGGAAGTAGAAAGTGAGGGAAGGAAGACTCTGACTCTGACTGAGACACAGGAGGTTGGAAGAGGGGAGAGGAGGAGAAGAAAAGGGAAAGCGAGACTCATCAAAAGTGACATGACGGGACACAATAAGCTTATGGGTCTGGACATCGAGGCAAAGGTAACCGCGATGATCAGACGGATAGCCTAGGAAGACACATGGAGTGGAGCGCTGGTGAAGCTTGTGAGGTGCGGTGGAGGACTGGTTTGGGAAGCACAAGCACCCAAAATTACGAAGGTGATCATACCTAGGCAAGGTGCAATAAAGTGCCTGAGTTGGCGAGCGATGGTGTAGGGTAGTAGAAGGTAGAATGTTGAGGAGATAGCATGTGGTTGATAAGGCGTGAGGCCAATAGGAAAGGGGAATGGATGCGTGGAAGAGGAGAGAGCGCATCATATTGGTAATGGTTCTGATGATTCGTTCAGCCTTGCCATTATGCCGAGAAGTATAGGGGCAAGACAAGCGATAGGAGATCCCATTTGTGGCGAAGAAAGAGTGAAAGTCTTTGTTGTCAAATTCACGGCCATTGTCACATTGGAAACATTTGATGGATGTGTGAAACTGTGTTTTGATGTAGGCATGGAATTTGGCAAAGATAGGAAACACTTGGGACTTGAAATGCAACGGGAAGACCCATAAGAAATGAGTGTAATCATCAAGAAACACGAGGTAGTACTTGTGACCCTCCTTGCTAGGCACAGGAGAGGTCCAAATGTCACTATGAATGATATCAAAGGGAGCAAGGGTGGAGTTCAAAGACCGTTGGAACGGCAGTCTTGCATGTTTGCCTAACTAACATGAAGAACATAAATTAGAGCGTAGGTCTTTAGTACAGGTGACAAGACTCTGAGAACGGAGGACATCTAGAACGGCAGCACTGGGATGGCCCAGGCGTGCATGCCACAGGCTGGACGATGATGCCGAGAGGGCGACCGGGCACGAATGACTGGTCGCAGGAGGTGGTGTGACAGGGAAGAGCTTCCCGATGCTGTTACATCTCATGCGAGTAACCCCCGTAGTAAGATCGTTCATAGAGAAACCAGAGGGATCAAACGGAAGGGAAACGTTATTGTCAGTAGTGAACCGACGGACAGAGATAAGGTTTTTGACAATCTTTGGGGCAATGAGGACATTGTTAAGGTGTAGCCATGGCGACTCCCTGGCTCGTCTAGCTGCAGTTCGTCGATCGATCTCTATCGATGTATTCAGACTTTATGTTCCAGATAATAATGTATTAATGTATTCGCGTCTAGCGCTCGGATCCAACCATCAAGTTAGTGTAACCTTGTTGAGTGTATTCCGAATTTTATGTTTGAAATAATAGGATAACGAACTATTTCCGTTATATTGCCTTTGATATTACTGTCGATTTATATGTTTTTAGAAAAATCTGAATTTTTTTTCTTCAAATTGGTCAAAAAATTAAAAGAAATATATAGAATAGCCAATATCCGAAAGTATCTGTTGAAATAATAAACTTAAATTTAGTATTTTTAATTCATCTAAGTTACATGCATCCATTGAATATGGAAGTTCATGCAGGTTGGAAACATATGAATTCATTTCTTGAGTTTAAAGTGAATAAGTTTATAGATTTAATGTATAGGAAGTTGATGTTAAGGTTCATGCACCACTAGCCTATAAATAGACACGTTTGTAAGCTTGAAGAGATATGAGTGAAGAACATAAATAAAGAGTTAAACACCTTTGAGAGCTATTTGAGCTTATTTTTTTCCTCTTCAAATTGCCTCTTCAAATATTATTTCCTCTTCAAATTCTATCAGTATCTTGGCAATTAGCCAAAGTAGGGTAAAGAATCGCGACTTTAACCCAAATTTTTAAAAAAAATATACTGCCTCTATTTGAGCATTTTCAGCAGTGTCAACAATAACCATTTCAGCAATAACCATTTCAGTATCAACAACGTTGCTGAAAGTATCAACAACAATGCTGAAATCGGGGTTTCAGCAACTTCGGTTTCAGCAACCCGGAAAAAAAAACCCTCTAAAACAGGAGGGGCACAGGGGCACAATTTCAACAACTTCGATTTCAGCAGTTTCAGCAACATAGGTGGACAATTAGCTAATATGGATAGGTTGGTGGACAAAATGTTAATAAAGGCTAAAAATATGGACATTCTAGTAAACACCCCTTATTTTATTTTTATTTTAGGTGGATACAGATTTTATTAAAGGATGTTGTTAATCGAACCCGACGAAAACTAATATGGACACCGAAAAAAATTGGCATGTTTGATACTAGTTTCGATATACAATTTTTTTTAAAAAAGAAGCAAGGAGCTTTATTTTTCGATCAAAAAGATCACGTGTAGGGGTGTTATTCAAGACGAACGAGTCGAGCTTGACATTTTCAAGCTTGGTTCGTTTATTAAACGACTTCGAGCCGAGCCCAATTTTTAAACGAGCTTTATTTTTTGATCAAGCTTGACTTGCTTAGGAAATGAACGAGTTCGAGCTGGACTTTTTTCAAGCTTTAGGTGCGCAGTTCTGCTTGGTCATAGCATATTAATTTAAAGGAAATTTTGGAAATTCCATAAAATTCGAGCTATTCGGGCTTAAATCGAACGAGCCGAGCTTTCAACCGAACTTAAAATCTTGTTTAGGCTCGAGTTGTTCAGGTAAGTGAACGAACTCAAGTCGAGTTTTTTTCAAGCCGAGCTCGAGCTATTAAGTTCATATAACAATCATAATCACATGTTATTATTCTAGCTTTTTTTTTAAAAAAAATAGAAATAAATAAAACAATCTAGATATGGCGGGGTGAGTAGAGACTAGAGATTTGACAAATAAAAAATGAAAGAAAATCATACCAAGTTAATTCCTCTTGTATGATTATGGGTTCGTATGGGACGGAGTTAATAAACTGACTAAAATTATAAACAGGGTAAAATTTATAAACTGTTGGTAAAAGTAGTTAAAAATGTATGAAAAAATATAAACTCCGTATGAGGCGAAAAACAGTTTATTTGTAAAAAGTTGAGTTTATTTGGTTTTTATTAGGGGTATTGTGGTACTTTCAAACCAAATAAGATAAAAGAGAAGGGGTAAATTTGTAATTGTGGAAAAAGAAACTCCTAAATAAGCTGCTCCAACCGGCTTATATTTAAACCAAAATTTTTAACCGGCTTTTGACTTCTTTTGGCTCCCATACCCCAATTAAACCGGTTGAATTTTTTAACAGTTACAAGTTACTCATTTTAACCTGTTTATTTGGGCAAACCATACACAGCCTATATTTTTCTCTTTATCGTAAATTGATAGGCAACAAGCTAGATCGATAATGTAACCGGAACCTATATATAGTATAGTATAGTATAGTATAAAAAAAAGGAAGATAATGTAATTGGATATAGCTAACCAGACGAAACAGATTAAACAATAGGAATATATAAATTGAGGTAAAAATCACCTTTGTAATTTGTAAATTGTAAGATTACTAAGATATATATAACAACAAACAAACAATGTAACCAGACACTGCATGTATCACGATTAATATGTCCATTTCAATTCTTCACCTAAACCATATACATCATGTGCATATAAATTACTAGTTTATAACTACTACATCTTATCTATTATTTTTTGATCGAAACATGATAACATCTATTAATGTTAGAGGGAAATTAAGTTCTTTTAGACCCGATTAAACTTCCAATTAAATCAATTATAGGTGGAGTAATATTTAATATATTTTTTTATCATTTTAAAAAGTATACTTGAATAATAAACGTCTTAAATGATATATTTTATCAAACGGGGTCAAGATTATTTATCTTCTATATATTGAAGTAAGTTTTTTGCGATTCGGATCACCTATAACCCCCGGTGTAACCTTCCCCGCTACCTGATTTCTATTTGTCCACCTATTAATTATTTTTGTAATCAAACATACTAAAATTATTAGGTAAAATCATAATTAATATATAAAACTTATTAATTTCCTAAATTATTAAAAAAAAAAAAAACTGTCTAGTTTACCTCATCCTCTTCCCACGTTAGCCTGGCGTCGCTCTGACTCGACCAATTTCACAAGGACACTCAAATCCAAACCCTAACCGCACTAGCACTGTAATCCCAATTGCAATCGCATTCAAATCCAAGTTTTCCCTAGATTCGAAACCTTTCTCCATCCCATTCTCGATTGTAATGGTGCATCGGTGGAGTAGAAGGCTCAACCTCGATCGGTCTTGATATATCTATTAATCCAATACAAACTCAGTCAAATTAGCATTCTTTTCAGTTATACAACATTATTGACAAGCTAGCATCGGTGTGCCTCAGGCCACAGGTGAAAATGAAAAACAACCTACATGTTTCAGTTCTATACTAATTTCACTATATTTGAGTATGATCTTTTTGTATTTATGTTAACTACATAGCAAATGAAAACAAAAATTATTTTTTTCAGCCTCACTTAATTAGATGATATTTTGGAGAATTAGATGGACACTAAGAAACTCTTCTAGCAATAGTAGTGTTAGTTTTTTAGGTGAATTAATATGCATGCTTTTTAGAAGGAGATGAAAATTCTAATTAATGACAAAGTAAATATATATTTTGTGAAATGTATGGAGTATTGAATTTTTAATTGTAAATTAAATCAAACTGATATAATTATAGGAAAACAAATACTAATAAATTTATTAAAAAAAAAGGTCTATTCAAGAGTTTTTCATTCGGTTTATGTACATTTTGATGATGTAAATTTTTAGGTTAATGCTAAGAGCATCCTCAACTAGTCTTGTAAAATAGAGAAAAAGGGCAATTTTTTAGAAAATGTGAGGTTTTTTAATCCTAACAATTCTTGTAAAACAATCTGTAAAATAGAGAAATGAGAGGAAAGAGGAAGAAAAACAATCCAAGAGCATTGACTCCTTGATTTAATTAAGCTACTGTAATTTTATTTATCTATAATAAATGTAGAAATTTGTATATTAATAGGGAAGCTGTTGGAGTTGTAGACTTGTAGTGTAAATTTTTTTATAAAAATTTTATTATTTTGTTATCTATTTTAGAGATTTTTTAACGGGTCGGTTGGGATGCTCTAACACTATTCAATCCTCTTCTATATTAGACTCATATCCCTCTTAATGACCATACCTCTATATATTCAATGCCTTGTGAACTGATCACAATGCACTAAATCTAGGCGATTGGTGAAGTACCAATTAGCCAAACAAAATCAAAATGCCTAGTATTGACATCTCCCTCCTCTTGCAATATGCCATTCCAATCCTCCTCCCATTGTTCCTCATCCTCTTTCATACATACCTCTCCCAAGCCTCTCCCTCGACGAGGAAGACGACAAAAACCCCACCACCTTCGCCCCCAAGGCTTCCGATCATCGGAAACCTCCACCAACTAGGCCGGTTGCCCCACCAAGGCCTCCGATCCCTCGCTCGAAAACACGGCGACATCATGCTGCTTCAGTTGGGCTCAAGGCCCACTTTAGTAGTGTCCTCGGCAGAGGCAGCCTCGCTGGTCTTGAAAACCCACGACCTCGCCTTCTGCTCGAAGCCCCACTTCAGCTACTTCACAAGGATCCTTTACAACGGCAAGGGCGTGATCTCATCGCCCTATGGCGGCTATTGGCGGCAGATGAGGAGCATCTGCGTCCTTGAGCTACTCAGCAACCGACGGGTTCAATCCTTTCGCGGCATTAGGGAGGAGGAGGTGGCCACCATGGTAGCCGATATCAAGAAATCGATATCCTCCTCTTCGTCTGTCATCAACCTAAGAGAGGTGTTCGTGTTGTTTGCTAACAACTTGATCTCAAGGGTGTCGATGGGGACGAGGTTCGGTGGTAAGGATGAGGGATCAAGCTTTGATCTCGAGGAGCTCATCGCGGAGATGATGGATTTGATGGGTAGGTTTTCGATTGGGGATTTTGTACCATGGCTGACTTGGATTGATAGGGTCACCGGAGATGCTGCTAGAGTCGACAAGATCGTCAAGACCCTCGACGATTACTTGGAAGGAGTCATTGCAAAGCACTCCATAGATGAAGGTGATGGCGATAAATTGGCAAGTGCTGCACCTAAGGACTTTGTCAACGTTTTGCTTGAGCTTCAAAAAGATGGTGACCATAAAAGTGCACATTCCATTGATAGAGATAGCATCAAAGCTCTCCTCCTTGTGAGTATCGATCAGCATCATCTTTGTCTATTGATTTTATTATTAATTATATTGATGTTTATTTTGATTGCAATACTGACAGATTGTGTCGGGAAAGATTATTATTGGACCCCACCAGCAGGGCCGTCCTATCCATATGTATATAGGCTTGAATTTTGGGGCCTTTTTTCAAACTTGTTGGTTATGAAAGTTAACTAACTTTTCCTAGTATTTTTAATATAGATTTTCTATCTTATGTCGGATAAGAAATGAAATTGAGAAATATTTTTCTTAGATATACATGATTTAAGCATTTTTCAAACAGGTTATGAGGTTCAACAATTTCTTTTTAGGGTTTTTTCCTGATAGAATATTGTTATTATATGTCTTTAAGGCACATAATAGATAAATTTTTTTTAATATACTCCATAAGTATTAAAATATTAGCCATAATTTTAAATTGAGAACACAATCTAGATAAACTAATTTTAGGTTTTATAATTATTATACATTTTAGGGATAAACTAAAAATAAAATAAATTGTATTGCCTCATAAATAACAGAATTAAAAAAAGGAAATAATAATTTTAATAAGTCACAATGGAAGTTTTGCGATTAAATGAAAAATAATGGGTCATTTTTAATAAATAACAACAACATCAAAAAAAAAGATAAAGGAAAATCTAGCGAGAGGCACTCACAATTACATGTATATATTTAGTACTACCAAATTTTTAGACATAGAATTTTCATTCGACATATATATATAGGTTATTTTAAAAGAACTTCTTAGGATTTGTAAATAAAAATCTAGGTACTTTCAGTTTTTTTTTTATAAATAATCTAAAGGAAGTATTTAAAATATTTCAAATGTGGAAAAAATTGCTGGTAGTTAATACTTTTATATATAGATAATACTATTATAGATAGACGAGCCCTATGCGGTCACCTCTCTTGCCTACCCCTTAGGCTGGCCTGCCGGCCACCAGAAAACACAACATATATATAAAACCAATTGTATGTCATTATATGTATATACTACATCTGTTTCAAAATAGATGAGTTTTAGATGTAAGTTTTTGTTTTAAAATAGATGGTCTTTTATGTTTTCTAAGTAGGGGATTGTAATGATTTATATTAATTTATGTGTTTGTTGATTTTTTAAAAGATTTAGATTGGAGTAGTTAAAATGTGTAGTGAGTATTAAAAAAAATTAATGAAATAATGATTTTTTTAAAGTGAAGCGTTTTATTAAAATTTGTGTACAAAGCTAAAAACTCATATATTTTGAAACGGGTGAAGTATAGAATCTTCACATTTCTCAACGAGATTAAAAAAGATTCAACAAAGATAGAAAAAAGGGGGAAATTAATTAAAATACCCCACCTTTGGGGTATGGTAAAAAATATATTCTCAACTTTCAAATGAAACAAAAATATTCCGACCTTTGAGAGTAGAGATAATATATTACCACGAGTTTTCTCACGGGTCAAAAATACTGACA
Organism: Persicaria tinctoria; assembly: GCA_037127255.1. NCBI lineage: Eukaryota > Viridiplantae > Streptophyta > Magnoliopsida > Caryophyllales > Polygonaceae > Persicaria > Persicaria tinctoria. Next base: position 63,364,267 of record JBANSL010000010.1, on the reverse strand, counting down.
AAGCAGCTTACGTGGATCGAAACACTTTGGGAGTATTTCTAATGACTTGGCCAATTCATTTTCTTATCACATAGGATATGTTTGCAGCAGGAACAGAAACAACATCAACTACAATGGAATGGATGATGTCAGAGATCTTAATGAACCCTAATGTGCTAGAGCAAGTGGTGAAAGAGGTCAAGGAGGCCTCCAAGGGCAAAGGGGTCATTACAGAGGATGACTTGAAGGATCTGGTTTACCTAAAAGCAGTTATGCAAGAGGCTCTTAGGTTACACCCTCCGGTGTCAATGCTAACTCCCCGGGAGTGCATCAAAGACGTGCAGCTCAACGGCTACGACATCTCAACCGGAACCTTGCTCTTCGTCAATGCTTGGGCGATAGGGCGAGACCCTAGGTATTGGGATGAGCCTGAGGCCTTTCGCCCCGAAAGGTTCTTGAGCTCTAATTCGACGACAACTGATGACTCCAAAGCGCGTCATGACTTTGGGATGATTCCATTTGGATCCGGGAGGCGCAGTTGTCCCGGTGAGTCTACTAGCAGTGTTAATACGCAGCTGGTGATGGCGAATCTGATGCTCCAGTTCGATTGGGCTTTGCCGTTTGGAGTGGAGAAAGAGGCTTTGGGGATGCTAGATCATCCGGGTATCACGACGAGGAGGACGGCTCCTCTCCTTGCTATAGCAACTCCGGCCATTCGTTCGTAATGTAATTTGGTAAGTATATGTGTACCGCGAAGCCAATAACCCAGACAACTAGTTATGTTCGTATTGCTATTGTTTGTATGGTCAATATTAATGAGTTGCTTTAAAAGACATTGTACGCAAGTGATCAATTTGCCTTGAATGGATAAATAAAGAGCGGTTATCCGGGGTTCGAATCGGACATTTTAGATACTACCCGCAAATCTTTTCCAGTTGAACCATTCCGAAGTGGTTAAGTGATCAATTTGCCAAACACATGAAAAAATAAGAACTTTATGGAAAAAAAAAATAGGAACTTTATCTAATGTTTTGATGTCCCAAACAAGTAGGTGGTGATATGATGGTCATGGGCCCGTGGCATATGTTGAATTTTGGAGTAAACTGCATGAAATCACCCCTTAAATAGGGTATATTGCTCAAAATCATCCCTTAAAATTAATTTCGTAGAAAATTACCCTTTATAACTTTCGTTTACCAAAGACCATCATGACTCTGTGAGGCGGTAGATTCCGTTAATTGTCCTTGAAAATTCAAAAATACCCCTATACATCTAATTTTCTTATCATCACTAACTCTTGCCAATCTTCCACACACATTTTGTTAATTGAAATCCCTGAACATCTCTTACAGGCCTATGTTAGCTAGGCGGCTTATGACCCATTCAATCCATGCCTAAATCCCTCTGCAACTCCCATGTCAGATCCCCTTTAATCTCGCATCTGCACATCAATTGCAACATTATGCATTGATTCAAATCAACACACTATCTCACCTACAGTTCGATTGACTACCATCTATGGGAATTTTTCATGGTTGGAGTTCGATCAAGTGCTTCGCGACAACAATTGGCATCGGAGTGGTGCCGCAATCTTCCGTTATCCTTGTAGGCTTCAAATCTTCGAGCTTTTGCTTTAGTTTAACTGCGATATAGCATTGGATGGACAACTCTAATATTTTAATATTTTAGGAAAAGCTAATAAACTCGAATTTTATAATGAAATGTACATATATAATTTGCCCTTTTTAACTATTTTCACTTCAAATAAGGTAATTTAGAGGTTTAATTCAGTGTGCGCTTAAGATTTGAAGAGTTCTTACTTGTTGGTCAAAATCATTCATTATCAGATTACAAAGATTGATCAACTAAAGTAGCAGAATTTGATGAATTAATAAAGATTGATCAACTAAAGTAGCAGAATTTGATGAATTAATAAGGGTATTTTGGTAATCTATTGATTTTTTTCTCAAAAACTTAACGAAATTAAAAATATGACGGTCTTTGGTAAACAGTATAGCTATATAAAGGGTGATTGTCTGCAATATTAATTATAAGGGATAGTTTTCAATAATATACCATATTTATGGGGTGATTTCCTGCTTTGGCAATCCTAGGGCTGGGGAAAACGTACCACGACAAATCAAACCAACACGTACCAACCGAATCAAGTTCCGAAACTTGGTACGGTAACGGTAATGAAAACTAAAAAGTTGGTATTACCATTACCAACCGATTTGAAATTGGTTGGTAACGGTAATACGAACCAATTCCTACCAATATATATATTTAGGTTTTTTATACATATTTTTAAATTTATTTTTTAATTCTTATATTTTTTTTTTTGCATAAAATGCTTTTAATCAAAGGAGAAATACTAACTCGACCTTGGTTCGGACGAAAATCTAAGCGTTCGTAGGAAGTTCTCATGTGGACATCTTTAAATCTTTAATATTGTCATGCCTATTTGTATTTTAGGTTGCTTTAGTGCTTAAATATGTTGTAATCACTTATAAGTTTTATGTTACTTTAGTGTTTAAATATTGTCGGTTTAGACGAAAACTTAAGCGTTGCAATAACTTTTAAATTTTAATTAAGTTGTATTGTATTTGTGTGTTTTTTTCTCAACACACAAAACATGGTAAATTACCATTACCAACATGTATCAACCAACTTAATTGGTAACCAATTAAATTGGTACAACCCCTTCGGTGGTCGGTAATGGTGGGAGTTTTACAATTACCAATAATTCAAATCAAATTGGTTGGTACATGGTAAACGACAAAATTAATGGGTAATGTACCAATTCCACCCCTAGGCAATCCTAGTAAGATGATACTCCCTCCGTTCGGCAAAACATGTCAATTTACTATTCACACACGCTTTTTTAGAAGATTAAAACTATATAAAATATCTAATTTTTTTAATAATTTTTTAACAATTTCGTAGTTATTATTAATAAGTACAAACTTGTTAAAAAAATTTATAAAAAAAATGAATATTTTATATAGTTTTATCATTCTAAAGAAGCGTGCGTGAATAGTAAATGACATGTTTTGCCGAACGGAGGAAGTGTAAAATAAGACTAATACTCCCTCCGGTTTTAAATATTATTCGTTTGACTTTATGACACCTTTCTTAAGAAGCTAAAAACTATATAAATATTAATTTTTTAAAAATAATATTATATTTAATAGGAAAAATGACCAAAAATAATATGAACTATCAACGGTGAACCAAAAATAATACGAACTTTTAAAACTACCAATTCATATACAAACTATTACACATTAAACCAAAATTGATATAGAGTCCAAAATTCACAAACTCTAAATTCATTTGGACTCAATATATAATTAATAATAATTTATGGTCAAATTGTAAAATTCATAATTTCATTCTCCTTCCCAAGTGTGTAGAGCAAAGTTTAGAACAGTTGCCGGCGGCAATGGCGGACGCTGCAACACGAGCCATGGATCAGCGGCGACCGGCAGCGAAACCACAACCGGACTGGTTCGACGCCTCCGGAGGCGTCCACAACCCCCACCGCAAAGCCTCCGCCCCCGGCGGATCCCTCGGCTCGGCGCCTCCGGAGTACTGGTTCGACGACGCCTGCCTCCCGTCGAGAACGAAGTCGTTCCGTGCAACTTCCTCCGCGGCGTGTGGGACCCTCCTCGACGTGGAGCTCGTCACCCGCCTGGTGAAGCGGTTCCTCGCCTTCGAGGAGAGCGCTGGCGGCGGCCCTGGGGGTTTCTTTTCGCCTGTCGCCTGGCGTTATTGTGGGTTGGGGCTGTGCGATTGGTGGATGTCCGGTCGCTTTTGTGGTCTCGCAGCCGGTCGCCGCCGACCTCGTTGCAGGTCCGCCATTGCCGCCGCCAACTGTTCTTGATTTTGTTCTACGGATTGGGGAAGGAGAATGAAATTGTAAATTTTACAATTTTGACCACAATTTATTATTAATTATATATTGAGTTGAAATGAATTTAGAGTTTGTGAATTTTGGACTCTATATCAATTTTGGTTTAATGTGTAATAGTTTGTATATGAATTGGTAGTTTTGAAAGTTCGTATTATTTTTGGTTCACTGTTGATAGTTCGTATTATTTTTGGTCATTTTTCCTATTTAATATTACTAAGTATAATGTTATTTTTAAAAATTAATATTTTATATGGTTTTTACCTTCTTAAGAAACGTGTCACAAGTCAAACGACTTATATTTTAAAAAGGAGGGAGTATGATATTTATTTTTCTTTTTTAATAAGGTCGGGATTTGTTTTATAATGTTTAGATTGGGTTTCCCTTCCTTATATTTTGGTATTTTTATTGCCCATCGATGTAAAACCAAAAAAAATGGTTAAATGTCCATTTTGCCAACCCCTTTTTGTAAAATGTCCACTTAAAATCAGTTTTTGCTAAATGTCCTGAATTTTTTCGTAATACCAATACTACCCTCGTTTTAATTTATACCCTACCCTCCCCGTTCCTTCATGTTCTACCTCCCCGTTCTTTATGTCCGGAGATTTTCGAGGCCGTTCCTCTTTAGACCTTATCCATGGAGTTCCCACAGATCTAAGGGAGGGAGGTGAGAAAGCGGAGGCTCGTCGTCGATGTCGGAGAGGGCGATCAAGAGCGGAGACTTTCCTCGTCTGATTACACAGCAGCCCATGGAGTTCCCACGGATCTGAGGGATGGAGACGAGAAAGCGAAGGCTCTCTTAGTCGTCGATGTCGGAGAGGGCGATCAAGAGCGGAGGCCTTCCTCGTCTGATTACACAGCAGCACCGTCAATCTTCACCGTCAATCTCTCAAATTCGCGGACCTTGTGCTTTCTTCTGTTTTCCTTTCGAATAAGAGATTTCTTCCTTGTGCTTTCGAATACGAGATTTCGAATTTGAGATGTCTTCCTTTCGAATATGATTATGGGGTTCGAATCTGAGGTTTCACTTCTAATGTATACATCTGCAGCGCTCTGATTGATTTATACAGCAAGTGCTTCGACATCGCAAGCGCACATAAGGTATTCGATGAAATGCCTAAAAGAAATGATGTTAATTTGGATGGTTGGTTTTGATTGTTTCTAGAATAGGTCATTGATTTGAGCTATTAGGTGGATGGATTGACGTCTATTTAGAAGATTGATAAGGTCTTTACGTGTAAGCTAGAGGGGCTGATTACATGGCCTTGAGGCACCTGTCTTGGACATAGGATTACATGGTCTTTTCTTTCGAGTGCTTTTTTTTTAATCACATTTGCTCTACTCATCTGATTATGTTCATCTTTCTTGGATTACATGGTCTTTCCTTTCGAGTGCTTTTTTTTAATCACACTTGCTCTACTCATCTGATTATGTTCATCTTTCTTTCTTCCTCCCCCCATTGCAGATCAAATGATCAAGTACGACATGGAGCAGCTTCTATCACTTCAGCAATTGGCTTCAGCTCTCCCAATGTTAGGGAAAATCAGCTCCTTTGGTTCGTTGTTTGTTTTTTTTTCATAAATATTGTGGCTGCTTTCCACCTATATAATTTATGTAAATCAACATGCTTCTGTTGTCAACATTATGCTAGACAAATGTTAGCCATATTTTTATATTAAAAAAAAAAGAATATGTTGCTCACATAATATGTATGCTATATTGTGGTGCATCTGTTGCTCCTTTTGGTAGCTAATATGTATATATTCTTTTAATTTCTCTCTCCTCTCTCAAATCATTTGGTAATTGCATATCGTAAAAATTGTTACCGCATGTGTCACCACCGACAGTGTCACCATAATGATCTCGTAAAAAAAAACTCTAAAAAAAAAGTTGTCACCACAGTGATGAGGGCGGTGACAGCGATAAGGGTGGTGACAACGATAATAAGAGTGGTGACAGTGATAGGTGTGGTGGTGACAACGATAGGGGTGGTGGTGACAGTGATAAGGGTGGTGGTGACAGGGATAGGGGTGGTGGTGGCAGCATAGGAGTGGTGGTGACAGCGATAAAGGAGGTGACAGCAATAAGGGTGGTGACGGTGATAGGGGCGGTGGTGACAATGATAAGGAGTGGTGACAGCGATAGGAGCGGTGACAGCAATAAGGGTGGTGACAGTGATAGGAGTGGTGCTGACAGCGATAAGAGTGGCGGTGACAGTGATAGGAGTGGTGACAGCGATAAGGCGGTGACATCGATAGAGGTGGTGACAGCAATATGGGTGGTGGTGACAGTGATAGGGGTGGTGGTGACATCGATAGAGTTGGTGACAAAAATAAGGGTGGTGACAATAATATGGGTGGTGGTGACAGTGACAGGGGTGGTGGTGACAGCGATAGGAGTGGTGACAACGATAGGGCGGTGACAGCGATAGAGGTGGTGACAGCGATATGGCTTTTGAAGAAGCAAGCAAATAAGGGGCGTAGTCAGTAGACAATGGTTCAAGGGGAGCAAAAATTTCCCGGAACATTTCATTTCTAAGCAGAAAAGCCAGCCTACAACCATATGACACTCACATTCTACAGTTTAGAATGTGAGTGTCATATGGTTGTAGGCTGGCTTTTCTGCTTAGAAATGAAATGTTCCGGGAAATTTTTGCTCCCCTTGAACCAATGTCTATTGACTACGCCCCTTATTTGCTTGCTCTTTAATCTTTTTTTTTTTAATTCTCCCTTTATTTCTCTTTTTTCTTTTAATTCTCTTTTTTTTCTTTAATCTTACTAACTATTGGGTTTAATTCAAAACACTGAATTCAATCTAATATAAACTATTGGGCTTAACTCAAATTCATTTACTAACTATCTATATCTATATACTATATACTATATTAATTTATGTCACATGCCCTCTCCATGTTCAAAGTTATTTGTGAAAATATTATTTACATAATATCATTTTATTATGGTAACTATATTTTCTAATATTATTATTTTTGAAAAATATTCTAATATTAATTAGCCAACATTATTAAATGTTACATTTTTTAACCAATGGGATTAATTCAAAACTTATATCTTTCACTATTTATTATTTATTTTTCTCTTTATCTCTTTAACCCAAGTGTATTTTTTTCTATTATTTTTAACACATTTACTAATAAATGAGTTTAATTAAAAATATTGAATTAAATATAATGTCTATAATTTATCTATATCAAAATACTCTATTATTTATAAAAAAAAATCGATCATACTAGCTTTTGTATATTTAAGTAAGTAATCTCCATCTGTCAACTCGTTGGCTTCTAGAGAATTAGGATCTCGAATCTTGACTTAATAAATTAAAAAAAAAAAAAAAGCTGCATGTACCGATGTGCGTAAGGAAAGTAGGCTGTAAACGGGCACTTGGGCCACAAATTTGAAGCATGGGCTAAGAAGTGGGGCAATGAGGCCCATTAGCTGATTGGCTGGGCAAAGGCGAGCATTATTGTTCTCTCTCTTTTCTTTAGAAATCGACCACAAATTAACCATCAAGTGAACAAACATCTGTTGGTGATTATCTTAGAGATCTATAAAGGGGAAAAAAGGACTATTTCTAATTTTTAACTGTTATTAGTTCTAACTCATTTTTTTGGGAAAAAAAAAACGCTAATCTATATACCTATACTAAAATCGATATAGAGTATTTTACGTGGCCTGTTGTAGTCGACTGTATTAAGAAAAAAATGTTACTAATAGATAATATTTAATAGCTTTTATTTTATTTATATCTAGTTTTTTTGGAAAGAATTATTTATATTGATATTAATTATTTGATAACTATTATTTTATTTATATCTATCTTATTTCTTGGTATAGAGTGAATTACTTATATCTAGATAACTTTTTTAGAGTGAATGAGGTATATAGACTATTAATTAATTATGAAGGTAAATAGACCCCTCTAATATTTTTATTGTAATTTATACCTTTTATATTATATGATACCACAAAAGCCCTTATTGTTACCTTTCCACTTCACATATCGCACAAAACCAAATCCCTCAATTAATTATGGAAAAAAAAAATATCGGACAAAACCAACTCCCTCAATTAATTATGGAAAAAAAGCGAAGATCTTAACCACCCCATTTCATTTGTAATTGGAAACTATCATACGCGATACAATGGAGGAGTTATGTGAGAAAGAAGTTAAGAGTGGGTTGGGAGTAGACCTGTGAAACGGGTCATTCTGGTCGGGTTCGGGTCGGATCACTTCGGGTCTCGGGTAAAACGGGTTTCGGGTTTTTCGGGTTGAGTCGAACTCGGGTTTGACCGGGTTTCGGGTCGATTTCGGATTTGTCAATTTTTTCTTTTTTAAATTAAAAAAATCATGATTTGATAATTTTTTGATAAATTTTAATTTATATATAAAAAAATTTACTTATATATAATTATAAATCAAACGGGTCAATCGAGTCAAAATTACTGAGTCAATCGGGTCACCGGGTCGAAACCCAAATTGCCCGGAAAATTTCGGGTTTTTCGGGTTCGGGTCGGAAAAAAAATTCGGGTCAAAATTTCCGAGTTCGGGTCGAAAATTTTTCGGGTCGGGCGGGTCGGGTTGTGTTTTGACAGGTCCAGTTGGGAGTGATATATATAGATAGTTATGTGAAATTTAGTGTAATGGGAAAGAAAGTGGTATGAGAACTTGGTAGTGTAAGTGCGTATTGTGTTACAAGAAATATTATATTGTAATGAGCACAATGGTGAAGTTATTGTCATTCTTAATGTGTTACAAAAGAGAATATATTGTAATTACATGTTTTATTAATTTATTGTAAATGTAATGTATGTATTACAATAAAGAATTAGGATGGTAAAAATACTCTAATATTTATTGTAAGCTACGGTAGTTGAGATGTTAATTCACATGTAAATATTTTATACGTTGTTCTTATATATAGGTAACGTATAATAATTATCTTTCTAGCCACTTATTATATATTGTGATAATTTTGATGTGAATAATTATATATTGTGATAATTTTGACGTGTATATTGATGTATATTACGGAGTAATATATAAGTATAGAAAAAAAAAATCCTTGAAACCGATGGCTAATTAGGGAATGGAAAATATATAGGTCAAATTTGATTAATTAGGGCATCTTTTCCCTAGGTCAAATTGACCATGAAAAATAGCCTACTAAAAAGGAATATTCTATAGGATATTATCTTTTAATCTACCATCTATTATTTTGGTTCCCCTCATAAGCCAATTTTAGCCTGCTAAAATTGTTAAACTATCTATAAACTGATGCATATTTTCAAAGTGAATCACAAGGTGTATGTGTCATTGTGAAAATTTTGATATATATTCAAAAAATTTTAGTAGCTTTGTTCCAAACCATTAAATGTAATATATATAGTTCTGTGTTTGTATCAAGAGTAATGTTAGGAATTAAGTGTATCAGATGAGTCAGCTTTCGCAATAGTATAATTTTTTGTTTTTCCAAATTTTATTATAGAAAATTATATAACTCGCATATCATATTGAACTGGTCCAACTGGATTATTGTCAAAAGACGTTAATCGGAAAATTATTATTACTATAAAACATTATTAACAGCACAAAAACTCAAACCTGTAACTGATATGGGCCGGGAAAAGAGGTTAGTTACTCATATTGGGCCTACTTTATAGCTATTTGGGCTGTAACGATGGGCCGAAATGGCCCATCATTGAAAACCAGCGGAAAGCGTCCTCTCCCGGCCCCACCGCCTCTGCTGAAGCAACACCATGGAAAACACCGCCAGGAAGTCCAGCCCCTGCTCCGGGCTCAGCGCGTCCAGCAGCCCCTTGAGCGTCTTCAGCCTCACCATATCCGCCTCCTTAACAACCCTCTCCAGGCCCGCCACTAGGCCCTCCACCGCCGCCGCCTCCTCCCTGCGCCCTCCCTCGCCGCTCCCCCTCCGCCCGGCCGCCCTCGCCAGCTCCAGCAGCTTCCGGTCGCCCAGAGCGACCTGCCTCCGCTCCATCTCCCTCTCGACCCTCTCCTCGTCCTGCCTGACCCTGGCCCTCATCCCCTCCACCTTCTTGCGCTGGTCGTCGCCCATCTGGGCCAGGCTGGTGAGCGGGACCCGCGTGCGGCCCAGCCACTCCACCAGGCGGACGGCCACGGACGGCTTCCACCCGGTGATCCAGAGGTGGGCCGTCTCCAGCGGGCTCAGCCAGGGCGGGTTGAAGAAGACCAGGACGTCGTTGCGGGCCGAGGCCCACTTGGCGGTGTAGTAGGCCCGGTGGTGCGCGGTGAGATCCGCGGCGAGGGCCTCGTGGAGCTGGGTGACGTTGGGGTGGTGCTTGGCGGTGGAGACGAGGCGCTGGAGGTGGTCTTGGAGTTGGGCGATCCAGGCTTCGTAGAACGCCCGGAAGTCTATGGGTTCTTGATTTTGTGGATTCATGGTGTCACGTAGTGGCTTTGCCGCCGGGGAATGATGTGGATGGGAGGGGGAGGGTATGCTGGCATTCTATATAAATGCCAAGGTGGTGAATCACAAGATTGAATAACTACGTTCGTTAGTTCGTAGTACATGCATGCACCTCAAAATACAAAAAACCAAAAAACACTCAAAATGTAAACTAGATGAAATTGAATAGTCTTCATTGCGGACATTATGATGCTGCAACAACAACAACGTTCCCAGTGTATTCCGCTTAAAACAGGGTCTGGGGGTCGAGTTGTAAGCACCCACTAGTACAAAAAGTCCATTAATAGCGCTTTTTTTATGGGAAGCATAGCGGTTTTTGTGTCGCTGTTAACTAGAGCGCTGAGAACAATGATAAGAGCGGTTTTCTAAAAGCGCTAAATAAAAGGGAAGGAGAGCGGTTTTCTTAAAAAAACGCTTTTTTATTTTTTATTATTATATTAACAATTAAAAGCGGCTCTTTATAAAAACTGCTATCACAATTCTAAAATTAAAAAATAAAAATCGAGAAACACTACCTCAAATCGGGATGGGATAACTGCTCAAATCAACACTACGTACTATTCGAACAATGCAAAAAATATAATCCCAAAGTTTGATTAGAAAAATCTTGATCAGCAAATCTCAAATTCCCGAATTGGAGTAAAGCAATAAACAAAGGTTCAATAATACTCCAATTACAATACAAGAGACTAGTTACATAAAAGAGAATGTAGACTAATTTCTTCGTTCTTGAAATTGAAATCGAAAGAGGGTATAATCTTTGTGGAAAGATAAGGCAACAATTAATTACAATACTCAAGTACCCTAACACTCGATCTCGATCGAACCATTGTGGAAAATAGAAAGTGTACGCCTTCTTGATCTACCTCTGTATGCTACAATTGCCAATACTACTCTCACGCGCACTGCACTTGATTGGGTAAATCACCCACCCTCTTTGCTACTCTACATGTACGTAACTTCTTTTTGGATTTCTGTTTTTTTTTTGCCTTTTTTTTTGTTTTAAAATATTTGTTACCAATATCATTGTGTTAAATTTAATTTGTTCGGTAAAATTGAAAATATTATTCGGTTAAATTGGAGAGATTATTCGGTTAAATTATAAATATCCTTCGTATTTAAGATGACGATTGTACTAGTAATATTATTCGGTTAAAATTATATTATTCGATTAAATTAGAAAGATTATTTGGTTAAATTTGATATAGTATTCGGAATTTTTTTAGAGATTATTCAGTGAAATTATAAACATTATTCGTATGTAAGATGACAATCGTATTAGTAATATTATTCGATTGATATTATATTATTCATTTAAATTAGAAAGAGTATTAGGTTAAATGTGATATATTATTCGGTTAAATTTGAGAGATTATTCGGTTAAATTATAAATATTATTCGTATGTAAGATGAAGATTGTTTACACATTTATCATTTTTGGGGAGTTAAAATAATAATCAATAAAATTGTACATTAATAGGTGAAATTACAAAAAGTATTTGAATGTAATAGTACTAGTAATATTATTTACACACTTATTATTCGTATGTAAGATGATGATTCTTTGTACGTAGGTACACAGAGAGATTATTTATTTTTAAGAGATAATTATTCGGTTAAATTTGAGAGATTATTCGGTTAAATTATATAGATTATTCGTGTATAAGATGACGATTGTTTACACACTTGTGAGTTTTTATTTATTTATTTTGTTTTTACAATTGTTATCAAGATAATTTAATTAGAATTAAATTATTCTGTTAAATTAGAAAGATTATTCGTATTTAAAGGGTGATTATTCGATTAAATTTTAAAGATTATTCGGTTAAATTAGAAAGATTATTTATATTTAAGGGATAATTATTCGGTTAAATTTTAAAAGATTATTCGGTTGAATTATGTATATTATTCATATATAAGAAGACCAATTGTTTACACACTTCTTATTCGGTGGAAAGATTATTTATATTTAAGAGGAGGATTATTCGGTTAAATGTATTATATTATTCGTTTAAATTTGAAATATTATTCGATTAAATTTGATATATTATTCTTTGAATGTGATATATTATTCGATTAATCGAAAATCATTATTTGTATGTAGAAATCCAAATTTTTTTTACAGAGAATTTATCAATTAGTCGTTATTATTTGAAAAATTATTCATATGAATTTATCTTGTTTAATGTCTTATCAATTTTTCTTAAAAGATAAGTATTTTTGGTGATATAGTTACATTCTTTAAAATTAAATTAATTATTATATCATATTATTATTCGATAAATCAAGAATCATTATTCATATGTTATTGTTATTATTATTATTATTATTATTATTATTATTATTATTATTATTATTATTATTACTACGGCATATTTTTATTCGTATAAATTATTAATATTACGGAGTATTATTAGGATTACGGAGTAATAATTATCATGTAAAAATGGCAAAATAAATCACAAAAAAGTATGGGATCCACCATGGCATTCACTGTTACGGTAAGATTTTCATTCTTTGTTGTACCTCACGCGCCTACATACTCGGCAATCGCATGGATTTAAAATTTCAGAGTGGGGCCCCACGTTTTTTTAAAAAGAAAACACTAAAAATCATAATTAATCTCCACCGTTCCTTTTATTCCATTCAACGATCCAGATGTGTTCCTACGTTCCTACCCTAAGGGGTGTTCTTATCTGATCCACACTCTCTCTCTCTCTCTCTCTCTCTCTCTCTCTCTCTCTCTCTCTCTATATATATATATATATATATATATATATATATATATATATATATATATATATATTAATATATCTAGGGATTGACTCCGGTGAAAACCTCAAATTGTGGTAAAAACCCGTGAGGACTACTTTATATCTCGGTTTTTTTGAAACCCGTGCTAAAAACCTCAATCACACGGTGACTTTACAACTCGGTTCAACCTAAAATCCGTGCTAAAAACTCCAATTTTAAAATAACACATGACTTTATAGTTCGGTCAAACCGAAAAATCGTGCTAAAAAGCTAATGTTATAAAATTATATATATATATATATATATATATATATATATATATATATATATATATATATATATATATATATATATATATATATATATATATATATATATAACACCGATGAGTTTGTTTCCACCGTGATTGATCAATCCTTAATTAATCCTGAGAGGAATAAAATAAATTAACAAATATTAAAAGACATTTATACATAGAAAATCTACATCAATTTACAAATAAAAATATATAGTAGCAGAAGGGGAGGTGGTGTGCAGATGTTCATGGTGAAGATTGAATACTAAGAGATAAAGAGATGGAGGCGGTGATATAAAGAGGGAGTTAGGGTTTTTTTTAAAAAAAATCTTTTAGGAAACCCACGTTTATCAGTTAATTATATTTCAATTTTTATTTTTCATTTTAAAAAAATAAAAAATGTAATTAATTCGATGTTTTGTACTTGTATAACAGCGCTTTTACTTGAAAACCGCTCTCCTTTCCAATTGGGACATCGCTTTTTGGTATAAAGTGCTATTAAAAAAATGTTGTTCTTAAACATTAACAACGCTTTTACTTGAAAACCGCTATCCTTCCCAATTGGGACAACGCTTTTTGATATAAAGCGCTGTTAAAAAAATGTTCTTAGCGGTTATTTTATAAAGCGCTGTGCGAAATTTTAATTAACATCGATTTTTTAAAACCGCTTTCAAATTTGTGCCGTTAATCTATAGATTTGTACTAGTGACCCTTTCCCTGACTAGGTCGATAGGGTGTTTCCCAGTGACCCAAGACAAGTCCTCAAAGACAAAACAAGACTCCACACCATAAACATACACAAGAAAGTAAGGAAAAACGACAACCCACAACAGCTAAGAGGAAAAATGACCAAAAATAATATCAACTATCACCCTTGAACCAAAAATAATATAAACTTTTGAAATAACCAATTAGTATATAAACTATATCCAATTAAACCGATTTTGATATCAGAGCTAAAATTCGAAAACGAAAAAATCATTTAAACTCAAAATATAATTAACTATAGAAGCTTGAGAAAATTTTGTAAAAATGGGAAAAACTAGTCTTCACTATTCATCGTCTTCTCTCTTCTCCATTTGTAGTGCGGTGCTCGCAAATTGTGTTGCCGACGACTCTCTACGCCCGTTGCCTCGACGCCGAGCCCTGCCAAGCCCCAAGCTCCTCCTCCTCTTCTCTTCTCACCCCAACATCCTCCAGATCCACAAAATCTACGACTCCGACTCCCACCTCCTCATCGTCACCGACCTCTGCGAGCCCACCACTCTCTTCGACCGCCTCTCCGAGACTGACGCCTGCACCGCCACGACATCGATCTCCCACCACGACATCAAGTCGGAGAACCTCGATCTGCCACCGCCATGACCAATTTGGATGAAAATCTTGAAATTTCATATTTAGGTTTTTACAATCCTTGCTCCAGATCCCGGTCTCGAATGGACGAATGATGAGTCCCCTTTAAATTTACAATTTCTCCCAAACTTTTTATTAATTATATTTTAAGTCCAGGTTATTTTTTCATTTGTAAATTTTAGCTATGCTATATCAAAATAGGTTTAATTGGATATAGTTTGTATATCAATTGGTAATTTCTAAAGTTCGTATTATTTTTGATTCACGGATGATAGTTGGTATTATTCTTGGTCATTTTTCTTATTTTTTAAAACATTATTTTTTATAAAAAAATTTATATATATATTAATTTATACCCAAAATATATTATTTTAGGTATTTTGGATTTTATTTTACCAAAATAGCTTTGTGATGGAAATTGTTTTCTAAAAATAAAAATGCTTAATTTTTTATATATAAATAAATTTATACTCCATCATTCGATAAAATATGTTATTTTGGGGTGTTAACAACAACAACAACAACAACAACAACAACAACCCGGTATATCCCGCGATAAAGGAGGGTCTGGGGGGTCGGGATGTTCGCTCTCTTTCCCCGAACTAGTCGAGAGAGTGTTTCTGGAAGAACCAGAACAATAGAGCATAGGAAACACAACGTCCCAGGTCACCTAGTAGGAGATGAGGCAATAGACAGCAGATAGAAAGTAGAAAGGAAGGCAGAAAAGAAGCAAATATGAAATGTCCCAACACCCATCCTTGGGATTTTAAACATGAGAAGCCCGAATGCATCTCTTCCAGTGGTCCCTATCCGAAGTGATATCCTCCAAAAGGTTCAGCGCATTGAGATCCTGTCGGATAACCTCCATCTAGCTCTTCTTAGGTCTACCTCTCCCTCTACACGTAGCTCCAAGCTCCAAGCCCTCACACCTTCGAACATGCGCTGATATTTGCCTCCTACGAATGTGCCCAAACCACCGCAATCTGGACTCCCGCAGTTTGTCAACGATACTCGCAACTCCAACCTTGCTCCTAATGTCCACATTTCTGATTCTGTCCAGCCTCGTGTGCCCACTCATCCATCTCAGCCTTCTCATCTCAGCCACCGCCAACTTCTGTTCTTGAGCTTTAGTAAGAGGCCAACACTCCGCGCCATACAATAAGGTTGGTCTAACAACCACCTTATAGAATTTCCCTTTCAGCTTAGCCGGGACTTTCCTGTCACAGAGAACCCCAGATGCTCTCCTCCATCTCATCCACCCCGCCTGGACTCTATGCTCGATATCCTTGTCGATACCTCCATCGCTTTGAACGTACGAGCCAATGTACTTGAAATGCTCTTTCCTTGGGACAAGGTCATCCCCCAATCGAACTGATGCCTCAGGGACTTTGGCCTCTCCCAAACTGAACTGCACATACTTGGTCTTGGTCCTACTCATTCTGAAACCCTTAGACTCCAACACTTCTCTCCAATTTTCTAGTCTGCGAGCCAACCCCGAACTAGAGATGTCCACTAGAACAATATCGTCGGCAAACAGCATGCACCATGTAACCTCCTCTTGGAGAGGAGTAGACAGTGTGTCAATCACTAAAGTGAATAGAAGCGGACTAAGCGCAGAGCCCGGCCTGGTGAAGCCCCCACTCGAACCTCAAAATACTCTGAATCTCCACACGACGTTTTAACACTTATCAGCGAACCATCATACATATCTCTGATAACTCTGATATACGACCCAGACACTCCCTTTTCTACCAAGCATCTCCAAAGAAGCTCTCTCGAAACCCTGTCGTAGGCCTTTAAGGGGGCTGTCATATGCAGGTTAACTTTTCGCTATCTGCACGGTATCGTTGCCGACACCTGGAGTCAACGAGTTTTTCCTCGACGTCAACTAATGAAGACAACGACTAGAGCTCCGATACTACATGCGTGGCTTGCAAGACGTCCAACTCCACCAATGCCGACTTACAGAGTCGGCATATCACATGCGGAGTACCACTTCTGCAGAGATTTTCTATCGCACGTGCAACTTGGAAATATTCGAATCCATGGTGCAACTTGTTCACCCACATTTGAAGTCGGTGTCGGCGTCAAGTTCGACAATACCTGAATCCAAGGTCGACAGCCAACTCATCAACACCAAAACTTGATATCCGCATCGTGCAGATGGCGAGATCAGATCGTTTCAATAGCAAGATCAATCTTTAATGAGCTCATTATACTTTTTTATAAGTTTGCTATAAGTTTAATTTAAAATATTAAATTAATGTAGTATTTAATGGTAAATATTAATTTATTTTATTATTAAAATTTTATTTTGTTAATGGCGCGAGAAGTAAGATATTAAGACAGGTGTGCTGGTGCGCACAAATCTATGTGTGAATTAGTATTAATATCGAGGGAAATAATACTAGAAGTATCAAATGAGATCATCTACAACCCTCCCTACTCCACTAATTTTTTTTAATATTTATTTAATCTTAAAAATAATTGAAAAAATTATATTTATATTTCTAACCTCTATTTTTATATATGTATAAAATTTTATTTTGAAAAATCATGTTTTAAATTTTTTAATAATTGTATTTTGTAAAATATTGTCTTTTCAAATTTTAAAAATTGTAAAACATGATTTTTCAAAATAAAATTTTTATAAACATATAAAAATAAATATTAGGAATCTAAATATAATTTTTATATTTTTTTTAAGATTGAATAAATGTTAAATATTTTTGTGATGTAGTGTTGTAAGAGATATTGACCGTAGAAGAATGAATATGTGTACACGAGGACCATGAGGTCAACGTCTTGATCTCGTAAAAGGCGCTGAACGTCAAATTTTGGGGCCCGCAGAGACACTAGGTTTGACCAGGTCGAGAAGTCATTCAATTCATTAGTGGCGGAGCCAAGGGGTGCTTGGGGTGCTCGAGCACCCCCGGCGGAAAAAAAATACAAATTTTTTTTACATATATTTAGTATTTTTAAGGTAATATAACATATTTAAATGATATTTGAAACAAGAGTCTTATCTAGCTCAAGTGGTAAGGATAGATGATGGAAGGAGAATCAAAATTTAAAGGTCTTGGATTAAATTCTCAACACCTTCACATTTTCTTTGTTTTACTGTAGCATTAATTCTTCTTTATTTCTCTCTATATTTTTTGTTTCTATCAACTATTTCATTAAAAAATGTCATATTTATGTTTATTGTTTGTTTCTCTTCTATTTTTTTGGTTACTCTCAACTATTTAAATACAAAAAAACATTTCCAAAAATCACAATTTTAGTATTTTTTAATATATTTTTTTTAAAATATTTTTAGTAAATATACACTAAAAAACAATATTTCACGAAATTTTTTTAACACCCTGACCGAAAATCCTGGCTCCGCCACTGAATTCATATACTCCGTATTATAACACGTACGAGAGTGATGTGGATGAAATGCGAAGTTGAATAGTAAATGAATAGGGAGGGAGAACACGTAGCAGATGGGGGTGCAGCGTGGGAGAAATGCCTCCTTATTCATTCATACTCCGAATATGATATGGACACGTTCAGTTTGCAGAGAGCAACCTGTAAGTCCTCTGTTACTGCTATCTGCTCTATCCTCCCACGTATTTCCCCTCTTTTCCCGTGCAATTCATAACCCCCTTCCTTTTTGTTTTATTACTAGCTGCCATGCCTGTTGTGTGATTTTTCTCATTGGAGTCTTATAAATAGGGGTGGGTGCGGGACGGGACGGAGGTCGTCCCGCGTCCCGTCCCGCGTAATTTTTGCGGGGCGGAACCGAAATGGGATTCACTAGTTTTTTTGTCGTCCTGCACGGACCTTATCCCTCACGGGACGGACCTTGTCCCTCAAATAAAAACTTGTCTAAAATTCTTATATATTTTGCGAGTTTTAAATGTGTAACACATATAAGTTATCATTTTTTTTATCTTGTAAGATTTTTCTTATATATACCCATCGATACATTATAAATATAATTATATAGTGTGTATATAGAGTTGTGTTTTATATTGTACAGTGTGTTTGTGTTGGCATGTATACTGTTGTGTGTATATACAATGCAAACACACTGTTGTGTGTGCCGTGTATATATACTCCAGTAGTTCAGTGTGTATAAACCAGTGTGCATTAAAATATATATATATATATATATATATAGGGATTGACTCCGGTGAAAACCAAAATTGCGGTAGAAACCCGTGAGGAATGACTTTTTAGCTCGGTTCACTTGCTTTATAGCCCGGTTATGAATAGAACTGACCTATAAAGTCACAAATTTTAGCCCGGTTCTAAATAAAATTGAGCTATAAAGTCACTATAGAATTTTAAAACATTAACTTTTTAGCGCGATTTTTCGGTTTGACCGAACTATAAAGTCATGTGTTATTTTAAAATTGGAGTTTTTAGCACGGTTGTTAGGTTAAACCGTGTTGTAAAGTCACCGTTTGATTGAGGTTTTTAGCACGGATTTAAAAAAAAACGAGATATAAAGTAGTCCTCACGAGTTTTTACCACAATTTGAGGTTTTCACCGGAGTCAATCCCTATATATATATATATATATATATATATATATATATATATATATATATATATATATATATATATATATATATATATATATATATATGCGGGACGGAACGGGATTTGTGGGATAGGAAATCCTCGTCCCGCGTCCCGTCCCGCATAATTTTTGCGGGACGGGATTCACTATTTTTTTTTTCGAATCCCACCGGAATCGGGACGGGACCGGGACGGGCCCGGGATTTACGGGATTTGTGCCCACCCCTACTTATAAATAAATGAGGTTTATTTTAAATTTAATTGACAAAAAAAACTAATTAGCAGTCTTAAGTAGTCTAACCCATTTGGTATGAATTAACTCACGATTTGTTCCTATATTTCTGGTATTAAAAAAGTATTCGTATATAATATAATAATAAAAAATAAATAAGTATAATCAGTCAAGCCAGTGTAATAAGAATGTAATTTGTAGTTTTGTATCGTCACGTGACATGAATGTAACATTCGGGATATTTATTGGCAATCTTTATAGTTTCGTGATACAGAACCGGACCTGAGATTTGAAATGTCCAAGACCAGATATAAAAATGGAGCCCTTTACTATTTTTTGTTGGAGAATTTTCTTTATCATTTCGTTCAATTCATTTATTTTATTTAGCTATTTTTATATAAAAAAGGTCAATATGAGTAGTTTTAAATATTTTTTTATTCGTGATTTTGGGCAATTATTCTTTTAGAAAGGGTTTGTGAAAATCTAATTTTTTTTAAATATGAAGTTGCACAAGATAAAACGAAATAAAACATTAATAAAATTTTGTTTATTTTTTATAACCATATATAATGGATAATTTCTATTTTATTGGTGGCTTTTAGTGATTATTAAATGAAATTTTGGTGGAAAAAATATAATCAAATTAATGGAGTACAAAGAGAATTGAATCATTGACTAATGGGAAAGAATAAGATTTTTTACAAATACACTATAAATTATTTAGTTAAACACTAATAAAAAAAGGGTGTTTATAGATACACCGCAAATCCAAAGGTAAAAAATGCACGTCCTTAACAACGTGCAACTCTTCTAACTAATTAGCGTTTTAAAAAAATTAATTAGTCCCTTTTAACCATGCACGCCCTTAAGAACGTGCATGATTTGGGGTGTATATAGCGAACACGTAAAAAAATCCATATACTTCAAAAAAAAAAAATTGGGCCCCTTTTAGTTTTGGGCCCGAGGCCCTCAGGTCCGGCCTTGGTGATACCGATCCCAATTTTCCCTTTTGTATCACAAAAAATAAAAAAGCCACCTACAAATATTTACCAAGTGGGCCGAATAGAAGTGTGCAAAGCACAGTCTAAAATAGTCGATTGGGCCAGCCCGTTCTAAAAGCCCACTAAGAACATCAAACTCGATTCAAAAGTCGTTTCAAAATTATTCAGATGTATAAGCTAATAAGTTTCGTTCCTCTGCTCATCAGCTTAAGGCCTTGTTTGCTTCCTCGTTTGAGTCAATCCAAAAATAAAAATGGATTTATGAGTCCAGGTCGACCTAATTTTAGAATAAAATAATAATTATAAAGAAATTTCTGAATGGGAACATATTGATTTAATGATTTACGAGTCCAGATCAACCTAATTAAAAGAAAAAAAAATCATACAAAGCAAATAGGATGACCATCCAAACAGAATTATTGAAATAAAAATAAAAAGAATTTTTAAAAGAATTGTTGAACTCTCATGTTTGAGCCTCATGGATAGCAAATAGAAAATTTGAATTATTCTGCAACCACTCGACCGAATACTCAGAGCATTTGTTCACAAATTGCACACATTGCACTCGATATATGGATTCAACTGATTTCAAATATTGACAATAATATTAGACAAGTAATACAAATAAAAACGACCTTAGCGAGAACCATATGACAAACTAAAAACGATATATTTTCCAAACTTGACGCAAAACAAAAATCTTCCCTTTCCACGACGTGGGGGAAATATGAACAATAAGAAATAAAATAGTGTTTAATGATGGAAATTATGTAGATATTAACACACAAGAATCATACCTACGAAAAATTCTCTAGTAACTACGAGACTACAAGTCTAGCGACGATATGAAAATTGTGTCTCCGGTCAAGACAACAATCGACTGCAAGAAAAAGAAAAAACATTAGATGGAGGAAATCCATGGACAACAACTTCAAAATAAATTTTGACGGATAAAAAATCTCCTCCGGAACAGCCTCTGCTGCTTTCGTTGATTCATAACCATTTGGGTTCTGTTGTAACCTCGGGTTCCTCGCTTTGTGGAGATGTCTTCCCTCTTAGAGTTGAAGCCTTGACTTTTCACCTGGGTCTTCTCGTTGCTTGAGATTGTGGTTTTCGGCACATTGAGATTGAGGGTGATAACCTTACAGTGATTAAGGTTATTTTTGGGGTCTATCACTGTCTTTGGGAGATTGAAATGATCGTCATTGATATCTTGATTCTCCTCCGACACTTCGAGTGGGCTTCTTGCAACCATGTCTTCAAAGAGATCAATAAGCTTGCAGATAAGGTGGCTCACCTCGGATACGCTATATATGGATCATGAGGCCATCATTTCCAACCCAGAGTTTTTAACCCTCGTTCAAAAGGATGTAATTAGTTGGTGAATCGGCTGGGTCTTGTCACTCTCAAAATTTTGCTTGTTTAAAAAAAGGAAAAATGACCGATAATAATATGAACTATCAACGGTGAACCAAAAATAATACGAACTTTGAGAACTACCATTCATATACAAACTATAACACATTAAACCAAAATCGATATAAGGTCAAAAATTCACAAACTATAAATTATTTTAGACTCAAATTATAATTACTTAGAAAGTTTGGGAAAATTTTATAAAATTAAATAAGAACCCTAATCCCTTTCGTGCCTTCCCAGTTTGGGGAAGTCCTCATTCCTCAACAATGGAGTTTACATAAAACTTAACCAGCCATTCAACCAATCAGCTATCCGTTCGACTGGATTTCTGGTTGATTTTGGGTTCCCATTATTCGTTCTCATGGATTCGACCTTTAATTTGGGTATCTTGATCTCCCTATTCTCGGTGGTGTTTCGAATCAGGCGGCGAAATGGTGGAGGGAAGGTCCTCTTCAATGGCGGAATTCAATCAGCCTTCAACCAACCTGCTCGAGCACCCCCCTGGCGGAAAAAAATATAAAAAATATTTTTTTATTTTTTTTTGCATATATTTAGTATTTTAAGGTAGGCGAAAATGCATAAAACCACCCTTTATTCACCTTTGTTTGCAATTAACCACCCCTTATTAAAAAATTTTCACTTAACCACCCTTTGTTCACCTTTGTTTGCAATTAACCACCCTCTATTAAAAAATTTTCACTTAACCACCCCTTATAACAAATTGTTTGCAAGTAACCACCCATCCTCCCATTTTTCTTTAAATTCAACTTTAAAGTAAAAGACGAAAATGCCCCCAAATTTGGTCATTTTGGGTTTCACGTAAAACGGGTCCCGTATAGATCCGAGTTGACTTGAACTCGAGTTTGGCCCGATTTCGGGTCGATTTCGGGTTTGTCAATTTCTATTTTTTAAATTAAAAAAATCACGATTTGGTAATTTTGTGATAATTTTAAAATGCTAAAATTAAAGACGTGGTTCTTAAGTTCTAGCGCTTGTAATTATATACTATATTTGATCTAAAATATTTGATTTTTACTATTTCTTGTAATTTTTAATAAAATTTAAAAATATCTAGAATATCAAATTTTTAAATAATTTTTTTAAAATAAATAATTTAATGCAATTAGTATTAAGCATAGAATTGTTTTAATATTTTAATGTTTTTATCTTCTTAAAAATCAAATATTATCGATCAGAGAGAGTATTATACAATACAAATAAATATAAAAGTTGATTTGAAAATGAAAGATCATGTGATTGTAATTATAAAATGTAATAAATTGAAATCTCCAAAAAAAAAATTAATCATATATAATTATAAATCAATCGGGTTAATCGGTTCACCGGATCAATTGGGTCAATCGGGTCACCGGGTCTAAACCCAGATAACCCGAAAAATTACCCGGTTTTCGGTTTCGAGTAGGAAAAAAATTTTGGGTAAAAAATTTCGGCACTTAACCGGTCGGGTCGACCGGTTCGGATCGTGTTCTGACAGGTCTACTATCAAGCATTGCCAGAGGATGGTGCAAATAAAGCGTCAATGACCAAAAGAGGTATGACTACATCTGACCTACTAGCAGAGGTAGACATAACTTGCATACATTAATGGTAATTTTGTATAAATAATAATAAATAAAAACTGTAAAAGCAAATTTGGGTGCATTTTCGTCTTTTACTTTTAAGTTGAATTTAATAGAAATTTAATTTAAAGAAAAATGGGAGGATGGGTGGTTACTTGCAAACAATTTGTCATAAGGGGTGGTTAAGTGAAAATTTTTTAATAAGGGGTGGTTAATTGCAAACAAAGGTGAATAAAGGGTGGTTAAGTGAAATTTTTTGAATAAGGGGTGGTTAATTGCAAACAAAGGTAAATAAAGGGTGGTTTTATGCATTTTCGCCTTTAAGGTAATATAACATCTTTAAATGATATTTATAACAAGAGTGTTATCTAACTCAAGTGATAAAGGAAGGAGGGAAGAAGAATCAATATCAAAATGTCTTGGATTCAAATCCCAGCTCCTTTCACTTTTTATTTATTTTATTATATCATTAATTCTTTTTTATTTCTCTCTATATTTTTTGTTTCAATCAACTATTTCATTAAAAATTCTCTCTATATTTTTTTTCTATAAATTATTTCATTAAAAAAATGTCATATTCATGTTTAAATTATACATTTAACCATTTCTTTCAATATTGTTTGTTTTACTATATCATTAATTCTTTTTTATTTCTCTCTATATTTTTTGTTTCTGTGAACTATTTCATTAAAAATTCTCTCTATATTTTTTTGTTTCTATAAACTATTTCATTAAAAAATATCATATTTGTGTTTAAATTATACATTTAAACTTTTCTTTCAATATTATTTTAAAACTAATTCTTCATGATTCACATTTTAAAAAATCACAAATTTAGTGTTTTTTCAATATTTTTAAAAAAAATCTTCTTAATAAGTATACACCAAAAAAAAAAAAAATTTACGAAATATTTTTAGCACCCCCTGACCAAGATTCCTAGCTTCGCCACTGTCTTTGCCGCTTCGACATCATCAACCTCCGTCGTCGCCGCTCCACCATCGTACGAATGGGGAAGATGAAAAAAATTTGAATTTCCAATTTTGCCCACAATTTATTATTAACTAGTCTTAATACCCGCGTGTTACGCGGTATTTTAATAAATATTATTTTATTATATATGTTATCTTTGATTTTTTTAATTAAATTATGAAGATTAAAAACAACTTGATTGAAAACTTTCTAGGAAATCAATATTTTAATCCATTAAAATATCTTAATTAAATAAATAATATCATTAACAAATTTAAAGATAAAAATAAACAAAATTGTGTTGCAACTAATAACAATGTATAAAACTAAATAAAATAAAATAATCTATCTTATTATATTATTATTTAATAATTCAAGTTTTATCTATGATCCACTAATAAATTTACATTAAAAACAAATGGTTTTTTTTAAGATATGGATAATTGTTTACATTATTATAAAATTTGATTTGAAAATACAAAAAATCATTCACTAATACAAATGAGTTAACATTTAAGTCATTGACGGTATTTACGTACCTTACTTATTAAGAAGAATAAGAACAATAATTTATAAATTCAATTAAGTGATTTTTTTAAATCAACAAAATCTTTTTTTTAAAGGGTCCATATTAAAACCTATACAAAAATTCTACTTTACCCAATTCTAATTTTTTAATATAGTTAGCACTAGATGTTAACAAAATCCTTTTTTAAAGGGTCCATATTAAAACCTATACAAAAAATCTACTTTATCCAATTCCAATTTTATTTAAATATAGGTAGTACAAAGTGTTAAAAAAATTTAGTGCTTTTCATTTATATATTTATAAGATTGTTTAGTTTATCAAAATTCATTAGATTTATTTGGATAAGTCAAAAATATTTAGATAAGTAAAAAATTCATTAGATTGTTATTTAAATCAATTGTGATTATTAATAATGATAAGTTAGTTTATGTTTCCGGTAATTAGTTTTATGTTTTCTCAATTTCATCTGATTTTTTTTTTCAAGTTGTATATAGTCTTTGTTTATTTGTTTGAATTTAATCCATTGAAGTTCCTTAATTGTGTTCATTCATTCAAACAGGAGTCCCTTGAATCTGTTAATTAATCTGTGAGTTTTGTACACGCCTCTGTTTTAGTATTATATATTGATTGATGATGATTGATGATTGATGATTACATATCGAGTCCAAATAAATTTAGAGTTTGTGAATTTTGGACCCTATATTAATTTTTGTTTAATGTGTTATAGTTTGTATATGAATTGGTAGTGTTGAAAGTTCGTATTATTTTTGGTTCACCGTTCATAGTTCGTATTATTTTTGGTCATTTTTCCTTAAAAAAAATAAAAAAATTTAAATTTCTTGAACAATGACAACCTTTGGATGGAATTAGCCTATCATCTGACAATTTCTATGATAAATTGTTGTTACTGTTTCGTTCCCACATTTTAAAGAGAACTTGGGAAAGTATTGAAGATGCCCCAAATTTAAAGCATGTAAACATCATACCATTCAACAATGAGTGGATTATATTTTCAACAAACGACCAACATCCATAAACCGATGAATCAATTCAACAAACGATCAATTAGAAACATTGGTTTCAACTCCAAGCCCATAGACGGCACACTTGGGACTTGGGATCGAAGGCTCCGGGGCGCATACGTGGACCAATAGGAGACGACCAGCGTCGCCCTGTCTTAACGTGACATTCCATCCACAGGGCCCAACGGCCTTGTGATCGAGCGCGCGCACCATGTGAACGTGACGACGTGGTTTCCTCTTCCTACGTATCCTGTTGCTTTCCCATTTTGAAGATATCGATCGATCCCTCAATTCCATCATCAGCATTCAGCAGATGGGGACAAATAGAAACAGGCTAACTACCATTCCTCCCATATATCCTCTCTACCGGTACATATGGCTACATGTATATGTGATCGAAAGATTCAGAATCAACTGTATGGGACCCACCATATGTGGCCGTATCGCGACACGTAGATGGGTCGGAGGTTGATTGGCTCACACACAAGTCGCCATCTATCCTGTATATGTATATATAATAGTTAATTAAGTGTTATGTCGTTGGTTACGCGATCGTTACATTATATGAGTGACCTAGCTAGCTACTTATGTATATGGTCCTGACTCCTGAGTGATGGGCATCTTGTGCTGTTTGTGAGGCCAATGTCTACACATGGTATATATCCATAGATCCCATTTAGATTCTTAATTACTCCATCTGTCACTTTCTTTTTCGCCACGTATTTCAAAGAGATAAATTTTTTATTAAATATTATTTTTTTAATAAATTTTGAAATGATTAAAAAAAATTGATTAAAAAATAATATTTTATAGTATTTTTACCTTCTTAAAAAACGTGAAAAAAATGCCAAAGGACATTTTTTAACGGAGGGAGTAATTTTTTTTTTGGACGTGATTAAAGCAATTAGGAAGAAAACCGATAACTAACCATTCTCCTCTAGTTGACGCTTGGACAGCGGGTCTAGCACATAAGCTGAGCGGGTTCCATCATAAAATCAATTGGTATTAGGAGGAGTAACCCACTAGCTTATATACTAATGTTTCCATGTTTATATTATCAATGTGTGATATTTGTCTCTTTATATTATCTCAACAATATGTTATTTTTATTACCATATATTTCATCGATTAATATATAAATATAAGCAGTGGCGGATCCAGGATTTTTGTCAAGGGGGGGCTGAAAATTACAAAGAACGATAATAAAATTCATCTTGCGAGTATAATGCTACAAAATACAAATATGTTCAATACTAAAATCAAGTCTAATATTAGACATATGTTCAATAATGCAAATAGGTTCAATACTACAAACAATACACAGCTAATTAACCTATTTAAGGTATCTTCCACCCTTGACTGATTACATATCTATCCCTCTGATTGGTGTGCACTTCATTTCACAAATTGCTGGCATCATAAGTTGCATCCATTTTTTGTAAGTTGCAACAAGGAGTCCATGATAACAGCAACTTGTTGCATTTTTCCTTCCAATTATCAACATTCCTTATTAATTTGCAGCAGTAGAACAAGGTCTATCAATTTCACTAACTTGTGGGAGTCAATCCACTTGAAGGAAGGACAATATTGCACACCCAATAAGATCAAATACAGCAGCAGACCATCCCTTCAATCCATCTCTCCTCTAGGATAGAGCACCTCAAAAGACAGAAAATTAAGATTTAAGACACAAACTTAACAAGGCAATTCCATGTGCTCACACAGTCACTCCTCTATGATGAAAGACTAAAATCATTTGCTCATTAAACAAGTTGCTTCCTCTATCTCTTTCAAAGGGTAGTGAAACTTGGGTGGGAAGAGGCTTACAATTCAGAATTTTTAATCCTCAAAACCATACATTCTAATTACAATTTCTTAAAATTTAATTATCAAATCACAAACAACAAATTCCAAATCACAAACAAAAAATTCACAAATTTATTTCTTACCACAACCACAAAGTCAAAATTTGATTTCTCACAAATCACAAACCCTAATCGAAATTCCCCAAAATGGATTCTCAAATCCACAAATTTTAATCCAAATTGATTCTCCGGCCGGCTCGGCGACGTGGGTGTGCGTCAGTGCGAACTAAGATCTCTTTTTTTTTTATTAGGAAAACGAAACTGAGATATCTGTTCGGGAGGACGTCGGGTCTGTTAAAAAAAAGGGAAGGTATTTTGAAGTTAAAAATAAAATGAATAAACAGATGCAAAAGGTGCGTGTACTGGAAATCGAAAGTGGGATGAAGTCTCTTGGTTTAAATTACTCCCCTGCCTTCACCACTGGGCCAAGTCGTCATTGTATTTACTCCTCTTCTTTAATTATATATATTACATAATAACAGGATAGGGGGGCTTCAGCCACAAGCCCCCCTAGATCCGCCGCTGTATAATATAAGACGTAAATAAAATTACTAGGCCTAAATTTAGAAATTTTCAAGGATAGGGTTTTACCAAATTAAATCACTCCAACCTTATTACCAAACCATACCCATAGTTACCCAAAATGTCCATTCCTCACATGGCACATGGAGAAAGAAGAAAGAAGGGTAAACTGTAATCGGTCAATAGCGATGGGGAGATGGTTGGCATAGTCGATCGATCTTACATGACAACGACGGTAACCAATCAATTCATACCAACTATTTACTTGTTTGTTTCATGTGTATACATATTCTCCTCTTTCATAGCTTCATAATCATAGCTAGGTGAATAGGTGTATATATACACTCAAAGTAGACACAAAACAAACAAACAAATAAATAAATAAATAAATAAATAAAACCATTTATCCATGAATACTCCACTCCTGGTAATAAGGACACCGGGTAACGGACGAGTTTCGGAGTTTGGCACCACTTACTCTCCCGCTTCACGATCGATTTGTCGTATGGAATGATGGAGAATGGTCTATTAAACTAGTCTTTTTATTTTAACACCACGGTTTGTGACGATATGTAAATCGGATCATTACCATAAAGTTAAAATCCCTAATTTGGCAAAGTTTCCTAATTAGGCTCAATAATTGGGCAGCACGCTATAGCGAGTTGGCCAAAATTTGGCCCACTTGTTGACCCCCTCCCCCCCCCCCCCCCCAAAAAAAAAAATTTGGCCCCCTTTCTCTTTTGAGCAACTTTGGCCCCCTTTCTATTCCTACCCGAAGAAATGAAATAAAATACGTATTTTTAAAATATTTTTTCTTCAATTTCAACAGTTTTTCTATTAATTTAAAGAATTGAAGATGTATTTAATTTTAAAGGATACTTTAAATTTAGATAATATTCTTTTGATTTTTCTGTTATTTTTTATTTTGGATGTAGAGATATAGCTTGCAGTTGCTCAAGGAAGAGGATGATTTCTACGACGTCATTTCGTGTGGTTTCGTTGGACCTTTTAATTGAGCAGCTAAACGGCGTCGTTTTACCTTAAGAAGGCCATATTCAATTTTAATAAATCCGGCATCGTTTTGAGCTTCCTCTTCCTTCAACCTTTTTTCCTCACCTGTGAAGTACGTGTTCGTTCTCTCCAGATTCACACTCAAGTTTAGTCAAATTGGTTTGTTAGATTCCCGCCAATTGCAACTGATTGGAAGGTACTAGATCTCATTCTGGTTTTAGTTGTGTATATAAATAGAGGATTGTTCCTCATTTTCCTGTAACAGATTCTACCATTCCTCTTCAATAAAATTTTCGGTTCTTCAATCTTCTGGTTCTCGTTTTCCACATTGGAGAATGTGATAGGAAACTATTAAAAAATAGTATTGAAATTCTCCTAAAATTCTAAAATTTATAAAATGAAAAACATGTTAGAGATGCTCTAACCTGATTACATCGATCAGTAAAATTCAATTCATTTTAATTTCTTAAGTCTGTATTTCATCGTCGGAAATGAAATCCAGGGAAGAAATTAAAATGAAATATATGCTCCAACTAATTAAAAGTCCGATCCCCACCAATATAATGAAACTGATGCATATTTTTAGCACTTGCGTGCTTTATAATCAATTCAAAATTAGAGGCCTAATATCTAACTACCTGCAAATGCAATGGGAATTGGTGCATTCATTTATTTTTTTGTTGGATGCCGAATTTGCGGGATCAATGCACATGAAATGTTATCATTAACGAGTTAAACTAAGACCATCATCAACACTTTGCCTCCAATTTTCTCAAAATATGAAAATAAAATACATATTATTTAAATTATTTTTTCTTTAATTCTACAACTTCTCCATTTCAAAAACTCGAGAATCATTTAATTTGAAAAATGCTGCAAATTTAGGAAATTCTCTCTAATTTTTCTACTGCTTCTTCATTTGTAGAATGTGATAAGAAATCTGTTGAACTAAAAAATACCTTAAAATTAACCAAAAATTCCAAAATCCCCAAATGGAGAAACTGAGCATCTCCAACCGATTCTCCATTTGGGAGTTTTTGGTGAATTTTAAGATTTTTTTGATCTAATAGATTCTCCATTCTCTTTTTCAAAATGGGAAAACAGTAGAAAAAATAGAGACACTTTTCTAAATATGCATTATTTTCCAAAAGTAAATTATTTTTTAAATCTTAGAAATGAAAAAGCGGTTGCAGTTAAAACAAAAAATAATTTAAAAATATGAATTTATTTCCACATTTTAGGAAAATTTTAGAAAAACGGTAAGATCTCTAATAGTAAACCCTTTTAGACAGTTGACAAATTAAGCGATATTATCGATGAAGTAAACCTTAAATTGCCGTCCAAATTAACAAATTAATTAATCCTAATTAAAGATTAGGGCAGGTTCAGTACCACTCCATTGAAACAGAAGAAACAAACATTATATTTTCAGGAGAGTTGGAAAACTCGTATATCAATCATTAAGCTAGCATATCTGCATATGCATCGCAAACTACGGATCATGCTTATTCTAATTTCCTCCCCTTTTTAATTCTCGCGTCAAATTTTTTCAATAAAAAAAAATGATAAGATAAATTAAATAAGTAAATACATGTCCGTATTGAGATGAAAAGATGATCCTCTACATTGATTTTATTAGAAAGGTGGGTACAAACCTTATAATTAAAAATAAAAATAAATTCGACATGTCTCCCGTTTTCATACGACCCCTCGAACTTCACTTTATATTTATATTTTTGGTTTAATTTAGTGGATGTCCAAAAAAATGGACATAATTAAGTAAATGTCCACTTTTTAAAAAAATTAAGTAAATGTCCATATTTGACACTTTTATCCTTCCTTCTCATCGCTTACCCTTCCCTTCTCCCTTTGACCCTTAACCTCCCCTTCCCCCTTTGACTATTTTTAATTTTGATATTGACTAGTCAACATTAACCAATTAAGTCAATGCCTAGATTTGATGACAATTATTTTTGGTGACAACTGTTTCTGATAATTTTTTTTGGTGACAATCATTTTTTTGGTGACATTTTTTTTCCTGGTGATAATTTTGGAGTAAATTTTTTCTGGTGACAATTGATTTTTTTTCTTGGTGACAATTTTTTCAGTGACAGATTTCGGTCAAGGCCTACATTTGATGACAATTTTTTGATGACAGTTGAGTATATTTTTCTGGTGACAGTTAATTGTGACAATTATTTTGGTGACATTTTATTTTTTCCGGTGACAGTTAGGGGGAAATCTTTTCTAGTGACAATTGATTTTCTTTTTTTTTTCTTGTGATAATTGTTGGTGACAAAAAAAATTTGGGTGACAATTGATTTTCTTCCGGTGACAGTTGCCAGTAACACTTTTCCTCGGTGACAAATGGGGTTTTTCTCCTAATAGATGATTTTCCCGATGACAATTGTTGGTGACAACTATTAATGACGAGGTTGATGACAATATATTGTCACCATGATATTGTAACCTTAAAAAAATTGTCACCATAATATTATACATCACCAAGACATTGTCATCAACTACAGAACACTGTTTTCATATTGTTTAATCAACCGTATTGTCACCAACTTATAAAAAACATTGTCACCAACCTCTTTTCAATAATCTATTGATACCAACAATAAAACAGTGTAACCAACCTATTTTCATCAAGCTTTGGTCAATAATCTATTGTCACCAATTACAAAACTTTGTCACCAATCTAGTGTCAACCACCTATTTTTAGAAATTAATTGTCACCAACGATAAAACAGTGTCACTAACCAATTGTCACGAACTACAAAGCACTTTCATCAACTTAAAATGTTTACAATGCTAATGTTATCACATTTGTCATCTAATATTAACACATTTTTGTTACAAAACTGAAACCCTAGAACAAGGGGATCATAGACCCAAGAGGGGCTAAACCTGAGCAGACGAAAATTTGATGTACAGTATAGTTTAGGGTTTAGGGTTTAGAATTTAGGGTTTATGGCCTTGGCCCTAAACCCTAAAGACTAGAACTAGGGGAGCATAGACCCTAGAACTAGGGGAGCATAGACCCTAGAGGGGTTAAACTTGAGCAAACGAATAATTTGATGTACAATACTGTAATGGCATTACATTTGTCATCTAATATTAATGCATTTTTGTTACAATAATAACCCTAAGTAGATGAAATTTGATGTAAAGTTTAACTTTGTAATACTTAATTGTCAGACTACAAAATATTGTCACCAACCTATTGTCAACAACTACGAAACACTGTCATCAAATTATTTTCACCAACAAGTGAACAATGTCACCAAACATTGTCACCAACCAATTGTCACCAACTAAAAAACATTGTCACTAATCTATTATCCCTAAACAAAGAACATTATCACCACCCTTATTGACACCAACCTACTTTAGTAATCTGTTGTCACCAACAATAAAATAGTGTCATCAACCTATTGTCATCAAAATATTGTTTCAACAAATATTTGTCACCAAGTCCATGTAATTACAAACAAACTGTCATCACCATACTAAATATCACCAAGATAGTAATTTAATGTCACTAATGACAAAACATTATACCATATATATAGTAACTAAAACTAAGCAAACAATAATAAATGTCACCACTACATTATATATCATCAAATATTGTCACCCAATAAAATTTTAAAAGCTTTACGAGTTTCTCTCACCTAAAATTGGCACCAAAATAGTGTCACTAACCTATTTTCACCGACTACAAAACACTATCACCAAATTAAAATGGGTGGACACTACTAATGTCATCACTGTTGTCACCTAATATTAACTCACCTTTTGTCACCAAACTAAAACCCAAGAACTAGGGGAGCATAAATTGCAACATTGTCGAAGAATAGTGCACAAAACCCTATGACAAGAGAAGCAAAAACTTTAGAGGGGTTAATGTTAAGAAAAAAACCCAAACAAATCACCTCTCACTACTCATTTCTCAGCATCCAATTCATCTTAACTTAATCTTAATGATAAAAATCGATCATATGAAGTGAGTAGCTGATAACTCATTTCACAACCTTCAACAACCGATGATCTAAATGCTACTACTAACTGAATGTAACTTTGCATCATATTCATCTCATACATACAAATCAAGTAAACAAATGTAGGAACTGTTGAATGAACTAAGTAACCATATATTCGTGAACACAATGAATCTGTTGAAATTTTCCATTCAAATAAAGCTCATGAAACTTTTCCATTCAAATGAAGCTCATGGACTGAAGTCAAAGGGGTCAAAATCAAATTTGAGAGATTTGAGACTTTGAAACATCAGAGCATCGTTGAATAATCCAGACAAGTCCAAACTTGCCGAGAAAGAGATCAAATTGAACGCATTGAGCCACGCTGGTTAGGAACTCGGATCTCCGCCGTGAACTTCCCTCGCAACCTCTGTCTCACTCCTCTGTAGTGCTTCCTCTCCTCCACAACGATCAAAGGCCGAGGGCCCGAGGCTGAGCAGAACTGGCGAACTCGATCCAATCGAGCTTCTTCGGCTCTGGCGCCGAAACCGCGATCTTCATCGAAGGCTTCCTCTCGTTGAATCTCGAATTGGATTGCGAACTCAATTGGCTAGGTTTTGGCGCTGGAGAAAACAGATCGACGAGGCTTCCTCTCGTTGAATCCCGAATTGAATTGCAGACTCGATTGGGGGATCTGTTTCACAAGGAAGACGGCGAGGGCGAGGGCGATCGACTTCCACGGGACTATCAGTCGATGACCACCACCCCCCACCAAATCTCAATCGTCGTTCTTTTGCTTTGCATCGGCCTCCTTTCTCCAACCCTCTTTTTTCCAATGTCCTTATACAAGATTTATACAAGGGTAGTGTTGGTATTATATAAAATTTATGAACATTTCCTTAATATCTATTTCAATGTGGACATTTTCTTAATTAGGTTTTCTAAATGGATATTTGAGCAAATTTTTCCTATATTTTTTAATATAATTTTTCATCTCATATATCCAATGTGAAAATTTTAATTAATTTCTTCCTGTGCAACTATGTATTCACCGCTCGTCCGCATGGACTTAGCTCAATCGGTCGTAGGAGTGACATTTGGATTATAGATTAAGGATCGAGTCTCCCAAACGAGAGACTTTTTGTACGTAGCGAGCGCTGATCCCAGACCCTTATTACCAGTTAAGTCATCATAATTTACCTCTTTTAATGATCTCCGTCGAGTCGGAGTACTCACCGCTTACCCAATTGAAACTTGAATAATAATTTTTTCAAAGTTTGAGTAGCAATTAGACGAAGATAATGGGTGACCACAACTAGCAAGGTCTCCTACCACTTCAATTCCACGGCCCACTTAAATATATGTTTTTAACATTCTAACTCTCCAAGAAAAATAATGATTTTATAACCAAAAAAAAAATAAAAAAAAATAATGATTTTATATAGGTTCAACGCTTCAACCGTCTCTGTCAGAGAAAAACTAAGAGGGTATTCCAAGTATCCAAAACTCATTAATTCAATCAATAAATGAATAATAAAAAAATACGTAGTAGAAAAAAATGTATTATCGGTACATTAAAGTCTAATAGAAAGGTTGAACATACGGGAGTAATATTAAATCTTCTATATAGGGTGGGTGGCATAACGTAACCACGGTCGTTACTTCGTAGCCAAACGCGTGGTCTCTTGCTCTCTTCTTCTCTCTCGATCTCTTTCACTCGACTCTTATATCAATCCACCACGGAGTTTTCTCTATTCAGTCACTTCCACTCATACTTCCATATTTCCTTTAATTTCGCGCACATCATTTCTTTCGAATCGTAGCAATCAATCTCCGCAGAAGAGCGAATCGAAGAAGAAGAAGATAGAATGGAGAAGAAGGGATCGATTCTGATGCAGAAGTACGAGCTAGGTCGAATGTTAGGTCAAGGAACCTTCGCGAAGGTGTACTACGCAAGGAGCGTCGAAACTGGCCAGAGCGTAGCAATCAAGGTGATCAACAAGGAGAAGGTGATGAAGATCGGCCTAATCGACCAGATCAAGCGAGAGATCTCCGTAATGAGGCTCGTTCGCCACCCGAACGTCGTCCAGCTCTACGAGGTCATGGCCACCAAGACGAAGATCTTCTTCGCTATGGAGTATGTCAAAGGCGGCGAGCTCTTCGCCAAGGTCGCGCGCGGCCGTCTCAAGGAAGGCGACGCCCGCAAGTACTTCCAGCAGCTGATCAGTGCCGTTGATTTCTGCCACAGCCGCGGCGTTTACCACCGGGATCTGAAGCCGGAGAATCTCCTCCTCGACGAGAACGGCGATCTTAAGGTCTCCGATTTCGGCCTCAGCGCGCTCTATGAGTCGCGCAGGCCCGATGGCCTCCTCCACACCACGTGCGGCACCCCTGCCTACGTGGCGCCGGAAGTCATCAGCAAGCGCGGCTACGACGGCGCCAAGGCCGATGTCTGGGCCTGCGGTGTGGTTCTCTATGTGCTGCTTGCAGGTTTCCTCCCCTTCAACGACCGGAATCTCATGGAGATGTATAAGAGGATCAGCAAGGGAGAGTTCAAGTGCCCGCAGTGGTTCGCGCCCGAGGTCCGGAAGCTCATAACGAAGATTCTAGATCCGAGTCCGAGATCAAGGATCCCCTTGCCGAAGATCATGGAGAATTCATGGTTCAAGAAGGGGATAAAACTCGCAATTGATCCTAACTTGATCAATCAGGACGAGATTATCGATAATTCCAGCTCCGATTCCACGCCTCGCGATGTCCGCGAAGCGTTCGGTTCAGATTCGAGTAATTCAAGCATGATGCGAGTCAATTCGATGAATGCGTTCGAGATAATTTCGCTCTCACCTGGCTTCAATCTATCGAGCCTGTTTAAGGAGGACGCGAACTATGCCCCAGAGTCGAGATTCTCAAGCAACAGGTCGTCATCAACGATAGTTTCGAAGTTCGAGGAGATAGCGGAGACGGAGAGGTTCAACATAAGGAAGAAGGATGGGAGGGTGAAGCTGCAGAGCAACAAGGAAGGGAGGAAGGGATTGCTGGCGATAGAGGCGGAGATATTCGAGATTGCGCCATCGGTACACATGGTGGAGCTGAAGAAAGCGGCAGGGGACACTTGGGAATACAATAAGTTCTGCGATCAGGAACTCAAGCCCGCACTCAAGGACATTGTTTGGACTTGGGAAGGGGGTGATCCGAAGCTTCAACACCAGCCATCAATAGCTCGCACAGTGAGCAATTAATCAGTATAGGATTAATGTGTTTTTAGTTTCATAACATACTGTAATTTTGAAAATTAAGTTTTGTATTTCTTTTCCAAGATCAGCTTTGGAAAAGTATAAGGGACACCATCACCAACCTTTCCATGTATACATAGCTTTTCATACTAAACTACCTCACTTGCAAAGATTAATGTATATGTATGATTTAGCAGCTACATGCTGCATCAACTTTACATTGATAAGAATAATATAGGTCTGAATGTTTTCATTGTTGTATGTAGATCTGCGATGCACTTACATAGTTTCGTCGTGACTCAAATAAGAAACGAACTTGAAGTTAAATAGATGAAAAGATATTTAATAAAAGAGATTGCATTAGGTGATAAGATTGCACATATTTTCAGTGTAAAAAAAAAAATGGAATGCATTAGGTGATAAGATTGCACATATTTTCAGTGTAAACAAAAAATGGAAAAAAGGGCCCAACCGGGTTCGAACCGGTGACCTCTTGATCTGCAGTCAAATGCTCTACCACTGAGCTATGGACCCATATTGCTCTGTTTCATCAAGTTATTATTTTAAACCGTTTATCTTCGAAAAATAGAATTTACGACTTCGATAGTTCGAATTCGATCACTGCTCACCGTTGCCGGAGGACGCTCGTTTGCCCTTTGTCTCCCGTTCGTATTCTCTCTTCCGCCGTAGTTCTTTGCTGCGCTTGCCGTGTTTTTTTAGGGATGTTCGTTTGTTCTAATTAGGGTTTTGGCCCTCATTATCTTCTCCAGAAACCTAAAATTCCGTTGGGAGGTTTAGAGAACAAATTCTCATGGCTACCAGTAAGGAGGAGTCGGAGGCTTTCAATATTCTCAATCTAATGTACCAAGACGACGACGATGATATGGAGGAGCCTGAAGGAGGCAATGACGAAGACGTCCAAGAAGATGCTGAACCACAAATCCGGCAATTGCGATCGGATGGCATCGGATTGAAAGTGGAGAATAGAGAAGATCAAAAATCGAAGGGGACGGATACTGATTTTCCTGGCCTAGCTCTGGGTGGCACTCCTATGCGGCAATTACATTCGAGGCCGACCATTGTCCACGATGAAGTTGCCATGTCTCCGAAGGCAGAGGTAATGCCGTAATGCTGATTGGTGCCTTTGTTACTTCCAGGCTAGGGTTATTTTCTGTTCATCTTTCGTCATGAGGTTTAGTAATGGTCAATTCTTGATGATATTTGTGTCCTCTGGGACCTAATTTGTCCAGGTTTTGCTCCAAAACTTGTTTGATCGATTTGTTCTGTACTTTGATGCTGATGGGGTTGATTTCTGTTTTATTTGCTAGATACTATGCATCTATCCTGAACTTAAATCATCTCGATTTCTTTGTTTCAGGAAGGTGATTGTTTGGGCAATGTTGAGGCTATGCATGCTGAAGATGCTAAGAATGCACATGGTTTCTTACTGCTTTTTTCACTCCTTTTTTGTTCATTGCTTATCCGTTCTTTGAGTTTGTAGTACTAGAGGAAGCTAGGGTTTACTTCATTGTATACTTTACATCATCTGTATATATGTTATGTGATTTTGTTCCATGCTGCAGCTGTCGTTCACGAGAATGCATTATCTGGAAATGTATGGATGACAACACCAAGCATTCATTTGACTAGTCGACCGTCTGTCAGGGTGGAGGACTCAGAGTATGATGCAGAAGAAAATGATTCAACGTGGTTTGAAAAGGAAGATTTTACAGGTGTTAATAACATTGAAAATATGGATCCACTGGGTAACTTTCTTCCGCCTACACCAAACACCAAATGCTCTATGGAGTTGCAAGTAAGTGTTTTCACTCTATTGGGTCTTTTGTGATTTGACAAGGTTGTAATCATCTTCCCTGAAAGCTGGTGTGGATTATATATGCTTGCTATTACTAACTTTTGTAGTAAAGAGCATTCATTTGTATTTAGGAGAAGAATCATCCGTTTTCTATGAGTCTCTTAATATGAAAATAATGAATAATGGTTTATAGGTTGAGCTTAATACGGAGTATTATCCATTAGCTGGTGTAGATATTGATTTCTTTGTATGTTTGTCTGCAAACCGTTGAAGTTGGCTGCCTTGAATCCTTGATCTCACTGCATTACTAATTTCTGAAAACTATACAGTATGTGTAGTGTAGTACCTTTTTTGGGGGTTTGGATGACGTTTTTTCTAATCTCAGGTTAAGCCCTCTTTCATTCCTTTTCCCTCTTGTTGTCAATTTTCTGCATTTATTTGATTTACAAATTGAGTCCGTGATCCTAGAATGACAATATATTTATGCTACATTCCTGTCTGTAGTAAAATCCTGTTTAACTTAGTGACCTTTAGCTTCTCTTTGATGTTTACACGTTCTACTACCATTTACAAAACGTCAGTAGTGCTTTGGAGAATTGAAGTATGGAATCATGGTTATTCATCATGAACAGCTTAGTGATGGGTGTGTGTGTCCATGCTTGTCCTATCTTTCTATGTTAAATAGTAGCTATATTCTAAACATCATGTTCTTCCCCTTCATGTGTAGCTTTGTATTGATGACTTTAAAATGGCTATTACAAATTATGTTGGCTCATATTATGGAAATTTCATTCTACAGGAGAAGAGAAATAAGTTTCTTGCATATATGAGGCAAAAGGGAAAAAGCTTCAATGCGGAGGTCCGCAAGCGAAAGGACTACGGAAATCCTGACTTCCTGCTGCAAGCTGTGAGTTACCAGGACATTGATCAAATAGGGTCATGCTTGAGTAAATATGTGTTTGACCCCCATGGATACGATAAAAGTGACTATTATGATGCAATAGGTGATCATCAGTTATTCTTAGTTTCTGTCAACGTTTTTCTATGTAATCTATACATGTTAAATATTCCTGCAGCGGCGTAGCTCATTTGCCCCCCGTTTTTTTGTTCTGGGAAGCAGAAGCTGATATGAAAAGTGAAATGGAGAGGAAAGAGCAAGAAAAGAAGAAGAATCCAGTAGTAGAATTTGTTTCTGGTGGAAGTGGATCTCAACTGGCTTCTATACTTGCTGCTTCAAAAATTAGCATGTCTGTTTCGGGTATATTTCAATTTTTTTACACAAGCCACTGCATGAACAGCATTAAATCTGGAAGTATGTTTGCTTGTGGTGCTAATATTGTCCCATAAGGATGTGCACTTATTATGAGTTAATTTCGCCTAACTGTGTGGATCAATACCATTTTGTGCAGGTGTCTCCAATCTAGCTTTTGGTGGGTTACAATCAGCATCAGCTGAGGCCACACCTATGGAGGGTAGGCAGAACAAGAAGTCAAAATGGGACAAGGTGCTGTTTCATTAGGTTCTTTTTAGCTTAGTAAAGGACACATGAACTTGTCCATAATGATTTCATCCGTTATAGGTGGATGGTGACCAGAGGACTGCATTAACGGGTGGACAGTCAACTCAAGCTGCTGCAGCAGCCCATGAAACAGTGCTGTCTACGGCTAATGTTCGATCAGGATATACTACTTCTAGTTCTATGTGAGTTTTGTGTGCTTTTGAATCATTGTCATTTTGACACTTGTTCTTGTTGATATTGTGTAGATGGTTCTTTGCATTATTTACCGTTTGACTCCTTTCCCTCCTGATGGTGCTCCCTAACCATTTTGTCCGCTGGTTCTTTATGCCTATGGAAATAGACAACAAGACCAACTTACTATATGGGAATTCATTTCTATGTGAAACATTTATCTTTGCTGTTGAGAAGGCTCATTATCTGTACATCATATGATTTGTTAACCTTGATCAAATTTGCTTAATAATCTTTCCATGTTGGGTAACTAGCATCTGTATGCCCATTCAAGTCCAAAAGTATGATCAGGTACTTACTCTTTATAAAATTGCAGGCAACAAAGACGTAGAGAATCATGAGAAAGAAGGTCGATCCGATGATCTTAATTTGTGCAGTAAGCGAAGGCAATGATGCTCTCAGAATGTCTGAGAGTTGCAACGATGGTAAAACACTCTCTTAATTCAATCGTTTAACATTTCTTGCTAAGTTTTGATAGCTCCTCTTCGCACAACTTGCGGACTAGAAGTTGAAGTGGAACAACTTTGTAGTGTCTCTAATATGAAAGAAAACCCTTTGGTTGAGAGGTCCAAATACCCATTTTTGTGGTCTACACTCTACTAGTCAGAACAGTAAACTTCTCATAGTAAACTGTGAGCTTATTGTATCAGTGCACTTGATGATTATTGTCCATGAGCATTGGGCCGGGCTAAGTCCATTCCCTTACCTTGCCCCATGCCCACCCGTTCATTTGGGTCGGGCTTTCGGGCAAGTAATGATGCATTGCCACTGTACATTACCTTATACATGTCCAAAATTCGCATTGCCTAAATGTTATGTTACCAAAAATAGTTTGAGTGAACAATGACCCAAATTTGAGATGGCGATCGAACCCTTTTAATTGCCTGACGAGAAAAGGAAAGAACAGGTGAGTGCCATTTCCACTTGCACAAGCACTTGAGCCAATCAGACTACTAAAAATCATAGTAGGAAACTGAAATCTCATAAAAATAATAATAATAAATGCCTGTCTTTTTACCCAGAGTAGGGCAGTAAATGAGGGAGCTACAGCTTTTCGGGGAATTCAATTGGAATAGAGACGTTGGGGATTCACATGTTGGGGGAGGACACATCCTCTTTAATTCTTACTCTGTTTTGTTCCGTTACTTTGTACCACCATTTCACCCGCTTAATTTTATATGCCCCCCATCTCAAATAATGTTGGCTAAGATTTTGTGCTCCAAATTGACAAATTTCTGTTATTGTAAAAACAATGTATCTCATCGAATTTGTATCCTATCTTTTTTTTTCCCGAAATGTTAAGTTCGACTCTACCAAAAAAGTTGAACACAATCTGGGATCCATTTTTATCAATTGACCGAATATGTTTTTCCTCACTGCTTTTAATAAGGGCTAAAATCATGCAAAAGCTGGTGAGTTTGTGCCCACACTTGTGTTTTTGAGGTGTCATCATGGCGACACCTAAAAAGGTTAGAACTTTTTTTATATTAAGAAAATTGGCATTATCTGGGGGTTAACTAAATGTGAATTTCTCAAAGAAATAGTTAAATGGAGGCCAGTCCAGAAGGTTTAACGTTCTGCTTGGTACTTGGTAGTTGCCTGTTACCACTTCCTTTAGGGGTAATATTGGAATTTTCTAAAATCCAACGGATACTTGCCCATTTTGCATCAGAAATAGGTTGAGGAAACATGTGTGTCAAAGAGTAAGCCTCCTCTCTTACTCTCTTCCTCCTTTTTTACAGTGGTTACTCTCTCTCTGTAAATCACCATCTCAGCTACAAAC
Organism: Persicaria tinctoria; assembly: GCA_037127255.1. Classification (NCBI taxonomy): domain Eukaryota; kingdom Viridiplantae; phylum Streptophyta; class Magnoliopsida; order Caryophyllales; family Polygonaceae; genus Persicaria; species Persicaria tinctoria. Next base: position 63,322,218 of record JBANSL010000010.1, on the reverse strand, counting down.
TCCTCCTTTTTCCCTTCATCAGCTGATGCACTTTTCAACTTCAAGTTCAATAACCTTGATAAGATTCTTTCAATCCTTCATTCTCTGGTGATTTCCTTCATAGCAATCGAATCAATGGCGGCTATGAAGCAAGAAGAAATTAGCCATCCAGCAATGGACCAACTCCAGGGATTGGAGTACTGTATTGACTCTAACCCTCCTTGGGGTAAATCTCAAAACTTTTCATCGCTTTTTCTTTCTGGTCTTTCTCTACAAGCGTTTGCTGACCATTTTGAGTGTTGGGAAACAGGGGAAGCAGTTGCTCTGGGCTTTCAACACTACATCTTGTCGTTGGGAACTGCAGTTATGATCCCCACAATCCTTATTAATGCAATGGAAGGAACAAATGTGAGTCCTTCATCACCTAGATTTATCGAAATCTCTAATGTTTTTTTCCCTCATAGTAGTATTATTTTTAAGTTAGATTATCAATGCATTGTTAATGGTAAACACATTTATGATTACTGTATATTCTAATTGGTTACTTGTTGCTATTTTTTTTTATCAATTATATTATTTGTTATTTTACTTTGTAATTGGTTGATTTTACCTTTTCCACATTTTTATAGTTAATAAATTTTTTAACCTGTGTGAATGAAACTAGAAGGGCAAACATTATCAAATTATTGTACTATTTTAGTCTTTTCTTTGAATGGATGAGTCTCAACTTCATAATATACAACTTTCTCACTTTTACTCTCATCGAGTAGTTTTAGGCTTTTAAGGTGATCAAGTGTGGAGGAAACCTATCATAATACTTTTTCACACTTTAGACTAATTCCAATGGTATGGTGCAAATGCCTAAATATGCACATTTTGATGCAAATTGTGCTTTAATGGTTACTTTTGAGTGTTTAAAATGTGCACAGTTGCACACAAATGCTCAAATATAAGCACATCACCTCCCCCATGTGCAATTTTTTTTTTTATCACTTTTCAATAAAGTAAAGTCATTTCTATTGGTTGTTTTTAAGTTTTTTCTTTTCCTTTTTAATTTAATCATATTTACTTAGAGATAAATGTGTATAAAATGCACATTTAACCAATGGAATAAAACATCAAAAAGTGATGTGCATTTTTAAACACCTTGTGCAAATATGTACATTTGCACACTTAACCATTGGAGTTAGTCTTACAAAGAACAAACTTTTGTCCCATTGTGTATTTTCTTTGGATGAATGTCTCATGTCTGTATGATTCAGTTAGGACTAGCACAAAATGGTTTGTTTTACTGTCATGATTGGGAATTTTGTGAACCAGGATGCCAAAGCAAGAGTAGTGCAAACTCTGCTGTTTGTGCAAGGAATCAACACCCTCCTCCAGACGCTATTCGGAACTCGACTTCCCATTGTCGTCGGAGCCTCTTATGCCTATATGGTCCCCATCATCTCCATCATCTATGACTCTTCTTTTGCTAGTATTGAAGATCCTGATGTGGTTGGCCCCCTTCTCTCTCTTTAATCATCCTCCTGCAAGCATTTGTTTCAGTTCTTTTACATTTCCCAATAGATATTCTTTTGTAAACACTTAAAGCTGGTGTCCCACTTCCAACACTAAAAGATAAGCACTTCTAATTTGGCATTTAACTATCTTATTTCAACAAAGAAATGGGACAATCTTTACTGAAAAAGTGACTTAAAACTTGCTTTGCTCTATTCATGTTTATCATGCTTATCATATGGAAGAGGAGTGGGCTTTTAATGGGGTTGTGTGCAATTGTGCATTTGTGTGAATCTCTAAACTTGATTCCTACATGTGCAATAAAAAAGCCTTATCTTTTAAGGCCTAAAAATAATTAATTGCTTCATTTTCTTCACTTTCTCAAAAGTGAGCTTGGATCTCTGTGTGAGTATGTGTGATTAGCTTTTTGAATCAGCTAAAGATAGCTTTAACAGAGTGCTAGCAATTGATGAACCCAATTTACCAATTTGCCACTGAAGAAAATCTCTGTGGTGCTAGTGTAACTGAATGCAAATGGAAACATTTGGTGTGTGTAATCTTAACAGAGGTTTCATAGTATAATGAGGGCGGTCCAAGGCGCTCTGATTGTGGCCTCTAGTGTGCAGATCATTCTGGGTCACAGCCAGATTTGGGCAATTTGCTCCAGGTGAAGAAAAGTTTGGCTTAAAAATGAAAACTTTTACCGTAACAGAAAGTGTAAGCTTAATTAGTTTGATTTTTTAAAACCTCAGGTTTTTCAGTCCACTGGGAATGGTTCCTGTGGTGGCTCTTACTGGCTTTGGCTTGTTTGACAGAGGCTTCCCTTTGGTAAGAAGACATTGCTTGCTGATCAACTTGAAGAAAGTTTAAAGGAATTATTGATTCGTCTTTTGTAAACTAAAAACTAACCTTCAATTCTTTCTGGAATTTGTATTTCACCAGGTGGGGCGATGCGTTGAAATAGGCGTTCCAACGCTTATCCTATTTGTCGTACTTTCTCAGGTAAAGTAGAAATAAGCGCGGTCATTTACCGAAAATAAGCACTGCCACTTTGGCACTGTATGAAGATAGTATTAAGATCAAGGATTCCTTGTTTTGTTTTGAGCAGTACTTGAAACATATTCAGCTGAGACAGCTGCCTATTCTCGAGCGTTTTGCCCTCCTCATAACCATTGCAATCATATGGACATATGCACAAATTTTGACAGCTGGCGGAGCCTACAGGCATCGTCCAGAGATAACGCAGTTCAGCTGCCGGACTGACAAGTCCCACCTCATTTCATCTGCTCCATGGTAAAACAATATGCATCTCCAAATGATGCAGATTTCCGAGTTCATAAATAATGATCTTTCAGCTCCTTTGATTTAGATGCATCTAATACTTATGCTGTTTTTTCATAGGATAAAGATTCCATACCCTTTACAATGGGGCGCTCCTACATTCGATGTAGGCCATGCCTTTGGGATGATGGCAGCAGTTATTGTCTCAATGATTGAGGTTGATAAGACAAAATTCACCCCCTTTTAATCCGTCTATGAGGCGACATTATTTGATCGACATTCAATATTTTGATGCAGTCAACTGGGGCTTACAAAGCAGCAGCGCGAGTGGCAAGTGCCACCCCTCCCCCTGCTCATGTTTTGAGCCGTGGTATAGGCTGGCAGGTTTGTATTTCGTGGGTGAAAAACAAAGCTAATCAGGTGTAGTGTAAAGCCATAATCTATTAATCTGAATGCTCTTTGACAGGGTATTGGGATCTTACTGAGTGGACTGTTTGGAACCTTAAGTGGCTCTTCAGTTTCTGTGTAAGCATCAAAAACTCCTTTTCTCTTTATGTTAAATCTGATATTCTTTTGTGCTTGGCTTGGAACTTCATACTGAGATGCTCATACATAACTATCAGAGAGAACATTGGCCTAATCACAAGTACTCGTGTTGGGAGTCGTCGGGTCATCCAAATTTCTGCTGGTTTTATGATTTTCTTCTCAATCTTAGGTACACTTAAATTTGTTGCCATAACTAAAGACTTTGTTGCTGTACACAGTATATACAAGTATGTAACTAGAAATTTCTCATTTGCTTTGGTGTGGGTGTCCTTGCAGGGAAATTCGGAGCTTTGTTTGCTTCAATACCCTTCCCTATCTTTGCAGCGGTTTACTGCGTTCTCTTCGGCCTTGTTGGTAAGTGTAATTCAGACGCCGCAATAGTTACTTCAGCATTGCTCTTCGTTCTTCAACCTATTGGATGTTTTATAACAGGATCCATAGGATTATCATTCTTGCAATTCACCAACATGAACTCGCTGAGGAACCTCTTCATAGTCGGTGTTTCTCTGTTCCTTGGCTTGTCGATCCCTAAGTACTTCATGGAGTACACAGCCGCTGCTCATCATGGACCCGCTCACACCAACGCTGGATGGGTTAGTTCCTTTCAAATAAACTAATGTGCTTTTGTAGAGTTTGAAATCTTTTCCAATGATCATATATGACTTTTTTCTTGTTGTATGCAGTTCAACGACTTCATCAACACCATCTTTTCGTCCTCCACGACAGTAGCCATGATTGTATCCATTTTACTAGACAACACTCTCGACTACAAGGACACTGTATGTGACAGAGGGATGCCTTGGTGGGCCAAGTTCCGGACCTTCAAGGGAGATATCCGGAGTGAAGAGTTTTATACCCTCCCTTTCAATCTCAGCCGCTTCTTCCCGCCATCATAATCAATCTCCATAGAAGAAAATATGTTAGAGAAGTTTTGTCGCCAACCAATCACAGTCCTGGTGATGGAAAGTCAAGTAGAGATTGAAGAATCATGATCATCTCTGTAAGATAGTTCTTTACTTCTTTGAGTCCATATTTAGCTTTGTTCGTTTTAGTTTGATGTATAACAAAACCGAATTCGAAATCTCTGAATTTTTAATGATCTTGAAACACTGAACCTTGCTCAATTGAGAGAAAATCTCAGGATTTAGGAGGAAATACTTTGTCAGTGAGACCTACACATGCAGCCAGGACTTCTTGGCAGTCTATAGAGGTTTCGGCCATACCCTCTGGCACGAACCCTCTTTCCTTCGTCGATCATCTTCTTTACCTTGTCTTCGAAATCACTCCATCCTATGGTGCTATTGTCCAGCAGCGTCAATGCCAGTCGTTTGTGGTTAGGCCGTAAAGTGGGAGCTTGGCCATCCCCAAAGTATGTCCTGAATCCAGACACTAAGGTAGACATTTGGCTCCCGGAGTCTGTGAGTGCAAACACATCAGCTGTCGCGCAAGCAATGAAGTCCAATGCCGCCAGCTGCAACAGCCCAACCGACCACTCTTGAATCGGTTATATGAACAAAGTCATCAAACTGTTACAGTAAAGCATGCTGCATAACTCATACCTGTGATGAAAAATTCCTGAAAGGCTCAAGTTCAATAGGAGTGAGGAGGTCTTCCTTCACTGCGACATTCCGATAAAGGCTGGTGAATGGCCTCATCCTTGATTGCCCACCGTATGTTTTGGACCCGGCAAGGTATATGTACGTTCCCTGCTTGAAACCGAGGCCGGCGAGAACAAGAGCTGATTCTTCAGGCGTCAAAGGGCACTGCCCAGACAGTCTCAGTTCCGATGGAGTCATGAACCTGTTACCATCAAAATCTTGTTAGTCTGTGTAGGAGAACCTTCATCACAAAATGTGTCGGATATGGCAAGAACATGAGTGATTTACGTGGAATTCTTCAAGCGCTCAAGTAGAAACGGGAAGTGCGCTTTTCTATAGGCACGGAGCTCTCTTGCCTCAGTTTCGCCACCTCCAAAATCACAGTGAGAGTGTGCCACCATGTCTTCTTCGAACCTCAGGTGAAGCGCGAGATATTTTGGAGCAACGTTGTCTGAAGAGTTCTCTTGCGAAGCGCTATCTTGCAGAAAGCTTCCAAGGAGCTGCCTATCTAACACACTCCTTGAGAACTCATGTTTTCGTATCCTGCTTACCAGTATCGAACCAACCTTCTGGATCCTCGGGACAAACTTCAGAGCGTGGAAATTGCATTTGCATCTTAGTTTCTAGGATACGAAACAAGTTGTTTTAATAGGAAACGATACTCTGAATCATAAACAATGCCTCATGGATTTGAATCAGAGGTGCTTTAGAACCTGAAGTTCAGATGGGAGTGGATCAAATCCAAGCCGGTTACCAAATCCAAGGAGATGAACAACGCCATTGTGATGCAAAAGAGGAAGAACGAGTCTAAGATAGTCATCTGGCTTCGCATCCTTCACAAGATCCGAATCAGTGATCTGAGAAGCACATGTAAAACGCGTAAATGAGACTACTCTCAGCATATGATCACATCAGATTCATCACAACCAAGCAAAAGGAACCAACTAACCACACTACCAATGGCTTCCAGGTTGATTGATCTCAGCCGAGGAGGTAGCTCCTTGACAATGTTGATGTCATCCATCTTCTCAATGAAGTAGTCCTCTTGATATATATCACCAAATTGACTGCCAAAATCCGAAGAATCCAATGAACTCAAACATTGTCTTAATGGTATAAAAGAAGTGTTAGGAGGAGATTGAAGACCTCAGATCCCTCCAAACACTACTATAAAGGAATCTGGGAATAACCAGAGTCGCGTTAAGTAGAGCTGCCACCGCGACAGCATTGCAAACCTGCAGTCATTGTAAAGAAATTGATGCTTAAACACCATATGATAAGAACTGAAACTATACTAGTTTGATAAATCTCTTATCTACTTACAGCTACTCGTTGCTGATTAAGACCGCCATTGGCACTGACCAATATAAACCCATTGCTTTGTTTGGTCTTGTCTGCCTCATGGAATCAAGACCTAAGAATTCAAGACAATAGCCTATAAATCGAATTCAAGTTGGTTTAGAGTCATCATAATACCTGAAGGTTGTCGATTTGTTCTATCGGCGCAGGGCTTCCATGTTGATGCTTGTGAATTTGGCTCTTTCCATAGATTTACAGGCTCATCTCTGAGTTCTCTCTGAAGAGTATATTTCTTAAGGAATCAATGTTGATTATCGCACAAGACACCGACTTCTTCTTTAAGAGTTAAAGACATATAAGAAACAGAAATCATACAGTTTTAAACCTCTGCTAGGGCTCTTGAAGCCAAGGCCAAAAGCCGTTGGTGCATCACAATTGAAGTGTTCCCCTTGCTGTTGTCGTCGTCAATGCCTCGAACAACCTTCCGAACAGACGAGAAGACGTTGTAAGAGGCCAATTGAATTGATGTGTTAATGTCATTCAAAATCACACAATGAGAATGTAGTGATCTGATACCCTAACAGATGTTGGTACAACGATGAAGGTGTTGGGGAAATTCGAGTAATCGAAAGCTAAGAACTTGAGTGAATTGATCAAGAAGAGAGAAGCCATGATCACAAGCATCATAAGAATTGATCTCAGATGCTTCCCAAGCCAACTTAAAGGAGATTGCTTGATCTCCATTGAAATATGATTATTGCTAAATCCCAATCGCAAAACTGATGATGATGATGATTTCAGTTTGTTTTTTGGATCCTTTTGGGCCTTCAATTCTGTATGATTCAACTGATTTCTACAGGAAGGGCGCGTTTGGCGGGTGTACTAACTAATTAGCTTAGGTCAAAATCAAAATAACCTTATTTTTTAATTGAATTGTATCAAATTAAATGATGATTAACGATATAATTAAGGAAATCATAATCTGATTCGTCACGTCATGTATATTCCCTGGGGAGGTGATTAACGTTACAATTAATAAAGTTGGCGTAAGAAAAGGAAAACCCCCAAAAAAACAACAAACAACAAACATCTGTTATGTGTCCAGCTGGCAAATCCTATTTTTGGTGGTGTCAAAACGGTAAATAGTGCGATAAAGGGAGGCCCAATTTAGGAATTCCAGGAGACGAGAGAGAGCGCGCAGAGCACGGAAGAGGGAGGGGGAGGGAGAGAGAGAGAGAGCTGGGGTTCACATGGGGGATGGGGGTGGAGGATGGAGGATGGAGTGGGCGTTGTCTTCGCTGCATCTGTTTTCTCCCCCTATGATCATTTGATGTTTTGATTCCTCTTCCACCGTCCTCTCTCCTCTCTTTTTCTCTCTCGTTTTCTCTCTCTCGCCTCCGCTTCCTCTCTCTCTCCACTCGTCGGCCATGGCTGACGACAAGGTACTGTCTCCGGTTGTTTCCGTTTTAATTCAGCTGTTGTAGTTTTTGCGATGTGATTAATGGTGTTTGCTTTCAGCTGGGGATCTGGAAAAGCGGTTACATACTTGAATTTGCCTGTTTGACGCTCTTTCTTGGTTTTCTATGGTTTTGAGTTTTTCCGTTAGCATTGCATTTTTCGTCTTTAATTAGCTCATGAACGCGAGATTGTGTGTGTGTCTTTTCTTTTCAATAGGTGTTCTATGTGAAGGTTTGATGAATTGATGGTGTATTTTTACCAATTCTGATTTGCTTCTTTGGATCTGCAACTCATCTGTGTTGGATTTCCTATTGTGCTTATTCCCTGTGCCGATTTTTCTCTTCGTTTGAAGAGTTCGTGTTTCATGTTTTGGTGGTAATGTTGGCTGCCTGAGCTTTGCTGTTTCTCCTAATGCGATTAACGTTAGGGGGGGAAACATAATTTTGATCGGTTGAGTTGCTTTCTTGTAGGAGGTATCTATCCAGGGGATGGATACAAATGATTCAGTCACCGGGCATATAATTTCCACGACGATTGGGGGTAAAAATGGAGAACCTAAACAGGTAATTCTGGATGATTCACTTTCGTGTGGTTTGAATTTGGTATTGTAGTTATCTGTTATCACCTGGGATTATAGCTTCTGATTATCTTTTCCCGAATTGGTCTGAACTCTGAACTATCTGATGTGTATTTTGGGCATGTTGCATCTATGTACTCTATTACTCCGTATCTATGATCTCTGAAGATAGTTCTTTTCCCACCTTACCCACTGAATGCAAATGTTTTGTTTTCTCGTGTGTGTTTTATTCCTCGTGTGTTTGGAATTGATGAGTAAGGTGTCATTCTTGCAGACCATCAGGTACATGGCCGAAAGAGTGGTTGGTGCTGGGTCATTTGGTGTTGTGTTCCAGGTGAAGTGAGGGCCACTTTTGATTCAATAATGTATTGTACCATTTGCTGTTGCTGATTTATCTCCTTTCTCAGGCAAAATGCTTGGAGACTGGGGAAACAGTGGCTATAAAGAAGGTTTTGCAGGATAAAAGATACAAAAATAGGGAACTGCAACTAATGCGTTTGATGGATCATTCTAATGTAGTCTGTTTGAAGCATTGCTTCTTTTCCACTACGAGTAAAAATGAGCTTTTCCTCAATTTGGTGATGGAGTATGTTCCAGAGACCATCTATCGGGTTTTGAAGCACTATACCAGTGGTAATCAGAGAATGCCAATAATCTATGTGAAGTTATACACCTACCAGGTAACTTATATAATATTCATATGTTCCCTTTGCATTCTATTAATGGTTATGTTGTAACTACTGACTGGCAACCGCGTATAGATTTTCAGGGGCTTGGCTTATCTGCACTCCGTTCCTGGTGTTTGCCACAGGGACTTGAAGCCTCAAAATGTACTGGTATGTGTTTGTTGGTTTCTGAAATGTGATTGAACATAAGTTATGCTGGCTAATGTGTAAGACTGTAACAGCAAGTAGTGAAAGATCGGTAACTTATGTGTCTCCAATGTTTGATAATTTGCAGGTTGATCCTCTAACACATCAAGTCAAGATCTGTGATTTCGGAAGTGCAAAAGTCCTGGTATGCTTACCTCCATCCATATCTTAGCTTGTTTGTTCCCAACTTTGTTTGCTCCAATTTGTGAGGCTTTCAGATTTCTCTAATGCTCATTCTCTCAGATTTCTATACTTTTATATTACTTGTTCGTTAATTCGCTGATGCCATGATATGAAGACAATTAACCAGAAAACCCATCTTTATTTCATTGTTTGTGTTTGGGAGGCGGGGGAAGGGTAATACAACAAGAGTATTTGACTTAATGTTTTCATGGCAATATGATTTTCACCAGGTGAAAGGTGAAGCCAACATATCATATATTTGCTCGCGTTTTTACCGAGCGCCTGAGCTTATTTTTGGTGCCACTGAGTATACAAACTCAATTGATATCTGGTCTGCTGGATGTGTTCTTGCTGAACTTATGTTGGGCCAGGTTTGCAATTTTTTTATTTCATTTGAATTTCAGTTTTTACAGATTATTCAAGTCTACAACTGCACTGGGTCTTCAGTTTTTTCCACATGAAAGTTAATTTAATGTTATTTATTCTTGCAGCCATTGTTCCCTGGGGAAAATGCAGTCGACCAACTTGTTGAAATAATCAAGGTACTTGCAGAGTTGCAGTTGAGATTGTTGAATTGTTCTATAGTCTATACTCTATATTCTTCTCCTTTGGTTTGTAAGTTTTACTCTTCATTTCCATTATTTATAATTGACTATTGCAATTTGTCTTATAGGTTCTTGGTACCCCTACTCGTGAAGAGATTCGATGTATGAACCCAAGTTACACGGATTTCAGGTTTCCACAGATCAAAGCTCATCCTTGGCACAAGGTGTACATGATCTGTGCAGTTTAATCTTTCTTTTTGTATTCCATGAAATTGTTAAGCAATTATAAACCTTTTAGAAAGTATCATATGGTTTAGGCTTCTCTACCTACTACTATATATTATTTCCTTGTCATATTACCCATGTGTTGCGGTTATATAAGAGTTCAATCAGGAATTTGCCGCTTTTGTTTTTTCCACTGTGGGAGTGATTTGAATTCTTCTTTCCTATTCTTCTTGTTGGAATTGTTACTGCTGCATTTTAACTATTTTGTTACTTCTCCCTAGGTTTTTCACAAACATATGCCGTCAGAGGCCATTGATCTCACATCTAGGCTTCTCCAGTATTCACCAAATCTTCGTTGTACTGCGGTAAGTCTGAAGTTGAAGTTGCTCGTCATTGGCATTAAATTTGTTGGACTGTTCAGTCTTACCAATCGGCTGTCTTGTTTAAAAATTTCAGCTAGAAGCATGTGCTCATTCTTTCTTTGACGAGCTCCGGGAACCAAATGTTCGTTTACCAAATAGTCGTCCCCTGCCTCCTCTCTTCAACTTCAAGCAGGAAGTATGTTTTATCTTTTATGGTTTCCGATCACTGAGTTTCTTCATAGACCCTGCTGCCTGGTCTTCCAATTTAAATTGCAAATGTTCATAGAATACTTGATAATATCTATCATCTTTAAAATGAAACCTGTTATATTTCACGCATTTGAGATGACTCAGGATTGTTGATGTTGCAGTTAGCTGGTGCTAGCCCGGAGCTGATTAACAAGTTAATCCCGGTGCACATTAGACGGCAGTGCCCAACAGGAACATAAACAATCAACAGATCCAATGTGGATACTATAGTATTACCTAGCTGATGCTATGATGGGTGAGAGATTCCATGGATTTCCTTGAATGTTCAGGCTGTGTATCATGCGAGGGCTGGGGATATTTTCGGAGTTCACCAGACAAGTTGGAGCAAACTGAAGGCTTGGGAGGATTGACCTGACATTCATTATTCAAGGCCACTGTCACTGTCACCTTGCTTCTGTAAATGGCTGTTAGGAAGGTTAGTATGCATAATGCTCTATCGCTGGAGTCAGAAGTGTCTGGGTTAATTATCCAGATGCAAGCCGGTGGCAGGGGATTGATGTGTGAAAGTTGAAGGTGGTCAGGGCTGGGTTTGTGATTGGTATTGTGTTATCCCATTGTTGGGTACCCTTGTAGCGAAAAAAGTTATTGTAACTTAAAGAACATCACATTCAAGCATGAGCAATTGATTTTTAAAGGTACTTGGAGCATGAACAACCTGTTGTTTTTATTATTATATATTGTTAACACTAGCTACTATATTATTATTCCTATGCATATTTCGTGAGGTACCATGAGATAAAGGCTATTTCTTACCATAGTTTGGACTATTTCATGTGGTAACCCTGAGCTTTGTTTCATTTCGTCTCGCGGTCTCTTCCCGTCAAAACTAACATTGCCTTTTAAAGTTGGAGAAAAAAGAAATTGGAACACATTTTCCCCTTTGTTCTCAATGTAGATTCCATAGACGAATGAGGATGGGTGCCCCAAAGAATAGCTCAACGTCAGCGATTGAATAACAAAATCGACATCGGTGAACATGTTGGGGCAAAAACAGTAGTGCCAACAACTAGTGGTGTTTTCTTCGGGTATATGTTTCATTTTGTGATTAGACCGAGTTGGAATTTTGAGTTTAGGGTGAGTGATTTTACTTTTGAATTTTGAATTTGGTTTGGTTTAGTTTGAAATTTTCTATTCGAATTTAGGGTTGGGGATTGGGTCTTACTGATTTTGCCACTCATATATAAGGGCTTTTGATTTTCGATTAAAATTTAGAGCTATGATTTCGAGTGTGTTATTCTGACCTGGTGCTTCTCTTTTCTTCTTCCTATTTTGGTCAACCTAATGTCAGGGGGAGAAAGCTCAAATTGATCACACATGGGATAAAAGAATACTATCCATCACAAAATCCAACAGTGCTCGGCTATAAAAAGGTCGATGGTTTTCATAGTTAATCTCATGAGCATTTGGCTCATTTTTATTTTTATTCTGTGTGTGGTGAAACTGTCACAGATAACACATTGTTAATTAGGCAATTTCTCCAATCTTTGAAAAGATCGACATTCACTTGGTTTACTCAACTTCAGCTAGAGTCGCTTCAAACATGGGATGATCTACAAAGAGAGTTCCTAGCTCAGTTTGTGAGATCAAAGGCCTAACGAGCTTGCCAACGACTTCATCACCAGGTGGAGGAGGAGCATAAGACCCCAATGCCATGAAAAAATAAGTGAATAAACTTACGTTCAAATGTGCACAAACTACCTAATCCCGGAATTAGCGGTGTCAAAAACTTGTCGATGGGACTTGTATCAAAAAAATTTAAATCTCATACGATGAGGGTGTTCTAATCACAAGAGTAATAAAGCCTAGAATGTTTGCATTTGAAAGGCTCAAGATAGCTTCAGGTGGACCTCCTAAATCTTCGGTTTTTAAAAGGCTTGATCTAGCCTCTACATGTGAAGCATAATTTTTCAAAATAAAGGTTCATAAACAAATAAATATAGTTGTTTAAAATGTGAATATATATAATTTTTAATTTTTTTTAAAAGATCTAAACAAAAATAATTTTATGGTGGGGAGAGTGGTGGAGGACTCGAGGGTGTTAAGCAGGAGATATTTGTTCAATTGAAATAAAGTACACCTTGGTCCGAGTTACACAAGATTCTATCCCATTACTCCTATCCCAAAATCCCAATCTGAATCATCTGATCCCATTTGGCGGTGCTTCCGATGTATCACAAAATTATTTTAGGTATAATAAACATTTGTCTTTACAAGATCCCATCCCATTACACAAGACCTTATCCTAATTCCTAAAGGCTAAAATTCCACGTTTTTGTTTCTCCCAAAAATCCAAAATGGAAGCTACATGGGGTGAAATGGCCTACAGGACCCCCGAAGGACTCCTGACGCCGGAGATTTTGATCTCCAACCTCCCGGCATCGTGGGGGCGAAAGGGGCTAAGGGGGTATAGGCGACGATATAGTGGTTAGGAACAACGAGTCCGATGATGACGGAGTCGGAGGCGAGGGGCGGAGAGGGGGCCTACGCGGGGGCGGACGAGGCGGAGGAGGTGGAGGCAAAGACGGAGGTGGTGAGGGGAGCTCTGGTGGGGGAAAGCTTGTGAAGGACACTTATGGGAGTTATGGATACACATGGTTCAATGACTCTATACCCTATCTTTTGAGAGTGTAGGTTAGGGTTAGGGTTTCCATTTTTTCAGGCTTTATCTGGTTTTTTTGTCTTTGTTCTCAGAAAGATGAATCTATATTTGAAATGAAATTAGTACGGAGTTCACCCGTTTTTTGTCCTCAGCAAGATGAATCTTTATTTGAAATGAAACGTGGAATTTTTGCCGTTTGGAGTGATTAAGCGGGTACAATTAAATAGGGTAGACCTTATCCTAATTCCTAAAGGCTAAAATTCCACGTTTTGTTTCTCCCAAAAATCCAAAATGGAAGCTACATTGGGTGAAACGGGCTACAAGACCCCCGGTGGACTCCCGGCGCCGGGGATTTTGATCTCCACCCTCCCGGCGTCGTGGGGGAGAAAGAGGCTAAGGGGGTATAGGCGGCGATATAGTGGTCGGGAACAATGAGTCTGATGATGACGGAGCCGGAAGAGAGGGGGCGGACGAGGCGTAGGAGGTGGAGTTAAAGGCGGAGGTGTTGAGGTGAGCTCTAGTGGGGGCAAGCTTGTGAAGGACGCTTATGAATACACATGGTTCAGTGCCTCTATACCCTATCTTTTGAGAGTGTAGGTTAGGGTTAGGGTTTCCACTTTTCCAGTCTTTATCTTTCTTTTTTTTTTTTTTTGTCTTTGTCCTCAGAAAGATGAATCTTTATTTGAAATGAAATTAGTATGGAGTTCACCCGTTTTTTGTCCTCAGCAAGATATATTAATCTTTATTTGAAATGAAACGTGGAATTTTTGCCGTTCGGAGTGATTAAACGGGTACAATTGAATAGGGTAGACCTTATCCTAATTCCTAAAGGCTAAAATTTCACGTTTTTGTTTCTCACAAAAATCCCAAATGGAAGCTACATGGGGTGAAACGGGCTACAGGACCTCCGACGGACTCCCGGCGCCGGGGATTTTGATCTCCAACCTCCCGGCGTCGTAGGGGCGAAAGGGGCTAAGGGGGTATAGGCGGCGATATAGTGGTCGGGAACAACGAGTCTGATGATGACGGAGCCTTAGGCGAGGGGCGGACAGGGGGCTGACGCGGGGGCGGATGAGGCGGAGGAGGTGGAGGCAAAGGCGGAGGTGGTGAGGGGAGCTATGGTGGGGGAAAGCTTGTGAAGGACGCTTATGGATACACATAGTTCAGTGGCTCTATACCCTATCCTTTGAGAGTGTAGGTTAGGGTTAGGGTTTCCACTTTTTTAAGTCTTCATCTTTTTTTTTTTTGTCTTTGTCTTAAGAAAGATGAATCTTTATTTGAAATGAAATTAGTACGGAGTTCACAAGTTTTTTGTCCTTAGCAAGATGAATCTTTATTTGAAATGAAACGTGGAATTTTTGCCATTCGGAGTGATTAAGCGGGTACAATTGAATAGGGTAGGCCTTATCCTAATTCCAAAAGGCTAAAATTCCACGTTTTTGTTTATCACAAGAATAAAAAATGGAAGCTACATGGGATGAAACAGGCTACAGGACCCCCGGCGGACTCCCTGCGCCGGGGATTTTGATCTCCAACCTCCCGGCGTCGTGGGGGCGAAAGGGGAAAAGGGGGTATAGGCGGCGATATAGTGGTTGGGAACAACAAGTCCGATGATGACGGAGCCGGAGGCGAGGGGCGGAGAGGGGGCGGACGAGGCGGAGGAGTTAGAGGCAAAGGTGGGGGGTGGTGAGGGGAGCTCTGGTGAGGGCAAGCTTGTGAAGGACGCTTATGGATACACAAGGTTCAATGGCTTTATACCCTATCTTTTGAGAGTGTAGGCTAGGGTTAGGGTTTTAACTTTTTCAGTCTTCATCTTTTTTTTTTTATGTCTTTGTCCTCAGCAAGATAATCTTTATTTGAAATGAAATTAGTACGGAGTTCACCCGTTTTTTGTCCTCAGCAAGATGAATCTTTATTTGAAATGAAATGTGGAATTTTTGTCGTTCGGAGTGATTAAGCGGGTACAATTGAATAGACATGTCAATGCGACGTCGTTTCATACCCTCTCTCTTCCCTTCCCTTTATATACACTCCTCTCTTCATGTTGATCTCCGTCGAAACGATTCGACAATTGTTCTTGATTTAATTAGGACAATTTGGAGGAAGTAAATTTGGGTGTACAAAGTAAAATGTAGAGAGTTTTATGTTTTATTATTTTTATTAAATAATTGGGAAAAAAACATTTTGAGGATTTTTAGCATAAACTTCCAATTTTGTTTACTTGGAAGGTTTAATATTTGGGGATTTTAGACCATAAATTTTCACCACCTTAATGAAAATAGATTCGAAACATCGTACAACGCCTTATTGATTTATCCACTTATATGATATAATTGGTGATATGATTCTACGTTAAACCGTTGAGTGTTTGTCACGCATCTTATTAAAACCTTCATTTGTTCATACTTTTCATTTTCTTAGGATTTATATTTCTTCTGTGGTTGCTAAAACCTTTTAATTCATTACACATTCTTTTTTTTTTAAAAATAGAAATTAAAAGGACTTGTGTATTAAAAATTTAAAATTAATGCTAAGAATAATCTTAGTCTTAAACTAGTCTATTCCTCGTGCTTTGCACGGGTTTAATGCAAAAATATTAGAGAATGTCAAATTATAATAATTTTTCATATTTAAATGTAAAAATATTAACATTGAAAAAAGTTTAGTCATCTACAAACAAAATTGATAACCTACATTTATGATAATTTTTATATAGTTTAATAAAAAATTAAATAATATCATAGAATTATTTTTCAAATGAAATTAAAACTCCATAAATTAACAATCATAAATTTCTAACAAAATTAAAACAAATTGAATAGATAAAGTATAACTACAAAGTAGAAACAAATCTAACTTGAGCGAGAAAATAAACATGTAATTGAATTGTTTGCCCTCCTAACATACATAAGATCAATCATACAATCTCAAAAATCTCTAATCCCGGATACCACCTTCGTCAAAATAAAACTCACACGTTCATCAAATAGTTTTTTTTCTTTCTCTTGAGCATATTGAAGTTTCATAATTAAGTAAAAAAACCACTTGTCTCGCCTAAAACCTATTTATACTCAATTTAAAAATAAAAAATTAATCGCGTAAAAAATAATCAATTATTATTGTTCTTATAACCAATTAGCAATTTAAAATAAAGTATTTATAGAAAAAAAGTACTCTAGTTCTTTGGATAATTAAAAAAAATTGGCATCAATAGAATATAAGATAGACTTAAAGATTTATATTCATAACCACCTATCAAAATCATAAATAAAATAATTAATTATATCAGTACAATTATCATATTTTAAATCAATAACAAATCAAATACAAAATATTTTCATGTACACTATTACCCTAAAAAATAACTAAAATAATTTATAAATTTAATTTCAACAATGAAAGTTCAAACCTATGATAGGATATAAATCTTTTTTTTTGTAATAAGATAAGAATTCGAAGGTCATACATGCCTGATATAAATCATCTATGGTTATGTGTAGGTTATAATTTACAGATAGTGGAAGATGTTATAAATAGTTATGCGGACGAGATCTGCTGTCCCAAATGGGACAACCCCTTGAATTGGCCTCCCCCATTCCCATAATTAAAAAAATGATTAAATTTTTTTAAAAAAATGTTAAAGGGTGGGTTTTTTTTATGAGGAAGGATAGGGTGGGAATCGAGATTTTGACACACGAATATAAATGAAAAAAATCTAATTTCTATCTAATTCTCGTCTTCTCCTCCTAAACTATACAATAACATTTAATCTCTGTTTTTCTTCATTTCTCCTTCCGAAATCTAATTTAACACAAACCATGGAGATATGACACAACAAATTGATTCCGTTAAAGGTTCACATTTTTTAAACTCCATCATATTGAAATCCAACGTGGCATTATATTGTGGATCTCAATTAGTAAAGCATTAATATTACAATAAATACATGTCCATTTTATTAGCCATTAAATTAAAGAATATTTAAAAACCAATACGTACTGCTATTATACAATATAGAGTAATTGATTAAAAGGGCTATAATACATAACTAATTAAAAGTTTATAGTAATTAATACTCCATTTTTTACGTCTAGGCAAGTCAAAACTTTACTACTACAATGAGTTGAAAACAAATATGTATATATATAATAAATAAGATATACTATACATAAATGTAGATATATAATATCCTAAATAGGTAAATCTATATATAGGCCATTCGGATGGTTTTTTTCAAGTGAATAATTATTTACCATAAATAACAATTATTTTCTAAATTAATTATGAACAGAAATAAAGGAAAAATAGATGGGAAAAAATTTGACATGTGGCACACTATTATTAAGAGTAAAAAAAAGGCGGGAAAAATGCAAGGATAGTGCGCACGCGTCATAAATAGCTTCTATTTTTATATCCATTCAAATACCTCAAACTTATAATTAATTGAAAATAAAAAGTATTTATTTATCCCAACGTCATAATTCATACACCAATACGACCTTGAATCTACAAAATTTCAGTAAATATCCATTTAGCTAGTATTTACAAATGCGAATGTTTAATCCCTCAAAAAATGGTATATTGGTCATTCACGATATTTTTTCAAAAAATCGGACAGAATTTTATCATGAGGGATGACTTTTTAACAAATTCTATTTCATGGGTGGTTTTGTCTAATTTCTGATTTAATGGATAGTTAAGTGAAAAACTTGATATTTATTGAGTGATTTTCTATAATTTACCAAAAAAATTATGGTTTATAATAATATATGTAATATATGTGATAATGCATATTTTAGATAGGCATTATAGGCATTTTTAGTTTAGTTAGGTTGCATTTATTTCATACTTTGTTGCTAAGTTGCATCTTGTGATTATTTTAGAAGAGTTCGGATTCTGCGCAATTTTGTGTTTATCTCGCAGATTGAATCGGAACACATTTGAGAGATGCAATATCTCGAAGAGGAACACGAGAAACATGGGAAGGAACAAGGGAGGAAAGATGCAAGACAAGAGGAGAAACCCGCAAAGGAATACAAGAAGTAACGGCAAAACATTGTGCGGCGGGCGCAGCACAGGCCGCTGCAGCGGGGATCTCGGACTTTCAGGGTGCGGCGGGCGCAGCAACCTTGCGGCGCCCGCAGCACTGGCCGACAGCGAGAAACGCTGCGTTTTGTTTAATTAAAAACCCTAGAACTTGTTTGTCCATTGGGTGGCCGACTTGGGATGTTTGATAAGGCCACTTTTATGTTATTTTCATTACCTCCATTCTATTCTTTCTTCCATTAGATACTTTAGAGATTTTGAGCAATGTCTTCCATGAGGAACTAAACTCATCTATTCTGCCTGCAATTTGAAGCTTTATTCGGATTGATTGTGAGTTTCTAATTCTCGCTCCTTGTTTCCTATTTGTGAATGCTTCAACTTCTTTGTGCTTGATTGTCTATTGTTTTATTCTATCTAGCCCGTGCAACTAGTTAGAATCAATTTAATTGCTAAGGTTTTGTAGATTCCTGATTGTGAACCTTAACCTAAGTGGCAAACTTGTTCCTTTAGGGCTGATTGAACTAATTGAATGAGTAGGGAGTTGAATGTGTTGTTAAATCCTTCTTTAGGGACTGCAAATACCTTGGCTAATCTCTGAACTTAAAGCTATCAATTGGGTTAAATCCTTCTTTAGGGACTGTTCGATTGATAAGGGTTTCTAGGACTGATTGGACTAGTAACTATATTAGGTCGGGACAAGGGCATTCATAGGAAACTGAATAGGACGAGAAGAAGTTACAAGGATCGCTTCAATCCAATAAAGTGGAAAATTGTAGGTAGAATTGCTTCTCTCACTTGTCTAAAAAAAATTCACTTACTCTGCTTTCGTTACTTTGCTTTGATAAAAGGCAAAACTTTCACACTAAAAACCCCTTTGGTTACTCACTTGGCATTAAAATCATACTTGAGTTATAATTTTCCCTGTGGATCGACCTCTTGCTTATTGCTATACTTGCTATAGGTTTGAGTTTTCTTTGGCGGAATCAACGACAGGTTTCCCCTCCGTCAAATTTGGCGCCGTTGCCGGGGAATTTTATTAAATTCTTGTGTGTTTTTAGTGTTGATCTTGGTGTGGACCGTCTTATATGGTCCATACCCGTGCTACTAATTCATCTTTGTTACCGTTTGATTCAGAGATTGAAAGGACCCTTGCCGCTCTAAGGCGAGAAGCTCGTGATCGCTTTCGCGAACTCCCTTTTGATCAAGAAGAACCTACAACAGAGATGGCTAACGATGCGAACCGCGCTCTTAAGGAGCTTTCTGCTCCTGATCTGGCACAGCAACCCCTGGCAATCCAATTTCCTGCGATAGCAGCAAAAGTCAACTTTGAGCTGAAGGCAGGGGTAGTTCATCTTCTACCCAAATTCCATGGGTTGAGTGGGGAGGACCCCCACAAGCATCTGTCTGAATTCCATAGGGTGGTTGTTGGGATGAAACCAGAGAACGTAACTGATGAGCAAATCAAGCTGAGAGCTTTTCCCTTCTCTTTGAAGGATGATGCAAATGAATGGTTCTTCTATCTACCACCTGACTCTATTAATACTTGGGCTGAGATGAAAAGAGTTTTCCTAGAGATGTACTTCCCTGCAACAAAGCTAAATGCTTTGAAAAGGTCAATCAGCAGCATTGAGCAGTACGCGACGGAGTCTATACATGAGTACTTTGAGCGCTTCAAGAAACTCTGCGCCAGCTGCCCATGTCATGGGTACTCTCAAAAGGATCTGGTTCTCTTTCTCTTTAATTGGTTGACTGATATAGAGCGCAAAACAGTGAATTCTGCTTGTGGAGGAAACATGCTGAACAAGACACCTGCCGCAGCTTGGGAGGTGTTTAAGGAGCTATCTGAGGGCTCCAGACAGTTCAACAAGAGCCCTCGTGCTAGGGGTGTCCTCGATGTTGATGCTCCTGTGGCTGCACTTCAGACTGATATGGCAGAGGTAAAAGAGATGATGAAACAATTAGTCATTGATAGAACTCCTCAACAACTGAAGGCATGTGGTCTTTGCAATCAATTCACTCATCCTATGGACATGTGCCCGCTTCTACAAGATCCTAATGTTGATTTGAATGCCATTGGGAATTTCGCTCAACAAAGGCCTAGGCAAGGCAATTATGGAAATCCTGGGTATTTCAACAACAACAATTACAATAGAGGCTATCAGCAAGGCTATGGGAACTATCAAACCTCTTTCAATCAGCAAGGGGGGCAACAGGTAAGGCCTCAACAACAATATGAACCTCGACAGGGAGGTCAGCAGCAATCAAATGAGGATAATGAGGATCCACTGCAGAAACTGTCACGATTGGTCATGAGGAATGATAAACAACAGTCAGAGCGGATGGCGAATCTAGAGAAGCAGCAATCCGATCGGATGACAAATCTTGAGAATCAAATGAGTCAGCTCATTCAAATCTTAAGTGCTAAGGAGGCAAACAGTTCAGGAAAGCTTCCGTCACAGACCATCGAGAATCCGACAAAGGAGAATGTCAGTGTTGTAACACTTAGAAGTGGCAAGGAACTGGTTGTCACAAATCAAAAGGACGATGAGGAGATAATGGATGAGGAGATAGAGATTGTTGAAGACGGAAACGGCCAAACCAGCGTGCGGCGGGCGCAGCAAAAATGCGGCGGCCGCAGCACCCCTGCGGCGCCCGCCGCCAGGGACGACATTCACGCGGCGCCCGCCGCAGGCGATCCGCAACATTCATGCGGCGGCCGCGGCTTTCATGCGGCGCCCGCCGCAGGCGATCCCACCGCCAACTATGATCCTGGTACGTTCTCCTCCCCTCTTTCTTCTTCTCTCCCTCTTTCTCCTCCTTCTTCTTCTCCCCTACCTATGGAGACTCCAAAGCCCATTCCGCCTTTCCCGTAAGCCTTGAGAGATACACGAAGGTATGAGAATGACAAGGAAATCTTCGAGACATTCAGTAAGTGTGAGGTAAACATTCCTTTGCTTAATTTGATCAAAAGCATTCCTAGATATGCTAAATTTTTTAAGGAACTTTGCACTATCAAGCGGAACCAGAAGTTAAAAGGTAAGCAAAAGGTGAAGGTAAGCGAACATGTCACTGCTGTATTTCAAAAACGTATGCCTGAGAAGTGTAGTGATCCTGGTATGTTTGCTATTCCTTGTGTGATAGGTGATACTAAATTTGACAAAGCCATGTTAGATTTAGGAGCATCTATTAATGTTTTACCTTCTAATGTTTATCATGCTTTGGGATTGGGACCTCTGAATGATACTAGTGTAAAGGCTCGGATTTTAAATCCTAATTTTCAATAATAATAATGATAATAATAATTAAAATGAATTTAAATCGGGGTAATTAAAATCTTTTAAAATGAATTCCGGCATATCATTATTTTAAATGGACTTTCATTCAGATTTATTTTCGCTTTCGCTTGCTAAAATTTGAAAGTATAATATAATTTTATTATTTGATTCAGTTCGAGAATTCGATTTCAATTTGAAGTTTTAAGCTTTATATCTTTCGAGTCGGGATAAGGTCGAGAGAGCGGTTTTCAGGATTTAATCTTGGGGAATTTTGAAAATGAATTCGGGGTCACTCAATCTTGTCTCTTTCTCCATGTCTATCTGAAATGTCCAGCAAAATGATCCCTCTGGTGTTGTTGGAATCCAAAGAAATCCTCTCACTCTTTTCTCATTTTCTAGATGAGTCAAACACCCCCCTTCTCCCCTCTTCTTACTGGTTTCACCCTTTTTGACAAAAAGCCAAACCCCTCTCCCTCATTCTGTCTCAAACCGCAACAACCCAGCCCTCTCTATTCATTTTCCTTCCTTCACCCTCTCCAAACACAACCAAAAAGCTCCTCCGTATCTGTCGTTGCCGCGAGCCACCACCACCGCACCACCGAGCACCTCCTAAGCAGCTCCCACCTCCCCCTCCGTTTCTCGCTGTCCAAGGGGCCGAGGCACGCCGGGCACCCACAACCTCTTCCATCCTTATTCTTTCGAGTCCCAGGGAGTAGCAGCAGCCCCGCCATCCCTATCCTCTTCCTCCTCGATGAGAACCAGCAACAGCCGGAGCGTTTCAGGCGAGCCGAGCCGCCACCGCCGAGCCTCTTTCTCCCCTGTTCCTCCGATTCGAGCGGTAAGGGCATGTTCCCTTTTCTTTCACTCTAGAACTGCATAAAGGCCAACCTTTAAGCTTCGTACATCCACCCCAGGCCAAGATTCGTTTGATTCCCGTCTCCGGCGAGCGTCGATTCGACTCCGACGACCTCGAAACCTTCCGACGAGGCGTCTTTGAGCCTTCCCGACGAGATTCCATTTCGGTGAGCTTCTTCTTCCTATTCTTCCCTTTCTTTCTCGATGTGTAGTCCTGGGTGCCCAATTGAGTGGCCGGAGCTCGGTATTGTCGCCGGAGAAGCCTTCTTCTCCTCTTCCCTTTCCGGTTTTCGAACAAGAGCTCTGTTCGCCTGTTTTGGGGAAGGAGGGTCCAGTGGACCGGGTTCCCCGTCTTTTTTTCTTTGAACCGGCCGATTGGGTGTACTATCCGGTTCACTTATAAAGAGAAATGGGTTTGGGCTTGTTGGGTCCGGGTCCAAGCCTTCTTCCATCCGGATTGCCTACGGGTCGGGCCTTTCCTTTCTTTTCTTTGGATCCGGGTTTGAGTTAGTTGATTGGGCCTTGTCTTGGCTGGGGATGGATCAGATTTTGCATTTGGGCCCGATTTCTTTTGGTTGGGTTAAGATGTTTCATTATTTTACCTTTTGTGTTATGTATATAGTATATCATTGTTACGTTAATTGATATGTTATATGATCGTTAATATGATTATTTTGTGATAAATATATTCGGGGAATTATTGTATATTATAATATTATTTAAAAGTGTTATTAATTGGAATATATATTTAGTGATGCTTTAAATTGTGGAAATAGAATTATTTTGTGGCTAAATGCCGGACTTTATTCTATAATGATTTCGAAATAAGAAACATGCCGGAATTATTTTAAGGGTATAAATTACGAGTTGATTAAGGATTTAATGTTTTATAAATGGGTTTTGGCCAATTGTGATTTGAGAAAATGTGTTGAAGATGAGTTGACTTTACTTGATATTAAAGAGTTTGGAAAACTTGGGAAATGAACTTGGAAATATTGTTAGTAAGATTTATCGAAGGGTTGATTGGAAAAGAAATGGTTTTGGGTTGACGTTTATCGTATCGGAAAAGTTTCGGAAAATGATTTTACCATCGATTGGTTTCGAGTATGTTGAGAACCTGGGTTTCGTGCGTATGAATGTTGGTATGATCGCTTATGGCAATGGCTTGATGATAGGTGTGTATTGCGTATGGATTGCCTTGGACTTGCCTTTGGGCCCTTTCTTGCGTTATTTTGCTGTTCTGCATCTTCAGGTAAGTTCCCTAGGGGCTTACTCAGATTGGACATTCATGCCTGTTGTTGCATTTTATGTTAGGCGTTGCATATGCATAAAAGCATGCCATGTAGTATCCTGTTTAGGTTGCACTAATTGAATGAGCATCTGCTTACTTATTGCGATTGAAACAGAACGGCCGTTATCTGTGATAGTCCTAGAGTCTTTGCTAGGGTCATAGGGTAGCCCAGCCTCATCGGGTACCTTGAGTCAATCGAGTCATGACTTCCTTATATTATGAGATGCCTGCGGGCTTTATTGTGGAGCGGGTTAGGCATGCGTGCCGCCCTATTATGAATGAATGCATTCACGAGCTGGCCAGTCTCCGCCTATCGGAAGGGGTGGAGGTAGGAGAGGGATATGCCGTTGGCATTGTCTTGGGCCCTTTACAGTATTTCTGCACATTATTATGAAGTAGGAGCATGCTAGTGTGTTTGAATTTCGTATTGCATTAGAGCATCTTTATTAGGTATAGCACATACTATGTGGCCTCAGCGAGGACTGCCGGTCCCGCATGAGTGGCTCGATCTGATTCCTTTCCCCGTTCTTCTTTTAAAGGTATTTCTGCAGATCTTGTTTGCTCCATGCTTATGTGACGGGAAGCCCTTGGGTGAATCAAAGAACCTGACTAATATTCTAACTTGGCAAATGGTAATCCCTTGTTTATGATTTGATTTTGACCCGATTCTGTTGTGTCATTGTATCTTAACTTTGCTTCCGCTTTATTTCATTTGAATTGGATTTTACGACATAGTCTTAGGACATGTTAAGGGTACCCAACGGCCCTACGATACTTTAGGGTTTGAAATCCCTCTTTATTACTGACCTTTGAAATGAGTTGAAACCTCGACCCGTACCTGAATTGCAAGATCCGAACAAGGGTTTTTATCCCTTGAAACGTAACCCGGAAATCATAATTCTGGGCCGTTACAACTAGGGTAGTAATTCAACTTGCTGATCGATCTACTATCTACCCGAAAGGGATTGTTGAAGATGTCTTGGTTATGGTTGACAACTTGATATTCCCTGCTGATTTCTTTGTGATTGACATGGGTCCTGGTAACAATGAAGGCCCTATTCTGTTGGGCAGAACTTTCCTGAAAACTGCTAGGACTAAGATAGATGTCTATTCAGGATCTCTTACTATGGAATTTGATGGTCAAAGAGTTGAATATAATATTTATGATTCCATGAAATTCCCATCTGATGATCCTTCTCTGTGCTTTGTGGATGTTATTGATACTATGGCACAAGATTGCTTTGATTTGGAGTGTGTTGATGAGATGGAAGTTGCTTTACAGGCTCCTATAGATGAAATTGCTAAAGATTATGTATTATCATCTGATTTACAGGAGGCTATAGTAGCTTTAGACCATCGATCTCCCACCTATGTGCCACCAAGGGGAGACCGCATCGAGCTGACCATTCCTACTGAAAAGCTTCTTCCATCTATTATCCAAGCGCCTGATGTTGAATTGAAACAACTTCCTAATCACCTTAAATATGCTTTTCTTGGTGAAAATGAGACGTTGCCTGTCATTATTTCTAATAAATTGACCTTTGGACAGGAGGAGCGATTGGTGACTGTTCTAAAGGAAAACAAGGAGGCGTTAGGATGGACGATAGCAGACATTAAGGGCATCAGTCCTACCCTCTGCATGCATAGGATACTATTGGAGGATGATGCCAAGCCATCTAGACAACCTCAGCGGAGACTCAACCCGCCAATGATGGAAGTGGTAAAGAAGGAGGTGCTGAAGCTCCTTCAAGCAGGTATGATCTTTCCCATATCGGATAGCAAATGGGTGAGTCCTACTCAGGTTGTCCCTAAGAAGGGAGGTATTACTGTTGTTGAGAATCAGGATGGTGAATTGGTCCCTAGCAGGGTACAAACTGGATGGAGAGTCTGTATTGATTATCGAAAATTGAATGCAGTTACTCGCAAGGACCATTTCCCCCTTCCCTTTATCGATCAAATGCTTGAGCGCCTTGCCGGCCGTTCCTTTTATTGCTTTTTAGATGGCTACTCAGGATATTTTCAGGTACCAATAGCACCGGAGGATCAAGAAAAAACGACTTTTACATGCCCCTTTGACACTTTTGCATATCTCATAATGCCTTTTGGGCTATGTAACGCACCTGGGACTTTCCAACGGTGTATGGTAAGCATATTTTCTGAGTATGTAGAGCGCTTTATTGAAGTGTTTATGGATGACTTCACTGTGCATGGAGATGATTTTGATACTTGCTTGCATCATTTGTCACTTGTACTTAGGCGGTGTGTAGACACCAACTTGGTTCTTAATTCTGAAAAGTGTCATTTTATGGTTGAGCAAGGCATTGTTCTGGGTCATATTGTATCTAGCAGGGGTCTTGAGGTAGACAAGGCTAAGATTGATGTTATTCAGTCTCTACCTTACCCCACTAATGTGCGCGAAATTCGCTCCTTTTTAGGCCATGCAGGGTTCTATCGCAGGTTTATTAAGGACTTTTCTAAGATCTCTGCACCTCTTTGTGATTTACTGAAAAAGGAAGTAGCTTTTGAGTTTGATGACAGGTGTAGAGCATCCTTTGATGAGCTTAAAGGTCGTTTGACTAGCGCTCCTATAATTCAAGCGCCCATATGGTCTCAACCTTTTGAAATTATGTGTGACGCTAGCGATTATGCTGTGGGGGCTGTTTTGGGACAAAAGGAAGGAAGGAGCTCTCATGTCATCTACTATGCCTCCATGACTCTGAATGGAGCCCAAAGGAACTACTCAACCACGGAGAAAGAGCTCCTGGCTGTGGTCTTTGCACTGGAGAAGTTTCGTTCCTATCTCCTAGGAGCTAAGGTAATTGTCTTCACTGATCACGCTGCTCTTCGCTATTTATTAACTAAGAAAGAAGCAAAACCAAGATTGATTCGTTGGATTTTACTTTTGAGTGAATTTGACATTGAAATCAAAGATAAGAAAGGTGCAGAAAACTTAGTAGCAGATCACCTCAGCAGACTTGTCCAAGGAGAGGATAAGCCGGAAGATCAAAGACCTATTCACGGTGAGTTTCCTAACGATACATTGTTTTACTTGACTCACACATCTTCTTTGTAGATGCAGGAACAAACAAGGACGGAAGATGCGGCGGCCGCAGCATTCATGCGGCGCCCGCCGCATAGCAGTGCGGCGCCCGCAGCACCCATGCGGCGCCCGCCGCACGCTGTTCAAGCTACCGTTTCACTTCTTTCTCTCCCATCTGACGAGGTAAGTTCTGATATTCCTGAACTTTTGATGGGTGTTCATACTCCTCGACCTTGGTTTGCCAATATGGTGAATTTCTTGGTCACGGGAGAATTTCCACCAAACTTTACAAAAGCTCAAAAGGACAAGATTCGACATGACTCTCGCTTCTACGTTTGGGATGACCCCTACCTTTGGAAACATTGTGCTGATCAGGTAATTAGGAGGTGTCTACCGGACAATGAGGTACAATCCGTCCTTACTTTTTGTCATGCTCATGAATGTGGAGGCCACTTTGGTCCTCAAAAGACTGCTAGGAAAGTGTTAGAAGCAGGTTTCTTTTGGCCTGACTTATTTAGGGATGCTAATGCTTTCTGTAAATCATGCGATAGATGTCAAAGGATTGGGAACATATCAGCTAGAAATGAAATGCCACAAACTAAGATCATATTTTGTGAAATTTTTGATGTTTGGGGTATTGATTTTATGGGTCCCTTTCCTAGTTCTTTTGGGAATATCTATATTTTGCTTGCGGTGGACTATGTCTCCAAGTGGGTGGAGGCAAAGGCCACCAGAACTGATGATTCTAAGGTAGTTGCAGAATTCCTGAAAGATACGATATTCTCAAGATTTGGGGTACCTAAAGCTCTAGTAAGCGACAGGGGGACACATTTTTGCAATAGGACCATCACTGCCCTGCTAAAAAGGTATCATGTCACACATAGAGTGTCCACTGCTTATCATCCTCAGACTAATGGTCAAGCAGAAGTATCGAATAGGGAGATTAAGAGCATTCTGGAGAAAACAGTGGCTCCTAATAGGAAGGATTGGAGTCTAAGGCTGAATGATGCTCTTTGGGCCTATCGAACGGCCTATAAGACTCCCATTGGTATGTCTCCCTATCGAATTGTGTTTGGGAAAGCTTGTCATCTTCCGGTGGAACTTCAGCATAGGGCATACTGGGCTGTCAAGAACTGCAATATGGCAATGAATGAAGTGGGAGAATTCAGGAAACTGCAATTGCAAGAGCTGGAAGAATTACGTCTGGATGCCTATGATAATGCAATGATCTATAAGGAAAAGACAAGAGCTTGGCATGACAAACATATCCTGCGGAAGGAACTCAATGTGGGAGACAAGGTTCTCCTATACCAATCCCGTCTAAAACTCTTTCCAGGAAAGCTTAGATCAAGGTGGGAAGGACCATACACCATCTCAAAGATATTCCCTCATGGAGCAATTGAACTTTATGTCCCTAAGTCTCAGGAGCTCTTTAAGGTAAATGGTCATAGAGTTAAGCCGTATCTTGAGTACATTCCGCTGAACGAAGAAGAGGAGTTGGTGCTTGCTGAACCAACCAACTAGGCCACTCAAGGGCCATTATGTCGAGCCAACGACTTGAAACAAAGGCGCTGCTCGGGAGGCAACCCGAGGTAAGTTCTCCTTTATTTCTCATCTTTATTATTTCTTAAGTTAGTTTGCATTAGTTAATTATTTTAGGAGTAATAGCATAGGTAGTGTAAAAAAAAAATAAAAAAAATAATAATAAAATAAAATTACGCGTAATGGCCACCTCGCTTGCGACGGCCGCAGCAACCCTTGCGGCGCCCGCCGCAAAGCAAAGTCCCAGCGCCCCTCTCTGGCGGCGCCCGCCGCAAGACAGACCCGTGAACAATTTTTTTTTTTAAAAAAAAAACAATTAAATTACAAACAAGTCACGGGATGTTATAACCCTACCTCACCTTCTTCTTAACCCTTCCGCCTCATTCACAAACCCAAACCCCCATTGTCTTCTTCCTTCTTCTTCAACCTCCAACTCACCATAGCCACGCCCAAGCCCTCTCTTTCCCTTCCCCATCGCCGGATCCGACCCGTGCTGCACCTCTCTCTCACCGGAGCCAAGCTGCGCATCCCTCTCTCGCCAGATCTGAAGCGTGCTGCGCCCGCCGCTACCCAGCTGCGCCCGCCGCCGCTGCCCACTGCCTCTCTTCCGCCAGATCTAGCACCGAGAGCCCTTACATTCCCAGATTTTCACGTTTCCCCCTTCTTTTACAACTCTAAAGGTATGATTTCTCACCCTCTTCTCTCCAAATTTCAGATTTTAAATGTGTTTGAGAATTAGGTAGAGATTTGATATTTGAGTGCTTATTCCTTGCTTAAGGGGTGAAATTTGTGCGGAATAATATTGTTGTTCTTTAAGGGTCGTTATAATCGGTGTATATATATATATGGGGCTGATTTTTTTTTGAGTTGTCAAGTTGGAGTTGGAACTTTGATTTGAAAGTGGTAACTTGAGTATTTTGGGGTGTTATTGTTGATAATTGTTACATATTCTTGAGTTTGGGTGGATGATTGATGGATTTGGTTCTTAGGTAGTTTATTGGAAAGATATTTGTGTTGGTGCTTTGATTTGAAGTTCATGAGTTGCCTGCGGTGTGTTTGTTTTGGGGGTTCTGTGGATTGATTTGAGTTGTGTTGTTTGTTGTTGAATTCTGAATCTGTTTGGGGTTGTTGATATCTACTGCTGGGATTTGATAAAGATGGTGCGCCGACTGAGGAATGCATCCGATGAACAAAGGAAAATATTTAAGAACTTCGATGCAAGGCGCTTCGTTCAGACAAAGTTCTTCCACATCCCAGCCCTGCAGACGCTGGGTATGTTAGATGTTACACGACAGATGCTAAACCATGGCGGTTTAGGGGGATTTATAGATCGTAGCGCCCCGACGTACCCTGAGCTGGCATGGGAGTTTCTGGCTACATTTGAGAAGGTGGATAACTCGAGGATTCGGTTCAACTTGTTGGACCAACCTCACGTTTGCACGCTTGACACCCTACCGGAGTGAGACGGACTCCAACGTGAAAACTATTATTTACATGCCCCTTTGGCACTTTTGCATAACGCACCTACAACAGAAATGACATAAAATACATATAATCTCCTCCCCCACACTTAAAGCTTTCAGTGTCCTCACTGAAACAGTACAGACAACCAAAATAAACATAAAAATCAGGGTGAAGGAGGTAGAACTAACCACTCACTGAGGCGGCGGCTGGTATGGCGGCGACTGGTACGACGGGATGTGAGGGTATTGCTGGCGGAAGTAGTAAGTCTTCTCTCTCCGCATCTCCTCCAAATGGTAGATCGTCTCACTCCGCATCGCTTCCACGTTGGAGTCCGTCTCCCGCACAGTGCGACCGATGTCGTTGAGGGTGAACTCAAAGGCATCCTAGCGTAAGGACAGACGATGGAACTCATTGCTCAGATAGTCCCGCCAGGGGTCGTCCTCAGCAGACGAGAAGCGAGGTCCCGCAGAAGGGCCAGCATCGTGCTGTGCATCCCCCATATGGTAATCCGTCTGTGTAGGGGCAGCCTCGTCCTCATCATCCTCATGAACCTCCTCCTCAGCCTGCTCCTGATCAGCTGTGATGTATAGGGTGTTGTCGGAAGGTCCATAAGGTAAGGGCCGAGGAAGACGCAGTCGATGCGCCCCACGGTTTCCTGACTTCCAAATCCAGCCCCCTGCATCAGCACCCTCAAGCACGAACGCCCTCCGAAGCTGCTCTGTGGTATAGGTGTACCCACCAGACATGGGTGCACCGCACTGGTCAGGCTGTAAATAATGGTAGGCTTTGAGGCTAATCATGCCTCCCAAGCCAAACCTCCCGGACTTCGTCCCCTGAATCTTCACACAGCTCTCTACAAATATCTCAACCCAGTCTGGCGTACCACGAGACTGGGGAGCAAAGCTCCACAACCACCCCAGATTGGTCTTCCATGGCGACTGATCAGCAGCGCCATGATGTATGGTTCAAAGCGACTAGAACCGCATTTGACAGCCACAAGGGGGAGTATAACTACAATTTTGTACACCCCTGCCTTCGTCTGGTGCACAAGGTCTTGGCCATGTCTTTCAGCGGCCGAGGCGACGTGAACAAGGTGCCTGCTGGCGATCTGGCCTGGTTGTGGAGCTTTGCTCCCCAGTCTCGTGGTACGCCAGACTGGGTTGAGATATTTGTAGAGAGCTGTGTGAAGATTCAGGGGACGAAGTCCGGGAGGTTTGGCTTGGGAGGCATGATTAGCCTCATAGCCTACCATTATTTACAGCCTGACCAGTGCGGTGCACTCATGTCTGGTGGGTACACCTATACCACAGAGCAGCTTCGGAGGGCGTTCGTGCTTGAGGGTGCTGATGCAGGGGGCTGGATTTGGAAGTCAGGAAACCGTGGGGCGCACCGACTGCGTCTTCCTCGGCCCTTACCTTATGGACCTTCCGACAACACCCTATACATCACAGCTGATCAGGAGCAGGCTGAGGAGGAGGTTCATGAGGATGGTGAGGACGAGGCTGCCCCTACACAGACGGATTACCATATGGGGGATGCACAGCACGATGCTGGCCCTTCTGCGGGACCTCGCTTCTCGTCTGCTGAGGACGACCCCTGGCGGGACTATCTGAGCAATGAGTTCCATCGTCTGTCCTTACGCCAGGATGCCTTTGAGTTCACCCTCAACGACATCGGTCGCATTGTGCAGGAGACGGACTCCAACGTGGAAGCGATGTGGAGTGAGACGATCTACCATTTGGAGGAGATGCGGAGAGAGCAAACTTACTACTTCCGCCAGCAATACCCTCACATCCCGCCATACCAGCCGCCGCCTCAGTGAGTGGTTAGTTCTACCTCCTTCACCCTGATTTTTATGTTTATTTTGGTTGTCTGTACTGTTTCAGTGAGGACACTGAAAGCTTTAAGTGTGGGGGAGGAGATTATATGTATTTTATGTCATTTCTGTCAAATTTTAGGACCATATTTAAATTTATGCACAACATGTTTAAGTCTGTAATAGTTAGTTATTTAATTTCTGTTAAGTTTATTTTTTATTTTATTTCTTTTAGTGCTTTTTCGGAATTAAAAAAAAAATAAAAAAAAAATTCGAAAATCCAAACATAGAGTATACATTGCATACATATGTGTTATTCAAATACCCATCTGGCTTAGTTGTCCTCTATTTTAAATTTCAAGCATGACTCATAAAAATCACATGGAGTTCTGGATGTTTTGATTATTATCTGTATTTGATTTTTGTGGAACATGATCTAGCGAATGTAATTGAGCATGTATGATTGAGCTAAAGTATGGTTGAATCCTAAAAACGTGACCCTGTGAGAATGTTTGGCCTTATTTGAATTCTTTTGCTCAGTTGTGTGAATTACTCGCCTAGTGTTGCTACCTCTTGGCATTGACTGCAGTATCTATTTTTGAAGACCGATGCACATGTTTGATTGCTTGCGGAGTTTATGTTTATATTTTGAGTCTTTTTGTTTAAATTTATGCATACTTAGTGAATAAGGTGGCAATGGTTGATGCACTGAGTAACCAGGTCTACGCATGACACCCATGGGTATGATTCGCGCAAAAAGGTGTTGAAAACTATCCACTAGGAAAGAAGCTTGATCATTGAGTAACCAGGTTCATTCATGACACCCATGTTTGCACCTTGCGTCAAAAGGTGTTCAAGTGGACTTCATATTGGTAGTTTGAGGTGTTGATAGACCGTGGCCATTCATGACACCCATGTTTGCGCTTCGCGTAAGGAAAGCACCAAGACAAGAAAAAGAAAAAAAAAAAGAGAAAAGAAAACCAAAGAAAAAGAGAAAAAAAAAAGTGTTGCATTTTATTTTCTTTATTGTGTCCCGCAAGTAATGACATTTCGGTAGAGAATTGGTGATATGGTGGTCAATGTCTATGAGCTTAGTGCATAATTGGTTTGAGTTGAGAGTTGTACCTAAAAGCCTAAACACACGAGTGAAACACATATTTCTGGTGAGGTTGGATAATGTCTACTTCTAGGCTTTGATCACTATAATACATGATATGACATTTGTTTGCTTGGTTTATGTTTTCACCTACTATGATGTTGCTTTTTGATAATGTTGAAACTTGAAGGGATTTCCTGTGGGATATATTTATTCATGTTCATTCTATCATTGCTTGAGGACAAGCAAAGGTTAAGTGTGGGGGAATTTGATAATGCATATTTTAGATAGGCATTATAGGCATTTTTAGTTTAGTTAGGTTGCATTTATTTCATACTTTGTTGTTAAGTTGCATCTTGTGATTATTTTAGAAGAGTTCGGATTCTGCGCAATTTTGTGTTTATCTCGCAGATTGAATCGGAACACATTTGGGAGATGCAATATCTCGAAGAGGAACACGAGAAACATGGGAAGGAACAAGGGAGGAAAGATGCAAGACAAGAGGAGAAACCCGCAAAGGAATACAAGAAGTAACGGCAAAACATTGTGCGGCGGGCGCAGCACAGGCCGCTGCAGCGGGGATCTCGGACTTTCAGGGTGCGGCGGGCGCAGCAACCTTGCGGCGCCCGCAGCACTGGCCGACAGCGAGAAACGCTGCGTTTTGTTTAATTAAAAACCCTAGAACTTGTTTGTCCATTGGGTGGCCGACTTGGGATGTTTGATAAGGCCACTTTTATGTTATTTTCATTACCTCCATTCTATTCTTTCTTCCATTAGATACTTTAGAGATTTTGAGCAATGTCTTCCATGAGGAACTAAACTCATCTATTCTGCCTGCAATTTGAAGCTTTATTCGGATTGATTGTGAGTTTCTAATTCTCGCTCCTTGTTTCCTATTTGTGAATGCTTCAACTTCTTTGTGCTTGATTGTCTATTGTTTTATTCTATCTAGCCCGCGCAACTAGTTAGAATCAATTTAATTGCTAAGGTTTTGTAGATTCCTGATTGTGAACCTTAACCTAAGTGGCAAACTTGTTTCTTTAGGGCTGATTGAACTAATTGAATGAGTAGGGAGTTGAATGTGTTGTTAAATCCTTCTTTAGGGACTGCAAATACCTTGGCTAATCTCTGAACTTAAAGCTATCAATTGGGTTAAATCCTTCTTTAGGGACTGTTCGATTGATAAGGGTTTCTAGGACTGATTGGACTAGTAACTATATTAGGTCGGGACAAAGGCATTCATAGGAAACTGAATAGGACGAGAAGAAGTTACAAGGATCGCTTCAATCCAATAAAGTGGAAAATTGTAGGTAGAATTGCTTCTCTCACTTGTCTAAAACAAATTCACTTACTCTGCTTTCGTTACTTTGCTTTGATAAAAGACAAAACTTTCACACTAAAAACCCCTTTGGTTACTCACTTGGCATTAAAATCATACTTGAGTTATAATTTTCCTTGTGGATCGACCTCTTGCTTATTGCTATACTTGCTATAGGTTTGAGTTTTCTTTGGCGGAATCAACGACAGGTTTCCCCTCCGTCAATATGGTTTAATAATAGTTTTCAATACAAATTCGTTATAATTTTAATTAAAATAAAATATGAATATAATCTGAAAACTATAAGAAAATATCTAAATATATAAAGAAAGAGTACATGTGGAGATTTTGATTTTTCCAATTAGGTATGCACGTGTGGAGTTTGAAAAAAAAACTTTTCAATTATGATTATTTCAAAGATAATGCATTTATAATTATAATAAAATCTATATCTATATAAAATACTAAAGCAGAGACCGCTGAAGCGATCTCACGGGCACGGAATTTTCTGGATTAAACGGGATTATTTTTTCCTGCGTGGCATTCTCTGGATTAAAGTGGTATTATATTTGTGGGCCACATCAATTAATAAACCAATATAACTAGGTGAAAAACTTATCTTTCTAGACCAAATAATATATCCAATATAACCTTATATTTTAATTATAATTGTTGAAAACATCTTTGAGAATAAATAATCTATCCACAAACTTGGTCATATATTTAATTAGAATTGTGGAGATTGGCACGGTAGATAAGATTCAACCTTATATTTTTATATCCAATAATCTATCTAATCAAATATATTTATCCAATAATAATAATAATAATAAGTTATTGTTGAAATTAATTATGACTATATTACAAAAGAAATCTATATAAAATATATTTATATATAGCACTTTGATGGATTATTTTGAATATTTTTCTTAACATACTGCATGATATGATATTTTCTGAACATATAATAAATAAACATAAACCCTAGGGTTATTTTTTAAGAGTCAAATAATTGAAATAAGATACATAGGTTTGAATTTTAATCACAAATATTATTTTATACATTTTTTAATGTCAAATTCATTAATATTATATCTTCAATATATATTTACGAAGGTAAAATTAATATTTGTAGGTTGAATAACTCAAGCACGTACGGTCAACAACTATAGAAGAAATCATTAGTTGTAAACTCATATACTTCGTAATATTATTATAGTTAAATGTTATATACTCTTTTTTTTATCCTACCAAATTTCTCTACCATTTAGTTTGCCATCAACATTTAGTATTTGAGAGGTGAAATTTTGATCCATATGATAACAATTTCAATTCGTTAGCTTTTGATTAATTAATTAATATTATTTTATACTATACTGTTCTATACTACGTACTCTATACTCCTAATATCAATATCAATCAATAAACTATACTATTCTATACTACTAATATCAATATCGATCAATATTATTTTATTATCTATATCTATATCTATATATCTATATAAAATACTAAAGCAGAGGCGGTGAGATTATTTTATTATTTTATACTCATTTAATTAGGTTCATTTACCTTTAAATTAGGCCCATTTACCTTAAAATTGGACCATTTTCATTTTAAGAGTGATTTCCATTTGAACCATTACCACACGGCACACACATACACACACTAAAGCAGAGGTCTGAAACGGCCTATGGTGCGATCTCAAATCCGTGGAATTTTCTGAATTAAAACGGAATTTTTTTGCTTACGTGTCATATTCTGGATTAAAATGGTATTATATTTTTGGGCCACATCAATTAATAGGTCATTATTGTTAGGTAAAAAATTTATCTTTTTAGATCACTGAAATTAATTATGATTATATTACAAAAAAAATCTATATATAACTTACCCGTAAATAAGTCAAAAAAAAATTTTAAAAAATAAAAGTGGTGAAAAAGAACAATTGATATAGGTTAACAATTTCTTTATTGGTTTAGAGATATAATCGGTTGAACATAAATATTTACAAAATCATTTTTTTTATTATTAATTCTGGTTTGTTACTAATGATGAAAAGAAAAATAAATAAATAAATAAAAACTTATAAAATGACATATATGATAGGTGAAAAGAGGTAACGATAAAGATTTATCTCCAAATATAGCTTTTTAATTATAAATTGTTACTCCATAGATAAAATATAATTTATTAAGAAAACGCGCAACCGCGCGGGTACCGATACTAGTAAAATACTAAAACAGAGACCGCTGAAGCGACCTCGCTGCCACGGAATTTTCTGGATTAAACGGGATTATTTTTGCATACGTGGAATTTTCTGAATTAAAGCAGCATTATATTTTTGGGAAAAAACTTATCTTTTTAGATCAATAATCTATTCAATATAACCTTATATTTTAATTAAATAAATATATATTACATGTAATACAGTTATGGTTGAAAACATATCCAATCTAACTAAACAAATATAATAATATATAAAAATAACCGATCCAAGTTTTTTACCAATTTTTTCTTCCAATTAGTTTATAAGCACGGGAAGTGGATCATTTTTTGGCATAGTATTTTAATGTAGTATTGTTATATTAATTAATTAAAATATATCAAATAAGGTAATATAAATTTACGCTATATATCATATATGATGAGAGGTAAATTCATGTTATATATTTGCATGGGTTGAAATATAAATTTACGCTATATAATTTTTTGTGGTTATAATTCATCTCATTGTAATTTGAATATATTTGTCAAATTAAATCTTTGTCAAATATTCTATCTTTTTAGATGAAATTGAATATATTTGTATAAATATTCAACCTTATATTTTAATTAGGTAGAAAATTTATCCTTTTTAGATGAAATTGAATATATTTGTATAAATATTCAACCTTATATCTTACATAGTTGAAAAATTTATCCTTTTTAGATGAAATTGAATATATTTGTATAGATATACATCTCATAAGATTTTATATTGAATAGATAATTACTTATTGGTTTAAGATAGAATTTTATATTTCCTATATATAGTCTAATCTACGAGTCATCACCAAACACGAAACCTTCAATATCATTAGTCGGTTCAACAACTTTCGATAGTTGCAAATCAATATTTCCCGCTTCAAGTTAAGAGGTTTACTTTTGACTTTATTCATCATATGTAGATCCTATTATGTGTATCAGTGTATGCAATAGCTTTATATTCATAAAATAAGGTCCTTAAAATAGTTTTATTCATCATATGTAGATTTGTCGCTTCAAGAGGTATATATATATCTCTAAAATAGCTTTATATTCATATATTTATCATTTTTTCCGGTAGTAATGACAAATGTATATAAGGTTTGTGTTTTGTAAAAAAAATGGAAAAAAAAATTTACATTGTCAATTTGTCATGCATCACATGAAATTATGAGAGCCTGCTACATGTTATATATTTAAGGAGTTGATTAGTATCGAATGTAACATAGTTCCATTTGGTGGGCGATTTTAATCCAATTAGATTTGAACTCTAAAACGAAGTACGCGACCTCATGACCACGGAATTTTCTTGATTAAACGGGATTATTTTTGCATACATGAAATTTTCTGGATTAAAGTTGTATTATATTTCTGGATCACAACAATTAATAAGTCAATATAGTTGGGTAGAAAACATCTTTTTAGACCAATATATTAATTGGCTATAAAACAATTTATATCATTTATTTTTTATCAATCCGAATTTACAAAACAATTTATATCAATATTTTACCATGTACAACTAATCCAATAAAATTTTATCTTATAAACTATATTAAAACTTCGATTTTTTTTCCATAAATTATAAATAACAAAACATGATATTACTGTAATTGATAACGTGGAATTTGGTATTAAAAACGCACTTCTGTAAGCTTAAATAGCACATCCACTCGATCTGGTTTGACAGCCAATGTACATGTTTGCGGTTAGTTGTAAAGAAATTGTTTATGACCGGGCAAGTTTCAGAGCACGGTGCTGATTCGGTACCATAAAGATCTTGATCCCTCTTATTAAGATTAAATATACAAGGATTAATTATACAAGGATGAATTTATACGAATTAATACAAAGGTCCATAACATATACTTGACACAAATTTCTGCAATTTTTTTTGATAGAATTCTGCAAAATTTTATTGTTACGAACTAAAGTGCAAACTAAAATTTATCTTTTCTTTTTACCCGTTATCAACATTAGGTGGATAAACTAAAGTGATAATCATATATATATATATATATATATATATATATATATATATATATATATATATATATATATATATATATATATATATATATATATATATATATATATATATATATATATATATATATATATATATATATATATGTTTATATTTATTACATGACACTAACATAATACAGTATGTGGTTAAGTTGCATAGCAAACATTAGATGTGGTTAAGTTGATATCGATCACGTTGTTAGTTACGCACTTTGAAAATTCTACCATCGATATAATTCAAGTTAAAAAATTAGGC
Organism: Persicaria tinctoria; assembly: GCA_037127255.1. NCBI lineage: Eukaryota > Viridiplantae > Streptophyta > Magnoliopsida > Caryophyllales > Polygonaceae > Persicaria > Persicaria tinctoria. The sequence continues at coordinate 63,283,650 of JBANSL010000010.1, read as the reverse complement.
TATAAAATTTTCACTTCAGAAAATATCACTTGAACTCATCACTCATATTAGAATGATTTTATTTTAATAAATTATTATATCAATTCGCGGTCTCGCAGCGACAGAATTTTTTGAATAAAAGCGGGATTATTTTTGCATGTGTGTCATTTTCTGGATTATAGTGGTATTATACTTCTAGGTCACATCAATTAATAAACCAATATAGTTGGCTAAAAATTTATCTTTTTAGATCAAATAATCTATCTCATAAAACCTTATATCTTAATTAGGTTTTTTTATATAAATATTTAATCATATATCTTAATTAGGTAGAAAACTTATCATTTTAGATAAATCTATCAAATACTCCGTATATATTATTCATGCTGGGCAAAAAAATTTGAATATTGTTGAACATTAAGGTATTAAGGGTGTGGTTATATACATATCTTTTGGAAAGACAAAAAATGAAGAAGATGGAAATATAATTTAAAATTAATGTTTTTTTTAAAGACATGCATATGGTTAAAACGTAATATAAATTATATATTTAATTATTTTTACCATATAGATTTATCATTTTTACCCTTTATCATACATGGTATTATGATAAATATTTATCTTTTCCTTTTTTAAGTTGTTAAGAATTAATTTATTGATACATGCTAACCATATACGGAGTATTGATTATAAATGGAAAGAATGTTAGTTTAGTTTACGATTGATCGAAAACTTACAGAATAAAGATTCATTGAAATAATGTTAATCTTTATAATTTAATAAAAATTAATAGTTTAAATATAAAATTAATGAAATAATAAAATATAATTTTTTAAGATACCGCGCAAAGTCGCGGGCCACGATACTAGTATAATACTAAAATAGAGGCGTGGAAATCCTATGTGGCGGGTTATGGTGCGATTCGCTTACGTGTCGTACTCTGGTGCAATCTGGCCCTGATATTTGACACGTCAATTAATGATGATCCAATATATTTAAACCACGTCGGACGATTACATCATCTATTTATACACGTGTTATCCTCTGTGTATATTTTAATTGAAGATTAAATTTAATTTTTAATATAAATATTCAACATCATATCTAAAGTGGTTACAAAACCTATCATATTTAATATAAATATTCAACTTCATAGTTATTTACAAAATCTATCATTTTTAATATAAATAATTTGACTTTATATAAAATCTTTTAACATATAACGTTATTAATATATCAAATTGATAAATTTTGTAATTTCGTGGATATTTTTATCACCGTAAAAGTTATTACGCTTCAGATAAAAAAATTTATATTATCTTTATTTACTGTTTGCTTACGTTAAATATATTATGTAAAATATTTTCCAATCATCTTAGATACCATCAAGGCATATACAATGTTGTTTTGTAGCATTTGACCGGATAAAAAACCGTTGTTTTGTAGCATGTATAAAACAATTTTATTATATATAGGTAATTAGTTATTAATCTTATAAATAAATGACAATTTAAATACATGAATAGGAATTATCACCCTATCTTTTATGTCAAAAATTATTTTAAAAATTTATTCTTTAAATCATACTTATTAATCTTATAAATAAATAATAATGTAAATACATTTATATAAAAAAATATCATAAAGAAATAAATTTTAGAAAATATATATCCTAACTTTTTAATTCAAAATTATTTTAAAATTTTATACTATATAATTTTTTCACAAATTTTTAAAACTAAATTTATAGGAATTATCATTTACAAAATAATTATATTTTATGTAATTTTTTTTAACCTATTAATATGTAATATTGTGGGGTAACAATTTAGAATGGTCTAATATTCCATCCCTTAATAAAAAAAATATCATTTTGGTTTTTTAACACGTTAAGAAGTTAAAAACTATAAAAAATAATATCAAATTTGTTATTCATTTTTTTTTTAATTTTGTACTTTTTAATTATTATAATAAAATATATAATAAAATAATATATAATTAATTAAGAATCCGCGAAACACGCGGGCAGTAAGACTAGTAAAAATAAATATGTGGCACTAAGTTGACACATGGTAGAATATCATTGGCAAAATATTTGGACGGTAAAAAAATTCACCAGGAGTTGACATGTGGCAAAACAGGCTATTACTTTAGTATTGTTTAGGATTTAGGATGGATGGATGGCCAACTCCGAGCATAATTACCGAATCTTTAGTATTTGGTGTAAAATAATTTTTTGTCCATTTGTACGTATAAAGCAAGGTTGATTGGCTTGATGCTAAAAGAGGAAGGATTTGAATTCTATAGTATGTATTGTAATAATTATCCTAATAAAAAATATTAAATAGATTATAAATTTTAATTGATTTTTTTTTTGAAATCAAATGCCTTGTATAAATTAAAGAAGATCAATTTCCGCAAGATCAACTAGACCCTGTGGAAACTAATCAAGCCAAATACAAGAAGAGTCATCGGTCGGCAAAAGCTTAGCCGCAAAATGAACAACTGTGTTCAGGGACGGAGCCAGAAATGTATCGAAGGGGGGGCGAAATTTTATACAAATTGTTGATTTGTTGTTCAGTAGATTTTTTTTATAATATGTTTAGCGAACCAAAACTATAATATTTTAGGTAAAACGATGATATTTTAGTTTTTAGTACAAAACACAACGTTTTTTTTTTCAAAACGATGATCTTTTAATTTAAAATTGTGTTATTTTATATTTTTTTTCTCTTTAAAGGATAAAACGATATCGTTTTAATCGATAACAACATTTTTTTCGTCTAAAAATATGTTTTGAGACCTACAAAGTCAATATACACCTTATTGTTCTCTTAACATGCACTAACGTGTAACAAGATATACAAACTTTAAATTTACATAATTTCTTATATAATTATCGAATTTAGTAATATAACCTCTTGTTTCGAAGCTATTTGGTTGAATTATATTGCCAAAATATCAAATTAAGTAAAATATAAAAGAATCATGCTTTATTAAAAGACCTTTGAAATAATTAATCTGTGTTTAACTTTCAAACGGTCATAACTTTTTACTCGTTTATCGGATTCAAGCTTATAATATATCAAAACGAAGCTATCAACGCGTAGAACAAATATAGGTGATTCGTCGGATGAAAGGGGGGGCGTATGCTCCCTCTTACCCCCGCCTAAATCCGTCTATGACTGTGTTCAATAAAATTACTAGAGATGTTGTTTGATTGTTGGCGTTAAAAGTAGGTTGTTAATTGTTAATTGGTATATAAGATTATAACTACGTGCCCTAAAGAACACCCTAAAGAACATACAAGGAGAGCAACATCTGATTGACCACATTCAAATTTAAGAGGCGTTTTTCAATATTGATAGTTCGGATTAATGGCTAAGCTTGCTCTTTAATTTTTTTTTTATCCCTTTTAGATTTCTAGCCATTTATCGGTTTATAAGAAACTAGTATGATCCCCGCACCATGGCGCGATTTTTTATAAATAAAATCCTACTAATATATTAAATTAATATTATAACATAATTGTAAAAGTTCAGATAATTAAATATTTGGAATTAAACTCATGGGTTGAGAAAACGATTAAAGTAGTATATATAGATATATATGTAGATTACTAATATTAATTTTATATTTTCTTATTATTCATTTTATGTTTTGAATTAATCCCATTGTTTTTTTTAGAGAAAAAAACTACTAAAATTATAATTTAGACTAAGATCAATGTTTTGAATTAAGCCCAATAGTTAGTAAAATTAAAGAAAAAAGAGAATTAAAGGAAAAAGAAGAAAAAAAATAAAATTAAAGAAGATCAAAGAAAAATGGCAAAAATAATGATTGGTCAAGATTCCTAAAATTCCTCTAAGCTTGACACATCATCCTAAACTCTTCTAAATTAAGAGTTTATATAGATATAGATATAGATATAGATAGTTAGTAAAATTAAAGAAAAAATAGAATTAAAGGAAAAAAGAAGAAAAAAAAATAAAATTAAAGAAGATCAAAGAAAAATGACAAAAGTAATGATTGGTCAAGACTCCTAAAATCCTCTAAGCTTGACATATCATCCTAAACTCTTCTAAATTAAGAGTTTATATAGATATAGATTATTATATTCTCCCTCCGTTCGATACTTCGATTAATTTTAATTGACTTTTTACTATTTATTCACACTTTTTAAGATGATAAATAATATAAACTATCTAGTAAGCGCTTTCAAAATTAAGAAAATATATTGATATAGATATATATCTAGATATATATTTTTTTTGATTAGGTAAAAATTCGAGGGTCAGACAGGCCTGACTCATCGAGAGGCCGACCGAAGTCGGCAGACGGCGAACCGTCTAACATAGCAAACTAAAAACAGAAATACAAATAACAAGCGAAATGAGCCAAGCAGAAATGAACTCTACACCTAAACGTTTTAAGAAGACCAAACACCCGAAACGCTGAGGAAGCCACCGAAGAACGCAGCCAAGCACCACCGAACAGTAGCACCGCGGGCCAGTAGTACAGCAGGACCCTATCTCCTGTGGGTAGTGTAGACGAACTCCAAGGAAACTCTATCCCGGATACGGAGTCGCCCTGAACGCACCACCACGACCCCAGCCAGACCCGACTACAGACTCCACACCCCCTCAACCAAGCAGAAGATCTCCTAGAAACATCGGAAGCAAAGCCGCAAACTGCTCGAAACAAAATGCCAACAAACTTTCACCTACAAAATTTCGACAAGCCCTTACGGGATTTTCTCAAACCCTTTCGGGTGGTTATACACACCATTTAAATAAATGAATTTTTATAAATATAGATAAAAATTCATTTTTTTTTTTTTTTTGAGACTTACGGGCTGCCCCGGACCCAAGGCTATGCCTTGGGCCCGAAGCACAAGCAACAGGCCCGCCATGGCCAAAGAGGAACACCGACGATCGGAGTTGAAGGGCAAGAATGAACTCCGGCCAGTGCAACCTAATCGACCACGCCAATGGAAGCAAACAGGTCGGAAGCCTCCGACGCAAAGAAGCCCCAACCCAATTTCACAAATCGATAACCGAAACACCCACCCCGACAACCCTAAACAGGGCTGATGGAACACCCAAAAAAGATGGATCAGGGAGGGCGGCGGCGGAAACACCAGCCACCGCTGAACAAGCCGAGGACGAGACTCAAGGGAGGAGGAAGAAGAGGCGAACACAACCCACCAAGAGGAATCCAACGCCGGATGGAGATCAAGGCGGCGCAGACGCCGGAAAATTCTCGAGACAAGAGATAGGCACCGGGAATGACGATGCCCGGAAAACGAAAGAAATCCGGACACCAAACTCAACGGAAAAGAGGAAGGAGGACGACTCGGACCGGAAACCACAAGATCGAAGGAGAGATTTGACAAGAAAGGTTTGATTTGGAGCGATTCCTCAAGATCCCGAAGGATGGGTGCACAAGAGAGAGTAGGAGAGAGAAACTCTCTTGCTATCCTCTTTTGATATATATCTAGATATGGATATGAATTATTATTATTTTTTTTTTGGTGGGATATGAATTATCTATATAAAATACTAAAACAGAGACCGCTGGCGCGACCTCACGGACACGGAATTTTCTGGATTAAACGGGATTATTTTTGCATACGTGGCATTTTCTGGATTAAAGCAGTATTATATTTCTGGCCCACATCAATTAATAAATGAATATAGTTAGTTAAAAACTTATCTTTTTAAATACATAATCTATCCAATATAACCTTATATTTTGATTAGAATTTTTATAAATATTCAACCTTATATTTTAATTAGTTAGAAATTTTATCTTTTTAGATAAAATAATCTATATAATATTGGGTCAATTTCCTCTATAATAAATATATCATACCCTTGCTTCAAGTTCTTTAATTTACATACCTTTGGTAATTACAAATTTACAGTTACGAACCTCTTATGCAGAAAGAAAAAATTCTTTCGAAATATATGATGTACATAATATATTCTACTGCATATTCAACTTTATAAAATATATGATGTACATAATATATGATAATATCACCTTCAAATTTAACAACAGACGGGCTTTTTATGGATCAATCGGGCCAAATTAAATATAATATATTTAAATATGAATATGTACCATCATAATGATAAATTTTGAAAAGAGAAATCTATCTATAATGCTATAATATATATATATATATATATATATATATATATATATATATATATATATATATATATATATATATATATATATATATATATATATATATGTAATGCCATAAAATTTTGTTAAATTATTTTACCTTTTTCCGTTTAATTTTGGTCAATATATTTTGGGTGATTTTGGTAGAGGGCCTTTTTTTAATATTCAATTAGGCACCTAGCCCCTAAATCAATTTAATTAGTTTTGCCCTAGACCCCTTCCCAATAGAATGAGTTGGTCAATGGTAAATCGTTTGACCATTGACCGGTTTGAAGCCAACTTTTTTTTTTTGATGCCAACTTTTTTTTATTTTTAGTGATGCCATATTTTACCGTTTTGATGCCAAAATTTTACTATATTTTATTTTCACTTTGATGCCACTTTTTTATGTCAATTTTTTGATAATATTTTTTTTACCGTGATGCCATATTTTTGATGATATTTTTTCAAAGTAGTATTTTTTATGACATTTTTTTCTTTAATGTGATACAAAATTTTCAAAATGGCATCAATGTTCAACGTGACATTAGAGTAAACAAAAAATGTCATCAAAGTTTAAAAAAAGTGTTATCCAATAATTTAATTAGAAAAGTGGCATCAGAGTGAAAATAAAATGTAATAAAATTTTGGCATCAAAACGGTAAAATATGACATCACAAAAAATGTCATCAATGTTTTAAAAAAGTGGCATTAAAAAAAAGTCATCCAATCATTTCATTAGAAAAGTGACAATAAGATGACAATATTTTGATTCCAAGTTTTAAGCTCTTATGCCATCAATTATATAAAATTGTCACCACAAAATGTTGGCATCAAAACGGTAAAATATGGCATCACTGGAAAAAAAAAAAAAGTTGGCATCAAAAATTTAAAAAAAAAAAAAAATTGGCATCAAAATGGGTTGACCGGTCAACGGTCAACGTTGACCATTGACCGTTTAAGAAGGCTTAGCATGCTAAAAAAACAATTAATGGGCTTATCTAAGCTAAAAAACAATTAATGGGCCTATCTAGCTAACCAAATATGCTTAAAGGTCCATTTGAACAAAATCCCTCATATATTATTATGCCTTTTGAATAAAGAGAAGTGTACTCTATGATGGGCTAACCGGCTTTTGGGATAACAGTTGTTCGCCCAACCAAAATTTTTTAAAGTAAAAATTATGAACCTAAACCTAATGGTTAAGGTGTCTATTAATCATGGGCCATTTAATCACTAACATTACACAATTATATAATAATATGAATAATATAATAATACAAATTAATTAATACGAATATACAAATTAAAAATAAGTTCGAAACGATGATATAACTTTACTGATGCATTAAGATGTTGTATAAATCTGTATATAATTCTATATAAAATATACCATGCCGTAAAATTTTAGTCAATTATTTTACCTTGAGACCAAATTGAATATAATATATTTAAATATAAATACATCGGGATTAAACAGGATTAATTTTGCTTACGTGTCATATTCTGGATTCAATTGGTATTATATTTTTGGGTCACATCAATTAATAAGTCACGTCAATTAATAAGGGTGACAATATTTTCACTGCTAATTTTTACTATTTCCACCGCTAATCGCCGCATAGGTTTGCGGTGGCTTTAATGACATATAACTTCTACAAACAGTTTTCAATTGCTAAAAAACCCACCGCATGTATACGGTCGTCATAACCCACCGCATATGTATACGGTGGGTTTGTATACGGTCAACGGATCCACCACATGTATATGCGGTGGGTCTGGGAAAAAGTGGATCATTGACAATTTTTTATCTAAAAGATAGAATAATTGACAAATTTTTTTTTAAACTACTCAATATATTCCGTCATATACCCAAAATTAGCTTCAAAATATTTTAAACCAATTTCTAATATTCTATTGCTTCCTAAAAATACATGTCATAATTATAAAAAAAAAAACCTTCAAAGTTAATTTAATCTTTTACATCATTTAATTTCATCAAACTTCTATATGTCAATCATTTAATTTAATCTTTTACATCATATAGAGTAAAATTTCATCAAACTTCAATAAAAAAAAACTTTAATAAAAAATTTATCTATTTTAGCCTTCAAACTTTAATAAAAATACATAATATAATTATAAAAAAACCGCACAACGGGCGGGTAACATATACTAGTTATTATTAAAAGTACGAAAGGTATTGGCCCAAGAATGAAAACCCCAAGGTCACTACAACAGACTATAAAAACCGTTAACCCTGAGATTTGAGTTATCATATCATTCATTCCTCTCTTTCCTCTCCGTCCGGTCTTGGCCGATCGAGTGGCAACAATGGGGGATGATTCTATGGAGATGAAACTGGCTGCCACCAACCCGCAAAATCTGCTTTCCGGCGAAGGTATTTCTCATCAACTCTCTCAATCGATTCGGCGATTGTGTTTTATTTCTCGATCGAGTTTTCCAAGGGTTTAACAGCCGTTTCGTTTCGTTTCGTTTCGTTTTGGAGGATAGAGAAAGAGGCGATCCGGAATAGCATCGAAAGGAGTATGATAATTACTCAGCCTTGCCCTAACTCTGTCGTTGCAGTCTTTGATTCTAAAATCCTGTGTCTAATTGCAATCTCTACTCATCATAGTTGCAGGAATGTTGTGGGAGTCTCCCAGCCTGAGATCGAAGGAATCGTATGTTGACCGGCTCAAGAAGGAAATAAAGAGGGGTTATGGCTACAACGACTTCATGGCTGGACTGCTTGTGGAGGTATAGGAATTATGTTGCATGATTCTAAATTTTATGGTTACATATTCTGACCAAATGTGCTATTGCAGATGTTTCCAGGTGAAGAGCTTTTGGGCATCATTGAAGAGTATGAATTTCCCTGCAGCACTTGTTTAAGAGCCAACACATTGAAGGTGGGCTTTTAATTTGGTTTGAGATCTAATTGTTCCACTCTACAGGGCTGCAGCCCTGCAATTTTACTAACTTTTTTGTGTTTTATTTTTCCTTTCATGGATGATTCTGTCAAGAATTATTGTAACCTTTGCCTTATTTTTTTCTTAAATAACCTTTGTGGTAACCTCATTCACAGCCGGAAGCCTTTTCTGATTTATGAAACTTGTAATCCTCTAAGAAAACTGTGCATTCTCTCTTTTTAATCTCAAGTTTATATGCTTCTAGATTTTATTTTGGTAGATTCTCTTGCTGTTTTCTCTTTGATGTTGATATCAAACAATTCCAAAGCTAATTGCTGTATTATATGGCAGAACTTGATGAATTTGGTAGGTAGTTTTTGATTTACAATCTAAAGTGAATTGATGTTCTTTCAGTCAATTAGTTAGGATATGTGCTTGCAGCCAGTGTTCTAAAAATCGCGCCTAGGCGCTAGGCGGGACGGGACCTAGGAATTTTTAAGCCTAGGCGGACCTCTAGGCGGAAATTCATCCAGGAACCGCCTAGGCGCCGCCTAGGCACCGCCTGGTCCAGCCTGGGCCCGCCTGGTCCCGCCTATGCGCCGCCTAGGCACCGCCTAGTCCAACGATTATTCAATTTGAACTTCTAAGCATATGAGTAGTTGACTTAGGGTCTTTTTATCCCCCATGTCGGGATGCATTTGCTTTTTAGTCGAACTTATAGTTTTGGATTTTAGGTGGTTTAGAGTTGTTAGTCAGACATGTACTTTTGCGTTTATTTACTTTAGTGTTAGTTAACTACTACAAATTTGGGTTTATGAGTGATATTATGGATTATTATTACATTATATGAATTATTGACAAGTGTTATTCGTCAAAATATAAGGAAATAATCAAGTTTGTTCTAAGTCCGCCTAGGCGCCGCCTAGGCACCCGCCTAGCGCCTTTTAGAACATTGCTTGCAGCAGATCAAGTTCTCAATCATGGAAATGGATTCTTTCTTGTTGCTGCCCTCCTACTCTCCTACAGTTTGGTGTAACTCTAAATCTTCCAAACCTCTCCATAACTAAAATTGATATTCTGAATTACAAGGTTCGATTGAATTAGGTCTGACTGCAACAGAATGTCTGCTGCGGGCTCTTGAAAATTTTCCCCATTTAAGTGTGTCTAGGAAGACAAATGAATAATGCCTTGCTCCTATTAAATACTATCTTTGCAAGAATCATCAATATTATGCTTCTATAAACCAATTGTAAAGTTTTTATGCTTGTATTTAGGAACCTTTAGTCAGTATTTGATCTCTATCTTTCTTTTGTAGTTTACTTCTCCTAACATAACTATGATATGATATCTCTTTCTCCTTTCTATTAGTATAGATAAAAGGCCTACTTTATGATACTCGTGAATTAAAACAACAAGCCGTGTGACATGATTTTGGATCTAGTTTAGTTGAATGACACCTTAGCTGTACTTTTTCATGCATTCAATTACTTATCAACTGAAATTGGAAACACTTTGGTTGCATATCTTTCAGTTTATGCTTTGACATTTTTATTATTGGATTTAGATATGTGGATTGGATTTGATTCCCCTTCTCATGAAGAGTGGGGTTGACATCTTCCCGCCGAATGACTGGGACGAGGAGGAAAATTGTGCTGATTGGCAAAAATTTTGGTTGGTTGTCCGCAAGTCAAAAGTGCCACTTGATACAACTCCTGAATATAAGGATGGTCTTTACATGGTAGTTTCTTTTTCCGTTGTGAATGTGAATGTACTTATGTTTGGTTTAATGGTTTATTTGTTTCGTCTTGGCTGTGGACTTATCTGTGGTTGTGGTCTGTTGCAGGTGCAAAGGGCAAACTGTTTCTATCCTGCAATGGTTCTTGATCCCAAGGAGGGGGAAACTATTGTCGAATTAGCGGGGTGAGTGATTGATGTTGTTTATTTTTTAACACCTATGTGGCTTTCTTTGCTTGTGAATTGATTCTTGATCAAAGTCTGTACCTTGTTGTTGTAGGGATGCACCTGGTGTTATAACCACACATATAGCTGCACTCATGAAGAACACTGGTAAGTGTTGTTATCTGTGTCTCCCTATTAAAAGTTGCTTATATCTTATGTTGATTTGTTCTCCTGATTTGGTTGTTGTAGGATTGCTGCGTGCAAATGTGATGAATGGAGAGAGTATTCCTTTGCTTATAGAAAACACAAGGCGCTTGGGTGTGACAAACACACAACTTTGAAAACACAAGGCGCTTGGGTGTGACAAACACACAACTCATCGATGTTGACCCAGTGAAGGTTAAGACTCTATTCTTTAGCTTCATTCTCATTGCTCTTAGGCTTTGCTAAGTAGATATGTCTTATCTTTCATTGCATCTGACATATATGTTCCTTTATAAACAGCTTCCATATTCTTTGGGGTTTGACTCTCAAGACAGGGTATTACTCAATGCCCCCTGCAGTGGCACTGGGGTATGATGACAGAGCTACCTTATGTATTTGTGGCTTTGATTTGTGCTTCTGTTGCTTTCAAAATTTGCACATGACATGCCCTTTTTTTTTCTTTGACATTTCCCTATTGCTTTGTGCAGATATGTGCTGATGAAACAGTAAAATCAAAAAGTTATGAAGAAATATTGAACTTTGCTGACATGCAGAAGGTATATTGCCTGATTTGAATGAATTTTGTATCTCGACGTCTCTGATCTTGGAGTTTCTGTTTAACCCTCCTTTTACTTGCAGCTTGATTAAAATTGTTCCTTAAGCCTTACTTCTTTATGTATTTTGTTTCTATTGTTCAGCAACTATTACTGGCTGCAATCGATTTAGTGGATGCTTGTTCGAAATCTGGAGGGTATATCGTATACACGACAAGCTCCATTATGGTTGAGGAGGTATATTGGCTATTCATTATCGCTATGTGATTTAAATCATCACTCTAACAAACTGTAAATTGTGTAGAATGAAGCAGTCATCGATTTTGCGCTCAAGAGCAGGCATGTAGAACTAGTTCAGTGCGGAATCCTACCTGGGGTAGCCGGGTAAGCCAAACCTTTCTTGCATTTTTCTTTTCTTCCTACCCTTTGTTTTATAAATAAAAATGTTTCTATTTGACCTATGATCTTGTTTATCAGGTACGTCGAATTCAAGGGACAGCAATTTCATAAATCCCTAAAGAAGACTATGAGGTATTACCCTCATTTCTTTGGAATGGATGGAAGGTTTATTGCCAAGGTATATATTATTGCGCGTGGAATTTATTTTTCTACTTGATAGACATTCTGAATTCTAAAGATGAAGCTAGAGATGTTGTTTGATTGTTGGCGTTAAAGTAGGTTGTTAATTGTTATGCATTTTGCAGTTGAGGAAACTGAGGAAACCGCAGTTGAGGCAACGGAGGAACCCATGGAGTGGTCAAGACGTGAAGGCTTAGGAAGAGATCGAATGGGATTAAGTCTGCCATCATACAATATTAATGTTTCGTTTTCAGTGGTTATGTCTACATGGAATGAAGGATGAAGTCTGCAAGTTTTTGTGACGAAAATATATGGTTTCTCAGTGGTTATGTTTATGTAGAGTGAAGGATAAATTCAAAATTAAGATTTGGTATATACTACGTATATATTTGCCATATGGGCATGTTATGGAGTTTTTTTAAATCAGTGTGGTTAAAATTTTCGCGATTTAGGAAAATATGTGTTTGTCAAACGCTATAAAAAAAATTCGTGTCAAACATGAATTTTCTCTTTTAATCGGTTCACAAAGACTAAAATTTTGATATATCTCTAAAATTTCATCAACAACTCCATCTATATTTTAATAGTTAAGCCGGATTGTAATCTTAAGCTAAAACTATAGTTTAAGATAGATTATTCACAATTCACAATGATACTGTAACTTAAACTTAGTGGTTTAAAAGTTAGATTTACTTTATTTTTTACTCGCGTGACTAGAGGCTTAATTCATGGTACTTGGAAGTTTGGTGTTTGCTCGCTTGACTCGAACCGGCGACCTTTCAATTGCCTAAAAGGACTCGTACCGCCTAGAGGTGGCAATCGGACGGGTCGGATCGGATCGGGTTCGGTTATTCGGGTTTTGAGTAATTCGGATAATTCGGGTTTCGGGTCATTCGGTTTTCGGGTAATGTTTAATAATTTGGCCATTCGGTTGTATCGGGTTTCGGTTGTCTCGGGTTTTAGTTATTTCAATATTCATTTTTTAAAATTTACTAGAATGTATCTTAAAGTTCGGGTTATTTCGGGTTTCGGTTATAACGGGTTCGGATCTTAATGGGTTTCAGTTGAATCGGGTTCGGTTCTTTCGGATTTGGGTGAGTTTCGGTTATCGGTTATTCGGATTTCGGGTCCAAAATGGGTCGGGTTGGATTGGTATTCAGGACAATCGGTTCCGGGTCGACCAGATCGGGTTTTCGGGTTCGGGTCGGATTTTACCACCTGCACTGGTCCGCATCAGTGTATTTTAGTGAAGCTTTTTTTATTAATATTACTTATTTATAGGCTATACAGGTTTAAAAAAAACTAATTCGGTCGTATCGGGTACACGATAATAAGAAAAGTGTGATCTGAATACGGCACGGTAATTTTATATTTTTATTGGTTCGTGTCATATTCCTGTCGTATCTATTTCGCATCGTGTTTTTTCGTGTCGTATCACGTGTTATCGTGTTGGGTCAGTCGCGTCGGACTTTTCTACACACCCCTCCACACGAGAGGGAAGAAATAAAGGAGAGAGAGGGGAGTGGGTGAGAAGGAAAAGAGCAGCGGTTTAATACAACGGTTTTTTTTATATATAATTTTTATTTTTTAACTTAATTAGAAAGGGAGAGTCACTGTTTCCCGAATTTTTTTTTGGATTTTTTTGGTAACCGTCCAAAATAAGGGGCTGTTTTGCAAAATGTCCATTTTCATAATGACTTTTGCAAAATGTCCTAAATTGACATTTTTACCCTTACTCTTATAATTCCTCACTTCTTTCCCTAATTGAAGCTCTGTTCAACGACTAACTCAGACGAGGCGGAAGCGGCGCTACTATTGCTTCTTTCTCTCTCCCTCTCAAGCTCCAACGATGGCGCCTCCGGCTCGGATCTGATTTCGGCTCTTCGGCTAGCTACTGAAGCGAAATCGTTCAATCAAATCGAGGTTTTCTAGATCTTTCATATATATGCTTCGATCTCATCTTCACATCAAGCGGCATCCCGATCCAGCCGCTAAATCGGCGAAATTCTCGATTCCCCAACGTCTTGTGAGCTGCTGAACATTGGTTTCTTCAGATGCTACTCCTGGTGCTCATTAATTAATGGGCGGCCTTAGCTGCTGCGTAGGATTGATTAAATTTGGTTCTGGCTTTTATCGAATAGCTTTGATTAGATTTGGTGCTCGTATATAGCCTTTTCTACTGGTTTAGGTTTTTCACAATCCTGCAATAGTTGAAACTTGCAAGGTGTCACCAATAGCTTTGATTTCTACCTTAAGCTGTTGCTTTGTTGGCTTAATAAAAAGTCCAAGTGGCTACATCACTACTACTAGACACTAGTGATAGACCATAAAAGACGCAGTACACGTACTCGGAAAGGCATTTACTGTCAATATTATATTCCTAATGTGTTCCAGGTGAAAGAGTGGTGGAGAATGCAGATTATGTATTGATTTGGTTGCTTTGCAGCATACATATATTTAGAGAGTGGTGGAGATTGGTGGAGATTGTCCCGCATGTAATCATCCTAGACAATGTAATGCTTCTTGTATTTGAATTATCTATTTGCCTAGCTTAGCTGTGTATACATATTACTCTTGCAATACTAAAATCTACATGTAATTATCTATTTTTCATCAATTTTTTTGGTGACATCTTTTCATCAACGGATTCATTCACTTCTAAAGTGTTATTAATAGTGTCACCACCATAAAACAGTGAAACCACTGTTGTCACCAGAGGAAAATTCTAGGATCAAGGGAGAAAAAACCTTATAGAGGCTAATGCTAATCAAAAGAAAATTTGGTGGTGTCATCACCATAAAAATAGTGTCACCACAAATGTTCAAAGTGTTATTAGTCGTGTCATCAAAGAAAATTAGTGTCACCACAAATGTTCAAAGTGTTATTAGTCGTGTCATCAAAGAAAAATAGTGTCACCACAAGTGTACCAAGGGAAAGAATGGTCAAGTGTTATTAGTCGTGTCATCAAAGAAAAATAGTGTCACCACAAATGTTCAAAGTGGTGTCACCACAAGTGTATCAATGGGAAGAATGATCAAGTGTTATTAGTCGTGTCATCAAAATAGTGTCACCACAAATGTTCAAAGTGTTATTAATTAGTTGTGTCATCAAAGAAAAATAGTGTCAACACAAATGTTCAAAGTGTTATTAGTCGTGTCATCAAAGAAAAATAGTGTCACCACAAATGTTCAAAGTGGTGTCACCACAAGTGTATCAATGGGAAGAATGATCAAGTGTTATTAGTCGTGTCATCAAAGAAAAATAGTGTCACCATAAATGTTCAAAGTAGTGTCACCACAAGTGTATCAAGGTAAAGAATGGCCAAGTGTTATTAGTCGTGTCATCAAAGAAAAGTAGTGTCACCACAAATGTTCAAAGTGGTGTCACCAAAAGTTTATCAAGGGAAAGAATGGTCAAGTGTTATTAGTCGTGCCACCAATATAAAAACAGTACGTGTCACTAAAGCAAAACCTAGGATAAAATAAGCATAAATAGTGGTGTCACCAATATAAAAACAATGTCATCAAAGCAAAACCTAGGATAAAAGAAGCACAAATAGTGGTGACAGCAATATAAAAACAGTGTCACCAAAGCAAAACCTAGGATAAAAGAAGCACAAATGCTAAAGGGGTTAATGCTAATGAAACATACATTCTTGTCACCAAAAGGAAAAAACCAATTCATCTTCATTGTATTTCCATTTAATTTATCTTAATTAAATATTCATATTTATATATATTATCTCTTTTTTTTAAAAAAAAATAAAGAAGCCAAGTACTAATTAAAATAAAAGCAAATAAGTTAATTATTGGGTTATTTTGCCAACTAACACATTATAAATATCTAATTAGCTAACTAGCACCCAAACAAAATGAATTAACTAACCTAGCACCCTTCCTAATTTAACTATCAAGGTCAACGCCGGTCAACGTTGACCGTTGACAATATATTTTTTTTTTTTTTATGATGCCATTTTTTGTCGTTTTGATGCCATTTTTTTTACATTTTATTTTCACTTTGATGTCACTTTTCTAATAAAATGGTTTGATGACACTTTTTTAATATCACTTTTTTCAAATCTTGTTGATATTTTTTTGTTTACTGTGATGCCGCATTGACCATTGATGCCATTTTTTTACCCTTGACTACTGATGACACTTTTTTGACATCAATTTTTTGATGCCATTTTTTCACAGTGTTTTGATGCCAAATTTTTAATTACATTTTTTTTCTTTAATGTGATGCCACTTTTTAAAGTAGCGTTTTTGATGTTATGTGATGCCACTTTTTTTAAACTTTGATGACATTTTTGTTTATTGTGATGTCATGTGGACCATTGATACCTTTTTTTTACTATTGATGCCATTTTTTTTACTGTTGACTACCGATGACAATTTTTTATGTTAATTTTTTGATGATATTTTTTTTACAGTGATGCCATATTTTTTCAACGTAGTGTTTTGATGACATTTTTTCATTACTGTGATGCAACTTTTTCAAAGTAGTGTTTTGATGCCATTTTTTTAATCAAATCGTTTGATGCCACTTTTTTTTAATTTAATCAATTGTATATCGATATATTTTCATCGATTCTACGTTTATTCACTGATGACATTGTTTGTTGATGACATTTTTATACAATTGATAACATATGAGCATGAAATTTGATTACACTTCATTGGTGACATTTTTTATAGGTGACATATTTGTGATGACATTTAAAAATCTAATAACATGAAATACCATATAACATGTCTCCCCTCCTCCTTTTTTTTTTCCGGGCTTGGGACCGGTTGTGTACCAAAACACAAGCGGAGTTAAAAACATAGTATCACTAACTAGCAAGCAATAAAATGCAATATTTACCCCTTATAAAAACTTTGTCCTCAAAGCTTATAAAAATGCAAAACCTAATATCTAAATGAGAAGAACATGTAATATTTAAATGCAATGCTTATAGGTACAATTGATGACACAAAAATATAAAATGCGAGTCCACACAATCAAACATAATACATGTATTTTGCTTGTATATATAACGTTATTTCTGAAACACAACTAAAAAAGTAGACATACAAGAGGAATGAAGGAAGTAAAATAGCATTATGGCTAAACAATTAAGTATTCATATTGATCTTAAGTGCACACCAATCATTTCTCAAGTGGTTTGACACCCTCCTCAAAACTCAGATCCTCTTTCCATTCTTTAAAGAGAATAGGTACTGGTAGGTGGTTTCCAAAGCCAGTAGCAACATATTTATCTTCATAGTGCACACCAATCATATATACTGATCGACCTAATTAAATCACATTCATTATTCACGTAGTGTGCAAGCAAGTTTAGTTAATCCAGTGCACCCAAGGGAAAATGAAATGAACCTAACCTTGGGTAATAGATAGTGCAGAAATACTGTGTCAAAAAGAGATCTAAAATGATTTGTTAATCCAGTGCAATATCTAAAATGGAATTCAAAATCCAAAACCAAAATCAAATCAAATCCCACCCCAAAAAAAGACAAAATTTGTGGGAATCAAATCAAATCAGCCCGTAAATCCCTTTAAAACGCAGCCCCTTCGAGCCCCTTCGAACACAACAATCCGATTACCTGTCACAAGTCTAGTTGCCTGATTGTATCCAAATAGGGACGCTTCCATCTTCTTGGCAGAGCCTGATCTTGGAATCTCTTGGGTAGTTGCAGACAATCTAGTTACCTAACGCAACTCACAAGTCATTAATCAAAGTAATGGCAACAACACAATTACAATCAACTTGAACCTGAAAACCATGATGCAAATTATCCATGGAAATTTGTGGGAACACTCATTGACAATATATAAGGATGGTACAAAAGAAGCTAAGTCTTGACGCAACCATACCTGGCCTAGTGTGGCTGGCATTACAAGACAAACAGTTGACGGATGATGCCAAGTGAGGATCACACTACCATGCTGTAGGTATTCTAACCTGGATGACAAGTAGAGAGCTGTTGCTCATCAGTAAACAAGATTTCCCTATAAAGCTAAGGAAACTAAGCATAAACAAATTACATATCCCATGAAACTAGAAGAAACATGGCAAAAACATGACACCAGTCCAGGCCCTGTGATATGATGCTACAGAAATGAAACAATATCTTCATTCGCTGAGAGCTCCTCTGATTCCATTTCATCATCGGGTGCTGGCAAGGAAATTCAAGGGACAGTTGTAGGCTTGTAGCAAAATACTCATCCGCCAATCATAATGATTAATGATTCCAGCATTAAATAAATTAATAAAACACCTACCACTCTCAGGCAAAAGCTCCTCCCCTGGGTGAAGACCCTTGCTGCGCATGTGACTGATGTCGATGATATCAGGAACATCTACATAGACATCTAAAACAAAAAACAAAACGGCAAGGTCAAGACATGTTCTTACTTCTTACCAAGAACGTGCATTACAACCACATAAATTAGGCACATCAGTATACCAAGTTTTCTAGGCACCCATCCAGCATCCATAACAAATTTACGCATGTGCAAGACAAGATAATCTGGGAAGGAAGTCAAACCGGTAGTTCTGCAAAGGAAAGTCAAGTGTGAATCGTAAGATTCGTTGTAAAGCAATTTCATATCTACTGTAACCATCTCATCACAAAGAGGCTGCCAAACTATAAGACAGTGTATGGGCTGATTCCACATTTTGTGAGGTACCATAGAATATATAACAATCGAACAAAACTAGAAAGCATAACAGAAATCATAAAACAGGTTTATTGAAAAGGAAAACTAGTGTAATAATTTCTAAAAGATCAAAAGAAAATCTTACTTGATAGCTTGCTAAACAGACTTCTAGAGGTACCCTTGGACGAACAATCTCATCAGTAGATCTGGTCAAAATTGCACAAGCTTCTTAAGACACTAGGATGCTGAATTGACAGCTGTAATTTCCAAACAAATGGATTAGCATCTGAACTTACAACTCATTCCCTGCTTCTTTCATTTCAGCTTTCAATTTGTTGAAGGTTTCCACCTGTTCTGGAAATCGAAAATCATGGCATCTAAGTGAAAACCAACTTGAGGTATAGAGAAAAAAAGGGAGAGATGAGATTTTGAGTTACCTTTGTTAGTGGCTTCATGCAGAGGAATATTCAAGGACAAGGTGTAGTCAAATCTTTTGATGTAAGCAACTTTTCCTGACGGACATTGAATTCTATCCTCAACACCAAACTTAAAACTCCTTGAAGGATCCAATTTGGGGTTCCCACTGTTAACTCGTTCAACTTGTTCAAGTAGATGAAGAAAAAACTCGAAAGCATCCTAAAAGGGGTGTAATCAAATAGAAATTTCAGTAACAAATAGACAATCAACAACAGGCCCTGGAAGAAGCGAGAAAATTAGCACCAAATGCAAGGCAGGATGACTAGAATCATGTGCTTACTTAAAACGAATCCACGGTAGAATCATACAATTAACCCAACCAAGCCTGGCTCCAATTCACGACTCTCTGAGCATCAGCACAATAGAAATCCATATCCTCGATAGTAGCAACTGGAATATTACCTAACTAAGGAATCAAAGCATGAACACATCAAGTGGGAACAAGATTTCAGGATCCAATCAAACCCTAGAATTTGAAATTGCAATCAAAACCGTACCTGATCGTCGATGTTCCAACTGGAGACGTTCTTCCCTATTTGTTCCACGATTGGAGAACATTCAAGGCCGAGGTAAGGGCTGACAACCTTAATTGGGAGGAGGATAGCCGTCGATGCCATCGTCGAGTACCATCTTGACCTAACCCCGAGCCTTGGGGGCTTGTCGCTGAATCAAGCTAGTGTCCAATTCGCCTCCGTGTACTCCCAACCGAGCAAAACCTCGTCGCCAATCTTCAAATCCGCCTGCGGGATTCCGGCCTATGGCCTCAATTTGGAAGGAGGCAGCGCCATCGCTACTAGGCTTGGAGAACGAGAGCGAGAGGAGGGTGAACGAGGAACGGTTCTGAAAGAGAAGAGATATGAATGATGTTAGTCAATTAAAAAAAATTGAATGAGTGCTAGAACGGCCAATAAATAAATTTAAGGTGCTAATAACCTAGGTAGATTAGGATAAGGTGATTTTTCACCAAATTTTCTCTTAATTATTTGATTTCTCCAAATCTATCTCCTGGCAGTTACGTGGCTCGGAAAAAGGGAGGAACAAAAGAGCAATTTGGGAGATGCGCGAGGAACAAAACACGCAATTGGAAAAGACACAGAATTTCAATAATCTGAGATGAGCGGCAAGGATACAGTCAATCTCGACGACGATTAGATCTCGGAGCTGTGCGAGATCTCCGATGTCCAACTCGACGACGATCAGATCTAGGAGCTACGCGAGATCTCCGATGTCTTAAGTTTACGGTTGACAGTGGCGTAGAGAACCTCCGATCTCTCCTAAAACTTCTCCCGGTGGTGGCGATGACGATCGACAGTGAACATCTTGCGGCAACAACGCTCAATCTCACCTCCGGTTGCTGCGAACTAGGATCCGAAATAGAGGAGGTTGTTAGAGCATGCACAGCAGAGGCCCGAGGCTCGGGCCCTTAACTTACTTTTCCTATGCCACATCAGCTTAAGGGCCTCATTCCAACTTTTTATTATTTGCACTCTCATTCGAGAGCCCGACCCTCGGGCCCTTAAATTACTTTTTACTATTTATTTTTTTCAATTAATCAATTATTATTATTATTATTGCTATTATTATTATTGTTGTTATTATTATTATTATTTATAGGCGAAATGGGTGAAAAAATTAGCTTTTTATATGGTAAAAATAATAGTATATGGGTATTATTAACATATTTTAAAAAAAAAACATATACAAAATAGATGTCTTTGGGTAGATAAAATTAATTCACACTTAAAAATAATTTTTTTTGTAATTTTTTTTACATAAAAAGCATAAAAAACGATTTAAAAAATGAAATTTACCGGTGCTCCCTAGGGCTGGGCAAAATGTGGATCGGACCGGAATCGGACCGGGACCAGACCGGAATTTACGGTCTTTGGATCGGACCGGAATATTACGGTCTGGTCCACGGTCCAAGATTTTCTGATTTCCGGGTTCCGGTCCAAACCCGGGACCAGACCGGAATTGGACCGGAATCATATCATTAAAAAAAAAAAAAAAATTTGTGCACAAGGTGATATTGTGAGAGGCGTGTACCTCTTATTTTGGTAAGGCAGAAGTGTGCCTCAGTTCTCCTTCCTCCCTCTTTCTTTCTTTCTTTCTTTCTTTCTTTTCAAAGCTTACGGTACAGCGCCGGCCCTAATCCCAGACTCTCTCACCCAGTCGCCGCCACCCCTCGCCACCGCCCTTGTCGCCGCCCCTCGCCACCGCCCTCGCCCTATCCCCATAGCTCATCGGACGGTCATCGCGTAGGCATCTGTCGACTCTCTCCCCTCTCTCTTCAGTCTTCACACAGAGCGGCAAACCGTAGTCGCCATCTCCATCACCACCGGCATCTCCATCACCACCGCTCGACTCTCTCGCCCACGCCTGTCGCCATCTCCATCACCACCGGCAAACCGTAGTCGACCACTATCCGTCGCCACCAGCCCACCACCCAACCGTAGACCTCTCTCTTCACTCTCCAATTTTCAGATCTAGGTGTATAAAAATTTCAAATTGAAGTACAAATAGAATTTTCAGATCTACTGTAGTTTTGTGTGTAGTTTGTAGGAGCAATTTCAATTTTCAGATCTAGATCTAGAAATTTCAATTGGACAAACATTCAAGAATTATGAGGAATTTTCAGATTTTACAAAAAAATAAAAATCAGATTTAGTTTTCCGGTCCAACCGGTCCTAACGGTCCATGGACCGGAAAACCCGGGACCATATGTTCCGGTCCCGGTCCGATCCGCGGTCCATGTTTTCAAAAATTCCGGTCCATCGGACCGGGACCGGAATGTCCGGTCCGGTCCAGACCGGATGCCCGGCCCTAGTGCTCCCTCGATTAAGCTGCTAGGGCCTCAATTGGATGGCCTCCTATATAAGGGGTTTTCTCACCGAGCCCTTACCTCCAGCTGAATTTTCTTTATTTTTTATCCGATGTGTCGGGTATAAGAGCCTTGGGGCCCTGCGTTGAACGTGCTCTTAATTGGGGCTTGAGGATCTGTTTCAACAATAAAAGCAAGGGGAGGACGAAGGGCAGTTTAAAATTAAAATAAGGGTAAAATGGGGTTTTCAAAAAAAATTAAGACATTTAACAAAAACTTATTTTAAGTGGATATTCTGCAAAAAAAAAAAAAAAAAAAAGGGTTGGCAAAATGGATATTTAGCCAAATTTCTTCTTTTTTTTTTGTTATTTTTTACCGCTTTTTTCACTTAAACTAATTAAAAAAAAACTATTAAGTCGATGTCAGCTACTTTAGTATTTTATTATTTTTTTTATAAATTGAGTTAGAGTCGATGTATTAAACAGCGACTTTAGACACGCTTTGGCTAAATCCCAAAATAGTCTGAGTTCTTGCTATTTCATTTTTTTTTTTTTTTTCCGATTTTTGGCTAATCTTAAAAAAAACTTCCCTCTCCGTCCCGTCTTGGTCGATCGAGTGGCAACAATGGGGGATGATTCTAGGGAGAAGAAACTGGATGCCATCAACCCGCAAAATCTGTTTTCCGGCGAAGGTATTTCTCATCAACTCTCTCAATCGATTCGCCGATTAACTGTGTTTTATTTCTCGATCGGGTTGTCCAATTCAAGGGTTTAACAGCCGTTTCGTTTCATTTTGGAGAATAGAGAAAGAGGCGATCCGGAGTAGCATCAAAAGGAGTATGATAATTTCTCAGCCTTGCCCTAACTGTGTTGTTGCAGTCTTTGATTCTAAAATCTTGTGTCTGTCTAACTGCAATCTCTACTCATCATATATAGTTGCAGGAAGGTTGTTAGAGTGTCCCGGCCTGAGTTCGAAGGAATTTTATTTTGACCGGCTCAAGAAGGAAATAAAGAGGGGATATGGCTACAATGACTTCATGGCTGGACTGCTCGTGGAGGTATAGGAATTGCTCTGCTCGTATATATGTTGCACCTTTGATGACATATTTTTTATTTTAAAACAAATTGTGCTATTGGCCTATTGCAGATGTTTCCAGGTAACGAGCTTTTGGCCATCATTAAAGCCTATGAATTTCCCTGCAGTACTTGTTTAAGAGCCAACACATTGAAGGTAGTTTATACCTGGGCTTTTAATTATAGTATAGATAAAAGGCCTACTAAGCCATGTGCCATGATTTGATGATTTCGATCTAGTTTAGTTGAATGACACCTTAGCTTTGCCTTTTCATACATTCAATTACTTATCAACTGATATTGGAAACATTTTGTTTAGCACTTCTAAAAATTCTTCCCTGAAGGGAGATGAGAAATTGAGAAAGGGGATCAAACCCTAGAAGTTTATACTTGGGCTTTTAATTTGGTTTGAGATCTTATATCTTATGTACAGATTACATATTTTTCTGGTTATACAGTTATACTTTGACATTATTATTATTGCTTTTGTTGGATTTAGATATGTGGACCGGATTTGACTCCCCTTCTTCTCAAGAGGGGGGTTGACATTATCCCCCTGGATGACTGGGACAAGGAGGAAAATAATTCCGAGTGGGAAAAATTTTGGTTGGTTGTCCGCGATGATTCGAAAGTGCCACTTGATGCAACTCCTGAATATATGGATGGTCTTTACATGGTAGTTCCTTTTTCCACCGTGAATGTGAATGTTAATGTTATGTTTAGTTTAATAATGGTTTATTTGTTTCATCTTGGTTGTGGACTACTTTGTGGTTTGTTGCAGGTGCAAAGGGCAAACTCTTTCTTTCCTGCAATGGCTCTTGCTCCCAAGGAGGGGGAAAATATTGTCGAATTAGTGGCGTGAGTGGTTGCTGTGGTTTATTTTTCAACATCTATGTGGCTTTATTTGCTTGTGAATTGGATAAATTGGATCTTGATCAAAGTCTGTACGTTGTTGCTGTAGGGCTGCACCTGGTGTTATAACCACACATATAGCTACACTCATGAAGAACACTGGCAAGTGTTGTTATCCATGTCTCCCCGTTAAAAGTTGCTTATATCTTTTGTTGATTTGTTCTCTTGATTCGGCTGTTGTAGGATTTCTGCGTGCAAATGTGATGAATGAAGAGAGTATCCCTTTGCTTGTAGAAAACACAAGGCGCTTGGGTCTGACAAACACACAAGTTGTTGCCCTTGATGGAAGGGAGGTAAAACTCTGCTCTTTTTGCAAGACCTTCATAAACTGCTTTATGGCATTTCAAGTAGATCTCTTGACATTAAGCTTGCTTGAACATATGTCTTCCTTTATATGCAGCTTTCAGGTTTATTGGGGTTTGACTCTCAAGACAGGGTATTACTTGATGCCCCTTCCAGTGACACTGGGGTATGACGACAGATCTACCTTGTGTATTTGTAGCATGCTTCTTCCGAAATTCGCACAGTAATCTGACTCTTTCTTTCTTTCTTTCTGTTTTACATTTTGCCCTACTGCTTTGTGCAGATGTGTGCTGACGAAAATGTAAAATCAACAAGTTATGAAGAAGTAAACAACTTTGCTGACAATCAGAAGGTATATTACCTGATCTGTGTCTCAACAATCACTTGCGTCTTTGCTCTCTTGTAACTTGGAGTTTCTGTTTACCCCTCCTTTTACATATGACTTGATTAAAATTGTTCCTCAAGCCTTACTTCTCAGGTCTTTTGTTTCTGCTGTACAGAAATTATTACTGGATGCAATCGATTTAGTGGATGCATGTTCGAAATCTGGAGGGTATATAGTATACACAACAAACTCCATTATGGTTGAGGAGGTATATTGGTGGTTTTTTTTTAAAAAAATTTCTTTTTTATCGCTGTGCGATTTAAATTATCACTCACAAACTGTAAATTGGCGACAGAATGAAGCAGTCATCAATTTTGCGCTCAAGAGCAGGAATGTAGAACTAGTTGAGTGCGGACTCCCATATGGGATAGGGGTACCCGGGTAAGCCAAACCTTTCTTTTATTTTTCTTTTCTTTCTCACCTTTGTTTTATAAATAAAAAAATGTCTGTATTTGACCTATGATCTTGTTTATCAGGTACGTCGAATTCAAGGGACAGCAATTTGACAAATCCCTAAAGAAGACTATGAGGTATTACCCTCATATCCATAGAATGGAGGGAAGGTTTGTTGCCAAGGTATATCTACTGCGCTTGGAATTTATTTTTCTAATAAATAGACATTCTGAATTGTAAAGATGAAACTAGGAATGTTGTTTGATTGTTGGCGTTAAAGTAGGTTGTACGTTAATTGTTATGCATTTTGCAGTTGAGGAAGCTGAGGAAAACCGCAGTTGAGGCAACGGAGGAAACCATGGAGCGGTGAAGACGTGAAGGTTTAGGAAGAGAATGGGATTAAGTCTGCCATCTTACGATATTAATATTTCGTTTTCAGTGGTTATGTCTATACGCAGAATGAAGGATGAAGTCTGCAAGTTTTTGTGGTGAAAACACTTGGTTTCTCAGTGGTTATGTTTATGTAGAGTGAAGGATAAATTCAAAATTAAGATTTGGTACTACGTATATATTTGTCATATGGGCATGTTATGGAGAGTTTTTTTTAAATCAGTGTGGTAAAACTTTTCGCCATTTAGGAAAATATGTGTTTATCAAACGCTATAAAAATTTTCGTGTCAAACATCTTTTAATCGGTTCACAGAGACTAAAATTTTGATATATCTCTAAAACCTCATCAACAATTCACGATGATAACAAAAACTTAGTGGTTTAGTAGTTTTACTTTATTTTTTACTCGCGTGACTAGACTACTAGAGGCTTAATTCATGGTACTTGGAAGTTTGGTGTTTGCTCGCGTGACTCAAACCGGTAGAGGTGCCAATCGGTTCGGTTAGTCGGGTTTCGGGTTATTTGTGTTTTGGGTAATGTCTAATAATTTGGTCATTCGGTTGGGTCGGATTGGGGTTTCGGTTGTCTGGGGTTTCGGTTATTTCGAGTTTGGATTGTCTCAAATTTTCTTCAATATTCATTTTGAAAATTTTAATAGAATGTATCCTAAAGTTCGGGTTCAGATATAACGGGTTCAGATCTTAATGGGTTTCAGTTGAATCGGGTTTGGTTCATTCGGATTTGGGTGAGTTTCGGTTATCGATTATTCGGATTCGGGTCCAAAATGGGTCGGGTTAGGTCGTTGTTTAAGACAATCGGTTCCAGGTCGACCGTGTCGGGCTTTCGGGTTTGGGTCGGGTTTTGCCAGCTCTGAACCTGCGACCTTTCAATTGCCTAAAAGGACCCATACCGCGGCTACCGCCTGTCCACATCGTGTTTTTTCATGTCGTATCACCGTGTTATCGTGTCGGGTCAGTCGTGTCGGATTGAGAGAGGAGTGGGAAGGGAAAGAGCGACTGTATAATACAGCGGTTCTGTTTTTTTTTGTTTGCAGGGCTATTTCACATAATTTTTTTACGAATTTTGGCTAATCTTAAAAAAAAAATTCCCTCTCCGTCCCGTCTTGGTCGATCGAGTGGCAAGTGGCAACAATGGATGATGATTCTATGGAGACGAAACTGGCTGCCATCAACCCGCAAAATCTGTTTTCCGGCGAAGGTATTTCTCATCAACTCTCTCAAAACGATTCGGCGATTGTTTTTTATTTCTCGATCGGGTTGTCCAAGGGTTTAACAGCCGTTTCGTTTCGTTTCTTTTCGTTTTGGAGGATAGAGAAAGAGGCGATCCGGAGTAGCATCCAAAGGAGTATGATAATTACTCAGCTTTGCCCTAACTGTGTTATTGCAGTCTTTGATTCTAAAATCTTGTGTCTAATTGCAATCTCTACTCATCATAGTTGCAGGAAGGTTGTTACAGTGTCCCGGCCTGATTTCGAAGGAATTTTATGGTGACCGGCTCAAAAAGGAAATAAAGAGGGGATATGGCTACAACGACTTCATGGCTGGACTGCTTGTGGAGGTGTAGGAATTGCTCTGCTCGTATATATGTTGCACCTTTGATTCTAAATTTTATAAATTGTGCTATTGCAGATGTTTCCAGGTGAAGAGGTTTTGGGCATCATTGAAGCGTATGAATTTCCCTGCAGCACTTGTATAAGAGCCAACACACTGAAGGTGAGGCTTTTGATTTGGTTTGAGATTTAGTTGTTCCACTCTACAGAGCATCCCTGCAATTTTACTAACTTTTTTGTGCTTTATTTTTGCTTTCATGAATGATTATGTCAAGAATTATTGTAACCTTTGCCTTCTTTTTTCTCAAATAACCTGTCATGTAGTGGTATTGACATATCCTTGTATGAGAGGTATAAAGGAGGGAAAATGTGTACAGATTGGGCAAGCATTTGATAATCAAAATTCCCTTACCTCTCTTCCTCTATCTTCTCTCTATTCTCCTTCTCCCCCCCTCTTTCTCAACTAACTTTCCCTCCTCTTTCTATCTGTTACAACCAACATTGCCGTCACCTTCAACCATCACCAGCGCCATCCATCACAGTGGTATCAGAGCAGCTTTCCGGGCACGCAGAACCGCCATGGCCGAGGGTACAAGATCCAGGAGTCTAGAGGCGCAGTTCGTGGAACTCAGGGATGATATGAAAGCATTCGCCGATTCGACGCAGCAATCAATGTCGGATTCACAGTCAAGGCGAGAGGAACAGATGAGATTAATCGAGCAGCAAGCGAAACAGTTAGAGGAATTCAAGGAATTCACGAAACAACAATTCGCTCAAATGACCGAGCTGATACGAAACCCACCGATCAGGGACAGAGTTCAAGAAACACCAGAAACCGGAAATAGAGGGCCAGTCAATCCGAATTCCGCCGGGAGAGACAACTCAGTGATGGGATCGGGGCCACCGGAAATGGAAATCCCTGGACGTCGCAATCAATCCGCGGGATGGAGCTTCCAAGGATCAGGTTCAACCTCAAGCTGGTCCAATGATAACGTAAGGGGCAATCGCCTTCCGAAATTGGATTTTCCAAGTTTCGAAGGCAAGAATCCACGAAGCTGGATCCGTAAGGCAGAAATTTTTTTTTCGATCTTCACAATTCCGGAACACCAGAAGGTGGAGATAGCCGCTATGCATCTGACAGAAAGGGCGGATATCTGGCTACAAGGGTTCCTGATTCACAAGCCAAGGGCAAGGTGGAACGAGTTTTGTGACGAATTGTGCGCAAGATTTGGTGAGCGCCGAGAAGCAGAAATCGTGGCCGAATTCAATAAATTGAATCAAGGCGAAGATCTGGAGGCTTACATCGAGAAATTTGAAGATCTTCGTGCCTGTATGCTGTCACTTAACCCGCATTTGACGGAATCGTACTTCGTGTCCAGTTTTATCAGCGGATTGCGAGAGGAAATTCGATCTCTGGTGCAATTGGGGTGTCCATCGTCAATGAGGATGGTGTTCGAGCAATCAAGATTGCATTACAAAGCGGTTCAGGCTTTGATGAGGCTTTCGAGATTTTCTGGCAAGAACAACACGAGTCCTAATCCTTTTTTCCGCCCTTCTTGGCAACGCGAGGGGATGGCTAAAGGGGATCAGAAAGAGCAGGTGCCATTGAAGAACATCACCAACCAAATGTCAGATCTGAGTCTCAAGAAGGCCCAGGATTTGAAGAAGGGTTTGTGTTTTAGATGCGGGGACAAGTACTCCTTTGGTCACAAATGCAAGCCCAACACCGTGCACAGCTTAGGGGTCCAAGAGATGGATGGTGAACCACCTGACGACCTACTCCCTATGGATTGGCATGAGACTGAGGAGGAGGTTCCTGAGGTTTTCGTTCATGCTTTATCAAGTGGGAAATTGGGGACAACAATCAGAGTCAAGGGAGTTATTAAAGATCGAGAAGTGACTATCCTAATCGACAGTGGGGCAACCCACGGTTTTATGGACATTAGCATTGCTCAGAAAGCCGGGTTTGAGATTGGCAGCACTGGGATGATGATGGTGAACACTTTGGCAGGTAAACTGATAAGCAACAGTGTGTGCAAAAGTTGTGAATGGGAAATGCAAGGGGGTAGATATGTGTTTGATATTCGTCTTTTGGACATGCCTGATAGTGACATGATCTTGGGTGCTGACTGGTTAGCCGGATTCAATCCTGTTTTATTCGATTTTCTGGAGGTTCAGATCTCATTTCTGAGAAATGGAAAAAGGATAGTGATCAAGGGCATTCAGGATAACAATGGGACACCAGAGGCTCACATTCAAATGTTATCTGGGAAAGAATTGGGGGAAATGATCCATAGTAAGGATCAGTTTTGGATTGCTGGGATAGCTCAACCTTGCAGGGTCTATTCAGCCATGACAGGAGCTATGAAGAGTATTGATGAGGTGCTGTCCTTGTTCCCAGATGTATTTGAGGAGCCCAGGGACCTGCCTCCTATGAGAGGGCATGAGCATGGGATCTCCCTCAAGGAAGGCACTATGCCCATTGCCAACAGACCCTACAGATATGCACACTTCCAGAAATTAGAGATTGAAAAGCAGATCAAGGATATGCTAAAGAGTGGAGTGGTGCAACCTAGTCACAGCCCCTTTGCTGCACCTGTCCTCTTAGTCAAGAAGAAGGATAACACATGGAGAATGTGCATTGACTACAGGCGCCTTAATGATGCTACAATTAAGGATAAATTCCCAATTCCCCACATTGAAGACCTATTGGATGAGCTCAAGGGTGCTGTCATTTTCTCTAAACTGGACTTGAGATCTGGGTATCACCAGGTGCGGATGGTGGAAAAGGATGTGGAGAAAATAGCCTTTAGAACACATCACGGCCACTATGAATTCACAGTCATGCCATATGGCCTCACAAATGCTCCTGCAACCTTCCAATCCCTCATGAATGATGTGTTTAAAGAGGTATTAAGGAAGTATGTCCTTGTATTCTTTGATGATATCTTAGTCTATAGCCACAGTCTTGAGCAACATTTAGAACATCTGCATTCAGTTTTGAGTATGTTGAGAGAGCACCAGCTGTATGCAAAGAGGTCAAAATGTGAATTTGGCCAGCTGCAAGTTGAATACTTGGGTCATATAATCTCTGAGAAGGGAGTAGCCACAGATCCTAAAAAGCTTGAAGCCATCTCTAGCTGGCCTATACCTAAGACCTTGAAAGCTTTGAGGGGTTTCCTGGGATTATCAGGTTACTACAGAAGATTTATAAAAGGATATGGTGGGATAGCAAAACCACTGACAGACTTGCTCAAAAAGGATGCATTTATGTGGTCAACAGAGGCTGAGCAGGCCTTCTTACAGCTGAAATCTTTGCTTATGTCACCTCCTGTTTTGGGGATGCCCAACTTCTCTAAGCAGTTTACAATTGAGACTGATGCGTGTAACTCTGGCATAGGAGCTGTGTTATTGCAAGAGGGGAGGCCCTTAGCTTTTATCAGTCAAGCACTAAAAGGGAAATCCTTGCTATTGTCCACTTATGAGAAAGAGTTGTTGGCCATACTCTTAGCTGTGGAAAAATGGCGCCATTACCTAGAGCCAGCTCCTTTTGTTATTAAGACTGATCACCAACCCTTGAAACACTTGCTTGACCAAAAACTTACAACTCAGCTACAGAGGAAAGCCATGAGGAAACTCCTGGGATTGCACTATTGCATTGCTTACAAGAAGGGTTCAGAGAATAGGGTGGCTGATGCTCTATCACGAAGGTTTGAAGAGCATTATGGTGAGTGCCTTGCTGTAAGTGTGGTCCAACCCACTTGGATGTCTGAGGTCATCTCCAGCTATGAAAATGATTCTCAGGTACAGCAACTGTTGGTAGAAGCTGTTGCTGACAGTTCAGGCAAGCTCTCAGTTTACAAAGGTGTTTTAAGAGTTGACCAGAGGCTTTATATTGGGTGTGCAACTGATCTAAAGCACAAACTGCTCAAGGCTCTACATGAGGAACCTCTTGGAGGCCACTCAGGCATCCAGGGCACCTATCAAAGGATGAAACAACTCTTCTTCTGGCCAGCTTTGAAAAGGGATGTAACTAAGTTTGTGCTATCATGTGAGGTTTGCCAGAAAAGTAAAGCTGAGAGTGTAGCTTCACCTGGTCTTCTTCAAC
Organism: Persicaria tinctoria; assembly: GCA_037127255.1. Classification (NCBI taxonomy): domain Eukaryota; kingdom Viridiplantae; phylum Streptophyta; class Magnoliopsida; order Caryophyllales; family Polygonaceae; genus Persicaria; species Persicaria tinctoria. The sequence goes on along the minus strand of JBANSL010000010.1, from coordinate 63,252,254 downwards.
CCCTACCAATCCCAAACACTCCCTGGTCACATGTCTCCATGGATTTCATTGAAGGGTTGCCTAAGAGTTTGGGAAAGAACTGCATCCTAGTGGTGGTTGATAGGCTCACGAAGTATGCCCACTTCATTGGATTGACTCACCCCTTCTCAGCACAAAAGGTGGCTTCACTCTTCATGGAAAATGTGTACAGATTCCATGGGCTACCTGACAGCATCGTGTCTGACCGAGACAAGATCTTCCTCAGCAATTTCTGGCAACAGCTATTCAAGGGATTGGGTACAGCCTTGCACATGAGTTCAGCCTATCACCCCCAATCCGATGGGCAAACAGAAAGAGTCAATAGGTGCCTGGAAACCTTCTTGAGGTGTATGTGCTCTGATCACCCTCAACAATGGAGTAACTGGCTCTTTTTGGCTGAATTTTGGTATAACACCAACTTCCACACCTCCCTTCAAACCACACCTTTTGAAGCTCTATACGGCCATCCCCCTCCACTGCTGGGCATTAAAATGTTTGTGGGTAGGAATCTGGATGCCTCTTCTTGGTTTCAGCAGAGGAATCACATGCTCTCCCAAGTAAAGTTCCACCTCCAACAAGCCCAAGTGCGCATGAAACAGTTTGCTGACAGGCACCGTTCGGATCGAGAATTTGAGGTTGGGGATATGGTTTACTTGAAATTACAGCCATACAGGCAATCATCAATGGCTGTTCGTCGCAATCTCAAGCTGTGCTCCAAGTTTTTTGGTCCATTCAAGATCTTGGCTCGGGTAGGGGCCGTAGCATACAAACTGGAATTGCCACCTGGAGCAGCAATTCATCCAGTTTTCCATGTATCCCAACTCAAGCGCCGAGTTGAGAGACAACATTCACCAATTCCAGTACCACCAAGTACTGATGAGGAGGGCGATTTGGTAACAGCTCCGGAAGCAATTCTGGACAGCAGGGTGACATACTTAACCAATGGTGAACCAGTGACAGAATGGCTGGTCAAGTGGACAAATTTGGAAGCAGAAGAGGCCACTTGGGAACCTGCAGGGCACATTCTTCACCTCTTCCCGGATGTCCAACTTAAGCCTTGAGACAAGGCTTTTTGAGAGGGAGAGCAATGTCATGTAGTGGTATTGACATATCCTTGTATGAGAGGTATAAAGGAGGGAAAATGTGTACAGATTGGGCAAGCATTTGATAATCAAAATTCCCTTACCTCTCTTCCTCTATCTTCTCTCTATTCTCCTTCTCCCCCCCTCTTTCTCAACTAACTTTCCCTCCTCTTTCTATCTGTTACAACCAACATTGCCGTCACCTTCAACCATCACCAGCGCCATCCATCACATAACCTTTGCTGTAATCCCATTCACAACTGGAAGCCTTTTCTGATTTATGAAGCTTGTAATCCTCTAAGAAAACTGTGCAATCTCTTGTTTTAATATCCAGTTTATATGCTTCTAGATTTGGTTTGGTAGATTCTCTTGCTGTTTTCTCTTTGATGATGGTATGGTATCAAACAATTCCAAAGCTAATTGCTGTATTATATGACAGAACTTGATGAATTTGGTAAGTAGTTTTTGATTTACCATTTACATTTTAAATGGCAAGTACTTTTTGATTTACCATCTAAAGTGAATTGATGTTCTTAATTTCAGTCAATTAGTTAGGATATGTGCTTGCAGCAGATCAAGTTCTCAATCATGGAAATGGAATCTTTCTTGTTGCTGCCCTCCTACTCTCCTACAGTTTGGTGTAACTCTAAATCTTCCGATATATGTTTCCCTGGAGAGGTTTCCAAACCTCTCCATAACTAAAATTGATATTCTGAATTACAAGGTTCGATTGAATTGGGCCTGACTGCAACAGAATGTCTGCTGCGGGCTCTTGAAAATTTTCCCCATTTTCTATAAGTGTGTCTATAGGAAGACAAATGAATAATGCCTTGCTCCTATTAAATACTATCTTTGCAAGAATCATCAATATTATGCTTCTATAAACCAGTCGTAAAGTTTTTATGCTTGTATTTAGGAACCCTTAGTGAGTATTTGATCTCTATCTTTCTTTTGTAGTTTACTTCTCCTGACATAACTATCATATGATATCTCTTTCTCCTTTCTATTAGTATAGATAAAAGGCCTACTTTATGATACTTGGGAATTAAAACAACAAGCCGTGTGACATGATTTAGGATCTAGTTTAGTTGAATGACACCTTAGCTGTGCTTTTTCATGCATTCAATTACTTATCAACTGAAATTGGAAACACTTTGGTTGCATATCTTTCAGTTTATGCTTTGACATTTTTATTATTGGATTTAGATATGTAGATTGGATTTGATTGCCCTTCTTGTGAAGAGTGGGGTTGACATCTTCCCGCCGGCTGACTGGTACGAGGAGGAAAATTATTCTGATTGGGTAAAATTTTGGTTGGTTGTCCGCCAGTCGAAAGTGCCACTTGATACAACTCCTGAATATAAGGATGGTCTTTACATGGTAGTTCCTTTTTCCGCTGTGAATGTGAATGTACTTATGTTTAGTTTAATGTTTTATTTATTTCATCTTGGCTGTGGACTTATCTGTGGTCTGTTGCAGGTGCAAAGGGCAAACTCTTTCTTTCCTGCAATGGTTCTTGCTCCCAAGGAGGGGGAAACTATCGTCGAATTACTGGCGTGAGTGATTGATGTGGTTTATTTTTTAACACCTATGTGGCTTTCTTTGCTTTTGAGCTGAATCTTGATCAAAGTCTGTACCTTGTTGCTGTAGGGATGAATCGGGGGTTATAACCACACATATAGCTGCCTACACTCATGAAGAACACTGGTAAGTGTTGTTGTCTGTGCATCCCCATTAAAAATTGCTTATATCTTCTGTTGATTTGTTCTCTTGATTCGGTTGTCGTAGGATTGCTGCACACAAATGTGATTAATGGAGAGAGTATTCCTTTTCTTTTAGAAAACACAAGGCGCTTGGGTGTGACAAACACACAAGTCATCGACGTTGACCCAATGAAGGTTAAGACTCTATTCTTTAGCTTCATTCTCATTGCTCTTAGGCTTTGCTAAGTAGATATGTCTTATCTTTCATTGCATCTGACATATATGTTCCTTTATAAACAGCTTCCATATTCTTTGGGGTTTGACTCTCAAGACAGGGTATTACTCGATGCCCCCTGCAGTGGCACTGGGGTATGATGACAGAGCTACCTTATATTGTATTTGTGGCTTTACTTTGTGCTTCTGTTGCTTCCAAAATTTGCACATGACATGACCTTTTTTTTTTTACGCTTTCCCTATTGCTTTGTGCAGATATGTGCTGATGAAACAGTAAAATCAACAAGTTATGAAGAAATATTGAACTTTGCTGACATGCAGAAGGTATATATATTGCCTGATTTAAAGGAATTTTGTATCTAGACGTCTCTTATCTTGGAGTTCCTTAAGCCTTACTTCTTAGGTATTTTATTTCTACTATTCAGCAACTATTACTGGCTGCAATCGATTTAGTGGATGCTTGTTCGAGATCTGGAGGGTATATCGTATACACGACAAGCTCCATTATGGTTGAGGAGGTATATTGGCTATTCGTTATCGCTATGTGATTTAAATCATCACTCTCACAAACTGTAAATCGTCTAGAATGAAGCAGTCATTGATTTACCCTCATATCCATAGAATGGAGGGAAGATTTGTTGCCAAGGTATATCTACTACGCTTGGAATTTATTTAAATTTCTACTTAATAAGTTAATAGACATTCTGAATTGTAAAAAGATGAAACTAGAAATGTTGTTTGATTGTTAAATGTTATGCATTTTGCAGTTGAGGAAACTGAGGAAACCACAGCTGAGGAAACGGAGGAAACCATGTAATGGTGAAGACGTGAAGGTTTAGCCGTTTAGGAAGAGAATAGGTGTCATCTTAACTAGTTGTCTAGATTGTTATATACTCCATATAATATATTTCACGGATTAAGTCTAGCAACTTACAATTTAATTGTCGTTTCTCGGTTGTTTATGTTTATAAAAGCCTAAATTTTTGTGACGAAAATCACTTGAAACCCTCACAGACATCATCAAATCTTGCTGTCTTAAACAAGTTTTAAGGTGTCTACTGTCTACTGCTTGCTTACACTTGGAAAGACTGATTTGAAGAATCCTTCATACTTACCTATATGTATGGAATGAGGTGTTACTTTGAAGTTTGAGTTTTTTTTTTTAATTAGGAAAAGAATTGAGATCAGGCAAGCTTGATTCTCGAGAGGCCGACGAGTCAGTAGGTGAAAACCGTCTAAATATACAGTACATTACTTTGAAGTTTGGGAACTACAATAAGCAACACGAAAGCAAATAAAAAACGAAAACACTCCCTCAAATGTGATCATCATACCTTTCGCCCAAATAGAGCATGAATAACAACTCTGGTTCTTCTACTAATTTTGGGATTAGATAAGTCGGGAATGTTCATGTTAATAAACGAACGAATAGATTGACATAAAATGCTTTTCAAATTTGGAAATGAGAAATTTCTACCATATAAGTAGGGAATGTTCATTGTTCATGTATGGGGACTATTGGAGTTTGTTTTTTTACCAGAAAAAGCATTTGTAGGTGGAAAAACAATTCCGTTGCCGGGACTTGAACCCGGGTCTCTCGGGTGAGAGCCGAGTATCCTAACCACCTAGACTACAACGGATTGATGTCTAAGATGTCCATTAAAAGAATACAATTTGTAATTTTGTGTTTAAAATTTAAGCGGGAAGACGCACAGGATTCATAAGTAAGCAGTAAAAGTAAAACCAATACGGAGTACTCCGTACTACTACCCCTATTTATTTATCTTTACCCTTGTTAGTTGTTTTTACTGCAGTCTTATTTTATTGCAGTACTTTTGTATTTACATGTGTGAGTGTGACTATGGGAGCTTGTTTTTAAACCAGATTAAAAGCAATTGTTGCAGAGTTGCACTCATTGGAGCTGAAACCCCGAATAGAAGTTGGCTTCTGAAAGAACCATCCTCATCCACATATTCATCTTCAAACTTAATTTGCTACCTACATAAAAAGGTGTTCATACATGTCTTTTAAGATGGGAAAAACATACCTCCCCTCTTCAATAATCCGTAATACTCCCTCTGTTAATTAAAACATGTCGTTTATTATTCATGTACGCTTTTTTAGAATGATAAAAATTATATAAAATATTAATTTTTTTTAAGTTCTGTCTATATAAATTCAAACTTAATAGTAATAAGTATAAAATTGTTAAAAAATATTGTTAAAAAAGTTAATATTTTATATACTACTGTAGTTTTTAACACCTTAAAAAGTGTATCTGAATAGTAAAACGTCAAGTTTTAATTAACGGAGGGAGTATATACTATGTCATTTTAGTTTCTAAAATTTATTCAACAATTCTTAATAAATATTTCATCTATTTTGAGTTTTCCTTTATAAATTTATCAAGTTTATTACTATTACTAATAATTTTTAATACCATAAAAATTAAATAAATATATAATGACACATTTTTCACTTTACTTGTATAGTTAAGGAGTCTTTCAAGATGTGCTCATGAATCAATCCATACAAGAAAAAGTTTATTTTTTAGAAAATTCAATACACATTGGAAGAGTATTTGTTTATATCCCAATCAAATTTATATTCCATGGCTCAAATGGAGATTTGAATCATTTGAACCACCCACCACTTCATAAATAATACTCCGTACTACATATGATCATTGATCACACAAGCAAGCAACCCAGAAAATGGATTTTCAGTTGCCCAAATAATAAATCCCTTACATAAGAATTTTTTTTAAAAAAAAAAAAAGTAAAAAGTGAAAAAAATACTCACTGTAGATTCTCTCCTCCTGCATCATTGCATTTGCAATTACTGGCCTTCCTCATGATCAAAGCCTACTTATACGACAATTTTGAATGAAAATTTTGATCTTGTGGCAAACAAAATCATTAATCATGCCTCTGCAAAATCTCACTCTGTATTTTTTTTATGCGCACCACTTGGATAAAAGGAACAAGAAAATGACCAAAAAGATGATAGATGCAAGCCCAATCGCCACACCAAGAACCACCTTGTTCGGACCATGGTCTTTCTGGCTATCTTCCTCGCCGCCGTAATCCGACTCCTCATATCCGCCACCGCCGCCGGAGTCCACCGCTTTAGCCGGCGGCGCCATTGGCAACCCGAACTTGTCACAGGGAGCAATGCCAAGCTTCAATCTTGGTAGTACTGTAGAGCGGTTATAGCAAAGGTTGGTGTTTTCACTGACCTTGAACACCTTTAGCCTTTCGATGAATGAGGTGTTGAAGGGGATGACTCCATGGAAGTCGTTGTTCTCGAGGTTTAAGTACTTGAGCTCCTTCATGTCGGATAAGAACCTAGGGATGGTTCCATTGAGCCGATTGTAGCTCAAATCGAGGTGAGATAAGGAGGGGATAGCGGCTAGGGTTTCAGGGATGGGGCCTGACAAGGAATTGGAGGACAATGAGAGGTTTCGAAGTTCGATTAGGTCACCGACTGAGTCGGGGATCGGTCCGGAGAGTTGATTGAAAGAGAGATTCAAGGAGATTAGGTTGTCAAGGGAAGTGATTGAGGGGTGGATTTTGCCTTTGATCTGGTTAATGGAGAGATCGATGTGAGTGAGGTTGTGGTGCCATGATTTGGGGAGGCGGCCGGAGAGGGAGGTGTTGGAGATGGTGAGGGACTGGAGCTTCCGGAGGCTGGAGAGGAAGACGGAGGGGCCGCTGGCGGAGATGTTGGCGGAGGAGACGGTGAGGTCGGAGAGGTTCTTGAAGCGGGAGAGGAAGACGCCGGAGAGGGAGGGGAGGCTGGAGATGGAGGAGAAGGAGACGAGGTGGAGGGAGAGGGCGGAGGGGAAGTGGACGAGGGGGAGGGGGCAGTGGAGGAAGTGGAGGGACAGGAGGGAGGAGAGGGAGAGGAGGGCGGTGGTGGAGAGGGAGTTGGAGTCGGAGCAGTTGGAGAGGGTGAGGGAGAGGAGGTGCCGGAAGGGTTGGGAGGCGTCGCAGAGGGTGGCGTTGGTGGGGAGGGAACAGGGGTCGTTGGTGGTGGGGAGGCCTAGGGATCGGAGGGCTGTTAGCTGCTTCGGGTCGAGGGATGAGACGGCGGCAGTGGGGGTGGCGGTGGCGGAGGAGAGGAGGAGGAGGAAGATGAAGGTTGGAGGGAAGGGGAGCTCCATTGGAGAGAGTGAAGAGAGACAGAGAGAGTGTGTTGGAAGTAGAAAAAGGGAGGGAAGAGGAAAACAGGGGAGTAGTTTACTGGCTAGCAGATAAATCAAATTTTCCATTTTTTTTTGGAGGTAAATGTACAGTATATAAAGGCCCTTTAGATTAGATTATTTGTAACAAAAGCATCTATAAATTTTAAATTATAAAAGATGGACCATAAATTTAGTTTTCTTTTGAAAAATTACTCTCTATTTTTTTTGTTAAAAATGTTAAACTATTACTTTATTTATGACTAATAAATATATTTTACAATATGATTTAATTTGTTAAGTAAAATGATACTTTGATTTTTTTTTTAAACATCCTTACACATAAAAAGGTTAGAACTTAGGTGTGGGTTTTTAAAAAAAAATTACACTTCTATACAATTTTTTCATACTCTTTTCATCAATTAAAACATGTAATTTTAGATATTTACATACTTTTAAAAAAACCAACCAAATATACATTTATACTCATTATTACTTTGTTTTTTCACTTTCTAAAAAACTACAGCTATCATTTATGATCATTACAAGGATAACTTTAAAAACTATATACCAAACTATCTAAAACGATAGTGGTATTTTTTTTTTTCTTAACGAATGAAGTATTTTTCGACTGTAGTTAGCAAAGGGTTATTTCTAAGTACACAGCAGGGATAATGTCCCAACCCATTCAATACGGATTTTATAAATTCCAAAAATATAATACCAATACTTAAGAAAATGTCTCACTTCGCTGAATACAAATTTTCGTTAGAATTCAATTTTTTTTTCTAGTGTTACTTTATAATCCTTACATTGAGTAATTTTTTGGTCGAGTCTTTACATTGAGTAATTGTTAATACTTTATAATCCTTAACATTGAGTAATTGGTAGCTAATGAGACTAATGTTATAAGGGCATTTTACTTAAGTTAAAACTATTGTGGTTAGGTTCTGTAATTAGGTGAAGATAGTGGGAGTTGTCTATATATACTCCCATCTCCTAACCGCCAGAGTAACAACTTCTCTTCCTCTTCTTCTTCTGTGTCCAATTGTAAACACTATCTCTCTGATTTGGTTGAATGCAAAGCTTCACATGGTATCAGAGCAATTGAAGCTCTGATTGTGTGTTTGGGAAGCGTCTAGGGTTTCTGGTCTCGTTGTGTGCGAATCTCGCTTGGTGGGAGTTTGATTGGCTGATTTTTGGTGATTTCGGCGATTCGCGAAAAGACGATGGCGAATGAAGGTAAATCTGGAGTTCTTGGAGGTGGAGGGGTTCACGTGAACGGAAACATGAATGGAAACGTGAATGATCCTCTCGCCTTGGCCAATTCGGACAGCCCTGGAGCGCAATTGCTGGCATTCCAGTTTTCTGGTTCGAATTTTTTGGGCTGGAGTTGAGGAATTCGACTTGCGCTGGGTGCAAAGAACAAGCTAGGGTTTATTGACGGTTCTTGCGAGATGCCTCCGTTGGGTACAGTTGATGTACAAAGGTGGATCCGCGCTGATTACATGGTGCGCTGCTGGATCTTGAATTCAATGGTGAGTTCCATCTCTGAGAGCTTTATGTGTGTGGCATCTGCAAAGGATCTTTGGACAGAGCTTTCTGAAAGGTATGGTTAATCGAATGCCCCTCTTATTGTTCAATTAAGGAAAGAACTTATTCACATTACGAAAGGGGATAAAACCATAGCTGAATATTTCAATAAGCTCAAGCGGGTGTGGGATGAATTACAAAGCGTGGAAGGTAGTGCTAGCTGTAAATGTGGGGCTATGGCGGCCTGCACTTGTCAATTGGCAAAGAAAGTACTTGAAACTGAGGGGAGGAATCACTTAATGCAATTCTTGGTTGGTTTGGGAGAGGGATATGAATCTGTCTGTAATAATATTCTGGCGACAGATCCCTTACCTTCGATCAACAAAGCTTATTCTCTGGTTCAACAATTTGATGGTGGAAAAGGGGTGTCTAATGGGGTTCAATCAGAGAACATGGCTTTGGTTGCTGCTAGGAGAGGGATGGCTGAGAATGACTGGTTTCAAGGTCCCAAGAAAGATCCAAAGAAAGATAACAAGGACAAGATTTGCTATCATTGTCGCTCTAAAGGTCATATAATGGAGAATTGCTTCAAATTACATGGTTATCCTGAGTGGTATAAGGGTCCTGGAGATGGTAGGTCTTCTGCAAATAATGCTTTTGAGACTAATGGAGATTTGGAAACACCTTTGGAGGAAGGTGACAGTAAGAACTTGGGGTCTCACACTGCTAACAATGTTGGATCCAGTATGCTGGGAGGAAAGATGGATTCATCTCTTGTCAATGCCCTGTGTCAAGAGCTGTTGAAGGCAATGCAAGAGAAGAGCCAGGTGAACTGTGCAGCTGTGACCAACATGGCAGGTAACTCTCAGTCTTATAATCTAGCTTTGTTGGCTCGGTTTACTAAAGATACTTACTGGATTATAGATACTAGTGCAACTGATCGCATGACTGCATATGACTACTTATTGTTTGATAGGAAGTTGCTCAGTAAACCCATTAATGTTGGTATGCCTGATGGCAATGTTTCTATTGTTAGTGAGATAGGAACTTTGCATCTTAATGATAAAATTGTGTTGCATAATGTGTTGTTGGTGCCTAGTTTCAAGCATAATCTCTTATCTGTTGGTAGATTAGTTGAGGATTCTTGTCTTGCAGCCATCTTTACTGCCCATGACAAGGCCTGATTTGTCATATGCAGTGCAACATATTTCTCAGTTCATCAGCTCTCCCAAATTACCTCACTATCAAGCTGCCATGCATGTTCTGAGATATCTCAAAGGCACTCTCAATGCAGGGCTATTTTATTCAAAGGAATCTGCCTTGGACTTAACTGCCTACTCGGATGCAGACTGGGGTTCATGTGCTTACACAACAAAATCCTTGTCTGGCTATTGTATGATGCTTGGCAAGAATCTCGTATCTTGGAAGACAAAAAAGCAGAAGACAGTCTCAAAATCCTCCACAGAATCAGAGTACAAAGCTATGTCCTATGCATCTAGTGAAATGATATGGCTAGATGGCTTATTTGCTCAGCTGCAAGTATCCATTCCCCGTCCTATACCTCTGTACTATGATAATAAATCAGCACAACACTTAGCTGCAAACCCAGTCTTCCACGAAAGAACAAAGCACTTGAGGATTGATTGCCACTTTGTGAGAGAGCAACAGCATGATGGTTTTCTTCAAACACATCATGTTCCTTCAGCACTACAATTGGCAGATCTCATGACTAAAGCCCTTGGAGAATCTCAGCATCGTTTTTTAGCAATCAAGTTGGGCATGGTTTTTGAAACACCATCTCCAACTTGAGGGGAGGGTAATGAGACTAATGTTATAAGGGCATTTTACTTAAGTTAAAACTATTGTGGTTAGGTTCTGTAATTAGGTGAAGACAGTGGGAGTTGTCTATATATACTCCCATCTCCTAATCGCCAGAGTAACAACTTCTCTTCTTCTTCTTCTGTGTTCAAATGTAAACACTTTCTCTCTGATTTGGTTGAATGCAAAGCTTCACAGTAGCACTTTTTTTTAATAAGGATTCAACATACTAAATAAATATGACTGATATATCGAAAAACTCGATAGATAGACAACAAACCGTTATCAAAACAATAAGAAAAGCAAAAAAAAATATAATTAAATTTGTCGCCATCACGAGATCAAACTTGGCTTGCAAAGTTGGAAAGTGAATATTATTACCCTTACAAAGTTACAATGGATAATTTATTTTTATTTTGTAAACGTTGGTGTAAAATTTTTTTTTTAAAGAAAAAAAGTGTGATATTGGAAATAAAGAGAAGTGGGGGACTGGGGAGTAATATAGTACTCCAGTAAGTAAGTACTGTAGAAGATGAGTAGATCCATTGGTGGTCATCGTGATCTGCACACAAAAGCCACTTCCGAATGCCGATGACATGTAAAGATGAAATATTCTGACAGTTGAAATTGAATTACATTGATCTCTTCAACACGTGACCTTCCAGTTCCAGTTCCAGTTCAATAAAGAGCAAAGCTCTAAACTTATGAACTGTATTTATAACCATCTTTTTTTTACATTTGACCTTCGTTTATACTGTGCACGACTCAAACAATTACTCCGATTTGCAACCTGATTAAAACAACACTCTCGGCAAAACCGTTACACTTGATGCAATGTTTTCTATTATCAAAAGCAGTACATGTAGAACTGGATAAGATAAACCGAAACTTCTTGTGGAATAAGGGCTCCAACCATAAACCACTTGTTAGCTGGTTTGACGTCTGCAAGGCTAAATCACATAGAGGTCTAGGCCTCCGAAACTCTGAAGACATGAACAAAGCACTACAACTAAAACTAATTTGAAAAATCTTGGCAGAACCACATAGCTCATCGGTCTCCATATCTCAAAAACCATGATATACTACATTATCGTAAAAAGGGTGATTCGTCCTGGCAATGAAGTCAGCTTATCAAACTTATACCCATGTTCAATGAAGGCTTACAATGGTCAATAAGAAATGGTAAAAGGATAAATTTCTGGAATGAACACTGGGTGGGAGATGCATCACTCATTACAATGCTCCCTAATGACCAACACATTGATACTCAAGTCATGGTTCAACATTACATAACAGAAGATAAGGTTTGGGATTTACATAAACTAAACACGACCTACCAACATATACTACCAAAACAGACAATAAACTCAATAACAACCACCCCAATCCCCAAAAACATCCATATAGATAGACTTTACTGGAAATGAAGTAAAAATGGCTGGTTCTCTACCAGCTCTGCAATAGATATGATTAACAATTTTAAGCAGCGTCGAAAATATGATATGAGATGGATTTGGAACATAGACGTGCCATCAAAGGTAAAAACTCTACTTTGGAAAATCACAAAAAATGGCGTTCATACATCGGTTAAACTTGCCTCGCGTAGTGTTGGGATACCTACTACATGCAAGCATTGCGACTCCAACCATGAAGACCTAGCCCGTATGCTATGGGGCTGCCCCATTACGCGTGCGACAATAACATCCATAGACCCAATATTAGTAATCACTCTAAACAACTGCTTTATGCAAGGAGAAACGCTAAATGAGACCATCCGAGAAATAAAGGACATCATAGGCATAACACGATTCTCAAAACTAGCCCTCGCTTGGTGGAGCATCTGGTACTTCCGGAACAAAATTTTATTTGGCAACACCATACCAGATGTGAGAGGTATAGTATCTTCCATAAAAGATCAAGCATATCTATGGAATATTTCAAAGCATAATGATGATGTTTCGGACATTCGGGCTCATCATCAAAAAGACATACATGACCAAAACACTACAACAAGAAGGAGAAAGAAAGCTAAGTGGTGCCCCCCGAACAAGGGACCTTTAAACTCAACTTTGACGAGGCTCTTTCTTCCTCCTATGAGGGCTCTTTCGGATTCATAATCAGAAACCATGAAGGAACTCTAGTTACCTTCGGTGCAGGGCCTTCCTCCATCCCCTCTATCACTGGTTCGGAGAAGCTTGGATTATGGAATGGCATCAATGCTGCACGAGAACTAAACATAACTAAACTTATAATTGAAGGTGACAACCTCGCCATTATCAACATCCTAAATGTTGCGGTTTGCCTCCGGGAGATTCTGAATGTCTCTGACAGTCTAGTGTCTCTTGACACTTTCGATACTATTGAGATTCACCATGTCTATCGAGAAGCAAATCGAGTTGCAAACCGCTTGTCTCATCTTGACTTGTGTTCTTCAGTTCATCTGCACCTGACGACTCTGTGCTTCGCAATTACATCCGTTTGGATGCTCTTTGGTATATAAGGTTTTCCTTATTGTCAAATTATTTTCGGTTCAAAAAATAAATAAAATTACTCCGATTCGCAATCTACAGTTCATTATTTATTAGCCAGGTTTTCCTTAACTACAAGGATTTGACCAACTTTTCTTTATTTGTGTCAAATTTATAATGGATGACATGATTCAGAAAAAGGTATGTTTGAGCCTTTTGAGGTAATTTATTCCTAATCTATGTCTTTAGTACTTTAAGGGCGCAAAAAACCTCAATTTGACAAATGTTTTCCAAATCTGATTAAAGAATTAATTAAAGAACGGTTTTTTATCCTATATTCTTTTTTTTTTTTGGTCTTATTTTTATCCTATATTCTTGATAAGACTCTAATTTGAGTAATTAAGATTCCGTACAACAAAAAAGCAAGCGATTCTAAATTTTTAAATTTAAGATATTATCTTATGCGGACCTACGTAGAAAAATCAATTAAAGAATTAAGAATGCAACTAAATTTATGATCAAAGAGGCCAAAAATCACAGTGTGATTCCTCTGCCCCAATCCCCCGCCCCACAACCCCGCCCCACGTAATTATTTTATCATTAAATTAATATTAAAAAAATTCAAAAAAATATATTTAGATTCTACATACTTATTATAACATATTTGAAAAAAAAATCTTCAAAAACCAACTTACAAAAATTATAATAATTCAGAAGAGATAGGAAGATTTTTTAAAGTTTTAAAAAGATGTTGTTTTACTATATATTTTTCAGAAAAAATTATAATTCAGTTTTTTAAGATTTTTTTTTTCAAATATGTTATACTAAGTATGTAGAAGTTAAATATATATATATATATATATATATATATATATATATATTTTTAATTTTTTTAATATTAATTTAATTGTAAAATAATTACGTGGGGCAGGGTTGTGGGGCGGGGGATTGAGGCAGAGGAATCACACTGCAAAAATCCTACCACATGCCCAAGAAGGCAAGAAGTTAGTGTAAGACCATCTGCAACCCAGCACCGCACGAATCAATTTGTTGCCACATTAGCCGAAAAGTGGGGCAACTGGAGAGAGAAACAAATGATCCGAGTGCAAAAACTACCGCCTGACGCTTTGGGTTGATTCGCATCATCCCAATTTTTTTTATTTTCTTTTTCTTTTTTAGCCAATAGTATTGAGACACATGGCGGGGGATTTTAATTAATTTAAAATCTCTATTTATTTGTTAAATAAATTATTATTTTTTTAAAAAAAATATATTTTTGAATACGATTTATTTTTCTCTACCCAATGACACCCATTTTGTATATGTTTGGAAGGAAAAACAATTTCGCTAAGTTTACCATATGTTAAAGATTTATAGTCACATAAACAATATTAACTTAAATCAATATAAACTTACACCATAAAAATACATAAATTTGAACATTAAATAACAATACCCACTACACCCGGAATATGAAAACACACACACATATAATAAAACATAAAAATATACTACCAACTACATTTTGTCGTACAATTTGAACGGGTAAAATTTTAAATTTCAAATATCAACGTTCAAGTATCTTTTATTTCGCATCGTATTTTATGTGTTGTTGTTTCATTTTGCCATGTTGTTGTTTAATTGGGTTACATATAGTTAGCCTTATTTTTTTTCCGTGTTTTTCAGTGTATCAAGTTAATAAAATATTTATAAATTTAATCGTATGCCTTTTTTTTATTTTAATGATACGTATTAATATTAATATTAACAATATCATTAACAAAAAATTTAAGTAAAATAAATCAACATTTAGCTTAATAAATATAAAAAAGTGTAAAATGAGTTTTTGATTCGCACGACTCTCTATTGTGGATGAAAAATGTAAAAAACTGAAAAGTTAGTGAAAAGCTGACGTGACATGAATAGTTGCTGATTTGGCTTAAATGAGTTTTGATTCGAGTGACTCTTTGTTGTTCATGGCCTAATAAGACATTTTAGAAGCCCCATACTGTTTTGTGACAGACTGTTTTGTGACAGACAAACCACCCATTCTCTAATGGATTCTTGGGACGTTGTTAATTCTATGCTGTGTTCATGTCTACCATAATACTGACAAGTTCATTCCACCTGACAGAAATTGGGTGGAAAAGAAGGTTCCCTTCTACGCATCCCAGCTATGGATTGTATGTTGAGTTAAAACAAAGTATATTTGGATCTCATCTTTTTTTCAAAGTTGTCGTTATCAATAGTCATACTCTCAAAAAAAATAAAAAAGTGGAACTTATTATATACTCCGTAACATAAATGCATTAAAGACGTATTTTGGAGCATCTTCTCTCATAAATCTAGCATATAAATTGAGTGAGATTTGATCTTAAAATCAATTGACAATAAGACTTTTTATTTTTAATTGTAAATGTGAGACTATTTTGATCTCATTCATATCTCGTAACGCTATAATGGTCGATAAAAAAAATAGTCTACAAAAATAAAATATTCTATAAATATTTTTAAATGACCTACCCTAAAAAATCCTAGTTTCCTTTGCAAATCAATTTTTTTAGACTAAAAAATTTCTAATAAATTAATGTACATTTTATGAATTTAATCATTTTACTATAATGTATAGTTTTGATGATGTTATATATATATGTGTGTTAAATAAATAAAAATAAAATAGATAGATCTATATTTGGTCTTCTAAAATTACAAAGTCAGATTTGACGTTTAATTTAGAAATAGCCTATAAAATATTAGATCAAAATAGAAAATGGCCTATGTTTTGGGGACTTGAGCGTCGTAGGCTTCCCTGGGAACAAGCCCCGCCTCTCCCCTCTCTTTCTATGCTGGAAAGATCGAAGGATGATCGATCAACATCAAGAATCAATGTGCAGATATCTCCCAAAACGGAAAAAAAAAGATCAATCTCAAATCGAGCTCGAGCGGTTCAGTTTATATAACAACCCCGTTGTTCATACCCAAAAGAAAGTATTTGATCATATATTCAAAATATGGTAACCCCTAAACATTAACATAACAAGTTCCACTCAACCAAGAATTCAAGCAAAAAATACAAGGAGATGTGTGATTTTTTTACCCAACACACATTTTGAAAAAAAAACTCCACTTTGACTTCAAACCGAAGGAAGCTTGATTCAACAATCAATGGAGATGCAGTTCTGGGCAACGGTCTTGCCATCAGTGTTGTTGACAAACGGGTCAATCTTCACCCACACGAGCGAGAAAACCGACGCCAGCAGCACCGACCACAGCACGACGATGGTCGGCGTCCGGTTCTGCCTCCCCATCAGGCCCTTGAGGAACGGGTAAAGATGGAGGATCACCCAAAAGGAGAAGAACACCTTGCCGAACAGCGGGCCCCACGCCTCGTACCCGGCGTTCAGGGCGTCCGAGAACCCGGCCACCACCCCGACTATGTTGACGATGATCAGGGTGGTGGGCGGAATCAGCAACGTCGTCCACTTGATCATGTAGAGCTCCCCGAACTCGGCGTCCTCCGCTGCCTTCGACGTCACCGTGAAGTTGGTGTCGAGCCCGGCTAGCATCTTCAAGAACCCTTGGAAGACCGCGAAGAGGTGGGCCGACACCCCTCCGATGACCCAGAACTGCTCGTTACGCCACAGGTCCTCGATGCCGACGCTGCTCCATCTTAGCTCCAGCACGCTCGTTAGGATGATGGACACGAAGAGGCCTAGAAACAGCACGCTTGCAACGTTCGAAAGCTGCAAGCAATTCAGATCAGTTCATTTTCTGGACTCTGAAAAGAATGAGCTCTTGTGACATGGAGTCAGGATATTACCGTTGGGATGATGAATTTTCCGGTAAGGAGACAAATGGCGGGGATGGAGCAATACGCGACTAGAGGGAGGGAAGTGAAAGGGTAGACGATGGTGTTGATGTAAGCCAGCCTCTGAAGCCACATAAGGCGGCCTCCTCCGAAGCCATACCATAGAGGGCAATGCCTGCTGAGGAAGATTTCGACGGATCCAAGCGCCCAACGCAACACTTGGTGCAACCTATCGGAAAGATTGATCGGAGCTGACCCTTTGAATGCCGGCCTCAGAGGCATACAGTAGAGTGATCTCCACCCTCTGCAGTGCATCTTGAATCCTGTTAGGATATCTTCTGTCACTGATCCATAAATCCATCCAATCTGAACAATAAACAACACAAAATCATACATCTATAGAGTCATGAAGTGTAGTGATGATCAAAGGACTAACCTCTTTGCCCCAGGCGGTTTTTTCTTCGTACCCGCAGCTGATAACGTGGATGGCTTCTTGGATGAGTGTCGAAGGGTCGGTTGAGTCGGGGAGGCCGCCATTTTCCATCAATGTGGATTCAATAAAGACAGTGGACAGTCCAAATGTCTTCTCAAAGCTTGTCTGAGAGATCAGCATTGATCTTTCGTACTCATCGTAATCTGCGAAACAAGGGCAAATTCAATACAAGAACAAGGCCTATTGTCCTAATGAGGGTAGCTTCCATTGCTTACTGTTGATTTCTCTGAGGTTAAATATGGCGGCGTCTAGATCATCGCGCATTGATTCTTTGTGGAGCTCTGATTCGTCCTTGGCCGCCTTCTTCTTGGAAGGACAGCAGCAGCAGCAGCTACCACACCACGAGCAAGACGAAGATGAGCTTCTCTTGCTAGGCATAGACGGAGGGCTGTATCCGTAAAGTGCTTGCCTGTTGAACACACAACCTGTCCCGACATACACCGGTCCTTGAAGACCATCAAGGCCTTTCATGTTAACCTGCACTCCAAAGTCCAGTTTTGTATGTTCATTTCTGCTTCCTCATACAAATTTCCGAAATGAAATTTGCGAAAATGAGTGTACTAACATCAAAGAAGACAATGTTGCGATTGGCATATCGGTCACTCTTGTCAATGCCATCGAATCTTTGAGGGAACTGCACATAACAGACATCTCGATTAACTTCAGGGTCCATGTAGAAGCACATGGCCTCCCTAACAGCCTTGCTGTTGTTGACGTAGTGGTCACAGTCGAGGTTGAGAATGTAGGGAGCATTTGTTAGGATGGCAGATACTCTGACCTGTAAAAGGATAAACCGAAAAGCTTCATAGAATGATCCAAAGGATCGAAACAAAACAAGTAAAGGTCGGTCTTGGGATTTTACGAGAGCATTCTCAGCACCGGCTTTCTTGTGGTGCTGGTAGCCAGGTCTCTTCTCTCTTGATACATAGACTAGCCGCGGAAGTTCATTGTCTTCTATGTCACGAGCACCGGTGTTTCCAAGAAACACCTTTAAGAAGATGGTTTGATCAGCAAACAAGGAAATTTACGAGTTGAAACGAAGGAAACATGGATGCTTATAACAAAGATTGTAATGGCGAAAACCTGAATCATGCCAGGGTGATCACGAGTGTTGTTTCCGGGCCAAGGTGTGCCATCTTGCATAGTCCAGCCTTCCTCTGGTGTCTTCTGAGCCTTTGCAACCAACGCGTTGATACGTATTTTGAATTCCTCGTAGTCTCTCTGCAAGGAGAAGGTGGTTAAGTTCATAGCAATTGAAGCAATGATGACTAGACGACGCAAAATATATGTATACTTTCATTGCCCTGCGCTCCTTGACGAATGAAGGCTGCACTTTGTCCTTGAGATAGTCAATCTTCTGGGAGAAGTAGAACTCGGGTGCACGTGGCTCAATCGCGAACTTCTTACAGAATGGGACCCACTTCCTCGCAAACTCGGAAGTCTCAGCTAGAGACTCAAAGGTGAGCATGGCAGCCCCATCATCAGACACATAACAGGAGACCTTATCCACAGGATAGTCCACTGCAAGGATGGAAAGCACTGTGTTTGCTGTGATCAGTGGCGGCTCTTTCAGCGGATCAACTGTACTCACAAAGAAGTCCACGGCTGCTAGCTGCGATGGCTCGCCTTCCCTCTCGTACCTGAGCATTACCCGTACCAAAACCACACAAGGATCACAAACTGAAAACATGATTTCAACTTACTAAGTTCATGTCTTAGTGCTTTAGTACTTTATGTGTACCTCAAAGATAGTTGGTCAATGTATGTTTCTCGACAAACCGGATACCATTTAGGGAACTGATCCAAGACCCAGGAGACGGCGAACCAGATCTCACAGATGACTGAAGTTAGCCATAGGGGATAAGCACTTTCGACAGGGTTAGTGATTCTGTAGTGGAAGAAGAGGGCGAGGATCACCAGTCGCATGATGATCACCATCCTGTATGGCGCGATTTTGGTCCTTGGAATCGGCACCATCCTTGAAAGTGGATGCCCCATAGCCTCAGTAGGGCTGCAATAAGATATCATCACCAAACCAGTCAGTCAATCTAACTTAGCCAAATTCAAAGATCATGGTTTCTTTATGGCCTACATTGGCCCCTCCATCTGTTGATCAGGTGGTGCTTCAGCTTCCATCATAGCCTTCTTTGGAGGCTTTTTCTTCTTGTCTTTCTTATCCCTCCAGCTTGCAACTCGGTTCTTCCATATCGGATGTCCAGATTCCCCAGTTGCTTCTGTAGAATACAGAGAAAAATATGGTTAGAGAGGCTTTATACAAGCATGATTCATTGATAGATATCAATGTGTTTTGCTTCTCACCGGAGTCCAAGGTCGAGACGCTGCTTATGTTCCGTACGTGGAGGCCTTCATTCTATCAATGAAGAAACCGAAACAAGTTGGTTACACATTGATTCATGTTTATTTTTGTAAGAGTTTAGTGAAGAATACCTCGTCGTTTGTGTTAAGGTAGGCACCCATTGATGGACGAGTAGCGCCAGAGGAGGCCTCGGCTTCCACTGGGACATCATCAAATGTGGAGTTATCTGTTCATAAACAATCAAAGGACATAACATAAATCAAGAATGTGAAATGAGAAGAGACTAAATATGTTATATGATTCGCGAGAACACACCATCATAAGGAGTGCTGCAGCGCAAGCAAGATTTTCGGCCTTGTTTGATCTCATAATCAACACATGCCTTGCAAATGGGGAAATTGCATTCATGGCAGCCCACAAAAGGCTCCCCATTTGTATCGAGCCCGACTTGCTCCCCACAAGTGTTGCATAGAGGAGCTTCGGATTCCATCATCTCGGTTGCTTGAGAAGTTGAACAACAGAGGGAGAGACACAGATGCTGCAGCTTCACTAGGGACTTTACCTCATTTTAAGGTGCAAATTCTATGTGGGTGCAATGTTAATGACAGTGTTGGTTGCAACCCCATGAATTTTCAAATGCTTAAAAGGAGGTTCAAGTGAGAATGAGTTTGGTGGGAGGGCAAAAAGAGACAGATTGAGTTGGAGGTTTGAGTTTGTTGAGAGAGATGGAGAAGAAGCAATGTACCTTTCCTTGGCTTTCTCAACAGATGGAATTTTTCTTAATATTTAATTCTAAAATTTGCGGGAAATGCAAGGGAGGTTATGGTTGGGCATGACACATCTTTTACCTAACCTATCTTGTGAAATACCCCATCCCCCTTGTTTTCAATGTATAATATGTATTGCCTAAAATAGGAAAAGAAAATAAGGCAGATTGAGAGTTTTTTCAGGGTAATCACCTCTTTAGATTCACAGTAGTTGTTCTTGTTCTAGTGCAGAAATTACCATTCATATAGGCTGCTAAAATAACCACAAACCAACCAAGATTTTCACCCGCCAAAATTACTTGTGTTGGTTTAAAATGCAACCAATTACAATAATTGTGTGTCAGCAGATACCTTTTTGTAGGTATTATAGAAAGTTTGTTTTCACACCATAGGCAGAAAGGGGATTTGCTTTGCACCTTATTTTGCAAGGGTCCAGTGGTATCAATTCAATGATTCATAAAAATCATGGTATCACAAAATCACATATAATCAAAGCATTGAGAGATGAAGTATCAATCAAGTATACAGATATTTGGAATTCAGTTGGGGTTTTATAATCAATAAGAAAAGTACTCCCCATCTCCCAACAGCTTGACGACCCCCATGGCATCTGTTGTTCTACAGCTATACTTCACCAAATTTAAGCCTTCCTTTGGACTCAATAAGCTTCTAAGGACAGTAGACAACAACAAGGTAGTCCGAGGGTCAACATGTCGAAAATAACATCACTGTTGTGTACATGTGACAATGAACAAATAAATAGACTACTCGGTGCTAGGTTTTCGGCCAGTACGGTACAACACCAGCAGCTTGAACCACAAACACATTCAGTTCAATCTCTGCCGTTTCATGAGAAGAAGCGCAAGGAGATGGGGAATCTGTTATGGTTGGTAACTGGTACGGACTTCATGGTCGCCGCTTGTATGGTTTCAAAGGTAACAGTAGCTAACTCAATCTAAGATATAGTGTATACCTTTACTACTTTAGATGTGTCACAGATAACAAGGTTTTCTGAATCAGTTGGAACAGTGCAGAGCCAGTTCACCTGCCAAATAACAAATGGCGCTCATCATAAGGATATGAAAAGATGAGCAGGAGAAACTCACATTTTTTTAGGGTGCTATATAAGATTGAGCAGAAGAAACTCACTTTTTTCGGCAAATTGATGTTGTAAGGCATGATTCTATCCTCTGAGGTTTGAGCGTCGTCAAAATAACTAGACCAATCCCAGGCCTTCACTGTTTTATCGTTTCCCCCCGAAATGAGGAGCTTTCCTTTCTCTCCAAATGACGAGAATGTCCTGGAAAAGTTTCAAGTAACAAGTCACTGGATGTCAGCAAATTATCACATTGCGTGATTATAATGTAAGAATATATTACGAAACTGAAAGAAATGAAACCTACACGCAAGATGCAGCAGCAGTGTGGCCTCCCATGGAATAATCTAAGTGCAACCTGTTTCTACTACTTGGTTTTTGACTCTCAGCATCCGCAGAAGATGAACCTTCATTGGTTATTATCTGTGATCCTTTTGGAGGCTTATGGCCACTCTTTTTCTTCAGAGAAGCAAGTTCTGATTCCAAATTGATCACACTTACAACGCCATCCCCCCTGGCAACAGTACATATCTTGCCTATTTTTTCATACATGTCAACGTCAGGAACTGCTAGTGCATGAACAAATGCAGGATTACAACACTGAGCTCCACTCTGCTGATTTACATCTACAGTGCCTGTACAAAAAAATCAAGATGGTCAGGCTTTACTGAATACTCTGAGCTGCCTGAATACAATATTTATGTAATTAGTAATTACATCCGTGTACATGTTCTTTATGTTGTAGATTTCATGCTCGGCAATAACAAAAGAGGGTCCCTGCAATTGCTTACCAAAATCAATAGCATGAAAAGGACGTGCTTTGGAGAAATCCCAAAGTATAAGCTTTGAATCCAAACCACCAGTTATAACTGCAAGAAGCACACCAAAGGTTGCAGAGTAGGTTAAAAATACGTTCAAATGCAAACAGTTAGACATAAGGAGTCAACCAATGCTTTCTGGATTTTTACCATCACAGAGCATGTTTGTACAAGACAGTTCACATAAGGGAAAGAGTCAGCCAGTAGATTAGCAAGTTCCATTCAAAATTCAAGTCCCTTTCCTTTTCATTCCCATAGAAACAATAAAGACTGAAACCAATTCATTCTGCATCTGAGGATAGTTTCTCTGAGTATAGAATTAGGTCGAGAGAAGCCAATGAAAAAAAGTCGCCCTGCCCCCTGCCAGAAGATCTCTCTTGAGTCATGAATATGAAAGTCGTACTTTGAATCAAGAGAAAATCATTATAGGCAATTATTTTCTAACATTTAATTACATGCAAAAGGTGAATTCAGTTACTTTTTGAGCTGAAGATATTAAAGCCTATATAATCAAAGAAACTGCTACTAGCATTCGCAGTGTCTCACATCCCACATCATCCAGATTTGGTTAGTTTACAATTCATTTCTTGATCTTTTCCGCATAAAGGAAAACCTTCCAGGTCTTTCTTTCGTCAAATAGGATGAGTATTTTTTCAAAACATAGAAAAGCAATGTTAGATAAATCACCTACTTGATTCATAACCAACTGAAATTGCAATTGCCAGAAAGGCAAGATCTCAGGATTGGTATGGCAAAATTTTACCTGTGTGATTGAAGACTTGAAGTGATGGTGGCAACAGCAATGACCAAGAAGATAAACTACTTAACAAATAGCTAAAACCCACCTTCCCAAGGTTTCCAAGGAAGAAATTGCACACTGCTGCATATCTAAATTATAGGGTTAAGTCGTATCGAACAATTAAAACTATTGCACAGGAATGAAGAACTGAATGCGCAAATTCCTTAAGAAAACATGCATAAACATGGTCAAAACACCAAGAAATAGTAGAAGGATACAGTACTATGGCCAGCTCTTAGCGTTTTGAACATGCATTTTTGTCCAATGTCAATAATCTGTCACAAATACCATTTTGAGAAGCTGAACCAACGAGACACCAGCAGTACGACATTTAAGTTGGACAATAGACAACATACAACTGAAAAGAAATTATGGCATGAAACTGAGATAAAAAAAAATGCAGTTCTTCTTGTAAGCTTCAACATTCTCAGTTTTGAGAACGTGATAGTAAGTTATGTGCAAACCAAGTGATTTCTAATAACATATAAATTCCAGCATGCCAATCATATGAACTATACTTCAAAAATCTTCAAACCCCCAATCAGAACAGACCCAATTAGGGTTGCTCAAATGGGCAGGGCTGGCCCAACCCGGACCGAAATTCAGAACAATATTAGGGTTGAATATTGTTCGCCAAGACCATGTATTATTGGGTCGCCCAATAATATAGTGTCTTGCCGAGCAATATTCAAACAAAATTCAGAACAGTTTGAGCCCTGAATAATGCAAATTATATGCTCTAGAAGAAGTGTCAAAATACAACCTGAACTATACGACCTACATTAACCAGGAAAATAAGACTGTTGGGTTAGAGTACCTTTCTGCTTGTAAAACTTGAAGGTCATGAGATGTACCTAAACATACTGATTGAGAAGCCTACTAACTACGAAGAACCCTACAGCTTTCCATATTCATAGGCAATCTATGTTGTCTGGGGCAAATATAGTTGCCACTACATTTCTCAATTTCAAAATTGGCGAGGAACAAGATGAGAATGAACTTGGATAAGGGAAAAATTGTTGGGTTAATAAGCAATTGGATAGTATACGTGTGTGACATTGAAGTTCACAATCCAAGAGGAAGAGGAAGAAGAAGAAGAAGCAAGGAAATTGAAGTATACTGATGGAAGTAAATTGAAGTAACAGATGGATAGAGTAAATTGAAGTATACTGATGGATAGAGTATAGTACCTTTACATCACCACTATCATCTGAAGCAGCAAGGAACGTTGACTTAGAGTTGCATGCGATCTGTGCAACAAAACATAGCCAGTGTTAAGATGCAGCTGCTTCATCTGCTACATCATCAACAACAACAACCCAGTGTATCCCGCGATAAAGCAGGGTTTGGGGGGTCGGGATGTACACACTCTTTCCCCGAACTAGTCGAGAGAGTGTTTCCGGAAGACCCAGAACAATAAAGCATAAGAAACACAATGCCCCAGGGCACCTAGTAGGAGATTAGGCAATAGACAACATATAAACATGAAGGGGCACTTGTAACCAATCCACTTACCTGATTGATCTCATCCTTATTGTAGTTGAACCTCATTAGAGGGTTTGACGAATTTACCTGTCATTTTCCAAAATCTTCATAAAAAAATCACAGACATTGCATATTTGCTCTTTAAAAAAAAGTTGTTTGAGATGGAGAGGGGAGAGTATATATCATAGGAATGAATAACAAAGCTGAAGTAGTAATTCCTTGAAGGTAGTAATTCCAATTACAAAGATAAAACATATCAATTGCATATAAACATATGATTATATACCAGCCGAACATCATAGCTCTTGACTTCTGCCACCATGGAAACAAATATGATATCTTCGTAACCTGGATCATTCAACAGTAATGTAAATTGTGTGAGATGAGTGGCAACCCCATATCTGGCATTCCCAATTTACATATTTGATATACTCATCACAGCTGAATAACAAATTTTGCTTCCTCGCGAAGGGCACTAAAAATACCAACAAATTGGATAAAAGAGAGTATCTTTACCTTGCTTGAAACATAAGGACGAAATAGGATCAGAGCCAAGCTCCATAACAAGCTGGGTATCTTTGGAGCGCAAATCAAACAAGCAAACACAGCCATCCTAATTAGGCAAAACTCAATTTCAGACTCAGAATCGACAACATAATAATAGCAGACGAGCTCAATTTGAAAGTGTTTTTCCCCAAAAACTAATTTCAAGGGTTTTGAATGGGTATTATGATCGAGGGCGGTTAAAGTTGACAGGTTCGGATGATTTATCAATCTAGGTTGAACTCCCTCTCTTCTCAACAGTAGCCAAATACAACAAACGGATTGCCCTCCACTTATGCATTGAATTGGAATTTCAGAGAGAAAAGGGGGAGCAGATGAAATACCTCGCCGGCGGTGAAGACAACGCCAGGGGTGGCACGTGAGGCGATGCAGCAGGAAGCCGACGCCTTGTGTCCTCTGAGGCGTCGAGGTGCTGCCGGGGCGCCGCTGCCAATGGAAGTCATGGCTTATTCTTCGGCGCACAACACACTGACACAGTTTTCCCCCTGCCCTTCAGTTCAAAGTAATTTGATAATTTCCACATTTTTGGGGTTTGGATTTAATTTCGACTTTGTTAAAAACTCCGCAAAACTAATTAAAATAACTCTATGGTGTTAAAAATACTTGTTTGCTATATACACCCCAAATCGTGCATGGTTAAAAGGGGTTAATTAATTTTTTTAAAACGCTAATTAGTCATAAGGGTTGCACGTCGTTAAGGACGTGTATTTTTTACCTTTGGATTTACGGTGTATCTATCAACACCCTAAAAATAACACAACCACAACCTGTAGGGATGTGGTAACAAAGCATGTCGGTTCTTTTTTTCGACTATAAATTCGTGTCAAAACGATAACATACAACTGTCGAAATTAAGATTTTAGTGAATTTTGGATGATATTGAATGGTTTTAATGAGAATGATGCAATTTCATGTCATTATTTTGTCTCAATTTATGGTTGAAAAAATGAGTCGGGGTATTTTGTTACCACATCCCAAATGTTGGGTTAGTTTTCTTATAGTTGAAAAGTAGGAATATTTCTGGCCTTTGGAGGGGTTATCTATATAATACATCAATTTAGAAGATTTTTTTTTTATTATATGTCAACACCTCCTTAATTTAAAGCTTTTTAAATAATCACAATTTTCTCTTATCATTTTTTTTTTTTCTCTTCATCTCTTTCATACATTTACATTTTTTCCCTTTTTATTTTTTATCCATTTACTAACCACTGGGTTTAATTCAAAACATTGAATTAAATCTAATGTCTACTATATATATAATAATAATAATAATAATAATAATAATAATAATCTATATCAATATAATATCTATACTTAATAATCTTTTTGACGAAGTCTAACTTTATGGTAAACAATTTTACCATTTTCTTAAAGATTTCAAGTCTACCTTCATTATTTTATCGTAACTTTTATTAATATTTTATAATATTAATTTATTATGTTATTAAAAATCTATTTATTAAAAATCGCGGGAATTGGACTAGTTTTAATTAGTTTCGCCTAAAAACTAATTCCATAAATTTCTTTTTATGTATGTTCTAAAAAACCAATTTTATGTCATAATTGAATTCATCAACTTGTTATTGTTTTTTATATATATATAAAAAAAGGCAATAATTTGGTACACTATACAAACATGTCTAATGTGTTGAGAGACTGAACAAATCAATAGGTGGACACTGAGAACAACCAACATAAACAGAGAACACTTGTTATCACACCACAAAAAGCACTATCAGACGAAAGGAAAAAAAACACTACAAAGATCAGTAATGGTCACCAATAAGAGAAATATTGAATGACTCTTCGATAACAATTGTGGACACCTCAAATTTGAAATTCCTCACAAATCTTCAAGCGTCGATCGCAAATCCACAATTCATCCAAACAATCACAAACCAGCCTCTGCAAGTCACTCAACTTATATAACCACAAAAAAGAACGTATAAGGAGGCATCATCCTCTCATTGACCACATTCAAATTTAAGAGGCATTTTTCCCTAGTGATAGTTCGGATTAATTGCTAAGATTGGTCCTTTTTTTTTTTGATTTGTAGTCATTTTTTTTTTTTTTTTTTTTTTTTTTTTGACGCAGAATAAAAATTAGGTTGGGTCGGCCGTAGCAGGACTCCTTCCTAGCGCATCCTTGCGGATGAGAGCACAGAGCTCTGGATCGTCGTCGTAGCAGGCGTCGGCAGGGGAAGCATGTGCACTGCGCGCGAGATAGTCAGCCACTGCATTCGATTCCCTGAAAATATGACGGATAGCTACATAAGAAAAAGACAAAGTATCTAACAGAATATCAGATTGTAGGAGCTCGATATTCCAGGGGCACTTCCAGTCCCCTAGCAGAGCTTTAATAACCAGAAGGTTATCGCCCTCGATCAGGAGGTTACGAATATTCAGCTGTTTAGCCCGAAGGATTCCCATTTTTAGACCGAGGTTCTCGGCAAAAACAACTGAGACATTGATGCACGAGTTTCGCCCCATGGCAACCACTCGGCCGCACCAGTCCCTAATGACGAAACCGTAAGAAGCCGAAATACCCGCTCTTACAGAACCGTCAAAGTTAAGCTTGTAGCAGTCCATCGATGGTTTATCCCAAAGGCCCGAACGACTTCGACCCTTACCCTTGGCTGCGGTTGACGTAAAGCGACAGCCGGGATGGATTACCTTAGGAGGCAAAGGCGTACCTGAAGATGACTCAGCGTCAAGCAGTTTCGATTGTTTCCAACATTGTGTAAAAGTAGTATGGAAAATTTCCATTTCAGTAATGGATACTTTCGTCGTGTGGTCAAAAGCCAGTTGGTTCCTAAAGAACCAGATAGTCCACCACGCACATGCTAGAGGGCCGAAATGTTCCTTGCCCACCACCCGCCGAACCAGGTTTAGGGGAAAGTTTGAGCCCGAGTTGACGGCTAGGTGGGAAAGGCTCGGACAGCGGATGCGAAGAGTCCTAAGTAGGCTGATAGTAACCGGGCATTGAAGAAACATGTGCTTGTCTGATTCGTTTGTAATATCACAAAAGTGACACCCAGATGGTACAGAAACGTGGGACTTTTGTAGGCGTTCCGAAGTAGGGAGGCCATCCCGGGATATTTTCCAAAGAAAATGACGAACCTTCGGCGGAACATCAAGGTTCCATATCCAACCACAATCATAGTCTTGTAACCCCTTGTTGGCTGACAGCATGTTGTTTGCTGAGCTAGTCGAGAACCACCCATTAGTGCTTGGCCCCCAATACACTCGATCCTTCATAGGATTATTAGGCAGTACGATACCAAGCAGAAGCTTGATGTCATCCTGTGAAATGATGTTTGTTAAGCTAGAGAGAAGCAATTCCCTGTTCCATTGCAAGTTTTGGTTGATGAAGTGGGAAACTTTTATGTTTGAAAGGTCATTTGGTATCGGTTGGAGTACCCTGCAAGCCAGCGGTTCATCGCCGGCCCATTTCTGGGACCAGAAGTCAATGGAATTCCCATCACCAACAGACCAATGAAGAGCGCTTTGGAAATGATGTCGGATAGACATAAGGCGTCTCCACTGCCAAGAAGTGTTGCCTTTCGTTTGATAGGTCAGGATGTCATGTTCTTTGAGATATTTTTGGGAGATTAGGCGAACCCAAATATTGTCCGGTTCGGACATAATTTTCCACAACAGCTTCATCTGTAATGCAATGTTCATTGTTTCCGCTTTGTGAATACCCAAACCTCCTTTCAAAGTGTCAGCACAGATTTTGTCCCAACTAATCAGCGGGGGGGCTTTAGAGCTTTTGTTCCAGAAGAATTGTCTGTAAACCTTGTCGAGTTCTTGGTGAATGTGAGACGGTAGTAAAAAAGCTTGCATTAGGAAAACCGGTTTAGCGCACAGATTAGATTTGATAAGAACCTTACGTCCTTCGGACGATAGACTAGACGCCTTCCATTTGGTGAGTTGTTGTTTAGATTTTAGTACTACATCGTTAAAGGTGTCTTTGTTAGTGCGTCCGTTTACGATTGGGCACCCGAGATATTTGTCGAAGTTGTTTGCTTGGGGGATACCCAGGACCGCTATCGTGGCAGTGATAGCTGCTGGTGATGTGTTTGAGGAGGCTTGGAAGCTAGATTTATGTAAATTGACCTTCTGCCCAGAAATAAGGCAGAAACGATCAATAATGGACAGAACTGAAGAGCAGGCTGACTGTGAAGCTTTACAGAAAATGAGGATATCATCAGCGAAAGCTAAAAAAGGAATCTTAATGCCCGGATTACCAAACACTACTCCCAGATCTTTGTTAACCGCACTTTCCTGTTCCAGAGTTCTGGCCAAAACCTCCGAAGCCAAAACGAACAGAAAGGGTGATAGGGGATCGCCCTGCCTTAGTCCCCTAGTGGGCTCAATGAGTGTCGTAGGCTCATCATTCACCAGAACAGAGTAAGACACCGTGGTTACGCACTCTCTGATCCAACTAATAAACTTGTCGTTAAAACCGAACTTGGAAAGAACATTGAAAAGGAAGGACCATTCAACACGGTCATAAGCCTTCTCCATGTCCAGCTTCAAGGCGAGTAAGCCTGCCTTACCCCGTTTCAGCTTGAAGGAGTGGAAAGCCTCATGGGCTATCAGAATGTTATCCTGGATGGACCTGCCTTTCGTAAAGGCGCCTTGTAAGGGATGTATCAATTTTTCAAAAATCTTGGTAAGTCTTGCTGTTATAACCTTAGCTATAATCTTGTAAATGGTGGAGCACAAACTAATGGGGCGGTAGTGGTTAACTGTTGCTGGGTCATCTCGTTTTGGTAGTAACGTTATGAATGTATGGTTAGATTGTCTTAAAAGCGTTCCGCTAGAGAAAAAAGCCTTAACAGCTTTCGTGACAGAGGGCCCTACTGTACTCCAGAACTTTTGGTAGAAACCTGCCGAGAACCCGTCAGGACCCGGTGCTTTGTCCGGGCTCATAGAGAAAACCGCAGTTTTAATTTCTGCGTTTGATACTGGAGCGGTCAGCATGTCGTTTTCTGCTTGTGTTACTTTCGAGGGGATAACCCTTAAGTCCCTGGTAGTGTCCAGATCGCTTCTTAAGGAGGAGCGGAATCTAGCATTGAAGTCCGTTTCAAATTCTTGTTGAATAATATGAAAATCATCAACGACAGCCCCACCCGAAAGGGTGAGTGACTTGATAATTTTCCTTCCCCTTTTGGCCGAGGCGATTTTGTGGAAATATCCAGAGTTGGAGTCATTAAGCCTGGCATGCTTAACTTTAGCCCTTTGGCTCCAGTATCTTCGATGGAAATCGAGCATTCTTTCTCTTTTATTGAGCAGTTGCTTTAGTAATTTTATGTCGTCGTTATTGTAGTTTGACAGAAGCGAAGACTGAAGTTGTAGTAGTTTCTGATCGGTTGTCTTGATTTGATTGTTTATATTGAGGAAGGTTTTCTTGTGCCAACCTTTTGAAAGACGCTTAAGAAGTTTCATTTTTTGGAACAGGCAGTACATGAAGGAGCCCGATGAGTCAAGACGCCATGCCTGAGACACCAGATTCTTATAATCCCGGCGGTTTGCCCATGCTAGCTCAAATTTGAAAGGTCTGTTTTTTGTTTTTGCAGTCCGACTGAAATCTGTCGAGATTGGCGCATGATCAGATCTGGTGAAGGGATGGATCTGAGTTGTAAGTGAGTCAAATATAGTGAGGACGTCTGTGTGAATGAGGAGACGATCCAGTCTCTCAAAGCAGTGGTCAATTCCGTGTTGTTTCCGTTTCCAGGTAAAACGGCCCCCGAAGGAAGGTACTTCGTGTAAAGAAAATCTGTTTTTTAAGTCGGTGAGGCGGGTAAATCTGCCATTTGGCGGACACGCCCCCCCCATCTTCTCCGATGGGGAGCAGATGTCATTGAAATCCCCCATTATACAGTAAGGTATGAGTAAGTTTTGAATATAAAGATCGATTGATTCCCAAAAGGGCCCTTTCCTAACCTCGTCTGGAGGAGCATAAATCACCAGTACGGCAACCTTTCTGTGAGATATAAAGTCCGAGTAGTTGAAGTGTATAAAACGGTTGTTAACCGATATCAGGTCAATAGATCCTTGGCTCGAGGGCAAACCTTTCCATAGCAAGCAGATGCCTCCGGAAAATCCGGCAGCCGGGTCGAAAGCAATGTTAGTGAATCCACATTTCCGCCAGAAATTTTCGGAGGGAACCTTATCTGTTTTGGTTTCCAAAAGAGCTAGAACGTTTATATGATTGTTCTTGCAGAAGATATCAATATTAGTCCAGAAGTTTCTACTGCGAATACCGCAGGAATTCCAAGTACATATATTCATGGGAAACTAATTTTTGTATCCGTTGGTTCATGTATCTGTTGGTTTAGTTTTAAACGATAGTGTTTAGCTTGTAACGGTGACAAACACCAACCGACACTAAGTCTGGCAGCTCTACCCGGGCAAGAGGATCCGACGCCAAACGGCGGAACCAAGATAACGGGGAACCTTGAAAAGCTAGATAATAATGGCAAAACCGTAGCTAAATCATTGGTAATGCAAATGTACGAAATCACCCATGAGAATGAACCAAGCTTGGTGTAGCAGGATATGGTATAAAGTGATTGATCGATCCAAACAAGAAGGCCCATTGAGAGCAATCTAGAGTGTAATTGTAACCTGTGATTGTTGTCAAATGGGTACAATGTTATTATACAATTGGTTATAAAACTTTGCTGGTAGCAAGTTGATTTTAAAACATAATATACAATAATGGAGTGTGACTCCAAATTGGTGCGCCCAGCTAGAGTAGTAATGCAGGACAGCCAACACCCAAGCTCTGAGAGGAAGCAGCAACATTCTTCATGACGCCTGGAGAGGCCAGAGAGCAGCCTAGTAAGGACCGCTAACAGCTGCAAAGCACACCCAAACGCAGCCCCGAGCATGGCTCCCAATAGCCGCCAGCCTACCCGACTTCGCCGAAACAGTCCAGCAAACCTGCAAGGACAGCAAACCAACAGCAAAGACGAGCACAAAGGGGAAGTGCCACAAAAGGGCTGGACAAGAGCAACCACAGTGCAAACAGGAACCAAGATATAATGTAACGGGGTGCACTGCCAAAGCAGCTGCACCCAAGGCAAACCAACACAGCATACAAGCCAAGAAGGAGGGCGCGACCCCAACAGCCACCCACGCCCCAGCGAGACGCGACAGCTGCCGTCCGGCCAGACCAGACCGATCCCATCCCACATTAAGGCTCTGGAAAAGGGCCTCCCAAACCACTTGAGTGACGGATCTCGCCAACAGTAGCACGAATCAGAGGTTGCCACCTCCCCGAAAGGCACCTTTCGCAGGCTGAGGGAGGCGGAGTATTTGGGGGGGCTGTGTATGGTGAGATGATTCGACAGAATTGGGACAAGTGGTGACGAGGCCAGGCCAGTGGGGGTTAGATCGGGATCAGTCGTCGGCGGTTGCAGTGGAGCGGATCGGCGGACGCCATGGCTGGTGGTGGGCGGCTGGAGGGCCTGAGGGAGAGAGGAAGTGCGGCGCGTCCAAGCGCGTTCTTTTTTTTCCATTCTTGATTTGTAGTCATTTAACAACTTGTAGTGGTTCTTATAAGAAATTACTGTATACTGTATATTATTAAGATTTTCAATGGGATATAAATTATAATATATGAAGGAAGAAAAAAAGAAGTGATTGACCATATAATAAGACATAATTAATTACATATCTATCATACAAGATTTATTAGTTAAATGTCCACTAAATTTTAACAATACCAAAATGCTCCGACCCTTCCCTTCTATATATATATATATATATATATATATATATAGGGAGTGGTTCCCTTGTGCACACCTCTTATAGAGTATCTTGCACAAATACTAGCCATATATCTTAATAGATTGAATGGTCTAGATTCCGCCATGTGTGTGGGTAAATTAAAAAAGAAAAAGAAAAAAAGGCAATCTTCAACTGCATCTGATTTGGTGGAGCGCGTGAAACACAAAGATCATTCAAATCCTAGAGACTAAAATCGGGTCTTCTTCATCCTCAATCCAGTTGAAAGCGTCCTTTGGAACCGTACTTCAAAAATCTGCTCCCATCAACATCGGAACTCACCCCCACCACCAGAAGCGTATCAGCGGCGCCTATTCCGGCTCCACCGGCAGCAATTGCAACGGCTGGTGTCGCTTAGGAGAAGCGCCTGTGAGGCAGAGGCGCAACCGTACTTGCTCTCCCTGCTATTCAACCACTTGCGGCTGCTGGTGTCGCGTAGGCTCATGTAATTAAGCTTCTAATATATGCAGAAAATCTTTCAGGTAAAAGCTTAACTGATGATCCGCCCCTGTCACACATATATATACAACTAGTACTGGACACAGATCGAGCATATTGCAATTTATTTACGAATATAAATTTGATGGCAATATGAAATCACTGCTATTCAACCACTTGCCGCTTGATTTCACCACCGCCAGCAATTAAAGAAGTTTGATTTTTTTTAAAGTATGTCGTAAAAATAAGAATTTCCCTGAATAATCCACCAATTATCGTTCAATGTACCCATTAAATCAATTGATTCAACCGAATAATTCTAAAATTTACTTAATCACAACGGTTATGCAATTATTCGTCAATTCCGTGTACCTGGTAAAAATAAGAATTCCATTGAATAATCTTTCAATTACCATTCAATATGCGTGTTAAATCGATCGATTCTACTGAATTATTCTAAAAAATTACTTATTCACAATGGTTGGTATTCACGAGTAGCTTTATCATTTTGGAGTCTCTTTATTCGTTGAAATATATATATTTTTTTACCGCTCTAGTCTACCGAATGAGAAACCCTCAAAGAAAAACATTAATTAAGATGTTGGGTAATTTTTATTCAATTACTTTTGAAACATTAATCAGTATAACAGATATATTTTTCGGAAAACAGATATTATTCAGTAAAATAGTTGGTATTCACTAGTAGGTTGAACATTGAGGTGTGACTTTTTTCGGTTAAATTGAGTAATTGACAACCAAAAACCTGCTCATTGTCAATTAAAAGGAAAAACAAACACAATTGTCATTTCAAAGGAAAATGTTTCAAATAATGTTTATACGAATAATGTTTCACATTTCACCTTTCATCGTATTATCGAGGATAATTGTAAACGTCGCTTATTCTCATCCCAAAATTCATAAATGCAACCGAATTTTAAAATTATTCGGTGGAATGCAAAACATTATTCGGTGGAATTGTCAAAATTTTTAAATTGATATAGATAGGTAATAACAAAAAAATGTCAAATTTTTATAATATTATTTGGAATGGCTAAATCGTTATAACAAAAATTGATTTACAATTATTCGAGGGAATATGTACCATTATTAAATTTTTTTTATACACATAACGATTTTTTTTTAATACACTAACGTTTTTTTTTTAAAAAAAAAAACATAACAATAACTATACTCCTTACTTCACAAATTAACCACCATCCCATTACTACCGATCAGATCAAGGGTGGTCCCACCATTCTTCAATCTCACATTCTCAAGGGGGTTGCTTTTAATTTTGTGTGGGGCCCACCTGATTTGTTTAAAAAAAAAAACTCTCTCTTAATCTCATCCATTCATCACAATCAATTTAAGGGTCCACAATTGTGCACAAGGTACACCCTAAGCCTTGTGCACAATTTACCCATTCTCTCTCTCTCTCTCTCTCTCTATATATATATATATATATATATATATATATATATATATATATATATATATATTTGATTTTTTATACTGATAAACGGACTGCTGATATTCTTTAATCGAAATTTTTATGATGACAAACATTATTGCTGAGATTCTTTCAGTGAAATTGTTATGCTGACAAATGGACTGCTGAGATTCTAACTTTAATAAAAAAAATTATGTAGACAAACGAAGCGAACTATCCAAGAATCCAAGTTCTAACCGTCAATTTGAGTTTTGTCCACACTAAAGAATGCGGACACAATATACACACAAAGTTTGACCAAATATACGGGTAGGTTGGTTGTGGACCTGTGATTGCTATTGTATCTCTCACAACTATTCGATTAATATACGCGAGTTCAACCCTATAGTACTAGAACATGGCCACAATCCATGGAGACTAATCTTCTATTAATAATTAATCTATAACATTATAAAAGAGCCAAAGGCTCGAATGAACAGTGCCCCGTACGATGTCGTTTTATGGAATTCCGTCGCTGAGGTCGTTCTCTTCACGTGCTCCCTCCTCATATGTCCAGATTCGCCCCTTCTTTTTCATCTTTCTCCTCCCTCGCCGATGTCTCTTCCTCCGACTTCCCCTCCGCTTGCTGTCCCAGACGCCCCCGATTCCTCTTCCTTCTTCATCTCTCTTGAATCGCACCCCGACGTCCCCTGAATTGAGCCGTTTGCGTGTCTTAGGGCTGGATCAGATTTCACTTCGCCCTTTCTTCTTCATCTCTCTCCTCCCCTGCCGCTCTTTCTTCCTCCGACTTCTCCTCCTCCTGGCATCAGTCCCGACGCCCCTTGAATCGCGGCGTTTGCGTGCTTTACGGCTTGATTCGGTGAGCATTTTTTGGCCTTCTATTTTAGTAATTCCCGCTACTTAATTATTATGTTCAATTTGATTTGTTTGGCTCGATTTGAGCAATTTGAGGTTTAGGGTTCTTCGTTATTGTGTTAAACCTGAAAGCATAGATCAAAAGACCTTAAAATTCGTTATTGTAATTCCTGCTATTGATGTTGTTCACTCTTGTAAATTAGCTCTATTGCTCTTAAGGATCCGAAACACTATCCTAGGATACCCGAGATGGTTGATAAGTAAGGTGCTTCCTATTTGATGTCATAAAACTGAGTTCCTTTGGCAGGTGCTTCTTATTTTGTACGATGATATGTATTCTTGATCTTGCATGCCTCTTTCTTTTATCATAGGAAGATTTGACATTACATGTAGATTTTGGGACTCCTATTATCTTTCTTGATGATATAGAATTTTTGCCTTTTAGCTTCTGCTGCAATGCCCCATCAAGTAGAGAAGATAGAAATGCTTTAAAAATAAATAAATTGGATGCATCAGTAAGTAGGCACTAAGCTAGGGTTTATGATAAAATATGGATAGATTATTTGTTTGGGACTTTGTTGCTAATTAGCATGCTTTGTTTTAAATATCTACCTTAATCAATTTTACGTTCTTTTTTACAGAGTTATACTTTGAATATCACCACAGTGCAAGGCTTTGAAACATTTATGTCAAGTTTGAAAGATAAGAAATCACTTATTATTGACTAACTAAAGAGGAAGAAACCTATGTCTTTTGGCTGACGAAGTGTATGTTTTCAATCAGTGGCCTTGCCGATTTTGGGTTTTAGGGCAAGGGTTTCAGTTTTATTTCTTGGGCGTTTTCGAATTTTAGTGATTGAAATCATATGGTTTTCTATTCTATTCAATTGTTAATTGATTTAGGGTATTGTTATCCAATGCCCATGGTTGGAATTTAAAGGTTGTTGGGCATGTGACCTTCAATTCCCACTATTCAGCAGCTGTCGATTTCTTTTGGCATGTGAATTCATAAAAAGACTTCATTGCCGTTGTATATCAAAAGCTGCAAAGGTTTCAGCCACATGTCAAGGAAAATCTGAAAAATCTACCATAGAGTTGCAATGAAACTCCGGTAGAAAGGGGATTTTATTACTTAATAGAGGTTCTTTGGAAACCAGCTCTTGTGTACTTTGAACTTAGAAACATTCGCTTTCTTATTTGAATTTATTCCTGCTGATACTAGCAAAGAGGGTGAAGAGCTCATTGGGTTATGTGGTGTTAGTGTCTCTTCTATAAAACCTAGATGGTTTTGCACGAACGTTTCTGAAATGAAGTGATAGCAACCGGCACTTCTATCTGATCTGTCGAGGGTGATTATTTTTGTGTTTATTTGGTTTTAGATTGACATGAAGTAGTATTTGACGAGTTTTCACCATCCTTTCATCTTTGTGTGTCTGAACTTTTATGAAGGAATTTCATGTTGATTAAGGGTACTGATTTTATAAACTGTGTTACGATTGTCAGGTTTATGGAGATGATGAATGGTCATTCGGGTAATGTGAAGAAGGAACTGGAGTTTTTACCTGTCCTTCTGGTAAAAATCCTATGTATACATATCGTGAAAAAATTGTTCTTGGAACAACGGATAAGCCCAACTCTGAGGTTAATCGGATCTTGAGGGGGCTAAGCAGAGAGTGGCCTGGAAGCTCATACGAATTGTTAGACAAAAAATGCAATCATTTATGTGAACGGCTGGGTGTGCCCAAACTTCCAGGTGAATCCATTTGTCTGTTTAGCCCATTTCTCATCATTCATGCATCAAAAAGTGGAAGTGCATCACATATTAATTGGCTCGCTTATATATCTAATCATTTAATCGTAAAGTTGGCTGGTTTAACTAAATGCTGATATAATCTCAGGCCTCAGGATCCAAAGGTGTGTGCTTATTGGAATGAGTGGTGTTCAATACTGGTCTATTACTATTGTTATAGTATCTGGCATTACATTTTTCTTAGTACAAAACATAAACCAATGGTCCTTGCCAAAGAATCTTGACCAGTACAGTTCTTATTCGTTATTTATTTTATTATAAATTTTTTATCAGAACTAAGATAAGATAGAGTTGTTGATCACTGTGTTTTGAACTTTAAAGTAGTTGAACTACGGAAGAGTTGTATTTTGTACTCATATGTCAAGCCTATTTTGTCGGAGAGGAAAAGCAGTATTAGGAATGGAGTAGAACTGTTTCTGAACGGTTTTGTGTGCTGGGATACATTGAACCTCATGCAGTTGCAGGATTATTTTGAGCAATTTATTGAGCTATTGCCTTTTCCATGCTGCAGGTTGGGTTAATTGATTTGCTCATGCCGGTGATGCCGATGTAGAAATTGCTGGAAACACTGCATTCCGGGTGAGATACTATTGCTGAGTTTGGGTTTGGATTTGCACTGAATTTCTATTATGTTTTTTATGTGCTTGGTCAGCATTGCCAATTTCTGAAATGGAGCTTTTGATTCAGTACTTCCATAAGTTGGTTTTGTAGCTGTATGGAAAGAGATTCCAATCCCCTTTCTTAATCACTACATTATTAAAGAGGAGCTCAAACCTTGTACAGAGTAGATGAAATACTAATATTAGTTACTGATATGTCCTTGTTTGCAAAAGAGCACCCCTATCATCTCGTATATAGGTGGGTGCTCGATAGTAACTTATATTTTTGTATGAATATGCATTCAAAAAGGACTAGACAAAAGCCACCCATTGTCTTGAGTAGATGGTGTTGTAAATTAATTCCGTGTGTTTTTCCATGTTACCATTCTTGTTTTGATGTTTTTTTGTTTAAGCTTGCAATTCTTAATTTTTAACTAATTTTGAGCATGAGTAGTTTTAGTGCTCATAATGAACTCAATTATTGGATTTCTTATGTTAGCATCATTTATTAAATAAACTCCTTGTGAAATTTGCTTAGATGGTAAATTTCTGATATATTAATTAACGAGTTTGGTTGTGAATTTAAGAATTGTAACGTGGGTCATTTATATTAATTTCCAAGTTGTGGTGATTATTTGCTGCAATTGTAGGCCGTTATTGGTCTATAATGTGCTGATTTGTTTAGCTGCTGGTTCGTTTGGGGCCTGTTCTACGACTTTCATGACATGTTTGCTTACTGAGAAGGCGTTGTTTTGGTCTACTAAGGGAGTTGTTGTTGTGATGTGTTTTTTTTACCAATTCCGGTATAAATGGGGCTGTTTTGCGGGTGAATAATGGTTTTCTTGATATGTATTGACATTATTAACTTATTTTTTTGCTCTTTGGTTCATAAGAGGTTCTTAGTTTCTAATGCCCAAAGGGCTATTGCCATCACCAATTTCTGTTTCTGGAGCCTACGTTTTTCTTTTTTACAGAGTTTCCTCCACATCAAGGCCAGTCATTTAAGGAAAATTAAAGAGGGCCCTTTGGCGCATGTTGTTGGCCCCGGAGACGGATAATCATGGCACTTAAGAGACTAACAAGAAGGCGATTCTTGAGTCGCACTCTACTAGCCTTGTCTTCCTTTTATTAGAGCTTGTTTTGCCTATTCAAGGATGTAGAATACCATAATGTGAAACGTATTTACTTATTAACCATTACAATGAACTTTGTGTTCTATTCCTTGATTGATTACATGGATCGATCCTGTTCCAAGTGAAAATGTGGAGGTGAGAAAGAAATATGATAACATAAGTCTACTATATATTGACTGCAATTACGATAAAACTACGCGAATGTGATAAAACCGCGCGCGTCGCGCGCGGTTCTTACCTAGTAATACTAAATATGTTAGCATTTAGCTAACGTGACACGCCCACAATTAAAGTTGAATATTTTAATCAGCTATCTTTTTTTATTGGTTGGTTTTATTATCAGGATTTTTGAATATATGTTTCCTATTTTAAGTTTATGTTACATTGAACTTAATGTTATAATATTATTATATTGGGATGGATAAACACTAGAAACCCTAGTTCCCGTGTAAACTCCTATATAAAGGGTCCATTGGAACCCCAATAAACACATCAATTCATCCTCTCTTCTCTCTGCCTCCCTTCTCTATCTTCGGTTTATCACACGTTATCAGCACGAGTTGCTCTAAGAAGGAAAAAGGTATAATAACGATCGAATCAATCTCGATCCCTTCTAACCTACCTAGTTGATTCAACATGTTCCCTATACATGTATGATGATGGCTTCGGTAGCATATATCCCTTTACATACTTATTTGCTTCGTTGTTCTTTATTTATTTTTCATTATCCCCGGAAGTGGATATAAACTAATTTCGACCCTGAAGTGTTGAATTAATCAAAAAATTTCATATCCCCTGAAGTGGATATAAACCAATTTCGACCCTGAAGTGTTGAATTAATCAAAATTTTCATATCCCCTGAAGTGGATATAAACCAATTTCGACCCTGAAGTGTTGAATTAATCAAAATTTTCATATCCCCTGAAGTGGATATAAACTAAAATTTTCATATCCCTGAAGTGGATATAAACTAATTTCGATCTTGAAGTGTTGAATTGATCAAAAAATTTCAATCCCTGAAGTGGATGAATCAATCAAATTTGTAAAATCACCTGAAGCGCATATAAACTAATTTCGACCCTAAAGTGTTGAATTGATCAAAAATTTTCATATCCCCTAAAGTGGATATAAATTAATTTTGATCAAAATTTTCATATCCCCTTAAGTGGATATAAATTAATTTTAACCCCGAAGTGTTGAATCAATCAAATTTATAAAATCCCCTGAAGTGAAGTGGATGTAAACTAATTTCTGACTAAACCAATATTGGAAACATCTGTTAGAACATAAAGAGCACCAACCAATCGACAAAAAACGAACAAGAAACTCATATTATCATTCATCCGCGGACAAAGGTCCAAAAAATCCACTCAAATACAATCATCCGCGGATGAAAAAGAACAGATACGTGGCAGCCATGCCCACACCCCAGTACCCCACGAGTATAACACGTGTTGAAAACCGAATACCACGTGGCACACCACGCAAAGTTGTCTAGGATCTATAAATAGGGAAAAACCTCAGAGGAAAAAGGGGACTTTTTTGGAAGAAATGGGAGAAGAGGGCGGATCTCGGAACGGTGAACTCAAATAAAGAACAAGAAGTGATCATACGCGTGGGAAAAGAACATGTTAAATGGAAAGATGTGTACTGTTCACTGCACCGTATTCCGCGGACGAAAACCATGTTCGTCTTTAGTTTAAATTTCTATTAAGGAAAAGACTACCATTAATAGATTTCAAGACATTCAAAGAGCGACAGGTAAACGAACCAAGTTTCCAAGTAGTCCAGAAAAAAACTCGACAAGGGAACTATCCTACCTCTTTAAGTATAGGTTGACTTCCCGCGGCAGAGGTTGGACCGCGTCGATTCTTTCGTCGCGGGTCAGGTAAGCGCTTTGGGAAGTTTAGTTATTTCAATGGTTCCCGGGCCCCATTAAAAATGGTGGCTTCCATTGTTCGAGGCTTTTTCACTGGCGCCGTCTGTGGGAACCCCCTCACACTAAGGGGTTTCCTTTCTAAGAATATACAAAAATCCTCAAACCTTTGAGAAAGTTGAGGTCTGCGACTAAAGTTGTAAATACAAGTTTTTAGATATGTAACACTGAACTTTCCTAAAACGACAGATTCACGACGTTAGGAAGATGAGTGATAGCCAGAACTATCCAACTCAGGACATGAGCCAAGGAGTCCACCAAGATCAAGAAGCCTCTAGCATGTATGTCCCGATAACACCGCCAACAAATCCTGATGGAGAGATGGGAGGACAGAACCTCGGAACTCCTCCCCATCATTACGGCTATCAATATGGAATGGACGGAGGATTCATCCCGCAGAACTTCTGGTATTATGAAACGCGACACGAACAACCTAACCCTTTTCAGCAGGAGCAGTCTCAATACTTCTATTATGATCAGTGGGGGCAGAATCCGCGTCAACAAGGGAATTACCGACCAGAAGAGCAGTATGGAAATTTTGATAGACGTAACACTGCATATGACAATCCTAGCAACTGGAACTATGGCTTTCAGAATCAGGAAATACCGCGCCAAACATGGCAGAACGATCACTGGCACCGAGAGAATAAACATAGACGCGGTGACAAATCAACAGACGTTTCCACTTCTACAAAATCTGACTCTGTAGAAAAAAGAAACGAAAATGCACCGGTAGGTTTCCCATCAGTGTTTACTCAAGAGATTTGTTCCGCGTCAGTACCAAAGCGGTGGAGAGATGTGAACCTCATGAAATACGACGGGACAACTGATCCTGAAGACCATCTTTGTCATTTCGCTACTGCAATGGGGATAAACGAGTATAATGATGCCATGTTGTGCAGAACGTTCCCTTCAACTTTGACGAAGATTGCGCTGACCTGGTTCACAAACCTTCCAAAAGGGTTCGTGACCAATTTTGCCCAGATGTCCCACATCTTCACGTCTCACTTTGGGAGTGCGCGATCAAGAAAGAAGACTATGCTCGACCTGAATTCCATCAGACAAGGAGCTGGAGAATCCTTGGGGCACTTTTTCACTCGGTTTACCAGCATGGTAGTTCAAATCCCCAATTTCAATCATGAATCGGCTATTATCATACTAATGGGCAATTTAGCTGAGGGAGATTTCAAGACATACTTGTTTCGGAAAAAGCCAACTAGTTACGATGACTTGAGAGAGCGGGTTTCAAGACAGATTGAAGCAGAAGAAGCAGCCACGTCCAGCTCCAAAGCAAATACTGGGAATCCAGGTCTTTTTGGAAAATTGGCTGGAAAATTCAAGAAAGAAAAAGCCAAGCTTCCTAGACATCCTTCAGAAGCAATAGATTTCCGTCCTCGCCGTGACGAAGTGCACATGAACTTAGAAAGGGGACAAGGATCTCGCAATAGAGAAAATCATCCACGTTCTTATCATCCAAGAGAATGTCAACACGGAAACCGTGATATGAGATCTCCACCCAGAAGGGAGAATCGACCTGATCACAGACTTCGATGGGAGAACCAGAATCCTAGGTTTAACGAAGCTCGTAATCCACAAGAACGGTTTGATAGGCAACAAGATCAGCGAAGAGACCTCCCATTCCACAACCGGGGAAGAGGGAGAGGAAGGAGAGGACGCGGAGGAAGGTACAATTACACGCCTGCAGTCCAGAGATCTGTCAACCAGAGAGAAGCTCAAAGGACAGAGGCAGGTCAAATACCAGAACCAGAGGGCTTCATAAACACCCTCGCAGGGGGTTTGTCTATGGCCGGATCCAGCAGGCAGGAGAAAAGAAATTATGAAAGGGAAGGAAGACAGCCACCATCCGCGTCAAGTAGAAGAATTTCCTTCACACAACATGAGAATATTACCTTCACTCCAAAGGACGCAGAGGAAGTAAGAATGCCGCACTCAGACCCGTTGGTCATTCACGCGCAGATAGTTGCCAAGACAGTAAAGAGAGTATTTATTGATACTGGGTCTTCTGTGGATATCTTGTCGTGGGAGGCTTTTTCTCAAATGGGAATCTCTGCGGCTTCATTGAAACCGTATTCAAGAACGCTAATCACATTTTCGGGAGGAGAAGTACAAGTGGCAGGCACAATCGAGCTTACAGTTGTCCTGGGAACGTCCCCAAACCGGCGTATGGAAAATATTGTGTTCACAGTGGTAAAAATTCCCACTGTGTACAATGCTTTGTTGGGACGCGTCTCGCTCTATAAATTCCAAATGGTAGTTTCAATCTACCACTTTTTAGGAAAATTCCCTTTGCCTGGAGGAGGAATTGGCGAGGTTCGCGGACAGCAACCAGAAAGTAGAAGCTGTTATCTAACCTCCATCAAGAAGAATAAAGAAGTGATGTATATGAGTGAGAATTGTGAATCCGTGGTCGGAGACAATAAATCAGTTGAACTTTCAGAAGCTGAACTAGAAGTCCGGCCGAAAGAAGTTAAGGTACCTACCGCGGACGAGAGAATTGCGTTTACACCCTTCCCAAACCCAGAGGAGAAAGTCTACTTGGGACAAGCACTGGAGACAAGAGAAAGAGTTAGAGTCTTAGAAATCATAGCAAGGTCAAGAGACATTTTTGCGTGGAATCCTCGAGACCTACTAGGTGTCCCATCCGCGATAGCCTTACATACCTTAAGGATTTGTCCAGGAACGAAACCCATAGTACAAAAGAGGAGAAAAATGGCTCCGGAAAAAGCTGCCGCGGCGAAAGAGGAAACAGATAAGCTTTTAGAAGCGGGTTTCATAAGAGGAAGTGGAAGACTCTGAATGACTCTCAAACGTAGTTCTGGTGAAGAAATCTAATGGGAAGTGGAGAATGTGCATCGATTTCACTGATCTTAACAAATCCTGCCCGAAGGACAGTTATCCACTACCATCCATAGATGAGCTCGTTGATGGAACCGCGGGAAATAAAGTCCTTAGTTTTCTGGATGCTTACTCAGGATATAACCAGATAAACCTGAACCCTTTAGACAAGAAAGCTACAACTTTCATCA
Organism: Persicaria tinctoria; assembly: GCA_037127255.1. Classification (NCBI taxonomy): domain Eukaryota; kingdom Viridiplantae; phylum Streptophyta; class Magnoliopsida; order Caryophyllales; family Polygonaceae; genus Persicaria; species Persicaria tinctoria. The sequence goes on along the minus strand of JBANSL010000010.1, from coordinate 63,207,999 downwards.
CCAATCAAGGGATTTTTTGTTACCGCGTCATGCCTTTCGGACTCAGAAATGCTGGAGCGACATTTCAGAGAACAGTTGACCGAATCTTTCGTAATCAAATTGGCAGAAATGTTTCAATTTATGTTGACGATATCGTAGTCAAAAGTGAAAGAGCAGAAGATCACGCGGCAGATCTACAAGAGACTTTTGATTCTCTTCGAAAAGGAGGTTTGAATTTGAACGCGGAAAAATGTGTCTTCGGGGTTGATTCTGGGAAATTCCTTGGCTTTATGGTTAGCCATAGAGGAATTGATGTAAATCCTGAAAAAGTCACAGCAATTCAAAATCTTCAACCGCCGCGAACGATTAAAGAGTTACAATCTTTAAATGGAGCGGTAAACTATTTGAGCCGTTTTTGCTCCTGCTTGGCGGATAAGTCATTACCTTTCTTTGCTCTGCTCAAGAAAAAGGGGCCGATTCGGTGGACTCCTGAATTACAGGAAGCTTTTGGAAACTTAAAACTTTTTCTGGCATCACTTCCTACCCTTCATCAACCTGAGAGGCAAGAGGTCCTCCATCTATATTTATCAGTAAAAAGTATCACCATCAGTGCAGTCTTGACGCGAGAAGAAAAATTCCCAGTGTACTACATCAGTCGTGTTCTACAGGACGCTGAGACAAGATATGAACCAGTGGAGAAAATGATTCTGTGTTTAATATTCGCGGCAAGAAGGTTAAGGCCTTATTTCTAGGACCATCCTATCCGAGTTATGACGGATTTGCCGATGCGACAAATCCTCCACTCACCATGTTTGTCAGGAAGAATGATGAAGTGGGCAGTCGAACTCACAGAATTTGAAATAGAATATACTCCGCGGAAAGCAGCCCTCGCTCAGGCTCTAGCTGATTTCATCAGTGAAACAAGTTTCGAATTGGGTTCTCAAACAGAAAAAAGTGAGTGGACACTCAGAGTAGATGGCGCAACTAACAAGGATGGGTGCGGAGCAGCGGTTACATTAATAGCACCTGATGAACGGCAGTACAATTATGCTTATAAGTTGGACTTCCAAGCTACAAATAATGAAGCCGAATATGAAGCCTTGCTAGCTGGACTGGAGATAGCTTTGCTTAAAGGCGCTAGGCAGGTATCAGTTTACACCGATTCAGAAGTAGTGACGCGGCAAATAACAGAGGAACATGAAGCAAGAACTGGACTAATGCCCGATTATCAGAGAAAGGCGCAAGCACTATCCAAGGCTTTCTTAAGTTTTTGTTTAACGGTTGTTCCCAGGGATGATAACCAGCAGGCAGACGCGTTAGCACGGTTGGGAGCTGTAATGCCTGAGGAAGTAGGAAGAGAAGTGGTCCTTGAAAGGATGAGCAACCGAAGACTTATTCAAGAAGTCTATCAGGTACAAGAAATTGAGATGGAAGACTGGAGATGACCAATCGCGGACTATTTGGGCAAGGGTACTCTACCTGAAGATAGAGCCGCTGCTAAGAAGATACTTGTTAAATCCTCTCGGTTCACCATCAGGGAAGGAAAGCTGTACAAAAGGGGGTATTGCTTGCCAGACTTATTGTGCATATCATCAAAAGAAGGAAGTCTTGTAGTAGAAGAACTGCATGATGGAGTTTGCTCACATCACCAAGGGTGGAGGGCTGTTGCGGCCAAAGCAATCAGGCTAGGATATTATTGGCCAACCATGAAGCGTGACGTTCAAAGTTATATCCAGAAATGTGATGCATGCCAAAGGTTTGGGAACTTGAATCACCGACCTTCTGAGACAATGAAGAGTATAACAGGTGCTTGCCCATTTTATGTCTGGGGAATGGACATTTTAGGTCCATTTCCCACTGCTCCTGGTCAGTTAAGATATGTTTTGGTCTTGGTGGATTATTTCACGAAATGGGTGGAGGCCGAAGCAATGGGATTAATAACCGCGGAGAAAGTAAGGAAATTTCTATGGAAAAATATTGTCTGCCGCTTCGGGGTACCTGACTCAATAATTACAGATCATGGACCACAATTTGATTGCGAAACAATCAGAGATTTCTGCGTCGGTCTTGGCATCAATCTTAAAATCTCATCTGTGGCTCATCCGCAGACAAACGGACAGGCAGAAACGACCAATCGACAACTGTTGTATGGAATACAGAAAAAACTTGGCAACACAGCGAAAGGAAGGTGGGCAGAACTTTTACCTCTGGTACTATGGTCCTACCGCACGTCAGCAAAGACTCCAACTGGGGAAACCCCGTTTTCTTTAGTCTTTGTCATGGACGCGGTTATTCCAATTGAGAGATTGATTCCTTCGGCTCGAATAATGGCATATGATCAAGACACCAATGACGAAGCTTTGGAGTTCGAGCTCCATCTCATTGAAGAACGCAGAATGACGGCAGCTTTGAAAGAGCAAGAATACAAGAGGAGACTCTCCAAGTATCGAGATAGACGAGTCTTTCCGCGGCATCTCAAGGAGGGGGATTTGGTGCTACGACAAGCTACTTCTGGAGGAAAGCTAGACCCTAACTGGGAAGGGCCTTATGTGATCATTAAAGAAGTTCAAGAAGGCGCATACAAACTCAGCACCCCTGAAGGTATTATTCTAAATAAGACCTGGAACGCGGACAATCTAAAAAAGTACTTTGTGTAATCACCAAGTAGCTACGTGAATATAAAATTTAGTCGCCCCCGCAAAAATAAAATAAAGCGGTTAGAGGGCGCTTTTTAATCACAAACTTGCATCTGAGTAATTTTGTAACAAGTCCTAAAACGCTGGAGCTTGGCTCCGCGTTAGGCCTCTGATTGAATCTGCATTCTCAGAGATGATACTTCGTATAAAGACCTAAGACGCTGGAGCTTGGCTCCGCGTCAGGCCTCTGATTGAATCTGCATTCTCAGAGATGATACTTCATATAAAGACCTAAGACGCTGGAGCTTGGCTCCGCGTCAGGTCTCTGATTGAATCTGCATTCTCAGAGATGATACTTCGTATAAAGACCTAAGACGCTGGAGCTTGGCTCCGCGTCAGGCCTCTGATTGAATCTGCATTCTCAGAGATGATACTTCGTATAAAGACCTAAGACGCTAGAGCTTGGCTCCGCGCCAGGCCTCTGATTGAATCTGCATTCTCAGAGATGATACTTCATATAAAGACCTAAGACGCTGGAGCTTGGCTCCGCGTCAGGCCTCTGATCGAATCTGCACTCTCAGAGACGATATTTCATTATTAAAATCAGAACACTAGAGCTTGAAATTCCGAGATCCAAACTCATTGATGGATCACTATTAAAAACATTACAAAAAAGATGTTTTTTGGGATTCCCAAAAGTCTCATAATTTTTGAAGGAAATCACAGCGATTGATACATAATTAAAGCAAAAAGAAATCAAGGATAAAACATGACACCATGATTAAAAGGGGTTGGCAATCTCATATAAAGAAAAAAACAAACATCCATTAACTTATATCCGCGGAGCACGCCCAGGGATGATACGAGTTCTGCCCTGACTTAAACGAAATCCATTTGAAGGAGGACCATCTGACTCCGGGGGGCCCACTCCGCGTCCACCTCATCCCCCACAGCGTCTAAGATCTGGACATCAAAGCGATTTCCTCCTTTGTGAATAAAAGTTAAAGAAGAACCAATGTGGACGCTGTGAGTCTCGGCAAAGTCATTCCAGCCACCCCTTAAAAATGGAACCCTATAATCTCCGCGCATAACCTCCACTGGGAAATCACGAAGAATCCTGGTTGACAGGAGTACGCTCCTAGGAAGATCTGGACCAAGTCTATCCTCGAAACACAGAGGCAAAGACTAACAAAATTTTTAAAGGGGTGTTAAAATACAAACTAACTCAATAGAAAGAAAGGTTAGCAATATAAAGAAAAAAGCTAACCAGACGAAGAAGTTGCTCAGGAAAGCTAATCCTCTCAAAAAAGGACCAAGGTGAACCAGTGGAAGAAGGCATCATGTAAGCACATAACAAGACTAGTGGTTGTTTCCTCATACTCTTTTTATATAGCACGAATCTAGACATGTGTCAAAAAATAGAAATATGGAGCAAATAAACTTGAAAGGTCAAATCATAGAGACAAAAACCACAGGCGTCATGCATGAGGAAAATAGTAAATACTGTTACTAGGACTTCTCAGAAATCCCGTGAGGAGAACATCGTGACAAATAGACCTCGAAAGACTAAAAATCAACATGCATAAACAGGGGGATCCCCATAAACAATTGTCAAAGACTGGATAAACATCGACATTACAAACAAATGGAGGAATCTAAAACCTTATTCCTCTAAGGCTAGGATATCTTAAAAACCATTCGAGATTGTTTCATGAGGAGCATGATCATCATTATTTCCCCCACGCGGATCCATCACCTGAACTTCGAAGTGAGCTTCACCCATATGAGTGAAAATCATAGAGGCCCCCTGCTCAAAGCCATGAGAATCTACAAAGTCTTTCCATCCGCGGCCAAGGTAGAGAAGACCACCATTACGCCGCTCTATGCAAACAAGGAAGTTGCGCAGTAGATAAGATGAAAGCAAAACCTGACCAGGAATAGCATCTGCATACTCCTCCTCAAACCGAAGTGGAAGTAACTAAAAAATAAGGAAGTATTAGTTAAAAGTAAGCTCTCTAAAGATTTCCAATATAGTTAGCTCACCAATTGCAAGAACTGTTCTGGATAATCGATTGCTTGAAAGAAAGCCCAACGGGTTTCCGGCCCGACAACCCCGTCCGCCCTAAATGACAGGGGAGGAACTATAATGGATCCCCGCATCTCGATGAGATTTTTAAAAAAAAATAGTAAAAATCCCTTTACTTATTAGTCACAAGGGAACAGTCAAACAAGAAAAAAAAAAGAGGAACACATGCATGACATGCAACGGGTGACACAATCATCAAGGGCACGCGTCCCACTTTTTCCGAGAAAAAGTTAACCAGATGTTGAACCTTTTCCCAAGATCAGTAAAAGTAAAATTACAGTAAGGGAAATTGAAATTACTTATTGGTAAAAAGCGACGAAACCAAGGACAGGAAAACCTCATAAGACGAGTATAAAACATGCTCAAAGTATCCATGAGTAATGAGCAATCCTAAAAACAAAATGGATCCAAATCCACAGCCTAGGGCTTTTTACAGAGTCATTATGAGGGAGGAACAACTTCAAACCCTTCGCCTCCCCCTCATGTATGTTCTAATCGACGAAGACGCTCATACTCAGGCTAGGCTCTGGTCCCGCTCCAACCAGGAACACGAGGTGAAGGTAGACAAAGATAAAGATGGCCTTTTCTGGTTAACCCAAGGATGGCACGACTTCACACAAGCAAATCGAGTCAATGTCGGATCCGCGTTGATTTTCACCTACATGGGTGATTCTATCTTTGAAGTCGACGTTGTCAGCCCGGATAGCGAAAAAAATGGAGAGATAGGCCATCCATGATCTCCCCATAAATTCTCCGCGTCAACGATGTAACAAGCTTAGAGGGATCCAGCCCCTGTGAAAGGTTTCTGTATGCAGTTTCTATTATTAATAATAAAGGATCCCTCCTCTTATTTCAGTTTGAGAAAGTACATGAGAATATTAAGGAAATCATGAATTCCCTTTTTTCTTTATTTTATTCCATGAAAAAGCTTATATCAAGAGACAAGCTTGAAAAACTCCAAAGGTATAACGCGAAAATAACTCAATTAGAACTGCACGATGAAGAAATTGAGTCCGAAGTAGCCTTGGGTTCATCCTCGACTTCACGACGCGGACAAACTTGAAAGGAAACATTGCCCTTATGGAAGAACATCATGGCACTTCCTATTCCCAGGTGATGAAGCATAAGGAATTCATCCCAATCATTGTCAATTTGGAAGAGACCATTTTCACTCCAAGATACGGCCACAGGAAAGTCGCGGACGAGATAAGACGAAAGAAAAGCCCATCGAGGCGGAAGAGGTCCATACTCAGCCTCAAACTGGGGAGGCATAACCTACATGTTAACCAAATCAAGGCCTAAGTTTAGGAAGCTCAAACTTCATTTAAAACAAAGTTAAAAGAAACTCACTAGCCGAGAAAGTTGTTCCACATTCTCAATCTTTTGAAAAAAGGCCCAAGGATTAAAGTTTCCTGGAGACATAATACTTGCAGCAGCACGACCGATTAACACAACTCAGGAGATAGCAAAAAAGATGGAGATTAGGGCCTTAAGAAGAAAAATTCATCCGAAAGAATAAAGACAAGTGGTGAGGAATTTCGAACACCAGGACTAACCCATTCAACACTTGGAGAATTTGGAATATAAATATATAAATATTTACTATAGATAAAACATGCAAGCAATACCAATGTTTTAGCCAGAGAGATCTTCAACCCGTTTTCAAAACAAAAGAAGTATCTCAATGATGTACCAAAAACTAGGAAACCATATACAGATTCCCAATATCCTTAAAAAAGTTTCATCACACACAAAAAACCAAAAATCAAAGTCTTCTAAGGAGTGGCTGCCTTCTCAACCTCTTCCTCCGCGTTCTCATCATCGTCATCTTCGGAATAAGAATCTTCCGCGTCCATCTCCTCCTTCGAAAGCCCCCAGTCAGCACTCTCCAAGCTAGGCTTGAATTTTTCCAAAGGAACACCTGGGCTGTTTGATGAACGCGTAACACTCTGGTTGATCCCTGCAACCATTCCCTTTCGAAAATAATTAAAGCATTTATCTTTCAGAATACTAGAACCTTTTGAAGTCTGAAGACAAGCTTTCGCCACGGAGGACATAAAGGATAGACCGGCCTCGGTTTTGATCCACTCAGAGGATAGGTAGTTCAAACCTTCAGGACTCTGAAGCCATTGCAGAGCCACGTCTTGATCTGAGTGCGCCTTAACAGTGTCAAGCTCCTGTTTGGTGATGGATAGCTCCTCGCGAAGGATGGAGAAGTCCTCCTCCATCTTATCAATGGTAGCCTGTTTAGTTTGAAGAAGCTTCCGCGAAACACCATCAGAAGCCTCTAGCTCTTTGACGCGGGAGACAGCAGAGTTTGAAGAAATTTTCAAATCGTCATATTTCTTCTGTAAAACTGTCATAGCCTCTTTCAGAGTTTGCACCTCCTCGTGAAGGTCAACCAATCTTTTCCTAAACTTTTCCACTGAGGCCGGATCCCCCACTGTATTCCCCAATATGCGAAGCTGGTGGTTCAGTTTTTTGATTTCTTCATCCTTCTTCTTAAGATCTTCCTCTCCGCATACCATACGTCTCTCAACATCCGGTTGAATCACCCTCAACTATAAAAATCAGGGTAAGAGTAAGAAAATTTGAAAATAGGACGCGTCAAGAAAGATAAGGAGAAACAATAAAAGGATTTTAACTTACCCACTGAATTATACGATCGAAGTTAGTGGAAAGAGTGACGGGGTCCAAGCGTTTAACATATCCTTGCTCTGGGAAACAACGTTTCTTGGCTGGAAAAGCAAGGCCTTGTAGGTCAACCGGATCAAAACCTGGGATGGGAAATTCACGAAGGGTCGCCACACCCTCCAAAAAGAGCCCCTTTTTATCTGAAGCTGATGGCCTAACAACGATGGCAATTTTCCTCTTTTTGGATTTCGAAGATTCGGGCGCGGACGGACAAGTGCGTTTCTCTCGAGATGCAGGAACCAATGATGAAGATTCAACCAAAGCTCCAGTCTCGTCCGCGACACTTACATCAACATTTGACGTCACTTCTAAGGCATGAGGAGGAACAGGAGGATCATTGGCTACAGAACTTGATTTCTTCTTCTTCCCAGATTTGGCTTTATGCCGCTTCAGAAGTGCATCCAGATCCATTTTGTCTAAAACACAAAATACATTTCCCGATAAGTTATCCATTTTAAGAAAGATAAAACATGAAAACACAAATTAATAAACAAAGAAGCCACCTAGTCGCGGATGAGGCATGCTCAAGCCAGCCATCTCAAGACGAAACGCGGATAACATTTTATCCCACGGAAATCTAGGAATATGAGAAAATGACAGCTTGAACTGAGAAAGATTGGAAATTTTCGGTTTTGACGCAGAGCAAAAAGGCCCTGGGACCGTTCGACAATTAAAGCCTTTCCCAGATCTGTCGCGGACCAAAAACCACTTATATTTCCAATTTGGCTTACTAGACAACCTCTCCATATACCTACAACTTGAGTTGCATTGGTAAAATCTTGTGTCTTGAGTCCCATTTTTTAAGGAAAAAATACTGAGCATCAACTTCAATGAGGGGGCAACACCGATCTCCTTGCATCTCATAATGAAACTAGTAAAGAACATCCAACCATTAGGAACAATCTGAGCAGGACTCAGGTTATATTCCTCCAAAAACTTCGAGAAAAAAGGATGAAGAGGAAGTCGGAAGCCCTGAGATAAACTAGCTGCATATACGACTAAGCAATCTTCGTAAGCGTCCAAACAACCACCTCCTTCCCCGGGAAGACAGAATTCAACACCCGCTGGCCATGGGAAGACTTGCGAGAGAGCGTCAAGATCTTCAAAGTTCAATAGAGTAGTACAACCCCTCAATTTACTCACAGGGGACCTCCACGGATGAACCCTTTCAAGCACAACCGGTGGACGGCTGGTTGGAGGTGGAAGAGGTTTGAAATCCCCTAGAAAAAGACAAGAATCTAGATCCCCTAAGTCATATACTGGGGTGTCCAGGTCGCTCAAGTTCTCCTTAAAACGAATTACCTTTGGGCTTTCTGCTAAACCGATTGGAGGAAGCTCGTAAGGAATCCAAACCTCCTCCGACCCTTGATCCGCCGACTAAGATATGGACGAAGTCCCCGCGTCCACAGAAGAACTAGCACCTGAATCATCCACAGCCTTTGGATTTTCATCTTCCGCGCATCCCTTCGAAGAAGAAGAAACTGAGTAAGGTGAAGAATAGTAATCAGGGTCAAAACGCTTCCAGCGCCTTCTCACCTTAATAGGGCTACCAGTAGGACCAACTCGATCCGGGATAGACGCGGATGTAGAAGAAGATGACTCCGACGAGGAATCATCAGAGTTGGAAGAGGAACTCCCAGAGGAGGAAGAAAGTGTCTCTGGGGACGGACGCGCTTGAGAGGATGAAGCAACACCACTCCTCCATCCTTCATCCCTCTCAAAATCTTCTAGTGAATCACGCTCCTTGTTGAGATTAGCCATTTCTAAAAGAAACTAGAAGAAAATTGTACGAAGTTTTACTCACACAAAGTAAAATCTCATCCAAAAAACACATTTGGAGACGATTTCATACCCAAATCTACGATCTAAATGTCAAAAAATAAAAAAAACTCAACAGAGAAAACTCAAGAACAGCCTAGAGCAAGAAGAAATACCTTGAAGAAGTTGAAGAAAACCACCAGAAACCTCAAGCAAACAGCCGGAACCCTAGAAAACCGCCGCCAGAAAACTAAGATAAGGATAAGGATTAAATTTCTTGGAAAGTAGAAGAAGACAAATGTTGGGTGAAAAAGAGAACGGAACGGGGTAACTTATAGGAAAATTACTGACGTTTAGAATTCCAAACATAAATGGGCCTAATGGGCCCAAATTGGGCCATAACTCAATAAAGGAAAGACCCATCAACCCTTAATTGGAAACAATAATGGTAGCAAAGCTACAGATGTTTACATTTTTATCGATCCGCGTCAATCCCTAGACGGAATCAACACGGCCCGAGGAGCTGTGACTAAACCAATATTGGAAACATCTGTTAGAACATAAAGAGCACCAACCAATCGACAAAAAACGAACAAGAAACTCATATTATCATTCATCCGCGGACAAAGGTCCAAAAAATCCACTCAAATACAATCATCCGCGAATGAAAAAGAACAGATACGTGGCAGCCATGCCCACACCCCACGAGTATAACACGTGTTGAAAACCGAACACCACGTGGCACACCACGCAAAGTTGTCTAGGATCTATAAATAGGGAAAAACCTCAGAGGAAAAAGGGGACTTTTTTAGAAGAAATGGGAGAAGAGGGCGGATCTCGGAACGGTGAACTCAAATAAAGAACAAGAAGTGATCATACGCGTGGGAAAAGAACATGTTAAATGGAAAGATGTGTACTGTTCACTGCACCGAATTCCGCGGACGAAAACCATGTTCGTCTTTAGTTTAAATTTCTATTAAGGAAAAGACTACCATTAATAGACTTCAAGACATTCAAAGAGCGACAGGTAAACGAACCAAGTTTCCAAGTAGTCCAGAAAAAACTCGACAAGGGAACGGTCCTACCTCTTTAAGTATAGGTTGACTTCCTGCGGCACAGGTTGGACCGCGTCGATTCTTTCGTCGCGGGTCAGGTAAGCCCGTTGGGAAGTTTAGTTATTTCAATGGTTCCCGGGCCCCATTAAAAATGGTGGCTTCCATTGTTCGAGGCTTTTTCAATTTCGACCCTGAAGTGTTGAATTAATCAAAATTTCCATATCCCCGGGAGTGGATATAAAGTAATTTTAACCCCGAAGTGTTGAATTAATCAAATTTTTAATATCCTCTGAAGCGGATAAACTAATTTTCAATCTCTGAAATGCTTGGATTAATCTACCGTATCCTCTGAAGTGAATTTTTTTTTTTGTTTATATTTGTTATTCGTATCTATTCAATTAACAAATCGGATCACACCTAAGGCAAACATTCTGTTGTTTCATTTTGTTAACAAATCAATGAAAAATATCGCTTATGGCATTTGGCATTAGATTACTTAGGCCATTATCAAATCGAGAAATAAATTGCACCCGTACAATCACACATGCAATTACTAATACGCATTCGTTTTTTTTTAACCTTGCATTCAGCATTCATACGGCAAATAGTGGTGTATTGTTAAACTTTGCAATTAAATATGATTACGTCAGTCGTTTTGTTTTACTTTGCATTCGGTATTTTTTTTGTTTTTTTTTTGGATTGAATCATATACATAATACATATATACCGCAATTCAATAGATACAGTTTTGTATTTTTTTATTTTTCTTTATAGATGTCGAATCTCACAAGATTGGAGTTTATCGCACTTGATGTTTCCGGAAGAAACTATCTAACATGGGCGTTAGATGCGGAACTCCACTTGGACAACCAAAATTTGAGAAATACGATCAATGAAAAATCGGACTCATCCCTGAAGGATAAGACCAAGGCGATAATTATACTCCGCCACCACCTTCACGAGAGCCTGAAGACTCAATATCTCTCTGTGAAGGATGCCGCTGAGCTCTGGAAGAGTTTGAAGTATCGTTTTTATCATCAGAAAATGATAATTTTACCCAAGGCGAGGTATGAATGGTCACAATTGAGACTCCATGAATTTAAAAGTGTCTCTGATTACAACTATATGATGCATCGAATTGTCTCAACGTTGAGACTCTGCGGAGACACTATAACTGAAGATGAAATGTTGGAAAGAACATTATCTACTTTTCATGCAGCTAACATGGTACTTCAGCAGCAGTACAGAAAGCATGGGTTTACGACTTATTCAAAACTCCTCTATAGCTTATTGTTAGCTGAGGAGAATAACCAGTTACATTGAACCATCAAAGTCGACCCATTGATTTAGCACCACCCCCTGATCAGTCTCAAGCAAATGTAGTCTCCTCCGGAAGAGGAACAAACATTGCCAATGATGATTTCTTCGAGGAATTTGAGAACAATCACCTCGATATCGTCGATAACTTACCACCGGGTGAAGATGGCGAGCCTTTGTTCGATGATAACCCAAATGATCTTGCTCTCAAGAAAGATGGCGACTGTTAAATTTATTTTTTTTCAGATTTTTTTATCATTTATTTTCATTGGACTGTTTTGAATTGTTTCGGATTATTTTTGGTTGTTTAATTTGGTTGATTTGTTATGTTTTGAACTATTTCATGCTTATTAAGTCTGGTATTATCTTAGTCGCAATTAATATTTGAGTGACTGGTTTTGATTGCCTTTGTTGAACTATCTTGAGAAACCTGAAGTTATTTTATCAAGCATGTAAAAGACAATTTGGGAGAAAGGTTTATCATAATCCAGTAGATTATGACGATTATTGGCACCTATATAAGAGCCTGGAGACTCTAAGCATAATGGTTAAATAATCAAACAAATTGTGAGAATAATAATCATCTCCCTAAGAGCCTGAAGACTCTATTAATGAATTTTATTAAACTCCAGAAGAGTGAATGATTCTTATAAACTCTAGAAGAGTATATGATTCTTATAAACTTCAGAAGAGTATATGATCCTAATTCTATCATTTGTACTCCTGAAGAAGTACATGGAATGTGGGTTTTATCATATTCAGAACTAATTTTGTTTGGTTGATACAACCAATAGAAGTAACCACATAACACGATCAGGTTAAGAAGGTCACTTCCTGACTATCCTCTGAGCATTGCCTGAAGCATGCCCCTCCGGTAGAGGGTGTGAAAGAGGTTATGGTTAAGCGCTTGACCAAAGTTATTGTTGTGGCTTATAGCTAGGTCTGTTATACGGTTAATTCTAAATGTCTTGGAGAACATTATCAGTGACTCATACCTGAAGTATGACACCAATGAAAGTTCTGACAATACCCATTCAATGGCATCTAAATTAAATGGATCACCATATACAAGGTTCAATGGATGAATATTATGGTTTTATAAGTGTCAAACAATTTTGAAAACCTGAAGTTTTCTCAAACAATCTTGAATGGAAAACCAAGATGAATACCATATAGCTCCAAAAGAGCATTGATTTTGTTACCTGAAGTAACAAAGACACATATGTATGAATTGACATGGTATTGAACACCAATATCTCATATGACTAGCAAGAAGCAAGTCTTATAGAATTGAGAATGTATATATATGGTTTATTTGACACTCATTTATCCCATTGAAACTTATCACTAACCAGAAGTTAGTTAATGATAAAATGTTTTTTCTTTGTGGCATTCGGTCATTCATGTGAAACGATGATGGGCGGGATCATTGGCATTTACATACACACCCACTAAAAGGGACCAGAAGATCCTAGGACTCGAAGATCCTCTATAAGGGTGACCGAACATATATGGTCTGTCATCTTGGGAAATCAACAACAAGACCATCTAAATTCAAAGTAAATGCAAAGTCTCTAATGTCTCTTGAATGGATTCAATGAGACACCTACGGAACACTACCATATAAACCAATGTGATTCCAATATTATAGATGCCTCGACACTTTGGTCATATGAAACATAAGGTAGAGAATGTTATCAAAAACATTGTTGAGCATACGGTAGCTCACGGCGACCCAGAAGAGTCGTTGGTCAAATGGGCCGATGCAAGTTTGCATTTCGAATTTGACACAATAACATCTCCCTAATTATCTCCAGAAGAGAGCATGCCATTCAAAGGTTTTGAGTAAGCAGCATATGTTCCGAGATATACCTCCTCCAAATGAACTACAATGAGACCACAAAGAAGTTGGATGATACATGGGGTTTGAGTCCCTATTGATATCAAATACCTAGAGCTTTATAATGGTGATCAAATGCTCGGTATTTAGGGGGAGAGGAAATGAGACTAAATATTAAGAAAGAGATTGCACGGAAGCAACTTCTCTATCATTTCATATCCGCGGATAAATACAAGGGAACCAGAAGTTCAATAAATGAAATGATTATAAGGTTTAGCAAATACTCCCTCCGTTTCCAAATATTTGACGTTTTGAGGTTTAGAGGATTTGTAAAAATAATTGACGTTCTGCCTTTGTAATTGCACGGTCATCAGGTACTCCGTAGTCAGTAAATTTTTTTCCCAAAAATCTCTTCGCCCCATCGGCTAAACCTCATCCTCCTTCCTCAACATACTCAAAGCCTCATGATTAATTAGAATTAGAAAAAACTATACGGAGTAAATCATATGACTAATTCAATGTCTAGATGAATTCTACCAATATTATGACAGCATTTGTGATTATCCATGAAAATGGAGTAATTACTTTATTCTAAAAATCTATGCTCATATTTCTAGCAATACTCCCTCCATGATGCTATACGGTTATACCGATTTGCACAAACTAATGTGTTATGGTCACAATGTAACTGTGATAGTGTGCAAGTAACCAAAGTGAAGGCTCTGTATCAGGCGATATCTAATTGTAAACTGACTCATATTCTGAAATGTTTGTTATTACAGGATGTTATTGCTAGGTTTGCTTTGCCTGCTTTTCATAATGCTCTTAACATCTCTAAAGATATGTGCTGGAGCAGAAAACTTATGGTTGACAGCAAACTTTTCTATGGCATCAAACTGTCAATAGGAAAGGTAATGACATGAAGAGAAACTTGATCTTGCATTTATCCACTTCAACTAAATGAAAGGCTTTTTTTTATCCACTTTAACTTATAGCCCATTAGCTCAATTGGTAGAGTATTGTGCGTAGCACAAAGGTGTGGGTTCAAATCCCACATGGGCTTATGTCAATTAGTATAGCAGTCTTTTTACACGTACACTACAAGAGCAAATGATTTGAATTCATACCGACTGCAAGCACATTATGTTCAAACAGATATGAGCAGTAAAAAGACTCGTATAATATGTCTACAATCTGTGCATTCATCTCAAAAAATGCCAGAATACATACTAATCCAACAGATGTCGAATTTAATGACATACTCCACCAACATATTACAAAGTGCCAATCCTAGTATCAACAGATTACAAAATGGTTCACCATGGTAACATATCACAAAATCTGCAGCTCTCATATCAGATTACAAAGCTGACAGAAGACATACTAAGCTTTCATAACAGAGCAAAAAATATATCACAAAATCTGCAGCCCTCATGTCAGATTACAAAGTTGAGAGAAGACATACTAGGCTTTCATAACAGAGCAAAAAATATATCACAAAATCTGCAGCCCTCATGTCAGATTACAAAGTTGAGAGAAGACATACTAGGCTATCATAACAGAGCAAAATTTTTTTTGCTCTTACAGAATTTAAAGATGTTATAAAGTGAGAAACAAAAAGTACAATTCCAAACTAGACAAGCCATACTATGCCAACTTATCCATAATGTCATGAACGAGCGAATACTCACATGTGAGTTGTTTAGGAAGACGACCCTCCCTCTCTAAAGTTTCCTTTTTCTCACGAGGGATCTTATATTTGTTGGATCCTCCAACCTTCATGATCTCTATCATGCACGATTGTAGAGTCAAGAATATACGGTTCACCATGGTTGTAGAATAATCATCAAATGACTTTTCAACGGCGTGTACAAGCTCTTCTATGCTCCTTGGACACTCCTTGTGTTGTAAAGATTGGATAGCTCTAAAAAAACCAAGATCTAGGACATTTAAATCAGGTGAGTTTGGTGGTTGACATACTATCCGAATGTCGAATCCATTTTTGGTGGCCGCTGTTTGAAATTCTTCATCACTCGCACTGATATGCGTTCTTGCATTATCCTGCTGAATGAAGATAGGATTTCTGGAGTCCTCCATGGGCCACTTAGCTTGAATTGCAGGTATAACTTTTTCGATCAAATAAGCTCTAATTGTCTCTTTCGTCACCGACGTCATAGGTTTCATCTCTAATGTGCCTGCCTCTCTATTCCGACTTCGCCTTCGGGCTGCTTGTGTGGTGACAAATGGAAAGACTCCTATTTTCCCAGAAAATACTTCATTTCCATTGTCATCAAATCTCGGCCGAGCCATAGCAACAAGAAACATAACTTTCCCAATGAAATTTTTACTTTGACAAGTGCGTAGCGGCTCTTCTTCATCATGATGTAAGTAATAAGTTTCTGATTTTTTTGTCATGTAAAACCATTTCTCATCAATATGCACTACATTGTACATATCGACGAATTTAGGCTCATGATGGATGCTATTTGGCTCTAGCATGGATATGCAAAATTTAAGTCTTGACAACTTGTTTTCTTCTCGCAAAAGAGGTTTGATAGCGTTTGAGTGTCGACGAATTTCACCTTCCTTCATACGGTTGTGTAATGTTTTCGGGGAAACCCCCAATGCAAGTGCAGCTGACCTTATAGTTGTGCGACGTTGTAGTGGGACGGCCTTCAATTGATCGATGCCAATATGAATTTTCTTCCTGCCGCACTTTTTTTTTCTTCTATGCGAAACATCGATGAGTTGTCCATGTGGAGTGTCCTTTGCCCGCTTCCAAATTCTTTGTACTGTTCTCAATGGAACCGAAAACATTTCGGAAACCTCTTTGGTTGTAATACCATGCTTTAATTTTCCATCGACACTTCTTGCCAACAAAGCACTATAAATTTTCCATCGATCTTCATTGGAGAGGACCTTCATTCTTCTAGGAGCTCTGTTTTGCTGGTGAAATATGCCTAGAAACCAATATAGAGAGGACAAGAACGATTTTATACAACGATTGGAATGACAAAACGTTGATGGAGCTTTAACATAGTGTTGTTGCAGGACTTTATGGATTTACCTAAATGCAAAGCTTCCAAATTGTCGGCATCAACATCGACATCTCCACCAGCTCCTTCGGCTTCGACATCGACATTAGCATCCACGTCATCATCTTCCATGAGCTGAGGTACACGAATGTCCAACCATGAAGCTTCAAACTCCTCATTTGGATCACCATTTAAATCAATGGCTAAGTTTTCTGCAGAAGATGATGGAATCATCGTTGACATTGCATCTTCGCCCTGTGTTTTTGCGTATGCATCTCCACCCTCTCCTCCGGCATCGAAATCGGCATTGGCATCCATGAATGGAGCTTCAAATAGCAAGGTTTCTGTGCGTGAATATCCACCGTCTCCGCCGCCAACATCGACATCTTCGTCGATCAATGGAGGGTTGTTTAGATCAAATGAACAGTATCTTTGATTTTGCATTGATGATCAAATTTCAGACTTCAGAAGCAAATTAACCCGGACAAACTTTCTCTCTTGGTTGTGGAAATATGGAGAAATTAAAGGAAATTTGATTTGGCTCTAATTTTTCATTAACATCATAATCTTCTTTAAATTTAAAATTTGGCTCCAAAATGTGGGGGAAGCCAAAGCGCTGCTTCCAGTGTTCTCGGTAGACGGTAGAGTCTGTACAAGTTCAAGCCGTACAATTTCTTAATTGTTTCTTAATTAGTGTGTAACTACTCAAAACGTCAAATATTTGGAAACGGAGGGAGTATGCAATTGAAAGCATTTACTATAAGCCAAGAAAGTGATAAAGTCACAGATACTAGCTCATTTGAAAGTTCCAGAAGTAACTCCAACTCAATGAATATCAAGTGGTTCTCAAGTACACTAGAAGTGTTGGAGATCACTAGGCTCTTGGTATACGATTCCCCAGAAGTGGAAAGAGCCTATGAGAATATGATGATCATCAAACAAATGGATATCGACATCGAAATCATAGTAAAAGAGCTAGAAAGAAGCAAGTCATGCAAAGATGGATTCTTTAAGCACGATGACATTGGACTTGTAGTTCCAACACCGAAAAGTGCAACATCAATTGGTTTTAAGTGGGTGTTCTTACAAAATAAAATATAAAGCCAAGTTGATTGCACAAATATCTATCAAAGGTTATATGGAGAATGTATTCACCAGAAGTGAATATAATTTTGGATCCAAATGGAAATGACGGACGTGGTAGGTGCATACCCATATAAATTGAAAGGATCGATTGAAAATGCCTGAAGCATTAATGTCAGAGCCCCGTCACATAAAATTGATTAAAGATCCTTATAAGAGTACCAGAAGTACTTATAATTGTGAAAATGGTGACATTGCATTAGGTCCCGAAGTACCATACAATGTTGTACTCTTTTCCTTGATCTTGGTTTTTATCCCATTGGGTTTTTCCAAGTTAAGGTTTTTAACGAGGCAACTTAGACACCATTTAATACACTAGATCTCCCATGATCAAATGGCACACTGGGTCCTGAAGTACCTTATGTTTGTGCATTGAAAGCAGCTCAACGCCAGCAAATGGAAGTCAAGCATTCGAAGTCAATTGTAATGTATGAAGACATCTCAACTTATACACATCAAAGGAAATGCTGAGACTCGGCTATGCAGCTCATACAGTCAGCATCATCAAGAAGTTCAAAGAGCCTACCCGAATGAGAAGACTACAAGAAGGGTGTTGAATTCAGGGGGAGTGTATACGCACTGCACTCTTTTTTCCCTTCGATCAGGTTTTGTCCCACTGAGTTTTGCTGACAAGGTTTTTAACGAGGCAGATCACCAAAGCGTATCAAATGTCATATGTATTTGTTCTCTGGATCCTAGTTTTGTCCCATTGGGTTTTCTAGGTGAGATTTGTAATGATGTAGTATTTAAAGGATGTTTATCCAAGGGGGGTGTTATAATATTATTATATTGGGATGGATAAACACTAGAAACCCTAGTTCCCGTGTAAACTCCTATATAAAGGGTCCCTTGGAACCCCAATAAACACATCAATTCCTCCCCTCTTCTCTCTGCCTCCCTTCTCTTATCTTCGGTTTATCACACTTAATTTATTATTGGTCTATTGTATTTTTGGAAAGTATAAATATATGTTTCCAATCTTAAATTTATGACAATCGTCTCCGAAATGTCAATGTATATTGAACATAATAGATGTAAATTTACCATGGTTTTATATAATAGATGTGATTGAATTATTATACGTAAAAATGCTTATATAGTAATAATGATTATAATTATTAATAAATTATAAATAATCAATATTATAATTTTATTGAGGTCATGTCATCTATATGGCTTCAGTATATATGTGAACAATACTTCTAAAAAATTACATGTATGACATAGATATAAAATTAAACAAAAATCAATAGCGACAATCCATGGAGACTAAAAATTAAACAAAAATCAATAGAGTTTCTTCATATCCTTTGATCAACCGTCACAGAGTGTATGCCAGAAATCCTAAAACATTACCAAATCATGATACACAAAGTGGAGCTGTAAAAACGTAAGTCCGCTGTACTTCAAGCGGACATGAAGGTAAAAGGTGCTCTTCAACCATGCCATGGATCTGAGACTCTTCTTGCTCTTGACAAGGCCTCAATGTCAGCAGTAGCAGATGGCATCTGAGATTCCATTATTCCAAAGGAGGTCGGAAGCAGGCACAAAGAGGCGAACAAACACCTAAACCCCTCAATGGGCGAGATCCAAAAGGAGCTGACAAGAAGGAGCGCCCACCTTTCGATTCCTCAATAATCAGTATGAGCGGACAAAGAAACTCACCATGGTTATTGAAGATAAAAGCGAGAAACGACAGGTGAGAAGTGAAGCTTTTCTATTACACTTCCTCGACGACAAAAAAATGTCACAAGCCATGGATGGAGGAGGCGACGGGGAGAATGAAGGAGTCGGCAGCCATGGATGATAGGAGGACAGTCGGAGGCGGCGGCCATGGATGATAGGAGCATAACCAAATACATATATGGTTGCTGGTTGTGGCCTGGAATATGCTAAATGATGGTCTGTTTTGCCACGTTCAAGTGCTCGGAAGCTGAAGCAAATCAATCCAGGCAAGCAAGATTTCTACCCGGATTTGAGTAACAAACTTCAGCTGGACAATGAAAATCAAAAGCGAACAGCAGAGAAGACTTTGTCAGTGGAAAAAGAGCAGCAGCAGCACAAGTATGAAAGCAAGTATCATAGTCAAATGAAATTGAATCATATGAATTTTCAATTACAGTATGACAGCAAGTATGCAGACTCATGGGTCGTCACCATTGCAAAATTGTCTTTTAGTTGACTCTGTTAAAATGTAGAATGGAGTTGGCAAAAACTAGACAGTAAGTAGGAAAAAGCTTGTGTGAGAAAAGAAGGAAACTCATCCATACATACATGATCTTTAAGTTCGGTCGGACATCCACTGAAATCAGGTATTGATCCTGTCAGAGAATTCCCATCTAGCCATCTGCAAAGGTAACTCCCAAAAAAACATTAGGACGACTAACATTGAAAAGGGTGTCAATTACAGCAATGAAATCTCAGTATTGATGCTTACAGTTCCTCTAAGCTGCTTAGTTGGGTCAGTTCCAAAGGGATATTCCCCGTCAAATTTTTCCCTTTCCCAGACAATGAACTGAACAGAACAAAATAAGGTCAGTCTGATTTCCTTGATAATAACTACAAAAAACAACACTGTCTAATCCTTCAAAGGAACTAAAAATAAAAGCATCTTAATTATCTTTAAAAAGGTCTGCAGTATAAAACTAGGAGACTGACTGACACTTTAGTTATGCGTGGTTGAGAATTTGAGTTACATTTCAACCATGACCATGGAACCGGTAGGCAAGGATCTCCGCCTTCTTGAGCCCAGTCTGTTGACGAGTAATGTGAAGCAAAACTAGCAATAACATACCCTCCAGTTCAAAAAAAGAAAGAAAAGATCTTCAATAATAGAAGCATTAATTGATCTAGAGGAAAGATACAAGAAATATCATTTTGTCAGTTGTTGCAGCAAACTCCATCGAAGTTTATCCATTGAAAGAAAGACAATGAACTGGCGCAATCATAATTTGGCTTACCATCTGCAGAACCATCACTTTTCTCTATGTACCTATTTATCTCCATGGCATTCAAGATAGGCCCCAACATAGAATCAGATGTTTTGTTGAACCCAAAAGACAGTACAAAAGGAAAGCTTATGTTCGGTATCCAGGCTCATAGAGACGATTTTTCCCTCCAGCATTTTCAATATAATATTAACAGTTGGGGTCATGTTGCTTGTTAGATTGAGTGGCAAACTCTCGCATGCAATGCAGCGAATGGCTTGGCTTTACAAGAATGCATGTTTAAGACCAGCTCAAATAGCATCTCTCCTGATTTCTTGTTGGATCTCTGGGACTGTTCAATCACTTAAAATCCTCCAATGCTGAGTATCTTGCTATCTGGTGCACAAAAGACTAATCTGAAGAAACGGGAAAGAGTTTTCTACTTCTCTTTTTCTTTTTCCTTCCCCTTCTGAGACAACTAAACTAACAAAGTTCTTAAGCATTCTCTTTCAGTTTCATTATCATATTTGGGCATTCAGTTGATAACATTAAGCATTTTCCATTAGAGTAGTTTGTTTTATTCTGCTCAATCTAATCACACAATGACATTCATAAACCCACAGGTGGATCTGAAGCGTTATTAGCATATATTCATACCTTTAAAAAGAAACAAGGGATAATAAAATTAACACCTTAATCAATCTTGCTTATCACTATGTTTAGAGAGGCAAAGATGTACCTGGTTCTCGAAAAAAGCTTCCAACAGAGGGTAAGTCAAAGAAGAATCAAGCTTATTGGTTATATGCAATGCCCAGTGAAGTAACAAATGCATTGTCATGGTACCTGAAATACAATATCCCCAACAAGAAAAGAGGGATTATTACTTGGGTACAAAAAATACGAGTCATGAGTTTAATGGCAACTGCAGATGGCATAATATAAACTTGATTGCAGACCATCAAAGTCAAAGGCAATGAAAAAGGACAATTGAATGAATCGGATTTAGGATCTTATCATCCATCATCAATCAAAGACTCTAATTTCTCAATTCAAATCCAGTGCAGCCCAAGAAAGGGAAGGGAAACATCCACGAGCAATCAAAGAACTGTGGTCTAATTTCAAAAAGGTTTTCAGAAATTAAGCATCTGGAATAGGACTGCAAAGAGGAAGAGTAAAGATGGTAGATCTTACGGTAAAGGGAAGGGATGAACGGAGAGAGAAACGTGATGGCAAATAAATATAGATACCAAATCTTAATTTGATTTTATCCTTCACTCTGCATACGTCTCTACATAAACATCACCACCGAGAAACCAAGTGTTTTCATCACAAAAACTTGCAGACTTCATCCATCATTCTACGTAGACATAAGTCACATAACCACTGAAAACGAAACATTAATATTGTAAGATGGCAGACTTAATCCCATTCTCTTCCTAAACCTTCACGTCTGCACCACGTCATGGTTTCCTTTGTAATTTCCTCAACTGTGGTTTCCTCAGTTTCCTCAACTGCAAAATGCATGACAATTAACAATGTACTTTAACGCCAACAATCAAACATTTCTAGTTTCATCTTTACAATTCATTATGTCTATTAAGTAGAAAAATAAATTCCAAGCGTAATAGATATACCTTGGCAACAAACCTTCCATCCATTCCATGGATATGAGGGTAATACCTCATAGTCTTCTTTAGGGATTTGTCAAATTGCTGTCCCTTGAATTTGACGTACCTGATAAACAAGAACATATGTCAAATAGAAACATCTTTATGTATAAAACAGGGGAAGAAAAGTGAATGAAAGGTTTGGCTTACCCGGCTTCCCCATATGGGAGTCCGCACTGAACTAGTTCTACATTCCTGCTCTTGAGCGCAAAATCGATGACTGCTTCATTCTGGACAATTTACAGTGTGAGTGATAATTTAAATCACACAGCGATAACGAATAGCCAATATACCTCCTCAACCATAATGGAGCTTGTCGTGTATACGATATACCCTCCAGATTTCGAACAAGCATCCACTAAATCGATTGCAGCCAGTAATAGTTGCTGAAAAGTAGAAACAAAATACATAAAGAAGTAAGGCTTAAGGAACAATTTTAATCAATTTGCAAGTAAAAGGAGGGTTAAACAGAAACTCCAAGATAAGAGACGTCGAGATACAAAATTCCTTTAAATCAAGCAATATATATATACCTTCTGCATGTCAGCAAAGTTCAATATTTCTTCATAACTTGTTGATTTTACTGTTTCATCAGCACATATCTGCACAAAGCAATAGGGAAAACGTAAAAAAAAAAAAAGGTCATGTCATGTGCAAATTTTGGAAGCAACAGAAGCACAAAGTAAAGCCACAAATACAATATAAGGTAGCTCTGTCATCATACCCCAGTGCCACTGCAGGGGGCATCGAGTAATACCCTGTCTTGAGAGTCAAACCCCAAAGAATATGGAAGCTGTTTATAAAGGAACATATATGTCAGATGCAATGAAAGATAAGATATATCTACTTATCAAAGCCTAAGAGTAATGAGAATGAAGCTAAAGAATAGAGTCTTAACCTTCATTGGGTCAACGTCGATGACTTGTGTGTTTGTCACACCCAAGCGCCTTGCGTTTTCTATAAGAAAAGGAATACTCTCTCCATTCATCACATTTGTGTGCAGCAATCCTACGAAAACCGAATCAAGAGAACAAATCAACAGAAGATATAAGCAACTTTTAATGGGGATACACAGATAACAACACTTACCAGTGTTCTTCATGAGTGTAGCTATATGTGTGGTTATAACACCAGATGCATCCCTACAGCAACATGGTACAGACTTTGATCAAGATTCAATTCACAAGCAAAGAAAGCCAAATAGGAGTTAAAAAAATAAACCACATCAATCACTCACGCCAGTAATTCGACGATAGTTTCCCCCTCCTTGGGAGCAAGAACCATTGCAGGAAAGAAAGAGCTTGCCCTTTGCACCTGCAACAGACCACATATATATATATATATATATAGTCCACAACCAAGATAAAACAAACAAACCATTAAACTAAACGTAAATACATTCACATTCACAGCAGAAAAAGGAACTACCATGTAAAGGCCATCCTTATATTCAGGAGTTGCATCAAGTGGCACTTTCGAATCGCGGACAACCAACCAAAATTTTTCCGACTCGGAATTATTTTCCTCCTCGTCCCAGTCAGCCAGGGGGATAATGTTAACCCCACTCTTGAGAAGAAGGGGAGTCAAATCCGGTCCCCATATCTAAATCCAACAAAAGCAATAATAATAATAATGTCAAAGTATAAACTAAAAGATATGCAGTCTCAACATAAAATATAAGATCTCAAACCAAGTTAAAAGCCCAGGTATAAACTTCTTCTAAGGTTTGATCCTCGTTCATAATTCCTCATCTCCCTGATTTTATTTCATGGTATACACAGGCATCAATACTAGCTACCCTATGATGTATCCCAATCCAAGAATTCTTAGAAGTACTAAACAAAATGTTTCCAATATCAGGTGATAAGTAATTGAATGCATGAAAAAGGACAGCTAACGTGTCATTCAACTAAACTAGATCCAAATCATGTCACATGGCTTAGTGTTCTAATTCATGAGATCTATACTATAATAGGTATATGAGACGAGGAAGAAGAAAGAGATCATCATATCATAGTTATGACAGGAGAGTTAAAAGAAAATCTATAAACTGAAACCTTCAATGTGTTGGCTCTTAAACAAGTACTGCAGGGAAATTCAGACTCTTCAATCATACCCAAAAGCTCTTCACCTGGAAACATCTGCAATACCACAATTTGTTTTAAAATAAAAATACTATATGTCAGAATATGTAACACATACGAGCATTTCCTATACCTCTACAAGCCGTCCAGCCATGAAGTCGTTGTAGCCATAGCCCCTCTTTATTTCCTTCTTGAGCCGGTCAACATAAAATTCCTTCGAACTCAGACTAGGACACTCTAACAACATTCTTGCAACTATGATGAGTAGAGATTGCAATTAGACACAGGATTTAAGAATCAAAGACTGCAACGACAGAGTTAGGGCAAGGCTGCGTAATTATCATACTCCTTTCGATGCTACTCCAGATCGCCTCTTTCTCTATCCTCCAAAACGAAGCGAAACGAAACGACTGTTAAACCCTTGAATTGGACAACTCGATCGAGAAATAAAACACAATTGCCGAATCGATTGAGAGAGTTGATGAGAAATACCTTCGCCGGAAAACAGATTTTGCGGGTTGATGGCAACCAGTTTCATCTCCATAGAATCATCCATAGAATCGACCAAGACGGAGGGAGAGAAAGGAATGATAACTCGAATTTTACGGTTGAATTCGATTCAATATTTCAATCCCGTAACACAAAGCTTATATAGGATGTGTTTGGGTAGGACCGCATTGGGCTTATATTTGTAGGCCCAATAAATACCCTTCCTATTTTAGGCCAAGTTGAATAAAAACTAGAATACCATTTAACTACATTCCTGTGTCATAAACCACCCTTAAATTGATATTAATGTCATAAAACCGCCCTTTTAATTTATTGTATCCAATCTACCCATATCTCCTAATTAAGAAAAATCTTATAAAAATATTTAATCTATATATTTTTTGTTATGTAACTTATTTAATCTAATTTTATCATACTTGGATATGGATTTCATGAAATTCAAAATTACAAATTAAGTATTATTTAATAAATGAATATTAATATCAATTTAATTTAATCTTATTAAAATAAGATTTTTGTTATGTAACTTATTTAATCTAATCTTATTAGGGGATTGTGTATACTTTTGTTATGTAACTTGACATATTAGGGTGACATGGGGCTCACTGAGTCCAGAAGCCGAGGTCTGTACCGTATGAATGGCGAGATCTGACCGTGTCAATAGTAATTCTGTAAATGTTGGAACACCACAAAAGTATAAACATAATATCTGATATAGTAATGGTATATATACAGTACTGTATTAGAATTCTTACAGCTGCAATCCACCTCATTAAAATAATAATTTTTTTGAATAATCATTAAAATAATAATAAAAGCTAAAAAAATGAGTAAGTTAAGTAAAACTAGTACGATTCCCGTGCCATGGCGCGGTTTTTTAAAACTAAAATATTAATAATATATATAAATATATTATAAAATACTAATAAAAGTTAAGATAAAAAAACTTTACCATAAATGTATCTTATAATTCTGAAATAATTTTTTTTATATCTCGTCTAAAGTATAATATATAAATGTAGATATTTTAAATCACCCAGTAATAATAATATCAATAACATTTTAACTTTTTTAGAAATTTTGAAATCTGAATCATGCATTTAAATGTGATGTGTCACAACTAATAATTATATTCAATGTTTTGAATTAAGCTCAATAGTTAGTACATAAATGTGAGTTAAGCCTAATGGTTATATTAGATTGAATTCAATGTTTTGAATTAAGCCCAATTGTTAGTAAATATGTTAAGAATATATAAAAGAGAATGGAGGATTAAAAAATTATGGAAAAAAAGAGAAAATGAGAAATAAAAAAATCAAGGAAAAAAACATAATTGACCAATATTCCTAAAACTCCTCTAAGATTGACACGTAAGCAAAGTCTTCTAAATTAAGGTTATATATAGATATAGATTGTTAGTAAATATGTTAAGAATATATAAAAGAGAATGGAGGATTAAAAAATTATGGAAAAAAAGAGAAAATGAGAAATAAAAAAATCAAGGAAAAAAACATAATTGACCAATATTCCTAAAACTCCTCTAAGATTGACACGTAAGCAAAGTCTTCTAAATTAAGGTTATATATAGATATAGATAGTTAGTACATAAATGTGAGTTAAGCCTAATGGTTATATATATTAGATTGAATTCAATGTTTTGAATTAAGCCCAATTAACTGTTAGTAAATATGTTAAGAATAAAAGAGAATGGAGGATTAAAAAAAATTAATGGAAAAAAAGAGAAAATGAGAAATAAAAAAATCAAAGAAAAAAACACAATTGGTCAATATTCCTAAAACTCCTCTAAGATTGACACGTAAGCAAAGTCTTTTAAATTAAGGTTATATATAAATACAAAGCATGTTACTCCCTCCGTTTGCATTTAACTGACGTTTTGAGATTTATTTCACTTGCAAAATTAATTGACGTTCTTGAGTCTGACACTCCACTTTTACTAATTAATTGTACGACTAATCAACCCCCTACCTCCAAATATACGTACCCACTCCTCCATTAATTAACCCCCACCTCCAAATAGACATATCAACTCCTCCATTTACCCTTTAGTCCTATTTTTTATAAGAAGGTGCAAGTCACTTCAAATCACTTTTGTACTTGATTAATGTGCATAATTTTAAGTTGAACCGGGTAATTGAACTCCTTAATTAGACTATCTACAATTGTTAGACTATCCACAATGGTTTTGTCTATAATGTATACATTTGCACAAGGTGTGTAAAAATACACCTTACTTTTTGGTATTTTGCTCCAATGGTCAAATGTGTATTTTTTACACACCATTCAAATACAATTAATTTAAAACAAAAAAGAAAACAAAAATCATAAAAAACACACCAATAAAATTATCTTGCTTTTTGAAAAAGTTTTTGCACATGGGGGAGGTGATGTGCTCAAATTTGCACATTACATGCTAAAATGTGCACATTTGCACACCCCAAAAGCAACCAATGGAGCTCAAAAATGTCAAAAAAATGCACATTTAGACATTTGCACACAACCATTGGAGTTAGTCTTAGGTGTGCAAATGTGCACATTTGCACAAGATGTGTATTTTTGCCCACCACTTTTTAGCATTTTACTCCATTGGTTATAGTGTGTATTTTTTGCACACATCTCTTTTAATAATCAAGTAATCTATATTTATCTTCACATTTTAATTGTCATTAATATCTATTAAAAATTAAATATGTATTTTGTATTATAAATTTTTATTACGCACATTTTGATATAAAAAATATAATTTTCACCACAATTTGAAAAATCAAAATTTCAATATTGTTCACAAAATTGGATGGTTATTTCTTAAAAAATGTATATCAATAATCTAACTTAATTTTTTTGTTAGATTTAAACTTAAATATTTAAATGAATTTCTTAGTCATTAGATATGACTTTTTAAATGAAATTTATTAGATTAATTTAATTTATATTAAATCAAAAAGCGGGAAAGTTTTTGCACATAGGGGAGATTTTGTGCTCAAATATACACACTTCAGGCTCAAATGTACACATTAGCACCCATAAAACAACCATTGGAGCTCATAATTGTGTAAAATATACACAATTGCACACCACCATTGAAGTTAGTCTTAGTGTGTAAAATTTCAAAATGTTAGTTAATTCCAAACGGAGGGAGTATCTATTAGAGTGTGATTGTTGGAAGATTATTTTTAGGGTGATTTTGGTAGGAGGCCCCTTTAGAAGGTTTAATTAAGTAGGTAGCCCACAAGCTAATTTAATTAGCTTGGGTTAGGCCCATCCAAACGCGCGTTCACTTCCAGCAAAAATAGGACACCACGCGACTTCAACCCCAGGCGCGTATCTGTCATCACCCCCGTCGCCTCCATCAAATTCGTCGAGAGAAACCTCCGAATCTCCAATGGCGATCATCTGGAATCAAGCTTAGATCAACCTGTCATCAGCCTGTAGCAGCCGGAATCGATCGAGGTGAATAAAAAACAAAGCAAAAACGCACTGGGATTCCAACTCAACTACGAATCCGAATCAATTGATGACTCCTGTCAAAGCAATAGTCCAGATAGCTCGAGATTTGTCACCAATGGCAATCAACGAGGCAATATAGACTCAGACACGACTTGATATCCACAATTTCATATAAAACCAAGGTACGTATCATGACCTTTCGACAAAACAGTAATTTTTACATCTCAATTTCCCCTTTCCAGTCCTTAATTTCAATATCTAGGGCTTCGAATACAGATTACCGGTTAACCAAGCAATTGTGCGTTTTGTAATTGAATCTGAATGTGATGAAAAATAGAATGATGAAGAGTCGATCTATTTCGTGAATGCAGAATCTCTATCAGAACATGGATCTGAAAATTTTGACTGTCTGTGTTGGAGGCGAAATTAAGGTTACAAATGGTTATTGTGAGTATGTTGGTGATCTTGTGTCAAAGGCGTTCATGATTGACAGCAATATTGATTTGGAAGCATTGATGACAATGATCAGTGATAGGTTTGACATCTGCTTAAAAACTTATGAGTTGAGGTTAAGTCACCTGCATCCAGTACAAAAACTGAGAGCTCCATTCACAATCAGCAAAGATGACGATCTCAAAGCATTCTTGTCCATAAAGGAAGTGCCTCAAGTTGATTGGTCTTTGCCATTACATGTTGAAACAAAGAAAAGGATGAATGTGAGTGAAATAGCTAAAGCTGTTCAGCAAACAAGTGGAATCACAGTGTCTTCGGAGTACTTGCAGTCTACCAGTGTAGATGACACTTTAGCTATTGTTCCGACTGATGTTGCATCGGAAGATACACAGAGCTGCAACGATGAAGATCAAAGTGCATGGCAGATTGAGAATGAAATAGATGAGATGGATTTCATCTATGTAGGACAGATGTTCAGCTCAAAAAATCATCTAAAGGTTGCAGTTGCTAATCAAGCAGTTAATGAGAACTTCCAATTCCGAACGAAGAAATCAAATCAGACAAAATACAAAGTCGTCTGCATTGATGCCAGCTGCAAGTGGTCAGTAATGGCTACGCGTGTGAAGAATTCGAGAAACTTTGAGGTTAGGAAGCTGAATGGGGAGCACACTTGTTCATTTTCACTTAGATGCAAGGAGCATCGGAAACCATCATATCAATCTATTGCGGCCAAGATGAAGATAAGGTATGCATCATGATATTTATGTGAATTACAGTATATCAGTTATATGTATATATATGTTGTGTGATGAATAATATGTTTACATTAAATAAATAATGATCAACTTTGACACAATGTGACGCATGAATAAGATTGCTTAATTGTTCCATGTAATTGATGAAGGTATGAAGGTGTAAAAAAAGGTCCAGATCCTATACAGATTCAGAATACAATGCAGAAAAAGTTTATGCAGCCTGTGAGCTACTGGAAAGCATGGAAAGCAAAGGGATTGGCGCAAGATTTGATAAGAGGAACAGCGGAGGAAAATTATGAGATGCTGCCATCATACTTCCACATGACACAACAAGTGAACCCAGGCACATATGCATGTTTGGAGATTGATGCAACCAAGAACCAATTCAAATATGCATTCCTATCGTTTGGAGCATCAATTAGAGGGTTTAATCTGATGAGAAAGGTAAACACAAAAAAAAATTTATTGTCTAATAAATATGTATACTTAAAATAGGTTAACAACTATAAATTCCATTCTATAGGTTATAATGGTTGATGCTGGATTCTTACATGGGAAATATAGAGGAATCCTCCTTACAGCGACAGCGCAGGATGCTAACAAACATGTGTATCCTCTTGCATTTGGAGTGGCGGACTCAGAAAATGATAACGCTTGGAAGTGGTTCCTCCAAAGATTATCTCTTGTGATTCCGGATTCAATTGAGCTCGTTTTTGCATCGGATAGGCACCAAAGCATCAGCAAGGCTGTGGAAGAGGTATATGTTTCTGCAAAACATGTCATCTGCACACAACATTTGAAGCAGAACATTAAGGCAAGATTCAAAAACAGAGGGGTCATCCATTATGTCAGCAAAGCATCCGAATGCTACACTATAAGCGAATTTGAAAGCTGCTTCAAAACCATATGTGACATCAACGGCGAGCTTGAGAAATACCTCAAAGGTGCAGATTTCGAAAAATGGTCACGAGCCCACTTCAAAGGTGACAGGTACAACCTTATGACAACGAATAATGCAGAGTGTGTAAATTCAGTATTGAAAGAAGCTTGAGGCTACCCAGTTGTTGCACTATTTGATCATATTAGGAACAAACTGGCAGAATGGTTCAATGACCGTAGGAGTGCATCAATCAATATCACTGATTTGCCTCCTAAAGTAAAGGAGATTCTACAAGCAAGGTATGAGCGGTCAGGAAGATACGAAGTGCAAGTACTGAATGACACACAATACCAAGTAAACGGTGGGAAATTTGCTGGTGTGGTTGACTTAGCACGAAAGACTTGCAGCTGCAGGGTGTTTGATGTAGATCATATGCCTTGTGTCCATGATATAGCTGCAATTCAAAGAATGAAGCTCAGCATCACTGATTTTGTGAGTGAGTACTACAAAATTCAGGCTTGGAGAATCGCCTACCAAGAAACCATATACCCAGTTCCTTCAAAGGAAGATTGGTATGTTCCAGACGAAATCAGATGGGTTGAATGCCATCCACCAGTAGTGCGGAAGAACAGTGGGAGACCAAGGAAAGTTCGGATTCCATCCATTCTTGAAGGGCAAAGGAAGAAAAGAAACGATACATACAAGTGTGGCATTTGCAAGGGGATAGGGCATAACAAGCTAACATGTCCACACAAGGCATCAAGCAGCACTCAAGCGGAGATGTGATAGCTTTACATACCACAAACTCGATTATTTCATATTTTCTTATTTACATATAGACACAAGTTGATGAAGCTGGACATATCACACGACTCGTTTTATTCTCATATGTTTTTCTTTAAATATAGACACAAGTTTATGCATTTGAGATACTACATTGGAATCATGTTTTAACTGATCTATGTACATTGAATATATATCCAGTTTACGCTTAAAAACACACAAAGTGTGTTCTGTCATCAATTGAATAAAAGTTGTCCTCACAGGATGGCCTGTTTTGTTTGAGATCGACAAGAAAGGGGGTAAACAACCATAAAAATTAAAAAACAACACAAGCCACAACATAAATGAGATGGACACAACATAAATGAGATGGACACAATCAATGTAATAGCTCAAATAAGCTAGGACAAAGACATATATTTCAAGTTATATATAACTAGATGTCAACATTAGAACACAAAAGAGAGCATGAAAGCTCTATAGATCAACTGGACACCAGTTAAACTACACATAGTTCCTACCAAATGTACGGAGCACATAAGCATCTGTGGTTACAAAATGAGAGCATGCAAGCTCAAAGGATCAAGTGCGAATCAGTTAGACACCCCATACTTGCTACCAAATGTACGAAGGACATAAACTTCCGTGGTTACAAAATGTGAGCATGCAAGCTCTAATGTAGTTCTATTATAAGCATTCATACAAAATACGCATCAACCCAAAGGCGAAACATTCAAGCACTTCAGAGAAAGTTCAATTGCCATCTTCTCGTGATACGCTTGGACTCGGTCATCAGTAAACTCATATACATCTCCACCAAAAGCTAATTCCTCAATAGCCTTGATAGTATAAACACCACAGCTACCGCTGAAATTGAAATTCCAAAAGAAAATGAAATTAGAACATGCTATAACAGTTAGCAATATATATAAATGTATAAATCTTGTCAAATTAAAACATATACTTACCCATCACTATCCTGAGGAAGGTCACGCACTCTATCCACCTTAAAAGCAGATTCAATGACCCCACCCAAGTGTGCAAAATGACCGGACTCTCTAAACAGTGCTGGTAACAGATTACAGATAGGCTCCAATAGAGTATGCAACTCGGCATCAACGGTGAATGGGATATTGCAATCATATACTTTTACTGTTCCTTCAGCCAAGTCAATCCGTAATGCAACCCAGTGTTCATTTCTAATGTTGAAGGGACTGTATATAATCTTTGCACCACGCCATGATTTCCCACAACACTTTGGCAACAAACCATCAACATACTTGAAAATCGTATTGCCAAACGAAACCTTACCTTCCTTAAACTTCTCATAGAACTTTACACTGAACCTTGCAGACCAAAAGCAATCCAATATAACAATGTCGCTGTATTTCTCCGCATTGCAATAGATGTGATGCCTAAAATGAGACATGGCCTCTCCTATATGCTACAACACACACACACGGAATCTAAACTTAAACTAACCATAAAACAGCAAAATATGAATGATATACAGGATAGTTGAGAGCACTTACTTTATCACGCAACCAATGTTGCTTAGCAACAAGCTCACAGAAAAACTTCTTATCCAGCATACCCTCGTTGCCTGCAATTTGAGGACAAATATCCCTGCAGTAAAGCAACGCACAATAAACACAATGAATGGAATATTAAGACAAAGATAACGTATGTAACAACACACAACAATTGTAGAACTTACTCGTCAGAATATATCATATCATAAAAGCATTTCCGATCATCATATTCATAATATGAGTATTTCGGCCTCCTAGGCATTGAGCGCTTCTTCTTACCACCTCGAGTGAAAGAAGTTTCCAACACAGCAGCAACCTTCCCCACACGGGTTGACTTCCGAAGTGGGACACCTACAGCCAGAACCTTAGAAGGTTTCTTAATCAAGGGAGAAGGTGGACTCACTGGAACATCGGAAGGCAAAGTCATCGGTGCATCAGAAGGTATAGTGGGCAAAGGCTGGCTCAGGGGGACGTCCGAAGGTGTCATCTGTGGAGTAGCAGTAGGGATGAGTTTATCAAACAAGGGTTTGTATTCGGATAACTGCGAACAGAGATCTCTAATCCCAATAAGTTCATCCAAGTGAAGGTCGGAGTACACAGTGGGTGACTTGACAGCAGCAGGCAACACTGGTGAAGCCCCATCTAACGAAGTTTCATTCTTTGAATCTGCAGCAGCTTTAGTTTTGAAGGACTCAAACTTGGTTTTGAGAGAATCAACATCGGATTGGATGCAAGCAACCTTGGAGTACAACCGGCTGACAACAGAGTGAATGTTCATGCATCTAGCTTCAGTACGTAAGATAACACCAGCAATCAACGCCAAATGTTTTTCAATACTTAGGAGACAATCAGAACCACCTAAGTTGATGCCATCATTGTCACCAGCCGGACCCTTACCATCACCTGCATCCTTACCAACACCTGCATCAGAAAAACCTTCACCTTGTTTCTCATTCACAGGCAGAGATTCAGCGTGGTTATCAGGCAAGGGCGGACACTCAGGTTCGCTAACCTTCCCCTTTCCCTTACTGGCAGCAATAGCATTCTTGAGGCTAAATTTCCCACTGAGACTAGAGACTTTCTGGGGAGACAACGGGCGAACAGGAATCACAGGTCTAGAAATCGGCATCGAAGAGTTGTCACCAACAACGCGCTTCTTGTGTGGAGGGTCAGAAGCAATAGAAGGAGACGCACCAGACTTCCGCTTCTTAGAAGGACCCGCCAACGGAAGAGACAAATGAGGCGATGCAGCTTTAGACCGAGTCCTTGCAGAAACCGATGAAGGCGACAACGCAACAACTGCCGTATTGGTACATGGGACAACTTGATCATTGAGCCCGGGAGATGACACAATCTGGAGATTAGCATCATTGGTGGCTGCGTTGGTCACAACAGTTAACCTCGAAGACGCTAGATGGGACAACCAAGCTTGGTAGGCAGCAACAGTTGCATCATGAACCTCATTATGGAAAGCCATCGATGGAGAATCCAAGTATTCACCATAGGTAGGATATATCTTGTCCTACAATAAAAAACACAATTGTAACACATATATATAAAGAAGATAAAATTGAGTAAGGAATATACAAAAACAACAAAACATAGAGAAATTACCATGGGAGTCTTAAAAAACCCAAGCCGAATATGCCGAGCAGTGACATCCTTAGTAGAGGCCAGACTCCATTTCACAAAGGAATGATCTATGTCATCAATGACAACATTGCAATGGACATTGGGTGGAATCTTGGGGAAAGCTTCCAAGATCCAAACCTGTGATGACAAAAAAAAAAAAAAAAGCAACATAAACACACGCACTAAAACACACACAACAACAACACACACACGCGCAAAATCACACAGAAGTTAGATAAGAAACAGAACCTGAAAAGCAAGTGGAAAGCCTAGCAGATTAAACCCACTCCTTGCTTTCGCAGCCTTCTTAGCACCCTTGTCACCACTCTTCTTAACACTTTTCTTCCGAGGCTTAGAGGATTTAGTTCGAGATGCACGATTAACCTTCATCAATGAGGAGATAGTCTCCACATAAACTAACCTACCCCAATGATAATCATTGAACTTAGTCATGTCAGATGCAAGAGCCACAATCTGGTTCCTAACAAACCCAGTACGATGAGGCAACAAGATGCCATCAATGATCAAAACATAGGCAATAAGCAATTTCTTAGGTGAATTCTTGGGTGTTCTACAGAACATATCAATCAAATCATCGTACATTATATTATCCACCCCTAAGACAGACCTAGTGCTTGTAGCAGGGACAACACCAATATGGTCAGATGCACATTTAAGACCCGTTACAGCAGCAAATTCAGACATGGAAAAACGAACAGGACAAGAAGATTTAAGTTTGAACCACATTTCCCTAGTTTTAGATGTTTTTAACTCATGAACCATGAAATAATTGACAAGTTGTGGCGCAAATGCCAACTTGTCAGCAAACCAAATGATGCGCCGGAGAAAAGAAGATGACAGGGAAGACCAATCAGCATCACTCAACTCCCTTTTGATGACAGAAACAATATCAGAACGATAGTATCTGTTATACTTCCCATCAAATGTAGCCATGTCATCACGGATATATTCAAACACCTACAGAACACCAACAAACACACACAAAGTACAATGAAAAAACCGAAAACATAAGAACAAAAACACCATATGACACAAACTATAGAACAAGGAGAAAAAACAAAAAGAAAAAATGAAAAGCAAACAAATAAACAACGAACCGGGCAAGGAAAGTCGTCCTTGACATCAGCTGGGGTAAGAAGGAATGTTGTAGACATAAGACATGGAATCAATGTAAATATGTCACCAAAACATGAACAATAAATGTAATGAGAACTGTTGACAAACACTCCCAAAACACAAACTGGAATCAAAGACAAACCCCTTCCAAAACAAACAATGTGACACATACTTCACCTCACTTATAACTGGAATCAACAACCAAAACAATAAAAAAAGAAAAATAAAAGACACAAAGGGACAGATATTGTCACCATGAGAAGCTACATAAACACAAACTGGAATCAAAGTCCAAAACATGACAACAACTACAACCACAAAAACACTTAAGAAAGCAAGAATGTAACACATGGTTCACCTAACTTGTAACTGGAATCAAAGACAATAACCAAGCACAAAAGGGCAAAGAATGTCGACAAAATGAACTAAATAAACACAAACTGGCATCAACGTCCAAACGATGACAACAACTGCACCCACAGAAGACTACAAACAAATTTAGGAAGGTGCATCATAGTATAACACAATAACAAGACACCATAGGTCACATAGTTCACATAACTTATAGATGGAATCGAACAAAATAACAAGACAATAAAGGTAAGAAAAGGTAAGAAGGAATGATGTAGACATAAGACATGGAATCAATGTAAATATGTCACCAAAACATGAACAATAAATGTAATGAGAAATGTTGACAAACACGCCCAAAACACAAACTGGAATCATAGACAAACCCCTTCCAAAACAAACAATGTGACACATATTTCACCTCACTTATAACTGGAATCAACAACCAAAACAATAAAAAAAAGAAAAATAAAAGACACAAAGGGACAGATATTGTCACCATGAGAAGCTACATAAACACAAACTGGAATCAACGTCCAAAAGATGACAACAACTGAACACACAGAAGACTACAAACAAATTTAGGAAGGTGCATCATAGTCTAACACAATAACAAGACACCATAGGTCACATAGTTCACATAACTTATAGATGGAATCGAAGAAAATAACAAGACAATAAAGGAACACCATAGTTCACAACCTAAACAATCACCATTATTACTACCAAACAAACACTAAAATGGCCCCAATTTCACACCACACAAGTATATACGTTCCCACTGAGCAGAAAAAACTGACAAAATTTAAACATATATGAACCGAAAATGGAAAACAAACAAAAAGTAACAGAGAACTACACCTAACACAACCATAGCTTGCAAACAACAAGTGGAATCACAGAAATTAATGGCATCAACCACACATAACAGAAAACAGGAGCTCAAAATCATATAAACCCTAGATACAGTAAAACAACACAAATGTTCAAAAAACACAAAATTAAACAAGGATTAGGATGCACAACGACATCAAAACAGCAAATCTAACCATAAAAAGGGATGAAAACGAGCTGGGAAAAAGGATAACATACGTGGAGACGAAGACATTGGATGCGATTTTGGGGGAAAACTCAAAAACCCGGCCGGAGGAGACGGACAAAGCCACCGCCGACAGTAATCGGAGGACGGAGACACAAACCGGCGGAGATTGATGGAGAGATCGAAGAACAGAGATGGGAGAACGAAGAGGAAGAAGGAGAGAGCACCTGAGAACGCGTGAGCAGAGCGGATGAAGTAACCGAGGAAAGGTCGGGAAAGTGAATAAGCAATTAAGAAGGGCGAAGCAACCTAATAAAACATTTAATGTGCCTATCTAGCTAACCAACTATGCTTAAAGGTCCATTTCAACAAATTCCCTCTTATTTATTTTTAAGGGTTGATGGAATAGAAATCCCGTTCATGTTTAGTTGATTGGAGAGTATTTTATTGTGATAGAAGAGAAAAAGACAATTTTGCCCCCACTCAATTTATAACCCAAGAATTACCAATAGTCGCAAAATGCTTTTGATAATCAGTCACAAAATGCTTGAAACGGTATCAATATATACTGCAAATGAATCAATTAGTCAATGGAATGTCGTCAATGTCAATTTAGGGCAGCAAATCTTTACACCAAATGGGTCAAATTAGTCCTCAAAAAAACAAAACTAAGCACTACTGAAAAAACTAATCGAAGCCCAAGGAATGAGGAAATTAATCAATAACAAAGAGCCACCATGGGTCTAGTTTGAGCGGCGGAGGCGGAGGCCACCGCCACAGCAACCGCCCATGTCTTCAATTGCCTCTTCATTGCCCTCTCATCCTTGAGCCTCTTCAATTCGCCGCCCCCACATAACTCAATCCCCGCTTCCAAATTGGCCCTACAAACTCCACCATGGTCGCCGTCGTAACTCCTAGTCCTCTGCCTCCTCCTCAACCTCCTCCTTTCGTCTTCCTCCCTTCTCCTCGGCGACATCGAGAGGTCCGAAACCGGGTCGGGCCCCGTCGGACCCTCAACGGCGCGGCGGATTAAGATTCCCGGTTGGGGATTTTTCGGCGGGTTGCGAATTTCTTGCGTTTCTTTTGGGGGTTCGTGTTTGGTGTTGGTGGATAAGACGTTGGAAAAGAACCAAGCGGACTCCAACCTTTCAAACAGCTCCATTGTATCCATGGAAATGGATATGGATATCAGCGATACGGCGATTTTATGGGCGCGGCGCCCTTTGGGTTTGGTGGATTTAGCACTTTTAGCTGGAGGGGTATGTGCTTGTTGGCATCCATCTGTATGCCACGAAATGTTGACTTTGACACCAACTGGAAAGTGCATCTCTCCAACGGTCAAAAAGGCCCACGTGGACTGGTTGCTCCTAACGTCTATTTGGCGTTGCGACTTTGGTACCCTGGTTTGAAATTTTCGGACTCTTTTAAGCTTTTTGGGGTTAACTTTTTCCAAATACTCCGCTCGGATCCAATGTAATTAATTACTCCCTCCGTTCCAAAATACATGGTCTTTTACATTTCAGCACGCTTTTTAAGGAGCGAAAAACTCTATGAAATATTATTTTTTTAATTAATTTTTTTATATAATTAGATACTTATTAGTAATAAGTATCAAATAGTATGAAAATTTTAATTAAAAAAATAATATTTTATAGAGTTTTCCGCTTCTTAAAAAACGTGCCAAAAAGTAAAAGCCCATCTATTTTGGAACGGAGGGAGTAATTGAATTTAATTAGTTGACAGCTGCGCCGGTAAAAAGAACTGGGACAGTATATGAGACACTGAATTGGTCCAGGAAATAGGACCGTCGACCAACGAGGTAACGACGTGACGTAACAACACCCAATGACCCAAGTAAACATGAACCGGGCACTGGCCCCGGCCGGCCAGATCGAAATCACCCATTGGCCATTGCTAGCATAACAGCATGCGCGTTTGATTGGAAAGTTGAATTCGTGTTTTTTAATTGAAAAAATAACTAAAAATAATACGAACTATCAGCTATGAACCAAAAATAATACGAACTTTAAAATTCACTAAATCATGTACAAACTATGCCTACATTGACCAAAAATAATATGATTTCAAATTTGTGCTAAAAAATGAAATAAACAAGAAAGTTGGTGAAATACTGTAATTACTTTCCAAAACACATCCCAACTTCTTCTTCCTCCTCGCACATATTGTCATCATTGCACAAGCACCCCGCAACCTTGTGGAAGACGACGAAGACATCATCGGCGTAATAGTAGTTGGTGGTAACAGGTTGAAGGTGGCGAGACGAGTCCATTGGCGGAGAAAAAGCGAGTTGAGTCAACTCCGTCGATCTCCTAAGGGCAATTTTATCGGCTACGGTAAAGTGGGATGCTTGTAATATTTTGTAATAAAAAAATAGAGGAAGGGGTGAAGCGATGCTTGGGCAATGCTTAATAAGCATCGGTACTAATCTCCCATTGCATTAAATGCTCAACAGCAAAAGGAGTTGTGGCAGGCCACGTGTCATGGCTTCATTGGGTGAACTTTTGAGTAGCCGGATGATAGACACGTGGTCAAATCTCAACGGCCACAATTCTCCATGGTGAATACAATTAAATTGTTGTAAAATCTAATTTTCGACATTGAAAATGTAAAAAAAATAAAATTAAAAATGTATCAAAATACTAGATTCATTTTTCTCTACACGTAGACATTAATTTCGAATATGTTTGAATTTTTTTTAATACAATTGTATAAAATAATACCGAAAAAAAAATTATTTTAATTAATTTTAAATAATAATATCAATTTTGTCCTAGTTATGAAGATGTTTGGAGTATCTTTCATTTCACATCATATTTTATATGTTGTTTTTTTATTTCGTAATATGTTTGTTAAGTTGGAATTTAAGTTTATATGTTGTCTTTACTATAATATCTTTTTAATTAATCAATGTAGTTCGACTTTTACAAATAAATAAATAAATAAATATTGGGTTACATATTGTTAGTCTTATTTATGTTATAAATAATATTAATTTAATAATAAAAATTAAAAATTGAATATAATAATACAATCTAAATTTTATACTTACATTTTACTATTTTAGTAATTAAATACTAATATAATATTATAATCATATGATAAACATGTTGGAAATAATTGTTATAGAAGGGTATATTCGTAAATTGAATTGGTAAAAAAAGATGTATTATGAGATGCTATGGATGCTATTGTTAAACTGGAAAAAGTGAGAAAGGGATGCTATACTGATGTGGCGGAGAGAGATGAATAAAAAAATAGTAATTTTAGCATCTTGAATAGTAACTGATAAACATGGTCTAACTCCGACTTGGTGTGCGCAAAAGCTTGGTCTCCCATGGCGATTTCACCAATTCAACTTCAAATCACACATAATCAACACCAATCTAATCAGAAATTTAATTTATAATGTAATGGCATAAAAATTGATTGATTTCAATTTTAAATTCCTCTCCAATTCCGTCCAAATTCGAAAACCCTAGAAATTTATCGTCATTGTATTGGGAAGGAAATCAACATTCTTATCATAAATTGAGCATAAGGTAAAATTGTGTTCAATTCAATACTTAGTGTATTCATTTTGACAGTGACCTTATGGGAAAAAATCGACATTTTTGAGCCTTCTATTTGCCATTATCAAGTATCTCAAGCTTTCAAATTAATCTATATAAATTGAAAATAAACTTAGAAATATTTCTATTTAGTGAAACACTAGAATCTCAACATTTTCATTCTATCAAACATTTGAATCCCTCTCGAATCCCCCATTCGAATCGCTGCCGCCGACGACCCCAGTGATAATTGGAGCCACCTGTAGTCATCTTGTCCCCCGAAAGGCCGAAAATCGACTCGCCTCACCACTTGGTCCCATTGCCACCGACGGTTACCTGTTTCGATGCCGCCTTTGTCTTCTCTGAGTTGTCTCCACAGCTAGTTCGGCAATGACTATGGCGAGGGCCGAGGAGGAAGGAGGAGTCTAAGTGTGTGTTTGAAAAATAATTACAATATTCCACCAATTTTTTTGTTTATTTCATTTTTTAGCACAAACTTGAAACTATATTATTTTTGGTTAATGTGGACATAGTTTGTACATGATTTAGTCAATTTTAAAGTTCGTATTATTTTTGGTTCACGACTGATAGTTCGTATTATTTTTGATCATATTTCCTTTTTAATTTGTATCTTAAAACCAAAGTAACCAATCCTGGCTAAAGATTTGCTGTCCCACAAAATCCCTCTCCACACAACTTTAGGTCATCAGTCACATTTAAACACTAACCCATGCTTTTCGATATCACAAAACCCCTCCCGGCCTTGGCCCTTGGGCCTTAGCTGTTCTTGATTTGAACATCAAGTGGTCCAGGCCATAACTCCACCCAACTTACCAAAGCGAAGCCATACTTCGTCCGACCAAGCCGCACCCCGTTTGGGACCGGTCTAGCCCTAACAGGATTTGAAACAAAGTTCAAATGAGCGGGATTTCAATTCCACTCGGGATTTGTGGATTTGTATATTCAAGTCCTTTGGATTTATTTTGAGCTCTTTCGAGCGAGATTTCAAACCCTTATGAGATTTGAGAAAAAAATTTCAAGAAAATGGGCTACTCTCGTTATCCAAAAAAAAAAGTAACACTTCGTGAATCTAGTCCCTATATATTTAAGTTAAGACACTATGAAGAACTGTCTTAACTTAAATATATATGGACTAGATTCATGAAGGTCGATCCATTACCTTAGATTCATGAAGGTCGATCCATTACCTTTTTGTTTATAATGAGGTAACCCACTTTTGGTGGTAAATCTCGGGCACGTAACTGTAATAGGGAAAATCCGAGTTTATCCCAAATAACGAATAGAAACGACATTAGTTATTTTGTGGTATCCAAATCAATTCAAACATTAATCACGCCTTGACCAGCATTAATGAGGTAACCGTTGCAATTCCTTTAATTAATGTCATGACCGTTTCTTTTATGAATTAG
Organism: Persicaria tinctoria; assembly: GCA_037127255.1. Taxonomy (NCBI): domain Eukaryota; kingdom Viridiplantae; phylum Streptophyta; class Magnoliopsida; order Caryophyllales; family Polygonaceae; genus Persicaria; species Persicaria tinctoria. Next base: position 63,166,242 of record JBANSL010000010.1, on the reverse strand, counting down.
TATAAATATGAGAAGGAAGTTCTTATATAAGGGAGAGAACTGACTTGAGCGTCGGAGGGTCCTACGGGGGAGACAAGCCCCGCCCCGACCTCGTTCGTTCTTCTTCAAAGTTGCAACAACTATTCAAGAAAGTGAGGAAATCGCCACTTACGGTCACCGGAAATAGAAATCGCCACTTACGGCCACCGGAAATCGCCACTTACGGCCACCGGAAATAGAAATCGCCACTTACGGCCACCGGAAATCGCCACTTACGGCCACCGGAGATCGCCATTTACGGTCAATAGCCACTTAAGGCCAAAACGACCGCTCACAGCCAATAAATCGCCATTTACGGCCAATAGCCACTTAAGGCGATCGCTCAAGGCCAATAAGTCGCCATTTACGGCCAATGAATCGTAAGTCTTGTCGGCTTCCCTCATCATTGATACATGATGAAGAAACCCGAGGGGCAATTGTAATAGGGAAAATCCGAGTTTATCCCAAATAACGAATAGAAACGACATTAGTTATTTTGTGGTATCCAAATCAATTCAAACATTAATCACGCCTTGACCAACATTAATGAGGTAACCGTTGCAATTCCTTTAATTAATGTCTTGACCGTTTCTTTTATGAATTAGTATAAATATGAGAAGGAAGTTCTTATATAAGGGAGAGAACTGACTTGAGCGTCGGAGGGTCCTACGGGGGAGACAAGCCCCGCCCCGACCTCGTTCGTTCTTGTTTGCAGGCTAGGGTTCGGGTTGAGAGCATGAGCAAGATCGATCAACTATGATGCAGATTTTATGCATCACATTTGGCGCCGTCTGTGGGAATTCCGATCGAAAAGCCCTAAAATTGGAACCCTAATCGCAACAAGGGAGGAGCCAAACCGATTCGATTCCGCTGCGTATGTACCGATTCAACAATCGCC